>OY728161.1:2126344892-2131292309 GCA_963277665.1 Viscum album | reverse complement strand
AAAGTATTTTTAGTAAATATTCATCTAAATAATCTATTTTGGTGAATTAATATATTTTTGAATTATATAATATTTTACATTTTATTAAATATAAATTATTTTATAATTTTTATGAATATAATTGTAATTTTTATTATGGTTTGCAAGCTGTTTTTGTCCAAAACCCATGAATTTTAGGCAAATATCTACATTTCTTTTAAAAGTGAAAATTCGCATATTTAGAAAATTATTTAGATAAAATGTATATTATTTTTGAAACGAGGATGTCGAAATTGTCCCATAGTTAATTTTTCATAATTTTCTGAGACAGTAAAATTTTTGGGTAAAAATTAAATACCATTTAATTATATGATGTGTTTTATGACAATATAATAAACCAATTGTGATGTAATAAAATAATATAAATGGTATGTTCCGACAATAGATGTTTTAAAATTATAATAATGTGATTTTAGGTTTGTTTTAATTATTTTACATAGCTTTAGTGGACCCTTCGAGACTTATAATGCATTTTTTCATTTTACATTTATTTTCTTGAGAGTGTGACTCACCTCGACATAAGAAACACTATTACTTCAAAAAATTTGGAAATTGGCCATATAAAATATTTTTTTCCACTCCAATTTGGAGAAAAACATTGGAAAAACCATGGGATGGTTTTTGGTTTTGATTAGTTTAATGTGTGGTGTCCCAAACAAAAATAATAAATAATTCCCTCTCCTTTACTATATAAACCCACCGAATAACCCACATCCTCTTCACTCAATGCCATTAGAATTATTCCATCATCTTCTCTCATCTCTATGGAATCCTCCCAAGGCTCCTCAAGTTCCTAAGGAGCATCTCTCAATCCTCTCCCAAGCCTTTGAGATCACACTTTCAATTAACAGGTTTCTTTATTTCTAAATTTCGTCCATGTTTCTTTATATTGTTATATACGTTTTCTTTCAATTAAAAATGTTGGGGTATGATTTATCACCTCCCCCATACTTTAAAACTTATATTTTAATTGACTAGAGACCTTTGTCTCTCTCATTAATTGCTCCCATGTACACCTGTTACCAAGATGAAATTCTGTAATGAATTTTATCTCTCCTCATTTACATTAAAGAAATTCTTTGGTATTATGAATCCAAATTCCATTAATTATGTTGGTAAATGTATCTATATGTCCCCCTTACTGTCCATATTATATAAATTCTTTATATCACGTCATTTTGTTGTAGAAATTGCACCACGTTCTTCCAATACAAATTCATTGTGTAGTGAATCCCATGCACATTTATCTATCAAGGGTACTCACCTTTATGAAAATTTACTTATTGATTACAGAGTTTCATGTATGAATTCCACATTTAATTTATCATGGAATAAATGATTATTTTTAATGAATCTATATTTTATGATCCATTTGGAACACTTATGCATAAAATAAAATGTTTAAGAAGGGTGTTCCCTGATAGTTCTCCAATGTATTGGGTAAAGATTAGTATAATGATATGTCAAGTGCAATTAGTATTTACTCATTCTAATTTAAGTGAAATGAGGATATACACATGATAATTCATGTGAAATGAGGGTTTAATCATGCTCCATATGCAACGAGTCTTGGATCATGATAATTCTATTATAAGTGTTGATGCCATATTTCCATGTTATGATATTCCTCTTATATTAAGCCTTTATGTTCGTGTTTCTTTTAATCACCATTGATATGAATATTTCCTATAATTTATTTTATTTCTCATTTTTTGCGTTTTTTACTCTCTTACTATGCATTATTACTCACCCATTTTTTATGAATGTCCTCAGGTTATCCCAGTCAATGCTAAGTAAGATGGAATGTAGTGGTCATGTAAAGAATGTTTTCAATAAAGATGTTATGTTTTATGTTCTTAGTTGTTTTGTAATGATCCTAATCCAAGAGAAACTAGACCTATATATCTTCTATGTTTTACAAAGTGAGGGTTTTTATGTAACAAATCACGTTTGAGTGAGTAATAAAAATTTGTGTTGTCATAAACAGGATAAAGGTAAGTCTTAGATATATTTTAAAGCTTTACCCTATAGTTTTTCCCAGTTTTACCTGATTTGTCCATATTTAGGTGAAAAATACTTAATATATTCACTATTTATAACGGAAAGGGATGTATTTATGAAAAATTAATGACTTGATTCTAACTATTTATTCCAATTTTTATTATTTTATTTCTGAAATTGGTTGGGAATATTTTATGTCAAATATGAAAAACACAATAAAAAACAACTACCATAGAGAAATGTATTTTAAAGAACATAATTGAAATTAAACCAAAAATGAAGAACAACAATGATTAAAAATATAAGTAATTAGATTATATATAATTAAATTTATATTATTCTAATTTATGATCAATTTAAAATCCCAATTTTTCTTTTTAATCAAAAATAAATGATTGTTTTTCAAAAAATGGTATTTTCACTATTCAAAAAAAAATTAATCTCTTAAAAAAACAAAACATTTCATTCTATGATAAATTTTACATTATTATTTCAAAAATATTATGTTTCGATTAAATTCCATTTATGATAGTGTCAAAGAAAATTATAATATCCATACAAACAAATTAATAATAATCATATTTGATGAAAACACATTTTTGAAGCATAAAATGACTATAAAAAAAGTGAGTACTTATTTATTTTTCATTAGTAAATAAATTTGTATTATATAAAACATATAGACAAATATTTTATAATATTTCTATTATCATTCATACCTCCCTATTTAATTAATAGGTTATAATAGTCACATTTAATTAATAATATTTTTATAGTATATCATATATTTTTTAATTATCAAGGGGTTTCATATTAAGTAAGGTAAAAATAATTATATTATTTTAAAATAATATAATGTAACATTATAATCCATTAATTAAATTACATCCCCACAAATTCATCTCATTCATTATAAAATATTTTTAATTTTTTTTTCAAAAAATAATTCCACAGAGTAGAAGACATAACAAATGATATTGAAATGAAAATATTTATAATATTTAGATAAATAATTCTTAAAAACCCACATCATAAAAATTGATAAAAAATAATCCTTTTTAAAAGAGGATATGGGAAATATAAATTTGACATGGAATAACACATTATCATGTTCATAAAATAAGAAGAACAATAGTGGGAAGTGGAAATATGGACATGGTGGGGAAAAGTGATGAAAAGATAATGATTGCGAGTGATGAAGAACATTGATCACAAGAGAGTAAATGATAATAAGAAAATAAATTACCAAAAAATCATAAATCAATAAGGTGTAAAAATAACAGCAATTTATTAGAAATTAATGTAATAACATAACATTTTTGTTTCGTGATACATTTATTAGAGTAAAAGAATTCCATTACCATCTAGATTGAGAACATAATCAAATATACTTACTTTAATTTTTTCAAATACATAAACAAAATATCATCCTTTGTTCTCATGTTTAAAAAATATTCTACCTTTATCGAATATTTCACTCTAAATAATGATTATGAATATTTAATGCCTAAATAATTTTAAGCAACATCTAATGGATAACAAAATTCCTAAAAGGTTAAAAAGCTATTTATAGTACTTTTATATATTAACCAAAATTTAAATGGGAATAATAAGTTAAGATAATTTAAAATATTTATAAACCTTCATATGAATAATTAATACATTAATATCTAAAATTAAACTATAAAAATAAAGGTTTAATATAGATCATTCAAAAAATAAATAACCTTATATC
Source organism: Viscum album (assembly GCA_963277665.1). Lineage (NCBI taxonomy): Eukaryota > Viridiplantae > Streptophyta > Magnoliopsida > Santalales > Viscaceae > Viscum > Viscum album. The sequence continues at coordinate 2,131,288,534 of OY728161.1, read as the reverse complement.
CCAAATAAATCAAGGAACTCAACATTAAATAATGTTTTAACCTCAATATATATCTCATACCTTTATTCTCACATCCCCTAAAATATATTAGTATTATTATGAAATAATCCACCACATAAAAACTAAAGGTTTCATTTACCACAAAATACTGAAAAGTCTCCCAAAATATCAGTATTCTCCTCATAATACCATCAATTAAAACCTCCAAATTGGTGCCTAAGACTTTTAACATATGATAAAATTTAAAATTTTGAACATATTATGGTATCCATAACACATAAGTTAACCTCACATGAAAAAATTATTCTCTTTAATGTTTTAAAATCCATTATATAATAACAAATATAAGAACCCAAGGCTTTCTAATCGCAAATCTAGTTAAAAAACATAATCTTTAAATTTATGGTTTTGATACATATAAAAATGACCAATTATAGCAATAATAATTTAAATAGAAAATTAAAACAAATGGAAATATGGAATCCCATACATACCAAATTTCATTTTAGGTTTTGTGTTTTAGGGAACAAGGAAAAACTATATCAAAACAATACCCTAATCATTAAGTGATCATGTTTTCCATTGTACCTATCTTTTCTTATTCCACATTAAATCTTCAAAAATCCCATTAAAATTAATCACAGAAGAACACTTTATTGAAATAATTCATTAAACATCAATCCTTATAACTCAAGTAATTAAAAAAAATATGGGTGAGATCAAACACTTTATATGGGTAAATATAAGTATTGCCAATGGAATTTAATTAGTTATAATAAGACGAGGTTTAGTATATAATGACATGATTAATGTATATGAGCATAAATTAAAATAATTCATTCTTATCCAAAGATGATCAAAAATCATTATACATGGAATAAATTGTTGATATAATAAAATACTCATATAAATCAACGATCTTGAGCCATTCGAAAAAAATGCTTGAATAAATGATAAATTTGAAACTTATAAGAATTAATGAAAAATGTGTTGGTATATTTGAACATAATTATCTAGTAAATTCCAAAAACCCTTTTAGAAAAACCTATTAATAGATAACTATAACTCTTTACCCAATGAATTGGAGGGTTATAACATACCCAAAAATAATATATCTGAAAATGTACCATAAGGATTTAGGTTCACTCCCCAATCAAAATTTAATCAAAAATTTCCCAGTACCATATTATGATCAAAACAATGAGAATCTTTCACTTTTCAACATGACAATAACCATCATTCATTAATATATATATTTAAATTTAGAAAACAAATCAGATTCATCTAATTACCATGGAAAATATATTAATCCATCTAGAGAAAGAAAATTTTTGGTATTAATACAAAATATCACCAAAAATCATAACTAACAACAAATGATTTTATCATAGTTGAAAACATTCCTAATATATAATTAGAATATTTCCTAATGAAAATACCCTTTTAATTTTTAAATCACTAATTTGAAATCAAAAAAGTTTCAAATATTATAGAAAAACATATTTCTATAAGAACCTTGGAAAATTCTAAAAAATGGTTCAATTTATTGAGCCATCATGGTAGGGATAAATTTCATTCAATCCATAATCCTTAAAAAATTATCCCATAAACACTTTTGGTAAAATGTACCTTATTTAGAAAAGAAAAATAATAATTTTTTAAAATATTTTTTTAAAATGTAAATCATGGGTAAAAAAAGCTAATAAATAATTTATTAATAGTTAAAATGTTATTTAAAACATTTTAGAAAACATCAATATGGAAAGAGATATTTGGAACCAAAATAGGAGGAATAAAGTCAGATATTCTTAAAAATATTTCCTTAACAATTATAACTAACAACGTAAAGAAAATATTATTAAAATGTAAAAATTATAGAAATTTCTAGAGGGAAATAAAAAAGGTGGTTTATTATATAAATATCATATTATTTCCTCAATGTAAATTCATGTTTAAACAATCTCGATTAAAATATGATTGAAATTTCAACCCCTAACATCATTGATAACAATTGAATCTTATGCTCCATGAATGAATAATATAAAAATAATATTTAATTATCTTTAACATAGGATTATTCATAATATAAATTTTCAAAGGTTCTATATACACCTCATAAAATAAGTTTGGTGAAGAACATAACATATGTCTGAAAAATGATAGTTTGAGATGATAAACCCTTGCCACATTGGTAATCTTCAAATTAAATCCAACTGAAAGAGATAAAACTATATGGATTTATTAATTTCCATAATTTTAATGAGAATAATTATAAATTAAATTAATACGAAGTATATGAACTATAAAAATCAAGTGGTGGATAAGGAATAAGATTCAGAGAAATAAATGTTAGATGGGGAACCCTTACAAAGATCATATAATTAGATTTTGAATTAATAAATGGAGAGGATATGTTTAACAAATAAAAAAAATTTAGAATACAATAAAATCCAAAAATTTCATTTCAAACATAATAATTTAATAATATAATAAATAAAGAAGTGATATGATCGAAAATAAAAGAAAATCGTGCCAAGAAAACCTTTATCACTTTGGGTACATCCCAATCAAGACCCCTTGGATATAGTAACATGATGTGTAACCTAAAATAAAATTAATTATATGACATGTAAAATTTTATTATACATTCACAATATAAAATAAATTAAGTTTATAACATAAATAATGCCTTAATGAAGGGAAATTGAGATAAAATCCCATACCTCGAGTCCATATTTCGATGTAAATCCTTTAAATCTTGTATAGTTAAATAATATTATATATTTAACTGTTCGATAACAATATAATGTTTTATTAATTACTATTAAACCATTTATTTAAAATACATATTTAATTATATAATTGGTTAAGTCCACATCGTTTTTAGGTTGTTCAGTTCAGAGTTGCAGAATGACATACTTATATTGACTGTGGTAAAAGAAGTAATTATTCCATAACATACAGAATAATAATAGTGAAATAATTATAATTTTTATATATTAATTATACTTTTAAAATCAACCATGAAATATGGTTTTGAAATATTAATTATGTTACAATCATGCAGACGGTTGGTTGTACATAGGCATGAGTAAAGTTTACATTTTTTATAAAAATATGAGGTAAAGAAGTTAAGTGTTATTTTATATTTCCAAAATTATGAATATATAATAAATATAATAATATATATTTATATAAACATATGTATACAATCCATGTGGTTCTTCCCCACCACTTCCATATGTTATTTATTGATGATATGGTCGAGAGTTACATTAATATTCTAATGATCATGTGTTGATATAACAGTGATGGTGATTTGAACTGAAATGAGACTTCAGTCGTTCTTGCAATAGTGATGGTAAGAATCATGAATTTAAAGGTTTGTTTCCAACCACCTCACTCTTTGCCTAAAGCACACTGGTAGGTGATATCCAACACCACTTAGATAAGCCACACCCTTGAACCAACCACCAATGATAGCCCATCCCAAGACCTAGTTCTTAAATCACAAAATCCACTAAAAATATCCAAACATCCATGAACACCAATGAGTATTATTAGGATGGGGTTATATGTGAATGAGTATTATGGAAGGGAAATTAAGTACCATATATAATTGAAACCATGTAAGGTAAACACCAAATTAAATATGTATAATATAAAATAGGCTTATTGGTAGGAAGAAAACTCTGGATGAATCCATACAATGGAATAATAATCTCTCTCAGATATAATATAAATGTTAGATACATTATCCGATATATAATAATGGTATAAACAGTCAAACACCATAACCCAATGAAACCAAGAAGAATCCTTCCAGCAAGAAGAGTTACCAATAAGGCATAAAATATACCCAAACCATGATAAGAATGAACAAAATTTGGGTAATGGTTGTGAGAACCTACTGCAAAGAGGTGGTACCACGATATTTTATTCATTATTGACTATGGTAGTATGTATCAGTCACTCTAAAAAAATAGTCATTAATAAATACCCCTATAAAACCACATGCCTTAGCCACCAGAAGATGTCCACCACACTCATTTAAATAGGGATTCATGTACCATGCAAAACACAGGCATGAAAGTTTTATAGATTATTGGGAGTTGGAATCCAGTGCACGAGAAACTCTATAGAGTAATCCATAATGAGAAGGAAGAACCCCATAGAGGGTAAAAATTAACTAATGAAATATTCTTCTATGTATGTTATTGGACTTGAATATAAAGTCACGTGGTTTTAAAATGTATAGAAAACATAAATAGATGAGTAATAAATTTATTTATAAGTAGTTGATTTCAAGATGATAAGTGAATAATACGATATAGAAATTAATACCCTTAATAGATTCATTAAAGAACATGATAGAAGATTAAATCAATTAAAAAATTAATCTGTTACCATAAAGAATAAATTTGAAACTGTTTTTAAATATGAGAAATATAAAAATAATTTAAAATTTGTAATTTTTTAAATGAGGATATCAAATTGTGAGATGAAATAGACCAAAAATAAATATAATTTATTGTACAATTAAAAACCAAATTAAATAAATAAGGCTCAACATGGATATTAATTTTAATAAAAAATACATGTGTATGATTTTCTCTTATGAAATCAAGGTAAACCATTAGAGGAAATTATTTAACATAATCATTGTGATATTTCATAAATATTTTATCTCAACTAAATATTATAAAGATATAAAGTGAAAATGAGAATCTAGTCCCTTTAATTATGTAAATATTATATATATTAGCTCATCCCACATCCCTATATATATTATTATGGAGTGAATTTAACATTGATGTGAAGGAATCGTAAGTGAGAACAATATGATAAGAATGTATACGAAAAAAATTTAAATTATTTGTATGGATATTATTTCTATACACAAAATTTTTATATACACTTTATATCTGTAAGAAAAATTGAATAATAAATTAATCCATTGAATGAACACACTGAATTATGTGATAATGTATAAACACCATTCAATTAGATAATAAAATTTTACTATTACAAGTAGAGAATGAATATATTAATTATCACTCGAAAATTAATGAGGAGATAAAAACATATGACATAACGCATCCCAAAATATCTTGTAAGGAAATAAATAACAATGATAAGGTCATATTGGCTGATACCATATCATTGAAATAATGACAAAATACATTAGACACATTTTTTTTTCATTTCACATGATGGTAAATGAAATATTCTCAAGTCCATAAAGAGTTACAAGGATGGAATTTATACACTATAAATGAAGGTTCATTGAAGATCTAGAGAAATAGTAAGACACAATTAGATAGATAAGATATTAAAAATATTGATGTACTAATTTTATATATTCTTCAGTAGAATATTTTAAGCACGAGACAATATTGTGAATCGGGGATAAATGTTACATTTTAATAAAAAGGATTGTTTGATCAATGGAAAACATAGAGATAACCTAATAAATATATGGAGTAAAAATTCAAATATTAGTTAAATTTATATCAATGATAGTTTCAAAATTTCTTTTGGTAGAATAGGATAAAAACTTATGGAATAAATATCTTTTCATATATATCATAAATGTATAGATAGAATTTATATCTTAAATAAATGATTGATATTTTTAACATTAAGTGATATGGTAAAATGAAATTCAATGCATGAAGGATATAGAAAATAGTGGAAATAACATACAATTTTATGGATAAGATGGATTCCAATTTTACTGAATTGATTCAAAAGCATATATATTGTCCCATTAAACAAACATGAACAAGAAAATAATGGTATTTTATCTTGTTCAATAATGATTTCCTTGGCATGGATGAATATTTGTTCATGAAAATTAATAATTATGTAATGTAATATGTCAAAATATTTTAGAGTTGAGATAAAAATTAAAGAAAAACATCATCAAAACATTATTATTTGATAATAAAATTTAATAAACTCCTTTTTAAATTAGGAATATTTTGGTACAATTAAATTTGATGTTTCATTTATTATAAATACCCAAAAAATTTGTTATTAAATAGAGTAAAGAAATAGTTTATTATATCACTAAGGTTATACTCAATGAGATTCACATCTCAAAAAATTTAGAGTTTTGTGCTATGAATCTTGGGGGGTATACAAAGAATTATCTTATGTTATATCCTAGAGAGAAGATGAAACCATATGAGAGATGACATAATAAAAAAACCAATTGAAATCAGTTTAGGGTATTTTTAATTAAGAGTTATATTTGAAATTAGCATGTAACATCGAGTATATATTGAGATACTATGGATGGAGAAATATGATTGGTTATTATAAATGTATAAATACAATTATTTCTTTAACATGTAGCCTAAAAATTTTTCTGAATAGAGTGATGTAAATGTTATTAAAGAAAAATATGGTAATAATGTTAGAATTAAAAATTAAGATTATGAATTTCAAGAATAGTATGTTTAGAAGTCCTTATTTTGAGATCCTCAATGTACAATACATGATAAAGACATTGAGATTGAATTGGAAGTGAATATATAAGTTTTAGTGATCTATACCCACACTCGAAAGAAAAAAGGAGGGGATATAATTGTTGAGTCCAATATATCACGACCCCCTCTAATAGTACCCATCCCAGGATGGTAGTAAATAGAATGTATAACCCCTTTACTCCCACATCTAGTACTCTCTAGGTTGGTAAATAGCATTGAGGGTGTAAAACATTTGAATGAGAGGAATTACTATCATTTTATAAAAGGATCCAATGACAAAATGAAAACTTATGAACCTATACATATCATAACATTAATGGTACCAAACCATATCATATGTACATGTAAAAAAATATAAATAATATCGATAAAATAAATACCAAAATAAATCTAATTCAGCGGCCCCAAAACATCTCTGATATCTATACTTGGAATGTCCATCATGGTTCCCATAAAAATCCTCGAAACCTAAAATATAGTTTACATATTTGTAGAGAGAGATAAACATTTATAATCAGTAGGATCACACACAAGGTATCTCAGGAAAATATTAAATGATCACACTAATAAACCTATAAAAATAGTAGGACAAATAAGCACATATATTTGTCATATATCAATCCCAACTTTACTATGGCTTGCTAATAAAATAAAATTATAATGTAGTAAGACAATATCCGGAAAAAATTGGTGGAGGAACCCCATATCCATGTAAAAAATATTGTAATACTATGATTTCAATTCCATATCATCATCACATATCCAACTCTATATTATGTTGACCAATTCACAGACCTCTATCCAATCCTTATGTAAGGCTGGTCATCCAATATTGGAATCATTTTCATTATACATATCTCTCATGACAACACCACATTCTCACACATCCATATAGAACATAACTACCATGGAAGGATAGTTTCTTGAACAGGACGGGCATAAAACAAATTACAACCTCTTACTATGAATGACCCCCACTATATATCACATCCTTTCATAATTTGGAATCATCAGAAACTATATCTTCATCAAGGTCTAGGAACTACCACCATCTACTACATTTCCTGATACTATGACTGAAGGGAAAGTGGGGATGGGGGAGAGGTAATCAACCATTAATTCTTTATCATTTTAATGTTCGCTAAATCAACCCCAGAATATTTGGATATTGGTAGAGAATACTGGATGTTCGTGGGGTTTGTATAATGTAACATAAAAAATAAAGGCATATATAATTATACTTAGACAAAAAATGATCCCAACCTAAGGGTTTCACATCAATACATCATCATTTTCTCCTTATCATCAATACCACACTAATTTCACCACATGTTTTCACTAACATTAATAAACTCACCACGTAGAACAACCAAACAAATCACAAATTTCTTTTTTAATTACAGATCCATGTACCATTATAGATTATTAAATTAAAAACCATTGTTCATTAATCAGGATATTTATATTCATATTTATTAATGAACCATTCTATCCATCACTTTCCATAAATTTTCTTTTTATTTTAGGATATTCTTAATTATTCAATTTGTTAAAATAGTTATCATATATGAATTATAGTAATATTTAATTTAATACCTACCCACACTATTCCATTTTTGAATTACCATCATGATATTCAATTGCTAGTAGGACAGTAAAACATAGAAAGGGACAAAAACTGATGTTTCTAGTGTCTATTTCTTTACGAGCATGTGATTCTTGACACATGAAGGGGAAAATATTTTTTGAGGTGATTCCAATAGACTTCACTATTTCAGGACATTATATCCCTATATTTTATTTTTGTTTCCCTTGAATTTAATTTCACAATATTTTTTAATATATAAATGATGATGAAACAAAAAACCGTAATAACTACTGCAATGCTTCCACTTCCCCCAATACATCCCACATATGAACTAATAACCTACATCATCATACAAACTGTAAAGCAAACACAACTACATGGGAAACAAAAAACGTTCTAGTAGAACAAAATATAAAATTTGAGACCATATAATTTTCCAAAACCATTGACATAGGTTTTCACATAAAATACTATCTTGGTGAATAGATATTTTTATATAGTTCCTGATATAAATGAGAAACCAATTAACATTAATATATATATATATATATATTAGGCCTTTAAATATTGTTGGGATTCAAAAAATCATTCACGGTCTATCAATACATATTAGGGGTTTATTATTCACAACATCCACAATATACACATCCCTTTAGTTTATATGTCTCAAGGAAAAAAATCAGTAAAAACCATGAAATAAATAAACATATAAAATTAATCTCCTTCCAATTTCATTCAATTAATCTGGATAATTATCTTTATTAGTTAATTTGTAACACCTATAAAAAGCATTAAAATATCAAAAATTCACAAATAAAGATAGAAAAAGTACCCCCTTTATTGTTATGTTCAACATATTTTGAATGACCATAAGAACAAATGGTCAACCATGTTTAAAAAGATGTTGGTTTTGTGAATGAATGAACTGGTCATCAAAATAAACTGAATAATCTTTCAAACAAACTATCAACCATGAAAGGTAATTGATTGAATGTGAGAAATAATGATTTACTATGTGAGGGAATTAATTGACCATTGAAAAAAATATTTATTTTCAAATGTAATGGATTTAATCTGATAAAAAATGATTGATTGTGAAAAAAAATAGTTGATCATGTGAAAAAAACTGTTGAACATAAAAAGAAATAGATTGAACATGTGAAGGAATGGATTGAATATTAGAACAAAATGATTAACCATGTGAAGTAATAGGTCAACCATAAAAAATGATAAATTATGCAAAAGAATGAATCAAATATAAGAACAAACTAATCGACTATGAGAACAAGATTGAATATCTTATAGGGGAATAAGACACCAAACACCCCTTTATTTCTCAAGGACATGGAAAATAATAATGGAAATATTTTAAGAATCAAGGCATTATGTCAGATAACTCTCAAAAAATTAATGTCCTAAAGACTAAAAATATTACTTGAAAGGAAAGGGAAAGGAAGTCCAGAAAACCACCCCCAGAATACCACATAAGGATATCTCCATAAAAAGAACACAACCACACTTAAACTGAAAATACATATTGCAATGTGAAATTATGAACCTATGGAGTGAATTAATCTTATATAAACAATTCGGTTAAACACATCATTAAAACAGAAAGAAAATAAGTGAACCATTAAAAAACATAGGGTATTTTGAATTCATTAGTGAATCATGCTTTCAAGAAATCTCACACACTACACCATGCCTCCACAACTCATTAACAAAGGGAATAACTATTCTTTAAAGCATTTTCTCCCAATGATCTTGGTTCTCAAGTTACTGATCCACAAACATTATATCATCCTTGATTTCTAACTTGTTGTAATCAAGGACATGATGTTCTTTGCAAAGATAAAGACGAGTTAAGGAAACATGGAAGACATTGTGGGCATTGTTAATCAATGGTTGGAGTGCCCACTAATAATCCACCACAACAAGATGCTCAAAAACATAAAAAGTCCCCAAACCCTAGGATAAATCTGATTACCTTAGAAGATATATACTTACCCTAACTAGGGGAAACATTATAGAACACATGGTCTCAAAAATAAAACTGTAAGGGAATCCCCTTAATGTTTTCTTAGGAGTTAAGGTGGTTTTTAAGGCTTCTTTTTCTCTTGAACCTCATTGATCTTCTATGTCATTATATACACCACATATTTACGATTGACTATTGTCTCCCTAAACTCATGACAGCACAATGGAGAATGAAATCTCATACCAAACAAATCCTTGAATAGAGCCACATCCATATAAGTGTTATAGCTATTATGGTTGAAAAAATCAACCAATAGTATATGGTTCACCCATTATCCACCAAAATCTAACGCATAATCCCACAACATATCCTTCAACGTCTAGATATTCCTCTTCATCTGACCATTTTTTAGGGATGAAGAGTAGTGATAATGTGTATCTATGATCTAAAATAACAATAAAATCCCCTAATGATTCATGAGGTATAATGATTTTTTTGGTTGGTTACAATGGTATTTCGTACACCGTATAGTCACACATCCTCAACCATATAATGCGTTTCTAGAGAATCCAAAACACTCGACTCCTTGATCACTAGAAAATATGGTGACTACATCATTTAGTCCATGATTACACCTGTTTCATCACAAAATCCATATGATCAGGGTAACATGATAAATAAATATATTAACATGTCCTACCGATTAACTACTAAAAATATGGCCTTTAATAGGGCTAAAATTAGCCATTTATAATGATAAAACGCTAATTACTAGAGATTGATTAAAATACATAATCTTTAATCAGTTTTAGAAATTCCCTAATAAAGTCATTATTTATCATTTCTTTGAAAAGTATTATTTGATGGTACCTTGATCATTTTTTTAAGTGACGATTAAATATCCCCTTTATGAGCACATTTTAAGAATTGATAACTGATCCCACTTATTAGTACTTATATTTAGAACTCTTAAAGGAACTCATTTATTAGTGTTGTTACTAGAACTAATAATGCCGCATACTACTGAAGTGTTATATAAAAATCATAGTACACTGTAGTAGAAAAATCATCGAAAAAATAAAATTTCAAAATATTGAATATAAATGAAATAATAATTTCAAAAAAATACATGAAAATAAAATTTATTGTAGATATTAAAAACTGTAGTTTGTACAATTTTTAATATTATATAAAAATTATCACAGACATTAAAAAGTATAATTTTTTAACTTTGGCCTTTGATCCCTGGTAATGCTATTACTGAAAAAACAACTCTATATCGAGAAAAATAATAAACCTGTATAAGAAGAAAATCCTTATGTTAGTAATAATCTAATGAAAATAATCATTCACAAAATGTAAATTTTCAACAAAAAACATATAGTTGGAGTCATACGAGGAATAGTATCTATTAGATTGTGTTATGGTTGATTATTTCACATCCCACCATTTCTTTTTCATATTCAAGAATTATCTCTATAAAAATTAACTAAATATATTTAAGATAAAAATCATAAGGTAATTAGTTATTTAATACTAGATACTATGATGAGAAAATAATATAATCTCATTTTATTGACTTTGGTGATGTGATGTGTGTTTTAAACTAAATTGAAACTTATATATTGAAAACACACACTTAGAGTCATACAAACAATATAGTGTGACATATCAATGTGAAATCAATTTAAAAATTTCAAAAAGTAATTAAGAACTATTTTCCAAAATTATCAAGGCAATCAGTGAATTTTTGTTATGTTTTAGTGAGTGTCACATGTTTTTTACTAAATATTCAATTTTAAACTGATAACGAAGACATTCATTCATAATGAACACATATTTAATCATATTAAGGTGAAGATGATTCCTACAATTTAAAAATTACTTATGGATCATTTCCCTGAAGTATCAAATCAATTAGTTTTTTTTGGTTTATGTATATTACTTGTCTTTTTTACTAAAATTAATATCAATTATAAATAAAACGACACACTTAGAGTAATATTGGTCACACCGTGCATCATATTGAGGTAAAACTAATTTATACATGTCTAAATTGACTTTTTGATCATTTTCTTGAAGTATCAAAACATCCCATATTTTTTTCTCGGTTTTGTGTATACCCGCCATATTTTTTAGTAAAATATTATATTAAACTAGAAAAAATGTAAATTGATTCATTCTGGTTGCATCGTGTGTCTGTTGTACATGTGGTTGATTTTAATCATCACAAATGACTTATGAATATTTTCCATAAATTATTAATAATATCTGTGTCTATTTTATTTATTTTCATTTAGAATCACATAATTTGAACTAAAATGTCAATTTTAAACTGATAATGAACACTTTGAGTCATAATGGGAATAGTATGTCTGATATTGAGGTTAAGATTATTCCTATACATCGAAAATGGCTTCTGGATTGTTTTCTTAACGTATCAAAACTATGCAAATGAGTTTTCATAGTTCTGAGGTTGTAACATTGAGTTTTTACTAAAATTAATGTCAATTTTAAATAAATAGACACACATGGAGTCACACCGATCAAACCTTTCATTTTACTGATGTAAAATGGATTCCTAGACATAAAAAATAATTATTGATCATTTAATTAATGTATAAAAACAATATTAATATATTTTCATAGTTTTGTGTATGTCACTTGTCTTTCTTCATAAAATTAATGTTAATTCTAAATAAAACAAACACACTTAGAGTCATACCAGTAACACCATGTTTAATATTGGGGTGACTCTAATTATTAGATATCAAAAATGACTTACTAAATATTTTACTAAAGTTTCAAAACAATTCGAATGAATTTTATCTGTTTTTATTTTGTTACTTCTCATTTTTATAAAATTCTTGTCAATTTTAAATAAAAACACACACATGGATTCATACAGGTCATAAAGTGCATGATATTGAAGAGAGACTAATTAATACCAATAAAATATAACTTATGGATCATTTTATTATGAAATACAAATAATAGTAATGAATTTTCTTGGTTTTGAGTGTCAATTGTGTTTTTTCAAAAATGTCATTTTAATCTGGAAACAAGTACATTGAGTCATATCAGTCACATCATTAGTTTTTTTGACATGAAAATAATTAATAATCATACCAAATGACTTAATTTTTTTCCTTAAATTATCATGAAAATCTGAGAATATTTTCTTTGTTTTTAGTGAGTGGCACACTTTTTGAACTAAAATGTAAATTTTAAACTGATAACTACCACTTTGAGTCATACTGATAAAACCAAGTATAATATTAAGGTGAGGATGTTTCCTAAATGTAAAAACGGAATAATTATTTATTTTATTAAATGTTCAAAAAAACTTGGATGAATTTTATAAGTTTTGATTATGCCACTTGTTTTTTTACTAAAATTAATGTAAATTTTAAATAAAGAAACACACTAAGAGGCATAATAGTCACAAAATACCTAAGATTATGGGATAAATGATTATTAAAATGAAAAAAAATTCTTATTAATAATTTTAATAATGTATATAAACAATCTAAATTATTTATCTCATTTTTGAGTATGTCGCTTTTCTTTTTTTACTAAAATGTCATTTTAAACTAGAAACACATATTTCAGTTATATCAGTCACATTGTGTGTCCTGTTTATGTGAAGATAATTCTTACATGTCAAAAAATTATTTATTAATCATTTTCCTAAATCATAAATAAAATATGATTTTGTTTTCTATGATTTAAGTTAGTGACAATCATTTTGAAGTAAAATGTCAATTTTAAACTAATAACGAACACTTTCAGTCATACTTGTCACCCGATGTATCATATTGAGGTTCATATGATTCATACATGTAAATATTTAATTATTAATCATCTTACTAATGTTTCAAAACAATATAAATTCATTTTATATGTTTTGAGTCTTTCATTTTTCTTTTTTACCAAAATCATTGTTAATTTTAAATAAAAAGACACACATGGAGTCATACCAGGGACATCATTCATCGTATTGAGGTGAGGATAATTCATACATGTTAAAAATGACATATATAAAATTTTACTAAAGTATCAAACTGATCAAAAAGCATTTTCTCAATTTTTAGTATGTCACTTGTATTTTTACTAAATTTGATGTCAATCTTAAATAAAAAGACACACTCGGAGTCATACTAGTCACCCAATGCATTGAATTTAGGAGATGATGATTCATATATGTCGAAAAACATATATGGTTCATCCTAATAAATTATCAAAATAATACAAATGTTTTTTGTCATTTTTTAGTTTCACTCTTCATTTTTACAAAAAATAATTATAATTTTATATAAAAAACACAAATGGAGTCATATAGGTCACGACGTTCATTGGATTGTAGTGAAGCTAATTACTACACATCAAAAATGACTTTTGAATCATTGACTTAAACTATTAAAATAATTATAATGAGTTTGATCGTTTTTTATGTCACTTCTGTTTTTTTACAAAAATGAAATTTTAAATTAAAAAGATGTTCATTGAGTCATACCAATTACTTTGTGTGTCGGTTTGATGTGGGATTAATTTATACACATAAAAAATTTTCTTATAACTCATTACCCAATATTATCTATAAAATCTAAGCATTTTCCTTTGGTTTTAGTGAGTGACACAAATTTTAAACTAAAATTTCAATTTTAAACTCATAACTATCACTTTAAATCATTCTAGGAACACTGTGCATCATAATGATGTAAGAGTATTACTAAAACATCACATACGAATTATTTTACTAAAGTATATGAATAATCCGAATGAATTTTCTTGGTTAAGAGAATGCCACATTTATTTTTTACTCAAATAAATGTCAATTTTATTTAAAAATACATACATGGAGTCAAATGGGTCACACCGCATGTCATATTTAGGTGATGATAATTATTACACATCAAAAATGACTTATGGATCATTTTCCTAAAGTATCAAAACAATATGAACATGTATGATAAGTATTGAGTATGTGATGTGAGTTTTGACCAAAAATATAAATTATAAACTAAAAAAATACAGTTTGATTCATACCATGCCCACTATGTGCTGGATTGTTGTGCTACTTATTTAGTATGTTATGCATGTTTTTCTTTCAAATATCTCAAAAAAGATAGAAAATAGTGAACATGTTTCATTTTTATATAAGATGAAACCTCATTCTTCATGTATAACATCACGTTTTAGGAAGCTTGTGGGTTCATCTTCCATCCAAAATAACAAATTTTATCTATTTTATATTGTAAATATTGTTGAATGTAAAATATGAATTCCTGAAATATATTTGAACAAATAAGTATTACTTCAAAAATATAAAGAAGTCAACATAAAAATTGTTGAAATAATTTTGAAAAATTAACTAAATAAATACTAGGAATTCACTTTTTCATGGTGTCTATTTGAATTCTTGACCAATTTTTTTTCGTTCCATTATCCTGATTACAAATTCAAAGTCTAATTTGTCAGGGAAATGTGCATCGTTGAACAAACCCCCCCCCCCAACTTGAGAAATCGAATCCACTTTTATATGAAATCGATTCTTTTGTTATTATTAATAAAAAGAAAAGAAATAAATATAAATATGTAGTAACACATTAATAGAATATCAATTTTAAACTTAAACCACAGAATTTTACTCATACTATGTGCACTGTGTATGATATTGAGGTATGATTGATTCCATCATATCTTTTTATCCTATAATTAATTCAATATTCTGGGTTATCTTACAATATTTCATTTTGATAACCTGGAAGGTTGAATTCATTTCAGAATAAAATGAAATTTTTATCATCATGAGTGAATGATCCATGTTCAGTGCATGATCGTAGTACATGGGAGAATCATCCTTTTAAAAGTAGTCATTTCTTCATGATCTCTGTGAATATGAAGAAAATATGTATTTGATAAGAATGATAAAGAAATTAACAAAAAATAATAGATAAAATGATGATGAAATTAACTAAATTGGTAGTAGGAAGTCACATATTACTGATATATGTGTTATATATGAGATTATTTTCTATTTTTAAATATATGATATATTATTTTAATTAAAATGACACTTATTTATTAAATACATGTACTTCGATTCATACCACCTATAACATCTCTAGACATTTTACAAAATTTATTACCTGATTTTAATCATAATTTTCCAATAATTATAAGACATTGATCAGAAAGTCTATTGTTTTTGGATGATATGATACATAACAATAATGAATGAAACAAAATAAAAACAACTTTTATTTAATATCCATAAAGAGATCCTAATTTAATTTTATCTCTTAAATCTACATAAGATATCCTGGGGAATAAATGAGAAAAGGGATTATCTAAAAATCGAAATAAGGAAATAAAAATATAAATAATTAATATCACATGGGTGAGATGTCATAACATTATGAAAAAAGGCATGAAAAATTAATAAACATAAGGGATAATGACATATAAATCATGGTATCATATAATCATGGAATCATAGAATTTGAAAAAAAACATACAATATAACATTATCATTAGTCAAGGATAACTACCATGACCATTGCACATAGAGGAGAAAGATTCAAGGCTTACTTCCAAGACCATTTCACAAGTTGGACCAAGTCCCAAAAGGAATCCGGTTTATTTCCTACCCCAACATGACATCTCATGTGACTAAACATTACCCCATGAATTGACGCACTATCTTGGAACACCAATCATGACATGTACAATAATATTTATTCCACATGATGAATCATAGAAAATGAATAAACATAAGAGTTACCTATGAAAAGAACCAAACATCGTAATGATGTCATAAGGTATAAAAAATTGGTGTTTTAAAAACATTTCCCTAAAATAATAGATTTAAATCATTCATGTAGATTTGTAATGGAAACTAGGTATGGATAATGATAAATGATGTTCAACTGATGTGAAAAAATAAAAAAAAGAGTGTTTAAGAAACATTTTAAATGATCCTCTTTAATGACATTTAGGGGATAATATTAATGTGACATTATAGTCTGAAAAGGTATAATTGTTTTCATAAAACATGAAAAGAAATTAGATATTTTTTCATTATAAAATTATCCTTTATTAAAATACTTTTAGGTTAAAAATGGTTATGGGCTGTACACTAAAATGGGTAAGAATATGGGATGTTCTCTTGAATCGGGTTATCTTGTGAGGAGTAATTAGAAAGAGAACCTTTTAAAACATGTATTCCCCTTGAATTAAATAATAATTAAGGTAAGGAAATATTTTTGTATCATAAAAACATAATTTAATAGGATTACATTAGAATAATTAATAACTAAATTGGGGTAAATATAGAGAATGAATAACCAAAAAGAAAAAATGGATGTTTGGAATGAATCTATTACCTTACGTCCTAAATTGTTTTTCAATTGCAATTAATGCCCTAGATAATAAAATTAGATACATTAAATCATGAATTCAAAATCTATTATACATGTATTCGATTTATTATACTCTTATTATGTTAATTTATAGTTTTTTTGATCAGTTATGAGATTCAATTTCATCGTTCTAAGAGCATTGGTTTCATTGGTTTTCCAGATCTTTTTGCACGGATACATGTATGGAAAATCAGTTAAAATTATAACAGTTTTATAGAATTAAAATTATATTTTATTATTGAAAATATAGAATATTAAATAGTCTTATATATCAATTTTTTCGATATGTGATGATGATTCATTAGAGAAAACATTAATGACAATTGTCTAGATTATTTTTGGTGTATTTTCTATCAACACAAACTAGTTTTGTATTATTAATTAATATTAGGTATATATACAAGTTCTACAAAATTAAATAATATGAAATAAATATTTTAAAAACAATTTTGACCATAAAAATAATTTTATGACCATCCTTGAAAAAAATAATGGAAATTCAAAACTCATCATCCATGAATGAGATAAATCAACACATCAAATATGATGTTTTCATTTTTAGAACAAAAGAAGAGGAGAATATAATTGATTATGGGTTGTTACAATTACATAATAATATTAAATTATATAAAAAATATTATAGTTATCATGTCACTTGGACATGGGTAGATGAGGATAGGATAAGAAAAGAAAATAAAACAACAAGAGAATAAAAGAAAATGAAAGTGGATTTCACCTCTTAAATTCAATCTCCTTGAGAACCTCCTTGAGGAAGATGATTTAGGACTTTTATTTATACCAAAGTCTCATGGAAATATATTAGAGACATGCTAAGTGGATTGGGCTGAATTTATAGAATATTAAAGGCTTGGAGGTTTGAGGAAAATATGTGGTATTTATAGTGTAGGAGATGGGTGTTTTTTGATTATTTTATTCTTTTTTTATCATGGCTCAAGACTATCAATAGTGAGGATTATTTTGATTATTTATATTAAATATTTCATCTTATTTTGAACCATTCATGTTTACATCATCAATATATCATCTATCAATCAATAATTTTGGTATTTATTTTATACCATAAATTACTGTATTTCCATATTCACAAAAAATAATCAATTTTATAAAAATACCAAAAATTCAACCTAAAATTTTTAGAAATATAGAATTTAAAAATTTAATGAGTATTATGAATGTAATTTTGTACATATGATAAATTTAATTTTTAATTAAAATAATCATTTAGTTGAAAAATACCACTTTTAAAATTATAACTACTTTTATAATACATTAAAAAATTAATAAAGGTCTCAAAATATTATATTAAAATCATAAGATAAAAAATATTAATTTATGAATTTATTCTATGAAAATAAGTTTTCTTTTATATAATTATAGTAATTTTAAAATTTTAAATAAAAATTTATGTTTCACAAAAATATTAATGTTTAATTTAACAATTTTAAAAAATTTATTTACTTATTACATTATATAAATATATCTTATTTTTATTTATAAGATGCCCATATTTTATTTATATTTTGATAAGTGAAGTAACTAATTTATTATCCTAGTTAATTTTTTTAATGGTCACATTACTATTCCAAAGGTCCTGTTACTATTCCATTGGTTTAGATTAGTTAATTTTTATATATTATTCTTATTTTAAAAATTATTCATTTATAATATTTTTATTTTGTTATATAAATTATTTTAGGTGATTTATACTATAAAAAATAATTATAAGAAAGGAAATTTTATTTATAGAAATTTGGGTCCTTATATTCTTCCCCCTTATCAAATTTCTCACTTGAAATTTTGTTTTATATACTATGGTAAAAATAGGTGGGGGTACTTCTCCTTTATTTATTCCTATGGTTCCCATGTTGCATCTTTGTACCTATGGTTCCACCATATTACTTTTACCATTTTAATATTATTTTTTCATATAATATTATCTCTACGGTCCAAGATCGTCACCAGATATTCCTCATAAGAGAGATAATTTCCAACTGTACCACCTCTAAATTAAGTAAATGTGAGAGATATATTATGTACTTCATCCAGAGGGATATATGGTATAAATAGTGTACTTCAGACGTGGTTAGTGTAAGTGCTATTAAATAATCCAAATCTCTAACATGATCCAAAATCATGGAGGGACCTATGTACCTAAAAATTATATTTTCTTTATTTCCAAATATCATGATCCTCTTCCATAGAGATATGTGAAAGAATACCATGTATCCTACCATATAATTCAGGTCCTATTGAATATTTTTTGCATACCTTTTCTGTTGACTCTGAGATGCCTAGATATGATGAAAAATGGTTTCCTAATTTTACAACATTTATTCGAACTTTTCAGGTCCTATCAGATTATGTTCAATAAATTTATCTCGTAATTCTATAGTTATTTAACTTTTCATATAAATGGATTCATATAGATCCATTTTAATACATGAGTAAATAATATTAATGTTGGATAACTTGACCATAGGACAGTGTTGGTCCCATAATCCTATGAATTCCATAGAAAAATCGCTTAACATGTTTTTCAGTTTCTAAATTGTTCATTTTGATTGGACATAAATTTGATGATGATAAGCTATTCTGAAGTTCATCATAGTGTTTAGAGCATGTTGGAGACTATTCAAAAATGTGAAGGTAAATGAAGGTTTTAGATTATTACAATCGATATTGTTACTCCTTCCACCATCACCACTTCAGAGATGTATATTCTTGAAATGTTATTGAGTGATAAGTCCACTCAAATTTCTCCAATGTGACATGGCCTTGTAAGACTATCCACAATGACCCATATAAAATTATTTTCTCTGGATGTCCGGGGAAAATTTACCTGATGATGTTTTCCTACTTCCATGTTGGTATGGGTACAGGTTGAATCACCCCCTTAGACATTTTCCTTTCATCCTTTACATGTTGACATACTAGGATATTTGATGTATAATTAGTGATCTCCTTCATCATATTGTACACGAAATAGTTCTCTCGAACATCTAGATACTTTATTGTTCTCCCGATGTGAATTGAGATAGTTGAGATATGTACATCATTGAGAATATTTTTCTTTAACTTTGGATTTTATGGTACACTTAGTCATTAACCAAATCTCATTATTCCTTCCACATCCATTTTTAACATTGATTATTTCCAATTTCTGACCTCTTCCTACTTTTTCTAAATTTCAACATCATTTATTTTAGTATCATTTATTTTCACTATGCGGTATGGTTTAGAAATAATTCATGAAATTATTTATGATTTTAAAATTTTAATTATTTCTTTGTCCATCCTTTATATGTATTAGAATATTGAATCCTTCTCAATTCTCACCATTGCCAAAGATGTATGATCCTTTCAACATTGCACATCTACCACCATATATGATTTACCAAGATGGTATTGGATTGAGAATTCAAAATATTTGATGAGATTTAACAATCATTTATAAAGAATATAATATCATTTAGTGTGAATATATATTTTAGGCTATTGTGATCAATATATGTCTCACAATTCTCCCCATAAAGATAATTCCGCCATATTTTCAATGTAAAGATTACAATAGCAAACTCCAGATCATGCGTGGGATAGTTTTTCACATGAAGTTTCAAATTCCATGAGGTGTAGGCTATCAATTTATAATTTTTCCTTACTACGTATCATAATCCCTTATTTGAATCATCACTATACACCACAAATAGTTCCCCACTTGTTGGTAGTGTGATGAATGGTGCAATGATAAGTATCTTTTTACACTATTTAAAGTTGTATTCACATTCCCTATTCTAGTAAAACTCCACAAAAATATGATTTAGATTGGATATTAGGTTTTAAAATAATTATAATATATTCCTAAATCATCAGAAATACCCATCTAGACCAGGGATACTCTGGATCTCTGTTAAAGAAGTTGGCCAGGGCCACTCCTATGTAACATTTTTCTTGAAAGGGTCCACAGATATTCCTTTTTTAGGTGAAAAAATAACCAAGTAATGATACTTCCTCCATATAGAACTCACATTTAATATATTTTTTAGACGTTTTATACCTTCAAAAATTCTATTTTAATGTATTAAAATAATCCTTATGTTCCTCCTTTCTCTTAGAGTATATTAGAGTATCGTTAAAAAAGACAACCACTTATTTTTTGTTGTAATCTATAAAGATTATATTCATTATGTCTATAAAAATTTGGAGAAAATTAGTGAGTCTAAATGAAATTACTATGAAATCATATTTTATATACATCATTCTGAAAGAGTTCTTCAGAATATCATCTTTCCTCACATTTAATTAGTGATATCCCGACCGAATATCCACTTTAGAGAAGTAATTATCCCCACATAGTGGATAGAAAAATTCATCTATCCATGGTATGGGATAATGTTTCTTTATCATGATTTTATAGATATCAGGATAATAAATTCATAAGTGCATTGATCCATCCATCTTATTTACAAACAGGACAATCATAACCCATTTGGAATTACTCGGGTATATAAAACCCTTGTCCACATTATCCTATAATTTCTTCTTTAGTTCATCCAACTCAATGGTGGGAATTCTATATGGTGTATTGGATATATGTCGAGATCAAATAATGAGTTCAATTGAGAAATCAACTTCTTACTCAGGAGGAATGAAATGAAATTATTTATGGAATACATTAGTGAAGCACCTCACAATGATAATCTCTTCAACATGATACTGTAATTTGTCTCAAACATTTGAGCTAGGTATTATTGATCATAAAGAATAAATATCCAAAATTGAGTTGATTATTATAAAATAGACTAATCGTCCTCCTTATACATATAAAAAATATGTAGCATTCCTCCAGATGTGAAGAGTGATCTCCCTTTACCGATAGTTGATGTTGTATTTTACAAAATATAGGGAATTCATTCCCAATATAACATTAAAATCCACCAAAGGAAGTAATGAAAAATTTTCATGGATGTTCATTCCCAAAAAATTAACCGAGGAGGGGTTATATACTTTGGATGTAATTATTTTTCCCATATTCTATTCATATGGATAACGCAACCTCCATATTTTAATGTTTTTTTTGAATTTTTTTACAAAATTTGAAAGTTATGAAAGAATGAGTAGATTCAAAATAAAATAGTATATTTACTATTACTAAATGAATTATTAGTGTACCTCTCACAACATTGTTTCTGAGACCACCTCCAAAATAGTGATAACATATTCCCTTATTTATTTTATTGTAGGTTGTTTTTGATTTCCTCCAATAAACCTTGGATTAGGGTAATGGATCACATAATGACGATTTTACTTATAGTTGAAACAATCCACTACATGCTGAGTGTTTATCGAAAAAAACAATTATTATTTCACAGTAGTGGTTTTCTTCATATCCCTTCAATATTTATTAGCCATATTCCCCATTTTTCCATATTTGAATCCTCTTCACACTCCCTTTAGAATTTTCCCATGAATCTTCTTACAACCAATTTATCTTAAAGAATTTTGGGTTTTGTTTAAATTAGGGAATTTACCTTTTGATCCTACCATATTAAACTCCATTTTATACTTTTTATCTCTATGTCCATGAGACCAATGAGAGTATTTGATCCCTATTTAAACCATAAGGGAATAATAAAAAATATCCCCATAATTATGAAAGTACCAAACTATCAATTTTTTATGTAGACACAACATTAGCCATCTAATAAAGAGATCCACATTTATTTTAGTGTGTATGAAAAATTCATAGTTATATCAAACAAGTCTTTAGAAGTTTTCTTCATACACCCCAATTGAATTATCTTCGTTTTTCTTCAGACTGAGGAACTCCCACTCAATCTTCAGAGTGAGATTTTGGAGAGAATTTTTATTGAGAAATATTTTCATGAAATATTTCCATTCCATGGAATCCATTTTCTCCTTTTCTTCCTTTTTCTTGATCATTTTCCAGCATTGATTAGTTTCCCCATCAAAATAATAGACTGATAGCACAAATTTCTCTTGTTTTGAGCACAAGAGGAAATATAATATCTTCTCAATTAAGTTAATTAATTTTTCTATGATGATGGGATCAGGAGATACACTAAATAAATGTGTCTTTTAATGAATAAATTATTCGACCAAAACATGATATCACTTAGGATAAAGAGTATATTCCATATAATTCAAGTTATTATTAATAACTTGATTTAGATGATAATGTACTTTCATTATGTTTTGAGTGCGCTTCCCATTAGATTTTTCATTTCTTTAGGAAAATATTCTCATTTACTATCAAATATATTATTTTCGTGAGTTATCCTATATTCATATATTAACTATGAAAAAGAAATTATTCTTAGGGAAATTCAATACATAGATAATAATAATATAAAAAATTATAAATTAAAGAATGAAGGAAAAAAATTTAAGTTAAATGTATATAATATCTTTTGGATCTCTATGTTTTAATTTATGTTATCCACGGTGATAGAATTAGCTCTATAGTTAATACTAAAGTTCCCGAGTCCTAATCCTAAAAAAACTAGACCACGCTCTTATAGACACTATAATTAGATTATCCTTTTAAACAATTTTTTACTTGATTTTTATCATAATTAACCATCGTATAGAAGCCAAGGGTCATAAATTCTTTTTTATTTATAAGATTAGATACATAATTAGAAAATTTTAAACCAAAATAAATAAATCTTTTATTTAATCTCCATAAAGAGATCCTAAATTTCATTTATCTCTTACATATGTATAGGATTACTTGGGGAATTAATTGAATAATGGTATGAGCTAAAAATCCTAATAATGTAAATAATCATAGAAATAAAGAATAAAACATGGGTTAGAATAGATAACATAATGACATAAAAAAGGCATGGAACAAGAATAAACATGGTGATACAGGACATATAAATTAGGAGATCATGTAATCATGGAATCACTGGAATGTGGAAACAACATAAAAAATGAAACAATCATGAGTTGAGGCAAACTAAAAAGACTATTTCACATGGATGAGTATGAGTCTATGCTTACTGCGAATGTCATTTCATAGGGTGGACAATGTCCAATAAAGTAATCGAGCTTACTCCCTATCCCAACATGACATATCAGAAGACTAAAAATTACTCAATTCATTGTAGTTCAATAATTTAACAGTCAACATAACATTTTCATGAATATTCATGACACATGAAGTATCACACATAAAGAATAATCATAAGGGTAACCGATGGAAAAA
Organism: Viscum album; assembly: GCA_963277665.1. Lineage (NCBI taxonomy): Eukaryota > Viridiplantae > Streptophyta > Magnoliopsida > Santalales > Viscaceae > Viscum > Viscum album. The sequence continues at coordinate 2,131,263,798 of OY728161.1, read as the reverse complement.
TATTCCATCGTAATCACGTAATATGGTATTAAAAATTGGTGTATCATAAAGGTGTCAATGAAATAATGGATTTAAATCATAAATGGTAATTAATAAGGTAAATAAGGCATAAATAATGATAAATTATATTCAACAGAAGTTAAAAAATGTAAACTATAGTGTTTAAGAAACATTAGAAATGAGCCTCTTTAGTGCGGTTTAGGAGAAAATGTTAATGATAATTTTACGGGAAAAAATGTATAATTGTTAGCATAAAAATATAAATTCAATTAGATATATTTTCATGATAAATATATATTTTTTATTAAAATATTTTTGCATAAAAATAGGTGATGTATTATACTTGAAAACGGGAAAGAAACTAGGATGTTCCCTTGAATAAGGTTTTCTTGTCGAGATGAATTAAAAATGGTACATTATAAAACTTTATCTACACATAAAAGAAAGAATAATTGATCTAGGTATATATTTTTGTAGCATACACATATAATTGAGGAGGATTTCATAAGGATAATTAAGAATTAAATTTTGGTAAAGAGAGAGAAATGATAACCCACAGGAAAGAATGGGGGTTCAGAAAGAATCTCTTACCTTATGTCTGAAAGTGTTTCCATTTAATAGTTAATGTCCGGGATAAAAAAATTATATCCATTAATTAATTAATTAATTATGAATATATTATATATTTATTTTATTTATTATAATTTTAATTAATTTATTTTATGTTTTTTTATTAGTGATGAGATTCAATTTCATCATTCTAGGAGTATTCATTTCCTTGGTTTTTATGATCGGTTTACTTGTATACAGTTATAGATAATCATATAAAAGTAGAATAGTTCTCCGAATTTAAAATATTTTTTATTAATGAAATTATATATTGTTAAAAGTGTATTATATATCATTTTTCTCAATATGTGAGGATGATTCATCAGATAAAACAATTTTGATAACCATTTAAAATATTTTGGTGTTTTTTCGATCATTAAGAACTAGTATTGTTTTTTTAATTAATATTTCTCATATATAATGGTTCTAGAAAATTTTACATGATGCATTAAATATATTATAATTTTTTTTGACAATAAAAATTGTTTTATGATTATATTTTAATGTGGTAATGGAAATTGAAAACTTGTTATCCATGAATGTGATAAATCAACAACTCACGGATGATGTTTTCATTTTTAGAAAAAAATGTATAATTGAAGTAAATTGATTATGTATTTCTACATGAACATAACATAATTATTGTATATAAGATAAATTTTTGTTATCAAGTCACTTGGAAAAGGTTAGGTGAGTAGAGGATAAGAAAAGAAAACAAAATGAAAATAGAATAAATGAAAACAAAAGAGGATTTTACCACTTGAATTCTATCTCGTTGAGAACCACCTTGTGGAATTTTACTTTGGTCTTTTATTGAGATAAATGAGTGAAATATGTTGGGGAGATATTTGGGAATGGTATTGGGCATAATTTGGGCAATCTTCATGTCTTTTGTGGTGTGAGGAGAAGATGTGGTGAGAGGTGGTATTTAGAGTGGAAGAGAGAGGTGTTTTTGATTATTTTATTCATTAGTTTATTACTTTGAATCAATACAATAAATATAATGGATTGTTGTGACTAATTATAATAACTAGTATAGGTGAGTTCAATCCTATAGTTATTACACTAGACATACATCATCCATGACTCGATAATTCATGTATTTATAGTATACCATAAATCAAAGTATTTCAATATTAAAAACAAATTCTAATATTTTTGAAAAATCCATAATAAATTAAACATAACAATTTTTTAATGTTTAGATTTAAAAAATGGACTCCATTTTCTAAAAATATTTTTCAAAAATTGAGAAATTAATTTTTTTTACAAAAATCAGAATTTATTCAAAAAATACCAAATTTAAAATTATAAATGATTTTAGAACACGTAGAAAAATTAATTAAGGTCTCATTAAAATATATTATAATTAAAAAAACAGAATATTAATTTATGATTATATTTTATTAAAAATTAGTATTATTTTAAATCATTATATTAATTATAAAATTGTAAATAATTATTTAGAGTTAAAAAAATTTCAATAGTTAATTTCTCATTTGAAAACATTTATTTAATTATTAGTTGAAATAAATATATAATATTATCATTTACAAAATTGATAAACTTTATTTATACTTTCTTCGGTATGTTTACTATTCTATTGGTCGAGTTAATATTCTTAATGGTCATATTACTACTCCAAAGGTCATGTTACTATTCTAATGGTTTAGGTTCCATAATTTATACAAATAATTATTATTTCATTCATTATTAATTTATAAATTTTTTATTGTGTTAGATAATTTATTTTATTTTATTTAAACTATATGACATAATTATAAGTAGGGAAATTTCATTAGTATAATTCTGGGTGATTACACCAACTAGATAGGGTGCCAGACTGACTTGTGGTCAATTCTTATATGTGAATCAAAATTAGGGATTATTTCCCTTATGTTTGAAAAAAATAAAAGTTTTATTCTTAGTTTTTAATATTTTATGTATATAATAAACTAAAATGAAACTTTTATATTGAAAAAAAACATTTGAGTCATACTGACCACATCAGGAGTCCAATTGATGTGTGGTAAATTACTAAACATCATAAATGTCTTATGTATTGAATCAATAATCTTTGAAAACCATATGATCTCATTTTGTTTTTGGTTTATAGAATGTTTCATGTGTTTTGACCTAATGTGTATATTTTAAAAAATAATAATAATATAAAAATGATAATGAAACTAACTAAGAAATAGATAAAATGATGTAAAAAATTAACTAAATAAATTTTAGGATGTCAGAAACTCATGATGTCTATATACATTCTGAAACCATGTATTAATACCAATCATTTTTAAACAATATTATTTACTCCATTATACTTCTCCTTGTGAAATAGATCAAAAATAATATATTAGCATTCTAATACTAATGCTTCACACCCCCAAATATATTTCTAAGGTTATAACCCATATTAGATCACAAAAATAGCATTTCATCACAAAAAGTTGATGTTAAAAAACATTATAACACCATGTTTTATGCAGATTCATCTCTAAGAAAATATACTTATTATTTTGAGTATGAAGGTTATCAGAAATTTATGATGTAATTAGAAAATATAGAAAGAAAAACAATTAAGAAATATTTTTAATGAAATTGTAATTAACTTTAGAAATTACCTATTTGGGGATTCAAGTATTTCCATGGTTCATGTAATCTACCATAAATTATCAAACACAATTTCCACAATTATTGTTATTATCATGCATTGGACATTATAGGAACATTGGAAGAAAGATTTAATTGTTTTAAAATATGTTTTTATAGTTAAATATTTGTATATATACTTTAATATATTCATCTTTGATGTAATTCATATGATTCTTATATCCAGTCACCCATATCATATAATTATTTAGCCTATATTTATTGATCGCCATATAATGAAACAATTCTTGTTAAAACACAGACTGAAAGATAATATTTGAATTTTTTTTCTAAAATATTGATTGAAGCCATTAAAAATTCACAATATAAATCATGTTTGGTTAGCTTTGTGGATATCCATGCATTGTATCCAATAATTAAATGTTTAGGGTATCTAGATTGACCGTGTTTAGCATCCAGTGATATCTAAAAAACAAATATGTAATGAATAAAATAAAAATATATTTTATATGATTAGATTGTAGAGTATTACACATTCATTGAAGATATCAAAAAAAGTCTTACATCTGTAGTTTCCTTCTTATATTCCTACCTTAGTTCATCTTTATATCTATTTTTTCCATGTCCATAGAAATTTCCTTCATTGAAATTATAGAGGTATTAATGAATAAAAATCAAGTTTGACATGGTTTTCCATTAATATACTAGTAATATAAGTGGCTATAAATTTTTTTTATAGTTACTATCTATTATGAATATATTAGATCATTTTTTAGATATACCCATTTTGAAGATGTGCCTTATCTATGTAATCACAATTGAGACTCCCAACCATCGAAGCCTTAGATTCTCATTTATACTCTCAAGACAAACCATGGTTGTAAGGGATGTTACAAATATTTATTCTTCATATGGATTGTTGTAAATATATCCATTTTTTATGTGGTGTCATAATTAATTTTTAATGATTACATATGAGGTAGTTGAACTGGCGGGGAGATGGTATTCCCAGATGAGTTTTTTTTTCTCGGTCAATATACTTGATTGTCTTGATCTGGCCTTCCATTTCCTATTCATTTTATCTGTCTAAAATACAAAACATATCTTCAGCCCTTTTTATCAACTTTTGTAGGTTTTTCATTTGAAAAAATATTTGTTAAGGACATACCTCATGTATATTTATGAGACTTGATGACCTCCTTATGCACGTTCTAATATCATTTGGACCATTTTAATATCCAGATCATCAAGTGGAGTAAAAAACTCAGCACATGGCTCTTAGGATTCCACAATCACCACTCACATGTGATATTTTGGGAGTTATTTGTTATGCATCATCTCTCATAGGATATTATACATCACAGACATTACAACAAGGTAGTGAGTGGTTATTGTAGATAAAAATAACCTAAAAGTCACCCAGTAGAATTTTATTAATATAATGTTATGAGAAGTTATTTGATTCACATGTAATATAATGTATAACGAAAAATTGATTACCTTGGGTGAGTTATTAGGATGAGGGTAATGAATAGCCACAAATATAGTGGGGTAATTTTGTTGTTCATGTGTCGATCCTTGCTCCACATTCAGTTCTCTTTAATCCTTTTCACATATTAGTCTATAAAACTATACAAAACAATAATATCTTAATATAAATAAATTTTTTCTTAAAATCCTTTCATCATATTATATGTTTCTTCTTGTGGTTTTTTTTCATGAAATATTTTCAAGGAGTCACTCCAAAACCTTCACCTCTAACACAACTTTATTTTTATGACCATTCGAATATACTGAATGATGTTTTTCCTCAAGAATTGTCACTACTAAATCGTATTTCTAAACTATATAAAAAACAAAGCAACAGAAATAAATATTTTTATCCAACACTATTCTAATGAATACAATTACTTTTATTTCAAACCTACACATGTTTCTCATACATCATTTGTGTTTTTATCCACAAGTTTACCCTTTTTATTTACATGAGCCTCATTCCATAACACATGACTTGGGATGGAAGTGACTTCAAATTTTGATTCATCAATTTTCATATAAAAAATGGAACATATGTTGTTTTATCTTTCATAAAACTATTTTTTTATTTAAAATACATACCCGTTTCTTCTATAGTGAAGAATACTCTCTCCTTTATTTGTGGTAGAAGTACCTCGGTTTAGTTGAAAATTATTTATTTTCAAAACATATTTTCTATTTAATATTTTTTTTAATAAAATAGGATAAAAAATAAATTCAAATAATATATTATTAAATATAATTAACCTCAAAATTATTTCTCATCATGTTAGTTTAATAAATCATTCCAGGTTTCCAACATTATAATGTCTGGATAAGTAACTTCTGGGTGGGGCTTCACTTTCCCCTCAGAATACCTAAATTGAATCTTGGTAAGAAGAGTCTAGAAACCTATATTTGATTTTCAGTGGCCATTAAGACATATTTCATACATAAATCATGTCAAATGAATGAAATCTTCAAGGAAAAACGAAAATTAAATCAATTTTTCGTAATAATGTTTTTTGACAAAATAGAAATAGGTTGTTATAACATAACCTTTATATATTCCCAAAGGGTTTCCATGATTATATGATGTAAATGGAACCACAAAACAATATCATTCAACACATTCATCCTCATTATGACCCCAACAAAACTAATGAACATTTAATTGTTGGGGTAAACAGGTTGGTCATATTGATGATTAGCAACCTCCAATTATGCTACCCTTACTTCTTACTATGATAATTTTATTCAAAACTATGATTCTATGTTGTAATTGGTTTCTTTCATCAATATTATATTGATACCCTAATAATTCTCTAGTTTTAAAATGAACTACCTATTCTTCCTTAATATTGGTAACATCATCATGTCTTAATAAATTGTCTTCATGATTAGATAATCATTTAAATAAGATTATGCTAAAATAATAGAGAACACCTAATGTTATGATTAAAATAATATTATCCAAAACAGACATTAACCTAATCATTGAACCATTTTTTTATGTTTCAATATATTTTGATCCTTTCTTTAGATTCCAAATCCCCTATTTTTGGTCACCTATAACGTATATAACATTATCTATATTGGGTCTACCGTGAATTTATTGTGATATCACAATTTAATGGGTTATCCTTCATTTAATTTTAAGCTAACCCTATAGATTTTTTCGTCAACTATAGGAAAATCGATGATTTTTTTGTTGATCTAAGACATAAAATACATCAATTTCTTATGATTCTATTTTGAATAACTCAACATTTTCCCATTCCATTGAAACATTATCCTTCCTGGATCCTATTTTATTAAATTTTACTACACTGATGGTTTAAAAAAAATTAATAGAAATTTATTACTTGAAAATTTGTATAATCCTACTTTCATATTTTTTCAATAATGATGAAATATGACATATTCACATAAATTGGATTTCTATCCTTTGAACTAGTTAACTGAATCACTTCCACCATAAGTCTAACTCCATTATTTTTCATCATACTGTATTCATCGTGTTATTTTATATAAAACATGTAACCATTTATTGAAAAACTAGTGTAAGATAAAAAAAATTCATTTGGTCCATTATCTATCTATCAAAGTCATTCAAGAATTTAATTCATAATTTTCGATAACTCCTTATAAATACGATATTAGAACCATATTATAAACCTTTTATTATGTGTATTTGATACATATCCATCACCCCTTGATGGATTAAAAAATCTAAGAGTTTCTATGTGGGATTCAGTGTTTGGGTAAACATCATACTATTATATAAAATTTAATGGTGTTCTTTCTCTTACTCTGTGATTATAATTGTAATAACATATCACTCAAAAATTCCTTTGTCTATTAGATTCCTGCTATAAAGGGACTTTGGGACACCAATTCTATCAACATCTAATAGTAAATAGGTACAAAATTCAATATTTTCTTTATCAATATTCTATTCTACAACACAATCTTCTAGATGACTTCGATTCTTGAAATACCCATTCTAAAAAATTATATACCATTCAATTGGGTACATCTATCATTAATGGACATGACTACACAGTTGAACCTTTGTAACTATGTAATCCATCAGAGGGACCATTATATTAAGTTATTATGGTGCTAAGATCATTTTTAATTCACATAATATGACTATAGCCTTTTTATTCATGATTAGAAACTTCATCAGGTCTATAACATTTCAACATATGGAATGGAAAAATAAAACATTTCTGGTTAATATATGTCATTAATTTGTAGAAATAATTCAATGTAAAGAGATGAGCATAGAATATTGCACCATAACATAAAATTCATGTTATTTTAGTCCTTATAATACTTGTATAGATCTTTTAAACTATTAAGAAAAATGAAACATTTCAATTTTTTCTATCTAGATAGAGTGTAAGGTGATGGAGGAACTAAATTTTACTCATTAGCCATCCCTGGTGCCAACTCTTCCATGTTCCCAATGTTAATCATGTCAAAACATTCCTTGATTCTATATTTGGTTTTCCAGGAACATTTAGTAAGACAATAATAACACCTTCATATACATTTTATCTACATGTGAAAAATCAATAAATTTTATTACATATAAATGATTGTAGTACATTAATTAATATAAAATCAATCTATTTTGACAACCTGATTTCAAAAAATTTTTAATTTTTTTTTCAAAAAAATAGTTCAAGTATATATCATTTTATCGAATAATATATCACCCCTTATTGGTCACAGTGTTGTACCTTTTTTGTATTCCAATAAAATGTTATCATCTTGGATAAATATTTTTTTCCTTGAGGAAAAAATTTATGATGTCATAAAAACACAGTCTTTGTGGAATGTTAGAACCAAAATGAGTGTTTGTATTTTCAAAATGGGACACACCAACATTCCTTTAATGATACATCATTACTAATTTCTATAGGAAGGAAATTAATTTATCATTTCATAAAACATGGATCTCAATGTTAATTCTTCCCTTATTTGGGCATCAAACAATGTAACACATATATACCACATCAATTTTAGATATTCCATCAATGAATCCATATAGTCATCAATATCATTACATGTTGTTTTGGTTCAAATATAAGAAGAAACAATATAATATATTTCCTCCTCATGCATAGCCATGGATTCATGTTATAGTTTACCAAAATTACTATCCATGTACTATGAGTACTACTTTGTACACTAAAATGATTTATTCCATAAATAGATAACAAAATTTAGAAGTTTATCAGCTCATTTTTAAATTCAAGATACACATAATCAATTTTATTCCACTTAAAAGAGTTTGTTGGATGATGTAGTTTCCCATATATAATTCTCGTATCTTCATGCCAAGTCAACCGTCTCATGGTTTGTTGACATACATATAGTCTTTTAAACATTTTAATTATGATAAAGTTACAAAAAAATTTATATGTACTTGATTCATAATTATTTTTTTGATTTCTGCCCCACTTAGGAAATTTTGTGAGTTATTCACGGTCTTTTCAAAACAAAATTAAATCTTTTGGAAAATCATGTATTTTTTAGAGATCATTCATATTGAATATTGAATTAATTTAGCACCATATGTTTGACAAGGAAGTTCATTTTCTCTGAGTATCATATCATTTAGGAGAATAAGTAGTTCTTTAAATCTACGGTAACTCTATCTACTACCATTTTTCAAAAAATTTAAATTCTATACTGCTGGCAATGTATTTTATTTATTATAACCAGTATACAAGGGTCCCTTTGCACAAGTAATTTTTTTTTTTGAAATTCAGGATGATCATCTTCATATTCCATTTTTATTTCATCCATTCAGTCTCTATAGTGAATCATGTTTTCTTTTGTTTTAATTTGGGATATTTCATGGAATATTTTTGAAGGCAGACGCTGATTTAATGTAGGATTTAGAGCCCAATAGAGCCTCTTTGTGGTGATGTTATAAATATTAAAAATATTTTATCAGAGGTGATCTTTTTCTTTATAAACATGGAATAAATAATTACTGGAGTCTCAGATCATAAATTTGGTACCATGGTTGAGTTCAGAATGTGGATTTTACCCTAGGTGTGAATAACTTTTGTTGGCATCGGGTGCTCGATTGGGGGCATGTTGGGGGGATATTTTATGGTATTAATTTATTAAAAAAACCAATATCCTCCCACACTCCCTTGTCTCACATACAATATGGGGAAGTGGAAATCCCACTAGTGAAAAAGAAGACCTGAGGCCAAACTGAGATGAAGTGGTGTCATAAATCCCAGTTATTGAAGTAGATCACCATTAGATAAAGCTATGACGGCTCCTGAGTGTTGATTAGAACCAGAATATTCCGAGATTATCCATGAGGAAAGATATTTTTTGTTTTATGTCATGATCCTTATATTGATTTGTCTTTACGGTTTAAGATCATTTTGAAAATTTCTAAGGACCCTTTCTGAGTTTATTGTTTGGTTTTGGTAGAAATTGAGGTCTTTGAGGTGGATAACAGAGGATTATTATATTTAATTCCATAACAGTCCACATGTAGTGTGTTCTTCCCATTGAGGGATGATTAAATTTTTGGGACTACATGCTATGTAATAGGGGTACACGTTGATTAGTGATCCTTTGTCATGTGGTTATGGGACATGGCCATGGATTCCATGTTAAAAGGAATGGATGTGTGATTGTACATTGAAAGAGTACATGGGGCATTGTTTTTCATACATAGGAATGAGATAAAGACCTGAACCAGTTGCTTCTTATCCATAACATGTCATGTACCTATGATACTTGTTATGTGGAAGACACAACATTCCAAGTCATGTGGGGAAGTACACTCCCAGGGTCCTGAGTGTGGTGATACACATAGTGTACACCATATACACATTATAAAATCTCACATGTCCATACATGACATGATGAAGGGGAAACAACTATGTGTTTAGGTGGGGTCACAAGCTATGTGGATCCCATTACATATCATGTACTAATATTGGGAACATATGACTATAGTATCCTTCTTCAGGTATCAGAATCAAACATGTGAGTGGACTATGCTAAGTAGTTTTCTGAACAGAACATTATAGTGATCATTGTGGTACTTTTGAGATATGACATGGAGTGATTCTATTTTGATGTTGCACTAGCAATTCATAAATATGGGCAGTGAGACCAGTAGAAAATTGCACTTTTTCAACCGGCCTATATCAATAGTTTTAAATATATGGATATCAGTAGGTTATAGCCACGGTTTTGAAAACCATGAATATAAGTCATTTTTTCAAGGGAGATAGCCACAATTTTCAAAACTGTGTGTATAGGTCTCCCATCCTTGCATGAGTAAAAAAAATTCCATGGAAAATAGAGAAGAAAGATTTATTTCTAGGGTTTTATACTACCACCATGATTATTACTAATATATATTACATAATATATTTTTATATACCCGAATCTTGACATTGTGTAGTGGTTAGGATGTAGTATTTTATAGGTGAGGTATAGAGATCAAATATGAGTGGTGACATATTAATTTTGGGCTATAGCTATGGTTTTCCATGGCTAAAAACATAATTTTCAACAATGAAAATAACGTATATGACCATAGATTAAACCATGGTCCTAGGTCAACATCCTCAGTGGACAATGATGAGAATTATTTCCATGGTTTAAATCATAATAGTTTATTGGGACCTATTTCTATGGTTATAATGGAAATGGTTTAGTAAATCCATGGTCATAGTCTATTGACACGGTTTTGGGCCTTATTTCCATATTTTTCAACTATGTGAATTGCCTAATTATTTATTGGTATGATTTATGTGGATCACAAGAGATATTATAGGGTTGGTACCCTTCCCTTTTGTCATAGGTTATATTCCTCATAAACACTCTAATCCGATAGAGAAGTGATCCATTCCGCACATGGTGTGGGTCCCCTATGCATGTTAGTTTTAGAATGAGAGGTGTGATGATAATGACAAACCTCTCTGTGAAACATAACAGATGATGTAGATTGGTTTATATTATTTGAGAGAGGTTTTTTGACTGGTACTCCACTACTATATGTGAATGGGTTTCCCATACCTCTTAGATCGGTAGAGATGGAACTCCCCCAGAGTGAGTGTAGGTCCCTTACCCACATATTTTATCAATTGGGGTTTATACAACCTTTTTGGATTAGGGTTTAGGTCACTCGAATCATTCATGTAGTTTGATACAGATATCCTCTGCCACATCAGGGCATCGGCCCTCCATACCCATTGTGAAGATAGAGATAGTACTCCCCTTAGGTGTCATGGTGGGGTTCCTCTCACAATGAAGTTGGAACTCCCCTATCATACTAGGGTGTGGGTTTTCCACATGTGATGTTTGGGAAGAGTTTTTACTCCCCTATCATTCCAGGGTGTGGGTCCTCTATGTTGTGGTTGGAACTCCTATCTCATGTTAGGATGTGCGTCCCCATTGTGATCTTATAGGTAGATACTAAACTCTATTATACAAAGGGTGTATTTCCTCTATCTGTGGATAGGTACTCCCTAGTATTTGAGTAGTGATGGGGAAAATGTTCTCCACCAGAGATGGATCTCCCTATGTAGTGTAGTGAGATGCAAGGAGTGGGACCCTATACATTTTATGTGTGACACATGGTTAGCGGTTTGTGCCCCCTTGATGTGGTGAGGCAAAGGCCTATACCTATGAGTATTATATAGGTTTTATACGATTAGAAGGAGTTATTACTCCCTCAAATATGAGGTAGTAGTGAGGTGTGAGTTACACCTAGCTCTATCTTTATAGAGGATTCACATGATGCATGGTTTGAAAAAATTCTCCATTGAATGTATAAAATAGTGAGGGGAAAGCCTATACACTTCTATTACTAATAGATTATACGGGTCAGATGACAATGATGGTTGGACCTCTGGTATTAAGAACCATAGTAAGACATAGAGAGCTATTCCTAATGGATAATATCTCTTAGATGAATCCCATTTGGGATTCCATGGCTCATGGAGTGTGTTCTCTTGGGTGTAAATTACCCTTGATCCTTGTGAAGAATCTTATAGCCGGCTATGAGGTGTGGACCACATGGAACATGGATTCAATGATCAGTATATCTGGGTTCTTTCTAGGATAACTTTTAGTGATGTCATGTATCTTGATTGACACAGCATGTGGCTAGAGCTAACTATTCGTGTGTATTTAATGGGTGGTCAAGATGAATATTCTCTCCTATTTGGGTTTCCCCTATCTCTAGGATGAGAAGACTATTTATATTACAGTTGTTTGCTTTTATTTAGTATTTTTTGGGCTCATAATAGGTATTTTTATACTCACCTCAGCATTGGGATTTTCATGTAGAACAAATTTATTATGCAGACGAAAAGCATTTTGATGGAGTCCATAGAAGGCCTAGAGTCGGTGAATCTTAGTATGCTAGATAGATAGAGGTGTTTTCAAGTGATTTGATGAGTATCTTTCTATTGGTTGTATTTTTCAGTAGTCTCATCCTTCTGATTAGGTTGGACTCTTTTACAGTATTGATTTTCTTTTATTTTTCCCTTAGTCCACTTATAATAATTTTTATGTACACTGATTTTTGTATAGATATATGCATGCAATTTTTGATTCACTTATTATTATCTATGCACTTTTTCATGTATATGTTCATGGGCGAGTTTTTACAGGTACCATAGGATAAGGCCTCCCATGTTTGTGTTATGCCTACTCAGTTCTAGATGCCAACCCCTAGCCTATTGGAGGTAGGTTTTGGGAGTTGCTACTGTTACCCAGTGGTTCAATTCTTCACCATCTCCATCATCAATTACATCGGTATTTTCATCAAATTATCCATAAACCATAGATTCATTTCTATCAGTATTTAAATTCAGTTTTCCAATTTTTACTCTAATATTTATATCCCTGATATATTTTGTGATAATAAAATATTATTCTATCAATTATAGAATATTGACTCCTGAATAACAATAATGTAAACATGGATAAAGGATTTGAAAAGGGTCATACTCTTGTGATATTTCAAACTTTATGAATTATTTATCTCAATATTTATAATATTTTGTCTTATGATTAGTATGCAACCATTTTAAATTAATATCCATCATACATGGTTCATAAAATATTCATTTTGGGAAATAAATAAATAAATACAAATAAGATAATCATAATCAAAGGTGAACATTATGGATAATTATTACAATAGGAAGCCAACATTTGATTGTATGAAATAATTTTTATATAATATGATAGAAATGGATAATTAAATTTTAAAAAAAAAATTCTCCACTTGTGGTATGTGTTATACTATAAATTCATCCAAAATGATCATTGGTAACTGGTATGTGATATATATACTACATATATAATTTCAAAAAATAGAGGATCATGTCTATAATATATGGGGGATGAGTTTCAAGAAGAAAATATAATAATTACTATTTGGGAGATGAAGCTAATGAGGATGATAACTGTCTCATTAATTCTAAATTTTACTTGGTTTTTGTTGGTGAATCAGAAAACAACCTTTCTTATTTTTTTCCTAAAGATAAAAAAGAAGAAGCAACAGCCTGATCCCTATATTAGGATCCTTGATTTTTATGTCCATGAGAAAGGTAACCTGGATGATCTTATACACACTCCTGATGAGACATCTGTTTCATTTTTAACATCTGAACCAAGACTTAAATTACACCATCAAATCGAAATGGACATTGGTCAAAGAAATTAATTTTAAAAGTTATTTCATTTCTAAGAAGATATGGGGGTAATTGTATTAAAATTTTTGTAACCGTGCTTTGTGGGAGTCGTAAAATTTGGAGGATTTGATGTTTATTCATTTATCCACTTGGTATGTGGGGGGTTTGGTGGTGTTTCATTGATAGCCAGAGTTGAGATTTATGGGAATGGGAATGTTCAGTTTTCTATCACCTATTAGTGGATAAATATCAGTTAAGATTTAATTTAAGATACAAAAAAACAAGAAATTGTAATCACATAAGATATTTGACCAATGAAAAGTATCGATGAAACATTAATCCTTATTTTCTTTAATTAGGAAATCATCGAAATTATAGGGATCAAATTCAATTATAAATTATTCCTATATAATTTATTCTAACTTAACATGTTATAATACATTTTCCATCATAATTCAAGGGATTTGAAATTATTATATCATGTATAATTGTAAAAATATCATATTAACAATGTTAATAAAATGGATTTCTTATTCAATACAATAAACTATATTCATATATTAATCTAATAATAATAACTAAATTTATTGAAAAATGAAATATATTAAATGGTTTGAGGAAGAATAATAAAATTTTATTTGATGTGGTTAAAATTATTTAACATTAAAAATATGTTATTTTTTTAAAGAACCACTTTTCATAAGTATTGGGATATTTATAAATAATAAATTAAATTTATCTGCGAATCTCTCAAAGGTGGAAGTTAAATTTATTTTTAATTGGTTATCAATTAAAATGAATGTAAATGAGTTTTAAATAATTATGATGTTTAATATTAAATTCATTTGACATAAAATATTGTAATTTCCCTATGTTAGAAAAGAAATGTGGTACCGTTGGATTATATGTGACCAACCATTCACATTAGATGAATAATGGGATAGTTTTTATTATAAGAAGAGTGTTTAAGGTTGGAAAATATCAGAATTATGAAAATAATTTTGAAGATCATATTCTTGTGGAACTATTTATGTTAGCTTGTAGAAAATGGATTTGAAAATGTTTATAAATGATTATTGATTGGGAGAAGCTGGCTTGAGTTTTATTGAAACGTTTCTCATGTTACATCTCATATTAACTACTAAAATTAGATATCAAAATATCCTGGATGAAGGTTCATTAAGGATGTAATTATTTGAGACATTGACAGATATTTAAATACCCTATCTGGAGTATTTTATATGCTGCAAAGGGAATTTAAATGAGATAAAATGGGTTTGGAATTATTTATATAATTACCATAATTAATGGAAAATTATTTAATGTGAATTAAATATCTTGATACGGGATTGCAATGATTTAATGTTATTTTCCAATAATATATTGAATTATGGAATTTCTGTTCAAGAAGTTTGAAAACTAGAAAAGTAGTGTGCTTTATAAATATGAATCCAGTGCAATGGCCTCACAAACTATGATGTGTGTATGGAAAAATTAATCTATATAAGTATAGATTCACTCTACACAAATATTGGTCATTTTGTAGGTAAACTGACCTACAACCTTCTAGGGATGATTATTATTCTACTTTAGGATTACTGAGGTAATGTAATCTTCTTTTTTGTACACATCACCCACGGTAAGGATCATCCATCATTTGTGTAAGGATCAATTTCTATGTATGAAATAATAATTTACATCATAACTACGAATCATAAGTACATAAGTTTCATTCTATGTGCAATGTAATCATAATAATATAGAATAAATAATATAAATATTCTAAATTTAATGAGATTATTTAATTTTAAAATCCTATGAAGGGAATTAATTATGATGATTCGAAAGCCATTTTTATATGTCCAAAAAACATGAATCTTTTCATATCCTTGGTATAAGAATGATTTTCTGAAGGTGAAATTAGGTCGAAGATAAGGAGTTCAATATCCACTAGAGGCTTAGTGTTATGTTCCCGCGATATGGGAACCTCAAGTGTTCGAGTATCCTATTGTATAACCTACCATACCATGACCATGTTATTGCCTATGTATTGGCCTTCAATTTGAGTAGGTTCATGAGTGTTCCCAAAATTCATCAAAAAAAACCTCCCTACCGTTTGATTTGTTAAGGATATCAATAAAACTAAAAACATTGTTACAAGAGTCTGAACCATCATTTTTGGTGCAAGAAACCCCATTCTTTGGCGTGAACACTTTATTTAGAGGAGTTGTATCAGACTTGGTCACAACAATGGGAGTTTGGGCATTGTCTTCCAACACATCCCCATCTAGTTTGTCCACATTTTCAATAATGCATAATGCATAATCTCCATCCTTGGTCATGTTAATTGGGAGTGGAGAGTCAATCATCATTCCCCCTTCCTGTTTTTTACTTGTTTTGTTTCTCCCAATGTTGAGAGTCAACATGAAAATGGGCAAGGAGCTCTAAATCAGAATCACCTGGTTATTCTTCATCAAAAGCATCATTTTATATATTTTTATAATTATATATATATATATAATTTATATAAAAATAAAAATAAAAATAAAAATAAAAATAGTGAATATATAATCTTTATTTAAATATATTTAATATAATTTTATAATTATTTAAATATATAATTATTTATTTATAATTATATAAATAATTATGAAAAATTAATATTCATATATGTATATCATTATATAAATTTAAAAAATATATATATATAATAAATATATATAAATATAAATCAAAAATACATAGAGAATATATATTATTAATTCAAATAAATTTCTTATAATTTTATAATTATTTAAATATATAATTATATAATTCTTTTTTAAAACTTTATTTATGTTTTTTAATTATAGAAATATAAATTTAGAAATATTTATTTAAAAATATATTTCTAACATTAGTAATGAATATATAATCTTAGATTCATCCATGTTAAAAATGGGTAGAATTCAATAATAAAAAATGAGTCCAATTTAAAATTATTAAATAACTAGATAAGTTTTGTTAATTAAATATAAATTATTTTAAAATATGGATATATAATTAAATGAAGATGGATACATATTACAAATATTAAAACATAGTAAATAAATATATATAAACATATATTAGAAAATTATTAAATTAAATTTCTTTTAAAAATGAATAAATAATACATGACATCAATAATATTTAAAATAAATAAATATAATTTACCAGTTTAAATCATTGTATATAAAATGTATCATCTTACTAAATACAATTCTAAATGAAATATTAAAAGATGAATAAATTATAAAAAATATTAGGGGTATGTGTTTCAATATAAGACTTAATTAATTACATAAATATTTGTGTGTGTGTGTTGTATATAAAAAAGAATTACTTACGTACATGTATAGATGAAAACTGTGTCATATATGTATGATATATGAAATATCTAAAAATCAAATTATATTTAATTAATTTCTATTACACGATACTATTAGTTAATATTTATTTTTAATTAGAAACCATTCTTCAATAAATATATGACTTATTTAATATAAGAATACATATTTTGTAATATATAAATCATATTTAAGGTATAATTATATATATATATATATATAGAAATATATATGAATAAATTTCTATAAGGAATGTATTCATGAATATTTATGTATAAAAACCATTAAAAATGAATAAGAATTTAATATGTTTTTAATTATTACATTTTAATCATTATCTATGTTTATATTTAATTTATATTATTTATTAGTATTTATAATTAATATGCATATATATATATATAAATTAATCATTTTTAATAATTTTTTTCATTAATTTTGTTTTAAAAATTTAGTAATAAATTCTTTTCTAATTTATTTGTTTAAGTATTAATATTTATTCATTTTTAACCTTTATGTCTAATTATTACAATTTATCCATTTTATATATCTATATTTACAATATACTATTTTTTAATATGCATATAATATAATATATACGTATGTATGTATGTATGTAAATTTAATTTATTCATTTTTATTAATTATTATTTAATTAATATATTTTTAAAAAATTTCTTTATTTTACACATATTTAATTTTTATTTGTTTAATAATTTCATTTTACTCATTTCATATATTTATATTAAATATATAGTATTTTTCAATATTCATTATATATATATATATTAAATTCATTAACAATTATTTAAATATTTTTTAAAATAGTTTTTAAATTTAATCATTTATATTTTTTAATTGTTTAACTATACTAAATTTTTTTAATTTTTAATATAGGTAATTTTTTATTGGTTTGTAAAAAAAAATTGGGCCATGGACCAAGTATTTGGTTAGATAGACAGGTCTCGTCGTGCATGATCCAAATGAGTGGCTGAAGGTGGGGAAAATTCTGTAGGAAGCCGAGGGTGGTCAAAGGCCTGTGTGGGCCTATGAAGGGCATGTATATGTTTTTGCAGTGTTTGTGGGATCCCATCCATATAATATACTTATGTGTTTGTGATGTGTTGAAATGATATATAATGAAGAAGTCTCCCTTAAGCAATTTTTATTTGGAAATAACTGTGTGATCGTAACCCTAATTAGTACAAAACAATATATAGTAAGGGGTACCTTATATCAACACTAAAAAGAGGTCATAAAGGTAACAAATTATGTGAAATTTTAATCACAAATAATGGAAGACTTAATCATTACCTTCCACTAGAATTGATAATTGATATCATTGTATATTCCATGTTTCTTAGTAGTGAATCCACTCAGGGATATCAAATAGTTGCAAGAAACCACCAGAAAAACAGTTCTGTACATTTGGCTATGAAAATCTAGACACCTTCAATGAGAAGCATTACTAGGCACTTCATACTAGGCCACCAAAGCAATCTCCTCAAACCACAGTATATCCAGGATACACTTGGATTCACCATTAAGGGTGAGCTATGAAACTCCGGAAGAATTACATCATGTATGGACAATAGAAGAACAATCTCCGTATAAACAATAATTGAATATGATTATCCTTAGACTGCCCATCTAATGTATCACAATGAAAAACACAATATCTTAACAATTACACCTATGAGTATCCACAATAAGATTCTTCCACATACCAAATCAGAAACAATTCCACTATAATCTGATAGAGATAACTTCTCTAATGAACATCCACTGCATTGATATTCTTCACCTCAAGCTCTATGTCCTTTGACAGGAATATTTAGTATACTGAACAATATCTTCCCATGACTTTCTAATAAGTAGGAAAAGGACTACGTTCTCCTTTACCATGGTTTAGGTGACATCAAAAACACTATCTGGGGGAAGCTTTATCCACCTCTTCTAATGCAGTTTCAAATAAATCATTGAGTAAACATACCTCATGTCATGAACCAAGTAAAGTAGTCATCCAAACTGGCACCCAACCCGGTCTATGGTAAGGCTTGAAGGATGTTTCCTATCCCCATAGGCCAAAATAGGTGACAACATATCATAAATAAAGAGTGGGAATGATTTACCCGAATTATATGGATTAAACAACAAACAATAAACTATAAACATAATTGAAAAATTCAAACCAAAAAACCATAGACAATTTTCCGAATTTAGTTACACAGTTTATGTCAAAATAAAATAAGGATACAACAAAAATTAACTACAAATCTATCACAAAATCCACTACATGGTAAGGGGGAAGCACCATCAAGCCATCTCCACCACACCGAACCAATATGAACCTCTAGCAACCTGAACAACCATCTCCAAAATCATTTCCCTTACCTATGTAAAACATTACGAAGTCTACTTACACCCAAAATTGTAATTTGGGTGTGAGGCTAATTCTTATAGGATTCCACCCAATACAGGATTCGATTCTATAAAAATTAAAAGACAAATATATTGCATGTTTTTATAAAAAGGAGATGAAAGTAACAAATTGAAGGAAAGAAAATATAAATGAGAAACAACTTTAAAGAAAGAATATTTAAATAAAACATACTGTCATCTAAAATTACTGACCAGACATACTATATGCCAATGGTAAGTGTGATATATCCAATGAACACTATTCATGGGAAATGCCCCTAGGCACTAGCTAGAAATGGGACCCTAGGTATAACATATCTCAATGATGTGTGGAATAGAAACACTGACCAACCGTTTTCTCTTGCTCGAGACACTAGAGAGGAGCAACATCTGAAATTATAGTGGTCTCAAATCATCTTCCATGTTTAGTTAGTGTTATCATCGTCAATATTTTTATGTGAAAATAAGTGGTAACCACTTAAGAATCACTAGCATAATAGTCTTTGTATTCCCACCTAGATTCCCAGGTTTACCTTTTGTTCCCAATCATGTTTCACATGTCACATAACACCACATGTACATTTCATTAATCCAAACCTTCATTAAAAATGACATTCCTCCACTTGAACACCCAATTTCCATTTTAAAATCAGACACACACAAAAAACTTTTCAAAATATGTTTCACAACTCTTACTTAACTTAATAAATCATTTAAATAATTTATAAAAAAAATTTCAGAAAAACTAAAAAATATTTTATACCAAAAATGAACCTAAAATCTCCTTTCTAAAATCAACTGAACACTAATGACATAACAAAAGAAGATTCATAACCCTTATATAATTTAATAAACCAATTGTACAACTTATAAAACACTAACAAGTTACACAATCGAGTTTTACACATGAAACACACCCAATTCCACATAGAAATGTCATTTTAAAATAAAATGCTTATTTAATAATATAAATAACGACTTTAACAAAACTCAAAATAATCATGTAATATGATAAATTATTTATGAATGATAAATAAATTCACTAAATAATTATTATACATGGAACCACCAACCTTTGCTGTGAAAATGCCCAAAATCAATGTAAATCTCCAATCTAACCTCAATCGCACCACAAGAAATCCTAAAACAACCCTAACCACGAATACATAACAAAAAAACATAATATTAAACACTAGGAATGAATCCCTAGATGCTAGAAAGATATATACACCTGAACATGGGAGGAAAACCTAAAAATTCGGTTGAAACAAGTGAGAAATCCACCTATTGGAAGAGTCCTGAAGTTTCCCAAGAAAATCCCTTTAAAAAATGGGTGTCCAAGGGAGCATGAGGGATCTAAGGAAGCTATAATGGAAGAAAATTCTATGTGGTACAGAAATTGGGTGAAATAGTGTCTAAATTCAAAAAGGTAAAAATAGTAAAAATTTAATTTTTATTGTGCTGGATTTAGTGCATAGTTGTTCCATATGATCTGTCTTGATATCACGATCACTCGGTCCACCCGCATGACCAGGTGGTGGTCGTGCGGTAGGTTTTGGGCTACCCCTGGTTACCTTGATCGAGGTGCATGGTTCCCCTTAACCGTACACCAACCAAATGCCTAGGCCAATCCACCCAAAAAGACTTCATTCTCCCCAAAATTAAATAGGGAAACAATGGGGAAAATTTAGACAAAATATGAACAGGAAAAATACCATAAAATGAGATCACAGATGTGACAATTCACCATAGTATGAAAACTTTTCCCCTCTAAAAATTCAACTGAATGTTTGGAAGAAAAATAAAAATGGGAACTCTTGGTCAACCCCTTCCATTCGCAATTATGTATCATGAACATCATTCCCATGATTCCAAAGGAAACATAAAAAATGGAATAGACTCCCCAAAGAACATTCTCTTGGGTATCCCCTATTCGCAAAGGCCTAAAAACACTAATAAATCGGGATCCATCTCCAACTCTTCCCAATTAAATACATGGGACTGATCCAAATTATACATCTTCCATTGGGAGACATGAAATACATCTTGAATTTATTTCAACATGGAAGGAAAATATAACATGTCTGACACCTTCCATATTAGATTAGTGACATTAAAAGGTCTAATAGATGTTAATGTTATTTTTCCATACATTCCCAACCAACGATGACCC
This sequence comes from Viscum album, assembly GCA_963277665.1. Lineage (NCBI taxonomy): Eukaryota > Viridiplantae > Streptophyta > Magnoliopsida > Santalales > Viscaceae > Viscum > Viscum album. Next base: position 2,131,241,890 of record OY728161.1, on the reverse strand, counting down.
ATGTGAGGGGCCATGTTCAAGTACACCAGATCACCCATAGAAAACTCAATATCTTGACGCCATTGATCCGAAAAATATTTGTGGTGACATCAAGCTACTAGTAACCACTTCCAATTCAATTTATCCTTCTAAAATTTCTCTTACAAAAGGATCATTTATAAAAGAGAGGTCTCACCAACCTCAGCCCAACATAAAGAAGACCGACATGAGTGACCACACTGTGGCCCAAATGAATCCATTTGAGTTGATTATTGGAAACTATTATTGAAATGAAATTAAACCAAACCCAAATGGATATCCCATGATCCTCTAAAATCTAAAACAAAAACAAAATGCTTTTCCTCCAGAATCTGATTTGCTCACTCTGTCTGACCATCCGTTTTGAAAATGGTATATTGAACTCATTTTAATGGGAAACCCCAACGACTTTTTAATGCTTAATTAGAAGTGAGAGGTAAAAAAGTAGTCTCTATCTCATACACTTTATTATGAAACACCATGAAGCCTATCCACCTCCTAAAGATACAATCAGCCTAGCTCATCCACTTTCCCTGAATCTATTATTTAAATAAAAAGTACTTATTTGGTCAAACGATCAATTGACCCCGAAATGGTGTTCCTTCCCCACGGTTTATGAGGAAATTAAAAATAGAAATATATGGTGACCCCATCTAACTTCTAGGAAGGAATGGGTATGGTTGAAGAAAACCAAAGGGAATTGGATGCACTGCCTTTACATGTCAGCACCTCAGAACGAAATTAGAAATCTCTCACCTCATTCCTAGCCACCAAAACTTCTAACGAACATAATAATATATTTTAGTGTCCCTAGAATGAATTTAACACTAATATTGGTTGCTATAATACATCACCACATTCTTTAAAGACAACAAAACTACAAAAAATCCCTTAAAGCACAATATTTTTTCAGAAGATAAAGACGAATCACCAGATGCCAACCCACCATGAAGAAACATCATAGACCACTAACAAAAATCATCACCATGCTTCTCCAACTGAATCAAATATATAAGCAGATTCGATTGAAGAATTTCACAGAACACACCTCTCTTGTGCTCTTTTGTCTCCAAGTGCATATGGGTAGAGAGTCCCATTAATGTCGAATCATTGTTGGATATCTTAAAAGCCTGCATTAGCACTTTTTTTCTTATGGAATCAACCACAACATTGCCCTTTCTTGGGGTATAGATGATATAATAATCTAAACCCTACAAATACTCAATCAAATGGAACTACCTCAAATTCAAATGATTTTTTCTTAAAAATGTAGGTTAATATTTTATGGGAAGAATAGGCCCCAAACATCTTCCCAAAAATATAATAGGGCCAATTATTTAGGGAATGAATCCCCAATACTAATTCCAAGTCACTAGTTGGGTAATTCATTTCATGTGGTCTGAGGTGTAATGAACTATATGCCCCTATATGACCATCATTCATGATCACAAACCCATGTCCCATACCTAAATTATCTCAATAAACAATGCATTCCTTATGAAATTATGGAAAGATCAACATAAGTGTGGAAGTAAACCACCACATAAACTCTCCAAAGTTCACTTGGCACTCTGTGATCCATTCCAACTTAACCCCCTTCTGGGTGAGTACGGGCATGGATGAGGCATGCTGAATGAAATCTAGTACAAACCATCTTTAATAACCTTACAAGACAAGAAAACTCTTAATATAGAACACATTATTCAACTATTCCATGACATAACTTCACTAATCTTATTAGGGACCACTGAGATCTCCTTCTATGAAATCATATGTTTCATAAACACACATTCCTAATCTAGATGGTTCGCATTGAGAACAAAAAATAAAGGCTATGATCCTTCATATTTCCCAAAATCATCTACAAGTGATGATCATGATTATCTTCTGATCTAGAATAAACTAGGATGCCATCAAAAAAATTACACAATGAAGGAGTAGAGTTACTAGTGTAACAACCAATTATTGAGTGCCACAAAAACCTCTAGATCGTTGGTTAATCTGAAAGGCATGACCAAATACTTAAAGTGCATGTACCTACTTTGGAATACTATTATTGGGATATATGCCTCTCTCACACTGACATGATGGTAACCTGAATACATGTATGTCATGGAAAACCACCTTGCCCCTTTAGTTGGTCAAATAAGTCATAAATTCTCGGAAAAGGGTATTTATTATCAATGGTTACATTATTTAGCTTCCGATAGTCGATGAACGACTAAAGATATTTTTCAGCCTTCTTCACAAATTATAATGGTGTGTCCCAAAGAGAGAATCTCGGGTGAATGAACCCTTTGGATTCCATATCTTCCAACTGTATCTTTAATTCCCTATGCACAGTGGGGGAAAATAATATGAGGGAAGAGATATCAGCAGTGTTCCTAGAGCCAAATCTATCTAGAACTCCACGTCTCACTTTGTGGGTAAGCCTGAAAAATCCTCTGTAAATACCTCTGACAACTCATCCACCACAAGTGGTATTCAACACTTAGGAAAACCACCACCATCCACCGTTGCAAGCTCTGATAACTCCAAGAAATGATTTCCCAACTATATGAGTAGAGGTCCGCAATGACCCAACAAAGGATCGCATTCCCCATGACATACCTAAGGACTCACATCAGGTTCTATGAAACTCACCCATTTCTTGTAGCAATCAATATACACATAGAAGCACAGTAGTTATTCCATATCATTGATTACATATAAAATTAATATATCCACGAATATGAAATCCCAATCTATCTCAATCCCTGACATAGAGAGTGCATAATAAGGGCACCAGAAACCATTCTCCTTTATAATACCCAATGACGTAACCAACTCCAGGGAAAAAGACATCAACTCTGTTGGATATTTAACAGATTCACAAAATACATAGAGATAAAAGAAATAGATTCACCAATATAAAATAAAATAGCCACTATAGATGATACATTAATAATGGTACCAAAAACAATTGTGCTCCCTACATACTATCCCTCTAGTGATTGATCCACAACACGATGATGCCTGGTCTCTACAAGATAATGAATTCTCACCCATGATTATGCCCTAAAATAGCTCATCCATAAAGAAGAGTCGATCCTTCCACCATGACCACCAAAATCAGATCCAACCATCCTGGATGGCCTTTACTAAATTGACACTCCCCTAGAAGCCATAGAACCTTCCCCACTATGGTATGTGTTAATCACCCTAGAAAAATGTTAAATGTTCCCAATTATCCCTCATTGATGACAGGGCCTTGGAGGAGATTTACATTCATGTCAGATGTTCCCTGTCCTCCCACACCGATTAAACATGACAGACCCTACATCAGAAGATACAGATGATTAGTCCCTATAAGGATGGCATAAACTTCCACCTCCCTTCTTCCCATACTCATCCAGCTTCCTGTATTTCGCAGATGAACATCCACTGCCCACCAATGACACTTTCCCAGAGATTCCAAACCTCCCCTTGTGGTCAATCACCACCATACAAGCTCGATCAACTCCCTCAATATAGGTCTTCAGAATGAACCTGAATACCTGAGAATAGATCTCCAACCACAAAACCCTTTCAAACTTATGAGCCTTCATCTTCTCATCGAAGACTATTTTGGGTGAATATTAGTCTAGCTTGGAAAAGAAGTTGGCATACTCCATCATTGACTGGTCCCCCTAAATAATATCCATAAACCCCCAGGATATGGAATAATCCAAGACCTCAGGATAGTACTGGTTATTGATTATATCCATGGGGCCCTTCCATCCCATCTTCTCATGCTTCCAAGAAGGAGTCACTAATTCCCACCAACATTGACTGGGAACCTCTAGAAAGAATGAGGCACATTTAACTATGAATTCTTTAGGTGTATCAAGAATCTCAAACATGTTCTCTATTTTCTCAAGCCACTCTTTTTCATCCTAAGACTATGTGCTACCTAAAGAATGTAGGAGGTTTTTTCTTGAGAAACATCCAATATTTTTCCTTACTAGGACCAGATTCATGTTCCCAAACTAAGAAGAAGTAGTACACACTCCCTTTATAAGAGGCTGAATAGCTCTGACCACAACTTGCAATAATATTTTATCAATCGGTGCAGGAGAACTCTCATTAGCTTTCTCCCATGGCTGCACAAAATCACTCAAGGGAGGCATGTTTCTACAGTAAGCAACAATCAAAAGAGAAAACTTTTGTAAAGTAGTTCTGAAAAATTTAAGCAATTACATAAAAAATAAGTAAATAAATCTCATCATAATAAATAAATGAAAAATCACTTCACCCCACAAAATTTCTATGTGCATTATACAGTTTTCACACACCATTGGGAAGATAAGTAAAACTAAAATCACAACATCCCATAGAGACTCAAGGTCGGTCACCTAGTGTGATGGTCATGCACCCTTCTTGCAACCAGAACATCAAGCACCGATAATCCTACCTCCTTCCTAACCAAACTCATCCCAAATGAAATTAACAAAAGAAATAGACCTGCTTTGATACCATTTTCTCCTAAACCAAGTCGATCCAAACCAGAACATGACATGGTCTGTGTAATTTCCTATTAAGCATTCCATATCCCCATAGGCTGGCACAAGTTCATGAGTATCCTAAATAATGAGTGGTAATGATTTATGAAAACTTATATGCATTAAAAAACCAAAAATAATCAATGAAATGAATCTGAAAATTCAAACCAAACAACCCTTAGACAAATTTTAGAATTTGGTTACAATGTTTAAGTCAAAAACAAATAGGGATGCAACAGAAATGTAGCACAAGAATATCAAAAAGACCACCACATGGAAAGGGGGGTACCGCTCTCAAGCCATCTTCATAATGCTTCACAATGACAAAACTCTTGAAACCCTAGCCAATGTCTCCAAAGGACATTCCCTTAAATGTGTCAAACATCACTAATCAACTGATACCTAAAGGTGTATGTAGGGAATCAATCTAATCCCAATACAATGTGACCCAATAAAGGGTTCCACTCTATAAAAAATATTAGACAAATAGATTACATGTTTTTATAAAAAAGAGATTCTAGAAACAATTTTATGGTTAGAAACATTAAATGAGAAACAACATTAATGAAATAAACATTAAATAAAACACACTTTCTTTTGAAATTTCCAACCAATAAAACTTTATACTGATGGTTATTGAGATATGGCCAATGAGATATAGTCATGGGAAATACCCCTAGTCAATAGGTTGAAATGGGACACTAGGTACCAATTATCTTAGGGAAATGTGGCATATAAACCACAAAAAACTGATTTTTCTTGCACGGGCCACTAGAGAGATGTAACATCCAAAATTTCAGTGCTCTCAAATGTTTATACACATATAGTTAGTGTTTTTATTGGGAATACCATAATGTGAATCCAGACTGTATCCACTTCCAAATCACTAGCATACTAGTCGTAGTCCACCCACCTAGATACGCATGATTTCATTTTATGCTCAGTAAAGTTTAACATGTCATCTAACACCACATCTATATTTCATGAAAAAAACAGGGCATTACACATCAGATGCCACAACTTGAAAACAAAAATTCTCTTTGTAAATCATAAGTACAACAAAAAAAATTCAAATATGTTTCACAACTCTTAGAAAATTTAATAATTCATTTAAATAGTTTATAAAAACATTTCTAGAATCACTACCTAGATTCTACACAAAAAATACACCAAAATACACTTTTAAAATCAAAAACATTCCAATTCCATATTAAAACATTATTATCTTCCCTTAAAAAATTTAATAATCCGATTTCATAGTTTATAAAACACTATTAAGTGACAGAAAAACGTTTTACACTTGAAACAAACCCAATTCCAAATAGAAACACCTCTTTAAAAAAAGGCATATTTAATATTATCTAAAATAACATTCAAGCAACTCAAAATAATGAAGAAACATTCTTAATTACTCCGAAAAGAAAAATGAATTCCCCAAATGAGGTTCATACCAGTAATCATAGACATTTGGTGTCAGAATAACAAAAATCGATCCAAAACTCCAACCACACCATAAGCAATAAAAAACAAACTCAGATCATTAAGAACGAACATAAATAACCAATATTATTCCCTAGTAATGAAATTTTATCTTATAGAAAAATACAACCCTAATAAAGAGGGATGAAACACTAAAAAGAAGGGAGAAAGAAGGGATAAATAAACTTAATTGATGAGTCCCGAAGTTTCCCCAACAAATCCCCTTAAAAAACACTACTGCTACTAAATTTGGGTCATGAATGTAATAATTATTCTTATAGGGATCCAAATACCTAAAACCCTATGGGATAATTTATATATAATTTATAAATATTCATCCTAATCTAATATGACAAGAATTACAAAATACCGCAAACATCACCCATTCCTTTGGAAGGTCATGTATAAGGGAACCAATAAACCTCTCTTCCAAGTTTTCAAAATATAATTTACATTAATCAGTCTACAATATGGAATGTTCGTTCATTTTTAAATCTATCAATGGGAATTCAATCTGATATAATTCTTATAGAATCCCACTGGTAAATTCTTATTAGACAATGAAAACTACAGACCTCTTCCATGTTCTTGGGTACTTCCTAGGAAACGACTACATCAATCATTAACAGGTCTAGATCCACACCATGTAGAGACACCACATATTCATGTAAAGTTACCTAACATATAAGAAACATGAATTTGGGCCTCATTAGAAATATTTTATAGTATTCAATATTCTTCAAGACAACCCTAATATGGTCAACTTGATCAACATTTTACCTTGAGTATATAGGAATTTCATTGATGAACATGACTATTAATTGGTTTAGGAACTCAATGGATATAGAATTATTGACCCCAAGAAAATATGTAGTTAATTCATGAAAGAAAATAACATGAAAATAAACTCAATGAATTTATAATAGTACCATAAAGAATTCTTTCAGATATCTTATTCATTCACCATCATTTAGTGATATCCAGATCATAGATCAATCTTTGAAAAACATATATCCCACTTTGGTTGGTTGAATAGATTTATTATTATTAGAATAAGGTAAAAATTCTGGACCATCATCTGATATAACATTTTTATTTGAATGAACAAACATAATCTATCACCCACCTTCTATTTATGTAAATATAGGGATCCGTGAAGAGATACATTGCACATTATAAAACCCTTCCTCTAAAAATCGTCAACATGGAGTATCAAGTCATGAATTTTTAGGGAGATTATATGATAAAAATACATTGTGATCATAGAGGTACCCATTTGTTACTCTATCTTAAAATAAACATCACACTGAGTGGGTATAGTCACAACTTCATCTTGGAAGACATCATGAAAATCATCAACAACTCTAGGGATTCCTTCCAACAAATTATCAACTAATGACTCTTATAACTAAGATAATAGACTTTATACATATACTCCACTAATCTGATAGTTATACTTTCAAAGAAAGACAAATCTTTGTCCCACAACATCTTAAAACATGATTTTCCATTAGAAACATTTAATAACATCACATAAAGAATTCAAACATTGTACGATAAGAATGAAATTTCAGGGATAAATTTACCATAAGAATTAACTCCCCACTGACTAATTCTACCTTATCATGAATCTATAGCTCTAGAGAACATGTAAAAAGTAAGCATAGAATCTAAATTTAGTGTGCTGAAATTGGAAAACTAGAATCCCCTCCACCTCCAGTACAAATTTGAGTACCTAAATTGACATAATAAAGGAGTGAGAATCATTAGAATCAGAAAATTTTTAAAAACTATGGTAAATGATAAAATAATAATACCTCAAAAAACTATAGTCCCAATGGGATGACACCTCTATAATATTCATCGTATCACATCCCATTACTCTACCTCGCTGTAGATGAATTTAATTCCCATTATTTGGAAATTGTTACTATGGAAAAGGACGATTGTGTGTCTAACCTAAACCAGCTACATATATTCTTGGATACTAAATAGACATTAGTAGCCCTTGATACTAATGTGGCTGTAGAGGGGTCTGAACACCCAAACCAAATTGACCTCCCTACATATTAAGGCACATAGGTTGACGATTAATATAACCTCTACATTCATTCGATGAAAATATAAATACATTGGAAAATTTTAAGAAACAACTATCCCCATAGAATCCCATTTCAGAGTGATTCACTCAAATCCATACTAATTAGAACATCGATTATCCTATAATTTGTGATTCTCCAACGGAAGCTCTACTCATCGAGGAGCACTAATAACCTCCAAATCAATAACCTCTTTCGTGTAAGTGAATTGTCAAGATCGCTTTATATTTATTATAATACTCCAAACACTACTACAAAAACAGGGACTAACAGTGCTAAAAATGGACAGTAACAGTGCTAAAAAAGTGCAATAAAGATTGGCGCTGATAAAGGGTGGTACCCTTTATCAGCACTAAACACGCGCTGATAAAGGTAGAAATTATCAGGGCTAAACGAGTGCTAATAAAACAACCCTTTATCAGCACAAAATGAGCGCTGATAAAACAACCCTTTATCAGCGCTAAAAGAGCACTAATAAATGAGTGTTTTATCAGTGCCTTTTTAGCGCTGATAAAATCATGATTTATCAGCACTGTTGTAGCGCTGATAAATTCCCTCTCTGCTACTACGATAAAATCTCCATGTGCACACCTGAACACCTAAAAACAAATCAGCATCTCAATAAGCAAATTAAAGCAAGTATACCAATACAAAATTAACTCATAAATCATAAGCTAATTAGGCCAAGTATACCCATACAACAAGTATAAACTTACACCATTAACACATAATTCATAATTTAATTAAGTACATAAATAATTCAATTCAGAATTTAGGGGGTTGGGGGCTGTTCAAGGGTTTCGGGTGGCTGTGCAAGGTGGGGTAGGGGGTGCTTGGGGGGCTTTCCATGGGGTGGGCGGGTGTCCAATGTGTCAGGGGGCTTTACAGGGGGTGGGGGTGTTCATAGGGGTGGGGGTGTCTAGGGGGGATTGGTGTCCAGGGGGTGGGGGCGGTCCAGGGGGTGGATTGGTGTTTGGGGGGCTTTCCGGCGGGTGGGCTGGTGTCCAAGGGGTCGGGGGCTTTACAGGGGGTGGGGGTGTCCAAAGGGGTGGGGGGTGTCCATGGGGAGGATTGGTGTCTAGGGGGATGCAGGATGGTCCAGGGGGTGGATTGGTGTCTGTGGGGGGGGGGGGGCTTTCCAGGGGGTGGGCTGTTGTCCAAGGTGTCGGGGGGGCTTTACAATGGGTGGGGGTGCTTAGAGGGGTGGGGGTGTCTCGTGGGTGGATTGGTGTCCAGGGGGGTGGGGGCGGTCCATGGGGTGGATTGGTGTCCGGGGGGCTTTCTAGGGGGTGGGTTGGTGTCCATGGTGTTAGGGGGATTTACATGGGGTGGGGGTGTCTAGAGAATTGGGGGGGGGGGATTGGTGTCCAAGGGGGGTGGGGGTGGTCAATGGGGTATATTGGTGTCTAGGGTGTCTTTCTAGGGGGTGGGTTGGTGTCCAAGGCGTCAGGGGGATTTATAGGGTGTGGGGGTGTCCAGAGGGTTGGGGGTGTTCGGGGGTGTATTTGTGTCCAGGGGGGTGTGGGGAGGTCCAGGGGGTTGGTGAGGTTGACCCATACACGTCACCAAGGACCCTTGGAATGTTCTTATAAAATATCAAGGAAATCCAATAGCGTTTGGTCATATTTTCAAAGGTCAGTTGTTGTTTTCAATTAAAATTGTGTCCATTTTAAACAAAAGAGAGACTCTTTGAGTTCTAGAAGTCACACCATTACACTTATTGAGGTGAGGTTGACTCGTACAGGTCAAAAAGGTCTTTTGGATCGTTCTCCTATAGGATCAAGACAATCCGAATGTTTTTGGTCAGATTTTCATAGGTCAGTTGTTGTTTTCAATTAAAAATGTGTCTATTTGAAACAATAGATAGACCCTTTGAGTGCTAGTATAAACACCATGCCTCAAATTGAGGCGAGGATGACTCTTACATGTCACAAAGGACTAGTGGAACGTTCTCCTAGAGGATCAACACAATCCAAATGCATTTAGTCTAATTTATGTAGGTCAGATGTTGTTTTCACTTAAAATCATGTCCATTTTAAACAAAATAGTGACCCTTTTAGTGGTACCCGCAACACCGTGACTCATATTTAGGAGGGGTTGACTCGTACATGTCACCAAATACACTTGGATCATTCTTATAAAAGATCAAGGCAATCCGAATGCATTTGGTCAGATTTTCGTAGATCAGTTGTTGTTTTCAATTAAAATTGTGTCCATTTTAAACGAGAGAGTCCCTATGAGTGATAGCGGTCACACCGTGGCTCGGATTGAGGCGGTATTGACTTATACACATCACAAAGGACCCGTGGATAATTTTCCTAATGGATCAATGCAATCCTAATGTGTTTGATCAAATTTCTGTAGGTCTATTGTTGTTTTCACTTAAAATCGTGTCCATTTTACCCAAAATAGAGACTCTTTGAGTGGTACCGGCCACAACATGACTTAGATTGAGGTGGGGATGACATTTACATTTCACCAAGGACCCTTGGATCGTTCTATTAAAAGATCAATGCAATCTGAATGCATTTGGTCTGATTTTTGTAGGTCAGTTGTTGTTTTCAATTAAAATTGTGTCCATTTTAAACAAGAGAGACCATTTGAGTGATATCAGTCACACCGGGCCTCAGATTTAGGAGAGGTTGACACATAAATGTCACAATGGAACCATGGATCATTATCCTAAAAGATCAACACAATTCAAGTGCGTTTGGTCAGATTTTGGTAGGTCAGTTGTTGTTTTCACTTAAAATCGTGTCCATTTTAAACAAAAGAGTGACCCTATGAGTGGTACCGGCCACACCGTGACTTTGATTGAGACAAGGATGGCTCATAAATGTCACCAAGGACCCTTGGATTTTTCTTCTAAAAGATCAAGGAAATATGAATGCATTTGGTCAGATTTTCACTGGCCAGTTGTTGTTTTCAATTAAAATTGTGTCCATTTTAAACAAGAGAGACCCTTTGAGTGATAGTGGTCACACCATGCCTCGGATTGAGGTGGGGTTGACTCTTACACGTCACAAAGGACACGTGGATCATTCTCCTAAAGGATCAACACAATCCAAATGCGTTTGGTTGGATTTCCATAGGTTAGTTGTTGTTTTCACTTAAAATCATGTCCATTTTAAACAATATAGTGACCCTTTGAGTGGTACACGCCACACCATGCCTCATATTGAGGTAGGGGTGACTCTTAAACATCACCAAGGACCCTTCGATCGTTCTTATAAAATATCATGGCAATCCTGATGAATTTGGTCCGATTTTCGTAGGTCAGTTATTAAAATCATGTCCATTTTAATCAAGAGACGCCCTTGGAGTGATAGCGGTCACACCGTGCCTCAGATTGAAGAGGGGTAGACTCATAAATGTCATAAAGGACCAGTGTATCATTTTCCTAAAGAATAAACACAATCCGAATGTGTTTGTTCAGATTTCTGTAGGTCAGTTGTTGTTTTAACTTAAAATCGTGTCCATTTTAAACAAAAGAGACACCCTTTGAGTGGTATTGGCCACACCGTGCCTCAATTTGAGGTGGGGATGGCTCTTACACATCACCAAGGACCCTTGGATCGTTATAAAAAGTATCAACACAATCCAAATGCGTTTTTTTGGATTTCCGTTGGTCAGTTGTTGTTTTCACTTAAAATTGTGTCCATTTAAAACAAAATAGATCCCCTTTGAGTTGTACCGGCCACACCATGCCTCATATTGAGGCGGTGTTGACTCGTACACATCACCAAAGACCCTTGGATCGTTCTTATAAATGATAATGGCAATCCGACTGCGTTTGGTCATATTTTCATATGTCAGTTGTTGTTTTCAATTAAAATTGTGTCCATTCTAAACAAGAGAGACCCTTTGAGTGATAATGGTCACACCATGCCTCGTATTGAGGTAGGGTTGACACATACATGTAAAAAAAGGACCGTTGGATCATTTTACTAAAGGATCAACACAATATGAATGTGTTTGGTCAGATTTCCGTAGGTTAGTTGTTGTTTTCACTTAAAATCATGTCCATTTTAAACAAATGAGAGACCCTTTGAGTGGTATCGGCCACACCATTCCTCGGATTGAGGCGGGGATGGCTCGTACACATATCCAAGGACACTGGGATCATTCTAATAATTGATTAAGGAAATACGAATGCGTTTGGTTGGATTTTCATAGGTCAGTTGTTGTTATCAATTAAAAGTGTGTCCATTTTAAACAAATGAGAGACCCCTTGAGTTATAGCGGTCAGACCATTCCTTGTATTGAGGAGGGTTTGAATCTTACATGTCAAAAAGGACCTATGGATCATTCTCCTAATGGATTAATACAATCTGAATGTGGTAGGTCCGATTTCCGTAGGTTAGTTATTGTTTTCACTTAAAATCGTGTCCATTTTAATCAAAAGAGAGATCTTTTGAGTCGTACCAACAACACCATGCCACGGATTGAGGCGGGGTTGACTCGTAAAAGTCACAAAGGACCCTTGGGTCGTTCTCCTAAAATATCAACACCATTCGAATGCGTTGGGTCAGATTTTCATATGTCAGTTGTTGTTTTCAATTAAAATCTTGTCCATTTTAAACAAAAGAGAGACCCTTCGAGTGGTACCATCCACACCATACCTTGTATTGAGGTAGGGATGGCTCATACACGTCTCCAAGGACCCTTGGATTGTTATTATAAAATATCAAGGCAATCTGAATGCGTTTGGTCAGATTTTTGTAGGTCAGTTGTTGTTTTCAATTAAAATTTTGTCCATTTTAAACAAGAGAGACCCTTTGAGTTATAGCGGTCACACCGAGCCTCAGATTGAGGCAGGGTTGACACTTACACGTTACAACGGACCCATGGATTGTTCTACTAAAGGATCAACCCACTCCTAAAGAGTTTGGTCAGATTTCCGTAGGTCAGTTGTTGTTTTCACTTAAAATCGTGTCCATTTTAAACAAAATAGTGACCCTTCGAGTTGTACCAGCCACACCATGCCTTATACTGAGGCATGGATGACTCGTAAATGTCACCAAGGACCCTTTTATTGTTATTATAAATGATCAAGGCAATCCAAATGTGTTCGGTTGTTTTTTTGTAGGTCAGTTGTTGATTACAATAAAAATCGTGTCCATTTTAAACAAGAGAGACCCTTTGAGTGATAGAGGACAGACCATGCCTCGGATTGAGGTGGGGTTTACTCGTACACATCACAAAGGACCTGTGGATCATTCTAATAAAGGATCAACACATTCTGAATGTTTTTGTTTAGATTTCCATAGGTCAGTTGTTGTTTTCACTTAAAATCGTGTCCATTTTAAACAAAAGAGAGACCCTTTGAGTGGTACGGGCCACACCATGCCTCGGATTGTGGCAGGTCTAGCTCGTACAAGTCACCAAGGACCCCGAAATTGTTCTTATAAAAGATCAAGTCAATCCGAATGATTTTGGTCATATTTTCATAGGTCAGTTGTTATTTTCAATTAAAATTGTGTCAATTTTAATCAAAAGAGAGACCCTTTTATTGATAGCGGTCACACCGTGCCTTGGATTGAGGCGGGATTGACTCTTATACATCACAAAGGACTCTTGGATCATTCTCTTAACGGGTTAACACAATCTGAATGCATTTGGTCAGATATCCGTAGGTCAGTTATTGTTTTCACTTAAAATCGTGTCCATTTTAAGCAAAATAGAGACCCTTTGAGTTGTACCAGCCACACCGTGCCTCAGATTGAGGCAAGGGTGGCTCATAAATGTCAAAAAGGACCCTTGGATCATTCTCCTAAAGGTTCAACACAATCTGAATTTTTTTGGTCGGATTTCCGTATGTCCGTTATTGTTTTCAATGAAAATCGTGTCCATTTTAAACAAAAGAGAGACCTTTTGAGTGGTCCAGGCCACACCGTGCCTCAGATTGAGGCGGGGATGGCTCGTACACGTCACCAAGGTCCCTTCAATCATTCTTATAAAAAATACGAATGCTTTTGGTCAGATTTTCGTATGTCAGTTGTTGTATTCAATTAAAATTGTGTCCATTTTAAACATAAGAGACCCTTTGAGTGATAGCAGGGACAGCATGCCTCATATTTAGGAGAGGATAACCCTTACACATCAAATAGGTAACATGGATCATTCTCCTAAAGGATCAACACAATCCAAATGCATCTGGCTAGATTTCTGTAGGTCAGTTGTTGTTTTCACTTAAAATCGTATCCATTTTATACAAAATAGACACCATTTAAGTGGTACCGGCCACACCGTGCCTCATATTGAGGAGGGGATAACTCTTACACATCACCAACGACCCTTGGATCGTTCTTAAAAAAGATCAATCCAATCTGATTGCATTTCATTGGATTTTCATAGGTCATTTGTTGTTTTCAATTAAAATCATGTCCATTCTAAACAAGAGAGACCCTTTGATTGATAGCGGCCACACCGTTCCTCGGATTAAGGCGGGGTTGAATTGTACACATCAAAAAGGACTCGTGGATCATTATCCTAAAGGATCAACACAATCTGAATGCGCTTTGTCAGATTTCTGTAGGTCAGTTTGGGTTTTAACTTAAAAACATGCCCATTTTAAACAAAAGAGAGACCTTTTGAGTGGTACCAGCCACATAGTGCCTCGGATTGAGGCGGGGATGGCTTGTACATGTCTCCAAGGACCTTTTTATCGTTATTATAAAAGATCAAGGCAATACAAATGTGTTTTGTTGGATTTCCTTAGGTTAGATGTTGTTTTCAATTAAAATTTGGTCTATTTTAAAGAAAAGAGAGACACTTTGAGTGATAGCGGTCACACCATGCCTCAGATTGAGGTAGGGTTGACTATTACACGTCACAAAGGACCTTAGGATCATTCTCCTAAAGGATAAACACAATCTGAATGCGTTTGGTCATATTTCCACAGGTTAATTGTTGTTTTCAATTAAAATCGTGTCCATTTTAAACAAAAGAGAGACCCTTTGAGTGGTAGCACACACAACATGCCTTGGATTGTTGTAGGGTTCACTCGTACACATCAAAAAGGGCCCGTGGATCGTTCTCCTAAATGATTAAAATAATCCTAAAGTGTTTGGTCTGATTACCATAGGTTAGTTGATGTTTTCACTTAATATCGTGTCCATTTTAAACAAAAGAGAGACCCTTGGAGTGGTACCGGCCACACCGTGCCTCGAATTGAGATGGGGATGGCTCATACACATCCCTAAGGACCCTTGGATAGTTCTTATAAATGATTAAGGAAATCAGAATGCATTTTGTCAGATTTTCATAGGTCATTTGTTGTTATCAATTAAAAGTGTGTCCATTTTAAACAAAAGAGAGACCCTTTGAGTGATAGCGGTCACACCATTCCTCGGATTGAGGAGGGTTTGAATATTACATGTCAAAAAGGACCTATGGATCGTTCTCCTAATGTATCAAATAAATTTGAATGTGTTAGGTCAGATTTCCATAGGTCAGTTGTTGTTTTCACTTAAAATCGTGTCCATTTTAAACAAAAGAGAGACCATTTGAGTCATACCAGCCTCACCGCGCCTCAGATTGAGGTGGGGTTGACTCATAAAAGTCACAAAGGACCCTCGGGTCTTCATCCTAAAGGGTCAACACAATCTGAATGTGTTTGGTCAGATTTCCATATGTCAGCTGTTGTTTTCACTTAAAATCGTGTCCATTTTAAACAATAGAGAGACCCTTTGAGTGGTAACATAAACACCATTCCTTGGATTGAGGCAAGGATGGCTCGTACATGTCTCCAGGGACCCTTGGATCGTTATTATAAAAGATCAAGGCAATCCGAATGTGTTTGGTCAGATTTTCGTAGGTCAGTTGTTGTTTTCAATTAAAATTGTGTCCATTTTAAACAAGGGAGACACTTTGAGTTATATCGGTCCCACCGAGCATCAGATTGAGGAAGGGTTGGCACTAACAAATCACAAAGGACCCGTGGATCATTCTCCTAAAGGATCAACCCATCCCGAATGTGTTTGGTCAGATTTCTGTAGGTTAGTAGTTGTTTTCACTTAAAATCGTGTCCATTTTAAACAAAATAGTGACACTTTGAGTTGTATCGGCCACACCATGCCTTAGACTGAGGTGGGGTTGACTCGTACATGTCACCAAGGACCCTTTTATTGTTCTTATAAATTTTCAAGTCTATCCGAATGTGTTCGATTGTTTTTTCATAGTTCAGTTGTTGTTTTCAATTAAAATCATGTCCATTTTAAAAAAGAGAGACCCTTTGAGTGATAGCGGACACACAATGCCTCAGAATGAGGATAGGTTGACTCTTACACATCACAAAGGACCTATGGATTGTTTTAATAAAGGATCAACACAATCGGAATGTATTTGGTCATATTTCTGTAGGTTAGTTGTTGTTTTCACTTAAAATCGTGTCCATTTTAAACAAAAGTGAAACCCTTTGAGTGGTACCAGCCATACCGTGCCTCGTATTGAGGCAGGTATAGCTCGTACAAGTCACCAATGACCCTGGGATCGTTCTTATAAAAGATCAAGTCAATCCGAATGCATTTGGTCATATTTCCCTAGGTTAGTTGTTGTTTTCAATTAAAATTGTGTCAATTTTAAACAAAAGAGAGACTCTTTGATTGATAGTGGTCACACCGTGCCTCGGATTGAGGCAGGATTGACTCTTATACGTCAAAAAGGACTTGTGGATCTTTCTCCTAAAATATTAACACAGTCTGAATGCGTTTGGTCAGATATCCGTAGGTCAGTTGTTGTTTTCACTTAAAATCGTGTCCATTTTAAACAAAATAGAGACACTTTGAGTGGTACTGCAATAGCCTGAGATTTTATGAAAAATATTCTTTTTTATTTCACTAATGTCTTGTGTTGTACGCTACACCAAAAGGAGCTTGCACAACATGCATCCTTGACTTGCCTTGCATTACACGCAATCGCGACCTTCCTCGATAGCGTGTGTAGTACGCAATACCGAGTTTCACTAAACAACGATATGCTATTAAAATATTATTATAACTAGCCGTTATGAATAGTAATAACCACCTTTTAAAATTTTAGAAATTTTAGCTCTAAAAATGGACTTAATTTTTGGATTCGGAGTATCGAATTTAGCCTAAGGTGAAATTTTGGTACTTTTCGGATAACTTTCATATTCTGATGAATAGTGAAAATTACTAAATTATAAATAAAAAATTTTTTTTTATCAAAATAATTAATAGTGATAAATTATTAATTTGAGTTGTTTTAAAGTATATTTAGAATATATTTTACAATTTAATACAATTTTGGTCATTTGATGTAATTTCACATTTAAACCAGACATAAATAAGTGTCAATCTTTTGATAGATATTGTTTCTTAAAAACACGCTATTTGTTTTAACAGCGGGATTTAATTATAAAATTAATTAATTCAACTTCTATGTTATGAATTTGGTAATATAGACTTCATTTTTTGAATTCAGAATATGAAATATAGCTTAGGATGAAATTTTGGTATTTTTCTGAAAACTTTCAATTTTTGATGAATAGTGAAACCACTAAGTGGTAGGTTAAAAACTGAATTTTGCATAAAACATAATTTTACCGCTTCTGTGAGTGGAATTTCGAAAATCCGTCAGACACGGTTAATATCAAGGACTAAAATGTGGTTCAATGAGATGAAAATAATTTTTGGTGAATAGTAACTTTTTATTTTTTTTGCCACGGTTAATAGTAAATAGGGTAACTAAGGGTAAATATGATATTACTATTACCCTAACACATTTCCTAATTCTATTGGATAAGTGTAATTCGACCAAAAACAACCTTATGAATATAATATGACCATTCAGGTCCACTTGGATTAGATTATGACATTTAATATTATTTTATTTAATGAATAGTTAAAATAGTTAAAATCAAAGTTTAATAACTAAAAAAATTTTAATATGGGGTTATACATAAGATAAATTCGACTATAAATATTCATTAGAAATCTAAAAATATTTCTTACATAATTATATTTTATGTATAATTTTTAGACTTTAAATAAATTAATTTATTTATGACACAACGATTATGTAGTAATTACCCTTTTCAGGAAATATTAACATAATTGATATTATAAATGATCAAATGAATGTAATTTGAGACTTTTTATGAATTCCACTAATTTTATAGGTTACTATGATATAATAGTGTTGATTTAATCAACTTGGTTCGAACATATGATTCTGTTATGACTTTCACAAAAATCATATATCAAATAGTGTCAAAATTGACACAAAATAGTTTTTAAATAAAATATTATATTATTAATTGTTATTTTATTCTTAAAAATCTAAGGTTCGGCCAAATGACTTAGATAAGGATATATATATTAATAATAAACAATTTGGGGTTCGTTTGGCGTGTTATAGTAAGTGTATTAACCATATAGTGAAAGAAAACAAAAAGACACGGTAAAAGTTAAATTATTTAACTTAGAGTTAAATCTAATTGATAAGGTTAAAATAATACCCTAAACTTGTCTAAATCCTATCGGTTGATAGGATTGTGACCCATACCCACTTTAGCTTCGAAATAAGACCCTTTGGAACCATTATAAACCGATTTTGACATTAATATAAAATAATATTTTGAGATATTCCTAAGGTGCCCCTCTCCTCCCCTATAAAAGGACACCTCCTCCCCCTCCTCCTCACACCAATTTGAGCACTCAAGCTCGGCCAAACCCTGAAAAAATCTCTTCTCCACTTCCCTAGAAACATCCTAGAGGTTCTGGTATTCCTCAAAGACCAATTTTAGTGCCCTAAGAGGAGGTCTCAAAGAGGCGCTTCAAAGAAGTGGTAATTACCGTTACCAATTCTTTCATCTTTATTTCTTCTTCCACTTCTTCTTCTTAGGTTGTTTCATTATGATGTAATAACATCAGTATCACTCATATACTGATATGTTATTTTAAGTATGAAACAACCCTATTTCACCATCTATCCATCCTACGGAAAAAGAAATCACCGCGCGTGCGTACGTACGGAATACCGTCTCCATGCCGTGGTGTAATCCATTTTCCACCACCACCTTACATGGATGGGTATAATGGTGTAAAGAATAACTATACATAGTTATTACAAAATCATATTGATTCTGATATATTGTATAATCCACTCCAATTCAATTCAATATTTATGGAAATGATATCATCGCTCGTGCGTACGTACGGACTACCGTCTCCCCGACGCGATGAGATTCATTCTCCATGTTAACCATTTAAGAATGATTATAAAGTATATATAATAAATAATAATGAAATATATGACATTATAAAGCTACTGGATTTATGTATATATATATATATATATGTATTTCATCTACTTACTTCCATTCAAGACAATAAGGAAAGAAAAACAGCGTTCATGCGTACGTACGGACAACCGTCTCCATGAACGGTGTTTTTCATTTCATTTATCTATCTATTATATACATATATATACTGAATATATATGATATATAAATCATATTTTATATTCTGGAAGTAAGTAAATCATGATATAAGTAATAATAATGTCAAGAACAACAAGTCAAAACACATACGATAAATGAAACGATTTTACCCAAAACGCTTCTTTAACATGGAATTTACAAAAGAACGGGTAATATAATGTCATACGTGAACCATATATGATATCATAACAATGAATATGATTCTGTAATAAGTCAATGACATTATTTATATCATTATACAGGAGGTTCGGACACATACGAAGCAAATCGGACCTAAGGTAAGGGAAATATCACAATCTCATTTTTATCCGAGATTGTTTATTCGTAAGTATTTACTGGGGTGTATTTTATCATCCACATCCATGTTTCATCAATATGTAATATTATTTCCATCCACCTACAATTGTTTAAATCCATTTTTACCTTTCGATGAAAGGAATCTTTTGTCGTTTTTCGTACGAGGTACTTTTTGACTTTTCCGACAAAAGTACGAAGAATGTTTTTTTTAACTTATACGACATGAATGGATTTCTAAAAAATTATTTCCAAGAAGCTTCATTTACAAGTATTCAAGTTTATTTTTAATCAACTTATTTTATTTTAAAATTGTATGACATGTTAAGAAAGGAAAAGTGTTTTTGAAGTAGAAAGGATATTTTCCTCAAGAATGATGTTCAAGTATTTTATCAAAATTATTTTCCATCTAAGATAATAAAAGGGTTCTGTTTTTATCACTATTATTACATTTGTTTGATTATGTTGTGGTGGAAATATTTTTATGAATTCCTTTATCTTATATGAATTGTTTTATGATGTCATGTTGTTTAAGAATCCCATATTTATTACATGGGTTATGCGATGATGTATGATTTATGATTATATGGCACGCATAAGAAAGGATTCATTATATGATGGGTGGGACCTATATCTCCCTCCAATGCATTGGGTAAAGATTTTATATCTCATGAGATAGACATGGTTGGAATGGTAGGTTATACCGGTTCAGTGAAACAGGACTGAAACGAGGGTTACTCGATTCAGAAAGGGACTTTGTCCACTAAGATAGTCTTGGCAATGAGTCTTGACTAACAAGAAATGATTCTCTATGATTATGTGTGAATGCGACAAAGTTTCATGTTTTAAGTTATGATTATTATGATTACATTTCACTACAATGATTTATCCCATGTTATGAAATTATGCTCTGTTTGGCAGGTTATGATTTCCAAAATGTTATGTTCTTATGAATACGATGTGATTGATATTTGTTTTGTTTACCCTTACTGAGCATTTGAGATCACCCTTTTATGTTTTATTTTCCCCAGGATATAAAGAAAGGTTTTAGGTAAAAAAAAGGAAGATCTTTATGGGAGATGTTGAAGATCTTTCATCACGATTAGAAGATTTTATTCCGAGTTTCCAAAGACACTAAACTATTATGATCCTTGTGTGTGTGTTTTGTTATATACTAAGTATTCCGCAAAAGTAATGTAATGTTCATGTACGTCAAGATTCGGTTCTCTACAGGTACAAGCCACACCGTGCCTCATATTGATGCAGGGTTGATTCATACATTACACAAAGGACCCTTGGATCGTTCACCTAAATGTTCAACATAATCTGAATGTGTTTGGTTGGATTTCTGTAGGTCAGTTGTTGTTTTCACTTAAAATCGTGTCCATTTTAATCAAAAGAGAGACCCTTTGAGTGGTTCAGGCCACACCATGCCTCAGATTGAGGCGGGTATGGCTTTTACATGTCACCAAGGTCCCTTGGATCGTTCTTATAAAATATACAAATGCGTTTGGTTGGATTTTCGTAGGACATTTGTTGTTTTCAATTAAAATTATGTCCATTTTAAACAAAAGAGACACTTTGAGTGATAGTGGGTACACCATGCCTCAGATTGGGGAAAGGTTGACTCTTACACATCACAATGGTCCCATGTACCATTCTCCTAAAGGATCAACACAATCAAAATGTGTTTGTCTGGATTTCTATAGGTCAGTTGTTGTTTTCACTTCAAATCGTATCCATTTTAAACAAAATAGAGACAATTTGAGTGGTACCGGCCACACCGTGCCTCATATTGAGGAGGGGTAAACTCGTACACATCCCCAATGAACCTTGGATAATTCTTATAAAAGATCAATGCAATCCGACTACATTTGGTTGGATTTTCATAGGACAGTTGTTGTTTTCAATTAAAATCATGTCCATTCTAAACAAGAGTGACCCTTTGAGTGATAGAGACCAAACCGTTCCTCAGATTAAGTCGAGGTTGAAACGTACACATCCCAAATGACCTGTGGATCGTTCTCCTAAAGGATCAACACAATCTGAATGTGTTTGATCAGATTTCCATTGGCCAGTTTGGGTTTTCACTTAAAATCATGCCCATTATAATCAAAAGAGAGACCTTTTGAGTGGTACCGGCCACACTGTGCCTCAGATTGAGGCAGGGATGACTTGTACATGTCACCAAGGACCTTTGGATAATTATAATAAAAGATCAAGGAAATCTGAATGCGTTTGGTAGGATTTTCATAGGTCAGATGTTGTTTTCAATTAAAATTGTGTCCATTTTAAAGAAAAGAGAGACACTTTGAGTGATAGCGGTCACACCATGCCTAAGATTGAGGATGGGATGACTCTTACATTTCACAAAGGACCCATGGATCATTCTCTAAAAGGATAAACACAATGTGAATACGTTTGGTCAGATTTCCGTAGGTTAGTTATTGCTTTCACTTAAAATCGGGTCCATTTTAAACAAAAGAGAGACCCTTTGAGTGGTAGCGCACACAACATGCCTCGGATTGAGGTAGGGTTGAATCTTACACATCACAAAGGGCCCATGGATCATTCTCCTAAAGTATTAACACAATCCGAATGTGTTTGGTCTAATTTCCATAGGTCAGTTGTTGTTTTCACTTAATATCATGTCCATTTTAAACAAAAGAGAGACCCTTTGAGTTGTACCGGCCACACCATGCCTCAGATTAAGGTGGGGATGACTCGTACACGTCACCAATGACCCTTGGATCGTTCTTATAAAAGATCAAGGAAAATTAAATGCGTTTGGTCAGATTTTCATAGGTCTGTTGTGGTTTTCAATTAAAATTGTGTCCATTTTAAACAACAGAGACCCTTTGAGGGATATCGATCACACTGTTCCTTGGATTGAGGCAGGGTTGACTCTTACACATCACAAAGGACCCATGGTTCATTCTCTTAAAGGATCAAAACAATCTGAATGTGTTTTGGTGGATTTCCGTAGGTCAGTTATTGGCGGGAAGAACATTTCTATTTCACATAATATGATGACAATTTCTTTTTCTATAGCTAGAAATTTCCCCTGGTATAAAACATTTCTACATATATCTTTGAAAAAGAAATAATGTTTGGTTACCTTATGGCGAACATTCTTGGGAAAAATGAAATGTAAATATATATGAATTAGATCTTGCTTCAAAACATGGAAATCATGTGATTTCAACCCTTTTAACGTCAAATCATTCATTGAAACAATGTTCTTGATTTTTGATGAGTACCCCTCTGGAACCTTTACATAATTGAAGAAGTTGAAAAACTGTTATCTCTCCGCCCTAGAAAGAGTATAAGTAGATGGAGGAAAAACATTTGATTTTCACCCATCACAGGAGCCAACTCTTCTCGTATTCCCATGTCAACCATGTCCAACATTGCCTTCATTCCATATTTTTTTTCCAGGGGCATTTAGTAATGTACTAATAACAATTTCACATACATTTTTTTCCACATGCCTCTCAGAAATAAAATGTCTGATGTACAGAAAATTCCAGTATGGTAATTCAAAACAAAAAACTGATATCTTTTTCCAACCGATTTTCGTAAGGTTTTTTGAAAATGGTTTACCAAAAACAGTGTTGAAATCTTTTACTTTCTCAAACAGCTGATCACCTGTTAGTGGAGACGGTGTTGTGCATTTTTCTGAACTTCCATTGAATGATGTCATCCAGGATCGGTACTTATCCCAATGATGTAGAAATCTATGATGTCCTAGAAACACAGATTACAATGAATGTTTCATCCTAATTGATTCTGTATCTTCTTTGCACATGGGACACCCATGAGTTCCTTTAATGATATAGCCTGAAAAATTTCCATAAGCAGGGAAATCATTTATTTTCCCATAAAACATCTCTCTCAATATGATTTATTCACTTTTATAAGCATTATTCAACATTGCACCTGAGGCCCATAATAACTTCAAATCCTCTATCAAAGGAGCCAGATAAACATCAATGTCATTACCTGGTAGTTTTGGTCCTAATATAAGCAAAGATAACATGACAAATTTCTGCATCAAGAATAACCAGGGTGGAAAGACATAATTTACCAACATTACAGGCCATGTACTATGAGTTCCGGTTTGAATAATAAAAGTATTCACTCCATCTACAGATAATGCAAGATGAAGGTTTCTCGGATCCTTTCCAAATTCAGGATACTCATGATCAATATTATTTCATTGAGGAGAGTCGGCTGGATGACGTAATAACCCATCTTTATTTCTTTTATCTACATGCCACGACAATTGTCTTGTAGTTTCTTCACTTCCATATAGACTCCTAAACCTTGGAATGATTGGAACGTACCATACAACTTTCGTAGGATTGGATTTATGTTTCTTTTATCGAGAAGCACCACACTTTGGGATTTCTGTAAGTTATTTGTTCTCCTTATAAAAAAATATACAGTCTTTCAGGCTAGCATGTATTCTTTCATAAATCATTCCCATCGAGCGTAGCATTAGTCTAGCTTCATATGTCCAGCTTGGGAGCTCATTATCTTCCTGGAGCATGTCATTCATGAGAGAAAGTAGTTCCGTAAAACTGGCATCACTCCATTCGTTTCTAGCTTTCAATTTATACAACATTATTATAGCTGACAATGTTGTATACTTATTGCAAGCAGCATACAATGGAAATTTTGCACAACTCTTTAACTTCTCAAACAATTTTGGGCAATCATGGAGTTCACTTGAATGGTCTTTGTCATTTCCTCAATACAAACTTCATCATCATTGACATTTTTAATCAGAACCTCCATACGACCTTCTTCATTATCCATATTTGTATTCATATATGACTATACATAAAACATAGTTTTATCCCAGCCAGTAGCTACATTCACTTTTTCTCTGTGTTTATTCCAACATTTATAACTCTGATCTATTCTGTGACATATAAAATGCTCTTCCAACTCCTCTGGAGTAATTAGTCTAGAATAACAACAACGTAAACATGGACAAAGGATTTGAGAAGGATCCTTTGTGTGATCCTTTGCAAACTTGATGAACTCTTTCACTCCGTTCTCGTACTCTATTGTTAAACGATTGGCGTCCATCCAATATTTATTCATCTTCATCCTATTTGAATATAAAATATTAGTATTTATTGTTCAATTAAAAAAAACAAGACTTCCAAATATAGTATAAGAGAACCACTTAGTTATAAAAATAGAGATTAATAGAGCCTATCCATTAGTATTTATTCATCTTCATAAAATATAATTACTTCAGATTCATTATAGTTTCCTCAAATCATCCCAGACCAAACACAATAATAATCAAGAATGATTCATCCAGCACTCCTAGGTCTCTTCCATACATTCAATATCATAATGCCTAAGTACCCATATATCTACACATACACATGTCAAAAACACATTAAAAACCATATCCACATCAGAACCAAAGTACCAATATGGATTTCAATCAGGTTACTCGACTCAACTGGTGGTGGGTAAGAAATAATAAGAAAATATATTATGTATATAGTCACACATAAATCCTAGTAACATGTACCAATATGGTATCTTAGTATTTTCATATTTCCAACATCACATACTTTCATAATAAAAATGATGGAATATATATAAAAACACACTTAAATGAACAATGTAAATAAAACTCTTATATAAATTTGTTTGAATGAACAAAATATTCTATAATCAATGTCATGTAATAATAAAAAAATTATATCATAGTGACATGTATCTATTCCTATGGTATGTTAGTTTCTAGTAATATGATCCTCACACAACTCAATCAGTGATCATGGCTCAATGTGTGAACACATCCCCTGACTCAGGTCATCGGGACTCAAATTCCCATTAGGGAACAATTCATGTTATAGTAAGTTTAAGTTAGTATTTTCATCATAAATCTAGTGCTAGGATATTATATCCTAACATTCATATCCAAAATTTCCAATAAATACCTTTTCATCATACACTTCAAATCAAATAATCAATGAAACATGGTAAATCATTCATTACAAATAATTTCATTTATTACATTCAAATACCCAATTTTAGTTTTCAACATGAATTTTCATTTTAAACCCAAATCATAGGGTTTCATAAAATCTATTCCCTTTTCAAATCATAATATATTATTTTTTTTGAAATCAAGGCTAATTATTTTATAAAATATTCCCACAAAAATATATAGTTTTTCAAATCATTCCATGACACAAAAAACAACTAAGAAGTGGATTTATTTCAAAAATACATGCCTCTAAAATCCCAAATAAAATCCAATTTAGGTCAAATCATATTAAATTATTTTAATAAATCATATTGAATAAATCAAGAAAAAAAGTTTCTATTTTGTGGAAGAAACATTGTGGAACCTCCTTCCTTTAATTAGTGATCAAACCAACTTAACACCCATAATAGGATCTGCCAATGAATAATAAAGGTGTAAGAGATAACGTAACCTAACCTATAATAAAGATTCATAAAAAAGAATATTATATTCACTAAAAATATGATGATATATCACTCTATAAGGAGGATATAAGAGGAGATAGAGTATTTCCAATCGATTAGAGATCCCCTTATCAGAGAGAAACCAAACGCATCCATTGGAGCTTCCATCTGAGAAGAAGGGAGTTTGGAAGAGTTAAAATGACTCTTGTAAGCCTTAAAGAATCTAGATTGCAAATGAGAGTTGTGTAGGAGAAAAAAGAATATAAAATGGGGCTCATGGAATTTAAGACTATAAAATAATATACCACATTGCAACCTCTCATGGACACATTACAGAAAAGATTTAGACAACCATACTATGGTGTAGACTTCTTGTCATGAACTAGGCCAGGTTTCCATCCCACTTGACACATGACCCAACTTGTGGGAAGGTCTAAATGGAATTACAAATCCTCATGGGTTTTAACTAGTTCCTAGACATTGAGTAACACCTTTTGGAATGGGTTTTTAATGTATAAAATCATAAATATTACATAATAATCAAACACCATATCATATCCAAATATCACAATATAATAGACCAAAAGATAAAACTAAAATAGGGGATTAGCATTTAATAATTTCAACCAAAACCAAAATAACAAAAAAAAGGCAAGGGAACCAACAATACAACAAGGCCTCCATGAAACATGAGGGTCAACATCCCCATTCCACAACAAATAACAGTCACCAAAAGGGGAACTACTAGCACATATATCCACCATCACCACCAAGGGAACCTTGCCTTTAACTGGGTAAAACATGATAAGGTCTACATAAACCTGAGGGTGTATAAAAGGTGTTAGCCAACATACCTAGTAGGACACATCAAAAATACATTCCATGAAATTAAATTATGATAAACATTAACATGTTATTATTTAATAAAAAGGAAGATACAATTTAAATTAAACATTATTTGAATTAAAAGAGAAAGTAAAAGTGACAGGATAATGATAAGAATAGTATGAGAACTATATCAAATATCTAATGTATTAGGGTTACTAGGGTCATAGGATCCTCTTACTCTTAGAGATTACATCTCTTAGACATAAAGGTCCTATTTGAGCCTCCAATCACTAACACATGAATGTTTAGTTAGTGTTGTTATGTATATCCTTATTAAGAAGACCAATCATCGGCCTGACTAATTCACATAATATACTAGAAATAGTCTAGCCACCTAGATAAATTGGACTCCATTGTGCTCAATTACACCCCCTATATAAAATTATATCTATTTTATTCAGTCACACTTCCAATAATAGAAACACACATGAAAAAAATCCATTTACAATAGTAAAATCATTATCAAACCCTTACGCAGAACAAAAAAATTGGAAAACATGTTTCCCGCAACCTAGAAAACATATAAAACCATTTTAGAACCAAACAAATCCTATTAAACACATAAAACAATGTCAAATAATGGAACAACCTACCTATTTTTTGATATCTTCACAAAACCATAAGGAAACCACAAACTGAACAAAGGAGAGGCCCTAAGGATGTAATTAAACACCATAACCATAAAGATTTAACCCAGAAAATGAGATTAAATCCATCCTAGGTCAAAACCCATTCAATAGAAAATTAACCCAAGAGAGAAAAAAGTAGTGACTATGAAAGGAGAATAAAAGTGAATATGAGATTCTTACTTAGCGATTCGATGTAGATAAAAGGAAAAATCACCCTAAAATCGTAACCCAAGTGAAGAGAGAAAGGGAGGGAGTTTCACCTTGGGATAGAGGGTCAAATGGAAAGATTCACCGAATAGAGGACCACTATGATAAAATTAAAATTAATAGATAACCAATATTACCAAGAACAGTTAATTTATATCCTCCAAGAACATCATACATCTCCAAATGACACGTCTACATCACATAGAATAGAGAAAAACCCAATAATCACCAGAGACCTAGCATAGGTCACCCATCCATTTAAATTTTCACTAAGATTGTGGGAAATTAGATAGAAATATACTAAGAACACATCCCTTCACCCAAATAAGAGACTAAAACCACTAACCATGAAGAACCACTAAGAGAAAAATATGAAACCTAAGGAAAGGCACACCCAAAACATACCAATGAATCCAAATGAAATAACACAATCAATGTCCATCAATGATTCAACCAATAACAAGAACAATATTAAAAAAATATTTAGAAAAACTGCTTAAAACGGAGGTCCGGAAAACCGAAGAGGGAGTTGTGGGCGGCGGATGTATGGAAAACCGAAGAGGGTGTTGCAGGCGGTGGAGGTCCGAAAAAGAGAAGCAAGGGCAGTGGAGGTACGACAATGAGAAGTAAGGGCGTCTGATGTCTGGAAATGCGAACTCAGTGGGCAGCATAGGGGAGTCACAGGGTTCAGGTACCACGAGAGCTTTACGTTGCGATAAAATGAGTGCACTGTGTGACATACTTTATAAAATAATGGACTAAGGTTTTATCAATGCTAAGAAATCACTGACAAATACTACCTTTATCAGTGAAAAATTTTTAGCACTGATAAAGGTATCCTTTATCTGTACTTTTTTAGCACTGATAGTGGTACTGTTTATCAGCGCTACAGAAGCGCTTATAAATCATTCCCGTATCAGCGCTAAAATTTTAGTGCTGATAAAGAGATTCTTTAATAGTGCATTAATAGTGCTGATAAAGGGTTGTTTTATAAGCGCTTCTTTAGCACTGATAATGGTTACCTTGTATCGTGCTGAAATTTTAGCACTAATATAGGGTAACCATTATCAGCACTTTTGCTTAGCGCTGATATAAGGGAATGTTTCACTATCCCATTTTTGTAGTAGTGAAATACATAGGATTTGAAAATGATCGATTATATATCTAATACCTGAGTTTAGTGCCTCCTCATGTTTTCATGATCTAGAATCATCATCTTGAATGAGACTAAGAGAAATATTTTGGATGTTCAAAAAACTGATCCAGAGTTTACATATACTAAATATCCACTATTAATGGTTTGGAAAATTTAGTCTCTTTGTTGCATCATAATTCCTAAAATTAACTCTAGACATAACTAATTTTGACATTCTGCCCATCAAAAATTATCCCCAATCTGTACTCCAAGGTACAATACCCACTAGTGGAGTGTTTCTCTCTGTATCTAATTGAATACAAATGGAAACCAAGATCAATCAAAAATTTTACTAAAGCAATATCAGTGTCCCAAATCCAATTCCCCATTTCTAGAAAACAGACACATCCTTTATATTTTTCTAGTATCTTGCATTGGAATGTATGCAACCCCCTATACCTTGCCTCATTCTCATCAATGAGATTTATCCTTAGAAGATAGACTAGGTTATCCTGGTAAACCTCCACCTGTTGAACTGCATCCAGACGATGAATAACATTAATATTTAGAAAAAACACAATAATAGAACCCAAACATCATAAAATTTAGTTTATATAGATTTATTAATTAATTTCAATTTAATTCCCAACACACTACATTTTATTAAAAATAAAAACAAGCATGATGCATGTACCTCTCCTAAGTATCAACCCCCAAAATAAATATTTCCTCACCTATGATGTTTAAAAATATTAATCTCATTATATTAAATCATAGGTGGAGCTAAAATCTTATGTACTATACAAAATTCTTTTCCACATCACAAACTCTATTTGAGTAACATTGTTTCTCTACCATTCCCTTGAACACCTCACGAGTGACTAACTCCAAACCTAATTTTATAAACTAATTAATACCATAAATACCAATCAATTACAACCCTACCTCATTTTTTCCACTCCTAGGACAATAGTGAGGAGATGGTATGACCCCCTTGAGTCCCTCCTCCAGTATTCCTTAAGATGAATACAAGCACTAAGGTTGTAGAATAGTCAAATGGGAGGAATATCCTTCATTTCTTAAAAATGTTCATGATAAAATAAAAAAAGTAATCTAAAACTCGTTCTCAAAACATAAAGATACAAAAAAATCCAAATTTTCCATTTCAGGAGATGTATATAAAATCTCCAAAAGAAATAACAAATAAAACCAAAGGTAATGACCGAATAAAAGATATGATATACAAGCTAGTAATATTCAGTTGAATCCCTAAAACCCCATGGAAACATGATAAATAGTTTACATGTTCCTAGGGTGAACATAACATTTATACTTTATAGGATCATACCAATGTTATAAAGACCCAAAATTTTCATACATAAATACTACACATTATTAACAGAATATTCATTACATATCAATATGATCTACACTAAAAATATAATTGTTTAATGAATTTGGAATCTTAGTTATATAAAAAACTTGCATATAAATTTCGACATCATTTCCAATTAATTTCTTCACCAATAGAACCATATTAAATATATCATATATTACCCTTCCTTACTATCTAGGGGAAAGTGAATATAACAAAGGGTGAGCTCATATGCTCAATAAGGGTAATTATAAGAGAGATAAATCAATGATCATAAGTGAACATAATATAAGTTTAAGGGTATATGATCAAGATCAAGAATTACAATAATCATAACCAATTAATCAAATATTTATAATCATGAATCATGGAATACAGTTTGTTCAATAAAAATATAAAAGTTACAAGAGTGATAAATAATTAATAATCATTCATGAGCCATGATATAATATCATGAGAATAAGACACAAGTTTTAGGCCTTCACATATGAATAAAACACAACATATTTAGTGATGGTTCACTCCCAATACAATAATATTAGGTAAATTCTCATAATGGAAATTCAGAACTATTCATTTATAACATTCTCTTATAAGTTACATCGATCCAATTAACTATAACATCTCTTAGGATTTTATTAACTCTGTCATCTCATAAAATTTTCTCAACTCTGTAGTCATTACTAAATTCATAGGTGGGATATAACATACCCAAAAATCCTTGGTCTATAATGTAACGACTGATCCATGGTTTATATAGAACCACTGATCCATACTCACAATACATTCAAATATATTCCATGAGAACATGAAACTAAATATCATTACAGAAAATCATAGACTTGGGAAAAGAATATGATTTGTATCAATAATTTACCATCATAATCCTAAACCATATATATAAAGGCCAAAGTTGGTAACATTGGAACATATCCCCAGTAAAGCACATGATATATCAAATCACATTTCTATAGATGAAAATTCATTTAAAAATTCATTGAAAATATTCATGAGGAAAATACCATTTTTATATTAAAATTGAATATTTGATATCTAAAAATTTCTAAAATATAAATGAAAAAATTTTCAATCAAAAATAAATAAAATTATAAAGTAATATTCAATAAATATAGTATTCATGGTGGTGGGGAAATCCATTCATTCCAGGTATATCGAAATAAAAATTCCTTTAATATTTTTGTTAAAAAGTCTGAAGTACTATGTTTGGAAAACTATATGAATATTACATTTATGAATAGTTAAATAAAGTAAATTATATTAAAAAATGAACATAAATAATCTTTATATAAAATTGAAAACATGATTGAAATCATTTTCAAGAAAACATGACACGGACGATAAGATTCTTGACTAAAGAGAAAAACAAGGTATGTTTTTTGAAAACATATTCCAGTCTCTTGGGTGTATCAATTAAAGATAATGAAATATAACCATTTAATATTATGTAATAAAAATATGTTAATAAAATAAATAATATTTAGTAGATATTTATCATATAATTTCATCATTATTATTTTAGTATAAACAATCACGTACAAAATGAAATTGTAACATAACACACTTAAAAATTTGGTACGTATTGAATTAAAGTACATGTGAAGAAATAAAATGATAGAGATATCAAGACCCCATTAATTTCATGAATATTTAAAATTAAATTCATTAGGTAGTAATCAAACAACATAAAAGAAATTATGGTTTGTAATGTCAAGAAAGTCACATGAATTTGCAAATAAGAGAGGGAATCCCAGAAAAAATTAATAATTTCTAAAACAATTGTCATTGGATGCTTAAAAATAATATAAAAATATAATTTTTTTTTAAATAATGATTTATTCTAAAATACATTATTTTCTATTATATATACTAAAAAATAATAAATTGGTTCATGACATTGAAACAAGTCTCAATGTAGATAAATTTAGATGGAACCCCTACCATATATCTGAATTGATTTATAATATCTATACAAACCAATATAATTATTTTAGATTTATTATAATTATATAAAAAATATCCATATATATAATAAAATATATTATCCACTTATATCATTTAAATGCCCCTTTATTAATAATTCTATATTAAAGTTTTTATTTAAGGTACCAACTTCATTTCATATATTTTTTTTTTATTAGTTATGGTACTTTCACTTTGATCATGGTTACTACATTATGAAAGTGTTAATAATGATAAAATTATAATATATATTAAATATAAAAATACTTATAACCATTAATATTATGTGGTGATGGAAATTGAATTACATCACTTTATGGAGATTATAATATGTACATGCATAGAGGCGATGTTTCTACTTATTGATGGATGGAATGAATGAATGATACATGATAATCTACCGTTAGAAAATAATTAATATATCATAAATATTATATATGTTCATTTAATATATTCTTTTTACCATCCAATTAAATAATAAATTAAAAACAATTTACATGACTCTGTGGAGGTGGTACTCTATATGTATGCAGGAGCAACGTTCTCATTTACGAAGGGATCACAAGGTAGGAATATAAATAAGATATTATAATTCAAGAAGTGAAATTATTTCATAAATATACTATATAAACACTAAACCCATCCTTATAACCACACACTAATAATATTTAATGAAAATTAATCATATATCTTTATAAAGGTGGTGGTCCACACATATTCACAAGCGATACTTTTATTTTCCATTAAATTTAGACATTGTGGAAAATAGTTATGGAATAACCATAATGACCACTTTTTTATATTAATGATACCCAATTACTCATGTTTTTATAGATACAATAGCTTTAAATAATATATATGTAGAAATAAAATATAATTATTTTTGTTAAAATTTATACCTATTGTTTGAGAGACATTCTTTGGCTTAAAACATATACCATGATGGATTGATCATCAGAGTAGACCCAAACCTATAGGATGAATGGAATAAATCTAGTTAGGTTTTTAGTAGGTATTATTATAGATAGAAAAAAAAATAATGTGAATGATAGAGAAGGATATGGGACCCTTTATAAGTGAGGGTATGGACACACATGTAATTTCATAAAATATTTCAATTATATATGGTCACTTTCATTGGAAATTGGTTCCAAATATATGAAATCCCATATTTTAAAAAATTTAAATTCATGAATTATTTTAAAAATATATAAGTAATAAAATACGTGAATATTGAGATGCATAATGCCCTTTCAAAATTAGGTTTGTAGTACAATAAATTGAATCATGGGTACAATAACCTTTTTGAAAATTTATTAACATGATTTTAAAATTCCATTACTCATTTAAAGCTACACAAGGTAACATAGGGATGCACAAAAGAATAGGGTGTTCTATATATATACTTGTAAGGGAATAATAAAAGTATAACATGTTTAATGTAACACATGTTAGTGAGGAGTCATATCAAGGTGACATAAAAGGGTAAAGAATAATAAACATGAACATTAAATAATGATATAAGATGATAACATACTAGAAAGATAATAATGTGACAAGAATAAAAAACATGAAAGATAAATAGATGTGACATATAATTGTTGATACATCATAACAATGTGTACATAGGATAACCAACCATGAACCATACATGGTCTCTCATGAGATAAAAAAATCACCCAATGCATTGGTGGGCTATATAATTTTGGTCCCACCAGTAACATTCATATCATGCACATGAATTTAGGTGCCACATATATCGTACATCTTAAATATTCATTTCATAAATTTTAATCCCAAATTAAGGAGTGTCTGTCTTATACATTGAATTCCCTAATAAATTAACGACATGTATATATAGTTGAATACCCCTATGTGTAAATGGGGATGAGTATTCACTAAAAAAAAGTTTGACATAGTGAATCATACGATAATTTTGATAGTATACTGGGTGTAAATAAAGATTCATTTGTGGATTGAATTAGAGTGAAAAGTTGTATTTATTAACCCTAAATCATAATGATAGTAAATGGGAGGTGTAAAAACATATTACTACATGAACAATTGGGATTCAAGAGGCATAACTCAATGAATATTCTTGAATAAAGAGGAGCAGATAATTCATTACCTTGAGTGGGAGATTCTAAAATATTGGGAGGATCTTCTTTAAGATCTTGGTAACCCCTTGGGAGAGATATATAGAGATAAAGGTAGAGTAAATTCATAATATAAGGGATTTTATTTAAGAGGAATGGGAGAATGTGTGTATAATAAAGAAAAATGAGGGATTTTTTTGTTTATTTCTAAACATTGGTTGTGAACACTATTTAATAAAATGACCAAAACCATAATACCTTACATCGGGTTTTCCCTTGGTTTTAACCAAAAAGGTTTAATTTTTAATATTTTATAAGGATATGAACCAAAATCATTAAAATAATACCCTTGGTGATATGTAAGTGATTCATGTTCATAAATAATTAATTATAAAAACTTAATATACAATATGAGTTTTGGAGGATTCATTAATGCTTTAAAATGTTAATAAAATTAATTAATAAAAAAATTATTTTAGAGGGGAGACATATTTTTTGTTTTGGATACTCTTTATTATATTTATTACATCACATTTGGGATCTCATGAAGCAATAAGAAATACAATATAGTTATACAGTGTTTACTGTTTACCCAAAAATTCATATATCTCAGAATAGTATGAAAAATTTAATTTTGGATGTATTTATTTTTTTAAAATAAATATCTATATATAAGAATTTGAAATTTTAAATAAAAAATCCCTATTTATTGAAAAATATGGGTTTTTTAGACAATAATAATTTTAAACCATTAGAAAAATTATATTTTAATTCATAAAATTATATAGTCATTTTAATTTAAATAAATATTATTTAATAAAAATGGTTTATTAAAAAAATTATTTATAATATTCATTAAGTCATAATAAATTTTTATTGATTTAAACTATATATTTCCTCATAATCAAATTTTTATTTAATCATATCAAAATATAATTTTTATCTAACTCATTATTTAATAGATTAATAAGTAATTATAAAATGGTTATATTTAAAAAATATTTTATTAAAAATATAAATAATTTTATTTTTTTTATTTTTAGGGTCTAAATACATAACTACTTATTACACCATTTTAGGACATAAGGGTATGATGTGTGATGGTGAAACGTTTTTAGGGTGGCGTGACAAACATGTTTTGGGTCGTGATCCTGATAATCTTGAACTTGTTTTGTAAATGTTATAGCTCATGGTTTATTCATTGAATATTTTCATGTGATTCGTCAAAGTAAAATCATTAAGATTAAATTTCCTAAATAATCTATAATAAATGGTCTTCAAAGGGTAATATTATATTTTTTGAGGCTATGACTTCTCTTATATGTGTTTGTTTGATTATACTATAAACATTACTATATACTAATCATAACGAACAATGTTCAATGAATATAATGGAAATGGTTATGAAGCCTAATTAGATTTTAATTTAAGAATGATATGATATATAATTGGATAAAATAACCAAATTAGTTTATGTTTTTTCTTTAAAATAATTACTTAATGAGGTATTTATCCTTTTGAATAGGTAATTTTGTCTTTGAAAATATAGATCATTAAAAAATGGTAAGGTAATATTTTGTAGGAATATATATGGTTGAAAAATCCGAAAACTATAATAATTTTATAGTTTTAAGTGTATATTATACCATGATATTTTGGTTTAATCCCTGGTAAAACTATTTTTACATTGACCATTGTCATAAAAATTTCCAGTCTTTATAATTCACCATATAATCATTATATTGAACCTATTAAATTATATTAATTATTTTGATCAAAAATATAAAATATATTTTACTAGCTTCAATTTTTTTAGTGGAATAATTTAATTTTAATTAATTTCTCAAACCACAATAAAAACCCATTTGAAAACAAATTGATTTTTAAACATAAAACCTAATTTAACTCAATTCCTTCCCTTTTAAAATACATAAAATATATTTTAAAATATAAAATTTAATAGAAAATAAAAATAAAATATTAAATCCATTAATAAATTGTGATTAATTTAATTTACTAAAATATGAACACATTGAACGTATAAAAATAGTTTCCTAGAATAATTTGTTTTACCCAAAAAATGACTTTTAAAACAATCTAGGATAATTAAAATTAATATGTAATTAATTATATTATTTTTAATTAAATGAGTCTAATTTTAGTTAAAGGTAAAATTCAAAACAGAATTGGACATTTAATTGAAAATAAATTAATATTTTTATAAAAACATTATTTGTACTATTCAATGAGAAAAAAATATTTTCAAAAAATCCCAATAATTCAATATTAGATAATATTAACATATTTCATTAAAAAATTATTTTAATTTTTGTAAAATAATATTCTAAATTTTTTAGTTGATAATAATATTCTTGTGAAAAAATCAATAAAAAAGAATTTTTATGAAAACTGTTTTTTGAAGCATAAAATGATATTACTGAAACTTGAGTACTTATTTATTATACATCAATAAAAAAATTTTATTATTTAAATTTTTTTTACATATTTTTAATAATATTTTTTTTCTCATACCACATTATATAATGTCTATATTATAATGGTTTACTAACTCATGGTTTTTATAGACTCCAAGTTGAATGGAAGGAAAGCTATCTGAAACATATCACTTAATTAAACAAAATAAAATATTTTTTAAAATATCAGGGTCTTTCAATCTCCCCTCTCCCCAAAATAAATGTATTACTCATTATTTTTATCTTTTTATTGAACACTTAAATATTTTAAATAACTTTTATTTGAAAACACATATTGTATAAAAGTAAAATTAAACATCCCTGGAAAGGTGGAATTGGGAATCATAATGGCTACCTAAAATATCTAATAATCTATTTCGTAGAAAAGGTAAAATTTGTTAGGATGAGAGAATATAGACATAGAAGAGAAAGATAACATCTAAAGAATAATTGAGAGTAATACAGAACAATGTCATTTTAAAGTTAATGA
Organism: Viscum album; assembly: GCA_963277665.1. Classification (NCBI taxonomy): domain Eukaryota; kingdom Viridiplantae; phylum Streptophyta; class Magnoliopsida; order Santalales; family Viscaceae; genus Viscum; species Viscum album. Next base: position 2,131,204,274 of record OY728161.1, on the reverse strand, counting down.
TCCCCAAACCAAAAAATTAGTGAGGGGTGAAAACAATAATAATTTCCTTAGAAATAACTATAAAAAGGAAAACAAATTCATTTTAATGGGATACTTTTTTTGAATTGAAAAAACTATTTTATTATGGAATATGAGAAAATTAATTTTTTTTTTCAATTTCGTATGCATAATTTCATCATTTGGTTGCACATAGATCGTTATCCACTTCCATCTTAACACTTCTATAAATTAATATTCATGTTGAATTTTTCATGACTATTGGACTAAAAATAAATTTTAATGAATCTTAAGATCCATAAATTTAGGATAATTCATTCATTCTGTATCAAAAAACAAAATGGTAATCACGTGTTTTCCCATGTAGATAAATCATTATATGATGAAATAATATATTAATCTCATAAACCTCAACAATAACACCAAAAGGTCTACTTAAAAAATTCTATAATTAGTTAGATTTAAAAGTACTTTAGAATGATTTTTAGTAAATTAAAATCCCCAAATAAAATATTAAGGATTTCATCCTATTTATTACAAATATCAACTTTAACATTTACCCCCAAAAAATATAATGTATGGATTAATGTCACATACCAAACACATAAATACCTTGGTAATATATTCTCATGAAGCAAGATAACAACCCGAATCACTATATAACCACAATGAAAAAATATTTTCTTCCAAAAATATCTTACTCTTATTACTAAAATAATTTCACATAATATAAAATATATTATATAAATAAAAAAAATGATATAAACATTATCATGGAAAACATAAATCACTTTTTCATCAAATCACTAATCAATTTCACGATCACCAATACTAGTCAATTTAATTACTCAATCACAAAACTATCTATACTATTCATTATTATCTCATCATTAGGAACATATTAATTATAATATTTACTTCGATCATGTTTTCTAAAAAATATCACATTACCCCTTAATCAATTTTCTTTGTTATCGACACCATTGGAAATATACTTACAAATCATTAATGAAAAAATAATTTCAAACAATAATTAATAACCCAAATATCATAAGTAATATAAGGAATCTGCCTTACTATATACATAATATTGAATTTAGTGAAGAAAATACATCCTTCTTCATTGAAGATATTTTCAAGTTTTGAGCTTTATAGAATTGAGACATAATACATTCATAACATTACACATTGTTACAAAGTGGATACCATAAAAATAGTTTACATTTTTTTCAAAATATAAAACATTAAAAAATAAAACATTATTCCAATATAATTTTTCCACATTTAACATGGATTCATTATTTGTCTTACACATCAATTTACCTCTTAAAAAATTTAAAACTTGGTATGATCACAAAAAATCAGTATGTTATAGAAAAATAAGGAAAGAACAGATTAGTCCATGAGTACTTGTAACGTATGAAATCACTTTCAAAAGAAATACTTATCACATGTATATATATAGTTACATTGTGAAACATGAGATTCCAAAATACATAAGAACATAATTAGAACCAAATAGGTATCTTGGAGATTTACTTACATAATCTTGTAATCCTCTCGCCTATCGTATAATTGGTAACCGTCATGGCAACCATACTATTTGTGTAACAATCAGAGTTACACATGGTGTAACCATACAGCCAACCTCAAACATACACATAAAAAATAAATATGAGGGATATATAGGTCTCACCATTCATAATAAACAATTCACAAAAACCATAACATAATCATACAACATGAATAATTTCATAAAACATTGCTTTTGAATTTTGTATAACATAATTTTAAAAGAGAATTTTAAAAGAAAAACCCCTTAAAAATATCATACAATGGAAGGGAGAATTAATAGAGTGGATGGAATAATTATATAAACTATTATTATACATAATTAAACATAATTTAATCAAAACCCATCAGACAATCAATTAGAATACCACATTTATAACAAAGTAGAAGGTTACCCCAAAGAATGAAAATCGTGTTAAGAATTCTCTTACCTAAAAAATGTCTTACTAAAACATGTTTAAACTTCCTGTATAATGGTTAAAATAGAGTTAATATTATTTTAATGAAACCGGTTCATGTTTATAAGTTCTTATATGATCATTTCATAGCGTCATGTCACCACTTAATTCTTTGTATTTTATTCCATGCACGGTTCTGGGTGAGTTCCTTACATGATTTCCCTGATTGGTTAATGATGAATGTTCTTTTGGATTGGAAGTGAACCTCTATAATTGTAATGAAAATGTATTTACATATCTAATATACCATTATTTATACCATTTATAATTTTGATGTTTTCTATGAGGATGATTGATAAGTTAAAACATTAGTGACGTTGGTTTGTATCAATTTAGTGGTTCTTTGATAATAACAAAATTATTTTTCCTTATAAATTAAAACCATGAGTATAAAATAATTTCAGAACCATGGATGATAAATAGTACATATATTATAACCTGTTTCAACCATCTAAATGGTTTCATGACGAGACCTAAAATAAATAATAGAAATTGAAGTCACATCGTTCACCATGTCGATAATTTGACACATCACATACAATGATATCATTCTTTGAAGAACTCAAGGAGGATAATAATGATGATGATGAATTTTACATGAACATGAAATCATCCAGAATATAAATGATTTCAAGAGATTTATTCCTCTTGGGTAAGATGATATGAAGAAATAATAAGAAATGAAAGGAACTCAAAATAAAAGAATAATTGAGAAATCCCTTACAAAAATTCATCAGCCTAATGACTGTGCAACATGGTTTTAGAAAATATTAAAAAGAGGGGTGATTAGGGTCACCCATAGAAAAATGAATCATAATACATAATATATTAAGAATAGGAAATAAATAATAACATGGTATAGAAATTTGAATGGTATACCACATAAAAGAGAACTTGAATGGAAAAAGAATGAAATTGATAATTTTTATACTTTGTAGAATAACTCCTAGAACAAGAATGTTGGGACCTTGGGGGACTAAGGAATAATTAAGAGGACTGATAGGGAGGTAAGGAATCCAAATAATCATCGATTATAAATTTGGAATGATGTTAATGAAGGAATGGGTTGTTATTTATAGCTAAAGTGATGGATTATTTAAATAATTTCAAGGGACATCCCATTCGTGGTATTTGAAAAACCATGGGCTTGGCCATGGTATATTCCCAAGGTATATATCAATCATGACACCTCATAACCTATTTTATTGTACATAAGTCTACCATATTTATTACATTATTATTTCATAATTAATGATGTCATTAACACACAGAAATTCAAAACTGCATTTTTCTACATTTCATCGAAAAGTCAACTATTTTAGAAAAATCCCCAAAATTTATCCCATCCATTTATCGATTTTTCATATTCCAAAATGAATTTATATTTTTTAAAATAATTTTTGAAATATTTTTAATTTTAATTTTAAATAAAATCTTATTTAATTCAAAAATTAAGAATTTAAAAACAATAACTATTTTTATACCACAATGAAAAAATAATTCAAGATGTCATTATCATAAATCCATAAGAAAAAAAATACAATTTAATATTTATTAGGGTCATATTACAATTCTTATTACTATTCATAATGTTATGTTACTATATACCAAAAAAACAAGTTTGTTTCAATAGACTCCTAATAAGACACTGAACACAATTTCATATGACCATTTTTGGAAATTCAAAACATAGAAGCAGTAAAATTATGTTTAAAGGCTACTTCTAATTATCAACTTTAAACAAAATTTCAACAATTTTGATTTTTTTAGAAAACTATGGGGTGTTACATTATCCCCACCGTCTAGAAATTATGTCCTCGCAATTTTATTTACTTATTAAACAAGTGACGGTACCATTCCCTCGTAGCATTTTTAGACTCCCATGTTTCTTCTTTAACCACATGGTTTCTCCGTAAAACCATTGCCATGTTGATTTCCTTATTCCGCAATACACGTTCCCTTCAATCACGAATCTGAACTGGTTTATCTTCATATAAAAGGTTCCTTTACCTCTGAACTTCTTCTGGGATCAAGACATGTGATGAAACTGGAACATACATTCTCTACATCAAAACATAAAAACCATTATGTACCTAAGAAAAATCGGAGGCTGAGCGACTCGGTATGCTACTGTTCCAACTTTATCTTTGATTTCAAAAGGGCTGATAAACTGCATTCTTAGATTCCCTTTCTTAAAGAAACATATCACACTTTTACAAGGTGAGATTTTAAGTAATACATTGTCACCTACCTTGAAATAGAATTATTTCCTTCTATTACCTACATAACTTTTATGTCTTCTCTGAGCTGTCCTCATGTGCTGCTGGATCATCTTCACTTTCTCAGCTACTTCCTCTACTAATTCTGGCCCCATCAACTTCATTTCACTGACCTCATCCCAATACTCTAGATTCGAACACTACTTTCTATACAAATCTTCAAAAGGTGTCATCTGTATTCTGGAATGAAAACTATTATTATAAGAAAACCCAACTAATGAAATTTGATGATCCCAACTTCTCTGGTAGTCCATTGAACAAGACCGAAGCATATCCTCTAAATTTTGAATCATTCATTCTGACTACCCAAATTATGAAGGATGAAAAACTGTACAGTAACTTAACTTTAGGCCCAATGACATTAGAAGTCGCTTCTAACTTTTAGAAGTAACACTAGGATCCCAATCAGATACAATGGAAGTAGGAACACCATGCAACCTAACAATCTCATTATTGTAAAATCAAGAGAGTGGATCCAAAGGCATTGTATCTCGAATAGAAAAAACATACGTATATTTTGTCAGTCGATCCACAGAAACCCAAATTGAATTGTTCCCTCAAGATGTCTAAGGTAGTTCCACCAGAAAGTGCATGGATACATTCTCCCATTTCCACTCTAGGACGGGAAAAAGGATGAAGCATCCCCTTCGGTAACTGCCACATTGCATTAACTTGTCGACATTTCCAACATTTCATGGTAAAATCAGAAATATCTCTTTTCATTTCATCCCACCAATAGTACTCTCTAAGGTCTCTATACATCGTAGTATTTCCAGGATGAACTTAAAATAGAGATCTACGAGTATCACATAATATTTTTTCTTCAACTGGGAATCACAAGACACACACAACCTTTTACCAAATCATAAAACACAATCTTTATCATGGTAAAATTCTGGAAACTGACCCTGTATAACCAATTCTACCTTTTTCTACAGCACATAGTCTTCCTCCTAAGCTCACTTAATTATATCTCACAATGATGATTGAGCCAAAACGTGAAACAAAACAAATGTACTCTCTATACCAACAGAATCTAATCCAAAATTCATCAAATCATTAATCATGGGACTATGTTCCAAATGTAACATGGTTGATGATGCATGATGTTTTCTACTCATGGCAGCCACCACTTTGTTTTCTTTTTTAGATGGTAATCGATGGTGTAATAATAATCCTTTACCAGTTGAAGCCATCTTCTTTGCCTCATGTTTAATTCCTTTTGAGAGAATATATACTTCATAATTTTATGGACAGTATACATTAGACATTTGGATATGTATAAATGATGCCTCAAAATTTTCAAAGATAAAACCACAGCTTCCAATTACAAATCATGTGAGATATTATTTAACTCAAGGGGTTTTAGTTGTATAGAAGTATATGTAATTAACTGATCATTATGTATCAAAGAACAACCTAGTCTCTTCAATGAAGCATAACTGTAGAAGAAGATATCCCCATTTCGGGAAGGCAAGGAAAAAGATTGAGCATTTACGAATCTCTTCATCAGTTACTGAAAACTAAACTCACATTCTTCAGTCCAAATAAATTTAACCCCTTTCCATGTTAACTTAGTTATCAGGCTATATAATTGAGAAACGGTCATAACAAAACATCATAAATAACCTGCTAATCCATGAAAACTACTAATATCTATAACATTTGCAGGTCATGGCCATTCAACAACCAGTTGTGTTTTAGCAGGATAAACTATTATTCCAACCTTATTTACAATGTGCCTATGAAAAGAAATATTTTTCAACCAAGAATTACACTTGATGAATTTTACATACAGATTTTTTTCTTTTATGGTTTATAAAAAACACTTAGCTTTTTTTCATGCTCCATTATATTTTTAGAAAATACCAGAAGGTCATCAATAAATACGACCACAAACTTATCCAAGAACTCATGAAATCCACTATTGTTAAGATTAATGAATACAACAGGTGCATTAGTTAAACCAAATGGCATAACAACAAATTCATAATGCCCATATCTAGTATGAAATGATATTTTGGGGATTTCATCCTCCTTCACCTTGAGAAAATGGTGTCCTTATCTCATGTAAATCTTGGAAAAGTACTGAGCTCCTTAGATCTGATCAAACTATTTGTCGATATGAGGCGAATGATACTTCTTTTTAATATTGAAGATATTCAAAGATCTATTATCAATACAAAGTCTCATGGAACCATCTTTTTATTTAACAAACAAAACAAGATCTCCCCATAGTGATGTTGTAGGATGAATGAAGCCTTTATCAAGAAAATCTTGCAATGGATTTTTCAATTCAAGAAGTCATATTAGAGACATACGATATAGGGATTTTGAAATTGGATTCGCATTAGAAACTAAGTCAATTGTGATTTTGACTTCCTGATCAGGTATGACAATAGGTAACTCATCGGGAAAAAAATCAAGGTATTCATTTACCACTGGCACATCATTAATCTAGACACTTTCCTTTTTTCAAAAACATGAGCAAGATAATTTTCATTTCAATCTTTCAATATCTTCTCAGCTTTGAAATATATTATCAATTTTATAGGTACATTCTTGTATAAAAACTAAAAATATTTCTGAAGGACATCATATTTAGCTCTACAATCAAATTTAGCATGATAAATAGAACACCAATCCATTCCCAAAATAACATCAAACTGAACTAAGTGTAAAACAACAAGGTTTGTGGGTAATGTATTTCCACATTCCAAAATGTAAAGATTCTTATAATTCTTCTTTATTATAATATTTCCCTATGGTGATTTAAAATCAAGTTCAAGTTTCATTTTTGGAGGTGATATTTTCAATTTATCCGAAAATTTCTCTCAGATGAATGATTTTGTAGACCCTGTATCAAACAAAAAATTAGAAAACTATGAGTGAAAAAACAATTTACCTGATACAACTACATTGTATGGCCCTACATCTGCTGACATAGTCACAAAGGATCTCAGTACACCATTCTAATTATAGTCTGGCTTCTTTTCATTATTCAAATCTCTATATGGGTATGCATTTTCATAATTTCCCAACTAACCATATTTAAAACACTTTATAGTTTTATTTCTAGGATTACTCTTAGGATCATTTTCACTGCAATCTCAGGTCATATGTCCAAACTTACCACATTTAAAACACTTTCCAGTTTTTCTAAGACATTCCACAGGGTGTTTGTTACAACACTTTTCAGAAACAATAAACTAGATTTTATTACCATCAAATTTCTTTGGTTGATTTTTACCCATATCTTACCACCAAGACCTCTTCCTCTACATGTTTTCAAAATGCATATGATCATCAAAAAACTCAATATCTACCCTCTCAATAAACCGGACAAGTTTCTCAAAACATTCGAATTCACAGGAGGCTAACACTGCTCGATACATTTTCTTCAGTCTTGAGTAGAAGTGGTTGATTATTCTATCAATATCCAGAATAATATTTGGATCATACCTCTCCATTCAGGTGATGTTTTCTTCATAAACATCAACTAAATCCTCCACTTTTTTGTTTAATTCAAGGAATTATTTCTTCATCCTATGTCGCACCACCTTAGGAAAATATTTTTCAATGAAAGGAATTTTAAATTCATCTCACTCTAAGGCATCAAAATTTTCTCTACCCATGAAATTCCTTACCATGGACCACCAGTGATCAGCTTCACCATCAAAATGATAAATGGAAAGACTTAAAATTTTATTGTCTAAACATCCCCCAATATCTAATATCTTTTCAAGGGCTTTAATCCATCATTTAGTTTCTACTAGGTTAGAAGGTCCATTGAAAGCATGAGTGTGTTGTTTCATAAAATGTTCCACTACTGTAATGTTCCATTTTTGTACCTCTATTTGTTATCTTTCATGGATTCCAACACCATTTATTTACTGTGTTTGTTAAGACATTACATTCACAAACTACTCGGTTCTAATACCAACTATTCTGGGTTGTAGATCTGGAAGGATGTCGTTCTGTCTGTGCCTCTCCTCTTCCAAATCCCTATTACATCTACAGAAAACCATTCTGAACAAACATATCCTAGATGAAGAAGCATGGTAATTTTTAAATGATATAACACTTCAAATTAATTATAGAGTAAAAATCATTTATCTAATTCTTTTTATATCATCCTATCCCCTAATGTAATTGAAACCATCCTCTGATACCAACAATAAGGACCCAACCTTATTACATAAGTAACCTTGAATTTAGTCTAGAAAACACTTCCTTTTTCCTTGAGTATCTTTTCAATTATAGATATTTAAAGAATTGGGACATAATACATTCATAACATTACACATTGTTATAAGGTGGATACCATAAAAACAGTTTCCATTTTTTCAAAATACAAAACATTCAAACATAAAACATGATTCCTAGACAATTATTAAAAATTTAACATGGATTATATCTTTATATTACATATCCATTCACCTGTGAAAATCATTTAAAACTTGGGATGAGAAAAAAAACTCAATAATGGATATAAAAAAAATGAAAGAACACATTAGTCCATGAATACTTTTAACATATGAAATCATTTTTAAAAGACATACTTATCACCTGTATAAATATTCTAACTTTTCCAAAAAAGAGATTTCCACAATACACAAGAACATAAGTATAACCATAATGGTATCTTGGGGAATTACTTACACAATCCTGTAACCCTCTTGGCTACCGAATATGTTGTAACCCTCATGACTACCTTAGTATTTGTGTAACCAACATAGTAACTCTTGGAGTAACCATACGGCCGACCTCTAACATACACATAACCAGTGAATTTGAGGGAGATATAGGTCACACCCATAATCATAAACAATTCCCATGAACTATAACAAAAACAAACAACATGAATAATAACATAAAACATTTCTTTTGAAATTTTTAAAACATAATTTTAAAAGTGGATTCTAAAAGAAAACCCCCTTAAAAATATCATACAATTGATGATAGACCTAATAGAGTGGATGGAATATGTATATATAGCGTGATTAGAAATAATTCAACATAATATAAGAAAAACCAATCAAAAATTCAATTTTATTACCACATAAATAACAAAGTAGTAGGTTATACCAAAGAATATAAATCAGGTTAATAATTCCCTTAACTCACATTTTTCTTACTTAAAAACGGGTCAAACGTCCTATATAAAGTCTAAAAGAATGTTATTTTTATTTTAAAGAAAAATTTTCATGTTCATAAAATCTTATATGATCATTTAATAGCCCCATTTCACCCCTTTATTGTTAGTATTTGGTTCATTATACTGTTTTGGGTGAGTTCCTTACATGATTTCCCTGATTGGTTCATGATGGATGTTCATGTTGATTGGATGTGAACCTCTTGGATTGGAATGGAATGTTATTTACATATTTTCAATAAAATAAATTTTTACCATTTATCATTTTTATGTATTATATGAGGATGATTCATATGTTAAAACATTAATTATGTTCGTTTAGATCATTTTAGTGGTTCTTTGAGAATAACAACCTCATTTTGTCTTATAAATTAAAACATGAAGTACAAAAAAATTATAGAAATATGGATGAGAAATAATACATATATTATAACCTGTTTCAACATTATAAATAGTTTCATGAATATACTTGAAATAATTATTTGAAATTGAAATCACCTCATCCACGATGACAATATTTGGACACACCACAGACAATGTTTTTATTCATTGTATTGGTGGGAGAGTAGAAGAATAATGGTGATGAATTTTCCCTTAACATGAGATGATCCTTAATAAAAATTATTTCTTGGTATTATATTCTTCTTGGGTATGAAGAGACGAAGCAAGAATAAGAAAATAATGGCACTCAAAATTAAAGAATAATTGAGAAACCCCATACAAAAATTATGCAGCCTAATGGCTATGTAACATGGTTTTATAAAATAATAAAAAATGGGAGAAGGTTAAAACATATATAAATGAATTATAATACAAAATAGATCATAAATAATATAGAAATAAGAAAATGGTATTGAAACTTGAATGTTATAACACATAAAAGAGTACCTGAATGGAAAATGAATGAAATTCAGAATTTTCTTACCTTATAGAGTAACTCCGAGAACATGAAGATCGGGACCTTTAGAGCCTGAGGAAACCATGTGAGGACTCATATGGAGGTAAGGAGGCCAGAGCATAGTTTTTGTGGAATTTTTAATGTTGTTAATGATGAAAGGGGTTGGTATTTATATCAAAATCGAGGTATTATTTTAATAATTTTCACGGGACACCTCATTAGTGGTATTTGGAAAACCAGGGGCTTGACCATGGTATTTTCCCATGGTATAATCCACCTACGACATCTCATAACCTATTCTACTATACAAAAGTAGACTAGATTTATAACATAATTATTACTTCATTAATGATGTCTTTAACACACCTAAACTCAAAAGTATATTTTTTATTATTTACAGAAAAATCAACTATTTCAGAAAAATCCCCAAAATTAACCCCAACCATTTATCAATGTGTAGAATTAAAAAATGAAGTCCATTTTTGGAAAATAGCTTTCTAAATATTTTTAATATAATTTTAAAATAAAATCACACTTAATTCAAAAATTAAAAATTTTAAAACTATAACTATTTTTATACCACATTGAAAAATTAATCAGTGTGTGAATATCTTAAAGCCTTAAGTAAATAAAATAATTATAAAATTTACTATTAATTATGTTCATATTACAATTTATATTACTATTCATATTATTATTCATAAGGGTATGTTTCTATTAACGAAAAAACAAGTTGGTTCCAATAGAATCCAAATAACATACAGAACAGAATTGTAGATGACCATTTTTCAAAATTCAAAACATAGAAGCATCAAAAATTATGTTAAAATGGTACCAATAAATATCTACCTTAAACAAAATTTCAATCATTTAAATTTATTTTTAGAAAACAGAAGGGTTATACAAGTAAAAAAATTCTTCAACATAATTATTTAATTATAATGCACTTATACATTAATTCATACACTTCATTCATAAAACATTAACCAGACTTCAACATCATAGTACCTAATACTACATTCAAAGAATATGAAATATGAATCCTATATTGATATTCATCAACACCAACTTAATAATTCTCTTTACTTATAACAAAATAAATAGTATTAAAATAACTTATACATGTCATATGTCATTCATTATATCTTTATAATCAATAGTAAAACCTATACATTTGAAATATTGGTGATCCTATTCTAGATATTTCAACCAATGAAATTAATTTTTAAAATACCATACTTTACAATTTAATTAAAAAACTGTTAGTGATACCTTATGGAAACCATTATTCCCAACCACTGTATAGATTAATATTTTCAATTTTCCTCAAAAACAATTTCTCCATGTTATTCTTTTCTATAAACGAATTATCTTCCCATTATATTGATACATTTACCTAGGTGTTTCTTCCCACATTCTCGACAAGTTTGAAGATAAAATTATTCCCACCATTTTATTCATTAAACTCCATTTTTATCTTATTGAGTTAATAAAAATACTCACATATATTTATGTTGTTATTAATTTTTTGATATAATTGTTTTGGAATAATTAGAATCATTCAAAATCCATCACCCATTTCATTTGGTTTCTCATTAGGAAAATCACTTCATCATCAATAAAATTTAGTATTAACAGCATTCATTATTGTTCCACACATTGAATAAATCCAAAGATAATAGTATGAGAAATAACAAAAATATTGATTAGTCGTGTAATCATGAAAAATAATTTGTAGGAAATATAAATCATGACACATTATTTTCATTATATGAAAACTTTGTTCTAAGAAAGGGAATCCAAGGTCAAAATAAATTCAAATACCAAATAATGGATCATGAAAAAATTTGAATTAACCTAACAATATTAATGGTGAGGATCAAACCAGCTGCACAATAAGGAACCACTCATCATTCACCAGAATGATGGTCAATATATACTCAACTAACCCTTTTTAGGGTTATTACCCATGGATGCATCTATACCAAAAACCACATCAACTAGTAATATCATATAGTTAGCTTCTTATTGATAAAAAACTCATTTACTCTAATTTTGTACATTATCTTAGATTTATCTTATCCTAAGGGTTTTAAATAAGGTTTTATTTTTCTAGATTCCAAAGAAAACTAATCCTTTCAAAGATACCAACCATATAAATCTGAAATGTTCATATATAAATAATAAATCATATTAGTAAAATTATAAATAAATATCAACATAATCCATACCAAAAACACACACTTTTAGTGAATTTATAAAATTAGTTACATTAAAAAATTCCTATTTAAAAATTTTATATTCTTTTATATTAAGTTCTTCACAAATAACACAATTCATAGACATATAATTCTTTGAAACACTGATACCCAAATATATTAAGTTAATATTCTATATCAATTAAACTATAAAAAAATTTACATTATAATATTTCATTGTAAAAATTACTATATTTATAGTTTGGAAATATATTTTGAACTTAATATTTCAAAATAACCCTAAAATAAATATATAAAATTTTCCGTTAGAAATATGATTTTTTGAAAAATTGAAATTATAGTATTTAAATAAATTTTGTCACTTCTGTGAGTTGAATTTCTAGAAGTTTCTTAATTATTTGAAAAAACTAATCAATTTTAGGTAATGTGGTTATTTATTTATCATAATGGATAATAAAAACATTAAAAATTAATTATAAAAAATTAAGATAATATATGTCTACTGAGGGATAATCTATTGGGATAAGGTCCAAAATGACCTAAAAGCATGATGAAACCAAATTGGTTGGTTGTATTTAGTCTTAAAAATTAACCCTTTTAATATTATAAATTTTAACCCTTATTTTTATGAAATATATATTAAAATATTTAATAAAAATGAAAATTATATGTGTTCCTCTCACCTAAATTATAAAAGGGTACCACCTCCCGTGACATATTCACACCCATCAATCCATTTATCTTGAAGAAAAAATACGAAAATATCCCTCCAAAATAATTATTAATGATTTAATAGTGATTTTATTCCAAAAATAACAACCCTAGGGTCATTAATAATAGATCCAAATGTGTTTTTTCTAAGAGAAGGTAATTTTCTTTACCAAGATCTATCTTATTTTACGTATTCTATTATCACTTCTGATTTTGTATTTATAATTAAAATATAATTACTGTAGTATGTAAAATATAATAAAAATTTATTATTTTATTTTAATAATATTTACCCATCTATTTTTTCTTCACCCCAATACATTATGATATATTGATTAATAATAAATTTAAATTTGTTGATAGCTTGTGATGCACGCAATACCTATTTTAAACAAAACACAGTTTAGTGATGTTTTAAATAAATAAGTTAAAATTAATTTTAAAATTTTTTATAATGCTTATTTAAAAAATTTGTACTTCATTTTTTAAATAAATATTTCATAATTATCATCAGGTTATTTTTTGACAATTTTGTATCAAAATTATCATTTTTAATGAATACTGAAAATTTGAATTATAATAAAAAATGTATTTCTGTTTAAGTAATTTATAATGTAAATTTATATTTTTATTTTTTTAAATAAAATTAGTTAAATTATATTTAAATTAAAATAATTTATGTCATTGGAATCATTTTCATAATGAATTTTTATATAAAATTCTTTAAACTTTTGAACATTTTCACTTAAAAAACATGCTTTCTCATCAAATCTGTGAGATTAATTTTAAATTAAAATATTGAAATTGTTTGAAATGAATTAGTAAATATGGATTTAATATTTTGAATCATAATAACTGATAATATATATTATGTAAAAATTATTTTTTATCATAATTAATAGTGAATGTAGTAAAAATTAATTACAACGATTATTGTAAAAATTAGTTTAGTGAGAGGTTAAACTAAATAGATATGTGTAAAAATGACCTATAATCTGATCTAAAATTTATTTAATGTCCTTATTTAGAGTGTTACACATCAGAGGTTATATAATGGACCATTTTGACCCTTTTTCCAAAGAAAAAATGTAGGAACACTCAATTATTTTTAACATACAAATTATTTCTTCTCTACCACTTATAAGAAGAATCCCTATCCTATGTTATTAACACCATAAAGACTATTTGGATTATTAAATAACTATAATATCCATTTCAAAATTCCATCACCTCATTCTATAAGCATTATATATGTCATAAATCCAACCTAGTTTGGCTTTTATATAGACATAAGGAGGATACCCGACGAAGAGGTAATGTTCATCAACAAGAATCATTATTATATTTCTTTATCCACCTAATTAAATTACTATTATACCATGATAATATTATAAAATAGTTATATTATATTTTTATAATACGTTCATGACCTAAAAACTTCTCCACTTCCACTTAATGAGTAACAAAATAATAATTCATGTGTACGGCAGACTACCGGCACACGAACTGATGTCGTTTTTTCCTCTATTACCACCTTTCATAGTTGGATATGTTGATGGAAATATTATATATATATATATATATATATATTTCATTAAATATTTATAGTTATTGATTAAATATATAATATATCTATGTTTGCAATTTTTTCTTTAGGATATATGATAATGTCACTTATGTGTACGGTGGACTATCACCTCGAAGTGAATGTGATTCGTCTTTCACTAACGCTTCACATGGATGGTGACAAATTTAAATGTATTAAACATAAATTGGATATATATTATATTATTATTATATTAATTACATATTTATAATTCTATAAATATAATATTTCATTTTATTTCTCTTTCATTTTCACTCACATGAAGATGATAACATTGTTCATGTTTGTGTCTAACTTAATGATGCGATGTGACTCTATTTTAATCAACATGACACATGGTTAATATATATATATATGATATATAATGTATGATAATATTATCATTATTTAGATATTATATATTACTTACCCGTTTTCTATAACGATCGTTGGAAAATGGAAACATTACTAATGAATACATAAGACCTACCATCTCAATTATCGTGACATGATTAATTTTTCATAACCATAATTCATGAATGGTTTCAAAATTATAATTTATAATTAATATATGATAATTATTATTTTTTATCTGATAAAAGGATGTAATGTTTTAACAAACGAATATATAATTATCAAACATGCATGGGAAAATAAGGCAATTAACAACGAAAACAGTGCTAATAGTAGACGATAATTATCAAATGAGTGGTAAAATGTTATAAAAGGATCATATAATATCTTATAAATATTAATAGGGTTATTATGTAATTTAATGAGAATATGATAACCAATATACATGACAAAAAATTACATTCAACCAAAAACAAAGAATGATGTAACAAATTTCATCCCAATTTACATTCTTTTGAAAATTCATTATTATTATACACCAATTTTATTTTATGTTGTGTATATACATCCCATTTAAAATTTAATATCACTATTCATTCATATTTCATGGTATTTTATGTTTCTATTCGAGTTATTTGATCAATATAGATTTGAATTGAAAATTACCCTGTGGTAAAAATTATTGAACAACCTCGCATCCTTTTATGATTTATAACATTATACAGTAAACTATCAAAAAATTCTGAAAAAAATCAAAATTAAATTTCTCTTAAATATCAATATTATTTAATGATGGGTATGATTATTTACTAAACTGTATACCAATTTTTACACATGGTGCTTAATTTGAATGTTATTTGAGTACTAAGGAAATATTGATAAATATATATCCTTTATTTAATATATATATTTGATGATATGGAATATTAATTCATGATTTAAATTTATTAATTGATATATGAGGAATTATTTGGGCCTATAGTATTTTTTTGGAACCTAAATTGTATATCCTATCGATGCATTAGTAGGTCTCATAAGACAAATCAGTTGAAAAAATTAAAAGGGTTTCTACCAGTACTTTAAAAAATCACATGAAAGGTATCAACAAAAGTGGTTTCATGTACGTGAGACATGATTTACAATAATTATGAATTACCATAATTCAGAATTTTATTTAATTAATCATGATATTTTCATAATGATATTGTTTATAGATTTATTTTATTCCCCATTTATTGATTAAACGGAATGAGGTTTCAATTATTTATGATTCCATGTTGATTTTTCCTTATATGTTCATGTAGTCAAGTAATATAAATTTAATTTCTGTTCAGTGATTTACCTTTTCATGTTTATTAGGAATTTTTATTCATGACAAATTACACTATACCTAACCATTACTAATCATTTTAGGTCACCCTTATTTTGTTTCCTTTCTCCAGGTTATGAAGATTAATCCTATGATTGAGTTTATAAGGATAATGATATTCTCATTTATTTATGTACCATATTTTATTCTCTATTACCAATATAAAATTGGTATTATATATGTATATAATTCCTAAATATTGTTAAGATGATCAGTCATTTAGAATTTGATTTCTTATAACTATACCAACGTAACAAATTAAGGAACCAACTCTAGGATATGGGGTCATGGTTGTTATAGTTGGTATCAAAGGAAGTTTAGTAGTAACCTTAGGAACTATATTTTGTAAGAAAATATTTTTGGTATCATAATCCTATGATATAAATTGAGGTTATGTATCAAATAACATCCAAAACCTATTGTAATGTATAGATTATGTTATTTTTCCTATAAATACATCCTTTCCTGGATATTATAATTATACATGGTTCTCGTACAGAGTTAATTATGGATAATAAATACTAAATTAGAGAATTGTTGTGGACCCAATTATCACCTGGTTCACAACATTGAGCCTTATTGTGCACCAAGTTTGATAATCATAGGGGATATACTTATGATAATTCAATTTTTTTTAAAACCATTATAAATGATTTTGAAATAAATATACACCAAAAGAAAAAAAGTTTTTTATTCTAATCTTAACAACTCATAAATTTTTATTTATGCTAATTGTTTCACAATATTTTGAATTAGACATTTTTATATAATATTCATAGTTTAATTAGTTAATCCATTATATTCCATTATTAAGAAATGCAACATAAAATGAAAAAGGGTATCAATACTCATGGTCAATATAAATATTTCCCTACCAAGGATTCCAATATTATTCGTATCAAAACGTAAAAAATAATGGGTATATTATGGAATATTAATCTAGTTATGAAAAAGTCATTTCCAATATGGAGAAACCAAGTCTGTTGTGATAATATCCTATACTGGATTGATGGAATCCATAAAATTTTTTCGGAACAACTAATCCAATTATATATTGATAATTATGTAGATCTATGGAAAATATATTTATCGCCTAGGGATATGGTGAAAAGGAAAATCTTACACTTGTGGGGTATATTCTCAAAGGATAAGATGATAACTATCGGTTTTTGATACATAATACTTTGGAGGAAGAGAAAGTATGACTCTTGAATTGTAAATATTTTAAGGATAAATTTATAGACAAATATATCTCTCACAAAAAACAAATTAGCTAATTCTTTATTTGATTGTAGATAATCTCACTCATTTAAATCTCTCAATTTTATGAGAAAATTATATATTTACCTTTTAATATAATAATGGAGTTGTTAGTAAAAACTTCTAAGGTATGTATGATTTCATCAATGATGTCCCCATTAGGACACCCAAATGTGATTTTTTTACTGACCATATTATAATACATTGGGATAATTTTGATATAATCCTTGTTATTACTTGACATTAAAAATATGATGAAAAAATATATTTTAGGAATAAAAATATTCTGATTTGTGAGGGAGATATATAAATCCTTATTTTTATAGTTGAGGATTCATTATATGAGTCATATCTAGATCCACCCATAGTAGGTGTACTGAATGTGATTATTGGGGAAGATGATAAAAAAATCTTGGGATGGAGAATGTGACCTTAAATTTGAAGATGTACATATTATACAAGAATAAATTGATATATTTATTAAGGAATTACCAGTACATCCCCATGAGTGTGATGTTGAGGATTCCATTAATTTAATCCATGATGCAAGACCAATATCAAATATTCCCTATATAATGTACACTATTGTATTAGTGGAGTTGAATAAAAAACTAATGAATTTGGGTAATAAACGATATATTCTCACAAGTGTTTCTCCATGGGGAACCCATGTTCTATTTCTTTTTGAATAATGATGGATCTATGAGGATATGCATTGATTATAGGTAAATCAATGATATTATAATAAAGAATAATTATACTCTAACTCATACTAATAACTTATTCAATAAAATTCATGGAAACTAATATTTTTCCAAGATTGGACTTCGTTTTGGGTATCAAAAATTTTATGTAAAGAAGGTATACATACTGAAAACAAATTTTCAAAAAAGGTATATATATTATGAGTTTATATTAATTCCATTTGGATCTACTAATGCACCCTTTATTTTTATGGGTATAATGAATTGAGTATTTAGGGAATATAATGATGTTTTTTGTGTTATTCATTGATGATAGCTTAGTGTATTCTTATAGATATGGGGACAATGATAATCACTTGTGGTTCATTCTTGAATCACTTAGAAGGAATGTTTCTTATGGGAAATTTAAAAAGTATGATTTCTGATTACAAGAAGATTATTTTCTTCACTATATTCTCTCTATGTATGGAATGATAGTTGATCCTATAAAGAAAAAGGTAGTCAAAGAATTGAATATAACAACAAACACAAATAAGGTACAAAGTTTCATTGGTTTGGTAGGTTAGTAATAGTGATTTGTTAATTATTTTTTCCGATTGGAGAAACTTTTAACAAATATTACACAAAATGGGGTTAACTTTGTTTTAGAACAGAAATGGGAAGAATTGTTTGGTTAACTAAAGAAGATATAGATCAATTCTGGGATTTTGACTCTACCATGTAAAAATTATGGGTTTTTGATATAATGTGATGCATCAACGAAGGGTCCTGGTAGTATACAAATGAAAAATTATAAGTTTATTACTTATGAATCAATGAAATTGAAGAGTCATGAATAGAACAACCCTTATCATGATCTTGAGTTAGAATCAATAATATTTTCTATGAATATAGGGAGGAATTCTATATAAGTCAAAAGATATGAAATATACACAGATCATAAAATAATAAAATACATCTTTCCATAGAAAGATATCAACATGAAGTAAATGAGAAGGTTTGATCTACTCATGAATTATTATTACTCAATACACTACCATCGATAGAAATAAAATAAGTCACTAGATGTACTAACAATAAAAAATCATAGAGTTTTTCACAAAATGAGGATTTTGAAGGATCATATGATTATATAAATATTAATGATGGATATGTAAATAATTATGAAAGGGGAGAAAACCCTAATTTTTCAAATTATTGAACTGCCATATTTATTATAAATGATTCAAAGGTTTCAATATTATTATTATAAATTTTATAAGAAAATTAAACCAGTGAATGTTGGGAAATTAGCATTCATACTTTGTGAAGATGGTGTTCTGAAATTTGGAATGATATTATATGAACCATTTATAGTTGAGATGGAAACAATATTGTTGGAGGTTGATAATAGCTCTAATTTCTCTTTATACCATGGTATCATAAAGAAGTATAATGATTTGTGGGGAACATTTTTGTGGGATTACATGGACACGATGATTTAGGATTATGTTTCCCAATATATAGTTTTTCAAAAAGTGAATGCTAAGAGAAAACATCCTTGAGGATTCATTTAACCTCTTTCGATTCCTATATGGAAATGGGTTGAAATTACTATGGACTTTGTTACAGGACTACCAAAGACTCATAAGAAAATGATGAAATATAAGATATCACTTATTTACCTACTAAATATGAACTCTTTCTTACAATAAGAGAATTTTATGGATTTATCTACTCACAAGGCCTTATATTAATGATGTTTTGATACTTCATGATACACCTATTTCAATTGTTTATGAATGAGACCCCCAATTTACATCAGATTTTTAAAAGTTTCTTTGAAAGTATCTTGATACTGAGATTCATTTGAGAACTTACTACCATCCATAAACTAATATATATGTCAAGAAAATAATTCAAATAATGTAAGATATGCTGAGGTTATTCTTACTTGAATTTCAAGGTACCTGGCATATGTATTCACCTATAGTAGTGTTTTACTATAAAAATGGTTTCAATTAATGTATTCAAATGGAACTATATGATGCATTATATTGAAAAATATATTGCACTCCAACTTGTTAGGATGAAGTTGGAGAATGTAAACTTGTAGCCTTGAAATGTTTTTAGCGAAAAAAACAAAGGTAAAGGCTATTCAGGCTCACATTTAAGAATATCAATGTAGGAAAAAGTGTTATGCCAATAAATAGAGAAAGGATAAAAATTTCCAAGTGAGAGGTCTTGTTTTCATGAAAGTATATACATAGAAGGCTATGAAAAGGTTAGATAAATAATTTAACATGATACCTAGGTACATAAGACCCCTTTAAACTCATTAGTGAATTCTATTCTTAGTGTATCATTTTGAATGGTTGTAAAATATCTCTGAAGTACATGATGTGTTGAATATATCATTGTTAAGGAAGTACATAACAGAACAAACACATGTGCTCATATATGATGAAATATAATGAGAAACTAAACTATATTTTGTGAATAACCCATCTATATTATTGTTACATTATATAACGTGTTAATAAATCAGAATAATTGACTCATAAAGTTAATTTGAGAAATCACAACATGGCGGAAACAACCAGGGAAAGAAGGGATTTTATGCATAACAACTACCCTCATCTATTTAGAATATTATATCCTTGAAATTGTGGGGAAGAAAATTTTTTAAGAGGGAATAATGTAGCTATACAAGAAATTAATATATATTTCTTTTATAATAAATTTAATTCTATTTGTATCTTAGAACACAAACAACACCAGGTTTAAACAAAAAAACTGTAAAGTCACCCTTTTCACACTTAATTTAAAATAAAATTTTTAAAATTTTAGAATGTCTAATTGATAAAAATAAAATAAAATTTTTAAATCATCATATCAAAATTATCTTAGGGTTAATTGTTTTTGTTTTTTTGAAATGTTTCAATTTTCGATGAATTGTGAAAAAAACATAATTTTAATTGAAAAATACATTTTCATTCAAATAATTTATAATGTTAAATTATATATATTTTATTAAAATTAAAAGTAGTTTAATTTTATATAAATTATTCTAATTTTGGATATAGAAATAATTTTTATAATTAACTTAGATATAAAATCTTTGTAAACTTTTGAACATTTTCATTTTAAAAACCCGCTTTCTCATCACGTTTGCATGATTATTTTTAAATTAAAATTTTCCACTTATTTGAGTTTAATTTTAAAAAATATATTCCATATTTCAATTAATAATAATTTTTAATTTTACATAAGTTCATATTAAGTTTTTACAAGAATAAATAGTGAATACAGTAAAAATTAGTTACTAGAATTAAGGTAAAAATGGGTTTAAAGGGCGTTATAGTAATATTATAAGGGTAAAAATGACTTATAAACATTTATAAAACTACCCAAATAACTTCTAAAAATCCATAACCTCATCACATAATACTTATTTAGGTCTAAAATATTACCTAGGAATAACTTAGTGAAAACCTAAGAAGTATACCTGAAGAAGAGGTAACATTCTTCAATGAGCATCTTTATTTAATTTCATTATCCACATTATAAAATTATTATTAAAAGAAGATGATATAAAAAAAGTATATAATTAATATAATATTATGGTTTTATAATAATTTCATTACCTAAAACCATCTCCACATCCATTAAATGGGTTATTGAATCATCGTTCATGTATACGATGGACTACAACCTCATGAACTGATGTTCTTCCATTACCACCTTTCACAAATGAGTATGATGGTTGACCTAAAAAATAAATATATTATTACAAAATATTTACACCTATGGATTCATTAATTCATATATATCTTTTTACATTTCATTTTGTAGGAGATACGATAATTTCAATTGTGTGTACGGAGGAACACCACCTTGTGAAGTGATGTGATTTTTATTTCACTAAATTATCACATTGAAGGTGATGAGGATAAAATTAAGGATTATAGGTGATACAAATGAAATAATTAGGACATTAATTACTTATTTATCATTAAATAATTATAATAATTCATTTTATTATTCCTACAATTTTTTTACATAAAGATGATAACATCATTTGCCTATGTGTGGACTACCACCTTCACAAAGAAATGTGACTCTCTTTTCATCCCTACACTACATGGATGATATTTAAATGAATATAATACGGTATATGTGAATTTATTATCATTATTTAAAGACAATATATCACTTACCATATTTCTATATTAATCATTGGTAAATTGAAACGTTACTCATGCGTACACATGATCTATCACCTTCACGATCATAACATACTTAATTTTTTATAACCATATATCATGTTTGGATTTAAAAGTATAATTGATGATAATTAAACCCAAATTATTATTCTATAGATGATGATACTATATAATATGTGAATGAACTATATCCATAATGGAAAAACATGGATGGTAAAGAAAGACAATTAACACCCTAAACAATGAATATAATGAAATATTATTATCAAAAGGGTGGAAAATGTTATAATGTATTATATATGTTATTATAAATATAAATACCTTTTTTTAAGTTAATTACATTTTTAATACCATTATACATGAAGTTAAATCAACATTAACAAAAAAAGCATGGGGTAAGGGATTTCATCTCCATTTACATTCATTAATGACTAATTTATTATTATGCACTAATTCACATTTATGTTTTATATATATATATAATTTGACATGTAATATCATTATTAATTCATAATTTAGGTAATATTAAGTTTAAATTTGAGTTATTTTAACCATCCAAGTTTTAATTGATAATTACCAAGTCATAAAAGTTATTGAACAATCTCACTTCCTTTTGTGATTCTTAAATTTATCTTGAAAAATCATTGTATTGTATTAATTTTTCATTGTATATTACATTTCTATAAAATATTGATATTATTTCATGATGGATATTATTGTTTCCTATAATGAACCAACACGGGTTGACCCTTAACTAGTCACCTGATTCGATACGCGATAAGGCCAGAGAGGCATTCCTAATCCTCCCGTGCTGGCGACAAGCGCGAAGGCATCAACAGAGCCTATGGGAACGATTTTACAAAATAAAAATAAATAAAGAAGCTGAAATAATACCGATCAACATTGAATAAAAAATAGGTAATCTGACTAAAAGGAATTAAAGAAAATAAAACTAACCAAACTCGACGTCCGAACTAACTCCATGTGACCTCGCATTCACTCTGCGAATCAATGATCTAGCATCGCCCAAGGTGAGCACACTCAAGATGTATCCTACACAAACACTTAAAACAAAAAATAACTATAGACATGATTAATAAAACTCAGTATGTTAGCCTAATAATCTATTCCCAATTAACTACTTTTAAAATTAAGAAACATCAATCCTATGTTTGGACTACAATATATTAAAGTATGCATTTATGTAATTTTTTCTTGAAAAAAAGTACAATCCATTGCCAATAGTCATTTGAAATACCACAACCAAAGAGTTTAAAATATATTTTCTTTTGAAAACATTATCATAGGAGTTAAAAATCCAAAATGTCACTTTTCATGAAAAACAACGCACAAGGGTACTAAGGTAGATATGGTATGGTAAATGTAAATAGGTTATCATGTATCTAAAAAACTATTCAAAAAAATAAAAGACACTATGAATAGATGAACCAGAGAGATAAAGAATAATCTAGATGACACTAATAACTGTGACCCCATCTACAGTAGCATGCCACATATGATGAAATCTAATGCTCCAAAATGATTGACCATCCTTTCTCAGATAGGACATGGGAAAATCCCATAGCAATAATACCAAACATATCAGCCTACTATGGGCCACTGGTCAGTACCATAACCTACTAGTGCAATACTCATTTGAAACAATTTTTTCAATATGTCAGGTTTGTATGTTTCATGTATAAAAGGAGGTGAACCAACAGATGCTATCGAGCATCAAATCACAACCTATATTTATAAAAAATACTTCATAGTAGGTCTCACATAATGTCTCCCCAATTATTTCCCTCATGCCTCAAATTCAGAAATACCAAGGGTTCCCAACCGAGGAAACCATATAATGGAACTCAGGGATTCAATACAGAGGACATCCCAGCCATCCCATGTCAACGAGCCCCGAGGAATATCCCCGAGGGTTTTACAAAAACACTTTACATCATTTTTTTAATGTGAAAAAATGGGCCCTTAAACAATATTTACAAAACCCACATTTAAGAAAGGTACAATTTCAATACAACTAAAGATATGTAAACACTTCATTTAACACATCCAAATATTGATAAAACTATTTTCAAAATAGTAATACTACACACTCCAGACCGGACCATTTTTGATGAAATGTCAAAACATACTAAAACACAAAACATAATTTTGTAAAATCCTAAAAACTTGGGGAACCCTAGAAAGAACAAAAAACATTGTTCCGAACACTGAAGAAACATTCGTAAACCCCCAAAAAAAATTTACATCACACATTACTTCGAAAATCGAAACGGTTACTTTTATATATAAAAAAACACAGGACATGAAATGTTTACCAAAACCATTTCTATTCAATACCACACAAAATATTGACACCAATTACATGCCTTAATTTTTTTTAAACTTTTAAACACCGTTTTTAACATTACAAAACATTTTCCTAAAACTCGAAGTGGTCATAACTCGACAAAACATACGAAACATTACAAATTAATTTTGAAAATCATACACACCATAGAAACACAGTATTTTATAATTCTAAGTACCAAAATAATTTAATAAATTTATGAACAATTCATAAAACACCTACAAGAGTCACAATAAGTTTCAATGTCTAAACACACCTAATTTTACAGAAAGATACAACTTTAATATTAATTAGACAATAAGACCAATTTAAAAGAGACTTCAAACGTCGACCGCATTCCAAAAAACTGACCAGAAGATTGCACCAATAATATTTAACATCAATAAGATGTATGAAATGCATAGAACTAGAATTTATTAAATTTAAAAGGTATGTGCAGGGGGATTCCTACATCATATTCATAGCGCAACGACAACAACACACATTCGGAATGAAACAGTATGGTCTAATGTACTGCCAAATAAATATCAAGGACTTAAACACATATCAAAAATAATAACCCAAATAGAGTATGTGAAACCAAGCAGTGGGGAGAAACCCTCACCTCAAAATTGCAGCGCGACAACAATGAAAAACTCGATACTACTTTTTAGGGGTTTAAAAAAATAAACCTACCAAAATAACCACTAATAATAAAAACCAAAAACTAAATATAAAAACACAAATAGAGTAGATGATTATACTGAATGGGAGGGATGAAACATGACAGAAGGTGGAGGTGGAATGACAGGAGGTCGAAGGGGATGTGCGCACTGAAGGAGGCAGGCCATAGGTTCACGACCAGAGGCGGGTGTGGTTGGATGCAACGTGCAGGGCAAGAGGTGAGCAGGTGCGAAGAGGCTACAGCAGGGAGGCCGAGGGCTGGTTGGCTGGATAAAGGATGTCTGAGGGCTGTAGAGGGATTTTTCGGTGATGGCCACTAAAGAACGGGGTTGTGCCTCCTAGTAGAGCAGGGCTGAGGGGACTCGGAGTAGGGAGCTAGTGACGGTTATGCATGCAGTGCAAGGGAGGCTGCCGAAACTAGGTTGTATGAAAGGGATGGGGCTAGACCGGGGGTAGCAACGAGAAGGTGGGGGCTGATGTTGGTGGGCCTCCGGAGAAGGAGACATGGTACATGACCGGCGATGGGGTGGCATTGTGCATGGAACGCGATGGTGGCGACTAGGAGATACTGAGCAGGTGAGCCAGATGAGGAATAGGGTGGTGCTGTTATGGAGGAGGCAGCTAGGAGGAGGGGGGGTCACCACTTGCAGGGGTTCTAGGGCAGTGGTATTCCATTCATAGGAGGGATACATGAGGGCATCTAGGTGGAAATAGGAGGCCGAGGTGGCGATATGAGGAGGAGGTAGCATCCGGGTCAGCTTGCACATAGTAAGGGGAATATGGGTAAAGGGGGTAGTGCCTGGAAAACCCTAAAGAAATGGTCAAAAATTTAAAAATTAAAATTAAAAGTAAGATAAATTTGTTTTTCATATAAATGAAACATCAATACAAATAGAAAATTAGTAATGAATCAATTAACAATAATAACAATAATAACACTAATAATAATAAAAATAATAAATCCATGTTGGTAAAAAATAATAAAAGTATTTATTAATTTTAATGATAATAAATTCTTCAACAACAATAATGATATTAATTGACAAAAATTGATGTGAGTTTTAAATATAAATACTTTTTATTTCTATTTTTCAAATACAGCCAGATGTGCAGTTGTCAGGGAAAAGTCGTGGGGCTCCAAATTCATGCTCAGCTCATCCACCCGACAATGTCGCTGACAAGAGAACACTTTTTAACATAACATAATGAAAAAAATTCTTCGGGACACACATGAACCCCAAAAAAAATTTATTTAAGGCCGAAAATAATTAAATAAATCTATACACATGGGTCAGGGTGTGACAATTCTCCAAACCATATTGCTTTCCGACCATGGAAAGCCACGACACCATCCAACCGATCGATCAACACCTAAAGACACCACATTAACACGATCTAACCACTTAACCCATTGACATTCCATCGACCATATGCGGGACTCAACCTCATTTCTCGAAATAGATCACAAATAGATGGGAGGCCTGAACGGAATCCCACCATAAGGACTCAACCAGAACCTAATGAAGACTTAATAGAATACCTAAAGAGATTGCAGGTCTCCCCACCATAAGGAACCAACCTACTAGCGACCAACTGAAAATCCAACATACACCTGAACCAAGCCTTACTCAAGCCAATAGAAGCACTCATGAACATTCAAACCACTCAACCCATTATGAAAGGGATACGAGTTTAAACTAAATGTCCGTACAAACTATAAACCCTATCCCCACGGTTGGGGAGGGAGGGCCCCAGTATTGGATAAAAGAAACCACAATGGACAACTACTCACGACTCATCACTTCGGGCGAACACAAACCAAATTTGCAACTGATTCACATGGGTGGTCCACACAAGCCCACTAATCGGAAAATTTTATCCAAAGAGGCACAATTACTAGCATTGGTCGAGGGATAAGTCCATAGTTCTCTTTGTGATAAGAGAAAATTTGTAGAGAGAAACAATAAAACTGTCTCACCACATGATAGAGGAACAACCTTAACCAGACTCCTTAAAATTATCTAGGGTTTCTGACTATGCACTGGTTTCAATATGAGGCCTTTTCACTGGATCTCTGATGGATGAATCATCTCCTAACTCGTAGTCAGGTTCTGATAATCCCAATAAGAAACATACATATTTTTATTTGATAGAGGAAATGTCAAAATTTTGATATAAAACCATGCTGGTACTGAAGACCAGTGTTCATCAAAATACCCACGACATTCCCATACATGTCAAAACCTAAAAAAAAATTAATACAACTGAAACGATAAGAGACCCCTTACACTGAAAATATACTTACACAAGAAACTTTAAACAAAAAACCAAGAATACATCACATCTGAGAACTTCCTCTGTAATGATTTCTAGAAACGCCCTTGCAGAATCGTCACAAGTGACCCATGGATCTACATGCCTGTCAGGGTTTTAGAGCACTTGGGCATGACAGCTTCTTGTGACCTAGCTTTCCACATTGATAACAAACGAGGATCTCTCACTCTGAAGAGTTTGATGGAAGATCCCAAGGCCTTTTTATTCCACGACCTGCTCCATCAACTTTAAATTGCATACTAGTCTTATTTCTAGAATCATCACCACTGCTCATAGGGATCGAAGGAGGGAGGACTACTTCGAGCACTCTTGCAATCGAGGCTTCTACATGAAAATACTATCTCACCACATCAGAAAATGATGTTTGGTTGGTCTTTGACACCGTCGACTATAAATTAGGATAGAGACCTGTCTTGATACATCTTAACTTTTGGGGTCATCTGTGGCATTCCCTGAATCATAAGGGACCAAATCCACAAAGAACTAGAAATATCCCAACTTGGATCTATCTACCTATTATAGCCAACACATATCCATCCACTTTCTCACCCTTTCATCCAAATAGAATTACTGACGAATGAACAGTGAATTGAAAAACTCTCAAGTAAGCTCATAACAAGGCTTGTTCTGAGACACTGACATGAACCACATCCATGGTGAACCTTCAAGTATGAATGTTTCAAACATGAAATTCAAAAACATGCGAAACCCAATGAGGTTAATGTACCTTTAAATATTTTTTATCCACTCCTCAACTAATGAAGGGTCTTCTTGACTATAATAAAGAGTTCGATCTAACTTCTGAAATTCATGCATAAAATTCTTAGCTTGATCAATCGTACTACGATCACACATCGATGCTTAGAAGGAATAGGTTCTCCAGAATAAGAGTCAATAACCCAATCAAGGCCAACACAATGAATAAAAATCCTCAAAAACCAATAATTAATATATGAAAGGCTTTAAACATAAGAAAATGGGAGATTATAAAATCAAAACATTTCTTCTAAAATCATCTTTAATTTAAAACTTGATTGGTGGTTTAAACCCTCACCATTGGTATTCTGTAGAGTCTCACTTGCATTCATGTATTTATACCACCCCGGGGATCCATCCTATATACCATACATCCCTTTATAATCCAACATACCAGTATGCACATGAGAACCCCTAGGAACACCAAAGACAAAACAAAACAACATAATTTTCAAAAGAAAAATATTTCATCCCATTTACATTAAAACAATCCCCAAAATATAGATGTCATTTCAAAGAGCCATTTTTTTCAAAACCAAAATTTTCTATGACAAACAACTTCTAGAAGTCAGAGGAAACACAAAAAAACTCAATAGTGAACTTGTTTTGCGGAGGGACATGACTATATGGTTAGCAGCCATATGCCATACACATCACTAACACAGAGATCCCTTCAAGACTATTCCCCTAGCTCCACATGGCTTTCCAAGTTGTGAGGCTTATGAGGACTATTATTCCATCTCCCCTTTTCATATCCTAATAATAAAATATTCCATAAAAACCCAAAGAAACCAACTAGAACAGACATCCCATGGAAACTAGAGGATCAGAATGAGCAAGAGTTCGTGATGCTCTTCCCGCTCCTACCCCTAAACTCTTGAAAATACTACTCCATAAACATTGATATCTAAAATAACAATGTTCACTATGAAAAGTGAGGTTCTCTAAGAGAGAACCTTCTCTGATACAATTTTTTCCCGAACCGATCTGGGTCGACCCTGAGCCAGTTACCTGAGTCGATCCGTGGCAAGGACTGAGAGGCGTTCCCGATCATCCCGGGCTGGCTATAAGCGACAGGGTATCAAAACAGGTTGTGGGAATGATTTCAACCAATAATAATTAATAAATCATCAAAAATAATATAGCAAATCCCTAAATAAATAAAATATTTAATGTGACTAAACCAGAATGATAGAAGATAAAACTCAGCAAACCTGATATCTCAACCATCTATGTGTGACCCCACAGTTACTGTTAGAATCAACGATCAAGTGTTACCCAAGTAAAGGGAACTCAATATGTATCCAACAAAAACACTAAAAAAATAACTCTATTCGTTAGTATTAACTCTCAGTAGGCTAGCCCGAAAATCTATTCCAAATGCACTAGCTCTAAAATTAAGAAACATCAATCCTATGTTTTAACTACAACATATTAATGTATGTATTTCTATTATTTTTACTTTAAAACAATGTATAAAACATTTAACTTAGTCATTTGATAAACTAGAACAAAAGAGTTTAGAATAAATTTTTATTTGAAAACATTATCATTGGAGTTTAAAAAAACAAAATGACACTTTTTATGAAAAACACCACACAAGGGTACCAAGGTAGATATAGTAAATGTAACGTAAATAGGTAAGAAAGTGTCTCAACAACAGTTCAAACAACTAAAATCCACTAGACATAGATGAACCCAAGATATTTAGAATAATCTAGAAGAAACTAATACCTGCTAACCCATCTACAATAGCATGCCCCATATGATGAAATCTAATGCTCCAAAGTGCTCTTCCATCCATTCTGAGGTAGGCCAAGGAAAAATCACATAGAAATAAACACAGACCTATTTTCTGACTAAGTTCCACTAATCGTTGTCATAACCTACCAGTGTTGTACTTGTCTCACAAAATTATCAAAATATGTCAGGTTCGTATGTCGCAAGTATAAAAGGAGGTGAACCAATAGATACTGTAGTGCATCAAATCACAACCTATATTTATAATAATTTTTCACAGTAGGTCTCACCCCATGTTTCCCCAAGGATTTCCCTCATGCCTTAAATTCATGAAATACCAAGGTTTCCCAACCAAGGAAACCATATAATGGAACTAGACGATTCCATATCGAGGAAATCCCATCCATTGAATGTCAACGAGGGCCAGAGAAGAATCTACAGGGGTTTTACAACAAATAATTTAAAACTTTTTTTGAAGTAGACAAATATGCCCTTAAAACTATTTACAAAACCCACTATTAATTAATGGATAATTTCTACTCTACTAAAGAGATGTAAGCACATCATTGAACATATCCAAATATTGATAAAACTCATTTCAATATAGTCACACTACACACTCAAGACCCAACCATTTTTTATGAAATTTCAAAACATTCAAAAACAGAAACCACACTTTTGTAAAAGACAAAACACATGGGAAAAAATTGAAATAAAAAAACATTTTTTCGCACACAGAAGATACATTCGTAAACCCCAAAAATTAATTTTACATCACACTTTTCTCTGAAAATCCAAACAGGAACTTTCATATATAATAAACCACTTGGTATGAAATGTTTACCAAAACCATTTCTATTCAATACCACAAAAAATATTGACACCAATTACATTCTTTAATTTTTTTTAAACTGTTAAACATGGGTTTTAACGTTAAATACCATTTTCAAAAACACCCAGTGTTCACAACTCGACAAAACATACCTCACATTAAAAATTAATTATTAAAATAATTCCCACCCCAGAAACACGCACTTTTATAATTAAAACTACAAAAATAATTTAATAAATGTTAAAAAATTTGATAAAACAATGAGAAGAGGCCCAACAAGGTTCTATGTCAAAACACACCTAATTTTACATAGAGATACTACATTAAAATTAACTTCACAATAAGACCATTTAAAATGAGAGTTCAAATGTCGACCACATACAAAAAGCTAACTAAAAGATTTAACCAATAATATTTAACATGAATATAAAGTGTGAAAATATAGAACTATTGTTTCTTAAATTTAAATGTAAAAGGCAAGGGTATTCCTACCTCAAATTCATAGTGTGCCGAAAACAACTTGCATTCGGAACCACGTGGTAAGGTCCAACTTATTGAAAAATAAATATCAAGGACTTAAAAACATATAAAACATACAAACCCAAATAAAGTGTGTGAAAAAAAGCAGTGGGGAGAAACCCTCCCCTAAAAAATACAGTGCGACGACAACAAAAAACCCGAAACCGCTTTGCGGGGGTTTTAAAAAACATAAACCAACCCAAATAACCACTAATAATAAAACCCCCAATATTACTAAAATAATACAAAGAGGGAAGATAATTATACGGAATGGGAGGGTTTAAAATTCCATAAGGGGGAAGCATGCTGATAGGAGGTCGAAGGGGATGCGTGCACTGAAGGAGGGCATGCCAGAGGTTCACAGCCAGAGGCAGGTGCGGCTGGATGGAACGAGCAGGGCATGAGGTGAGTGGGGAAGACATGACTGCTGCAAGGAGGCTGAGGGATGGTCGGTTGGATCAGAGAGGTCCGAGGGATATGGAGGTATTTCTGGATGAGGGTCGTCGAAGAAGGGGGGTCACACCTCTTTGTAGAGAAGGGCCATGAGGACCTGGAGGAGGGAGTTGGCGACGATTATTCTTGTTGCACAAGGGAGGCTACCAGAATTAGGTTTTGTGCATTTAATGAGGCCATACCGGGGTGGTAACAATGGGAAGGTGGTGGTCGATGGAGGTTGGCCTCAAGAGAAGGTGATGATGTGCATGGCTTGCAAAGGGTGACATTGTGCAGGGCACGCGATGAAGGTTGCCAGTGGATGCTAAGCGGGTGAGCCGGATGAGGGGTAGGTCAATGGTGTAATGGAGGAGGTGGCTTGGAGGAGGGGGGAACACCGCATGTAGGGGTTCCGGGGTGGGTGGATTTTGTACTGAGGAGGGAGACAAGAGGGCAGCTAGGTGCAAATAGGAGGCCAAGGAGGCGCTACGGGGAGGACGCGACATCCAGGTAGGCTTTCACATAGCATGGGGAAGAGGGGAAAAGGGGGAAGTTCCTGGAAAACCCTAAAAAGGATTAAAAAATTAAAAATTAAAATTAAAAATTTATATTCAAATGGTTTTAATATAAATTAAACATCATTTATATTATCCAATTAGTAATGAATAAAATAAATATAGAAATAAAAATAACCCTAATAATAATAATAAAAATAATAAAATCATGATGGAGAAATAATAATAATAAATCTATTAATTTATTTTAATGATAATAAAATCATTAACAACAATAAAGATATTAATGGAAAACAATTAATGTGAATTTTAAATATTAAAACTTTTTTTTCAATTTTTCAAAGTCATTGATTTGCACAATTGTTAGGGCGAGTTCGTGCGGCTCTAAATTCATGATCATCCTGTGCACCCGACGACATTGACACCAAAGAGTTCACTTTTTAGCATAACGAGAAAAAGAAATTCCTCCAGGAGTCACTCAAACCCCATAAAAATATATTTAAGGCTGAAATAATTAAATAAATCTATACACATGGGTCGGGGTGGGACATTTCCTAAACCATATATGAATTTTTACATATAGTGTTTACATAGAATATAATTTGACTAGGTAGGAAAATATTAAAAATCCATATCCTTTACTCAATACTGATATTTGATTATAATAAATATTAATTCATGAATTAAATAGATTATTTGATATATAAGGAATGGTTTGGACCTATAGAAATGGGTGGGGTCCGACATTATATATCCCATCGATGCATTGGTAGTTCTCATGAGACAAGTCAGTTGACCAAATTAAATGAGTTTCTATGTATAAATTAAAATTTCTTGTGAAGGGTCTTGATAGTAGAGGTATCTGGTGCCTCAGACATGAAATCCAATAATTAATAATTACTTTAATTTAGAATTTATTGATTACTATCCACGATATTTTCATGATGATATTATATCTGGATATATTTCGTTCTTAGTGTATTGATTAAATTGGATGAGTTTTCGGTTATTTATATTGTCATATTGATTATTCCTTATCTGTTATGGCTGTCAAGTTTTTTAAATGAAATATGTGTTCAGTTAATTACCTTTATATACTGATTAAGCTTATTTATTCATGATAGATTCTAATATAATTAAACCTTTATGATCATTTGTGGTCACTCTTATTTTTTCCCTTTCCCGAGATCTGAAGATCAATCATTTGAATTAGTTTTCAATGATGATGAGAATTTATTTTTTTATTTACTTTGATGAATTTACTATTACCAATGGAAAATGGGTATCATGTATGTACATCATTATCCAAATCTTCTAAACAAATCTTTCATATGGTATTTAATTAATTATTACTATGATATTGTGATAATGTAAGGAACTGGCTTTGGGATCCTGGGGTCGGGGTCGTGACACCTTCTCAATCAATTATGAAAAAAATGTCACTTTTATGTATGAAAAATTACGGCTTTGCAAACTGATTTGACTTGTTTTCCGTAACTGAATCACATGGATAGTCATGGTGATGTAAATAATGAAAGACAAGAAAATTATGAGATTTTATTAATTATAAAAATTAAATATATCTTCTATATTGTTACCATTTTACCCAATAAGTAAACAGAAACATCATTCGTGCATACATACGACCTACCTTAATATAATTTTTTATATTATAGAACTATATCCTATTCACTATAATTGGAACTACCATGAAAAAACATGCTTGAGAAAATGAAGAAGTGAACACGTGAAACAATGATAACAAAGAAGTATTGTAAACGAATAGGTGAAAACAAGGTATAAGAGGATCATGTATGATACTTTTAATATGAAAATGGTTATAAAATAAATTAATAACATATTTAAAACCATTATACAAGAGGTCAAATAATGTTCAATTAAGGAAACGTTTGAGGTAAGATGATATAATCTAAAATTCCACTATATTAGGACATATTTGTTATTATGAACCTATTCCCATTTATATGGTGTATATACTACTCGTATGATATATTTAACATGAATAAATATGCATTCATTGTCATTAATGTTAAATTTAATTTTTATTATCTCAAGTGGTTACAATTTTCATCTTACCATAGTGATAAAATTATATTTTACAATCTCACATTCTTTTGGGATAGATTATATTTTCATTGACAAAATATTTTCATTCAACGTTCATAAGATAGAATAATTTTATTTTCCCCTAGATATTTAATGTGTTGCTATATTTTATTCCAATATTTCCCCTATTTTGAATTTCAATCATACAGAAAAATTCTTTAATGAATGAATGATTTTATTTCTCCTTTAATTGGGTATATTTATCATTCATGTCCATATTTTCAAGATTTGTTTTAAAAAATTAATTTTTATTACAAAAATAATTTATTAAGGACATTTTATTTCGTCATTTAGGATTAATATTTATAAAATTAAAATTTCTAATGTTTTCCAAATGTTACCTTTCATATTTATTTACAAAAATTCCAAAGGAATATTTTTAATGTATGTGTTGTTACCATAATTTCCCACCACGAAAAACATATTATGATATTTATCTTCTTCTAAAATTTTTTATTAGCATTAGAATGAAAACACTTCAATGAAATTTTATTAAAATGTTCCTATTCTATTTTCTTTTTTTCCAAATAGAATGAATTTATATCAATTTTTTGAGGAATCTATAGTCATATCATATCTCTTATTAATTATTATTCCATTTTATTTATCAAGGAACATTCACTTTATTGTGATAATTAGACATTAAATCTCTTTTAAATATCCATATTATTTATTTGATGGATTTGAATATTTCATAGACCAAATACCATTTCTATATATAGTGTTTTACTATGAATGTTTTTTATTAAATGGGGATATATGGATATTTAGTATTCTTTATTCAATATGATTTTTGGTTGTTCATGCATATTTTTTATGAAATTAATTGATAATTCAATATTTGAGGAATGCAATAGACATGTTGTGACATGTGAGGACAATTATAGAAAGCCCCTTGATGCATCGATAGTAATAATGAGACAAATCAGTTTTCTAAATTAATTGGTATTTTTGGTGTATACCTACCCATATATTAAACTAAATTTTAGAAAGGTATTAATTGTATAAATATCATGATTTTTAAGATCATGAAATACAATATTAATCGCATCCTACATTAACAATTTTATTCTTATTATCAATGAGATTTTTGCTTTAATATTATCAGTGGATGCATTTTGTGCCCATGATATTTATTAAATGGAATGTGTTTTCATCAATTTACCTTTATATATAGATTAAGCCTAATTTACTAATGATATAATCCTCTTTACATAATGCTTAATAATAATTTTTACTCACCGTTATTTTGTTTCTTATCAATAGGATATGAAAAATAATTCATTAAATGAGTTTATGGATACCAAATGTTTTCTATTACTATGTTTTATAAATTATTCCCAATTTTAAATGGGTATCATGTATATCTCTATTTTTGAAAAAATACTAAAGTAATTTGTCACACATGGGGAGATCTATTATATTTATTTAATTTAATATATTGACCATCAACTCTGGGTTATTTGATCCTCAGTTTTTAACGTTAGTATTTGAGGAAGTTTAGTACAATCCTTGGGAACCAGTTTCTTTAAATCAAATATTAAAGAACATATTCCAATGAATGAATTTGAGGATATGTCTAATTTTATAATAAAATCATAATTTTTTTGTTAAGGTTGAGATTTTGGGATTTTCATTATAATACATTCCCATCTTGATACATTATGTGGATGTGGTTTTGACATAGATACATCTAGGGGTAATAAAAACAAAATATTTGGTCAATTATATATAGGATATCATTATGTTTTACAACAAGTTTTACCTTATCATGAACCTAGTTTGATAATCCCCTGGGATATTCTTAGGATAATATGCAATTTATTTTCAAAAATTATTTATGGATTATAAAATATTTTTTTTGATTTAAATATGTCCTAAAATAATACTTTTTTATGATTATATGATTAATAATGCATAAATATTGAATTTATTTTTAGTGTTATATTTGATTAATAATAATTTATTATGATTTAAAATTAATCATTTAGTAATCTAATCCAGTATATTACGTTTTTAAGAGATGGATCCGAGAATAAGGAATGTTATCAATGAAATTATTTGGAAATTCTGTGTAAATTTTTCATTTATATATGAAATTATTCTGAGACCACATGATTTGATGACATGTGATTCGGAGGCTTGGAGAGCTCGAAAAGAATTTTATATTTTTTACGGTACATTCATTAAATGTTTGAGTGGGTTTCCTTATATTTTGACCTGGTTGTCATATTTCAAATTCGATGGCACCGTTGAACTCAGAATGTTGGGATTCAACTAGAAATCAATTAACTTTGGCTAGCAAGGGGTGATCAGAAAGGTTATTTTTTAGAAATATCTAGAAATATAATAAAATAATTTAAAGGAATTATTTTATTTATTTTCTCACTGTTCAGTGGCAGATGGAGACAATGTGGTGAAATGATGGGGAGATGACGAGGTCCATTAATGAAGATCATTAATGGCCAATATCATGCATCATAATGATGATATAAAGGAATCATAACCAAAATGTTGTTTTATAAATGAAATATCATAACAATGTGATGTCGCAGTGTAAATGAAATGTTGTGATGCATTTTACTTTAAATTGTTTGACACATTGGTTGGACTAGAATTAATCAATGAGGATCCTCTGAGAAGCCTCCCACGAACACCCCCCCCCACGACGAATGATGAAGAACTACAAGACTTTATCATCTTCAACGTGCCTCAAAGAATGGAGACAGAAGCGACATCAACTTCTTGAAAGCATGAGGAAGAATGATTTGGCATCGAAAACCAATGAGGTATAGGTTTATGGGTTCTAAGTATTTATTGAATTATTACTCATTATTGAAAATTAATTATAAACGTGGTTCAACTGACTAATGATTCAATCAGCAAATCGCTCGTTCTTGTGGGTAGATATTTCACAGGGGTACAATTTGGGGGTTTTAAAGATGTGTGGTTATCATCATGTTTATACCCATAATTAAATTCTAAAATGGAGGGTGTGATCCCACCCGAACAAGGATCGGTCTCTCTTCCATAGTCATTCTTGGTGCGTTCATTGATGTCAATCAGTCAACATGTCAGCAAGGAAATTTTGATGGATTTACGGTGATGGTGGCACCTTACGGAGACTATAGGTGAAGAAGACTCAAAAAATATACCACCAGAGAGACTCTAATGGCCGGTTAAAGGCACAGTCGTCATGGAGGTAGCCATGGGTGGAGGGTGGCAGTGCGTCGTGGAGGAATGATGCCATGGCCGTATGGATGCTGTGGTGAGGAGATGTGACTTTGCGTACCACGTGGAGGGACGACCTGTTCCAAGAACCTATAGGAAGTTGGAATGCCTTGGCCCATCGACTATGGCTAGAGGCGGAACTGCATCCATGGGGCCAGCAGGGGATAGATGCGGTGCGGCTACCACGTACTGGCTGGACGACGCACCATCGGGCGCCCTTGCGACCGGGTCATTGGCTGGCAGGCCATGCTGCTAGCTAGAGGGCCGGCCTGAAAAAACAGGCCGGACCCGTTTTGGGTTTTTGGAAACACACCTAGTGGGAAGGGCCCACACTAGTTGTCCATACCCATGCCCTTTGAGCTAGGTGACTTGGTGGACTAGTCCCTCGGCCAAACCGGGCCGGGTCCGGTGAGGCTGGTGGGCCATGGACTACTGGCCAGGCCAGGCCAGACCAACCCAGACCCGAACCTGTACCATTCAAGTCCGTCTAATTGAACTGGGGTATTTTGATAGTCTAGGGACAGGTTGGTCGGGTCGGTCTGACTGGGTCGGACTGGGCCCAGATGCAATCGGCGCCCTGTTTACCAAAACAGATGTATCTTGCAAACTAGGCTTCTAATTCTCACACCGTTAGTGGATTTGGGACCCTTGTGTTGGGGAGGTCCTTTGATATATTCCACTTCGGTTTTTAAAGATGTTGGATTATGACCGGGTTGGATCTTACTCAAATTCAACTAGGTTTTTTATTAAAAATCCCATAACATAGAGACCAATCATCTGATCGATGCACCGTTTGTTGCACTGGAGCCCTTACGACAAGACAATACATAGGGTAACTTCTATGTGCGTCTTTGTGGAGATTTAGATAAAACCAATGGATTGAGGAGTATGACTTTTATGACTCAAGCATGCAAAGTGCGTGAATCTAGTGGCTGGCTATGACTTGAATAATAAATATCAATCTTTTATTGGATAAGACCTAGAGATCATCTGTGGGTCAGCACCTAGTGATCCTATGCAGGTCACCACCTAGAAATCTAGTGTAGGTCAACACCTAGTGATCATGTGTGGATCAACACCTAGAAACCTTGTGTGGGTCGGTAGTAGACCCTCTAGACAAAATAAAATGATATAGATTTATGAATAATCATCCTTACTTTTGTAATTGCGTTATATCTGGTGTGATATGCATATTTTACTTTGTTCTATGTGTTTGAGATCTTTCTAGGTGGAATTACCTCTGTTGTATTTCTTTTGTGGTGTTTTCCATCATTGATTACTGGGAGAACAACATGGGGTCTTGAGGTCACTACTAAGTATTGTTATACTCACCCCTATACGGTCTTTTCACTCACCTGTTGTGTCTTGTGTAGGCAATGAACAACTTTGAATGGGACATTGGGGAGCCAGGACTAGATGGTGCACAAAGGTGGATCGATAGAGGTGGTGTGATGTAGTGAAATCTGACAGAGAGTTTTACCTACTCTTTAGGTAGGATCCTTGACCGATGACCTCTAGAGCTTGTATTTTTTTGTTGTAATTTCCTTTCAGTTGGGGTTATGTTTTGGCCCATTTACATTCAGTGTACACACTTTACTTTCTATAGTGACACATTGTGGTGGTTGTACTACTTTATTTTCTTTTTTGTTTTCTTTGTTCGGTATGTTCTGTCTATGTGTTTATAGATTTAATGAAAATGCCTTCCCTTTTGGGATATTTCACTCTGGTGCTAGTCAGCAGCCCCTATCCTAAGGAAGGTGGTCATGTAGTAGTCACACCACATGCCCAGAGGTATGGTTCATCATAATTAATACTTGCGGCAATTGTATAAATTTACATACCTAGAAAGATAATAAAACAATATTGTAGATGAAAAATATCAAGACTATATTAGGGTATTTGAACTAGGATACGAATAATAACCTTGTACATGTAGAGATACAAGATGTTCTATGTAAATACACACCTATATTGGTCAGTTTTGTGTGACATAATCTCCCATAATTTTTGAAACTTCTAATCCAGTGGTAGTTGAGAAATGGGTTATGCTTCATGAGAATATATGTTATTACATGTGATGTAATGAAAGGGAAAATGTTATACTTTTACTATGTTATGTAAAATTTTATATTGATCGTTGGTGGTCATTGGTCTAAAATTCAATAGAGGAAGTGAAGGGAGAACACATGGAATTGATATATTTTATTGAAACATTATTTGGAAAAAAATTCCCCAAAAGAAATGAACTAAAATGAATAGAAACATTTTTATATTAACTAAAAAGGAAGAATAATTTAATCTAGAGTGTGTGGATACCCTTAAAAATATTAGATAAGAATTATATGGATTTTATAAAGAATATGGAATATATGATTTTCAATTTCTTTGAAGGGATGAATCCATGTTTCTGAAGGGATCTGGTTTCTCATACTTTATCATCTTATGATTAAATTGCTTTATATACCATTAGAATATAAAATAAATTATATATATATATATATATATTGAAATTCTGAAGATTAATATTTTGGTTGGTCATTAAGAAAAAATGATTACATCAGAAGAAGATGAAAATTGAACAATTTCTGTCGTGTGAAAATTGTGGAAAGAAACATCCTAGAAAAGGAATTATTGGAAAGTCATATTTTTACAAGTGCATTGATAAGGGTCCTCTATATTATGATTATAAGGTAATGATATTTAATATTATTATCTATAATTTAAACTATAAATAAGTGCATAATTAATCAAACCAAAGTCCCAAAATTCAAGGGAACACACTATATAAGAGGACAAGGGGAGAAGTAAAATCTTATATGATCACTAATGTTGATGATGATGTTTTCAATTATGTGGTGGTTGGTATTTTTATTATATCATAATTTTAGTTACTGATTTATTGATTATGTATCCTCAAACTCTTTTATATCTTCCATGTTTCCCAATAATATTATATATTTTCCATGAACATTTATAAGGTAGTTGGTAGTTAAAAATCCTTTTGGAAGACTCACTATGATAGGATGTGGAAGAGGTTCCCATTGTGACACATAAAAATGCTCTATTTTTGGACATTATAATCATATCAATGGTTGACTTTGACATAATCCTTGTTACATAATCGATTTCAAAATATAATGAAATATTTTTTGCAAAGAGAAGGAAATTACGATTCCTGATGAATATATAGTATTCCATGTCTCTATAGAAAATACTTCATCATCTGGGTCATTCGTAGATCTACCCCAAATTTCTCATCTTAAATATACTTTTTGGTAAGAATATCAAACAAAATATATGGAAGAAAAAGGTACTATTAAAATTCATAACACACCCATTGTATAATAATATATTAATATATTTTTTGACGAATTACCATTAAATCCACTTGAAAATGAAGTCATTTTTCAATGGATTTAATCAATTGTCTGATTCTAATATCAAAAACTCTATATATAATGAAAAATTATGAACTTGTGGAGTTTACAAAAAAAGTGGTCTGTGTGATTAGGGATTTCTATTCCATAGTTT
Organism: Viscum album; assembly: GCA_963277665.1. Lineage (NCBI taxonomy): Eukaryota > Viridiplantae > Streptophyta > Magnoliopsida > Santalales > Viscaceae > Viscum > Viscum album. Next base: position 2,131,162,460 of record OY728161.1, on the reverse strand, counting down.
TTCACCTTCACAAGCCCCAATTATATTTTTTAATAAGAAAGATGTATCCATTAGGTTTTTCATTTATTATAGGGAAATAAATGCTATTAGGATGATGAAAAATATTATTTACCTTACATTTTTGAATTATTGGATCAACCTCATGTAGTTCAATATTTTTCAAATATTGACCTTCTTTTTAGGCATCATCAATTGTGATTAAATAATGAAGATATTTTAAAGAAAACATTTCAAATGAGGTGTGGAAATTATAAATTTCCTCAAATGCTATTTGGACTACATAATGAAGCATCTATTTTTATAGAAAAAATTAATGATCTAATGAAGGAATCCCTTTATGATGGGTGACCTTCATGGGGCAATTAGCTGAAAAATTTATGAATTTCAGAAAAATGATGTTTGGTGGTACTAGGGTTATCTTCGAAGAAGAGTGTTTTATGTGTGTGTTTAAAACTTGTTTACTGGGTTTGATTTGATGGGTAAAATGTAGATAAAATTGGTTTTTTTAATATCAGTTTAAATAATAGTTTTCAATTACTAAATCACTCTTCCACTATCTAGTAAAATTATTATTAAAATTGTTATCTATTATCCCTCTAATCAATTGAAATATCATTGATTATAGTAATATCGTTATTTCAGTTTGGATAGAGAAATGTAATGATTACAATATCCACTATACTTCCCAACTATAGTAATTTAATATCTCTGATCACCCCAATTATCCCACTACATTCTATTCCATGTAGTGATTTAAGTCTGAGTAATTATGTGTGAAATTCTATTGATTATAGTATAAAAAATTAAAATCCTACACCAGATTAAATCTTTAACTGATTTTGATTAAAATATATCAGTGGTAATATACGAAACATTACATATAAATATTCATCAATATGATGATGAAGGGAATTCTCCATTGAATGACCCAAAATTTTATATTAGTATATCATCAGAGCTATTACAACTTAAAATAAAATAAATCAAAGATAGAAATAGTAACTAGAAATCCTCTTAGATAAAGAGAGTGCGAGTAAGTGTTGACCCAAATGTATAGTTATGCTATTTATAGAATGATGTTAAGAGGTCATTGATAGGATTTTAAAATCTCTATGAGTGTATCATGATCATATTCAAAATATTTAAGAATTTTATTAGATTTCAATATTGAGTAGTGAATTTGGATTCTCGATAGGTGTACATCTCTAATTTGAATTATAAAAAACTTTACAAATGATTTTCATTCATCATGTGATCTAGTTGCAATTATTTTTTTGAAGGATAAGAAATACAGTGGTTCACAATACAGTGGACATCAATATTTTTTTTGAGGAAGTCAGTCGTCAAAACAGACTTATATTTGGAAGCTAGTGCTTGGTAAGTGTGTAAAAATATAGAATATGGGTCTTGGGTTTGGGATGTCATTGTAATTTGCACACTGAAAAGTAACTTTCAACCTATAAAAAGAAAATATAAACTAATAATTTATTTATTTTAAATATATATATGTATTCATCTTTTTATTATTTATTTATTAATATATTTATTTGTTATTCTTTTTTACTTTTTTATTTTTTACATTTTCCTTTTATATTTTTTGTTTTGGCTTGAATGGGGCTTAGATATATTCTTATTCTCCCATGCACATGGGTTCTCTAATAGGGGTGGTGCATAGTGCTAGATTTTATCTATGGAGGGGGTTATCTAGAAAGGAGTAATGATGAATGAGTTATTTAGTGGCATGATTAAAACATAATAAGTTGTTTTGACCACACTTCTTCATCCACATAGTGGTTATGAAATTGATTGGTTTTCAATATTGGTAGAGCATGGCAGTGATTTGGCTAGGGGTTCATTGGTATTCGGTTCATTTAGATAAGTGGAAGTCTTAGTTTAGATTTTTTTCTTACACACCAGTTGGTGAAATTCATTATGATGTCCAGTGAGGTCAGGACAATGATATTTTTGTTCTACAATAATGTATCGTGGCTCAAGCATCCTCCTCAGACAATGAATTCTGATGGTGGTTCTCTATCTTTATTGATCAACAACATCAATTCAAAAAATTTAATAAGTAGATTATGACACCACTAGATATAGAATTAGAATAATGAGAAGAGGGGAGTGGTGGGGGTAGATTAAGAAACTGTGGGTGAATCTAGAAATAAATTCATGAGACGACAGATTATTAGCCGTAGTATTGTTTTTGTTATATGATAGTAGGGATAGAAGAATGATGGACTTTTAAGAATTGTTGGATTGAATCTGGTGGTAGATTTTGAAGCTGTTATTGGAGGTAGTAGTATTCTACTATGGTTTTGCTAACATGGTTACTACATGGTAGCAAGAGGAGTAGCAAAAGAGATTCATGGTTGGTGGTAGTAGGAATTGGTAATGGTAGGTGAGATGTTGAAGATAGATAACTAAATGATAGAAGTGTGCTACCATTAAAATATGTGGATGTTAGCTCAATGAGAGTGGAATATTCCCTTTTAAAATTTCCCATCTTGAATAACTCAAAAAAACAAAGATTTTTTTTACTTTTGAAATTTTATTTCATTAAATTACAGAAAATGATAAAACAAAAGATTCATAATTTTTTCCTCTGATCAATAATGTTGAAGAATAATCAAACTAATCCATTCAAAATTTTATTTTTAGAAAACAGATAGTAATATATTTAAATATTCCAATTAAATTTTAAATTGAAAATCAAATTCACAGTTATTATTTAACAAAAATTGAATTTATTTAATTTTCATTAAATTTGCAGAAATGGTTCAAATAATAAATTAAATATAAAACAATAAATCTATTTACCATTTTAAATAAAATTTAAAAATTTAAAATTTAAAATTGTAAGATTAAAAAAAATTAAAATTTCAATGTAATTGATTATTTGTTAACAAATAAAAATGGATAAATTAATTAAAGCCATGTTTAAACCCAGTGTCATATTAAATAAATAATTCCCGATGTTTCTAAAAATAATTGTTTTTACCTAGGACTATGGTTAAATTAGTGGTATTTAAAAATAATAAAAGACACAAATTTTGAAATTGTAATTTCAGATCACTTCCATACACATTAACAATCACACTCCTAGAAAATTTAATAATTTAATTTTTATTAATTCAAAAAGGAAAACAAATATTTTCAGCATACCTATATTTAAATTAAAATGTAAAGACCCGTAAAATTCAAGGGATATTTTTTCTACATTGTATTTGGAATTTTACAAGAACGCGGTTTCTTACGGAACCTGATTCTGAGGCCCAGAGTGTCCGGAATCAATTTCCGATGTTTGGCTCGGGTACGTTCAGTGAACGAACGAGCGGGAATTTCTAACTTTTGAATCGGTGCCCGGAATCAAATTCCGATGGCACCGATGAACTCGCAACGCCGATATTCGCTTAAGGAGACCTTTTCCAAGGTTGCGTTTTATGCGGAATGAATGTTAGTTTTGGGAGAAATTTTAAGAAGTTAAATAAAAATGTGGAAACACTTTTTATTTTTAACATGTTAGTTATTTTCTCCCAATGGGAGTTAGAGGTGAGACCCACATCCACTTAACCTCCCTTGGGAGGATTAAGTGTGGTGGGGCCTACACAAAGTATAACTCTTCACCTTCTCTTTTTAAACTCTCAATAACCCCTCTTTAATTAACTTGACAACTTGGTTAATTAATGAAGTTGAGTTGTTTGAATTTCAAACCTTTGAAATTCAAATTGATAATTGTGTGAATAAAAAAAGCCTTAGCTTATTTTATTTTGGTTGCACTCCTTAGCCATCTTGAGAGGTTTTGAAGAATTCTCTCCTATTTCTTCAAACTTTGGCGAAGAATGCGAAGAACATTCGGACTTCGACGAAGAACGCCACGTTCTCGGGAACCGTCTTCCGCGACGCCATACCCGCGACACCGACGGCGTACTTCATTCGCATCATCTCTTCCGCGACGGTTTCCCGTGAAGAAATCACTGTCAAAGAACTTCGAATCCTCGCTTCACGACATCGACGTGCTTCTTCCGCGACGCCGACCCCCGCGACGCTCGTCTTCCGCGGGTCGTTGACGATCATCGTTCTTGAAACCGAGGTAGGGGTTTGTTGTTGTTTAATTTATTTATTCTCATTCTTGGTTCCAGAATGACAATCTTGAGGATAATTGTTTATGTGTTATCGTTTAACGAGAGGGGGACCGGACCGCACAAACACAGCCGAACCCCCCTCCTTTGTTCTTGAATATTATTATTTTTCTTGTGGATGAACGAGATGGCGTGGTGCCGTCGCACCACGGGGGAATCACACGGCAAATATTGCGTTGTGCCGTCGCGCCGCGCCGTTGAAAGATTATCATGAACGCGACGCCGTCGCGCCGCGTCGAAGTAAACCAAAGGCGCCGCGGCCGGAGCGGGGCCGTGGTGGAGGGGCGCGGTGCCGTTGCGCCCCGCCGGAAGACGAAGGCCACGACCGGTTCCGGTCTGCGGCGGCAAGAGAAGACCGGCAGCTAAGCCGGGCTACCGGTGTCGGAAGCAGGAAAGGGGACGAGCCTTGCCGGTCCCGTTGAGGAAGGACCGGCCGGCCAGGTCGGGCCGGCCGGAAGGGAGAAGAACCGGGGGAATTAATTCCCCCGGCTGGCCAAAACCGCCCCCCATAATGGGGGGGGGGGCCGCGTTAACACTTAGGGGGGCGGGGGGGGGGGGGGGGCAGCGCCCCCCGTTTTTTTCAAAAGCAGGCCCCCACGTGGGGGGGGGGGGAGTTTGATCCAAGGCGCGGCTTTCAGCCGCGCTGCCAGCAGGAAGGGCGGGGGCCTTGCCCCCCGCGCGTGGCACCCGAGCGGCGCCCCGGCTGCGCCGCCGCGCCAGGCCGGGTTGGACCCGGGTCGGGTCGACCCAGTTCGGGCCGACCCAGGGGGGTCGGGCCGGGTCGGCCCGGACCCGGACCCCCCATTTTCGAATCGATTTCGTTCTTATGCCCGTATCTTGGGCTACGGGCCTCCAAACGACTCGTCGTCAGCGGCAACACGATCTTTGGATCGAGACGGTCGTTTCGGTATACTATACTCAAGGTGCACCTTCCTTTTCGGGAGGCTACGTGGTTAAAACTCCATAGTTAAGCGTGCTTGGCCTAGAGTAGTGATCAGGATGGGTGACCTCCTGGGAAGTTTCCCAGGGTGGGTGTGAGACGGAAAGACCAATAACTAACAGACCGGGTGTCCGATTTATGCGCCGTCTATTTAGTTGAAATCCTCTTGATGATACGGATCTTTTGGCATACTCCGCCCGAGGTTTGGACGCATGTGGAGTACGGTCGAGTTGGTTTTTCCTTAAAAACCAACCGGGCCCCTAGGACGAAAAAGCCAATAACTCTGAGACCGGGCATCCGATTGACGCGCCCTCTGCGACGTTCAGTTCCTGTTGACGATATGGAACTTTTGGATGCATCAACTTTGGACTTTGTGACAGTTGATGTATCGGCCTCTCGGCTCGTGGAGCGACCCTCCCGAACGAGCTTGCTGTGTGCGGGAACCCTAGTGCGACTACTACTTCAACAGCGACGACCGTGCAGAGATCCTCAGTGGACTGCGGCGATGATCGTGCAGAGATCCTCAGTGGACTGCGATGACGACGGTGCAGAGATCCTCAGTGGACTGCGACGATGAAGACAGCTGGTGTTGTATCCTATGTGGGTCCTAGCTGTGCTGGTCTTGTATCCTATGTGGGTCCCAGCTTGGATGATTCAATACTGGTCTTGTATCCTATGTGGGTCCTAGTATAGATGGATTAATGAAGACAGCTGGTCTTGTATCCTATGTGGGTCATAGCTGTGCTGGTCTTGTATCCTATGTGGGTCCTAGCTTGGATGATTCAATACTGGTCTTGTATCCTATGTGGGTCCCAGTATAGATGAATCAATGAAGACAGCTGGTCTTGTATCCTATGTGGGTCCTAGCTGTGCTGGTCTTTTATCCTATGTGGGTCCCAGCTTGGATGATTCAATACTGGTCTTGTATCTTATGTGGGTCCCAGTATAGATGAATTAATGAAGACAGCTGGTCTTGTATCCCATGTGGGTCCTAGCTGTGCTGGTCTTCTATCCTATGTGGGTCCTAGCTTAGATGATTCAATACTGGTCTTGTATCCTAAGTGGGTCCCAGTATAGATGAATAAATGAAGACAGCTGGTCTTGTATCCTATGTGGGTCCCAGCTTAAATGAAACAATGATGACGACTGGTCTTGTATCCTATATGGGTCACAACTTAGATGATTTGGTATCTATGTCTGATCATATCTTTCACCCTTTTCGATGATGTATACATGTGTGAGATGAATCCTGTTACTTTCCTGTGTGGATTGTGTTGTACTATCCTGTGTGGATTTCGTTTGGCTTTCCTGTGTGGAATACGTATACCTTCCTGTGTGGACTGAGTTGTACTTGGGCTCGGAGGTTGGAGCGTATTGGAATTGATGACTTAGGTATATTTATGTGCATATACCTAAGCAGTGTCGGTTGTTACTTAGTGATTGTATCTTCCTTTGTGGTTTATCCTTTTTGGATTTTGGGAGACCTTCCGGGGTCTCGGGGTCCCTACTGAGTAGCTTATACTCACTCCTGCACGGGCTATGCCCGCACTACGTTGTGTTGGTTGCAGACGACGGACAGTGTTGATCGTAGTTGAGGCTTCCTGAGCAGGACGGTACCAGGAGGTGGACCACTGAGCGAGATGTGCTCGGAGTGGGCGGCGGGACCCGAGGAGCAGTGGAGCTATCTGTACCCACCCTTCAGGTGGGATTTCCAGTGGACAGCTCGGTGTAGCGGCTTTTACTTTACAGTTGTTGTTTTCCCTTTCGAGTTGTACTTTACTTTCAGTTTGGGTTTGTATACTGGCCCATTTACTTTTCCGCACTATCAATTGTACTCTGTTCTTTCTTAGTGTTTACCTTTCCGCTTGCTTACTCTGTGGTGCTTGTTTACTTTTCAAAGGCAATGCCTTCCCTTTTTGTTGGTATTTACGCCTTGGTGCTAGTCGCCAGCCCCTGGCCTATGGAAGGCGGGCTTGGGGTAGTCACGGCACGGGCCCCGAGGACGGGTCGTGACAAATTGGTATTAGAGGAGTTCGGTTCTACTGCGAACTCTGATCTTTTCTATGTGAAGCAATAGTGTTTAGCGTATTGAGTGTGGTTATCAGTCCAGGGAGTCCAGTGTTGGTGCGGCGGCCGACGTATCCGTACACCAGGACCCTGACTTCTAATTTCTGACTTAATGCACGAAAACATTGATTGCATGTGTGTTTCAAGTTTTCTTTGTGATTACTTGTGTCAGCTCACCAGGTATACTGTTTGACCGTGGCACACCTGTTTCCTTTTCAGGATGGCCCCACGATGGCAGTCAGCTAGGGTTCCGAGAGTCGAGCGTGACGACAGCCCACCGAGCGACGAGGCCTCGTTGTAGGGCCCTTTGTCAGCAATTGCACTGGCGGTAGCTCTACCCGCCGAGCCACCGATGCTTCCAGCACCAGCCGCTGACGATGCACGATGCCTTGGAAATCTACACAAGTTCTAGCGCCAGCGACCACCTAGGTTCCGTGGGGATACGGACCCCCTGGCAGCAGAGGACTGGCTGGAGACAGTGGTATGAGTTTTTAGGCTAGTGAGGATACCTGCAGACCTCATGGTGATCCTCACTGTGAGCCTACTACATGCAGCGGCGGGCCGATGGTGGACATTGATGCTCCAGGTGCACGATGATACATTTCTTCTATGGACGGACTTTGAGAGCCTGTTTCACTCGGAGTTCGTCCCAGCCACCCTTCGTGCGGTACGTATCCAGGAGCTTCTTCAGCTGCGGCAGGGCAGCATGGCGGTCGCTCAGTACTCGGAGAGATTTACCGATCTCTCGCGCTACTCGACTAACATGGTACGGGACCCATTCTTCTGGGCCCGGATCTTCAAGTAGGTACTGAGGCACAAGATCAGGGCTTCGATGATCTCCCTCAACATTCCAACACAGGCAGAGGTGTTGGAGAGATCCCTTCTAGTATAGAGTTTTCTCGCCGAGCAGGCTCTAGTGACAGGGCCCTCCGCAGGACGGCCCGTAGCAGGGTCTTCTGCAGCTGGCAGTAGACAGGTGACGCAGAGGTCCAAGCGGCCCAGACCATCAGATGGGAAGTCACAGGATGAAGATTCGGTTGTGCGGGGCACCCGAAGGAGAGCCAGCTACGCGAGGGGCAAACATTGCTACGCATGCAGTGGACGAGGTCACTTGGCTCGAGACTGCCCGACTCGTCTTACAGATGAGCAGCAGGCAGTAGAGGGACCTCCCAGACAGAGGTTCGGCCACAGTGGTCACAGGGTGCACGCGGACGAGGCAGAGGAGCTGGTCGAGTAGCCGATGGTGGGAGACACTTCGAGGTATTGCCACCACCACCACCAGGAGGTCCGCCTCGACTGCAGGGAGTCGGTGGACATGTGAGAGCTCAGCTTCAGGCATCTGAGACCTTTGGTCATGGAGCTCTGGGAGCAAATGGACAGGAGCGGGACTAGTGGATACGTCTTTTGTACTTCTAGTTCCTTGTTTCTATTGTGTAGCGTCTTTGTATTATGAGATGCAATAATAAAAGACGCATACCTTTGTGATTTTTCATTCCTTTCCTCTTTTGAGTTGTTACTAAGAGGTTCCATTTTTGACTGTTGACTTGACCCTCACTTGTTAGACATCTACTGGAGGAGACCCAATTACCACACACTGATGCCGACAGTGTGACTCAACCCTTGGAGGCGAGAATAACGGTTGGATCTCTTAGTAGTAGCGTCAAGGCCTTACGACGTCATCCTTGGTATGGATTAGTATCATCCATATCGGATTGACTGTATTAGGCAAAGAACGTGGTTCATCCAAGGGATGAGACAAGATTTCTCTTAATCAGAAAAGAATAAATCATAGCAGCTCTTATGGGACCAGAGGTGGTCCAGGCCACGATAGAGAAGGTCCAGATCATCCAGGAGCAGATGAAGACAGCTCAGAGCTGACAGAAGTCTTTCGCTGGCAGGAGGTGGAGGCCACTAGAGTTTGAGGATGGCGACCACGTCTTCATGCGGGTCTCACCTTGACATGGATTACAGAGATTTGGCCAAGGTGGAAAGTTGTCTCCATGCTTCACCGGACCCTTCCAGGTCCTCAGCAGGATTGACGAGGTGGCTTACCGTCTAGCTCTACCGCCTTTGTATCCCTAGTTTGTGTTGAAGCTTTACTGGGACATAAAGCCCTGTGGTGGGAGTAATGTAAAGACCCGTAAAATTCGAGGGATATTTTTTTAAATTTTCTTTGGAATTTTACAAGAACGCGGTTTCTTACGGAACCAGATTCCGAGGCCCGGAGTTCCCGGAATCAATTTCCGAAGATTGGCTCGGGTACGTTCAGTGAACGAACGAGCGTGAATTTATAACTTTTGAATCAGTGCCCGGAATCAAATTCCAAGTGCACCGATGAACTCGCAGCGCCGATATTCTCTTAAGCAGACCTTTTCTGAGGTTGCATTTTATTCGGAATGAAAGTTAGTTTTTAGAGAAATTATAAGAAGATAAATAAAAATGTGGAAACACTTTTTATTTTTAACGTGTTAGTTATTTTCTCCCAAAGGGAGATAGAGGTTTGACCCACATCCACTTAACCTCCCTTGGGAGGATTAAGTGTGGTGGGGACCACACAAAGCATAACTCCTCACCTTCTCTTTTTAAACTCCCAATAACCCCTCTTTAATTAACTTGACAACTTGGTTAATTAATGAAGTTGAGTTGTTTGAATTTCAAACCTTTGAAATACAAATTGATAACTGTCTGAATAAAATAAGCCTTAGATTATTTTATTTTGGTTGCACTCCTTAGCCATCTTGAGAGGTTTTGAAGAATTCTCTCCTTCTTCTTCAAACTTTGGCGAAGAACGCGAAGAACATTCGGAATTCGACGAAGAACGCCACGTTCTCGGGAACCGTCTTCCGCAACTCCATACCCACGACACCGACGGCGTACTTCATCCGCATCATCTCTTCTGTGACGGTTTCCCGCGAAGAAATAGCTGTCAAAGAACTTCGAATCCTCGCATCACGACATCGACTTCCTTCTTCCGTGACGCCGACCCCCACGACGATCGTCTTCCGCGGGTCATTGACGATCATCGTTCTTGAAACCGAGGTAGGGGTTTGTTGTTGTTTAATTTATTTATTCTCGTTCTTGGTTCTAGCATGACAATCTTGAGGATAATTGTTTATCTGTTATCGTTTAACGAGAGGGGGACCGGACCGCACAAACACGGCCGAACCCCCCTCCTTTGTTCTTGAATATTATTATTTTTCTTGTTGATGAACGAGATGGCGTGGTGCCGTCGCACCACGCGGGAATCACACGACAAATATTGCGCGGCGCCGTCGCGCTGCGCCGTGGAAATATTATCATGAACGCGACGCCGTTGCGCCACGTCGAAGGAAACCAAAGGCGCCGCGGCCGGAGCGGGGCCGTGGCGGAGGGGCGCGGTGCCGTCGCACCCCGCCGGAAGACGAAGGTCGCGGCCGGTTCCGGGTCGAGGAGGAACGAGAAGACCAGAATCTAAGTCGGGCCACCGGTGTCGGAAGCAGGAAAGGGGACCGGCCTTGCCGGTCCCGTTGAGGAAGGACAGGCTGGCCAGGTCGGGCCGGCCGGAAGGGAGAAGAACCAGGGGAATTAATTCCCCCGCCTGGCCAAAACCGGCCCCCGATAATGGGGGGGCCGCGGTTACAGTAAGGGGGGGGGGGGGGGGGGGGGCAGCGCCCCCCATTTTTTTCAAAAGCAGGCCCCCACGTGGGGGGGGGGGCATTTGATCCAAGGTGCGGCTTTCAGCCGCGCCTCCAGCAGGAAGGGCGGGGGGCTTGCCCCCCGCGCGTCGCACCCGAGCGGCGCCCCGGCCGCGCCGCCGCGCCGGGCCAGGTCGGACCCGGGTCGACCCGGTTCGGTCCGACACAGGGGGGTCGGGCCGGGTCGGCCCGGACCCGGACCCCCCGTTTTCAAATCGATTTCGGTCTTATGCCCGTATCTTGGGCTACGAGCCTCCAAACGACTCACCGTCAGCGGCAACACGATCTTTGGATCGAGACAGTCGTTTCGGTATACTATACTCAAGGTGCACATTCCTTTTCGGGAGCCTACGTGGTTAAAACTCCATAGTTAAGCGTGCTTGGCCTAGAGTAGTGATCAGGATGGGTGACCTCCTGGGAAGTTTCCCAGGGTGGGTATGAGACAGAAAGGCCAATAACTAACAGACCGGGTGTCCGATTTACGCGCCGTCTATTTCGTTGAAATCCTCTTGATGAGACGGATCTTTTGGCATACTCCGATCGAGGATTGGACGCAGGTGGAGTACGGTCCAGATGGTTTTGCCTTAAAAACCAACCGGGCCCCTAGGATGAAAAAGCCCATAACTCTCAGACCGGGCATCCGATTGACGCGCCGTCTGCGACGTTCAGTTCCTGTTGACGATACGGAACTTTTGGATACACCAACTTCGGACTTTGTGACAGTAGATGTATCGGCCTCTCGGCTCATGGAGCGGACCCTCCCGAACGAGCTTGCTGTGTGCGGGAACCCTAGTGCGACTGCTACTTCGACAGCGACGACCGTGCAGAGATCCTCAGTGGACTGCGGCGACGATCGTGCAGAGATCCTCAGTGGACTGCGATGACGACGGTGCAGAGATCCTCAGTGGACTACGACGATGAAGACATCTGGTCTTGTATCCTATGTGGGTCCTAGCTGTGGTAGTCTTGTATCCTATGTGGGTCCCAGCTTGGATGATTCAATACTGGTCTTGTATCTTATGTGGGTCCTAGTATAGATGAATCAATGAAGACAGCTGGTCTTGTATCCTATGTGTGTCCTAGCTGTGCTGGTCTTGTATCCTATGTGGGTCTCAGCTTAGATGATTCAATACTGGTCTTGTATCCTATGTGGGTCCCAGTATAGATGAATCAATGAAGACAGCTGGTCTTGTATCCTATGTGGGTCCTAGCTATGCTAGTCTTGTATCCTATGTGGGTCCCAGCTTGGATGATTCAATACTGGTCTTGTATCCTATGTGGGTCCCAGTATAGATGAATTAATGAAGACAGCTGGTCTTGTATCCTATGTGGGTCCTAGCTGTGCTGGTCTTCTATCCTATGTGGGTCCCGGCTTAGATGATTCAATACTGGTCTTGTATCCTAATTGGGTCCCAGTATAGATGAATAAATGAAGATAGCTGGTCTTGTATCCTATGTGGGTCCCAGCTTAAATGAAACAATGATGACGGCTGGTCTTGTATCCTATGTGGGTCACAACTTAGATGATTCGGTATCTATGTCTGATCATATCTTTCACCCTTCTCGATGATGTATACATGTGTGAGCTGAATCCTGTTGCTTTCCTATGTGGATTGTGTTGTGCTATCCTGTGTGGATTTCGTTTGGCATTCCTGTGTGGAATAAGTGTACGTTCCTGTGTGGACTGAGTTGTACTTCGGCTTAGAGGTTGGAGCGTATTGGAATTGATGACTTAGGTATATGTATGGGCATATACCTAAGCAGTGTCGGTTGTTACTTCGTGATTGTATCTTCCTTTGTGGTTTATCTTTGTGGATTTTGGGAGACCTTTAGGGGTCTCGGGGTCCCTACTGAGTAGCTTATACTCACCCCTGCACGGGCTATGCCCGCACTACGTTGTGTTGGTTGCAGACGACGGACAACGTTGATCGTAGTTGAGGCTTCCTGAGCAGGATAGTACCAGGAGGTGGACCACTGGGCGAGATATGCTCGGAGCGGACGTCGGGACCCGAGGAGCAGTGGAGCTATCTGTACCCACCCTTCAGGTGGGATTTCCAGTGGACAACTCGTTGTAGCGGCTTTTACTTTACAGTTGTTGTTTTCCCTTTCGAGTTGTACTTTACTTTCAGTTTGGGTTTGTATACTGGCCCATTTACTTTTCCGCACTTTCAGTTGTACTCTGTTCTTTCTTAGTGTTTACTTTTCCGCTTGCTTACTCTATGGTGCTTGTTTACTTTTTAAATGCAATGCCTTCCCTTTTTGTTGGTATTTACGCCTTGGTGCTAGTCGCCAGCCCCTGGCCTATGGAAGGCGGGCTTGGGGTAGTCACGGCACGGGCCCTGAGGACGGGTCGTGACATAAAAAAATAGAAAATTTGAAAATAACTAGTTCATGAAATGTTTAAAATATCATTCCTTATTAATGAATCTAACTACTAGTTCGCTTTAATTTTGTCATGGTTCCATGCCAAGGAGTTGATCAAATGATATTAAAGTGGAATAAAATTTTTAATAAGAAATACCTCGATTTACCCTTTTCTTCTATGTTTGAAAAAATAATTTTTATTTTTCACATAATTAATAATACTAAAAAAATTAGTTATAAGTCAGTTTTCTCCTTCATGGGTTCTATATTCACCCCTCTTAATTGAATTCATTTATGACTCAGATGGCTTATTTTTTGTTTTATGAATTTTGAATTTTATTCCATCCATGTATGTACAGAGCACTATATAACAATACATAATGAAATTTATACAGAGGAATATTCATACAGATAATATTTTTATATTAAATATTCATTATGGGTTCCCAATTTCCAATTTTCATTTCAGGTTAAAAGGAAATACATCATTTTTATTTAATATGGATCGCTAAAGAATTATTTTTTACATAATTCATTTTACCTCCAATTATGTTTTAAACTGATAGATAACTCAAGTTATAATTCTAGTTCCACAGAAATGTATTCGAATAGGAAAAATTTTATTGTTATAAGAATGAATTTTTATGAGAATAGTGAAAAATTCACTCATAAGTCATCTGATTATTAGACTTTTAGAACTAGTGAATTCATCTGAATCTAGCACAAAATTTTTAAACTTCATAGAACAATGTGAAGATAAATAATGTTTTTAAATATCAATAGAAACTATAAGAAAATTATTTTAAATATTTTAAAAAATTATTTTTGTTGAATTTTTTTTTTCTATACACTCCAAAAATTGAAAAATATAATCCTTCAAAACTACATACAGATTCCTGAAATAGAATTGATTTTTTATGTTTTGTGGTTTTATGTTTTTTAATTTTGAACAATAAAATTGAATTTAAATTATAAAACAACTTTTTTACTTCTCCCATAAACTTGGTTCAAACATATATCAAATTTAATTAAAACATTAATTTGTTTAAGAAAAATATTTAAAAACAATATAAGAATATTATACTAATATGAGGGAAAGGGAAAACCTAATAGTTCCCTATTTATCAATAAAAGGTAGAAGTCTAGAATCCTCCATAGGTTATTTCCTGAAATACTCTTGTCAATTATTTAATTTTTGTTCATTTCCCTTAAATTGTTATTTTGAACCTTCTCCTTAAATTGAAACTACAAAAAAGTAAATGTTTTAGTTACAATGTGTGTGCTAGTACACCTAGAACATGGATTACCAATGAATAACATTATCATAAAGAAAATAACAATATATTTTCTATATCCTTTATTTCCATTTTTCTAGATCAATTTATCATGAGAGTATTTAGTCTTTTCCTTCTAAAAAAGTGATTAAGGACATGATTACCTTATCATATCCTCAATATAAATCATCTATATATTCCTTTGTTCCCAACCTTTCATAAACTCCATGTTAAATTTTTGGAAAGACTAGTAGGTTTTTGAAACAACTAATCATATAAGTGACAATTTTTAATATAAACAATTCTATAATGTGAAATACCTAAGGGGGTTTGGTAGGTAGTTTTTTTCTCCCAAATTTTATCCTCTAATTTATTAATCAAATCGTCTCAGTTGGGGTTCACCATTTTATTAAAAATTATTTTTTCTTATCAATTGGACACCTCATCCATTCCATATATCAATGGGTGGTAGGTAGTGAAGGACATTGGCCACATTACCATTTTCTTCATGAGGTCCTCCATGTTATTGTTATAGAAGTGGGTTCCAAGGAAACTTGTTATAGATCTAGATATTAAAAACATACAAAAAAATTTATTTTATAAATTAATTTACTTCTTTTAAATCATCACCTGAAGTAAGTTTTTCTTCAATCCAAAAAGAAACATATTATACTAAAAATAGAATATTTATAAATCTAAATGACAGAGTAAATGGGTCTAGGTTGTTAATTTTAAATACATAAAATATATCATATATATTCAATTTGATTAGGTTCATCTCATGTATTTTTTAATCTCCACAATTAAACTTGAATTTTAGGCATTTTTTATAAAATTAATGTAAATTTTTCAAAATTTAGGGCCATAAAAACACATCTCCCATTTTTTTGTAGTTGTTATTTATAGCTCAAAATGGACTCCACAAGAATGTATGCAACAAAATGGAAGGAAATTGTCTATTTACTTTTCATTAAAACAACCATTAATGAATTTTCCATTTTAATGTTTTCCTAAATAATGTTACTCATAGTAATAATATTTTGATTTAGAATTCATTTTAGTATTTTTATTTATAGAAACGAAGGAGGATACCTTAATATTGATAAAAATATTCACCATGTCAGCGTACCAGGGAACTTGGGTAAGGTTTCATTGTTCATTAATAGGAAAGGAATCATCTATATTGGTCTTATTTTTTGGTTATACCTCAAATGATTTAGTTAGCTGAATCATTTGGTTTTCCACCGTATTTTCACATCCGCTTTTATCATTAATATCCATGTAAAAATATTGAAGAAGAAACAATGACCCCACTAGTTTGGGCTTTAAATTATCTTTCTTGATAAAGTATAACAAGGGTGAATTATTATAAAAAAATAATATCTTTTTCACTAAAAAATAATAATAAATTAGTTTTATATCTAAAAAATAATATTAAATTTATTCTTTGTCATTTTGTAGTTAGTATCGGTATTTTATATAGTGTGTAAACTGTAGGATATCAATTTTAAAATTTTATCAATCATTAGGGGCATAACAACCCCTACAATTATTTTTTAAGTATCACATAGAATTTCAAAGGGAAAACTACTTTTTAAGTGTATAGATAATGTGGGTAGTGGTAATACACTCTTTCTATCTAGAAAATGTTTTCTTTCATTAATAATAAAAAATATTATCCATATATAGTAGGTTAGTTCAGGGGTTTAAATTTTATTAAAGTCCCTAATAAACAATCAATAAAATACAACATGCCCTAGAAATGGTGTATTGTTCCTGACAGTAGTGGGGAAATGAAGGTTGGAAATAACACCAATATTTTATTTATCTTCTTCAATTATGTTTTTAGAAATTAATTTTCCCAAAAACAATTCCTTTTTCCACAATAAAATTGAACTTCTCAAAATTTTAAAAAACGTTTTTCTCAACATGAATTTATAAAACCTTTTCTAAAATCTCCAGATACCTTTGAAAATATGTTCCATAAATATTGAAGTAATCAATGAATATATGTAAGTAATTAATAATCAGCTGTGATAAAATACATACCGTGTAACTTTGAAATGTGCCTGGGGCGTTACAAAGGAGAAAAATTAATCAATATAAAGGAAAAAATACTGATGAACTTGTTATGGTAGTCTTTTATTAGTCCATATAGTCCCTTGGAACCTAAAAAAACCATGAAAATAATTCCTGAAAATAATAATTCCCATTTATAGATAGCCACTCTAACATTTTACTCATAATGTGTATTGGAAAGTGGTCCTTTTTTGTCACAGTTTTCAAGTTCCTAAAATATATGAAAACCCTCTAGATATTTTTAATTCCTGTGGGAACAAACACATTATTCTTATTTTTTAAAATTTTGTAACTGGTTTTATTTGGGATATTTTTAATGGGACTCATCCATTAGGATTCTAAGATGGGGTAAATTATTCAAAAATATATGAGTTGTTATACCTATTTTCATACTACTTCAATAAGGGTTGGATAGATCCTTCTTTTGGTCTATTTCACATGTTTGGATTCATTTTCAAATAAAATTCTATACATCCAAGTGGTAGGACTAATCTTTTGGATATCCCTTAATGTCTAGAATATGGCCCTATTATTACGTTTCAGAAATTTCAATAGTTTATGTTCTTCGATAGGCTCTATATTATTTGAGATTATAAATGATGATTTCTTATTTTCTTTGAAAGTTGAATATTTTATGTTTGATGGAAGTTATAATAATTTTATCTTAGGGTAATTTCTAGATATATTTCTATATTAATTTACACCATGTTTGAAAATTAAAAATTCTAGGAAGAAGTGTTAGGATCATATTGGGTTATTCATAATAACGACTTTCATGAATTTCTTCGAATTGTTCAAAAATCAAAACCACATATATATATATATATTAAGTTAATTTTTAAAAATAGTTTTATCGATTATATTGGGTGTTTCTAATTCATCTCTTAATCTGATTATACCATCAAAAATTTTGATTTTATCCCTATAATAATTTCATAATAGAAATTTTTTAATGTAGAAATTGAAATATCGTTATGTTGGTGTATTATTTATTAAAGGATGGTGAAGTAAAATATTTAATATAAAAATTTCAGGTAAATAGTTCCCTCATTAACATTAATTATGGTTTTAGTTGTCATGGGGAATGTTTTACCTATAATAATGGGAGAATGATTAATACCGTTTTCTTCATCCTTGTTGAGAAAATAGAAGCTGGCATGGAATGGGTAATCTTGTACTCTTAGCAAGATATCATTAAGAACACCTAATGGATGGGTTGTGGATCGGTGGGAGAGTTTCTCAACCACATCAGTGGTTTAATTTTATCTAATTTCAAAATAATAATAATTGTAATATGGTGTTGCATTAATTAAATATCTAAAATCCACTAATGCATTAGAAAAAGTATTCTTACCAATTTTATATGGTTTATTAATGTAATGGGATCTTGGAATTTCTTGGTTGTGTGGGAATATTACCAAATCCATGATTTACCATATTATTGAGGGTTACCAAGAAATGGTTGAAAATTATTTTTAATTCCTTCAACTCTGGTCTATAGGTGGTGAGGGTGGTATGTTGACTATTTTGGTATTCTATTACCTATATCGACATTTCATTAATGTATGTATCTTTTGTTTTTCATTGCGGGTAACATGCGTATGGATGGAAAATTTTCCATTAGAATGGAGGGGGTTGGATGGGATATTGAGAATCCGATTGGAAAAATTGTTGGAATGGTGTATTATATTACTGTTGGATTCTATCTCCAAATTATATGGTGGAAAAATCACTGAGTCCTTGGATGTCACATGGTTTTTTCTATAAATTCATTTGGTATATCACATCACTTATTTTAGTCCCTTGAACTTATGTGTATCCATCAGTGAAATGACCATGATAATAACAATGTTAGAGAACCCTTAGGGATGCGGGGGAGATGACACCTATAAATTGTTCACAACTACCTATCTCACAATGGATTTCAGTTCTACAATTTCATTTTTAGTAAAGGGTAGTGGGAAATAATTACCTCATGTATGCCTTTTATTATAGTTCTTACACCAAATTGTTGGTAATTTTGGGAGATCCTATCAATTACATCCTTGAATTTAATAGTTGACTTATCAACCAGTACACCTTATAAAGAAGCATATAGTATGTTCTGATCATTTTCCATCAATTCTTGGTAATATAATACAAAGAAATTTTTTTCTTCATAGGGTTGGTGGGATTAGGATGTAGTCGGTTCTTTGAACCTTTCCCAAAACATATATAGAGGATCTTTATTTTATTTTTTGATCCAATATATCACCTACCTAAGTTGAGGTCTCATTGATTCATGGAATAATTTCTGGATGAAGGTCCCCTCCAACTCATCCCATGAGGTGAATTTTTGAGGATTCAAGTTGTTTATACACTTATTGTCTCCCCCTGACTTGATAAGGGTGAATCCTTCCAATTGATTTGAGACTTAATAAATCCTCTATTGATAAATCCACTATAAACATCTTTGAACACCCTCAAATTTCTAATAAGGTATTCAATGTACAATCTATTAATCTTATGTATTATTCCAAGCATTCCTATTTTTAGTACATAGTCTTGTTGATCATTTAATTATAGTGAATATATTTTTATTTTTTTATTTGTAGAGTAAATTTCCCTCAGAGTCCTATTTACTTGGGAAATATTATCCTCCATTTTTTTCACTTACTAATGAAGCTTTTGTGAAAGAAGAAATTGATGAAGGAGATTTAGCCAATGTAATGGTGAATAACTCTATTTTCTCTTAATCAGTTAAATTTAGAGTTATATGTATTGATTCCACAATTCTCTCATCCTCAGGATCAAAAACAAGTAGGATGGAAGAACTATATCTTGTCATGTGAAATAAATTTAAAATAATAATAGTTCTAACACTGACCTCGTCTATAATGGTGCTAGGTTTTATTCATTACTTCCATTGGGTTTACAATATAATGATTTTTTAACCCATGGAAAATCTAGGAGAGTGTTAACTGGTCTATCTTTGGAGAAGACAATGTTGGGGATGTGTTGAAATATTTTATATTGGGTTTACTTTGTTGAAAAAAGTACATGAAACTAGTTAATATTAATAACAATTTAATGAAAATCATTCAAGCCTTAGACCATTCCACTTACCTAAAATTAAATCATTATAAAAATATGTATCAATTATACATCTAATCAACTGAAATCCCATTAATTACCCATATCTAGTTATTTCAGTTTGGCTATAGAAATGAAATGATTATTGTATATTATATCCTTTCCTAGCCTAGAAAATAGTTATCTTTTTTCACCCCCAGATTACCCAACTACTTTCTATCACATTCAACTATATAATTTTGAGTGCTCATGTGGGAAATACAAATACTGAGAATAGATAGAATTAAAATATAAATCCACAATAAATTTAAATTTATTTAGACTATAAAAATAAAAAAAGGCAATACAAGAGAATTAACTGATAAAAATTCATCAATAACAATGGAAGAGGAAATTCTCTTTCACATGAAAAAAATGGCCAAGTGTGCTATCATTATAGTTATTATAATGGAAAATAAAAGGATATAAATAAAAGAAATAATTAGTAACTAGTAATCCTATGATAATGAGAGAGTGTTCGGGATTTTCGACCCTAGTTAACAGTGAAACTATTTATAAAGGGACATCCAAATGTTTATGATATTCTTT
Source organism: Viscum album (assembly GCA_963277665.1). Lineage (NCBI taxonomy): Eukaryota > Viridiplantae > Streptophyta > Magnoliopsida > Santalales > Viscaceae > Viscum > Viscum album. The sequence continues at coordinate 2,131,142,260 of OY728161.1, read as the reverse complement.
GAAAATATCAACATCATTAGCATGTTCATCTTCAAAATCTCCAAGAATGTGTTTTGATTTGCCTGTTGAGAAGTGAATTTGGATTCTCAACAAATTTCTATCTCCGATTGGCATTATAAAAATCTTTTACAACTAATTTTCATTCTTCCTACAATCGAGATCGATATATTTTTGAGGGGGATGTGATTTGATATTTCACAACACATTGGATGTAAATATATTTTTTAAAGTAATAAGATTGAAAAATGGACTTGGATTTGAAAATTGAACCCTATAATGTGGGTTAAAATAGGGAAAATGTGGTTTGGGCCTATGATGTCACTGTAATTACCCTTTACGAATCATCTTCGAACCTACAAACCTAAAAAAGAAAAAAATAATGTTTTTATTTTAAATATATATTTATATATATTCATTTTAGTTATAATAATAATAATAATAATAATTGTTGTTGTTTTATTATTATTATTTTATTTTCATTGGTATTTTTGTTTATTATATTAATTTGGCTTGAATGGGGCCTGGTCATGGTCTTCTTCTTACATTTATAATGGTTCTTTGACTTGGGAAGTGTGTGACGATGTATTTCATTAGCGGTGTGGGATATTTTGAGAGAGGAGAGATGAAACCAAAGTTATTTAATGGTGATATTCAAACATGAATATTTGTAGCACATAAAACATCATTATATTTGAAGTGGTTGGATATTGAACTGTTTCCTCATCTTAGTAAAATAGGGTATCGCTTCAGATTGAGGTTCTTCAGCAGCTGATTCATCCAAATCAGTGGAAGGCTCTATTCGGATTCAATTTTTCACAATTTTTGGTGATCTTTAGTGTGGGGGATTGAAGTCTCAAGGAACTATGATTTGAGTTATTCAACCATGCAGAATTTATCAATAATTCTCCTCAAGTGGTGACTCATGGTGGTGGCTCTCAATATCATTAACACATTGTCATAGATTTACTAAATAGTGGTGTTGGATTGTTCTACCATTGGAAGTTATTGTAATAGTTTGGGAACATGGGAGAAGTGGCTGTAGATTATGGTATAATGGGTGCATATAGTGGTATATTGGTGGGATGGTAGATTATTATCCATGATATTGTTCTGGTTCATCTTTATGGGAGAATCATAATAGTGGATTATTAATTGGTGGTAGAATGAAGCTAGTGGTAGATTGTTGACCTGGTGGTGGAATTAGTATTGTGGAACCATGGCGTTGGTACGGTGGGTACTCTATAGTATCAATAGGAGTTGTATCATGTGTTCATGGTTTATGGTAATAGGATGTAGTGATGATAGGTGTGAAGTTGGCGGTAGTTAGCTCAATGGTAGACTTATGCGACAATATGTAAATTTTGATGGTGGCATAATAGATCCAAAAGAACCCTCTCAATAATTTCATAGTTTAAATAATTTAAAAAAATAAATCATTTTTTAGAATTTAAATTTTCTTTAATTAAATAATAGAAAATTATAAAACAAAAAATAATCATAATTTCAAACACCAATCATTTATCTTGAAAATCAATTTCATATTAATGAATTAAAAATTAGATTTTTTTAAAAACACACAGTTTTAACATTATTGATTCTAATTAATTTTCAAATTTAAAATTCAATTCAAAAATATCATCATTTTAAATAGTTTAAATCTATGAATTATCATTATATTCAAAAATATGTCTTACAATATCAAATTAATATCAAAAGATAATTCCATTTAACATTTAAATTGCTAATTTATTTATTAAATTTAAATTGAAAACATAAAAATTAATTATTCATTAGTATGACTTATTAATTTAAGACAAGAAATGAGTAGATAAATTAAAACCATTTTTAAATCCAATATCATAAAAAATCCATAATTCAAAAGTTCACAAAACACTATTTTTATCATGGAATTAGATAAAAGTAGGTGTGTTCTCAAAGGGGGACAGAAAACATTTTCTAAAATTCAAGATCACATCAATTTACAAATTTGTTGTGTTATTCATTGCTGATATATTAGTATATTTTAAAATCTATGAAGACCATGAGAATAACTTATATATCATTGTTGAGTCACTTAATGAATAATAGTTATATGGGAAATTTAGAAAGCATTAATATAGGTTTCATAAAGTTTAATATCATGGCTATATTTTCTATAAAGTGAGAATCCTTATTGATCGTATGAAAAAAATGAAAAAAATGAAAAAAATGAATAAAATACATAAAAAACATAGATTGGATATGTGTTTTATTTTGTTTGGTTGGTTACTATTGATGATTATTTCAAAATATTTCCCAATTGGCTAACAAATTAACAAATACTAGATGTGAAGGAGTCAAGTTGTTATTGAAAAAGGAATGTGAATAATTCTTTCAAGAATTAATGGGTAGATCAGTTACTGATTTGACTTTGACTCCACCATTAGTAAATAATGGATTTTTTATATATAGTGATGCATTGAAGAGGGGACATGGTTATTCCCATATACAGAATCATGATGTTATTGAATGTTCATTGAGGTAGTTAAAAACTCATGAATGAAACTATGCATACATGGATCTTGAGTTGGTGGTCCTAAAAGTTTCATTGAAGATATTGAGAACTTATCACTATGGTATAAGATGTGATATATAAAAATACCATAAGAGACTAAAATACATGTTTTGAAATAATTACTTTAACATGATGGAAATTTCATTTCTCAATATATTCAAGGATTAAGATTTCTCAATACATTACCACCTAGGGAAGGAAAATAAGTTAACACATACACTGAGTAGGAAAGATCATGGTTCACTATACTAAATTAGAAAAAAAATTATATCATATGTTCATAGATATAATAAATATAGATATGAGATTTATTAAACAAGAGGAGACATCACCAATTTTTCAAATGATTGTGAATCCATATTTATTGGAATATTTCAAGTGTTCTTAACCTGATAATATTAGTTTTTGAAAGAAAATTAAAGCTTGTAATGATAGGAAATGTGTATATTTCATATGTGAAGTCAAAATTATCAAATTTGGGAAGAGGGTATGTGTTCCATATACTCATGAGATAAAAAAAGAATTATTGGATGATTATGATCACATGAATTTCTCTATACAACCTAGTATCACTATGATGTAGAGGGATTTGAGGAGGTATTTTTTTTAGGATAACATGGAGTGGGAAATATATAATCATACATCAGGATGATTGGTTTATCTATAGGTTATGTTTGACAGATAACATGCTAGAGGATTTGTGAAAATTCTACCAATTATTATATATAAATGGAATAAAATTTCTATTGTCTTTCTCACAAGACTATTGAATACTCATCGAATGAATGATGAAATATTTTTTATTATTTATTGCCTAATCTAATTTACACATTTCCAGATATAATAGAAGTATTACCACTTGATAACCTTACAAGACTCTATATTAATGATTTTATCAAATGGAATTTTGCAACTATTTCGATTATTTTTCATCTTTATCCTAGATTTAGATCAAAATATAGAATAATTATTTAGAAGTCGCTTAATATTGAGCCTTATATATAATCCACCTATCATCTAAAAATTGGTTTATAGTGTAAAAGGAATATTAAAATATTATAAAACAATTTCAGATCATTATAAAATGAATTAAAAGGTATGTGATATATGTATTTATAATTTTTAATTTTTTTTTCATATAATAGATTTAATACATGTATTCAAATAGTTCCATAATATGCATTATATATTATGATATTTCATACTCCAAATGTTGGGATGAAGTTAATGAAAGGAAACCTGTTAGGCCAAAAATTATTTAGGATAAAATGACAAAGGATAAGACTATTCAAAATCATATTAATGTTTATTAAATGAGGAAAAAGAGTTATTTTGATTATTAGAGGAAATATTTGTAATTTTATGTGGGACATTTCATTTTCTTGAAATTATCTTAGTAGAAGTGTGTAAGGTTTTATATAAAAGGGAAACTTATCCCCACATACATCAGACCTTTTGAAAATTTGAAAATAGTTGGATCTAAGTATAACCATTTGGAAATTCCACCAAGAATCTATAAATTACGTCATATTCTCTATATATCATTGTTATGGAAGTAAATAGTACACCCAACACATGTGATCACGTCTAGAGAAATGGAATTGGAAATTAATCTCTCTTATTTTGAAGTTCCATTATAAATTCTTGAAAATATAGATATTGTGTTGATGAATTACATGAATATAATGGTAAAGTTACTTTTGAGAAATCATAAAATATAGGAAGAAATGTTTGAAATAGTGGATGTTACGATGAATAACCAACAACATTTGTTTAGAAAGTAATATCCTGAGGGAAAATTTTTTGTAGGATTGAATAATGTAACACATGGTTCTAAATAATATTAAGTGAAAATTATAATTGAATAAATCTATAATAAATATTAAATTTTAAAATTTAATTGAAGCAAAATTATAATTGTATAGTTTGAATATATATTTTTAACATTTTAGGTCAAGAATGACTACAATGAATTTTTGAAACATTACCTTAGAAATAATATTTTATAAGTAATTTCAAATTAAGTATTTATAAGTTCCTCCTTTTATTTATAATAATTTAAAAGAAATAATTTATTTATTATCAATTTTATATAAATATAGATAAGATAATTTAGTGGTAAACATTGATATCTTTTAGAAATAATTTTTCTTAAAAAAATACATAATGTCTTTACATTTTAATTAATTATAGAAATCATTAATAATGAATGAATTTAAATCAAATTATAGATTATATATCCCAATATGTGTGATTAAATTTATCTAGTGATGATTATTAGTCATATATAAAAAAATTATCATCTTATTCTTGAAAAATGCATTTCTTGAAAAATAGTGTTTCACAAGTTTTGTTAGTTTATTTATGAATTGAATAATTAAAGTTATGTGAATTAAATTTGATATAATTGATTAAATATTTTTTATTTTTATAAATTATATTATTTAATTTTTTATAATTTTATTAATCATAATAAATAGTAAACATAGAAAAAATTAATTATCACGGTTAAGGATAAAATGAATTTACTCAGAGTAAATTTATAAAGATACTGGTAAAAATGATGTAAAACATTATAAAACCCAATTTTTTTATTTTTTTTTGAACTAAAAATTATAACCTTTTAAGATGAACCATGTTAGGCCTTATTTGAATAAAGTGACATGACATTATTGAAAAACATTGAAAATTACAAGTGTATTAATCACCAAAATTATAAATGGGAAGTTCCTCACATCATTTTTTTACACCTATTGAAAAAATAGATATTAAAAAACATGAAAAAATATATCTATGAAATCATTATACACATTATAGTGGCACTGGTCTTCCCGAATGACCAAAATTATTGTCCTTTAATAAGAGACCAAAAGGAGGTTTTTCTAAGGAACTGCACTTGCCTTCACAAAGATCATTCTTTTTTTAGGTATTAATTTATAACCCTAAATTAATTTAAATTATTACAATATTAAAAAATAATTATATGTATTATAATGAGATTATATTATATTAATTTTATAATATATTTTCATCTCATTCTCTATCAAATGGGAAACAAACATATTGATTGTGTGTGTGACAGTCTTCCACCTCACGAACTGATGGATTTGTTCCATCACCAATTCATATAGATAGTTATACTGATAGAAATAATGAATATAAATTAATCTTATTCAATAATAATGGTTCTTTAAATTTAATATATCATATAATCTCTTAGCATTACACCCATTAAGGAAATGATAATACAGCTTGTGTGAATATATGGCATACCATCTCCACAAATTGATGTGATTAGTTTTCCTTGTACAGACATCTAGAAAAATTATAAATATGTATCTAATGCATAAATATTTTATTTATAACTTTAATATAATTATTTATATTATAAAACTATATCTTATTTACAGAAAATGTGACCTCTAGGACAAAAAATCATGCTAAAATGAAGAAGTTCACACCAGAAATAATGGTAAGAATAATTTTTTTAAAAATTCATTGAAAAGATAATATAGTCAGATTATATATGATATTAAGAATATGAATAAGGATTATTTTTCAATAAATAAAAATTTTAAAACCATTATACAAGTGGAATAATCATGTTCAACTAATGGAAAGAGTGTGGTAAGGGAATTTCGTCTAAATTTTCACTCAATTAAGACATAATTGTTATTGTTCACCGATTCATTTTTATGTTGGGTATATAATTACAATTTATTTTATTTAATATGAATAAATATTAATTAATTATTATTAATGTTTAAATTCATTTCTATTTTCTCAATGTGTTATAATTTAAAAGTTACTAAATATGTAAGTCTTTATTTCACAATCTCTATTTCTTTTGGGATTTGTTATATTTTCATTAAAAAAATATTATCATTTATCCTTCAGAAGATTAAATAATTTTCCTATACTATGTACATTTTAGAAATTCCCATATTTAATTCCAAAATTCCCTATATTTGAAACATGAATCAATAATATAAATTTATAAATGGAAACATGTTTAATTTCTATTTTAACTTGGTAAATTTTTCTTGCATGTCCAAATTTTTTATGTTTTTTTTATAATTGTTTTTTTGTAATAAAATTATTTATTGAGGACATTTTATGTTATCCTTTACTTTTTAAAAGGAATGAAATGGATATTTTAATGATTTTCAAAAGTATTAATTTTTACTATCTTTACGAAAAGATAAAAGGAATGTTTTTAACATATACACCATTAACATTAATTCCCGTGACCCTATCCATTTTATGATATCTATCTTCTTTTAAATTTTTTTAATGGTTTTATAAAAACAGTTAAATTATATATGATTTTAAAATTCATCTCCTATTATATTTATCTCTACAATGGACATGATTTTATTTCCAAACCTATTTTTACAATGAATCTATGGTCTCATCGTATCTCTTTTTTCATATTCGTTAATATTGTCATGAAATATTCAATTTCATGCGATAATTCATAATTCTATTTCTCTTAAATATCAATATTAATTATTATATGGATATTATTATTTCCAAAACCATATAACATTTTTATTTATGGTGTTTTCCTAAGAAATATATTTTCTTGACTGGAGAAATATTGATATTCCATATGCATTATTAATTATGATTATATGATGAACAGACATATTTTTCATGAATTTAAATAACCAATAAATATATGTGGATTTATTTATACATGATTTTATGGGTGGGGACTAGTTATAGATGTCCCCCAAATGCATTAAGAGTTTTCATATAAAAAATCAGTTGAAAAAATTAAATCGGATTTTGGCTTATACCTTCCCATCGATTAATTTTTCCTAGAATAATGTCTTGATGATATTATTGCATTTATATTATCTGTGGTTTCATTTTGTTCTTAAGTTACTTATTAAATGGAATGTGTATTTAGTTATTTACTATTCCATATTTATTATACCTTATTTACTCATGATTGCTTCCACGGTATTTATCCCAAAATGATTATTTGAGCTCACCCTTATTTTTTATTCCATTCCGTAGGATATGAAGAAGAATTATTTTAATCAGTAATTGGTTTCAAATTGTTTTCCATTATAATGTTTTATATTTTATTCATAATGTAAAATGGGTTTCATGAATGTACCTAGATTTCCAATACTTCTAAATTGATCGATATTGCATGGTGATATCCCTTGTATCTATTCCAATGTGTTAAATTAACTACTGACTCATGGTTACTAGAGCATGGGTTGTTACATACATAAAATCATTCTCCATAACAAAGAGAATACAAATATAGAAAAGGGTGAGATTAGAAACTTAGTGAGGTAAATCACAAGAGATATTAATAAATGATCATAATTGGGTTTATGATAACCATAATAGTATGAGAACATGATAAGTTTTATAATAATAAAACCTAATTTTTTTATGATCATTAATAATGAATCATGACAAAATGTTTTTTCAAGAAAAATACAGAATAAATAATTGTAAAAAAAGAATCAATAATTAATCATGAGCTATATAAATAGATATGAATCATAATAAATATGTTTATTATATTCAAATTATTATACAAAATAACTTCTATTATGATGGATCACTACTAAGATTATCATATGTTTAACTTACAATAATTTAAATTCTTACCCAATAATTTCCAAATATTATCTAATGTTAAACTTCCATCTAGTTATTTTTTTCAACTCTTTGGATTTTATTAACTCCATTATCTCTTAGATGTTTCTCAACTCCTTTATCATTTCCCAAGGAATTAGAGGGATATAAATGACCAACACATAATTTTTTTATAACTAAACCACTCTTCCATGTATTAGAATAGAACCAACCAACATATAATCATAATTCATTCATATATATTACAAAATATCATGAAACATTTATCAATACATCAAATATTAAATTATCGAAAGGAAAATTTGTTTTACTAATATTTAACCACTATAATAATAAACCATCCAAATAATAAAAAAGTACTGTAACATTAGATAATTTCCCTAAAAAATTATAAGTAATTTAAATGGATGTTGTTATATAGGAAAATACCTTTAGAAATATCTCTGAAACATTTCATAAATAAAATACAAATTTTGTTTTGAAATAACTTATTTAAAATCTAAAAAATTTAAAAAAAATTACGGAAAAAATACAATTGAAATTAACTAAGTAATATTATATAAGATACATCAAATAAAATAGTATTCATTTAGGTGGGGAGAATAATTTATGCAATGTATGTCAAAAAAATACATTTCATATTTTGTTAAAATGTAAAAAGTACTACATTTGGAAGACTATAAGAATATTAATTATAATACATGGTAATTAAATTGTAATATTTTTAAAAATGAGCTAATATATTTTTCAATATAATATTAATAACATTCTTGAAAACATTTAAAAAAAATATTTTCATGGAATAAATGAATCCTGACTAATGAGAAAATATGTCCAGATTTCCATAAATTTATTTCATTCTATTGGATAATTAAAGAGGATAAGATTTAAGGAAAAAATATAATTTTTTTTTAAAATATAATAATAAATGAATAACATTTTTTAGATATAGGTTATATAATTTTATCATCGTAATTTACAAATAAAAATACTCACAAAAATGAAATTCTAACGTAACTCCATTAAAACTTTTGTATCTTTTTAGTCATGTTCCATGTAAACAAAGAAAAATATATGTCTATTAAAACACCTTGAATTTAATTAACATTTAAAATAAAATTAATTTTGTAGTAATGACTCCCCATAAATGAAATTATGATTTTCAATATCAAAAATGTTTCATAAAATTGGAAATGAGACAATGAAACCCTTACAAGATTAGAACTTTTTGAGATAAAAAAATTTAGAATATTTAGAACAAAATGGTTATATGAAGAAGTTGTATTAAATAAATTTTTATTAGAAATAAATTATTTTCATGCACATGTGTCATATTAACAAGGAATTTGTGTGTATCATTATGACATGTCTTGATGAAGGAAACTGAGACGAAACCCTTACATTATATTTGACATGATTTGTAAGCTATATAACCTCTTATACTATAAATTTATATTTATTGTATCTCTATAAGAAAAATCATATTAATACATATATCATCATATAATATCCAGTTATATCATTTTAATACAAGTTCATTGACAAATTACTATTAAAGTATCAATTATAGTTATTACCTACTTTGTTTTTCATGTTTGTTTTCCTTCAGTAGTTATAGGACCTGAACATTAATCATAATTCCTCCGTATAAGAAGTTTTAATAATGAATAAATATCATATATATTCATTATATACATATTTTTAACAATTAATATTAATTTTCTATGATGGATGAATTATCACACTTTATAGAGACCACAATCAGTAAGTACACATGAGTTAAGTTTTTAACTTTTCAATGAAAGAATAAAATAAATTTAAAGGTTAATTCACATTTATATAAGAATTATTAATTCTAAAATACCCTATATTTTAATTATATCAATCCTTATTAAAATCCAAGTGAATCATTATTTATAAACAAATGACATTGCTTCGTAGTGGTGGTACCCCACACATATGCAAAAGCGACATTATCATTTATAAATAGATAAGTTATAAATAATGTATATAAGATAATATAATTATTTAATAACATTTATTTTATAAATATCATATATTATCATTAAATCCATCATTATATCTACCCATTAGTGATGGTTAGTGAAAATTAATTATATCGCTACGTGGAGGTAGTAGTCCACACATATGCATGAGCTATAATTTTATTTCCAATTTATGGGGAATGGGTGGAAAATGGTTTTAGAATAATCATAATAAAATCTTAGTAGATTTATTATAATGGATTATTAATTTATTATGGATAAAAATGTAATTAATAGAGTTTAAAACGAAATAAAATAGAATGATTTTAGTTTATATTTATAACACTTATTTGAGAGACCTCTTTTGGCTTAAACCTTAGAAATTAATGGATTGGTATTAAGAGAGTTACATAAGATATTGTATGAATTGAATAAAATTAATAATATATTTTTTATCTCCAGGATGATATGAAATTCTCAAATTATGTGAACAATGGAGGAGTGTATGTTCCATTTTATATGTGAGGGGAGTCAAAAACAGGAAGTTTCTTAAAATATTTCAATTATAGAATTTCACATTCATGTGAAGGTGGCCCAAAATAGCTATATAACCAATGATAAGATTTTATATTGTTAAAATATCTTAAAAAAATAATTATATAGGTTTAAGTGGCAACATTACCATTTTCCCACTGTTTTACCACCTATAAACTTGTTTTAACCTTAACTACGATAACAAAATTGTACTATTTTACTATTCAATTGGACAAATATTTTGTTGAAACTATAAAATTATATCAATTAGTATGATTAATAATTTATAATACATTTTAACATATTCAATTTCTTTATGTGGTATAATTTTATTTAAATTAAGCATTTAAAATACAATGAAGACATGTTTTCAAAAAAAGTAATTTGGAAAATAAAACATAATTTTGTATATTCAATTCCTTATAGGATCCATTAAATTAATGATAAAAATAATTATCTAATATATAATATATATTCTCTAAATTTTTTAATAAATATATATAACATTAGTTTATTAATATAAAAACACATTGCATTCATAATAATAGTTTTATAGAAAAATGTGTTCTCAAGCCAAAATAATTAACGTATAAAAAAATCAAGTATAATTATGATTACTATGAAATTAAATATATTAAATATAATTAAATTATTATTATGCTTATTTAATATAAAATTCAAAAAATTATTGGACATTCTTTGAAATGAAATAAATGTTTTTACAAAAATCGTTATTTTCACTATTCCGCAAAAAATTAATGTTTCTCAAAAACTACCAAACATTTACCATAAGATAATATTGAAATTTAGGTTTAAAAATGATATTAAATTTATTATCAAAAATTTCTAATGATTTTACATTTAATTATAATTTTCAAATGCAAAATATAAGATAAAACTTATTTATGAGTAAATAAATATTAATGTCTAAAATCGCATTACAGAAAAATGTGGACACATTTATTATTCATTAATAAATAAATATGAATTTTTTAATAACATTAGAATTTTTTTTCATAATTTATTTATTACTATTTATACCTTCCAATTTTATATCTTGTATATAAAAGTTTACAGACTCATAGTTCATATAGAGTTGGGGATGTGCATAAGGTAAGATATTGAACACACATAATTTTTTTAAAGAAAAACAAATATATTCTAAAAAAACATCGTGTTACATTTTAACTCACATGGAAATGTGAAAATAGATTAATAATGAATCTTTTGGAAAACATTGAAACCATCTAACACTTATATAATTCATTTATCCATCCAAACTGTGCCATAGATAACTCATAAAATAACCCTATTAGGTAAAAAGATAATATCAAGAAAACATCAGTAGAGGTGCTCTATATCCACTTCCTCCGAGATTTTCCACTCTCGTTATCAAAAACCAATCATCCTATTACATTATCCATTTTTTTCTATCTCATCATCTCTTATCTATCCATATCTGATGTGGGTTGGGTTGAACCCCATCTTCCATAAGTTAGGGTATCATGAACATGAAGGGAATCAACCTCATTCACTCCTCCTACCATACCTAAACCCAAAAAAAAACGAATCATCTTATCATAGAGTATCTCTACCAACTATGTTGTTATCATGGGATAAGATCCTCCACCAACTACAATATCACCTAATAATTACAATAAATAGAGATTGGGGAAGAATGGGGTAATTTTCCATTTGGTTCTTATTATCTAGATGTTGGGGAAAACACCCCCAGATCATTGAGGTGTCATTACAGGGTACTGGATATGATTGGGGTGTGTATAATGTAACATGATAAATACATGCATATATTTTTTAGATAAAATATTCAAGATGGTGTTTTTGGAAGATAAATAATTTTGTACAGAATGTGTTGTCTATTCCATTCAATGAAATTTTTAGGAGAAAATAAATCACTTTACTTTATAAAATTTTAATGATAATAATAAAAATCATTCTAAAAAAATTAGACTCAATATTATTATGAAATTCTATCAGATGGGAAGATGTTTTTTTGAAGGAAAGGATAATAGAACTCATCTTTGATCAAAAAAAGTATTGATCAAATTGAAAAAGTGTATAAAAGTATTCATTGATTAGATATACATCTAATGATTCTTTTTTTTAATTCACAAAAATCATAACTTATCTGGGAAACATGTGGTGAAATCCTTATGAAGGGAAGGGGGAGAACAAGTGATTCCAATCATATTGAGGTTTGGTTGGAAAGAAAGAATTTCTAGATGGATGTTAGGTTATAATACATCAAAATGAATTTCATATGACGCTACGCTAATACTAAAATTATCAAAGTTAGGGGGAATTTCTTTTACAAGAAGAATTTATTGTCAGCACAATGTTACTGATGTTATGATTTCCTATGTCAGTTCATTGATGGGAGATCAACATACATAGTTTTGTTAAAAGGTGAGAAATTTTTTGTGAAACATATAAGATGAATATATAGGTTTTTAGTCAAACCAATAGCCCATAAGATACAAATATTCAGAGAAATATAATTCCATGTCCCGTAATGATGGATGGAAAGAAGTTGTTGAAAACCATGCTGTTGATACAGATCCATCAGATGCAGTGCATCACCAATCAATTGGAGGGAAAATCATTTTTATTAGGATATGTTCAAAACAAAGAAGTATAAAACAAGATTTTTTTGGGACATATGAAAAATGGGATCATAGGTCTATAGTAAATATAGTCAACCATTTTCATCATTATGATTTGTTTTCGAATGAGCAAAAGAAGAACTTGATATGTTTTTATTTTGGTCAAGAATCATTAGACTGGAGCATACACAAATTATCACATTGATGAAAAGACTGCTTCATCAATAGCGAACTAACACTGATAAATTTCATTAGACACTGTACTATATAATAACCAATATCATTAGTCTAGGGGAAAAAATAAGATAAGAACTAATTAAAGTAGATACAAAAGTAATTTTATGGGGATCTTGTAGTATAAAGAGCTTAAATAATTTTTTTCAATGTTGTTTTAATTAAGGGTTGATGTGTTGTTGATTAAGTATAAGAATGTTTCAAAGAGGTGATTTGTTTATGGAAGAAAGTTTTCAATTTTTTTATGAGTTTGTATGGATCATCAGAATGATTTGTTTGTTTTTTAGTTGATTCTGTGAATTGTAATGAGAAGAAAATTGTTTTTTCTATTAGTGTGGGGAAACATAATTAATAATATTCTATTTTCATCATAATTAGGAAATTATAATGGAAATCATAATTATACTGGAAAGGTGTATAATGTTTAATGTGAGATGAAGTTGTTAGAAGATATAAGAAATATCTAGAAGAAATGAGAATAGTAGAGAATATTTGAAGAAGTCAAAGTTGAAGTAGATATTTAAGGGTAACTGAAGATTCTGGAAAATTTAGATAACAAGGAATGATTTTATAATCCCACCTAAACCCTAAAAATCACCTATAAAATGAGGGAAGTACATTGTACTTTGTTTGACACATTTACTGCTCAAGAGGTGTAGAGAGAGGGCATAACACTGAATGTTTTTATAGAGAAGGAGTATTTGGATAGAGATTCCCAGAGAAAGTTTTTTGAATTGAAGTAGAAGAGATAAGATCATAATTATAGTTTTAAAATTAGACCCGACAATCATATTTGGAATTCTAGATCGAGACAAGAGTTGTTTAGATTTGTTTCAATGGTATTTCCACAGATTTATTTTAATAGACTACGTAATCAGACTAGAAAATCTGACAGGGTATCAAACTATGTATTATTATAATTCCAAATATGATAATAAATTATTTTTGGTAGGAAAGTGAAGAATGTTATTAAAGATCATATTTTTTAATGTTGAGTAATAAGCATAGTAACATTTTTTGAAGCAACTGGTGAATGTTTCTTTACTAGTTAAAAAATGAGTATTATATCATTATGTTCCACTTTATGAACATAAAATTTTATATTAAACATAGTTCTATTGAAGTGTAAGGGAATACCCTAATTGTTTGTATCCACAAAAGAATTTTTTAGTGGATTTCATATTATTGTTTTTTTCTACCACACAATGGATGAAGATACTCTTATTGTGTAGTGAACCAGGTAAATTATTGTGTTCCTATAGTTGTGTGATTGTTTTGATTTCATAAAATTCATAACTCTTTAATATGAGCCAATAGATTTTTAAAAATAAAAATAAAAAGATATCACTAATGCATCCCCTCCTCTATCAGTGATATATAGATCCTGTCTATTTAATCTAAATTCATATCATAATGAAAGTTCCCTCCGCTTACTCATTGATGATGTTTAAAAAATTAGTTGTGATGGAGAATATGAATTCTGTGAATAGTAAAGTGATTTTGTTCTTTTAGGGTAAGAACAATCATATCTAAAAATATGTATATTTTAATTATCTTATAACTCTTGGGTTTGATGTTCTTGAAGTTGAAACAAATAGATTTCCTTTCATTGATGAAAATTTTTGTCTATAATCTCTTGAATAGAAGAATCTTGAGAATTATGGTAGAAATAATAATTATTTACTTTCATCACATTAAAAAATTTAGTTATTAAGAGTGATTTTTTTACAATAATAATGATACAGGGGATTAACAGAAGAACATTTATGAAGGGAATACAAAAGCTAAGAAATATAAGTTACAAATCAAGAGGCTAAAGTATAATGATTTGAAAATAGGTGAGTATAAATACTGTAAAACTCCAAGACTTTATAATAATATCCTTTCAGAATAAATTTGATTTTTTTCTATCGTGATTCATATACAACACCATGTTATGTTCATGCTACATAGAACTCCGAGTTAGTTTTCATTACAGGTAAAAACATGTTTTACCACATTTTAATAGCACACATGTTTATAAAAAAAATTAAAAAATTTCATAAATTTTATTTTCCAAAATAAATAACTTATTTTAATTTTTAATGTCAAAATTATCTCAGTGTGATTTTTTTATTTTTGTAAGAAGTTTCATTTTTGTTGTATAGTGAAAATGCTATATTTTAGTTAAAAAATGAATTTTCATTTAAATAATAATTAATGAAAAATTATATTTTAAATTTTTTTAATGTCAAAATATAAAAATTATAAATCTATTAATCCAATTTAAGTCATTGTAATCATTTTTGTATTTAATTTAGATTTAAAAAATTATAGAACTTTTTCGCATATTTACTATAAAAACCTTTTTTCTCACTATGTCTAAAGGATTCATTGTATATATAATTTTTCTACATATGAGAATAGAATTTTGAAAAATATAAATAATTTTTCGAGTCACTATAATATTTATAGTCTAAAAAGATAAACTAAATATTTGAACAATAGAATTATTGAATGTAATTAAAATTAATTATAGTGATTAAAGTAAAATTAAGGTTATTAAGGGACTACACCTTAAACTTTAGTGATAAAATGACCTTTTAACTTATCCAATGTCTACTGGATTCCCATATATAGACCATATCCCCCATTTTTTTTAAATTTAATGAGTTATACGGACACATGATTGTGAAAGATACCCATATAATAAGATAGGTAATGAAATTAATGAAAAAGAAACCTTTCATACCTTTAAAATATATAACGATTTAGAGTATGGAAGAAGCTACATAGTTTCAGTTATAAAAACAATTTCGAATGTTCAATGGGTTTTTTATTATTATTTAAACTTAACATTAATTTTTATTGATTATATAAGACATTAAACATTTATTAAATGATTACACAAGGAATATTTAGTTAATTATAAAATAAAACATATGATTATAAAAATATTAGAAGTATTGTAACTTAAATGAATTACTATGTTACATTTTTTTAGATGAAAAACTAATGTTACAAAACTGTGAAATTAATATATTTTTATTCCAATAATGCTTTGATATTTATAAATTAATATTAGATAAATAATGTAAAAATTGACAACAATGTCATTTTACTATAGATGATATTTTATTAAATTTAAAAAATTAAAAAAAACCATATTCATAGAATTTATTTTTATGTGTTAATTACTACAAAATATGGTCCATTTCTAGACCTATTCATCTTTTATAATTAATATATTTACCCATATATAGTAAAATAATTGTGGGTAAGATGTAGGTTAAAGCTGTATTTTTTTCGTGTTACATACGTTTATTATATAATTAATTTCCAACACACATGGGTTAGTTAATTTTTGAAATTATATCTATTATCTATAATTTAATTGGTATATACTTTCTAATAAATATCATGTTAATTTTGTATTAATGATTTAATTAATTACGATAGAATACAAGTTAGTTAAAAAAAAGCAAAATGATAAAATTGGGAAAACATAGATGTTATGGAGGAAATTATAAAAAAGCAATTATTTTTCTGTGTTTAGGGTTTTGGTAGACCATATTTCCAATTTATTCCATTATTTTTCCATTTTTATCTACATGAGGTAAGGAATTCCTCCCAATAGTTTATACATTTTGGAATTTACAAGGCTTACACTCCTCCTCTTGCACTATAAAATGAAACTCACCTATCCCGCATATTCACACATATATAGCCCTTTTTATGGGAAAAAATATGATAATATTAGATCTAAAAATCCATAAATTCATCTTATAATCCTTACTTTGGTTTTAAATCCATTCAAATAATCCATTTGGTGAAAACCAAAAGGAGTTACCCAAAAAATAGGTATCATCTTTCCTCAAGTTTTTTTGCTTTATTTTCATTCTCCACACCCTAAAATATTATTATTTCAGTATTACAAAATAAAATTTATATGTTTAATACAATGTGATTTTTATATATTATGTTTTATACCTACACATAAACACGCCTCCATCAAATTTGTAAAAGAGTTACCATTCTTTTATGGCGAACTATCACCTCGAGAAATGATGATTGGTCATTATTTCCATTACCACAATTCTAGGTTCTGAATTATGATGGAATTTTTTTTAAATATTATATATAATATATTTGTGTTTTACTAAAACTTATTTTATTATTTATATGGAACCCACACCTTCATGCATTCCATTTTTTGGGGGTACGATAACATCGTATGTGGACGTGCAGACTACCCCCACCTCAAATTTATGTAATAAATTCACAAATTACATGGAATGTATTAAAGATGGTTCTAATAAGAAATATGTGATAGAAATGGAAAATATATTATATTAATGACATAATTTCCTTTATTTAAATTTACATATCATTTTCTTTGTTACCCTTTTCACACACTCAAAAAAGTGATAATGTTGTTCCAGGACATGTGGACAGTGGCCTCCTCGACACAATATGATTCCTTTAATATCACTAAAATTATATATATAAATATATATAATTAAATAAATTTGTATTGGTGAAATAATTATAAATATATAAATATATTATATTATATTCTTTCTTTTTATAGTGATCATTAACAAATTGGAACGTTACTCTTGAATAAGTACAACCTACCATCTCCATGATTGCAATATCAGTTCATTATTATAACAATATTTCATAATTTGTTATTAAAGTATAATTAATATATAATTATTATAATTATTTAATTATTATTATTTTTTATATGTTTATATAATGAGTCTGTTGGACTTAGTCAACCAACCAAATTATTTTTAAAAACATGAATCGAATTTTGTCAAAACACCCAACGTAATATTAGTTTTTTTTATAGTTGTATGCAACATTGAAATAAGTCAATTATTAATAATAATTAACTTGTAAAGTTCTGTGAATGATGTTAATAATTAACAAATGTTTTTTACTTAGGATGATAATGAAACATGTGACAAGTCATGCATAAGGTAAGGGATTTCGTCTCAATTTATATTCCATTGAGACTTATTTGTTGTTATAAATCAATTTAATTTTATATAGTGTATATAATACCATTTTACTTGTTGTATCCTGAATATACTTATTATCATGAAGTTATAGTTTCCATTTAATGTTATTACTTCAAGGGTATTATGATATAAATTTTCAAAGTGGAATGTGACACTTTGAAGTTTTTAAAGACTATTTTCCTTATGAATGTTTTCATGATTGTGTAAGTTTTCATGGGCCGCATACATGATGTCCATTAATTAATAATTTATTTCATATATAATAAATTTATTATTATTATTGTCCAAGATATTTTAACATGATACAATTTATGGATGTATTTTACTCTCAGTTTACTGATAAAATGGAATTTAATTTTATTTCTCACATTTTTATATTTATTATTCCTAATCTAGTTATTTCTGTGGAAAGTGTTATCAGATATTTACATTTCAATGTTTATTTATTCATATAATTTATTTATTTCTTCCACTATAATTTTTCTTAATAATCCTTTTTCTTACACTTATAATGTTTCTATTCCCCAAGTTATGAAGATAAATCCTTTGAATGAGTTACAAGGATGCTGATCATTAATGTAAATTATGTTTTATTTAATTTACCTAGTGTATTATTGGAATTATGTATGTAATATTGTATCTCTAAAACTAAATAACCTTATGATCCTTTAGTATTGGATTAATTGTAATCATAAATATTTAATTAAGTAATGCACCATCTCCGGGATTCTGTGGTTGGCTCATTATAGTTTGTATCAAAGGGTGATTAGAAAAAACAATGGGAAATAGATTTATAAAACATAGATTAGGGATCATTTTCCTAATATAAAACATTTATAATAAATATAGAAGATCATTCATGAATTTTGGTAATGTAGAGATTATGAGGGTCTTCCTTGAAAAACAACCCTACTTGGATAATAAAATTGGATTTGGTTTTATGATAGATATACATATGGGTAACAACTCTGACAAGGTGATTTTGAACTAACTCATGTTTAACCTGGTACATGAAAATAAGCCTTACTATGCACCTCGTTTGAAATTCCAAGGGGATACGCATAAGATAATTTACATTTTCGTGGAATAATATAATAAATGATTTGAATGTAATGATATCCCCAAAGAAAACATTTCTATTATTAAGATATTAGTTTTGGGTGTTTTTTAATTTATGTAAGTTATTTCAATTTTTATAGATTTTACATCGTAATATGTAATCTAGTCCATATATTCATTTAGAAATTGAGACTAATAGAATGAATTTTAACCTCACCAATTTATGTGATGCAATGCGTAAGTAGGATCATATCTATTGTGGTATTTTGATAATATTTCAAAGGTAATTAGACTCCAATTAATTCTCACCATATGAGGACATAATATCATGTTCTAATGTGATAGTGAAAAAAATAATCTATGTATTATGGATTTAGAGGTACACATGATAACAATATAATGATTGGGGAAATTTTGAATTAATAGAATAGGGGAATTTATTTTTATCCTATGTTTAATAATTGTCAAAATAATCACCCTTGTACTTGTTTAAAGGAATGAGAGTTTTAATGGTTTTGAAGGAAAGAAAACTATGATTGTGATTTAATGGATAAGAAAAATTTTCCCAATGTATAATGATTTGGCCACTATGAGTTATGAAAATTAGCAAATAAATTCCTTAAGTGTCAAAGGAATATAATCCAAAAGAGGCTAATGGAACATGTTAATGCTTTTTCTACTACCATAGATAAAGAGGAAAGATTAATATTCATTGGTTTGGATTGAAGAATTATGTTATTTGACTATTTTATCCATAAGGTACTTGTAATGAGAATTATAAAGTATTTAAGTATTTTACTATAATAATTTTTCACCAAGGATTTATAAGTATGTGTGGATTGATATCGGTAACATAGAAATGTGATTAAGCTGCAAGTTGAACATTTTTGGAAGACACATTTTTGAGGGAACAATAATCCTTAATATGATTCAAATAAAAAATTACTAATGTTTGGATAAAGTTATGATTGATATTGATTATATAAATTTGATATTATAGACTACCTTAGAATTGTTTAATGATTGTTTGACAATATGGATTATGCTACCATTGATGGGTTCTAAATAAGTTTTTGATTTAGGGAATATATCAAATAAAATATTTTTTAATAATTAATAAAGAATAATTATAATTTTTTCAATATGTAATTATGGTAATTCTTGTTATTACCATATTTAATGGGAGTATATGATAAAGGTATTCATATGTTCGGAAATTTATAATTTAGTGATGCTTCATGATGATTAAAGGCTAATGATATGTTCATTCTAGAAACTCAATAAAATTATTTCTAAATAGTTGGATTATAATCTCTTTTAAAATTAAAACATTTATAAAATGATTTAATTTCAACTTTTTGTATGTTTTTATATATTGATATATAACTACCCCATATGGAGAATTGTTTCTATAATATTAATACAAAATATTTCAAGGCATAATCAATGGAAATGATTTTGTTTATGAAAACATATATTTAATTAGTCACATAGAGGGTGAAAGAATTATACAACTCTATCAAATTCATCTTGAAATAAAAAATTTATCCAATTATGTTTATTTCTGACGAGTCAATTATTCTTTTTGATCATTGTAGATTTATAGTTTTGGTTTCCTTATTTTTCCATTGATCACCTACTACTTTATGATCAATGAATATAGTTATTTACAATTTTTATCCATGTCCATATTTTTATTTCAAATATATGTTATCCTAAATTTGATCCTATTTATGTGGCCTTCATACTTCACTATCTATCTTATTAAGATGTGGATTTTTCAATAATAGTATTTTTAAATATCAAACCCTAGATTTCCAAGATCAAGTTTAAATAGTGAGGACCCAATTTAATTAAGGTTGGGAGATTATAACAACCCAAGACATTCATATAATTTCATTTTATAATAAATTTATTTTTTTCTATCATGATTTATATACAACACCACGTAAGTCACATGATACACATAACACTGAGTTATTTTGTATGACATGCAATCCCCAGTTTTTACAAGTCATAATGACGCACCTATTTTAATAATAAATTTCTGATTTTTTTTTCACAAAATAAATTTTTTATTCATAATTTATAAATTATCATAGGGTAATTTTTTTGTATGTTTTTTGGAAGCCTGATTTTTGATGAATAGTGAAAAATACTGCATTTTATTTTAAACATACTTTTCAGTTAAATAATAATTAATTTTAAATTTTACATTAAATTGGTTTCTAATGTCACAATAGATAATGTATACATTTATTAATACAAGTTAGGCCATTAGAAAAAATTTTATATCGAAATAATATATAAAAAAATATTAAACATTTTGAATATTTTTAATTGAAATACAAGGTTTCTCCCAACATCATAGGATTGACTCTAAAACCATTTTTTCACTAATATGTATTGAATTTGGTTAAATGTACATAAAAGGCTGTAATAAGTACAATATTTATACTCTAACAATATATATTTAGTTTTTGACCAAAAAAATAGTGAAGGTAACTAAAATTTATTTTAGTGATTAAGGTAGAATAAATCCTAATAAGGGACCTAACATTAAAATAAAGTGCCACAATGACATAGAAACTTTTAAAAATATAGTTGGATGACTATATTTCAACCTTATAAACACATATTTATAATTTTATGAGTCATTAGGTATCATTTTCATGAAATGCTTCCTTATATAAAGTTATATAATGATGAAGTGAAGAATAAACCTTTCATACCGTTATCATTTATAATGATGTAGTGTATGGATTATGCTGCATAGTATCGGGTATAAACATTATTTTTAAAGTTAAAATTATTTTTTCATGGTAATTTAACATTACTTTTTAGAGATTATATAATACATTAAACACATAAGAAGCACTAACACATGTATTATTTTGTTAATAATTAAATAAAATAATGTTTCTAAAAACCATAAAAGTATAGTAAATTAAGTAAATTAATATGTTACATTATTTTTGAGATGAAAATATAAACTTAAATAACTTTTAACATAATATATTTTTATTTAAATATTGTATTTGTATTTTCATATTAGAAATACAGAAATAATGTCAAAATTGACCTTAATGACATTTTACAATAACTGATATTTCATTCAATGATTTAAATTAAATAAAAATACTATATTATTCAATGTGATGTATATGTTTTAATAAATAAAAAATATAATACATTCGTAGAACAATTTATCTTTTAAAATCAACAAATTGACCCATAGATAGTAAAAGCATAGTTTGTATGGTTTTGGTTAAAAGTAGTATTTTTTCATATTGAATGCATTTGTTTTAAAATTAAATTCCAACACACATGGTAATATTAATTTTTGAAATATATTCCATATTTATAATTAAGAGGTTATATATTTTCTAATAAATACCAGCTTAATGTTTTTTTATTTTATAAATGAATTAGGTTGGAAAATGGGTTACTTTAATAAAAACCAAAAAAATAAAATTATGAAATAATATATGTTAAGGAAAAAAATTATAAAAATGAACTTATTTTTGTGTGTTTAATTTTTTGATAGACCATAATTACCATTTAATACATTATTTTCCCATTTTCTAGGCACATGAAGTAAGTTATATCTCCCAATATTATACACCATATGATGTTTAAAAGCACGTAACTCATTCTCCACTATAAAAAGGCACTCACCCCCCCATTATTCACACCTCTCAAGAAATATTAATCACCAAAACTCTACTAAAATAATCACCAAAAATATCTCCCCTTATACAATAATACTCTATATAGAAATATAGGAATCAAAGAATTCCCATGGTGAAAACCAAAAAGAGTTACCCAAAGAAAAGGTAACATCTTTCCTCAAGTTCTTTTATTTTATTTTCATTAAAATCCTTCAAATAATCTCATAACATGTTTAAATAATAATCTCAGTTTCATGAATATACTTATATGTTTTTATATTAAAGGTTATACCTACACTGACGTACACTTCTATTAATTTTTTAACTAACATACCATTCGTGGGTGGTAAACTACCTCCTCATGAAACAATGATTATTGAGTTTTCCTTTATAACCTTTATGGATGGGACTTATGTTGGAAAAAATGTTTTCATATGATATTTTTTTAATACTTCTGTAATTCTTATATAACACATACATCTAGGTGTTCCATTTTTAGGGATTTGATAACATCATTAGTGGACTTGTGGACATTCACCTCCTCAAAGTGATGTGATACGTTAATACATTAAATTGAATTTTTTAAGGGTGGTTTTAATTAAAAATGTGTGACATAAATTAAATATATATAAAATTCATTACATAATTACATTTTTATAAATATAATATATCATTTTATTTATTCCCCTTTTCACACTCTTAAAAAAGTGATAACGTCATTCGTGGACGTGTGGACTACTTCTTCCTCGACATGATGTGTTTAATTTTACCAAAAAGAATTATATATTTGTATATATAATTGAATAAAATAGTATTTAGGATATAATTATCATTTGATAAAGATACAATGTTAGTTACATTATTTCTATAATGATTATTGGAATAATGGGAATGTTACTCATGCGTATGTACGAGTTACCGTCTTCATGATTGCAACATTGGTTCATTTTTCATATAAAATTTTCCAGATAGGTTTTAAAATTATGTCTAATTTATAAATATTATAATTATATAATGATTATTATTATTTAGATGATTATATAATGACCTTTTTGACCATATTTAGCCTATCAAATTTGTTTTTAACACATGAACAAAATTTATTCCAAAACCCCGACGTAAACACAACTGTTATGTAATTGTAAAAAACATTGAAATAAGTGAAGTAAATTTAATAATAAAATTCTAAAATATTATAAATCATGAAAAAAATTGACATAAGTTTATTACTTACCAAGATAAAGACACACATGACAAGTTAGACTCAAGGTATGAAATTTCATCTTATGTTATATTCTATTGATAATTATTTTTTGTAAAGAACCAATTCAATTTTATATTGTGCATATACTACCCATTGGCATGTTATATCATGAATCAATTTGTTATCATGAAATTATAATTTTCATTTAAAGTTATTACTTCATGATGATTATGATTCAAATGTTTCAAGGTGGTATAAGACACTATAGAGTGTTTAATGATTATTTTCTTCAATATTGATTTAATGATATTTCAATGGTGTTTCCATTAATAAAAGTCTAAAACTCCAGTTGTTAAAAATCCTCCATTAAAGATATATTGGTATATTTTTTTTTGTTTATTAAATATAGATATTTTTAAGGCATATTTGTTATTAATTTAATCAATTATTTGATATAAGGAATAATTTGGAAATGCAATAAGTTTTCATGAACAAACATTATATATACCCTAAATACATATATAGGTTCTTATGAGACTTATAGGTTGTAATAATTAAATGTGTTTCTACCTAATGTTTTAAACCATATTTTGAATGGTCTTGACAGTATAGGTTTTAATGTGCCTTAGACATGACGTCCAATAATTAATAATTTCCATCATAAATATTTATTTATTATTATTATCGTCCATGAGATTTTAATATGTTAGAATATTTGAATTAATTTCATTCATAGTTTATGGATTAGGTTGAATGGGTTTCAGTTTCTGACCATGGCATATTTATTAGGCCTTATCTAGTTTTTTAAATGACATGTGTTATCAGTTATTATCATTCCATATTTATTGATTCTCATAAATTCTTTTTTTCCACATTACATTATATTACTGAGAATTTGAGTTTATCTTATTTATGTTTCAATACCCCAGGTTATGAAGTGGAATACATTGAATGAGTTTCAAGGTTGCTGAGCTTTTAAGTATGTTACACTTTATTTAACATTCCTTGTGTATTTTGGGTATTATGTATGTAATATAATCATTCAAAATATACTAATATTTATATTATTTAAGGATATAAATTCATATAATCATACTAATGTAATAAAGTAATGAAATGCCTCAAGGATTTTGGGGTTGTGTAATTAAAAATCTGTTGGTGACTTCTTTACTAGGGTGAATCAAATTGTAACAGTATCATATGTCTTGTAATTCTCCCGGAAAAAATTTATGCCAAAGTTTCAGTGTTGGAAGATATGGATCCAAAAATATTTTTTTGGATGATTTTCATACTAATCTCATTAATTATGAAATTAGAAGAGATAAATATTTGAAATTAAAAAACTAAATTTTATAGAGAAATATACATCAATGTTTCCATGAATGGAATGTATAAGAAGGTTCTGGACATAGAATATTTTTTTTATTACATAGCATAAACTTATGAAAGAATTTGATAATAAGTATTAAGAAACATTCCAATGAAAAAATATTTATGATTATGAAATTGGATATGCTTAAATTAAAGTATTTATGTTAATCAATATTTAAAATTATTTTTTTTATAATTTTATGATGTAATATAGTATATTCCATTTTTTAGAAATGGTGAATTGAAGGAGTAAGGGAATTTATAATCATAACAATATAGAGTTTTACTTATTGTGGAATATAATATAGCTTGTATTGGAACTAAGAATGTTATAACCATATTTTTATAGCTTATTCTAACCATGAAGAATAACCATAGTACAACTATGCTAGATTGTTTCATGGGGTAGAATCCCCTGTATTTTAGTGGGGGAAAATAATCCAGTTGTAGTTAAGGAATGGATCATGTACCTTTAAAAGATATTTCTGGAACCAGGATGTAATTAAAATGAAAATTTTATACTTATAGTGCATTTTCTCAATGAATATTATTATTAATGGTGGTAATTGATCTAGAACACTAATGAGAAAGAGAAAATAGAGCTCAAGGTATGACATGAGCTTAAAGAGTCATTATTTGAAAAATATTTCCCTCATGAGAAACAAATTGAGGTGAATATAATGTACCGTATTTTAAATAAATAGGAATAATAAAGTGTTATTGAGTATAAATATTATATTACATGACTATAAAAGTATTCTATATATTACATACGCAACACACAAGTAAATATTGACCTTTTATTTAATGATCTAAAGAAATTTCTTTTAAGGGTATTGGCATTCCAAAAAATTTCATCAAATGATAAAATATTTTTATATAAAATGGGGAATGTGAGATAATTATATATGTTTTATGAATTAAATGTGAATACAGATAAAAAGAGGGTAGTTAAGAAACTCATGGATAAAGGGAATAAGGTAATGAAAAATTTCCCCACGTTTTATCACTTTGAATGGAATCACATTGGGAAATCGTTGAAATGTTGGTTAGTTTGTTATATGTGTAGGGAAAAGGGTCACCAAGCCAAATAATTAAATGTAAAGAATGATATTATTATTTTTTATTATATTAACTACAGTGAAATGGGGAAATAAATAAATAAATTTCTCAAACATCAAGAGAATGTACCTCTAAAAAATCCATGGTGTCACACTTGAGTTTTTGATTTCACCTTTTGTCATTGTTAATTTTATTATCTAGATTTTCTCTCTCGTTTCAGTTGTTAAAATATTGAATTTTTTTATGATAATTTCTTTATATCTATTATCAAGGTCATTAATTAGTTTCCTATATAATTTTTAGGTAAAAAATGAATGTTTTTGTTTTGGTTGTAAAATTTGCACGTCAGTGCATAGTTTTTCAAACCGTGCTCCATTATCCAAGAAACCATATAGCCTATAGACATTTTTTTATACGAGGAAACCATATATTTTTCTAATGTTTTGTAAAAATTTTGGATAACCATGCATTTTGTGGCTCTTGGAAAATTATTGGCGCATGGTTGTCACATGGTTGAGTAAACAGTTTGGGAAAATCGTGCGTCTTTTCTATGTCATTAAAAATCTGAAAATTATGGTTGTTTTCTCACAAGAATTAACCCCAAATCCACATTTCTATCCCCATTGGACATCCCTAGACCTAGTAGGATCCCTAAACCCCCATTTTCTCTTGTTGACTCTATCATTTTTGTCAGTTTATTGTGTATTTTCCAGGGAAACATCATGTAAGTGAGCTCCTTCACTAATTTATCCTCTTTTCAAATGTTTCTCTTACTACTCTTGTTGGGATTCATTTTTCCTATGGGTTTTATGAAATAATGAGGTTAATTTATTTTGTTTTTGAGTATGATCTGGATGAATAGTTTTTAATCATTCCTTTATAGTGTATTTTGGTGGTGAGTTGCAGTTTTGTATCATTTTCTAGAATTTTCAAAGTACAAGGTAGGTAGTTCCATGAAATTACATTATTGGGTGATTTTTGCATAAATTTTTATTTAGTTTAAGTATTATAGAGTTTAATTTTGGGGCGGAAAATATATTTTGGATGTGTATTTATATATATATGTTATGGAAATGGGTTATATAAAATAAAATGGTTGTGTTATTGTATGGTGAATCATGGATGTGTTTCACTGGTTTCATGGAAGTGGTGAAATGTTATTTCAACGGCACATAAGATGGTGGTGTGTTTTATAGAGTGTCTTCAAAGGAAATGGATTTTTATGTAATGATGGCCATCTTGTTGTGGAATTTAATTTGACTTGTGAATTTTTTAAAAGTTATGAGGCATGTTTAATGTAAAATTGGTTTATGTGTTTATTTTAAAAGAATATTATCCCATATAAATGGTTAAATTTAATAAATAATTTTTTCTAATGTATTAAAATGTGTTTCTAAAAAATTTAACGTGGTAATAAATTTATTTCTGAATGGAATCAGTGTTTGTTTGGAAATTTATAATGGGTTTGGTTAGGTGGAAGATGTGATTTCCTTGTCTTCCTGAGATCTTTTTTATTGTGTGATAGAAGTATTGATATATGTGACATGCGATGTGTGAAATTGAGCGCAAAGTAAATCCCAAGTATCCAAGTGGGAAAACTAGAACTACTATGCTAGTAATTTAGAAGTGGCAAGACCAAACATTGCTAGTTGATTTATGCTAGTCATCTTGGAAGAAGAAAATCCTGGATTTACAGAGCATAATTGAAGATTACAACACTAACTAAACAATATGAAATTTTTTTACACACTGCCCACGGGATATTACCTCCAAGTGTATCATGCATCAAAAATCTGATGGTTGTGGTTTATATACCATGTTTCACTGAGGTATGAGGTTTCTATAGTTCCACTTATTCTTGATACCATTAGAGATTTACCTGGTGTGATCTATTTAAACATAATGATTGTGTAATGTTGTGCTATCTTTTTTTATACAGTGGACCTTGTTTGTGGATTTAATTTTGAATAATGTTTATTGAAAAATGATTACGCCTTAAAAATGTTTTTATTCATAATTTTCTTTCATAAAATTTTCTCTTAAATATGATTTAAAATATTTTACATAAATGTGCATAATATTTTTTTTCTTAATGTTTTTGCATGTAATCCATTCTTTTGGGTGGCATCATAATGGAATTTGGCTCACACCCTATATACACCATTGAGAGTATGATGACCTTATTATTTATGACCTAGGTAAAATCATGTTGTCTCATAGTGACGATAAGGGATCCAATTTCTAGCACCTCAAATTGTTTCAGGTATTTTTGGTGGTGGATTGAGGGATGTTTCCCCCATGTAATATATAGTTTTTTGGGATATGTTTTGTTTCCATAAATTTTTATTATTTTTGTTATTTGGATTAATTTGTAAACATTTATTCTGAAATTGGTTTCTCATTGTCTGGATTTGGTTATTTATTATTGTGATGATTATTTATATTGGTTTTTAATGTTTATATAAATGGGTGAAATATATAAAACCCCAAGCTTCCACCTTATGCTTCTTTTTGAATAATAAAATAGTGTGGGTTTTACGCAACTTCGAGTTCTAACACACACCACAACCAATCAAACTAGTCATTATGAATAGTAAGAAACACTTTTTAAAATTTTAAAAATTTTATCTTTTAAAATGGACTTCCTTTTTGGATTTATAATATCTAAATTATCCTAGGCTGAAATTTTTGTATTATTCTGAAAACATTCAATTTTTGATGAATAGTGAAAAACACTGAGTTATAGTTTAAAACCGAATTTTTATCTAAATAATTATTTATTTTATTTAAATTTATTTTTGGTCAAAATAGATACATAGTACATATATAAGTTCAATGTAATTAATTGGAGTCAGTTTATAATAATTTTAGCTATATAAAAATTTTATTAAACATTCACCGTCTTTTACCCATCTCCTAGGAGAATTTGAAAATTCACATAAAACATAATTTTAACCCTTCTATGAGTGGAATTTTGAAAATAATAGAGACACAGTTAATATGAGTGGTTCAATAAGATAATTTTTTTTGGTTAATAGTAACTTTTTACTTTTATTTACCACTGTTAAATGTAAACAGGGTAATTAAGGGTAAAAAGATATTATTATTTCCCTAACACAAGACCTAATTCTATTGGATAAGTTTAATTCGAAGAAAAACAAACTTATAAATAAAATATGAACTTCTTTGGTACACTTGGATTAGATTAGTACATTTATTATTATTTAATTCAAAGAAGAGTTAAAATGGTTAAAATCAATGTTTAATAACTAAAACATTTTTAATATAGAGTTATACATAAGAAAAATTTAATTATAAATATTAATTAGAAATATAAAAATATTTACTACATAATGGAGTTTTATTTATAATTTTTATAAATTTAATAATTTAATTTATTTTTGACACAATGATGATGCAGTAATTACGTTGTTAGTGAAATATTAAAAGAATTGATATTATAAATACCAAAATAAATATATTTTGAGACATTTAATTAATTCCAAGAATTTTATAGGTACTATGAAATGTTAGTTTTGATTAAATGAATTAGGTTCGATGTAATAATGATGTTATGAATTTTGAAAAAACAAAATACCAAATAGTGTCAAAATTGACATAAATGTGTTTTTAAAAAACATATTATATTATTAATTGATATTGAATTCCTAAAAATCTAAGGATCTAACAAGATACTTAGATAATGAATGATTTATCATTAATGGACCACTTGGCGGGACTCTAAGAAGTTTATAGTAAGTGTATCTACTATATAGTATAACAATACAAACAGATATGGTAAATGTCAAAATATTTAATTAAGAATTAAATATAAATGATAAGGTTAATATAGTGACCCAAACCTGTCTAAAATATAATTGTTAAAATATTTCGACTCATACCAACCTTATCATAGAAATAAGTCACTTTGTAGCAATTATAAACCGAATATGAATTTATTATATAATAATATTTTACGTTTTCCTAAGGTGCCACTCACCCCTCTAATAAAAGGGAACCCCCCCCCCCTCTCTCAATTTCTCACCTTAAAAGCCTTTTGGATTGGCCAACACCTACCCAATTAACCTCTCAGATTCCCTCACCTCAATCTAGAGTCCTTAGTTTAATCATAAAGTCAATGTAATGGACCCTTTTGATCAAATCAAAAAGAAGAACTCGAAGAAGATGTAATGTTTTCACCTTCCTCTTTCAAGTTCCTTTCTTCTTCCACATCTTCATTCTTTGTTATATCCATTATTAAATAATAACTCCATTATATTATATATACTATGATGTTATTATAAATATGGTACAACCATATTCAGTTTTCTATCCATCCCTTGGATGACATGTCACCATACGTGCATACATATGGCTTACCATCTCCACGTCGTGGTGTAGTTGTTATTCAATACATTATTATTTGGATGGGTATAATAATGATGTGTAATTTATGTAAATAATAAATATTGCATGATAATTATTCTTCATAAATTATACACCATACAATTACATATTATTTTAATATATAAATAATGATATTGTCACTCGTGCGTACGTACGAACTACCGTCTTCATGAACGCGATGAGATTCATTCCCCATCGTATCCATTCAAGAATAATTTTCATTTTATGATTAAAAATAATTTTTAAGGACATGATATCATTATCTATATGAATAAGATACAAGTTGTGGATAACAAACAGGGCTTACGTAACAAAACATATAAAAGAAAATGAGTAAGTGAACACCCGAAACAACGATAATACTAAAATATTATTTACAAAACAATATTAAAAGATCATATATGATATCATATTTATGTATATTATTATTTTATAATTTAATAACAATTAATTAACTATTATACAAGAGGTTAACCTACCCTCAACCATGGAAAATTACAAGGTAAGGGTTTATTTCATAATATCTCTTTTATCTAAGGTTGTTTATAAGTAAGTATATACTTTGACTTCTTTATCATCCACATCCATGTTTCATAAAATTGTATTTCAAAAAAAATTTACAATTTACTAGAAAATGGGTTAAAGTCATTTATACCCTTATGTGTCTTGAAAGGAATCTTTCCGTCGTTTTCCAAATAAGGTACTTTTTGACCTTTTTGATAAATTTAAGGTAAGAATGTTTTTTAACTTATAAGGTGGGTTCATCTATTTTCCTCCATTATAAAATCATCAAAGATTACCTTACAAGATTATAAGAATATTTTAAAAATAAAATTTTCCTTTATAATTATGTGACGGTTAAATAATTTCAAAATAGAAAGCAATATTTCTCTAAAAAGGGTTTTGATTTTATCTTTGTCAACATCCTTTAATGGATTTTATGTTTATTTGAAGTTGATTTATTATGATACAAAACTTCCATATTGTATTAAATGTTTTGTGATATGTTTGACTATAGATGTGTTATTTATATACCATTCAAGGTTTATAGATAAATTAATTACATTTCGTATGCTTGATTAAATACGAATGTTTATATTATGTTTAATCCTTTTCATATGAAGAATGCATTGGACTTAGTAAGTGACGGGTGGAGCCCACTATAGCTCCTAAATGCATTGGTAGGTCTCATGACACAATCTAGTGTCTTGGAAAAAGGGTTTGACAATAACATATTTTTAGTCTTGGCATAAGGCAATGACTATGTGCTTGGTATAGTCTGGTATTATGTATTCCATTATTATAAAAGTGGTTATTAATATTAAATGTGATTATTTGACTAGAAGAATATCTATGTGAATAATTAAATGGAATTATTTCATTTTATTTTTCTATATTATGATGATGTTCAGGTTTAAAAGGATTTTGTTTCAGTTATACATTGGCTTAAATGTTTATGTTTATTTATAGAAGTATCTGCTATATTGTTATCTTTACTGATCATCTGTGCTCACCCATTTCAGTGTTTAATTTTTCCCAAGATGTGAAGAAGTATTTTATGAATGACCTGCAGGGATAGTATGAGGGGATATGAAGATAAGATGTTGTTGTAGAGTTTTTCACTTTATTATGTAATGTATGTCTTATGAATATATCTAGTGTTTCCAAGGCTACAAACTAATAGATCTTTCAAAATTTGATCATCTGTGATAATGCCAATATTATGTAATAATGCACCGACTCTAGGTAACTGGGGTTAGGGAATTATAGTTGGTATTAGAGGACGTTTAGTACAAACCTTGGGAGATATATTTACATAAACTCTGATTAGAGTACATAGACCTAAGATGAACATTGAGAAGTATAGAAGAACATCCTAGAATTTTGGTATTGTAGAGATTTTTTGAGTTTTCTGAGTAATACATCCCTTTCTGGATACGAGCAGGTAAAGGTGGCTCTATAATAGATGTACCTAAGGGTAAAACCTGAAAACACTTCATTGAGCTAGACTCGAACGGGAACTGGTGCACGACAATAGGCCATGCTGCACTCTTGGTTACGAAACTCCCATGGGATATGATTAGGATAATTCTAATTTTCGTTACAAACAATTAGGACGAGTTTATTAGTATATACTTCCTCAAAGAAAAATATTTATGACTATGGATTATATCCATAAACTATTCCATTCATGTTAAGTGTTTTAAAAGTTTGGATTTATGTATTACAATTCATAAACTAATCTAGTGTATGCCATTATTTAGAAATGGTTCCTAGTGGAAGAAATAAAAACTGTATCAATGCATGCACATCATGTAGGGATCACCCTCCTACTCAAGATAATTATAGTGGAGCTGGTGCTGAAACTGGTGCTAATCAGCTAATCACCATATTGGGACTACTCACTCAGATTATGAATAATAACCTTACCCGTATGGAGCACCCAAATCCACAGCTTGGAGCATCAACGTTAGATCGCTTCATGAGTAAACAACCACCAACAGTCAATGGGAGTACAATTCCATTAGTGGCGGAGAAATGGATAAATTCTTAGGGAAAATATTCCATGCCTTGGGGAGTAGTGAAATGGAAAAAGTTATCATGGCAGTTTACTGCCTCACTGGAGATGCTGACCAATGTTTGTCATTGATTCAAAACACGAAGGAAGATGATGAAGTATAAAATATGTAATGGAGGGAGTTTAAAGATATTTTCTTAGAAAAATACTTTTCTCGTGACCATCGAGTAGATATGGAATGAAAATTTCGGAGTTTGATGCGAAGGGAGGATAAGAATGTCACAATGTATGTGGCTAACTTTAAAAGGTTAGCGAGGCATGCTACATATTATATACATTACCGAAGAAGTAAGATTTATTGTTTCTTTTATGGGTTAAAACCATTTCTATGTCGAGAATTTTTCTCACAATCCTTATCATCGTACAAAGATATTGTCTCACGCGCTATCAATACTGAAAAAGAATTCTCTATGTCTTATGACTTTAAAAATCAAGAGAAGAAGAGATCTGCTAATCACTCTGGTAATAGAAATAAGGGGAAGAGGGGAAAAGTTTATTATCCAGCCTACAATAAATGTTGGAAGAAACACCTCGGTACTTCCTTGATAGGATTGGGAGTCTGTTATAAGTGTGGTGAAAAAGGCCACCAAGCTCATGATTCCAAGGGAAAGAATGAAGCTACCAATGTTCAATGATACAATTGTAGGGAGATGGGATATTATGCAAATTAATGTCCTAAGCGTTAGGGGAACTTACCTCAGAAAAGGCCAATGGATCAGGGCCAAGCGTGTGTGATCACTATTGCTGAGGTAAAAGATCTAAAACATGTGGTGGCGCGTAATTTAATGGTTACCTCAAGTTTATCCAATGCATTATTTGATTCTAGATCATCGCATTGTTTTATATCTTCCCAGTTTTTTAAGAAAATTAGATATTTTCAATTTGATTTAACAAGGGAATTGTCAGTTAAAACTCTTAAGGGGAGTATCATCACTACATATAATTGTGAATCTGTTCCCATAAAGAGCGTATAAATGTTCTTTATATGCTGATCTCATCATCATACCTATGATTGAGTTTGATATAATCCTTGGTATGGATTGGATTTTAGAATGTGATGTGAAGATTTATTGTAATAAGAAGGAGGTTATGATTATTTATGAAGATTATAATGAACACCTTATCTTTAGAGCAGAATCGTTATCACCTAATTCTTATCTAGATCCACCCCTAATAGCTCAACTAAATTCAATTATTAGAGAGGAAGAGAATGAGCTGACAGTGGGTGAGGAAAGAAATGTTAAAATTGAGGATATACCTATTGTGAGAGAATATATTGATGTGTTTCTAAAAGATTTATCTGGAAATCCACTAGAATGAGAAATTGTGTTTTCCATTGATTTAACTTCCAGATCAAGGCCCATATCGAAGACCCCTTATAGAATGGACATTGTGGAATTAGTGGAACTAAATAAACAACTAGATAAATTTAGTAATAAGGTATTTATTCTCCCTAGTGTTTCTCCATGGGGAGCCCCTATCTATTTTTTTATGAAGAAAGATGAATCTATGAGGTCATGTATCGACTATAGGAAGATCAATGTTATAACAATGAAGAACAAGTATCCCCTACCTCGCATTGATGATTTATTCAACCAACTTCATGGAGCTCAATATTTTTCAAAGATTGACCTTCGAAATGGATACCATCAGCTGTGTGTGAAGAAGGAAGACATTCCGAAGACAGCATTTTGAACCAGGTATGGGCATTATGAGTTTATAGTAATGACTTTTGAATTGACTAATGCACCCTCTGTATTCATGGATCTAATGAACAGAGTTTTCAAGGAATATTTCAATGATTTTTAGTGGTATTTATTGATGAAATCTTGGTATTGTCCAAAAGCTACGAAGATCATGAAAATCACTTCCGCATTATCCAAAAGACTCTAAGAAGACATGATTTATATGGTAAGTTTAGCAAGAGTGAATTCGGGCTACATGAGATTTCTTTTCATGGCCATATTGTCTCGAATGATGGAATATTCATTGATCATTCTTAGACCAATGACATCGATGAATGGCCAGAACCAACGAGTTTAACAGTGGTACGTAGTTCTATTGGTTTAGCAGGTTATTAGCGGCGTTTCATCCAGAATTTTGCACGATTGGCTAACCCATTAATGAAGATGAAATGTATAGGGGTTAAATTTATTTTTACCAAAGAGTGTGAATAATGTTTTGAAGAGCATTAGAAAATATTAGTCAATTCTCCAATATTGACACTATTATCGGTGAATGATGGGTTTGTTATTTATAATTATGCTTCAAAAAAAGGACTTTGTTGTGTTCTTAGGCAGAATGATAGGGTTATTTCTTATGCATCACGACAGTTGCAATTTCATGAAAAAAACTATCATACTCATGATCCTGATTAGCTACAACAATATTTGCTTTGAAGATATGTAGATTTAATCTCAATGGTGAAAAATGTGAGATATATACTGATCAAAAGAGTTTGAAGTATATTTTCTCCAAGAATGAACTCAACATGAGGCAATGGTGATGGCTTGAATTACATAAGGATTATGATTTCACGATACACTACCACCCAGGGAAGTGAAATATGATGTCAGATGCTTTGAGCAGAAATGATCATGGAGTTTTGGACCAAATGAGTGTTGAAAGGGATCCAATTTTAATGGAACATGAAAATTTGGATATGGAAATAACCATGCATGCTGAAACATTGATACTTTTTCAAATGGTTTCCAAACCATTATTATTAGGAAGGATTAAGAGTTCTTATACCGATGATGAATAATTTGAAAAGAAGATTGAATCTGTGAATGATGGGAGATTGAGTGACATTGTGTATAAAGAAGGAATTTTGAAAATTGGGAAGATACTTTGTGTTCTAGATATAACTGATCTAAAAATGGAATTTTTGGATGATTCTCATAGTTCCAATTTCTCTATACACATTGGGAGAACAAAAATGTATAGGAATTTGAGGGGACATTTTTGGTGGGACAAAATGGAGAGAAAGATTTCTGATTTTGTGTCAAGATGTACGGTTTGTCAACAAGTGATAGCTGAAGGAAACAGCCTGAAGGATTCATGCAACCACTTCCCGTACCTGAGTGGAGATGGGATAATATTACAATGGACTTTGTAATGGGACTACCAAAGACTCCTAGAAGGAATGATGCAATAGGAGTCATGGTTGATCGGCTTACCATGTTAGCGCCTTTTCTTGTTATAAGAGAATATATACCACTTGAACGTCTAGAAAGACTATATATTAATGAAGTTATTAAACTTCATGGAGTACCCCTATCGATTGTTTCTGATAATGATCATCATTTTAGTTCATGATTCTGGAAATTATTCAGAAAGCCCTAGATACTGATCTTTGTTTGATCATTTCTTACCACCCCAAAACTGATTGAAAATCAGTACAAACTATTCAAACCTTAGAAGACATGTTGAGATCCTGATCACTTGACGTTCTGTGTATGTGGGATCAATGTTTACCTCTGCTGGAATTTTCTTATAAAAATTGCTTCCATTCAAGTATTCAGATGGCACCAAATGAAGTGATATACAGAAATAGATGTTTCACACCAACCTATTGGGATGATGTTGGTGAAATAAAACTCGTAGGCCCATAACTAGTGGAAGAAACGATGGAAAAGGTGAAGGTAATCCAAAACCACATCAAAGAATCTCAAAGTAGGTAGAAGAGCAATTCCGATAACTGAAGGAAGGATTTGGAATTTCAGGTAGGATATCATGTTTTCTTGAAGGCATCTCCATGGAAGGGTGTTATACATTTCTCTAGGAAAGGGAAAATTGAGTCTTAGTTACTTTGGACCTTTCAATATTCTAGAACGAATTGGGGCTGTAGCTTACCGGTAGGAAATGCTGCCAAATATCTCCAAAGCTAGTGATGTGTTCCACGTATCACTGTTGAAAAAATATATTCCTGAGATAACGCATGTACTCTCTAATGAGGATGTAGAACTGCAACCCGATCTGTCTTACTATGAAGAGCCCGTCAGGAATCTTGAAAGCAGAGATCTAGTGTTGAGAAACCGGATGACTCGTATGGTAAATGTTCTATTGAGAAACCAAGATGGGAGAGCCAATGTGGGAACTTGGGGAACTTATGATGAAGAACCACATAATTCTTTTTATGCAGTAGTATTCTAGAAATTTTGAGAAAGATATTATTTGAAGGAGGTGATAATGTAACACCCCAAGCTTCCACGGTACACTTCTCTTTAAATAATACAATTGCGTGTGTTGTACATAACTTCGAGTTCTAACACACACCACAACCAATCAAACTAGACTTTATGTGTAGTTAAACCCACTATTTGAAATTTGATAAATTTTACATCCATAATGGGCTTCATTTTTGGATTCGGAATATCGAAATTATCCTAGGGTGAAATATAGGTATTTTTCTGAAAACATTAAATTTTATATGAATATTGAAAAACACAGAGTTATAGTTTAAAAACAAAATTTTATTTAAATAATTATTTATTTTATATAAATTTATTCTAGTTCAAAATAGATGCATAATTCCTATATAAGTTCAATTTAACTTATTGTAGTCTGTTTATAATAATTTTAGATACATAAAAATTTATTGAACTTTTCACCGTCTTTTAGGTATCTCCTAGGAGAATTTTCAAATTCACATAAAACATAATTTTACCACTTATGTATGTGTAATTTCTAAAATCCTAGAGACACGGTTAATATTAATGAGTAAAATGTGGTTCAATAAGATAAAAATAATTTTGGGTGAATAGTAAATTTTTACTTTTATTTACCACGGTTAAATGTAAATAGGGTAATTAAGGGTAAAATGATATTATTATTACCCTAACACACGTCCTAATTCTATTGGATATGTATAATTCTACCAAAAAAGCTTATAAATAAAATATGAACTTCTTTGGTACACTTGGATTTGATTAGGACATTTATTATTATTTAATTCAAAAAAGAGTTAGTAGTGTTAAAATAAATGTTTAATAACTAAAACGTTTCTAATATAGAGTTATACATAAGATAAATTCAATTATAAATATTCATTAGAAATCAAAAAATATTTACTATATAATGGTATTTTTTTTATGATTTCTATAAATTAAATAATTTAATTTAATTTTGACACAATGACGATGTTGTAATTACATTATTAGTGAAATATTAATAGAATTGAAATTATAAATACCTAAATAAATATAATTTGAGACTTTTAAGGTATTCCACGAATTTTATAGGTACTATGACATGCTATGTTTGATTAAATGAATTAGGTTCGAAGTAATAATGTAGTTATTAATTTTGAAAAAACAAAATACCAGAGTGTCAAAATTGACATAAAAGAGTTTTTGAAATAAATATTATATTATTAATTGATATTCAATTACTAAAAATCTATGTTTCAGCCAATATACTTATATAATGATAGGTGTATCATTAATGGACCACATCGAGGTCTCTTGGAAATATATAGTAGGAGTATTAACTATATAATAGAAAAATACAAAGAGACATGGTAAATGTCAAACTATTTAACTTAGAGTTAAAAATAAATGATAAGATTAATATATTGACCCAAACTTGTCTAAAATCTATTTGATAAAATATTTAGACCAATACCCACCTTATCCTAGAAATAAGTCACTTTGGAGAAATTATAAACCATATATGAATTTATTATAAAATAATATTTTATGTTTTCCTAATGTGCCCCTCACCGCTCTTATAAACGGTCACTCCCCCTTCTCTCAATTTCACACCTTCAAAGCCTTTTGGATCGGCCAACCCCTACCCAAATATCCTATCATCTTTCCTTAATTCAACCTAGAGTCCATATTTTGGTCAGAAAGAAAACCTAGGGTCTCCTTTTGATCAAATAAAAAGGATGATCCTGAAGAAGAGGTAATGTTTTCACCACCTTATTTCAAGTTCCTTTCTTCTTCCACTTCTTCGTTCATTGTTATTTAAATTCTAAAATAATAACTCCAGTATCTTCTATATACATTGATGTTATTATAAAAATGGTACAACCATATTCATTATTCTATATATCCCTTGGATGATATGTCACCATATGTGCTTACTAACGGCTTACCGTCTCCACATCATGGTGTAATTGTTATTCAATACATTATTATTTGGATGGGTATAATAATGATGTGTAATTCATGTAAATAATAAATATAACATGAAAATTATTCTATATATATGATACAACATCCAATTATATATTATTTTAATATCAAAAGAGTGATATTGTCCCTTGTGCGTACGTACAGACTGCCGTCTCTACGAACGCGATGAGATTCATTCATCATCATATCCATTCAAGACTAATTTTCATTTTGTAATTAAAAATAATTTTTATGGACTTGATATAATTTTGTATATGAATAATATAAAACCTATGGATAACAAAAAAGGCCTATGTAACAAACGATATAAATGAACACAAGTAAGTGAACACCAGAAATGATGATAATACTAAAATATTATTAACAAAGAAATATTAAAAATCATATATGATATCATATTTATGTATATGATTCTTGTATAATTTAATAACAATTATATAACTATTATATAGGAGGCTAACCTACCCTCGACCAAGGAAAATTACAAGGTAAGGGTTTATTTCACAATCTCTTCATTATCCGAGGTTTTTTATACGTAATTATCAACTGAACATCATTATCATGTACATCCATGTGTCATAAAAATGTATTTCAAAAAGATTTTACTATTTACTAGATAATGGGTTAATGTAATTTATACCCTTATGTGTCTTGAAAGAAATATTTCTGTCGTTTTCAAAACAAGGTACTTTTTGACCTTTTTGTCAAATTTTAGGTAAGAATTTTATTTAACTTATACGGCGAGTGCACCTATTTTCCGCCGTAATAAAATCATCAAAATATGCCTTAAAATATAATAATATTATTTTAAAAATAAATTTTTTCTTTATAATTATGTGACTCTTAAATAAT
This sequence comes from Viscum album, assembly GCA_963277665.1. NCBI lineage: Eukaryota > Viridiplantae > Streptophyta > Magnoliopsida > Santalales > Viscaceae > Viscum > Viscum album. The sequence continues at coordinate 2,131,101,351 of OY728161.1, read as the reverse complement.
TTCAAAATGGAAAGCGATATTTCTCTAAAAAGTGTTTTGATTTCATCAACGTCAACATCATTTAATGGATTTTAAGTTTATTTGAAGTTGATTTATTATGATACCAAACTACAATATTGTATTGAAGGTTTTGTGATATTTTTGACTATGGATGTGTTATTTATATACCATTAATGGTTTATTGATAAACTGATGAAATTTTGTATGCTTGTTTTAATACTAATGTCAATGTTATGTTTTAACCATTTCATTTGAGGAATTCATTAGACTTAGTATGTGACGGGTGGAGCCTGCTATAGCTCCTCGATGAATTGGTAGGTATCATGAGACAAACTAGTTTCTTGGAATAAGACCTTGACAAAATATTATTTGTAATCTTGGCACAAGGCCTTGACTATGTGGTTATGATAGTCTGGCATTATACATTCCATTATTATGAAAGTGTTTATTGATATTTCATGTGATTATTCGACTAGTAGAATATCCATGTGAATAGATAAATGAAATAATTTCATTTTTACCATTTCCATATTATGATGATGTTCAAGTTTAAAAGGCTTTTTTTAGTTATACATTTCCTTAAATGGTTTTGTTTATTTATGAAATAATCCGCTATATTGATATCCTTATTGAGCATCTGTGATCACCCCTTTCAATGTTTTTTTCCCTGAATGTGAAGAGTATTTTATGAATGACCTAAAGGGATAGTATGAGGGGACATGAAGACAATATGTTGTTGTAGTTTTTTTCACTTTATGTTGTAATGTAAGACTTATTAATATATCTAGTGTTTCCAAGGCTACTAAACTAATTGATCTTTTGAGATTTTGTCTTTTATGATCATTTCAATGTAATGTAATAATGCACCGACTCTAGGTAACTGGGGTCGGGGAATTATAAAATAGTTTCCAAAGTATAATATTTATACCCATTCACTTTTTCACATCCCGTAGGGATCATGAACTCCATTGGGGCCATTCAACGGACTAGGATGGGTGTTAGGTTGGATGGATCTCATGCTTGGTTCGTGGCAATATGGTATTAGTGAATGATGTATATTTAAAAGACATAGAATTATGTGAACCCTATTATATTTGGGATGTCAAGGTTGATGGATCAGGATTTTTTAATCTCAATTTGTTGGTCTAGGGGAGTGTGTGGCCACCACTTTCTGGACCGAACCATGATTTTCCATGTGAAGTCATATTTCCTCTTATTTCATTAGTTCTTGTGGTTTGTTATATGATTCTGAAGTTAAAGGTTAGTTGGGTCAATGGTACATGTGTTATAATAAGGCATATAAATACATGTGTAACTAGGGAAGTGGTTTGAGAATATTATTTATGATGGTCGAACAATTGGCATATGAAATCCTACCATATAACCAAGTGACCCATCCACAGTGGTTTACCGTTATGAATTATTTTGGGAATTCTTTGGTTCTAAAAATTGTTTAAAAAACCACTATTTTAGAATTTTGAAAAATGTATTTTGAAATGGTAATGGGTTAATTTTGGGAGAATCAAAGATGAATTTTTTTAATCATTCTGATGGAATATTTGGAAGAGTAAATATTTGTAATGGGATTTCTAGGTAATGTAGGAATGATTTTATTGAATTTATTTTAATAAAAACATATGGTTTTTAGAAATTAATTCTATGGAAAATAAAATTTTCCACCAATTAAGGTTTTGTGAACTTGTTTTAAATAAGAACAGAGTATTATTAATTCAATACTTATTAATGAAATGGGATGGTTGTATTGCAAGAAATGTTTTTAAATGATATTTTTCAAGCAGTTGAAAAATATTTTTGATTGAAATGATTTTTTTGGATTCATTTCTTGAGTTAGAAAAAGGTTTTTGATAAGGGGGTTAGCTGTATTTTTAATTTTTTTACGAAATCTTGAAATTTGAAAGTGGATTGAGAAGTGTAAAGTGTGGGTTGAATTTCTTTCTTTTTAATGAGGAAAAGTTTTCTTGATCATGGATATTATAATGAATGAAAACGTTCATGGATATGTGTGTAAATTTTGATGGTTTATGACATATGGTGATGGGTGATTGGTTTTTCACAAGAATATGCATGTGTGAGGCTCCATGGAATACCATTAGTTAGTGTGAAACCGACCAAGATTGTTTTCTTTTCAAAGGTGATTTTTATAGAAGGTGTGATGTTTTGATAACCCATTGTTTTATGATGTTTCTCCTTGTGGTTTTATAATGTTTATTTCCAGGTCTTTTGAGTATGATAACTCTTCATAAATGAATGGTTTTTCATGGTTGAGATTTATCATTGAGTTGATTATGAGATAATTCTTTGTGAATTGTTTTGAAAACAGTTTTGGGATGCCTTTAAGTTGGTTCCTTTGGTGTGTTTGGTGTTTTTCTGTGGTATGTTATGGATGATGGATTAGTTTTATTGGGTCTTCAATTTCATTGTGGGATAGTGTACACCCACAAAATTATTTGATTTATATTTGAAGTGTGGACATGGGAGGTTAACCACTAGAAAACACAGTAGATAATAAATTTAGGGACTTTTTTAGTATCATAATTGAATCCAACTCTCTTTATACATGATTATGATCTTACTGATGTATAAATATTGATGTGAAAGGTTGAAAGTAACTTTAGTTTCCTTTAGATTTTCTTAGTCATTAATGGGGAAGTTCACCTCTTATTCTTGAAGGTCTGACCTGAAAGTGAAGAATAGAATTATTGTAACGTAGAGCAGTATAAAGATATTGGTGATAGACGTGGTAATAAGAAAGAATATGGATCTTTTATCGATTTATTTTTTGTGTAGTATCAGATTATCCCAATAGTTTATAAAGCCACATCATAGGAAGCGTCGTAGAGCTAAGTCCACCTCTTCAAAAAACACCCCTACCCATTTACTAGTGTTGTGCATCGTGTGGGGATTGGTTTAAATTCCCTTTATTATTAATGTTTTTTTGGTTGTAATGGTATTCTCTAGTTGTGTTTCATGGTTCTATATTCTCTTTAAAATGTAATATTTGATGTTGTGTAATCTTTTGAGAACATATTTTTAAATGGAATACTATTTTTCATTCTGAAATTTTGAATCTTTCTATTTGAAATGGAGATGTATTCCATTGTAATCTTGGATATATTTATTCCCATTATATGTGGAATAGAGTAATGTGTGTGGATATTCAAATCATCTTCTTGGTGAAATTTCCCAGTTGGAACAAGCGAGTATCATGGGGTTTTGTGCTTTTTTATTTATTTTCCATGAATGATGTGTAGTCGCTCGTGAAACCAATGATTGTATTCTGATTGGGGATTTGTAAGAATAGAACTATGAGGTAGTTGATTCTTCAATATATAGGGCTTTTTCTATAGGCCCCAGAGTGAACCTCACATGTTGCCAAGAACCGCAACGGTGTCAGGGGCCTTTGTCTAGTTTTGTCACTCGAGTTGTATGGGGAATGTTTATGGTGATATTTCGTTTCTCATTTTTCTTGAAAAGGTTCTACTTTGTGGGTAGGGGAATGAAGACCTCATTCTGCGAAGGGGTAATTATGGGTGGATGATTTTATCCTTATTTATAAAGAGGAATAATTGTTTTGATTCCATTAAATTCTCATTATTATGCCTCATCATATGTGAGTCTTCTTTTGGGTTTCATTTTATTAAAATCCATGAATATCTATTTTAGTATATGCATAGGTTCATATGAGGATGGTTGCGTCCAATGGGGATGGTAAATTTTGAAGTGATCTCCACCTAGGTTGGTGTTTTCCCTCCCCGAGTCCCCCCATGTGGGGGGGGGGGGTTATTGGAATATGTAAAGAATTTTGGGATTCCCCATTTTGGGTTTCGCATTATGGTTTAATGTTGTCTATTCCTAAATGGTGGGGATACACACCATTGTTCTCGCTGCGGTTTTTTAGTCATGTTCGATGAATTTGTTTTTTCATGGTGGGGAGTCTATTTAGGCCTCCCGTTTTGATAATTTGTTTTAGTCTCTAGTACATCATAGTATTAATAATTTTTTCAGAGATGTTGGATATGAGTTTACATAACATGTAAACATGGGTCTTTGGATTGTTTCAACTATATTGTTTGAATCAATAATTGAAAAAAATTGTGGTTTGTGTATTTAGACATTCTTCGAGAAGTGTTTTGGGTTTTTTACATTTTTTGTAAGAGGAATGAGTTTCATTTGGTAACTTTTATGGTTTTTGTTATGAGAGGTTATATTATGTAGTTGTGTGAGTTTCTTTTCTTTTAATCATTCAACTATATGTGTTGTGTATTTCTTGAGGTGGAAGGGGCATGAAGTTGAGTCCACCCTAGACCTTGAGATAAATCGTTTGAATCACAATCTATGTACATTTTTTTTGTTCTCTTTTAATTTTATGTAGGCTATGAATTTAATTGATTCATGGAGGTGTATAAGTTTTTCTTTTATATAAAAACATGGAATTAATTTATGTGGGTAGAAAGTTTTCCAGGGGGATAATTGTTACACCAGAGTTTTTTATTTCACCCATCGTTCCAGTTTATTTTTGGATCATTGTTTTTCTTTTGAGTTTTGGGTTTAAAGAGTTGAAATTTTAAGATATATTTTGTTTATTTTTATCCATGAGGTCATTAATTAGTTTCCTTTGGTAATTTTGTTTTGTAAAAAATGAATGTTTTTTGGTTGGATAAAAGAGACGCACTATTTGCGCATGGTTTTTCATACTATGCACCCTTATCCATGAAATTGCGTGGCCTATGGCCATTTTTTGAGAGTGGTGTACCATAAAGTTTCTTCTTGGTTTGGTAACCCTATAGTATATGCCTCTTGTAATTTAAGGAGTTTACGGTTACAATATAGTTTGTTAAACTGTGTGGGAAAATCATGAAACTTGTCTAAGTCATTAAAAATAGGAAAATTCAAGCTGTTTCATCTAGGGATTTAATCCCTAATCCCTCATGTTAACCCATCCTCCCTCCCTAGCTCTATGTACCTCCCTATCCTCCCCATTTCTCCTTTTTAATCCCTTATTTTAGTGGTTTTGGTTTGGATTCATCAATGAAACATCAAGTATGTGAGTTTCTTCCTTGGCATCTTCTCTTTTCTAGGGTTTATCTTCATATTTTGTGGATTCACATTACTATAGGTTGTTTGAACTAAGGAGGGGTTTTCTTTTCCTTGGAGTATGATATTGAGGATTAGAGATTAATATTTATTTTAATTGGTCATGTAGAGGCATTATTGTGATTTCACATAATTTTTTGGAAGATTTGAAGTGTGAGGTAGGTGGTTCCATGTCTTTACATTATTAGATGATTCTATATTTTGTTATTTCTTTAATTAAAGTGTTTAATGGTTTGATTATGGGGTGTGAATTATGTTTTAGACATGTTTATGTATTTATATTTGATGGAATTGGGTTTTTTGAATTAAAATGGAAATGTTTTCGTATGTGAATTCTATTGGTGCTTCATGGAACTGATTCATGGGTTGTTTGAAATGGAAAAAATGTGTTTTAAAATGAACTTCTAGTGATAGTGTTTTTTAAATAGGAGTTTAAAATGGAAATTTATTTTAATGGAATGATGTATACCTTATTGTGCACTTTTAATTTGAATTTTTAATTTTATAAATGTTGGGATACACATTTAAAGATAAATTTGTTTATGTGTGGATTTTAAATGGTGGTTATCTAAAGGAAAAGGTTACATTAATTTTTTTTCCTTCTTTTAATGATTTTGAATATGTTTCGTAAAATTTTAAAGAGGATTGTAATGTAATTGAAAATTGTTTAATCATTTGTTTGTAAATTTTAAATGCATTTGGTAGTTTAGAAGTGATAATTTCCTTGTGTTCTTGGGATGTTGGGTATCTATTCTGAATGTATTGATATATGTGACATGTGAAGTGTAAAATAGATCACAAAGTGAATCTCAGGTATCTAGGTGGTAAAACTAAAACTGTTATGGTAGTGATTCATAAGTGGAAAGCCCGAATTCTTCTAGTTGATTGACGCTAGTTGACTAAGAATTGGATAAGCCCAGATTCACATACCATGATTGATGACTATAATACTAACTAAATTGTGAGCATTAATAGATACCACTAAGACCATGGGATATTTCGTCTTATTGTCACATTCTCTCTAAAGATGATTTTTGTGATTTTTATACCACATTTCACTAAGGTATGAGGTTTTTAGAGTTCCACATGTGCTAGCTATCTTTAAGGATTTACCCATAGTACCATATTGTAATGAAATTCTTAAGTAATGTGGAACCATTATTATTATAAGGTTGTACATGTGTGGGTATTTTAATTTGAATCAATTTTATTGAAAAATGGTATCCCATTAAATTTTTTTCATGATAATGTTCTTTCATGTTATGTACTTGTAAAAATGTTTTAAAAGATTTTTCATTAATGTTTAATTTAAAATGTCTTCAGATGTTATATCATGTAATCATTTATTTTGGGTATAATACTAATGGGATTTAGTTGACAAAATACATAATCCTTTGGGAGCATATATACCTTTTTATATATGAACCAGGTAAATCCAACATGTGTAATGGTGATAATAGTGGATTTAGTTTCAAGTGCCTCTCCTTGTTTCAGGTGTTGGTGGTGGTGGATTGGGGGTGATGTTCATCATTTCATATGGATGTTTTTTGGTCATTATGGATTTCATACATTGGTAGTGTCTATGGTTTTTTTGTTTTAGTTTTGAATCATTTATTTTGGTATTGGATGCGCCTTGTTTGGTTCTGGTTATTTACTATTGTGATGATTGTTTATATATGTTATTCATGATTATATAAATGGGTGAAATAATTCCCAAAGTATAATATTGATACCTAATAACTATTTTCTAACTCATGTGGATCATAAATTCCCTTGGGAGATGCCACAAATATGTCGGGTTTTGGGATGAATGAGACTTCTTCTTGGTTCATTACACAAGGGTTCAAGGTCAATATTTTTCTACTGATACAATCAAAATTGAGTGATTAATATGATTTTGTTTTTGGATCCATGAAATATGCTATAATATTATTCTATAGATGATATTTTAATTATAAGAATTATGAAATTTAGAATTATTACATTACCATTCTTCTTCTAAAGGATTCGGAAAAATATGAGGAATAATAACATGAGAAGTTATTTTTGTTTGAAGTTGACCATTTAAAAAACACAAGATTTCAAGAATATGACCATCATATATAATTTATGTTGAGATAATAATGATAAAAAAATATTTTTGGGATTTTTTTGGTGAACATGAATGTGATTAGTGATTTTATAGTTTATGTTATCCATATTGGATTTAATATAGGTTTGGATTTAAGGAATATATTCAACAACCTATGATTTTATTTTTGGAAGCATTCTTATTTTGAATATAGTTCTAAGATGGTTAGATTATTCATATATTTGGTATGTGAAATTAAGATCTATAATATATTGTATATAGAATATAATGTTATATTTATTTTGGATATTTAGTGTACTTCCTTCTAATGTTTTGGTCTTCGAATTCTGGTAGACATATTTTGGGTGATTCTTAAGAATAACTACTTATGGAACGTATTAGGTTGAACATTTGATATTTTTTTGATAACATGTGCTGGCAATTTTGTTTCAATAAATATTTAAAGTATGAATAAATGGATTTTGGATATCATTATTCATTAATGTGATTTATTTATTAAAAATTCAACGTAAATATACATTTCCTTTCATAAGAGATCAAGCAAAAATAAATCGAAGCACATCCAAAGGATAATAATATTTTTATGAAATTGAAAAAAAAATGTATGATTATTTTCACATGTAATTATATTGTTATTAATATAATACTTCAACTCTTAGAAAGTAATATGTAATGAAAAAACTATTAATTTCATTTTCTTAACAAGAAATCAGTGGCCTCTTTAACACATCATGAACATAAGGTTTGGTGATGGTGGAGTTTATGATGTCAATGTTTTATATCACTCCCCATTCAAACATGATAGATTGATTTAACTTTCATGTACCAGTTTTCACCTCCAAATAATGTTTTCCTATTGAAAATTCTAATTTTTGGATGACCATCACATTTCCCTTTACCTCTTACATATGGGATGTTTTATTAACCCTATTTATTATGTGGGGTTTTCCCAAATGTATTCTGAAGTATAAATTTGTTATTTTAAAAGTAAAATTTCCAATTTAAAGGTTGAAATTTATTAAATATGGGTATAATGTAACACCCATGATTTTATGGTGTGTTCCTTCTTAAATAAATTCAATTTTTTGATATATTATGTTACAAAGAACATCGAGCATAAAAAACTATTAAATATTATTATTTAATTATGATATTTATCACATGGTTATTGGGATTTTTGGGATGAATGATATTAAATTAGTTATAAAAATATATTTTACACATGTTTATAAAAGGAATTCATTGGTTAACAATTAATTAGAAATAAAAATGAGAACAAATTGAACATCAAGTATGCATTTTTATTAAAAAATTATTTTATGCCAATAATGGAATTAATATTAATAAATTAAATTAATTAATATTAAAGAAATTTATAAATGAAAATAATTTTTTATCTATTAAATATTTTTTAAATCAACCAGCATGTTTTATAGGCTCATGATAAGAATAAATCCAATTTTAATCATAAAAAGATATATATTTTAGAAGGATATTTTTTCCCCTTTTGTTGGAACAACTATTTTAATTCTAAATTATGACAATTTTATAAGTTTTATTTTTATGAATAAATTGAATTTCTGAAATTTTAATTTAAAAAATCAATTTGGGAAAAATTTTGTTATTTTTTAGAGAGGATTAATTTTTTTATTAACAGTGAAAAATATTGAATTTTAATTGAATACTTCTTTTTTGTCTAATTAATTTATATTTTTCAATTATATAATAATTTTTTTATGTAAAATTAGTTTAATTATACATCAATAAATCCAATTTAGTCCATTTTAATAAATTTAACATTGAAATTGGATATAAAAACACTTAAAATATTTAATTTTTCACTTTTAGAACATGCTTTTCATTGTGCATGTGACATTAATTTGAAATAAATTTTTTCCAATTATATGAATAGAATTTGGTAAAATAGAAACCATATATTGAAATAGATTGTAAAATTTAGTTTTTAAGGTCGTAATAATTTTTAGGTATAAACAATTTATAATGGAAAATAAATTATTTACCATTATATAGATAAACAATTGAAATGATCAAAGTTAAAATGTTAGATGTTTATAATACCTAAAAATTACATATATAATGGTCTTTTGATGTATTTGTTGATCCTAAAAGCCTGTAAAATATTATTTTTAATCCAAATTATTGTAAACTAATTCCTCCTCAATGTTGTTGGCATTAAATATAAAACAATAATTATTTTAATCACTTAAACCCACCTATCCTCCTGTAAAAATACCACCCAACACCAACCCATTTCAAATAAAGAGACAAAATGATAAGAAAATAACAAAAGAAACTCTCCTACACACTCCCACAAACTTTCATGTTCTTTTGGTCTCACCATAAGATCAATTCTTAGGTCCTCATGATGTCCTCCAATGTGGTGATATTCATGAGGTAATTTTCTCAAAATAACTCTCTTATTGTCATTTATTTTAATACATTCTCCTAAAATCCACCATCAATCAAGGATTTATAAATAAAGAATAATGAATAAAATATATTTTTATGTCTCTTAAAAAATATCATATATACATCCTTTTTATAACCTCCTATTATTCGAAGAAACAAAACTATTTTCAAAGCTTTGTCGTTTAATTGCCTCTGTGAAAAATGATTTTTTATGTCTTATATTACTGCCTTTATGGAAGGCCATAAGACTATTTTTATAGAAAAATAATACAATCATAATTATATTATATCCTATTTTAGTATCTATAACTAATATATACTCATAATATTACATAAAAAACTAGTTCATGTTTCTCAGAAAACCAGCCAAAATAAACTATTCCTTTATCATTAACATTTTATAAAATGAATCGTCCTCCTATTAGAAAAGAATATTTTATATGAGACCATTTATACTCTTATAAGTTCATTAATTCAATTTTTTTCTCTTTTGGAATTTTATTCCCATTTTATAAGATAATCTATAATTATACACAAATGAACAAATCGAGATACTATGAAACGAACGCACCAAAAAAATAAAAAAATATTATTAAGTAATGGGTAGTAATATTTTATAAAAGGGACATTTATGGTATTATAAGTATTTATATTGTTTTGAATCAATTTATTAATATTATTTAAAGGACTATAAATGAGGGTAAATTATGCTAAACTAGACAAAAGAGTGAGGTAAGTTTTTGTCATCTCACTTTTTACTTTTATGAGATATATACCTTATTCATCACTAATATATTTTGGGTAGTGTTTATATTCAAATATTTGGTATAAAATATAAAATATGTCATTATCTTCATGGTATTAAACTTATCTTTTGATAATTATTAATTTTATGGGGATAAGTTTTGACTGATTACAAAGTTGTAAGATATTTCTCAACTCAATTTCTATTCATTAGATTAATCTTATACTTCAATGGTTTTTCATTCTATTATTATGGATGAAATGAATTTTTCTTACCTGATGTTTTATTTGAACTTATTTAGGTGTATTTATATTGATTACAGATAAATTATTCATTTGATTAATGATATATTATTTTTAAGGTACTTTATCTCAATCTTCTTTTATGGAAGCATATTTTGATGTTATATAAACACATTCTTTTATGAGGTGTATATACAACCACATTGAAATATAAAATCAGGAATTTATTAATTATAATTTTATTTTATTATTTAATAAATTATATTTAATCATGAGACATATGATTCAAATGTTTCAATGTGGTATGAGACACTTTTATTTAATAATTACATCTCAAATCAATTATTCGATATACACGGAATCATATGGAAATGAATTAAAAGGGTTGGAGAACATTTAATGAAATACCATTGATGTATAAATAGTGTAATGGGATAAATTTAGATGAAAAAAAACACTTCAGATTTTTTCCCCACGTAGTCTAAACCTTTTTGGAGGATAGATATTTAGATTATTGTCTAAAAAATTGTCATGACATGAAATAAATGAGGTTCTACCCATAGACTTAAAATATATAGTGTATTGATCATGAGATAAACCTGATAGAGGATATATTTTGATAGTTGAGATGTATGAAATTTTGAATTCCAAAATTATTGTTATTCCAAGTGATTAATAGGTTAGTTTTAACATCCATGGTCACGTTCCAAGCTTCCGTGATTATTTATATTCCATTATTTGATCATATTTTATTCCATACATATTATGCCCAATTTATTGATTAATTGTAACGGTATTTAGCCATTTACCTTGAAATGGAGATTACAAATTGATTTTAGAATTCTTATTATACACTAAAATCTTAGTGATCATTTGATCTCACCTCTTTATTTGGATTTATTTTCCTCGGCTTCCAAGAAATGTATTATGATTGATATGTAGGGTTACACTAAAGTGGATAATGGTATTATCAACTAAACATATTATTTTTTTATGTTTAAAATGAAATTTTAATTTAGAATATGTATCATATTTATAAATACTACTAAAGTATATGGTCCTTTGGTATGTGACTACTTGTATCAATCAGAATGTAATAAATTATGGCACTAGCTCAAGTCTACTACTGTTTGGATCCTTAGATTGTAACGCCCCAACCCCAGTTACCCAGAGGTGATGCATTATTACATAACATTGGAATGATAAAAAAGATCAAGTCTCGAAAGACCGATTAGTTTAGTAGACTTCGAATTACTAGATACATTAATAAGGTTTAGATTAAATCATAAAGTAAAAAACTATAATAATATTGTCTCCATATTCCACACTCATATTCCCTTCAGACTACCCCTACAGGTCAATCATGAAATATTTCATCACATCCTAGGAAAAATAAAACATAGAAAGGGGTGAGATCAAATTCTTAGTAAGGATAAAAATATACCAAAAGCTTTTATAAATAAGCATAAACATTTGAGGTAGTGTATAACTAAAAGAAAAGCCTTTAAAACATTAACTTCAGAATAATATGGCAAAGAAAAAATTAAATAGTTCCATTTATTTATTCAATGGATATTATACTAGTCGAATAATCACATGAAATATCAATAACCACTTTCATAATGCCGAACTTTAATTTCTGTGTCAAGGCCTCGTGCCAAGACCTAAGGGATAAATGTAACTGAAACCCAACCCTGAGAGCCTCTGTAACCGGACTCCATCTCGGAGAGCGTCTGTAATCAGACTCCAACATGGAGAGCCTTTGTAACCGGAATCCAACCCGGAGTGTCTCTAATAACCAGACACCAACCCAAAGGGTCTACTGTAACCGGACCCCAACCTAGAGGGCTTATTTTTTCTGGTCCCCAACCCGAAACATACTAGTCCAACACATTCATGTTAAAAAGAGGAGGAAATATAACATAAACATTCGTATTAAAACTAGCATAAGAAATTCCAAAAACATTAATCATAAACCATTAATGGCATAAAATAACTCATCCATAGTTAAACATATCACAAAACCATTAGTACAATATGGATGCTCAACTTCAAACAAGTGTAAAATTTATCAACAGATGTTGACATAGATAAAATCAATACTTTTTGAGAGAAAATTCCCTTTTTTGAAATCATTTAAATATAACATAATTATAAATTAAAACATTTACTTGGAAAATTTTCTTTTAATCCTCTAAGGGAAGATTTAAAGATTTTAAAATGGTGGAAAATAGCCGCACCCACCGTATAAGTTAAAAAAAGACATTCTTACCTTAATTTGTCGAAAAAGTTAAAAAGGTCCTTGTATGAAAAATGACCTAACGATTCCTTTATAAACTTCTTATCAAAATTCAAAAAAGTGTATAAATGAATTTAACCCATATTCTGTAAAATAGTATGAATTTTTTGAATTACATTTTTGAGAAACAAGGATGTGGATGATAAAGAGGTCCCAGTAGATAATTACGTATAAACAACCTCAGATATTAAGAGATTGTAAAATAAACCCTTAACAATTTGGGAAATTACAAAACATACACCCCATGGAAAAGGTATCATACAATAAATAAGTAAATACATATAAATTGAAGTGTATTTTACAAATAATAAAATTATGGTAAGTACATACACCACACAAAAGGTAATAGTGGCAATTTGGCATGAATCTCACGGAAATAAGGAGTGAGATGAAAACCCGTTACCTTGGACTTTTCCATGGTTGAGGGTAGTTTAACCTCCTGTATAATAGTTAAAAAATTGCTATTAAATTATAAAAGAACCATGTACATAATTATGATATCATATATGATCTTCTAAAAAGGCTTTGTTAATAATATTTTAGTATTATTGTTATTTCGGGTGTTAACTTACTCGTTCTATTTTATATGTTTTGTAACATTAGAGGTGTTTGATATGGATAGGTTGTATCATATTAATATATAGAATAATAAAAATTCCTTTAACATTATTTTTAATCATCAAATAAGAGTTATAATTGAATTGATATGATGGGGAATGAATCTCATCGCGTTCCTAGAGATGGTAGTCCGTACGTACGCAGAAGTGAAAATATCACTCATTTTAAATTAAAATAACATATAATTGGATAGTATATCATATGTACAGAATAATTATCATGTTAAATTTACTATTTACATTAATTAAATATCATTATTATACCCATCCAAATAATAATGTTTTGAATAACAATTACACCACGACATGGAGACGGTAAGTCGTACATACACACGTATGGTGACATGTTATTCAAAGGTTGGAAAGAATACTGAATAAGGTTGTAATATATTTATAATAACATAAAAGAATATATATGAAGCTGGAGTTATTATTTTAGAATGGGAATAACAAAGAAAAAAGAAGTGGAAGAAGAAAGGAACATGAAAGAGGGTGGTGAAAACATTACCTCTTCTTCGGGTTCTTCCTTTTTATTTGATCAAAAGGGCTCCATAGGTTGGATTTATGACCAAACTATGGCCTCTAGGTGGAAGTGAGGGAAGGTGAGAGAGTATTTGTTTAGGGTTTGGACAAGACAAAATTATTTTAATGTGTGAATTAATGATAAGGGTAAGTTCTCTTTTATAAGAGGGGCGAGGGGCACCTTTGGAAAAGCTAGAAATATTATTTTATAATAAATTCATATTCAGGTTCTAATGGATCCAACATAGATTATTAAAAGATTATGGTGGGTATGGGTAAAAATTATTTCATCAAATAGAATTTAGATAGGTTTGGGGCATTATATTAACCATATCTTTTTTGTTTTAACTCTTAGTTAATTAGTTTGACATTTACCATGTCACTTTGTATTTTATCTTATATAGTTAATAAACTTCCTATATAATCCAAGAGACCCCAAAGTGGTCCATTAAGGATAAAACTATAATTATATAAGACCTTTTGACGAACCTTATATTTTTAGGAATATAATATCAATTAATAATATAATATTTGTTTTAAAAACTCATTTATGTCAATTTTGACACTATTCAATAATTGATTTTGTTAAAATCTAAAAAACATTATTAATTCAAAACAAATTCATTTAAGAAATCCTATAATGTCATATTAACCAATAAAATTCATTTATTTCTTCAAAACTTTCAAATTATTTTTATTTTAACATTTATAATACCAATTATTTGATTCTTTCATTAATAAAGAAAATACTGCATCATTATTATGTCATAAATATTATTAATTACAAAATGTCTAAAAATTATAAATAAGATACCATTTTATAGGATACAGTTTTATCATTGTAATTAATATTTATTGTTGAAAATCCAACATATATAACCCTATGTAAAAATTCTTTTTCTAAAAGATATATGCTTTTGTCATTTTTGTATTTATTTTAACTTAATTAATATAAAGTGTCCTTATCACTTACAAGTGGATCCATGGGGTCCCAAAATCGACCGAAAGATACCCATGGTTAGAAATTTATCCACCAATAAGATTAGAGCACGTTTTAGTGTAATTTATTATTATTATAATTTTAATTTTTTACCCTTATTTACCAGATTTACCCTTTAACCATAGTAAATATAATATTTACCGAAGTAATTATTCAAAATGTCTAAAAATAAAAGTTACCTATTTTCACAATTTGGATATCCTGATTTAAAATATGATATCCATTTTTCAATACTCAAAATACAAAAGTGGCAAAAATTAATTTAATATTAATTCCTGTTGTTCAAACAAAAAGCGTGTTTTTAAGAGATAATAACTATCAAAAGATTGACACTTGTTTATGTCCGGTTTAATTGTGAAATTATTTCCAATGACCAAAATTGTATTAAATGGTAAAAATATATTCTAATTATACTTTAAAACCACTTAAATTCATATTTTATCACTTTTAATTATTTTGATTAAAAAAGTTGTTTTTAATTAATATTTAGTAATTTTCACTATTCCTCAAAATATAAAAGTTATCCGAAAAGATCAAAAATATTACCCTAGGCTAATTTCAATATTCCAAATCCAAAAATGAAGTCCATTTTGATATATAAAATTTATAAAATATCAAAAAGTGGGTATTACTATTAATAACTGCTACTTTGATAGGTCGCAGTGTGTTAGAATCTCAAAGTTGCGTACAACACACGCTACTGTATTATTCAAAGAGAATCATACCGTGGAAGATTGGGCTGTAACATTCTCCCCTCCAACAATAAATTGTGTCCTCGCAATTTAAGCTTGGTATTGGAAACTTGGGGATGACATTTTAGAATATCTTAGTTGAAATCCAACATCGAAAAATGGATTAATGAGGCCTCTATTTAAAATAAAGAGTGGTAAGTATGAAGGTTACCAAAAATAACACATACTAGGGTTCCAGGTAGGATAATATAGATATGTAATAGAAATATAACCATCAATATCTAATGGAGAGTGATAGATAACTTGGCTATGAAAAGGCCAATAATCCCAAAGCCATTATTTTTTGATGATCTGAGGTACCATCTAGGATAACATTTTTGTTCTATGTTACTTTTCTTAATGTTGACGAATTTATTTATGAGATTGGATAAGATCATTAGGAGATATAATTACTTTATAATTAGAGTTTTATCAATTAATAAATTTCTACCACAAACTCATATTTCACTACAAAACATAATACAAATAAAAAATTCTCTATTTATACTAATTGTATACGGTTCCAAATATAATGAATGTATAATTCGCATATCAAACCCGTTAAAAAATTAAACTACATTATACAATCCAGGGATGTCACATAGTCTAGTGGTAGGTGATAAATCCCAATCGCACTATGGTTGTGGTTTCGATTCCCGCAGCTTTGTCTGACGCGACGAGTTGTCACACGGTATATGTGTGGTCCTTTTATTAAAATCCAAAACAACCATTCATACGTAATCCATTCCAACCTTTAGACTTATCTAAAATACTACTATCCAAACTCACAGTCCATAATTTATAAGGATGTTAAACACAATTAAGATCCTTTTTCCATGTAATAACATGTGAACACCTTCACCATGTATTATTTTAAAACATGGAAACATCCTGAATTACCATAAAACATTATTGATTACATTCATGATCCCTTATTCATTATAGAATACTGGATATACTCTTTCTATCCAAAAATGATGTAAACTCCAACAATGATGGAATATACACATCATTAATCAGTTTCAAGGTAATCAAGAATATCTAATATAATTTATCCAAACCAATTATGTATTATTCCAAAATCACTACCTCGATATCAGAACTATATTATGGTTTATCTATATTTGAACCATATATTTTCCAAAAATTTAAGCTACTATTGAGTCACTTTTATTGGTTCCACACAATCTCAAGTCCTTAATAAAATAGTACTGCAGTACAATCCTTATATACTCCATAATTATTATGACCACTACATTGTTGATATGAAACTCAAATGACATAATTCTCTAATAACAACATAAGAACTCTAATCAATCCTCCTCATCTGTGGTAGTATCATAACTTTATTATTATCCAATAGCACCATTTGGAGAATACTCTGATGATTTGTACATTGGTTCGCGTAGTGTCCAAACTCCTTGAAAATGAACTATTGTACATTAGAATCCTTTTTCTTACACTTGCAGTCATGTTCTTAGTGTCCTTTTCCTCCACAATTATAACATACTCCCATTCCCTTCAATAATTATCCATGGTGATTCCTTCCACAGTTATAACATATGGAAAAATACTTCTTTACCTTTTTCCCTTTATCTGTCCTTCTCCCTACCATCCTTTTATTCTCGGGCTTCCCTTCAAAGCCAAAGGACATTGAGAATTCATTACATATCTGATCAAAACATCATAATATTTCTTCATATGATGATAATACGTGGGAGACTATTCCCCTTCTAAATTCTAGCTTAGGACAATGAATTATATGATCCTTCTTAAACTTTGGATCATGTGTATTGCTGGAGTTCTCATTCTTTCTGTTGGGCGCCTTTTCTAAACAATGGCATACATTAGAATAGTTTATGAATAGAAATACCTAATCCCAAACTTGTAAAACACTTAACATAAATTAAACAGTTTATGGATATAATACATAATCATAGAAATGTTTTCTTTGAGTAATTATATACTCATAATCCCTTTAAATTGGTTTGTATAGAAAATTAGAATTATCCTAAGCATATCCCTCGGGAGTGTTGTAACCAAGAGTGAAGCAAGGCCCGTTGTCGTGCACCAGTTCCCATTCAAGTCTAGCTAAAATCGGTGTTTTCGGGTTTTACCCCTAGGTACATAAATGCCAGAGCTGCCTCTACCCACTCGTATCCAGACAAGGATGTATTGCTCAGAATACTCAAAAAATTTATACAATACCAAAATTCTAGGAAGATATTATATACCAATCCTCATAGTCCATCTTAGATCTATGTTCTCTAATCATAGTTGTCTATAAATAACTTCCAAGATTTGTACTAAACTTCCTCTAATAGCAACTGTAATGCCCCAACCCCAGTTACCCAGAGTCGGTGCATTATTACATAACATTGGCATGATCATAAAAGATCATGTCTTGAAAGACCAATTAGTTTAGTAGCCTTGTAATCATAAGATACATTCATATGTTTTACATTACATCATAATGTGAAAAAACTACAATAATATAATCTTCATAGTCCACACTCATATCCCCTTCAGACTATCCCTACAGGTCAGTCATAAAATATTTCTTCACATCCAGGGAAAAATAAAACATAGAAAGGGGTGATCTTAAATTCTCAATAAGGATAAATGTATAGAAGAAGCTTTCATAAATAAGTATAATCATTTGAGGCAACATATTACTAAAAAAACCATTAAAAATTGAACTTTATAATAATATGGAAAAGATAAAATGAAATAATGCCATTTACTTATTCACATGGATATTCTACTAGTAGAATAATAACATGAAATATTAATAACCACTTTCATAATGATGGAAATGCATAATTCTGAACATTAATTTCGGTGTCAAGGCCTCGTGACAAGACCTAAGGGATAACTGTAACTGAAACCCATCCCGGAGAGCCTCTGTAAGAGGACTCCATCCCAGGGAGCCTCTATAACCGGACCCCAATATGTAGGGCCTCTAATAACCATACACCAACCCAGAGGGTCTGCTGTAACCGGACCCCAACCCAGAGGGCTTACTTTTACCAGTCCCCAACCTGAAACATACTAGTCCAACACATTTTTCTTAAGAAGAGGATGAAATATAACATAAAAATTGGTTTTAAAAATAGCATACAAAATTCCAAAACATTAATCATAAACCATTAATGGATTAAAATAACTCATCTATAGTCAAACATATCACAAAACCTTAAATACAATATGGATGATCAAATTCAAACAAGTTTAAATTTTATCAAAGGATGTTGACATAGATGAAATCAAAACTATTTGAGAGAAAATTATCTTTTCTGAAATCATTTAAAAGTCCCAAATTATAAATTAAATCATTTACTTTGAACATATTCTTATATGATTTTTAGGGAATCTTCAATGATTTTACAATGGTGGAATATAGTTGCACCTTCCATATAAGTTAAAAAAAGACATTCTTACCTTAATTTGGCAAAAAGGTTAAAAAAGTCCTTGTTTGAAAAAATGACGTAAAGATTCCATTATAAACATATTATAAAAAGTCAAACAATGGTATAAATGTCTTTAACCTATATTCTGTAAAATATTAAGAATGTTTTGAAATACATTTTTTAGAAACATGGATGAGGATGATAAAGAGGACCCAGTTGATAATTATGTATAAACAACCTCAGATAATGAAGAGATTGTGAAATTAACCCTTACCAATTTAGTAAAAAACGAATCATACACCCCATGAAAGAGGTATCATACAATGAATATGTAAATACACATAAATTAATGTTTATTACACAAATAATACAATTGTGGGCATTACATACACCACACAAAATGTAATAGTGGCAATATGACATGAATCTCACGGAAATAAGGAGTGAGATGAAAACCCTTACATTGTATTTTTCCTTGGTTGAGGGAATGTTAACATATTTTATAATAGATATAAAATTGTTATTAAATTATAAAAGAACCTTGTACATAATTTTGATATCATATATGATCTTCTAATAATTCTTTGTTAATAATTTTTTAGTATTACCGTCGTTTCAGGTGTTAACTTACTCGTTTTCTTTTATATGTTTCGTTACATTATCCATGTTTGTTATGGAAAGTTTGTATCATATTCATATATATAATTATATTAAGTCATTAAAAAGTATTTTTAATCATCAAATGTGAATTAGACTTGAATAGATACGATGTGGAATGAATCTCATCGCATTCGTGGAGACGGTAGTCCGTACATACGCACGAGCGACAATATCACTCTTTTGAAATTAGAATTATATATAATTTTATAGTATATCATATATACAGAATCATTATAATTTTATATTTATTATATACATGAATTAAAATCATTATTATACCAATCCAAATTATAATGTTTTGAGTAACAATTACACCACGACGTGGAGACGGTAAGCCGTATTTACGCACGTATGGTGACATGTCATTAAAAGGATGGATAAAATACTGAATATGGTTGTAATATATTTATAATCACATCACAGTATATAGAAGATAATGGATTTATTATTTTATAATGGTAATAACAAAGAAAGAAGAAGTGGGAGATGAAAGGATCATGAAGGAGGCTGGTGAAAACATTACCACGTCTTCGGGTTCTTTCTTTTGATTTGATCAAAAGGGCTTCTTAAGATGGCTTTCTGATCAAAATGAGTCCTCTAAGTTGAATTGAGGTAAGTTGAGAGAGTATTTGGGTAGGGTATGGCCGAGCCAAAAGTCATTGAATGTGTTAATTAGTGAGAAGGGTGAGTGCCCTTTTATAAGAGGGGTGAGGGGCACCTTTGGAAAAGCTAGAAATAGTATTTTATAATAAATTCATATTCGGTATATAAGGGATCAAAAATAGATTATTCAAAGTATATGGTGGGTATGGGTATAAATACATTCAACCAATAGAATTTATACAGGTTGGGTCATTATATAAACCTTATATTTTAGTTTTAACTCTTTGTTAATTAGTTTAACATTTACCATGTCACTTTGTATTTTACATTATATAGTTACTAAACATAATATATAAATCCAAGCGACCCCGAAGTGGTCCATTTATGATAAAAAAATCATGATATAAGTCCTTTTTCTGAACATTAGATTTTTAGGAATAGAATATCAATTAATTATATAATATTGTTTCTATAAACTCATTTATGTCAATTTTGACACTATTCAATAATTGATTTTTGTTAAAGTCTAAAAAAATTATTAATTCGAAAAAAAATTCATTTAAGTAATCATATAATGTCTTATTAACCAATAAAATTCATGGATTCCATCAAAACATTCAAATTATATTTATTTATCATTTATAATACCAATTATTTGATTCATTCATTAATAAGGAAAACACTCTATCATTATTGTGTCATAAATAATATTAAGTATTAAATGTCTAAAAATTGTAAATAAACTGCCATTATGTATGAAATATGTTTATATATCTAATGAAAATTTATAGTTAAAAATCCAACATATATAACCCTATGTAATTTTTTTTTCAAAAAGATATATGCTTTTGTTATTTTTGTATTTATTTTAACTTAATTAATATAAATTGTCCTTATCATTTACAAGTGGATTCATGGGGTCCCAAAATAGTCCAAAAGTTTCCCATGGTCAGACATGTATCCACCAAGAATATTAGGACACATTTTTGGGTAATTTATTATTATTATAATATTATTTCTTTTACCCTTATTTCAAGATTTACCCTTTGACGAGGGTAAATAAAATATTTACCGAAGTAATTATTCAAAATGTCTAAAAATAAAATTTAACTATTTACACAATTTTAATATCCTGATTCCAAATTTTTAATCCATATTTCCATATTAAAAACACATAAGTGGAATAAATTAATTTAAAATTAATTTCCATTGTTAAAACAAAAAGCGCGTTTTTAAGAGATAATAACTATCAAAAGATTGACACTTGTTTCTGTCCGGTTTAATTGTGAAATTATGTCTAATGACCAAAATTTTATTAAATTCTACAAATATATTCTAAATATACTTTAAAACCACTTAAATTCATCTTTTATCACTATTAATTATTTTGATTAAAGAATATGTTTTTAATTAAAATTTAGTAATTTTCATTATTCCTCAAAATATAAAAGGTATCCAGAAAGTTCCAAAATTTTACCCTAGGCTAATTTCGATATTCCAAATCAAAAAATGAAGACCATTTTGAAAGATAAAATTTATAAAATTTCAAAAAGTGGGTATTACTATTCATAACTCTTACTTTGACTGGTAACAGTGTGTTAGAATCTCGAAGATGCGTACAACAGACTCTACTATATTATTCAAAGAGAATCGTACCGTGAAAGATTGGGGTGTTACATATATACAGTCTTACAAGTCTTCATCGATTTAAGGTTTTGAGTCCCTTAAAATTCCATTTATCATTAAATTGCTTTTGATCATTTACCTTCATCAGGATCTATATTTATTTATGATTTTATTCCATGTTTAAGATTCTTTTTCCACATATTGTCTCTTATGTGGAAACATAGTTATGAGATACATTGGGTAATGGTAATGTTTCCAACAATATATTTAAATGGAAGTTTTAGTAGTAATTTTTATGACATGGGTTTCTATGAAAGGAAAATTTCATTCTTTACCGTTTTATAACTCATTTGAATTTCAAGAGTGAAATTCATTTTAATGTGGGTAGAATTTAACATCCTCAGTTTGTATGAATTAGTTTTATTTTCAAATAAATTAATTTTATATAATTACATGTAGTGAACACTAAACCATGTTATGATTGATTCAAACACAACATAGAGCATATTTATTAGTACATGAAATGATATAATGGGCTTGTGTTACACACAATTACGTGTTCATTTGATTGCACGTGTTACACATAAGACATAGTTTTACCAAACTATAATATACTATTAATATTATGAATGAAATATTGTTTTAGTTATCACATAGAGATCAGAATGGTAGATATGAATAGAGTAAACTAAATTATAAAAATATGGTTAAAAAATATTTATAAAATTAATTCATTGGTTATCAATTAATTATGAATGAAAATAAAAATCAAATGAATATAAAGGAAGTGATTTAATGAAAATATTAATATTTACTCCCACCAAGGAATTTTTCGCAATAATTTAAATTAATAACCATTCCTTAGAGATATTTATTAAAATTATAAATTATAATTTAATCCAAATTTTTTGGAATTACTATAATTAGTATTTATTGGCATAAAAAATGAAAAAATCAAATTTTAGGTGTAAAAAGCTTAATTTATTTAGAATCCAATTTTACCACGTTTTAATGAAATAACTGTTTAAAATAAATTGATTTTGACATTTTAATTTGAAATAATAAACTTAATTTTTTAATGTTTAAGATGAAAATTTACATTGGGTGAATTTTTTATATTTTCTGAGAAGTTTCATTTTGTATGAATAGCAAAAAAATGAATTTTAATTGAAAACTAAATTATCTATTAATTTATATATATAGAATAAATTATACATTTATTTAATTTTAATGAATATTTATATCCATTATACGTATATGAATTCAATATAGTTCATTTTAATCAATTTCACTTTGATATTTGATATAGAAACATGTCAAACTTTTGGACATTTTCACATTGAAAACATATTGTTCTTTCCCGTCAATGAGATTAATTTTAATTTAAATTCTTCTACCACTATGATTATAATTAAAAAAATATATTATATTTGAAATCATCATAATTTATAATTTATATTAATTTCAAATTATTTTTTAACAAAATATATTGGTGAACACAATTAAAATTAATTACAATGATTAGGGGGAAAACAAGCTAACTTAGTAGATCAACATTAAACATAAGGGACAAAAAAACCTAGAAACATGTCCAAAATATATTTTTATCGAAATATTTAGATCATATTATCTGTTTTGTAATAATTTGAACATTATTTTTGACACATGATTTAAGGGAGACATCTTAATAGTGTTTTTATTTTTGTATTTACTAAATGCCACACCTCTTAAACTATAAAAGGGAACTCACCCCCTCACTTATTCACACCGCTAAACACCATTTTATCACCAATACCATGACCAAATAATATTCCCAAATAAATAAAATAGTACTAAAATCCTCACTTTTATTATAAATTAAACTAATTAATACATTTGTTGCAATAAAAAACAAGTTACCCAAACAAGAGGTAACATCCTTCAACAAGAGCTCTTATTTTATTTATTTTTCCACCACTTAAAGCAATATTATTAAATTATTATATAATAAAATAAGTAATATTAATATAATGATATTTTTTATGTTATTTTTATGGCAAAAAATTACATAAAATTTCATCATATGGGATACAAAATCATTTTTTGTTTTTACAAAGGATTACCGCATCACGAGTCGATGTAGTTCATTATTTCATTACCACCTTTCATGAAAGGTAATAAGGATGTAATTACTATTTTATAGGATATATAATATATTTATGATGAATATATTCTTATTTTATTTTTATATAACAAATAATTGAATTATTTTCTTTTTTTGGGAATGTGATAACATTGTTTGTGGATATGTGGACTATCAGCTCCTCAAAGCGATGTGATTCTACCATGCTTTACAAGGAATGAATTAAAGATGAGTTTAATAAATATACTTGATATATATATATATATAATAATTATACTATAATTATAATATATATATGTGTGAGTGTGTGTCATTTACTTTTAATTCATTAAAAAATACGAGAAGAAAACAGAAACAACGTTAATGCATACGTATGACCAACTATTTCCATGAATAGTGTATTTAATTTCATATATATATATATATATTTATTGATTTTTAAAAATACATATATAATGAATATTTAGTGTAATTATATCATGTTTTACATTCTAGAAATATTTAAATAATGATCTATGTAAGAGGATAAAGAATAAAAAGTATAAATAAATATTGAAATGTGTTCATTACCCAATATGTATCTTTAATAAAAAAATTCAATAAAAGAGGAATATAAAGTCAAAATAAAATCATTTATGTATAATATATAATAATATAATTCCATTTATTATTTATAATAAACTTATATTTATTATAATGTTGGTTTTAACACACATGAAGAAAGTCAAGACTTAAGGCAATTGATTTCTCATCGAACTTTTATTTCTTGGAGATATATGACACATTAAACAATTATTGTCAGTTTTTAGTGTATATAATACAATTTGAAATGGTATATCATTAATTTTATTTATTTAATGTTATCAAATATTCAATTTTTTTATTCTTTCACATATATTACAATTTAAATTTTTTCTCAAATTGTAGTGGAATGTGTAGTCTGACATTTATTTTTATGAGTCTAATTCCATATTCACTACTTTTTTATTTTATGTGGTGTCTATTTTCACCATTATTTTATTTTATTGTTAATGTAAATAAATTTATTTATATTTATATTTCCATTTTATGACCTATATAAAAAAGGGTTTATGGTCCAAAAGTTAAAAAATTTGTAAAGTAATTTCATCTCAATTTTTCTTCCTTAAGACACATGTTATGTTATGAACCAATATTTTCAATGAGGTATATATAATTCCATTTGAAATTATTCATAATGAATATAACTCAATTAATGAAATTTTATGATAAATTTAGATTTATTATTTTATTTTTATTTTTATTTAAATTTAGCTATGTGATAGAACTTTTGTTCTACAATATCATTGTTTATCGAGATTGTTTATTACGATGTTTCCATTAATGAAATATTATGAATCATATCTAAATAATTCTCATGATTTTTCTTCCTTTATGATTATCAATTATTTATCCATGTAATGGTCCCATTTTTTCAATATTTTTTTCTCATTATAATTAATAAACCTTTGTAATAAAATATTACATTATCTATCTCTTTGTTCAAGAATCAATTTTATTGAAAAAATATTTCTAAAAAATAATTAAAAAATACTTTTTATGATATTTTATGCCCATTATCATGGAAAATTATTTTGAGAAATTATTTAATTTCTAAATAGTGTATAAAATTGTTATCAAATATATATATATATATATATATATATATATATTCAACATAAGTTTTAAAGAAAAGGGTTTTCAAAATGATATTTGTTTTAAAAAGTGTTTCACAAAGATGAACGGATATTATTTTCTTGGAATTTTTCTAAATGATATTTCAAAATTATTTTCCATCTAAGATGACACTGGTTTGTGTTACTTATTCCTTACTAGGGATGTGAACCAAGAATACCATTATTATTAATTATTGAACTGTTTATGATTTTAGGGCTTTTTGTTTATGAAAATAATTTCTCTTCCACTGTTTATATGATTTTGAAAAATGCTTATTTTCATAGGTTATGATTTGATGAAATGATTATGAACCTTATCTCTTTTCCATATAATATGAAACGATGAAATGTGTATAATACCCCTTTTATTTCATGGTTTGTGATATGATTATTTTTTATCATCCTATGGACCATGTATATATGATTATATTATGTAATGGGAAGGAATTATATATCCCTCCAATAAATTGGGTAAATATTTATATCTCATGAAACAGATATTTCTAGAATGAGGATTGAACACTTTTTAAGTAATACCATGCTAAATTGATGAGGGAACTCGGTTCAAAAATATAGACTTGGAATGAGGAGTGAACTCTGTTTAGTAATACTAGGATGGATTGAGGAGTGAAATAGTTTTAGTAATACATGGATTAAATGGGAAGTGAACATGGTTTAGTAATATGGGGTTAGATTTGGGAGTGTAACTGATTCAATAATGGATTGTCTCCAATAATATGGTCTTGGAAGTGAACCATGAATACTATGATGGGTTGGAGAGTGAGACAATTCAACTCTGATGGAATTGGAAATAATCATTGACTACAGAGGAAATAATTTTAAATTTTTTACATGTCTTCCACAATTATATGTATTATTCCAATATTATACTTACATGGGTTATGCTCCAGATTCCATTATGATTCATTTCTTATGAACAACAAAAATTTATTCCATGATTCATATTTATTTTATTTTTTATGAAATGTATCGTTTTATAATTTTATTCGCATGTTCTCATACCCATATTCTTATGTTATGATTATGTATCTATTTTATTTACCTTTATAGAGTGTCTAGTCGCAAGCTTTGTTATGTTTCCTTTTCCAAGGTTATGAATGGAGGTTTTAAGTAGGATTAATAAATAGGAATTTCATTATGGGAATCATTAATGATCATGATCCACAATATATTATTTTTTTTCCAATTTTCCAAAGACACTAAATTATTATAGCCCTCTGGTATGTAATTTTGTAATTTTCTAACTATTTATCTAAAATGATGTAATATCCATGCATGTTAAGATTATGTATCTATATTATTTAATTTGAAATTTTTTTTCAAAATTTGTATCTAGAAAAATTAATATTAGTAATGAAGTTATATTTATTTTTTGGTCATAATGAATAGAAAAAAAATGAAAAAAATATCACCATAATAAAAGGGTAAATTAGGTTAACCTAGTTTAAAGCTATGTGATAAGACCACCATTTTTCATTTTAATTCTAAATAAATAATTTTTTAATACCCTTATCTCCTTATGATTTAGTTTGAACTATTTATGGGACACTTTTTTGTTGAAATTGAGCTATAAAAAAAATTTAGTAATGAAAAAAAAATCGAACTCATTCCTTTATATGTATGTTTTATGTTCACATAAGGATAAAAATAAGTTGTGAATAAATTATAAATGTTTTTTGAGTATAATTATATTATTTCCATGATGTAATTTTTTTTAGTTTTTATTGAATATATAGTTCCCTAAAACATATATACTATTATTGAACAATACTTGTTAAAATTGTTTAAAATTAAAGGAAGATTGTTAAAAAAATTGAAAAATTGTGTCTGGAATGAGTTCGGGTTCTAAAATAAATTTATATCTAATAATGATGTATTATTTATCTTTAAATTGTTTATATTCTAAGTTTTTTATTATATTTCTGTCATTAAAGTTAAATTAAATTAATAGTATTAAAAATTATATTAATGAAATTTCATGTTAAATAATAAATTTTAATTATTTAAAAATATTAATAATCACACAATATGAAAATTAAGATGATAAATAATCTAAAATGTTTTCCCTTTTCTATTTATGACCCAATTATTATCTTATTTGTAAATTTAAAACCCTATTAATTTGAATTTTTTTTTTCGTGATTATGTTTAAAACGAGTTTACTAAGGTGTTATACCAAGAGATAAGTGTTATTATTCTTATTAAACATGTCTAAATCATATTAGATGTCCATATTTGCATCCTTATCATATGCCAACATAAAATCATTTTCCATTTGGATGTATTGGAATTGAATATGAACATATTATATATAATATTTTAATTAATTCCAAAACTGCCCCTCCCCTCACTTATAAAAGGGAACCTCCTCCCCTCCATTCCTCTAAAAATTTTTATATCTCAAAATTCTGTCATGAAATTTAATTTTTACTAGAATAATGAATTTATTACACTATTAATATGGTATATTTTTCTTGCATGTCCAAATTTTTAAAAATTACTTTACAAAATTACTTTTTCTTATTCAAATGATTTATAAAGGAAATTTTATGTCATCCATTAATTTTTATAGGGTATAAATGGAATATTAATAATGTTTTCTAAAATGGATCTGTTCAAATTTCTTTAAACACTAAATAGTAATGTTTTTAATATAAAGAGTGTTAATAAACTTTCACACCACCATAACCATTTTATGATTTTTATATTCTTCTACAAAAATTCAATGGTTTTAAAAAGAATAATATTAAATAAATGATTATTTTAGTATTTAACCTCAATTTTATTTACATATCTAAAGGATGTGATTTTATTTCAAAAACTATATTTGTGATGAATATATGCCCATTTCTTATCTATTATTAATTTTGTGATCGTTTAATTTCTCATGGAGAATTCACTTTCTAGTGATAATTGGATCATAATTTTCTCATAGATATGAATATTCATTTTACTTTAGATATGATTATTTCTTAAACAATATATCATTTGTACATATTATGTTTTGTTTTATAATCTCATGGGTTTATTGGGTAAAAATTAGTAATTTATATTATTTAGTTAGTACAGTTAATTTTTTTAATAAGGACTATTGTAGATGAATTGAATTGGTCATTAAAATATAAGGAAGTTTTTGGATAATTATTGCTGGTTGAGGACTAATTATATATATCCCTTTGATGCATCAATAGTCACAAACCTACCAGATCCGATTCTGAATCTGTCACCCAGGTCGGTCTGCAACATATCCTGAGAGGCATTCTCAATCCCCTGAGAATGAAAATTATTGTTGGTGGTCAAAATTTAATCACTGGGAATTATTTGTCCCATGAAAAAAGATAAGCAGATAAATAAAAGCTGACATTATAAATAAAACTAGAAGCCGAAATTATATAAACTCTACTGACCTCCTTCTGACCACCTAGGTCACCACCCAACTTAAAACCATGCTTGCTCCAACCCTGACCAGCTGAACTAGGAACCTATATGAGAAACTGAACCGGAAATTGGAAAGATATAATAGTCATGAGAAACTAGAAGATCTGTACGGATGCCAAGACTAAACCATTGAATCCAAAAGTTCCATTTTCAAATAATTCCATAAAAACTAGTTTGAAATAAAGATATAAAATAGGTTTTGTACATTTTAATATAAGAAACATTTTTTTCGAATTTAAATTAAAGTTCCTCATACACTATATACCATCCGAAAAACCATTTTCCATTTTATAAATAGTACAAATATAGGAAGACCAAGGATGTTCTAAATGAGAAGAATAAATAGTAGAAACTAGAAATAAACTAATTGGAATAGAGGAAAGTAAATATGGAAAGTGAATAATAAAGAAACCCTGATTTATTCTAATCATCCCTTGATGACCATTTGGTATATTTGGTTTGGAACCACTTGCCAACGTTTGGTGAAGCCCTAAGTCTGCAAATAATTTATCACCCTCGCAACAAAATAAATCCATAGTACTTCACATCTAGACTGTAAACCTGTGAATGGGAACCAACCCATCTATTCAAGGATGATAATAAACCATAACACATTCAACTATAAGATTCCCATGAACCCATGGTGGTAACAATGATAATAATATTTTGTAATTAGGAGGCCCTCGTACGCGTGACACACCTTACCATGTCGTCACCGCACTTTTCTACCCCAATCACAGAGGCTTTTAATGCATTCACCCATAATGTTTTACCATATACATGAGCTAACCATATACATATTCAGTTGTTTCACAATACAAAAATTCCCAATCGGGCCATCACATCATGTCTATATCAAAACATTTTTCTAAAAACATTTAAAAAATCTCACCAGACACTCATAATTTCCAAACACAACCCATTCAAAAAGTTAACACAACTTCACCCATGATTTGGGAGAGCCAAATAGGGCCATAATTTCGAAATTATCTTAAATTATTACTCAAACATCACCATTGAATTGAACATTCCAAACATGCCTTTAATTCCAATGTCTCCAAAAGCATTACCGAGACACCACCTCGGAATTAAATGTTCCATACAGACATTTGAGTTGACATGTCTAAATAAATTTATTCAAAAAATCTTAACAATGATAATTTTAAATTTATAAATCCAAACAAACCTTTGAGAAAACATTCACCAATACCCACACCAAGAGTCAAATGGGAATTAATCATTCCAAAAATACTCTAAAATAGTCATGTAAAAGTACTTCAGAACAAACCAAAAAATTTATAAACATGTTTATAAAAAGACTAAATAATTTATAAATAATTTTATAAATAGACCAAAAAATTTATTGCAAACCACCAATCCCACGTTTCAGAACAAAAAAATTTAAAACAAACAACTTAGGTATCATAACGTGGCCAATTCATTCAATAACATATGAAAACTTATTTTTAATAAATTCAAATAAATGAAACACTAATTGAATCAAAAAAAAAAATTAATAGAGATGAAATTAACCTTTAATAAGAAATTGAAATGATTTAAGTGACAATGAATCATTTGGGAAAGGGATGAGTATAAATTTCTATGTCAATGTAGAATCAGGTCATGTCGAACACTTTGGAATGTGACGAAAAAAGCAACGACCACTCGTAAATTCCGCACAAACATGCACATACCTTCATAAAAATATATATATCCTTTAACCTAATGCACTTATACACTGATCCATGAGTTAATACATATATGAAAGATACATATATATTATATATATTCTTACCTTAGTATATGCATGCACACACCTTTAATGTTGGCCAAAACTCACTACAACAATTACAAGGACCCTAAAAACTTAGTTGTATGGATCAAAAAACCCCTAAACAAATTATTAAAAAATAATATACACATTAATACCCTTAAATTAATGTTTGATTCCAAATAGTGGGTTTAGATCCTTACCCCAAACATTAGAGGCATAATGAAACTAGTCCATCTACCTCGCCAATGCGCTGCAATAACAACAAAAATAACTTAAAACACAATTTAAAATAATCTAAATAAATAAAAAGTGCAACCCTCACCTTATCATGGGGGTGAACTCATCTTGGAAAGGGCGGAACGTTGAGATTATATAAAAAAAAATTATCCACACTACACATAGAATACTAGGATGTCAATAAACAATTACGACACTAAATTAACTGTCTGAATCCCATCGGTGATAATAAAACTCTCACATCGAATGGGGCCGGTGAAACGAAACATCCTGAATCGCCTCATCTCCAGCGGCGGTGGATGAAACGCGGTGCGACATGACCTGTGACACCTTTTATAGAACTGGTGAGGGGATTCACAACCTTTATGGAGCAAGGCGGAGGCGCTAGACAACAGGGTTCAGATTTGTGCTGGAAGACCACCAGACATGGGGGTGGCGCCAGAGGGGGCTAGCCAAAAAGTGAGCCAGAAGCAGCTGGTCAGTCTGAAAGGGAGTTGGAGGTCACGTGTTAGTTAGAAAGAGAGCTGGTTCGGATGCACACCATCCAGACAGTGATGACAAGTTGGAGGCACAGCGGGGGCCCATGGGTAGCAATGGGGTTGCGTGACCGAAGGTGGCTGGAAGGCGGGAGATGGTCGAACAGAAGTGGTTAGGTGGAGGTGTGGAGTCAGTGCACCAAATGTGATGGGGGTGGATGGTGGTGGCACGACGGGAGGCCGAGAGGTGGACGGACTCTGCGCATGAGGGAAACTAGGAGGGGGGTTCATTGTAATGTGATGGAGGAAGAAGTGGGGGGGGGGGTGAAGTCGACCCCCTAGAGTTTATACCCCATAAAAGATAAAAAAACCTAAAAATATTGTCATAATAATAAAATTCCTTATTCATTTTATCTTAGATAATAATAATAATAATATCATTGTTACTATAATAATATTAAAAACAAAATAATATTAATAATAGTAAAATAATAATAATTATAATAACAAAAACAAGGTGATATTATTTACAAACATAATATTTATTAAAAAGATAAAATTACTTAGTTTAATTTTAAATAATAACTATATTTATAACAACTTAACAATAATATTATTATTATAAAATTACATAATAAATATTTTATCATATTCTCAATAAGAATATTAATATTTTTTTAACATTAACCATGTTTTATCCTTATAAAATTTCATTAAGATTTATTTTCCTATCACATAAATTTTTTAATTTAATTTATTATTTATTGGAACTATCAGGAAACCACGCATTCACCTGGATTGAATGCATAGGAACTGCTAACGGTATGGTGACCTCACATCGGCTCGAGAACCACCAATAAAAAAACATCGAATATTTCAAACTGGGACTGTAAATAAACCCCATCAAAATGACTTGAGTTGGAGAAAAGATTAAAATAATTGGGTGTCAGAGGTCAGGGCGTGACAACTCTCCGCACCATAGACACTTTCTTCCCCCAAAAAGTCACCATGCCCAAAGATTTCCATGAATTTATTCCATTCCAGAATGCATAAAAAAGAAACAAAGAGTATCGACGTGGCTACTCATTCCTCAAATCACTCCCGACCAACCCAGATGAAACCTCACTCAAAACCAGGGGAGAATACAATGGTTTCTCCCCACCACAAGGATCCACTAGCATTAAAAGTAAAAACCAAACATATCATCCTATATATGGGGGAGAGGCATGTAGGATATTCCAACTGACCCAATCCAACATATATAGAACAATTGAAATACATCCTACATCAGAACTAGGATCTGAAACCATTACGGTGCCAACTGATACATTGGGACACTGGAATGGGGGAATCCCCCCCCCCCATAAAACCGAAACACATAGGAAGAAAATCTAGAGTGGTTCCAAAATTAAGAATGATCCCAGAGACAACACCCATTGATTTAACCAAACATCTTCCTAAAAAATAGAAACAATACCAAAATCAAGATTAGAATAGGTTCATTTATTCATGGGCCTAATAATCCTTTAAGGAATCAAAATGATGTAGAAGCCATGGATAGAGAAGATAATGTTGCTTAGATTGCGGTAGAACAATCTCATCACACCACCATAACAAGGATGAGATTACGAAGGTGACAAGAATCGAACAATGAAACATTGTAAATTTACATAACAAAATTGAAAGCATAAACCAGACCGAGGTTCCAGACACATTAGGAAACTCTAGGCAATGCGAGATCTTCACCCTTAGACCTCTAGTAGGGGCACTGATGGATGAAGCCTATCCTACATCATAATCAGGCCTTTGCATCCTCCAGTCCCCAACATTCTTTTCATCTTGTTGATTAAAACTGACACAATGGTGGTACATTTTCAAAGGAATTCAAATGATAGATTAAAATTTTAGAACAATCCATACTGGTGGAACCCAAGTGAATGGTCCAAAAATAAAGGTGATAGCCCTAACAAAGATGATTTCTTGGAGACAGGTTCCTTCATCCTCCACTCCTTACCAAATGAGGAACCTTCGTGAAAGCTGAACACCATTAAACACACCCAAAACTCTAACTATGATGTGAAAAACCATCTTTACTAGTCCAAAACTGAACCCTCAAATAAATCTAGGATAGTACAAACTTCAACACCCTCGGGAGATCCCAATAACCTGATGACCCACTCCAACTCAACAAACCACACAACCTCCTCAAATAGACATCGATTACATTGATATATTGGAAAAACTCAAAAATAACCAAAATCTGGGCATGATTGATCTGAAAACATAGAGGCCTTTTTGGGTGGCATACTAAGAAAAAAAATGAAAGATACAACTAATATTGACATCAATCAAAGGATCAATTAGTGAATCAGCCCAAACCTAGGTCAGTAGTCAGATAATCCATACATATACAAACAGAATAAAAGTACTTTTTCAAAAAACTATCATTTATTTTAAAATTTTATACTCACCTATGGAACCTTATAAACCATCACATGTGCTCTCATTCAGTCCCTATGAAATCATCTGCAAACAAGTGACCCCCACACTCTCCATACATACTCATGAACATGTGACCCTCCATAAATAATAATATGGTTCGATCACATTGTTAGATTATCAAATCCAGAAACACAAAAATAATTGTCTAAATCTAATCAATTACTATTTAAAAATCCACTTCATCAATTTGAAAACATTTTATAAAGAAACATTTTCCCTATCAAAATAGATATCATTTTGAACACACACTCGCATTGATTGAGATCAAAATGAAACACAACCAACAAAAAACCACCAGAATGAGTAACAAGTAAAAATCTTAACCTAGTGACATGGTGGTGTGGCATGCCTGAAGTAAGGCATAACACTAAGAGTACCTTGAACTAGGACATGGACTCTACATGGGTCACCACCCTATGTTACGCCACAATATGAACCGATTAACTTCCATTATAATCACTCAGTCCAGAACACCCCAAGATAAAAGACTCCAAACCTAGAATACCCATGGTAAGTCAAGTGTCATCTGGAATGGTAATGATTTGTAAATGACTCATAAACTACATCCTTAGCCCAAATATTCCTAATCCTCTTCCAAGGGAAACAGCAAATAACAAGGTCCCACTCTGATACCATTATGTCACGCACCATAACAGGTCAAACCTAAATTAGTCACCTGATCTGGTCTAAAACATATCCCGAGGGGTGTTCTCAATCCCTCTGGGATTGAAACTAGTGATGTGCATAAAAATTAAATCAATGGGACTGATTTGGCCCATAAAAAATAAAAGATAAATAAAAACCGACATAAAAATAAAACTATCAACCAAAAGAAAATAAACTACACAGAAATCCTTGTGATCTCCAAGATCACCACCAATCTCAAAACCAATCCTCTTCCAACGTTGATAAGCAGAACCAGAAAACAGTATGAGAAACCAAACATGTAACTGGAAAGAAATAACAATTTTGGGCATTGCGATACTCGATATGATTGGAAGAATAAACCACTGAATAAAAAAGTTTTTTTTTACTAAGAACACCATAAACACCAGATTGAAATATGGATATAAAATAGGGTTTTCACATGTTAATTTAAGAATTTTTTTCCCTTATTTAAAGTAAATGTACAACACACATAATATATCATCCCTAAAACAATTTTCTATTTTATAACTAAAATCAATACCAGAAGTCCAAGGATGTTCTAAAAGAAATGAATAAACAGTACAAACTGGAAATAAATTAACATATATAGTTAATGGTAATCAAGAAAAGAGAATAATAAAGAAACCATGTGTGATCATAAATATCCCTGGAAGACTCTTGGATGTTCATTGTTTGGAACAACCTTCCATCATATAGTGAGGACCCATAGTCTATAACCAACTAATTTCCCTCGCAACAAATGAAATCAGCAGTACTCCCTATCTGGCCTCTAAACTGACTAGTGGGTACCAACCCATCTAATCAGGGCTGATAGGAAACCATAAATTTTTCAACTAAAAGATTACAAGGATCCCATCATGGTTACAGTAATAATAATACTATATATGTTGGATTTAATTGCATGTGTGACTCACCTTGCCAGGTCATCATTGCACTTGCCTACCCCAATCACACCTGCTTCGTATGCATTGAACCATAAAAGGTTACCCTACATAGGAGCACCCAACATACATATTCAGTCATTTTAAATTTAAAAAAGTTCCAACCTGACTATCACGTCATGTCCAAATCAAAACCATTTTCTAAAAATAAATATAAACTCCGGCCAAGCACAAAAAATTTCCAAAAACAACCCATTATAATATTTAACACAACATCACCCATGAGTAGGAAGATCCAAACTGGGCTTTAAGTAAAAATTCTCCAAAATCATTACCCAAACATCAACTTTGAAATGAAAGTTCCAAACATGCCTTTAAGTACAATGTCTCTGAAAGAACTACCCAAACACCACCTTTGAATTTAATTTGCCAAATTGGTCTTTGAGTTAACGTGTATAAATACATTTACTCAAAACATCTTAGAAAATCCATTTAAAAATTTATAAATCCAAATGGTCTGTATGAAAACATTCCCCAAAACCCACACCAAGAGCCAAATGAGTATTGTTATTTCCAAAAATACTCCAAAATAGTCCTATAAAAGTACATCATAATAAACCAAACAATTTATAAAAAAGTTTATAAACGAACTAAACAATTTAAAAATAATTTTACAAACATACCAAATAATTTAGTGGAAACCCCCAATCCTACTTTTATGAACAACACCTTTTAAAATAAAAACCCCGGTTATCTTAACTTCTTCAATTCATATAATCGCTGGAAAAAAATGTATTTAGAAAATTATTACAAAATAATAATAATAATTACAAAAATCCATTAATATAATATATGTGAAATTAACCTTTAATAAGTAATTGAAAACATTTTAGAGTCAAATAATATTTTTGAAATGGGAACATTGGAAAGACCTACCTCAAAGAGGAACAAAGTCATATTGAACACTTTGGAACATAACGAAAAAGGCGGCGACCACTTATAACTTCTCCACACACATGCAGATAACATCACATTAATATATAAATCCCTTAACCCTATGAAAATTTCCCCCATTAAATGAGGTAATATGTACATGGAAGATGCATATATATTATATATATTCATAATATAGCATATTCATGCACACACCTTCATAGTTGGAAAAAACTCACTACAACAATTAAAAAGACCATAAAAACTCAGTAGTAAAGATCAGCACACACCTACCTAAATTATTTACAAATCATAAACAGTTTAATACCCTTAAAAACGGAGAGAAACCAAATAGAGGGTTTATAATCTTACCTGAAACATATGTGACATTGAAAAACGAGTCCATCCAGCTCACCAATGCACTGCAACAACTGCAAAAATAATTAAAACACTGATTTAAAATAATCCAAATGAAGAAGCAGTACACCCATTACCTCGGTGTGGAGGTTCAACCAACCATGAAAACATGGAGAGGAAATATTGCTTAACAAAAATTTAACCACATTGCACATAGTTTACTAGGAATCTAAGACACAATTACGACAATGAATAAAATGTGTGCAACTAAGTGGTGGTAATAAAACTCTCCCCTAGAATGGATGTAGTGAACCAAAACATCTATAATCACCTCACCTCTAGAGGTGGTGGAAGGAACACAACCCCACATGAAGCATGAAACCTTCTGCATGTTCTCAATCATAGAAATGGAGGAATGTGATGCCCCCATAAAGATAATGTGTCTTTATTTTATACCACTCATAGAGATTTGGTATTTAATATCAATTTATCATGAATATTTTATCTCTAATTTATCAAACACATGTGAAAATAAATCTTAATTGGTATTTGAAACAATTTTTAATACTGTACTAAAAATAAATTTACTAAAATCATTGATCATGTTACATGAACCTTCTACCAATCCCAAAATATAGAAAATGTGAAAATTAATCCCCCCTTATCCACATTTCCATCTCCCTCTATATGGAAGGCATGATGATAACTTGTCTTCAACTAAGATAAAATTCAAATAGAAAAATCACAAACCAAAAATCTCATACCCATTTCGATCATCATATTTGTTAATGATTGGAAATTCCCACTCATTTATTGGATCAATCGTGAAAGATGAGTTTCATCATCATGAAACCAAACCAATGGTTTCATAATCCCCACCCACAATTATCCCACTTGTACCAGTAGTGAAGAGGAGTGACCCCCTGAGTCCAACCTTTAGTTGGCCTTAGGTTGGTGACTAGAATTTAGGGTATAAAGAATTAAAAAGGGAGGAATTTATAACAATATATCTACATTATATCATAAAATATGCAAATAATCTACCATAATAAAAAGTAAATAAACCAAAATCTAATAGAAGAAATTTAACAAATTCAAGAATATGATATCAATAATAACATTTCAAAAATCATAAAATACTTAAATTAAACACCGTGGACAAAACCATAAAAACCCATACTATGGATAATATTATCCATCTATATCACAAAATCTCTCTTAGAAACCCTAGAAAATAGTTTATATTTTTTAGTGAGTATAACCTGTATATTGAGTAGAATCATGCCTATGGTCTCTCTCAAAAAATGACAGAATCATACTAATTCCCCAATGGAAAAATAGAAAAACTAACAAGATGCTACAATGGTCAACTATTTATTCCAATTCTCACTTAGGATAAATTATCAAATAATTCATCCAAGATTAGTAATGTAATACCATAAGAATGTAGATAAAAAATCCCATAATGAATTCCCTACTGATTTCCACCAAATACCAATGAAAAGACACCCTTTTCAACCATCCATTCCATATCCACAAATAAAAAAACCGATCATATATCATTTTTCATAACAGTAATCACATATCAAAAATCATGTTAACAAGTGCGTATCATTTCTCAAAGCACCAAACAAATGTGAAATCACAAAACACCAACCAAATCTCTCATAAAATGTATCTAGGGTAGTCAGGTATCATGGACATATAAGACGTCAACCTCTTGTCTTCATCATAACACACATGACCCTCACCAGATATCTCATCATCTACAACTGAAATCACTATATGGTGATGATGAAGGGAGAGTTTGGTAGAGGGGTGGTCATAAATTCATATCCACCCAATCTTAGATGTTTGAGAGAACAACCCATAGGTGATTGGGTGTTGGATAGTTTATCCGACTCATTATGGGTTCATTGAAATAAATTAAAAATATAGGTATA
Source organism: Viscum album (assembly GCA_963277665.1). Taxonomy (NCBI): domain Eukaryota; kingdom Viridiplantae; phylum Streptophyta; class Magnoliopsida; order Santalales; family Viscaceae; genus Viscum; species Viscum album. The sequence goes on along the minus strand of OY728161.1, from coordinate 2,131,062,212 downwards.
TAATGGTTTCACACAAGACTATATCTATGGGATCACACAAGAAACATCCCCCCCCAAACTTTTAGGAAAATACCAATATTTCTCCACTACGTGCTACTTCTAAAATTGAAGAACCAACCACATGCATCAAACAATGTTTTGTAACCAAGGTCATAGTTAACATTATTAAATTAAAAAAACCATAAAAAAATAATTATTGATTATTTATTAGTTTGAAGTATCCCAAATGAAGTATTTATCTATAAAAAATTTATATATCAGAATAATTCCATTGTTATAGAATGTATATCAAAGAAAAAACATCAAACTATAGAAATCTGACAAAGTCCAGCATGTTGAAAACATGTATGTCCACCAAGCCATACACCACCATGGCCACCAAGATAAAGAACATAATGGAATCTAATCTAAACACATCATCTCCACCATGATGCACACAACTAAGGCCAACAAGTAATTGGAAATAAGTCCATGCATACCCACAAAACCAAAGCCACTATGCTGCACATATACAAGCCACCAATCCAAAAACCTCATGGAAATCATAAAACATTCAGATTCAACTAATTATTTTCATGTACTAGATTTATGTATTTAATAATTTAAATGGTATCCTCATTAAATCCATCGATACAAGTCCTAACACAATATAAATAATACAACATGACAAAACATGAGAAACAATATCAAAATTTATAACCACATGTGTATCACCCCATTACCTTACAAATCCAGTAGTATTCCTTATTATATTTATAATTACAATTCATAACACTCAATTAATGGAATGAAAAATCATGATGATCCTATAAACACATATACAATTTTGAGTACTTGAACCCCTACTATAAATTATTGTTTTTGATTTTTTTAAAAAATACAAAGAAATGGAGGATAAACCATGGGGACAAAAGCATATAAAGAATTGTTGAATCAATTTAAAACAAATCGATATAGCAACAATATCAATAATAATTAAACCTTAAATATAATCTACATATACGATATTATATCTTAAAATAAACAAGTAAGAACTCAGAGGGAAGGGGAAGAAAAAATTCTTCGAATAATCAATATCAAGTATCCTAAAGCCAATGATGCATTCCATTGATAAGAGGATTTTAGGTCCCCCATAATTTACGAGGAATAAAATGATGTTTTAATGGAATAATGGGGTAATATATAATATCATAGGGATGTGTGGATTTATTTGTAAGAAGAAAATTTCCACATTCATGTTGTGAATGGTTGGTTAATTTTTAAAACATCATGTGGATCACATTTATTAAAAAACAATCTAATCAATCCAAATGGGTAAAATTTTAAAATCCTGAATTATATGAAGACTATAAAACATAAATTTCATCCATTAAAATTCATTCCATGAGAAAAAAACCATGTTGTGAACTACTCACAGATATAAAATTTAAGTCAAAGGACCACCAAGTCATGAATACACCCCACAAAATAGTATTCACTCTATAAAATGGTTATTCAAAACACGAATCACCACTAGTAATTTCCTATTTGATAGAAATTACTCTTATCCATTTCTTGTTCCCACCTCTAGTCTCCAAAAAACCAAAAATGATAATGTAACAGGATGAAAGGGTTTGATCCATTAGATTAGATACCACTTTAATGATTATCAACCTCAAGAATTCAAATCAACTAGAAAAGTGTATGGCAGCTCAAACCACCCTAAATCCCAAACTATCCCCCATGAGATACCTATCAAATAAGGATGAAAAAATTACTTAAAAAATATCAATAAGAATAAAAAATATGACAACAATAATTAAAATAAGAATAGACAAGTCTAAGATAAAAATAGAGAATCCCCTAGTTAACAAAACAAATTTGGGTAGTGGGCGCACATCTCTGACTACCTATCCCAAGTATTCTCATACAAGCCACCATTCATCCATTGAAAATTATATGAGGTGATAAAAAAACATAGAAGTGAATTTTTCTGATGTTTCTAAATATCAATTTGATGTTCCATGAATTTCATTTGATCATAAATATAAAAATTCCACCAGTTATTAGAATTGTAATAATCATGAAGATACTGAAAAATTTGGACATGTGGAAGTCATCATGAACTCTTCCCAGTTGCGTTGACAGTGATAATCGATAATCTACCACAACAACATGCTCCAAAACCATGAGGGTTCCAAAAAAATAGGGTAATATATTTCTCCCCCAACCAAATATCCATTGACCCCATTGGGTGGAATCGTTCAAAAAAATATGTCCCCAAAAATAAAACTCCAAATACTTATTCTATCACTCAACATAAGCCTCCTAGATTTCATGTACTTCCTTTATCCTTGTCCATAAATAATGTATCTGTAAGTTAAGATACATCTTAGATATATCAAGTTGTATCTCTTTGAGAGATTTATGAGAATCATAGAGGAATATTTCAAACATATTCAAAGATAAAAATATTATTCATAGGAATAAATTATTATATAGGGAATATTTTGACCATCCCACTGGGGAATCACCATGAATGAGCTTCTTATATATCTCCTCCACCACTGAGTCTCCCCAAATATCATCCTCCATGTATAAAATGTGGGTTATATTATAATCTAGAATAGTAATCAACTTATATAGACCTTTTTAACCTCATGATTTATATTTTATAACGTTTCTATCACTAACTAGGTGTCCTTATATTCTTCAAATTATCCGCATAACTTTTTTTAGCTCATATTCCCTAAAATTTCTCTTTCTAGATGTATAAAAATTCTTGAATTTTTGGTCTTGTATGAAATTCATCCACTTATATTATCATGTATTCTAGTCAAACTAGGTGAATGAATTCCTCAATAATTTTTTATATGTGAAGACCACAAATTATTCCTAGTTGAAGAAATTCAACCATGAATTTTTTACAAACACCACTATCTCTATCTCGAGATCATTGGTAGAGTAGTTATGCACATGGGGTAATAATTTCAAGGACCCATAAGTCATTAATATCCATTGTTTCATCAAGAAAAATATACAATACAATTGGGATGAATCAAATAACACCTCAAAAAAATTTCCCTCTTTATGAAACTAAGGAATTGCGGTGTTCATAAACTACTCTTTCAAGTAGTGGAATTTTTCCTGGAACTAATCACTCTTGATGAAGGACTGGTCATTTTAGAAGAGGGGTGTTAATGGTGTTGAAATCAGAGAAAAATCATGAGAAAAACATTGATAATATCCCATTAGAATAAGAAATATAAGTTCATTTTCAACATTCTAGGGGTACTGCCTATGAAAAAGCTACCTCAACTTCTGTCGAATGCACCACTAACCCCAATTGAGATGCCACCTAATCAAAGAAACACACCTCTCATGAATAGAATGTGAACATAGATAATTTTCAAAATAGATGGTGATATAAATGTGTCAATAATACAATCCTCAAGTGATCAAAAATATCTTCATTCTATCTATAATATGTGAGAATGTTTTCAATTAACATGACTATGAAATATTCCAGGAACACATGTAAAATGGTTATCATGAGTATAATGAATATAGATTATGTATTCGGGACAATAGATGACATGACAGTGATGTTTATGTTTCCATTATGACACTAGAAATACGTTTTTAGAATATATACATCCTTTATATTACATTACACATTCTCAAAGATGAAAATTCACTTTAAAAATAAATTTTCAATTCAAAATAAAATTTTATGTTCGTTCAGCTAAAATATTGTAATTAGAAATGAGACAACATATTTAATATTACAAATATGTTATTTGAAATATTTTTTACTAATTTCTCTCTAAATTAATCACATACACTTTTGGAAAATAATATTTATGATTTAAATTTAAATTATTTTAAAATATATAAATGTATTCAAATATTCACCCTTATGTGTTCAATTTTTTATTAATTATCCTACACATCACTATGGATAGAGTATAGATAGTAAAATGTCTTCTCTATTTGGAAAAACACCCAACCTCTAATGAACACAAATATACAAAAAATATATAATGATAGTGGTTATTAAATTAAGAGATATAGAACTTTATGAAATATATAATATATACCTTTAAATATAAGGAATCATCCATCATCGAATGGGATTATTATTAAATATATCTATCATATAAACATTTCTTTCTGTATCACTCATTATCATCACTATAGGTGAAATAAATTTTGGGTCCATAAATCCATATAATGATATCATATCATTCATAAAACAAATTCTATAAACATATATAATAAAAAACAAATATATGTATTAAGATTCTATAAACTAAAACAACTGAAAGATAAATGATAATCTTCTTACATAGAAAATAATTTCTTTATGTTAATTCAAAAACCATATCCAGTTACAAGCACCAAGATATCATTATTTTAAATAATAAAATTAATTTCATGCCAAAAAATGTTAGGAACCACAGAAATGTCGAAAAATTCCGACAAGAAATTGAATATGGAAATAATATAAAATTTTAAAAAGATGTTGCATCTAAAGTAAAAAAACTAATAATTTCTGTTTCCGATACTGTATGCCATTACCTATAAATTATTTAAATAAACAATAGATAAATATATCAATTTTAATTTTTTAAGAAAGTTAACACCAATATGAAATAATGGATTTAATTGACACTTACCACAATGGTAATGTTTCAAATAAAACATTATGGAAAAAATGACTTATGAATTATCCAACTATTGTGACCTCTTTTGTAAGAAATGAAATACTTTTTGATATATCTATAATATCGTATACAATTGCCTTAATATTTTCAATCTCTCGATGTTGATAATAAATAGTATATCCAATATAATATATAATCCCATATGTAAAAAATAATACTAGGGATCCTCAGCATATTAATAACACTAAATGGTAAGATATGGAGGAAGAGTTGTAGGACAAGGATAAATAGTAGGCGGATGAGGATTGTGATAGACATACATAGATAGTTGAGTGGGATCAACAGCCCAAAAAATCATTACATGTTTGAATATATTAAATGTACTAAATCCTTGATCACATACTCCAGCATCTCATCGAAATGATGAACTTTTTTATGATAAAGATTATATTTTTCATTAATAAAAATATTTTATTAAAGGTTGTTAATAACAACTAAACGTAGTTTTTCGGATAAACTGGTTGGGTATCCTCCTAAAAGACATATTTTTTCATGAATTACTAATGAAGTAGTTAAAATATCCTTCTAACCCTCATCCATGAAGGTCTCACAAGTTGTTTAGTCCTTAGTGAATTCCTGTGTAAAATATTTTAAAAATCTATAGTGAATCCAAAAATATATAAAATTTGTTTAACTTAAATAATATAAATAAAGTAAACAACTAATTACAATCCTTTAAACTAAAATCTTGGATTCTTCTGTAAGATATTTTCCATTTCTCTTATCTAGACCATAATCTATTTTTTATTTATAGATAGAGGAGAGGAGGGCCATCCACTATGGAGCATAAAGACTAATATAACCTATTTAAAACATTTACAACTCAAATTTTTTATTACAATAATTTATAACATCTATGAAATAATTTATGAGGGTATACATATTTGTCTTTAACATTCTTATGAGATGTCCTCTTTTTTATGAATTAAGAATAAAAAATCATTAATATGATCATTAATATAAAAAATTTCTAAAATATAACATGTCAATTAAAAAAATGATTCTTCTTGTATATATCCAACAAACTACCTCCTTGTATATTAATATAGAAACAGATATATATACCACTTGTATTTTTATGTTTTTCACCCCAAAAATAAAATATGATGTTGATGGTAATTTAAAATCCCTTCATATAATAGTCTTTAATCCTAAACATTTCTTCCCAACTCCCACAGTATTAGGTATATCATCTATCATCTGATAAGAATGGGAGAAACTATATTAGTGAAAAATAATGATAGGTAAAAATAATTAAACTTGCGCCTACCAAAATTGTCTCCCATAATTGAGATAATGTCACTTTTTTTAAACTTATCCAATTAAAAATCAAAATACGAATTCTACCATTAGCATGCACTCCATCAAAATTCCTAAATTATGATAAATTCGAACCATTAGGAATATCATTATCATCATATTCAATTGGTATCCTTTGGTCCCATATTTTGGAAATAGATTATGTTGATAAACATGTGCCACCACATTTATTGACTGTTGAAGTCTTATCTCCCCATATGGAAGTAAATTGATCCAATGTATGAGGATGAAGAGGCTCTTAAATAAGATTATATATATGAACCTCTTTGGAAGTATGTGTACGGTCCTACTAGAGGCTCACGGTGAATCATATATTTCATATTTCATTATCCTTAAAATTAATGAATGAAATAATTAGTCTAAAAATAAATAAATCCAATGTTTATATATAAAATTATATAAAAATAAAAATTATCCAAGGAAATTAAGCTAAATGAAACACATTTTTATTTAGGTATTTTAAATTATATAACTAAAAGTATAACTACATTAATGAGAAATAAATTTCATAAATTAATGAAAAAAAATTCAATTTTAATAAAAAAATTTATAAACAATTTTAAAATGATAAAAAAGAAATAATTAATGAAAAAAATGACCTTCTATCATATTGGTTATGCCATTTGTAACATAATAAAAAATTATGAATTACTGTTAATCCAAATATAATGCATGAAATATAGAAAATATAACAAAATATTACATTAATATTTGCAAAAAAACAATATTAATTGAATATAATCTTTTATACATACTTTTCTAGTATTAAAAATAATAAATTATATGTATATATTTTCCAAGAAAATAAATAAAAACAAAAGCTATATAAAGGTAACATTAACTTAATTAAAAGAAAACTAAAAAACTAAATGAATTTAAGTGAACAAATTAACGTATTATTAATTATACTTGTTTTAATAAATAAATAAAACAAATATATCTAACATTTTTTGAAATATAAAAAACTAAAAAAGAAATAAACATGTGTTACCTACAATATTTGTAAATTACTAAAGGTTTCTTTTCCCAAATTCTATCCTAATGATCATTATATACAGTGAATCTATGTCTATAATAAAATCATCAATATTCTTTTTTAATCTTCCCATGTGGGGATCTCATATAAATCATCACCGTTGTGGAGTTTTTCATCATTAATATATAGTTTTTTACAGGTAAATCAAAATCAAATGAATATTGGATTGATTAAGAACATATTTTATAGTATGTTTCCATGATAAAAGGAAAATATGTGTATTCCAATCTATTCAGATTGAAAAGTGCAAAAAAATTCATCATGTCTTATAATTTTGTTACATATAACTCATTTTCTATTAAGAATTAGAACTCATAATTTAACGTAATTAAAAACCCATATTTCATAAATGACCCCATAATATATACTTTAAATAGATATTTTGTTTTTTCTTTGGAAATCAATAAATGCATTGATTTTATGAACACCAATACACTACTATTTTGAGCCTAATTTCTGTTATCCTGATCATTCATATGAAATGTATAGCCATTAATCTCATTCCCAGAACATGTCATTATATTTATAACTGGACCACCTAATAACCATCACAATATTTATAATTCATCTAATCTACCACGAATGGTCTCTTTAATATAGGGAGATTTTTTAAGGATCATTAAAAATCCACATATAAGTATTCATTGGAAAACATTCTATTGACACATTAATATTCAATGTTATATATAGATGATAATCATCTATGTCATAAAACATGTATATGTGTATCTACTTTATCCATTCACCTGCTAATGATCTTAATTTATCGTGATATATCCCCTTTACCTTAGAATTTTACAATTTATGGTATGATGTATGAAAACTGATGTGCTCTAATTAAGAAAATTAGAGTGTATAAAATTATGTGACCTCCTCATTAATATACTTGACAAAAAATTAGGCTTTAGGTTGATATTTATTTTTAATATATACCATCAATTTATTATCATACCTTTCAGAAGGATGCATCCAACTTGTATATGAAGGCCCAAAAATATTTATATATCACCCCAAATGAACCACAAAATGCACTATGACAACAAAAAAATATGGAAGAATATAAATTTCCTGTTGAAAAAGTATAGAAAAAACATCATTAGACATATTTTTAATGAATTAAAATCTATCGCCTTATAATAAATTGAATTGAAAAAATTGCACACGTTCATGACAATCATAATTACATAGATGGGTTGTATTCATTGTAATGAAACTGGTTGGATTTTTTGACCCTTTATGTGATAATTCTGAGATTTCATACTTATAATCTTCAAATATTTTAGGGACAAATTTTTTTTTATATTTAAATAATAACACTGTGGAACTCTGATACCATTAAGAAACTCAAAAATGATAATTTTATCCTTCTTGGATACTGCATGAAAATCTAAAGGAATATATTTTTATCTTCCATTAAGATTAGAGGATGACCTTAAATTTATTCCCATTCAAGGTAATTACAAACTTCCATTAACCCCATTTTTAGCATTTCATTTAATATCTAACAATTTTCCAATCATGTTATCACATATATTATTCACAAAATTCTTCAAAGAAACTGTAATATTTTACTAAAAGATACCTCTAATAGGAATGTTTAATATATTTTGATTGTTTCCTCCAAATATTTTTTTATTATTGTATTTTTATTTATTTCAAAATATGGCATCAATGTCTTCCACTGTCTCAAAATAAAGATCATGGGATAATGGTTTTGGAGAAGTTTAAAATTACTATAGGTAATTGAATTCATTTTCTAATATTTTATTAGAGGTATCCATAAACAAAAACCTTATATGAACAATGTACAAAATTATTCTAACATGTCATAGTTGATAATATTAATTTAATTTTTATTTAATTAGAAAATATTGATACCCCTTTACACTATATCCAAAAAAAATTATATGCTAGGAAGACATTTTTTAGAGAACATAATCATTGAATGCTGTTGAAAATGATTCATTTTATAAAGACCATACATTATAACATATTCACCCCATAAAAGATTTAAATAATCAATTAATGGTGAAAATAAAAGATCAATAACATTTATATTCTATTTTAGTAGAGAAATCATTATACTCATCATGATATATTTATACTCTATAAAAAATTTAAGAGATAATTTGTAAATTACCTATAAAATAATCCATTATCTATGTTTTGTACTATTTGTTCAACATGGATTCATTCTATAAATACACATATGAACTTTGAGATTTATATATTCATTTACAAATGTTGGAAACTATTGATCCAATTTATTAAATTGTGTAAAATCACATACATGGTGTAATTTTCCACCATATATTCACTATTACACAAGGCATATTATCAATTTTGGGTTATTTGAAATTTCAAATAAAAATTTTTAAATGAGGAATTATCGGAAGATATAAAATTTCTATGGATGAAGTCCCCATAACTAAAAAATCAATCATTTATTTTCCTTTCAATATATACTAGGATTTACCCCATTTAGAATACTCTGATAATCCTCTTTATGCATTCCAATATAGCACAGATTTATATTGCAAGGCATGTATCTTACTGTACCCCAAACCCATCAAGAACAATATTTTCTTCACATTATAATCTGACTATAGATGATCATTGTATTTAAGAAATATGACTTTAAACATCTGTAGAAACTCTGTAAAACACTTATTACACCTTCCATTTTTCACTATCAAGTTAATCAATATTATAATTGTTTATAAAACCGTAAATTTCAAACAACCAAGATAAAATGGATTTTTAGAATCACTATATTGATTCTAAATTATTAGTTCTTTCCCAATTGAATCTACATCAATAAAATAAATCATTTATATAATTCAATCAAACACATCATCTTGAAAATCACTATCATCACTAGAACTATAATTCTTCCCAATATTAGAAAACCAAATATAAGGGCAATAAAATGGAAGAAATTAGTTAAAAATCAAATGATATTTTATTTATCTACTTTTAAAATTCATTATATTTAAACATTTCAATCATTGATAGAAAAAAAATTTCTGTTTGGATCATTTGGTATACAATATTAGAAAAAAACAATAACACCTTCCTCATATTCATCACCTATTCGTTATTTGGTAATCCAAATATGACACATTATTACCTATAACAAAAAACATGATTTTAAAATAAGTTATTATATTTTAATATTTAAAATAAAATTTAATATTATAAATAAAAAATGATATTATATTATTTTTTTATAAAAAATTAAATACAACATATTTGATAAAAAAATATCACTTTCAACGAATTTACATATCATTATATCAAGAAAATTAAAAAATATCATTAATTAGTATGATCACCTACATATATTCTAAAATCATAATCCATATTCATTTAAAATCATGTTCCGATGAAGACAAAAAATATACATACGACACACATTAATCAGTAAGATAAAATTATTTATAACATAAATAAAATAAATAGTCATTTAAGCATACATTAATATTAAAAGAACCATACATCAATTAAAAAATACCTCGAAATAATTAATAATAGAAAAATAAAATAAAAATACTGAAGAGATGAAAAAATATTAGTGGAAATAAATATCATTCAAGAAAACAAGACTAAAAAAGTATTCATTAATTATAACATACATTGATGCACGGAAAACCAAAACAATAAAAATGAATTGAAATTATATACCATATCGGAATAAATGTTATTTCGATAAAAATTAAAATTTGTAAAAGAGAGAGAAAAAGTGATGTCTGATGATTACTAGGGGTAGAATAAGGTGTTAATTACAAATTAATTATTTTAGAGTCCATAATATTGAATATTTAAGTGTTGGGATTCACTGCATGAGATAAAAGACATCGTTTTTGTGAAACAAATATCCTTAAAATAAGTCCACTAAATGTATTATAAAAATTTAAAAGATTTACTACATCAATTAATCAATAAATGATATGTAAAAAAGATCTTTTTCTAATTAGTTATTTGAGAATCATCCTTATGAACCACATTTTCAACATTAGTTATTAGATATCCATCATTGAAAATAAAGGCCATATCTTTTTTGACATCAATAAAAAATAACCAATGTGGAAAATGTGCTATTAAAAATATAAAATTTAGTAGTGGACATATTCAAGGTTATCTTACAATGAAACATCTCAATTAATTTCGTGTATATCCTAATATATTAGTTGTTATGTGATGGATCATCACCAATAATACAATATTTTATATTCTCCAGTGCTCATAACATGAAAATAGTTTCCTATGTTTTTGCTATTTATATGGAAATATATATCAATGGTGGAACCATAAAATCATAAGATACAAAATGAATAAATTTATTCCATGTAATTGGATGTTTTTTAGAGGAGGTTATTTAGTTTTTACTTCTCTTATATTCTAAAAACATGCATGGATAAGGAAGTCCAAATTCTTATGGAATAGAAAGATAAATTCATTGGAATTAATTAAGAAAATTTTTATGAGACATTCAATGAGAGATTTTTTTTAATGCTAATAAATTAATGAAAAAAAGGTCAATTATTTGGTGTATAATAACCATGCTTCTTAATGTAGATAGATAAAAGAGACTTTAGTATATATGAAGAAATTGTTCAATGTGAACATAATGAAGAATTGGATATTGGAGATTCCTACCATTCCCATGGCTTTGATATGAAAAAGGATGATTTATTATCATGATAACTCAAATGAATCACCTTGTGGAAAGAAATTCTAGACATTCACATAAAAGAAATATGTATTGAATCATCAAGGTATTTCTTGAATGAAACTAAGTGGTTCTTTAAATGTCAAAAGGTTAGTCAGAAAACTCGTGAATGTGAAAATTATATTAATATCCACGTTAATGTAGTAGAGAAATAGAATATGACAACTAATTTCCCACCCATGATCTAATGCATCAAATATAATGACTATGAGAATTAATCCATCTAGTTTATAAATATGTATTTTTATGATGATGATGAGCATTAGAAACCCATTAATCTTGGTCATAAAATGAAATATCATGTGATCATGATTATATTAGTGTGTTATGAGAATGTTATTGTGAAAGGTACATTTATTATCCAGTCTATAGAATATAATTTATTATTTTATTCAAGAACTACCCACTCTTATATAACAATGTAATTTGAATAGGGCATCAAAATATTAGCTCAATGATTAGATATTGACTTATACATGAAAAATAATAATATTATGATGGTTGCATATCATGTCCATAGTTCTTCTCTAATTAATATTTTATAATAATTTTCTTCCTATAAATATTATGATTCTACAATTAGTTTAATTATATGGGGTTCTAAACATGGGTTGTATTATAGTATATTGATCCCATATCAATTTCAAAATAAGGGAAGTAACATTTTTTATTTCATATGAAACTATGATAATTTATCATATCAAGGATGAATAAAAATTTATAATGGAAATTACTTTTTTTCTTATATGTCAATATTTCTATACACAAAAACTATATATCTCATATGGTTGTTGAGAAAATCAACATCAGAGATATTCAAAATATTTGGTATTTTTTTGATGTCTTTATCGAATAATTTTCTAGTCTTCCACAAAATCATGAAGTTGTTTTTTTAATATTAATCCAAATTGGTTCTACACCTATTTTAAATACTCTATATTGAATGTCCCCAATTGAGTTACAGATATTGAATAAGAAACACTAGGAGAATCCTGAAAAGCGATTCATTCATCGAAGTGTATCACAATGTGATGAACTTGTTATTTTTATTAAAACAAAGATTAATCAACGAGGATCTATATTTATTATTAAGAAATAAAGTAGATCACAATAAAACAAGTATCCTCTCCCCCATATTAGTGATTCTTTTTTCAATTACAAGGAAATAAATAATTTTCAAATATTGACCTTCATTATGGATATCATCAATTTGGAGTCATGAAAGAGGATATAACCTTGAAAATATACTATAAAAGTTAAAGGAATCACTTTTTTATAGTGAATAGATTCAGAATTATTTATAACCCTTCTATCGTCATAGATATACTGATTATTTTCTCTATAGATTACCCAGATCTGTTTCTGGTTATCAATATTTATTATCATCTTATGTATTCAATAGAAAATGATTTTCTTAAATATTACTTTATAATTTTTTTAAAGACCTTGATAATGGATAAGTTGATTGAAAAATTTACCATGTGTGAATTTTTATCTTTTTAATTTTTCCATATTGGTTCTTATAATATCCTGTGAGAGTATTTCAGTGGATCCTTCAAGGATAGAAGTTATTTAGAAATTTCTAAAACCCCAAATAGTTACAAATATTCATTTTTTATTAGGTTGGATGGATATTATCAATGATTTTTCATATATTTCAAAGGAATTTATATTCCACTCATAATTTTTTCTAGGAAGGGGGTCATGTTTTTATGGATAGTTGAATGTGAAGTGAATTCCAGGGAACAAAAGAGAAGATTCGTCAGTACACCTGTGCTCACATGAACCTATGGAATGGATGTGTTTTTGATATATAATGATGAATAAAATAAGGGTATTTGAATTTTCCTCATACATAATAGTATTTTGACAACATATTCATCATTCTAATTGAATATTCTTCTGAAAATTTACCCGACTCATGATTTGGAGTTAACATTGGTATTTTTTTGTGAAAAAGATAAATGAATTATCATTATGGAAAAATGTATCACAGATATATGGATCATAAGCCTTTGATGTATATCCTCACATATAAAGAGATTAATATGTTGTAGATTTGATTAATTATTACAAAGTATTATTAAATCAACACCCTCGGAAGGTGAACATGGTGGGTGGTGCTCTGAGTGAAAATACCATGCTTGTTTTCTATGATGAAGATTCAATGTGATCAAATAATTTTGGATTTAGGGAATATATAACTTTAAATATTAGGAAAAAGGAATATATTATGTATTTATTAGATGAAATTTAAACCATCTACCTACGTGAGGATTACAATGGAATAGAAATAAGATGTTGATATAGAAAATAATTTGAAAAATGTTATTGAGTTTAACCCGAATTGTGGTGTAATGATAAGGTTCATAAATTGGTTATGTGTTCCATCCATACCATATATTAAGAAGTAAATATTGGATGAATCTAGAAGATCATCATTCACTATTAATATTAGAATAATGAAGAATTATAGATATTTAAAATGGTATTTATATTGTGACCACATGGAAAGAGATATTTCAGAATACGAATCTCAATGGAAGTTATGTAAAAAACATAAGGATGGGATATATAATTATATGTGGATATTATGACTATTAACAAAAATAAATTTTCCCCCCTTTTCTATTACAAGGGTAGTTTTTTGATGTTGGAGGTGTTCAGAGGAGGTTCTAAATGTTTTCACAGGATGTGGGAAATAGAAAAGCTGTTGATGGAGTTACACATAGTGTAACTATATTAAATGAAGTGAAAGTTGGTTTCATATCATACCCAAGTCTATTTTTTGGTGTGAAATGTTTTTTGGTGTGGAAAATAATATAAATCAAAAGCCAATGGGTTTTTTGTCGGATGTCGACTGTAGGACATTACACGACGTGAAAGGGTATTACAGGTAGTGTAATACCCGACTGCTATAACATTAATGTGATTTTCTAAAATCATGGGTTGTCAAATCCTAAATATATGAAGACATATCCTTGACCCTTGGTGACTCCATGACCCCACTTTAATGTTTTTATTATTACTTTATCAAGGATCGATTCCTAGATTCCCTCATTCGATCCGTAGAGATCCATTTTTAATCTAAGGTGCATTCTTATTCTGTTAATGTAGTTTCATGGAGTTTGTTCATTTTTAACTCATTTTTCATTTTTCCATGTGATGGATTTTTATCTATAATGGTTCTAAATGGGATTATCTTCAGTTATTTTTCATGTAGTGGTGCCGCAACATCCACAGATGGATGCCGATCTTGCGGGATATGTGATCACAGATCTGTTTTGTGTTCTATTCATGGTCAGGGATCCCTAACACCCTTTCATGGTTGGATTTCAATTTTTCCTCTTCATTTATTCATCATGTGGGAGATATATACTTTTATTCACTTAAGGACCATGATTGTGCTATGCGGGTCAATAATAATGATAAGTTAAAGGAAATTTAAAGGGAATGGGGATCTGATTTTCATTCCATTGTAGTTTTGAAAATATTATTGTGTTATTGTGATTATGTGGGCTTGATGACGCTCTAAAAACGTAGCCTTCAGTGTCCCTTTTTTGTGAAGTAAATGGGTTTAATGATGTTTGGTTCATTTTGAAAACATACATATAGAAATTGGTCAATATTATAAATCAAGCTATTGAATCAAAGCCTCATGATTTAGTAAGGTGATAACGCACATAAATAATGATGTAGAATTCGATAATTGTCCCCTTTTATAAATATAAAAACCTGTTACATCATGGTCTATGATTTCATGTGGAGAATGGTTGTTGTTGCGTGTGTGGGGATCATGTAATGTAAATTGTCTATGTTGTGATTTGTATGTTTTCTCTGGATTGTGTTGTAGTTTCATTGTGATCGAAGTTGTGTTCTATGGTATGTCTTTGGCGGTGTAATATAATCATTGGTTGACAGAATGATTGATTCGGGGATGGATGAGAAATAGTGTGTAGAGGTGATGTAAGACAGGTTGTACAATAATGTGTTATCTGTTGGGGTTATGAGTTGGGGGTTGGTTCTATTGGTATGTACCCTGAGCGGGATGAGTTTGAATTTCGAAAATTATGATTTTTATAGGTATTTATCATTGAGTATCCCCATGATTATCATACCAAAATATTCACCCGATATCTATATATCGATATGTGATATATCATGAATGAGTTTTAAACATTGAGGAATTTTGAAGTCCATTTAGTTTACCAGGAATCATCAACTTATGAGAATTTTAGTGCCTATTGTGTGATGTTCTTTGTAGTTTCTCGGGTAGTGATGGAATAAATGAATGATTGATTACTAAATCCTAGAATGGCTTGGGGGTGGTTTTCCTAATAGGATGGAAAATGTAAATTAAATTTGTTGGGAAAGTGAATGGGTTTCATGTCTTACTATTAGGTATTTTTCATTTAGAGGATGAATAATACATTCAGGTGTTATGAGTTTGTCGATTGTCTGAGAACCCATAGGTTGGGCTTATGTTTTTGGATCATATATATAAATACTTTTATTTTTATGGTGATTTCTATATGAACTCCACCACTTTTATAACTATGTTCCACACACCCCATCATCCTCAGGGAGGGTGTCATTCCCAAACATCTGGGTGGGAGGATGGGTGGATAGCCACCCTCTCTTCCCAAAAATATCTTATCAGCCTTGATATCCCATGATTCTTTGAGTAGGTTGTTGTTTGTAAGGCCCATGTGTATGCGGGATAGTTTTTAATTCCCACGTGTCTTTGTGATAAGATGTATTGTTCTCCCCAACATGTCTTCTAGATGAGATTCATCATCCTTTCATAGGTTTATTGGGGATGTGATGTGGTTTTTGGACCAGGTGTATGTGGGAGGGATGTGTTGTTGTTTGTTTCCCCGGTGTCTGTGGGTGGGATTTGATGCAGTTTTTTTCTCAGGTATTTACATGCTGGGTGTGATGTGGTTTGTGGAACAGGTTTCTACGAGTAGTATGTGGTGTGTTTTACAGTCTAGGTGTGTGTAGGTGAGTTTTTATGTGGTACTTTCAGATGATGTGGGTGCGCAAAGATGATTTCCATTTTGAAAGAGAGGCTGATTAGAGGGAAGTGGTGTATGATAACATATCATCATTGTGTGTTATATTAAATTAGATGACATTCATTATTCAGTGAGCATTACTTGGTGAGGATGGGATGGTTTTTATAACTATTTGGTGCTGCTTGGTTCTATTTTTTTCTTATAGAGGAATTAGTAAGATTCTTTCACATGTGCATGAGAGACATTGGTATTCAAATTGAGTATACATGAATGCTCACCCTCTACATCTAAAATTTATTTTTTGGATTCGAGGGGAATTTCATGGACTTTGAAGGACCCTAGTAGCTTGGATCCTAATAGTTGCTGTGTCTCTTCTTAGATTTACTATTGGTATTTACTTTGGAGATTTTTCTCCTCGAAGTAGTTCTACATTATGCATGCAAGTGGGATGGGTTTTGGCTCTCTATTATATTTTGATCTTGGATTTTTGGGTATGAACTATCTTTTCTCTTGATATTGTTTCATATATAGGGAAATACACCCATTTTTATATATTTTTATACCCTTAGTGTTAGTCAGAAACCTAGGGCCTACAGGTGGTGGGACTATGGGCTCATTGGTTTCCTTTTTTCTTTTCCATCCATGGAGGGGAATCATTGGATGGACGGGGTCATGACAGAATGGTGACAAAGGTGATAGAAGAGATATAATATAGAGTTTGGGGTTAGGCACAGAGGCGATTTCATGGGTTATCTTGTAAACCATGTCAGGTGATCTTGTTGTGTGACATAAGCGAGGAAAGACCAGCTTTGAAAAATGATATTAGGTCCCCCTTGATCTGATGCAAGGACTCTGATCCTATAGAACGTCCAAGTCATGATACACATTTTGAATGGTTGAGACTCTAGGAAAGGAACATGAATCATAAATATTTATTTTATTGTCAAGATTGTGTTGTTTTGGGAAGATTTATGTTATTAAAAAAATGTGTTAAATGAGGTAAAATTAATCTTATAAAAAAATAAATACTACATGGGATTAGGAATTCTTTTTTAATTTTTAGGGATGGCTCATGGTCATCATCTATGTGTGGATCGGGCAGTTGAGGATCATTTTTTTGATCTGGTTGATCGATAGAGGGTTGATCCAATTGAAAAGGATGAATAGTGGTAGAGGATGTTTTATTCTTACCAGCGGCATTTTTAGGCACCAAGAATTTAAATGTTTTGACCAACAAAGATTCAACCTCCTCATTTTTCTTTCTTACCATCTAGTGTCAATGGTTATTATTATATTCTTACAGGATTATGGACAAGGTTTTTATTTTTTGGATTTCATGACCACCTTTTAAAGATGATTCTGATATCTGTTTGGGCTCAGTATGGTGGAGGTGTATACGTTCAGTACCATCTTTACCAGCAGTTAACAGTGAGACTGTTCAAGAAATAGGTCCTAGAGGATTTTTCTCCATCAAGAAGATACAGAGGGGGAAATGGTTGACTTTAGGATGTTCCGCTTGTGTAGGGGCCTCGACTTGGTTGTTGTCATAGAGGTGGTCATCAACAGGTTGTAAGAGGAGAAATGTGTGGTCATTTTCACGTATCTGAGGCGGCAATTCCAGTAGGGAAATATACTTTCAGATGTATGATTGATTTTCTTAGTACCCTTTCATGTGATTTTTTATTTAGAATAATCACACTATTATTTTTCACATGTTTCAGCCCATTCTATGAGGATATAAAAACTAGCATTAATGATGATGGGACTACATCAGTCCCTTTGGGATATTTTTTTAATTCAAAGGAAGTCATAAGATGTCATTACAAGCATCAACTAGACCTATTCCATGAATTTTGGATGGGTGGTCAGCATGTTGAATCCCTCCTCCACATATTGTCTAATCTGTCCATAGAATTAGTAGATGCTAGTAGGTTGGATGTTCCAAGGGTTGTTGGTGAGTTTCATAATGTTTTCCTGGGGAGGCAGGGATGCTACCTCATCCCCGAGATGTTGAGTTTTGGTTAGACTTGCACCCCAGTTCATCTATTATTTCTATGGACCCTGATCAGATAACTCCTTTTGAGATGTGATAGATAAGGAATCAAATAGATGATATGGTGCATAAGGTTTTTATTCAGACCATTGTTTCGTCATGGGTTGATCTAGTGTTGTTCACCAAAAATTCCAATGGTTGTCTAAGGCTGTGTATAGAAAACTTGAGGTTGAATCATCTAACAGTCAAGAACAATTACCCTATTCCAATGATAAAAGTTATTTTTTTCCACCTTAGAGGGGAAGGTTGGTTTTCAATGATAAATTTTCAGTCAGGATTCACCAGTTAATGGTGAAGAAAGAAAATATCCCTAGGACTGCTTTTTAGATGTAGGTTTGGGCACTTTGAATTTTGGGTATGCCATTAGGTTTTAAAAATGCACCAGTTGTGTTCATGGGGCTTATGAAAACTATGTTCTATGAGTTCCTGGATAGGTTCATTATCATGTTCAGGAATGATATCATAATCAACTAAAAGTCAGAAGAGGAGCATAACAAGTATCTCAAAAAAATCTTATAGGTTCTCTGACTCCATCAACACTATTGGAAGTAGTACAGTTGCTTGTTTTGGACATGATTGGTGAATTTATGTAGACAAGTGGTTTCTTTGTAGGGTGTATCAGTAGACCCATTTAATGTTGGAGTAGTTTATTCATAGGAAGAACCATAAAATGTGGTAGAAGTTCACTGTTTTATCATTCTTCTAGGTTATTATCGGAGTTTTTTACCCGAATTCCCCCAAGATACATCCCCTTTGATGGATTCATACAATGAAGGGACAAGATTTTGTGTGAAAATGGTATTTCCACATATCATTTAGTTATCTTGGGGGAGGAGGGGGTGGTTAGTTCTTTAGTTTCCTATGGATGGGGTAAGGTTTTAGGTGTTCTATGATGCTTCCCATTTATGCATGGGATGACTCGTGATGCGCTAGGTAGATGAGTCTTAGTGGGGATACTCTGAGGTAGTGGTGTGGCACAATCATGTTGGCCATGGTGATGCTCGAGATGGATGGCCAGAGTGTGGTCAGAACTGGATATAGTTCTGTATAAATTTATTTATTCTAGTGGGAATTCTTGAGGGAGACATTAGTGAGTTTCTTAGATCACCATTAAATGTACACCCATGAGTTTCAAATAAGAAACGTTGATTTGAAATTCATTTTTTGTTGCCTGGAACGACATGGAATGAAGCATAGTTTATGGAATGTTTCATGGTTTTCCACCAGGTAATGTCTAAGAACAATGTTCCAGGTGGGTTTTTAGCCTTTGGATGTTCCTGAGTGGATATAAGATGAACTCTTGATTAATTTTTTAACTGTGTTACCCAAATCATAGCCGGGATACAATGCTATCTTGGTAGTGGTGGAACGACTGAAGAAATCGGCTCACTTCTTAGCGATCTAGGAGTTGGGCTTAGTGGATGAATTGGAAAAGATGTATGTGGATGATGTTGTGTGTCTATTTGAACATATATGATCCATTTTTTTGGATTGGTACACACATTTTACATCAAGAGTGTAGAGCGGATTGTGGCACGCTTCTAGAACCAGGTTATTCCTTAGCAATTCTTTCCACAAGAAAAAAATGGGGAGAAATTGCAGACTATCCAAACATTGGAGGACTTGTTAAGAGCATGAATCGGGGAATTTAGCGAATATTGGCATAGAAACCATCCACTGGAAGTGTTTTCTTATAATAATAGATATAAATATTCCATTAGAATGGATCCATTTAGAGAATTGTATGGAAGACTATGACATTCATCATTGGGAAGTATAGTGGTTGGGGAGATAGTTGTTCTAGGTCCTCATGTAAGGTAGAGAATGATAGAGAATGTTCATCTGGTCTATGAGAATATGAAATCAGATTTGGATCAAAATATGTATTTTGAAAATCATAAGAGTAGGCCCATGTATTTCAAGGTTGGGCACCATGTTTTTAGGATGTTTTCCCCATGATGTGGGAAGAAAATGATTAAAAGAGGGAGTAACCATTCTCCATGTCTAGTTTGATGATTTGAGGTGTTGGGGAGAGTTTTATAGGTGGAATACTTGTTGTCATTTCCATCGTAGTTGGATAGAATCCATTATTTCTTCCACATCTCTTAGCTTCGTCAGAATCTTCAAGATGACTCCCATGTCCTTGAAAGGGGGAGTTAGATAACGAGGATGACGTAATGTTCATGGAGTGACCAGTAGAGATCTAGGATCATTGAGATAAGGTACAATATGGGTGGACCATTCCCATGGTTTGTCTATTGTGGAGGCATGGTGGTCAGGAGGAGAGTACTTGGGGGAGATAAACATAGATGCCATCCTAGTACCCAAAGTTATTCTGATTTTCAAGTAGTTTTTTATGGAAATGTAATGCTTAACGTTGTTTTATGAAATTATTTTTTCTCTCTTGGATTGAGATGCGGGTTGTATGTTATGTGATAAATTTATAACATTCAAATTAATAAATAAAAGATTTATAATCGATTGGTATTAACTATGATTCAATTAAACATATGAGGGGGAGTTAGTGCCACACAAAGTGGATAGTATCATGACATGGAGGATGGAATTACCGGATTCATTTGTTTATGATAGTGGAGCTCATTAGCGGTAACAATTATTGGTTTGAGCTGTGTAGAGGGTGAGACAGTTACACGATGGTTGTGTGTAAGTGTGGTTGTGTGGGGAGATATTACTTGAGGTTGAGGGGGTGAGCTTCTTCAGGGTGTTTTTGACAATTAGAGTGGATATGTTTGGATGGTGGAAGTGCTTGAGGAGTGGTGAGACTAATGAGAGGTATCTCATAGGGTGGCTGTTTAAAACCTTTTTTCTCCACTTATGTATGGTTTTGGATTCCTGAGTACATGAATTATATGAGAGGTTTATGATGTAATGGTTTTTGTTACCATATCGATTAGTTCTCTGATTTTTGGTAATTAGATGTGTATAGAGGAGGCTTTGGCAGCTTTTTTAGTATACAGGGGTGCAACAAAGTTGTGGTAGGAGATACACATCATGTCACTATATAACATGATGTGACTGTCATTTTCATGTCTTCCTAGAGGATGGTTCATCATGTGAAATGTTTCTGATTTTGGAGAATAATATATGTTGAAATTTGGTAGGTTTTTCATCGAAGGTCGACCTTGGAGAAATACACTGCATGAAAGGGTATACAAAATTTGTAATACCACACTGATGAATCTTGTAAGTGTTTTCCCAACCACTTATTTTATCAATCCCTAAGGCTCCAGCGACCCTTCCTCAACCCCAGGTGACTTGGAAAATGATTATCAGTGTTATGAGTATGCCATTATCATCGATCAATTCTTAGATTCCCTCTTACAAGAGAGGTGATTTTAGATCCATTGTGTGGACCGTTCTTGTGCGAGGATCATTGACACCCTTTAATTTTAGTATTTTCTTTTGTTTCTAAACATTTTTGAAACATGTTGGAGGAATTTAATTTTTATAAAATATGGATCAGTGTTGTGCAAGGATACTCAATGATAAGAATCAGTTAAACAAAATTAAAGATGGTAGGGGGATTAAAATTGCATGCCTTTGTCATTTTGATGTTGTGATTGTGATATTTTGATTATATGGGCTTGATTCCCAACAAAATATCATGTCCATTGGGGGACCCTATTTTAAAATTAAATGGTTTACATGTTGTTTGGTTCCTTTTGAACACATACATATGGAAATTGGATAATCACATAAATTAGGTTAATGAATGGATGCCTCAAGATTTTGGTTGTGTGCTAACACCCTTAAATAATAAAGTGGAATTGGATAATTTCACCTTTTCTAAATCTGAAAATGTGTTACATTTTGGTATGTAATGTGATGTATATAATGGTTGTAGCTGCATGTATGGGGACACAATAATGTGTAGTGAATATGTGGCGATGAGTGGGTTCTCACTTCATTGCGTTGTTATATGGTTATGATCCAAGTCATGTGTTGTGGGATGGCTTGGGAGGTGTAAAATAATATTATGTTAAGAGATTGATTGATTGTGGTAGGGAAAAGATGTATTGTGTATTGGTTCTATGAGACTGCTTGTTTGTTAATGTGTTATCAGTTGGGGTTGTGAGTTGGGGGTTGGTTCTGTTGGTATATCATCAGAGTAGAATGAGTTTGAAGGTGGAAAATATTGATTTGTATGGGTAATAATCATTGAGTTTCACTTTGAGTAACATGAAAAAAGATTCACCTTCTATATAGACATCAATATATGATATATCATGAATGGGTGTTAAATGAATAAGAACCCAAAATCTCCTTTAGTATATCAGGTTTCTTCACATTTAGAGGACTTTGTTTCTTGTTGTGTGTTGTGCTTAGTAGTTTCCAATGTAGCTATAGAATAAATGAATCATTGATTAATAATATATGGAATGTTTTTTTTTGGTTTGGCTAACATGATGGAAATGGTTAACTAAATTTTTTGGGATTGTGAATGGGTTTTTTGAAATTTTATGAGGTATTTTTTATTTATAGGTAGTAGAAAAGATGACAGTGTTGTGAGATATCAGATTGTTTGACAATCCGTGGGTTAGGATTGAGTTTTTGGTATCATATTTTTATATACTTGAATTTTTTCCACTTTAATTCTATATGCACCCCACCCTATTTGAGAACTATTTTCCAAACACTCATATCATCATAGAGGAGGGTGTCTTTCTTAAATATCCAACTAGAAGGATGGATTGACGGCCACTCGCTCATCCCTTCTGCCTCATTGAGGTGGTCATAGCCCATGAATCATTACGTAGGTTATGGTTTGTGTGGAAAATGTGTGTTCGGGTCAGTTTTACATTCCCATGGGTCTTCTAGATGAGATATTTTTTTCTTTCCCATATGTCTTCCCCATTATATCTATTCTCCTTTGACAGTTTTCTATGTGATGTGATTTGATCTGTGGACCATGTTTCTATGGGTGGGATGTGATATAGTTTATGGCCTAGGTGATTGAAGGCGGGGTGTGATGTGGTTTTTGGCGTAGGTGTTTGTGGGTGAGAGGTGATGTGGTTTGAGGACCAGGTGTCGTCGGGTGGGATGTGATGCAGTTTGTGGTCTAGGTGGGAAAGGGTGGGTTCTAACGTGGTACTTTTCAAATAGGTGGGAGTGTGAGGTCATTCCCCAATATGTAAGAGTATCTAATTTGTGGTAATTTTTGTTGGTTACCTTATCAATGACGTGTGTCATATTACAATACATGACATTCATTATTTGGTGAGAATTCCTTTGTGTGGTTGGGATGGTTATTATACTTGTTAGGTGCTATTTGGTTATATTGTTTTCTCCTGGGGGAATCTGTATGCCTCTTTCACATGTGTGTGAGAGACATCAATTTTCCTAATGAGTATAGACATATACTCACCCTACCTATATAAAACTATTTTCAGGTATTCTGGAGGATTTGAAGGACCATGATGAACTCTAATAGTTCAAATATTAACAGTTGGGGTGTTCCTGCTTAGCTATTCTTTTGGTATTTACATAAGAAATTTTTTTCTTGATACAATACTACTTTATTAATTCATGTGGGATTGTTTCTTGATTTATTTTATATATATATCATGTATTTGTTTTTGGGATTAACTATCTTATATCTTGACATTGTTTCCTATAAAGGGAAATGCCTCCCATTTTGTGACATTTGTATAACGTTGGAGCTGGTCACTAACCTGAATCCTACTAGAGGCGGGACTCGGGGGTCATTATATATTTTTCATTATTTCCAGCCTAGGAGGGTTATCATTGTAGGGAGGAGGTAGTGATAGAATGGTATCAAAGGTGGTGGATGAGAGATAGGATGGATTTTGGGGTTCGGAATAGTGAGGATTGAATGGGTTGGTTGGGAAACAGTGTCAGGTGATCTTGGTGTGTGACATTGGCCAGAGACGATCGACTAGGACATGAGATTTAAGGGTCCTCTATGATTAGATCAAAGGACTATGATGTCATGATGGGTTCCCGCATCCCTTAAAATGGTTTTTATCATAATAAAAATTTATTTTTCAGTTAGTCAACCAACCGAATGACCAAGTGAGGATACATCGATTGCAGGGTAGAGACCCTAGGAAAGGTAGATGGTTGATAATGAATTGTGTTATTGTTTGGATTGGGGTGTTTTGGGAAGGTTGAAGAGATTAAAAACATGAGTTATATGAGGTAAAATGAATCAAAAATAAATCCATACTACACTGGAAGAGGGATGTTACATTCTAACCAGTGGTAGGTCTCATGTGCGATGATGTTTGAGGTTATGATCGAAAGAGATTTGACCTCATTAGCTTCCTTTGGAGTCTTCTAGTGCTAGTGGTTCATGTGCTCTTCAAGGGGGTTTGTTGATGAGGTGTTTCTTTTGTAGAGTTTGAGTCCATCTTTAGAACTAGTGTCCCAAAGTTGTACGAGATCAGTATGGTAGAGGTTGGTAGGTTTAACACTAGCCACAATAGTAGTTTTTTTCTGAGATTTATTCAGTAGTGGGGATCAATTAATTTTTCTCTACCAAGGGGAGATTGAAGAGGAATATTATGACCTTAATATGTTCTTTAGGTTCATGGACCTCTACCCTTTAGTGCTCATGTACTAGGTTATCAATGAAGAAGCAGAAGATTTGGTTGTGGCCAGTTTCTTGTTGTAGAGGTACATATTCTAGTAGTGGATGGGATAATTAGAGATTCCATCAGTTGGTTTAATAGCCTTTAACTTACATTTTTTTGATTTAGCAACATCGTGATCCATTATTTTAACACATCTAGCCTATGCTCTATGTATAGATGCTGAAATGCATCCCATTCATTGGTGTTGATTATGCTAGTCAGAGGCAATACTAGATTTTTTATGTGTTCCAAAGAGGTATAATTATGATGGGACTCCATTATTATTATGGGGATAGTTTATTCCAACAAATGCAACCCTATGATGTCATTCTTGGCATTGACTAGTTCTATTGTGTGAATTACATCATCAAATTTTTTGGTAAGGGAAGTCATGTATTCAGATGTGGCTGGTCAGTATAAACTTTTCATTGGAGAGGGCAGCTATCATATGGGTATTTAGTGTGTGGAACCCCTCCACACCTTGTTGGAGACTATGTTAGTGAAATTAGTCGATGTGGGGAAGGCATAGGTTCCACGGGTTTTTGTGGTTTTCCTAAATTTTTTCCATGATCAGGTCTGACACTATCCCCTAGATATGACATTGAGTTTGTGATAGACATGCACCCTGATCCATATTTCATTTTGATAAACCCTAATTATATGGAACCATATAAGATGTGGTAGCTGAGTTATATTGATGATATAATGAAGATGGGTTTTATCTGGAACATTATATAGTCATTGGGTGCTCCAATGTTGTTTTCCAAGAAGGATGTCAGTAGTCGAGGGATGTGTTTAGACTACCAAAGCTTGAATCAGGTAATAATCATGATTCATTACCCTCTTCCAAGGATAAATGATATTTTTGACCAGCTGAGAGGGGAATGTTGGTTTTCTATGTTCGATCAGTGGTCTGGATATCACTAGCTATGGATTAAAGAGGGTGATATCTCAAAAACTTATATCATATGAAGGTATGGGAACATTGAGATTCTATTCACACCATTAGGTGTTAAGAATATATCATTTGAGTTCACAGGGATGCTGAACATGTGTTCTATGAGTTTTGGGACCGGTTCTTTATCATATTCATCAAGGATATCTTAATCTACTCGAAGATAGTGGAGGATCACGACATGAATATCAGAACTTTCTTATAGGTTCTTTGACACCACTAGCTCTATGGGGAGTAGTCCAAGTGTGATTTCTAGACATAAGAGTTTCATTTCCTTAGTCATATGGTGTCTCAATAGGGTGTGGTAGTAGACCCTTCGGAGGTTGAAGTAGTTGTTTCTTTATAAGTACCCATGAATATGGTCGACGTTTGCAATTTTCTTGACCTTAATGACTATTAACAGAGGTATGTACCATAATTCTCTTGAATTTCAGCCACGTTTCTATATTTGACTAGGAAGGACCATGATTTTTTGTGGAATGATAAGAGTAAAGAACCATTTGGTTATTTAAAGGGGAGGTTGGTTAGTGATATGATGCTCTGGTTACCCGAGGAAGCGGTAATGTTCAATGTCTTTTATGACGCTTCCCATTAAGGCTTGGGATGTGTCTTGATTCACTAGGATTAAGAGTTTGAGAGTGGAGACTCAGTGTAACAGGTGTTGCTTGATAATGTTATCCATGGTGATTCTCCGAATGAATGGTTGGAGGATGGTTGGAACTTGATGTTTTCCTCGGGATGTTGTTAGTTCCAATGACAATGCTTGGGGGGTCCTTCGTGATTTTCATAGATCACCATTTTCAATACACACATGACATTCAATGAAATATCATGACATGTGGATATAGATTTTGTGGCCCATGATTAAACATACATTCACGGAGATGGTGGAAATATGCATGGACTATCAGTAGGTAAAGTTCGTGCAACATGTTCATGATGGTTTGTTATAGCTCTTGGATTTCCCCATGTGGATATGGTATTAAGTATAGATGGATTTTGTCATAGGGTTACCCAGATCTCAGTGAGGCTATGATGCAATCCAGTTAGTGGTGGATAAACTAAAAAAATTGGATCTCTTCATAGTGATCAATGAGTTTGGCACAGTGGATGCGTTAAAAAAATGAATATGGATGAGGTTGTCCAACTACATGGAGTTGTGAGATCCATTGTATCTTATTAGGACAAAAATTTTACCTCATGAGTGTATAAGGGATTGTAGAATGGTTTTAGCACCTTGTTACGCCTCAAAAATACTTTCCTTCATCAGATAGATGGGCAGATAGAATAGATTATCTAGACATTGGATGATATATTGTGAGCATCCATCTTGTACTTTAGCATATATTGGGTATGAAACCTAACCTTGGAATTTATTTTCAAAAAATAATATTTATCACTTGTACATTAGCGTGGATCCATTTCAATATTTTTATGGAAGATCACGTCCTTCACCATTTTGATGGAAACTGGGTGTGGGGATATCTATTCTAGGTCTCAAGTTAGTACAGAGGAGGACAAAGAAGGGCCAAAATGTTTATGAGAAGATGGAAGACGTGTAGGGCTATAAGAATTATTTTGATAGTCATAGAAGGAGGAACATGGATTTAGAGGTTAGGGAGCATGCATTTTTGAAGGATTCCCCTCAACATGGGCAATATAAGTTTGGTAGATGGTGTAATATTTCTATAATGTTTTATGATCGGTTTGAGGTGTTGGGTCAAATTGGTTGGGTGGAATATGAGTTATAATTGCAACCACAGTCAGAGTGAATCGATGATGTCATCCACATATCTCAGCTTCATTGGTATCTTCACGATGACACCCTTATACATGAATGGGAAGATTTTTATATGAAGAATGAAGTGGCCTTCGTGGAATGGCTAGTAGAGATCGAGGATCATCGAGAGGAGGCACTGTATAGGGTATACCATTCCCTTTGTTTGTGTGTTGTGGCGGCATGGTGGTTATGTTGAGAGTACATGGGAGTGTGAAATATAGATTCATGCCATGTACTCTATGTTGTTCTGATTTGGTCCATTTTTTTTGAAATATAATTTTTATAAATGGTTGGGACCAAAGCATCAATTTATTATATTAAGAAAAGACCTCTTTAGATTGGGTAGAGGGAGACCCATTACATAGCACGAAGGCCCAAGTCCAAGTGGTCTGAATAGAAGGCTTGAAAGCCCATTTTTTGGCCCAAAGGACCCCTCGGTGAACAGTACTGCAACAGTACCCACTCTGCTACAGTACCTCTTTAGTATAGATGTTGCTAATGTTCCTTACTATAGTACCTCCACATCTATAGTGTCTCTGCTGCTATAGTGCTGCTACACTGCCCTATAACAGTGCTGCTATAGTACCCTGAAATTCACCCCTGCTTGGATTTGATCCTGGGTCTTTTGGATGCCAAGTAGGAGCCTATACCACTAGGGTACATGCTTGTTGGATTTGTTTTGAAATGTAATGTTTGAACACTTTTTTATTAAATGTGATGGTTTCCCCTTGGTTTCACAGGTGTGTGGCTTGGTTAGTGATAAATTCCTAACAGAAAATAATGGGAGGACTAGATTCTTAATCGAGATTTATTAGCTGCGATGCGATTAAACCCATGTAGGTGAGTCAGGCCCACCAAAAGAAAATAGTATGTTGTCATCAAGGATTGAAATACTAGATTCATGTGTTTAGGATAGTGCATCTCATTGGTCATAGAAGTTATTAGTTTGAGCTATGTTGAGGGTGAGATAGTCATACGATGGTTTTGTGGATGTTTGTTTTATTAAGAAGGGATGACATGTGGTTGTGGTGGGGAGGTTATATAGTGTGGTTGTGGCTATTTGTTATGAAATGTTTGGATGGTGGTTTTTCTTGAAGAGTGGAAATAATCTTTAGGGGTATCTCACAGGGTGGTAGTTCAGATCTTTTTTTTCTAATTCTTGGATTGTTTTTTCATTAATGAGAAGAAAATCATTTAGGAGTTATTTAATGTAGTGGTTCATGTGCCCCCGGTCCATTACATTACCAGTTTTTGGTTGTTGGTGGTTTTTAGAGAAGGTTTCATATGTTTTCACAGGAGCTTGGGGTGCAGCAAAGCTGATGGAGGAGTTACATATCATGTATCTATATTATATGATGTGAATTTCTATTGCATGACTTCTCTAAAGATGGATCACGAAAATGAATATATAAGGGTCTAAAAAATACAATTAATGAAAATCTTATGAATTTTTCAAAGGAAATCGATTGTCGGGATTACATAACGTGAATGGGTATTACATGTTGTGAAGTACCCCACTCATATAAAATTTAAGTGTTTTTATAAATACTCATGTTTTCAAACCCTTTGGCTGAAGATTTCCTTCCTAGACCCCAGGTTTCCCACAAACAGAATTTATCATTTTGAGATTTCCATTATCATGTATTGGTTCAATGATTCACTCCTTCGATTCGTAGTGATCCATATTCAATATGACATGCCTTCCTCCTCCAATATTTTAGTTTATTCTGGTTTGATCTCTTTCCAATACAATTTATTATTCTCAAGTGATTTCAGATGATCTTCCATGGTGTTAAATTGGATTCTATTTTTTTTGTTGCAATGTTTACACGGCATTATTAGAAGCATGTAGATTTTTTGAGGGAGGTGATCAAAGATCCGTTACATGGACCGTTTTTGTGTGAGTATTGTTGAAACCCTTTCAAGTTATTATTTACATTATTTATCTTCATTTCTGTATCATGTTGGAGGGATTTACGTTTTTTCACATTTGGAAGATGGTTTTTCCATTATAATCAAATATTTGAATTAGTTAAATGAAATTGAAATTGACAGGGGTTTTTTATTTTTATTCCTTTACATTTTTGATATAAATATTTTCATATTGTGATTATATGAGTTTGATGCCCCAGTGAAAATCATGGCCATTGGGGGACCATGTTTTTTCACTAATATGGTTTAAAGTTGTTTGGTTCTCGTTGAACACTTACATATGGAAAATGGTTAATCACATAAATTCAGATACTAAATGGATGCCCCATGATTTTTTTGTTTCATAACGCCCTTAAATAATGAGGTGGAAGTGGTTAAGTGTCCCCTTTACTAAATCAGAAAATGTGTTACATAGTGGTATGTGATATTATATGTGGAATGTTTGTGGTAACGTTTTTGGAGTTGATTTAATGTTAGGTGTCTATGTTTTTATGTGTGTATTTTCTCTGGTTTGTGTTACAGTATGGTTGTGATCTCGGTTGTGTGTGGTTTGTTGGATTGGGTGGTGTAATGGAATCTCTACCTGGGAGATTTATTGATTGTTTAATGGATGAGAAGTGTTATACAATAGGCCCGTGAGAATGTTTTTGTTGTAATGTATTATCATTTGGATTTTTTGTTGTTAATTGGCATGAGAATGATGAGTTTAAAGGTGGACAATAGTGAATGGTATGAACAATTCGGTCAGAGATTCTACATGAGTAACATTAATAAATCATCACCCTATCCCTATAGAAAAATATATTTTATATCATGAACTTGTGTAAAATAATTAGGAAATGTGAATTCCATTTAGTTTATTAGAGCTCTTCACCTTTTGGGAACATTGTTTTATGTTATGTGTTGTGATTATCAGTTCTCTGGTAGTGATGGAATAAATGATTGATTGATTAATAAAACAAGAATGCATTGTGTTGTTTTGGAAAAGATGATGGAAATTATTAATTAAATTGGTTGATAATTTTATTTGTTTTGATGGTTTATTGGGTGTTATTGGGCCCTAGGTAAATTGGGCCCTTAGATATTCATAGTCAATTAGAGATTGTGTATTATTTCTTGATGCATCCCTTGAACATCTATGAAGCTCATGATGCATTAAAGGTATATCTCATTAGAAATTACATAACTGACATAGATAATTTATTAATATCATAAGTTATAACACTATATCAAGATCTTTATTATAATTAAGAACCATTAGTAATCATGGACCGTATATATAAATTGCTACAAAAAAAGAATAGTCACGTAATTAACGTTCTCTAGAGGAATCAAAAATTTGATGAAGATACTTAGGAACATTATTATGTGATGATACTGAGATATTCATTTTTTTAAATATTGAATTTCAATTTTTAAATTCAATTTAATGGGGTTATAATGTAACACCCTATGATTTTATGATATATTTTTCATTAAATAAAATTAAATTCATCAATAGCTTGCAATATATGAAACCTAAGTAAAAAAATAAAATGAAGAATATATTTATCCCCTAGAAATTTGATTTATGGGGTATATATATGAATAAATAAATTAAAAAAAATTTGTTTTATACATTTATAAAATAAATTAATTGGTTATCAATTAATTACAAATGAAATTAAAACCATTTTATAATAAAGGAGATGTTATTTTTCTAAGAAACTATTTTCCAGAACGTAATGTTATTTCATCATGATAAATTTATTTAACAAGTACTTTAGAATTATTTATTATAAGATTTATATATTATATATTCAATAAAATGTTTTAACATTCATCTAACTCATTTTATTGTCATGTGATAATAATAAATGCAGTTTTATGATTCAAAATGATTTTTTTCTATAGAACTATATTCATTGCTTTTTTAATACCTATATTAAAATTAATCTCTAACAGTTATTGAAATTTAATTATGGAATCTGGATTAAAAATTTGGAACTAGTAGGTATAAATAAAGAATATATTTTCCTTTTTATTTTTAGGCATTTTGAATAGTATCCATTATAAAAGTAATCACCACATTTAAGAGTAAATCAAGTTTATATAGATAACAAATAAATGTTAGATCTGAAATATTTTATATTTATTCTTATTTTATGATGTTTGTTCAACTCTTTCAACCTTAGAATATGAATTTAAATTTTTTGGGACAATTTTCCATGAAAACGACATTTGTAATTTTAAAATTAAAGGAAAATAAAAAGTGACACTCAATTAGATTTCAAAATATCCTAGGTGTTTACATAGAGACACAATAATGTTTTAAACTCATATTAATGATTTTTTTTAAAATAATGATATTATTTTTGTTTTGGTTATTTATTTACAATTTTTAGTAATTATATAATTACCATAAATGCTTACACATGGCTAGCACAATATTTCTTCAATTCAAAGAAAAATAAAGTAAATCATTTTAAAAATATTAAAAGAAAAATAATTCGAGTGATTTATGTTTTTAAAAAAAAATTTATAGATTCATATAACATATATGTTTCATTTTAAATGATTATATTTTAATTCCATATTTTTCATAGTGTCTTTAGTGCCGAATTAAAGGAATAATGTCAAAAATGATAATAATGATATTTTATGAACATAATAATTTATTAAATTATTTGATAATTTTAAAATTAATTAAATAAGAAAAGGTGTAGGGTATATGCTCATAAATTTCATATGTTTTCTATTTATGAACCAATTTGAACCTAATCACTCATGCGTATCTACAACATACTGTCTCTAGGTAGCGAAAAAATTCATTTTTCAGCACTATTATTTTTGGATTAGTATTATGTCGGATTAAATAATTATATATTAAATTAATGACATAATTATTCCTATGGAATTATTAGGTCATATACAACTTCTTACCTTACAACCCATTGAAATTTGATAACATGCCCCGTCCGTACGTGTGGACTACCAGCTCCACGAATCGATGTGAATCATTTTTTATATCATCTTTACATGTATTGTAATAATAAATTATTTAGTGAATATATATTATATATATGACATAATATTCATTCATTAATATTGATTTAATATTTACCATTCATTTCTTCCATGCATTATGAAATAGAATAAACGTTAATGTGAAGGTACTACCTACCATCTCTATGAATAGAGTAATTAAATTTTCTATCTTTAAAATTTATAGATAACTCTTATTATATATATATATACAATGGATAAATTTGATACTCATATATTTATTAACATTATTTAGATTATATATCAATGATAAAATAAAAATTTTCATGTCAACCGAAATGATACATCCTAGAAAAACAAATCAGTTATCCCCCAAAACAATTATTTTACTAACAAATTGTTAGTAAATGGGTTATAAAATTTCATTATTAAATACAAAACAATATGATATTTATGATTATGGTTCTAGAATAAATTTATTATAAATCTAAATTTATTATACTTTATGTTCTAATGTGTATGATGAAATATGACACTTAGGGTAAATGATTTATGTTATAATCTTATCTTATCTAGGACTATTTTTACTTGAAGTGTCATTGAGGAAATTACATTAATTTATATGATATAAAGAATTAATTTTTCTTATCCTATTGTTACTTCAGAAGAATACTTTTTTTATTTTATTTTGTTCAATTTATGAAATCAATATATAGAAATGATTTTATAACGGAAAACTCAGTATCTTTCTATCTTTTATAGAAAATACTTTTTCATCCATATCCACATTTTATTAAAAAAAATTATTTTTTTTTAATATTATAATTTTTTTAGACTAGGTTTTACCCATGATTGAAATTTTAAAAAATTCAATGAATGGAATATTCTTTTCAATTTAAAAACGATGTAATTATTGTGTTTTTATTAGATTGTGAATGAAATGTTTTCTTTTAACTTATACAAAAAGGATAAAATTTCTCACCATCATTACCACTAAATGGTTTGAAGTTTGATAAGGTAATTTATTAATAACTTTTCAATGAAATATTTTTCCATAATTGTTTATAAATATATAAATTTAAATATGTGATTTCATATGAAAAGGGTGTTTTCATTATGAAATATTTGTGTGTCACATTTAAAAAAAATTATATATAATAACGTACTTCAATGTTATTTATGTTTTAATAGGATTGTGATATAATGATACCAGGATTACACATTCTTTGTTTTTTTATGAGTATGATGATGATATATTAATGAATCCCATTTATTTTCCAATTTTTATTCTATGATTAATTTATTATATGTTTACGAAACCAATTTTATTTTCTTAGGTTATGATATGATGATATTATGAATTTTTTCTGATATTTTAGAACACATATTAATTGTTTTTATAATGATATTAGTGCACCTCTAATTATATAACCCTTTAATTTAGATGGTAACGTTTTATATCTCATGAGATAACTATGGGAAACAAATATTTTTTCTTAATCCACTATGGGAAAAAAGTTTATGTTCTTTATCTACTATGGGAAAAAAACTGATGTGCTTGATCCCCTATGGGAAAATGTTATGAAGCCTTATCCAGTATGATATTGTATACATGATTTGATTCTTGATCAACTATTATTTAATGTTCTGGTAGTTAACCCTGAAATATGTTATAGTTTTTATACATATGATGTTGATATAATTTTGGGACATGAAATTATAGTTCATGATTGAATTATAATGATTTATCACTATTATAAAAGATTTATTTTGAAATGATAATGTTTTCTATCGAGGATCATGTTTTTGATACCTGATATATTGGGTATGAAATTTGAAATTTATGTACATTATCACTTACCCATAATATTATATTAAAATTTTATATGATCATATATTTGCATCCCCCATGTTTATCATTCTCGGAATTTAATCCCACCGTTTCTTATATTTCATTTCCATGGGTTTTGATGAAAATTTTAAGTAGGGAATTTATATGAGATTTACTAAGTTTGAATATTGTTATGGGAGATGAATAAAATATTTTATAAAATAATAATATAGTGTAACTAGTCCCCTATATCACTAAACTTTTATATTCATTGAGGGTGTAATCATGAAAAGTATAGATTATTCATCTAAAAAGATGTAATATTTTTGTATGATGATTATGTATCCATATAATCATAGATGAAGTAAACAATGAATTAATATAATATATTTCTATGAAGAATTAAATATTTAACACATTAGATTTGGCCTTAAATAGAGATATAATTAAAATGGGTGAAAATATGAAGGGAAATAGTGATTTTTTGAAGAACACATTGAGGAGATAAGAAAATAAATGACCACAGAGAAGGATATGATTGAAATCATTATCCCCATAAAGGCTGAACAAGAATTTAGGATAAAATATGGAATTGAATTAAACTCCAGGCTGTAAAACATGGCTACAAAATTAATGGACAAATACATGGTGACTATAGATCAAAAATTAAATATTATACCATATAAATGAATAAATAAGGTTTTAGGTCCAATTATAGTAGTATAAATAATTATTAAATAAATGGGAAGGAAAAAATATATATTTCATACCTATAGGTAATGGATATTAATGAAATGTATCTGTAATGTTACATTATTATGGATGATTTTGGAACACCATGAGTGTGTGTCTTGAAGTCCACATTCTGAGTAGTGGAAGAAGATTGAATTAATAAAAAAATCAAATTAGAAATGATAATGAAATGTATTTTTATAATGGGAAGTGTTTTCTATATTCTAATCATGAGAAAATGGCAATTAATTATAGTAGGAAATGATAGAAACATGTTATATGGAATTCCTTCGTTCCATAGAAAAATCAGAAGAACTTTTTCCCTAAAAGATAATATGTTAAGATAGATTTTTTTTGGGAAAAATAATGTTGTTAAATGAATTGTGTATCAATCTCAAATTCTGGTGCACTCCTAACATGCCTCATGGAGAATATATAAAATCATACTAAAAAAAGAAGGAATATACACTATATTAAAATAAAATAGATAAAAAAGTAAAACAAGGTTCACCAAAGAAAAATCACTTTAATGTAAATCTTATTGAAATTGAAGAATATTCGAATTAGGAATATATTAGAGGCCTCAAAAATAATACCACATAGAAAAAGGAGGAATAATGTGGAAGAGTCCGCTCGTATTGGAGGAATCGTGTTAGAAGATGTGAAAAAACTCATATTTAGATAAATTTATACATTGGGGATTGTATCACTTTGAAAATTAATCCTAATTCAATGAAGGAAGATAATTACCATTTAGGGTTTAATTTTTAACATTTGGTGTTACTAAGGAATTAAATACTATGAATTATTTGATGGAATTGGGAATAAAAAGGTTGGGTTACCAGGACCAACCACATTCATCAACATGAGGATGTTTGAGGTACACATCTCCCCGTGTGTTTAGTATTTCAAATATTTATTAAATTTTGTGTAGTTGTATTAGAGAGATATTATCTATGTGGTGTGATATGATGATCATAGTAAATATATATGATTATATTGAAACATAACACTTTATTGTGGTAAAAGAAGGTGAGGATGTGCTAAAAAAGATGAATCAAATTGGAGGAGTCAAAAGTATAGATATTCCTAATTATAATCAGGCATAAAATAATAATATATAATTAAGTGTCAATTCAATGATCTAAATTAAAACATTTTTTCAAGGAACCACTTCATATTATCAATTTATGTCTTTATTTTCATTCACATATGAATATGTATTAATGATTTAGAGCCTATTATAATGTCAAGATGGGGTAATTAATATGATCTAAAATATTCATTTTTTAAGACATATCTAGTGTTTATAAATTTATGTCAAGATATAGTTCAAGTGAAATTATACTACCTAAAAAAATAGGACTAATTATCAAGAGAATTAAGAATGATCATAAATTTATTTATTTTTAATTAATATATTAGCAAATTGGTACCAACTGAGTTAATTTGGTATCTAATATATAATTGGAATACCATTCCTTTACAAAAAATGGTTTAAATAAATTAAATATTATTAGGAAACTTAGAGTAAGGAGAAAATGTCATTATTGGTGAATTATAGATAAGAACTAGAAGGTTGTTTAGCCACATTTGGAATTGAAGAATCCCGATGGAGAAAAAATGGTCACGGATATCAAATTGTAAAAAAGGTTAATCATAAAAAACTGGTATAAGATGGTATAATTTTTTTATTTTTTGAAGATAGTTAAAAATAAAAAGTATCACATGTTTATAAAAGAAAATTAGTGACATGGACCAATATAATATTGTTGACTTTAACTCTTGATTCATACACCATCTTCCAACTCTCTAAACATCAATAATTTGTAAATAACTCTATGACACGTGAAAAATTGACTAGTTGAAATTCTATTTGTATAATATAGTTAAAAATAGGAAATGGTTTAGATATTTAATAAATATAAAATATGGATTTGTCAAATTTAATAAGTTGAATGAAGAGTAAAATATTAAACTATAGAATTACTTTCCAACAATTGGTTTAATAAGTGGTAATTGTTTTGAAGGATCAATCCAAGAGTAGATGAAAATGAAAACATAGAGGATTAAAGTAGGTGGATGGAGGTAAATGTAATATTTTAATTGGTTAAAAATAGCTCAATATTTATGACATTATTTTTTCACGGGTTGATAGATCCAAATGTGTTTGATGCTAAACTGATGTATCAAATGGGATGAGAAAGAGGTTACATAATAAAAGATATATTGTATAAATAATTAACCCCTGTGGAATTTAGAAAATATGGTTGTGATAATTTGAAGGAATATATTAGAGACCCTTAAATGGGGGAGTTATTAATGTAGGATATGTTTCTAAATTCCCTTTTCATTTCACTGATAATAATTCGAAAATCATCTGGAAGAAGATGAAAAAATGGGGTACTATTGATATTAATGACGGACTATTGGTTAATAATGTCAAAGTGAATGAAATAAAATGATCATTACACCATAACCATTGATTTATTTTGTGAAAAGAGTTGGAGGTATTTTATTGAGGTCAGATTTATGATATAATTTAAAATAAAATCCAAATAGGATGAATGTTGGAACCAAAAGTGTTTTTAGTGTTAGATTAATTTTCAAACAATATAATCATTATGTACAAGAAGATATTAAAGACCTGATATTCTGATGCACATTATTTAATATTTATAAAAGTGGTTTATATAGAATCACTATTGGAGAAATGAAAGGAGATTCACTTATATATCTATATATCAAGTTAATGATGTTATAATTAGCGGTGTGTATATTTTTAAATGTTATTGTTAAAATTAAAAAACTTAGTTTCATTTTATATTTATAGATAGAAAACATGGTATGAGTACAATACCATTCTTGGATTTATGTTAATAAATTTATAGGAAATCATTCTGAGAGATAGGTATATGTAAGGGTAATATATTCTAGAAGCTGGTATAATTGATAAAGGCATGGAAGAATCCATATATGTATAACATAATTTTTATATTATGTCATGTAATGGGAATTCAGAATCATGTCATGAATGGAATATGTAATATTGGGCCGATCCATGGGGTTTATGGTTTTGATGTGAAGAATATATCTGCTGAACCTTGATTTTAAATAGATGAATATTCATTACATAATATAATGATCCACTCCAGAATTTTATTGGTCTAGTTCCATTACAAACATGGACACATAAAAAACTTATTCAAAAAAGAACTACATCATCTCCCACTATGTTCTACATAACTAGAACCCTTATTAGAAATATTATACTTGTTACCTTTTTTCCTAACATGAGGAAAGGAAACATAATAAAAGGAAACATAATAAAGGGTTAGCTCAAAGGATTGGTACGGGTAAATGATGGGGATATCAGGGATCACATGAGCATAAAACAAACACAATTGTTTGTGAACATGAATATTACATCTAAAATCAAAAATAATATAGAATATATCATAATATTGATTCATGGAACAATTCGTGGTAGTTTATAAGACATAAATCATAATATAATCCAAGAACATGATCCTTGACTAACATTGTCATAATACATAATTTATGGCATAAATAAAATATTATAAAATAATTTCTTTAGCAGTCATATATTAATTACTATACTATCATAGTGGAATGTGACTAATACCAAAACTGTCATAGTATATAAGTATTAATTCTAATTATATCATAGTAGAAAAAGTACCCTACTAAAATGGGATTACCCCCTATTCACGTTATGTTTATCTCTTGAGATATCAATATTTACCAAATGTTTTGGAGGAATATATTATTCCCAACCTTCAATAGTTATTACATGACCACCATCCATGGTTGTAGCAAAACTTCATTAATTGGGAATAACTTTTCCAACATCACATAATCAAAACCATACCTATGTGTTCCCCAAGATAAAAAAAACATTCATCATATCATCACATGATTACCCATTCAATGAAAACTTTTTTCGTAATGATTTAATCAATTAGAGCATTAACCATGGTAAATAATTTTTATTATAAAACTCTCAACAATATAAACACTAACTATCTAGAGAAAATTTAATAATGGTATAATTGTAACATATCCCAAGTAAAAAAAATTTAAAAAAATGATGTCATCTTAGGTGGAAAATGATTTTGAAATATCACTTGAAATATTGATTGAAAAAAAATATAATTTTCAATTTTAAATAAGTATTTTAAAAAATAAAATTTTCTAAATTCTTATGAAAAATATTTTCTATGAATTTAACCATTAAAACATATAAATTATGATTTAAATCATTGATTAGTCATGATGAAGAAAATAGTTTTCATTTTGTATACGTTAAAATAAAAATATTCCATTAAACATTTTATATAAAAATCTAATAATGTACATCATTCATAAAGTTGTAATAATAATCATTTATAAAATTTTTGTAAAAAGACATACATGGTTAAAATATCTATAATCAATAATATGATAAAATTTAAAATTAACATTTAAAACAATCTCAGAAAACGTGGATATGGAATAAAATTATTTTTTAACCGAAAAGAGGGAGAAATTATATTTTTTTTAAAAAAATATTTTCATCTAATGAGTAATCTAAGGGTGTAAAATTAAATGGAAATATTTACTTTCATGAAATAACCCCAGGATAAGAAAATTTGTGTGTTTATTGAGTAGTATATCATAATATTTCATCATCATAAACCTACTCCTAAGTAGTCTTTATAAATAATGATATTATAACAAAAATCCATTACCACATTGTTATATTTTTAATCACACTTCCCATGAAATTAATGAAATAATAAATAGATTTTTATATCCAATAATTTTCATTATAATAATCAAAAAATACATTCAGGTTATGTATACACAAAATAAAAAAGTGGGGTATAATACATGTCTCCCATAGAAATAAAAGTGAGATGAAAATCCCTCACCTTAGGTATAAATTCCTTTATATGAAATGGAAAATATTTTATAATAAATATAGTATTATTATAAATATATTTAATAAACATACTCATATATATATCATACCATATATTATTTACTTTTAACCTTTTATCACCACTTCTTTAAAACTTTTATATTTAAATCATTATTCAATGTTTTATCAATTTCATTTTTCATGTATGTTGTGGTTCTTTGTTTTGGTCACTATGTTTTGATCATAGTTTCGTAAAATATATTTTTTATACATATTAAATATTTATTATATATACTTTTGGTTTCGATCATAATTTATTGGAAAATTAATTATACCATTCATGGAGATGGTAGGTTGTACGTAGGCATAAACATTTAATTCATTTTTTCAACGGATGGAATGAAATTAAGTCAAAAAATATTTCACCATTATAGAATCATTTATATATCATAGATATCATTTATATTCATTAAATATATCATTATTATCATCCATGTAATACATAAAGAATAATGAATCACATCACTTCGTAGTGGTGGTAGTAAACTCTTACACACAATTGACCTTATCAGCTTCTAACGATTTGGAAGTTAATAAGGTATATATCATATCAAAATTTTATGATAATAATTTTTTCAAAATTATTATATAGAAACATTAGACACTTCTTAATACACATCCATAAAAAATGGCAATGATAAATGAATTGTATTACTACATGGGGATGGTAATCTGTACGTACGCATGAATGATATTTTCACTTCTCATTTGATGCAAAGATGGTGAATAAATGTGGATTAATAATAAAAATATAACTAAAAAATATTTATCATACCAAATTTGTTATTTTATATAAAATATTTAATATTTATATGATGAAGAATAATAATTAAAATTAATGGGATCTGTTACAGAGATTACCACTTCTTTGAAATAACTCCTTTAGATACCATCTTAAGGGCTCTAGGGTTGGTCATTTAAAAAAAACACCACTGTATAATTTGAAAAAAAAAAGTGTATAATATGAATTGGTTGAGGTTTTATGAACATTAAGGATCAATGTGGTATGAATAATAGAATATAGGGGTTCCCTTTTATAATTTAGTTGAGAGACACTCGTATAATTTCTTAAAATATTAAATTATTAAAAATTAATTTCTTTCGTCATAGATCCAAATTGATAAAATTAAAAGAAAATATGTGTATCAATATAAATAATCTCATCCAATAAAATTTGGTCAATTTTGGATGACATTGATAGCCTTATCATTTTTTCTTATCCCTTCATTAACACTTTTGACAATTACCATAATATTAAATTTTTATGCCCTTTAAGGGTTAATATTGTAAGTATAAAATAATGAAAATACACCTAAATGGATCATGGTTTACTTTCAAAACATAATAAAATTCATTTAGATGAATATAATATTTTTATGAATTTCATTTTATTTAATAGAATATTTTTTTTACAAAATATCATTAATGACATTTTCACACAATTCATTTAATTTGATTTTAAATACATGAATACAAAAAGGGATTTTAAATATAATTTTTTAAAAACTAACTAATATTTTATAAAAAACAACAATGTTCATGGTACATATTAACTCATTCAAATTATATTACTTTTAATATTTTTAATATTATTTATTCTATTATTATTTTTAATTATAGAAATACTACATCGGTGTTAAATATGTCTTTAATGGGATTATATAATTACTAGAAATAATAAATAAATTTTTATCAAGAAAATAATTTTATTAATATGAAAATATAATCTTATATTCATTCAAATGATTTTTTCACTGTGTGGATACATAAAAGATATTTAAAACTAAGAGAGTGACATTTTATAACATTCATTACTTTAAATATTATATTGGTTATTTTAATGGAAAAGTGTCCACTAAAAATCTCAATTTAGAGAATTAGGTGACATGGGTATAATTCTATTCATATGATAATAATTGTGAGGAAATGTTATGGACATATCATGTAATTTTCATCCAGATTAAGTAGATTTACCTATTAATGGGGTGATAATTTTTATCATGTTTACTATTCATATTTGGTAAAAATTAAATGGATCTAATTAAAAAATTTGAACGAAATAATTAAAAAAATTGAATCCATTTTATCAAATTAGATAAATATAAGTGAAACTAATTAATTTTATAAAATCTGTTCCATACATGATGAAAACCCTCATTTTTTTAAATACATTTTAAAGTAATAAAATGAATTTAATTCTTATTTAATGATTATTAAAAAATAGTAAATTAATATTAATATTTTTTTATAAATATATTATATATAAATTTCATTAAACTCATTCAGAAAAAAAGAATTTAATTATTTTTCCAATATGAATCACATTTGTGAGCATAAAAATGTATTGCTAGAAAAATATCACTTTCACTTTCAATTTATCTTATTTCTATTTATACTTAATTGGTAACCAATGAATTTATTTTATACATTTATAATAGAAAATTTCCTAATTTAGTTAGTACTATTCATATATAATAATCGAATTCTAGGTGGTAGTAATAATATAATAATATTTAAATAGTATATCGTGGGTTGTTACAACTCATTATTGCATATAATGTAGGCTATCAAAGTAATTATAAAAAAATATTCAATAAAATATTAGGGTTACATATTCTACCCCCTTAAAATTAATTTCTCATTCAAAATTCATAACTATAATAAAAAATGGTGATATCTTTGTTTCATTATACGATCAGGTTCCCATTTAAGATCATTGAATTTCTGATATCTCTGGAGTGCATTCACTAGGATAATAGCCTTTTTCTATAACCCATTATCGATACAATACAATATTTATACATATGGTTAAATATAATAAAGATCATTTTCCCATTTTACAACCATTGAGATTAGTACAAGTTAAGTATTAGTTATATACATTTTCAGGAGAGATATACAGAACATATCGTGGACTAGGGAGAGGTTCTGGGGATGTGCCATGATATAAGCAAACACCTCTTTTCCATCAAGTATATTTAAAGGGAGAATATAACTATGTATCTACTTTCCTTTTTTCCCAAATATCATAATGTTATTATATTGAACAATTTACAGAATTCCCTTCTCACCAAAATTCAATTCCATATAACTTTGATGATTATTAGCATAACCTTTATATTGACCATTTAATACCAGGATCTGATGCTGGA
This sequence comes from Viscum album, assembly GCA_963277665.1. Taxonomy (NCBI): domain Eukaryota; kingdom Viridiplantae; phylum Streptophyta; class Magnoliopsida; order Santalales; family Viscaceae; genus Viscum; species Viscum album. The sequence goes on along the minus strand of OY728161.1, from coordinate 2,131,018,382 downwards.
TGGATCTGAAATTCAGACATTTCCTTAACTTTCCTAGGTCCAAATAGGTTTTACTCCAATTTAACCCCATAATGTTGGATTTATTCACTTCTTTCCATTGAGGTACTCATAATGATCCATTTGAATGCTCGATTGAATTAAATTACTACATGAAAACTAAAGTAGAGTTTGGTGTTGATCCCAAGAACCGATGAAATCCATTGAAAAAGATCTCATTATATCCATTAGCATTTTAATTGTTCTCTCATACTAACCATATATCTGAGGGTGATAATCTATTCTAAAATTCAATTACAAATCCAGATCCTAATGAATTCTCCTCTATATCATTCATGAAAGGCACAAATCCATATCAAATATATTATAGTGGGGTACTTCATGAATCATTACAAACTATTTACTGTATATTATTGAAATTTTATCATGATATATGTCTTAACTAATAGAAACAAGGTGTTACAACTTCATAATCTAATAAACAACAACCCAAGTCACATCATGTTCATTACATGTTTTGGGGAGTTTGATTAAAAAAATTATGGTGACGTTTTCCAATTTGAATTATTGTATATATAATGGTTATATAATCCTCTTAGTAATTTTTCTACTTTACCTATATTTTTTATATCCGAACAACAAAGAGACATACTAAATAATATACCACTTCATTTTTTCCAGCCATAAATAATCTTTTACATAAGCCAATTGTGGGTGTTATACCCTTGTTTCCATTTAGTTATTAGTTCATGACTCGTGACCTTTCTATATGTGAGAGGATTTCATCCATTATGCGAGTTTTCCATAAAACAAATATTAACACAATTTCTATAATGTTCCCAAATTTAAAAAACCCATAATTTTCTCATCCTTAAAAACTAGATAAACCCAAATTGTCACCAATACCTTTCATCTTATGTTCATTAAATAGAATGTGATTTCTCTTCAAATAACTTTATCACTAAAAACATATACCAAAATAAAGGTTATTACATCATTAAATATCTCCAAAAATATATTTAATCTCTTTAAAATCCCACCACTTAAAAATTAAAATCGGTTTATAAATATTTGAACTTATGAAAAACCTTAACATCATTAACCAATATGGTATCCATAACTCTTAAGTTAATCTTACTTGGAGACATATATAGTTCTCAAATATAATTTACACTTTTTCATTAAATAAACACATAACTTTTTTGAAATCATTTCCATTTGAATATTGGGTTTATATTTGAAATAATTTATAATAAATTGTTGTTTTATTATTTGAAAATCCATGTAGTGGGATATAGTTAGTGCTTAGAATCTCAAAACAATTCACTAAAAAAAGGGAAATATTATTTTCATAAGGATTATTCATAAAATATTTTATATGGAATTCTGTACTCTAGAGTGGAGGATAAGTGTTCCCCAATTATTATGATACACATTAGTTATTTTCATTTCACAATATATCTATTTATTCATTATCATTAGAGGATTTTGGGGGATTTTTATCCTTATTATCCCTTGGATTATAGAATTGGTCCCCAAAATGGCCAAACTTCTTACATTTCAATAATTATATTCTATTTGGTTCATTAGATAGAATCTTCATTCCCTCATTGTATCAATTGTACTTTTCACCACCGTTCTACATTAACTAGATCTATGTACAACCTTACCATATTTAAAACACTCCCAATTTTCACTCAATAAATTCCCAATATGTTTCTCCCCACTTTTCATGCATGTATGTGATTTTAATTTCATTCCACCATTTGATTTATTTGATTTATTGTGAGAAAAAATTCTTCCTTTTCTTATCAAAACCATTGAAATAGTGGGTATATACAATTTCTATTTCTACCTAGATTATACATTAAACATTATCTTCAAAGATATTGATGTATCTTATAGATAACATACTATAGATACATGATTCTATTAAAACAATGAGTCAGTCAAATTTCCTATTAGGGATGCTGATTGAAAGAGTATAATAACTTTCATGTCTTATAAAATTTACCTCATAGGTTCCAATAGAATCATTATCCTTCTTCTTTAGTTCATGAACTATCTTCTCCATCATTGTGTGAAAAATACAAGGGATGTACTTACTAAAAAATATCCTCTAACACTCACCCTGCTTCATAGAGTCAATTAATTCCCCTGGTCACATATTTTTAATAATATTGAAGTATTGATCATCTTTTCATTCTTAATGATAAATCTATAGGAAAAATATTTTTGGCTTTATGTACTAGAGAATAGAACAAATATTTCCAATGGTATTTATCAATTTCTCAGAAACAAGTCGATCAATAGATCTACTAAAAGAATGTGGATGTATCATGATCATTGTAGCGTAACAGACCTAATTCAATCATTACAAATTAAACATAGTTGTCCACATGGCCCCAAGCGCACGTCCCTATATTCCATAGGATGCTGAGTAGCAGCATCAGATTAGGGTGTGCCAGTGGGGAGGCTATTACCTCATGTCAAAGTGCATCACAATGGTATACAATAAGGATACATAGACGAAATACTAATAAAGAACCAGTAGCATTATAATAAATCATCCTTAGAGAATAAAAATTCCTAAAGAGGATTAATATCATAAAAAATGATTCTCTTATAATTTGATATAAAAAAGGGTGAACATGGGTACATTCATGTACATCAAGCTATATAAAAATAATAAATTTGGAAGACTATTTCTACGAGAATCGTGGGAATAAAATCAGACCATTAATCATGATCTCCATCCTGTTAATATAATCAGGCATCCAATACCAGATGATTTCCTTTTTCACTGACTGCAACCATAATATTTTTTCAGGTACTAACTTGTGCCAGAATAGGGTGTGAGATATACTTAGTAGGGAACCAACATTAGTGTCTATAAAAATTAATCTTATTCATAAAAAATAATTTTTTTTGAATATATAATAATGTACAAAAAATATAAAATTTCAATGGGACACCAATGATTCATAATTGAAACTTGGGTAACACTACCTTCTTCATCCTAGCTGTGGATATCTCTAAACACACATAAATAATTATGTTGATATGTATCAATATGTATGGTCTATATGAGTAGTGAAATTTATATCCATATGTATAGATACTGTAGTTATCCATGACCCAAGGTATAATTGAGCTATCCATGGACAAAAGTATGAGACTCATAAAATGTCATGGGTTTCCATGCCCATAATCCATGAATCACATGGGCCACCATGCCCATTAATCACCATATGATACGCCAATCTCATTTATCTCATTTTATTGGGTACTCCATGCTTATATGTAATATTTCATTTGGGACACCATTCCCATATATCTCATTTAAATGGGGAACCATTCCCATATATTTCATTTCATTATAGTGAAATTCCCTTAAATCATATATAATTAGTGATTTTTTGCATTCACATCACATTAATATGGAATTCCATTTCCATTTTTCACATTTAGATAGGGATTAAAATAATCTAACTCATATATAATTAGGGAAATCATGGTCACCAGTGACAATTATTTAGAAAGTCTATTCATGAATTATTTAAATCTAAATAATGAATAATAAGTCATTTGTATTCCCATTTAATTAAGGGGAGTATATGTTATCCATAAAGAAGTCACATGAAAATTTTATAAAACTTAACTTCCATTTAATTACTATTATACATTCAATTGGGTTTCAATTAACACAACATGGATGGTGGTTTGGCTATATTGACATTTAACAATTAAAGGAAATAACATGAGCACACCCTAAGGGATGGAGCTTTTTGAGGTGGGGAACATCATAACTTAAATATGGGTACATGGAAAATTTATAACGTGGGTATCGAATTAGATAATGAAAATAACAAATTTAATGAGACACAAAATTATTAGAGAATTTTTCACGATGTATCATGTTATAAAATGACTCGACATTGAGGAAACATTACAAGATATCCTATGATATGGTGGTAGATGAACCCTAATCCATTAATGTACTTTGAATTGAGAAAGAATGGAATAAATTTGCAAAATAAGAATATATAACCTGATAATAGGTAATATTATCTCACATAATTATAATTCTGAATATGGAAATATAAATAATGAAATGATGTAAGAGGAGTTGGGAACATAATGTTGGCTAATGAATGCAACAGACGGTGATGTAATCAAACACCAGATGAAGATCCTTGCTCAAAGCCCAGGTTAGAAGAAGATGCAGGACTCTTACATCTAGGAGAGGTGTTAAATTTGAGTTATGAAGAAAAATAGGGAATAAAATATAAATTAAATTATGGGAAAAAAGTACATTTCACATGGTTTTATGAGGCACATGGTCTGACCAGATTTTTTTGTTAAACCATGCGCCTAAACCACATTGAACAATTGGTTGTGTTTCACTAAAGGTTTAGCCCTAGGAACGTGGTTAGATAAAACTATGTGGCCCTTTTTATCTCCCCAGAAATCTTTAAATAGACATGTGTCTTCAGTGTAATTGTTATAACTAACTTTTCACCCTCATTGGTTTGTTATAGAACACGCATGATTGAGACACATAGTTAACATTCAGTGTGTGATAACTATGTGGCTCAGTCATTCATTCCCAAATTTAATGATCCATGCTCTCAATGATCCTTGGAATCTCTCAAAAATCCCCAGAGCCTATTAATTAAATTACTATAAAAGAAAATAATTTTTTTATAGTATCTTAAGTACTGACATATCATTAAAAGGGTTCTGATTTTATAACCTCTCCACCTTAAAACAACTCATCTTTATGTTTCCCTTGAAATGGTGGTAAAACACCACTCAATAAATGTAACAAAGAGTAAGAACATATGTTTGACTTTTTAGCTTATGCCACATTCTATACATTTCCATCCTTTCATAGAACATGTCCCGATGAAGTTATCCACCTCAGAGAGCCATTGCACCTCGAACAACAATATGTACTATATGCTTCTCAAAGGGTGAATGTACCTACAGATGAATATAAAAATGATGAAATGAATTCTATGGGTTGCATTAATAATGGAAAAAAGTAAATAAGAGGAATAATTCAAGCATGACTCGATTCCTATGATGAAAGCCTAGATAATAGGCTACCAACCTGACTCTCTCTGTAATCTCAAATGGCCCGATGTAATAAGCTAATCACATTCCCTATCTAAGAATCCATCTATGATCGAATCTTGAAGAAAAAATAGATTGAATCGGTATCCAATTCAAACTCTAGAGGTTTGAGTTGATTATTAGTATAACTCTTCTACGTAGACTGAGTTGTAATTATATGCTTCTGAATAAAATGCACATGTTATAAAGACTTTTACACAATATGAGGTCCCCGTAGGAGTGAATCACCTACCTATAACATGCACAGGGATGAAAAAAAAGCCTAATATATATGTTATCATAGTGATCCATTTAAATAGTTTACATTAATATACTATTGTTAGAGAAATGTTTGAGTGGTACATGATTTTCCCTTGATACTCCAAAATCCAGGATGTATGCTCAGAACATGTCCTCTCAGATTGTCCATCATTTTTAGGGTGGTATTCAATAATCATAATCAATTATGGTCCTATTACATTCTTCAACCATTGAAAAATTGTTATATAAAGAGATAATCTTTAATAGATATGATAGTATATCGAAAACCTTAAAGGATTACAATATCGAAAATGTAAATCCTCCCAACCTCATCTACTTAAAAGGACTCCTTGGTAGGTAAGAAGTGCATGAAATTGATCAACCATCCAATGATAACAAATACATCATCCATACCATAATGATATTTGGATAATATTATTATTAAATCCATGGAAGCATTTTCCCATTTCCAATCATGAATGGATAAAAGCTGTAGAATTCCCACATGTTTTTGTTTCTCTATATTCTCTTGTAATTTGGAGGAACAATATGTAATAAAACCTTTAATCCATATCTTAAGACATGACTTCCAAGAGTAATGTTATACATCTTTGTACGTATTGGTAATCCTAGAGTGAAATTCCCAAATAGAGGCATGATATACTAACATCAATTCATTCCATATTTATGTAGGCACCCATACATGCCCATGAATGTGTAGGATATCAATGTCATCGATAACCCAAATAGGTGGATGGTCCTCACTTGAAACACTCTCCCACAGGAATTGGCCCTGAGAATTTAAAAATTTCTGCATCCATACCCATTCTAGAAGGGATTATTTCACTATTAAATCCTCTAAAATATGTTTACCATTACACTCCATAACCTCGAGATTCATATTAAAAAATAGGGTCATCAACATCCACTCACTGTAGGCCTGTTGGACGGATTATGTTTGAGTCTTCTCGATTTGTGAATCAGCTAATGTATTTCCTTTTCTGGGTGTATGAGTAAGCTCAATACTAAATAATTTTTGGTACAATCATGAGAATGAATATCCTTCTAAGGTCACCTATATAAAAGTTATCCTTAATAGGAAGAATGTGGGTGACATAGGTCCACATGTAATTGATCACCCATACCACATAACTGCCTTATAGGGATCACAATAATCCCACTGTGAAATCCTTTTTTATATAGTCCCATTTACAGTCTGAAATGGATATAAGCTATAGAAATCCCACAGGTCACTGGTGCTCTGTTCTCACCTACAAACATGTGGAACACTATATGATAAAAACCACAATTCTTCTCTTCATACATGGACATAGGTACTAAAATTATATGTCTTGTTACATATTGCTACGCATAGGATGAAATACTCAAAAAGTGGAATGATATTGCAATTGTAATTCTACCTATATATCTACATGAACGTAGACATGCCCATTAAACTACATGATATCAGCTCTATTTATAATGATACAATGTAGGTAAATATTATAAAATAGGTTTCATGTGACACTTATGAACCTCAAGGTGCATCTCATAAAGTATGTCCATCGACTGCCACTCATTATTGGCCTCTTAGACATCCTATGTCTGAGCCTTTCGAATCAGGGAGTCAACTACTACATTTCCATTATAGGGAGTTTAATAAAGACTAATGTCATGTAATTTTAGGTATTCTCCCATCATAAACTAACTTAGATTCAAATCCCTCTATGTGGAAATATATTTGATACTTTTAGGGTTCTTGTAAATGAAAAACTAGTCCCCTAATAGAAAATTCATCTAATCACATAAGGGATGAACCAAAACTACAATCTTGGGGTCATGCATTGGGTAATTATTATCTCAAGGTCTCAGCATGTGGCAGATGTATCTTAAAACATGATATCCACACATCATAAATAATACTATACCAATTTACAATGGATTATTGTAAACTATATAGCTTATTCCTAGCTCTAAAAGAATCAATACCAGTGTTAAATATATTTTACCTTTCATCTCCTAAATTTATTTCTCACAGGCTTCAGACCATAAGAACTTCCAACCCTTCCAAGTCATGCTCACGAGAGCAACTAGTAGGTCTGAGAAGTCAAAAAGGAAAATGCTATTGTATCCAACTACCCTTAAGAAACTACACACTTCAAATATGTTATTGGGTTGTTCCAACTACACCACAATGATCACCTTCCCTAGGTCAATATATACACCTTCCAATGTGGTGATGTGACCCGTTAAGTAATCCTTATTTATCCAACATTTTTATTTTGTGATCTTAACAATCTATAGATTCTCTCCCAACCTATTCCCAACAATTTTAATATTTCTATAATGGTTATGTCAATTACTAGAATAGAAATTTATTTCATCCCTAAAGACTACAAAACATTAATCTAGATATGGGTGAAAAACCTGATTCATTATAGCTATAATTGTGGAATGATGATTTTTGAGATTCGAAGGCCTAACCAAACAATAATACATTCCATAACTCTTATGAAATGTTGTACATGATATGCTTTATTTTCTGACACAAACCTAATGGTATCCCAACCTCAAATAGATCTTTTAGAAACCATTATCTCCATAGAGATAGTTAGAGAGTTCATTTATTATTGGTAGTGGATAATGATTGTTAACCACAATCCAGTTCAACTAATGATGATCCACACAAGGTTTTTGGGTTTCATCACACTTCATGCCGAAAAATAGGTGAATCCCATGGTGATGTACTAGGTCATATGAAACCCTTATATTCCATATCCTCTATCTTCTTCTTAAGTTATTAGATCTCAACAACTTCCATATTATAATGAGGAATGGAAAATAATGCTACCCTAAGAAATATATTTATGGTGAACTCCACCTATCTCATAGGTGGTAACCTAGAATACAAATTTGGTATGACATCCATGAAATGATATATAATAGAATGAATTTCATAATTTGTGTTATCTAGTTAACCATAATGAGAATATCTACATGAATACTCGTTATGCCTAACCCATGATTCCTTGGCCTTGCTATATCCACCTAGACATTCTATTATCCCTTATGAATATATGTACGAACCTCAGGTGTTGTGAAAGACACCCTATTGTGATAGACGTAAACATGGGAATGTTATATAAATTACAACTGTAGTCTGATTATGATTTCAAAACTATTAATAATTAGGAAAATTAGGTTAAATAAGAGTTGTTATCCACCTATCTCAACGGGGAACTATTTTTGTTGGTGTAGAATCTCCAACTAAAATTCCAAAAGTGTGTCAAGAGTGATCATTACAGAGAATTACTCTATTTCTAATCCTAGAATTTCTTTAATTAATACTTAAATAATGGAATGAAAATATCCTGTATCAAATAATGAAGATACTATGTTATAAGATACAATAATAATACCTCTAACTGTAGAAAGTCTGAATATGTTCTCCTTGGATGTAGGCTGCATTTCATAGATATGGCCAGATCTGCATCCCTATGATATAACCTGGATTCCTGAGTAGGTCCACTCTACTGGTAAAAAATGTTTCGATACTATCTACATTATTTATCCCCACCTACAAGGTTTGAAAATATAGAAGTACTCAAGCTACCATCTAGATTATTTTTTTGATTATGGTCCTAAAGGTGGATCTTATATGAATCCTCTCCTCTAGGAATATATATAATGGATTATAAAACTATGAAATGCTCCCCAACCAACTGTAACCACAACATTAAATAGGTTATCTAGGACACTAATGCTTCTTATTCCCTAGATTTCTATACAGATAGAACACAACATAATAATTAGTAAGCGCCATCTGATGGTTTCTACCCCCATGTGCAGCCTCGAATTGATTCTTCCTTCCACTCATGTATCCACTTCCCTATGTGAACACATAAATACGTTGTCCTACACCATCATCTTCCCTCGCGTTTTTCTTGTCGATAATGTCTTGATTCACCATCTCATTAATTGTTGAGAACTGAAAAAAAAAACAACAACTATCAGATGTTGTATACATGCCCATACCCAAATATCATCAATTTCATCAATCATCACAAATATGATTTGGTGGGAAACACTTATGTTTTATTAAATTAGAGGAAAATTTCACCATATATATAGCACCCTTTCATTGATGCTTAATCTCCCCATCATAGACTATTATCCACGTTTAATGGAAGAAGTAATCATAGAAGGCTTTGTGGATGTTTGTTCTAACTATACACTATAAATGAACCTCCTGTGTAATAAAACCCCACCAACGAATGATAAAATCATAAAGAAGATAAGTCTCATGGTAGAATCTCCTCTATAGATGAATCTATATATGCTCGGAGATAGATAAAAATAACTTTATCCATGACATAGAATCATGGGGCCACTATCCCCTAATAATGTAGGTGGATTCTACTATTGTAATTTTAACATGAAATCTTTTATATAAGGAGACGGTCATGGTGATCCTTGAAAAGACATTATACACCATAGAAATCTCTCTTAGAACTGAGCATGTGTTCCTACGAATACCATGAGGGGCCACATATGGCATTACTATTGGAAATTTTGGTGGCCCATGGCCCCCCAACTCTGGAGCTTTACCGCTGACACCTTCCCGATGAAAAACACAAGGAATTAATAGTGGAATACTTATAAAATTTCCAAACACACACCTTAATAAATATTCAATAACAAATATGATCAATGATAAAATAAAAGGAACAGTTGATAGTAATCCTATATAAAAGGGTCACAATTATATTCCTTATCTAAAACCATGTTCTAGGATATAATTAATATCACAATGGACACAATATACACATACTAATACCAACTAATAATGTTTTTTAATTTCAAAGGTATCACATAACATAGTAGATGTATTGATACTGAGAGTTTCAATTTCATGTTATAGAAGAAAACACCCTTTACATGACTATCAGAATCCCCATTTAACTGAATCCAATTTATTTAATAATATAAATAATTTCATGTTTTTACTTGTTTATATGAATTTTGATATCACTATCCTATTAGAAAATTAACCACTCCCAATTTATAAAGTCCCATGAGGTTTATAAATTGAAATTAGCATGTCATGTTACTACACCCTGACCATTACATCCAATATTAGGATGTAACAGTTCGTATACATTGATTTGATTAAGTGAATAACCATTTCCAACTTATAGAATTATTTTCTCATAATTTAAAATTATATTTCATGTAATAAAATCAACTAATCTTTTAATACATAGAACCAGTGGTCCATGTCTCAAACATGGATGAACTAGTAAATTAATTTTCCACCATCATGCTATATGGTACACAAGATTTTTTATTTATTTAGAGACGTTAAATAATCAAATTTTTATTTCTATTCCAAAAACAATAGAATATTTCAAATAATTAGTAGTCAAGGAACTAATAACAATCATAGTAACTACATGAAATTCAAGAAACAAGATACACCAATATGGAATGGGATGATGCTTAAAATGTGAATTATCAAGTGCCTATAATGAGGCATGAGATGATACCTCCTTTCCATAATAGGTCGTGAGGAATATTATTTCATAATAATAATATCAAAAATAATCATGGCATAAAATAGGTGATTCCCCAATGGTGAAATTAGTGAAAAATTAACAGACACAAACCAAAAGAGAGATATCCCAACCATGGTAATTTGGATTTTCCCTATATATGGGATAGGTACTCTCAAACGTAGGCTCAATAAAAAATTATGATATGTTACCAATATATAGTCTAAAAACCAAATAGTTTTATAAAAGGATAAGATCTTCGATACTGCTTTCTAGTATCGAAGACCCGATTTAATCATAACTAACCAAAATTGGTTGGCCACATTGCCTCAATCATGCCTCCCTGTATGCTAGAGGCTTTCAACGATCATCATGTCCCTGTGTTGTTTTAATAGGGAGAATATAATGTTAGGTAAGAGTAAAAAATAATCTTATATAATAATAATAAATATATAAAATATAAATAATAACTAAAATAATAATAATTAATCATTCAAATAAAATAAAAAGGGGGAACAAAATCGGCATCATATGCAGAATAATGACCATTTCATACGATATAACGAAATATGAAAAAGGGTATATTCATTTAAATAATGCTATATAAAAATAATAAAGTCCAGAAACTATCTCCAATAGCATCACAATAATATGTTTTGTCCCGTTCTCTATACTTTTTCTTAAGTATAAAATAAAGAATCCACATTTAGATACTCACCTTTGTCTCTACATGCATCCATAATATATGTTCAAGTACCAATTGGTACCCAAAAAAGTTTTTGGGATATACTTAGTAGGCTTCCACTAACGGTGTTAAGTAAAATCTTACTGGTATATATAAAATGATCAGTGTGAATTTATAATATTTTATGAAAATAAAAAAAATGAATGGGTAGGTTGTAGTGCCTAAAAGACCATAGGCGGAGACTTCCTGCTTAATCCTTAGAAGGGATATCTCTAAACATGTGTATATAGATATGAATTGGTATGTGTGTATATATATATATATATATTCTATTTATGTAGTAATATATATATTCATATGTATAGATACAATGGATAGTCGGGACCTAAGGCATAACTCACGAACATATGGATAGTATTATGAGTCTCATAAAATGTCATCGTATTCCATGCCTAGAATCCATGAATCATATGCATCACCATGCCCTTGAATCACTATATTTTATTCTCTACATGGTTATCACATCTACATAGGGACATCATGCTTGTAGATAATATATAATTAGGGATATCATTCCCACACATCACATATAATTATAAAAGCTAGTCATGATTTAATACAAGCCCAAGGATGAATTATAATTTATTTGGCATACAATTTAACTAAGGGGATTATCCATTATTCATAAGTATGTCATGTGAATCATTTTAACCATTCGTTTTTCCTAAAATTACAATGAACAATGTAATTGGGATGAAATCAACACCATTTGGATGTTGATGCGGTCATAAAACCATTTAATAATGAATTTACATCACATGAGCACATCCTAAGGGGTGGAACATGTTGAGGTAGGGAATTTCCAACCATAAAAAATGGTACCAAAAGAATATATAACATGGTTATAAATTTATACAAGAGAAATGTAAAAATTTAAGGTGATAGAAAAAAGTCCAAAAACGATAATGATAATTCATGTTAAAAAACCAATTAGATTTAGGATCAAAGTAGAAGAACACCTACTTTATGGAGGTAGATAAGCCCACAAAAATTTTATTCCATTAAATCATGCTAGAATAGTAGAAATCAGAAAAAAAATATGAAAACATGGCATTATATCTTTCACAAAAATGAATAAAAGAATATGTAGAGATAAATAGATAGAGAAAGGAAGATGAGTGTGGTTATTACCATTTTCTATCCAATCAAACTGATAATGAACAAATAAGACAACTGATGAAGATCCAAGATTAGAACCTTGGTTAGATGAAGATAGAAGACTCCCATGGATGGGAGAGGTGTTTTATAAGAGTGAAGAGGAAATCAATGTGTGAAAAATTTAAGGAAGGTAGGGGTATAATGGTATTTTCACAAATTATTATTAGGATATTGGTGTATCTATATGGTTTCCCAAACCATTCACCTAAACCATATTGAACTACTAGTTATGTGGAAATAAGGATGTGGCCATGGGTGTATCATTTGGTCATACCATACAACCCCTTCCATCTTACTAGAAATCCCTAAATGACCATTCGGCTGAAGGTTCTTCATTATAACTATCCATTAACCACTCTGCATATTTCATTATTACTTGTACTCTTGAGAAGTACTTTTAGCACTAAACATGTGATGACTAGGCGTTTTCGTCTATCTTTCAATAAATGGGATCTCTTGGATTCGAAGGAGCCTCTAATTCTCATGAACTATTCCTTAACCTTTAATGTACATTACTCACATTAAAGGAGAGGTTTTTAATAGTAGATTAAGTATATGTATCTATTTTAAAACACCGGGATATTATAATTAAGGACTCAAAAAATTTATTCTCTAATTTCCTCAGTTGGAAGATCAGTATGATTCATTACAAGGGAGTTTTTTATAATATAGAAAACTATATTTCATTCCAACTCCAATAAAATTTGGTTTGTCTGAAGGACAATCATTTCATTTTCCATCTAATTTAATATTAACATGAATCCTTCAGGATCAACTATATTATAAAAACCAAAAACAGAATGTAAAAAATTATAATAATATTGTGAAATAACATAATAATGAAAAAGAAATTATATGATATCTTAGTCAAGACATCTTATTATCAATATATGTGACCATATGTTTAACCAAATCCATCTGTGATCATTACAAAAACATTAGGATATCATAATATACATAGACATATAAACAAGATTCTTACTAATTCCATCACATCATTATTTCCAAAGCTTAACTATACCCTTCTCAAATAAAAACTCTGACAACAAATATTTTTCGTACATAGATATCACATATTAATAGGTGAACACTTTTTACATAAAAAAATGATCCATGCCATAGTAGAATAGTCCATGTCCCTTTTGAAACATAGAAACATAAACAAGTAGTTCATAGATTATTTTCCTCGAAACCAAATATGTTATTCATAACTATTACTCCTCATAGAAATATAATACATAGTACCATTATAAAAAAAATGGTTAAAGAAAAAATAATAAAGGGTGAGATCAAATGCTTGATAACGGTATAAAAGAGAGATATCAATGATCAATCGATCATAAAATTAATATAAGGGTATGAGAACATGATTATATCATTTGAAAAACATTCCTAGCATATCATAGATCATAATATGGTGTAAAGGCATAAATTTTTGAATTTAATAATACATTAATCATAAAGGATTCAAATAACATGAACCATGATGTAACATCCCACCATTCCTCAGTGGATTGTTTAGAGGCCAATGTGCTACTTAGTCTTTAGTAACATCTCCAAGGAAAAAAGTATAGAAATAAATTACAAGGGATTTGAGAATGGTGGGAGATGATGTAAACATTTAAAATAAAAGAACCAACCAAATTTCCAACACTAAAAATAACTACATTATTCATGTCAACAATGTTTTTTCATACAAAAATACCAAATGACCAATACAACCAAACTACAATAATCAAGAATTACAGTATAAAGAGGAAGACTAAACAACAAAAACATAGGAATCCATGGAAAAAATCTGTAGCTCTACACCGATATGAAAGCTCCATGTACCACCAGAACACCCAGGCATCCTCATGGACCACGAATGAAATGTGATGCTTTACCTTTACCTATGTCTCGTAGTAAAACCTCTAAAAAAGAAACAAAGTGGAAAAGTAGGTGGTGTGTAATAATACTAAGTTGGGTTTCAATAAATTAATTCCATACACATGCCCTTGGGATAGAACCATTATCACATTTATATAAAAAATTTATATAAAATTTCAAATAATTCAACAGTTTCCAGTAATCCAGACACACCCTAACAAGGGCATTTTAACAAAATCATCACAACACCAAGGAATAAAACCAAAAATATCATTAAAAATTTTCCAAACATAAAATATAACATACCAATTCACCTTGTGTGGAAACACACATATCCCTGTAATGATCCTAAATTTCATACACCCAAACTTGGTGTATCATTGATGATGGAACTTCTCATCCAACCTCGTTCACCCCTCTTCCTTTATAGTGGTACATCACACCCACTTATCCTTGATGGTGTCCCCTCATGTTCAATTACTTCCCCATTTTATAGTGGTTTATCACACCCACTATCCATCCATTTACACCCATTCTTAAAAAAATAACCCAAAAAACAAACCAACTGAATTTTCCAATATTAGTACAACCTGCCAATCAATATTTCACAAACTCATATCCATAACCATATTTTGATACATACTACTCAACAAATTCCAAAAAAATTAATCATTATGAAAATTAATAATTCCAACAACATGCCAAAAATTCTATAATAAATCACCCATTTATTTAAATCGCCCGTGTACAATTATCCATCCAAATACACATTTGATTAAAACATCAATTTTGTAGAAAACCTTTGTTAGAAATAATTTTCCATAATTTGACCAAACCACTTATTTTAAAATAAACATTTTAAAATGAAATGACAAATCCCCATTCACATCAAAAACCCATTTTCCTCAAAATCCAAAAATCATCAAAAAATGGGTTTCTAGCAAGAATCATACATCAAAATCACAATAAATTTCATGAAAACCAATCAATTTAAAATTTAGCCTTCATGTTCTAGAAAAATGTAGTCGATAGTGATTCCACCTACCATAGTATTGGAAAAAACCAGTCAACCACACAACTACACCCCAAATTTGGGTAAAACATCCACAAAATCACATTTTACCCCATTCCCTAACATCAACCATAACAAACCTATCAATTTTAACAAAAATATCCAAAACCTATATGAAATTGAAGTAGATCAAGAAAATTAAGAGAGAGATAGATCTAGATCTATGGAAAACCAAGAAACAAAAAATAATGGGTACTTACCAAGGAATAATAACTATAAAAGTACCTTGAAAACCATTTAATTTTCTTCCAAAATGATTGGGAGAGCCTCCCAAACCCCTGAGAAGAAGTAATACCAATTTGGGTTTATATGGGAGGCGTAATGGGGTGTCTATGGTTAATTCTGAGCTCCCTCATTTTTTAAAACCCCATTTTAAGGTTGTGCATGATTACTATGCATTTTTTGTCAAACTGTGTGCTAATAGTGTGACTGCTACTACATCAAGAAGAAAAACACAAGTTAATCCCACACGGTAATCAAAATATGTTCTGAATATGGAAAATCCCACTGTATCAAAATTCACAACACTCCTAGGTGTCAAAATGATTTGAAAAACTATACTCATACAAGGTGCATACCCAAGCCTAGTACCTCCTTGTTCATAGTTTCCAAGAGAATATACACGGTTTCCCCAAACCTTGAGAAAAATGTGCACCCTTAGAAAATTCCCAAAACCTTCCAATAACCCTTCCAAACTCCAATAAAAATTACACAATCATATTAGAAAAATATGAAGGAATAAACAAGGGTTATATTATTCAAACCATTTGTGTTAAATTCCCCCCACCATTGGAGTTTACATATTTATATTGTAGAGAAGCATTTTTTTCTGAAAGAGCTCAAGCCTTTCCTCAACCATCTCTTTATTCCAGTCCTAAGTATCCTCATGAATCTGGACATTTTTCACAAAACCCAACTGAGAAAGATGATTTTACCAAACAATACATTCTCTTGACTATCCATAATTAGAAATGGCATGTTCCCCAATGAATCTTCTGACACTTTCTCAACATGGTCCCATCAAATCACATGTTCTAGATCCGGCTGATACTTTATCAATTGAGAAACATGAAACACATTATGCATCACACTGAACCATGGTAGAAAATACAAACAATTTTCCACCTCTCCAACCGCCTCATGTATCTCAAATGGTCCAATACACCTTAGATATATGATACCCTACATTCCAAAATAATGATGTACAATCCTAAAAAAGAATATCAAGAACACATGATTACTCACATCTAATTAAAATGACCGTTGATGATGATCCACATACAATTTATAACATGTCACAACCATCTCCATTATTTTCATGATCAACATAATCTTTTCCATAGTCTCTGGGAAAATGATTGTCTGAACCATTGATGTGTCACCTATTTCCACCCAAAAATGGGGAGAACAACATTGATTCTTGTACAATGCATTAAATGTAGGAGTATCTATCGAGTACTAATAACTGTTAGTATTTGAGAACTCCACCAATGAAAATTTCTCCTTCCATGAGACACGAAAATCTATGACTCAAGACTAAAACATATCCTCCAAAAATTGTATCATACTATTATATTTCCCATCCTTCTAGGGATGGTACATCATACACATCATCAACTGATTCCAAATATCTTGTGGTATGGATTATTAGAAATGAGATGTGAACATGTGATCTCTATCTGATACATCTGAATGGGGTACAACATGCCTCTTTACCACCTCAAGAATATTGATTTAGGATAGATCCTCGACCATATGAGATTCATAAATAGGGATGAAATGATCTGACCTTTAGGGATGATACACAATCACCTATATGGCATCATGTTTCATAACAAATATGGGGATACCTATGACATAATACATCACTATATGTTCTCACTTCCAGAAAATGTAAGGCATAGTCTCCAACATACATGTTGACCACTTATGCTCTAACTTGGCTTTTTGACATGTCAATTATCTTGAAACAAACTCAGTATCTTTTCTTTTCAAACTAGCCCACCAAAACTATGCTTTCATCAACTTATACATTCATTAAATTCTAGGATGGAAAACCCATTTGGAATTATGATAAGAATTAATAATTTTCTCCAGAAAATCCACTAGTACAACAATACGATTTTAAAAAAACCACTCCTAATTTCCATTCTATTCCCATCGCTCTATGGTCTATCCTCCCTAGTATTTCAAACACATAGACACACACTATGAATCCGACATCCACACCTCTTTAATGATACAAACTAGTTCTAGAACCAATGAGACTAGAAAGAAAACTACAACATCAGAAAATTGTTCACAATCCAACCACATGCTGGATATAACTTAAATTATTCACCACTAATTTTAGCTTATTTTTCAACTTGAACATATTACCTTCTACCAAATTCATTCACCACTTAATTCTCCATTCCCATTGTGTACATAAAGTAAAAGTAAAACATTAGAGATAATCCATCCATCTCTATTACCTCAAATTCAAATCTATTTTGAGAATATATTCTTTAAGATCTTATGATTTGTAAACACAATGAATTTTAAATTAATGAGATGTTGACACTATGTTTTCATATCACGCACCACAATTGATAACTTCAAATCATGTGTTGAATAGTTATTCTCATTAAAACTCTAGTACCATGAGCTATATTCCACCACCTTATCCCCTTTCATGGGAAAACCCCCCAACACTGATCTCAGTGCATCATAATACACAACCTAACCATTCCCCAATTCAGTAAAATCAAGACTTTTGATGATGTATGGAAACCATTAAGTTCTTTAAAATAGTTTTTACATTTCACTTTCCATTTAAATAGAAAATTTTTCTTCTTCAAATATATAATTGATGATTCCAGTAATGAAATATTATGAAAAATCATTGGTAATACCCTTCTAGGCCAAAAAATATTAATATCTCAAAGATATTTTCAGAAGTTTCCAGGAGATAAAAACCATTATATTATTTAGATACCCTAAAATACCTCTATCGGAAATACCATGGCTATGAAAACGATCCTCTTTTATCCAAAATACACACTTTGATAATTTGGAATACAACTAATGATATCTAAAATCCCCAACACAGTTCCCATGTTTTTCTAATTGTCATCCCCTTTCTTCGAACACACCATTATATAATAACAATAACCACCACAAAATAATCATGATATCATTCAAATACCCAATTTATCAATTCGGTGAAGACTGATGGTGAATTTTTCATTCCAAAAGGTATAAAAACATACTCAAAATGGTCATATCTACTTATAATAATGTTTTTGGAATATAATTCTTATACACACACAACTGTTGATATCATTAAAACCAGTCACTTTTAGACAGCCAATGAGATCCCCTCAATTGATCAAACAGATCATCAATTTGTGGATGTGGATATTTATTATTTATCTTGAATTGGTTAAGCATCTGATAATCTACACATATCTATAGAGTTCCATACACTATTTTTACCAAAAAATGGTGCTTCACAAAGAGATGTGCTTGGTCGGATGAACCCTTCATTTTACCTCTTCTCCAACTACACATTAAATTCCCACAATTTTTCTTCTTTCATATGGTAATATAGAAGTGAGATAGTACAGGTCTCTGAAATGAGATCAGTTATAAATTTCAAATATATTATGATTTTAAACCGTAAGAATTAGTTGGTAAAGACATCCATAAAATGATTAACCACTACAAGAAAATCGCTCTCCTGTATTTCATCCACAGAGGTTGATGAAGAACCCACAAACTAATATGATATCTTACAAACTATTTTCTCTAACAATCCTTTTTCACCCATATTTACATTATTCGCTCCTCTAAAGAGATGTTCCAGATTATCATCCATCCAAAAAAATCGTTTATTCATAACAGTTGATGTGTGCCTTAAACATCATCAACCAATCCATACCCATGATTATATCATGAAAATCTATCCCAATCACTATGAATTCCCACATCATCTCAACCCTATCAATAGTTATGCAACACGATCTATATAGAAAGGCTGCACACTCTCTTTGACCAATAATAGATTGATGTTTTAGACTAGAAAGAATAATTTCTACATTTAATCCTAATAAATCAATAGAATGCAATGAAATGAAGGAATGAGACACAACATTATCAAACAACACATTCATAAGGGTAAAATATGGAATAATCATACTTCTCACCATGGATAGTCTAGAATGATCATTTTCTACAACCATCTTAGCTCCAAATAACTGCTTTCTGGCCACACTCCACAATTTTTTTCCCTTCTGAAACATTATCTGTTGGGTAGTCATGTTATTCCTAGAATCACCATGACTAAGTATGCACTACAAATAATAGGTATGTTATTTCCCTCCATCTCTTTGAGGAAAAGTATGCATGTGACCACTAAGGTGTGTCATGAACACCATACCTTAGAGCATTGCAACAATAAAACTGATGATGCACCATATTATTATAGTAATGACATGATAAAGGAAGATCCATAAAATCACTCTTCATATGGAATATAAAACCGCACAGAAAAGGTCCTGGATAACTTTGAGGAATTAGTGGAAGGTTCATCAATCATATTATTTTATTTAGAGCTATAATCCTACCCTAGATATAAGTGTCCCTCTTTTTCTTGCTCTATGAGTTACATTTCCCACCATTTCCCATGGGTAACAATATGACTCCCCCACCAATACCTCGCCATGATATCTCATTAATCGACTATTACTCTTTTTTATCATCTCTATATAATTTTTTATATAGAGAATAGAAATGTTTAAATGAATATCTTACCTCAAACTTGATTCAATGATTTGAACCTTCAAGGGAGAACTAGTTGTAGCATCCGGAGTAAACCAGACTAATTTCATAAACCTAGTTGCATATTCCATATAAAATAATTTCTCTTACTTCAAGAAAACGAAATCCATCATTCAAAGAATTCTGAACATGTGAGTAGAGAATTACTTTTTAAACAATTCCTGGAATGCCTCTCACCTCTTACCATGGTCCCCTTTATCCTAGAAGACTAAATACTACCATTGATATGCTAGATCATTGAAAATATATTCCACTAATATGAATCTTAACTATAAAATTCTTCCTAGGAAATCAAAAATTTGATTAATCATATGAAGCACCACTTTCTCTCTTTTCGGTTTCAAATCACCCCTAAAGATGGGTAAATTATTCTTTTGTAGAAAAAAACAGAATGATTCACATTATTTGGATCATCCATTCTATTCCCACATTCTATGACTTGAAATGATTTAACTATGCTATTAGCTAGATACTGGTTCACCTAAGGCTCGGTTTTGACAACATTTTTCGCATCTTCTTCCAATTAGTCTCTCTAAGACAAACATAGTTCCATTCCTATTAAGACAAAACCACCATAAGTTTCATTGAATAGAAACTAATTTATTTAAATTTAATATTATATCACAATTAAAATAACACATCCATGATTATTAAAATACCACATTTCCCATGTTCATTCATTCTTGAAAAATCATCCACGTTTTTAAAATTGACAATTTTTCAAAATGCCACAACAATTCTCATTTCAAATTATTTAAATTAGTAAACCTATCCTAATTTTTCCTAAATAAACACATTTATAAGACATGAAAAATCATTATTCCAAATGATATATTTAATCCTATTTGGATGACTTTTCTACGATGCATTCCATGCTTTTCTCATTGGCTACACCCACAACACAGAGAGAACACTCTTATATGTGTCTCCAAAACACATAGGTACATAACTCCCAGGTAAATTGATTTTCTCAAGAAAATGGTTAACTATGTCCTATTATTTTAAATATTTCATTTTTAGGAAATTTTAGTCCTTACTCTCATTCCATCTGAAGTAATTAACCAAGAATGAGTACCAACTTCAAGACTGATGATCAATGCTATTGTACTGAATAAAATTACTTTCACTAGAAAGTAAAGGACTAAACAAATGGATACCACTAGTAACATCATACCACTAATCATTTTATTGATTAGAGGTGGACATGATAATCAGACATATGAAACATGTACATTTTGCTAAAGGATATAAATAAATGATGATGTCTTCAAGAATAGTGGGGGTCAATTTTCCTTTTTAAAAGTAAAAAACCATCAAAACATGAAAATACCCAAAAAAATATAGGATTCATGTTGAGAATTAATTTACATACAAAAATAAAAACATAAAAATTCAATAAAAAAACTATAATATAAAATCATAGTACCAAGTGGAAGACTAAACAACTAATCACAAGGAATCAATAACACAAATACACAACTCCACACCAGGATTCAAACTCCATTTACCCAACACCACACATGCATAACAATGAACCACTAAATAAATGAGATTATTAATTTTTACATGTGTCCCGGACTACAATATATTCAATGAAGAAAAGTGAAAAGGTAGGGGAGAGTACTAATAATTAGTAGTTTTTCCCCAAATGACTTCCCTACACATGCCATTAGAATAAAATCATTAGAAAATTTATATAAAATAATTACTATAACACATAAATTAATTAAACAATTCCCATCATGACAAACACACCCATACCAGGAAGTATTACCAAAATAATCACAATAAAATGTAATGAAATAAAACATATCATTAACCATTCGCCCAAAAAATTATAGTGCATCACAATTCACCATGTCTGTTAGCACATATATCATAATCATGTTCATAAATTATGTACACCCATACACGGTGTATCATTGATGATGGAACATAAAATTCATGACCATTCACCCTTATTCATTTATAGTGGTAATTCACACCCACTATTCCTTCTTGGTGGCCCTTCATGTCCAATTACATCACCTTTTTGTAGTGTTTCTTCATGCCAACTATCCATTAATTTGCATACATGCTTAAACACTTAATCCAACAAACCACCCAATATCATTTACCGAAACCACAACAACAATCCAATCAATAATTCCCAAACTCATATAAAAAACTCATTCAAATCCATACTACGCTATAAATTCCAAACCAAAAAAAATTATGAAAATTAATAATTCTAATAACATGCATATCTACTTCATTAAATCACCAATTTATTGAAAATTAATTTAAACCATTATCCATTACAATACACATTTCAATAATATTTTTTTTAAAACACATTTTTCATAAATCAATTTCCACAAACTAACCAAAACTATAATTTTAAAATAAGCATTTTAAAATACAACAAAAAATTTTCCTTTCATAACAATAACCCATTTTACCATAAAATACATACCAATTAAAAAATAGGTTTCCACCATGAATCGCACATCACAATCACAAAATATTTCTAGAAAAACCAATCCATTTGAAATTTAGATTTCAATTTCTAAAAAAATAGAGTTGAGAGTGAAGCCACCTAACTTATGGTTAGGTGAAATCGACCCACCACACAACTATACCACCAATATAGGTGAAACTTCCACAAAATTCTCCTATATTCCATTACCTAATGTTAATAATCCCATACATCACCATTTATAGAAACAATAACCCTAGATCAACATGTGATAGATTTATATCTATAAAACTTGTAGAGAGATAATTATATCTAATGAAAACCAAAAAAAATAATGATATGATACTTACTAAGGATGTGTCACGTTGAAAGTACCTTGAAAACACTTAAATTTACATCCAATATGATTAGGAGAGTCCTTATAACCCATGAGATTAATAAATATTGAGTTGTTTTGTATGGGGGGAGTAATGGGGTGTCTAGGGTTAATCCCAATCCACATTGTATTTAAAATCCATTTTTAATGTTGTGCATGTTATCTTCCATGGTTTGGAAAATCATATCCTGACTGTGCGACTAGTAATACATCAAGAAGGTCCCCACATGCTTAACATAAACAGTTAATAAATAGTGTGTTGACTGTGCGAAAAAACCATCTCAAAATGCACAACTCACCTAGGTGGCCACACGGGTTGAAAAATTCTTCTCAAACTATGCACCCAAACTATGTGCCTAACCAAGAAAATTTCCTCCTTACACATGGTTTACTAGAAAATATTCATGGCTTCCAAATAACATACACAAACCATGAATCCATAAAAAATTCCCAAATATTAAAAAATCAGTTCCAAACTATCCCCAACCTTACGCAACCACATTGTACACATAAAAATACATAAAAAAGGCTGTGTACCACAAACTGGGGGTGCTACACCTGAGATCATAATATTGGAATAATAAATAATTTTATGTAATCTACATACGAATATAAAATCATTACATTAGTAGTCAAGCCTCATTACCATAAATAACATTGTTTAATGAGTTCACTACCCAAACCATCACAGTATCAAATGATCACAACAAGAATATCATAGTTGACAAAGTCCCTTACTAATGTGGGTTCAGAAACCATTATAGTCCTTTTTATGACTTGAGATATC
This sequence comes from Viscum album, assembly GCA_963277665.1. NCBI lineage: Eukaryota > Viridiplantae > Streptophyta > Magnoliopsida > Santalales > Viscaceae > Viscum > Viscum album. Next base: position 2,130,994,168 of record OY728161.1, on the reverse strand, counting down.
TATCTTTCTCCTAAATAATTGTTGAGATATATAGGTCCCACCCATTCTTGGTTATAATGTGACCATCATCCTTAGTTATAACTTTACTACCATCCATGGTTAAAATGTAACCACCATCACATAATGAAAACCACAAATATCTCTTTCATAATATCTTCGAACTTTCATTATATAATCACATCATATCCAATGAAAATAAAATGGGTTTTATAATAATTAAATCAATTATTCCATATCCCATAGAGAAAAAAGGTTTTCATGAACATATAATCAACATAAAAATTAAAATTATTGAGAAATATTAATAAATTTATCATTGGATCATATCCTTATTAAAGCTTAATTATCATTAAATATTTAATCTAAGAAAAAAAATGATTTGGAAATATCACATGGAATAGTCATTGAAAAAAATATCCTTATCCCTTTGAACTAAACATTATAAATCATAAAAAATTCCCAATTATTTGGATTTTATTTATAAATTTTTTTTTGAAAAAATATAAAGGAATAATCAATGAATTTATTGGTTAAGATATATGAAATTCCTTTTGTGATGTATACATAAAAATAAAATAGTCATTTCAAAATTTTTGTAGAAAATTTCCAAAAGTAACCCATTTGGAAAAATGAAATAATATTCCATTAAAATTTTATTGTATTAATTAAATAATGTGTGAATGTAAATTAAATAAATAAAATGATATTAATTAAGAAACTTCTTTATAAGATTTTCAGCAAACATGGATATTGAATAAAAATATTTTTTTGACCAAAATGAGAAACAAATATGATTTCTATTAAAAGAAATTTTTTGTATCTTCGGTTTATAAGTTCAGTAAAATGGAAGGTACAAATTTATTTCAAATAAATAACTAGACTCTAGTAAAATTAATGAGTTTCTTTATAGTTAGATCATAGTATTTCATTATCATAAATATAATCATAAACAACCAAGGAAAACAATGAGATTGAAACAAAAATCCATTACCACTTTGGTGAATTTTGAATCATAATACCCATGAAATAAATATATACATAGATATTGGTGAATCATATTTCATTAGTATTAGAATCATAAAATATAGTATTAGACAGTATAAATAAAACAAAAAAGTGGTGAATTAGGCATCTGTACCATTGAAATAAACGTTGGATGAAAATTCCACACTTAAGGTTAGTCTTCTATTGTATCAATTATAACCTCATGTATAACAAATATATAAAACCTTACTCATATATATCATACAACATATTATTTTCTTATAACCTTTTATCTACCTTCTGTTAAAACATCTTTATTAAAATCACAGTTCTGGGTGGTATTTGCATCGTTTTTCGTGAATGTTATAGATCATTAGTATTGTTCAATCTTTTTTTATCATGTTTCAATAATATATATAATTTTAATCTTAATATATATAAATTATATATATTTTTATATTTATTAAGTATATATATCAATAAATCACATCGTTCAAAGATATTGTAGGTTGTACATACGCATGAACACTATTTTAATTTTTTCATCATAGGGAATGAAAGAAAGTTAAATAATATATCACATTTAAAGAATATGTTATATCCTATATATTTCATATTTATTAATTAAAAACATCCTTATTAAAACCAAAATAATACAAAAATTAAAAAATAATCACATCACTTCGTGGAAGTGGTAGTCTACACATACGCACGATTAAAGTTATTATTATCCAACATTTTGGAAGGTAAAAATGTAGATATGATATTATAATTATACAATTATAGTTATTTTATAAGTATAATTTATAAATATTAAACACATCACAATATATATCCATTAATGTGTGTGAGGATAAATAATTTTTATCACAATTTTGAGACGATTTGCGTTATGAATGCACAAGCATTATTCTTATTTCTCATTTTCTGAAAATAGGTTAATAAATGTGGTTTCATAATAATAATAAAGTTTTAGTATATTGAGGATGCTTAATTTATTATTTTATTAATAATATAATATAATTAACATAGGTGAAATAATAATTAAAATGAATGTGATTGGTTAGGGAAATTATATCTTCTTTGAAAATACTCATTTAAATATTCTCTTTAGAGATATAGGGTATGGGTTTTGAGAATAAAAAAATATATAAAGTGTCTAGGTTTGTATAAAATATAACATGATATAGTTTTTTAAATTTTTTAGTCTCAAAGTTGTGTGAATAAGGTAAAGCATGTGTGCCCTTTTATAATTGAAGGGAGTGGCACCCTTGGAATTTCTCTGAATATTAAATTTATATAATTTAATTCTGATGTCCAAATAGCTCCATAATTATTATATTTAAATATAATATGAATATGAGTCTAAATAATAACATACAATAATATTTGGACTAGTTTGTATCACATTTTTACCCTTATATTGATTTTCAACCCTTTATTAACCATGTTGATTGTTACCGCTATATTAAAGTTTTATACCATTATAGTGTTAGTAATGTTAACATAAAATGATAATAAAACATAAATGGACATTATTTTATGTTTTAAACCATATAAAATTCATTTTACTAAATCTAATATTTGAATATTTTTTAAATCATTTAATAAATAATATTTTTATTAAATATCCTTAATATAATATCTAACACTATTAATTTAATATGGATTTATATATATCAAGAATAAAATATATTTTGAATATTATTTTTTAAAAATCTTCTTAATATTTGATATATATTTAGAAACATTTGGTGAAATGTAAAATAACTCAAATTATATTACTGTAAGAACATTTAAAATCATTTTTATATTGTTTTATTAATTGAAAACTACTGCATCGGTGTTGCATTTGAATTTAAGGTAATAATATAATTAAAAAAAATATATAAATAAATTTACATTAGGAATCCAATTTCATTAAAAAAAATAAATACTACTACTCAATTGTAATTTTAGTTTTTACTTATTGGATACATAAAAGATATTTAAAACTAAGAGAGTGATATTTTATAACATTCTGTGATTTAAATATACTACAAGTCATTTTTGTAGATAAGTGTCATTAAGAAATTAAATTTAGAACCTAAGGTGATAAGGTTAGAATAAAATTCATATGATAATAAGTTTTATAAAAAATTATGGTTGTATCATTAGTTTTTACTAATAATAACCCGATTTATCTTTTAATGAGGTGATAAATATTGACATAGTTACTAGTTATACTAAAAAAAATTGTTCTATTTACCAAATTTAGAAATCATGATTTTATATATGTAATAATGTTTCTCAAATTCAATACCTACAAGTCCCATAAATAAATTATTAAATAATTTCACAACACATGATAGAACATTTATTTTTAGAAAAATGTATTTTTATTATTAAACGGAACTATATTATAATAAAATGACTAGAAATAATATAAAATGAATTTTTAAATATTTTATTAAATTTATAATATATATTTTTTTTAAAAATAATTTATCAAAATTTATTCACATAATTTATTAAGATAAAACACATTTGTACACATAAAAAAATTTCTAGAAAAGTAACATCTTTACATTCAAATGATTTTATTCTTATTTCTATTCAATTCGTAAGAAATGAATTTATTTTATACAAGTATAAAAAATAAGTTTTTTGTAATTATATTATTCATAGTAATAACCACCAATAAACTTTCTAGGCTGAAACTATAAAAAAATGATATTTAAATAGTATATAGTAGTTTGTTAAAACTATGTCTAACATGTAACACATGCTATAAATGAAATTTTAAAAAAACATTTCATAAAATTAATTGTTTTATAAATATACATTTTCAAATTTGGTAAATTTATGGATAATAATTCCATGCATACTTTTCGTTTTTATTATTTTGTGATATAATGATATGTGGAAAAGTAATGTGATATGTCTGGTTCATCATGTCAAATCATGATATGAACTTAATAGAGGCTATAAAATGTTATAGTCTATAGTAGTAGTAAGCTAAAATATAGGACTCATTAACAAAATTATAACATGATTCAAACCATGAATGTATTTTTAGTACTAATGTTTTATACGTCCAAAAATGAATATGGTTTTCCCACATGTATATGATTTTCTCCTTTAACATTTTGAGGAAGAATGCAATTAGTTGTGCCATGATAGTTGAAACTACACGATGACTATTTTTCTACGGAGTCATTAAATTAATTTGAGAATTTTTTAATGGGGTTATGAATCTTAAGAGAGTATTAGTGTCTTTTCTAATAAGTATAAAGACACACCTAGACTCATGGATCACATCATATAAGAAAGGATTCGTGTATGACACTAAATAAATTGAAGGAGACACATTATTTGGTTTGGACATGAAAATATAAATCTATAGGAATGTTTTTCATTGGGATTTTTTTATTCACAAATAAATAATTTATTGTGAATTAATCTTAATAATCAATATATGTTCTTTTAATTGAGATTAATTGAATTTATCACGTATGATATTCCAGAAATTAAAAAATATTCAGTATATTTGGTCAACTATGTTTTTAATGAAAATAACTATATTAGGAGGAATTTCATACTCTATTATGGATAATGAATGAAAATACATTTCCATAGTGGAGGAATCCACACCATGAACTGGTGGATTGAATATCATCTAGAGGTTTTGAGGAGAAAAAAATAAAAATATTTGGCTGATATTTATTGATTTACTATGTTTTACTGACATATAATGACTACACTAAATTCATGTTCCACACCTAGGATGATTATAAAGAATCAATATAAGGATAATTCATCTTAATTATGAAATTAATGCTTGGAATCACGGATGATCTATACAATTCTCATGGCATTTATTGAATATTGAAGAGGGGAGGCTGATCAATTTTGAATAATTTTGATAAAATGTATATATTAAATAGAATTTAATATAACAATAATGAGTATAAGAGAGATAACATAAGTATCTAAAGATATATATGTTTTAACATATTAAAATATCATTTTCAAGAAAACATTATTGAATTAAATGATACAGTTCCACTACAATCTCTAGTTTTTAAAGAAATAAAATAATCCCACTAAGGATTAGTCTTCATGTAGATAAGAAGTGATGCTATAGTGCTTATGTAAAATATAAGGGCCCAACCCTAACAAAGCAGATTTTATGTTGTTAGGGATAGAGGAACTATACCACAATAAATTATATTTTAATGGAAAAAAATATATATCCATAATGAAAGTAGTTTCTTATGAAAGATATGGATAGACCTTCATTCTTATAAACTATAGAAGAAGAACTACAGGTCTATAAAATGACTATGAATTATTTCTATAATGTCCATAAATATACAATTATAGAAACTAACAATATTAAAAAAAAATTTTGTTACTATATAATTATAAAAAATATAATGTGTACTATTAATTTTTGGTAAACTAGCATATCGCCATGTGTGTGTTATCCATTATAGGGTAACTGAGAAAAATCCATGTATTTTACATCCATTAATTACAAAATTCTTGTGTACCATTTATTATGATCAGTGGATTGATAGAGATAATAATATATTTTACATATTCCATGGTAACATGGGAATAATATTATTATGAACATGATGAGTAATAAAAAATATTGTTTTAATTAGTGTTCACCTAGATTCACACCCTTTCCTTGGGTGTTTTAAGTCTACTTGGTCCCAAAAAAGTGAATTAAACGTATGAATATAAATTTATTTCCTAGAAAAAATAAACATCATAACTATTGATTAATTTAAAAATTAATTTTATAAAATAATTCCAAATTCTATTTAATGTTGGAACCATGCTTGGAAATCCAGATGATAGAACACCTATTGATTTTACCATATATTAGAAACTGATTTTATACTTGTTCTATTTGACGAAAAAATATAAATATTTTTTATATAACATGTTTTGAATTGTGTTTTCAATGTAATCCCAATGAAAAGAACCTTGAAATTGTGAGGAGAATCATGAACTATATTCAATGTACTCATTATTATGGTTTAGATTACTATGCAAGGAAAAATCGATATTTAATTATATATTCGTATGAGGACAAGGATGGGGATTATGTAAATAGAAAATTCACTCATATAAGAGTTTCATTTATTGTGAAAAAGTGTATTTGCTGGTCTTGTATGTTATATTTTAGTCATGAAAGTGTCTACCCAGTTGTAATGGAAATGGTAATCTCTAGAGGACATTATAATGATATGGAAGTGACAATGGTGATCTATTATGATAAATAAGTGTGATTTGGTTTTCATAAAATATATTATACCACCAATTCATTATGTATATATAAATTATGTTTATATTCATTAAAATGAATGTGGTTTAAAGAACTATCTAGATTTAGTATGTTGGAATGAATCATCAAGTGACACATGTTTGAAAAAAACTACTTGACACATAGTAATTTTGTAAGAATATATTGAAAATCATTGTTTGATCACCTCCCTCTAATTATGGATGATTAAAAAAATCCCACTCACAATTTTATTTAAATATTTAGCATTTGTAATTTGATGGATTAAGGGGGATTACTCTACTTATAGTGTCTACATGACACATTATTTATTTGTTTTTTGATAATTAAAAATTACCCCCTTGGTAATTACAATCCCCCACATATCTATTATATTTATCAATATAAAATGATTAATGAAAATGGGAAGAATATTTTTTAATTCAACTAAATTTATAGGAAAAAATTATATTTAATTTTTTTATTATTAATTTCATAGGAGTTATTTAATGATTATATATCCTTTTTATACTATTGTTTACTCTATCGATGGATTTTATCTTTATATATAATATGATACATATAAATTTTAGTCTTTATTTAAATGACTTATAATTTTTGAATTTTCAAATTGTATTTTTATATCATTGTAAAAGTATTAATTTTTAAAAAAAGTAGATAAAAATAAGTCTAAAACTCTTTTGATGTTTTTAAAATTCTTAATATATTTTTTAAATTATCAGAATGTTTTTAAGTGTCATACAAAATCCTTTTAAAAGTAATATGAGGTTTTTAAAATTCATAATGTGTTTTAAAAATACATATGAAGTTACTCAATGTATTAATAATATCTAATGTTATGAAAAATTATTGACTTTTGAAAAAATAAATGAATAATAAAATGGACTAAATATATTATTATTTTTATATGTTTTTTATAGTGTAGAATATATTACGCCTTAAATTAGATAACACATTACTTCACATGGAAATTATTTTACACATTATATATGATTAAAATTTTCTTACCTATAAATAATATTATTCATATAATTTATTATATCTTAGAAAAATTATGTTTATTATATATAAATTTACAAGGTTTTGTGAAGTTAGTTTTCCTATGGTAAATTTTTTATTCAATTTTTCATTATGATTTGGAAAAGAATAATAAAAATTCAAATGCTAAAAAAATAAAAATAAATCAAGAAACTTAAATTATTATTCATATTATTTTGTATAAGTGTTCAAGAAAAAATCTTCTGAATTTTATATCAAAGTTGTTCAATATTTGTAATATTTATTTTAAAGGATTAGGAAACTCTAAATTAGTCTGTTTGTTCAAGGATAATATTTTGGAATGTTGACAAAGTATTCAAGAATATTTTTTATAAGCTGTATTTGTAGGGAATATCCTAGGTAATGTTATTATTATTCTATTTAAATTATTCTAACTATTATTATGTGTGGTTTTCCACTACCAAACAACACACCCATAGAATGGGGGAATCCGAGTGACACCCAATTTAACTCCATTGTCATATAACGTTATTTTCTTCTTTTAGTGTCTTTTTTCCATTTCAAAGTATAATTTGTTCAACCTATTGATGGATAACTTTTCTATAATCTCCCATTGATTAAAAAGTAAGAATATTGAAATTTAAATCATTAATATTGTATATATAATTTACTTTTTTAATCAAAAAGTGTTACTCTAAGGATAATATTCTGATAGTGTGGTTATGTATTAATGGGGAATATTACTCAGTACAATTGTAAAAATGGATTAAAAATGCACACATATTTTCCAATGTCACTCCCTATTATTATCCTACGTGAACTACTTTAGTGATGGTTAGGGTGAGTATATAGACATGAATGTATCCTCAACAGTTTATATACATGATGCTTTATTCTTAATCATCATTGTTTACTAATAAAACAAGAATCATAATCTCTCATATATTTTCATGGATAATATCAGCATTTAAAAAATTTATTTTTTTTATGATATATGAAATTATTTTTTTTCAAGGAGTTACCAACTTTTGTCTTCTATTTTAAAAAATAGACAAGAGACTCCTCTTTTTATGATGATTAACTCCCTATCTTCTATAAATCACTATGGTTTCACTCCTCTTCATGGTGAAGATAGTTCCAACCTAGAATAACCCTGTTGATATTATTCTCTTCAAACCAGACACTGTAGTTTTCCCCATTATTCTCCCTCAATACATAACACTAAAACTAAACAATATATATAAATTCAAGTCTATATTTCTCCATCTCATAATCTATATATTTCATCACTCTCATGTTCTCAAATCTTCCGTTACAAATTCGATATTCATTTTTATTCACATACATCTATGTTTCCTCATGTTTATCCCCTTTTAAAAAAACGTAAATGATTCTCTAAAACCCATACCATCTTTCGTTCAAACAGTTGTCTCTTTAAGGGGTTTTTTAACCTCTCACTAACCACCAATCAAGATGATTCTATTATTTTTCATTATGTTCCCAAAAAATCATTGTGATACCCCTTATTAGTCCAATTAATTTTACAAAATCACATTGACATAGTGATTAATTCTAGATAAAAAATATTTCAACAAAACTCACAAAAATTAGTACTTCACATTTTGATTCTACATTATAAAACATGATGCAAAACACTCTAAACTTCTCAAGGTGGTGCTGTTTATGTTCCCATTATGAAAATATTTTATATAGTTCATAATAAAATAAAAATTGACCATGTTTTTATCCACATTATACCAAGGTATATGGTAATCCTAAAATAATAATTTCATTTGTGTTTACTCCCTCACCTCTTTGTTTCAGACTAATTTTAATACTTCATGATATTCAAAAACATTTTTTGAAAAGGATTTCATGGAAATTAAAAATACCAAATACTTCAACAAATTCCCCAATTACAACTCCTATTAAATACTATTTACCATAGTGTGGCACATATATTCTACACAATACAGAATCACCATGACTTCCTCAATAGCATAGCCAATATACCATTGGGAATTTTTAGTCAATGTTATTCCATGTAATTCATCTTGTTTGATAATTTGAATAGTGATATGAATATAATTATTAAAAGTATTAATATTATTTGTTTCCACCACTTTATTAAATTGGTAAAAACATCTAATAATTTTTATCCTCGAAAGGTGTTTCTATGAACTATGGATATTGTTTCATCCCCCAACACTACATAATGCGTCCAATAATCCACTCTACCTAGATATGACCTTAAATGACTATAATTCCATTCAAACACATGAAAATCTATATAGGTTACATTTATAGATAAAACACTACTTTTATTTTTTACCTTCTCCATTGGTTTATGATTGATTATCCCCTTTATTCTTCTTCTTACATATTTATTTAATTTTCCAATATACATTCATAAAAAATCCTTCAAAAATGGACAGAAATACTTTTCCAGGGTCACCATAGAGTGGTGATTAGATCATAATTTCACAATGCTCATCCAACTAATAGAAAAAAGCAATTAAACATAAAAATCATTATATTAATTTTCTAAATTAACTACAACATCTTTACATTCACCAAACTATTCATCAACATCTATTCATCACCAGATACTTACTCATAACATAAAAATACCTATAAAGATTGAATATACTTAAATATGATTATTAAAAATTAGTTAATATATCTTTGATTCATATATTTAATCATTATCACATATTATAGGAAATACATATATTGTCCTAGCTTTTTGATTAGTGGGAATTTTCCATAGGAATATGAAATATCCATTTGGTGGACAGTCTATTTTCTAAACCCATCTTTAGAATGTGAATTTGAGAATTGGAATGGTTAAAAGTATTATTTTAATAATGTGTTTAAGTCTTGATTGGTGTTTCATTTTTTTATGAGTTTCTAGATCAACCCAATTTTAGGATAAATAGAAAAGGTCACGGAGTTGGCTCAAAATTAGCGTTAACCATGTAGCAAAACAATGTTGTCTATTTTATATAAAGACGTGATTTATTTAAATCATGTAGCTGTATTGAATAACCTATGAATCCTGGTCTAGGGGAGAATTGGTATCACATGTTTGTTTTATAACCATATGAAAGGAGGTGTAGAACCATGTCTGTTTGTCTACAATAAAATGCATATGTGGGCGCACATGTTACACATGGTGGGACGTATTGTGTGCCTTTCCAACACCATTAGTTCCAATTAGGTAGTGGAACCAAATGGTTGGTGGATTTTTATTCAAATATATCTCCAAACCATGAGTCTCATTAATGTGTGGAAAATTGATGTTTTCCCATCGAACTGATTTAATTCCTTCTCCCCTCATTCACATCCCATACATGTACAAAATCCCCTTCATGGGAGCCCTCTTCAATACCTCTTGGAATAGAGAGACCTTCATCATATGGTGTCTGAATCAAGCTCTATGGGGTGTGTGGGATTCTTATCAGTAATTCTATGACTCATTTATCTTCTAGTTTTATTTTCCCTCAACATGTAGATTTCTAAATTCAAGTGATATAATTCTAAATAATTCTTCATTTTTTACTATTTCATCAATTTCTCTCAATCTGGAATGAATAAAAGACTGATAACAGATGTGTAGACCATGAAAATAATGATCTAGGTTCTCTATAGATTTTCCATTAATGTCTCAAAATTTATTATATCATTCCATTATGTCGTACATTAGAATTTTTGGGTGTTTCCCATAAAATGTACAATTAATGATGTGGAACCTAATAACATGAATCCAATATCCATTGATATTTAATTCACACCATTGTAGGTTTCTCACCACTACAAAAACCACCTTTCTAGGTGTTTTTAATGTATTCTCAGGACACAAGCCATCTAGGATAGTAAATCACCATTTTTGGGTGTTTATTAAAATGTTTGAGTTAAAATTATCTTCATAATTATTAATCAAATTTTAGGTTTTATTGATTAAAAGAAAAAGAATAGTTGTTTAAATTGAATTAAATGAGTCGATATTATAACCATGACTTAATTATTAATAAAAAAACTAACAGAACTCATTTTCTTCATAAATTAAAAGATCCAATTAAATGGAATTGTTGAAATTTAAAAATACATGAAAAATCCTTGGCCTTCTATAACTATTTATAAATGAAATGGCCCAAAAACAAAAGCTAAATTCTTTATTGAATATTTACTAACAAGGAATTCCCTATTAATTTATTTTAAATGGTTAAATGAATTATGTACACCTTGGGTGATACTGATGTTCATTTTAACGAAATTCCTTGGATGGGATCATAGGTAGTTAGAGGTTATATGCGCCATGAGAGAAATAAATTTCATCATTATGTAATTCCATGGATCATCTCATAGGATACTTTACTTGTATTATTCATTGAGTGATACTTGGATTTTATTATTAAAGAACACCTTGGATGGGTTTTATGGCTATATGATATTCCTGATTCACTATGTAATACATATGTTTACTTGTTATAGATCACCATGAATAGACTCATAAGAAAATTAGAAAATTATGTGTTCTACTTAGGTTTACTCATTTTTAATGACATGGTCAAGGTAACATGAAAAAATTGAGTTATACTATTCCTTGAGCAATACTTTGGTTACCCATTACAAAAAATCATTTGATGGGATCATATGAAAAAAAATATATCTTTCTAGTTTAATACATATAACCAGTGGTATCTCCTTTTTATGATTTATACACTAGGATTCCTTATATAATACCTTTTTTTTAAGACCAAATAGTGGTTTTATTTTCATATCCACAAGTCAAACAAAAATTTCACCATGGTTTTGAGACACTCATTATAATCGGACATAATTGTTTTTTCCTAGTCCAGAAAAAAATGTTACACTTTTTTGACATTAGATTGGTTCCCTGGTTAGGATTTCTTAACTAATTTACATAATTAAATAAATTTTCATTGTGCTACTATCATATGGATTCCATAACCATCCACCTCAGGTTCCCTCCAATGCATGTATATCTATGCATATATCATTACAAAACACACATATACATATCTCTATGAATGTGGTCATGTTGAAGGATTTTATGTCTTATTATAATGTTGGTATGGTCATATAGGTGTCCATAATGAACTTGAGTCTGAACTATTTACATTTATTTATTTTCTACATTGCAAATTTTACTGACAAGATACACTAACTTATATTTTTATATTGTATGAAATTAAACATAATTGTTTGTGGACTAATGATTATATCTCTTGCCAAATTTGCGACACCATTGCATTGGTTTACTCTTACTGACTACATGGTTGTAGGTTCAGGTTCATAGATTACGAATGTGTTGTTTCATTCAAAATGTTTCCAATGTTTATTGATTCTCTAACTCTTATAATTATGTTTTACTCTGATAATTAGGTTATAGTCTCCCCAACACACCATCATTTGAATATCACTAATTTTCGACAACCTCTAGTATACGAGAATGTGCGCTGGAGGCTAGAGGAAAAATAGACCGGAGAACCGTTCTAAGGGATTAAAGATTGGGGTCTTAAAATTTGAATGAGAGGTGTGTTTTACTTATGTATTACCATTTTGGGATGGTAGATCAGATACATGGAATGTGTTAGTTCTTCGTAAATAACCATGTCTTGGATGGATCACCCCATGCATAAGGAAAAGTATAAGTGGAAAATGATGGAACATTTTTTCATGCTTTTTTATTACAGTAGATAATTATTTATAATTGAGTGTTTTTTGGTACTTATCACTACTTAATAATTTATTATATTCCTGATATTTTATTGTAGTATTAGTATTAGAAGGAAGTATATATACATGAATCATTATAAGCACATTTAGTTTCACATTTCAGGCATAATCCATGCCATGTAGGTTGTATTATTTGACTTCCTAATAACATGTTGGATGTGCCTTTTGTGTTCTAATATTATGCTTATGTACATAACATGTTTATGTAGTTTTTATTATGTTTTATTATATACTATGATTAGGTAAATTTCAATTTTTAGGTATGTATTCCATTCTTATCTTTTTAGTATATGATGTTATAATTATGATACAAGATTGGTTATTAATGTGGTAACATCAACCTAAATGGTGTTTTCTCATATAGCATGATAGTGGCGGCTTATCTAACTAATCAATAATGTATTGAGCCATGAAACATTGTTGAAATGGGTTGAAACATTTACGGTTGTGATTCAATGGGTTTAGATAATATTTTATAAGGTTTATGTGCCCATATAAATTGAGTGGGTAAACTATATAAACAAACCATTTGATGCAGACATACTTTATTATGAAATCAATTGTAAAATAACCTAATTGAAACCACATTAATGCTAATTTTAATTTTTAAAATAAAATACCTTTATAAATTTGTAATTGTAAAGCATCATACTAGAACCATGTCTATGTTAAATCGAAATCCTAATAGAAAATGACTTAATATATAATTCTTTGTACCTCTATTACATGGGAATGATGATCAATATCGATGAATTCCTAAATTCACAATTGGAACAAAGTAGGAATGTTGGGAAATTTTTTTATATGATAAATCATTTAATGGTGTAATTAAATCATGGAATTATTGATGATACCGTAGTAGGTCACCTTTGTTCATTGTTGTATAGCACATTACTTCATGAAGATATTTTATAATAAATTGGATGGTTATTTAAAGTGTCAACATTTTTTAACATGGTGTTACATATAATATTTTGGTGGTATCTTACTTTACTAAATACCCCTTTTAATTAATGACATGTTATCTACTTTTGAGATGTTTATATATGAGGTTTTAGTTAATTAATATTAAAACATAAACCTAAGAGATTATTTCCACTATATATTTTAATTTTAATATTCTATAACTACAACCAATTATAAGGACCTCATGGATAAATAAAATGGATAAAAGAAAATTATGTAAAAATTCACTTGATTTATGATAAGAGTTTAGTTATACATGATTATATTTGAAATGAAGTTGGATGGAAATTTATTATGATACATTGTGTAATGAGCTAAAAAAATATACATAGTATAGTTGATTATAAATAGTACTTAGGTTTTCTAATGTTAATGCTCTTTAAATGCTTAAAATTAAATGAAAATCAGAAAAATTAATTTATTGAAGACTTTTACTATTATTAATATCTTGAATCGTCCTGTAAAGGGTATGTTAAATTTTTTTTAGTGATCCCTTGAACGAGAAAATTGAAATTATCCATGGATCTAAATGAATTTTCTATTATATTGATAGAGAGATTAGTTTTTTAAGAATACTGAACTCTTCGACATGAATTATTTATGGGTTTAATAATTTTACTTTAGTAAGGGGATTTTCTGGTGTAGTGTGTTTCCATAGAAGTTAAAATCATGCAAAATTATTATGAACCATTTCCAATGTACGGTGTCATTTAGGTATCGATCATCCCATGTAGGACTCTTAGTTCTTAAAATTATACACAAGTTGGATAGGTATTCATGTTGTGAAATGGTCCCTAGTTATGGAAATGGGAATCTAGTAATTCAGTAGTTTAGATTGTTATACATGCCAATGGAATGTTCAGCCTCTTAGTTGGTCATGTGAGAATAATTATTCTTCAGTAATGGATGAAACAATGTGTTGTCTTCTAGGTATATAGTCAAATGAGATAACATGACTCTAGGATAAATATTTTTATGGGCCATAAAATAGTGGATTTCATAGGGATTATATGATTATGGATGGTATCAAATTATGTGTCATTATGTTGAGGAAATATTGGGGGGTATTATATGTTGATACACGTAGTACCCGTCAAGTTGATAAAATAGAGAAACAAACCCAATGAGTTTTCTTTGTAATCTTTAATCCTAGAGATTTTACGACCCATTCATGAGCCTTTTTTGGTGTAATGTGACCATAGTGTTAAACAGGCTAGAGTTATCCCAGTATTGGGGGATGATTTTAAAAATAGACTAGGATATTTTTCCTAGCCGATCCAGATTAATATTGGATTTTATGCATAATATTGTGACATGTGTGAATGTTACTCATGTGGACTGTCACACATACTTCTATAGTAATATGGTCTAAAATTATTTTATTTTTGTAGTTTTCTTCCCTTATTTAGTTCATTCTTGGAAAAATAATATTTTCCATGTCCCAGATATATAGTTAGTGTTATATGGAGCGTGTTTCATGGGTTGAATTCATGTTCTAAGACAATAGAAAATATAAAACCCTTATAGTGGTGATTACCATGTCAATTGTGGAAATGTATTTCCTTCCATATAGAGGGAGAAAAACTTAGGAGGGCCATTTGAAAATGGTTGAGACGTCTTTAAATGCACATGGGACTAGGAATTTTGGAAACATGTTAGTGTTTTCACGGAAACAAATGATGGTATGGAAATTTTTGTATGAATCCTTTTAAAACACTCATTTTCAGTGGTGGAATTAATTGGTTATTCTTGAGTGTTTGTGGGATTATCTGGGAGGTAAGAGCATCAGGGTTGGTTATGATGATGCATCTAGAGGTGAAGTTGACCTCTCGAAATGCTATTAGTTATAGGTGGTCCATCAATTATTTCATATGAATAGATGGATGTGGATACTTGTAAACCTTATTGAAAACCATGACATAGATATTATGGAAGTGACTAAGGATACAATATTAATTTTTTTATATTCACATAGTGTAATTTTGGTTCAAATATCTTCATTTTACCTATCCTAAAATCATATTATATACCCTAAGAAAGTGTGTGTTATATAGTCTGAAAAAAGTTAAATTAAAATTTATGTGGCCATGATAAATAGGATCCTTATATATTTCTCTGTAGAAGAATGGATAAATATTAGTAGCATGTATTATCCTATGTTGTACTAGGATTATTGAGTAGGAATTACTTATATTGAATAATGAATTCCGGCTGATTCATTGACTTGGACGCCAAACAAATATCACATTGGGATCATTTAGTGTTTTGATATATGGATGTTTCATCTATGTACCAATTTTTCACTTCTAAACTAAGTAGTAGGGGATAACTTCAACGAGATCCCTAGAATCTGGTATAGGATTTTGAGGTTACCCTATACTTCAATTCGAGGTCCATTTTTTAATTAAAGTGTGTCGATCCATGGGTACTAGATCAATTGTACACCTATGTTCATGATGTTAGAAAATAACATAGATGATGTCTTGTATAGACACATCACTAGAATATGGTTATGGGTTTTAGTGATCAGGACCAAAATAATCCTTTAAATTAGTAAGGATAAATGCATCCTAGTAATGTTTTAGAAGCATCTGCTACTAAATAAAAGAGTTTTTAGATATTTTATGTTTGTAGTGTATGGACTATATTTTTTCCAGTTATTTTGGAAGTGGAAAATCTGGGAGAAATTTTTGGAATGTTGTTTGGGTGAGAAGGGAGAACTCCAATGGCCTGCAAGGTATTATTGTTGATTCATTTATTTGAATAGGCTAAAAGGGTCAATTTTGAATCAACCATCTGATTAGTTGATATTCATATGAGTATCATCTTTTGAATTCAGTGGGAATGCTTAATTAGGAAATTTCAATGTTAGATGTATCATGGATCTGAATTGGATGTTTATTTTATAACATATGGAGTACAAGAACAATGGATTGGATGATTAAACATAAGACGATGTGATTCTATCTTGTATTATATGGGCTCAAGTAAGAACAATCATGATAATCAATTTTAAATATGAGTATTCGTTCGATTTTTAATGTATTATTTACCATACACTTAAATTTTTTCCTTGATGTTGTGTTGGGTGTTAAAAATGCAACACAACCCTTTCTGTGGAATTTTTATAACCAAGGTAGGTTGGATGATTTTATTTATTTCCCTATGGTTTTTTGAGGATAATAAGTTCTAAGGTGGGGAGGATGTAACGTCATGTGTTTTCGAACCTTGTGAACATTCTTATAGAATTTTAAATTTCTATTTGGTGGGCGGTTAATTTTCTAATATATAATTTAGAATGTGAATACCGGATCTAAAACACTTGAAATTGTGGTTTTTATATGGGTTTTTAAGATCAAAAGGTGTCTAGGTTGTTCAGATGAGTTTCAGGAGCATCGTGCTATGAAAATTCAATTTTGGGAGAAACGGATAGGTGCGGATGGTCGGTGCATAGTTAGTTCTAATAGTGTGACTTATTTTGTATAGGGATATAAATTTTATTAAACAGTGTTGCCTTCTAAGATACATCACGTTTTCTAGAAAAGGGGAGGTAACATATTTTACTCTTGAGACTAACCATGTGAGAGGAGGCTTGAGATTTTGCATGGTGGTATGAAATAAAACATAGAGTTGGGAAGACGGGTTGTGCATAGTTTAGAAAACATTTCACCTAAGCCACACCCATGGTGCCACATAGGCAATGGCACTGCACAGTTGGAACTCAATTAGTCAAACCATGCGGTCAAACAGTGTGTATCATTATTGGGATTAAAATTATAGTTTTTTCTCCACATTATTACATTTTTCTCCCATATTCATCATCCTATTTGTGCACAATAACTCTCTCATGGGATTCTGATTAATGTCTTATAGAAATTGAGATAACTCATTCATTTGGAGTTAGAATGAAGGATTGTAGGGTCCATTAGATTTATATCAGAAAATATATAAATCAACTTTCTAATTATATTGTTTGACAAGACCATATGTAATTTTAAATATATAAAACCTAATTCACATTGTCTATAAGGATTTTTTCTATTTCATCAATTTATCTCGATATAAAAAAATAAAATCCTGATATTTGATGATTGGAACTTCATAGTCATGAGGTACGTGGTATATATTTTTTACCTTAACGTCTCAATGTTTTATAAATAAAATAAATTTTTTTTCACATTTGACATTCCCTGATATTTCCCATAAAATGTGAAATTAATTATTTGAAACAGAATGGATTGAATTTAACGGTTAATTTTTACATTTTTTTTCTCATTTTTGGAGTTTTTTTCACATTTTCACCAAGAACCCTGTTGGGGGAATTTGTTTTATTATTATGAAATAATCCTCATACTATAAAAAAAATTTAGGGTTTTCTTTCAAATAATTGAGTTATAATGTTCATCGTAATTTTTAATTTCATTTGGGGTTTTTTTAAATTAATACTAACACAATAGATGTTTAAAATGAATTAAATGATCAAGTATGATAACAATGAAACGTTTTCTTAACAAAAAACTAATATTTAATGATGTCCTCTTAAATAATAATGAGAAATTAAATTGAAAAGTTGATGTGAGAAATGGTTTGGACCATCCCTTATCCTTATAATTTTTTTTATAAATGAAATGAACCAAATGGTATAATTGAATTATTTAATGTACTTTTTACTAAAATTTCATTCCGTATTGTATTAATTTAAATGGTAAAATTAAATATTTATTCCATGGGTGATAATGGGGTTCCTTTTTAAGGAATTCCTGGAATTTGATCACAGGATGTTATAGATTATATAAACCTTGAGTGATATCTATTTTCAAATTATAGAATACCATCAAACGAGCTCATAGAAAAGTGGAATTTTATTAAGCCTTTAATAATACATGTGTTTTATTTTTATAGAACTCCTTGGATGACATAAGATGATAAGTGATATTCCTCATGATTTGAATGATTCTTATGTTTCATTTTTATGGGGATTCATTGATGAGATCATCAGGAAATTAGAAAATTGTGATCTAAATTTTGGTTTCCTCATTACGTTATGTCAAGAATAGACTCCTGAATTAAATGGAATTATGTTGTCTCTTGAACAATACATGGGTTCCTCATTACAGAACACCTCATATGGGATCATATGACAAACAAAATATTTCATTATTATTTAATACATATGACAAGGGGTATCATATTATGATGATTTTTATAATAGGATCCCATGGATTGTACTTCAGGTCCTTGAACAAATAATGGTGTTAGTTTTAGATATATATTACTAAGTGAATTTGATACATTGTTTAGAGGCACTAATTATACATAGAGTCCATTGTTTTACCCTATACTATACAACTATTATACTATTATTGCATTGGATAGGTTCCCTGATTATTTACTTTTGACTGATTAACTTAATTAAATAAATGACCCTTCTGTTACTATCTTATGGAAGTCTTGGCCTTCCCCCTCAGGTCCTCACTAGTTTATGTATATCACTAGATAATATTTTTTACATATAATTAATTTATATACATGTGGTCATGTTCCGAGATATTCCATCTTAGGTTGAAGAAGGTATGGTCAGCCAAATGTACATAAGGTGCTTACATCTGACCTATTTTTATTTATTTATTTACAAATTTACTTATTATACCAAAACAAATCTATAATTTATATTTATATACTGGGTGGCATTAAACATTATTGGTGGTGGCTACTGAGTATATCGCACAACCATTTTGGGAATCCATTGCACTGGGGTACCAGAACAGACCTGATGGCTACAGGTTCAGGTTTATAGATTTTTCTTGTTCTGTTTCATTTGTACAAGGTATATTAAGAGTGTATGACTAATCAATATATTATGATGATTGTGGATATAGAATTTAAGGATTTTGTATATCATTTTTTTCCTCTTAATTATTCTATTGTTTATGTCATCTATTTGTATATTGTAGAATAACATGGATATTCTTGATTATATAATTAGCATTATGTTTATAATTAAATTATTAATCAATTAATATTTCCATTCACTTACTTTCATTTATGTTTCATCCACTTATTATTGATTTTTTATCACTTATAACATTTTGATAGTCTGATCATGAGGGTATATTCACCCAATCATGCCATCATTGGACCCTAGCTACTAGTCAGAAGCCTCTGTCGTACGGGGAGTTGTGCTTTTGGCCAGTGGAAAACTGAATCAGGGCACCATTCTAAGTGGTTATTGGGTTTGGGAGTTACAGTTCACAACCAAAATAAACCTAAATCATCTTAATATTTTTTATTTTATAATATGTAACAATTAACCTCTTAGTTACAATATTCTTCGGGTATGAATTTGTTTGAAAATATTTTATAAGATCCAACGACCATAATATATAGAGATAATATCTCCCCTTTAACTCAAAATCCAAAAATCTTCATAATTCAAGATTTTAGAGACCTATTTCCTCCCCCGTTATAAATATAAATAAAAGGGTTATTTTAATAATAAATTTTCTAGGGGATAATGATGAAATGGATTTTCTCCCAAAATTTGTATTTTAATGCCTCCTCCCCTTGCATATCTAAACTCTATAGGGGTTACTCTATCAACAATAATTCACATATTTTCAATAAACACCTTAAAATAATATTTTAGTGATCTTTACAAGGGTTATGATGGGGTAATAAAATTCTCCTTAACATATAAAACTCATGTAAGTGGAAATTTTTATCCGCCATCCCATTCATTAATTAAAATCCCATTTGATATAGTTATATGAAATTCATAAATCATGGATAGATCAAGAATTTTTAAATTTTCCACTAAAATAATATCAATGTTAACATGAATTCTAAATCATACAATGTCATTTCACTTTTGGATTATCTCCCTAAATAAAAAAATTTGTCTCAACAACTTTACAATGTTATTATTTGTATATTTTTATAACCTATTAGTAGCATCAGATAATAATAAATTAAACATTTATAAATTTTAATATTTTAACAAATTTTTTCTTCATAAAAACATTTTCCATTCATGAAATTTACCAAGTGAAATTACCTTGTATAATTTGAGTTGTTAAAAAATCCATTAATCATATAGAGTATGAACTCAATATAAGAAACTAGAGACTATGTTGAAAATCTAGAAGTTTTATATATCATTCAACTACATTTATAGCGGGTAGAATATTTAGATTTAACACTTTTTTGAAAAAAATATTATATGATATATATCACAAAAACACAAACCTATACCATAATATTCAATAAATCACAAGGTTTTTGAGTCATATCACTTATTGAATCAATTTATTCCATGTGTTTATTATAAAATAATGAAACTACTTGATGTTCATTTTCATAAAACATCATGGGTGTTATTTATATTTGGATAATGAAAAATATTATTTTAGTTATAATCACAAAAGCCCCTCAAATTCATCATCTCATCTAATTAAATAGTAAATGAATATTCAGGTTTTGAAAGTTCATTATTATAAGTGAATCATTACGTTTAGAATATGCTTGTTATTTAAAAGTACTGGTATCTATGACAACATGAAAGTATGATAATAGATAAATATATAATTTTTTTGTTATTTATTATCCTATATATTTTTCTACTTCTTTCGACATTTTATTAAAACTAAATAAATAACATCATGTAACTTGTGGATATTTAATGGTACTATGACACATTTGGATCTTTGAAATATAGCTTTTCAGCTACTTTAGCTTTCGATTGGGGAATTCACAACTTGTGCATCATTAATTGTAACATTGAACTCTATATTTATCTTTAAAAAAAATTCTAGTTTGTTTGACACCACTCATAGATTAAAATTAGGCACTAGACACTATTCTAGATTTTTGTTCAAGATTGATTGAATTGAATAATTTCATTAATTCAAACTCCACTTTCTATATTAATATCCACTTGGAATTCTCACATATATCCTCTTTTTAGAATATACATCCCCAAAAATTTAATATACCCCTTAACTATGCACTATTACAAAAAAAATTTATAAATAGTTACAGGAATGGGGAGAGGGTTGCTAAAAAATACTCATGTAGAAGAGTGTTGTTGTCCATGGTAATATATTTTTTTTATTCCATGCTTCCATGGTTTTCTTTTAATAATAAATTTTCTCAAAATTATTTAATCATAATGACCCTTCTCACATATCTTGGTATTCATCTAATTATAAAAACATATCTTGTTAGTAAAATATTCTTCTTTTAATTCATAATTCTTATTTTCTTTTCTATGATTATTTCTCCCTAGAAGAGAAATTATAGTAGTTATTTGTAATTTATTTCTAGTGGTAAAAATAAAACCACTAAAAATATTTATTTCCTATATTAAATGACTTCTATGGGAGAAAAAACATTACTATTAATTGAACACCATTTGTTCTTCATATATTTCTACATTGGTAGATATTAATAATCCATATGTGAAACTGAATATTTTTCCAAAAATCTATTAACCCTTCCTATTTTAGGACAAGGAGATCTCATTATGGATTATCCACTTTCATAGTTATTTTAATACCTCACAATATGACAATGGTTATCATAAACATAACATATTTTAATAAAATACAACACCATATAATGTTGTCTTGCATAAAATATGGTTACAGTATGTATGGGTCATATGTTTAGCCTTCTATATTCAACACACACACTATGTTTGTAGGTATTCTAAAAAATTATAGTGGCCCCACTTTTTTGAACATGTTATTCAATTTCACCACTTTATTCCTTTATTTTCCTTTTTATTTTTTCAATGAGAAATTTTGAATCCGTCTCTTCATACATAAATATTCTATTATCATCCTTCAATAATAAAATATAGAAAAAATAACTTTCACCTTCATTATTAATGTATTATACTTAAGTCCTCAATTTTTCAATATCCCAATGTTTATTCCAAAAAATATATATATTAACCAAATATTTTTTCTTCCACCACATATCATCACACTATAACTACTCAGGTGATTTAAAATCTATATCTTCAAATTTAAAAGAAATATTTATTTTATATTATGATTTATATATACACATTGAATCAATTTTTTTAAAAAAATTTGAGTACCTAACATATCAATATTTTTATTATTATTATTCTCGATATTTCTTCTAAAATTTTTTTTTATAGAATTCAAATAAACATAATAAAATTATTCATTATATCCACTATAAATATAACCCTACATTATTTCATCTAAGACATATTCTTCACCATACGACTCCTTTAGATTCCTCTATATTAATTCCAAACAATTTTAGTGTGTTATCATCTTGGATAAATCATCTTATAGATAATTAATTAAGTACTTCTTGGAAGAAAGATCAATATCTAATTTTAATTTACCTGTAACTCATATAAATAGCTATCATATTTGAAATACAAATACAAATAACAAGATATCACATTAAATATCAATATTTATGTCCAGTTAGGTCAAAAATTCATATTGTAAATAAAAAATTATTTCAATTGAATAAATTATGTTAAGTAATAGAAGCGATATTTTTCATATTTTTCATAATTAAAATTCATTATGATAAATCAATAACAAAGAAAAAATTGGGTATGATATCTTTTTTTACCACCTATGACACTCAAATAGGGGCCTTTAATCGAGGTGACTCCCAATTTAACACCTCTTCATTTAAATACATTATATTGATTTAATATTATGTTCCCATATTTGAAGGAATATAGTTAAAACAATTTATTTATTACATTATCACACACTCTTAACAAATATCATGAATGAATATAGAAATTTAAATCAAGCATATTTTATAGGGATTTTACATGTTTCACAACAAATTGATAACCTATAGATAATATGGAAAAAAAGTGTGTTGATATACTAGAGGGTAATAATACTCTTGAAATTATTATAAATGTTTCAAAAAGTAAAAATACTGATCCAGGGGCACTCCTTCTTCTTCTAAT
This sequence comes from Viscum album, assembly GCA_963277665.1. Classification (NCBI taxonomy): domain Eukaryota; kingdom Viridiplantae; phylum Streptophyta; class Magnoliopsida; order Santalales; family Viscaceae; genus Viscum; species Viscum album. The sequence goes on along the minus strand of OY728161.1, from coordinate 2,130,970,181 downwards.
ATATGCACTACATCTTTGAAGTCTATGTTCAGTTTATATACTTGAATTTATCTAGAATATTTTATAAATATAATGTTATATTTTCATTCATCATAGGTTATCAATAAATTTTTCATCATAATATTCAAAATTGAATCACTGATAAGATTATTGTTTTTTATTTCATATTCCTTAAGACAACGGTAATTAACTAAATATAGTTCATTGGGTATTTTATCTTCTACATTCAAAACAAGTTTAGAGATTATATTTTCACATTGGATTGACTAATTATCTTCATCAAATCACCGCAACAACAATCCATTTCTAGATAAGGATATTTCAATGAGAAACTTTACTATATAATTTTTTCTATTTTAACTTGATATAGTAGTGTTGATTCCCCTTCTTCTTCATCAATATTTTACTCTCATACTATACAAGATATTAAAATGGAATATTCTTTTTCTCCTTCTCAAAATATGAATATTTTAATATGCTCAGGATCTATCTTATTCTATTTGGAGTCATATATTTAATATTTTTCACCTCCATCAATTTTCCCTCAACAAGATCCCCTTTTAAATTTAAAAATAATTTATAAAAAAATCATCCATCAATCCTACAACCTATAGTCTCTTAATTAGTCTTCATAAACACACATTAACTACCTATTAATGTGGGGATTTTATTTCTCTATATCTTCCCTAGAATGTCATAGTGACATCCATTTTTATGTATAACATGGTGATAGTGGAATGTTTCCATAATCACTATGATGTAGTTAGTACATCGAAAAAAAATAATCTTCAACGTGCCTCTTAAAAGACCAGAATACCCATTTCTTAAAAAAATAAAATCCTAGTACACATAATGTTTTTTTTTCTATGGTATGGTTATCATCAAGTGCCTATTTTGAAACCCCATGTATAAAATTCATAATGGAATTAGAAATTCCCCTGTTGTATATCTTCATTTTATACATGTATTTTTATCCCAAATCGACCTCTTATTTATCATGGTCTATTTCAACTTCATGTTTGAAATAATATCAATAAACTATTATATTAAATATTTTATTTTACAATGATTTGTATTCAATTTTTAAATTTCTTGGTCTTTAACGATAGTTCATATTCTAACTCCTCTAAAACATTGAATACTACAACATAGAACAAATATTATAAAAATTTTAAATTCACCATGAATTCTTGTATAACATGGTTTGGATATCATGGGAGTTTTTGGTTGTTTTCATTATATTTGGATCTATGTGTTTTACAATTTTGGAAAATAACCCAAATCTGTAAAATACCACAGCAAAGAATCCTTTTTTATCCCACTGTTTCATATAAGATATTGAATTATACAAATAATGTCATCCCATAGTTTTTCTCTACTCTATGGATACTCTCTATTCCAATAGTTCTCCTTTATACATTCAATGCTCTAATCAACCTAGGGATGACCTGATTTATCTATTCTTTCCTTCACACCCATGACTCTATATTCAATAAACATTTTTTCCACATTTACTACCTTAGGTGAATAGATACACTTGTCTTTATATCAATTATTCCCCCTTATTTCATTTTTTATTCCATATTTTATTTCAAATATGTAATAGCATGAATTTCATTGAAAATTCCCCCCATAAATTTTATAGGATTCCCACTGTGCAGGGATTACTTAATTATTTCTTAAAGGTGGTCTACCTATTAAAAAATATTTACAAAACACCAATATAATATCCATTCCTTAAATTTTTTATGTCACTATATAATACATAGATTCACCCTAATATGGAGAATATTTCTTTAACCAAACTTCACTTCAAATTTTATTCAACTCTATATAATTCATTGTAAGCTATAATAATTTCTATTTCTAGAATATACATGAATATGTATTTATTATGTTGAATAAATATCCATTGGATTCAAATTTCACACACATATCACACATTCTAGGAAAAACACCTACATTTTAATCCATCATCATAATAATGTTCTTTAATTATAAAAAAAAATCTACACCTTGGTTACAAAAATGACTATTATATATTCTTATATAAAGGATGATAAAGATTTAAGAGAATAAATTAAGATATATGTAATCAATAAAATGGTAGGAACATTATTTTAAATATATCTATGTGTTTATATCGACATTCAGTTAATATTTCTTTTATTGTCACTAATACATTGTTTTTTAATAGTTGATGGTTTATCAATGGTTCTTCATACTATTAAAATTATTCAATCTCATCTCTTCTCAAATAGTTTCTATCTATTGTACTGTATTTTCAAATTTATTCTATTATGAAGAAATTATTTACTTGTTTACCATTTTCCTTCACAAAGACTTTTTTTCGCTGGTTATACCTCTATAAATGGTATTTTTTATAAATTGGTTGTGACTACCCATTTAAATTTAGGTTGTATTATAGTTTTGCATATATATAGATGTCTACATTGAAATATGTAAATTTATCCCCATTAGAATCCAAGTCTTTTTTTCAATAACATACCTACCAAGGAGTAGATGTGTATAAAGATTAGATGTATGATCCTTTTCAATCCGAACCAAAATAAAATTAATTTGTAGAAATAATTTATTTTTCAATAGTTCTTTTATATTAACTTTTATTTAGTTCTAAATTCTATTCTAGTGTATGCACACCCCAATAAAATATCAGACCATATTACCATATAGCTAATTTTGTTGCTCTGGTGGTCCATTTTCATTCTCGTCTGTGCCGTTGTTCCTCTCGGGTTATATTCTTCACTGTGGGATCATCAAAACTCCCTTGCGTCACGTTTTGTCGTCGCCCGCCAAATCCACACAACCATGAAGAACGGCGGAGGGTTTTCAGGTCGTGTTCGTTTGACTCTCACCCTCCGCGTTAGATAAAAACAACGGGAGAAATTATTCAACACATGAACCAACAATTTTAATAAAATAAAATTGTTCATATGAAACTGGTTCATTAATTTTAAAGAATCGTTCACGGGAATATAAAGGTATTCCAAAATAAAATCCCTACCTTGTCAAGTAGTTGCACGTGCGTTCTTCGCAGATTTGATCACCGCGGAAGGAGGCGATCGTCGCATCGCGGAAGGGCATCGCATCGTCGCGGAAGGGTGTCGCGTCGCCGAACTCTGAGGTTTAAGAAAAAAAATATTTAATTAATAATAATTGAATCTGTGCGTTGATAAAAACCAAAAAGGAGTTCTAAAAGGAACCCGAAATCTCTTACCTCCAACAGATGATTGAAGATTTCGTTGCGGAGGAAGGAACATCGTAGAAGAGGAAATGTCGGCATCACGACACACGACATCGCGTTGTCGATTTCTGAGGTTTCGTCGTTCTTCGTCGGAGGCCGGCTTTCTTCTCATTCTTCGCGTTATTCGTGTTATTAGTGAAGAAGGGTGAACGCACAAGAATTATGTCAAAGGTCTCCCAACATGTAATCCTCAAGATGTGGCATTGGTCTTATTTTATTACTACGCCAACAGATTTCAAATCGGTTAATAAATGAATAAAGAGATAAGTAACGACCCATTAATTTGTAGAAATAATTCAACGAAATAAACCGCCCAATTAATTCAACAAAGAAAACCGCCCAATTAATTGGTGCATTAAGAAATTATGAAAACGCGTCAGTTGAATTTCATTATGACGGGTTTTCACGGGTGCATTACATAGAGGAAAGAAATGGTGGGGCTCGTGTGGGCCCCACCGCACAAATATCCTACCAAGAAGGTAGGATATTTTTGGATAGCACCCTATCCGCATCGACTCGGCTGAACCTACTTTATGTGGCTTCAAGTGGCTTCCAAGCAGTTTAAGTGAAATAAAATAAAGTTTTTTGTACAACTTATTTTATTTCTTGACTTTAAGCCCAAAAATTAAAAACCACACCCGAGCAAACGCAACTTCGGAAGAGGCGTTTCTAATAAATTACCGGCGCTGCGATTCCATCGGTGCCCTCATAATTCTATTCCGAGCACCAGTTAAAAAGTTAGAAAAACCCGCTCGTCCGTTCACTGAACGTACCCGAGCCAAACTTTGGGAAATGATTACGGGCACACTGGGCATCGGAATCAGGTGCCGTCAGAAACTATGTTCTTGTAAAATTCCAAAGAAAATAATGAAATAAAATTACCTTGAAATTTAAGGGTCTTTACATTACTCCTACCATAGTGCTTTATGTCCCCGTAATGCTTCACCACAAACGTAGGGATACAAAGGCAGTACTGAGCACGCATCTGAGCCTTTCGCTACCATGTGCTCACCTGGAGGTCCCCATGCTGACAAAGAAAGTGCACCAGAGGAATCAATAATCCCCATAGGATCCGATCCTGTCGATCCTTGATCCCCACTACAACCTCCGTGGAAGTAACCCCATCGCCATTTTCCTGCTCCTCATGGTCGATGATATGAGAAGGGTCGAGCATGTATCTCCTCAGTTGAGATACCTGGAAAACGTCGTGCAACTAGTGCAACTGAGGTGGATGGGTCAAGCAGTAAACCACCTCGCCTACCCAACTGAGGACCTAGAAAGGTCTGTTGTACCTCGGAGATAACCTGCCTCCCTGGACACATCTCTGTAAACCTCATCATGGTGATACTCGTATAAGGACGTGATCTTCATCCTCGAACTACAGGGGTCTCTAAGTACTATCAGCATAAGGCTTATGTTGGCCATGTGCTGTCCTCATCCGCTTTGGATGACCTGGACCTTCTCTAGTCTCACAAGAGCTTCTATGATTTCTTCTTTTCCGACAAGAGATATCTGGTCTCATCCCCTGGATGAACCACATTCGTTGCCTAATACAGTCAATCCTGACATGAATGATGCATTCATGCCATGGATGACGTCGTAAGGCCTCGACGTAACTACCAAGTGATCCAACTGTCACTATCGCCTCCAAGGGTCGAGTCACACTATCAGCATTAGTGTGAGGTCGCTGGGTCTCCTCCAGTAGAAATCTCGAAAGTGAGGGTCAAGTCAACAGTCTTAACCGGGACCACTCAGTATCAACCAAACAAAAAGGACTCGAAAGAAAACTTTAAAAAGATAAGTGTCTTTTCATTATTGCAGCTCATAGTACAAAGATACGAAGCAACTACAGACAAACATCAACAAAACTACAAGCAATAGGATCAATAGCCTCCAGGTCGGAAGCTAGTCCCGCTCTTGTCCATCTGCTTCCGGAGCTCCATGACCATAGGCCTCAGCTACCTGAAGCTGAGCTCTCCCATGTTCTACTGTCCCCTGCGGTCGGGGTGGGCCTCCTGGTGGTGGGGGTGGTAACACCCCGAAGAGTCGTCCACCTCCAGCTGCACGGCCAACTCCTCTACCATGGTCGCCTACTCCTAGATGTCTACCCTGATCAAACCTATGCCTCTGCCTCAGAGGTTCTTCAATTAACTACTGGTCATCTGTATGGAGGGTCGGACAATCACATGCCATGTGACCAATTCTGCAGCAGCAGTAACACTGTCCACTCTCGACACGTCTGGCTCTAAATCCACCCCGGTTTCCCCGCACAACTGAACCTGAGTCGTGTAGTCGGCCACCGGTAGGTCTGGTCCTCTTGGACCTCTGCGTCATCTGTCTACTGCCTGCTGGAGAAGAATCTGCTACAAGCCGGCTAGTGGTGGGTCATGATACTGGAGACTACTCAGCAAGGAAACTCTCCATAAAGAGGGCTCTCTCCAACACCCCTTCTTGCGTCGGAAAGCATTGAGAAACAACAGAAGCTCTAATCTCTCGCCTGAGCCCCTGCTCGAAGGTACGGGCCCTGAAGAACGGGTCTCGTACTATATCTGTGGAGTAGCGCCAGAGGTCTGTGAATCTCGCTGAGTACTGTGGCACAGACATGCTTTCCTGCCACAGCTGAAGTAGCTCTTGTATACGCACCGCTCGAAGGGTGGCTGGTACAAACTCTGCCCTGAACAGGCTCTCGAAGTCTGCCCATAGAAGTGTCGCCTCGTCATGCATCTGAAGCATCAGGCTCCACCATCTGCCTGCTACTGCCAGAAGAAGGAAGGCATCAAGGATCACCAGGAAATCCGTTGGCTTCCCCACTAGCCTGATGACTCTCACCACAGCCTCCCTCCAATCCTCAGCTGCCTGTGGGTCCTCCCTCCTTGGAACCTGGGTGGCCTATGGCGCTGGAACTCATGCAGTGCGCTCAAGCGACGTGCATCCTCTACTACTGGGGCTAGTGGAATCGGTGGCCCAATGGGTAGTAGTACCGCTGGTGCCTCCGCTGGTGCTTCAACTGGGATAGGGCCCTATACTGAGGCCTCATCGCTCGGCAGGCTGTTAGTACGTACCACTCTCGGGGCTCTAGCTGGTCGTCCACGGGGGGCATCCTGAAAGAAACAAAGTGACACGGTCAAACCTTTATACCTGGTGAGCTGACCTTGTTGGAGATTACATTTAAATAAAACTTCTAGAAAACACACACGCAATCAGTGTTTTCATGCACAAAGTCGGAAATCAGTTGTCAGGGTCCTGGTGTATGGATACGTCGGCCGCCCGCACCAACACTGGACTCCCTGAACTGAAAACCACACTCGGTACTCTTATCACTATTTCTTCACAGAAAGAAACATCAGAGTTATAAGTTCTGCGGTAGAACCAAACTCCTCTAATACCAATTTGTCACGACCCATCCTCGGGGCCCGTGCTGTGACTACCCCAAGCCCGCCTTCCATAGGCCAGGGGCTGGCGACTAGAACCAAAGGTGTAAATGATGACAACTGTGAAGGCATTGCCTTTATAAAAGAAAACAAGCACCACATAGTACAAGCGGAAGCAAAACACTAAGTACAAAAGAAATTATGAAAGGTAAAATGGGCCAGAATACAAACCAAAAAGAAAGTACAACTACAACTGAACAAGGTACAACAGCAAAAAGACAATTAGCTGGAAGAAGGAAGCAGCTCCTGGGTCGTCCTCCTCGGATCCTACCTGAAGGGTAGGTACATATAGCGCAGCTCCTGGTCGTCCACCACGGATCCTACCTGAAGGGTAGGTAAAGATAGTGCAGCTCCTGGTCGTCCACCATGGATCCTACCTGAAGAGTAGATACAGATAGCCTCTTCCATGATATCATCCGTCAACCTCCTCTGTGTGTCATCTCGTCGTGTAGTCCACCTCCGGGTACCGACCAGTCCTCGAACACTCAGACTCCGTCAGCACTGCCTGTCGTCTGCAACCAACACAACGAGGTGCGGGCATAGCCCATGCAGGGGTGAGTATAACGATACTCAGTAGGGACCCCGAGACCCTCACGGTCTCACTAAACCAACACTGATAACCACAAGAAGATCTCAACAGATAACCTCTACTTAGATATATGACCATACATATACTTAAGTTATCAGGTAACCCATCTCAATCATGAGGAAACAAAAGGATTGTGAAATCAACGGATAACCACTACCCAGGTATATGCCCATACATATACCTAAGTTATCAAGTGACCCATCTCAATCATGAGGTAAACACAAAGGTCAAAAGTCTCAGCTCAAATCAGGATTTTCATTATTGAAACTGTAACTGCTGAAGAGCCCCGTCTCTAGAGTGTATAGTGGTCCTGTCACGACTCTGAGGTACTACTCACTAACCGAGGACTGCTGAGGTACTCTTCCTTTCAAGTACTGCGGGTTTGCGGCCAGCTACCGGGCCCTCCGTCCGCTGAGGGTCTGTCGCCAAATACCGGGAGCTCCCCCTAATAGCCTACAATGGTACTCCTCCTGACGAGTACCGCGGGTCTGCGGCCAACTACCGGGGGATCCATTCGTCGTGGGTCTGTTGCCAAATACAGGGCGATCCGTCCACTGGGCTAGTCGACTCACTCCAATTCGAGTCGGTCAAGTAGTCATCAGGTCTCAGCCGTCTACACAGTTTCTGTACTCCGTACGCTCGTCTCCGGGAGGGTCCGCTCGACAAGCTATAGGTATATTTTCCAAGTATCTCAAAGTCCCACTAAAAGTATCTCAAAGTACCGCCTCGTCATAGGGGTCTTAACGCAATAGACGGTGTGTCAATCGGACGCCCGGTCTGTGAGTTGTTAGCCTTTTCGTCCCTGGGGGCCCGGTTGGTTTTGTGTGCGAACCAATCCGGCCATAACTCAACTATACCCCGAACACTCATAGGGTATACTCATAGGGACCGTTTCTCAACGTGATCACTAACGCCGCTGACGGTTCGTCAAACAGACGTCGGGTCTGAATGATATCATCGTTTCCGTCCCAGGGGCCCGGTTGGATTTCGGGTACAATCAAACCCGGCCACTATCCAACTGCATCCAAAACTCGAGCGAAGAATGCCAAAAGTTACATCTCATAAAGATGAAAACAGTGAGACAGACGGTGCATCAATCGGACGCCCGTTCTGTGAGTTATTGGCTTTCTCGTTCAAGGGGCCCGGTTGGTTTTGTGAGCGAACCAACCCGACCGCACTCCGAAGGCATCCAAACATCGAGCGGAGTAAGCCAAAAGATCCTCCTCACTTAGAGGAATTCAACAAAGCTGACAGCACATCAATCAGACGTCCGTAGCTCAAGATATGAGTGTTTCCGCTCCGAGGGCTCGGTTGGTTTCGTGTACGAACCAACCTGGCCGAACTCAAAGTATTCCGAAACCTTGAGTGCGATATACCGAAACGACAGTCTCGATCCAAGGATCGCGTTGCCGATGATGGCGCGTCGTTCGGAGGCCCATAGCTCATGTTACGGGAATTCGACCGAAAGTGGTCCGAAAATGGGGCGTCTGGGCCCGGGGCGACCCAGCCCGACCCCCTTGGGTTGGCCGAACCGGGCCGACCCGAACCGGGTCGACCCGACCCGGTCCCACCCGACTGGACCTGGTCCAGTCCGGACAGGGTGCGGCCCGGACGGTCGGACCGGCCTGGCTCGGCTCGGCCGAGCGGCCGAGCAGCTGGACGCCGCGGGGAGCTGCGCCCGCGGATTTGAGGTGTCGCGGCCCTGCGTGGGGCCGTGCTGGATCGATCGGACGCGACATGTCACCGCGTCCCGTGCAGGCGAGCCGGGCCAGCGGGGTCGCCGGTCTGCTAGCCACCGCCGCCACACCGGCGACCCACGCCACCGGCCGCTTTTGCGGGCCACCGGAGTTGCTCCGGTGGTCCGTTTTCCTTCTCGTCTGCGCCGTTGTTCCTCCCGGGTTCCGTTCTTCACTGTGGGGTCATCAAAACTCCCTTGCGTCACGTTTTTCCATCGCCTGCCGAATCCGCACAACCACGAAGAACGGCGGAGGGTTTTCGGTCCGTGTTCGTTTGGCTCGCACCCTCTGCGTTAGATAAAAACAACGGGAGAAATTATTCAACACATGAACCAACAATTTTAATAAAATAAAATTGTTCATATGTAACTATTTCTTTAATTTTAAAGAAACGTTCACGAGAATATAAAGGTATTCCAAAATAAAATCCCTACCTCATCATGTCGTCGCACGCGCGTTCTTCGCGGATTTGATAACCGTGGAAGGAGTCAATCGTCGCGTTGCGGAAGGGCGTCGCGTCGTCGCGGAAGGGCATCGCGTCGTCGAACTCCGAGGTTCAAGAACAAAAAGATTTAATTAATAATAATTAAATCCGTGCGTTGATAAAAAAACAAAGGAGTTCTAAAAGGAACCCAAAATCTCTTACCTCCAAAAAATGATTGAAGATTTCGTAGCGGAGGAAGGAACGTCGCAGAAGAGGAAACGTTGGCGTCGCGGCACACGGCGTCGCGTTGTCGATTTCCGCGGTTTCGGTGTTCTTCGTCGGAGGCCGGCGTTCTTCGTGTTCTTCGCGTTCTTTGCATTCTTCGCAAAGAAGGGTGAAGGCACAAGAATTCTGTCAAAGGTCTCCCAACGTGTAATCCTCAAGATGTGGCGATGGTCTTATTTTTTTACTACGCCAACGGATTTAAAACCGGTTAAGAAATGAATAAAGAGATAAGTAACGACCCATTAATTCGTAGAATTAATTCAACGAAATAAACCGCTCAATTAATTCAACAAAGAAAACCGCCCAATTAATTGGTGCATTAAGAAATTAAGAAAACGTGTCAGTTGACTTTCATAATGATGGGTTTTCGCAGGTGCGTTACTTAGCGGAACGAAACGGTGGGGCTCGTGCGGGCCCCACCCCACAAATATCCTACCAAGAGGGTAGGATATTTCTGGATAGCACCATATCCACATCGACTTGGCTTAAGCTGCTTTAAGTGGTTTCAAGTGGCTTCCAAGCGGTTTAAGTAAAATAAAATAAATTTTGTCGTACAACTTATTTTATTTCTTAACTTTAAGCCCAAAAATTAAAAACCAGAACCGAGAAAACGCAACTCCGGAAGAGGCGTTTCTAAGCAATTACCGGCGCTGCGATTCCATCGGTGCCCTCAGAATTCGATTCCGATCACCGGTTCAAAAGTTCGAAAAACCCGCTCGTCCGTTCACTGAACGTACCCGATCCAAACTTTGGAAAATGATTACGGGCACACCGGGTCTCGGAATCAGGTGCCGTCAGAAACTGCGTTCTTGTAAAATTTCAAAGAAAATTAAGAAAAAAAATTCCCTTGAAATTTACGGGTCTTTACAATCATTGGTAATGGAAACATAATAAGGGTATGATAAAATTCATAGTAAGGGTAAAAAAATTTGAAGAAATAATTAATTGAAGAGAATAAATCAACAAGAAATAACAAGATATTGAATAATCAATCTAACATGGAAAATAAATGAAAAAAAATTATTCAATCAATGATATAAAAATGAAATGCATAGATAGATATGTCGACAAAAAATCTCAGGGATAAATATTAACTAAATTGATTAAATGATAAATTATTGGAATTTATGTATCTGACACTTGAACCACTGCCACCAAGACCTTTCACAAGATCGTTTAATTTAGTGGATAGAAGCCCATATATTTTTATTGTAAATAGAATTTAAGGGTTTATCTCTAACTGATTTCATCTCTAGAGACATCCTATGAGTCAATGAACTTTTATTATCCTATACACAACCCATTTCATACATGTCCAACTCATTCCACCTATATGGAATAATTGATTACAAAATATATTTTTAAATCAATGTTTCCCATACCAATTTCAAATATTTAAATGGAAATCCAAAAAAAGTAAATAGTTATCAAAAGTAACATTTAATACCATGAATATAATGATATTGATCATATGATATATCTATTCAGAAGTACCCAACATGAAATAAATATGGGGTGAAGAAGACATAAATCACAGAAATTAAAGTTAGATGAAAATACCTTACCTCACACTTCCGATTTAGTTGTACGTGCTTTAACATCCCATATAAGATTATAAATCATGTTATATAATAAAATTATAAATGTTTATTATATTATATATTATCTTATTATTTTATTTTATCACCAGTTTGTTGATAAATTTTCATCATTTTCACTATTTTGGGTGTTAACTACATAGTTTCTCAAATATGTTTTGACTTGTTATTTATTGACGAAATTACATAGAAAATTATTTCATCATATCTAGAATGTAAAACACTATGTAAATAAAATATATATTTAATATACATATATTCATAATAATAAATAAAATAATGATATAAGAATTGAATGGAACCATTCATGGAGACGGTAGGTCATACAAATGCATGAATGATAATTTCATTTAATTTCCATATAAATGAAATTAAAATTAAATTAAATATATGAATATTATAATTAAAATATCCTACATTTTTCAAATATATAATATTTTTTTAAAACCATTATTTATACATTCCTTGTATAGTGTGAATTAATCGCCTCACTGTGAGTAGGATCTAGTCCACATTTCTACAAACAATTTTGCCGTATTTACAAAAAATAGAAATCATGAAAGTATGTTTTATATAAATACTAAATAAGTATAAATAAAATATAAATAATATATATATAATATAAAAATAATGAGTCCATAATAATTTCTATCAATGGCAGGATGTAATGTAAAAATGATCAACATTGTTTTAGAAGGTGGTAGTTCGTCGTACACAAATAGTAAATTCATTACCTGTTTGATGGAAGTGTGTGTTGGTCTAGATCAAACCATTAAAAATGAAAATTATATTTAGAATAATAATTTAATCATATAATGATTTAATAATAATAAATGAATGATCTGGGAAATAATTAAAAACATTGTAAGCATTGAATAACATTACCTTTTCTTTGGGCAACTCTTCTTGGTTTCTACATAAATCATTCATTGGATTGATTTCTTCCCGAAGAGTTGCTTCTAGGATGAGTTGAGGGATATTTTTTGATTATTTATGAAGGTTTTGGAAGATATACAATTCTTAATGTGGTTTTAAGAATTGAGTGGGGAGGATCCCTTTTATAATTGATGTGAGGGAGAATCATGGAAATATAAAAAATATGAAATTATAATAAACAATTTTTTAATTTAAAATGAATCAATTTTGTTTTAGTAAAATTATATTACGGTTATTTGTTGAAATAATCAAATCAATTTATTTTTACTATTATAGTTAACATTATTACTATTATCATTTTACTTTAACCCTTATGTAATCTCTTTAACTCTTACCGTGAAAACATGTGTTTTTACTACTTAATGATTAATATAATTCTAAAAATATACTTACGAACCATAAAATAGTAATGGATGATATTTTAAACAAAATCACAATAATTTGGCAGAATTTTATATTCTTATTACTTCTATATCATTTAATAAAATATCATTTATATTAAAGTATCATTACTATCAATTTTCACATTATTAATTTATCGAATTTTAAAAAAATATAAATACACAAGGTAACATTGAAATAAAATCTTTTATACAACACTAATATGTCTAAGTAATCATAAAAATTTTTTGAGGTCATTAATTATATAAAATTATATTTATTTTAATATTTTTTATAAAATTTATTTGATTTGTCCATTAGTGAAACAATTACTAAATTATCAGTGTGAAAGTATTTAATTTAATTATTTATTCATTAAATATTAAAAATTTAATTTTCATGATAATAAATAATATTTTATTTTTAAAATTAATATTTTTCATCAAATATATCTTTTGAATAACCATATATATATAATTTAATACATTTTAAAAAAATGAGTATGGCATATTGGACATTCCTTAGAATAAAATACTATAAAATCCATAAAGTCATCAAAGTAGTTCCAGAGGGCCATAAAATCATCCCAATGGGGATTTCGGTTGAAAAAATATCATCCAATAAAATTAAGACAACTATATGGGTGATTTCATAATACTTATAATATTATTTTTACCATTAATTACAATATTTACTTTTAATAGTGGTAATAAAAATTACCAATGTAATATTAGTATTTTTCTCAAAAATAAAAGGGAACCGATAAATAAATTTGGAAATTATTATTACAAAAATTGAATCTATTTTTAAAAATTCATAACACATAATTAGGTAAACTTATTTTTAAAATTAATCATCTTGAATGAATGAGAAAACATGTTTTTAATAGTGAAAAACATCAAATGATTGAAATGATTTTATATCCTTATTCAATGTGAAATTAATTCCAATTACCTAAATTATAGTAAATGTTAAAAAAAATTAATGTTATACTTTAGAAAAAATAAAAATATAATTTAACACAATAAATATTTTAGTCATTAATGTATTTTCCCATTAAAATTAAATATTTTATCACTATTAATGAAAACATATAATTTTTTAGAAAAATACAAAAAATCCACCAAACTATATTTATATAATAATAATTAAAATAATACATTTATTTTTTCAATTATTATTTATAAAAGTGTCAAATTTTGGATTTAAAATAGGTTCTTCATTAATAGGTGGTAAAATGGCTTTAGAATATATTGGTTTGTGAAAAAAATTGGATATGTTCTTATCATTTTCCTGTTAAATCTATTGGATGAATGTAAAATATTTTTTATTAAATACTATATATATATATATATATATATTAAATTAATAACATTTACTAATTTTACTTAATTAAATTCATTAAGATAAAATGACTTTTAGAGGATAAAAGTAATTTTTTATAAAAAAACACTTCCAATATATTCTGTTGGTTAGGATATTGATTTGAAATTAATTTTAAACCCAATAATTAACACATATCATTTCATAAGATAGTTAACACTATTCATAAATGTCAACTTAACAGATAGGTTATATCTTATTATATTTAATAATAATATTTTTATAATATATTATTGTTTGATAAAACTAGTCATTGTTTGTAACACAAGCCTACTACTGTAGTTTGTATTGTAAGATTATCATAGGGTTTTATAGAAATAAATCTCCAAAAAATTATTATTAAAAAATGAAAATATTTTTAAACACTTTGTGTGTTATAAGGTAACCCCCATCAACCTGTGTCATAACGATTCAAAAAAACAATTTCATGATTATTCTTTAATAAATATACAAAATATGTATTCTAATTGTTTTTCTTATATAAATACTATAATAAAATTCCCCAAAAATTTTAAATTTTTAAAAATATAAGGTTCTTTTTACATAAAACCAAAAAATATATTATTTTAAAACAAATTTTTATAAATATTAGTTAAAACTTTTGTAGAGATAAACTAAAATGAAGAAGAACATTTCTTCACCAACTTAACATGTAACCAAACATTGTAAAATACTTTTATGTCATCATAATTGAATTATAGGAACTTAATGGAAATTATTTATTTATGATCTATCATATTAGTTAATTTATAAAATTATTCATACTGGAAAACAACTAAACATTAATCGAACCCACCCAAACAGCTAACATAACCTTTCCTAGACAAATATGTGGAAGAATCCAAAAGGATGACATGTGTTCTACCAAGGAAAACTGGAGAAAACATAATTATAATCTAGGAACATGTATACCTATACATACCTCCCAGAGAAACTGGTCTTTCAATTACATATAAAAAATGGAAGTGAGAATTTATTATCAATATTTATTTCATATAACTGTATCATAAAGGGATTTTTATCTCACTCGCCCCTAAAAAACCCATAGAAGTGCCATTTATCCATGATTAACTGAAAAAATAACTACCACTATATGGATGATTATCGCATGGCATCAAAACAAACCATGAGTTTCCATATATTATAACATAACCACCGCTACATGGGATATTATCCCACATCATTAAAAATAATCATTACTCTCCATTACATATAAATGGGATTGTGATAGTTGTATTAATTTTCCAAGTAAACCATTTATGTTAAAATATATCCTAAAAATAATTATTAAAAAATAAAGCCCATGAATTTCCCTTCGACAAAAAAACCACATGATTTTAATTTAATCACCACAATAAATAAAAATAGTCATATCATTTCACAAAAGTTCAAACAAACACCTTATTTAAATAAAAGCACGCATCCCATAATTTTGGAAATAAACATTGTAAAAAATTCTATTAACAAATTTTAAAATCCAAAAATTTCTTATAAGTAACAAAATGAAGGATTTTACAATATAAATAGTTTTTTATCAAATCATAAAAAACCCATTTTTCCACTTTTATCAAAATTACAAGAAAAAAAGAATTCTATGATATAGTTACTAGGTATAAGGGGGCACAATAATTATAATAAATGTCCCATGGTGAAATAAAAAGCAATCAAATAATAAATATTAAAGAGAGATGAATGGGATACCTATATAAATTCCGTGGAATTTAAAAAAACATAATGGAATAGACAAGAAAAATAAGGATATGGCACAAAATAATAATGAGAGATCAATACACCAAAATTTTCAGATTCAAAAATTTGGACTGACTAGACCCCATACTACTATAGCCATCTGGTTGAAAAAAGAATGAATACTATGGGGAAAATAGATATAGGAAACACATACCCTTAGTTTGAACATGTATTCAAATTTTATTAGTTTAAAAATTGAATGAGAGTGTAATGTGTGACGTTGATTATCAAAAAAAGAAGAGGATGCTCAGAATTAACCCTTAGAACTGTATGGAATAGAAATACCAAACAAAGGAGGAATGTTGAAGGATTTTTATTAGAATAATGAGTCAATTATTCTTTAGAAAATTCATAAAGATAAAATATTATACATTCAAAAGCTATAAATCACCCATTAAAATCAAGAAACTGATCGAAGATTTCGAAATTATGAAACTAAGAACATAAATACATTTTAGGAATTCATCGTGCTCATTTTGTTCTCTATATCACTACACTCATGAGCTCAAAAGTCCAGTTGAATGAGATTTAATGATTAAAACATGGTTGTTTTGGACAAACCATTCTATCCACCATGACATTGGGTGGCCATTTTGGCCAAGGTTCATAGGATGGATCCCATCTCACTACACATGAGACCATGTCCAAACATTATTTATGTTGATATCCCTAATTAAAATAAGTGATCTATATGTGAAATAAAATGTGTATAATGACATGGTATAGACTATATTGCAAATAGAAATTCGAAAAATCATTATAAGAAACCATTGACCAACCTATATAGACCGAACCCAATATAAAACATTCCTATGCACAACTATACATACTATAAAATAAGTATGTCATCACCAAAAAATAAATATTTCTATCCTTATAATTTTCCATGGATAATGGTTGACCAATATTAATAATAAACTTATAGAACAAGTGTAAAAAAATCCTAGATTATGCTCCTAAACCACATCATCAATCCCAAAACCAAGAAAATGAATCATTGAACTCTTATAGAAGAGATCATTAATATAAAAATACATGATGTGAGAAGTTCATGAATGGTGGAATCCCCAATTTGGTTAAGTCCCTATTGATCATAGTCCCCCCAAAAACCTTAGTCTCTCCCAAAGAACCAATATGGAATAACTCAATAATGTCAATGATTATACAAAAAAATTCAATAACTATATTCCTTTAGAAATTAGATGTAAAATCATAAAAGACTCAATCATAAAACAACCATAAATAATTTTATTAAACCATGAAATTATAGCACATGATAAACTTGATACATCTAATTGGACAATGGCTCAAAAAGAATACCACATCAAAATAACAACATATAACAACTAAAAATTCCTCAAAAGTGTTGATTCCTAAAAAATAACTAGATATTCATACTAATGCTAAATTAAGGGTATCCAAAGTACATGGTTTTGGGGAATTATATCTTTAGGATTATATAATAATATTATATCAAAAAAACATTGGCTCCACGTTTCCACAACAACAAACTAATATTCCCAATATACAAACATATAAAGAAAATAACCACTCAAAAGGCCTACATTTCAGTAAGTGATTATAATAACACTAATATACGAATTATGGTCATTAATTATATAGTAAAAATAAATTAGTATTGAAAAGAAAGTAATAGCTACCAAACCAATCACGAATCACCTCAAATGTCTCAATCGTCTCAAAATAAAAATTTCTTCACATCCATGATTTGAAAATGAATAAACAAATGCACACCAATCCACGAGAAGACACCCTTTTGACTTGGAAAACTCACACATGGTAGGTTTTCCCCTACATATTATAATTTCACTCAAATTCAGTCTCTTCTAACTCAACTAATTGAAAATTATAAATTCAAGATGAGAGAGCGATCATGTTCAAAGCCACAAAATTTAACCCTTATATCACAAATATATAATTAAGAAAGGAAAATAGAAAATTTAAAATAACACAACCAAGATTATAGAATTAAAAAAACAAAATTACTAAAATATGAAGGTCTACAAGGAGAAATATATTACATAAAATAAAATAAAATGGCCTTCCCTCCAACGTTATAATTGATGATGTGAATTAGAGGATTTTAAAAAAAGGATAGATTTTACCCTACCATTCTAAAGAGTATCACCTCTACATATAATTTTGAAATTAGATAAATAAACACATAATAAAAGGACTTTGTAGTATTTTAAAAAGTTGGTTTTTTATATCCTATATTTCCATATGAATAACAATACATGTGCTTGAATCTAGATAAATATAAAAAGATGAAGCTAAAAGTTATTATGATATTTTTATTCACAATGTCTAACCTGGAACACATTGTTTCCCTTACTAGATATTCCTCCACCGCACATAAGAATAGGATAAACCTAAAACACCAATGGTACTCCTTTCATGACTACTTCAAAATTGATTGATTCCTTAGAATCACTCCATAGGAGTTGAGGCTGAGAGAATACAATGATGGTGATAGGTTGGATCGATGTACGTTATGAAAATACCAATATATTGAAGGATCATACAAGGCCAGATGAGGTGGGTATGACACTAACTTGATAAAATTACAGGTGTACTCTAACATTGTTACATCTTCTTACTAGAGACAATGATATTCAATAGAAAAATTTACCTTCACCATATTAGAATAGAAATATTTGATGAATTGTTCCTTGAAATATTCCCAAGAGTGTAAATTTATGGATTAGGCCAGATTAATGACTTACAAAATATCAAGATTGTATCATCTATCATGATGTTCATACAATTATACTTTAATGAGTTTCGATGTTTGACCCGGATAAAATTATCCTCAATCCTCAACAACTAAACACATACTTGCAAAGAATATTTTTTCCTAAAACAATGAGGGGGATTCAGGTTTGAGGACTCTAAATATAAATCCAAATAATGGGGAAATAGAGGAGGATGAAAAAGAATATAGACTATAGAAGATGGAACAAACATACCAAGAGAATATTGATAATATAAAGAGTCCATTTAAATTAAAACTAAGATGTACTCTAAAAACATGTTCCATAAAAATCATAAGGATAAAATATAAAATTCAAAAACCATGATGAAAAGAATAAATCAAAAAATAGAATTTATTTTAATTTAAAAATCCAAAATTTATTAAATTTTGAACCCTAAAACCCATTTCTATTTGGATAATCAAAATAAATTCAACTCTTCAAACCAATATGGTTGAATAAAAATTTATTCAAAAAATTTTCATTCTTCAAACCATACTTTGAACCTATTTTGACCCTTTTAGAGAAATGTTTTTATCATAAAAATGTATCTAACCTCCCATGTCAAATCATTTAACAGATATAATATTAAAAAGTAAACAGTTAAAATTTATTTTCTTAACTTGAAGCCATCTAAATTAATAAACCCTAAATATTTTCCCATAGATATAAAAAAGATTTTATAAATAATAGTCATGATCTTGAATCCAAAACATCTTAGACACTTTTCCAAAACTATATATCATTTAATATTAAAAATATTCTATAAAATTTCATAAATGTGTTTCATATCGTATAAACAACATTTTTATATAATTTACATAAGGTTTAATAAGTATTACTATTTTTATATAAAAATTTGTGTCTTTCCAAATAAATTTTGGGAGATTTAAATTTTAAATTTACATTTAATTGTTTTCTAAATATGCACTGATATAAAACAGAAAAACACACCATAATTAAAATTCAAATTAAATTGAAATAAATATAGATCAAATATACATAGAAAAAAACATTCAAAATCAAACTGTCACATGATAATGTAAAGATTTACCACATGTTCTGCCTAATAGCACACAATCCATAAAAAATAAATGGATATCATTTAGGTTACATGTCTTTATCACAATTTTCAAAGCTATGTAAATTTACTATATACCACTAAGATATCACTTATTTTCATTTCATAACACAACCACAAAAAATTAATGAACAAAATTAACAAAACTACATAGAACTGAGCTTCATTACCATACACACACAACCTAAACAACTATGGATACTCTTACGACATCATTAAATATGATGATAGAGAACCTATTCATTATCTGCCTACAAATTTCACACATTCTAAGTTCATGTCTTCAAAAAATAAATAATAAACCAATAGAAATATTCCCTCTGAAGAAATTTTTTAATAAACCACCTAAATTTATCACTGAGTAGGACATCCAAGCTAGTTGTGTTATAGATTGAATGTAATTCCGGATCCCCACATGTCTAGTATCAAGTATCAATGTATCGATAAGAATCAATTATGAATTATTTATCCAATAAATTATAAATAATAAGTATTAGAATAATAAAATTAAATATTATAAACTATGAACTAAAATATAATAAATAAACCAATAAAAATACAAGATCATAGAATAAAAGGTTGATAAATAGAACAATAGGCAATGAAGAGAAATAAATAAAACAAGACCACTAACCAGTATCCTAGTGATAATAAATAACTCAAATTTCACCTACATAAACCTAAATTGAGATTTAAACTAGTTTCTATTATATCCAAGAATATTATATCTAATAAAATGTATATTAATGAGATTAAAAAACTCAGTACTTTTCCACCACTGACCCATAACATGGCAATTTATTAGAAAATCCTTTTCATTCTTGTTTGAAAATAAAGATAAAAAATATGTTTTCTTGGTATTTCCCTTATAAAAATGTTTTCCATGATGATTTTTTTCCAAAAACCTATGTTTCATTCAAAATATTAAAAAAAAATTATTATTTTAACAGAAACAATCCAAAATTATAGCTAATCAAATTTAGGGAAAAATTGAATGAAATTAGAATGAATCACCACCATTTCTCTAAGTAAACATAATTTAGAAAATATATTCATGTCATTTTCATGAAATACATGGTTTCATAGTAAATAATAATGTACTAATATAACATAGTCATCAATACAGGAAAATTACACATACTTGAAATAACTAAACATCTGTCGACCCACCTAAACATCTGGCATAATTTGTCCTGGCATAATTGAGGGGAGACATCCCATATTTGGCTTATGTCACACCTAGAACCACTTGAAAAAGAATGATTATAAACCATTACACATTTGTACCTATCCTTCTAGGCCAGACTAGTCTTCCCATGACATATCAAAAATTGAGTTGATCATATCATTGGAATATACATTTCACATAAATATTTCATAAAACAACTGTTTTTCTCAATCAAACCTCTAATAACAAATATATGAAACAACCATTTAATAAAATTGAAATAATAAAACCTAATTACATTTATATGGGTAGATATTCCATGGATTCCAATAAAATCATCAATTCCCATATAAAATAATATATCCACCATTATAGTGGAAGTTATCCCATGAATCCAAACCAACCATGAATTTATTATAAAAATAAATGGGCATATCCTTTATCCTATAATATTATAGGTAAACCATTTAATATAATAACCAAGCCTTATAATTGTTAATTAAAATACAAAGGCAATGAAACACGATTTAGTAAACCAACCGCCTATTAGTCCTTTAATCATCTCAATAAATCCAAATTTCATAGAATTATATAAAAAGGTACAACGCACCCAATCATTAGAAAAAAAATTCTTACCATATTTTTAATACATATAAAAAAAATAAGAACAATTATTGTGATCCAACAAAACATTACAATTTTCCAAACAAAGGATTGAACGATTAAAATATATTTTATATCAAATCATAAAAAATACATTTTCCATATATTTATCAAAATACTTCTAAAACATCATTCATTGATATAGATTCTTGTTATAAGTTTAAATTAATATAGATAATAAAATTTATAGAATAAAATATTGAGAAATCATATGTAATATTTTAATAATATATATATGGGACACTTACTTTAACAAAATTTAATTTCCACCAACTAAATTAAATCCACAATCCAAACTGATGGATGGATCTAAATAATAAATATAGATCGCTAAAAAAATCCCACATCAAAAAATTTATATTGAATGAATTATAGGATTTTATATCCATTGTGTAGGATAAAACATGATAATGGTGGTGAAATGTCCCTGGAAAACAATATGCGCCTAGTTTGAATACACAAGAAAATGCTAAAAGGAGACACATCTTTTGGAAGGGGATCACCCAATGATACTAGTAAAACCACAAAAAAATTCCTATAATCTACCTTATAAACATTGGGATATTAATGAAAAATAAATAAGTAATATATAGGGATTTTTAAAAGAGAAAATTATTCATGGACACATGGAATGGTTATTTGTAAAGATATCAAAAGCCTCATTCAATAGTCCTAAATTCTGTTCAAGATATAACAATCAAATACCCATTTAAAAATTATGAAATCATCGAAACCACTTTATGGTGGGCATTTTCCACTCCCATGGTGTATCGATCTCAAAATACAGAAGATAATAACACACATAATAAATAGATGTAGTGCACTAAACATGGTAAATTTAGACCCACCATTCCATCCACCATAGTTCGTTGAGGCTATTCTAGCCATATTCCCCAAGGAGACTCCCAAAAAACTATGACCAAGACCATTCCAAATAGTTGGATGTGTTTATATTATTGTTTTACATAGGTGATCATGAGATGGAAAAGATATTAGAACATGTAATGGTACAGCTAACAATGCACCAAAAATTCCAAAAACCCATTTAAGCCTCCAAAGACCAACTCACACATAACAAACACACAATAATCCATAGAAAATATCAGAAACACATACCCAAAATAGTGATGTGAGCCATTACATCATACCCCTATACTCTAAATCTATTACCCTAGAGTTCTCGCTCTCATAATCCTAATAATGTGTCTCTCTATGTAGTTTTTATGGTTTGATGGAGTTCTTCTCTAGATTTAAGAATCCATATTTCGATTATGGGTATCCAATCTTCCACTATCAATTTAAATTGAATACATTTTTAATAATTTCATTTTAATTTCATTTTTATATACATCCATACTTTTTAATCCATGGTATTATCATCGATTTGATGTAATTGATTCCTTAAGATGTTATTAGGTTGTACTGGGGGTCCCTAATCAATTTGTAAACCTAAATTATCCTCTATAATTAATTTTTTTCAATGTTAAATGGTATAATGCGTTATTATTATAAAATCATTTCCATGTTATCAGTGAGGGATTTTTACCACATCCCATTACACTAACGTTATAATACATTATAGTGTTAGAAAACTCTTATATCTATAAACCTTCTTAAAATTTTGTTAAATTATATTGTTTATAATTTCATAAAAATTCAATCCTTACCTGTATATAGACAAGTGCATGTAGGATCCAGTGTGGTTGAATCTAGGGGTAGTAACATGTAAAAAGGTTAGTTGGGTATTAACAAGTCCTTTAGTCAGTGTAAGAGTAGTGGGTATAACTAAACACATTGTTTGATTATCCCTAGAGATATTATTTGGATTAATCACAATATTTTATGAACCTTAACAAAGGATTATTTCCTTCTCAAATCCATACACCAGGAAATTACTCTTGATAAATTACTTTTTATCATTCTTTTGATAATTGTTCTTTATATTTCCTTGTTAATAACTTAATGATTCAATGTTTATAATTGGATTTTATAAAATATAGAATAATTATTCTATTTATAGAAGTGAAATTATTATTTTATTTTTGTAAAACATTTTTTAAGGCTTGAGTGGAAACCCACAACCAAAATCGTAGTAGAAGACATGCATCACTAATCTAGACTAAACATTCACTAAAAATCTTTTCCGAAAACGTAATTAAAATATCAATCCGGATTATTAATGTTATCATGATGTTGTTGTCTCTAGTTAACATTAATAACCACTATGTAATAATCAAAATGAATAGTTTGTGGGGAAAAATATAGAAATAGAACATTAAGTTATTTAAGGTTCCATCTCCCATGTTCTCCATTTAGTCCTTGAGGGTCACCTATATTATTTATTTTATCAATAACCATTAATAATATATCTATATATAGTTATATTAACTCACTGCATTCTTCCACATAATCTTTTTTTATTTTACCATATGCTTATTCTATTGATTACAGAAAATATTGATAGCATGTATTCTTGTTATTCCAATGTGTATGGTTATGATAACTAGGGAAAAAATAAATTTGGGTTGTATTGTAAGTCATTTAGTATATATGATGAATGCATTGAAACTATAAAATTATTGACAAAGTCTAGAATTATGTATCCCCTCGATTCATCTGTATTTATCATGAAAAACTTGTTTTGGATTATTGGGGTACACTTATCCTATTTACGTAAAATGTATTGGAATAGAATGTGTATGGGATTTAGGATATATTGGCCTTAGGCATTGATAGTAATTTTAAAATATCCTATATTATGTATTTCATCACTTCTAAATAAGTTAATTTTCCTAGGTGATTATTTCTATTTCCATGATATCCATGGAAATATTATCCCCATTTATAGAATAATTCTTTTATATTTATTCGTATCATACTATTTGTTACATTATTTTTCTATGATATATTTACTTGTATTTTAACCTTTATTGAGAATATATGCAAACTATTTCATTAATGTTTCCCATTTCTCTAACAAACCATGAATACTATTACTTATGGTTTATTTAATTTCAAGTATAAACGTTATAAATTTTACGATTTCATATGATGTAACATTATTATTTAATGTAATCTAATTTTAATTTAATTTTCTTGGTTTTGAAGACATCAGAATAGATTGATTAGGATATATTTGATCTATATTTTATGTTGAATTGTAATAAAATTACCAAAATACCCATATTACTATAGTTGGGGTGTTGTAATTTTTATTAAATAAATTTTGTTTTAACCTTAGGAACTAGATGTAGACTTACATAGTTAGAGAACTTAACCTTATAAAAAACCTTACAATAATCAAGAACAATTTATATGTTAAATTACATGAATTTTTATTTAACTCATATAATTATATACTATATTATATAATTCATATTTATGTTCATTAACTAATTATTTACTTGGAATTTCATAGAAATAATTCCTAATTGAAAGATCATAAACTATGTCAACACCTGAAATTAGTGAAGATATTTTCCACCTCATAAAATCAATAAAGATAATGTTGAAATTTAAAAGATTATACAAATATTTCATAGTAGGGAACTAAAGTTAGGATATACAACCATTTCAATATAGAATAACCTCATTCAACAAAACATGGTGTAACAAATACAGATCTCTTCATGTGTTAAAACCCAATAGCCTTCAATTAAACAACTAACCCATTAGTTGTAAAGAAATTGCTAAAAACTTCAAGAATATATTCCATTATTTGGGTTCCAGTGAGTAAGATATGTTTATCAAAGCTACATGATTTCTAAAGTGTGTTTCTGATTAGTGGTGGCCTTAAATAAAAAACACAAAAATGGAGGAAAAGATATAATCCATGTATTGGAAATCCATTATTGTAATATTACAAGAAAAATACATTCATCGTGATCAAATAGATAACATAAAAAAAATCATTGAATATAAGAAAAAATAATGATGATGTTATTTCTGAATATGAGGATGAACTTACGATATTATCATGATGTACTACTTATAATGTACAACACATAAAAATAAAGATTAATGACTTATTTTATGGATTAAAATCGAGTCTTATAAAGAAATTAGTATCTTAATAATTTTTATCATAGGATTATATTATGAATGGTTATATCATGGTTGATAATGAGTTATTCTCATCTTATAATTTCAATAATAAGTAATAAAAAACAGTTGTTGAGTTCCATGTTCAAAAAAATATGGCAGTTGAGAAAATATAAAGTGTATAATTCCCTTCATGAAATACTTTTTGGAATAAACAACATGGTGTTTTCTTAAAGGGAATGGAATTTGTCTCCATTATAGTGAATTTTCCACCAAGCACATTCGTTCAATAGGAAAAAGAATCTATAAATGTCATATTCTTCAATTTCAAAGAGAAGGGGATCTATTCAATTCAATTCCCAAAGAATTTAGATAAACGATCTAGAAGAAACACGAGAGAATTGTGGAGAATATAATATCACTACAATAAATATTTAAGGTCCTAAATGATCTCAGACAGGTCCATTGATCATAAAATAAATTTTAAACAATTAATATTTTTATTACGGATCTACGTAATCATTCATATCGTAAAAATTTTCCAAGAACTGGGATTCATTCCCTAATGTACTAAGCAATATATATTCAATTAAAATTTATTTCCAAAATAGTATAGCGAGGAAAGTATATTTTTATTTTCCAATTATAAAAATAAATATTATTTAATTGAATCCCAATTATTTATTCATATGGTTGACTTTGACATAATATTTAGTATGGATTCAATCTCATATTATAAAAAAGAAATATCAAGAGAATTAGATTACAATCTCTATGGTTGGAATTGAATGTTTTTTAAAGGAGTGAATTTAATTACAAATTAATGCATGAATCCAACTATCTCAACTAATCATATTGAAATTATAGATAAAAATTATTAATTAAATGATAATAATATCCTTATAAATGTTGATATATTCATTATGATAGAATATATTGATGAATTTACGAAGGAACTACATGGATATACACCTAATTGAGAGGATTAATTCTCTATTGATATCATCCTTGATATTAATCCAATATCTATTCTATCCAATGTAATGTATCTAAATGAAATAGTGAAATTAAATAAAAAAGTAGAAGAATTGCGCTATAATGGGATAATGCACTATATTATTTCAAACTTGTGGAACCATTCTTATTTTTGAAAAAGAAGTGTGGACATATGAGGTTGTATATCAGTTATATAGAAATCATTTTCGTTACTATAAAAACAAGTTTCATTTTCCTCGCAATTTTTATCTATCATATCATCTACAATGGGACCAGTACATCTCCAAGATTAATTATAATTCAATTTATAATAAATAAAAATTCAAGAATTGTGAAAAACATAATATTGAATCTATCAAAAGTTATGGGAACTAAGAGTTCATAATAATTCCCATTGGTTTAACCAATTCACCATTTATTTTCATGGATTTAATGAATAGAGTAATTAAGAATTATATTGATAATTTGTTTTGGTTTATATTAATGATATCTTAATATACCACATTAATTATGAATGAAGATAATTTAAAAAACAATCCTTAAAAAACTAATTTATAAGGAGCTGTAATTTGTTGTCATATACCACCACCTATTTATTTTAATGATCCAAAATTATTTGTATAATGTTACTAATGAATTTATGGTTTATGTTAGTTAATTTCATATCAAAACATGTCATAATTGATTATTCTGCAACCTATAGTCCCAAATCACAACATTTTTAATAAACATACCATGTATTGACAAAGATTTAATTGTGAAGGTCAAGTGACTATGTTAAAGCTACAAAACAAATTCACAATCTAAACATGTGTCAGATGAGTATATTTTTTCAGTTTAACAAACTGACTATTTTATAAAGATCATCCTACTTTTCATTGAAGAACATAACATTAATTGAATATCATATTACATCCGGAACAATAAACATACCATGTGATATGTAAGAAACATTACTCAAAGTCCTACAATGACCATGTGGATCTGTATTTATAGAAATAATAAGGACACAAACTTACTGTATGAAGAGATTCATTTAACATGAGTAAAAAATAAGTGAACATGAAAAATAATGAAGCTAACTTGTGAAGATTCATATTACCACTAAATAAAATAAGATATTATATGGAGTCATGAACCTACCACATGATCAAATAGACTGACTGCATAAAGAAATTAAGTGACTATGGATAATTTCTATGTCAAAAATTTATGACAAATGAGTATAAGGATAAGTAACTATATATAAGTAAAAAACAACATACCATAAGTAAATTAAATGTGTATTTTTTTTCAAATCACCAATTTTTAATTGTCTAAAAATTTATTATAGGGTAAATTAAATTAAATCTATAATTATTTCTATAAAATAGATACCTTGAGATATTTTTTATGAAAAAGAAGTGTTAGTGGACAACGGGTATTCATTTACTATTTCAGACAAAAATGTTGGATTTATATACACACATGTTGTACATAGAGTACTTTTTCAAAACACTTTATTATACTCCATTATTGTTGACATCTATTTAAACATTTTTTAATATTTTAATGGAGAAATATTAATATTTATGAACATATAAAACTGATAAATAATGATGACCTAATCTTCATAGCACCCATCTCTTTCTCTTTTATAGGCTCATCTTGATAGATTAATTTTTCCTTAAAATGATTATTTAAAAAAAATAGTATATATTAAATTCAAGGGTTCTTTATTATCTCCTTAAAATATTATATTATTCAACCTACCTATGACTTTGAAAGGGGTCATGTGTGAATTGGACTTTTTTATCCAATGTACAACTATGGGACATGGTTTTTGAAAGGATTTTATTAGAAAAGTTTTAAAAAAATTAATTGATGTTGTGGATCAATTGATTTTATAATAAACAGTTTGGATGTCGTCAATTTTTATGTAAAGGGTATTAGGTCTTGTCTAATGACTAAAAACATTTTTTAATTTATGTTGGGTGATTATTTATTCAGATTTTCAAAAAACTAATCTGTATCAATTTTGAAACTCATAACGAAATTTCTACATTGATATTTGTATATAATAATCTTTTTATATACAATATCTAGATTGATTAAATTAGTTTTAAATGTTATGGTGTTTTTAATAATATTTTAACTATGATGTGATTTAGATGTTGACAACCATTTTAAAAGAAGAAATCATATAATTCTTCATTTTTAGTCAATTGAATGGTTTAAATAAATTAGGGTATTTATGTATTATATATTTTACATTAATTTTTTAAAGGAAATTCAACTCACCCCACTGTTGTGTGTTACACTTTTACCATAAACTAGAATCATAGGATTCTAAAAATACTATTTACTAGGATCTAGTTCTACTTAATGATCGTAAATTTTTGTTAATTATAAATTCTTTTTTAATGGATAATAATATAAAATATGGAACTTCAAAAAATATTCCTCTTTATTTTAATCGGAGTGACAGTAATCAATGATAGATCATGATGACTACTCATTTAGAAAGTATAGGATTTTATATTTTCACTATTATTGAAGATAAATATGAGAAACCTAAAATTGTGAGAGGCGGTTACAGTTTTGAAACAAAGGATACATATGATTACAACTATAATGGTATTAATTCATTATAATTTTCATTAGCTGTGGATGAATAAAAGATATCATCGAGTAATTTGAATTCATTTGAAATTTGGGTACTATTTATATATCTGTTAATGGAAATACAAATTCCAATGAAATTGTTTTAATACTTATACTACTAAATACCATTCACTAATTATGAATCTGGATGTGTATATTTCTGATATATATCATAGGTATAATGAAATATTCAACAGTATGCATGCAATTGGGGAAATTTTATTGAAAAAGATCAAGTGATGTGGTTGTTAAGATTAATACGTGAGTGGTGGTGAGGAACATCAGTCTCCATTGAAGAAAAATTTTACATCATTACTATACTAGTGAAAAAACTCATTAAAAACATATAATTTAGGAAGAGGGACTAAAAGTAAGGAAATTTGTTGAAAATGTATCCAACAGGAAGTCAGTATCCTTTAATAATTATAAATCTCATATATAAAATTATATCAATGAGGAAAGTTAAATTTATGAGGAATCACCTACTAATAGTTATAAGTTAATGGATCATTTAGCAAGAAGATCCAGAAAATTATATAATAATAATATATTATTCAAAAAAATTAAAATTATAGAGGTGATAATGATAATAAAAAAATTATATAATGAGTGGAAATATTATGATTCCCCTAATGAGATAATATGCTCTGATTGTAAAAGTAAGGAAATATAATATGTTACTTTACTAATCAATAATATAATAAATATTATGATTAAAAAGATAAAAGGTATCAAAAGGCACATGAAAGGCACATGGTATATCATAGAGGAAAACTCAAGTGATTCTATTTCTGTAGAGAAGATAGAACTTAAAAAGATAATATATGTTTCATGAAAAATTCATCCATGTTTTTAAATATTATTCATGTATCTCCGAAACATATTACTATTTTATAAGATAGAAAATAATGAAGAAAATATGTCTAGTGAGGATTTATTTGAATAATATAATATTCTATAGGAGACATTTATGAAACATAACTATAAACATCAAAGATTAAAGAAGACGCATGCAATGTCTTCTCTCATTAAGTCTATTTTTCTATATAAAATGATAAAAAACATCAATTACTAAAATAAAAAATAAGCTTATAATTCCAAATGAAAAACAAAATAAGGATATCAAAATGTTCATAAATGGAAGAAAAACTCTTACTAGGTTTCATGGTAAGTAAAAAACTCATAAAAACAATATTAGGATTAGTTAACCAACTAAACTGTGTAAAAACATTAAGAATTTTTTTTTACCTTTTATACTTATTCAATTATTATTTTTTATTTATAATCTTCTGGTCCAAATAATGATTTTAATTTTAAAATATTAAAGCATTTTTATAGGAAACCAGTAAAAAAATTGGAATCTTAAAGACATTGTTATTGACATTTCATGACAGAATAAAATATGCGTACATGAATCATTTATCATTTAAATGGAAATGTAGGAAAACTGATTGAAGTGTTATAATAAAAATATATAGTATAAGGATACTGGATATTCATGATACATGGCTAAAGACTACTCCATATCCATGATCCTTATCAATGTTGATGTTGGACTTGTCAATTTTCGTGAAAATGCCAAAAGAAAAATAGTTGCATTCGGTAAAATCAGTAACTATAGTACTATTTTTATTTATATTGTATTATTATTTTGTACATAAAATTTAATTAATTTAGAATTTCAAAATTATGTAATTATTATTATCATGTCATGTTTAAGTATTATTCCGGTAATATTTAGGAATCTAAGTATGTTTTAGTTGTTACAAATTTATGAAATGAAAATGTTTATATTATTGAATTAAATTCATTATTCTTTCAAAACATATCCTTTTAATGTTCATTTTAAAATTATCTAGATAATTTTCATAAGATACTAGTACATTGCAACCCACACTCACATAGGATGAAAACAATGAAAATATTAGTCAAGTACCTTTATAAACTAGAATTTCTAATAGGCAATGTTTGTAAAGAATTTCCAAAAGGGAAGCGTCATGAAATATCTTTCAAACCCGATAAATATGTTTCAACTTCTAAACCCATATAGTTAGTTCAAATGGACATCTAGGTCATATAATGTTTCTAGATAAAATGGGAAGAATGTTCATTATGTTCTAGAAAATGACATTTTTAGAAACACCTAGGTACACTTTCTATCTCAAAAAAGTGAATCTTGTCCCTAATTTTCCAACTATCAAAAATATATAGCGAATATTAGTCAAATTAGAATTAATAAAATTATATGTGATCATAAATGTGAGATTTTAAAATCAATATTTTCATTCTCTAGGCTCACAACATGTATATAGACACATGTTTTTTGATCGTA
Source organism: Viscum album (assembly GCA_963277665.1). Classification (NCBI taxonomy): domain Eukaryota; kingdom Viridiplantae; phylum Streptophyta; class Magnoliopsida; order Santalales; family Viscaceae; genus Viscum; species Viscum album. The sequence continues at coordinate 2,130,938,706 of OY728161.1, read as the reverse complement.
GGTCCCCACAAAATAAATGTGTATTTGGAATGAGAAATAGTACCCTACAATAAATTTCTTAAACCATTGACAATGAGTATGATTTACCTATTTATATTTTGGAAGAGGATATGAATATAACCAGAAATATTATTAATAATCTTATATAATGACTACTCTTAATAAAACCCTTCATGATTTATAGAATTGAAGAATGAAAAAATTAAATTATATTAGATTATTTTTGTTTAAAATATTTATACGTTGTACATTATAAATTTAAGAAAAATTTTCCCACAAATATCTTGAATGAATTTTACTTTGATATTAAAAAATTTAGTATACCATACATGGTATTCCATAAAAGGACCTGGATTTTGGAAACATATATATATATATATCAATATTGATGAATCAAATCCACATAATCATAATTCGTATTTAGGGAACCTGAAGGAAGACCATTTTAATTTGGATATCGATGTTAAACATAGTATTAATTCTATGACACCATTAAAAAATAACCCTGTTTCGAAAAACTATTTGAACATGAACTTATAGAGGATATTTTACTATCAAATTATTTAAATCCTAGAGAACATAGGTCTCATAAAAACAATCCCCTAGATGTTTTATTGGAGGACTAGATAATAGAATAAAACTAGAGCTTCTCTTAGAAACAAATTTGAATATCAATCATTGTTTTCATTACTTCAACCTATGATTATAATATAATTAATAAGTAATGAATTATAGATAATGGAAGGGTTAAAAAAATTGGAAAAATTTAAAATAATTAGACTCTTGCAACACGTTGAATGTCCCAAGGAATGGCTGACCATTCACACTAAATAGGTTTTTAGGAATTGCATAAATGATTTAGGCACAATAATTATAAATACATAATTATTGGAAGATTAAGGATACCATTGAGAGGAATGTAAGTAATATGAGAAAACCTTTTCACCAGTATCTAGACTTCATGCTTTCATAATTTTTCTTACCTCTACAACACAATTTCATTTCACAGTTAATATAATTGATGTCAAGAGTGCATTATAAAATTCCAATATAATTGAGTATCTTTTAGAACAAGCAATTATATTTAAAAACCCATGAATTTAAAATTATTTTTTGAAATTTACAAAATCATTTATTGTTAAAGATAATTTTCATGATCTTAGTATGATTGGCTCAATTAATTTTTTATTTCTTATGATTTTTTGAATTAAATAGATGACCATATTTTATTTATTAAAATAACTTCTGAATATTTTTTAGTTATACAAATATATGTTGTGGATAATATATTTTAGTCATCTAGAAAACTCATTCTATAAATTTTTATTAATACATATACAAAAACTAATTTGAAATGAAATTTATAGATCAGCTAAAAAACTTCCTTGGTTTTCAGATTATTCAAAATAAAGAATGAATTATTCTTAATAAAAGAAATTAAACAATTGATATTTTTATAAAATTTATAATGGATATTAATAATGGTTGTAATCCTCCTTTTTAAAAAAAACTATATACAAGATCTTATATAGACTAAGAAACCAGTGGATCAACCAATTATAATGTTATGATTGGACGTTTACTATACATAACACTTAGTAAATCTAATATTATGTTTTGATTATGTACGAGTGCCAAATTTCAATAAAATAATAAATAATAAATTTTATTTAATATGAAATTAATTTGAATAAATTAAAATCACAAAAAAATTAAACGATAATATTATTCCATTGTATAAGAGTTTGAATTAGTGTGTTATTAATATGCAGATTTTGAGGGTTTGTATTTTAAAAGAAAAAGAAACTCCAGAACATTTCGCTTCTCAAAAAATTCTATATTTTCATGTTTAAATAAATTATTGAACACTGTTACATTACCCAATAATAAAGTAGAGAACATGGTCTTACGCAGTTTTAGTGAACATATTCTATTGATGAACATACCTTACTAGATTATGGATATCAATTATGTAATGTCCCTATAAACAGTGACAATATAAGATTGATAAACATTTCAATGAAACCAACATAACATTCTAGGAAAAAATATATTGATATAATACAACAATTATTGAGAGATAATTTTTAAAAAGGCGATATAACTCTTGAATTCATTGGTACATAAGATCAACATGCTATTATATATATAATGTCTTTGAACATTGATTGAATTAATTATATCGGATATGAATTATGTACAATAAACTATGTCTATTTATTTTACTTTTTTCATAATTTTTTTTTATTTTAAATTATTGTTTTAAATACATAACTTAAGTTCAAAATTTTGATGCAACTGTGAAGTATGGATCACATATCTAGTAGAGTTTCTATGACTCCTGTGTTAATTTGGTCAGTATAACAACCATTTTAGTCAATATTTATTTACCATATCTACCATGAGACCTAAATTAAATGGTAACTATATTTCAAACCATGAACCTTACTTTTACAATTATCATACTTATAGTGAATCCAAGGTCAGTAGGCAAACTATTTCCAGGTCTCCATAATAACAGAGTAATTATACATACCATATAAATTCAATAATAAGAATTTTTTGATGAATATTTTTTGTTCAATTTTATATGTTATACATATTCTATTAAAAAATTATTCAAATTAACATTGAATTTTAATCCAAATCGATATGAACACCTTTACCTAAAAAACATTCTTGTTTTCAAAACCGAACCAAATATCAAAACCCTCTCTTGTAAAACCTCTCTTAAATATGAATCATAATATCTAATATATAACTCATGAATATAAACCTTTTGAGTTTTAATCTATGTAAGAAAATTTCTAGGATAATGTTTGCTACAAACTCTATGCATATTATCTACATTTCTCATGTAAAAAGGTTGAATAAATGTAGAACAATCATAGTTTTTGCCACTAGGACAATGAATTTGAACTTAGTAGAATGAAATAGAGTTCTATATGCATTTGAAATTTAATCATGGAGATAAAATATATTTCATTAGGATGTTGATAAATGTTGACGTTCATGAGTTTTCTTTTAATTTATTAAAAAAATGCTTAGTTGTTCCCCATTAAGGGAAATTCTAAGGCTAAAAATCACATATCCAGTTAATCATTCCCATTTTTAGATTCATGGTTTTTCGGATGTACTGACTTGCTGTAGAACCCCAAGAAACCAATAAATGTCATGTTCAGTAAAAAATATATAGAATGAGTCAAATTTTTTTAAATTATGATCTATCTATTAAATGGAGACCTATGTATGAGTGGTGTAAAAAATTATCAATGTTTAGTTCTCTTCACTATCCAGAACTCATTTCAGCATTATTATCCCACAAAGGCATAGTTCCTTAGGGGGGGGGGATTTAATTTTTCAAATGGTATTTTCCGGGCTCAAATATATTTGTGTGCATTTGAAAGTTAATTTAAATACCTAAAAGCGATATTTTGTAGTTTATTTAGAAATGTTTTATGAAAATATTGACCCTGCCAAGTATCATATTAGAGTAGAGGATATGGATTATTGAGGTCATAAATATAATGAAGTAGATGAGAAACTAAATGATGAAGTGGATATTGAACTAGAATATGTATAAGAAAATGATTTTTAAGATCAAGGAAAATGAAAAATGTGTTATCTTGATGAGGAATCCAGGATGAATCGGGAGGATGATAGGATACCCTCTCCTAATACGTATTTTGGTCCTCCTAAATCTCTTTTACCCTTACCATTACTTGAGGAAGAGCTATAATATATAGAAATTTCTTATAATGAGGATTATGTTAGTTGTGATTGGATAGAATTGGATGATTCTGTTGACTCTAAATAAGATAAAAATAGATCATATGGAAATCTTGTTATAGGAATTATTCCCAAACAACCCATTCCACAAGAACCTGCCAAGGGGGATATGTCCCTTTGATCATATTTTTTAGGATTATATTATTTTTAGTCTAATGAGGATGATGATAATGGGGGGAATTCCACTTTTACATGTAATAATTTCCACTATTTCTGACCAGAGAGTGATAAAGGGATCTCTCATTGGTAAAATCTATTTACATAATAGACTTGGGCTATATTGTTAGGACCCTTATTTGAAAAAATATATTCATGATATATTTGGTCTTATTACTACAAAAGATACTAAGTCGGGAGATCAATGTATTGATCATGTTGAATATAGTGAAGTTGTTTATCATGATAATAATAAAGGTGTTGATACAGATGATATAGTTGAAGGCCAGTTGGACAAAGAAAAATTAGTTTAGGTTGTAGTTGAGTTAGTTGGTAGGAATCATGGTTATGATCCCTAAACATATAGGATTACTTTTATTCTATATATATAATTTATTACAAAGGATGGTTTTAATTAATTCCAATAAGTTATTATGGGTGTATTCAAGTATGTGTATCATTGTTTTGGAAATTATATGGAGCAGAACTGGGAGGACATTCTTTAGGAATTGGAAAATGGATTTCAATTAATAGTGTATTTTACTAGACATACAGAACTCTGTCTTTAAACTTCTCAAATAATCGTTTAAGATCCCCCAACCATTCTTCTCCCCTAACACCATCCACAAAATCCTCTATTGTTAATATTTTTTTGTCTCCTAGACATGAAATTGAGCATATGATTACTATATTGAAATGAAGTAACTGAGGATCCTTTGTCCACCTTTTTACCTTAGAAAAAATTTTATATACCTACATCTAATTCAAAAGTAATGGATAATTTCCTTCTTACTGATATATGGGATATTCCCAATTTATATATTGATTAAAATTCTTGATAGGAGAAACTTGTAATTCTTGATGTTACAAAATTTAAAATATGATTGCAATACTACTTTTTTATTATTATTTTTGTTTCAATTTCCTTAGATTAACTATTTATTTTTTCCCTAATTCACATTATTATATTTCAAAAATGGGACGTATGTGTTTTTAATAAATTGAATTTTTTGATAATCATTGAGAATATAATGGGACATTATAAAACATTATTAATTTGAGAAATATATGTTTCAGTTATATATAAAATCATTTTCTATTTATTTTATTCATTTAATTTTTAATGTAATGATATGAGATCATTAAAATGGAAATTATTTTTTACTTAGAGTATCACCTTCTTTTTTTAATGTTCATAAATCATGTTTATAATGCTATAAATGAATTTCATGTTCTCTGTTTGTCGATTTTTTTCTGGACAAACATGTAGAAATGGCGATGTCTATAACCCACCATAAAAACCGACCATATGTGTAATATATATACAATTTATAGAATTTGATATATTTTTGAAGGTAAACTTACCACATAGAGCCTATTGCACATTGTACTCCAAATGACCATGTATCAGATGTCTAAATTTTGTCCACGTAAAAAATTTACTGTGCATTGATGATCATACTTACAAGAACTGAAGAACCCACCATGAATTGAAGGTCAACTTACCAATGAACAACCAAAATACCAAGAAATAGGTTAGAATAATTTCTATATGTCTTTTATGGATCAGTTGTATATGTATTTCTAGTGACCATAAGAAAAAATATCTACCTCATAAATAGATTTACTCACCATGATTACAAAAAAAGTGACCCGGAGATGTAATTTAGCTACTATGTGACTATTTAAATGATTTGATGATGAAAGTAATCTACCACATGAATTCATTAACCTATAAGATGAAACAATTTACTAATTGAATGAAAAAATGAAGTGACCATAGATAAATTCCATGCGAACTGGTCAGCTAAACCAACCATTATAAAATATTACCATACTTATGTAACAAGAAACCTACCATGAATAAATTAGTACCATGTTTTATTGAAATCTCAAATGGATATATTATATGAATTAATTGAATATTTGGTGTAAAAAAAATCTATAATAAATTCTCTCCAATAGAAACTTTAAGAGGGATTTATATTTAATAGAGAGAAGCACTTATAGACAAGGTGGTTGAATATATTCTTTTAGACAATGAAAATGGGATATACACATACAATTATCATATATAGTGGAGTTATTTAGAACACTTTACAATAATCTATTTTCTTGAAATTATATGTAAACACGGTTGATGATTTTTATGGATAAATTCAAATAATTATAAATAACAGAAGCTGGTTATATTTTGAAGTACTTAATCATCAAATCTATCAACTCTTACAATTCGTTCTAATATTATATTTCAAAATGTGTTTTTAATTGTGTCTTATCTATAAATGTTTTCTCCAATACCGAACTAGATAGTGTTTGACACCCTCTTTATGATCCTTTCATTTATAATACCTCATATAACTGTGGAACATGTATTGTGTGATTGAGACTCTTTTTATGATACTTAGAACTATGGATACATATTTTATCCTAGTCTATTTTAGTATAATTATTTTTAAAAACTAGATCCATGTTGTACATCAATTTATTTTATAATAAAATATTTTGTTTTTTTAAATAACTAGGTGTTTTTAATAAATCAATTGATTTTATTTTTAAATAATTTTAACAGAAATTTTAATTGTAAACATAATTCGCTCCCTCTTAAGTGATCCACTCACATATGAAAATATGAAATTTAATATTTGTAAATTTTGGGTTCATTTTTTTCTATTTTCATGGACATATTATCTTTATATAAGAAATATTGGTCGTATTAGGGTAAAGCCAAATTTAACTTCTTTCTCTTCCATCTTTATAAAATTCTTTTAGTTTTTTTATCCCTTGTTATAAAAAATTGATTTCAACCTATTTATCAATTACATTATAATTCTTTCTCACTGAATCTCAATCATGAATTATGATATGTAAATCATGGACATGAAATGATGATTTTATTTGGTTCACCATAAAGTACTAATCCTAGGAGATTATAATGATTGTATATTAGTATACAGTAGTGTAATAATACTAAATATATTTATTAAAATGGGTTTATAAATACATAGTACCAATCTTGGGGAACTCCCCCCTTTTCTCCTTTACACACTTATTTGGGGGAAAGATATGGTTAGATTATAGACTCAATGGACCGTTTATCATTTTATAGAAATTATTCTCCATTATAAGTCAACATATGTTGCTATTAAACCCTTAATCATAATATTCTAAATAGATTTTATTTTTAATCTATCTATTTAATTTTTATTTTAGTTTATAAGGTAGATAAGATCAACTCCTAATAAGGAGTAGAGTCCATTTCCATCCTATTTCAAAATAAGAAGGATGACTCCACTTTCTATGAGGTTAGAAACCTTTTCTTCGATAAATCAAAGTATAAACATTGTTCTTCAAGATGAAAATAATTTCAAGCTGCAATTACCAGGTTTTCATTATTATAATGTAACTAGATTTAAAAATTATTATTCTTCTTTATTCTTCTCCATGACTTCAATATATATCTATACTAGATATGGATATGGAATTCAATTTTCACCTTCTCGTAATATATTTATATATATATATCAATATTCTAAAACTCTATCTTCTACCCATATGAATCAAATAACCAATATTGTTCACCACTCACTACATTTCCTCCCATGAACCCCATTCAAATAATGGAACCATTTTTAAAAAATAAGTTCCATTAATTTTTCCAGATGTAGTTACTTAATTGGTCTTCATGAGATATTTTTTAAAACCAATTAATATATTGGTTTTCCATATCCGAATTTACCCTAAAATATCTTGGGAAGAACCCTTTTGACTTATAATAGAATTACCATGATATTTTTTCATAATCATCATGGTATAGTGAATAATTATATATATAATTATCATTAACATAGATCACAAAATTCTTTACTACATTTTTTTTCTAATTCATAAAGACTAAAATACAACATACCTATCTCTATTTCAGGGTTCTATTTAAGAACTGATTTTTAAATTTTTTTGATAGATCATAATGGAATTTAAATTCACGTGTTTGGGATCTTTGTTTTACATAAGGATTTTGAAATCCAAAACTAATGTGTTTGGAATAACCATTTTCCCCATAGAAACATGATATCCCTAGATTTCACATGATGTGGTGAATATTGTGGACTTCACCAAACTGCTCATCTATTTCTTTTCTTAACTAGAACATTCCATGTATGGACCAATTATTATATATTTGAATAGGTATACTAGACAAAGAAAAAATACAATTCATTTAGATTTCTCAAATTTACCACATATTCTGAGAGGAAAAAAATGTTAATCAATATTCATCATCATAATATTCTATGATTTTCAAAAAAATCTAGATTCTGACTCTTTATTAAAATATTCTTCATCTTTATAATTTTTATCTATACATGAGTAAATCCTTAAATCCATAGGAGATAGAGATAATCACTCCCATTTTATTCATTAACAACAACCTATATATTTAAAATTTTATTGATTATTTTCCTCCACCCTTGTTAATAAAATACAAAGAGTTTTTTCAATATAAAATTTTCTACCGATATAACAATATTGAAAAAGGTGTCTTTATACCTATATTTTTCCTTTCATTCCACTCCCCTATATCTCTATACAATATAATGGTTTTTATATTAGCTTAAATTTTCCCTTTTCTAATAATCACTAAAAAAATTCAATTATATTCAGGAAAATTATGATGGTGAATGATGATCCCCTTTAGATCAAGATATTCAAGAACGGTTGAAAACCATCTCAGGACATTTAATATCGTAAAATAACATAGAAAATAATGGTTCTTTCAACCATTTGTTAATCATCAGGAAAAAACATTAGTATGTTCATACCATATCTACAAAATCCAATGTTCTTCAGCATTTTGATTCAAATACTACTGACACAACTTTTGTTTCCTACACATTTTAAAGGATTTTTTGGATATTTTTCCAACAAATTTTTCTATATGTTGGAAATAAATTCCATTTTTCTCACATTCAATATTCAACCACTACTAGAAAATAGGGTTTATATAGCGATTAGTTTTTAAAAGAACAATATATAAGAGTGGTTAAAAACCCCTCTTTCTCTGCACTATAAAAAGTACAATTAAAGGGGGGCCTTTATCAGTGATTGTATAAAAGAACTGATAAAACCACATGTCATCACTAATAAAAAATAACTGATAAAGGGAATATTTCAAAAAAAATCATTAAAAATATTTATTTATATATTTATTTATAAATATATATATTTTAAAAAATATATAATATTTATTTTTCAAATATGGTTAAGATAATTCTAAATACAAATTTACACATAATATATTTTATATTCATTGAAAATTGCTAGTAGCTCTTGAAAATCGCTATAAACCCAAAAAATATTGAAAAATTAATACTAAATATTGAAACCCTTAAACCCCATAAAAACATTAAGAAACCCTATAACCCAAAATCAACCATAACATTTTATCTGAGAGTCTATTTTAGATCAACAAACAATCAAGTTAAAGATTATAAAATGAGATTAATCCACATGATATTTAAATTGAATGATTATCAAGGGAATAAAATATATTATAATTTCAAAAAGCTAGTATGTCAAACTTGGACTTAAAAAGACCGTTAATTTTGATCCGCGTGTCCATTTGGGCTCTACTACATATAAAATTGAATCCAGTGAAGGGTCTTAAAATGTGGAGGGAAAACATCGTTATCATAGATCTCATGTCAATTTTCTTACCCCCAAAAATTCTCATAAGGCCTTTGAAAAATTGTTTTTATACGCTAAACCCTGATTCCTTAAAACTCCAACTACTATAACGTATGATTCGGGTGTTCGTTCAGCCTATACCGCGTATCAAATCAAATATTGCGATGTTCTCTACACTAAGGTAAGCCATGGTAACCCTTTATCACCTTAATTAATGAAAAACTAAGTATATAGTCACCATACCCTGGTTTTTTGACATTTGGTATCCAATCAAATTGATATAACTAATGCTCCAAGTGTATGTTTAGTCAATACCACATATCAAATTGAATATTGTAATGCGATCTACACCATAATGACCAATCAGTTCCCTTAACCACAAATTTTTAGTCCAAAAAATCCCAAAAGGAATCCAAAACCAATTTTTTAGCCACTTTTTCCCAATTATTTTAACATTTGATGTATTTTAATCCTCATTTAAGGGGGTATTTTCTCTCTTTTCAATGGGGAATAAATTTATTCCCATATATTAAATTCATATTGATATTGTTTCCATTAATTTTTTTTTAATTTTTTCATAATTTATTGTCACATTATAATCAAGTATAAAACAACATGTACAGATGTTTTATATATTAAAAAATGAAAATTTAATTTTATAAATAAATCATTAAATATTTTTAACTATAATATATATTTCTCAATATATAATCTATATCTAAATAAAAAATAATAACCATTTATAAATTAATATATATAAATATGGATATATAGTTAATAATATATATATAAATTTAAATATATATATATGTGTGTGTGTATATATAAACATATATATATATATAAATATAATGAAAAATAATGAAATATATAGATATATCCTAAAATTTAAAACAAAATAGTATAGTGGAGTTGAAAAGGTATTGGTTTATAAAAAAAGGGTCTTAGGATCGAAACTCGCTGGAGGCATGGGAACACACTAGGGGTGGGATTATCTAAAGTGATGATAAGGCGTTATAGGATGTGATGACAAAGGGGGTGCAATGATAAAGGGGGTGGGGGCGTGATGAAAATTAAACCCTTTATCGATAGGGACTTTTTTTCCTACCAATATAACTTTTACTTCAATTGAATTCAATGACTAAAATTACCACTTTTCATTTTAATAATCATCAAATCCTCTCTATGAAAAAAATAAAAAATAGTAATTCTTTAATATTTCAAAATATATTTTTTTCACTTAATCAAATGTAATGTGTTTGATTAATAATGATACGAGATATGAAATACTTATGTGAATAATGTTTTATTGTCGTAAAAATTAAATATATTAAAATATAATTAAACTAAACATAATTATTAACATTAATTAAGTGAGTGTAAGAAGTGGTTATTTATTCATGGATAAATAAATATTGTTTTGATAAAAGACATGTTTTTATTCATTATTATGTATATAAATTTTAAATTCTAAATCTAAAAAAATTTATATTCATAATTAAAAAATTTACAAAATAAGATTTCTTTAGAATATTACTAAAAAGTTTTTTAATAGTGAAAAATACCTCAACTTTTAGAACAATATTATTGTTTGTCGGAGTATAGTAATCATGAGGGGGTGAATTGAGTATCTATTAAAATTTATGTTAAAATGGTTACAAAAAAAATAATACACACTAAATGCCTTTTTTCCGTAGTGGTTGAAAAGTGGAAAATTATTTCTTTGGATTGAAGGAAATTTTTTATTTCTTTCACTTTTGATAAAAAATACACACTTTACCATTTGGATATTCTAGTTTGGGTAGATCCTTAAATAATATTTTTCTAGTTATATTTCTATCAGAGTGAATATTATATGTCTTAGTCTTCTATTCAGATCGAATAAACATTGTGAAATACACATAAACATGAATCATTTTGAGAAACTAATGAATCCAAGTTAACAGAATATACATTTTCATTTCTTAATGAATAAAATACAAATTTATTTTAATAATTAAAAATATTAAAAGATTCATTTTCAAATTTGACATAAATTCCAACATCACATACTTCCAAAATACTAATAATATTATATTTTAGTCCATAAAAATTGTACTTTAGAAAATAAAACTGAGTTTGAGTTACCAATTTGGCATAGGCTGATTATTTTTCCATTGGCATTATCATGGAATGAGTCATGTCCACTATCAATATTTATTAGGTTCTTAAATCATGAATAATCTTCTTTAATGTTTCTTGAACACCCACTATCCATGTACCATAATATTTTATAGGAGCTCTTTCAAAAAATTTCCTACAAAATGGTTAAATAAGGATATAATTTGGTATCCATATTTTTTTTTGTTACAGTGATATTAGAAACTGGTGTTTCAGGAACCCACATATAACTCATAGGATTCCTATACGAATTGTATAAAGTATTTGAGAAATAAATTGTATTTGGTCCAGAGAATATCAAAATAGTAGAGGTCGTATAATAGTTTGAGCTAGTAAAATGTTTTCTTGAACTAGAAATAAAGACGTCTGTTCTAGATTTAGCTACAAAATTGGTTTTTCCAACATTCCATTCACCAGGTTCATAGCCAATACCAATAGTGTATTTTGTGTCAATTTTTAAACCTATCATCTGTACCAAAACATCTTTACCATTAGTAAGCATTTCAATGTCCCTTTTCAATTTCTCATTAGATAGATTCAATTCACTATTTTCTTTGAGTAATTAAAAATTTTTCTCTCTTTCTAGATTATGATTATAATTAATAGTTAAAGACACAACATATGGTATCTATATATAATTTTATTTATCTTTTATTTCATTACATGTCTCTTCATGTATATTTCAATATGCAAACACCTCTTCTTTGGACATCATTTTTTATTCTCTTTTTTCTTCACAATAATATAAATTATGTACATGAGAGTTTAGGGTTACCTCAGATGTGTTTTTCATGAAACACATATTGGATTTGTTATCTTTTTCATCAAGTGAAGACACTGAGTCACTTGAACTATCCCCAGAATCACTCCATGTTTCTTTCATTTCCTTTTTATGCATTCTATATTTATAATCATATTTCCTTTTATACTTGAGATTTGGAAATTTTACCTTAACATGTCCCCTTCACATACATTCATAACATTCAATATCATCAAACATGTAATTTATTTTCCAATATTTATTCTGTCATTTCTTTTGATTATATCATCCTTTGATGTTAGGTGTTTTGAAAATTTTGTTAATTTTTAAAAAATTTTTGATCCTTTTGGATAATTGAGCCATCTCCTCATCATTTTCCGGTGAATATGGTTTACAACATGAAAATTCTATAGATACTTGCAGTTTCTCATTTTCTTATGTTTAGAGGTAGCTGTCTTAAATGCCACATATTTTATTTTGGGTTTATCATCCTATTCCATATTGACATTCTGTTATTCTTCATACATAATTAGTTTCCTAATTAGATCATTGATAGGAAATTTGATGAAGTCACTTGATTCTATAATAGAGAAAAATGTTCATCTCCATATTTCAGGTTATAATTTTAGAATCCTCATGATTTTTTCTTGGGAGGTAACTTCTCTTCCCAAAGATATCATTGTGTTGAAAGTTTTTTTAACCTGATATACATGTCAAAAATAGGATCATCGGGCTTCATTTTAATGTTATCATATTTAATAGTATAATTATTAACTCTCACTTATTTCACATTAGTGGATCACTCATGTGAGATAGACAAAATATCTCAAATTTCATGGGTTGTTTTACATGAAAATATTCTATAAAATTCCTCATATCATAAAGAGTATTATAAGGCATTAATGGATTTCTTTATTGTTATAAGTAGTTATAGTTGGGTCATTAAAAGTAGTTCTATTAGTAACATGAATCATATACTCACCTACGATTGAAAAACTAATTTCAAAACCCATACATTCTAAATGAATTTTCATTTTATTTTCCATTGGGCATAGTTAGATCCATTAATAAATGGAGGAATATTTTATGTTGAACCTTATTTTATATTGTATGAAGTAATGAAATAATTATAAAGAGATATAAATTTAGAATAAACAGAAATTTAAATATCATTAAAGTACAACTAAAATCACAGTTGATAAGATATTAAAATAGATCCCTAATAAAAATAAACACATCGGATACCAAATGTTTGTCGGAATATAGTACTCAAGAGGTGGGTTAATGGAGTATCTATAAAAAAATTATCAAATGTTTACTTAAAATATTCCCCAATAAAAATGTATACATGCCAGTTAATCAAGGTAATAATATTATAAACGTTTTCCTATTCAAATAACTTCTCAAAAGATTTATTAATTATCTGTGATATAGATTTGAGTTATTGGTAAAACATTTTATGCCGTTATAATAAGGAAAAATAGCTATAACTTCTATAAAAAAACAAACTATCAATGTAAAATCTAATTTTCCTAAAATATACAGCAATTCCTAGAAACCCCAAATTAAAAGATATAGTAGATAAACAATTGGATTAGTCTCAAACGGAGTAATAATACACTCTACATGGTGAACACCTACCAACAAGCCGTGTATATAGATAAGAGATTGATCTTCACACTAGATCAGGTTAAAACAGCAGTACACAAGACTATTGAGGTCACACGAACTCTTCCACTATTTTTCATGGGAATAAGCTACCAGGATACACAAGGACCTCTTCCACACTTATCTGTGAGAGTAAATAGATGTAAGATGATATGTGAGGAAGGATATCTTGTGTCCTTCAATTTAATACAAGAGATAGTGTGTGTTTTTAAAAGAGACACATACACACTATTCGAAAGCTAAAAAAGTACACAATAGTGAAAAGATTATTTTAAATGATTGAAAGTGCTCTGGGTGTTATTATATGATGCTTTGGACATGTATGATGAAGTAGATGTAATTAATGAGTCCTACTATGAAAAACAGAGTATCGTAATTCCAGTACTCTGGTTTCCAATTCGAATTTCATGAACCGCCTTCACCATGATGAGAGAAAGGATATCAATTTTATAGACCCTTCCATCTTCATGTTGAAAGAAATATAATGACCCCTCGCGACCCGCCTCCAATGCGTCTGAGAGTGGCGACTATCACCAAGTGTATAAAATCACACAAATAATGGAAGGCATTACCCTTTTTATTTAGTTGGATCAAGAGATAAGATAGTAAATCCCAACAACTCCAAAAACCGGATGTCAAAATAATGAAAAAATTAATCCATTCCCAAATTCATGTCCAAAATTAAAATCTACAAAAGTAAAAGGACACCCTAAAAGAAAGTACCTAGAAAAGAGAAACTGCAACAACAATTATTTCAACGTCAGGGCTAGTACAGTCTGCATGATCCCTGATGTCCTCCTAGAAACCTGAATGTATTTTATATTAATAGGGTGAGTATACATGTATATTTAGTAAGGAAAACCAAAATCTCCTTTTCACATGTGGGGAGGCATTCTAATACCACATGTGAAAAGGAGAAAACTGAAGCACCTAGAAAGGATTTTGTCCATACAAACCACACAAGTGTACACTCACCATATAATTCAAGTATAGTAATTTAATATTAATGGCACGTCAATATTTGGGTGCCTCGTGCCACTTTATCACTGGTTATTGAAGACATAATATGTGTCAGGCCTCTCCCGCTATTCTCACTACAGTCCCACTATCATACGCCGCCCGCATACACCTAGGATATAACCACACATCCCTCCCGCAAACACCTGGGACACAACCACACATCCCTCCCACAATAACATGGGCCACAAAAACCACACATAACCATGCCCATAAATAACTGGGCTAGAAAAACTACCGCCACACCCAAAAAAACCTGGACCTTATCTCGAAGACACTTGGGAAATAACCAGCCCACTTACACCTGGGCCAACCACCAAAACTACCATGCGTGAAGAATATTTGGCTATAATGGACCTCAGACCGTCACAGCCTGCCTGAAGGATCTGGGGGAACTCCCCCCTTTCCTCCTGTACACACTTATTTGGGGGAAAGATATGGTTAGATTATAGACTCAATGGACCCTTTATCATTTTATAGAAATTATTCTCCATTATAAGTCAACATAGGTTTCTATTAAACCCTTAATCATTATATTCTAAATAGATTTTATTTATAATATATATATTTAATTTTTATTTTAGTTTATAAGGTAGATAAGATCAACTCCTAATAAGGAGTAGAGTCCATTTCCTTCATATTTCAAAATAAGATGGAGGACTCCACTTTCTATAAGGTTGGAATCCTTTTCTTCTATACATCACTGTAAAAACACTAGTCTTCAAGATGAAAATAATTTCAAGCTGCAATTACCAGGTTTTCATTATTATAATGTAACTAGATTTAAAAATCATTATTCCTCTTTATTCTTCTCCATGAATTCAATATATATCTATACTAGATATGGATATGGAATTCAATTTTCACCTTCTCGTAATATATATATATATATATATCAATATTCTAAAACTCTCTCTTCTACCCATATGAATCAAGTAATCAATATTGATCACCACTCACTACATTTCCTCCCATGAAACCCATTTAAATAAATGAGCCATTTTTAAAAAATACATTCCATTAATTTTTCCAGATGTAGTTACTTAATGGGTCTTCATGAGATATTTTTTAAAACCAATTAATATATTGGTTTTCCTTATCCAAATTTACCCTAAAATATCATGGGAAGAACCCTTTTGAATAATAATAGAATTACCATGATATTTTTTCATAATCATAATGGTATAGTGAATAATTATATATATAATTATCATTAACATAGATCACAAAATTCATTACTACATCTTTTTTCTAATTCATAAAGACTAAAATACAACATGCCTATCTACATTTCAGGGTTCTATTTAAGAACCAATTTTTAATTTTTTTAGATAGAACATAATGGCATTTAAATTCATGTGTTTGGAATCTTTGTTTTACACAAGGATTTTGAAATCCAAAACTAATGTGTTTGGAATATCCATTTTCCCCATAGAAACATGATATCCCTAGATTTTACATGATGTGGTGAATAGTGTGGACTTTACCAAACTTCTCATCTATTTGTTTTCATAACTAGAACATTCCATGTATAGCCCAACTATAATATATTTGAATAGGTATACTAGACAAAGAAAAAATCCAATTCATTTAGATTTCTCAAATTTACCACATATTCTGAGAGGAAAAAAATGTTAATCAATATTCACCATCATAATATTCTATGATTTTCAAAAAATATAGATTCTGACTCTTTATTAAAATATTCATCATCTTTATAATTTTTTTCTATACATGAGTAAATCTCTAAATCCATATGAGATAGATATAATCCCTCCCCTTTTATTGATAGACAACAACCTATATATTTTAGATTTTATTGATTATTTTCCTCCACCCTTGTTAATAAAATACAAAAAGTTCTTTCAATATAAAATTTGCAACCCATATAACAATATTGAAAAAATGTGTCTTTATACCTATATTTTTCCTTTCATTCCACTCCCCTATATCTCTATACACTATAAAGGTTCTTATATTAGCTTAAATTTCCCCTTTTCTAATAATCACTATAAAAAAAATTCAATTATATTAAGTAAAATTATGATGGTGAAAGATGATCCTCTTTAGATCATGATATTCAAGAACGGTTGAAAACCATCTCAAGAAATTTGATATCGTAAAATAACATAGAAAATAATGACTTTTTCATCCATTTGTTAATCATCAAGAAAAAACATTAGTATGTTCATACCACATCTACAACAGCCAATGTCCTTCAGCATTTTGATTCAAATACTACTGACACAACTTTTGTTTCCTACACATTTTAATGGATTTTTTGGATATTTTTCCCACATATTTTTCTATATGTTTGGAAATAAATTCCATTTTTCTCACATTCAATATTCAACCACTACTAGAAAATAGGGTTTATATAGTGATTAGGTTTTAAAAGAACTATATATAAGAGTGGTTAAAAACCCCTCTTTCTCTGCACTATAAAAAGTACAATTAAAGGGGGGCCTTTATCAGTGATTGTATAAAAGAACTGATAAAACCACATATCATCACTAGTAAAAAATAGCTGATAAAGGGTATATTTCAAAAAAAATCATTAAAAATATTTATTTATGTATTTATTTATAAATGTATTTATTTTTAAAAATATATAATATTTTTTTTAAATATGTTTAAGATAATGCAATATACAAATTTACACATAATATATTTGATATTCAGTGAATATGGCTAGTAGCTCATGAAAATCGCTATAAACCAAAATTATATGGAAAAAATGATAATAAATATTGAAAAAATGATAATAAATATTGAAACCCTTAAACCCCATAAAAACATTAAGAAACCCTAAAAAACCCAAAATCAACCATAACATTTTATCTGAGAGTCCATTTTAGATGAACAATCAATCATGTTAAAGATTATAAAATGAGATTAATCCAAATGAGATTTAAATTGAATGATTATCAAGGGAATAAAATATATTATAGTTTCAAAACGCTAGTATGTCAAACTTGTACTTAAAAAGACCATTAATTTTGATCCGAGTGTCCATTTGGGCTCCACTACATATAAAATCGAAGCCAATGAAGCGTCTTAAAATGTGGAGGGAAAATATTTCTATCATAGATCTCATGACAATTTTTTTACCCCCAAAAATTCTCATAAGGCCATTGAAAAATTGTTTTTATACGCTATACCCCGATTCCTTAAAACTCCAACTACTATAACATATGATCCGAGTGTCCGTTCAACCTATACCACATATCAAATCAAATATTGTGATGTTCTCTACACCAAGGTAACCCATGGAAACCCTTTATCACCTTAATTAATGAAAACCTAAGTATATAGTCACCATACCCTGGTTTTTTGACATTTGGTATCCAATCAAATTGATATAACTAATGCTCCAAGTGTCTGTTTAGTCAATAACACATATCAAATTGAATATTGTAATGCAATATACACCATAATTACCCATCAGTTCCCTTAACCACAAATTTTTAGTCTAAAAAATCCCAAAAGGAATCCAAAACCAATTTTTAGCCACGTTTTCCCAATTATTTTAACATTTGATGTATTTTAAGCCTCATTTAAGGGGGCATTTTCTCTCTTTTTAATGGGGAATAAATTTATTCACATATATTAAATTCATATTGATATTATTTCCTTTAATTTTTTTAATTTTTTCATAATTTATTGTCATATTATAATCAAGTATAAATCAACATGTACCGATGTTTTATATATTAAGAAATGAAAATTTAATTTTATTAATAAATAATTAAATATTTTTAACTATAATATATATTTCTCTATATATAATCCATATATAAATTAAAAAATAACCATTTATAAATATATATATATGGATATATAGTTATTAATATATATATATATTTAAATATATATATGTGTGTGTATATATATAAACATATATATATATATGGATATAAAAATATTGAAAAATAATGAAATATATATAGATATATCCTAATATTTAAAACCAAATAGTATAGTGGAGTTGAAAAGGTATTGGTGTATAATATAAGGGTCTTAGGATCGAAACTTGCTGGAGGCATGGGAACATACTGGGGGTGGGATTATCTAAAGTGATGATAAAGCGTTATAGGATGTGATGACAAAGGGGGTGCAATGATAAAGGGGGTGGGGAATGATGAAAATTAAACCCTTTATCGATAGGGCCATTTTTCCCTACAAATATAACTTTTACTTCAATTGAATTCAATGACTAAAATTACCACATGTCATTTTAATAATCATCAAATCCTCTCTATGAAAAAAAAATCAAAATTGTAATTCATTAATATTTCAAAATATATTTTTTTTTCATTTAAAAATATGTAATATGTTTGATTAATTATGATACGAGATATTAAATACTTATGTGAATAATGTTTTATTGTCGTAAAAAATTAAATATATTAAAATATAATTAAACTAAACATAATTATTAACATTAATTAAGTTAGTCTATGAAGTGGTTATTTATTCATGGAAAAATAAATATTATTTTGATAAGAAACATGTTATTATTAATTCTTATGTATATAAATTTTAAATTCTAAATCTAAAAAAAATAAATTCATCATTAAAAAATTTACAAAAGAGGATTTCTTTATAATATTACTAAAAAGTTTTTTAATAGTGAAAAATACCTCAACTTTTAGAACAATATTATTGTTTGTCAGAGTATAGTACTCACGATGGGGGTAAATTGAGTATCTATTAAAATTTATGTTAAAATTATTACAAAAAAAAATACACAGTAAATGCCTTTTTTGCCGTAGTGGTTGAAAAGTGGAAAATTATTTCTTTGGATTGAAGGAAATTTTTTGTTTCTTTCACTTTTGATAAGGAATATACACTATATAATTTGGAAACTCTAGTTTGGGTAGATCACTAAATAACATTTTTCTAGTTATATTTCTATCAGAGTGAATATTAAGTGTCTTAGTCTTCTATTCAGATCAAACACACTTTGTGAAATACACATAAACATGAATCATTTTGAGAAACTAATGAATCCATGTTAATAGAATATACATTTTCATTTTGTAATGAAGACAATACAAATTTATTTTAACAATTAAAAATATTAAAAGATTCATTTTCATATTTTACATGAATTCCAACATCACATACTTGCAAAATACTAATAATATTAAATTTTAGTCCATAAAAAATGTACTTTAGAAATTAAAACTGAGTTTGAGTTACCAATTTGGCATAGGCCGATGATTTTTCCTTTGGCATTGCCACAGAATGAGTCAGGTCCACCATCAATATTTATTAGGTTCTTAAATCATGAATAATCTTCTTTCATGTTTCTTGAACACCCACTGTCCATGTACCATAATATTTTATAGGAGCTCTTTCAAAAAATTTCTTACAAAATGGTTAAATAAGGATATAATCTGGTATCCATATTTGTTTTGTTACAGTGATATTAGAAATTGGTGTTTCAGGAACCCACATATAACTAATAGGATTCCTATAGGAATTGTATAATGTATTTGAGAAATAAATTGTATTTGGTCCCAAAAATATCAAAATAGTAGAGGTCGTATAACAGTTTGAGCTAGTAAAATGTTTGCCTGAACTAGAAATAAAGATGTCTGTTCTAGATTTAGCATCAAAATTGGTTTTTCCAACATTCCATTCACCAGGTTCATAGCCAATACCAGTAGTGTATTTTGTGTCAATTTTTAAACCTATCATCTGTACCAAAACATCTTTACCATTAGTAAACATTTCAATGTCCTTTTTCAATTTCTCATTAGATAGATTCAATTCACTGTTTTCTTTGAGTAATTAAAAATTTCTCTCTCTTTCTACAGTATGTTCATAATTAACAGGTAAGGACACAACATATGGTATCTATAAATACTTTCATTTATCATTTATTTTATTACATGTCACTTCATGTATATTTCAATATGCAAACATCTCTTCTTTGAACATCGTTTTTGATTCTCTTTTTTCTTCACAATAATATAATTTATGTACATGAGAGTTTAGGGTTACCTCAGATGTTTTTTTCATGAAACACATATTGGATTTGTTATCTTGTTCATCATCTGAAGACACTGAGTCACTTGAACAATCCCAAGAATCAATCCATGTTTCTTTCATTTCCTTTTTATGCATTCTATATTTATCATCATATTTCCTTTTATACTTGAGCATTGGAAATTCTACCTTAACATGTCATCTTCACATACATTCATAACATTCTATATCATCAAACATGTAATTTATTTTCCAATATTTATTCTATCATTCCTTTTGATTATATCATCCTTTGATGTTAGGTGTTTTGAAAATTTTGTTAATTTTTAAAAAATTATTGAACCTTATGGATAATTGAGCCATCTCCTCATCACTGTCAGGTGAATATGGTTCACAGTATGAACATTCTATTGATACTTGCAGTTTCTCATTTTCTTATGTTTAGAGGTAGCTGTCTTAAATGCCACATATTTTCTTTTGGGTTCATCATCCCCTTCCATATTGACTTTTTGTTATCCTTCATAAATAATTAGTTTCTTAATTAGATCATTTATAGGAAATTTGAAGAAGTCACTTGATTCTATAATAGAGAAAAAAGTTCATCTCTATATGTCAGGTTAGAATTTGAGAATCCTCATGATTTTTTTTGGGAGGTAACTTCTCTTCCCAAAGATATCATTGTGTTGACAATTTTCTTTTACCTAAGATACATGTCAAAAATAGGATCTTCGGGCTTCATTTTAATGTTATCATATTTAATAGTATAATTATTAACTCTCACTTATATCACATTAGTGGATCACTCATGTGAGATAGACAAAATATCTCAAATTTTAGGGGTTGTTTTACATGAAAATATTCTATAAAATTCCTCATATCATAAAGATTATTATAAGGCATTAATGGATTTCTTTATAGTTATAAGTAGTCATAGTTGGGTTGTAAAAGTAGTTCTATTAGTATCATGAATCATATACTCACCTACAATTGAAAAACTAATTTCAAAACACATACATTATAAATGAATTTTCATTTTATTTTACATTGGGCATAGTTAGTTCCATTAATAAATGGAGGAATATTTGATGTTGAACCTTCTTATATATTGTATAAAGTAAAGAAATAATTATAAAGTGATATAAATTTAGAATAAACAGAAATTTAAATATCTTTAAAGTTCAACTATAATCATAGTTGAGAAGATTTTAAAATAGATCCTTAATAATAATAAACTCATTGGATACCAAATGTTTTTCGGAGTATAGTACTCAAGAGGTGGGTGAATTGAGTATCTATAAAAAATTTATCAAATGTTTACTTAAAAATATTCCCCAATAAAAATGTATACATGCCAGTTAATCCAGGTAATAATATTACAAACATTTTCCTATTCAAATAACTTCTCAAAAGATTGATTAATTATCTGGGATATAAATGTGAGTTATTGATAAAACATTTGATGCCATTATAATAAGGAAAAATAGTTATAACTTCTATAAAAACAAACTATCAATGTAAAATCTAGTTTTCCTAAAATATACAGCAATGCCGAGATACCCCAAATTAAAAGATAGAGAAGATAAACAAGTGGATTAGTCTCAAACGGAGTCATAATACACTCTACATGGTGAACACCTACCAAAAAGTCGTGTATATAGATAAGAGATTGATCTGCACCCTAGATCAGGTTAAAACAGCAGTACACAAGACTATCAAGGTCACATGAACTCTTCCACTATTTTTCAAGGGAATAAGCTACCAGGCCACACAAGGACCTCTTCCACACTTATTTGTGAGAGTAAATAGATGTAAGATGATATGTGAAGAAGGATATCTTGTGTCCTTCAATTTAATACAAGAGATATTGTGTGTTTTTAAAAGATACACATACACACTGTTCGAAATATAATAATAGTATACAATAGTGAAAAGATGATTTTAAATGAATAAAAGTGCTCTGGGTGTTATTCTATGATGCTCTGGACATGTATGATAAAGTAGATTCAATTAATGAGTCCTCCTATGAAAAACAGAGTATCGTAGTTCTAGTGATCTGGTTTCCAATTCGAATTTCATGACCTGCCTTCACCATGATGAGAGAAAGGATATCAATTTTATAGACCCTTCCTTCTTCATGTTGAAAGAAATATAATGACCCCTCACAACCTGCCTCCAATTGGTCTGAGTGTGGAGACTATCAGTAAGGGTATAAATTCACACAAATAATGGAAGGCATTACCCTTTTTATTTAGTTGGATCAGGAGATAAGATAGTAAATCCCAACAAATCCAAAAACAGATGTCAAAATAATGAAAAAATCAAACCATTCCTATATGCATGTCCCAAATTAAAATCTACAAAAGTAAAAGGACACCCTAAAAGAAAGTACCTAGAAAAGAAAAACTGCAGCAACAATTATCTCAATGTCAGAGCTAGTACATTTTGCATGATCCCTGATGTCCTCCTAGAAACCTAAATGTATTTTATATTCATAGGGTGAGTATACATGTATATTTAATATGGAAAACCAAAATCTCTTTTTCACATGTGGGGAGGCATTCTAATGCCACATGTGAAATAGAGAAAACTGAAGCACCTAGAAAGGATTTTGTCCATATAAACCACACAAGTGTAAACTCACCATATAATTCAAGTATAGTAATTTAATATTAATAGCACGTCAATATTTGGGTGCCTCGTTCCACTTTATCACTGGTTATTGAAGACACCATATGTGTCAGACCTCTCCCGCTATTCTCACTACAGTCCCACTATCATACCCCGCCCGCATACACCTAGGATATAACCACCCATCCCTCCCGAAAACTCCTGGGTCACAACCACACATCCCTCCCACAATAACATGGGCCACAATAACCACACGTAACCATGACAATAAACAACTGGGCCAGAAAAACTACCGCCACACCTGAAAAAACCTGGACCTCATCTCAGAGACACTTGGGAAACAACCTGCCCACTTACACCTGGGCCAACCACCAAAACTACCCTGCCAGAAGAATTTTTGGCTATAATGGACCTCAGGCCGTCACAGCCAGCCCGAAGGATCTTGGGCTACTCGGGAAATGGATTAGAAAATGAGTTAATAACCAACCAGTCATTGGAGTGCTAGGAAAAACACCCTCCCCCATGAAATGGGGGTGTTTGGTAAAAAGTACTCAACTTGGGTGGGCGCAAATAAAAAACATAAGAACTATATTATACATATAGGTATAAAACAATAATCTCATCCTAAGGGTTCCAAACTAACCAAACACAAACACCCTCATTACAATTCATTCATAAGAAACACAACAACCAGGACCATGTCTCAACTCATTCCCAGAAAACAATTCCCCATTGAACCCATTATAATTTCATATTCAAGTGATTCCATTTGAATAAATTCTTCACTATTGGGAAATTATCAGGAATAGCCACAAGCCAAGGAATAAAAAAAACATCCAAATATTAATTTAAGCATTCACACCCAGTTCTATATTAATGTCACATCAACAAAACCGATCTGTGAGATCCATTGTTGTACTAGAACCAAACCAAGCCCCACTATACGTCCCCACATGGCCTAAAAACAAAAAACCAACAACTGCACCATAATATAGGATCACATCCACATCCAAGTCACTTCCTAAGCATCAACTGTAAAAATCACCAGAACAGATCAATAATGTTTTCAAATTTTAATATACAATTCATTTAGTCACATCCTTCCATTTGGTTATCCGGGGTGATCACACAAGGATTATTTTTAATTGGGAATCCATTTAATCAACCATGTTTACATGATTAACCAGTATCTTTCTTACAGCCATTAAATCACATTAAAATATCTTGAAAAATAGAGTTTAATTACTGTGTATGAAAATACCACCAATGGCCACGATATTCAGTGGACATAAGCTCGTACAATTCAAAACAAATTATCGAGGTTAAATAGTAAAACAGTAACATCGAGCACACCCCCTTCAATATTTAAATTTCAGTTTATTATCTTTATTAAGGATTAGTTACACCCATCCCCCAAGGAATCATTTTCATACCCACCCCACATGATAAACAGTAAAGAGAGATGAATGAATACCCTAATTGAATGATATAATATCAATGTTTATCTCTGCGTGCCACGAACTGGTGATGTGCGACATGCATAGGAGTAACTTCGGGGACTCCCAGAATGAGCAGGAAAGGACAAAACACAAGCAAACCACTCACCTCGGGAAACAGACTCCAAACGCACCAAGGGAAGAAAATAACCATCCAAGAAGATGATAGAAAGAATTCTAGGGTGATATAAATATGAGATCCCAGTGTTACGGGATATTAATATGTTGCATGACTTTAAAGGCGGATCCGAATTTAACCATGTGGTTAGGTGGTTACACATGATGTAATTTATTGTAATTTAATAATTCTAATTGGGGAGGTGGCAGTAACATGTGTGAGATAAATTATTTTATTTAAATAGAGGAAAATCATGTTACAGATACACACAATTTGGGTTAGTTGAGGGATTACCCACTCATAGGAATTTGAAACCTGTTTATGGGAAAAACTAGCCTCAACAACATTTAAAAGGTTAAAAAGATGTAAATGTGGAGTTATAGGAAATACGAGGGAAGATAAACCCGACCAGACCATTTGGCACCGATCGGTGTCACCGATGATTTACACCACAATGACATCCTGCCATCGAGATTTCACACTTACAATCTGGACCTGATGGGTATAGGGTGTGCCAAACCCCAGAAATTTGGCAATGGGATGAGCTAGGAGGGTCTGGGTCATTACATTAGTTACGTCTTGAACTATTCTCATCCTCGAGAATCAAATCTAGACCGCAAGATAAGAGACGAGTCCGAACAAACACCTCGAAAGATACCTCTCAAGGAAAAACCACCCCAAACAGTCATACCAAACCCAAGGTTCACATTGTCCCGACAAACGAATTAGAGAGTTCAGACCTCCATGTCAATATACTATCCACTTTGGGAGGCACTGAATCACCCGCACGGGTTTAATCGGATACACCATAATGCATCATTATTTTGGATCAGGTCCTTCCTTCACCACATATAAGTACATTTCAAAAATATTCACAAGGTAAGGAAAAATAAATCTTACAAACCAACAAGGTCAGCCTTACATCACAAACAAGTACAAAATAAAACAAAACAAATCTCAAAACAGCATTGGGTAGTGGGCGCGCATCTATGCCTCCCATTTCCAGATACTCTATTTGAGGCCACCATACCTCCACAAAACACGAACTAATGGGATGGTTCTTCCATGAAACACTTTCTCCTTCCGATCCTAGATCCTCACCGGTCTCTCCACAAACATAGAATCATACCCTATATCCAACTCTCCCCAGTCAATGATATGGTAGGCATTGTGTAGATATCGACAAATATGGGAGACGTGGAAAACCTTAGGGATCCTTTCCATTTGAGGTGGAAATACTAGCTGATATGCCACCTCACCCACTCTCCCCAACACTTCGAGGTTCCTGAGGAACCTAGGATAGAGCTTTATCACCTTGCTGAACCTTAACTTCCCACGTCAAGGGGAAACCTTCAAGAACACATGATATCCAACTGTGATCTCTAAGGGCCTCCTCCTATGATTGACATATGACTTATGACAGTTCTGGGATGCCATCATCCTCCCACTCACATGTTGAACCTTCTCTATTGTGCTCTGCACTACCGCTAGGCCAAAAACACTTACCTCCCCAACATCGGTCCAACACACAGGTGAACTACACGGCCTCAAATACATGGCTTAAAATGATTCCATGCCACTAATAGAGTGGTATAAATTATTTTAGGAAAACCCAACTAACGGAAAATGTTATTCCCATTACTCTCTAACGTCCAAAACTCAGGACCATAACATATCCTCCAATGTATGGATGGTTTTCTATGTCTTCCCATCTATCTGGGGGCGGAAAGTAGTGTTGATGCATAGATGGGTTCCAAATGCATGTTGCAATATCTTCTAGAATCATGAGGTAAACCATTTATCCCTATCCAAGACTATGTACCTCAGAACTACATGCAACCGCACCACCTCATCCATGTATCATCGTGCTATGACATCCACAACACTCGACTCTATTAACAGCAGAATGTGAGATGATTTCCTTAACAGGTATACCACTACCTATATATAATCACAGCCTCCTTGAACCCATGGTAGTCATATGACCAAATCCATTGATATGTGATCCCTCTTCCATTCAAAGAAATCTAAAGGCTGTAAAAATCTCCTAGGACACAGTGACCATCCTTCACCTGATGAAACACCAGGCACCTTGTCACGAACTCCACCACTGCCCATTTGACCCCAGGCCACCAAAAATGTTCCCTCAGGCCTCGGTACATCTTGGAATACATATGGTTTACCGCTTCTAGTGAGTTATGTATCTCACAGAGATCTCTTCCATGAATCATCTCTGGGATGAATAGCTTCCCTTAGAAAAGTGTCTCATTCTTACCATCCTCCGACCACCCTTCAAGAGAATTTACATGGTTAACCTAATCATGGATCACAACACTCTCTATGTCTCTCTAATGAGACACCTACACCTACTGTAGTAGATCAGACTGTACTTTCATCTTAAATAGACATCATCTACCACTATACCCCTTACATATAGGTGTAGGGTAGCCAAGTCCTTCATTGCCTTCCAAACAACCACATATTCATGAAAGGATTCCCTCCGTGAATTACTTCTTAAGGAATCATCTACAACATTACCCTTAACTTCTGTGTAAGATTTCTCCAAGTTTTAGTCCTAAAAAAATTCCACCCACCTTCATTGTCACATGTTCAGGACCCGCCGGGTAAAGAAAATGTTCAATCTCATTCGATATGTGAAGACAAAAAATTTCTCCATGATGAGGTAAAGCCACCACAACTTCAACACAAACACCACTGGTTAATTTTCTAGGTCATGGGTGGCATAGTTACCCTCATGATGACGTAACTTCCTAGACCCATAAGATATCACTCTCTACTACTGCATCAGCACACACCCCTGGACAAGTCTAGAAGTATCAAAAAACACCTCAAACAACTACCCTTCTTCTAGAAACCTCAGCACTGGGGCACGAACAAACTTCCCCTTTAGATAACTGAAGGCTTCCTATAAAAGATCACTCCACATGTAGTCGTGATCCTTTCTGGTAAAATATGTCAAAGGAGTTTCTACATGAGAGAAGTCAGGTACGAACCTCCGTTAATAGTCTTCCAAATCCAGAAAACTATGAACCTCTATCACATTCTCTGGTGCATCCTAAGAAACAACTGCTTCAAACTTTTTTGGATCGATCGCTAACCCTTTTTGACACACCATGTGTCCAATTAAATGAACTTTTCCTATCATGAACATACAATTGGAAAATTTCTCATAGATATGGTGGTGTCAAGGGATTTATAAGACTATCCTGAGGAGATTAATATTCTCCTCCTCTGATATTGATTAGATAAAAATTTCATCAATGAACACAATGATGAACCGGTCCAGAATCTCAATGAAAATAGAGTTCATGAGCCCCATGAGCACAACAAGTGTGTTCTTAACACCGAACGACATGATTAGGTACTCAATGTGCCCATACCTATACCTGAAAGTAGTATTCGGAATATCACTATCTTTCAAACTTAACTGGAGATTACTAGACTACCGATTTATATTAGAGAACCAACTTGCTCCCCTCAGATGGTCAAAGAGATCATCTATCATTAGGAGAGGGTAATTGTTCTTGACCGTTACCTGATTTATTCTCCAGTAGACTATGCACAGCATGTGACCCCCATATACCATCTTCACGAACATAACCTAAGCACCCAATGGTGACACAATAGGTCAGAAAAAACCCTTCATCATCAATTCATCAATTTGAATCTGCAACTCCCACAACCTTGTAGGAACCATTCGATAAGGAGCCATCAAAATCTGACGTGCATAGTGTTGCAAGTCTATCTTGAATTCCACATCATGTCGAGGGGGTAGAGTCTCCACTTCTTTAGGGAATACATCCATGAAATCACTGATGATTCACAGGACTTCCACCATCTTTGTATCCGTCAACACCACTGACCGCTCTGCTAAAAAGGAAAGCATGGGAACTACTCTTCTGTTGCCTTCTGGGAAACATTACTCGCCAGCGAAATTCACATGTTGGCCATCCTCATCAGAGAACATGATCTTCTTCGAAAACAGTTGATAACAGTGTGCATATAAAAGATCCAGTCCACGCCTAGGATGACATCAGACGATTGTTTCTATAATAGTAGAAGATCCCTGCTAGGTTGATTTAGCCCAAACATCAATCTACATCCTCGAAAAATGTTAAACAATTTGGTCTTTCCTCCGATTAGAGTACTCAAAATAGGGTTATTGGAAGTCTCTCAGTGTCTAATCCCAGAGAACGGTCCAAAATGGGTTCAATAAAAGAGTGTGAAGCTCTTGTATCAAACAAGTCATAGACAATAGTACTAAACAAGCTAAACGTTCCTCGAACGACTTTCATCTCTACTGGAACTGCTGCCTCTATGGAGTTCAACTGCCCACGCCCAGTTCCTCTATCCCTCTAATGTTGGCTGCCTACCCGAACAGGACTTATTTGAGGTCCCTGAGGATTACCCTGAGGATGACCTCCTCCAATAACATCTACTCTCGGGGAGCGTGAGCTCACTGTCCCTGATGCTGCTGCTACAGAAAGGGCCTAGATAGAAGCTGAAACTACTGGGGTGGGCACTGAATTTGCCCACCCACTATACTGAACTCTGTCTGGGCACTGATCTTGATTATTCCCAAGGCTACCATAGTTGAAGCACCACTTTCCTGGGCCCACATGGAAAGGGAGAGGACCGGGAGATCGAAACTAGAATTTCCGGGCCCTTCCCCCCACTAGTCGAAACATAGAAGGACCTGATGCTGGAGGACTGCTTCTAACTGCCTTCCCCTTTGACGACCCAAATGGATTCCCTCTCATAGTATACCTCCTTGCATGTGCATCTGTTCTACCACTACATACTTCTTATGGACATCCATGTACGTCGGTATGGTGAAGGGTGTAATTGCATACTAAAGAGAAGGGTGGAGTGCCACCTAATAACGTCTTTACCGAGAATCCTCCTATGGGAAAAGGTCCATAGAAAAATGAAGGAGATCCTTGAACTTTATCCCCAACTCCCTCACTAATAATCTCCCCTACTAGAGGAAGAGAAGCTCCTTCTTATTCTCAGCCTTCATCATGGAAGAGAAGAATTCTGCCTTGAACACCTTCTCGATGTCAATCCATGTAACCTCAACCTCCTTCTTCTCCCCATGGTAGAGAGTCCACCATTGAAGTGCCGCTCCCCACATCTGAATTATATCCATTGGAACAGAGTCCTCGATCGGAGCCTGTATCAAGAAGAAATCTATCTCCAGCTTCTCACACAAGCACTCTATCTCTATGTTCACGAGGCATTCCATGTACTTCCTAAGGGTCCGCCACTGAAAGGAAAAAATATTCCTCTTCCACTGGTCATCCTCCCCCTCTCGATCATCCCTCTTCTGATCATCCAGAACCGCCTCTGGAGCCTCGATCACCCGCACTACTCATGGTAGTCATCCAGGTGCCATAGATGCAATGTAAACAAGGAATTACTAAGCCTGAGTAGTGTAGAGGATTGCTTTTAAATTTTCATAGACTTCATATTCATTCTAAATCCCAAAAAATATACATGAAACACAAGAACACAAGTCATTATGTTGTATGTACCTTCCATAGTATATATACCTTGCAATATATGTAGCCTCACTTGGTCGTTCAGTAGGCCCAGAGTCCTTGAATCAAATCATGGGGGGCCCTGAAATCCTATTTCCTAGCTGGTATTCGCTAGCCTATTTCATGATCCAAGATTTTCTAACACTGTTTCCCTACCAACCCATCCAATCATCACTGTTCCAAACTTCTGACTCCATCTTATCTCTCACCCTCATCTTTGATACCATTCTGTCATGATCCGCCTTTACCATGATGGGAGAGGGGACAATATATTAGTAGACCCTTTATTCTTGAAGTTGAAATAGAGATAATGAAACCTGATACCCACCTTCAATAGGTCCTAGAGTGGCGACTAGCAACAAGTTTATAGAATCAAATTAATGATTGAAGGGATTACAGTTTTTTATTTTGTAGGATTGGGAGATAAGATAGTAAATATGAACAACACCAAAACTAGAGGTAAAATTATAGCCAAAATCAACCCATTCCCATATGCATGTCCAAATGTAAATGCTACAAAAGTTCAAGAAAATACAAAGGAAAGTAAAAATAAAAAAATACATCAACAACAACTTTTCCAAAGTCCAAGCAAGTATGGTCCCGCACAATCCCTGATGTCCTCCTAGAAACCAGAAAGAAGTTTATACATGTAGGGTGAGTATATAGGTATACTCAGTAGGGAAAACCAAAATCTCTCATGCACAAGTGGGGAGGTATTCTAATGCCCCGTGAGAAAAGGAGATAATTGAAGCACCTAAAAATGATTATATCCACTAAAACCTAACCAAGGCACATTCCCCAAATAACACAAGTCATGTAAAGTAATAATAAGAGCACATCAATATTTGGGTACCCTACACCACTTTCCCACTAGTTATTGAAGACATCCTATGGGTCAACCCTCTCCCACTATACTCACCACAGTCCCACTACCATACCCCGCCCGCAGTCACCTAGGCTATAACCAAACATCACTCCCGAAAACACCTGGGCCACAACAGCAAATCCCACCCACAAACACCTTTGAATCAACAAACACACGTAACCATGTATGCAAAAACCTAGGCCAGAACAACTACCGACACGCCCGAAGACACCGGGGACTCATCCCGAAGACACTTGGGAAACAACTTGCCTGCACACACCTGGTTCAACAACCACAACTACCCAGCCTGGAGAATCATGGTCTATAATGGACCTCATGCCATCATAGACTACCCAAAAGATCTTGGGCTACTCGGTAAAGGGAGCATAAAATGATCTAATAACCAGCCACTCATAGGAGTGTTGGAAAAAACACCAACCCCCATGAAATGGGGGTGTTTGGTACAATATACTCAACATGGTTGGGTCATGAGTAAGAAAAATCAGATCTATATTATACATATAGGTAACAAACACTCATCCCAACCTAGGGGTTCCCCAACTAGACAAACACAAACACCCTTGTTACAATTAATTCATAAAAAGTACCACAACCATGACCATGTCGAAACTCATTCCCAGAATACAGTTCCCCATTGAACCCATTCTAGTTTCATATTAATGTGATTTAATTTAAATGAATTATTCACTACTGGGAAATTAATATATATAGACACAAGCCAATGAAGGAAAAACAGCCAAATGAAAATTAAAGCATTCACACCTGGTTCTCTTCTAATGTCACTCAGAAAAATAGATCTGTGAGATCCCTTGATGTACTGGAACCAAACCATGCCCCACCATATGGCCCTAGATGACCTCAGATCTAAAAACCAACAACTGGACCATAATAGGGGATTCCATCCCCATCCAAGTCACTTCCCAAGCGTCGACCATAAACATCACCAGAACAGACAAAAGGAGTTTTCAAATTTGAATATTCCATTCATTTAGTCTCTTCCTTCCTTTTGGTTATCCTTGGTGATAACACAAGGATTATTTTTCATTGGGAATCCCTTTAATCAATCGAGTTTACTTGATTAACCAGTTTCTATGATACATCCATTAAATAGCATAAAAATATCCAAAAAAACCGAAGTTCATTTATGTGCAAGAAAATACCACCATTGGATATGTTTTTTAGTGGACATAATCCTGTACAATTCAAAACACATAATCATGGATAAATAGTACACCAATCACATCGATCACACACCATTCATTATTTGAAAGTCTTTTTATTGTCTCTATTAAGGTTTGGTTTCATCCATCTCCATAGGAAACAATTTCATAGCCACCCCTCATGACACACAATAATGAGAGAAAAAGGAAAAACCTACGTGGATGATCAAATATTGATGTTTATCTCTGTGCGCCAAGAATTTGAGATGCACGACTTGCAGGGGGAAATTTCTGGGACTCCTAGAATGAACAAGAAAGGCTACAACACAGGCACACCACTCAACTTGGGAATGGGCACCAAATGCACCAAGGGAAGAAGGAAACTAGCCAAGAAGGAGAAATAAGGAATTATAGTGCTATATAAAGATGAGATCTCGACAATACAAGATATCAAGATCTTGTGAGGCATTAAAGGAGGATAGGGGTTTCCCCTTGCAGTTGGGCGGTTATACACGATGGAATTTTTGTTGCTTAATAATTCCCATTGGGGAGGTGGTAGTAACCAGTGTGAGTTAAAATATTTTATTTAAACGGAGGAATAACACATTACAGGGACACAAAATATAGGCCAATTGAGGGTCTCCCCACTCTTAATAATTTAAAACATTGTTTATGGGGCTAAAAAATTTGCTTAAAGACTATTAAAAGGATAAAGTATATAAAAGGGGCGTTGTAGGAAAAAAATGTGGTGGTTAAACCCAACAAGACACTATGACACTAATCAGTGACACAAAGACTAGTGAAACACCGATGGTTGACACCATGATGACATCCTCCCACTAAGATGCTACCCTTAAGATCCGGACCTGAGGGGTCCATGACATTCTAAACACCCGACATTTTGCAAAGGGATGTGCTTGGAGGGTCAAGGTCATTACATCGAAGATGTGAGCTATATAGATTGTGTTCTTCTGTGATGAATTTTGAGGCTCTGATCTACAGTAGTTCAACCTTCAGAAATTGATAGTGCTTTATGTGTTCATTTGTTTTTTTTTATTTCATGCATTAGTTTTCCTTTTCAAAAAGTCTTGCATGTCTCTCTGTATGTTTCATCAGTGGCTTGTCCTCCTTTTAATTGTGAGTTCAAATGTTGGAGCCAAATGGATTCATATATTCTGCACCTCGTACCTTATTTTTCATGTGACATGTTTATTTAAAAAAACAATGATGTCAGTTCCATTTAATATCACAAATATTACTGCTATAAATTAAATTAAAAACCAAAAAAAATAAGAATAGAAGGTGTCACAATTTATCTTTAAACAATATCACATTAAAACAGTGTCACAGTTATATGGTATCTTCTCATTTTCCATTGAACGATGAGACAATCACTGTGTCACAACTATGTTTACATATGAAACTAGTAGCACAGATGTGGTGTTATGATCATGGTGTATCTAGTAGGAATGTCTTTTCCTTTGTTAAAACATTGACTAGTGCTTGAGCCATGGTGTCAGGAGCACGATATCAGGTCACAGGTAATAGGTCACAGTGTATGAGTCACAGTGTCGAGTTCATAGAATCAATTTCACGGTGGAAGGGTTACGGTGTCTGGGTAATGGTGTCTAGGTCACAATATCATGGATAATGTTTCTGGATTACATTGTTAGGGTTACAGTGTCCAGGTTACGGTATCAGGGTAACAGAGTCTTCATTACATTGTCAGTGTTACGGTGTCTGAGGAGTGGTATCAAGGTTACAGTGTCAGGGTTATAGTGTTTGGGTCACAGAATTAGGGTTACGGTGTCAGTGTTATGGATTCTGGGTCACAGTACTACGATTATGATGTATCTTAGATTTCCAAAATCAATAACCGGTGTCTAAATTACGGTTTCTCAAGATTATACAAATATCTGTAAACAGTCTTAAGAAATAACCTTCACCGAATGAATTTAATGAAATTCAGGGTAAAACATAATAGACAAAGATTTAGAATATCTTGTGAGATTGTTAATTTAAACCAATAAACAAGGAATCCTAAATGACCTACATGACTTAAATTTGATTAACATGATTTTCATGATTGGAAAGCATGAAAACATGATGAAACAAGAGGAGTCCAACAATAATGATATTATGATTACTTAAAAATTTATGAAAACATTTGATCAACCAAGTACATGATTATAGAGTAAAATAAATTATTTAAAACTAATTTTTTAAATTTAGAAACCCATTCGTTAGTTTTTATGAACAATGATAATATTTCATAGAGATAAATTTTATGAAATATTTTGGTGTAAAATAATTTTATTATTGAAAATATTTTTTTTCTACAAATAGGATTTATATATTTTTTGTATATGAATTAGAATTAATTTCTACCCCCTATCTGAATTAAATATCATAACATGGATTCCATATTATTAATCATTATAACAAATTCTATCAAGTATTTT
Organism: Viscum album; assembly: GCA_963277665.1. Lineage (NCBI taxonomy): Eukaryota > Viridiplantae > Streptophyta > Magnoliopsida > Santalales > Viscaceae > Viscum > Viscum album. The sequence goes on along the minus strand of OY728161.1, from coordinate 2,130,903,163 downwards.
CATCTTAATTTTTATTCATATTGAAATGTTACCATGATAAAAATATAGTCACTATTATAAAACATAAAAGGGTTAATGAGAGGGTTTAACTAAGGGATACGACATCGAATATTAGAGACACTTCTCTAAATTTAATTAGATGAGTTCATTTCTATGTAAAATTATAATATATTCTAATTTATATTTATATTTTTATCTAATTACCAATGATAATTATATTATATTATTTTTAATTTAAGAGATTTACAAGGGTGCAATGCCCATCCCATAAAAAGAAATATTATATTATCACTTCGCCACACCACATGAGATACATAAATCCAAAAATATCAATCCAAATAATTTCCTACACCCTTATCCATGACCTATATGTTGTAATATTCTAAAAAAACCCATCCAATAACCTTTAAGGTGTTTTTCAAAGGAGACCATCCAAGGAATATGATTTTTTATAGAAAGGTTTTACATGTTTTGTTATTCTTAAATAACGTCCATATCATCAATAACATCTTAACATGATGAAATTAGTTTATTTAATATAATTCCGTTTTTTTACTTTATTTTCATTACCATTATATATCTCAATTATAATAAATAGAAAATGAATGAGTTGTTCATCCATACATGCAAACTACCACCTCCATGATGTTATTTATTTTATTTGGCATCATCGTCTCTCATAAATGGTTATATAGAAGGATTTAATGAATTTTTAGGATATTTATTAATGTTATTAAGTATCATTGAACAAATAAGAAGCTATTGGGATGGGTTTGATATAGAGGTGTTATTTTCTTGAATTCCTATCTTTATGAAACCCTAAAAACCTATCAGGTGAATTTTCATTATAAATTTTTCATTGAAATATCACAGGACTACAAATATGAAAAATTAAATAAGGTACACAAATTTTTTGATGTTCCATCCTCTTTTTGATAACCCACATCATTTTTATGGACACTCGCATGGGTCCATGAAAGGTCACTATAAAAATAATTGAATACGACTTTTGAGCCAAATCATTTTAGATTCTTTTTATATCCTAATAGTTCTAATAATAATGGATCCCATCAGATTAGAAAAAATTACATATAAAAATGAAATAAAATATATAATTTTTTTAATAATTATTATCCAAAAAATATCATCTAGAAAAAAAATACTTATGATTTATTGAGTTGGGTAGATTTATGTATGGTTCATTTTTTTCTATGTCGAGAGAAATTCCATCATGTGTGCATCACTAAAAACCTATGAATGATAAAAACTAGTATCCATAAGGTTACCAAAACCTAGGGCCTCAAAAATCTACTGTTAGGAGTAATAGGTTCCTATATACCCTGAGAGGGGGGGTAAAGCAGGGTATGGATATTCATTTCTAAATTCTTCCAACCCCACTGGATATTGACCTCTTTATTACAAAGGTCGTTTTGTTTTCACTTGTGTGTTTATTAAGACTACGTCTTTTCTTCTTTATCTAATAATGATGCTTTGAATGCAATGCAAGGAAGAAAGTAGGAAGACACAAAGATTTTTACTTGGTTCACCCCCACTGGGTTATGTCCAGGGAGCATACCACGGTGATGTGCTGCTGTAACAAATACACTAAGGCTGACTAAAAATAATGGTCTGGCTAGATCACAACTATGCCTAGGCTCACAGCCTTTACAAAGTGTAGGGTCATCTAACTGCTTTTTCAAGGGTCACTCCATGTTTCTCTCTCTCTGGATCATTGCTAGTGGAGAGGATCACCTTCTTCCTCTTCTTTTTATCACTTCTCTGGAACGGAACCATGCATAGTTTATAGACCTATAGGTCTCTAAATTTACATGAATGCACACAACCTAAACTATTGATAGATGCTATGCTAATGTCCAACATTCATCCAGTGATGAATACCCCTTTTCCTCTTAAACATTGGTCAATTACTTTGGAAATACCTTCGCAATGAATCCTACATCATGAGGCTCCCAATTTCGTGAAGCTCAAACAAGAATATGTGAAGCTCCTTCCTTTTCATGAAGCTCAAGACTACTCAAAGATTAGGTCATCGCAATCATCCTGTCTCTTCACAAAGCACACTTTTTAGAGCACACGGCCTCGCGAAGTTCACTTCTTTCGCAGAGCTAGATTAGTCTTCGTGAAGAACCTATCTTTTAGGAAGAACACTACCATCACGAACCACCTTCGTGAAACAATAGAAAAATATTTTATTCGAAAACACTATGCTTCCCTCAAGGGGGTTGACCTGTATTTATAGGAAATTCCACTGACCCTCGAACTTTCCGCGTGAAGTCAACACCATATCATCGCTAATTGCGATGCTCTGAAATTTCCACCAGAATTATCTCAAAATCGAAAAGCACCTTGCCAATTCTCAGTTCATGGAGCTCGTTGTAATCACGGAGCATTCCATCAATTACCTCGTACTGCCACTGTGAAGCTCCCTCGCGTTTTCTTTTCAACACTTATATTCACGAAGCTCATCGTAAACGCGAAGCCTCACCATCAACATTTTTCCTGTATTTGCGAAATCCAATCCATGAAGCCTTTCTTCACGACATTCATGCCTTTTCAACACCTCTCTTTTGTACCGCCTCTTGATTGTCCATTCCTTTGTCATCATTCTTTGTCAACATGTATTGTAAATAACTTCTCTAGAACTCGACAATTCTCCATGGAAACCTTTATTGTCAAAAAACACAATCAACCAAATAATACTGCAATGAAACTTTGAGGGTTTTTTTCCCAACAATCTCCCACATTGGGTTTGTTGAAAAGTCTTCATAACTCTTCTTAGAATGATTTTATACAGGTTGATACCTCAATGAGTCTCTTTCCACCCACTACCACCATTTTCCTTCTGCGATTCAGATAGCGTTCAAGTTTTCAATTAACACGTACTCTAAGCCCACATGAGAAAGGCCCAATGTGAGAAACAAGAGTAGTATGAAAATATCATCAATGAATCACTTCATATCAAACACCAATTGCCGATTCCAAACTGATACCAATTGCAAAATTGATACCAATTCTTGAACCACACTAATACCAATAGTGATAGCTAGAATCCTTCTCACACCATTCCAACGTCACTACTCATCTTTTATCACTATCCTATGCTGTTTTGATAAATATATTATTTGATCGATCACTTCTAGAATCATTAGATTTGATACTCTCTCCTTTCTCAATACTCTCCCCCTATCTCTCTACTCCACCTGTCAGCTTCTCCACATATCATTCATGATTTCTCAAATAGCCACATTGTCTCCTTCTTGAACAATTACTGTTTTCTCCCCCTTTGTCAACGAACCCAAAGGGAACTCCTTTGCGGTCTGTAATAGGGTAAAAACACATATCAGAACATTAGGGAAAAATAGATCATACCTCAAGGAGAGGGGGTCATTACACATCCACAATATTTTATGTGTGGGGAGTTGACTAAAATCCCATATCCAATAGATTCCGTTCAAACTCCTCCTTGGGTAAGGCCTACGTCAGAATGTTTGCAAGCTATAGTTCTGTAGGCACGTACTCCAACATCACAATTCCTTTCTCAACCTTCTCCTTGAAAAAATGATACTTTTTCTCAATGTGCATTGTCATTGAGTGATTGAAGGGATTTTCTCTAACATTTATATCACTCAAGTTATATTACTAGATTCCAATTGGAGACTACACTTTTACCCCCATTTCATTATGATGCTACTTCATCCCCAATAACTGTGTGTATGATTGAGTGGCATCAATGTACTCATCTTCTACAGTGATCAATGAAATGCATTCATGCTTCTTTATTTTCCAAGAAACATGAAATCCACTAAGATAGAAATCACCTCCTGATGTTGAATTCCTGTCATCCGCTGAACCTACCCACTCTTCATCAGTATATACCAATAATTCTGACAGAGATTTTCCATTATACATCATTCTGAAGTCCACTGTGCACTTGATATACCAAAGTATTCTCTTCACTGCATTCATGTAGCTTTCCTTGGGATTACCCTAATATCTAGGATCATGGAATGTAGATATACAATGTCAGTCCTTGTCACAGTGTAGTATATCAATGATCCAATTATTTTCCTATATTCTGTGATATTAACTGCCGTTCCATCCTCATCTTTAGAAAATTTCATCAGAGTAGCTACTGGAGTCTTCATCTCCTTCAAATTTTCCATTCAAAATCTTTTCAAAACCTCCTTGGAATATTTGGATTGTGAAATTAATGTTCCATTCCTTCCTTGTGTCACCTGTAGACCAAGTAAAAATGTTAGCTCTCTAATCATTGACATTTTGAACTCACTTTTCATGAATTCAGAAAACTGTCTGTATTGTGCTTCATCTGTTCCACAAAATATTATTTCATCGACATAAACCAAGAACATCATCCTTTGATTACTTTTGTTGTTATAATAGAGATTGTAATCAACTCCCCCATGCTGGAATCCAAGCTTCTTCAAGTTCTGGTCAAGCCTTGAGTACCATGCTCTTGGTGCTTGTTTTAGCCCATAAAACTCCTTCTTCAGTCTGAAAACATTTTTCTCATCCCCATGAATGAGAAAACCATCTGGCTACTCAATATAAACTTCTTTTTCCAGAAACCCATTTAAAATGAATATTTTACTTCCATCTAGAACATTTTTTACTTTCTTTGGACTGCTATGGCTATAAATAAACTGATTGTCTCAAGCTTTTCAACTGGTGAAAATGTCTCATCAACATCAATACCCTCTATTTGGGAGTATCCATTGCACAATATTTGTTCTTTGTTTCGAATCACTGTGCAATATTCGGTCATCTTCTTGTGATAGAACCATTTAGTCCCGATGATATTCATATCTACAATCCTCGAAACAATCTCCTAGGTATGATTATTCTCAATATATTCTAATTCAACATTCATATCCTGAACCCAGTGCACATCTTCATCTGCATGAAAAAAACATTTCAGCTCCACTTGAGATAAAAATGATGTTTGTTGTAATGATTTCATGCTTTAATTCTGATCTGGATATGACTAATGACAAATGATATTCTGCCTATCAATTTCAGCTCAACTCTTTGGATTTTGTGTAGATAAGGATTTTACTTCCTTGTACTCACCATCAAAATCTTCTTCTGAATCAACTTCAACCACTTCTTCTCTCCCTGAGTCTCATACCTCTTCCTCACGATTAACCGAAAACTTTTAACTGTGTCATTGTTCAATGTTGTCATTTCTTTCAACTAATTTCATAGATTTTGGTTGATGCACCTTTGATATTTTCTCACATATTCTTAGTATCCTGAAACCAGTCAGCTAAAACAATATTATTATAACAAAATAAATTATCCTAAAAAACCAATGTGTTGATTATTGTCCCCTAATAATTCTTCATGAACATAAAAATTCATCCTTCGTATCCCATTGAGATCTTTAATCACAATAAGATATAGGGTGATCCCTCTCTGTTATGAAACTCTTCCATTTGTAAGGCCCACTGCTTAGGCCCTTAACCATTTTTATCCTCCTGAATCATTTATTCTGATCTAGAAATAGACATTGATCCATTAACCAAATATCTAAGCCCACTAAGTTGAAACTCGGTGAAGGAAACAAGGGATAAAGTTAATAAAACATTCACATCCAGTTATTCTATGTTTACCCCTTTCTTTATCAACTTGGGTACCTGATTTTAGTCAATTAAAACTCATAATAATATCACTTCTACACTTTTCATCTTTAAATTAGACTTCCCCTTGGATCATATCTCCCTAAAACCTGAAACTCCTTGAATCATAAGTTAACAACATTTATATACATTGGGAGAGGGGTGGTTCTGGAGTCTTGAAGATGAGGATGGTGGTTGATCCTGAGGGGCCAACCCTCTGATTCTTTCTTATAGAGCATCACACTCTTTCATTGCTTCTTCTAACTGCCAAGCCTACTTCAACTGTTCTTGTCATATTACTTGGCATTTTTTACCAACATTTGAATCCTTTTTCAGATATGTATATTAGGTAGGCTTGTCTTTCCTCACACATTGAGGATTAATCTAACTGGTAGACATTTCTTTCATTGATCTTTGACTAATATGCCACTTCCCCTGATTCCTTTTATGAGTATGAATCTCTCTGATTGACATCTTCCTTTGATTCTTCCACCATTGCAGAGATTTTTCATTTTCCTCCAGTTCTCTTTGTGGCACATGAAATGTGAATTTTTTAACGCATTCTTTGTTTATATGTCTATTATCAAATATATGAGTCACCACACTGTTTTTCACTGGTGGTGAGTCTTCCACTATATGTGAATTCTTCTTACTCACAGTTGGGGTAGATCTCTCCTTAATCTTCCAAGTTTGTTCAATTTCTCTCTAGGAGAGCTATTCACTTTGTCTTCTAGTGCATAATTTCTTATCATGCACACCTGGAGTTGAGAATCTCCTTTTGAGTTCCTTTTCCTTTCATGCCTTCTCCTTGGTGTAATTTCTTTCCAAATTCCCCTGATTAAAACATATGAAACATCTTCTATTATAGGAATAACTCATCTCATCATCTCTCAACCGAGATGTTGATGCATCTTGAGTTCTTTCTCTAACATTGAGCTCTTGAGCCTCTTGACAGATATTCATTTTGTGTCCCATTCTTCCACAGTAATAGCATCTAATGAATGATTTCCTCTAAGAGTCTCTTCTCTCTAATTTCTCATGAAACTTCTTCTTATTCTTAGTTTTATCAAAGTTTCTATTTTCATAGCCTGAAATGTATTCCAGAGCCTCTGAACAAAAGTTTGATGTGTGGCCATGAATCACACAGAAATAGCACATGTCGTCACAACTTCTTGTAACTATCCCCTTAGGCCTATCTCTAGCACCTACAAGATTTTCTCCACATTTGGAACTATTCACAGCTCTCTTTTTATCATGCATGGGAGGTGATTCATCAAATCCAATTCCAGTTTTTCCTAAACTATATGGTCTTTGAGATAAGAAAATTTGTTCTTTCCTTTTTTCAGAAATAGAAAATTTTCTTTTCATTTCACCATCACCGGGTGAAGGATAATTAAATAGTAAGTGAATGACATCCTTAATTTTAGGCTTTCCTCTAGCATTGGATTTATTCACTTCCTTCTTCATTGATTCTAGCTCTTCTTCTAAATTTTTAATATTCAAATCCATTGATTCAAGTTGGTCATTGAGTTCTCTTCTTAGATTATTTCCACAACTTGTATCCTATTCTAGTTCTCCTGTGAGCTTTTTTAATATATCACTATGATATCTTCCTTTCAATTTTTCCTGAGAAATAGATTCAGAGACAGATGTATTCTATTGTTGTTGCCTCTGATTCTTCTAAACATTTTTAGACAACTGTGTATCTAGATCATTATTTCTGGATTTCAGATTTTAAACTTAATCTGACTTTTGATTATCTTTATAATCATCAGACTTTTTTTCCTTTCATTCTAGACATCTTTTGTAGTTATTTACCTTGAGAATCATTATTATCCCTTAGGTCAGTAGCCACATCAATAAGCCTTTTATTTAAGCCTCTTATCATATTGACCTCAATTTCTAATACTTGGATCCAAATATCATTAGATTTAACTTCTTCATCCAAGTTCCAATCCAATTTCTTTGTCATTTTGACGACATCTACTAGTGGACTTCTTCTTGACACATCTTCATCATCAGTTGTTTTGGTATCACCTTGATGATCAATTACTTCACTCATTCATACATCATGATTGAGTGAATAAATATTTTCCCTATAAGATTCATCTGGGCCTTCATTCAGTAAGTTGTTTGATTATTTTAATTGACTGACACTTTTTCCATACACACTTCCACGCTGAGGAATATCACCTGACTTCGGATTCTTCTTTGGTATTTTCCCTTTTCCCTAGCACACCGAGAGATGAGCAGACTGATTTAATTACACAAGTAGACTATACCATGTCGAAGCAAAAAAATTTGATAAAAGCAACATATCCCTCTGATACCAACTGTTAGGACCAATAGGGGCATGTATACCCTGAGAGGGGGGTAAATCCGAGTATGGATATTCTATTCTAAATTCTTCCTACCCCAGTAGATCTTGACACCTTTATTACAAGGGTTATTATTTTTGCACTTGTGTGTTTATTATGACCACTTATTTTTTTATTTATCTAATAAAGATGCTTTGAATGAAATGCAGGGAAGAAAGCAGGAATACATAGAGATTTTTAATTGGTTCACCCTCACAGGGTTACGTCCAAGGAGCATACAACGGTGATGTGCCACTGCACCAAATCCTCTAAGTCTCACTACCAATAATGTTTGGGCTATATCACTTCTATGACTAGGCTCACTACCTTTACAAAGTTTTGGGTTAGTTCCCTACTTTCCCAAGGGTCACTCCATGTTTCTCTCTCTCTGGATCGCTGCTGCTGGAGAGGACCACCTTCTTCCTCTTCCTTTACTCACTGCACTAGAAAGGATCCACTCAAAGTTTATATACCGGTAGGTCTATTAATTTTCATGAATGCACACATGCTCAACTATTGATAGATGCTCTGTTAAAATACAACATTCATCAACTAATGAATACCCCTTTGCCTCTTAAACACTGGGAAATTCCATTGGAAATACCTTCGCAAATCACCCTACTTTGTGAGGCTACCAATATCGTGAAGCTCATACAAGCCTTTGCAAAGCTCCTTCCTTTTCAAGAAGCTCAAGAATTCAAAAAGCTTAGGCCATCGTGAAGCTCCTGCCTCTTCATGAAGCACACTACATAGAGCATGTGGCCTCGCGAAGCACACTTCTTTTATGTATCTAGATTAGCAGTTGCGAAGCACCTCTCTTTTGCGAAGAACACTACCTTCGCGAACCACCTTTGCGAAATGAGAGAAAAATATTTTCTTCAAAAACTCCCTGCTTCTCTCGAGCGGTTCGACCTGTATATATAGGAAATTCCACCGAACCTCAGCCTTTCCATATGAATTCATCACCTCGTCATCGCCAATCGTGAAGCTTCGAAATTTCCACTGGAATTCTCTCAAAATCACGATGCAATTCGATAATTCTAGAATCACAAAGATCGTCGTAATCGTGAAGCGTTCTGTCAATTACCTCACACCGCTGCCATGAAGCTCCTTCACATTTTCCTTTCAACACTGCCATTCACAAAGCTCATCGTAAACACAAAGCATCTTCGTCAACATTTTTCTTGTCTTCGTGAAATCCAATCCATGAATCCTATCTTCGCTACACTCATGCCATTTCCATATTTAAATATAATCTTCAAGGATCTCCACTTTTTGTGATGCTCACCACCTTGTACTACTCTTTTGTACAACCTCTAGATCATCCATTCCTTTTTCATCATTCTTTGTCTACCTGTATTGTCAACATCTTCGCTGTAACTCGACAATTTTCCATGGAAACCCACTTTTTCAACCAACACAATCAACCCAAAAATACTGCAATGATACCTTGTGGGTTTTTTTCCCAACATCTAAAAAAAATCCAAATTATATTTCAAATTCCCTAAACTGAAATGTTTTTCCAGTGCTCTAATTGAAAACAAAATCCATAAATCATCCACTCTAAACAAGTATCGATTAAAAAGTCATCTCTAACACTAATTAAAAATGATATCAGTATTTATTCACTCCGAATAGTAACAATTATGATTTAATATTCACCCTATTATATTGGTGCTCCAAGAATGGAAAGGTCGGAAACACTTTTCATTTTCTTTTTCAAATAACATCAGTGAAACCTTACCACGAATTCTAGACTCTTATTGAATATTAATGTAGCATTATGAATTATATTTAAAATTAGAAAAATTATGAATAATTATAAAAAATATATAAAATACAAAGCAATTTATTGATTAAATTAATAACATAAATTTTGGAACATTATAATGTCATCTCTGTCCAGATTGTTTTTCAGAACATCATTAGGAAATATCCATCCAGTGGAGCTTCCTTCATTAAAAAAATACATCTTTTTAGAATTATATTTTATTTGATAATTTTTTTTCTAATGAATCATTATTTCACAATTTGTTCATTTTACATCAGCTCACCTATATACATCTCAATGTTTTATATTCTTATAAAATATCAACTGATCGAATTTTCACAAAATTTAGTCAGATGGATTTCATAGAAAAAGATAATCTAATAACCTTTATTTAGATATTCACTTCATAATGTCAGAAATATTGAACTTCATCCGATGTTAAAAATATTGTCTTTCAACTTCATAAAAGTAATATATTCGTTTCTCTTGACCAACTGACAAACTACTAAAAACACTCAAAATATGGTTCATTATATTTTTTTACTCTTTAAACACTTTATTCAAAATAAACATTAACAAATCAAAAACATGATATTTAATATCATTGAATTTTTTCCCTTGAATATGCATGTAAATTAAAATATAAATTCTTGTACCGCATTATATTTATTTCACATTTTTTCAAAATTGCAGGAATGCACTTGCGATGAAACTTTCATATTTCTGACAACTCATTGTTTTAAGATTGACATTTTTTATGTTTTATGAAAGATTATGAACGTCTTACTAAAAATTTGACCAATGATAGCTGCTAATTTCCATTTTTAGACATTTCTAGAAATATGGACTATTAGAAACTCTTATTTCGTGAAGTATGTCAAGAATATTATTCTATAAACTCATATTTCCCTTAACTCCCAAAAAATCTACTCTAGTCCATCTGATTAGAAAATTGGTAACACCAATTTATCTTACACAACATTATCCATATTTTTTGTAAAAAAAGTTTCTTGTGAACAATGTTTCTACATTGAAAACATCTATTTTTATCTTCCCTCAACATTTTTTTTCAAACATAATATATGTTTTTCACAAAAAGTTATATGAAAAGGTCCATCTAGAAAACATCAATTCCCGTATTGATCAAAATATTGTATCATGTTGTTTTATATGATGTTAAGAACGTTGAGATCCATATAACATCATCAAATTTCATAATATTGTTTATTAAATTTGTGAAGTAATCAATTTAACTATTTGACATTATAACATTTTTTCTCTATTGAAATTATGAAAATTGATTCTTCACAAAAAAAAAATTAATCTTACAACAACATCTTATCAATGAAATTTTAAAAACTTTCAAAAATATTCCTAAATTTGCACAAAATCATTCTTTAAAAAAATTTAGTTGTAAACTAGTATAGATGATTATTATAAAAAAATAATAAATAATATTAATTCCCCCTACATGATTTATTGATAACATTCATTATAAAAGTTTCATAACTCATTATTTTTCATTACTCAATTATTTATTAAATTTATTTTTCTCAAGAACACACTTTTTCAAAATGGTTCTTCATATAAAAACAATTATCAAAGTTTATATCCTTAAAAAACAATACTAGATAATTTTATTTTTAAGCTAATTTATACTTAATTATAAATCTTGTTTTCGGTAATGAAAGGATCCAATTTTGGATCAAAAATTTCTTCTCTACAAATTTTCACTCAGTTGTCACTTAATAACCTTTTTCTTTTTGACTATTTCCTGATAACAACAACGTCATATTTACACCAATTTAAAAAAAATTATTTTTACATTTTTATGATAATGTAATTTTAATCAAGTGGGAATGAAAATGTACAATATATCCCCTATTGTAAAAATAATGAAATGCATGGTTTGGGGCTTCCATGCAATATTTTAAAACATCATTGGGGGAGTCTGAACATGATATTGGATCCCATATTTGAAAAACATCTCTTTTGGTATACTTTTATTTTAAACACCATCAAATTTTTATTTTTTTGAAATGTATTCCATCATAAAATCCAAATCAACAAACATATCTTGGATAGTGTGATACATTTTATCAATGGGTCGGGATCATGAATGTTTGATAGGTTTTTAGAAAGATTAAGGGAACATTGATTATCATTACATATCATTAATGGTTCCTAAAAATTCACCATTAGAAATTCAGATATTTTCGAATCATGAAATGGGGTAAAAATCCCCTAAAAATCCACAACTACTACTGGTGAAATACCTTTGAAAATAGTGTCTCACTTTTTTTCTTGAATACTCTCCATGTTTATTATGCTTGTTCTTATATATAAAATTTTTATTATTAATATTATTTCCAAAATTATGTGGAACAAGTTCCCAAGATTCATTTTTCTCAATTTGATCTTACTCTCTCTGTACACTATATTACCATTCTTTGTGTTCAATAACATCAGAATCTCATTTCGACTCAACATATAAAATAAGAGATATCTGATTTTCAAATTTCATCCTTCTTCTAGTCTGATAAAAAAATTTATGAATTCCAATGATATATTCATATTCAACATATTTATTTATTATCTTAAATTTCTAATATTCTATTCTTTTTAAAATTTCCTCATAACTTAATTCTGATGAATAATAAGTTTCCTTTCTTGTTTCTCACTAATATAAATTTTTTTAATTTTCATTATAATTCTAAAATTAATTTCATCAACATTTTCAACAAAATTTGTTATGGACGCTGGATTTTCAACAAATTTCAAATCATATGAATAAAAAATATATAAAATTTTGTCCCAAAAAATATATCTTATTCCATTGGGTTAATATCCCTTGAAAATTACATACTTTTTTTTTCAAATATTCCATGATATGGAGTTATGAATTTTAGTAATTACAGACTTATATTAACCTTCAAATATTTCACTAATTTTTCTTTCTTATAATCAATTTTGTTGGAATTCATATTTAATTATCTATTTAAAAATTAATTATTTATTATATATATCAGTACTAATATATTCTCACCATAAAAATATAATGTTTATATTTTACTATAATGCCTCTTCCCATTCCAACCAATCGTATCTTTTGTATTTATGCTACTCCATTTTTATAAGTGGTGTATGGATCACAATAATTATTTTTGATTCCATGCTTCTTTATATACGATTAAAAAATATTGCATATGAATTATTTTATTGGAATATTAATCAACTTAATTATATAATCAATCATTCATCTATCAACTTCCCTTATAAAAAATATGAACAATTCAATTACCACTTATTTTCACTTCATAAATATAATGTTGGTCATACAAGTAAAATACTCTACAAATGTGATGAAATAAAAATCCACCTTTTTGATTAATTTCTCACTGTTCTACATAAATTGGAGTGAATAATCTCAATAGGTCATGAAGACTAAATTTAATATTTCTTATTGATTCTATGAATCATTTATCCATTATTTCATATTAAATTAATATCAAAAACCTTTATCTTCAACATTAGTATGTTCACTACAACATCTACTTTGGATAATTTTTTATAAATTTCTACCATAGGTTAATATATGTTGGATGATACAATTTGTTTTCATATTTAGCACTCAAATATGTTGAGTTACAATGTTCTCCTATCTGAAAGAGATTTCTGTTGGTTCTTTTCCGTAGTTACAACTTCACTATAATCTAAAAATTTGATGAGACAAAAATCTTATCTAAATGAAAATTATTCTCCACAATCAAATAGTTATCTTATAATAAGTAAGTAATGGTTAATCCCATCAACATATTAAACTTGTTTAGATTTCTATTTCTTATATTTAATCTATAAAATTCATATTCCTATGAGTTTTAAGTAACTATCATTTCTAAATCCAGTCACTCCTTCTACATGATATTCAATATATTTTAATATGTTGATGTCAGTTATAATTACTGAGGAACAAACACTATATAAAATCAACTGTTTTTTCCTTTTTATATCGTTCAATTATACCTCAAAATAATTTTCCAATCTTCAACACCTTTCTTTCCAACTTCTTTTTCATTCCTCACAAAACAAAACATTCCCAGAAATGTTTTTAATCATTTTTTAACAACCTAAACTGGTAGGTCATATATGTATAAAGTTTTCTCTTGGAATAAAAACTGATATTTCATTGGATGTTTTCTAATATATTGAGACATTAATTTTAAAAAATACTAAATATTATTAATTTCATTATCTTTTCTAATATTATGGAACACATAATTTTTTATATTCTCTTAGAAGGGGAACTTTTGTGATATAAATTAGAATCCTGGTGGAAAAAAATATATCCACACCAACAATATCCATTGAATCATCTTCTTCATTTTAAATAATATCTTTCCCTATAATATGATTTTGAATATTTTGAATATTTTTTTTATGTTTTATCTATATGGGTGGAAAATTTCCTATGATGGTTATTTTAAAAATTAATTTATGTGGAATATTTTATACATGATGTCTCATCCTATGATCTCCCAATAGCTTTTTCCAAACATACAAGGTAGTAAAACTATATGATTTCTTACATTTGGTGGTAAATATTTCACCTAATTCATTGAATGATCAACCCCATCATATTGAGATAATTTGGAATTTAATTATGAATTATTTGTGAAATTTTCTTCTCCCTTTATTAAGTTAATTTCTTTTGCAATTGTGGTTTGAAAACTATATTTTCTCTAGATTCATTTTTATTACTATGATCTTATACAAACATCCTTTGTTTAGAATCATTAAATTTGAGGTTTACAATATCCTAAATATACCAAATTACTAATTAAGGGCACAATATATCTCTTAAATTTCTTTCAATCATTAACTATTAATTATTATAATTTAATAATTGAGTTTTTTATTTTTTAAAATGAATTATAAAAGTTTATATTTGAGCTATTATTCTTTGAGTGTTTCTTAACCTCCTTCTTAAATGTTTGAGGATTAATCATTTTCCCAAAAAATTCGAAAACAGGTTCTAATTATTTCAGAAATATAATTCTCAAATTAATTTTTTTATTATAATTATATTTAACTTCTTTACTAAACAAAATTATTCTATTTATAGTGAACTTTTGTTTACAACTACTGTATTTATTATCTTCCTTGTAATATTTGTTAATTTTCTTCCACTGTGTTTTGAATTCATAATCATCTTCTTATTGACGAAAATTATTCATGGGGAAATTCATATCAATGCTCTCAATTTCACCATTCTTGCTATATTTTAGAGTATGTTTTCCTACTTACTTTCTTCTACCCCATTAATAGTTTTTAAAGAAGTGGGACACAATCTTCTTATTCATTTCACCATCTTCTTTTTCAACATAATCACTGTAATTAGCATTCTCATAATCTTTTTTTTTCAAATTTTTCATATATTTATAGAATATTTATTCATTTGAGAACTGTTTGAATGTTATAGGTTTTATCAATTTATAATAAATAATATTGTTATTAAATTTATCAACAGATGTATTATATTTATCTTTTCAGTCAGTAATTTTCATGTCAAAACTATCAGAAAAGTTTCTCATAACTTTCCTAATGGTAGTAGAATCATCAAAGATATCTCTAAAGACCTTGATGTTGCGAACTACTCGGTTATGTTTATTTATGTATTCATCAATATTTTCTTCATCTCTCAATATAATATAATCAAAAATACTTCATCAGATATGTATCGTTACTTCATTTACTTTTTTTCTTCCCTCAAAGATACATTCAAGATGGTTCTAAATTTCAATAGATGTTTTTTGACCCATTAACCACATGAGAAAAAATAATTATAGATACATTATAATATCATTTATAGTTTTTCCGTTATCCTTAGAATTTCTCTTATAAAAAAAATTCATGGGAGTATTTTCCCTAATTGAAGGATTCCCTAATTGATGCATCTAAAATCTCTAAGACATGTGATGAAAGATATTGTATAATTTTTTTACCATGTTAATTTTTAGTATTGATGGTAGGAATACCTAAAGTGTTGACTAGATTGATATTTTCCAGGATAATGATTCAAAAATGGAAACAAGGCTCTGATACCACATGATGTTCTTAAGGATAGTTGAACCACAAAGAGGGGACGAGGTGGGGTTAATCAGTGGCGGAATTTTTAAAAATTCCTATATTTATGAACTTCCCCCCCCCCCTGAAACCTATAATAGTTATTTTATTTATAAAATTCTAATAACAATATCACACAAATAAAAATATGAGAATGAAAATAAGGAACACCTGATTTACATGGTAAAAACATAGTGTGAGAATTTGTAATCATTCCCTGGCCATTCCTATGGGGCCATTGAATTTCACTATTATAAATAAGTGAATAAATATTTTATGCCAAATCCCATTACACTCCTTTTATCTCCCAGTAGGCATGATTATATGAAATCCAATTAGTTTATAATGTTTTTCATATAGAACTAAGACCGAAAAAATATATGATAATTTAGAATTCTTCCATGGAAAAGTTCATCTATAAAACCAATCCAGCTTATTTCCTCGGGTCAAAAGATGTATTTCTATCTTTACCAATATAAATTAGGTGATAGTACATCTAGTTTTATTAAATGAGACGTTATTAATGATATAAATGGATATTTATCTTATTATCAAAATTTATTACATTATACCTTTCCATGAATACATTTTTAAAATTATTTTTCCAATACTATAAATTCAAATGTTCATATGGTGATCTACTAAAAACCATTATTAGTTTGTATTCAACCTGAAATAAAATATTGGTCTGAAACTCACACATGACACTGATTTTTTTATCAAATTACATATATTTTCTCTCAAAAAAGTAACAAGTACTATGTAATTTTCAAACCTTTATATATGTGCTCCCATAAAGGAAAATATAGATAATAATTTTCCTTTCTAGCTCTAACCCAATCATTGAAACCATCTAAAAAATTCCAAGTTCATAATAGATTTTCCTGATGCTTTACAAATTATCTTAGAAATTACATAATCTATTAGAAATTCTTATACTCATATAAAATGTAAACCAAGTTGGATAAGAAAAATTATTTCCCTAATTTGGGAACGTCACAAAGTCAACTCTGAATGGAAATTATTTGTTCAAAACCTCTTTAGAAACTCTCTTTTTGGTGGAGTTTCATTCATATATTGGAAAATTATTTCTTCTATAATTTTATTTCAATGGATTAATTTTTTATCTAATGTATCAAATTTTTTTCTTTGTCATTTTACATAAAATTAACTTTATACAACATAAGTTTTTCTCTTCTATAAAATAACTTCTAATGTAATTATAAATGAATTTTCATCTGATGTAGTTATTCTTGAATTTATTTCTAATAGTATTAGAAGTGAAATTCCAAAATCCGTAATATATAATTTTATCCTATAACAAAACCATGTGGTTTAAGCATCACTCATGATATCTCTCAATTTTTATGTACCCATTGAAAAACTATTGAAAATAAATGTAAGGATGGCTGATTTCATTGTTTCAACGTATAAAGAATTTTGTAACATGAATTATTCACCAACTCAAAAAACATAGATTCCAAATAATTGAATTCTATCTATTTGCATGTTACTTGATATTCATGTATGATTTTCTATTCCACTTTTTATTCCTTTCAAAAGTTTCAAATCTGTACGAACAAAACAACAAACAAAGTGTTTTCCCTCAAAGAACTCTTTTTCCAAAGATGATATTTTTACATATGATGTAATAATATGAAATTGATACAAAAACGTTAATATATGTTTTATGACACTTTCACATCTTTTAAACTTCATCAAATATTCAATGACAGTAACTCTTCTTATATGAAGTCCATGTCAATGCTTTTTATAGTAACTCACATTTATCTTCACTTCTAAAAGATTCTTCTCTATTTCATATGATAAATAAATTTTGTAATTTCTTATAATATAAATAGATCATCTAGAATGTTTTTAAAATATTTTTACGGCAAAGAAGGTTTCCACATTAAAAACATTTATTTTGAACTACTGTTAGAATTTATGTTTGATGATTCTCCTTTAAATCATCTCATAAATATCAACATAGAAAATTTCATCAAAAAACCCACATAACCCCCTTTGATCAAAAATTGAATCATGATGTTTTCTATTATTATAGGAACATTATTATCAAAATATAATTGTATAATTTTATAAGAAAACATATTTAAAAAAGATATGGAAACTTTCCATTTTTTTGAATTTTTAAAGTTTTTTTTTCTAGAAACATTATCCGAAAAAAATTCATCACCTAAATTTTTTACTTCTAGTAAATTTATAAAAAAATTACTTTTAATAACATTCAACAACATTTCATACTTGTTATAAAATTCTTTAAACCACAATTAGTTTTCAAAAATTAAAAAACATTTTTACAAAAACAACAAAATGGTTCTATATTTTTGATATAATAATTATTAGGGAGAGGAAATTTATTGTTTAACATTATGTATATTTATTCAATAAAATATTACATCACCACTCGTGCACACGTGCATACCAATACTTCAATGCAGTGATTTAATTAATTTTTTACCCGTATCATACAAGGATTATTCTAAAAGTTTATATAACTCATAGATATGATATTAATGAAATTATTGAGATTCTGGAACCATGACCATGGTGGAAAGGATCAAATACATCATGTTGAAACATGTAAGGAAAATAGATTAATTAACACACAAATATTGATTTTGATAAAGAATTCTTTATAAATTAGTGATTGGAAATTATAAAAAATTATATATTGAATGATATATATGAATATAGTGTTTTAATACATGTATGATAATTATAAACTGATTATACAAGATTTTGGAGTGTGAAAAAGGAATTATGGACTTCAGGTAAGGTTTTAATCATCACAATATCTTAGCATTGAGATATATTGTATTTTCACTACATTTTTTATTTTATATAATGTATTTATTACCCAAGATTAAATTTTATTACTATTTTTATAAAATATATTTAGATTTAAAAATCCATCTATGTTTCATTATTTCATGTGAATTTTATCCATAGATTAACACAGCTGTTTGTGTTTATGTCGAAATCACATCTTTTATCAGGATTATTTATATTTAAATATACATTATTGGAAATTACACATTTTTTCCATACAAAACACAATATAATATATTTTAATCTACTTCATTATAGGAAATTATGTATTATTTATATTATTATCCTCTTTGATATTAAAAATATAGAAACAATGTTGTTTGTTAAATCCTAAATTATTTAACATTTTTAATAAAAAATCCTTATCTCCCAAATCCATTTCCTTAAAATTGTTTTAGGAAAATTTTTATTTATACATAAATGAAATCCAAAGTTAATTTATACTAATTTGAATTTTTTTTAAAAAATTAAGATAAATTTTTTAAATTATTACATCTTGAACTCATTTTTCCAGTATGATGACTGTTATTCACTATCAATATTTCATTAAAAGATTTGAAGGTTTTATAAAGAATATCATATTCCCATTATTTTATTATTTTTTATAATTTAATATATACAAAAATAAAAGCAATGGGTTTAATTAAAATTTAAACTATAATTCTAATTCATTTATAAAATTATTCTTCATTTATGATAACATTGTTTTATGGATGTTTATACTTCACTAGGGTTATGATCTTATGATATCACACAACTTATTTCACTGGATTTAATATAATGATAATGTTCTATGGATGTTTTTGTGGAAACCATTTCATTATATTGAGTTTAATAATATATGATGAAATTATGAATTTTTTAGGACATTGTGGAAAACTTATGTGTGGTTTTCATTTTTTGAAAGGTGGGCCTAAAATTATATAGACCTCAAATGCAATGGGTTAAGATTGATATATCCTGAAATAATATGCAATGAAATTAAGAGTAATCATAATCCACTATGGGGATCTGTCTACTATGATAATCTTGGAAGTGATCCTTGAATAAATAAATGAATTTTATTCTTACATGTACGAAAAAAACATATACATAATAATTATGATATGCTATCATGGATCATGATTTATTGCTGATGATATTAGACACATACGACTCATGTACCTCTTAAAAAAAGTTATGGTTTCCTCATGATTCATAGAATATGGTATGTTGGGCATGTTTTCTTATTTTATGATCATGTGATAATTACATTATTCATATCTTGTTATCCCTTGTGATCATCAGTGTATATATACCTTGTCTATCCTTATTGAGAATCTGAACTCTCTATTTATTGTTTTTTCATTTTCCCCGGATATGATGAATGATTTTAAGAAGTATTTGTATAATAATGGTTATTTGTGAGAAGACAATATTCTGAGTTGTTGATGATCGCCCATGAAATAAGTTTATTGTGTATCTAGTCTCCAAAAAAACTAAAATTTTACTATTCAAATGTGTGTTTTTTTGTTAGAACTATTGAAAACTCATCTAAAATGATATAATATATATATTTTTTATTCTTGGGTCAATATAGTTTTTTTGAATGTAGGTTTTTGTTTTTTAGGGGATCAGGATTAGAAACCTTTAGTAAGAACCATAAGGATAATTCTAAATATATATAATATACAAAAAAATGTAATGTATACAGTTTGGGGTTTTGTAATATGAAATCCCTATAATTATAAAAACAATGAATAAAAGATCTGACACAAATCTATCTAGGGGCAGTAACCCTAAAAGTTATGGTTCGGTATTTACTTGACATTCACCATATGCCTGAAAAAATGTCTCACTTCACACATATATTAATACAACAGAGGGATATGATTTGGATAATTTACATTCTATTTATATACCATTATGAGTTATTTTAATATTTTTTAGTTTGAAATCTATAATTTATTTGGTTGATAAAAAAATGTAATAATTTAGGATATCATTGAAATGATTTTTTTATAATTTGTTTCCTCATTCTAATGACTGATTCTTGATACCCACACTAATCATTTTAGTTATATTAAATTGTTGTAACCAAGAGTAATTATGTGATGAATGAATGTGAAGCGAAGTGAAATTAGTGACGTCATGGGAATCCAAATGGAATAAGTGATGGGATGAAAACATTAGTATCTATGCTCACCAAACCTCTCATGTTATGAATGGTATCATGATTCATGATGAACATCCAAACACAAAAACGAATAAGTTTCCATTGAGACTTTTAATTTTTTAAAAATACATTATTCATTAATGGTACCTCTTAACCATGTATTAATAAGATATTGATAAATTATAATGATAATATGTCTTCAATTCTTTATGGATCAGACAAAGACAAGTATGTTTTGGATGTGTTTCATTTGGAAGGTGGAGTTGAATTTTGGTTGAATCACCACAAGAATAAGAGGTAAGAGGATGAAATTAACACCATGAAATGGGAATATTTTATGATGTTATTTTTATATATGTATTTAACTTGATATATTACTTCTAAAATAGATATATAATTCTTATAAGTGAACAAAAACAATGATGAGTACAATTTTACCGATGATGAAAATTTCAGAACACATTAAAGGTGTCATTATTGATTTATTATCCACCCTGAAAAAAACATAAATTGATTTTTTAGTGTCTTAAGTCCAAATATATGAAAGGAATTGGATATAAGGTAACATCATAGCTATTAATAAAATTTTCATTATTTTCTTAAGAGAGAAAAAGATATTGGAGACTCTTATTATTCTAGCTATTTTGTGGATCTGAATTGAAAGATTGAATTTTTTATAAATTTATTTTAAAAAATATGTGGTTGAAATAATATTAATATCCCCTCATGATAAAAATATAGCAATAATCATAGAGGAAATTTTAATAAGGTCACGAGTAAATAATTCAATTGTGTAAAATGAGGTTTTTTTTAAATTAATTCCAATGGGATATAAATTGTTTGATGATGGATGAAAATAAATATTGACTAAATCTACTAGCACACAAAAATGTTGTAATTGAAATGTGTTTGAACATTATACTAATATGTTCATGACATATAGGGTTAATAAATACAATCATAATTAACACACTCAAAATATAAATAACTAATTAAAGGATTATTTAACAACAAATTTTGATGTATGCCATAAGAAAAAAGTGGTGAAAGATACAAATAAAAATCCATCTGAATCGGAAAATTGTTTATTTGATTTATATTTTTATGCAATTTCATATATGAATAATTTTATAATATCATCACATCACCACCAACAAGGTTAGGTATTTATTTTTTATTGAAAAATAACAAATTATACTTGTATTTAATGTCAATTATATATCTCATCTCTTATAAATGTTTTTTGGAATGTTCATTTGTAAAATATTATTATTATACAAATAGTTGAATTTGATGTGAACTTAGAGTGGATTTGATATCTCTATATTTATAAAAAATCAATTATCGATGAAGGGAATCTAAATCTGATATTTTAAATCAACTTATGATCTTCTATCGATGCAAGGATGAACAAGAAATTATAATGAAAATTACTTCTTCTATATGGGTCTTATGACATACTAAAAAAGTACATTTATCCCAAATAATTGGAAAAAACTAAACATTTAAGAAACTGCAATAGTTTGTGAATATTGTGATGTATTTCTTAAATAATTGTTTAGACTTCCCTTTATCCATGAAATTTATTTTTCAATAGAATGCATACCAGGTGCTATAGTTATTTTAAAGACTCTATATAGGATGAACCCAACTGAGTTTTTTGAATTTTATATTTAATTATAGGATAATATAGAATTGGAATTCATAGAGCATATTTCATTGAAATGGTGTTCATTAGTTATTTTTTATTTTGAATAAATAGTGGTCAATTAATATTTTCATTTATTATTGGGGAAATGACAAGATCACTATCTAGAACAATTAACCACTACCCCATAATGATGAATTATTTAATCAACTACACAGAAATCAATAATTTCAAAATATTTACCTTTTTTTTAGATATCACCACATAAGGATCAAAATGGATTGTATACCAAAGACAACCTTCTTTATGAGGAATGTAAACTTTTAATTTTTTTTATTTTATTCAGGTTTAAAAATTCCCCTATCATATTCACCAATTTAATGTATATAGTATTTAAATATTACAATTATCGTGTTTTGGAAATGTTTGTTATTATATTATCTTATATTCCAATAGAAATAAAGATCATGAAGGTCATTTAAGTATTTTTTTAAGACCTTGAGTAAGGTGATGTTTTATATCAACATTAGAATATATGAATTATGTCTATCAAATGTTTTATTCTTTGGTCACATAAGTACTAATGAATGTATATCAGTGGATCTGTTAAAGCATAATGTTACTGAAAAAGGGACAAAACCAAACAAAGTGACAAATATCTATATATTTTTTGGTTTTGATTTATATTTTAAAAATAGTATAAATTTGTTTTTTCATGGATATCAAATAAAATAACCATGTCATTCAAAGAAGGTATCAAATATCCTTTGTACTGGTGAATGTTATGAAAATTTCAAGGATTTTAAAAGAAGGTTGGTCCGAACTCCAATGCGCAAACTATATTTTGGTCAAAAATGATTTCATTTTTAGTGATGTATCAATAAAGATATTAGTATGTTCAATCCTTCCAAATGTCATGGGTTTAGTATATTCATCAATAAAATTTAATATTCAGGAGAAAAATTACATGGCTCGTGATTTAGAGATAGAAGATTTTATTTTTTTTCCCTTGAAATAATAGAGGATTTATCTTTATCATGCAACAATATATATATATATATATATATATCATGAAATATCAAAGTTTATATTCACACAAAAATATTTGAATATGTTCCAACTGATATTATTTTAGTTGATTAAGGAATATTATTTCTCTATACATTATTAACCATGGAAGGTGAAAAAGGTTTTTTATTATTTGAGTATGAAGTTCATACTAAATTATCTGTAATGAGGATTGAAAGAGTTATAATACATATACATTTGTAAAATTTAGACCAAGAAATTTCTATGAAAAATAACTATCTCTATCAAATTAATTTTCATACATTTAATCATGTGAAGATTAAGGAGGAACATAAGGATGATTGGAAATAGTAAATGAATGTAACGATTATTCCATATTTCAACCTTGAACATGACGGAATGGTAAGATTTCGGTTCATTATATATATCCTATAAAAAAATAGAAGAAGGGTCATTTAGAATAATAAAATAGCTTTTAATTTTCTATCCATATTATAAATTTAAATATGTATATAGATCTAAAATATCATTTTTCTGGGGAAATATACAAATAAAAATTTATGAGTATATATATATATATCTGGTATGTCATCAAGTTATTTCTAAATGGAATAATTCAATAGGGGAGATGTAACCATTTCCAATAACTATATTACATTTGGAAAAATTACAAAGGATTTTCTTATTGGACTCCCTGTGACATCTAAGGTGTATAAAAAAATTTATTTTGTAGTTGATAACATTTCAAAATCATCATATTTCCTTACTATCAGGGATGATTTTATTCTTTAATGACTTTATTGGGTTTATATTAGGGAATTTGTAAGGTTACATAGAGTACCAATATCAATCATATCTAACCAGGATCCAAATTCTAACAATATGTTCTTGAAAAGTTTTCACCAGGATTTGAAATAATAGTTGATCTTCAACAATTCACATATTCCTCAGATATATGGTCATTTTGATTGAACTATTCTAACCATAGATGATATCTTGAGTGAAATCACTATAGACATCAAAGGTGGTTAAGATTGTGCCTTTCTTTAGTTTAATTTTTATACAACAATATCAGTAGATCAATAATTTGGATATATCCATATGAATACCACTATGTAAAGTATATAATAACTCCAACATGATGGGATGAATTTTCAAAATGTGTGTCATTGGGACTTCAGATATTTGATTAAATGATAGACAATTTTAAGTCCATTTAGAAACACTTCAGGGGAGCAATAACATGATATAAATTCTATGACGATAATCAATGGTTATAACTATTTATATATATTGGTGACTAGTTATTCATTTGAATATATCATTTTTGGAAGGTTTTTTGATTTTTAATGAAGGGGAAGTTGAGCCTCATATACATTTGTCCCATTGATATTCATGATTATATTGGGGTAGTATCATATCATTTGATGCTTCAATTGAGAAACTCTTTTGTTAATGATGTTTTCACTATATATCTTTAGAGTAATTTGATGCCTAATACTTCCAATGTATTAAACTCTATGGTTATAATAATAGAGTATGATATTTGATATGTGGAACAACCAGTGGACAATCTAGATTGAAGAGTTAATGTGTTTCGGAACATGACCACTCACCTAATCAGTGTTTTGTGGGGAAACTATAAATAATAGTTAACTACATTGTATCCTTAGGATGTAATTATTCATAAGTATCCTAATTTTATCTCAGGATAATATTTTATTGAATTATTTAATATTTGAAAAAACTGTATTAAATCATGATTTGGAAATACATGTTTTTTCATATCAAATTAATTCGGTGGGTTCGATATCTTACAGTAATCATAACACCGAACTAAAGTGAATAATGATTTAATATAATTAATTAGGTACTATAATTAATGATAAAATAAATGAAACAAATTTATAAAAATTAATTAATTAATTATACGAAATATTAGTTAATTATTCATGGAAAAAAAATATTCATTTGTGAACATCGTTTTTATTTTATTTTATATAATTTTTATTTAAAATTTAAACATATAAATTTTAGGATTCCAATTTTAAAAATTTAACTTTATTACGAAATTCATCATAGAAAATATGTCTAATGAAAATTATTTGAAATTCCACTAATTTTATGGATTTTTATATGAATTAAGAAAAATCATGATTTCAAAAATATTGTAACATTCATGGAATAATTATGATACAATAATGAAAAAAATATAGAAAACTTTTTCATTGACCAAATATCTA
Source organism: Viscum album (assembly GCA_963277665.1). Taxonomy (NCBI): domain Eukaryota; kingdom Viridiplantae; phylum Streptophyta; class Magnoliopsida; order Santalales; family Viscaceae; genus Viscum; species Viscum album. The sequence continues at coordinate 2,130,877,327 of OY728161.1, read as the reverse complement.
TTTATAGAGTAATAAAAATAATTGAAAACTATTATATTGAATTTTGAATCCAATTATAGACTTTTTTAGAACCTATGTTATTTTTTATTAAAAACAATATTTTATTTACTTTATTAATTATGTATTTTCAATGATCAACTTGGGATTTTCTTTCATTTAATGTCACAAGCCTATTATTGTTTTCACCATTGTTTCAACCTGAGGTGAGCATTAGAGGTGATGAAAAAATGGTCAGACCAGAATCCTCATACATATCTTAATGTAGAGACAATATCACAGCATGTTCACCATTTCTTATGATGAGACCTGTTATGCATCATTATACATTAATAGTGGATTGGATTAATCTTTAGGGGACTGATGATTTTAATCCTTGTGAATTTCTAAGGATGTTCAACATTAAAATGGTCCCAATGGGTGATTTCATGGGGTCAAGTACTTGTGCCATCGGTCCTCCTTGGATATACCTTCATCAAATGGTTGCCATTAGGGTTATTCATGTATCCAGAAACACAAAACGACCCATGAATCCATGATTCATCAACATGCCTTCCAATGGTAGGCACATGTGGGATGATTATTTAGCTAATGACCCATAAGGACTCCATTGGTCAAGAGGATGGGAAATCAGGCTCATCACACACTTTTGGGGGGAATTATTTCCTAATCATGCACTCTCATATAGATTACTATATTGTTCATATATTCATGAATCCTTGGTTCATTCTCTAGGAGTGTGTCCATGGGAAATCCCTGTTTTGTAGCATCTTTATAGGAATACATTCAATGGATTCTATAGAGGGAATGCTGACTTAAGTCATATAATAAGGCACTCTGGGGTTTATTGTCATCCCGTGGGATGGAAGGTCAGTTGAAGTTGAGATCGAACCCATAAAATGGGCTTCCTATATATCCAATTAGAGGAATGAGAACCCACATAGTTCAGGATTACATGGCCTTATGCCTGAAAGCTACCCATTTAATAGTACATTGTTGAGATTAACCTTAATGAATGGAAACCTTTTGAGACTGGGCCTTCAAGAAGGTGTCCTATGTATCATGGCATAAATAGGAATCAGAGATCTTATATTTCAGAATAAATGGTGCTTACACTTGGAAGCATCCCATTTTGGGGGGCACTGTTCGGTGGACCCTTTTGGAAGGGAACCCTTTTGAGATCGGGCCTTTAAGAAAGCGTCTGATGTATCCTGCCTTTACCAAGAATGATAGTTCTCGTAGTTCAATAATTTTGGAGGCTGTAATATTTAAAAACATTTAATCCTATTGGAGTCGTGATCGGTGTGAAAAACAAGAGTATGTAAGAGGACCATCCAACCACACACTTCCTCCCCTGTTGATTGGAGTGGGCAGGCCTATGGCGGAATAGGCCGAGGCGACCATGGGTGGGGGTGCAAAGCGATGAACCTTTTATTGTGGGATGACATTAAAGGTCTTGTGGCATGGACCATGGATGATTGGGGACTTACCTCAGTTGGAGTGCCTCAAAATGAATTCTTGGAAATGGGTGGAGTGTCGACCTGATCTCAAGGAGAAGCGAACACAACTCATTTGACTGATCACCGTTCCTCATTGAATGGAAATTACAGTGATCACCCTTAATCTCTAGAATGTAAAGGTTCACATTAGTATCCCAAGGTCGGACTCCAGGTTACCATGGGATATTTTGCCTTAAAAACATCCATGGTGTCTGAAGTATTGTAAGGAGAGACTTCATGACTCTACATACCATGGGTATGTTGACTTAAAGGGGCGTGCTAATGCACCTGATGATCTGATCATACGGGTTCAGTGGCTTCATAGGATGATTTTTACTCATGTTGTGGGACTGGCATATAGAGTGGATATGGAGGATTGGACGATAACCGAGGGGTGAAATTGGAACAAGAGTTAAGAATTCCCAAAAAACCACATTCCACATTCTATTTTCTTTTGCAGGTTGGGGGAGATATGCATACCATAGTGGAATGCGGTCAGAGGGGTCATCTGCGTACCGAAGATGTACACGTGCTTGGGTGAGGACCACCAGACACCTAATGGTACACAGTCCTTAATGTGGTTGGTCACACCACTTAGGCTTCCATACAAATACTTATGTAGTATACAGTGCTAGGATAAATCCACATAGTGATACAATATACGAGACACCATATCAAATATGGTCTTAGGGACCATCATTTGCAGGGAGTTCATCTGTGAGAAATATGTGGTTTGTGATTTCACCTATTAGGTTTTTGGTTTTCTTAATATTATTAAGATCTATTGTTTTATGGTTTGTGTCTTTTTTTACATGCAGAAAACATGGTTTTCGATTTGGGCTTTGCCGATTATTTCAAGACTGAAGCCGGAATACTCTCGAAATTATTTCTTCCAACCTATGGGATACCCTTGGTGCTTTCTTTGTTTATTACGTCTATATTATTTCTATGAATTTTTATAGATCATTGGGGATATAGTATCTAAGGGCATAGAGAACCATTTTCAGAACCCCATGAAGAGATATCTTGACCCGTAGAATACTTAGTCAATCAGGGTTTATAGGGGATGTAGTTCGTGAGTCATGGTTTTTGGAATGCTTTCTATTTTCATTATCTAAAAACTATTGAGTTTGGGAGATGGTTTGTAGATAGAATTCATGTGCATGATTATTTAAAAGATATAGTTCATGGAACCTAATTTTTCTGGCCATTGGTCCACTGGCCAAAGCCACGTGGTCCATTCCGTGTACAGGTGGTTCGCGGTTCATTTGGTGTACGATCCCCTCATAAGGATGGCTTGACGGTCACTTATAATTCATTGATGATTTTAATTCATTAATTTTTATTCCAATTTTTTCCACTCAATTTGAGTCAATTCACATTTTTTGAATTAGAGGAATGCTTAATTATTTATTCAAAATGATTTTGGGTGTATTTTCCTCCCATAACAATGTTTCCAAGTCCATACAATCCCCCCCATTGAAACGGGGCCCATTTGGAATGAAGAGGGGAGTATTCTGATGTAGATACGGTCATGAACTGAACTGGTTCATGTTAGAATAGACAGGTACAATAGGAGAGGACTACACCTATATATAGGGGCCCGTGTCATTTTCCTTTTACCATTTCTCATGAATAACAGTGATCTCGACTTTCCCACAGATTTCTCTACCCTTGCGTACTATTTATTTTAAGAATATCTATCTCTCGAACCATATAGAAAATGTAATGAACAGAACATTTCACCATTTCATCAACCTAGGAACCAAATTTTGGGTTTCATGAATGGTCACTGTGGAACATAAAATCATAATCTAGATTTCCACGTTGGATAATACTGCGCAACATGCGTGTATGCACACCTATCTTGATCTTAGGAATTGAACAATAAGACGTAATTATCTGAGTTTAAACATTTAATCAGAAAAAATGAATATGGACTAGTAGAGGCCTTGGTTCTTGGTATCCACCTTTCGTGAACCCTTATGTTCACTAGCCACTGTTCAATTGGCCACCACCTCCTGGGTGTTTCACATACCATGGCTTCATGCGGTATAATACTTCCACGTACGGTAATAGTATGCGGGGACTGCTTCTGCATATCATGTAGAACACATGATATGCCTACCATGTACCGTTTCCAGGTATTGTACATGGATACCTTATGTAGATATAATTTTATGTCCTTCATCCATTTTTAATGGCCTTTATCCAAAATATTTTATTGGAATAACTTTTTGTAGGCATTTGAATCTTTTTGTTAAGACTACAATGGATCTTTCATATGAATTGAGTAAATCAACGAAGAAAAGAGAAACCATTGGGGGGATAGTGAATACCATCTTCAATCCTAAGTTGTTTCTCATGAAATATTTTTAAAAGATTTTCATACTCTAGAGCTCCTATATTTCCCGTTGTTCGTACAGTTTACACTTTACAACTTTGGTCTTCCTGATGATGTTCATGTTTCATTGGATGAACCAAATACCCCTTTCATTATCTATGATGCACCACAATGACATGATCTAGCCAATACATCCCCATCAAGTGAGGTCATAGATACTTCGAATCAAGAAATTTTTTCATTTAAGAAGTCTTAGTGTGGACTAAGGGTGATTGAAAGTGTTGCAACACTTCCTTGAGACTGGTTTCTTGAGAGTACCAATCTATCATCAACCATTCCCAAGTAAATCTTAAAAGCCAGTGTTGCACTATGTGGGATTTGTAGGCCAGATGATTCCTTTTCAATGAATGGTCCTATGCATTTTTGATACCACAATATTATTTTGAGACCCCTGACCAGTTGAATGCGGTGAACATATATCAGGTAGCATGGGTTTCGTAGTTTTCGACCATCTCCTATGGTGAAATCCTTCCTGATCTACTGAGATGCTGGTTCTCAAGAACCTTCACATTCTATTTGTCACATAGGGTGTTGGGAATCATTTAATAAGACATCAACCAACCCAGCGGACTCCCCATCTATGGAGATATGTATGAAGAGTTTCTCATGACATCCAGTACATAAAATAACACTGAGCATGTGTCCCCATTGACAAGGAGACTACTGGTTATGGAATAGGGATTTCATATTCATCTCTTATAGGCTCACTCTCTTATCCAATTCTAGGCAATGCTTGGGTTATTCTTGCAGGTGAGAAGATCTAAAATGAGAGCTCAGCACAGTCGAACACATCCATCCAGTCAATACAGATAGACTTCAGGGTCATATTAGGCTACCCTCGAAGTAGGATGATATACCACCTGTGGATATGTGATTAAATCAGACATGTCACCTGCAGTTAGATTAGCATGTTTAATTGACATGTTTTTTAGTAGATGGATTTTCATATCCTGCAATGTATATACTGGAGTTCATGCCAATAATTTGATGATGGTATCTACTCTTAAAGAGGGTCGACCAATTAATTTGGACATTCCAACTCTCACCGGACCTTACGAAATTTGAGGAATGATACTAGAAGGTAGGCCTCCACATAATCTTAGTAGAACATTTCGATTCCTATTTGGGTGAATAGAAGAACACTTCCCTTGTTTCAAATGTGGACACAATACAAAGGGTCATTGTTTCTAATTTAAACTTCCCATGACATTAATCATTAGTGATATAGTTGGGCTGCTGAACAATTCTTCTTGCTTATCATTTTCACCGCAACCTAATCCTCGTGGATTATTGAGGGGTTCATGGTGTTGTACTTTAGAAAAACGCTCGTAGATAATTGTGATTCAAGATGGGATTCTCACTGTTCACATAGATTGAGTAGAAAATTGAGATCCATACCCCCCTTATAGGTTTTCCAAAAAAATATGGTTACCTTTAACAAACTATGCTTATTCTAGCTATTCAATTATGGGGAGAGTCCCATCCGATACTTATTTTCTAGTTATGGATTATGATGTTGCGGTAAGGTGTCGCTATGGAAGTTACAATCCCCAACCTGACATGATCCAGTATAATGTAGATGGAATATGTCCAACTTCAGGAGGGTAGTTATCTTGATGGGGTGTTGAGAAAACTAGTTCAGCGGGTCCAAAATCCTCTAAACAATTTTCAACATGTATTTACCCTGACAACCATGCCACATATTTCTTCTTCTATGATTATTTATATGGATATGTATTTTATTCTTGTCCCTAAATCAACCATGACGGATACACCACATATTCCTGCACATGGGATAAGAAAGTGCTCGATTTGCTGCCAGAAGAGTCTAGAAGGGGCATCATCGGTACAACCTAACTTAGTGGGGACTGATTCAGACTTCTCCTATCATATGGACACTACCCATGACCCTAATGAGGCTGGTCGTAGCCGAGTTTCATTGGACATCGTACAATTCACTTCTAGTACTTTACGTCTGGCTCCAGTGGTCGAACTATATTCAGGTAATAAGAGTTCCTCATCTTCGGTAACTAATATTAGGTCCCTTACCAATCATTTAATGACACTTGATACATATAGAACCATTTTGGTGGGGGTGGATCACGGTACTAGTGATATGGGGAGGCACCAAGCAGTGTGGAAATAGTCATGTTGTTAGTTATGTGTCCTTCCCACGGAAACACCCATTGCTAGATTTTCCAACTAGATTGACAACATTCGGCGGATATTAACCAAGTTGGGGTCTGGTGGATTTGATTATCCGAAATTAAAAATCCTTATCTAACATATCGTCATAGCCTGGTAATACCATGCTTCTTGTGAGGTCATGATTTCCAAGTTAAATTCTAACCATCATTTGGTGATGACATTCCGAGACGTTTCAAAGGAACTCGATCAACTTACAGTGGTAGAGGTGAAGTCTCATGATTTGGTGATCACCTGAAAATAATAGTTCGGGGAGTGTGAGGCATGTGCTACAAGGTTTAGGGATCAACTGGCCTCTTTGTGTGCCAATTACGAAGCTATCCAGAAGAAAGGGTGGGACTACAAATTCGTTATGGTATGGGTTCATCCAACGATCAAGGATGAAGAGGATGAGATAACATCTTTAGAGAAACTCTTAACGGCCTGCGACAGTAACTTTCCATTTTTCAAGAAAGGGTGAGCCAAAAATTATGGTGCTTTTACTGAAATCAATATGTGTACTATTTTTCTTTTTGATACATTGGATACACTCTGAACAGGTGATGATCCCCCATTTTTTGTTGAACTCAATGAAACTAATTTTCCTTAAAATTTGTTTTCGTTATCTTTTTTGATCATTTCAATTGACCATAATCAATTATACAAGATTATTTTGATCAAGTTATAATTTTAAACCATGATTCAAAACCACCAAATTGAAATAATCCAATTGGTCTCTAATTTTTTCCTAAGGCACGAGACTCAGCAATCATAGTTTGAATATTGCTGAGCTTTTATGGAACACCTCACAATTTTTTTTGGCTTTTTCATTGTTACCCTAATTTTTTTCCTAATTCTACTTGACACAGACTTAGTGGGTATAAATTAACTTTTTCTTAAGATTTCCTTTATAAGTTTTCTACCCAATAAGATTTTTTTCTCTTTTGATAGCTCAACAAAAAAATTCTTTTCTAAACCATACATGGTGCAGGTTTAACGTGCTGATACTTGATTTTTATACTGAGGATTCTTTTTTAGATTTTCAATAGGGTGGGAATGATGTCGTTTTTCCCTGACAGTCCATAGTTCTACCAATATTACTTATTATTGATATTTTAGGTCAAAAAACATTGACTAAACATGATGGGGAATGGGCCCCAATTCCGAATTAATCAGCTAGGAATGTCCTCGTATCTTTCAGAAATGAATGAGGTATTTTTATTGAACCTATACATTGTGAATTTTGGACATTCTTGAGGCTCGGGAGCCGTTTCAGGCATACAGTGGCATGATAGGACTCTCTTATGGATGAATTTTCCCTTGATTGACTGCTGTATTGTTAGAAACATATGCAGAGCCATTGGGGAATGATGTTCATAGTCAAACATGAGTTTCTTCGGTACATTGGCATTCCATTTCTGATGGCCTTAGTGGATTCACAACACAATGGATTTATTTTGTTGTTGGGAGCCACTATGGGTGGCCTGTCGGAGTGGTGATGTATGAATGTATTAGGAAAATTGAAATCGTCTTTGAGCGCGAAACTGTTGGCACACGATTCATTCTTGCGTAAGTGATAACTGGTGTGAGGGAAGTGCAATTAGAATTATTTTTCTTTTCGGGACATTAAAAAATGGGAGTATGATTGAGCTATTATCTAGAAGGGTATTCCAAATCTAGGGGGTGAGATGGGACATGGATATCCTCTAACCATACGGAAATTGTAAATTACTCCCTAGAGGATGAATTTTTCATTGAATGATTGTTGTTTTATAAGAGATATATGTAGAGCCTCTAGGGCATGATGTGCATAGTTAGATAAGGGTATATGCAGGACACTGGACATCCATCTCCAATGGCTCTGAAGGATTATGGAGATTGGGAACATTCTGAACATGACTTATGAACCTTAACATGGGGTGCACCTGAACATGAAAATGGACATTTCATTTAGTTGAACATCTCTGGAAAACCCATAAATAAGTGGTTTAATTTCTTCATCTTGTTTATGGATCGACTTCATGAAAATGGATGTGGTATCTTTATTTTACATAAATATCAAGAGAGACCAAAGGTGAATCCAGCCAGTATGTTTTGATATAACCAAGATGTTGGTTGGATGGAGAATGTAAAACTTGAATTTGAGGGCCCTTGAATCATGATGGAGGTCAGGAGTCTTGGAATACATTGGGCATTCTAGGATAGGAGATGACACTCATAAGGATGAATTATTCTTTCATTGATTGTCATTTTGTAGGCAACATATAAAGAGCCACGAAGGAATGATGCGAATAGCCAAATAATGGTTTCTATAGGACACTGGTCTTCTATCTCCAAATGCCATGTATGATTATAGGGATTTCGGATTACTCAAAGCATTGATTTTTAGGTATTTAAGGAGTGTATCTTGATAAATTACAGACATTTGGGATGTGATTCGCTCATGGAATTATGTATCCCTTAAGTAGATGTGGATCATATGCATGGTGAGGCATTCATCCCATATTTGGGGTACCCTATCATTTAACATCGTACGACTGTGACGTGGGGTTCCATATGGGGAAGAGATCCATGAAATTACTTTACAAGTCATGCTGAGGAACCAAATTCATGGATAGTTGTACCATTATGTCATTTTTAGATATCTCTCTATGATTCCTAATCTCATGTGAGCTATGATCTTTATGAGAAATATGGGATTACAAGGATTCCAGATCACCACATAAGAATAGAAGAAGAAACATCAAAGATCACTTTATTCTTAAAGAAATTTATGTACATTAACATCATACAACAAGGATAATTTTGGACAAGCAGTTTAATGTCATGCGGTGAAGATATTATATTGTGCATTTTGTATTCATGTAGAGAGGACATTATGTTATCATAAAGATCATTAATATCTTTTAGATAATCACGATCAGGGTGTTATGGGATTCCTTATATGTGAGTGATGATAGATGTTGTAAACCATAGTCTCGGTGGGGGTGGGGGTGGGGGTCAACCTTGATCAGGAGGGACAACATGGGGCATGGAAGCCATCAGGGGTACTAAGGTAGGGGAGGACTCTCCTAGGGATTAATTTGACTTTGATTGGTGACTCTTTTATAGGCGACAAAAGCAAAGCCACTGAGGCATTATGTGCATAGCCAAAAAAGAAGTCCACATGGTGCTGGCCTTATATCCCAGATGGTCGTTAATGTTTATGTGGATCCATGCTTTCCTAGAGTATGGAGTTTAAAAAATGGTAAATATGTTTCTGGGAAGGTATGAAATACCTAGACCATGATTAGTTGTCAACTGCTGGAGCTTCCCCCAAGATCTGATGCATATGTATACAAGGAATCATGATCTTTGGACTTCTTATGAGTTGGGTGCTTGTGCAGGATCCCTTAATATTAATAATTGGTCCACATGTGACTCTTGAAGAATCTCATAGTTTATTTTCATACGGTTAGGAACTTTCATGGACTCCCCGTACAAGTCTGACCAATGTTCGGGGGAAGGGGATTTTTTTTAAATTTGTGGCTGGCGCAAGATGTCAGATCCAGGCATCAGTACGTATCATGTAAATGTAGGAATAAAGTTGTACATAGTTCTGAACATTCCCTACAAAAGTTTGGTTCATGAATTGGGACATGCGAGGAAATTTTTTGTCAATGTTTGTGTTGGAATGCCAAAGTCGGCCGTTACTACGTATCCTGAAAGGGTAAGAATCAAGATTCACATAGTTCTGAATGTTCCCTGTACTGATCTGGCTCAGATATAGGGGTAGGGTAAATTTTGTTTCACCCACTTCTGATTGAATTTCTACCATATTTGACTATATTTTGTTTGTGTAGTGGAATCCTTACCACTGATCATAAGCTTATGTGAGCTACACTCTATGTCAGAAACAAGGAGTGACAAGGTGTTCCCTTGTAAATATGGGGAGATATAGGACACAATAGAGGAATTTTTTATATGGAGGGGGATGGGAAAAGATTGAGAGTAGAGGAGTCACCACATATCCTACTAACAAAAGGGAATCAAGACATTCATAGTTCAATGTGGGATCATGCAGTTTATCATCATGTGATTAGGATGATTTATGTCATTTAGTTAAACCTCTTACAACATGGATGATATGTTGTGTATTTTAATGTCATGCCTTGAGGAAATGGGTCATAATATAATTTCATATTATAAGGATGAGTTCCATATAGTTTAACATCATGTGGATAAGACTGTAATTCATAGTTTAGTGTCCTAGTGTTTTCTTAGTGAAAGGGCATTGATGTTACTCGATGTACTTCTTCAAAGACCTTTTATTTATGGGTGCCATGATAAGCTATTTGTACAATTAAATCAAGGCATATGCTACATTTTACTAGACCCTATGTATGACTTATGGTCCCTCCCACTTTGGTTTAGGATTTGGGTGCTTCTTCTTATATATCTCGGGTTTCTGCGGACCAACACTATCTCTCCTTCGAGGAAGATTAAATGCTAACCATTTTGTTGGAGGTTTGTGCAATTAGGTTCTGGTATATTTACAAATGGTGCAATGTTTTCAACATTTTTTCATATAGATGATCCATCTCATCAAACCATATTTTATATTTCTCATCCATTGAAATGTTTTCACAAATGCCCACATGAAGTCATGGAACGTAAATTTTGATAGGAAAAACCTCTTATGCATCGTATACTAGTGACTATGCAGTCTCCTGGGTGGCAGTATGGTTCGTGGTCCCGTTTTCCCATAAAACAAGATAGACATTGTATGGACACAATTTCTTATCCTTATCTAGTATATTTTGGAGTATGTTATTCAGATTCATTATGAAAGTCGATATCTTCCCATTGGTCGTCGTGTGGTAGTGGGATGAATGGTTAGCCTTGATTTCCTACTCCTAGTATAATTTGGCCAAATCAGTAGAGCAGAAGTTGGTACTGTTGTCCTCCAGTATTTTATAAGGGACACCAAATAATGTAATTATGTTGGCCTACATAAATCTGATAATGACTTTTACCTTAACTTATTTAAGGGGTATGGATTCAGCCCATTTGGAAACGAAGTTAGTTTATATGAGTATGAACTTGAATTTTATGGCTGTAGCGGGGGGATACGGTCCCACAACATATATCCCCCATGAAAAAATGGCAACAATTTCATAGTTGTATGAAGTAACTTCAGGGGTCAGTGAATAAATTTGGCATTAACATGGCATAAATGTATCTTATTGGAGAATATGTCACAACCATGTATCTTTTTTAGACAGTAATACCCAAGACTCTAAATTTGATGAGAGAGCTTGGTCGCTAATTGGTGCTCTCCACAATCTCTGACGTGCAATTATTTCATGAATGCAATAGTCTCTTCTCCATCAATACAACTAATAAGTACTCTTTCAAGGTCTCATTTGTAGAGAACCTTCTCCTTGTTGAACTCATTGTAAAATACAATGTCAACTTCTCATCTTGATAATTTTCCCTTTTACCCCTATATAGTGGGAGTTCTTCCATACGTAGGTAATTTTCAATGAGTGTCAGCTAGATGACTGTGTGACCATAAGGTTCAGAAATGTTACCAATTTCATCAATTTCCTCTATATTTTTCATGATAAAATGAAGGACCCTCTAGTGGTGGGAAATGCTAATAACTGTTTCATCCCGGTATGGATCAGCAAGGGCTATGGCTGCATTTTCCAAAGCAACAGCTTGAGCATTTTGTGACTAGGTGACATATGTCAGCGTTGGTTATAATAGGGAATTCTACCATCAGTTCTCAAACATGACTCATTAAGGGGGAAAATACCTTTTTATTAATTGCATAGTCACCATTGAACATCCTGAAGACTACCTATGAATCAAATATTTATCTTTAGGTTTTTGGATTGTGCCTGGAGTACCGGCTCTATGCCTGCAATGAGGACCTAGTAATCTACTACATTATTTTTAAATACTTTCAAAATATGGAAAGTGTATGTCAAGATCACATTTTCTAGGGATATTAATATAACTCCAAGACCAACTCTATTGAACTTGGGACCCTCCGTCCTTTTCCTCATTGAGCTTCTGGAAGAACCATCGAATTACATTTCCCATGTTCAGGTTTCCTCTTGTGCAGAGAACACATATTCATATAGATGATTAGCATCCAACATTTTTGTTTCTTCCGAGGGGTTCCCTGGAAGGAATTCTAAAAACTCCTAAAATTTTATTGCCTTCTGGGGTACATAACATATATAAAACTGTTGTAGGATTACTTCACAACGTGATATGTGTCTCATTATCATGGAATGATTGATGATATATTTGAGTTGGTTGTAGTGGGAGACCAGGTGTTCCTCATGGTGCTACATGTAATTACAGAGTTTTGGAACTAAGATTATTAGGTCTAGGAAGTTATTTTCTATCCGTGAATGCTGATTTTCAACATCAATAATTGTTTGGATGAGGTATAAGTGGTTGTTCTCACTACCAACATCATCATTTTGTGTGAGAAAGGAACCTAATGACAGTATTGAGGTGGTCACATACAAAATGGGTGGTCTCCCCTCAAATGGTGTCATCAACACTAGTGGGATCAAGAGGTAACTTTTGAGAATGTCAAATTCTTCTCAACAATCATTATCCCACCAATATGTAACACCTTTCTCCATCAACCTTGTGAAAGGTTAACCATTACATGCCAGGTTTTTTGTGAAGTGTCAGATGTAGTCAAGGATCCCCTAGATACCACTCAACTCAATAAGGTTAAAAGGAGAGAACATGCCAAAGATGGATTTTGTCTTATTAGGGTCGACATCGATGTCACTGTGGTGTACAATGAAGATGAGAAATTTAATAGAGCAAACGTCAAAGGAACACTTTAGGAGGTTCATCTTTAAACCGTGTTTTTGTAGTTTGTTAAAGAATATTTTGAGACATGTGGGGTGGTCTGAATTCTGTCATGATTTAACAACTAGATCATCAACATAACACTCGACAAATTTTCCAAGGATGGTCTTGAAAACGTGATTAATGGAGAGATTATATGTTGCGCCAAAATGTTATTGACCAAAAGGAATCTCCATAGAATATAATTCTCCGTGAGAGGCCCTGAAATCCATACCTTCTTTATATCCATGGCCCATTCACATCTGGTTGTACCTAGAATATTCATCGTTGAAAGAGAGGGCCTCATATCAACCAGTTGCATCGATCAAAAATTTTGTGATCGGGATTGGGAGATCATCTTTTATGAAATACCAATTATGTTCAATGAAGTTGATGAAGAATCTAAACTGTCCATTCTTCTTATTGATAGGGACTATGTTTTCCAGTGAAATCGAATATTTGACTTCTTGTATGAAGTTGGATTTGATCAACTTGTTAACATCAACAAACTATTTTGATAGCATGTGTCGAGTGGGTCCTTCTAGATGCATGCTTATAGCCCCGATAATCTTTTATAAATCCTAGATTATGAGTCGTGACCTCAGGATTGAGGCCTAACATTTTTGTGTAGTTCTAGGAAAGCATATCTTGATTTTTTATAATGATGGCTGTATATGTATCCTACTTCTTGATAGTGATATCCACATTTATTATAGTGGGTTTTGGGTCATCTTATGTGTCGAGGTTTATCTTCCAAATTTCATCGAATGTGGTGGATACACCTACTTAAAATGTGGGAGGGGAAGATTTGATGTCTTCTTCTTCTACTACTTTATCATCTTCTTCTCCATCTACTTCCTATTCTTATAGAGAGAGGATTCTCGAGACAAACTCTCCAATGTTGGGAGAGAAATCATCTTTTAACATAGTGAGTAAGGTGAGGGCAGTTTGAGGTCCCGAGGATGAGTTGATAAAATATTTGTTAGGGGGTTTTCTTTTTATCATAGTAGTCATCCCATTCTTCCGTGGCTTTGGAAATGGAGGTCATAACAAAAATCATGCAGACAATGGATTCTGTATCTGGGGTTGCGCTTTCGCATTCAACTAGATTGATGGGTAATACATACTCATCCCTATGTTTTTGGAGGCGGTCAGTGGGGGCCATTTCTAGTACATTTGAGGTAGTTCTCCAGTCATCTTTGTCCTCCAAATATTTCTTCTCTACTAGTTCATAGAACCCTATGTTGATATAATGTGACTAATTAAAATAAAACAGTGATTTATCAGTGTGAAATGTCTCATTTTTTCATTAGGGAAATATATTATGAATTGATGGTATGATGACAGAATAGAAACATGGTGATGTAGCATAGGACTCCCTAATAAGACATTTAAGGTCATACATTAGTGTACTACTAGGAACTCGAAATCTGAAATGAGGTCTCAAGACAAGTTTTAAGCTTGATTTATCCCCATGGATTCCATTAGCTTTTATCATATACTAGTAGAGTTGTGGTGCAGGGCATCAAACTGTCTTCATGATAGCCTAGTCGACCAAGTGGTCAAAGTGGGAGGAAGTTGAATCCAGATCCATTGTCAATGAAAATACTCCATAAATCAATTCCAGTTATCTTACCAGACACATATAAGGGTTTGATTTTCCCTTTCATTATGGAATACTCATCGTTGTCTGTGAAGTAGATGATTGAATGTCATTATTCTAGATTGGTCTCCATATGATAGGCTTCATCTACTACTACTCTAGCCTCAAATTCTTAGGGACTTTGAAAGGCCTCGATGATCGCCTCCCTAAGGATTGTGGAAAATCTCAAAACATCCAGGATTGATAACATTGTTGGTACTGAATCTAGCATCTTTAGAGTATATTATTACTTTTATAAAGATTGGAACATCCTAGATCATGGTTTTTCTTTCACAGACACCATAGGGGCTTAATCTTTGGATATAGATGGTTAGGCATCTGTGACAGGAGTAGGTGGTGCTACGATATTTTCTGGACCCGGCCATACTGGATCTCTCATATGCCTTGGGAAATTTGACATTTTCTCATCCTTCAATGGGAACTCCATGATAACTGGGCTTGAATTTCTTATTATGGGGGAAAAAGGTTATTCAGGTTCTCATTGTGTCTGTCAGTAGGTCTTTCCGTTTATTTCCGTGATTTTATCAATTTGAGTTAAAGCAGGGAAAATAATTTAACTCCTTCCACGATCATGCCTTCAAATAATACCTCCTCCTCGGAAGCCTCTTCCTATTGCTCTTTGATTGGGTGTGTTGATTTCAGTTTTATGGCCATAATCTCCATAAAATAATGGGACCATCAAGTGAATGACATTAATAGATCCAAAGATCATTTCAAGATCTGAAAATGGTTCTATCTGACTACCTCTTTCTTATAGATCTATTTGGCGTGCCGGTGCCTGTCATACTGTTTGTCAGGGTGATGCATGTTTTACCATTTGGCTGGGCAGTTCCAATTTTACTAAGTCTACTCGAATATAGTGAAAATGTGTCAGGAAAATCCTTGGCTTTTGTGTCATTACATCTTCTTGATACAGCTTTCTTCTCTTCTAACCCTTAGAGGACTTCGAGGATGAGGATGAAAACTATTCCATGAAACCTATTGAATGTTTTCTGTGACATCCAACTGTAAATTTTTTTTCACCTTTTTAATGGTGATTGTCTTCCATTCCTCATCCTCTCTTAAGTCTAATGAGGAAACATGTACCACATGTGCTGGCAGCATACCAAACACGACATTCCCGAAATCCACCATCTTTTGAATGATATCCTTGAAGGTGATTCCATCCTAGATTGTGTTTTCTAGTATCTTGTGATATGGACAATAATTTTGATATTATTTGAGACCCACTTCATCTGCTCTCTATGTCTCTAGTAGCCATATAAATTTGCAATTCATGAAGGCTATGAAGTAGATACAGACCTAGTCATCTCAGAATGATTTGGATTTATTTATTCTCTCATAAAAAAATTTAATTTAGCACCTCATTTCTAATACTTTCGAGTTGGGGGTGGCTGTTGGCATCGAGGGGGTCCCACATAGTTTTGTGGAGGTATCGCAACTGGAGCTGCTACTGGGGTTTCTTAAGAATTACAATAGTAACATCGTCTTTCCCTGTACTTTTTCCTTAGTGCAAATGGGGCCACTCAGGACATGATATTGGTACGTTGTAAGGAGTTTTCTATCCTTTGGGAAATGGGAGATAAATATAAGAACCATGTTGTGTACTTAAATTGGATGAGAAGTGTTCATAATTCGTCATGATTGTTATCGATGCACATGGCCAGAATTTTATCATGGAGTAGTGGTCGGTTCAGGGAATAATTCAGGCCATTCCATCTGGAAATGAAGTCTATGATTCTTGGATTTGCTCACTGCATGAAGTTATTGATATAACTAACAATGGTCTTAAACACCGTTGAACTGAACTGGAAGAGAGACTATCACTGCAGATCGTCCCAGCCAGTGGTTGAGTTATCTGTAATGTTAGTATACCATACAAAGGCTGAGCCCTGTAGGGTTTGCATGAAGCACATATGTTTTAATGCTTCTTACTCCTCCAGAGTTCCCATAATTGGGTCACAGTAAGATTTTTAGTGCGTTGGATGATTTTCATGATATCCCAAGCCATTGAATACTAGTAGTATGGGGTTTCTGATGTTTGGGGATAAAGGAGAATTTATCACCAAATCAAGGTATGTTTTACACTCTGGTTTTATTGGAGAGTGTCGCCCCTATATGGATTCTTGTAGATCTATTATTTACTCGATGGTCTTCAAGACCCCTTGATGTATAACCTTTCTGGCTTGAGTTTGGTATGGTATTGTATGGGAATTATTTGGATGTGCCAGTGATGCAGGAATTTGGGGTGGGTACCCAACTGAGGGTATCCGTTGGGGGTTTAGCTGAATAAGATCTTGATACCATCCCAACAGAGGGAAGTCCTGATTTCATTCTCAGGCTGAATTTATGTTATTTAATGGTACCAGTTCCGGATTAAATGAGTTATTCAGCTTGAATTACTCCAATGGGATACATGCCCATGTAAAGGGAACCTCTTCTAGTAATACCGGCTGATGTTACCTAAGGAGAAACACATCAGGAATGATAGCTCCATCGATAAAGCTCAGCATTAGATTGCCTGATCTCCTTCATTTCTTCCTCCTACTTAGATAATCATTGAAAGTGATGGAAAAAATCTAAAGGAAATGAGGAGGTGGGTCATAGACAACCTAGGACATATTCTTCACCATGTTGGGGCTTCTCAAAGTAGGTAATGATAGATTAACTAAATGGATCCCAAATTTATTACATCTCTCTAGTTTCGGGTAAGCACACCATCATGCTCGTTGTGGGATGCCTCTAAGAGGGATACATTTTAACTTAGATAATCTCCCTTTATATCATTTCTTTTGAGATCTGTGGGGTTGACTTTTAACATGTTAACTAATGCATGCAACATGGAGTGTGGTATACCCAGTTCCGAATTGTAGGAATGCTTTCGACATCCTTTGTTGGACTTTCTCCTTCCATTATGAGGTATTATTTGGGTATATTGCCAAAGTTCAACCTGATGGGTTCCCTAATTTGACTACGTAATTTGAAATTATATCGGGGTCCTCAAAACATGGGATGGGTTGGAACGAATGACTCCTCTTCTCAGTATTTTTCCTAGATGAGAGGAGACATACTTTCGTTGTGTGGGAATGTGAAGAAAAAATGAAACCAACCATAAAGGGTAGGGTTGTTCCCAAATTATGGGAGTATCCACCTCTATTTCCAACATTTTGATTTCAGGACCTCCCATGTGGTTGTGAGCCGGGTATGTCATTGGACCTACGTGGGGTCTATTGGATTTTTAAGATGTGACCACTACTTTATGGATGACTTCCCATAGGCAGAAAGCATACTTGATATTCTTGTTTTCCTGGATCAGTTTCTTTTCCATGGCTTGATCTCTTCAGTCTTGATACTTTTGAGAGTTAATCTAGATCGGTTTTTATTGAGTATTCCATCTTTCTGGATTAAGGATTTCATTTTACTATAGGATTTTGGTAACAATGTTGCAAGATGTCATTTCCAATGAGGTCGGGTGAATGAGATGTGGGGTGAAGTGTATAGATCCATGTTCTCCCCATCATTGAATATGAACATCAGTTAGGGTTTCACCAATGAGGTGATGAAACTTGATTAGTTCATGGAGGAAAGCCAATAGACGGTTTTTCTTTCAATTTTGAGATCTTGGATGCCATGCAAACAAGATGGATTCTTGGAAGATTTAATGTAAAAGCTCCTCAAACATGTTGACATGGTATGAATACCCTTAATAGGGGAGGAACATTTTTTAGCTAGAAAAGTCTCATCCATATATTTAGTTGAATTTCATGAAAACATTCCCTAGGAAACTCTCCAAGTATGTCACAGTGAGAAGTGGATGTAGGAGAATACATCCCTGGTATATTTTCCTTACCTAGATGTCTTCTCAGGAGAAAAATTTCTTACTATTGTTATTTTGGGGACTCCTCTAATTGATATTCTCTGTGTGACAGCTTCTTAATAGTTTAATTCCAAGTATCTAGGCTAGTGGGATCCTCATTGTTAAGTGATCAATGCGAGGGTGGATCTAAAGATGACTGCGGCCCCAGACCATTCTATGGTTAGGAAATGATATCACATGTCATAGACGAATTGGCTGATATGTCAAACTCTATATTTCCTAGCTCATCAGAATAGGAGACCATTCTCACACTTGTTTATGAAAGGGGAGCACCATCTTTCCAGTATTAATTTTGATTGCATTGAGGACCTTCGTAATTTCTGTTGTGATGGTGAGGACTGGAATTGCAACTTGATTCCCAACCACGGGAAGTGTATTTATGTCATATAACCTATGGAGGACCTTCATGGTGGGCTATAGATAGGGGAGGACATTTTTGATGCTTGATGTAACTGAGGGGAGGACCTGCTTGATGATTTCTACGATGGAGATGACTACTATCAAAACTTGATACCTGGTTTTAGGGAGAATTTATGAAATGTATGTCTTGGGGAGGGCCTTTAGGATGTCCTATAATGACTGAAGGACATTCTCATGGTGTGATGTTACAATGTTGAGGGTTTTCATAGCAAACTCCATTATTGGGAGGTAATTTTCCATGACTGATATCATAGTAAGGACTACCATAATGAATCAACATCCTACTATAGGGAGAAGAATATCTATACCATATACCGCTGGGGAGGACCATCAGGGTAGAAAACAACAAGGGGAGGACCTTCATTATCTATGATCTTTATGTCAAGGGGATGGCTACCCTGACACTCATCAAGAGATATGCTCTCATGATTTATCATTCTTGAACCACAGAGTACACCCCCGTGGGTGCTCTGGGGAGGACCTTTAGAGCTGCTGGTAGAAACATTTCGGGGAGGTCCTTCCCATGTTCTACGACCACTTCCATAATTTGATAATGGAATGATAGGGTCTTGAATCATTATTTATTTGATTTTTACGGCCCAGACCACACGTTTCCCACAGAGTATGATCATGTATGTGATCTTCATTTTTCAATTTCCATTGGCACATTTTTTTAATGCTCTCTTGTGGGAAACTAGGGATGACTATTTTTGATAGAGGCATTCATATATGGCCCCTTATCATTTTGGGTCATGTGATGATGCTGGGATACGAAAACGGACATCTTGAGTTTTGGCAGCAATATATGCCTACCATAAAGTGGCCACCACATTAGACTAGCATGCCCTAGTTAGAATTGTATTTGTTCTCGATTTGGTTATCTATGTATCATGAGATATTTTCATCAAACATCACAGAAAAGAAATGTAATGATTGACTAATCTGTAGTGACTGACCGATTTCGTGAGTAGGTCATTCCGTTCAAGAAAACTAGGTTGTGGTCCTCGTTTCTCACCTTGTCCAATGTTGCAAAAATATCTCAGCATATTTGGAAGATATATTTGGGGGTCAATTTATGATATTTCATAATATCCAGAATGTGTTTAGATATATCTTTTGTTTGAATGGGAATAAAGACCCGTTCAGATATCAGAGTAGGAGTTTGTGTCTGCTATGGTCCTCCATGGGTTGTCAGTAGATACTGGAAGTTCTCATGTGTCGGAACAGAGGAACCAGTCTGTCACCTATTTTCATATCTGGTTGCCACCGTATATGACTGGTGGGATTCTTATTCACAAAAGTAGATTTTTATCTACTTTTATTCCGCTAAATTTGTCTCACGAGCATTATATGCATGAGAATTAATTTGTCTCTAGTCATGTTTTCTTGAAGTCATATTTGGATGGCATGCTTGATACGTATCAGTAGGTATTTGTGCTTGAGTATAAAAAGTTTTCGTCCTATTTAGATGATGGGACTATTGTTCATTGGTATATATCTGCATCTACTTGTATTTTATCACTTTTCCTGCACAATAGGACCTCTGATCACTAGAAGGAATGTTCACGTGCTCTTATCATGCCACCCAATGTCTGTTGTGGGCTTGAGTGTAGGGGGAAGAGTTGTTTGTATGCCAGTTGAATGCTGCCATGTTTGTAAAGTGTAGTTTCTTCTTAGGAACTGGGGTGATAGAATGTTCTTTATTATATATTCGTCACCAATGGACGGTATCCTGAGGGGATCATGTCTCTTGGACTTCAGTAGGTTCTCTTGGAATAAGGTCATCTTCAGCGTGAGGAGTCTTGGTCACCCAATATCAATGGTGTGGCTCTTTAGTAGGGGCCCATGAGTAAGACCCATGTGCAGTTGAGATGACATTATCATCATTGACATCATCTGGCTCCATATGATAATGGATGTACTCATTTTCATGTCCTGGTGATAGGCTCTCGAAATGGTTTGAGAGGACAACCAGGGTTGTCTTGTGTTGGGGTGCAAGTTGCGGCTGAGGAGGTGACTGGTGAGCCTTCGTTGAATGGGTGGATTTTCTTGGAGCTTCCACCATGGGGATAGTGTTGTTTAGTGGTAAACATTGATAAACATGTATGATAACTAGGCTTAAAGATGCTGGTTTGGGGAGGGGTCCTTTTCTTCATTGGGGCCACAGTCACCTGTTGGATCTCGTATTCATGTGGCTGCATTTATCATCAGGATATCATTTGGATTGAAGTTCATTCTGTGGGAACCGGTAATATACATATATTACATACAGATCCCAAAACTCTATCAATTTAGAATTCAATTAAACATA
The DNA here is from genome assembly GCA_963277665.1 of Viscum album. Classification (NCBI taxonomy): domain Eukaryota; kingdom Viridiplantae; phylum Streptophyta; class Magnoliopsida; order Santalales; family Viscaceae; genus Viscum; species Viscum album. The sequence goes on along the minus strand of OY728161.1, from coordinate 2,130,856,108 downwards.
TGCATATTTGATTATTCAAAATGGTCTCCTCCATCTTTTTTCTTATTGTAAAGTGAAGCGGATTATGTGGGGTAAAACTACCACCTTGGTTAAGAATTTATGTCTGGTTCCCCAGTTTTGTTCCATATAATGTTGAGCATAAGGGGTGATGAAAAAAAGGTTTTTCGAGAAACCTCATACATCACTTATTATAGATATAGTATCATGTCAAGTTCACCATTTTTTATTTGGACCTGATATTCATCGTTATATTTTAATGGAGGACTAGATTAATACTATGGGACTGGATAGATTTCCCCTTCTATTTTGTGAAGGGGGTGACAAAGTCAACTGGTCTATGAGGGTGATTTCATGTGGTCATGTACTTATGGAATCAGTCCGCCTAGGATATAACATCCTCATATGGTCTCTAGTGGGTTTATTTATGGAGCCATAAACACCCAACGACCATAGTATCCTTGATTCATTGACCTGCTTTCCACAGTCAGGTGATCGGTGGATGATTTTTTGGCCAACAACACTTAAGGACTCTATTTTTCAAGAGGATGTGAATTCGGTCTCATCACACCCATTGGGAGGAATTATTAGATATTTTGGTATTGTCACATACATTTAAATCATCTTCATAGGTTCTTGAATCCTTATTTCATACCCGAAGAGTGTGTCGATGGGATACCCATGATTTATAGATTTGTCATAGGCATACATGGATTTGATGCTATGGAGGTAATGCTGACTTAAGAAATACAATAAGGCGCTTTGAAGTTTATCATCATCTTGGGGGGATAGAAGGTGACTTGATGTTAGGATCAGACCCACAAAATAGGCTTCCTATGAATCCTTAAGAGAGTAATGAAAACCCACAATGTTTAGGATTGATGGGGCTTACACATGGAAGATTCCCATTTAAGGGCACAAGGATGGGTCAGACATTCTAGAAGAGAACCCTTTTGAGCTCAGGCCTTCATGTAGGAATCCTACATATCTTGGATTGACCAGGAATCAGGGTTCTTGTAGATCAAAATTATTGGGGCTTACACATAGAAGCTGCCCCTTGGGGGAAGGATTGTTGGGTGGAACTTCTTGAAAGGGTACCCTTTTGAGCCTGGTCCATCAAGAAGGCATCTTACATATCCTGTATTGACTAGGAATTAGAGTTATTGTAGTTCAGAAATGTGTAGATGTTGTAATCATCACAAATTTCTATGCCCACATGAGTCAGGAACGGGGTGAGAAACAAGAGGATGTGAGAGGTCCAAAAACAAAACACTTCTTCCCTTGATAATGGGATATAAAAGGCCTAGGACAGAATAGGCCAAGGTGACTGTGGGAGAGGGCGTGGAGTGATGAACCTATTAATGTGGGATTTCATGAAAGGTCATGTGGATAGACCTTTAGAATATTGGGGACTAACCTTAGTTGGAGATCCCCATAATGCATTCTGGGAAAGGGGAAGAGTTTTGAACTCATCATAAAGAGAAGACAACATACACCCTTAGTTTAATCACAATTCATTATTGAATGGAAAAGAAAATTATCACCTTTAATCCCTAGAATGGGTGGGTTCATGTTACCATTCCAAGGTTGGAATCTAGGTTTCCATGTGAATGTTGACTTATATACATCATTGGATTATGATCCATTTTGGGGACAGACTCCATAAATCCTCTTACCATGGATATGTAGACTCAAAGGGGAACATTGATTCACCTAATAATCTAATCATACGGGTCTGGTGGCTTTAGAGATGGATTTGGAATGTTGTCGAAGGACTAGTTCATGGAGGGGCCATGAAGGACTTGACAGTAACATAGAGGATAGATTGTAACTAGAGGTAATACTACCCAAAAACACCCCATTTAGCATCCAATTTTCTTATACAGGATGGGGGAGCTCTGCATATCATATTTGTATGCGGGGAGTGGGTTCATCTGCCTACCGAAGCAGTACATGGGCTTGGGAAAGGACTGTAACACCTAGAGATTTTATGAGATATATTATTTTTTAATTTCTATGATGTCTTATATTATACACTACACCATGATTATCTTGTACTATACGCAACACCATATTATCTTGCAGTATACACAAAACTGTTACTGGATTGTGTTACAAACATTTTCAAGTTCATTTTGCGAAAATTATTCTACACAACATTAAGTATAGATTTTTTTAATATATAAATGAAATATGTTTTGATTATGTTATACGGAACACCAAACGGAGTATTCACTACATGCATCCCTAACATGGCTTGCATTGCACGCAATCGTGTCCTTTCTCGAGAGAGTGTGTAGTACGCAATACCGGGTTTCACTAAACAACGATATATTATTATAATTTTATTATGGACTAGCCATTATGAATAGTATTAACTATATTTTTAATTTTATTACATTATTATTCATCTTAATTATTTTCTAGAACATTATATGAGAACTAAATAAATTTTTTGGGTAAAATAAGTATTTTTAAAAAAGTACAGTTTTGCCACCTTTTGATGGAAGACTGACAATAAATCTAGTTATTCACATGTTTATAAGTTTAATTTGACAAAATAAAATTCTTCCTTGGAATCAAGATATAAAAAATTAATTGGGATGAATTTTTCATAGTATTCTGATAAATTTCATATTTTAAGGAACAGTTAAAACACACTATATTTTAATTAAAAACAACGTTTTTCAATGCAATAATTTATATTGTTAGATTATATTTTTAATTGGTATTAAAGTGTAATTAGAATATACTTTTACCAATAAATCCAATACTGGTCATTGTAAATAATTTCACTTTGAATTTGGACATAAATAAGTGTCGATCTTTTGATATTTATTGTTTCTTAAAAACACTATATTTGTTTTGATAACAAGAATTGATTTTAAAACTAATTAATGTCACTTCTATGTTTTTAATTTAGATAAATATACATCATTTTTGAATTCAGAATATCAAATATATCTTAGGCTGAATTTTTGAAATTTTTCTGAAAAACTCCTATTTTTAATGAATAGTGAATCCACTTAGTGGTAGTTAAAAAACTGACTATTTAATTTAAGTTAAATTTTACCACTTCTACGAATTGAATTTCAAAAATCTGACATACATGGTTGTTATCAAAAAGTAAAATATCGTTCAATAATATGAAAATAATTTTTGGTGAATAGTAACTTGTTTCTTTTATTTACCACGGTTAAAAGTAAATAGGGTAATTAAGGGTAAAAATGATATTACTATTACCCTAAGACATTTCCTAATTCAATTGGATAAGTTTAATTCAACCAAAAAACACCTTAGGATTAAAATATTACCCTTTAGGTCCACATGGATTAGATTAGGACATTTATTCTTATTTAATTTAAAGAAGAGTTAAAATGGTTAAAATCAAATTTTAATAACTAAAACATTTTCAATATAATGTTATAAATAAGATAAATTAGAATATAAATATTCATTAGAAAGATAAAAATATTTCCTACATAATGTTATTTTATTTATAATTTTTAGATATTATATAATTTAATTTATTTATCACACGATGAAGATGCAGTATTTACCTTATTAATGATATATTAACATAATTGATGTTATAAATACCCAAATAAATGTAATTTGAGAGTTTTTATGAATTAAAATAATTTTTCATGTTAATATGAAATGTTATTATTTATTAAATATACTTTTTTAGATCTAATCATGCTGTTATGAGTTTTACAAAAATCACGTACAAAATAGTGTCAAAATTGACAAAAAATAGTTTTTCAAACAAATATTATATTATTAATTGTTATTCTATTTCTAAAAATCAATGGTTCGGCCGAATGACTTAGATACGGTTATATATATTAATAATAACCCACTTGGGGTTCGTTTGTCTTGTTATTGTATGTTTATTAACCATATTGTGTAAGAAAACAAAAAGACAAGGTAAAAGTTAAATTATTTAACTTAGAGTTAAATATAAATGATACTGTTAAAATAATAACCTAAAATTGTCTAAAACCAATTGGTTGAGAGGACTGAGACCCATCCACACCTTATATTATAAATAAATCAATTTGGATCTACTAATAACAGAATAAGACTTTATTATAAAATAATAGTTTAAGTTTTTCCAAAGGTTCCCCTCCCCTCCCTTATAAAAAGGGCACCCATTCCCTCTTCTCTTCACACCATTTTGATCCTTGAAGCTCGGACAAACCTTGCAAATTCCTATTCTCAACCTATCTATTTTATATAATAGTGGTTCTGGACTTCTCAAATGGCCAAATCTAGTGCCCTATGAAGAAGTTTAAAAGAGGTGCATCGAAGAAGAGGTAATCTCTTCTACCGATTCTTTGAAGTTTCTTTCTTCTTCTACTTCTTCTTATTTTGTTGTTTCATTATAAATTAATAACATCACTATTAAATATATAATTATATGTTATTATAAATATTAAACAACCCTATTTCACCTTCTATCCATCCTATGGAAAATGAAATCACCGCGCGTGTGTACGTACGGAATACCGTCTCCACACCGTGGTGTAATCTGTTTTTACACCAACACCTTACTTGGATGGGTATAATGGTGTAAATAATAACTATATATAATTATTATAAATTCAAACTAATTCTATGATTTTATATCACCCACTCCAATACCATTCAACAAATATGGGATCGATATCATCGCTCGTGCGTACGTACGGATTACCGTCTCCCCGACGAGATGAGATTCATTTTCCATGATAACAATTCAAGAAGGATTTTAAAGTATATGTAATAAGTAATCATGAAATATATGACATAATAATTCTACTGGATTTATGTATATATTTGTATATATGTATTTCATCTACTTAATTCCATTCAATTCAATAAGGAAACGAAAATCCGCATTCATGCGTATGTACGACCTACCGTCTCCATGAACAGTGTATTTAATTACATTAATAGATCTATTATATATAAGTATATACTGAATATATATTATATATAAATAATTTTTTACATTCAGGAATTATGTAAATCCATATATAAGTAAAAATATAAAGAACAACAAGTCAACACGTATGATAAATGAAATGATTTTACAAAAACACTGCTTTAACATGAAATTTACAAAAGAACGGGTAATATAAAGTAATAAGTGAGGCATATATTATATCATAACAATTAATATGATTCTGTAATAAGTCAATGAATTTAATTAAATCATTATACAGGAGGTTCGGATACATACGAAGCATATCGAACATAAGGTAAGGGATAATTTCGCAAATCTCATTTTTATCCAAGATTGATTATACGTAAGTATTTACTAAGGTTATTATTATCATCCATGTTCATATTTTATAAAAATGTTTTCATGTAGGTTTAAATTCCATTTTACCCATTTTTTGACTTTTACCACATTTTATTTAAGTAATCTTTCATTTGATTACCATATGAGGAACTTTTTTGACTTTTCCGAAAAAAGTACAAGAATAATGTTTTTTTAACTTATACGGTATGAAGAGAATTTTACGATTTCCTAATTCCATTTTTTCATGAAGATTACTCTATAAGAATTAAATTATATTTTCAAAAAAATCCTTTTCTTTTAAAATTGCATGGCATTTTGTGAAAAAAATGATTTTGAAGAATAAATGATATTTTCCTCAAAAATCATTTCAAGTGTTTTATCAAAACTAATTTCCATCTTAGATGACATTATTTAGTATGTTTATGTTTCAAGTATAATTTATCTATTTTTTAAATGGTTTGATTTTTCTTATGATGAAATGATATCCATTTATTTTATAAGGATTATGTTATTATGGGATGATGTTTATGAAAACCATTTTATTCATTGGGTTATTATGAATGATTAATGTTTATTTTCTGGCACACAAAAGAATGATTTCGTTATGATATGGGTGGGACCTATATCTCCATCCAATTCATTGGGTAAAGATTTATATATCCTGATATATAAAAGGATGGAACTGTAAGTTAATCTGGATCACTCATACAAATCTAGAATGAGGATTGAACTCGATTCAGAAAGGGACTTTGTCCACTACGATGATCTTGGTAACAATGTCCTGGATACTATGGAAATAATATCATGTTCTTAATTGCAGCAAAAATTACATGCTTTATTTCCATGCTATTTTATCATTATTGATGTTCAATTATAATTTATGCCTTACGTACTTCCATGTTTTATTTCATTGCTCACGATTTTGATTTATAAACATTATGTTCATTATTTTATGTTCAAATGTATATTGTTTGTTTTATTTTCTCCATGATTACCCTTATTGAGAATTTGAGCTCACCCTTTATATGTTCTTTTTCCCCCAGGATATAAAGAAATGTTTTAGGTAAGAAAACAAATAGGGGAAAATGTGTATGGGATATGTTGAAGATCTTTCACCGTGATTAGAAGATTATGTTCCAAGTTTCCAAAGACACTAAACTATTACGGTCCTTGAGGGTTGGTTTTTTTATGTATTAAGTATTCTTCCAAAGTAATTTAATGTCCATGTATGTCATGTTTGGGTCTCTACAGTTGGTATCAGTGGAAAGGATTAGTTATCCTTTGGAAACTAGTTTGTGAAAACTTTAGTGATATCCCTAGATATATTTTTATGGTATGTCTAAGGATGTCCCTAAGGTTTAGTGTAACAATAGGTTACAGTCCTATAATTATGTTGATGATCAGGAATAACCTAGGGTGAACCTAGGGTGTCAGGGATTAAATAATCTGTGATAAGTTAGACATCCCATAAGTGAATTTTTATGATTATGTGGTTTCTCGTTATTTTAACTGTTTCTTACACTATGATTTCTAGTCTTAGTCAATGGAGGGAACGAGAAGGAATTTAGTTAACATTGATTCCAATGGAAAAATTTGTGACTATGATCAATGAAATTGTGTAACGTTTGGAGAGAAAGATATTGTGATTATGACGAATCAGTCATCTCGATATATGATTAACAAGATGAAGTTCAGTTGTATTCTTAATTCATAAAATAAGAGGAATATGGAATTTTATGCATGTTCGCATGGTGAGGATCATAGAGAAAGGCAGATTGATATCTCTAAAGAAGGGAAGAAGAACCTTGAGAAATACCTCAAATGGAGGGGAAGATTTTATCTATGTGGAGAAAAGGTTCATAGAGTGACAAACTGTTATGGAGTACAATGTCTTACCTATGAAGAACATGGGCATTACCCAACTCAGTTCCCTAACCTATGAAGTTACATCTAAATTGAGGAAGGACCTATTCCATGCCATTCATCGAAGAGGATGGATTGAAGGGCTTATGTATTGGAATTCAATAATAATGTTGTTGAGGTACTTTTATAGTATACTGAAATATCTGTGTATTGGTCCATTGTGGTTTTCTATAACAATATGGTACCTCTATCCATGAAAATAGATTCAAATATTTTTGGAAAGAAGATGATATGTGCATAATGAATAGATAAGAAGACAATGAGATGTTTTATAGTATTAATGAACTCATTTCTGATATAAGGACAATATAATATCATGGTTTGAGTATATAGAATCTTTGGGATTTTAGTATGTTGAAAGAGTTAACTTTTGATAGAATTAATGTTTTCACTAAGGTTCTATGGTAATTTATGTTTCAATAGAATACCCGATTTAGGTGTTCAGAGGCTTGGAATGCAATCAACAAGATATATCTTATGATATATGGGTTAGAAATGATGGTATTCACATGCTTGTTATTTGACCTTTCTAATAATCATTTTCTTTATACTATGAGATAGGATAGATGTATTTTGGATAATTCTAAAGATTTTAATTCATTAAGTTGGACATCAGATAGTATTGTTTATGGCTAGAAATTTTTGATATTATTTCTAGAATGTTGTAGTAGTATAGTTTTAGAAAAAGGACATCCTGTAGGACGGGTGACTACCCGTCGCGTTGGACAAGGCTGTGGGAATTGAACCCACAACCGAAGTGAGACAGACCTTTATTTCTGACCACTGGCCTATAGGATGTCCCTGGTTAGTAGAAACTATTTTTATTTTATTAAGAACGATGATAGATGAAGTATAAGTCAATTTTGGAACCATATCCGATTAATCTCACCATAGATGGACTTATGTATATAACCTTTTCTAACTTATGTTTGAGACATATGAAATGACCTATCATTATATCGTATGATCTGCTAAAACTTCATGGAAGACAAATTCAAATTCATTTCTTTAAGAGATGAAGTTGAACTTTTTCAACACACATACAATAGTGATATTGTACCAAAATCATGTAAGTATTTCTTCTAATTCAAATATTTCAACTTTAGGGAAAGGATATTGGAAACCAAAAATATTCTCCTTTTTTCCTCATATCTGATGAATCAGATGGTACCATAGATCCTCACAAATTTATGGCTTTGTGATTGTTGGCTTTTTTATAGCTGTGTTCTCTACCACTCTCCATCAGAACTTAACAGTTAGATTTCTCTACCATATCCATATTATAACCTATGTTCTATTAGGTGGAAACCCAGTGTTGAGTTAATTTGGGTAACCGTTACATTTCATACTAGAGTTTTTAAAATTAAATTTTAGTATTCGTTTTTACGATGTAGGTTTCTATGAAAGAAACTTTCAAGTAGTAAACCATTTATGACCCCGATGAATTTCAAGGGTGAAATTCATTTTATGGGGGGTAGAATGTAACACCCTGAGATTTTATGAGATATATTAATTTGTTAATTTCATTGATGTATTTTATTATACACTACACCATTAGTAGCTTGTACTATACAAAACGCCGTATTATCTTCCAGTATACGCAACAATATTCTTGGATCGTGATACAAAAAATTTCAAGTTCATTTGGCGGAAATTATTCTACGCAAAATTAAGTATAGATTTTATTATGTATAAATGAAATAAGTTTTGATTATGATATACGCAACACCAAACGGAGTATTCACTACACACATCCCTGACTTGGCTTGCATTAAACGCAATCGCATCCTTCCCCAATAGTGTGTGTAGTATGCAATACCGAGTTTCACTAAACAACTATATATTGTTATAATATTATTATGGACTAGAAGTTATGATTATTATTAACTAAATTTTTAATTTTATAACATTATTATTCATCTTAAATATTTTCTATAAAATGGTATGAGAACAAAATAAATTTTTCCGGTAAAATAAGTATTTTTCAAGAAATGCAGTTTTGCCGCCTTTTGATGGAACACCCATTTTAAATATATTTTTTGACATGTATATAAGTTCAATTTGACAAAATAAAATTCTAACTTGGAATCGAGATATAAAAATTTAATTTGGATAAATGTTTCATATTATTCTGATAACTTTAATATTTTAATGAATAGTAAAAACACGTTATATTATAATTTAAAAAAACTTTTTTCATAGCAATAATTGATATGGATAGATTATCTTTTTAATTGGTTTTAATGTTTAATTATAATATATTTTTACTATATAATCCAATGCTGGTCATTAAAATTAATTTCACTTTGAATTTGGACATAAACAAGTGTCGATCTTTTGATAGTTATTGTTTCTTAAAAACACTCTATTTGTTTTGATAACGAGAAATGATTTTAAAATTAATTAATTACACTTATATGTTTTTATTTTGAAAAAATAGACATCATTTTTGAATTTTTAATATCAAATATATCTTAGGCTGAATTTTTGGTATTTTTCTAAAAGAAATTCAATTTTTGATGAATGGTGAAACCACTTAGTGGTAGTTAAAAAACTAACTCATTCATTTCAATGAAATTTAACCACTTCTGTAAATTTAATATCAAAAATCCTAAATACATGGTTGTAATCAAGAAGTAAAATGTGGTTCAATAAGATGAAAATAATTTTTAGGGAATAGAAATTTTTTTCTTTTATTTAGCATGGTTAAAAGTAAATAGGGTAATTATGGGTAAAAATGATATTACTATTACCCTAAAACATGTCATAATTCAATTGGATAAGTTTTATTCAACCAAAAACAACCATAGGTATAAAATATTACACTTTATTCACACTTGGATTAGATTAGGACATTTATTATTATTTTGTTTAAAGAAGTGTTAAAATGGTTAAAATCAAAGTTTAATAACTAAATCATTTTTAGTATAGGGTGATACATATGATAAATTTGACTATAAATATTAATTAGAAAGATAAAAATATTTAATACATAATCGTATTTTATTTATAATTTTTAAAAATTAAATAAATTAATTTATTTATGACACAATGATGATGCAGTAATTACCTTACTATTGAAATAATAACGTAATTGTTGTAATAAATATCCAAATAAATGTAATTTTAGACTTTTTATGAATTCCACTAATTTTACATGTTAATATTACATGTTATTATTGATTAAATTAACTTTTTTATAACTAATCATGCTATTATGAGTTTCAAAAAAATCTTGTATGAAATAGTGTCAAAATTGACATAAAATAGTTTTTAAAACAAATATTATATTATTAATTGTTATTCTATTTATAAAAATCTAGGGTTCGTCCAAATGACATAGATAATGTTATATATATTTATAATTAACCTCTTGGGGTTCTTTTGGCTTTTATAGTATGTTTATTACCTTATAGTGCAAGAAAACAAAAAGACACGGTAAAAGATAAATTATTTAACTTAGAGTTAAATTTAAATGATAAGGTTAAAATAGTAACCTAGAATTGTCTAAAACCTATTGGTTGAGACTATTTTGACCAATCACCACCTTATCTTCTAAATAAATTAATTTATAGGTATTAATAACAGAATATGACTTTATTATAAAATAATATTTTATGTTTTTCCAAAGGTGCCCCTCTCCTCCCTTGTAAAAAGGGCACCCCTTCCGTCTTCTCATCACACCCTTTTGAGCCTTGAAGCTCATCCAAACCATGAAAATTACTCATCTCAAACTATTTATTTATATAATAGAGGTTATGGTCTTCTCAAAAGGCCAACTCTATTTCCCTAAGAAGAATATTAAAAGAGATGCATCGAAGAAGTGGTAATCTCTTCTACTGATTATTTCAAGTTTCTTTCTTCTTATACTTCTTCTTATTTAGTTGTTTAATAATAAAGTAATAACATCAGTATTAATTATATACTTATATGTTATTATAAATATTAAACAACCCTATTTCGCCTTCTATCCATCCTATGGAAAATGAAATCACCGTGCGTGCGTACGTACAGAATGTCGTCTCCACGCCGTGGTGTAATCAGTTTTTCCACAACCACCTTTCTTGGATGGGTTTAATGGTGCAAATAAAACTATATATAATTATTATAAAATCATACTAACTCTATGATATTATATCATCCACTCCAATACCATTCAATAAATATGGGAACGACATCATCGCTCATGCGTACGTACGGATTACCCTCTCCACGACGTGATGAGATTCTTTTTCCATGTTAACAATTCAAGAATGATTATAAATTATATGTAATAATTAATCATGAAATATATGAAATAATAATTCTACTGGATTTATGTATATATATATATATTTATGTAATCTACTTAATTCCATTCAATTCAATAAGGAAACGAAAAATAGCGTTCTTGCGTACGTACGACCAAACGTCTCCATGAACAGTGTATTTCTTTACATTTATCAATCTATTATATATATGTATATTCTGAATATATATTATATATAAATAATGTTTTACATTCATGATTTAAGTAATTCCGGATATAAGTAATAATATCTAGAACAACAAGTCGAAACATGTACGATAAATGAAACGATTTTACCAAAACGCTGCTTTAACATGAAATTTACAAAGAACGGGTAATATAAAGTCATTATGGAACCATATATGATATCATAACAATTAATATGATTCATTAATAAGTCAATGACATTATTTAAATCATTATACATGAGTTTCGGATACATACGAAGCATATCAAACATAAGGTATGGGATAATTTTGCAAATCTCATTTTTATCCAAGATTGCTTATACGTATGTATTTACTGGGGTTATTATTATCATCCATATTAATATATTATAAAATTGTTTTCATGTATTTTTAAAGTCATTTTTACCAATTTTTGACTTTCACCACATTTTATGGATGTAATCTTTATTTTTTTTACCATATGAGGAACTTTTTTGACTTTTCCGACAAATGTACAAGAATAATGTTTTTTTAACCTATACATCATGAAAGTATTTTTAATGTTTCCTAACAACTTTTTTTCATGATTCTTACTCTAAAATATTTAATGAATATTTTCAACAAAATCCTTTCCTTTTAAAATTTCATGGCATATTATGAAAAGAAAATGATTTTGAAGAAGAAAGGATATTTTCCTCAAGAATTCATTTCAAGTGTTTTATCAAAACTATTTTCCAACTATGCTGAAATTATTTAGTATGTTTATGTTTTAAGTATAATGTATCTATTTTTTAAATGGTTTTATTTTTCTTATGCTGAAATGATATCCATTTTTTTATATGGATTATGTTATTATGGGATGATGTTTATGAAACCCATTTTATTCGTTAGGTTATTATGAATGGTGAATGTTTATTTTGTGGCACATGAATGACTGATTTCATTATGAGATGTGTGGGACCTATATCTCCCTCCAATTCATTGGGTAAACATTTATATCTCATGAGATAGACATCGCTGGAACGGTATGTTAATCTGGTTCAGTGTTTCAGGACTGGAATTAGAAGTGAACTCGATTCAGAAAGGGACTTTGTCCACTATGATGGTCTTGGAAGAAATGACTTGGATACTATGGAAATAATATCATGTGGTTAATGGTTGCCACAATTACATGCTTTATTCCCATGCTATTTTATCATGATTGATGTTCCATTATGATCTATTTCAGACGAACTTCCATGTTTTATTTCACTGCTCAAGATTTTGATGTTTAAACAATATGTTCATGTTTTTAAGTTCAAATGTATATGATTTGTTTTATTTTCTCCATGCAAACCCTTACTGAGCATTTGAGCTCACCCTTTATATGTTTTATTTTTCCTAGGATATAAAGAAAGTTTTTTGGTAAGAAAACAAAAATGGGAAGATCTTTATAGGAGATTTTGAAGATCTTTCACCGTGATTTGAAGATTATGTTCTGAGTTCCCAAAGACACTAAACTATTATGATCCTTGAGTGTTTGTTTTTGTTATGTATTATGTATTACGAAAAAGTAATGTAATGTCCATGTACATCAAGTTTTTGTTTCTATAAGGAAAACCATACATCAGAATGGTAAGCGGTCCTGAATGCGGTTTTTCACACCTCTTAGGGTTACATCCACGTAAGGATATAGTACATGGTGTCAGGTTAAATCCACATAGTGATACACCATGCGGGACACCATATAGATGGACAGTCCTGGGGATTGTCTATCGTGGGGAGTTAATCCATGAGAAATTTTTGGTTCATGATTTCACTGATTATGTTAAAGGTTCTCTTATTATTATTATGTGACATCATTTTATGGATCGTGGCAGGTTGTACCGGTGGAGAATGTGGTTTGAAATTCAGCCTTCTCCGATGATTCGAGACTGAAGCCAAAATCCTCTCCAAATTCATTTCTCCAATATCCGGGATCCCCTAGGTTCTTTATTCCTTTTCCTTCTCAAATCCACCTATTATTATTTTATAGATCATTGGGGAAATTGTATCTATGGGAGTGCAGAACTATATATGGAAACCCATGAAGAGATATCATGACCTGTAGAAGACTCTATCATCCGGGGTTTACAAAGGTTGTGTTTCGAATGTCCTAGTTCACATAACCCAACTAATTTTCTTTCTATGAAAACCACTAATTTTGTGAGATGGAATGAAATCATCCTTCATGCAGTTGATTCCCTCAAAAATACTATTTGTGGTCTCTTAGGTTTGATGGACATCGCTTCGTGGGCCAATGGTGCATGGGTCATTCCACATACCATTGGTTCACATTTCATTTCAACTATGAACCCCTCTCAATGACGACACTTGGGTCACTTAAAATTCTTTGAAGATTTTAATTATTTGTAGTTTCTTCTATGGTTTGCAACTCAATTTGAGACCATTCACTTTGTAAGACTTGTTATAATTATTGATTCCTTATGCAAGTTGATTTTGGGGGTGTTTTATTCATCTTAAGATGTTTTAATGACCCTACAACCATAATAAAATAAATGAAATTGGGATTAATTTTATACATTATATTTGTGTAAAATCATTTTTAATCTTAAAGATACATTTTTTCTACATATATTTTTTACATTGTTTTGTGAGAATACAATAGAATTTCTTTATACCACCTATAATAGTTGAATATTATCAAATGGATTCCTTATTTATATTCATCATATTCAATTATTAGTAATAATTTATAATTAATTTTTATCCGAAATAAATTTATTCCATGGTAAAAATCTATTCACAATGATATTAGTTGAATGATTTAATGAGTGTGTCAATGTTAAAGATAAGGATTCATTTATCACTAAAACAAATCTAAATTTAACTGGTTGAGTGAATTTTTACCATAACATATCCTATAATTTACAAAATTTCAATTTGGTATCCCCTTCCCATAGAAATGGCTATATATTATTTTAAAGTTAAGGCTGTTTATAAGGGTGCTACTCCCCTCACTTTTAAATAAGAACATCATATTATCACATATCCACAACACTTGAGAAATTTATCACAATAAATTTCTTCCAAAATACCTTAAAATTATCATAAAACTTGACTTAGAGGATCTAGTCTATCCAAAATTCCAATACAAGAATCGTTAAGATATTTTCAGAAGAGTTCACCAATGGAAGAGGTATATGTTCTCACTTACATTTTTCCTGTTTCATTCCTCGTAAACCACCAAAAAATATTCAATAACCATCTCAATGACCAAATTATATTTAATATAGTGAAATTTTAATATGATAATGGTACAATAATTTTCGATCTCCATTCCATCCAACAAAAAATAAAAGATTTACTCAATATATATGAGACCTACATCCTATTAGAATAGATTTATTTAACTTTTTTATGATTTTTAATGATAAATTATTACTTACGTTCTATTAATACAATTAATTAAAAATTAAAGCATTTCCCATGTGTACATGTGAAGTAACGCATCAACAAAAAATTTTGAAATTTATTTTTCAACAATGACCTACATAGATTTTTTAAAATGTTTATATAGTGAATTGATATGATATTCATGAAATTATTTATATTTTGGAAATATGAACAATTTTGTTGTAAAAGTATCATAAAATGAAATAGTTCCTTGAAAAGAATTTACCACCCCAAAATTGATTTAAATAAATAATTTTTTACAAATTGTTTATAGGTAATTATAATCAAATTATGTATAATATAATAATTTGGAATATTGATTTATTTATAGACTAATAATATTTATATATTTATTTTGCATGAGGATATAGTTTGTGGTATGTATGTAATGACATGAGGTAAGTGTTTCCTCATCTCAATTTCCCTTAATTTAGATGTGTTCTTTATTCACCACATTGTTTATTTAGTATGGTGTATCTAGTTTTCATGAATTTATTTTATGATTAAATTCAAGAAATATATTTTTATCAGAAAATCCATTTATGTATCTCTTTATAATGGGGCTCTGATTCAAGTTTTAAAAAAGTGTTTATGTTACAATCTCACTTTTTATTGGTATTTTTTTATTAATTTCCATTGTGGGAAACTATATGTTATTTCCCTAAAAAAGCACCTACATTTTCTTTTTCTCTTATTATTTATAGAGTTTCTAGTATTATTTATATTTTCATCCTCTTGAGTAATCAAAAATACCAAGTAATGTTTTTATGAAAATTTGACCTAGTTTTCCTTTTTTACTCAGGAATTATTATTTTTCTTATCCTTATCACTTAAATTTTTATAAATTTTTTTTCAATGCATAAAGGTTTAATAAAGGTATTTTCTACTATGATATACTCTATCTAAAAATGTTTAAATGGAATCTTTTCAAACATTTTATGTATCAGTTACTTAAGAATTTTTAAAAATGAAATAAAGGAACTGGTTTCTAATTTTTTTGGCTCAAATTAATTTACATTCCCTTATTCCCATTATTCTTTATCAACATACCTATAAAAGCCTCAATTTTGATTTCACATAAAATCAGATTCTCTTTATTGAATAAATATTTACTCTTTACAAGATACCAAAAAAATAATGTTATTTCACATTTTTTAAAAGTTTAATTATAATGCCTTTATAAAAGTATTTTTCAACTATGTCACCATATTTTGTGGAATTTTATGCATAA
The DNA here is from genome assembly GCA_963277665.1 of Viscum album. Lineage (NCBI taxonomy): Eukaryota > Viridiplantae > Streptophyta > Magnoliopsida > Santalales > Viscaceae > Viscum > Viscum album. The sequence continues at coordinate 2,130,839,777 of OY728161.1, read as the reverse complement.
CAAGGGTTATTATCATTTTATACATACCAAATTAATTCTTTGAATGTATTATGATAATGATATTATATAGATTGTTTTTAAATGGGTTTCATTCCCACATTTTAAATTTTATATCATTAAATGATGAATGTTTTATTGATCTTACATCAATCTTAACTATGATTTTCATTATGTGGTGAGTTTTACTAGAAGTATACATCCCTCAAATATTTTGAGTAAATCCTGATATCTCCTAATATAATATGAAAGGGAATTTGGAGTCATCCCAATATGTAATGAGAGATTATACCATATATTTATTGCAATAAGTAATGAACTCAATCTTCTATGGGACTCTTTAATCAATGCTTATATGAATAAAGAGTAAACCCTATACAATGTGGGACTCTATCCACAATTTTTATCGATATGAGTGGTGAACCTAATCCAATATGGGACTCTACCCACAATGATAGTCTCGATAGTTATACATGTATATGGAAATTATTTTATATAATTATTATTTTTATGAAACTATCTTATATATTATGCCTTTAAAATTCTATCATGGGTCGTGATTACATATTGATGATTTCACACTCTTATTATTATTTCCAATTATTTTCACAAGGGATTATCGCATGAATCAAGAATTATTGTATTTGAATTGTTGGGTATCATTTTGTATGTTATCATTATTATTACTTACACTTATGGTTATCATATGTCCAATTATTATCATTGATTAATATCTTCATTATTTACCCTTACTGAGAATATTTGTCCATCCTTTCTTATGTTTCTATTTTTCATCTTATTAAGGATTGTTTTATGTTTAATATGTATAATAAGGGTAATATTTGAGAAGAAATTTTTGAGATATTTTGAAGATATTTTATAAAATAATTTCATTATGTATCTTGTATATAATGATTCCTATCCTTTATCATTTTTGGGAATTTATTATAATGATATGTAATGAATATTCATTTAAAATGATGTCATATTTATTTTAGTAATACTCAGTTAACATTAGGAACTAAATGTAGGAAATAAAATTCATTGTTAATAATATAAATGTTTTCTACATCATTCACATACTTACATAGATTCAAGAAGCTTGATATTTTACACATGTCATCACGTAACCCCCTGTGATCTCAATCAATCTGACACTAAACTATCAAAAAATAAGAAATAAATTATTAGATTTCTATGGTATACAACATATTTAATCAATTGATTTGAATTCTTTTTGATAATATCATGAAACCACTTGATATGAATTTTATTAAAACATCACAAGGATTATTCTTTTTTAGAAAATCCAAAATATTCTTTGAGTGAAAATTGTTAACCTCCCATTAATTACTTCATCTCCTGGAATAAAATATTGAGATAATACTCGGTTTATGGAACCACATTGTTATTAACTATTCCTTTTATTCACCAGCTTCTCGATATCCTAAAAATCATTAGATGATAAATTTTTTTGGTATAATAACATATAACAATATAATTTAAAATTCTAGTACTTCTCCTCTAGAGATATATATCCCTTCTTGATAGTTTTTTATAAATAGTATTACAACATAATGTCACTTTTTGACCATCAATGGTTTCTCAACCCCACTAGAACTTTTATATATAGCTTAGAAAACACATAGACAATATATTAGGATATATATCAAATTATTTTAATTAATTAGAGAACAAAATTAAAAATATAGATTTGAAAAATAAAAGAAGTAGTTTTACACCACTACTAGGGTAAGATCATCTCCTTTAATTAATTATATATTACTAGTTTGTCCTTACATAAATTATAAATTTCATTGTTTTAGAATCAATATTTTTACATTAGTCTATTTTTCAACACTTCACATATATCATATATTTATCACATAAAACCCCATAGACCATATCTACCCCTTAATTATTCACTATCACAATAGTATATTAAAAAACCCACATCATGGGTAGATGGGTGCCTCTAACATCCTCACAACGAAAAATTAGGTTATCCATAATAAAAAAACCCTTACATCTATTATACATCTTTGTTTTTCTCTAAATGACACCTTCTATCGAAATTTTGGAAATGAAACTCCTCCTATTTAAAAAATAGGTATTCATCTAATTTGTAAGAATAATCTCAGTCTTAAGAGTTTCTTTTTATTTAATTATCAATAATTTTATTTCTATTATATATATATATGATATAATCCACAATATTTTATTTTTAATTTATATGGGTATTAAAAAAACACTAAATCAAGTCTCTTTACTATCTTCCATGAATGACGTCAGAAGAATATATTCATTATTCTTTATATCCTTTTATAATTCTTCTCTTTCTATGGTGGTTTTGTTTAATAAGATACGAGTGATATTTTAGGCATCCACTTCTCTCTATCCACATCATGATCAATCATGAATATATATCTATTTTTACGGGAAACATAATTTTCACTATTTGATCCTTTACCCATTACTATTGATGGAGCAAGAGATCTTGTAACATACCGACATGAAACAATGGGTTTTATTTGGATTTTCACAAAACTTCATGTATTTTTCCTTTTACGCTAGTGGATTTGGACTAGTAGTGAGTGCCTAAGTCCTTACTTAGGGATTCCAAACCCACAATATCATTTGAAGGAATAAATAATAATGAAAAATATAAAAAATATAATCAGAGTGTATTCTAAAATCTTTGATAGAATGAATGTCATACAAATAATTGGCTCCCAAAGATGAAATCCATACATGATTAATATGTGTTGGAAAATAACTAAATAATCATCGAGACCATCTATTGTCTATTTGAGTCTACTACAGCTCTATGATCCTCTACTCATCCATCTATTTTAGGGCCCTTTCCCTTCACTCAATCTCTATTCAAGAAATATACAAGACAACAAAAATCCATGAGTATGTTGTGATGACAAGAATCAGTATAACACAACCAATGCATCCTTAACACATGTTAACATTCATAAGAGTTTATAAAATTCCAGTAAATAAATGTTCACATAAATTACAATCTTACCGAGTGTTAATGTGCTAACCAAGCCAGAAAAATCCATGATTACACTTACTTCATCCCTTTATTGTAAAATATCAGAATGGTCACAGATACTTCAAAAACATTGGGGTGATCGTTAATATTTTCAATATCCATATTAACCCAATTCCCCATGGTTAGATGACACTAAGTTATCAAAACCTATCACAATCTATCAGGTCGTGACAGATAGGCCATCACACCCACTGTTTCCATATGGTCTTGATCACACATGATCAACATGCCCCACAACCCCGCCACATAAACCATGATAACCCAATGAATCCATGTGGATTCGATAACAAAATATTATTATTCCATAAGGTCAATCCACATAAACCCTTATATTTCACTTCATCAACACTAGTTTGTTCACACATGATCATCAGATCCAAAGGTTAATCCACACAAGGACATCATGCCCCATCACATTTCTTAGTCCTGTCACCACATCATAAATATCATCTAAACACACACCCCCTCTAGGGATATCAATCTGTGATGGGTTAGAAATTCACTTTTGTATTATTCATAATAAAACAAAAAGATAATATAAACCAAAAATATCACAAGGAACAATTGGTATCTTATCAATTAATCCATAGCATATCATGAGTGTGAAAAAATCCAAACACACACACTTGTGATCATGGTTTTTATAGTCTAATAACATCAAAACCCTTTATTATATCGTGCAAAAAAATATGTACATGTCTTCAACATGGAAAAATTCTTATTACCTCAAAAGTCTTCATTTTTAAAGAAAATGATTAAAAAACTCTATGTGGTTCAAAAGATTGAATAAGCACTTCAACAGTCAATAAAACCTCCTCATTGGCCTTATTAAAATAGTTTTCAACACATCAACACATGAGGTTGATTTCTGGTTCAATGAAAATAAAAACTATTTTATTTCAAAAAGGAAAAAAATATCACAAGTAATGATTCATTGTCTCTCTTGGTTAATTAAAAATTATCATTTTATGTCAATATCTGTTTTTAAAATCTTCCCCTAAATTATAATTATAAAACCACATTCGATGATATAAAATATATCTTGATTTAATTAGAAACACATGTTGTAGTTATTTATTTTTATTCATTCATAAATATATGTAATTATTCTTGATAATTTTTGTAAATAACCTTTGATAATTTTCATAATTTTTCATTTGATAATTTAATATTACAATAATTTTATAATAATCTTTTTATTACATTTTATAAATAATATTTTGATAATTCGGTGGAAATATTGATTGATCATTCAGGGCAATTATACTTTGTTAATTTCTCCATAATTATCTTTTGATAATATTCATAAATAATCCTTTTATAATTATATTTAATTATCCTTTGGTAGTTATTTATATTTATCCTTTTATCATTTCACAATATTTATCTTGGAATAATTTTATTGAAAATTATCATTTGATAATTCAATGTAATTATCATATGATAATTATTTATTATTTTCCTTGATAATTTAACAATATCCATCCATTGTTAAATTTTATGGATTTTTCCTTTATAATTAAATTTAATTATTATTTTATAATTTTTTATTATTACCCTTTGATAATTTATTCATAAATATATTTTTATATTTTTTTATAAATTATACTTTGATATTTTTTATAAATTATCAATTTATAATTTTTTTTAAAAATCCCGTCTATATTTTGGGCTCTATCATTATTTTAATAAATTTATCCTTTTTTATAAAATTTAAGATAAATGAATAACAGAAAATAAATAAATAGAAAAATTAAAACATACCTAACTTCCACTTATATAGACTGACCAAGGAATGTATAGAGTAGGTCGCTAGGCCTAATATTAGAACTCGATTAGGAACATGAATCGATCAAAGAATGTTTGAAAATGAGTTTTATTTTCACTCTAACATAATAGGATCATAAACAGTGATGGATTTTTTTTTGGATATTTAGAAACACCAAATACATAACCATAGACCACATCCAACATTTAAAATAAAAAAACATCATTTAATTTTTATTTCAACTGCAAATTGATTACGTTGTATTTAATTTGAGCCAAATTAGTAAATAATAATTATAATGTGTAAAAAACATGTGATTTGGGGGATATTGAAATGATAACCGTGTAAAAATTGAAGATAAGGTAATACAAGAGAATGATATGGAGAAATAGTTAAAGGGGGAAAATAAAGAAAAAAAGGGTATACAAAATTATCCTTTCGCACCAGTGTACAATTTAAATAAACAATCAATGCCAAAAAAGTATATATCACACCTAGCGTAAAACCCAAATTCCATGTTTAATGAAAATATCATATTTATAATACATGTCATTTATAGGAATATAATCCTTTATTTTGGATAAATCTTGAATGTCTGATATAATATACATAATTTTTTTATTATATAAATATAGAGACTCTACGAACCCCAGAATTACGTGTTGTCTTAGTCAATAACACAAAAATATTCCATTGTTTATTTTAAGGTTTTACAAGGAAAAACAATTTCATTTCATTAGTGGATATTTCTACCCTTTTATAAATCCATAAAATAGGAAAATATTGAAAAATAAAATTTTCACTTAAAAAACATTTAATTTATTAACAAAATGGGGTTCTATTATCACTAAAAAGTTAAGGATATTACATGAATCCCCCTTTAATGAATTATCATCCATGTGAAGTATTTTAATCATTTTTTATCATATATATAAGGGTATTAAGTTCAAACATGATACTCTCCCTCCATCATCTTCTTCTCAATCCATCCATTCTATCATCAATTCAGAAAAGTTTTAACATCATCCCTGATGTAATTTTTCAATCCAATACATAATTTGAATAAGATGATCCTCATAATATTAAACCAGCATAATATAACCATACATATAGTGTGTAACATAAGTAGTATGTAGTGAGTACCTCCAATGATGAGAAACAAAGAACTCATCATTCATTCTAATGTATTGAGAAGGATGATCCATATGGTATATCACTATCCCAACACATTTGTTGATCTAAAGGTGTCCAAAAAATATAGTTCAAGCATTCCATTCATTCTTATACATCAATGGCCAAACTGGGTAGTTAGACTCAAAAAAACCAGATCACCCATAGAAAACACTAATGGTATACTCATATGTTCATAAATTGATCAAATACAACTCTAAGGGATCAATAAACTATTTTAAATTATTTTCACTCTCAAAGAGGTATCATGAACCAAACTGGGGCCCACAACCACGAACTCACCTGAATCATTCCAGTAGTGCAGGGAATGAAACTGTTTACCATAAAGAGCCTTTTGATGTACCATCTGAATCAATGATTCGTAGTTTTTTCTATATGGTAAATCAACCAAATCTATGAGATTATCCCAAGATACACTGAATTCCATGACACAAGATTAAGTAATATCATATATTTTTCATATAGTCTATTATGTATGTCCATATGCCTATAGATGGTCTGTAATGCTCAATCTTAACTGATTCCATAGGGAATTTTTCATGCCATGACAAAACCACATTATAAAACATTCATATATGTCAAAAAATAATTCTCAATGTAACTCCATGTAATTCCTTGATCTCAGGGACATAAAAGTTTCCCATATAAATCATTGAATGAATATCTCTAATCAGAATTATTTTTAAAACCTTCTTCATATGATTGAAAATCAAAAAAAGTCAGGGGTACTAAGGTTCCTGGGTAACCTTATTAAATGTCCATCATGACATCCTCCCATTTTCACACAGTAGTGGAAGTGGATGGAGAAAACCAATCCAACATTTGTCATAGAAATTTATGCTATATTTGGTAAGGCATCAAGAATAAAAACCCATTGATATCCTCCCATCAAAATGTGAGAAAGCAATAAATCATCTCATATCTGTTGGAAGAAGGGACTACTAATATATCATTCATGAGGATCACATCACCACCATGCAACTACATACCAATGGATAGTGAATTAATATATAACATGATCATGGAATCAAGTCAACCCACAAAATATGTTTATATGAATGAAGTTGAACCATCTGAATTATACAAGGCATAAGATTAAGCGAAATTTTTTATTTTGTACCTCATTTTGTAAATAATCCCTCATCACCATCAACTGGTGTTTGATCCACAACATACATGTTTCTTTCCTCAACTATATGGAAATGTCCCTAACACGCATGACTAGTCTGATATGTTTATTAGGTTCATTGTAGAGGACCCCAACCTATCCCATGATTAGATTCCATGATTTTTCTTTTAACACTACAAGGCTGTGATCGTAATGTCTTTGAGTTGAATTATTGTGGATGAACATTCCAATCACATTGAATGAAATTGATATTTAGTTATTGGTATGTAGGATAATAATTCCAAAAATAACATAGTTGTATCACTTATGTCCACTTTGACTTGTAGGAGGTTCCAAAACATCTCTTCTTAACTCTAACAATCTATCAGTACTCTAATTTTTGTTTTTTCTATAACAATACAACTTATATAAGAAACATCTATAAAAGTTCTAGGAATATCAGTCAATAGCCCACAATGGTATGTAAATAAGCCTGATATCGGGTCCTCCTCTATTACCTTATATAATGTTAATTATTTGTGAGAATCCTCGGTATACGCCATCATATCAAAGAACCATAACTGACATCTAATATCCAATCGAAGGAATATCTCAATCTTTTCAGCCTTTCAATCCTCCTTCACATCCAAAAAATGTAAAAAGTTAATTATATACATAAGAAAGGATAAATATGGAGATATAACTGTTAAATACTTTTGAAACTACATAAACACCTTGGTACGATTTAGATTCATCAGGTTATGAAATTAATACTCAATAAATTTGTCCATGATGGTTTCCAAAGTAAGACCCTACAATATTCCAGACTGACACTGGGAAGTCGAAATTATCCTGGAAGGTCATGGAAGATAATGTATTCCAGAATAACATTAACATACTCATAAGAGTGTAACAATTCAAAAAATATCTAAATAAATGTCCTCCATATCTTGTGGGCCACCAATAATATTAAATTCTAGAGGATCTTAGAGATGAATTCTACATGAATTATTGATCATTGTCTATTGAGGGAATCTCCATTGAAGGGAACTATCCGAATGAGTCCTAAATGAATATAATCTACAGTCTGGATCACCTATGTCAGTACATGATTGTACGATGATACATTCCCCTATACCAGGTGTGGTGGTATAAGAGCATCTTATCATTCCTTATATGATGGTCACATTAATCATCTATGAGAGAAAATCATTGAATTGAAGATAACATTAGAAAAATAAATAGGCCCTATCCCGTTTATGGTATAACACTAGTTTCTCCTAGGATTGTACACTTAATCCCAGATATAATCCTCTTATCTCTAACCATAGTAACCATCCATGAACATTTGTCACAATGGTATTATATATTACAACACAACATCATTCTTTGTTGAAATAATTAATTCCAATAATGATACATCATAACTTAATGGCCACATAGACATATCACCCATGGATAAACTATCCCCAATAGTTATAAAAAATTTATTAATTTTATTTAAATACAATTCTGTAGCCCAAAAAATATATATTTTTGGCATGTAAACCTACATTCCTAGTTATGATGCATGAATAAACGAAAATTCTCATAAATCAATGTCATCATAATTTTCATCAACCAATGTTAATTTAATAAAAAATAATAGTAAAACATAATTTCACCAGTTTTTGGAAACTCTAAGTTCCACTAAACTATGACAGACATGCACTATAATAGTTCTCTTGCCCATGTACCAATAATAACTTCTCTTTTATACAATTTCCCAAATCAAGATAAAAAATAATAAACATGTTATTGAATACTATTACTTAGATACAATTTAGTAACATCCTAATATAAGCCAATGTGTATGAGCATGAAGAACCTATGACCTAAAGCATGCCTCTTTGTACACAAGAGGATGCTGACTAGAATTGAGTTATAATTCAATTAGTGGGGAGACCAAACTCTCAATATAATATCTTATAAAAATTATTAAAAAATTACATAATAAATATAAAATTATTATATGAAGAAATATATGGTGGCATAAAAGTAATATAAACAAACATCTCTTAATTTGGAAATTCAAACTTGAGTAATATGTGAAGAAAAAAAATAAATAATAGTGGGGCCCTATGAAGTAAATATTAGTCTATTATAGCACCATGATCCTCTTCTCAACCATCCATCAGAGGAACTTTCCATTCTAATGATCTCTCGTCATGAAATCTACAAGCACTGAGAAAATCCAAAGTAGGGTGTGACTACAATAATTAGTAGGACACCACCAATGCATCCTTAATACATGTGTACAAGTATAAGATTTAATTAAATGATAATAAATTAATAAATACATTATAAATATTCATACCCACCATTCGTGACATAACATAGTATCAACAAACCCTAGATGTACCAATATAGGCCCATGAAGGAAAATGATTGAGTGACCAATGATATGTCATAAACATAGGATCCAACAACAAGACGATCAATAGACATAAATTTCCTAAGACTGTAGGTCAGACCACACTATTCTGTGAAACCCAATCATTATATCATATATTAGGTCACATAGACCATCAAAACCACTATTTACCAATGCTCTAATAACACATGATTTTCAATCAACAACTTCATTACATATACACAATCATACCCACATTGACCATAAAGGGAAAATAAAAAAAAATATTCATTACCAATGGTCTTTACACATAAACAATCATGCTAAGGTACTGCCACATGAGTCAGAATACGCATGATCATCATATATCTTTGTTAGGCCATAGAAGTCCATCATGCACCATCATCTGTCTCGACCCTGACATATTATCACTTGAAACATATAAACACCCTCCCCCTCTAGCACTATAGATCCATGATGGATCCACCTGTAACTTCTGTATCATTAAAAATACAATGAAATCATAACATATTCAAGAAAATATGACATGAAAATACTGGTATGATATTATTGAGCCTATAACATATCATGAGTGTGTAGAAAATAAATACAGAAAAACATATGTTCAATGATTTCATAGTTTATGAATGTGATCACACCTCATTATATCATGTTATCAACCATAAAAATGGCCTCAATATAGTATCCAAATTTCTACCTAATAATTCATTGACATTAATGACATGGATAAAATACCCTATGAGGTTCAAAATATGGATTGGAAATATAAACTATCAAGAAAAACTCCATGTCAACCTTATTATCGTAGTTGTATACACAGGAATGATCCAAGTACATAAGGGGTTAGAAGAACAAAAATCAGATATTTTATTTCACGAATAAATAAAATCTCACATGTGATTATAATTTATTTCTTATGGATAATTCCAAATTATAATTTTATGTCAAAAAATTCATTTGAAAACTATTCCAGAAGAATAATTATAAAAAAATATTTGCTGTTATAAAATTTCAATAGATTAAATCATAAACACATCGTGTTTTTATTTATAATTATTCATTGATTATTACATTAATTATCCAAAATTGTTTACAAAATTATCTTTTATACTTTTTATAGTTTACCCCTTGATAATTCGATATTATTATATTTTAATAATTTTATTAAGATAATTTCTTATAAATCATCTTTTTTCAATTCGATGTAAATATCTTTGTTAATTATTGATAATTATCCTATGATAATTCCGCAATATTAATTTTTTTATCTTTTTTAATAAATTATCCTTTGATAATAATATGTAATAAAGATATGATAATTTATTATAGTTATCCTTTTATAATTCGACTATAATAATTTTTCCATATTTTTTAAAATTTTAATGATAATTTAATGCAATTATCATTTGATAATTATTTATAATTATCTTGGATAATTTTTAAATTATAATCCTTTTATTATTATTATTGATTATTCATAGAAAATTCAATAAAACAAGGATTTGATAATTATTTGTAATTATCCTTTTCTAATTTCACAAGGATTATATTTTGATATGTTTTTATATTATCCAATGATATTTTTTAGAAATTATACATCGTTTATTTTATAGAATAATCCCTCGAAAATATTTTGCATTATCATCATTTTAATCAATAAATCTATTTTTACAGAATTTTTGAATAGTGTAATAATGGAAGAATAATAATAAAAATAAGACAAAATAATTGCTTCTTATATGCAGAACCCATGGAATTTGAAGAGAAGGACATCATGCCTACGTCTGAAATGTAAAATAGTAACTTGGATCAATCAACATAGGCATGTAAATGAGTTTTAATATCACCTGAACTTGAGATGATCATCCATCACTGAATCCAAGATGGTTCAACTATTTAGAAATAACATCCTATTAAACATACACCACTTCTAAAACAAAATTTTAAAAACATTTATTTAATTTCTGTTTCAACCAAATATTAATTATATAGTATTTAATTTAACACTATCAAGAGATTATTAATTTTAATAATTAAAAAATGGGTGATTTAGAGGATTTTAAAATGAATCATGTTTTAAAATAGAGGTTTAGTGAATGTGTGGAAAAGATAAGTGGATAGAGGAAAAGGATAAAAAAGGAAAAAGTGTTTAAGAAATTACTTTACCCACTTGTATTTAATTTATCAAAACTTAAAATCCACATAGTGTTTTTGATGCACTAAGAGTAAAACCCATATTTTAGATTCAATATTGGTCTTAAATTCCCATTCTAGAAACCATTCTTTCTGTATTACATTATTTCATAAAAACCATGATGACATGATATAATATATTTAATATTTTTATTATATCAATATTGAGGAACTATGGGCCCTTGATTCTTATGCTAACATATCACCTGACTCAAAAAAAATTCAATAATATTATAAGTTGTTACATGAAAATGTATACATTACATTAAAAGAGACATATACAATTTCTTAAATCCATAATATACATAAGTATATAAAAATTATATTTTCACATAAATATTCTGGAACATTATTAAATAAAGGGGTTTAACTATCATTTAAAAATTAAGGATTTTATAGATCTCATCTTGGAATATATATTAGTTCTATTTCTATAGTACATTAGAATATGACAAAAATTACAAAATATATAACAATATTGAGATAAAATCATACCTCATATAATATTATATCAATTTGGATGTGGTTTTAGAAGGTCTCCAACATCTTTTGAACCATATATCTTCTGTAAAAAAATAATCATAGTGAGTCTTCATATTTCAAATAAGATTACAGTGGTGCAACATTCCTCTAAATTCCATTTCTATTATATTTCATATGACAACAATGTTTTTTAATTATTTCTATATTAATTTTCCTTTTTCTTCTGACTGAATTCTCTTTATGATTATCATAATTATTTAAATTCATCCTCATGACATGGATCATTCCCTAATGATTAAAATTCTCAAATCCATCTCCCATTTATTAAATTTTACATTCTAAATTAAAAAATTATTATTTTTATTCAAATAATTCAACTTCAATTTAAATTTATCTATCATAAAAGACATATTAACTTCCTAAATATTTACCTTTTCTAATCTCAAATTCAATTCATGAACATGATTTTCAATTACTACAGTTTGATCCTTCATATCAATGAGATCATTCGAATCCATATCAACCTCCATCAAATTTTTATTATATTACCCTAATTATAAATTATATATATTATTTTACCTATAATTAATAAATTATTATACTTAACTTGTGAATTAATAAATCGTTTTGGGTTTGCTGCACGAACAACATCCAGATTTACCATATCTTGTGTTTTCCCCTTTTCTAGAATTATTCACATACAATTATCGTAATGTGTGATATATATATTTATATTCACAATGAAAATATATTATAAAGTATTATTCAGATATACACAATAAAATCATTTTGGTTTACTTAAATACAAGTATTATAGTATTTTATTATTCTCATTCACCATTATTCTAGAAAAATGAGGTTATATATTATCAAAATTCAAATTTTGATCTTCATCTAATTTATATATAAAACTATTAAAATTATCCAATATATTTTCTATCTGTGATATATTCTTCACCATATAGCTCTAACATCATATTCAAATTTTCCATTGAATATTTGTAGCGATCTATCATCTTGGATACATATTTTTCAAATGTCTCATCTAATGATTTTCTATAAGAAGCATAAATATAAAATTTTATATGATCTTTATCATATATAATTTTATGTTGGATTTCAATAAAAAATATATTTATGAATATATTGCATTATATTTCAAATAATTTTTTTCCCACATAATAAATAAACTTTCAGAATAGAATCTCTATTTTTAAAAATATTAAATAATATAATTTTTTATATTGAATCTATGATAGAGACTATTATCTATAATGGAAACAGTTATAACCTAATAAATCCAAATATGGGTGAATTATTGTGATTCCAAACATAACATCTTTTTCCTCTGACATGATTATCATTTTTAGGATGTTTCTCCACAATTAGATGGAATATAGTTTTACCTATTGGTTGATTATTTTCCAACACTCTCTCACTGAATGTCAACATCAAATTCAAAAATATAATGTAGTCCCTTGACATAGAAAATATTCTTGTTTCCCTAAAATGGGATAATCTAAAGAGCATTGGATAATAGTGTTTCAATATACCAGAGGACCATATTGATCAATACTATTACCAGAATGGATTTTAAAATGTGGAATATAGATATAGGGGACCACCCTCGTATTATAAATTGAAAACTACTTTAGTAAATTATATGGTGAGTATATATACATAATGATATCATCAACTATTTATAGAAAAGATGTTCTATTCTCAGTATACACAGGTTGTAGATAAACCTCTTATCATCATCTTCTAAATCATTGCACTATCAATCTTCTCATTTTATAATTTCCAATTTTTTGAGATAAATCATATCAACTCATTGTATAGAGTTGAGTCTTTTGCCTTTATTTTTTAGAAATACATGTGACACTCCTCATCCTATGAGGATTTACTTCTTGTCTTATAAGAATCAAAACAACAACACTCCATTTTTAGATTAGGATAATTCCAACAGAGAATTGCCTTTATTTTTTCTTATCTTCTAATATGACGTGTCAATATAGGTCCTACTTTTTATTAATTCATAATTAAATATAAATATAAAATTTATATGTGAATGGAATTATAATTTTCTCGTACTCAAAATCATTATATGTAAATATTATTTAATATCTACCTTCTTCTCTTCCAAATAATGTATTCATTATTCTTCCATAGTCTATTTTTTCTTCTATATGTTCCTATTTTAAATTATAGAAGCATTTCTCAATAACACATTCCATAAATCCTTCTTACTATATTCCCTTAATGGTTCTTTCTAAGTACCCATTAAGCACCCCTTATGATTGTGGTTTTCTTCCACCCGATCAACCCTTGAAAATCACAGTGAAATTCATTATTATCTATCATATGGTGACCATGGTTTTTTTCTACAATCACCATTGAATAGTGATAACTTGGAGATAATAAACTCTTCAACATAACTATAAAAATTCTCAACATCCCTTTTCTCATCAACTTCATAAATCCTAAAACACAACATGCCTACAAACATGGTGCAAAGATCTTCATGTACGTGTTTTGAAGAGTCCTATATATAATTTATAATGGACTTGGTACACTCGTCTTGGATATCCCCATTTTAGAAAAGAAAATTTTAATTTAATATTAAAAATTGATTATTTGTTGTCTACATCTCCTTAATGTTTCAAAAAAAATTCATACACCTTGGTGTTTAAACAAAACCATTGAATCGTCTTTCTCACCATTTCTCTATTTCAAGGTCATTATTGATAGTAACTAATCCAACTTATCTATAACTCTTTTTACCACATTGTGTCATGCCTATTCTCACCATTTCAAATTAACCATGATTTATTCTACAACATGTATAAGATACCAATGTTTTTTACAATTAGCATTGTTCTAAATAGCTGTGTATTTTACTCAATATAAATAGTTACCAACATATAATAAATACCATATCAAATATTAATTGTTTCGTAATTTTATTTATGAAACAGTATAGGGAATCCAAAAATAATTGTCTTCTTATAGTGCCTTTACACACTACAACCACTACCTCAACAATTACACCTTGCACTACCTATCCTTCACATTTTGAAGAATTGATGTGTGGAAACTAGACTTCTTTACCCACACTTATTGATCTATGTAGGCACCAATTTAGATCTTATTAAATCATATGGATGGTCAGATACTCTATTATTGATTTATATACTTGATTCAATTTCATTTTACAAAATATTTTGTTCATTTTCTATATCTTACTCAATATAAATCCTTTGACAATTTTCACCATGGATTTTCTAGGATCCCCATGATGAAGTGACTACTTCATCAATTTCTATATGTTGTCTTACTAATTTAAATGGAATATAAAACTCCAACACTATATTTATTCTAGTTGTTTCTTGACGCTAGTAAAATATCCTCAGATTAACTACAGTGTGGTGATGGTTTCCTTCACCCAAATTCTCATCATATTCTATTCAAATTTAGATAATTCCTATTAAGATATAACTATCCCTAAATATAAAATACATAATAATAAGAATATTAATCTTCATAAAATTTTCATTTAATATAAATTTCACAACCTTTTCACATATTCTTTGAAAAAAACAACCTTTATAATCATAATATTCTGTGATTTTAAATAATAAGCATTTTGTGGAAAGGAATGGTCATTCAAAAGAAAATAAGAATACAAAAATCAGTAATTATACATTTTGTTAAAAAGTTTGTTAATATTCCAATGACATTCAATAGGTTAATGAAAGGATAAAAATTGAGATTGAAGGTTTTATGTAAATGTTGTCTACAAATTTTCAAGGAAGTGAAATTTTTGACATGTATATATCAATGAACAAGGTGAATATAAATAAAAATAGTATTGTCTATAAATTAAAACAAATACATATGTATTGAAATTTATTTGTGAATTTTATTTAAAGGAAGTATCTCTATTGTTTTATATTTTAGATGTTGAATGTATGGACAATATTATGGTGAATTATCTCTGATTTTTCTACAGTCATTGGGACACATTTAATCTTATATTTCATTATCATTATCATATAGAGTAACCATTAAAACTTATTATTTTTTTAGTACCTAAAAAAAGTTTTACTAATCCAACTGGACCCAAATTGTCTTGGGCACCAAAACATTAATTATTTGATTTTTGGGATAGATTCATTGGAAGTCTCTAAAAAACCATGATTTTTTATGTATTTCAATTGAAATAAAATAAGATGTATATGATAAATTGTTTTATAGTATAGAAATTTGAGCTATACCGAGAGAACTATACCAACAATATTGAAAACCGTTTGTATAGGCTACCAATACCGATGGTTTGGAAAAAACTGTTGGTTTAGGTTCCTTATAAAGACTATATATCAATGATTTTGAAAAATGTTACTATATAAATTAATGATGGAGAGACTGGATACCATATTGTTTTGCCCAAAACATTCATGTATGTTCCCTATAGAGATCTTATACCAATGGTTTCTCGAAACCATTGTTATAGGTAACTTATATGAAGTTATACCCATGGTTTTGGCCAAAACCATTATTATAGTTCGCTCATATGGACCAATTCTAATGGATTTTCAAAATCCACTGGTATATGGAAATTATAGTGACCATATATGAATTTTTTCTTCCAAAACCGTTAGTATAGGTACAACCTATTCCAGAAATATTTCCAAAACTGTTGGTATAGCTAAAAAAATCATTGGAACCTATACCGATAGTTTTAAAAACTATTATTATTGGAAGCCATATTTTTTATGTATTGTTTCTTCAAATAACAATTAATACATCCAAAGATAAAATACATGTAAATATAGATATATATATTTTAAATTATTTTTCTGAATGTGATATTAGGTTAGTGGTTAGGTGATTGTATTATAAATGGGAGGTGATGGGATAAAAACCATGATGGGTTTTATTTTTTTCATTACCTATCATAATGTTAAAAAAACAGTTGGTATAGGTTTTCCATATGACCTATACAAATAGTTTTTCAAAATAATTGGTATAGGTTTCTACCAATGGAATTATAAAAACCATTGGTATTGGTCTATACCAAAACCATAATATCTAACGCCCCTCCAAACCATTTTTATTCTCTATACCTATACTTTGGAGACCTATAACAATAGTTCCAAACCATTTGTATAGGTAATTTTCATGTAGTGTTACAAATAACCCCGAGTCCATATGAATCGTGATATAGTATAAATTTATAACATTCATGTTAAATTAAAGGTATGAGTATTAATGACCAATTTATTAATAATATTTTTATTGTTTTTTAATAATTAATATTTATTGACTAATTCATATTAATATTGTTCTCAATTTTCTATAAATTCATTTTAAATTTAAAATAAATGTTATCTTTAAAATTGGTCTTAACAAAATTTTTAACATGAAATTTATAATTATTCTATAATTTTTTGATGATTTATTTTTTGAAATTAATATCATATTTAAAATATTTATTTTAAAATTATATTTGGTAAAAATTTACAAATTTCTTGAATGGATTTATTTTTTAGTTAATATTGAATAATATATATTTTTTGTAAAAATTATCATTTATTTTCAAGTAAATGAACAATTATGTTTTAAATTTTATCCAAAATTAATATATTTATTCTTAATTTAAAAATAATATATTTAATTTAATATTAATAATCATTATAGTTTATTTTTTAATATGTTATTTGTGGGCATAAAACCACTTTTTCTAAAAGAAATATTTTATGCATGAAATGCAGTTTTTATCTTAATAAATTAATAATTTCCCAATTATTAATGGTTTTAAAAAATTATATTGACTATATATACATCAAAAAAATTTCATTCATTTATTATTTTTACAAGGTGAGTAATTGAATTAAAATAGGTTTTATTCTTAAAAATTAATTTTTTAAAAAAGGATTTTATTTTCTGTTTTCATGCTTAATTACAACAAAAATATATCAATTATAGAAATATAATCTTGAAACAATGATTCAAAATTTATAATAAAAATAATTAATATTATTTAATTAGCTCAAATTAATTTTTGTTCATAGTAAATTGTAAAAACAACGGAATTTTTTTACCATGATTAAGGTGTAGGCATGTTTATCGATGGCTAAAGCATGAGAAAAGGGTCATATTTCCAGAAAATTTTATAGAAATATTATTTTATGAATATATATAAAAACAATATTATCATAACTTTTAATCCTTGTCCATTTATTGCCACTAACCCATGAAATTTCCCATTATTCATTGAAATATTATATAAAATTCGCATGTTTATTCCTCCCCTCTCTTATAAAAGGGAACTTGTTATCATTACATATTCACACAATTATTGATTTAAATTATTGAAAATAAAAACTCCAAAACCTTCCTAAACTCATTCCATTCATCCAATATCCTCTGGTCTTCTCTCATGGCCAATCCTTCAAGTCATAAGTTGTAATCTAATGGAGGTCACTCAATGAAGAGGTATAGATCGAAACTCATTCCTTTCAAATGTTTTTCATATTATACAACATATAAAATTTTTTATCTAGAAAAAAAAAACTAAAATAAAAAATATTTTATTATTTTATTTTGATGATTTTAGAATCATTTTCTACATGTTCTCCATAAAAAAGGAAATAAATTTATCTCTAATTTGTACATACAGAGTACCGCCTCCACATTGTGATGCAATTAATTTTCCATTACCATATATCACTAGTGGTTATAATGATTTTTGAATGATTATATATGATATTTATAACATAATTATACAAATTTAATTATATTATTTAATCTATCTTCTTACATTCCATTCTACTATTAAATAATAATGTTGATCGTGCTTACTTGTGGACTACCACCTACACGAAGAGATGTAAATTATTTATAATTTATAGTTTACATGGATTACAAAAAGGATATATTTGATGAAAATATATTTCATTTATTACTTAATTATTATTTTTTAAAGGTAAATTATCTTTTACATTTGTTTCATTGCTTTGAAAAAAATGGATACATCATAGATGTGTGTGTATGGACTATCTTATCCACATAGTGATGTAATTCATTTTTCATCACCACATTATTTGATTGATTATAATTTTTTTATAATTATTATATAAGAAATTTATACCATTATTATAAATATAAAGATAGATAAGCCATGATCAATGTACATAGACCATAAATGATGAAACAAACAAACTTGAAAAACAATGTAGTAATCACCTAAAATAAATAAATAAATAGTTCATTATTAATAATTAGGTATTGAAATTACATAATTGGATCATATATGATATTAAATATATTGATATTGTTTTTTGATTTAATTATAATGAAATAAAATTTATTATATAGTATTTTATATTGCTTAAAAAGCATGATGAACTTGATGTGTATATTTTATCTCGATTTCTATTAATTGAGACATGCTTTAGTGTTATTCATTAATTTATTATTTTTATTTTTTATGTAAATCCAAAGAATATATTTAAATAATTTATGATTTTAATTAAATTTACTTGTAAACCCATATGATTTTTAATCTTCCTAATGACTTTCAATTATAAATTTACTAATGTTGTAAAGGTTCCTTGTCTCAATTTGTTTTCATTGAGATATATTTGATGTAGTAAACATATATTCATTTAAAAAGTATATATATGATAGAATTTATATTTTTTAACATAAACACACCTAATATCTCATTTGATGATATCTATTTTATGTGAATTATTATTCAAAATATACCACAATAGTACGGGTTTTTGTCTCAATATCAACTTTACATGCATTAATTAAGGTTCTAGTTTTGGATGATGAGAAGTTAATGTAAATCTATCATAAATATTATATCCTTTAATATCCTATAGTTATTTATATAGATATCAATTTTTTATTTTAGTTTTACCCAATTTATGTACTCAAGAGACATAAAGAATGTTTTTAAGGAAAATTAAACTCGTTTCACCGTACTGTGAAAAATATTTTCTTCCATGGCATATTTAATTTATATAGTTTTAAATAATAATTTTAATATTATACATATATATATAATGTTGTTTTTTTCTATGTTTAAATTATAAATTATTAAAAGAAACCTTATTTTTATATTCAAAACATTGTACTTTTGACTTTTACTGAAAATATGAACATATTTTCTATCATAACAAACACTACATGAAAAAGTTTCCCTTACCTGATAAATAAAATTTTAATCAAATAATATATTATATGTATCATTTGATATTTTAGAATAAAATATTTTCAGTTTTACTATTTTAATTTTTATTCAAATTATGTGATTTGAAATGAAATGTGCATTTTCTACAAGAAATGTTATAGGGATTTTTAAAGCTATTTTTATCTATTAGAACATCCATTGATATATCTTAAGATTTGTTGGGTATATTATCTAATGTGACCATATTTAGTATTCATCCTTATTTTCAATTTTTATGACAATAATATTTTTATGGAACCTCTTTCTTTTCCATGGGTTATGATTTGTTGATAAGATGAATTTTTTATTATCTTTTAGATGACATATGTATGGTTTTAATTATGTGATAGGGAACCTATAATTATATAATCCTATGATGAATTTTGTAAAAAAAATTATCTTATTAGATAAAAATGAGTATAGTATGGACTGAATCCAATTCAGGGTGTGAATTTATCCAATAACGCAGTCCTTGGAGAGAACCTTTACTATAAAAATGTTTTAATGTTTACTGATTCCAATACACTATAATAAATTTAGAAATGGGACATGAATAATTAAATGATTTAATTTTACTATGTAAATAAAAAAATTATATCTTATGAATTGTTGACGCTCCTTTTCCTCACATTGTCTAAAGGAATAGAAAGGGAAATGAATTAGCACAAATTGATTCATCCTTTGAAGAAAACATCAAAAAAATGACAAAGGAATGAAAAAAGAGACAAATAACTTTGGGTCACTCATGTTCCCTCACTGTCGCACAATTAAACTTGCGCGCCACCTAATGGTCACGCAAGTGACTTGCGCACCCTATTTGAAAACATCCCAGGGTCTTCTCCAGCCTATAAATACCCCCGGTGCCCCCCCCCCCCATTTTAGGAGGATTTTTTCCAGAATTCCGATATAGAGCTCTGAACGCCCAGGTCTCTTCTTCAGGTATTCCGAACACTTATAAGGTAATTATTTACCTAGAATGGAAGGTCTATACAAGAGGAATAAGTTCTATGTGTTAGAATTCACTAACACTTGCACGCCTAAGTGTTTTACCTTTAAGGGAAATGGACACACTTGCATGCCTCCTTACCAACTCATTGAAACTTGTGCGCCACTCTTCTGGAAGTAGCTCAGGATAATTATAAAGGCTTTGGTCAAGGATCTCCCAAGTTTTACTCTACCAGTCAAGGGTCACCCAAGTATATATGTGTCTCGCAAGTATACTTGTGCGCCCATGTAGTACTTGCGCGACCCCCGAGGACTTGCGCACCCTTCTACTTTTGGGTGCCCTTCCTGCCCATTTCACTTCTCTTATTCCATTCCACCTTTCCTATTAAAGATTAAATCTTCAAGACAATATTCAAAGCCATTTATGGCATGTTTTCTTGATTGAATTCCATATTTTAAAGGAATTATGTGGAAATTATCTCAAAACCTAGTGATTTACACATCTTTATGTCACTAAAGTCGGAGATTTTAGTCATTCAACCTCATCCATTAAGATGAGAGAACCCTATTATGGGCCTCATTTTCAAGAGTAATACCTAGCCATAATTTCCCTTAACCTGGACCTCCAATTCAATAGTAATCCCGAGTCCAAATTATCATTAATTTGGGAATCCTCTTTATGTGTAAGCCGCAAGTCCTCTAATATGGGCCTCCTTTTCCGGAGTAATCCCCAGACAAAATTCTCGTTAATTTGGGAATCCTACTTAAGAGTTATCCCCAAGTCCTCTAATATGGGAATCCTTATTAGGAGTAAGCCCCAATCATAATTACCTTAACAAAGGCTTCCTTCTTAGGAGTATGCCCCAGTCTTAAAGTTCCCTAATTTGGGCAGCATCCTCAAGAGTAAGCCCCAACCATGGTTCTCTTTACCTGGGATTCCTTTTCAGGAATAATCTCTAGTCTAAAAGTCTATATATATGGGCATCCTCCTTAGGAGTAGTCCCGAAGGCCCTTAACCAGGGCTTCCTTCTCATGAGTAATCCCCAGTCTTAATTTCTCTTAACCAGTCTTAATTTATTTTTGATCTAGTATTCCTTCTCAGAAGTAAAACCAAATCATGAGTCCCCTCATAATTTTGGCATCTTCCTCAAGAGTAAGCCCAAATTTTGAGTACCCAAATCTCCATGATGTACATATATCTTTATGGACCTTGTTCTTGGATTTATTCCCAAAAGTAAATCTTAATCCCCATCTATTTTTGGCAGTCATACATACATAAGCCCCACATCATTGCATTTTCGTGGAACAATTGTCTCGTTTCACCAATACCTCTTAATTCTCACACCGAGCATGACTCACGTGAGCATAGAGTGTAAAATGTAATCATGACATCTTTTTTTTGAGCCATCAATCATGCATAAACATCATACCCCTTTACTCGAACTACGTGGGTTCTGATTCCATGTTCAAAACAAAGGATATGTAGTTTTCCCATCAGTGGGTACGATCCTAACTCTGAAATAATCCATGTCCTTTTGAATGACAATAAACTTCATGTGCCCTACTTAGTGGCTTTAAAACCAGTATGGTTATCATAATGACCAAGAGACATTAATGTTCTAAAGGAAACCATTGACTAAGAATCTCTTACAAATATAGATGATTCCCTATTGATTAAGAACCTCAAATCTGTATAAATGATTCTCTAAATTTCCTATATATAAATTGTTGATTGTAAGATCTAAAGGAAAGCTCATTTTATACTTGGTAAAGTAATAAGGATTCACAAACACGATTTAAATCTGTAAAGAGAGTCCTATAGTAGAAAATAATTCCCCTCAAAATGTTGTGATAAGTCTGACCTCCCATCCTCTCGACCAATACAAATTCCTAAGCCTCATCAGTCCACAAATAATGAGCACCTACCTTTGGAAAGTAGGTCCAAATGGATATGGAATCATTGGATGTTTTCAGTTCTATAAACAAAACATTTAGAAATCGATTGGAATGTTTGAAACCTTCAATAAACAAGGTCATCCCCAATTCCAGAGGAAACAAAAAATGGTGAACCCGACGTGAATACAAAACTAATTTGAAAAGAGTCTTTGCTTATTTTTTAGGACCCTATTTAAACTCAATGAGAGGGCTAACAAAGAAATCAATAACATATTTTCTCATCCAAAAGATGTAGTGGTCGGACTTTTCATGATTATGTATGTTATATCAAATAGGAACTCCTTTCCATGATCTACAGTATTACGAGAATGGATTTTCTTAAGTCCACATCTATGAATATGTCTACTGCGAATGCCATAGCTGCTACTCCTATTGGATCGTCATCCGCTCGGAGGACGACATCACCTACTCAGTGTCTTCAAAACTGGGTATCAAATGCACTAGTTAAGGAGTACAGTCAAAATGGTACTATTCTGACTCTGGAGTCCACTCGATAAGACCTCCAAGTCAATAATTCAACCTGGTCATCCGGACAGTGACAACCAGTGATCAAGAAGCAAGCGGTGCTAAACAACATCTCCAATCATTTCGGGTCATTATCCCCAGAATGCAATCACCATTCACTACTATATTCTAAGGAGGTGAATGAGCATGTCCCTTAGGTCCTTAATTCAAGGAGACTTAAGTCCTTCCTGAGGGCTCCCATCAAAAGTCGCCGCCAGACTCGTGCGGCAATGCGGCTTCAACATGATGAGGGTATCAACTCCAGGTGTTCGGCTAAGGTTCCTCAAACCTGAGCAGGAAAGACGAATCGCCAGATGTGGAATCCATCAACAGTGAGAATGTTCTCATCTCTACCATCTCCGGATAAGTCCACCAATATAACATGGTGGCATGGAATGAGCGATCACACACACCCATCCATTTTAATTCTGCTGTTCAGCAGACTCATCTGGCAGCATCAAGCCAATCCCGCCAGGCAATTGTAGCGGAGTACTATAGATAGGAACATACACCTATTTATAAATCATCAGCTAGTCAACAGGCACGTTTGACTACATATGATGGAGCTCGTCAACCACGTTCAGAGAAGTGCAATCAGTGGGCACATACACCTTCTAGTATTGATCAAGCTTACCAACAGTCCCGTTTGGTAGCATTCGGGGAAGTCAGTCAGAAAGCTCCGGTGACAAACAAGAGGCAGAATCAACTCTCTTCCCCCACACATGAGTACTGTCAGGATTCATTGACAGGCAAAGGAGGACAGGAGCAGGAACACACACCTACTCCAAGCATGGAATGGACGTATATCCCCGTTCTGGCAGCTGAAGTCACCAAGCATTTTCTATCAATGATGAAAGAGTAGAAGAAAATCCCTGCTCATATTCTGGATGTCTGCCAGGATATTATAACAGTTTCAGCAGCATCTTATGGAAGGACATATAAATCTTTCCCTACCAGTGGAGTGAAACATAAAAAGTTCACTCCAGAACAGACACACAAATATGTTCCAGTCCAAGAGGTATGTGGGGCGTACTCCCCCATATCACACGGACAACCATGTCAGGAACATACACCTAGTTTGAGCGGAGATAATAAGCCTAACCTGATAATTTCTCCTAAGCAGGCACACACACCTACCAAGTTGAGTAAGAAGGCATCTAAGAAGAAGACCCTCCCAGCATAGTCAGGAAATAAAGGGCCAATCTGTAACAAGGCCCTACCCGATGCTGGATTTCATGATGCACTCAAAAAAATATCTGTTGCCACTCAAGATTCTGCTCACACAGTTCCCAATAGTGGGGACATTAATTTTGATGGTCTGCACCAGACACTTCCTCGTGAAGGCTTGATTCATGACAATTCAGTCGATCTCGAAGTTTCATCTTAAGATGAGATCGACAAGAAGCCTCTTTGTGGTCATAAGATCAAGAGAAAAATGATTCATATTTTGCTGTAACCCACCATGGTGGTCCTCCCCATGATGATGAATTTATCTGGGATAGCCCTCTTCACAGTTGTAATTCACATTGTCTGGAAAATTATTCAGAAGACAATGTAGTGATGAGAAAGCCCTCTTATCTTAAGGCACTTGAAAATGTAAATCCAGTCATGTCTGATGCTTTATCATCAGCAAGTGAAAAACTTTATCAATCAGAAGATATCTTATGGTGTATGTCATTCTCTGAAACACCCTTGGGTCATTCATCTTCCAGTTTGATCATTGGATTATCTACCAGTCCTGTTTAATCTAATGAAGGAACAAGAAAGAACCAACTCTGGTCAAAACATGTAGAATTTTCTTCATTAAATGATAATGAGGAAATCATGAACAAGACAAACAACTGGCGAAAGGTGAAGTGCCAATCATGTTTTGGACTCTGGCTGACTCTCAGTATGACATTCCACAGATATTGACGGAATATGGAATTCATGATATTCGTCTCAACATATGAAAAACTCTTTGTTGATTAAAAAAGAATGTATTATCTTATAATGAATATGAAAATCATGTTATGATAATAGAATGGTTACAAATCCATATTGACTTGGAATCTCTATCAGTCTCTCGATATCTGAAGGCTGAAAAGCAGAAGAGAGCCCTTTAGTGTTAATTTCTGGGATCACTAAGAAGATTGCGCCTATTAATTTCCAATTCCCCATTTGGTATTCATATTTGGGGATGGGGTGTTCATGGTAAATTTCACTGTACTCTCTAGTCAGCAAAGCCCACCCAAAATGGTCTCATGCAATATTATTGCCCGTGTACGGCCACAATCAATGGGTTTTGATTGTAATCAAACACTTTCCCAAGAACAAGCTTCAACTATTTCTTCTCAAAATCAAGAATACAGAGAACAAGTTGTTGAATTACTCCCGCATCAAGCAAATGAGAATATTGAACATGCCTCTCGTTTGGAAAATCACATCACCAAGTGATAGAAGTATCAGAAATCATCCAACTGTCTTTTGAGCCGACTGATAAAAGTGGATGCAGGTTGATGTAACTAGATAATTTTTGGACTAAAGTCCGCAAGATCAAGATATATTTCAAGAAGGTCTTAGTTATAGCATGTCAAGAACCACCCTATCTTGCAATACTGACGCCTCTTTTAACCCAACCATTAGAATTAACAAATAGGATTCAAGGAGTTGGACGAAGACAACAGGAACATCCCTAGTCCACCGGACTGGGGACTTTTTCAAATCCTCAATCCCTCCCTCAGAGAAAGTCAGTCTTCTCTCGATTGGGTAAAGAGCCACAAGGGGATCGAAGAGCCAAATTATCAGGATATTCCCTCTAAATTACAGTTCGTCAAGAAGTTCTTGAGGGATCGAATCAACAAAAAGAATTGTATCATCAATGAAATGGAAAAAGACAATATCGCATAAATGCCGATAGAAGAGATGAAATGAATTATGAATCAATTAATGTCATTAATGACATTGTTATTGATTCACTGGATGAGGATCACTCAGAGGGATCAGATTAAGAGGTTCTCACTCAACAAGCTGTACGCACAGACCCAAATGAAGAAGGTGTGCGTACACGAAATCAAAGGATTACCCAAAATCTAGGTAATCCATCAAGTAACCCACATCCCCCTCTCTGAAAGGGAGTGAACAAGGGTAAATGAATGAACCAGGTTACATACCCTTCCTTCTGGAGAAGTCCAATATCTATCTCTAGAGAAATTATTTGCACAAGAAGAGGAATAAATGATGGAATTGAGGAGGTTGAACGCATAACTACTTCAAGGTAGTATCCCTCCTAAGCATGCTGGAGTCAGTCAGCCAAGGGAATTTTTTGCTGATACTGAGATGGATCAAGAATATCCTCCTTTATCAGCACACCCTTACTGGTCTAATCCTATGGGTCAAGTCCAAAAAAAATTGGAAGTGATGTCGTTGGTTGCAGTACCAACTTCCAAATCTATACTAGCTCCATTCATTGCACATGTTCAGGTCCAAGATCAACCAAATGTTTCTCAAAAGTTAATAACTGCCATTGAGTCATTAACAGCTTGGTTAGAGACTACTGAAGGGAATATTGTGTAGGTTCAACTAGAAAAGAGAGCTTACCCAGAATGGGTAGATTCAATCCCTCCCCCATCAAGTTTTGGGAACCATGAATTCCAAATTTTCAATGGATCAGGTGATCCTGAATAGCATTTGACGCAATACATGTCTTGTTACGATCCTATGATGGGAACTCCAAAATAGCAATTTGTAGTGAAACTCAAGTGCTTCGTGTGAACCGTGCAAGGACCAGCTTTTTTCTGGTACACTAGCTTGCAATCTCAGTCAATTACTAGGTGGGAGGATCTTCGTCAACAATTTCTTCTTCAATTCAGTTCAATGTTGCCAAAGAAAACATTTTTTGATCTTACAAACTATATGAAAATGGGTAATTAAAGGGTCTCTGATTTAATTTCTCACTGGAAGGGATTAACATATTCCCTAAACATAGCACTCCCTCAAGAGGAATTGTTGCTGATATGTATGGTGAATCTACGTGATGAGTTGCGCACACCAATGATCCCTGTGAAATACATAGGAGGGTTTTGAGACCTTAGTTAAATCACTCAACAGAATAAAGATTCACTTATAAGGAATAAGGATAATTCTCATGTAATTCAATCAGCTCCAGGAAGGTGAATGGGTAAAGAAGAGACTGCTACAGTTATGCTTGAACAAGAACCTGTTCCTTCTTCTACTTCAAAACCTTCATATTCTCGAAGGGCTCCACCTTCTGAGTGACAAAAACAGAGGCCGTTTCGTCAAGATGATCAAAGAGATCAATGAAGAAAACAATTTGAGGATTTGAAAAGAAAAGTTTACTCTTTCTAAAATGAAGAAGTTCCGGTTTATTTATTTTTGGCTGTAGAAAAGAATTTGGTTCAATTTTCATGGCCCAAGAGGCCAAAGAGGGAAGGAGATGAAGACCATACCAACTATTTCCCATTTCATCAAATGTTGGGGATTTCCATTTAGGAGTGTTTTGTTTTAAAGACCTCCGGCAAAAAATGGTCAATTTGGGACAAGTCAAACTAAAAGTTTCATCAACTCAGGTATCATGTGTTACTGCTACAGTTCCATAGGAGGAAGTCGAGTGGCAAGAAGTTAGGAAACGAAATCCACAAAAATATGATGATTGGATGGTCAAAAAGACTATCAACAGAACTCTTGATTTTTTTCGAACACAATTGAAGAAACCAATTGTTCCTTCTGCCTTGAATGCCACAACAAAACCCTCTTCATAAGAGGGATAATCCTCAAATAAACAGCACCATTCCAAGAAAGAGAAACAATCAAAAGAAGATGAGTATGTGTCAAAGCCTAAGTTGTCTTTGACTTTGGAAGATTTTATGCAATATACATCAATGAAATGGACACCGCCCCACCAATCGGCACAACCAAAACAGGCTAATCAGGGAGAGTCTTCATTGGATGAAGAGTTGATCTTCAGTTCTATTAATATGATTCAATTACTAGATCCATATTCCAGTAGAAGTTTCGATTTTTATGAGCCCGAATTCCCTATATCAATTACAGGAATCAGAGGCAGTTCTAGAGGCTCAGGATACAAGGGAAGACGTTGATCTTTTAGAGGCCACTATTCCAATTCTAACCCTTCTAAAACTGTGTATGTGGCATAAAATCGTGGTAGAGCCCCTTAACGAGCTCAACAAGAACAAGCAAGTTCTTCCACACAAGGTAGACTCAATCCTGGCACAATTATTCTAGAAGATCGGTTGAAGGATCCATGTTCTTCCGCTCAGTAAGTAAATCGACCTAATTGGTCTAATCATCCAAAGCTAGGAGTATTAACAACTCATATCTCGGTACAAGATGCATCAAATTCCAAAGCATCAACTTCCAAGGAACCTACTAAACCACATGTTACTGTTGGAAAATGAAGACCTTTGGATCAAAAGTATGATATATTGAAACACCTGGCCCAAGTACCGGCCAAGTTATCAATTCTAGATGCATTGAATTTGTCAAAAAATCTTCAGGAGGCACTCATCGAGGCATTGTCACGTCCTCAAGAGTTTGAGACTGAAATTGATGCAGCAGAAGTCTACCTTGTAGAGAATAATCCACCAGAATGCCATGCAGTTATATCTTTTACTGATGAAGATGAAGATGATGTCGTGCATGGACACATTAGACAATTGTACATATCTAGAAAGGTTAAGGGAATAGACATCCGAAGAGCATTCATTGATAATAGTTTAGGAGTCAACCTCATTCCCATTCATACACTTTGTCGATTGGGACTCACAGAATCTCATTTATCTCCTCCAACTATAATGTCACAAGGATATGAAAAAAATGAACAAGAACCACTCGACGAGATTACACTTAGAACTCAGTTTGGAGATCTTGTGTCCAATTAAGATTTCATGGTTGTTGACCAAGACTCAGCCTTCAACATATTGCATGGAAGACCCTGGCTACACCATCATGCGGCTATCCATTCATCGTACCATAAATGTCTCAAGTAATGTTTCGATGGTCAAGTTGGGACATTATATGGTGATAAGTCCTCATTCAAGACATGTGAATCTCAATACATTGAGGTGTAATTCTACCACATGAATGGAAATGAGGAATCCACAACAAAGGAGACTACCAATGTTAATGCTCAATATGGTTTTGAAAAGATTCCAGTAAACCCATTAGCACATGTGAGTACAGATTATGAATTTCCTATCAGTCAAATTGACAGGATAGACCCAAATAAAAATACTCTTATGGAAAGATCCATAATGTCAATTACGGTAATAGAGCAAGACAACATGGGAGAAATTGGTGATCCACCAAGCAATGATGAAATCTCAAATGGAGATTTCATCATTTCATCTGCTGAAATTAAGCAAGTCTATACTTATCCAACCAGGCCATAAGAAGTTATATCAATGATAGAGGTTAACGATGATGTCGGTTCTCAATCCATAGTGTCCCCTTTATTACCAAAGGAAGAACCTTCATCATCAATTGGGTCAGAAATGGAAGCTTCTTCTTCAAGATGTTCAAATTTTATCATCTATTCTGGTCATGATAATTCTGCTTCATCATCTACTATGAAAGTAAAAATAGAGGAAATAAAACATGTTGAAGAAGAATAGGAAGATCTTAGGGATGCTCCTCCAGCATTTGAAGTGGGTATCTCTACTACCATGGATGAACTCAGAGAAATAAATCTGGGTTCAAAAGAAGATCCACACCCCCACATTAATTAGTGCGGCTATGACTCTTGAAGAGCAAAAGATGTATATTTCCCTTTTAAAGAAAAATCAAGACATATTTTCTTGTAACTATACAGAGATGATAGATCTTGATCTTGATGTTTCCACTCATTTTCTGGGTTTTCCAAAGGAACATCGAGGATTCGAACAAGACGTTAGAAGAACACACCCAACCAATGATTCCAAAATAATTGCTGAAGTGGATAAGCTCATCAAAGCTAACTTCTTCAGAGAAGTTCAATATCCCAAGTGGTTGGCTAATATTGTCCCACTAAAAAAGAATAATGGAAAAATTAGAGTTTTCATTGATTTCAGAGATCTTAATCAGCATTTTCCTAAGGATGATTTTCCAGTACCAATTATTGAACTCTTAATTGATGCAACAGCTGGCTATGAATCACTTTCCTTCATGGATGGATATTCTGGGTATAATCAAATCCTAATGGATCCAGAACATGAATAATATATATCCTTTAGAGCCCCTCAAGGTTTGTTTTGATATCTGGTAAAGCCCTTTGGCTTAAAGAATGCAGGCGCAACATATCAGCGTGCTATGCATCGTATCTTCAAACCCTTTTTGGGATGTTTTTCAATGTTATGGGGATGATTTGGTGGTGAAATCCAAACAAATTTATAATCACTTGGATGATTTGGAAGTCATATTCCACAATCTTTGGCAACATAATTTGAAGATGAACCCCTTAAAATGTGATTTTGGGGTAACCTCAGGAACATTTCTCGGCTTCTACATACGCCATCGTGGTATCGAGGTCGATCCTGAGAAGACAAAGTCATTCCGTGGTATGTCACCTCTATGAAATTTGAAAGAATTGAGAGGAATTAAAGGACAGTTAGCCTATATTCGGCGTTTCATTGCCAATTTGGTGGGAAAAAGTTTACCCTTCACCAAATTGATGAAGAAGAGAGACACTTACCAGTGGACTGAAGAATGTCAAGAGGCATTCGATATTCTAATGAAATACCTCTTAAGTCGACTGGTACTCATTCCACATATTGAAGAAAGACCACTTATCGTCTATGTGACTGCTTTAGAGCGATCATTTCATGCCTTTCTTTCCCAGAAGAATGGTACTGGCAATGATAACATCCTCTACTATCTCAGTCGGACAATGCTTGAAGCAAATACCCGATATTCAAGTATTGAGAAGTGCTTCCTAGAATTAATCTTTTCAGTTCAGAAATTGAGACACTACCTACAACACCATGAGGTCCAATTTGTATCTTGCATTAACTCGATCAAATTCATCCTTAGTCATCCAATGCTAACAGGATGTTTGGAAATGTGGGAAGTTATTTTGCAGTAGTTCGACATTCCATATGTGTCTCAAAATGCGATAAAAGGGCCAAGCTCTGGCTGATTTCTGGGCTAAACACCCTTTATTGGAAGACACATCTTCAGATATTGAACTTCCGGATGAGTAATTCGTCTCTATTCAAGATAGTCTTCAGGTATGGGAAATGTACTTTGATGGTGCTTCCAGAAGTCCATCACGGAAGAAAATGAAAAATCCTAAATTTAACAATGTAGGATTATGAATTGTACTCATTTATCCAGAAAAGTCTGTGTTACCTTATTCCTTATCATTTCTGGGAGGCGTTACAAATAATGAAGCAGAATTCCATTCTTTTATTGTAGTATTGGAGTTGGTGCTTCCAGCATAAGTGAATTACATAAAGGTGAAAGGTGATTCAGACCTGGTAATCAAACAAGTAAATGGGGATTATGCCATCATAAAAGAAGAACAAATCCCTTTGTATGATTACGTCAGAGAGTTAATGGAGGAGTTTCCTTCGGAATCGACATTTTCTTATGTCCCAAGATCACAAAATTCCCAAGATGATGCACAAGCTAATATATCCAAAGCTCTGGCAGATCCAAATCAGGACAAGACAAGCATCAGTATTTCCCAGCATCGTAAAATTTCACCTTATGTTCAATCCAGAAAAGAGTAAATCAATGAAATTAGTCCCATCTCTGAACCATATGGTCATACTATAGGATGGATGACACCTATCAGGGAATAACTTCAAAATGGAAGACTTCCACCTGATAGAGCCAGGAAAGAACAAGTCTGGAGATGAGTAGTCAATTTTACTCTTTATGATAGCCTAGATCACCAAGAGAAAATTCTCTAAAAGAGTGGTTTTGATGGAGTTATCTTCAGATGCATTGATGGTGAAGAGAAAATGGATGTCATGAAAGATGTACATGCTGGAGTCTGTGGTGCCCACCAGTCTGGACATTGACTGTTGGATCAGATTTGAAGGCTTGCATACTTTTGGCCTTTAAAGATACAAGATTGTGTTGATTTCACAACGAAGTGTCATTCATGCCATGTACATGCCATCTTCATTAATCATCCTCCAGATTTGATTCATACAGGTTAATAATCGCAGCCATTTTCTACATGGGGAATGGATGTTGTGGGACCTTACCCTTCAGCTATGGCCAAGCAGGTTTACTATATTCTTACTGGTACTAACTTCTTTTCCAAATGGGAAGAGGAAATACCTCTCTAAGATGGTAGTTCCAAAAGCATTGTTATCTTCATCAATTCAAACATCATTACAATATTTGGTGTCCCTCATACTATATTGATGAACAATGGAACCAACATATGTTCATCCGAGGTGAAAAAGTTGTATCAAAAAATACAACATAAAATCCAATCATTCATCTCGGTATCATGCACCTACCAATGGCCAGATAGAAGCCTTCAACAAAACTCTATCAAATATACTACAAAAGACGGTGGATAATGATAAGAGGTCATGTCCAGATAAAATATTTCATGCTTTATGGGCATATCGGACCACCACACGCACTGTAACGCGGTCAACTCCATATTCACCGGTATATGGAACGGAAGCAGTCTTGCCCATTGAAGTTCAATTACATTTACTCAGAGTATCTATTTGAGATCAATCATCTAAAGATGAACAATATCAAAAGATATTGAATGAATTGGAACAGTTAGATGAGAAAATATTGGGCACTCTGCACCACTTGGAAGTCTATCAGAATCGAATAGCACGAGCTTTCAACAAAAAAGTTTTTTATCATTCATTCGTTCAGGTAGAATTGGTATTAGTTCTCAGAACTCCAATGATACCAGGAAAGAAACCTCCCAATCTTGAACCAATTTGGGAAGGACCATATTCAATACATAAGGACTATTCCAATGGAGCTTATTCTTTAATCTCAATGGATGGAGAACTCATCACTACTCCAACAAATGCACGATTTCTGAAGAATTATTTTGTATAAACAAAAAATACACCAAAAACGGTCCATCCATATGACCTTAAACTATTTTCATGTTCCTTATATCCAGCACGACGTTAAACTGCACCATCAAAGATCCATACATATGTTCTTAAACTATTTTCATGTCCTTTACGTCCAGCATGACGTTAAACGGAACCATCTAGGATCCATGCATATGGCTTTAAACTATTGGCACATACGTCCAACATGACATTAAACTGTGACATCCAGACTACATGATGCTAAACTGTAGATAAGTCCTTTATGTCCAGAACGACGTTAAACTGCATAACCAATGGTCCATGCATATGACCTTAAACTATTCACACTTTCATCCAACATGACGCTAAACTGTATCGTCTTTTTTTCATCCAACATGACGTTAAACTATGAAAAAGTCCCTAATACGTCCAACATGATGTTAAAATGTGTCCTCTTTTGTCCTTACTACATGAAATTAAACTGCATAGTCCTCTTTTTGTCCAATATGACATTAAACTCTATTGTCCCCATCATCCTATATACATGATGCTAAACTTTATAGAAATCCATTAATACGTCCTACATGACGTTAAACTGTATTTTTGTCCCTACTAAATGAAATTAAACTGTGCATCACCAATAGTCTTAACTGCAAGACTTTAAACTGAATTATCCCATCATATGCCCTACATGACATTAAACTGTGCATCGTTAAGGTTTTTGTTACCTCTTTTTTCACACACGGAGTATTAATCACGTGATCTTAGAGAAAATTTCAACCATAACACCATATTTGGGCCGCTAACCACACATAAGTACCAACATCATTTTTAGGTCATTGTCCCCCCAAAAAAACTTGACCTCTAATTCATTCTTTAATTGAACTACGCGGACTTTGATCCTTTCCTTCCAGGCTGGGTACATAGGCAACCTCCAAAGGTTCAATCCCAAAACCAATCTCTTCACATCGGTTCACCTCCATCTCATATGATTTTGTTTCGTGAAACCACCCCCAGAATCAATATCTTTACATTGGTTCACCTACATCCTTGTTATACGACGTTAAACTGTACAACGCTTTTTTTGGTACGAAAATAAACTACAATATTTTTTGATACCCTCACCTGAGAGGGAATCATTATTTAAATTAATTTTCAATCATGTTATATTCCAAAAAAATTATGTGCATACAAGGAAATACTTGATCCTTTTATCTTGGGTTAAACCATCATTACAGTAAAGTCCCCTTTCACCCTTCACATGAACATACCAAATTTGTACAGAGGATATTTATAGAATTACGTGGGCTTGATTCCCATCCTTATGGGTTACGCAGGAATGTTTAAGTGTCCCTCAAATCTAGCCCTAAGTCTTTTGGGCCTAACCCCATGTTCCACTTTCAGTACCCTGGTTGAAAAGTCCCCATGAAATCACACACTATGTATTTCTTATAATGGTCCGAGCTCTATGACCCTAAACTAAGATCTCTCATACGTTCGTCCCACACGACCTTAAACAATATTTCAAGATTTAAGTATGGCATGATTCCCATACTTATGGGATACGTAGTGAAGTCCAGCATTTCAATTTAGGACCCCGCCACAACGTGATTACAGTTAGCATTGATCTATGTATCTTTACATATATTGAACAATAACCATTTTTATGTGCCATAAATCTTAACCATAAATATTTTTCAGATCTTCATAACCCTTTTCATAACTTCTAATCACAAAATGCTTGATACCGGAGAGTTATTTTTCCTGACTATGCAGCACGTTCCCATAGGAGGCCTTGCATAAGTAGTCTACATAACAGACCTGTCAGCCAAAATATGCAATTATTTGACTATGCATCCAATTACCTTAAGTGGCCCTGCATAATTCAACCCCATAATGGGTTTGTCAAAATATTGGTAACATCATTCTTTGGAAGAAAATATCTTTTGTCCTTAGTTGTCTTAATAAAAATATGTGGAGATCCTAAAAAATGGTCATCCTTAATATATCTGTCCCATACTCATTTTCATGATCTGAAAGTATTCAAGTCTAAATTTTATATTTCCCTTCCCTACGTTTCGGTCAGACCTTCGTAGGAGTGACATTTATCCAATTCTTAGACAATCTTGTTTGGAAATATCTACTCTATATTAAAGTACCTATCTCAATTTAGAAAACTCTATGATTTGGAAATTTTGAATCCCCATAAACTTTCACTGGCTTTTTAGCAGCAGCAAAGTAATTTTCTGAGTGTTATTTTTCCTGACTATGCAGCACGTGCCCTTAGGTGTCCTTGCATAAACATTCTACATAACAGACTCATCAGCCAAAAGATGCTATTATTTGAATATTCATTCAATTCCATTAGGTGCACCTAAATAAATCAACCCCCTAAAGGGTCTGTTAATTAATGGTAAATTCATTCTTGGGAACTAATTCTTCTAATTGCTTTTATCCCTTTTTCGTATCATTCCCCATTTTCAAATTTTCATAAGTCATAGTTTACATGGTTTCCGTCAACTGAGTGTGGTAATAAGTTTTCAGATAAATTTTCCAGTAATAAAGTCAATAATAATCCATTCGGTCAAAGCTATTTCGACCTTAATCATTATCCTTTTTTATGTCTGACGTGCATGACTTTAAACTGCCTACAAAAGACAAGGGAACTCTGAATAAAAGTCAAGTTCTAGCTCACTAAACATACATTTTGTATTATATAAGTAATATTGAGAAATTAAAAGAATCAAAGTTTGTAGGATTATTTATTTTATAGTAATCCTAGGAAAAATCAAACAATTCTTACTAGTACCATTGGATTAGGTAAAAATCTGGAGCAGGTAGCAAAGGAAAAGATAAAAAGAGAGCAACTTGCGCGATAAAGGGGACCTTCGCGCCGAGAGATAAAAAATACTAAATTTGATGCTATGCATTCAAAATGAGTGCATATATATAGGCCATGCTAGCCACCTATGTGACTACAGCCAACGTGCTCCATCCCTGCGTGACCCGCACCTTCACGATGACAGTCGCGCGCTGAACACCTACGCGCCTCTTTCCCTTTGATTTTCTTCTTTTCCTCAGAGACACATCCTTATTCTTTTGGATCCAACTCTGAGGGGGACTTTTTTGACGCTCATTTTCATCACATTGTCTAATGGAATGGAAAGGGAAATGACTTAGCACAAATTAAATCATTCATTGAAGAAAACATCAAAAAATCTACAAAGGAATGAAAAATGAGTCAAATACCTTTGGGTCGTGCATGTTACCTCACTGTCATGCAAGTACACTAGTGTGCCGCATAATGGTCACGCAAGTGACATGCACACCCTCTTTGAAAACCGCCAAGGGTTATCTCTAGACTATAAATACCCCCGGTGGGCCCCCATTTTAGGAGGATTTTTTCCAAAAACCAGATATAGAGCTCTGAACGCCCAAGTTTCTTATTCATGTCTTCTGAACACTTCTAAGGTAATTCTTTTCCTTGAATGGAAGTTCTAAACAAGAGTAATGAGGTCTAAGTGTTATAATTCACTAACGCTTGCGCGCCTATGTGTTTAACCCTTAAGGGAAATTGACACACTTGCGTGCCTCCTTAACTACTCATTGAAACATGTGTGCCACTCTTTTGGAAGTACCTTAGGATAATTATAAATGCTTTGGTCAAGTATCACCCAAGTATTACTCTAAAGGTCACGGATCGCCCAAGTATATATGTGTCACACAAGTATACTTGCGCGACCAAGAATTTTGCACCCATTCAGTACTTGCGTGACCCCCCAGGACCTGCACGCCCTTTGACTTTTGGGTTCCCTTCCTGCCCATTTCACCTCTCTTATGCCATTCCATCTTTCCTATTCAAGATTCAGACTTCAGGACACTCTTAAAATCTATTTATGGCATTTTTTCTTGAATGACTTCCTTATATACAAGGAATTATGTGGAACATCTCTCATAACCTAGTGATTTACACATCTTTATGTCACTAAAGTTAGATATTTTGTTCATTGAACTTCATCCATTAAGATGAGAGAACCCTATTATGGGCATCCTTTTCAGGAGTAATCCCCAGTCATATTTTCCCTTATCTTGGGCCTCCTTTTTAGGAGTAAGCCCTAGTCCAAATTCTCATTAATTTGGGCATCCTCTTTAGGAGTAAGCCCCAAGTCCTCTAATATGGGCCTACTTTTCAGGAGTAAGCCCCAGTCCAAATTCTCATTAATTTGAGAATCCTCCTTAGGAGTAAGCCCCAAGTCCTCTAATATGGGCATCCTACTTTGGAGTAAGCCCCAATCCTAATTCCCTTAATCTGGTCTTCCTTCTCTGGAGTAAGCCCGAGTATTAAAGTACCCTAATTTGGGCAACCTACTTAGAAGTAAGCCCCAACCATGGTTCTCTTAACCTGGGGTTCCTCTTCAGAAATAATCCCTATTCTAAAAGTCTAAAAATATGGGAATACTCATTAGGAGCAAGACCCAAGTCCCTTAACCTGGGCTTCTTTCTCAGGAGTAAGCCCCAGTATTAATTTCTATTAACCAGTCTTAATTTACATTTGATATGGGCTTCCTTCTCAGGAGTAAAACCCAATCATGAGTCCCCACCTAATTTGGGCATCTTCCTCAGGAGTAATCCCCAAGTTAGAGTAACCAAATCTCCTTGAAGTACATATATCTTTATGGACCTTATTTCTATATTTCTTCACTGATGAAAATCTTAATCCTCATCTATTTTGGGCAGTCATACATACATAAGCCCCACATCATTGCATATTTCATGGAAAAATTGTCTCGTTTCACCAATTCATCTTGTTTCTCATACCAAGAATGACTCACGTGAGCTTAGAGTGTAAAAATTAATCATGAAATCTTTATTTTGAGCCATCAATCAGGCATAAAATTCATACTACCTTACTCGAACTACATGGGTTTTGATTTCCTGTTCAAAACAAAGGATACGTGGGTATCCCATTAGCTGGTACGATCCCAACTCTGAAACAATCCATGTCCTACTGAATGAGAATAAACATCACGTGCCCCACTGAGTGGATTTAAAAAAATAATGGTTATCATAATGACCAAGAGAATTTTATGTACTGAAGTATACCATTGACTAAGAATCTCTAACAAATACAGATTATTCTCTATCGATGAATAACCTCGAATAGATATTAACGATTCTCTAAATTTCTTATATATCAATCATTGATTGTTAGAAAAAAAGGAAAGGTCATTTTATACATGGTAATGTAATAAGGATTCACGATCATAACATAAATCTATAAAGAGAGTCCCGGAGTAGACAATAATTCCCCTAAAAAAGGTGTGATGAGTCCGACCTCCCATCCTCTCAACCAATGAAAATTCTTAAGCCTCATCAGTCCACAATTAATGGGCACCTACCTTTGTAAAGTAGGTCCAAATGGATATGGAATCATTGGATGTTTCCAGTTCTACGAACAAACCCATTAGAAACCGATTGGAATGTTTGAAACCTTCAATCAACGAGGACATCCCAAATTACAGAGGAAACATAAATATAGTATAATTTTATGTCTCGTGAATTTTTATTTATGATTTTTTACTCTTACATCATATGTCATTTGGGTGAAAATTTCGTATGACATGTTTCTTGATTAAAGATCATTGACTAGGTAGAGGATGATTATATTAAGTCTTAACCATGTTCTCATACTAATAAGATTTTTTACTAAATTGTGTTTATTGATTGATATCTCATATGTTTACCATTATTAAAAATATAAGGTACAATTTTAATATGTTTTTGTTCCCAAGGTTATAAATAATGGATTTAATTATGCTACTCTTAATAGGGTGCTAGTCATATAGAACTTAATCAGATATGATATAGACCATTTATGTAACATTTTTTTACATATATTTGATTTTGAATACCCTAAACCTCTATAGTTGTTATCCATGTATTATTGTGAAAATAATTAAATATTCATCTTAAATGACATAATATTTATGAGTGAAAATTAAGGGTAAATATAGTTATTATAAGAGGCATGGTTTGGTAACATGTTGAAATTAAGAGGAAGAATCTTTAGTGAGAAACACTAGGATAAACCTATGTATGGGAAAATATCCTAATTTATTCTAATAAAAGGAGTGTGATTTCCATAAAAAAATACAACCCAATATGGATGCTACAAGTGGATGTGGTTTTTGGCCTAGATACATCTAGGTGTAATAACCCTTAAAACAGTTGGTTAAGTATATTTGGATCATTATTCTTGTGGATTGTGATTGGATCCTTACTATGAACCTAGTTTGAAATTCAAATTGTATATTCTTATAATAAATCAAATTTTTTAAAGAAATATTATAAAGGTCTTGAATAGATATTCACCATTACTAAACAAGTTAATCCTATAATTTCATACATTTGAAAGATGGTATCATGATTTAGACATCCTATGAAGTACTATTCATGATTGCACACTCTAATTTGATATTATTTATGTTCATTCTAATTATTTTGGTTTTATTAACGGATTAAAGAGAGAATGATAAAGTAGATATGATAATAGGTACACTCAAATATTTAAGTAATATATTTTATCATAGTTATTTTATTTTCTATATATCATTAAAATTAACCTGGAATAATAATTAATATAATAAATGATTATATGTTGAAATATATGTTATAAATTATAGTTATATGATGATTGGATCTCATGTCCATAAATGAAACCCAATTAATGATTTTGAGAAATTTCTACCGATACAATTTTTATTCTTCCTTAAGATGAATTTTATAAGATTTTGGGTCTCGATTGTATTTTTTATATAAGTCCAATATAAATTTATAAATTTGGGATGTAACGTATGTTATTATAAATAAACCAATGATCCTTCAACAATGTTAAGATAAATATTAACTTCCATTGAAAATTATATCCAATTCGTGGGTCTTCATTCCTATAAAAATGGGGTATTTATCTTATATGGTTTGGAAGAAACTCAACAATAAGGATATTCTTATTTTAAGAGAGTCAGATGATTTCTTTCTAGAAGAGTTAGTTAGTCTTCCTTTGAATAATGATTATTTTTTTAATATAAATAATACTCAATGTTATATCTATTTTAAATACTCCACATAGAATATCTGTGATTATATTATTGTAATCGAATAAGATACTATAGTAAAATACTGATAATGAATTCATTTTTTCATGTTTTAACCTTAGGGCACAACTATTGTTTTGGTTAATAAGAATGGTGGATAAATGGTACTCTACATTGATTATTGGGAGCTGAACCAGATCATTATCAGGAATAAGAATCGTTTCTCCATATTGATTAATTTATTGATAAATTATGTGGATCCCAATATATTTAAAATATTTATCTTTGATCGGGATACTATCAGTTTGGTGTCAAAATTGAAGACATACACATGAAAACCTTCTTTTCATGGTATAAATGTTATAAATTTACAATCATTCCATTTTTCATACTATTTTCCCCACTATATTAATTTATTTAATGAATATATTCTTTAGATATTTCCTTTATGAGTTTTTTGTAGTCAATAGAAAATATTATTATATATTATAATATCAAGGAAGTGTGTGTAGAATAGTTAATGATTATAATTAAGAACCACATATAGGATAAGATGTATTAAACCCTTCACATGTGTAAATTTTTGATATATAACATCTTATATTGGGTAATATAATATCAATCGAGGGTATATTGGCAGATTCATCAAATAAAGATGTTTTTTAACATTGTCTCATACCATGAACTTTGACTGAGATCCATAGTTCTCATGGATAGGATGGATATTAATGATGTTTTATAAAGTATTTCCCATAAATATCTAGTCTAATCGACATGTTAACTCAATAGGTATTTATGTTCCATTAGATTGATCAATGTGGGGGAAATATCATGGAACTGAAGAGAAGGATGCTCAGATTACTTATTCTCACACTACCCTATAATGGTGAAGTGTTTCAAAATTTTAGTGATTCATAAAATAAGGGGTTGGGATGTGTTCGAAGTAAATATTATATAGTGGTTACCAATGACTCATTCCAATTGATAGTTTATGAGAAAATTTACATGACTCATGGTGTGGAGTTAGTAGAGGTAGTCTATACATTAAATATATGGTGTAATTATATTTATATAGAATGGTGTGACATGTATATTGATCATAAATTTCTAAACTATATATTCAACCCAAATATTTGAATATGTTACAAAAAATTTGGTATGAGGTGCCTAAAGATGTTGATTTTTCAATATAATACCACCATTGGGAAGAGAATAATGTGGTTTAAGCTTTGAGTTGAAATGATCATTCAAATTTATCTATGTTGAAGATAACAATGGATATATTATTTCTGGATTATCAATGGATTGGCCGTGAAATATTTTAATAAAAGGGAGAAATATTTTATTTATCAAATTATTGTTTAATCATCGATCCACATATTGATCAAATATGTGCAAAAGTTTGATTCATAGCAATAGAATAAGGTGAGTAATAAACCAATGTTAAATATTGGGTTTGATTGATTGATATGGTTCAAAATCCAATTATGTATCCCATAAATACAATACATGAAGAAGGACCTATTGGAAGAAGCATATAGATCAACATTATATACTCAACCTGGAAGCACGAAGACTTATTGTGCATTTAATGAGTATTTATTTTGGGGAAACATGAAGGGATATATTAAGGAGTGTGTATCTGGGTGCTTAGTATGCAATCATTTTCTTCAAGAAATGTACAATGAATATTATAATGTTATTTTTATTGATAAAAATATATTTTAATTTTTCATATTATTTAATGGGAATATCATCATAATGTTACAATTTCTATTACTCCTCTATTTATATTATAATTATGATAATAAAATGTATATTTGTTCTTGGTATACTAGTATTTTATAAGGGGGAAATATGAAGATAGATATTGTGGAGTATGTATCTTTGTGATTGGTGTGAGAGAATTTTCCTCAATAAATGTTTTAGGGATATTTTAAAGGCATTCTTATTTGTAAAAAAAAATTTTGATAGAATTATATGGTTCCAAAATAGAGTTTGTATCAATAAATACATGACATAAATAAATAACTACTACAATAATAACATAGCTCACCATACTATATTCATCATGGAAGTATGAATATGTATAGGGATCTAAATGAGTATTTATGAGGGAACTACAATAAGAGAGATATCGAGGAGTATGTATCCTGTTTCATGGTATGAAAAAATTTTCCTCAAGAAATGTTATAGGGATATTTTAATTCTAATTTTTTCAATAACAACATATTATGGTGGAATGATAAGGTTCAGAAACTGAGTATGTATCCCATCATTACTAGAGCAAAAGAAGGAACTATTAGAAGAAGCACACAACTCATCATGATATATTCATCATGGATGTATAAATATATATAGATATATAGAAGGGTATTTCCGAGGGGAAAACATAAAGAGAGATATTGTAGATTATATATCTTGGTGCATAGTATGCAATCATTTTCCCCAAGAAATATTCTAGGGATATTTTAAAGCTATATTTATCTATAAAAACATCTTTTTATATATCTTATAATATACCAGGTATATTATCCAATGATAAAAAAAAATTATTTCTCTTGATGTTTTATGATTATGATGATAAAATATTTCTTCATTCTTGGTATGTCAATATTTTATGAATATAAAACATTAAAAGACATATTGGGGAGTATGTATCTAGTTTCTTGGTATGCCAATATTTTCCTATATAAATAGTCTAGGTTTATTTTAATGATATTTTAATATATAAAAATATATTTTTATGTCTCTTATTACATAATGATTATATTATTCAATGTCACCAAATTTAATATTTCTATGTATGGTTTATTATTTTGGTGATATAATTTTTATGGACCCCGTATCTTTTCCAGGGGTTATCAGTTAATGATATGATGATTGTTTTATGATACTCTATCACACATATGTATGTTTTTTATTTTGTAATTGGTGGACCACAATTATATAAACCTATAATTAATTGTGAGATAAATTATATCTCATGAGATAATAATGAATAAAATGGGGAGAGAACCCAGTTTAGTAGGATACATTATCTAATAGGATAGTCCTTGGTGTGGAATTTCACTATCTCAATTTTGGAATGTGATGTGAACCTAATACACCTTGATAGTTTTACAAATGGGCCTTGAAAAAGGTAATGATTTTATAGTCTTATGTGTGTCCAAAAACTTATATCATATGATTGTTGAATTTTTTTGTGGATCATGATTAATTATTGATGATTTTGTACTCTTTTGACATATTTCATTTGTTTGAAAAACATGTAAGAATTTTTTCATGATTCATGACTATTGAATAATAAGGTCTGATTATTATAAGTATTGATCATGTTCTCACACACATAATAATTTCTTATAATCACCTATGTTCATTTATTAATTTCTCTTATGTTAACCTTACCATGAAGCTGAGGACTCCCTTTCTTGTATTTTTGATCCCCAGGTTATGAAGATTGGTTTTAAATATGATATATATAAAAAGGGTACCAATCATTGAAAACATAATAAATATTGATATTGATATTTTCTATACTTATTATTTAAGTATATATGTTTTTAAATACACTAATCCTCTATAGTCCATAACAATGTATTATTTTTAAATCCCTTGAAAATTAATCTAAAATCTAATATTTATGTGTGAAAATAATAGATCACTATATTAGGTATTAGGGACTATGTTTTTAAACTTTTTTAAACTAATATTATGAACCCTTAGAGAGAAAAATTAGGATTTAACTATGTATAGAAGAATATCATAATTTATGCTAATTAAAAGTGTATGGATTCCACAAACATATACAAACCCATCCAAATACTAAAATTGGAAGTTTTTACAGTATATATGCTTCAACGGGTGATAATGTAGAAAATAGTTACTCAAGTATATATTGACCATCATTCTGGTGCATAGTGACT
This sequence comes from Viscum album, assembly GCA_963277665.1. Classification (NCBI taxonomy): domain Eukaryota; kingdom Viridiplantae; phylum Streptophyta; class Magnoliopsida; order Santalales; family Viscaceae; genus Viscum; species Viscum album. The sequence goes on along the minus strand of OY728161.1, from coordinate 2,130,794,868 downwards.
GGACCCTTACTTGGCACCTGGTTTGAAATTCCTAGTGGAAATTCTTAAGTCAATTCATATTTTTAAAACAAAAATTTTTATGGTTTTGAATAGATAATGAACATGGATTAACAAAGAGAAAACATGGTGTATTATATGGAAAAATACAATATCTTGACCTAGAAATACTTTGAATTACATTTCATGATTGATAACTTTGATTAGATATTATTGATGGTCTTGATAACTATTTTGTTATTAGTAAGTGATTAAAGGTAGAATGATAATGTTCAGTTGGTAACAGGTATACTCAATTACTGATGTACCCTATTTGACACATGTTATATTATTTCATATATATCATTAAAGTTATCAAAAAAATAATAATTAATATAATCAATGATTGTTATTGGATATAAAATCAATAAATTGTAATGGAATAATGGTTGCATCTCAAGTATATGAATCTAGCAAAACTAAGGTTTGGGGGATGATTTCATTGTAAATATTATTATTATTCATCTAGTTTAATTTTATATGATTTTGGTTATTTATTGGTTATTATTATATAAATACAGTATCAATTGATAAGGTATGTAATTGTTATATGATATTCCAAACCCACCAATGATTGTTTTTAAATTTGTGGATAAATATGAACTTCTAATGTAAATTACATCAATTTAATGGGTCTGGATTACTATTTGAAGGGTAATTCGTATATAATGATTGCGGAGAAACTAAAAAACAAATATATTCCTATTTTATGAGAGTTTGATGATAAATTTATGGAATAATTACATAGCCTTTCTCTAGATAATGTAGATTATTTTTTTTAAAACTGATTCTCGTTGTTACAACTATTTTAAAGAATCTATATCGAATAATATTAATTGAGTAATAGGAATTGATGAAGGAAATAAAGAATATTATTGATAAATAATTAATGGGGAAGAGATTTTCACCTTTGGGGATACCAATTATTTTTTAATAATAATGATGGATCAATGTGACTCTACATTGATTTTTAGAAGCCGAACAACATCATAATCAATTATAAGTATGATTTCCCCATATTTATGATCTGTTTAATCAAATATACATTATTTATCCTCAATCTGGAGAATATCATAAGAGTGAAAATGTGAATATATGCCTAAGAAACCATACATTTTGAGGTTTCAAATATATGAATTTATAGTGATTCAATTTTTTCTAACCCATACTCCAATGATATAAATGGATTTGATGAATTGTTTCTTTATATATTTATTTTACCAGTTTTTGGTTGAATTTATAGAGGATATATTAATATATTATAAGATAAAGTAAGACTGTGAATATCACCTAAGGATTGTATTTAGGTACCTCAGGAAGGATAATACGTATTAAAAATTTATAAACTATAAATTTTGAAAATATATATCACATTCTGGGTCATATAATTCGATGAAAGCTTATATTGGTGGATCAATAAAAAATATAAGTTCTTGAACATTTTCTCATACAATCTATTGTGTTTCAGATATATAGTTTTGATGGATTAGATGGATATTAAGGATGGTTTTGTGAAGGATTTATTAAGAATATCTTATATACTCAACATGTATGCTCAGTAAGGATTAATGTTCCATTGGACTCATGAATGTTAAAACAATTTCGAGGAACTGAAGAGAAAGTTGTTCTATGCACTGTCACTAACTCTAAAATTTAATTTTCAATGTTTTTTAAATTTCTATTTATCCATAGATGAAGGGGTTGGAGGGTGTTCTCATGAATAATCATACTAGGATAACATATACCACATGTCAATTTATAGTCATGATAAAATTTACTTGACTCATGATGTGTGGTTATCAATGGTAGTCATTAAATTAATGATATGGTAGAATTATCTCTTGGTAGAAATTTGTTACATATATATTTATAATTAATGATTAAAGTATATATCGACCCATAAGAGTTGAATATGTTCTATAAAATGAAGTTAGGGTTGATTAAATAATATTATTTCTCAATAAACTACCACCATTAGAAAGAGAACAAAGAGACATATGCTTTTATTTGAAATAATAATTCTATATTTTCAAGGTGGAAGATCACAATAGATCCAATATTTTTTTATTTTCAAATGATATAAGATGAAATATTTAATGAAAGGGGAGAAATATTATCTTTATAAAATGATTGTTAAACCACATATGCATGTAACGATTTATGATGCACTCTTGGAGGATTATGATTTATAAAATAAGGTGAGAAATATTCCCGAGTTCAACATTGATTATGATGAAATGATAAGGTTAAAAAACATTCTATGTATCACATAAATACAATACATGAAGAATGAAATAATGGAAGAATCATTTATCTCATCATGTTACTATGATGATGTATAAAGATATGAATGATTATTTATGAGGGTAAATCATTAAGAGAGATATTTTAGAGTATGTATCTTAGTGACTTGTGTGATAGTATGTTAAGGATGAGATATATAATTCAAAGAGTATAATTCTACCATTACCATTTCCAGAATGAAAATGAGAAATCACCACCATGGTTATCACTATTGGACTCTACAAAACCTCAAGTGGCCATAATATTATTTAGGTTATATTTAGTCAACTTACGAAGTCAACATAGTTCATTTTTATCAAAGGATATTTCTCTCATGATTTGATTTCTCGAATATATATTTATAATGTGGTAAGGATATATAGGGCACTATATTATATTGTATCTTATTAAAATATGATTTTTTCCATCATGATATGGGTAATTCCTTAGAATTATATAGATAAAATTTTGTTTCGGAGTACTTATTATTATCCTCAGATAAATGGTTATATTAATAGGGCCATTCAAACCATATATTATTTTTTAGAACATATTCCCTATATTTTTTGTTGTTTGGGTCCAAAAACATCATCTAGTTGATTTTTCGTACCATAATATCTTTCACTCTAAAATTTAAATGTATTTTTATAAAACTATATATAGAAAGAAGTTGATTAATCTAAAATATTGGGATTATGTTTGAGAAGTAAATATACTGGTATATGAGAAAGGTGAGAAAATGGTATACAATGTTATATTCATTTAGAAGAACATCATGAAAGATGAGATTCAAAAGAATGGATATATTGAATATTGACACTGATATCTATAATTAAATGATAGTGAGAAAGTCTTCCAGTGATTCTATCAAAGGATGAAGGTTATAAAATTTTTAAATAATATTAATCTATGCCCTAGGATTTTTTTTAAAAAAAATAGATTCCTACTCTTGTAGGGACTATAACATAATACTTCTCACTCCCAGAAAACATATCCCAATATTATGACGTGTTCCATGTATCTCATATGTGTATGTACATAACTGATCCTTCATATATACAAAACAAATAGTTTATAATTATAAATCATGATATTTATTATATTTAATATTTTTTATAAATCTAGAATTAAAGAGAAAATGTTATATATAATAAGACTACTCACATAGTCAATGACTTTTAGAGGAGGAAAAAAAATTGAGGAACCATTATGGGAACTTGAAAATGTGATGAACATTGAACATACACATTTTTTATACCATTGAGATGTAATTTTTTGGAAAATTTCATTTTTAGTAGTGTATAATTCAACAGGAAAATATTTTATATGTTTTTCCCTTAAAATAAATATTGGTGCATTTGATAGATTGCCTTACACACAACCCCGAGTTTATATGAATATTGATATAGTGAAACATTATAACCTAGAAGTTATCATGGTATTTACTAATAATAAGAACCACTTTATGTAAAATATATATAAGGGTTTTTAATATTTCAAAATTTTATTAATGAATAATAAACAAGTAATCAATTTTTAGTGTAGTCATTTTTCTATTCAAAAATAAGTTTTCTTCAAGAAATATGTTCTTTTTTGTATTTCTGTACATGAAAAAATAATTAATTTTTAATGATCTTAAATATTTAATTTATTAAAATTAATATAATTTTTTAATTCAACAGGTCAATATTAGCTTAGGCTGAATTTTTAGTATTTAAAAAAAAAGATTTATTTTTCAAAATATAATGAAAAATTGTTTCTTTAGTTTCATTTTTAAGGTAATTTTCTAACTATGTTTTTAATTTTATCATAATGTAAACTATATTTAATTTAATTATGAATAATATAAATAATTTCACAGGAATAACTCTTATACTTGATTTTGGTAGGAGAAAATTTTTGGGCTAAATAACTCATGTTTCTAAAAAATTATTTTTTCACAATGGGTTTTTATCTTTAGTATATAATTTAATAAAAATTCCATATTTATTTTAATTAAATTTATAAATTTTAAATTTTATATAATAATCAAATTATATTTTACTCTTTTTACAATGTTAGGAATAAATGTAAATTTTCTTACAAACATAAAAATTTATTATTTGAAAATACGTTTTTTTGGTAATTTGTGATCTTAATTATAATTATATTCCCCAAAAAATAGAAATTGAATATGGTAAATGGATTATAAATTTAATCAATAATGATTTATATAATTTAATATATTAAACATAATTTTTTCATAGTGAATAGTAAAAATATTCAAAGTTTGTTACCATAGATAAGGATAAATCTGGTATTCTTGGGGTGTTAAACCATGATATAAATATAGTATTTACACCCAAACCAATCATGTTATTTTCATTCGAGATATTTTAACCTTATATTAATCTGACATATAACACATTTCATGTTTGATCCACTTTCACATGAAAGTTACCATATATCATTGAACCCAGATAAGAAATATCATGTTTGTCCCCTAGCATATAAAAGGGAATGTATTATCCTCCATAATTAAACCCATTTGATCCATTAATCTCAGAAAATACCTACTCCAAAGACATACTATATTCCTTCTATTCATCATATGAATTATGGTATTCTCTTTAAAAAAATATTTCAAGGATTGTAGATAAATCTATATGAGGTATCTAAAAGAAGACATTCCTATTTATGATTTTACTTAAATACCATAGAGTTAATTAATGTAATATTTAATAAGTTAATAAGAAGGATCAATGTTTATTTCAGGTGTTAAATATATGAAATATTATATAATAGGTTAAACCAATGAATGTTTCATGATGGTACCACAGTTTTTAGTGACTGTGTGCCCTAAACATGAATACATGGAGGAGGGGTCATAATTTAATGAAATAATAAAAGGGTATGGACAAAATATTTCACCTTGAAGATATCCATCCCACACAATAATCGGATTTTTTTCAAACTATTTTGGATTACCATGACACCATGATACTCATCACTCTATTGGATGGAGGGTGTCACACAGTTGGTGCACGATTTTTCCAACAATGTTCCCATTTAAATGTGGGGTGTTACCATTTTAACCTCTTGTTCATTATGTGTTATAACATGGTATTTTCCAGAACTCTCCCCCATGGTCCATAGTGATAAAAAAAATCACCCTAGACATTGTAAGGATCAATCTCCTTCTCTTCAAATCAATTTGGTCTGTTGTTGGGTTCAGATTAAATATCTAGATGAGTCTAACACCCCCACTTACTTATGTTTTCATAATTAGGGATTGTATTTTTTTTAATCCTATGAGAACATAAATACCTATTTTTCTAATGAATCTTATATTTGGGTTTTAAATGGTGTTTAAAATGGAATCAAAATCTAGGGTTAAGTGATCATTTATCTTCAGAATCATGTTATATGGTCTATATGATATATCTCACAATCCTATCTACTATTTATGTGGTTGTGGTTTTTAGTTGGATAGGTTTTGTTACCAATTTTTTAAATTGTTATAAATGATAAATGAATTGGTTTAATGTCAAATTGAACCCCTCGTGATCCCCATGGTATGCATTGTGGTTAATATTTTTGGGTTACAGGAAACCCATGGGGCATGCCTTTCCATGAACAGAGAAATATAATGCTTTAGTGTAAAATAAAATTTTACTGATATTGATACCTTGATGAATGTTTTGACATGTTAATTTGGGTTATGTAATGAAACCAGTGATATTTAGGTATAGGTTTTAAAATGGCGTAAAGGGGTTGTTTGTTATAATGTTAATCGGATAAATGAGCTATAGATTTTAATTGATAATTGGGTTGATTGAATAAGGCATGTAAATGATAAATGGGTTGATTGGGATAAGGTATGTAAATGAGAATTTTTTTGTGGGATAAGGCATAATAATGGATTATGTTATGAATTATCTTTATTTGGTAAGTGAAGAATGTGTAAAATGGTCATAGTTTTTTCTTAGAAAATGTTATATGGTTAAAGAAGTGTATTCTCATGGACTAGTTGTATATAGGGTTTTTACTTGAGGTTCCATGCCCACGACTTGGGTTTTATGGAGGCTCTAAAGGTCACTGCTAGAATACATGTGTTAGGGATTCAGACAGAGGCTCTATGGATCTAATGGTTCAGTTTGATTAGAGTAGGTAGACTAAGGATCCAAGGTAATTGTGATTTGACTATTTGTGAAATTTTTTTCGTAGTGAGATAGGGAACTTGAATTATTCCCTTATTCATAATAGTTGATCCGCATAGGTCATTGCATAATGAAATAATTCCCTAAGCCATGTAATTAAAGATGAAAATGGTTTAAGTGAACATTAGACCAATGGAACCCGATTTACCCTTGGATTATTCTTGTTGATTATTTTGTGCACACATACATTATCTGTTTAGATTAGATATTTTATAGACACTATTGGTGGTGGCCTACTCAGTAGTACTCAAAAATTTCATAATCCCCTATTGTGCACCCATGAAGAATTTAGGGTAGCATACTAGGATAACGGAAAATTTCATATTCTTGATTGATGGTTTGGGCATGTGTTATACTTGAATGATGGATACCAATATAGTTTCAGAACCCATTTTTGGGATTATTTTTTTTGACATTATTTTTTATTTTCCTTATACTTTTAACTTAATGACATTAAAGAACATATTTACCATTTGTTGGGCCTTGTAACGATTTTTAGGAATTGGTTGGTATTACATGTCCATTGTTTATTTTTTTATCATTTTATATTTTTTTCACAATTCATCTATTGTATCTTATTTTGATAAAGAGGATATAATATCCAATTTGTTCTGTTAGACCCTTGCTGTTAGTCAGAAGCCTCCAGATTACAGGTAGGCATGCCTAAGGTCATGTTGGGACCCAGCTCAAGGCAATAGTTTGTGGCCTCTAGGATGAGGGAATTACAGTCTTGTTAGTGAACCGTGAATAAGGAAATTATTTTCAATTCATTTTTTCATGGAAAATTTTCATTTTTTATTCTTATGAAATGTTTTCATGGATCATGATTATTTATTTTTTAATCCACAATCTTATGACTTAAGTTATTTTGTTAAAAAAACCTTATGTTGTGTTTCATGATTAAAGATATTTGAATGATATGGAATAATTATTGTATATCAGGAACATTATATCATACCCTTATTCTTATCTTAGTCATATTTATGATCATTGATTGATATCTCTTATGTTTTCCCTTTTTGAGAATTTGATCTATCATTTTATCCAGTTTCAATTCCCTATATTACAATGAATGGTTTGATGTATGATGTGTCTAAGAAGGGTGACCGTTTTGAAGTATTTAATCTGAAATTAGGAAGATATATTATGCTATAGTTTTTTTGTATCCATGTTTCTGAAGATAATAAACATCATCAGTCCCAAGTGATATATTTTTGTCAAATGTATTGAATTTTTATATAATATTATTTAATATTTATGTAATTAATTTTTGGGTCTCTATAGTATCAATAAAGATGTTTCAGGAATGGATATTAGATTTTCTAGGCATATTATTAGTTACCCATCAAAATTAAATTCCTAAATTAGTTGTGAAGAATAATTTTAAACATTTAGAGATAGTTACAAAGGTAGTGTGAAATTGTTTGGGGAAGATGATTTATCTAATTTTTATAGTAAAGTTAAATACATTGGTGGAATATAAGAAAACATTATTATAATTTATCAATAATGTGATTATGGAATGAATGATAAATTTAAAAATTACAAATATCTTATTTTTAATGATGAATAAATAATCTCATAGAATTTTTGAAAAGAGAAAATCAATTATATATGTCTTTCTAAGATAAAAATTCATTATATAAACAGTTTGAATATCATATATATAGATAATATCCTTCAAAATAGGATGATTTTTTACACTGATTTCAAATTTTTTAAAACCAAATTAAATAATTAAGCAGCAATAAAACATCTCAATTCTATGTAATAAATGATTCATGTTTGTATTTAATACATAAACTAAAAACATCAAAAGTAGTCTTGATGACCAATAAATCAACTGAATTGACTAAACAATAAATTTTTTTGATCATGATCTGTTTGGACCAAATAAAACTACAATTATTATGGGTAATAAATATGGTTTTTTCTGTATATTATGTTATCATATTTTCTTGGGTTTATTTTGATAAACCTAAATTTGAAACATTATCAACAAAATTTACTAAATATTAGTACTAAATAAAAAATGTTATTTAATTTTATCTATTCATAGTGATAGAGGAGAATAATTTCATAACATTGATTTTCGAATTTTTTGTCAACATAAAGGTTATTCTCATTTCTTTTCTACCCCTAGAACTCTTAAAAATACAGAGTTATTTAAAGAGAAAAAATAAACTATTACATGAAATTAACAGGATTGTGTTAAGTAAGTATAATATACATAAATAATTTTGGGTAGAAGCTATAAATATGGAATTTAATTTTTCTAAAAGATTTTAATCTAGATTATTTTTAAGAAAACCCCTAATGAACTATATAATAGAAAAAATCCACAGTTTTTATATCTTATATATTTGATCTGTAATGTCTTTATCCTTAATACAAATGATAATATAGATATATTTTATGTTTAATATAATGATTGAAATTTTTTGGGATATTCAATTTTAAGTAAGGATTATAAATTTTTTAAAAAAATATATGAATATTGAAAATTTTATCCATGTTATCCTCATTGAAATAGATTTAAATATTGAATCATCGTAATAAAATCAAACTAAAGAATATTTTAGAGAAATTAATCTTGTAAAGAAAATATAGGATTGAATAAAACTATTGGCGGGATAAACATCATCATTATATGACTATGAAAAATATAAAAGTTCAACCTACATAATGTTTTATTGTAATGTTTTACTATAGAGTTTAGAAAAAATTCACATAATGAATTATTGCGATCACTCTACTTTTTTCTAATTTTGATTCCAAGTATAATTGAAAATATTTAAAAGACAAAATATAGTGAAATATGGTATATATAATGATTTTGAATTGAATTATTAACTTCAATATTCATTGGTTCTTAATAAAAATATATATTTGAAAATAAAAATGAAAAAATCTTGGAATATTATTAAAAATTGATAAACATTAGTAACATAGGATTATTTTCAATAATAATGTATCGATAATGATTAAATGTTTTCACCTAGTGAAAGAATAAAATATATTTTTTACTAGCTTATGCGACTCATCTTGGATTTTAAATTTTTAAAATGAATGTTAAATTTTATTTTCATTATAGTTTAATTTGTTAAGAGGTTGATGTTAAACAGCCCCATGGTCATGAACAGTACAAATATCTTAATCATGTTTCAAAACATTCAAAGGTTTTTATGTAATTAAATATTCTCTTAAAGATAGTTATTAAATATGACATCTTTATATTTTGGAAATTATTTTTATAATGTATAATATTTATCCAATATTATTTCATAAAAAATAATTCACAATAAATTTTTTATTATTTATATTTATGAAAATTAAAATATTTTTGGATCATAAATTTAATTTATTTTTAAATAATTAAAATTTTTAATGACTATTGAACATAACATGATTAATATGGGTGAATTGAAACTATTTTCTAACTATCCATTTTTTAACAAAATTGTGGAATTTTTCTAAATCATTGTATGTATGAAAAAAAAATTAGTTTAATAATATATCCTTTATTCTTGAAAAATATTATGAACCTGTCATGGTAGATCTTGTAATATATATATAGACAACACTATAAAATCTATTGAATTTTTCGTTTTTATAGGAGTGATGAAATGTCTATAATATTTTACTACTTCTAACAAAATATAATGTTTTCATTATGTTTGCATACTAGATATGCAAATGAACCTAAACAAATTGATTTGAAATATGTAAAAAATATTTCCAATTATTTTAATGCTTCTTTAATCTCATTTGATTATCTCTAGGAATAAACTATTTTGAATTGAATATTTTTTTCATATAATGATTCTAGAGGATGAAAAAATGATAGAAAAATTACTTTTTGTTTTTCTCATTTGTAGGAAATAGTATGGTATCATAGATTTCAATGAAATATTCATCCATTTATTTATCTAAATATATGGTAGAATACAATAACACAATAAGATATTCGTTAAATATTTATGGATTCAATGGTCTTTTCTTGATTATGATGTTCATTTTATGAAAACGAAAATTATGTGTGATAATTAATTTTTACAGATAGTTTATTTTTGGAACATTCATTTTAAAATTTCTCAATGATGTTAGGTTCTAATAGGGTGTTAAAATGTGTTTTAGATACTAGACATGATTTCTATCCATATTTATCAGCATCACACAAAAGATATGGGTGTGATGTAGTCTATTTTGGAAGGTTCATTGTTTTGATCTTCACATAAATTAATTATTATCTCATGTGAGGGTATCATATCTCAAATTAGGGTCAGTCATTTTAGGGTAAATATGAGATTCTAGATTAAGTTAGTGTATATCACATCTCTTATTAAGGTCTTCTCATGAGGGTTTATGAGTAATGATCACACATATACAACTAGATCATGTAAGGGTGATTTGAATTAGTTATGTGGTGCTTGGTAAACTAAAGAGAGTGAAATAACATAGGAAGAAATTTTGGAATGGTAATTTCTTTAGATTCATTCCATATAGGAATATAGATGTGTTAAATACCATTATAGAGGGTGTGGTGCCACTATTGGTTCCTTGGGATTCTCCATTTTAGAAATGATCACCTCAAAATTCCCATTTTTTTGAGGTGTGGTGCTAGTAAGGGATCTCTTGTTATAAATTTTTTTTCCAAAAACCTATGATAAAGTCTTTGGAGGAACATGATAATGGTGATATTAGGTATGGTTATCATTAGGCATTCCTCTATGAAATTGTGACACTACCAGGCAACAGAGTTGGGTGTGGTGGCATGAAAGTTCAGGGTGACACCATGAATGATAGAGAGGATAAGATGATGATCCGAAGCTCAGCATGATTAAAGAAATAGCATGGTGTGTCAACAATCCTAGGTATTCTTCTTATTCTATGGTGTATTCTATAGTGGAATACATGGTTTTTGGAAGGCCATTATCTACATCACAGTTTGTGGCCAGGATCTTATCAATTGGTTTTAATCTGTTGTTTAAAACATGAAAGAATTTTTGGAATATAACAATTTTATCATTATGAAACATAATCTTTCCTTTGACCAAATGAACCAAAATCATTGTGTGATGCAGTATTCTATGCTAGATTCCTTTGAAGATTCATTTTTCAAAAGTGGGTTAACATACCCTAGGTTCATATTTTTTACTTTCTTCATGATCCTTAGTCATCTAATATCTTTATCACCACTACCTGGATTCTTTATTTTAGATTCTAAACACAATGTATGATTAGACCAACATTTGGTGGAGAATTGTACTCTACCAACACTTTTACTCTTAAATTTACCAATTATCTTCTGCTATAGATCATTTTTAATGGATTTACTCTATTATGAGGATGATAATCAGGAGTGTCTTGATGTTGGCTTGTTTTAGACAGGTTTAGATGTGGTTTCCCTTAAATTCAATGGTGGTGGATCATTGTTCTTCTATTCATTCTTGAATAATGTTGAACTTCTAATTAGGGTTGGATATTTGATATTTATTTTATTTTTATATAAAATTTTAAAATTATGAACCATTTAAGTATTAATGGAATCATCCTAACATAGATAATAATATAGTATATAAAGTAATAATGAAATATTTTGTTTCGATATTGTCAATGCATTTGATTTACACTACGTTGATGTTGCCTCAAAATTTTCTAAGTTGTGCAATATCTATTTATTGTGGGTTTTTTGGTTAGTATGTTTGATATAGCTGTAATCAGATAAAAAAGTAATGTTATAATGATGTAGTGTTTAATAAAAGAGACATGAAAATTTATTATAGTTCTTAATTTAAATTAATGAAACATAGATGTTAGGCATAAAGCATGCTTATGGTTCCCTACTTTTGTATTACTACTAGTTATATGTAGTTTATATTTATGGAACCAAGAAATTATAAATCATTTAATTGAATATGATAATGATATAGTTTTTATCAAAATCTACTTGATTGGGTCTAAGTGAGTACGTTCTTATTTGTTAAAGGATTAAATTCCTCATTGTTATGGATTTAGTTTCCTCATGAGTTTTATATAATGAAAATGACTATTTATTTGAATTATTTATTTATCATGCAAAATCATTTGTATTATTTTTTATGATATTAAATTGTAGCTGTATTTTTTTAATAATTGGAATGTTTTCCTATGGTTTATGTTTTGGAATAATGCCAATGATTACAGGATGGAATGTGATTTAAAAAATAATTTTATAGATGATGTGAAGAGGTTGAAATGAATTGATAACTTATTATTGAAAATGGTTTATTTAAATGATTTTTTTAAATGTATTACAATTAATATATTTATTTTTTGGTTTCTAATTGATTTACAAAATTAATCACAATGCAGGTAAAGTGATTATTTGTTTTTGATTTCTTAATAATATTCCTAGAATACCCATGAATCATGGAGTTGTAATTTAAATAATAAATTAACTCATGTTGTCGAGTGTTACTAATATTAGTAATAATTAATGGATTGTTATTAATTCTAATCATGGAATGGTTGAATTAAATTCTATGATATCATGGGATTGAATCTCGATTTTTAATATGCCATATGGAAGCATGTCATCCAGATATGAAACAAAATGGTTAAATAAATTTTATTATGGGATAATGATTGATGAGTAAATATTATTCTATTAAATGAATGAAGATTAATTTCTTTTTATATGTGGAATAAGTTAATGATAATTAATATTTATACATTCCTATGTGAATGTACAAATTCCTAGACCTTAGAGCCCGAACATAGTTGTCATGTAAGATGATTATTTTGGTTGAGTATAAGGTTAGGTGGTTTCCATTAGTGTGGTTCTATGTCATATAATCATTATATTTTATAATTTCAATCTCTTCACCACTATATTAGCTCGGGAAACCAACAAAAACATTTTTTGGGAAGGATTTTTCTACAACATCCAAGTTGATGAGGGAATAGACGATTGGATACTCTTTCTTTCATATCTTCCCTTTAGATATAGTTTATTATGTTGTAATATCCATGCTGTGAAATCTATAGTTATATTGTATAGAATCCTTATGGTTCTAATAGCTCTGAGTTTACTATAAATTAAGTTTGGAATCTAATGAAATACTGTTATAGAATATACCTATAACCAATATTGTCAAACATTGTTTCCAATGGGTGTACATGTTGGTGATGTAGTGGATGATGTTATACTACCTGATACGCGGGTTGTATGAGATTCCGAACAACTACATGTTTAGAGATTTTATGATGATAAGTTTGAGATGAGATCCCTGGGATGGAGGATACTTTTTATATAAATTCAGGGTTTTGGGAATTATGACAAAACGGTGGGATAGGGATAGGATGTAATTTGATGGGGCATGAGAGTGACATACCAATGGGGATGTAGATGTGAGGTACCTTTATTACATGTTTTCCTTGATATGGATATGCATATTTTTATTTTTTACATGGAGAGGGATCCATTATAATGATGAGATTTAGTTTTACTTACTTATGTAATGATCTTGTTCATTGATTAGTCATTTTGATTTATTATAATTCCTTCACATTTTCTACTAGAGGTTACCAGGAGGTTACTACTATGTATATTTGTATACTCACAATACATGTATAGAAACTATTTTTAGGTTCAAATGAAATGATTGGTGAATGTGGCGGGAATTACTCTCTCGTGGAAAAGTTCATGGGTTGTTTGAGTTAATGGTCCCTTAATTATCTTATTTTGGTGTTTTCATTTTTTTCTATATTTTTTTTGAAATTACATTCATGTACTAGTATAGATTATTTATTTGTGGATGATGTTTATGGTAGGATATCTTCTTGTCTCTAATAATATAAATTTATATAAAGAGGGTTATGCATCCCAATTTTGATTTCATACCCAAGATGAATAATTCCAACCTAAGGACTATCCACGAATATTGTTAGGGTTCATTATACATATCTTTATTACAGGCATGCGAGGGGGTTCGATAGTGTGGGGGCCATAAATGAGTGGTATCATAGATGATTTTGAATACATAGGATGGATTTTTGTGATAATAATCAGTAAAGACATATCTGTTGGTAGAGAAAATATGTTAGCTATACTTGGTACATGATTTAATTAGGGGATACCCACTAGGACGTACATATTTAGGGACCTTTGTTATCTGAGGTGAGAAAATTGACAATTATTAAGCATGAGATGTGATTTGATGATATAAGTAATTATCATGAATCCTGATTGTAACCCCCTAGATTTTATGATAAATGTTATTTTTAATTTCATTGATTTCTTCTATTGTACACTACAACAAAAGGAGCTTTCACTACACGCATCCCTGACATGGCTTGCATTACACGCAATCGCGACCTCCCACGATAGTGTATATTGTAAAGAATACCGAGTTTTACTAAACAATGATATGTTATATAAACTAGCAGTTATGAATAGTAATACCCACTTTTTGAAAATTTATTTTTTAAAATGAACTACATTTTTTGATTCGGAATGTCAAAATTATCCTAGGGTGAAGTTTTGGTATTTTTCTAAAAACGTAACATTTTTTATGAATAGTTTTAACACTGGGTTACTATTTAAGAACCAAGTTATTAAATAAATAATTATTTATTTTATTTAAATTTATTTTAGGAAAAAATTGATACATAATACCTATATATGTTCAATGTAATTCATTGGAGTCATTTTATAATAATTTTAGACATATAAAAATTGTATTTAACTTTTCACCATCTTTTACCCACCTCCTAGGATAATTTGATAATTTACATTAAACATAATTTTATCGCTTCTGTGAGTGGAATTTCAAAAATCCAAGAGACACAGTTAATATCAAGGAGTAAAATGTGATTCAATAAGATGAAAATAATTTTTGGTGAATAGTAACTTTTTACTTTTTTTACTACGTTTAAAAGTAAATAGGGCAATTAAGGGTAAAAATGATATTTTTATTAACCTATCACATGTCCTAATTCTATTGAATAATTTTAATTCAACCAAAAATAACCTTAGAAATAAAATATTACCCTTTAGTTCCACTTGGATTTGATTAGGACACTTATTAATATTTTATTTAAAGAAGAGTTAAAATAGTTAAAATCAATCTTTAATAACTAAAACATATTCAATACATAGTTATACATAAGATAAATTCTAATATAAATATTAATTATAAATCTAACAATATTTCCTATATAATGGAATTTTATTTATAATTTTCAGACATTAAATAATTTAATTTATTTATGACACAATGATGATGCAGTAATTACCTTATTAAAGAAATTTTAACATAATTGATGATATATATACCCAAATAAATTTAATATAAGACTTTTTATAAAATCCACTAAATTTATAGGTTAATATGAAATATTATTATTGATTCCATTAATGTTTTTCGAATAAATAATGTAGTTATGATTTTCCCAAAAATAAATTACCAAATAGTGTCAAAATTGACAAAAAATAGTTTTTTAAAAAAATATTATATTATTAATTGTTATTATACTTACAAAAATCTATGGTTCCTCCAAATGACTATGATGTGGTTATATATATTAATAATGAACCACTAAGGGTTCGTTTTTCTTGTTAGAGTAAGTTTTTTAACCATATATTGTAAGAAAAAAAAGACACAGTAAATGTTAAAATATTTAACTTAGAGTTAAATCTAAATGATAAGGATTAAATAGTAACCTAAAATTTTCTATAACCTATTGGATGAGAGGATTTTGACCCATACCCACCTAATATTCAAAATAAATCAATTTGGAGCTCTTAAAAACTGAATATTACCCTATTATAAAATAATATTTTAAGTTTTCTTAAGGTGCCCCTCTCCTCCATTATAAAAAGGGCACCCCTTCCCTCTTATCTTCACACCCTTTTGAGCCATGAAGCTCGAAAAACCCTGATAATTAATCTTCTCAACCTCTCTAGTTATATCATACAAGTTTTGGTATTCTCAGAAGACCATCTCTAGTTCCCTAAGAAGAAGTTTAAAGGAGGTGCGTCGTGGAAGAGGTAATCTCTTCTACCGATTCTTTCGAGTTTTCTTTCATCTTCAACATCTTCTTATTTAGTTGTTTCATTATAAAGTAATTACATAATTATCACTATTATAGTTATATGTTATTATAAATATGAAAAAACCCCATTTCACCTTCTATCCATCCTATGGAAAATGAAATCATTGCGCGTGCGTACGTACGGAATACTGTATCCACACCGTGGTGTAATTAGTTTATCCCCCACCACCTACATGGATAGGTATAATGATGTAAAGAATAACTATATATAGTTATTATAACATAATATTGATTCTGAGTTATTATATCATCCACTCCAATTCCATTCAATAATTATGGGAATGATATCATCACTTGTGCATATGTACGGATTACCGTCTCCACGACACGATGAGATTCACTCACCATGTTAACCATTCAAGAATGATTATAAAGTATATATAATGAATAATAATGAAATATATGACATAATGAAGCTACTTAATTTATTTATATATATATGTGATCTACTGACTTCCATTCATGTCAATAAGGAAAGGAAAACAATGTTCATGCATTCGTACGACCTACCATCTCCATGAATGGTTTATTTTTTTTCATTAATCTATCTATTATATATATATATATAAACTGAATATATATTATATATAAATCATGATTTACATTATTTAAGTAATTAAATCATGAGATAAGTAATAATAATATCCAGAACAACAAGTCCAAATAATTACGATAAATAAAACGATTTTACCCAAAACGATGATTTAACATGGAATTTACAAAATAACGGGTAATATAAAGTCATATGTGAACCATATATGATATAATAACAATTAATATGATTATGTAATAAGTAAATGACTTAATTTAAATCATTATACAGGAGGTTCGGATATGTACGAAGCATATCAGACCTAACATAAGGGATAATTATTCCAATCTCATTCTTATCCATCATTTTTTATTCGTAAGTATTTACTGGGGTTATTTTTGTTATCCATGTTCATATGTTCTCAAAAAAATTTCATAAATTTTTTAATTTTCTTCCATGTATGTTTAAAGTCATGTTTACTCTTCTTTGAATTTTACATAGTGTTATGGATGGAATCTTTCTTTTTTTTGCCATACGTGGTACTTTTTGACTTTACGGTTAAAGGTACGAGGAGAATATTTTTTATCTTATACGGCATGAACGGATTTTTACAGTTTTGTAACACCTTATTTTCATGAAGCTTACTCTATAATATTTCATGATTATTTTCAAAAAAATACATTTCTATTAAAATTTTCATGGCATTTTGTGAAAAGAAAATGATTTTGAAGAAGAAAGGATATTATCCTCAATAATTCATTTCAAGTGTTTTATGAAATCCATTTTCCATATAAGATGACATTATTCCATATGTGTATATTTCAAGTATAATGTCTTTATTATTTACATTATTTCACATTTCTTATGATGAAATGATATCCATTTTTTTGTATGGATTATGTTACGAGGGGATGATGTTTATCAAACCAATTTTATACATTGGGTAATGATGAATGATTTATGTTCATGTCGTGAAAAAAGTAAGAATGATTTAATTATAAGATGTGTGAGGCCTATATCTCCCTCAAATTCATTGGGTAAAGATTTAAATCTCATGGGATAGAAATGGTTGGAATGGTAAGTTAATCTAGTTCGGTGATACAGGACTAGAACGAAGAGTGAACTCGATTAAAAAAGGGACTTTGTCCACTAAGATGGTTTTGGCAGCAATGCCTTGGTTACTATTGAAATCATATTATGTGATTAATGTTTTACCACAATTAAAAGTATTATTTCCAAGCTACTTTATCATGATTGAGGATCCATTATGATCTATGCCTTACGTACTACCATGTTTTATGTAATTTCTCAAGATTTCGATGATTAAAAATTATGTTCATGTTTTTACGTTCAAATGTATATGGTTTGTTTTATTTTCTCCATGCATACCCTTACTGAGTATTTGAGCTCACCCTTTATATGGTTTCTTTTCCCCAGGATATAATGAAAGGTTTTATGTAAGAAAACAAAATGGGAAGATCTTCATGGGAGATGTTGAAGATCATTCACCATGATTAGAAGATTATGTTCCGAGTATCCAAAGACACTAATCTATTATGGTCCTTTGGTGTCTGTTTTTGTTTTATATTAAGTATTCTGCAAAAGTAATGTAATGTCTATGTACGTCAAGATTTGGGTCCCTATAGTTGGTATCAGAGGCATAAGAGGTAGGAATGTTTCCAATCCTTGAGAACTCTCACATGTCATCGTTGGACGAAACATGGCTCTCCACCCAAGAGCTTTATGAAGAAATGGCTGCCATTGGGGATGGTGGTGTGTCCCGCCTAGGGGGTGTTGCTTCCCATGGAGTGCCCAGATAGGTATCAATTATAGTCCACATGATGTAATTCCAGACTACTATAGTTGGTATCAGAGTTAAGGTTTAATTAACCTTTGGAAACTAGGATGTGAAAACATTAGTGAAATCCCTAGAGATATTTCTAAAGTATATCTAGGGATGTCCCTAACGATAGGTATATGTATAATTTATAGTCTTAGAATTAAGGTAACAATCTTATAATTTAACCAAATATGTTAGAGATTGACGGTACTCCCCCTTTATTACGTTGTTTTCCCTAGAATGATTTTTTCCCCTCATACTATTCTATTTGGCTTTTAGAAAATGGCTGGAAACAGGAAGATTCACGATAATGGAGGATATGATGGACAATGGAATGATATTATTCCTGAGAAACCAAATGAAGCATGATTTGGAATTCTAGACATCATTATTATGCATAATCATAAATCTCTTAATATTATTAATAATCTCAAATTTGGTCTGTTTCCTGACTCATATAACAATAGAATGATGGAGTTTCATGATGATCATAGAGGAAAGAAAGTTCAACTTATCTCATTTAAATCATGTAGGAAGAGGAATCAAGTAGAATGTTTCAAAGGAATAGGTAGATGCTTTGGGTTTGGAACGTAAGGACACAAATCCAGTAAGTGCAATGGAAATGGTTCAGTTAACACAATGGACATAGATAATGGTATTGCTACGACATCAAAAACGATTAAATTTTTTAAATGTGGAATGTACGGGCATTATGAAAACCAGTTCCCTAAGGAAAAGTCTCATGAAGAGAATCATCATAGTCGTATGGGTATTATTGATGTTGTTGATGATGAAGAGACTACAAATGATATGTGAGATGAAATAATTGTTCATGATCGGTCAATGGTTTAAGAAGGTAGTGAAATGATTACATGCTTATCAAGAGTAATGTTGTATAAGTAATCTCATGGTACTATAGAATAATGAGACCTCTAATGATTGTTACACTGTTGTTTTTCATTATGTTTTTGAAAGAATATGTTGAATGGTACCAGTAACAATGAAAGGTTATTCAGATATTTTTGGAAAGCACCTAATGTGCGCACAAAGAAGGGATAAGGACATAATGAAATGTTTTATAGTATTAATGAGCTCATGACTGATATAAGGACAAATTGATATCATGGTTTGAGTATATAGAATTTTTGGGATTTTGGTATGTGGAAAGAGTTACCTTTTGACAACATTCATTTTTTCACTATGGTTCTATGATAACTTATGTTTCAAGAGAATATATGATTAAGGTATTCACATTTTTGGAATGTGATCAACAAGATATATCTTATGATATATGGGGGATAAATGGTGGTATTCACTTTCTTATTATGTGACCTTTCCAGTAATCAATTTCTTTATAATATGAGCATGGACAGATGTATTTTGGATAATCCTAAAGATCGAAATGGAATATGTTGGACATAAGTTAGTATTGTTTAAGTCTTTATCTTTTTCAATATTATTGATGGAATGTTATAATAATGTTGTTTTAGAAAAAGGACAACCTATAGGACGAGTGACAATCTGTCACGTCAGACAAGGATTTGGGAATCAAACCCACAATTGAAGTGCGACTGGCCTTTATCGCATACCACTAGCCTATAAGAAGTCCCTTATTAGTAGAAACTATTTTAAATTTATTAATAGGTATGAAAGATGATGTATAAGTCAATTTTTGGAATCATATATGATTAAAATCACCATAGATGGACTTATGTATATTTGATAACTTTTCTTAACCTTTTATTTGATCCAGATGGAATGACCCATCATTCTATCACATTATCTTCTCAAACATCAAGAATGAAAAATTCAACTTCATTTCTTTAAAAGATGAAGTGTAAATTGTTTAACGAATGACCAATGGTGAGGTTGTACCAAAATTAAGTAAGTATTTATTTTAATTATTCTTCAACATTAGGGAAATGATCTTGAAGAGCAAAAATGTTGTCCTATTTCCCTTATATTCGATGAATCAGATGGTACTTTAGATCATCACAAATTTATGGCTTTGTGATTGTTGTCTTTTTTATAGCCATGTTCTCTACGACTCTCTATCAGAACCGGAAGCATAGATTTCTCTTCAATATCCATATTTCACCTATGTTCTCTTATGTGGAAACACAGTGATGAGTTAATTTGGGTAACCATTATGTTATATACTTCACTTTTTAAAATTAAGTTTTTGTATTCGTTTTTAAAATGTGGGTTTCTATAAAAGAAACTTTCAAGTAGTAAACCATTTATAACCCTGACGAATTTCGAGGAAGAAATTCAATATAAAGGGGGTAGAATGTAACACCCTGAGATTTTAGGAAAAATGTTCATTTTAATTTCATTGATGTCTTGTGTTGTAAACTACACCAAAAAGATCTTGCACTAAATCCATCCCTGACTTGTATTGCATTACACGCTATCACGACCATCCAAGATTGCGTATGTTGTACGCAATACCGACTTTCACTAAACAACAATATGTTATATAAACTAGCTGTTATAAATAGTAATAACCAATTTTTGAAATTTTATTTTTCAAAATAGACTTCATTTTTGGATTCTGAATATCGAAATTAGCCTAAGGGTAATTTTTGGTATTTTTCTGAAAACATTAAATTTTTGATGAATAGTGAAAACACTAGGTTTCTATTTAAAAACCGACTTTTTATATAAATAATTATTTATTTTATTTAAATTTATTTTTGGTCAAAATTGATACATAATAGCTATATAAGTTCAATGTAATTCATTGGAGTTATTTTATAATAATATTAGACATATAAATATTTTATTAAATTTTTCACCGTCTCTTACCCACCTCCTAGGAGAATTTGAAAATTTTCATAAAACATAATTCTACCACTTCTATTAGTGGAATATAAAGAATAAGAGAGACACAGTTAATATCAAGGAGTAACATTTTTTTCAATAAGATAAAAATAATTTTTGGTGAATAGTAACTTTTTACTTTTATTTACCATGGTTTAAAGTAAATAGGGTAATTATGGGTAAAAATGATATTATTATTATCCTAACACATGTCCTATTTCTATTGGATATGTTTAATTTGACGAAAAACTAACTTAGGAATAAAATATTACCCTTTAGGTCCACTTGGATTAGATTAGGACACTTATTATTATTTTATTTATAGAAGAGTTAAAATAGTTAAAATAAAGGCTTAATAAATAAAAAATTATTAATATGGGGTAATACATAAGGTAAATTCGACTATAAATATTAATTAGAAAGGTAATAATATTTCATACATAATGGTATTTTAATTAAAATTTTTAGACCTTAAATAATATCATATTTTTATGAAACGATGATTATGAATTAATTACCTTATTAATGAAATATTTACATAATTGATGTTATAAATTCCCAAATAAATGTAATTTGAGACTTTTTATAAATTACACTAATTTTATATGTTAATATTACATGTTAGTATTTATTAAATTGACATTTTTGAACTAATCATGTAGTTATTAGTTTCACAAAAATCAATTCCCAAATAGTGTCAAAATTGACATAAAATAGTTTTTAAAACAAATATTATATAATTAATTGTTATTGTATTCTAAAAAATATAAGGTTCATAAAAATGACACAGATAAGGTTATATATATTAATAATTAACCACTTGGGGTTATTTTGGCTTGTTAGAGTATGTTTATTAATCATATTGTGTAAGAAAACAAAAAAACACGGTAAAAGTTAAATTATTTAACTTAGAGTTAAATCTAAATGATAATGATAAAATCGTAACCTAAACATGTATAAAACCTTTGGTTGAGAGTATTTCGACCCATACCCACATAAACTTTAAAATAAATCAATTTTAAGCTATTAAAAACCAAATATGACTTTATCATAAAATAATATTTTAATCTTTCCTTAGGTGCCCCTCTCCTCTCTTATAAAAAAGGCACCCCTTCCCTCTTCTCTTCACACCCTTTTAAGCCTTGAATCTCAGACAACCCATAAAAATTCGTCTTCTAAACCTCTCTAGTTATATCATAGAGGTTTTGGTCTTCTCAAAATACCAACTCTAGTGCCCTAAGAAGAAGTTTAATGGAGGTGTGTCGAGGAAGAGGTAATCTCTTCTACTGATTCTTTCATGTTTTCTTTCTTCTTAAACTTCTTCTTATTTAGTTGTTTCGTTATAAAGTAATAACATCAGTATCACTAAAATACTGATATGTTATTTTATATTTGAACCAACCCCATTTCACCTTCTATCCATCCTATGGAAAAAGAAATCACCGCGCGTGCGTACGTACGGAATACCGTCTCCACGTCGTGGTGTAATCAGGTTTTCCACCACCAACTTACATGGGTGGGTATACTGGTGTAAAGAATAACTATATAAGGTTTTTTTAACTTCATACTAATTATGATATATTATATCATCCACTCCAATTCCATTCAATAATTATGGGAATGATATCATCGCTTGTGCGTACATACGGATTACAGTCTCCACGACACGATGAGATTCATTCTCCATGTTAACCATTTAAGAATGATTATAAAGTATATATAATGAATAATAATGAAATATATGACATAATTAATCTACTGAATATATTTTTATATATATATATTTCATCTACTTACTTCCATTCAATTCAATAAAAAAACGAAAATAGTGTTCATGCGTACGTATGGCCCACCATCTCCATGAACGGTGTATTTCATTTCATTAATCTATATTATATATATATATATATAAACTGAATATATATAATATATAAATAATGATTTAAATTCCGTAATTAAGTAAATCATGATATAATTAACTATAATATCAAGAAAAACATGTCCAAACAAGTACGATAAATAAAACGATTTTACCCAAAACGATGCTTTAACATGGAATTTAGAAAATAACATGTAATATAAAGTCATAAGTGAACCATATATGATATAATAACAATGAATATTATTCTGTAATGACTAAAGGAAATTATTTAAATCACTAAACAGGAGGATCAGATATGTATGAATCATATCGGACCAAAGGTAAGGGATAATTATTCCAATCTCATTCTTATCCGAGATTGTTTATTCGTAAGTATTTACTGGGGTTATGTCTATTATCCATGACCATATATTCTCAAAATTCTTTCCTAAAATGTTTAATTTTCATCCATGTATGTTTAAAGCCAGGTTTAACGTTATTGGACTTTTACTCTGTGTTATGGATGGAATCTTTCTTTTTTTTACCATACGTGGAACTTTTAGACTTTTCTGTTAAAAATACAAGGAGAATTTTTTTTAACATATAAAACATGAAATGATTTTTTTAGATTTATAACACCCTATTTTCATTAAACTTAATCTACATTATTTAATGACTATTTTCAAAAAAATCCTTTTCTTTTAAAATTTTCATTGATTTTTTTGAAAAGAAAATGATTTTAAAGAATAAATGATATTTTCCTCAAGAATTCATTTCAAGTATTTTATCAAAACCATTTTCCATCCAAGATGACGTTATTTCATATGTGTATTTTTCATGTATAATTTCTCTATTATTTACATTGTATCACATTTCTTATGATGAAATGATATCCATTTTTTTCTATGGATTATGATAAGATGGGATGATGTTTATGAAACCCATTTTATACTTTGGGTAATGATGAATGATTTATGTTCATGTTGTGGCAAAAGTAAGAATGATTTAATTATGAGATGGGATGTACCTATATCTCCCTCCAATTCATTGGGTAATGATTTATATCTCATGAGATAGACATGGCTGGAATGTTAAGTTAATCAGGTTCAGTGATACTGGACTGTAATGAGGAGTGAACTCAATTCATAAAAGGACTTTGTCCACTAAGATGGTCTTGGCAGCAATGCCTTGGCTACTATGGAAATCATATCATGTTATTAATGTTTTCCCACAATTACATATTTTATTTCAAAGCAATTTTATCATTATTGAGGTTCCATTATGATCTATGCCTTACGTACTGCCATGTTTTATGTAATTGCTCAAGATTTTGATGTTTAAACATTATGTTCGTGTTTTTGTATTCAAATGTATATGGTTTTTTTTATTTTCTCCATGCATACCCTTATTGAGAAATTTATCTCACCCTTTATATGTTTTCTTTTCCCTAGGATATAAGGAAATGTTTTAGGTAAGAAAACAAAAGGAGAAGATCTTTATGGGAGATGTTCAAGATCTTTCACCAAGATTAGAAGATTATGTTCCGAGTTTACAAAGAAAATAAACTATTATGGTCCTTTGGTGTCTGTTTTTGTTATGTATTATGTATTTTTCAAAATTAATGTAATGTCCATGTACGTAAAGCTTCGGGTCTCTACAAGGATTTTCTAAACCTGTGATTGAACTGGGTATACAATGGGGATTAGGATTATATGAAATTTAATTATTTAATCAGACTAAAATATTTCATATTCCAGTTTTAGGAGTCCCTAATATTTTTTCTTTTATGGTAATGGTTGTATAATAATTCCTTCATCTGTATTGTTCTAAATATGTTCAGTATTATTTTTCATTAGGTTTTCATATATTTCAGGAATATTTAGACCCTTGGATTAGGAAATTCCATGAATTTTAGTACAAGGGTCTAGGTAAGTATAAGGGATACATTTCCAGTAAGGTGAGGAATTATTATTTGTATTATATGGATATTTCCATTAGTTCAGTACATTAATAGTGGATCTATAGGTTTTATTAGTAGGAACAATGGTTTTATATGCATATTTGAAGAATTGGTTCCAATTTCCTAGGGATCATGAGGAGTTTATTATTTAATAGGAGAAGTCATGTGGTTAGTTTTAGGGCGTGTTTCTTAATTCAACAACAAAAATAACTTTTCATTAGGATAATATTAGGCTTTTAGAAGAATTAAAATGTTTTGAAATTTATAATCCAATATAAAAACCTAATGTGTTATTATTTATATATATTTTTCAAATAATGAGGCCAACAAAATATATATTTTTTCGAGTTTTTTCATCAAGAGATCTATTGTCGGGTCACACTGTTTATGTTAATGACATACCATGAGGTTTAGGTAAAACATATTTCATTGAAATGACTTTTTCTAAGACCATTTTAACATGAGACTGGTTTCATTAGGACCCCATATAGATTAATGTTTTGGCTAGTAATTCTCAATTTTCTAGACAATTGAAATGGTGTGAGATTATGGGGAGTCGTTTCTAGCCATATTCAGATTATTTCATCAAAGAAGTTAGTTATCAAACCCTTTACTATTGTTCTAGAATGGGTTTTTATGCATGTCGAGGTCATGTCAATCTATTAATAAAATTTCCATCCTTCTTTTGTAATCATCATAGAGCATGAAACCCTACTCAAGATCAGACATTGTAGCACTATCCTTTGAATAAAAAGTTATAATAGGATACTTGAGTCTATGAAAATTAGAGATTAGATGTGGAAAATAGAGGACAACCATTGATTAATCTCATCCTTAGGGGAAACATGCAATGAGAAACAAGGGATCTGATCACAATTAGGTAAATAGAGACCATGAAGAAAGACATGGTCACATACATGACATAATATTTCCAAATATAGGTGAAATAGGCATTGTGGATATTTATATGATATTATTTTCTACTTGGGTTTACATGATGGTTTCTTTTTGTGTTATGAAACCCCTTACACAACCCACCCAAGTCCATGCATTAGTATTTGATGTAGAGAGACTTCTATTGAAGATGGATCTGAATAATCTACTTGGTGTTCTATTTATATTGTGTGATGTGTGAAGTGGTTTTGAGAAACTTCTATGAAAATATATATATAGGGGATACACATTGGATTGAAGATACATTTATATGAATTCATTGTTGACATAGATTAATAATATTTTGTCTATGCTATTGTGGATTACTTCATGAAGTGCTTCATATTTAATGAAAATGATTAGAAGATGGTTTGGTATTTTGGTGAGTGATACCATCATGTGCGTTAGAATATTGCATAGTCATTTTCAACCATTATGGTTGGAATGATGTTAATCATCATATATGATATGTTGAATGTGTTACTTTGGGTCATTGAATACTATCCTGATGTTTTTTCAGAAGAGATTGTGACACTACTCCCTCAATGTGATATCTTTATTGGGATAGGGATATATAATTTTTCACACATATATTCATGTATCATTATTGGATGACACCATGTAAATTTTGAGAGATGTGGCTTTATATTAACAACCATATACAAAGATAATGAAGTCGGTGTAGAATGTCTCCTGGGTGTGGTTCAATTTTTTGAAAAGAATAAATATTGAATATTGAGATTTTGTACAAATTGTTTCTATTTGAATCAAGGGATTATGGAGTGATTATATCTTTTCACATTTTTTTATGATTTATTCAATCAGTTGAAAGGATCTATGTAGTTCCCAAAGATCAATTTGTAGTTGTGGTATCATCATATGCGAGTGAATATACAAATAACACATATCCTACATTCATAAATCGTTAAGAGAATTAGGAGTTGCTTATAATTTCATTATATGTAACAAAAATCTATTATTGTTCATGATAATGATGGATGCACTATTCTATGAGTTTATAGATTAATTCATTATGGGTTTTATAAATTGAATCATTCTATTTTTGGTTTTTGTAGAAGAATCTATTCATGAATTCATGAGTTTTTTTGGGGAACTTCATCAATATAAGATATTTATAAATCTATTAAATAGTAATTTTCAGGCCAATGAGGTTTATTTCATAGTATATTATGTGTCTTTGTAATGGATTGTGCATTGAAAATTATAATATTTAGTTAATTAATTATTTTCATTCCCTAATAATGTTTTTATGGTGTGGAGTTTCCTTTAATTTGCTAGTCATTACAGGATGGTTATCCCATAATTCTATAGGATTTTGGTTCCATTGATAATGTTGAAGATCACAGATAATTTTTTCATGCAGACTTACAGATGTCATGATACATTAGAGTATTTGAAGGGGAAGATGGATAGTTCATTGAAGCATTAGTGGGTGTTAATTATTTTAGTTTCAGGATAGTTATGGTCTCTTTAATATAATTATGTTACCCATGACCATGATATTGTTATGGGTTTCTTTCTCTGATATTAAGTTGAAATAATATTATCAATTAGAACTCCATAGTCTTTAGAAATTATTGAATTGTGAGCTATGTATTCACCCCACAAATATTGAAATTTTATAAGTGAAAATGGATTAAATTAATAGAGGATTATGACTTTGATATTTCATATACATTTGGGAAATGGAAAGGTTGGAAAATACATTGAGAAGGAAGTCACATAATGATGATGTACATGAGTCTGGTGAAGTTTATAGGGAGTTGGAGGAGCTCTTTATGATACAACATTATATGGGAATATTTTTTGATAATGTTAATATTTATCATATGATCATATAGTTATCTTTGGAACCCCGGGAAGAGGATTCCCTTTTGTGGGATTCTGTGGTGAAGGTCTTACAATACTTAATTGTCTATAGTGATTCTCCCAAGGGATTTTTTGAGGATGGTCAAATTCTTTTGTTGTTTTGAGGGAGGCTCTTTCTTAAAATTGTGATGTGGTATCTAGTTCTCCATTATGTCCATAATTTTCCCTTAAGTGTAAATATTAGTGTGGTAAAGATCTATTTCACCTTCAAATGTTATTTTTTGTTATCTAGAATGAAGATTCGTATTATATTGTTTTCCTATTGATTTTTTTGTATAAAGGTATAAATAATTTCATCAACTATTAGGTGTTTTTCTTTAGCTTCTTGATGTTCTCCAATGAATTAGGTAGCCAATTTTATTTACATCATTGGGCTTCCTCAATATTTGTGTTGTTGTGATTCCATATGGGTGATCATTAATTTCTTGAGGAAGTAATCTCACATTAAGTGATTATGGTGTCCCACATAAGATGGTTTGATTAAGGTTGTATCTAGAGGTGGTGTTGAGGATTCATGGGTTTCTAAAGATGATCATCTATAATAATGATCCCCTTTTTACCTCCATAGTTTTTGAGGGCCCCAATCAGATATTAGCATATAGTTATACCCAAGAACTTATTTTCATTCATAGATGGATGGCTAGACTAAGTAGAATGTTTTAATTTTATATGATATATTTTGTTCATGATTCTATATTTTGGACGTTTTTGGGTCAGAAAATGACCCTTGGTAATGTTTTCTTATAATAATAGTCACGAATTTATAGTTAGAGTGGCACTACCAGAAGAATTTTATGATTGACCATACCAAAATTTATAGTGTTTGATTGAGTTTAGGGAGTCATTAATTCTTATAAAATAATCTGTGCAGAATATGACATAAAAATTTCATGTGATCCATGATAAAATTAGCGAAGGATAACATCATCATAATCGTAATTGAGATCATAGTAGGTGGAATGTAGAGTTAAATAATTTAGTTCATATATTCTTGATTGTATCTCATTTTCATGAGATATAATATTTTTGTTGTTGTAGTAATCTACCTCTCTAATTTATTGGTCCGTTGAGGTGTAAAAACAGACTATATTTACTGAATAACAATTAGAACATCCCCAAAAAACTATCCATATTCATGATGTATTAAAAATATCATTGTTTCTCAGGTATCTTCAATAATATTCTCCTAGAATTATTTGGGGTGATATAGATGTTGAAGATGAAGAAACTATCCATGGGTGGCCCACGGAGCATCTAGGAACTCTCTTTATTAAGATGTGTTGGGAAAAAATGTTTCAAGGGTCTATCTCTATGTTTTTGGGGTGATTGTTTTTGTTGAAAATGTCATATGACCAAGAATTGGTCTGTTTTTTGTTATCGAAGTATATGTTTATGGTGGTGTAGTTTCCCAGTGTTTTCCAAATTTTTGGCCTCAAAATCTAGTTTTTGATATATAGAAAACTAAATATTTTGGCATAGAATTTGCGCTATGGAAATAAAAATGGAGTTCATGGGTCAAATTTTGTGGTGTTTATGGACCATACTAGGGGCACGTAGAAATGATAAGGATGTTACATTCTATGGACGATGGTTATATTTTTAGCTACGGTAATGGATAAATGTATTATGTGAACCACATAGAGAGATCAGTTAGTGAGTGGATCACAGTTCGAGAGAAGATTTTTGTTAATAAGAGCCTCACCATTTACAGAATCTTGGAGTTAATTATGGTTACTGAAATGTGGCTTCATTTGTGGATGAAATTTGTTGTCACAAAGGATAAATCCACTATTTTTACCGCATAAGGAGTTCTGGTGAAGGTTGTACCAAATTGATGTTTCGGGTAATTTGGCTTAGTGGGTTTCATAGATCTAATTTTGTATATAAAGACCTCTAATCATATAACTATGTATATTTAATTAATATATATAATATCACTACAAGATGAATTATGGGAAAGAGTTTGTAGTTTTAGAGGGATCATTTCTTAGAAAGGGGTTTGCAGGGATTGGTTGCTCGAAAAGAAAGATAAACCGCATAATAGAGTCAGTCAGTATAGAATCAGGCATCTACAAAGAAAGGGTGGTCCGTGAAAAAAATATGGTTCAAAAAGGACTCATGAAATGTGGTAAAATTTTTATCATGGATGATGAATTATAGTTCACAAAGAGTGAAAGGAATTTCATGAAGGTAATAAAATAAATTGCGAAAGAAATTTCTGAAAATAAATAATATTTTAAAAAATTGGGACATATATAGGAAATCTACAAGATATTTAATATGAATTCATTATTGATAATGGAGGGACCAGCATGTCCAAAAATGTGTGTGGATCCTTTCCATAGTAGTGAGTAAACAAATAGGATGAAGGTGTTCCTTTCCACCGGTAGCGATCCATTGAATGATAGCTATGGAGTGACCATTTGTAAAGCAATGAGATAACCATGGACATTGTAAAGGTAGTGATCATGTTCATGGAAGTGGGTTATCCCAAACCTTGTATTTTGTTAGTGTGCCTTATTATATTTGGTACATTGGCACATTTTCAATGTATGCTCATTGGACATATCCCAGTGATATTGACCCAAGTAAAAAAAATTTGTCTCGTTATTCCTTTAATTTTTTTTCATAAACTGGTATGGGAAAGGGAGAGAAGGGTGTTTTATTTAACAGAAAAACAAGATCCAAAGGTGAAGAAATTTTAATCATTCAAATTACAATTCACCCCGTATCTGGTATTTAACCTAGTTGGGCTATCAATTGGTATTAGATAAAATGTTTAAATATAGTGGTTCCTTTCATTGTTTTTCAATTGATGTTGTTCATCACAATGGGATTCTTATCATTAATGTAAACAATTTTCAATTATGGAAGAATAAGATGCATTAATACATTAAATATTTGGAATTTATGCCATTATAATAGTTATTCTTGTTATTTTAGTCAGTGTATACATTTTTGATTTATTCGAAGCCGATCAAAAATAATCGTATTTTGACACCAAAGGAACCAAGGATTTTGGGGGATCCCTATCCAATAAAATATATGAAAACATTATGTCCATATATTCATCAAGTAATATGTGGTAAATGTAGCTAAATAATTCTCTGGATGACTCAGAAGAAATAATATAGGCTACATGTTTTGTGGAACGGTAATGAATATCTCATAATTTACCATAATGAGTTTGCTGATGCATTATTTAACGGATTGAATATTGTTGTGGAAGACAAAAATGGTCTCTAAAAAATTATTGAATATGAAATAAATTTCAATAACATATTTAAAATACATCAAATTCGATTCAATAAAATTTTTCTATATGAGATGATAAGGTTCCAAATGATTTGACATTGGTACTCTTACATAGTACTCCTATTTCTTATGAGATGGGAATTGATGATAATGAATATATAGAAAATGGAATATCCAAATATGTGGAATTTAATGCCTTGAAGAAGATAACCATTGAATATACTATGTAATAATAAGAAGTTGTTGAGGTTATATCCTTACTTTCCACAAATATTCAAGGTGGAAAAATAATGATTATTGTTTGACTTCCACATGCATGGATTAAATATATAAAGGTTGGAAATTTTTAGGTAGGTTCCCTAAGATGATTCAAGATCATGATGAGGATGAAGTTAAAATTTCCAGGAAGAAAAGCATATTCTATTGTAAATGTAAGGGAAGTTTTAAGAAGAATTACCTCAAAAGGAGGAATGTAATTTTTAACGCCCTGACCCCAGTTACCCAGAGTTGGTACATTATTACATAACATTGGCATGATCATAATGAAAACATGGCTCAAAAGACCGATCATTTTAGTATTATTAAAATCAATATTCATACATCAGTTCAAATTTACAACATGAAATGAAATACAACACAAATAAATTTAATTAGAAACATCCAAGCCTCCTAGATTATGCATGCTGGTCACTCATAACTAACTTCTTAATATCATGGGAAATGAAACATAAGAAAGGGGTGACCTCAAATTCTCTGTAAGTTTAATTAATATTGTGAAAAAATGACATAAATATTAACATGGTAAATAATCGAAACCACATGCCTTTACCAATAATAAACATGAATACTTTTATGGAAAGAATTTGAGCTCAGTAAATAATGCAATAATAAAACATAATCATGGATATTATACTAGTCGAATGATGACATGAACCATCAATATTATTTCCATAACGAGGGAATGTATAATGCCGGACATTCTGAAACATTTTGTCAAGGCCTCAGCTAAGACAACTGAAAATGATTAAGCCCTCGGGCAAAACCATAAATCAAATTGGGAAAGGGCCTTCTCCAATTCCAGGTCTAGTTGTCTCGCGAGACCTACCGATTCATCAAGGAGCTATATCGGGCTCCACCTGTCACTTAATAAGTCCAATACATTCGTCATATGAAAAGATTTAATCATATCACAAACATTCGTATTAAAACTAGCGTAAGAAATTTCAATACATTAAACATAAATCATGAATGGTATAAAAATAGCACATCCACATTCAAACATATCACAAAACCTTAAATACAATATGGATGTTTTGTATCATAATAAATCAACACTAAATAAACATAAAATCCATTAAAGGATGTTGACATAGATGAAATCAAAACCATTTTTAGTGAAATATCTATTTCTATCATGAAATCATTTTAGAGTCACATGATTATAAAATTAAACATTTACATTGAAAATATTCTTATAATCTAGTAAGGTAAGGTTTGACGAGTTTATAATGGTTGAAAATAGTCGCACCAACCGTATAATTTATAAAAAACATTCTTACCCTAATTTTGTTGAAAAGGTTAAAAAGGACCTTGTTCGGAAATCGACAGAAAGATTCCTTTATAAAAATATTTTAATAAGTCAACAAGGGTATAAAGACATTAACCAATAGTCTATAAAATATTTAAAATGTTTTGAAATACATTTTTAAGAAACATGGATGTGGATGATAAAGATGTCCTAGAAGATAATTACGTATAAAAAATCACAGATAATAAAGAGATTCTAGAATTAACCTTTAACTTGTAATTTTCCTTGGTTAAGTGTAGGTTAACCTCATTTATAATGGTAAAATAATTATTTCTAAAGTATTCAATAATCATATACATTAATATGATATCATATATGATCTTTTAACATTGATTTGTTACTAATATCTTAGTATTATCATCGTTTCAAGTGTTAACGGGTTCGTTTTTCTTTATATTATTTGTTATGTGAGCCATATTTGTTATGTCTGGGATGTATATTATTCATATACAGAATGATATCAAGTCCTTAAACATTATTTTTAATCATCAAATGATAATTAGACTTGAATGGATAAGATGGGGAATTAATCTCATCGCATTCGTGGAGAAGGTAGTCCGTACGTATGCACAAGCAACAATTTCATTATTTTGATATTAAAATAATATATAATTGGATTTATATCATAAAAACGTAATTATTAACATGTTTTATTTATTATTAACATGAATTACACATAATTATTATACCCATCCAAATAATAATGTGATGAATAACAATTACACCACGACGTGGAGACGGTAGGCCGTACATACGCACGTATAATGACATTTCATTCAAAGGAAGTATAGAATACTGAATATGGTTGTACCATATTTATAATAACATCATAGTACATATAGGATACTGGAGTTATTATTTTTGAATGGAAACAATAAAGAAAGGAGTAGTAGAAGAAGAAAGGAACTTGAAAAAGGTAGTGAAAACATTACTTCTTCTTTGAGTTCGTCCTTTTGATTTGATCAAAAGGGCTCCATAGGTTGGCATTATGACCAAAATAAGGCCTCTAGTTTGAATTGAGGGAAGTTGGGGGACATTTGGGTAGTGTTTTTTTGGAGAAAAAGGATTTTAATTTGTGAAAAATTGGTTATAAGTGGTGTCCTATTATAAGGGGTAGGAGGGGCACTTTAGGAAAAACTTAAATTATTAATTTATAATAAATTCATATTTGGTATCTAATGTCTCAATAGTGGATTTTTCAAAGTATATGGTGGGTATGGGTCGAAATAAGTTCATCTAATAGATTTTATATAGGTTTGGGTCACTATATTAACCTTATCATTTATATTTATCTCTTAGTTAAATAGTTTGGCATTTAACATGTAACTTTGTAATTTTATATTATATTGTTAATAAAATTACTATATACTTTCAAGATACCCCCAATTTGTCCATTAATTATACAACTATACTTCTATAAGTCCTTTGACTGAGCATTAGATTTTTAGGAATAGAATATCAATTAAAAATATAATATTTGTTTTAAAAAATAATTTATGTCAATTTTGACAATATTTAATAATTGATTATTGTTGAAGTCATAAAAACATTATTAATTATAAAAAATCATTTAAGAAATAATAACATTCAATATTAACCAATAAATATCGTGGATGGCATAAAAACATTCAAATTATATTTATTTTATCATTTATAATACTAATTATTTGATTCATTCCTTAATAAAGAAAATACTACATCATTATTGTGTCATTAATAAATTTAATTATTCAATGTATAAAAATTATAAATAAAATCCAATTATGTTGGAAATATTCTTATCTTTCTATTGATATTTATAGTTGGAAATATAACATAGATAACCCTATGTAAAAATTGTTTTTCTAAAAGATATATTTGATTATGTCATTTTTGTATTTACGTTAACTTAATTAATATAAAGTGTCATTATAACTTACAAGTGAATCCATGGGTTCCCAAAATCGACACAAAGATGCCCATGTTCGGACAGGAATCAACCAACAGGGTTAGGATATATTTTAGGGTAATTTATTATTATTATAATATTATTTTTTACCCTTATTTACCTGATTTACCCTTTAACCATGGTAAATAAAATATTTTCCGAAGTAATTTTTCAAAATGTCTTAAAATAAAAGACACATATTTACACAATTTTGAACTCTCGATTCTAAATATTGAATCCATTTTTATAAATTCAGAACACAGAAGTGTCAAAAATCAATTTAAGATTAAATCCAGCTGTCAAAACAAAAAGCGTGTTTTTAATAAATAATACTTATCCAATGATTGACACGTGTTTATGTCCTATTTAAATGTGAAATTGCATCTAATGACCAGCATCGTATTGAGAGGTAAAAATATATTCTAAATATACTTTAAATTCACTAAAATTATTAATTTATCACTATTAAATATTTTGATTAATAAAGTTTTTTTTAATTAAAATTTAATAATTTTCAGTATTCATCAAAGATTGAATGTTTTCAGAAAAATAACAAAAGATCACCCTATGATAATTCCAATATTCCGAATCCAAAAATGAAGACCATTTTTAAAATATAAAATGTATAAAATTTCAAAAATTGGGCATTACTATTCATAATGGCTAGTTTGATTGGTTGTGTTGTGTGTTAGAACTCGAAGTTGCGTACGACTCACGCTACTGTATTATTCAAAGAGATGCGTAACATGGAAGCCTGGGGTGTTACATTCTCCTCTTCTTCAAATAATTCCGTCCTCAAAATTTCTAGAATATTATTGCAAAAAAGACTCGGGTGGTACTTCATCATAAGTTCCTCGAGATCCCA
Organism: Viscum album; assembly: GCA_963277665.1. Classification (NCBI taxonomy): domain Eukaryota; kingdom Viridiplantae; phylum Streptophyta; class Magnoliopsida; order Santalales; family Viscaceae; genus Viscum; species Viscum album. The sequence goes on along the minus strand of OY728161.1, from coordinate 2,130,758,778 downwards.
CATTGCCTATAATATCTTATGGTTTCTCCATAGAACTTTTACCAGACAATTTTTCCAGTTTCTTAGCACTTGTTCTCTTGTATCAAAAATCCTAATGGGCACTTCTCAGTAAGACAGATCAAGTTCCAATTCTAATTCCTCGTAGGTGAGTACATGCGTTGGGTCATGCATGTATTTTCCCAACAGTGATATTTGGAACACATCGTGAACTTTGGAGAGACTTCACGGTATTGCCAAACGGTAAGCTACATCCATAATTCATTCTAGAATTTCGAAATGTTCAATGTACCTGGGAATCAATTTACCCTTCTTACCGAAATGTATAACTCCCTCTCATAGAGATTATTTCAAGAAAACATGATCTCCTACCTGAAATTCCAAATCCTTCCTTTGGTTATCGGCATAACTCTTCTTCCTAGTTTGATCTTATTTGATGTGGTTTTGAATTACCTTCACCTTTTCTATCGTTTCCTCCACCATTTCTGGTCCTACTTGTTTTCTCTCACCAAAATCATCCCAACACGTTGGTGTGTGGCATATTTTTTCATATAACGCTTCATATGGTTCCATCTGAATACTTGAATAGATGCTACTGTTATAAGAAAATTCCACCAGAGGTAAATATTGATCCCACATACTCGGAAAGTCATGTGATCATGATCTCAACATGTATTCTATGGTTTGAATAGTCCATTCTGATTGTCCATCTATTTGATGGTGGTCGGAATTTCTCAAATGAAGTTCAGTATCCAAGGACTTCTGAAGACTCTTCTAGAATCTTGATGTAAAACGGGGATCACAATTAGAAATAGTCAATAGGGGTACTCCATGAAGTCTCACAACTTCAATAATATATTGTCTTGTTAGACATTCAAGTTGTATTTCTTCTCTTATAGAATGAAAATGCACTGACTTGGTATGCCGATCAACAATGAACCATATTGCATTGTTCTTTCTAGGAGTTTTCAGTAATCCCATGATAAAGTCCATCGTAATATTATACCATTTCCACTTCGGTATGGGAAGAGGTTGCATGACTCCTCCAGTCTGTTTCCTTCCAGCTTCCACTTGTTGACAAACCATACATCATGACACAAAATCAGTAATCTCCCTATTCATGTTGTCCCACCAAAAATGATCCTTCAAATCTGTATAAATTTCGGTGCTTCTATGGTTTCTAGAGAAATTGGAACATTGAGAATCATCTAACAATTCCCTTTTTAGATTATGTATATCAGGAACACAAAGTCTCTTCCCAAATTTCAAAATTCCTTATTCATACACAAAGTATCTCAATCTCCCATGTAATGGCCCAGACCTCTCCGGTCCATTACATTGTGAAATGTGGTGCTGGAGGTGTGTCGGGAGGTAAAGGTGACTTGGGGGTGAATTTGGGTGGACCTTTAAGGAAATCTAAAGGGAAATATCTTTCGCACGGTTGGCACACGGTTTGTATAAACCATGCGGCCAAACTGTGGAAGGTTGGTGTTGGAGGCAGTGGCTAATGCATGGTTAGCTCATAGTTTGGCTAACCATGCGGACTAATCATGTGAGGAGTGTTTGGCGAGGCAGAAGCTAACACACAGTTAGTGCACGCATTGCTAAACCGTGCAGACTAACCGTGCGGGCACTTAATGTTTGATCCTAAAATTGTGGATCTGAACTCGTTTGCCTCTAAAGGGTTCATTTAAGCCACTAAGAAGCCATAACATGGGATTAACCTTCCTTATAGGTATAATAACCTCTCCCAAACATTTTAGAGGTGATCCGAAGTATTTTCTTGGAGAGTAAAATTCGGTTCCTTGAGTTATGTGATCGTTCTTGCTTATTTTCCTAGATCTACTTAGATCTACTACTCATCCTCTCATGGATTCTTAGGTCTATGCCAATTATGGGTAGATCAAACCATGGAGATGTAAAATATGATGAGCTTTGGTCTTGGTTGTGTTAGGAGAGGATATCTAAGGAGGATTCATGGAGAATCGACCTAGTTTCTTGAGCTTTCTTCTACCGTCATGGTTTCATAAATAAAACCTTTCAGGTAGGGATTTTACCGTCGTCTTTATAAATTGTAAATCATGTGGGGTGGGTGTCATCTTGTTTATGTGAAACTCATTTAAACCAGTCTAATAAAGATAATAACTAGATTATATAATGGGGATGGAAATTTTGTGAATGCAGTTAAATTATTTTTATCCTGTGATATTATGTTGTGAATTGAATGAGCTTCTGCCTACTAAAAATCATGGTCATTGGGGGCCTTTTCTTAACAATTAAATGTTTCCATCTCCTTCTGGATATATCTTATGATGAAAATTTTACTGAATGGGGAAATTGATTAATCAAATAAAGTAGGATGATTAAATACTTGGAACCCTTGTGTGATCAACCCGGTTGGAAAAACTGAAATAATAAACATGTGGGTGCTGGTTAGGGTTTATTTATGTGAAGGGGTTGTTTTGTGGGTTGTTGTGGATCAGGTGAGTAGCGGACTTGCGGTTGGATTGGTTGTGGGTTTGTGTAATTGCTATGTTTTTTATGGGTAGCGGGGCTACGGTAAATGGTATCAATGGGAGGATAATGTACGGGTTTCAGTGTGATTGTGGTTATGGTGGTTGGTAGTGGGGCTACAGGGATGGGTTTGAATGTGAACAAACTATGGGTTGTGAATAATAAATAAAAGTGTAAGAGTTAATGAATGGTGGGGCATGGTAATGGAATGGGAATAACAATCAATGTGGTTGGTTGGTTAATAAGAAGGGACTGGTTTGTGTTGCTTGTGTTTTTATAACTTGATTTGTGGATGGAAAAGATATGTTTTATGAACACTTGATCTAGTTTGGTTGTTGATAGTTTCCCGGTAATTATGAAACTGATAACTATAGTTGTTGAAAGATAGAATCATTAAATGGGGTTTTGGGATTGTTTGTAGTGTGCATACTCTCGAAGTAGCAGTGCCAAGGGACAAGCTCAGATATTTGTGTAGAAGCCTTAGGATCGGATGAGTGGTTGTTATACTTATGTAAATCTGTACGTTTTATGTTTCCTTACGCACCGCACCCATGTTGAGCACTACGTGTCGAACACCCATGGGTCGGGGGGGTGAGATTCTCAAACATCTAAAGGATGGATGGTTACTGTTCTTCCTTGTGCTACCTCTTCCAGGTTAAATAGACCATGTTCCATCAGGTAGGTTACGACATATATTTCCCAATAATCTTCAAGATGATGTGTGATATGTTCCCAGGTGTCTTCGGGATGAGATGTGGTTATAGATGAGGATTTTGTGCCAGACGGATGTGATTTGAGATGGCCGAGGATTTTGTGCTGGTGGGTTACTATGAGCTTCGTATGGCTAGGTTGAGGCGCTAGCTTGAGCTTTGTATGGCCAAGTTGCGGCACTAGATCTAGATTAGGGGGAAGAATCAGAGCTTTAGGTGTGCGGGCTTGAGCAGTGTCCAGTGGGAAGGTGGTGCGGGGTACCCATACTTTGATAACAGTACTACTATACTCTATTGACTTGTGTTACTTAGTGAGTGTGACTGGTGAGGCTTGGTGGATAGATTCCTCGATAGCTTTTGTATCTTCTGTTTTCTCATGGGGCATTAAGATGCCTCCCCACTTGTGCACAAGAGCTTTAGGATTCCCTAATGAGTACACATGTAAGATCACCCTACATTTGAATTCCAGTTTTCAGGAGGACTACAGGGACTGTGCGGGACCTAACTAGTCAGTTAGGGGTAGTTTCTACTGTTTGTTGTTTTTGTTTTTCTATACTTTTTGGTACATCTCTTTGGAGCTTTTCTGTACTTGTACATTTGTTTCACTATTGTATAAAGCATGCATATGGGATTGGTTTTGGGCTATTTCTATACTTGTTCCTTTTCTTCTTATTGGTGTTTGACTCATCCTATTTCCTGATCTTAAATTAATAAAAAGTGTAATGGCTCCCATATATGAGAAAACATCATACCCTTGTTGCTAGTCGCCACTCTGGGGCCTACTAGAGGGGGGGATCGGGGGTCATTATCTCTCCTTCAACTTGGAGAAGGAAGGGTCTAGCAGTCTACTGTCCCTTCCCTCATCTTGGTGAAGGCGGGTCGTAAAAGAATGGTATCAGAGGAGGTTGAGAGTTAGGATGGAGTCTGGAGTTAGGCATAGTAAGGATTGCATGGGATGTTAGTTCAATAGTGTTGGGTGGCCTTGGTGCCTGAAATAGGCCAGGGAAGACCGGCTAGGACACTAGATTTTAGCCCCCCCCCCCCCCCCCGTGATATGATGCAAGTACTCTAGACCTACTGAACGACCAAGTGAGGCTACACTGATTGTAGGGTAGAGACCCTAGGAAAGGTAAAAAAATCATAATGACTTGTGTTCTAGTGTTTTTTGGTTTTTTGGGGATTCAAAAATAAATAAAGAAGTCAAATAAAATGTAAGAATAATATTCTACACTACCTGGGATTAGGAAATTCTTGTTTACCTTGAAGCTATGGAACATGGGAGACGACCATGAGTGGTGCGGGCGATCGAGGCCTAGGAGGTTGATGTGGCCGATCGGCAGAAGGATGATCGAGAGGAGGACAACCAGTGGAAAAAGATGATTCGACCCTTCCAGCGACAGACCCTCGAAAAGTATGAGGGCAACACCTCTGATATGAAAATGGAGAGTTGGCTAGAGGATCTGGTGATAGCTTTAAACTTGATTTCGGATCTCACCGACTACTGGGTTCCTCTGGCCGTCAGCCAGATGCGGGGAGCAGCGTGTCAGTGGTGGACGCTCTCCCTAGGGGAGAGGAGAGAGGTTGAGGTGGTATGGGCTGATTTTGAGAAGGACTTCCGGCAGAATTCCTCTCTTCTATGATGAAATATGAGAAGAGGAAGGAGCTACTCTCCCTCCAGCAAGGTAGTATGTTAGTAAGAGAGTTGGTAGACAAGTTCAAGGATCTCATCTGCTTTTATACGGACCTATTTCTGGATGAGGGGTCTCATTGGGGACGTTTGGAGGAGGAACTCTGAACTTCCCTCTATTATATCGTTACTCCCTTCACCCTACCGACATACTTAGAGGTGCAGAAGAAGGCTGAAGTTGTTGAGAGGATGAACATGATGGGAGTTGTGTCACGATAGGGGATCCAACTAGGATCATCGAAGGGGAAGGTTGTCAGCACTAGGCCACCAGCATCAGGGCCCTCTAGGTTTCGACCTGTAGGGAGCAAGTCCCATCATTTCTAGTTCTGATCTCCCAGCCCTTGCACTTTCTCTTCATGCCCAGGGACGAGATGCTACGTCTGTGGGATCTATGGGAACCTTTGGAATCAGTTCCTTGATAGAGTGTTGTACGGTGGTGGTGGGAAGGTTCAGCACCCGCCTAAGCAGTAGCATCTTTCAGTGAGGCCTTTCCAGCAGAAGCAGTAGGGTCAGTGAGCTCCTGCTCTTCCAAGGACAGACGCTGCAGGGGAAGGCTTCCCCCAGGGCGCTCCTCAGGTACCTCGACTAGGGCGTGGTCGGGGAGGTGGCTGACAGCCAAGAGGCAGAAAAGTCGGGTGAGGGCAGTTGCACGCTGCAGAGGCATCAGTTCCAGCTGGAACGGAGGTCGTTTGAGGTACAATCAGTTTGTTCGGTACCCTTGATTATGTCTTGTTCGATACAAGAGATTCACACACCTTTGTTACACCCAGTCTGGCCCTTGCTTTGGGTCTAGATTCTGAGAGACTTCCAGTGCCCCGGGTACTGAGCACACCAGTCGGAGGTTAGACCAAAAAGATATATGTTTATCGAGGACGTACACTGATGATAGGGCCACATCAGTTAGTCAGGGAAGTCCTACTATTTAAGATATAACCATACAATGTCATCCTAGGCATTGAATGGTTGTTCTCTATATGTTCCGTCATTGATTTCTTCTGAGGAAAGGTCATGTTTTCAGACATAGGCGGTCGACGTGTTACTTTCATCAGCGAGCGGGGTGTCCAGAAGGGCAGTAGACGAGATGAACCCCTCCACTCCTTGTTATCTAAGCTATCAGTGGACTTAGCAGATGTAGAGATGGTGGAGGTACCAGGGATCCTCAATGAGTTTATGGATGTATTCCATGAGGAGGTGATGACTCTGCCGCCTCGACGTGATGTCGAGTTTGGGATAGACTTGCAGCCTGGTGCTTGTCTGATTTCGATGGATCCCTACCGGATGGCACCTTCAAAGCTACGGGAGTTGTGGATTCAAATTGATGATCTTTTGAAGAAGGGTTTTGTTCGACCGAGCGTGTCACCGTTGGGTTGTCCAATCTTGTCCACAATGAAGGAAGGTAATGGTCGCAGGCTGTTTATAGACTATAGGAGACTGAATCGGGTAACAGTCATGAATCTCTGCCATCTCCCAAGGATAGAGGATCTGTTTGACCAGTTGAAAGGGGCATGATAGTTCTCGAAGATCGACATTCAGTTTGGATATCACCAGTTGAGGGTGAAGGAGGGAGACATCCCGAAGATAGCCTTTATGTCCAGTTATGGGCACTTCGAGTTTGTGGTCATGTCGTTCGACAATACAAATGCTCCAGCTGTATTCATGGGGCTTATGAACTCCGTCTTCCAGGAGTATATGGATCGGTTTGTGGTCGTGTTCATTGATGACATCCTGATCTACTCAAGATCAGAGGAGGATCACACTAAGCACCTGAGGACAGTTTTTGACGTCCTCTGACGCACTAGCTCTATGGGAAGTTGTCGAAGTGCATGTTTTGGATGCGAGAAGTGAACTTCCTTGGGCACGTAGTGTCCGAGCAGGGAGTAGCGGTAGACACATAGAAGGTTGAGGATGTTGTTTCATGGAAATCTCCCAAGAACGTGGCATAGGTCCGTAGTTTCCTTGGGTTGGCAGGTTACTATCAGATGTTCATACCCAACTTCTCTGGAGTTACAACACCTTTGATAGCCTTAACCAAAAAGGACCAAGCATTCCTGTGGAGTGAGTAGTGTGAGGCAGCCTTTGACTATCTGAAGGATAAGTTGGTTATTTCCACAGTGTTGAGGTTTCCAGAAGAAGGGGCTTCATATAAAGTATTTTGTGATGCTTCAGGACAAGGCCTCAGGTGTGTGATGATGCAACTACAAGGAGTGATCTCTTATGGGTCTAGACATTTTTTCCCCCACGAGCGTAATCATGCCACCCATGATTTGGAGATCTCACCGGTCATTTTTTCATTAATGTTGTGGAAGCATTACCTCATCAGAGAGCTCTTTGTGGTCTTCACAGACCACGAAAGATTGAAGTATATCTTCTCCCAGCGGGACCTAAACCTACAATAGTGAAGGTGGATGGAGTTCCTCAAGGATTACAATTTCTGGATTTCCTAAACCTTATGGAATGGAAATGTGGTGGATGATTCCTTGAGCAAAATTTCACAGAGGGATGCAGTCCGAGAGTCAGCAGACGCTTGGAGGGCGATGGAGGAGTTGGATGCCCTACACCTGGATGCGGGGCTGGATAGTGGAAGGGGTTGCCTGTATTAGATGATAGTACACTCTTCTCTATTACATTAGGTGGAGGAGTCCTGGTGGGGAGACCCATATAGTGAAGTTATGTGTGACCGGGTTATCCAATGAGATTCTTTGGAAGGGTGGACAAGGGATTGTCAGAACCAGATGCATTTCTGGGGGAGAATGACCAATCCGGAGGCGATGTGTGATAGGGTCCTTGGCGAGTTCCACAACTCAACCCCTGCAGTGCATCCAGGAGTTTCCAAGATGTACCAGGGTCTAATGGGATAGATTTGGGGGCCTAGGGAATAACATGTGGTGGTAGAGTTTGTGGCCAAGTTCTTATTCTGTCAGCAGGTGAAGGTTGAACACCGTGTTCCATGTGGTTTTTTCCAAACCTTAAATGTCCCCGAGTGGAAGTGGGATGAAATCATGATGGATTTCTTCATGGGGCTAACCAAGGATCAAGGATGCTACAACGCCATCTCGGTAGTAGTAGACTGGTTGATGAATTCGGCTCACTTTCTGGCGATCAAGGACATGAGTGCGGTGGACGCTCTAGCATGGAGGTATGTGGACGAGGTGGTGCGGTTTCAAGGAGTTCCAATGTCAATAGTCACATATAGGGATTCACGGTTTACCTCACAAGTCTAGAGGGGTTTGCATCATGATTTTGGCACCCAACTGCACCTTAGCACTGGTCTCCACCCCTAGACAGATGGGCAGATAGAGTGCACCATCTAGACCTTGGATGATATGTTGTGAGCATGCGTCATGGACTTTAGAGGATCATGGGTGCTACAATTGTCTCTGGTAGAGTATGCCTATAACAATAGATACCACTCTACCATTGGAATGGCTCCGTTCGAAGCCCTATATGGGAGGCCGTGTCACTCACCTGTGTGCTGGACAGAAGTCAGGGAGGAAGGTGTTTTTGGCCCGGAGTTGGTGAAGAGCAAAATGGAGAGGGTGAAGCTTATACGAGAGAGGATGAAGGCAGATCAGGAGAGTAAAAAGTCATATGCAGACGATAGGAGAAGGACCATGGAATTAAAGGTCGGGGACCACGTGTTCTTGAAGGTCTCCCATCGGCGTGGGCAATGGAGGTTTGGCAGGGGATGTAAGCTCTCTCCCTAGTTTTTCGGACTGTTTGAAGTGCTGCAATGGGTCGGCGAGGTGGCTTATCAGCTGGCATTACCACCACAACTACAAAGGGTGCACGATGTCTTCTATGTGTCCCAGCTCCGTCAGAATCTGTATGACGTTTCACACATCCTCGACTAGGGAGAGATAGATATCGGGGATGATGCAACGTTCTTGGAGAGACCAGTGATGATCGAAGGTCGTGAAGAGAAGGTGCTTCGTGGATGAACCATTCCTTTGGTATGTTTGTTGTGGAGACACTTTCGGCATGAGGAATGTACCTGGGAATGAGTGATGTTGATGTACACCCAGTACCCAGAGTTGTTTTATGTTCTGTTCTATTTTGTTCGTACATGGTTGATGGAATGCTTTACTTTGCTAATTATGGAATGTGCAGTTTTCCTTTTCTATGGATGTGTGTGGAGGTTCCTGAGATGTGGTGAGGGGAGGTCCTGATCCCTAGTTAAGAATCATAAATGTGGATGCGCCTAAACATATGTAGGTGGGTCAGTGCCGCCCAAAGCGGATAATGTCTTAACATGGAGGAAGGGAAACCCCTCACCCACATGACCGGGCGGTTTGGCCTTTTGGTTTTCTTGGTATCACGGGGGAGAGGAGCGGTATGTTTGTGGTTGTGCAGGATATAGATGGAGAGGGGGGAGCTCCTTGGTAACAAAATGGTTTTCCACTGAGAGGTATCTTTTGAGGGGGAGTTTTTTGGACCCCTCTACGTTCTTTAGATGGGTTTTTAGATTCTCGAGGACGAGAATGTTTTGATAGGTATCTGATGTAATGGATTCGACCTCTCTAGTCCATTCCATTGTGAAATGTGGTGCTAGAGGTGTTACAGGAGGTAATGGTGACTTGGTGGGGGGGGTGTTTGGGTGGACCATTAAGGAAAGCTAAATTGTAATATATTTACCATGATTAGAACACGGTTTGGCTAAAACGTGCGGCCAAACTGTGCATGGTTGGTGTTGGAGGCAGTAAAATAATGCACGGTTAGCGAACATTTTGGATAACCATACAGAATAACCATGCAGATAGTATTTGGTGAGGCAGAAGCTAACACACGGTAAGCTTACGGTTTGCTAAACCATGTGGACTAACAGTTTGGGAACATAAAGTTAGATCCTAAAATTGTGGATCTGAACTCTTTTGCTTTTAAATGGTTTTTTTATGCCCCTAAGCTGCCATAACTCCGGATTACCCTTCCGTGGAGGTAGAAGAACCTCTCTTAATCATTTTGGAGGTGATCTGGAGGCTTTTATTGGCGAATCGAAGCTGGTTCCTTGAGGCATCTGATCGTTCTTGCTTGTTTTCCTAGATCTACATAGATATACTCATCTGCCTCTTTCGGTTTCTTAGAAATACGCCCATTATGGGTATATCTAAGCATGCATTTGTAGAATATGAAGAGCTTTGGTCTGGATTGTGTTAGTAGAGGATATATAAGGAGGATTCATGGAGAATTGACCCGGTTTCTTGAGCATTCTGCGACCATCATGGTTTTGTAAAAAAACACTTTGAGGTAGGAATTTTACCTTCGTATCTCAAAATTGTGCATCATGTAGGGTGGGTGTCCTCTTTTTTACCTGAAACTCATTTTAATCAGTTTAATAAAGATAATAACTGGCTTATATAATGGGGATGGGAAGTTTGTGAATGCAGTTACATTATTTATATCCTGTGATATTTTGTTGTGAATTGAATGAGCTTCTGCCTTCTGAAAATCATGGTTGTTGGGGGTCTTTTCTTACGCAATTAAATTTTTTCCTCTAATTTTAGATATTTCTTATTATGAAAATTTTATTTAATGTAGAAATTGGTTTATCACGTATAGTTAGATGATCAAATACCTGGAACCCTTTTTTGATCACCCCGGTTGAACAAACTGAAATAATAAACATGTGGGTGCTAGTTAGGGTTTATTTTTGTGAAGGGGGTGTTTTGTTGGTTGTTGTGGATCGAGTGAGCAGCGGGGTTGTGGTTGTATTGGTGGTGTGTTGGTTTTAATGCTATGTTGGTGATTGGCAGTGGGGCTGCGATAAATGGTATCAAAGGGATGATGATGTATGGGTTTCGGTGTGATTGTGGTTATGGTGGTTGGCAGCAGGGCTGCAGGGATGGGTTTGAATGTGAACAAAATATGGTTTGTGAATAATAATAAAAAGTGGAAGAGTTAATGAATAGTGGGGCATGATAATGGAACGAGAATAACAATCAATGGGTTGGTTGGTTAATAAGAAGGGACTTTTTTGTGTTGCTTGTGTTTTCCTAACTTGATTTGTGGATGTCAGGGATATGTTTTAGGAACACTTGATCCAGTTTGGTTTTTGATAGTTGCTCGGTAGTTAAGAAACTGATAACTAAGGCTGTTGAAACATGGAAACATTAAATGGTGTTTTGGGATTGATTGTTTTGTGTATACTCTCAAAGTAGCAGTGCCAAGACACGTGCTCAAATCATTGTGTAGATGCCTTATGATGGGATGTGTGGTTGTTATACTTATATAAATCTGTACATTTTATGTTTATTTATGAACCCCACCCATGTTGATCACTATGTGCCGAGAACCCATGGGACGGGGTGTGAGATTCTCAAACATCCAAAGGCAGGCTGGTTAATGTTATTCCATGTACTCCCTCTTCCAGGTTATATAGCCCAAGTTCCTTCAGGCAGGATACGACCGATGTTTCACATGAATCTTAGAGATGAGGTTTCATATGTTCCCAAGTGCCTTCTTGATGAGATGTGGTTATGGATGAGGATTTTTTTCCGACAGTATGTGATTTGAGATGGCTGAGGATTGGGTGTCGGCGGGTTACTATGATCTTCGGATGGCCAGGTTGCAGCACAAGCATGAGCATCATATGGCCAAGTTGCGTCACTAGCTCAGGAAGAGGGGGAAGAATCAGAGCATTAGGTGTGAGGGCTTGAGCAGTATCCAGTGGGAAGGTGGTGCGGGGTAACCATACTTTGATAACATTACTACAATACTCTATTGACTTTTGTTACTTGGTTAGTGTGACTGGTGTGGCTGGGTGGATAGATTCATTGCTATGTTTTAGTACTTCTGTTTTCTCACGGGGCATTACGATGTCTCCCCACTTGTGCACAAGAGTTTAGGTTTCCCTACTGATTATACTTGTATGCTCACCCTACGTTTGCTTTTAGGTTTTTATGCGGACTACAGGGACTGTGCTGGATATTACTAGCCAGGTATGGAGAGTTGCTGTTGTTTGCTGTTATTGTTTTCCTTTACTTATTGGTACAGTACTTTGGAGCTTTTATGTACTTGTAAATTTGTCTCACTATTGTAGAAAGCATGCATATGGGATTAGTTTTGGGCTATTTATATACTTGTTCCTTTTCTTCTTCTTGGTGTTTGAATCATCCTATTTCATGATCATAAATTAATAAAAATTTTAATGCCTCTAATATATGTTAAAAACTCATACCCTTGGTGCTAGTCACCACTCCAGGGTCTACTAGAGGTGCAACTTGGGGGGTCATTATCTCTCCTTCAACTTGGATAAGGAAGGGTCTGGTAGTCTGCTGTCCCTTCCCTCATCTTGGTGAAGGTAGGTTGTGACATCCCATTATTCACAAGTTTTATCTTCTATTGAAACTCTTCATCATTGGTCTGAGAACTCATTAACTTTTCCAGTAAAGATGGTTTGGAAACCATTTTAAAAAGTACTGATGTTTCACCTTCCATGGTAATTCCCATATCCATCTTCACTATATCAATGAAAAAAGAATCCCTTTCAATTATCATCATGTTCCAAACAACATGATCTTTTCGTCTCAATGCATCTGCCACCTTATTTGCCTTCCCCGGGTGGTAGTGTATTTTACAATAATAATCCTTGAGTAGTTCAAGCCATCTCATTTTCCTCATGATGAGTTCTTTCTGTGAGATAATATAATTCAAAATATTGTGATCAGTATAAATCCCACATTTGTCACCATAGTGATAATGTCTCCATATCATCAAAGCAGTGATTACAGCGGCTGTCTCAAGATCATGAGTTGGATAGTTTTTCTCATGAATTTTCAGCTGTCGTGATGCATAGGCAATAACTCTATCATTATGCATAAGGACACAACCAAGTCCGTTGTTCGATGCATCACAATAAATAATGAACCCATCATTCCACGATGGTAGAGTCAATATAAGAGCATTGACTAATCTTCTATTCTTTTTTTCAAAACATTATTTTCACTCTTATGTATAAACAAATTTAACCCATTTACGTGGGAGCTTCGTTAATGGGTTAGCCAATTGGGCAATGTTCTAGAGGAATCATCGATAATAACCTACTAAACCAATAAAACGACATACCTCATTTATACTCGTCGGTGCATGCCATTCTTGGGTTGATCTTGTCTTAGAAGGATCAATAAAGAATATATCCTTAGAGACAATATAACCAAGAAAAGAAATATCCTGAAGCCAGAATTCACACTTTCTAATCTTCTTATATAATTCTTTTCTTCTAAGAGTCATCAGGATAATGCGCAAGTGATTTTCATGATCCTCGTAGATTTCAGAGTATACCATGATATCATCAATAAATACCAACACAAAATCATCATGATATTCCTTGAAAACTCAATTCATTAGATCCATGAATACAGAGGGTGCAACAGTCAATCCAAAAGCCATTACTGTAAACTCTTAATGCCCGTACCTGGTTAGAAATTCTGTCTTCGTAATTTCTTCCTTCTTCACACACAACTGATGGTATCTAGATTGAAGGTAAATCTTTGAAAAGTATTGAGGTCCATGAAGTTGATCAAATAAATCTTCAATGCGAGGAAGGGAATACTTGTTATTTATAATTATAGAGTTGATTTCCCTATTGTTGATACATAACCTCATAGTTCTATCTTTCTTCTTAACAAAAAGGATAGGGGCTCCCCATGGAGAAAAAATAGATTGAATAAAACCCTTAATACTCAATTCCTTTAGTTGTTTCTTTATTTCAACTAATTCCACAGTGGCCCTTCTATATGGGGTCTTTGATATAGGCTTTGAATGTGGAATAAAATCAATGGAAAACTAAATTTCACGTTCTAGAGGATGTCTAGGTAAATCTTCCCAAAACACATCAAAATATTCTATCACAATAGGTACATCCTCTATTTGATCATTCCTTTTCTCACCCACAATTATTTCTTTCTCTTCCACCCCGATAATTTAATTTAGTTGAGCTACTGTGGGCGCATCTTGGTAAGAATTAGGGGGGTGACAATTTCGCTCTATATATAAGGTGTTACTTATCATCATCATCAAAAATAGTAACCTTATACTTATTACAATAATTTTTTGCATCATGGTCTGAAAGCCAATCCATTCTGAGGATTATATCAAATTTAATCATAGGGATGATGATTAGATCAGTAGAAAAATAATATTAGTGTGCTTTAATGGGGACTGATTCACAAAACATTGTTGAAATGATACTTCCCTTAAAAGTTTTTACTGACAAATCCCTTGTTAAATCAAATTGAAAATATCTAATTTTCATAGAAAACTGTAAAGATATGAAACAATGTGATGATCTAGAATAAAATAAATCATTTTCTAAACTTGAGGAATCCATTAAATTACCTTCCACCACGTCTATCAGGGCTTCAGCCTTAGTAGTGGTGATTTCATAATCTTGGCTTTGGTCCCTAGGAATTTTCTGAGTTATGTTTCTCTGACACTTATGAATGTCATTTTCATATTGTCCCATATCCCTACAATTATAGAATTGAACATTGGTAGTATCTTTATTTCCTTTTCAATCAACAGATAGATGGCCTTTCTATCCACACTTGTAGCATACTACTTTTCCTTTTAGACAGGCACTGGGGTGCTTACTTCTGTAATTATCACAAGGTAGAAATTTAATTCTTCCCTTCTTTCATGTTTCCTTATTTCCTTACCCAATGTTTTCAAAAGATATCTTCTTCTCTTGATTTGAATTAAAGTCATACAACTTATAAAATTATTTTTCTGTCTTGATAGCACACGAGACAATATCTTCTTATCAAGAGATTGATTATGAGACCAATGATCGACAATGAAATGGTTCTAACCCATCAATGAAACGATCAAACATACTTCTTGGGTTACATATGTAATCTGCATCATACCTTGATAACCTTGTAAAGTTAGCCTCATACTTTGCGACATTCTCATCCTCCTTTGGTCTCAAACTCAGAAATTTCCTTTCTATATCTTCTCGATGGTCACGAAGAAAGTATTTTTCTAAAAATAGATATTTGAACTCCCTCAATTCCATATTTTATACTTCATCACCTTCCTTCATGTTTTGAAACAATGACCACTATTGATCAGTATCTCTAGTGAGGCGGTAAACTGCAGTGACATCTTTTTCCCTTTCACTACTCCCCAAGGCATGGAATATTTTCTCAAAAGAATATCTCCATTGCTCAGCTACTAAGGGATTTGTACTCCCATTGAATATAGGCGGTTGTTTCCTCACGAAGAGATATAACATTGATCCTCCATGCTGTTGATCTGGGTTCTCCATATGGGTATGGTAATTATTCATAACCTGAGTGAGTTGTCCCGGTATAGTGATTAGCTGATCATCACCAGTTGCATCACCAGCTCCAGTATAATTATCTTGTGAAGGAGGTAAATCCCTATATGGAGTGCGTGCATTGATACAATTTGTATGTCTTCCACTAGGCTCCATTTCTAAACAATACTATACAATAGATTAGTTTATGAATCATAATACATAAATCCATAAATGTAAAACACTTAATATAAATTGAACAGTTTATGGATATAATCCATATTCATAAAAATGTTTTCTTTGAGGAATTATACACTCATAAACCCTCCATAATGTTTTTTAATGAGAATCAGAATTATCCTAAGAATATCCCCCGGGAGTGTCGTAACCAAGAGTGCAGCAAGCCCCATTGGCGTGCACCAGTTCTCGTTAGAGTCTAGCTCAAAGTTGTGTTTTTGGGTTTTACCCCTAGGTAAGTTTATGCCAAATCCGCCTCTACCTACTCGTATCCAGACAGGGATGTATTGGTCGGAAAACTCACAAAATATCTACAATATCAATATTCTAGGATGTTCTTCCATACTAATACTCAATGTCCATCTTAGGTCTATGTGCTCTAATCAGATGTTATCTAAATCTAGTTTCCAGGGTTTGTACTAAACTTCCTCTATTTCAAACTGTAACTCCTCGACCCCAGTTACATAGATTCGGTGCATTATTACATAACATTGGCATGATCATAAGGAAATCATGTCTTGAACGACCTATAACTTTATTATTATTGTAAACAAGATTCATACATAAGTTCAACTTTACAACTTTAAAAGAAATACAACACAAATATATTCCTTTAGAAATATCCAAGCCTCCTAGATTATGCCTACTAGTCACTCATAAATCACTTCTTCATATCCTGGGAAAATGAAACACATGAAAGGGGTGAGCTCAAATGCTCAGTAAGCGTATGTAATATAGCGTAAAATTATATAAATATTAATCATGGTAAATAATTGAATCCAGATTCCTTTACCAATAATAAACATGAAAACTTTTACGGAAAGAATATGAGCTGAGTAAATAGTGGCATAATAAAATATAATTATGGTTATTCTACTAGTCGAATGACCACATGAACCATTAATATTAATTCCCTAATAATGGAATGTATAATGTTGGACATTCTGAAACATTTTGTCAAGGCCTCGACCAAGGTGTCTAAAAATGATTAAGGGCTCAGCCAAAACCACAAATCAAATTGGGAAAGGGCCCCAGCCAATTCCACATCTTGTTGTCTCATGAGACCTATCAATGCATCAAGGAGCTATTGTGGGCTCCACCAATAACTTACTAATTCCAATAAATTCCTCATATGAAAATGTTTAATCATATCATAAACATTCGTATTAAAACTAGCCTACAAAATTTCAATACATTAACCATAAATCATGAATGGTGTAAAACAGCACATCCACAGTAAAAAATATCACAAAAATTTCAATACAATATGGAGGTTTTGTATAATAATAAATCAACTCCAAATAAACTTTAAACCCATCAAAGGATGTTGACATAGATGAAATCAAAACCCTTTTTAGACAAATATCTCTTTTAATTTTGAAATAATTTTAGGGTAACATAATTATAAAATAAAACATTTAATTTGAAAATATTCTTATAATCTTGTAAGGGAACCTTCGACGAGTTTATAACTGTAGAAAAGATCCGCACCTGCCGTATTAGTTAAAAAAACATTTTTACCTTATTTTTATTGAATAGGATAAAACAGACCTTCTTTGGAAGACGATGGAAATATTCCATTATAAACATCTTATAAAAAGTAAAAAAGGGTATAAATGAATTTCACCCATAGTCTAATAAATAGTAATAATGTTTTGAAATACATTTTTACGAAACATGGATGTGGATGATAAAGAGGTTCCAGTAGATAATTACGTATAAACAATCTTGGATAATAAAGAGATTGTATAATTAACCCTTACCTTGTACTTTTCCTTAGTTGAGGGTAGATTAACCTACTGTATAATTGTGAAATAATTGTTACTAAATTATAAAATAACTATATACATTAATATGATATCATATTTGATATTTTAACATTTATTTTTTAATAATATCTCAGTATTATCATCATTTCATGTGTTAAAGGAATCGTTTTTCATTATATTATTTGTTATTTGAGACACATTGGTTATGGATGTGATGTATATTATTCATATACATAATTATATCATGTCCTTAAAGATTACTTGTAATAATTAAATGATAATTATACTTGAATGGATATGATGGAGAATGAATCTAATCGCGTTCGTGGAGACCGTAGCCCATACATACGCACGAGCGACAATATCATTCTTTTGATGATAAAATAATATTTAATTGGATAGTATATCATATAAACAGAATCATTAACATGTTATATTTATTATTCACATGAATTACACATCATTATTATACCCATCCAAATAATAATGTTTTTATTAACAATTACACCACAACGTGGAGATGGTAGGCCGTTTGTACGCACCTTTGGTGGCATGTCATTCAAAGGATGGATAGAATAATGATTATGGTTGTACCATATTTATAATAACCTCAAAATATATAGATGATAATAGAGATATTATTTTAGAATATAAACACAATGAATGAAGAATTTGAAGAAGAAAGAAATTTGAAAAAGTGTGGCAAAAACATTACCAATTCTTCGGGTTCTTCCTTTTGATTTGATCAAAAGGGCTCTTTAGGTTAGATTTCTGATCAAACTAAGAACTCTAGGTTGAAGTGAGGTAATTTGGGAGGATATTTGGGCCGGGTTTGGCTGAGCCTAAAGGCTTTTATGGTGTGAATAATTTGTTAGAGGGGGTGTCCTTTTATAAAGGGGAGGAGGGGATCTTTAAGAAAATCTTAAAGTTTCAATTTATTAATAATTTATATTCGGTTTATAATGGATAAAAAGTGATTATTAAAAGTATAATGTAGGGATGGGTCAAAATCCTTTCATAATATAGAATTTAGACAGGTTTGGGTCTCTTTATTAACCTTATAATTTATATTTAACTCTTAGTTAAATAGTTTGACATTTACCATGTCACTTTGTATTTTTATATTATATGCTTAACAAACTTACTATATAGTTCCAAAAGACCCCCAAAGTTGTACATTAATGATACACCTATCATTTTATAAGTCCTTTTTCCTAACATTATATTTTTAGGAATATAATATCAATTTAAAATATAATATTTATTTTCAGAACTAATTTATGTCAATTTTGACAATATTTAATAATTGATTTTTTAAAGTCTTAAAACCATTATTATTTCAAAAACAATTCATTTAAGTAATCTTAAAATTCCATATTAACAAATAAATGTTGTGTATAGTATCAAAACTTTGAAATTATATTTACTTTACCATTTTTAATACTAGTTATTTGAATAATTCATTAATAAGAAAAATACTGCATCATTATTGTCTCTTAAATATATATTATTATTCAATGACTAAAAATTATAAATAAAATATCATTATGTAGGAAATATTTTTATCTTTCTAATAAATATTTAGAGTCGAAAATATAACACATATAACCCTACGTAAAAATTGTTTTTCTAAAAGATATATGCTTTTGTCATTTTTTTATTTACTTTAACTTAATTAATATAAAGTGTCATTTTCACTTACAGGTGGATCCATGGGGTCCCAAAATCGACCCAAATATGACCATGGTCAGACAGGTATCATCCAATAGGGTTATGACACGTTTTAGGGTAATTTATTATTATTAAAATATTTGTGACCATTATTTACTAGATTTACCCTTTAACCATGGTAAATAAAATATTTACTCAAGTAATCATTCAAAATGCATCAAAATAAATGTTAACTATTTACACAATTTTTACCTCGTGATTCTAAATATGGAATCCATATTTCTAAATTTAAAACATATAAGTGGCATAAATTAATTTAAAATTAATTCACGATGTCAAAACTAAAAGCCTGTTTTTAAGAAATAATAACTATCCAAAGATTGACACATGTTTATGTCCGGTTTAAATGTGATATTATGTCCAATGACCAACAATGAATTAAGTGGTAAAAATATATTCTAAATATACTTTAAAATCACTCATATTCATAATTTATCACTATTAAATATTTCTATTAAAAATGCTATTTTTTATTCAAATTTAATAATTTTCACTATTCATCAAAAATTGAATGTTTTCAGAAAAATACCAGAAATTCACCCTAAGATAATTTTGATATTCGAAATCCTAAAATGAAGTCCATTTAGAAATATAAAATGTATAATATTTCAAAAAGTGGGCATTACTATTCATAACAGCTAGTTTGATTGGTTGTGGTGTGTGTTAGAACTCGAAGTTGCGTACAACACACACTATTATATTATTAAACGAGAAGCGTACCGTGGAATCTTGGGGTGTTACATAATTTTAAAATAAGATGATAGTTTCTATTAATCTTATGAAAATGAGTTGGAAGAAATAAAATAACATGATGAAAATGCTAGGGAGTCAATTTTATAAAGTTATGAAAAAAGTGGAAGAATGATACAATGTTGTAGAATAATTCAATGGAATGTTTTATATGGAGGATGGATTAGAAGAAACTCCTTTGGAGTTAGATTCTAGTAGAGAAAAACCCAAATAAAATCAATAGATTTTTCAATTATGCAAAAAAATTTATGTAACACTTGGAATAATAGAAGTATAATATGAATGAAAAAAGTAAAAAATTCCAGTCTTGATTTCCATAGAGCATATAAAATGTAGTTCGATACATGCTAAAAATTGGAGAATAGGAAAAGTAATTAAACAGTTTAAGAAACACAAGAAAATATAAAATAAAACATATCGCAGAACTTGAAGAGGAAGTCATTGGAATGTGATAAAGTGTTAAGGATCAAGAGAAACTCATAAATATTGGTATGACATTAGGAAACAAGACTATTTAGGGACCATAAAAGATGGATATAGTGCATATAGGTCTAGTGGAACAAAAGAATATTCATATCCTAAGACTCATATAGGGCTTGATAAAAATAGAAATAATGGTAGAACTCAAACCAAAAGATCCTTTTGTAAAATTGAAGATTTATTTGGGTAAGAATAAGAACCAGAATATTCAACAAACCCAATGGAATAAAATAGTTTATTTTGAGACATTGTAATTCACCCTACATGAGATCCTATTGTTGATCAATGATGGGACCCAAAAAAATGTAAATTCCGTAGAGAATAAGTACCCAAGTTAAAAATACTGGCATAGTAATTCATACAAGGATAAAAATTTCCATAAAGCATTGTATGATAGTTATTTTAGGTGTAGATGATTCGTAAACAAGTCCAGATATTTCTACTCAACAATGTAGTGGAATGTTCTGACGATGACTTAATGTGGTCTTAAGAAGAAGCTCAATGTATCATCTAATGAGTTAAAAAATAAAAATTGATTTTTGTATCTACATGATGATGATGGTTTATCATACATGGACATATATAAATATTATCTATCCATACTATGTATAAACATAAAAACATGGACTAAAAAGAAATGATTAGAGAATCAGGTAGAATAAAGAAGTTATAGTATCATTTGGTGATGATTAATCCATAAATAATTTTGTCTTGGGAAAATCAATGTTTGGGAGAAGATACATAAAACGTGTTGAAGTCTTATTGGATTGAGGCCTCTATCAAAAATTTTTTATTTTCTATCAGAAATGTGGCTCATGAAATTCCATAATCATTTAAAATAAATTATTTATCATCATGGAAAAATATCTGTCAATTGATTTAAAGGGAAATTTTAAGAAGGAGAATCCGTATCTAGTGAGTGGAGAAGAAGATATGTGCTTTCTATCAAGAGAGGAATAATGTATATGGTGCCATTAATGTCATGGACATATAGTTCAACCGTATGTGGATGACCTAGTAAAATTTGATGTAGCTCAATATCTCTCCATGTTATCCCATGATCATACACATAAGTCTGTTTCTAATCAACAAAGAAAGATCATCAGATTGACACACATGGAAAAGGAAAAGAAGACGACTATAATTATTGAAATGATTCTTATAGATGTATTTAGACCAATCTCACCAAAATCTAATAATGGGAAGAGGTGTTATATTCTATTCATTGACGAATTTAGTAGAATAGTGTGGGTATTTTTTATTTCCCACATGTTTGACATTTTTAGTTGCTTAATGAAATATAGGAGGGAATCAGAATTGATGATAATAAAAAATGTATCCAAATTCCATGTATTGATAATGGAACAGTATTTAAAAATATACAGGTGGAATATTATCTAGGAAAATACTGGATAAAATATCATGTTTTAGTAGTATGGTATCCTAAAAATGGATTGCTTGAGAGGAGAAATTGGATCATCAACGACATTGTTAGAGAAATTCTTATTGACAATGAACTAACATACAAATTATAGATTGTAGCTATCTTAACATCAGTCTACATATATAACAGGGATTTGTTATTTCCAAAGGATGAAAAATATTCATATGATATGTGGTATGGATAGAATCCCACATTTAAATACATTAAAATATTTTGAAGTAATTGTTTTATTCTAAAAATATAGAAACATAGAAAATTTGAGCAGCATAGAGATGAGGGGATATTCCATGGATACTTAGGAGAAATCAAGGAAGATAAATTTTGTAATAGTAAGCTAGTGAAAGTTTTTGAAATCAATGACGTCACTATTGTAGAAAATGAACATAATCTTCAAAAATATAGTGAAATGTTTCCTGATGAATGTTGTGAGGAGGTAAGAACCACAAGGGGATTTGAAATGGAAAATGATGATTTAGAAGTATATACTAATGATGAGACAGTGAAATTAAAATATATATATCAAAAAAAGTAAGATTCAATATGAAATTGATAATCATACAATCATTGGTTATGGGGTAGTGCGAGTTAAAACATGATGAATGATCTCATTACAAAAGTCATCATTCAAATCATAGGTAGATCCTAAATATTTTGATGAAGCATATGAAGACGTCCAATATGCTTAGGCTATGAATGAATAGATTTACCCAATTGAATAGAATCATACATGGGAGACTATTTCAGGACCAATAGATAAGAATGTCAATGAGTCCAAATGGGTCTTTCACAACAAGATGAATGAATATGACACCGCGATATAGAAAAAACAACAGCCAGTGTCGAAAGGGTACTTTTGAACATAGGGTATCATATTGGTGAAACATTTTTACCCATTGCAAGGATTGATACAATCATATTGTTCATGGATATAAAAGTGAAAAAAAATTTCAAGGTTTTCAATATTGTAACGCCCTGACCCCAGATACCCAGAGACGGTGCATTATTTTAATAAATTGGCATGATTACAAGTAATCAAGTCCCGAACGACCGATCCGTTTAGCTGTCTTGGAAAATATATTACATGAAATAATGTTAAATGACACTTACTAACATACAAATCAATATAAATATTCTTTCTTGAATGCCATTATCCCTTATCATAACCCTGCATATCAATCACAATACACTTCTTGGAATCATTTGAAAAATATAAAATAGAAAGGGGTGAGATTTGATGCTCAGTAAGGATAACAATACAACACAAACATTCATAAATAAGAAAAAACATTTAAGGAAATGTACAAGTTAAACAAAGTCCTTTTAAAATGAAATTCAGAATAATATGGAAGAAATAAAATAAAGTAATTCCATTTACTTATTCACATGGATATTCTAATAGTCGAGTAATCACATGAAATATCAATAAACACTTTCATAATGTTGGATTGCATAATGCCAGACTATCATAACCACATATTCAAGGCATTGTGCCAAGACTAAAAATAAGATTTTGTCAATGCCTTGTGCCAAGACACTAGTTTGTCGCATGGTACCTACTGATGCATCGAGGAGGTTTAGCGGGCTTCACCCATCACTTACTAATTCTAATTCATTAATCATATGAAATGGTTTAAAAATAACATAATCATTCGTATTAAAACGAGCATATGAAATGTCAATACATTATCCCCAAACCTTGAATGGTATAAAAATAACAAATCCATAGTCAAACATATCAAAAAACCTTCAATACAATATAGAATATTTGATTTATAATAAATCAACCTTAATCAAAAATAATATTCAGTAAATGATGATAACATAGTTTAAAATGATGAGTAAATCTTTTTGAGAGGAATATCATTTTTTTTAAATCATTTATAAGTCACACTGTTATAAATGAAGTAATTTAAAAGCTATTTTTGAATCCAAGTGTCCCATTCTAGTTTGAAACTTTTGAAAAGAATTTTCATTTCAAAACATTCATGCCCATATAAATAAATCATTAAAATCATTTTTCAAAACATGCACATTAATTAAAAAGGTTTAGAAATATAAAATTTTAAAACATTTAAAATTATGATCTTGATAAAGATTAATTTTCCCAAATCCTTAAAATATTCAATTTGATGTCAATTTTCTGAAAATGGACATGGATGATAAAAATGTCCCAGTAAATACTTACACATAAACAATCTCTGATAATAATGAGATTGAGGAATTAACCCTTACAAATTTGGTAACTTACGAAACATACACCCCATGAAATAGTCATACAATGAATATTTAAATACATATAAATTAATGTGTATTACACAAATAATACAATTATGGGTAGTACATACACCACACAAAAGGTAATAGTGGCAATATGGAACTAATCTCATGGGAATAAGGAGTGAGATGAAAACCCTTTACCTTGCACGTTCCTTTAGTCGAGGGTATGATTAACCTCTTGTATGAAGACTATAGTATGTTATTAAATTATACCACAACCATATTCATATTTATGATATCATACATTATTCATTTATGACTTTATACTACCCACATAATAATAATTTCCTTATTTTATTGATATTTTGGGTAATAATCACTTTCTTTATCGTACGTGTTTTAACTTGTTACACTTGATTGTATCTATTAGATCATGATTTAAATACATCCAGAATATATAAAATTATTTATATATCATATATATTTATAATATAAATATGTATAATAGACATATATATGAAATTGAAAACATCGTTTATGGAGACGTTAGTTCGTACGTATTCATAAACGATGTTTCCGTTTTCATATAGTATTGAAAGGATGTAAGTGAATAAGATATATGTAAGTAAATAAATACTTATATATATATATATATATATATATCTATATTAGAATTATTATGTCATATCTTACATACTTATTAGTAATATATATTTTTATAATAGTCTATGAATGATGCACTTGGTAATGAATATCATCGCGTCATGGAGATGGTAATCCGTACGTACACACGAGTGAAAATATCAATATTTTGATATAGAAATAATTTATAATTTAATAGAATATCATATATAAAGAATAATTATAATGTTATATATGTTATTTACTTCAATTACATGACATTATCATATCCATCCAAATAATAATGTTTTGAATAACAATTACACCACGACGTGGAGACGGTAAGCCGTACGTACGCACGTATGGTGACATGTAATTCAAAGGATGAATAGAATACTGAATATGGTTGTACCATATTTTTAATAACATCACATTATATAGAATATATTGGAGTTATAATTTAAGAATTGAAATAACAATGAAAGAAAAAATTTTGAAGAAGAAAGGAACATGAAAGTGGGTGGTGAAAACATTACCTCTTCTCCGGGTTCTTCCTTTTGATTTGATCAAAAGGGCTCCATATCTTGGATTTCTGACTAAAATAATGCCTCTAGGTTGAATTTATAGATGATTAGAGGATAATTGGGTAGGGTGTGTCCAATCCATAAGGCTTTTATGGTTTGAAGAATTGGTTAGAAGTGGGGTCCTTTTATAAGGGCTGGAGGGGCTCTTTAAGAAAAATTTAATGTATTAATTTTCAATAAATTCATATTCAATTTATAATGTCTCCAAAGTGGATTATTCAAAGTCTAAGGTGGTTTAGGGTCTAAATAATTTCATCCAATATATTTTAGAAAGGTTTGAGTCACTATATTACCCTTATCATTTATATTTAACTCTTTGTAAAATAGTTTGACATTTACCATGTCACATTTTATTTTTATATTATATGGTTAATAAACATACAATATACATACAATATACCCCCATGTGGTCCATTAATGATAAACCTATCAATATATAAGTCCATTGGAAGAAACTTATATTTTTAGGAATAGAATATAAATTAATAATATAATATCTCTTTTAAAAACTCATTTATGTCAATTTTGACAATATTTAATAATTGAATTTTTTAAAAGTCATAAAAACATTATGAATTCAAACAAAATTCGTTTAAGAAATAAAAACATGTAATATTAACCAATAAAATTCATTTATGTCATCAAAACATTCAAATTATATTTATTTTAACATTTATAATACATGTAATTTGATTCTTTCATTAATATGAAAAATACTCCACCATTATTGTGTCATAAATAAATTTAATTATTCAATGTCTATAAATTATAAATAAAATACCATTATTTAGGAAATCGTTTTATCTTTCTAATTAATATTTATAGTCGAACATATAACACATATTACCCTATGTTAAATTTTTTTTCTAAAAGATATATGCTTATGTCATTTTTGTATTTACATTAACTTTTTTTATATAAAGTGTCATTAAAACTTACAAGTGGATCTATTAGGTCCCAAAATCAACCCAATGATACCCATGGTTAGAAAATGTATCAACCAATAGGGTTTAGAAACTTTTTAGGGTAATTTAATATTATTATAATATTATTTTATTACCCTTATTTACCGGATTTACCCTTTAACCATGGTAAATAAAATATTTACCGAAGTAATTATTCAAAATGTCTAAAAATAAGAGTTACCTATTTAAAAAATTTGGGAATCCAGATTCCAAATATGGAATACATTTTTCCAAATTCAAAACACAGAATTGGAAGAAATTAATTTAAAATTAATTCCCACTGTCAAAACAAAAAACGTGTTTTTAAGAAACAATAACTATCAAAAGATTTGCACTTGTTTATGTAAGGTTTAAATGTGGAATTACTTAAAATGACCAAAATTTGATTAAATGATAAAAATATATTCTAAATATACTTTAAAACTACACAAATTCATAATTTATCACTATTAAGTATTACTATTAAAACTGTAGATTTTAATTAAAATTTAGTAATTTTCACTATTCTTCAAAATACGACAGTTATCAGAAAAGTACCAAAAATTCACCCTAAGCCAATTTTGATATTATTAATCCAAAAATAAAGTCTGTTTTGAATGATTAAATGTATAATATTTAAAAAAGTGGGTATTACTATTTATAGTGGCTAGTTTGATTGGTTGTTGTGTGTGTTAGAACTCGAAGTTGCGTACAACATACACTAGTTTATTATTCAAAGAGAAGCGTAATGTGGGTGCTTGGGGTGCTACATTCTCCCCTACTTCAATAAATTTTTTCATCGCAATTTTCAAAAATAAAAGGTTGAAAATACAAAATACCTTTAGGAAAACCCACATCAGAAATTAGGTTAATTAAATTTAGTCCTAATAAGAGGGAAAGGGAAATGAAAGGGTCTCCACCAAAATATGAGCTTGATTAGGAGAAAATTGGTGGCAATTAAAGACATATAATAGGAGGAAAAATGTAAATATTTATAGGTAGTGTTTGAAGTCATCAATCACAAACAAGTGTAAAATTGAGGGCCTTAAATTCATCAATCTATGATAATTTAAAATACCATTGGTTCAACAAAACATATGGTTTTAGGATAACATATTTTTGGTTTTAACATCCCTTCACTAAAGTATAAGAATTAATTTCTTCATTGGATTATAGAAGAAGAGAAATATATACTTGATAAGTAGAGTCACATCCTTTAACTAATTTCTACCACAAACTCATCATTCACTCTAAAATATAATTGAACATAAAAATAATATTCTTTTTGTCGTATTCATATAGGGTTCAAAAAAATTAATTTATAATTCATATACCATATTTTTTTTTAAATAATAATATTATTCAATCTAGGACATCATGTGAGCCAGTGGTAGGTGATATACCCTTGTAGCCCTTCGGTTGTGGGTTCATGTCTTGCGGCATTGCCAAACGCGACGGGTTGCCGCCCGACCTACGGGTTGTCCTTTTATGGAAATAAAAAAATAATTTCAAACTATAATTATCCAAAATACTTCTTCCCAAACTCACAGTCCAAAATTTATAAGGAAGGTAAACACAATGAATATCCTTTTTGCTGCATAATAACATTTGAAAACCTTCATCATGTGTTCTTTTAAAACACTACAACATCCAGAATTACCATAAAACATTATTGATTACATTTATGATCCCTTATTCCTTATAAAATACTAAATATACTCCTTTCAGAAAAGGTTGTAAACACCAACAATGATAGAATATACAAATCATTAATCAGTTTCAAGGTAGTCAAGAATATCCAATATAATTTATCCAAATCAATCATGTATTATTCCAAAATCATTACCTCGGTATTAGAACCATATTATGGTTTATCTTTCCATAAACCATATATTTTACAAAAATTTAACCTGCTATTGAGTAACTTTTATTGTTCCACACAATCACAAGTCGTTAATGAAATAACACTACTGTAAAATCCATATATACTCTATAATTTCTATAACCAGTACATTGTTGATAAAACACTCAAATAACATAATTATATAATAAAAACATAATAAATCTAATCATTCCTCCTCATTTGTGGTAGTATCATAACATGATTATTATCCAATAACATCATTTGGGGAATACTCTGATGATTTGGACATTGGTTCGCGTAGTGTACCAACTTTTTGCAGATGAAGCATTTTACATTTGAAACATTTTTCTTACTGTTGCAGTCACATACATCTTGTCCTTTTTGTCCACACTTATAACAAAATCTCATTCCCTTCAGGAAAGTTCCAGGGTGTTTCATCCCATAGTTATCACATATGGGAAAATTCATCTTTTCCCTCTTCCCTTTATCCATGTTTCTCTCTTACATCCCTTTCTTATCTTGCTTCCCTTCAAAGACATAGGACTCAGAGAATTTTTTTACTTATCTTATTAACAAATGATACAATTTTATCATATGTTGATTACACATGGGATACTATTTCCCTTATAAATGTTGGATTAATACCTTGAAAGATATGATCCTTCTTACTCTTTGGTTCATACGTATTGCTGGAGTTCACATTCCATCAACTGGGCATCATTTCTATTCAATGGCCTAAACTAGGTCAGTTTATGAATTTCAATGAATAATTACAAACTTGTAAAATACATAAGGTAAATCTAATGGTTTATGGATATAATCCATAATCATAAAGATTTTTTCATTGAGGAAGTATATACTCGTAAATACATCATAATGATTTGTAATGAAAATGATAATTATCCTAAGAATATCCCACAAGTGTGTCGTAACCAAGAGGGCAGCAAGGCCCATTGTCATGCACCAGTTATCATTTGATTCTAGTTCAAAGAAGTGTAGGTGCATCTATTCTAGAGCCGCCTCTACGTACTCATATCCAGATAGGGATGTATTTGCTTGGAAAACTCACAAAATCACTAAATTACCAAAATTCTAGAAATTTATTCTATACTAATCCTCAAATTCTATCATAGGTCTATGTCCTCTAATTAGAGTTTATCTATATCTAGCTTCCAAGGTTATTGATAAACTTCCTATGATACCAACTTTAATGTCCCGACCCGAGTTACCCAGAGTCAGTGAATTATTTTAATACATTGGCATGATTACATGGAATCATGTCTCGAAGGACCGAGCAGTTTACCAGTCTAAAAAAATAGATTACATACATGAATGTTACATTAAACTTGTTAAAATACAAAACAACATAAATAATCCTTAATGAATTCCATTATCCATTGGCTTAACCCTATATATGAATCACAATACACTTCTTGGAATACTGGGAAAAATAAAAAATAGAAAGGGGTGAGCTTAGATGATAAGTAAGGATAACAATATAGTGGAAAATTTCATAAATAAGACTATTTATTTAAGGAAATGTATAACTAAAAAGAGCCTTATAAAATTTAACTTCAGAATAATATGACAGAAATAAAATAAAGTAATTCAATTTACATATTCACATGGATATTCTACCAGTTGAATAATCACATTAAATATCAATAACCACTTTCATAATAATGGAATGCATAATGACAGACTATCATAACCACATAGTAAAGGAATTGTGCCAATACTACAAGTAAGATTTTGTCAAGGCCTTGTGCCAAGACACTAGTTTTTCTCATGAGACCTAACAATTCATCGAGGAGATATAGGAGGCGCCACCCATCACTTACTATGTCCAATGCATTCCTCATTAAAATGGTTTAAACATAACATAAACATTTGTATTAAAACTAGCATGCGAAATGTCAATAATTTTTCCCTAAACCATTAATGGTATAAATATAACACATCCATAGTCAAACATATAACAAAACTTTCAATACAATATGGAATATTTTTATTATAATAAATCAACCTCAATCAAAAAATAATATCCGGTAAAGGATGCTGAAATAGTTGAAAATGATAAGTAAAATTTTTTGAGAGAAATATCCTTTTTTGTAAAATCATTTAAATGTATCACATTTATAAAAGAAGTAATTTAAAAGAGATTTTTGAATCAATTTGTCCCATACCACTTTGAAACTTTTGAAATGAATTATAATTTCTAAACATTAATTTCTATGTAAATAAATCCTTAAAATCATTTTTGATAACATGGACATTAATTAAAAAGGATTAGGAAGATAAACATTTAAAACATTTAAAATTTTGATCTTGATAAAGAGTAATTTTAAAAAATCCTTAAAATATTCATTTTGAATTCAATTTTATGAAAATGGTCACGGATGATAAAAATTTCCTTGTAAATACATACACATTAACAATCTCAGATAATAATGTGATTGAGGAATTAACACTTACCAATTTGGTAACATACGAAACATACACCCCATGAAAGATGTATCATACAATGAATATGTAAATACACCTAAATTAAATAGTATTACACAAATAATAAAATTATTTTCACAAAATACACCACACAAAAGGTAATAGTGGAAATATGGCATGAATCTCACGAGAATAATGAGTGAGATGAATACACCATACCTTGAACATTCCTTTAGTTGAGGGTACGTTTAACCTCCTGTATGATGACTATAGTATGTTATTAAATTATACCAGAACCATATTAATATTTATGATATCATACATTATTTATTTCTGACTTTATACTACCCATTTAATAATAATTTCCATGTTATATTAATATTTTGGGTAATAATCACTTTCTTTATCGTACGTGTTTTAACTTGTTACTCTTCATTGTATCAATTAGATCATGATTTAAATACTTACAAAATATAAAAAATGATTTATATATCATATATATTTAGAATATAAATATGTATAATATACATATATATGAAATGGAAAACACCATTTTTGGATATGGTAGACTGTACGTACACATAAACGTTGTTTCCATTTTCATATAGTATTGAACGAAAGTGAATAAGATATATTTAAGTACATAAATAATTATATATATATAAATATATTTATCTCCAAGAGCATTATTATGTCATATATTACAAACATATTAGTAATATATATTTTTATAATCATCAATGAATGGTGAACATGCAAATGAATCTCATCGTGTCGTGGAGACGGTAATCCGTACGTATGCACGAGAAAAAATATCATTATTTTGACATTAAAATAATATATAATTGGATGTTATATCATATATATTGAATCATAATAATCTTATATTTATTATTTACTTAAATTACACATCATTATCAAACCCATCAAAATAATAATGTTTTGAATAACAATTACACCACGACGTGGAGACGGTAAGCCATGCGTACGCACGTATGGTGACATGTCATTCAAAGGATGGATAGAATACTAAAAATGGTTGTAAAATATTTATAATAACATCATAGTATATATATGTTACTAGATTAATTACTTTTAAATGGAAATAACAAAGAAATAAGAAGTAGAAAAAGAAAGCAACTTGAAAGAGGGTGCTGAAAACATTACCTCTTCTTCGGGTTCTTCCTTTTGATTTGATCAAAAGGATCCCATAGGTTGGCTTTATGACTAAAGGATGGCCTCTAGGTTTAATTGAGGGATGTTAATAGTTTATATGGGTAGAATTTGTCCAAACCAAAAGGCTTTTAAGGTATGAATAATAGGTTATAAGTGGTGACCTTTTATAAAGTGAAAGAGGGGATCTTTAGGAAAAACTTAATGTATTAATTTATAATAAATTCATATTTGGTTTATAATGACTATAAAATAGATTATTAAAAGTCTAATGTGGGGAGGGGTCAATATAATTTCATCTAATAGATTTTAGATAGGTTTGAGTCACTATATTACCCTTATCATTTATATTTAACTCTTAGTAAAGTAGTTTGACATTTACCATGTCACTTTGTATTTTTATATTATATGGTTAATAAACTTATAATATACATCCAATCGACCCCAAATTTGTCTATTAATGATACAACTATCCTTATATAAATCCTTTTTATGATCCTTATATTTTTAGGAATATAATATCAATTAATAATATAATATTTGTTTTAAAAACTCATTTTTGTCAATTCGGACAATATTTAATAATTTATTTTTGTTAAAGTCCTAATATTTTATTAATTCGAACAAAATTAATTTAAAAAATTCTAACATGTAATATTGAAAAATAAAATTTTTTTATGGCATCAAAATGTTTAAATTATATTTATTTTAACATTTACAATACTGATTATTTGATTCATTCATTAATAAAGAAAATACTGCATCATTATTGTGTCATAAATGAATTTAATTACAAAATGTCTAAAAATTATAAATAAAATAAAATTATGTAGGAAATATTTTTTATCTTTCTAATTAAAATTTATAGTTTAAAATATAATATATATAACCCTATGTAAAAATTGTTTTGTTAAAAGATATATGCTTATGTCATTTTTGTTTTTACTTTAACATTATTAATATGAAGAGTCATTATCCCTTACTAGTGGATCCATGGGGTCCCAAAATGGACCAAATGATTCCCATGGTCAGACATGTATCAAAAAATATTGTTTGGACACGTTTTAGTGTAATTTAATAATATTATAATATTATTTTTTACCCTTATTTACAGGATTTACCCTTTTACCATGGTAAATAAAATATTTACTGAAACAATTATTGAAAATCTCTAAAAATAAGAGTTACCTATTTAAAAAATTTGGGAATCCTGATTACAAATATGGAATCCATTTTTTCAAATTCAAGACACCTAACTGGTAGAAATTAATTTAAAATTAATTCCCGCTGTCAAAATAAAAATCATGTTTTTAAGAAATAGTAACTATCAAAAGATTGACACTTGTTTATGTTCGGTTTAAATGTGAAATTATGTCCAATGACCAAAATTGGATTAAATGATAAAAATATATTCCAAATAAACTTTAAAACCACTCATATTCATAATTTATCACTGTTAATTATTTTGATTAAAAAAGTTGTTTTTAATTAAAATTTAGTAATTTTCACTATTCATCAAAATATGAAAGTTATCTCAAAAGTAACCAAAATTAACCCTTAGATAATTTATATTTTAAAAATCTAAAAATAAACACCATTTTGAATGATAAAATGTATAAAATTTAAAAAAGTGGGTATTACTATTCATAACGGCGAGTTTGATTGGTTGTGGTGCGTGTTAGAACTCAAAGTTGACTACAACATACACTACTATATTATTCAAGGAGAAGCGTAACATGGAAGGTTGGGGTGTTAAAAATATGGATTCTAAGTTAGTGATTATGAATAGGTTTTTCAGAAGAATAATTGTATATCAACTAGCTATAAGGTTCTATCATTCATGATGAAAAGAGCAGTCTTTTTTGATAAACGAAGTCATTATAAGGGCTAGAGAAATCACTGAGAGAATGGTATTTAAGGATTGATTAGTTTATGAGAAAGCTTGGTTTTCATAATTTGGGAGTTGATTACAATATCAATGTCAATAATTATACATATAAATGGTGTTGGTGTTGGTTTATAATGACAACATAATATTTGGTGTATCATAAGATGAAAAGTCTAAATATTTCATAGAATTCAAAAAAAGTTAATTACTAATGTCAATGATTTATGAGCTAACATTTTTCTTTGTTTGTAGGTGAGGCAAGGAAATATTGGCACATTCATTTCTTAATTTGAATAAGTGAAGGAGGTTTTGAGGTGATTTGGAATGGATAATTCAAAATATTCAAAAACACTAGTTGATACTCAATTGAAACTATCATAGTATTATGATGCCAAAGAGAGTAATGTCACCAAATATATCCATATCATTGGAAGCCTATTTTACTTAATAGTTACATGAACAAATATTTATTTTTTAGATTACAAGGAGGATGATAACAATTAAAAATAAAAATAAATCCACATACTTTTAGTATAAATGAATACTTCATTATATCAATGGGATGTTGGATTTCCGTTTTTAGTACACTGAAAAATCCTAGCTAGAGTTATTAAGTATATAGATATAGACTATACCAGTTCAGAAAATGATATAAAATCAATGTCATTTGATGAAATCTATATTGGAGTTTCTTGTATTTATTGGTTAGGAAAGAAACAATATTTCATTTCAGTTAGCGCCATATAAGATTAATATATTGGGGCCACTCAAGAGTGAACCCAGTTATTGCAGATGAAGTAGAAAATTTATGATATCATAGTTCAAGTGAAGTATCTAATCATAATACCTTGTGATAATTCATGTTTTGTAAATCATATAAATATTCCAATCCCTAAATCAAGGAAAAATAACATTGAAATCAAGTATCATTTTATCCAAGAAACAATGTATCACGGGATTGTGATGATGATGTATATACCTGTAGAGCTAATGAATGTAAATATTATAACAAATCCCATACCTAAAAAAGTGTTTTAACATCATTCACTAACTCTAGGTGTTCAATTGAGTCCATGTACCTAAAAATATGTGGATTTGGGACCCCCTCTACCTTTGGTGGGGTCTTTTTTTACCGTAATTTATTATTTTGTGATTTTCCATTGTTTTATACCATAATGAATTATCCATCATATTCGATGAAAATGGTTGAGAAATTATAGATATAAAAGTTTTGAAAATTTATTAATCAAGACAAGAGGAGAAGATGATACAGGTATTAGTGAAGTATAGGGTGTTTTATATATGACGTTGTAGTGGATGACTGATCAAAGATTATAAATCATGAGTATAGTGATATGTGATAAAAAAAAGTTGAGTGGTTTTGGAATGAAGTGATTCATTGATTCAATTTTCATGCTACTCTTTTCTCTCAGGTTGATCTTGAATCATGTGTGAATAGAGTGTGTGTTGAGTAAATCGTTGATTTCTATCTAAATCACATAATCAGTGTTTTTTCATAATTTGTATTAATCGTTAACATGGTATCAAAATATAATGAGTTTTCAACAAACAAATGTGGGAGATTGTTGGGAAAAAATCCATTATATTTCGATCTTGGGGTTTTAACCGTGATTTTATTTGTTTAAAAATACCAATGATCTCTAATTATTATTGTAGGTGTTTCTGAAGCATTTTTTATGGTGCCTCAATTTCAAAATTTTTATAAAAAAATTGGGCTTCAAAATTGGGAGTTTGTTATTTGGAAAAGGAATGATTTCCATATAGCACCAGCATTATCTGGACCATGAAGGAGTTTATGGGCTTCAAAGCATGGATTTTGTGGAACTTGAAGGAGGTATGAAGAACCATGAATGATGTTATGTTGTGTGGAAGATGGCATAGATTTTGTTTACCATAAAGATAAATGCACTTTATGAAATTCCTAATAAAATTAGTTAATTAGAATATTGATGTTCATGTGGAACTTTACATTTTTGGGAAGATGATCGTTTGTAGAATCATGTAATTTTTTATTTGTATTGTTTTAAATTTTTGATAATATTGTCCACCGGAAATGATAAATCCATTGTGAAAACTATGCAATTTGTTCATGGAAAACGCTATACCACATCAATGTTTTGGGTAATATCATTAGTGGGGTTTGAAAATATATTTTCCTATATAAATATCCCTAAATAGATCATTATGCATATGGAATTCCATTATATAAGATCATATAGAGAAGAATTTGTGGTGGTAGGAAGTATTTTGTGAGGGATCAAATCTGAAAAAGGAGTTTACGAGGCTTAGTAACTGTTTCCTCTGGAATTGGGAATGACCTCGTTTATTAAATGTTCAAACATTCCAATCGGTTTCTAATGGGTTTGTTCATAGAACCAGAAACATCCAATGATTCCATATCTATTTGGACTTACTTCCAAAGGTAGGTGCTCATTAGTTGTGGACTGATGAGGCTTATAAATTTGCATTGGTCGAGAGGAAGGGAGGTCGGACTCATCACACCTTTTTGAGGGGAATTGTTGTCTACTCCATAACTCTCTTTAAAGATTTATGTTATGTTCATGAATATTTATTACATTACCAATTATAAAATGACCTTTCCATTAGATCTGACAATCAATGATTGATATGTATGAAATTTAGAGAATCTTTTATATGTTTTCGAGGTTCTTCATCGATAAAGAATCATCTGTATTTGTTAGAGATTCTTAGTCAATGGTATTCTTCAATACATAAAAGTATATTGGTCATTATGACGACCATACTGGTTTTAAACCTACTCAGTGGGGCACTTGAATTTTATTTTCATTTATAAGGAAATGGATTATTTTAGAGTCAAGATCATACCCACAGATGGGCTACCTATGTATCCTTTGTTTTGGAAAAAGAATCAGAACCCACATAGTTCGAGTAAGGGAGTATGATGTTTATGCATGATTGATGGCGCCCGGAAATATTTCATGATTACCTTTTTACTCTAAGCTCACATTAGTCATGATCAGTGTCAGAAACAAGAGTTATTGGTGAAACAAGACAATTTTCCACGAAATATGCAGTGATGTGGGGATTATGTATGTATGACTGCCCAAAATAGATGAGTATTGGGTTTTACTTCAGGGAAGAAACCCATGAACAAGGTCTATAAAGGTATATGTTCTTTATGGAGATTTGGATACTCTAATATTGGGGCTTAATCCTAAGGAAGATGCCCAAATTAGGAGGGGACTTAAGATTGGGTTTTACTCATGAGAAGGAAGCCCAGATCAAAAGTAAATTAAGACTAGTTAAGAGGAATTAAAACTAGGGCATTCTCCTGAGAAGGATGCCCAGGTTAAGGGACTTGGGGCTTACTCTTAAGGAGTATTACCATATTTGTAGACTTTTAGACTAGGGTTTAATCTTGAAGAGGAAACCCATGTTAAGAGAACCATGATTGGGGCATACTCTTGAGGAGGATGCCCATATTTGGGAACTTTAAGACTAGGGATTTCTCCTGATAAGGAAGCCCAGGTTAAGGTAATTATGACTGGGGCTTACTCTTAAAGAGGATTCCCAAATTAGGGGACTTGGGGATTACTCCGGAAAAGGAGGCCCAAATTAATGAGGACATGGTGCTTACACCTAAGGAGGATGCCCAAATTAATGAGAATTTTGACTGGGGATTACTCCTAAAAAGGAGGCCCAAATTAAGGATGCTCTCATCTTAAAGGATGAGGTTGAATGAATGAACTCTCTAACTTTAGTGATAAAATGATTTGTAAATCACTAGGTTTTGAGAGATGTTCCATAGAATTCCTTTTAGATAAAAAATCCAACAAGGAAATCATGCCATAAATGGCATTGGAGATAATTATAAAGGATAAATCCTGAAGAGGAGAGGTGGATAGGTATTAATGGGGTGACATGAGCAGGAAGGGAACCCAAAAAGATAGGGGTGTGAAAGTATTGTGCGGGAACACATGTACTGCATGGGAGCACAAGTCCTAGTCACGCTGGTGTACCTGCGCGACACATGGGTACTTGCGTGACAACCAATCCTTAGGGTAGAACTTGGGAGAGTCTTGGCTCAAGCCCTTACTACTACCCCTAGAGACTTCCAGAAGAGGGGTGCACAAGTTATGTGGAAGGGGTAAGGTGGCGCACAAGTGTGGCCATTTCCCTTAGAGGCTGGCCACCCAGGTGTGCAAGTGTTGATGAGTTTCAACAGTTAGTCCTTCCTCCCCCTCTTTAG
Organism: Viscum album; assembly: GCA_963277665.1. Taxonomy (NCBI): domain Eukaryota; kingdom Viridiplantae; phylum Streptophyta; class Magnoliopsida; order Santalales; family Viscaceae; genus Viscum; species Viscum album. The sequence continues at coordinate 2,130,721,219 of OY728161.1, read as the reverse complement.
ATCTTCCATTCTAGGTAGGAAATTACCTTATAAGTGTTCGGAAGCTTTGAGAAGATATTAGGGCGTGAGGAGCTCAAATATGAGGTTCTGGAATTTTTCTTCCTCTCAAATGGGGGGTCCCACATGCATATTTATAGGCTAGAGATACCTTGGGCGACATTTCAAAGAGGGTGTGCAAGTCACCTACCCGACCATTAGTCGGCGTGCAAGTATACTTGCGTGACTATGAGGGGACTTGCGCGACCCAATGGAAAAAACCCTTTTTAATGCCTTTGTCAATTTTTTATGTTTTCTTCAAAGGTTGAATCAATTTATGCTAAGGAATTTCCCTTTTCATTCGTTTAGACTCTATGACGGAAAGGATCCTAAGTAGCTTCCAAATGAAATGGAACTGTGTAGCCAAGGTAGTCCATGAGGCATCAATGATCCATTAAGAAAGGGTGTTCTATAAAGGAAAATTATGTCTATGAATAAATCATGCCACAATGTTCAAGGTTGTTCATGGAGGGTGAATGGTAGTTCATAGAGAATGAAACTAATGTTCAGAAAGAGACTTAAATATTTTTTGAATGAAATTTTCGAAAACCATTAGTACAACACAAAGTGGGACATTAATATGTAATCTATATATAGTTAATGAATCATTCTTCTTTTATAATAAAGGGACATAAATTTCCTACAACTATGTGTGGATACTTTCAAGAGCAGTGATAATATGAATATGAAGAAGGGGATCCTTTTCATTTTCATTGATCCTTCGAAAGAGAGTTAGGAGTGACCCCCAGACAATAATTTATCTAAAACAAAATATTGTTAAACCTTGAATTTTGGGAGTGAGCCTTAGTGTATTTGGTAAATCGAACATTGTTGATGTATGTTTCTTAGATGTATCATATTGTGGTTTAATCTAATAAAATTTTTGTTACTATTTCTTGCTTTGATTTTTTATCATAAATTCCTATAGTAAAGGGAAAGAAGTCTGTTTTTCAATGAAAAATCATGATATGAAGGGCTATCCATTTTAATCTATCATACCCAAGTTTCCCACTCCTCTGAGGGTATTTAAACATGTTAGGATAATAAGATTATTTATATGACCATTATGTTTATTAGATGGTTGTTAACGTTTCGTGATTATATTATCTTACATTAGGTTTTTAGTGATGTTCAATTCTATCAGTATCCCTGATAGGTTTCTTACGTGTTTTTTCTCACAATCCTTTTTGTTCATTAATGGGTTCCATTTTAAATTTTATGGGATCAAAATTTTTTGTTAGGTATCTTATATAAAGAAATTTATTTCAAGATCCCTTCCATTTCATTTTCATTGGACATAGAGATGTTTATATGTATTTCATAGGTGTATCAGATTATAAAGAGGATTTATTCCTATACTGGGGTCATAAAACAATAATGTTGGGTCTAGTTCATGCTGTATTTGGTGAGTCATGTCAGGGGCCCTATGAGATATTAAGGTGAATGAGAGTTAACTCCAACCCTCATCAGATTCTTAATGCAGGGGTTTTTTTCATCTGCATCACTCACATTCACATAGCTTATGTAAGGATGATATGATTTGGTTGTGTGGTGTTGTATGTTCTATAATAAGTAAAAACAATTGGTAAGACTTCTTTATTAGAAAATATAAGGGTTACACATCATAATAGCAGTTTTTTAATACTATTGTCTCCTTTGGGGTTATATCTTCGTTACAGGGATACCTAAACAACTTTTTTCAAGGAATTATGCTGATCAAGGATCACATTTTTAAAAATAGTACTGTGAATTTTCCTTGGTTAGATGAGGTGGTAGAGTGCGGTCCCGGATAAACTGGGTAAGGTTTTTATTGAGTATTGTTGTCTAAAATGAGGTAACCACTATTCCATTGATCTATTAATGGTGGCATGTGAGTTTGAGTTAAGACCAATAGTAATAGAGAGGAGGAAATGACATATAGAACCTTAAGACACCGATGGCCAAGGAATGATGTGGAATAACGGATAGGGAAATTTCCTTGTTCCGTGGTGTCCAACTGTGAATTTTAAACACTTCATTATTCCTCAGTGGATAACATGGAATTTGTCAGGGGGTTTTAATACTATTCTTAAAACACTTGATCATTAAGGGAATATACTGATTCAAATGCTAAGAAACGAGATCTCTAATTTGATCGAAGGCACCATATATGTAGTCTGTTCTCATATTTCATGTTGTTCTCGTCCTATTTTCATATATAAATATTGGGTAATATTACTATTTGTAAAAAAAATTCTCCCAAACACAAGCCGACCCCTACCTATCTAAATACTATTATTCCTCTTCCATCGAGTGATTAAACACGTTGAATCATCATATAAATTTCTCTTGGAACTTGGTAATACCTCTACTTCCCTTTTTTCACCTTCCATTTTAATTTCCCTTTAGTAGGTTGGGTTTGGTGGACTTACCCAAATTAAAGGGTCATAAATATAGTGAACTGATGGTGGTTTGATGTGGATATATTTTGAGGGGATTTTCAATGTGTTTAGTTATGAATTATCATCATTCATTTGTTCATTGTTTAAGAAAATTGAAATTATAATTGAGGGAGGGAATTTGATACTTATCGTATTTTAATATTCAAGTCTTTTATTACTATTCATTAGTCCCTCTATGTAATAATCTAATCAACCTAATGAAGATAATAATATACAAAATAAATGGATAATGAAATATGTAATTGGGATTTTTTGATCACACATGATGTACACTATGTTTATCTTTCCTCTGTATTTTATTAATAATGTGATTTCTATTTTTTGTGGTTATTATTATTTTAAGAAGGGTTGATACACTAAGAATTTGATAAACAAAATAAATTTTAAATTACATATTGATTAAATAATGATTCATTTAAATTTATTATCATTCCTCCTTGAACATTATTAAATATGGGATTTATTCATGAAGATTGTTAATCATTTAATTCTAGTATTTGATAACTAAATGTAATAGGTATCTTATTGTTATGGAACCTAGGAATAATGAGTCAATAAATTCATGATAGTAATGAAACAATTGTTTGGTGAAGAAAATGTATTATGACTAAGAGACCACATTCTTAGTTGTTAAAGGATTTAATTATATGGTTTTGTTGACTCATTTACCTAAGGAGTGTACTATTCTAAAAATTATATTTGGATCTATATGATTTCTATAGTAATGGAGATACTTGATATGATTTTTTTCAACCATGAATGGTTAGTCCATTTTAAATACAATTGGACGTTTATATAGAGTTTTATTGGTGTTTTGATGCTCGTGATAGTGGTATGGAATGAGTTGTTGTACAATGGTGGCAAGGATGTCACTAGGGTGGTTAGAATGAATTGTGATCTGGATGTTCTTATTAGTTTATTATTTTTAATTATTTTTAGATGGAATTTTTTTTAATATTATTTATTATAGTTTCCATCTACAAGATTTCATTTGGAACAATTCCCAAAAAGTTCCTCATATGTTCTGGTAACTATGGATGAGTCTTAGAATACAAAAAACAATATAATGAATAATGGAATTATAAATTAAATCATGGTTTTTATTTTACTAATTTCATTAATGATAAATTTTATATTTATTAAGTAGGTCCATGAGATAGTTGGATTAAATTCCCTAATAAAATTATATTAAATATGGAATTGTAAATAGATTTTTGAGTATTATGTTTAAGGATGAAACTTTGTAGATAAACACAATTTATTGATGGGATTATGAATGATGGGTAATTGTTATAATATTAAATGAATGAATACTAATTGATAATTTTTATGTCTAAAGGGTTAATAATGATGAATCTTGATGATTTTCTCATGTATGAAATCTAGTTTTCAAGATCATAATGGTGTCACCCGTTTTGAGATGATAGATACAGTTCAATATAAGGATAGTTATTTTCATTAGTGTTGTTATTTGTTATATATAATTTATATTTTCATTTTTAATAAGATTCACAACATATTTTAGAGGGGAAGTTAATTCCAATATTTTTAGGGGTGTTTTCTCTAACATTCTTATTGGGAAACCAATTTAAGGTTGTATTATATTATGTGGGAGCACATTATATATTTAGTCATAAGTTATAAGGTATTAAATCGTACGGTATATAGTAGAACATTTTTTACTATACATTTAAGAGTGTTATAATATGAACAAAGGTTATAAAACATTATATTATTCATTCATGGTTACTACAGTTTCCCATAGGTGAACATGAAATGGTTGTGGTGGATTAGGGTATATTTCATGATGTATGGGGGGAAGTGGAATTCTGAATACCACCTATTTATGGATATGATGATGATTTTTATCTTTAATTATAATATGTTAGGTATTTCTTTTTTACTATAATTAGTTGTGTTATTATTTTATATTTTTTCGAATGTCTTATGAAATATTTAAAAATTATTATAAGTTTTTTACAAAAAATAATGTTTATTTAAAAAAAATTATATTTTTAGAGTCTTTTGAAATAATTTTAAAATATAAAAAATGTTTCTAAAAATTATTTCAAAGTATTTGAAAGACTTATTAAATCACTAATGATCATATAAGTTTTATTATGTTTTCAATAATATAACATTCTTATGAAAAACATAATTTCATTACAAATGAATTTAATGTCTTAAGATCATTTATTGTATGTATTTTCTAATAAGTATGTGACAAAATGTTTTAAATTATAATAAATATTAACAATATTTGGACGTATTTTATGAATTTTTTCAAATTAAAATTTTATAATATATCAATCATTATATTGATATTATAATTAATAACATGAAAATTTAAATTTATTAATTATGAAATAAAATTCGACATTTAATTTTTTTTATCCTTGGAAGACGGTTCATAATATTTTATTTCATATTTCACAAAAGAATATTTAAAATTCCAATGTTCTCAATGGAAAACTAAATTGTGAAATTTTAGTAATTATTCAACGAATATTTGAATATGTGTTGAGAAATGTTGTTATATAGTTTAATTTAGAGATGTTCAATATTTTTAAAATTTATTATAAATATTTTACAATACTCTAATGTACTTTTTTATTTCATTTTTAATATTTAGAAAATTAAACTATGTATGTACAACTATTTATTAGTATATTTATTTATTTTTTATATCATGAGTGACATTATTATTATTCATTTTGAGTTATATTAACCTTTACAGTGTGTGTAGCTCTTATATATTCCTATATTAGGGGAACCAAAGAATCAAATGAAATAATAAAAACATGATAAGATAATAAAATAATGTGAAAATTATATAGAATAGAAAAAAGTGTTGAATCAAATTCAAATAATGAACAAAAGGACTTTCACGATCACGACTTCCTTGTGGTTGTAATAATTAAAGGATTTTTCAAAGGATAGTTGTGTTGCTACAACTATTAAACCACATCTGTTATCATATATTTTTCTAGTTTTTACTATAATTTAATTTCTATTCCATTTAAATATAATATTTTATTAGTTTATGATTGTGAATCAAAAAATAATGTTAGGAAATGTATACATCCAAAAATGTCATATTTTATAATTTGGATATGGCTCCAGTTTAAAAGTCATGTTGAGGCGTGGATGTACTCCCACTAGAGAATGTACTATTTTATAGGGTCATGAGTTCAATTTAAATGTTAGTTTTGTTAGTCATTACATAACATATCAAGTACTAGAGGGGTGTGAAGTGTACATGTTAGATCATTTTTCATCTAAACGACCTTATACATAACATGTATTCTTATTTTAATTTTCCAATACTCTTTTATAATAATTATACTATTGTTATAAATGTTTATCATTGAAATCAACCACCTCCCATACCCATCTTGACATTATTAACTTATTACCATATATACCAACACACCATTTGGATTATTATAAATGGGGGTTAAATTGAAAAAATTAGTGAAACCATGAGAACTGAGGACTTCACTTTTTACTCATTAAAAGGGAGAAACCTTAGAGGAAAAAAGTGTAGTTATATGATAATTATCATCTTAAGTGTGAAAATTCCTTTGAGGTTGAATTTATAATACAAGATATGAAAATATAATATCCCTTAATAAAATAAATAATAGTATTTTGGAGTGGTAGAATATCATGGGAGTTATGGGATGTTCAATATTTAAAAAGGGGTATATCAAGGATGATGATTAAATGTATGCATTAAGTCATGACTATATTAATTTGTCTCATTTTATATATATCAGTCACTACTCATAAATATATATATATATATATATATATATATATATTATTTTCTCCAAAAACCTTTCTTCTTTTATAATTTATACAATGTATTTGGAGACAATCTACCCAAAACCCCCAAGGACCCTAACCCATAAATTTATTAATGAAAAGAAAAAAGTACAAATTCCAGACTTACAAGAAGATTCAAAAAACATGATTGCAATAGTCCTCTCATATATGTATCAACTAGTTTAATTAAATCATTATTCAAGATAAGTAATTAATTTTGAATAGGAGTTAAATTTTGACAATACAATACTGTAAGTTGAGTTATTTTACTTAGTAAGAATAATTTTTAGATTCTTGTAAATGTTTGAGAAGTGTAGAGGTGAATTTATGTAATAATAAAAATAATGGTTTAACTTTTATATTCACATTTTTCATGGGTGATAGGTATGGTTACATTAAAATTTGGGTTAATATGTAGTGATACAATGGTTGACATTACAACATAATCTGAAAATATTCACCATTATTATGTTACCATATGGATTTTTGGTTCATTTGTTTAGGCATATCTAGGGAATCATGCCACGACATTGAGGATCATGTTGTAGATGGTATTTGTAATAAATAATGAGATTTTGGAATCATTCAACATGGTTGACCAGTTTATTAACATTCTCTTTTCTATTTTTTGGAGGAACTCATATCACACCAAACCATGATTTTCTACCTCAATGATTACCATTGTGTTATAGTGACTTGACCCCAGGAAGAATTTTTTTACCTCATCTGGGATATGGATTAAAAGGCCACAGAAAAAGAGGGTATTTCCTAACATTATATTGTAAGAAATATTTTGAGGGGTTTTAAAATAAATCTCATCCTACCATAATGATAAGTATCATGTTATGATGTGAATATTTCTAGATTATTTTGAATATTTAAATGTCATTAAAAATGGAGTCATTAGATAATTAATTAGTGGTTTCAAACTGAATTGTGTTGGAATTTTAATGATAATAAAAATATGGAACATGTAAAACTAAAAGGGTTGAATCCTGATGGTTTAATTGAAGAGGGATGACCAAGTTAATTGATAATGCACACAAAATTCAAGGTTGAATCAATATATCTAGAATGCGGGAGAGAAGAGTTGTCATTTTACAATGATATATTGAATATACATATTTATATAGGTATATTTAAACAATTTTAAAATACCCTGGATGATTTTTGATGATAATTTTATGTGTAAATATTATGTGTGACTTTGGTTCAATATTTTTATATACCATCACTCAATGCGGATACCAGATAGATAAGTGGAGGGAGAAACATGAATAATAATAATACTGCATTCTAATCATTTAATCACCATGATGGATAGTTATTTTACTAAATCAACAAATTGTATACATATGCACCAAGGATTTCCCTTTAGTGATGAACAAAGGGAAAATATCTAGGCTGCTACATTTATTTTCTCTCTCTAATAATTATGGTTTTGTGATTGACATTGAAAATTTTGGAGTAATCCTTATGTCACATTATCAAGATCAAATGGAAGTAGAAGGAAAAAAATAATTCACGCAATATTTCATCTCCAACATCCACCACTCGTACGTTTTTTGTTAGAAATTATGGTTGCAACATCACCAAATTTTTAAATATGTTATATTGTCCCATTATTTTAGGTTATTTATTTTTTAACCTGACATATGATTTAATTCAAATATATAATCAACTCCATAAGATTAAATTCAAAAATATAAAATAAAATAACTTCTTCATTCAAAAAAATTATTTAATATCAAAATTTTGATAATTTTTAAATACATTATTCGATCAATTTCGGACACAATAGAAATTTTCAAAATTGTAAATAGATAGCATATTTATTTCATCTAAATCATTTTACTCTAATAACATTATGTAAAAAATAATGAAATATATATAAATTAAATTCTCCAATATCATGTTTTTTGGATACTTAAGTTTTTATAATAAATACTTGAATAAAATTACATTAAATAATATAAATTAATCAGTTCATGTTTTTACAAAAATTTCCACCATAAGACTAAAATAATATTTAATCACACAATTTGAAATAATAAATTATCATCAGAATTTTTTAATTTAAAAACCATAATCTATTTGTTGATTCAATAAAATTAAACATGTAATTTAAAATATCTATGAAATCCTCAAAATTAATAAAACATTTAAAACAATTCATAACTAATACACTTACTTGTCATATGTTTCATTAAATTATTTTTTTACTTTCTATTTTTTTAATTCATGATTGAAAGAAATAATAAAAGTACTTAATTTATCAATATAATTATTTATTAAATAAAAATACTCTAGAAAATAGTACTTTATTAGAATAAATATTTAAAATATCATTCATTTAAAAAAATTCATCTTTTCTAGTAAATCAAAATTTCATCACAATAATTAAATCATTAATTCCTAAATAAATAATATAACCAAAATATCATTTATTTCCAAAAATAATTTCATTCAAGTCATTTAAAAAATTATTACCTCTCCCCATTTCTTATTCAATTAACTCATCTAATACTAAATAACTATCATTATCAAAATATCAAACACAATAATTACAAAAAAATTAATATTTGATATAATAACATTCAAATTTAAATATTTATATTGTATTCCAATAAATTTCCATCCACATGAATTTTAAAATTAAATAACATTTATCTCTACAATTATAATAACTAAAAAATTTAAATTTCAAAAAAATTATTAATGGTGTAATTATTTAAAATTATAATATTTTAATAAAAAATCATTATTTTTTCCCTTAAAACACATCAAAAATGAATTTATAAATCAATTCATTTAAAAAAAATCAAAGAGTAATTAATATTATGAAAATTTATAATTTATTTGAACATCATTTGTATCTAAAAATTTATAATCCCAATTTTGTTATGAATTATTCCACACTCATTTCATCATAGTTGTGAAATTAAAATTTTACATGATCATAAAAATGTATGAAAAATAGTCATATATATAAAATGGTGATAATAAAAATTTTTCATTCTTCATGAATTATCCACACATAAATAAATATTAAAATTATTCTCATTCATGCTTTATAAATAAATTTATAGTTCATAATACAATGTTAACAAAAACATATTTTGTCATCTTCATTTTGAAAATATTCAATATCATGTCTCTCAACTTATAATATATAATAGTCATCTTATCAGACATATGTTTTATTATAATCATTAAAAATTTCCAATATTATGATTATCTATATAAATTAATAGTTTTATTTCTGTAATTATAATTGTTTACATAAACGAATATAGAATTATAACTAATATATGTAGGGATATTTGTAAAAAATAATGATTAATAATTCAATCAGAAATTATTACAACAAATTAATATATATATATATATATATATATATGACTACACATAAAATTATTTGTAATTATTTTATTAAAAAATAGAGATTATTATCTAATTAATATAAACAGTAAAACCAATTCCCCAATTAGTCACACATCATATAACAATTTATTTCACATATCAAATGATTAAGTAATTTTTACATTTCTATAAATATTTAATGATATTTTTTAGTAATAATTTAATACTAATTATCAATTTCCAAAAATTAATAACATATTAATATTACACAATTAAGAAAACAATAATATTTTACACTATAGAAATATTAACACACATGTTTCTAAAATATAATTTTTTACTTCTATCGTGAGCGTCTCCAACCCTTCCATTAAATTTATTCCAACATTAATTATGCAATTCTATATTAACCAAAATTATAATTTTTTACCATATTATTCAATTTTGAATAACTATCAATAACAATATTTACAATTGAATCATTCCAACATAATCACAAAAATCACAATCATCTTAATTAATATCAATATCATAATATGATAGTTATCATTTTCAACCAATAAAATTAAAATTATATAATATCTAAATAATATTTATTTTCTATAATTCCCTATTTTTATGATTTAATAAAATTTTTAAATAAATCATATTAACATTATTAATAATTCATCCATATTATAATAAAATCATTTATTATAATATATTTTAATGAAAATCACAATTTAAAAAATATTCTAGAAAAAATTATTTAGAATTTTCATTATATAAATTTCATTAAAAATATGGATTCTTACGTCACCTCTTAAAAATTTTATACAGTTATAAAAATCTTTGTCTTTTATAAACTACTACACATTAGATTATTTTATTTGAAAGGATGCACACTGCATGAAAAGTATCCTCAATTCCATTAATATAAGAGTCTAAACCCTCGAGAACAATGGATATAATATGAGATTTACTTATAGATCAAGTATTTGAATGATTATTATCTTCTTAGATAAATAATTACAAACCAATTGTCCTATAAACTATCTATCTTATCCTTACTAACTCAACGAGAACCTGATTATTATTTACATAAAAAATATAACTAATTAATGATAACCTCTAATGTTTGAACCATTTTAAGGTAATACAATAGGATTCATTTTTAGCTCATTTTTGTTGTGTAAATATATATTTTTCAACTGATTATGTCTCCCAATCATTAGGAATGGTGAAAAAACATCATCTAGGAAAAAAAAATTCGAACATAAATTAAATTATTATTATTAATATATGCATATGAATTTCTTTTTCATGTTACTAATAATAAATCATACACTAAATACTATCTGATTTATTTCACCCTATTATAGAACCCCAATGGATTTTTACATCATGTAGGTATATTATAAAAATTATAGAGGCCACAAAATAGGGATGTTTATTCTTAGACAACCATTATTGATTTTTCTTATTTATGTTCTGCTCTATATTTATATATATAATTATCTTACCAACACAAATTTAATCCTTATTTTCTATTATTATAAAATTTTTCCTAAAAATAATATGATATAGTTTTTTCTCAACAATACTCAAATGGTACCATATCATTAGTTGGAGATAAAAATTAGTATATACCTAAAATCACACCTCAAAATGCCACATGATAGAAACCATTTCCATGTTTATAAGTAACTAAAATCAGAGACATTACCACCAAGATTTGAAATCTGCAAAAAGAAACTCTTCAAAACAGTAATAAGATGAATATAATTTTTTAAATAAGAAAATTAATTTAATATTACCCTATTTATTAATTACCAACTCAGAAACCCTTATAACATAGTAAAAAAACCTAAATAACTCCCTCATATAATGATCCATAGACTCCAAATAATTACATTTAAAACCATACAGATGACCCTCATATAAATCTATAAAAATAAAATTAAACATTTGATGTGAATATATAAATACATATTAAGTTTCCCCCAAAACTCTCTAGTGTTAATGTGAATGAATCACACTAATACATCAATTAATAAATAATATAAAAAATTAATCATCGTTGTGTTTTTATGTCCACATACTACTCGCTAAAAACACCCTCAAAGCGGTTTTCTAATTATAACAAAAAAGATTATTTGGTGTCCCTAACTGGTGTATTATCACATCCAATAGGAAATACATTATTTTTATCGCAAATTCAATCATGGGAAATGAAATACTTTTGAATTATAAATTATTATTTTTATACTGAAATCAATCAATCAACACTATGTCACACCCACTCATGAATAATATATGGGGATTAGGTACTAAATAATGAGTGCACATGAATTCATAAATAATATAAACATATAATTATTAATTATAATATAATTAAATTTAGATATTTAAACCGTAAATCTCTACTATATATAATTAATTATATCTAATCACAATATTCCTATGAGAACCATATTTTTAACACCAATGGTAATAATGATAACATTAAATTCCCTCAGAGAACTATCAATAATAATAATATTCTTATGATTACAAAAAATAACTATCAATAGTAAAAATATTAATTTTATTGCATAGAATGTATCACGAAGAATATTGAATAATAATATTATTATTATTATAATTTTCTACAATTTATTTCAAACCATCAAGAAACAAAATACTCTAGAGATTAACAAAATTTTATGAAACATTCATCAAGGGAACACATCAAGTAATCCAATAAAAGGTTTTCATCCTTGTTCGATGTCATAATAATTTTTCGGTTTCACTTTTTTCTTCATAATTTTATATCATATTACCATATACATTTCCATTAATTATAATATTAATATTAATTAATGAAAATTATAATCACTATACAAAATATGAATCATCAATAATGTTTAACAATATTGATAAATATTCATAATTAAATAATCATCAAAAAACAATTATAAAACAACCATTATCAAGAAAATTCTATCATTAATAATAATTCAATAAAAAATATTTATCATCATTGATTTATGAGATGACACAACCTTACACATTACATATTATTATGACCTTAAACTGAAATTCAATTTCTTACACTCGAAAAGATATTCTAGGATAATAGTTTTAGGGAATTAGGTGGAAACTATAACATATTAACCACATATATTAAAATTTTGACACTACCACATTATTTCAATTTTTTAAAAAATATAAAACATTTAACGAAAAGTAGGAATCCTTTACATGAAAAATATTCCTTAATTTCAACATGACATATTCCATTCCTTAACCAATCCATAAACCATAAGAAATAAAATTTACAATGTGGGATGATAATATAAATATCATTAAGGTACAAATAAAAAAAATTCCTTATATTTAGTGAAACATATAAAAACCCATGAAAAACATGTACATCAAAAACATACATTTTTAACTGAAAGAGAAAATATATTCATTTATAAAAGATTATTATCATAAAATTTTAAATGAAATTATTTCTAGGAAAACTAATTAAAAATAATAGAAAAATAATTTATATAAGGACACAACCATTGAAATTTTATAATATTGAGTTAAGTTAAGAATTCTTATTTTATCACATTGAGGAACTTTTCATGTTATAATTTTTAGATAATTGGTCCATAATTTATACGTAACAAGTCAAATATTAAAATTTATAAACATCAACCCACTATCCATTGTTCTCTCAAAATAAAATCTTTTAAAATGAATCATGGTTTCATTTCATGTTAAATTGTCATAGTTTTTAACTTGATCCCATGATTTTCTATGTTCTCCATTACATCCTATGAAAAATATTTTCAATCATGAGAAGAGCATAAAAATATTAGTAATGGATACCCAATGATGGAGAACTGTTATTCTTGTGAAAATATGTAAACCCTGAATACTCTATCATAATATAATAATTTTCACCTTTAATAAGTAGTAAATACCCTCCTAAAAAAAATTTAACTTCTTATCCATTTTTGAAGCAATAATATTAACAAAAAACCAATAGGAGGAATATATATTGTTGGATCGAATAAGTAGATGTATATGTATATTAGATGGAACAATACAAGAGGGGGTGAATTGTAGGAATAAAGACTTTTTATTTAAACACTTAAGAGATTAGTTTAAAAGGACTTAAACTAATACAAATACAAACACCCACAATTGTATTGAATATAAATGGTATGATGTAATGTAATACTAATAAAATGTAAAACAATTGTATTCGAGATGAACACAATAATCATAGTAATATAAAGATGAATGATTCTACCTTAAAGCGTATATAATCAATCAATACAATATGTAATTGAATGATTTTAATTGAAACAATTACAATTGAATATGTAAAGAAGAATGGAAACAATACAAATTCCTTTCTAATACAAGTATCAGAAGAAAAGTAAAAATATTATAATTATTTTGACCCAAAGAGAAGGGTTATCCTTTCACCTAGGATTAAAGGTCTGTCTCACCAACACCCTGGTAAGCCCTCGATATGATGATTGGAACATCAGTCTCCCTATCCCCGGCAGCCCTCAATATGATGATCGGACCGTCCATCTTCCTATCCCCGGATGCCCTCAATTTTGTAGGTAATCGGCACCTTTGACTTTCAATTACTAGAAATCCATCGATATGATGATCAAACGCACAAAGTAGATGACAGAAGTCACAATGTCTCCATATATAACTTGATAGAATAATAGATATGCAGTTGTTCCCCAGTATCACTTTTTCAGCTTCAAATGACCTCCTATTTTTAGGCCTCGGGTTCCAACAGTCATGTTGCCTCCAACGGTCATATTTCTCCGAAAAACGTGGAGGGACATGGACACCTTGCATCATAACGGTCATATTGAAACTGAAAGCATGACATCGTTTGGATTAGTTTGTAACTAACTCAACGACATCGTATTGGATAAAACAAGATATATGAATATGATAAACAATAGTATGATTAATATGAAACAAGTGTTTTTTACAAAGTACCAAAACAAGTGATGAAAGTATGAATAGTAGAGTGAGTACGATACAATTGAAAGAGTCAGTACGATACGATTGAAAAGGTCTATATGATACAATTGACAGATTCAGTACGATACAATTTACAAGGTCAGTACGATACGATTGACATGGTCAGTATGATATTATTGACAGAATCAGTACGATACGATTGACAAGGTCAGTATGATACTATTGATAAAGTCAGTATGATTAAAAACGCATTTGTGATTTCCAAAAAAAGATATAGAAGTCAAAAGAGAACTTTTGACTCAACAATCTCCCCCTTTTTGGAAAGCACAACTCACTATGTAAATATAACTAGAAATACTTATCTCCCCTGAGTTATTGGAAACTCTTCTGAATATGAATTTGAATACAACTAACTCCCCCTTAGGTGTAAACTTTCCTAAGGATTGTATTAATATATTTTCTTTGGGTTTTAAGAATTTGATTAATCCAATCTCCCTTTGTAAAACATTCTCCCCATTTATAACACATTCTCCCCCATTGTGGTTTAGAAAAAGAATGGGGTAACTTTGATTTGCCTGAAAGGTTTTGAGAAAATAATTGCAGGACAAAAGAAAAGAATCATAAAAGTTATTACAATGAAAAGAAAGGTTCCAAAGGAAAACAATTACACCAGTCATTTTTTTTCTCTTTCCCTTTCCTTCTTTATGAGCTCATGAAGAACAGCTTTCATCTTCTTGATTTCTTTCATGCCTACAGAAATTGAATCACCCTGAGATCTGAGAAGCTCTTGTTGGTCCGAAAAAATATGATCTTGATTCTTGATAGTCTCCTATTGGACTCTGATTACTTCCTCAAGGGTATCAATTCTATCTAGCAGATTCTTGTTATATTTGGATAACACATAATTTTGTTTCTTCAACAAAACCATTTCATCCTTGAAAGATGAAACCGTCGAGAATTCAGATTGAAAATAATTCATTCTCTCTTGCAATTCATTCACTCAAGGAATATCGGCTCCATGAGTTAACTAATTCATCCTTTCAATAGTTTCTTTTTCAAAATTTTTAAAGGCAATAACAAGATCATTTTACAACCGCCTTATATCTTCAGTTGCTATCTCATGGTCATTCACCGAGCTTTCGGTTTTATATGACCAATTGGTCATCCTGTTGCAATCTTTCTTATGAGTAGACGAGGTTTCAAAAAGAACATTCAAATCGGCTTCAACTGACAAAACTTTCTTTCTCAACTCTCTTACAGAACCAAACATCTTTTTCTTATTGTCAGTAATGAAATCAATTTTCCCTTCCAGCCTGGGAAGGTATGAATGGTCTTTTCAACAGTTCTTAAAACATGATCAATATAATCACTCTTCTTGAGAGATATTGTATATTCTGAATCAGTATCCTCATTGTACTAAGGCAATTCATTTGAACGGCTTGAGTCAACCAAATTTTGTTTTCCTTTTTCTTTTTGTTTCTCTTTTCTTTCTTCTACTTTGTCACTGATGACAATAACATTTTCAGTAAGAGAAGATTTATCACCATTCTTTACATGAGGGGGTGTTTTATCTGAAGTTTCAGAAGTATCAAAAGGTGCTTGATCGGTATGAGGGGTTTGTTGAACACCTTCATAATGAATTTGAACCGATTCCTCCCTACTCTTCTTCGAACACTGAAGGAATTCTATAAGAAAATCTCCTTCCTCTTCTTCCACTTCTTCTATATCTTCCATCACTTGTTTTCCTTTTTCTTTCTCAGGAAGACTCTGTATGATGGGCTCTTGATGCACTTCTATGGTAAGTTGAGCACTAGATTCCTCAACTGCTTTCAAGAGAATTGAAGCATGAAATTCTTGTGCTTTTCTTTTCAGAAGAACCTTCTTCTTCTATTTTTCCTGAAGGGTATCCTCAACCCTTAATCTCTCAGCAAAGGCTTCGGCTGGGTCAAGCCCAAATGTTCGATCACCTTCCTTTCTCTGTTCCTTATATTTCTCCATTGGGCTACGACCTCCATACTTTACTTAGGCTTCTCCTTTAGCTTTGAGCTGGTTTGCGGGTCAGACATTTGAGGAACAAAAAAAGAAGTAATGTCTTTGGTTGGCATAGGTGCCGATTGATTTTGAGCCGATTCAGCCTCTATATCTCTTATAAAAAGTTTTGAATTTGGATCAAAACAAACATTCATCTTTTTCATCTTACTTTTACTAATCCATGATGGCTTCAAGTCTATCAGGTTTCCTTTCAATGGAATGTTTCAAAACTTCATGCTCTCAAGAATAAACTTTTTAAGGATGGATGGATACATAATCATTTGGGAAATAATCCCTCCTGTCTTGACATTCTTAATGGTTTCAAAAACATACCCCATGAGATTTACTTTTCTTATGATTACAAGATAGTCAAGAATAAAAAAAATAGAAACTTTCAGTGTTTCTCTATCCCCTTTCATTGGGATAAGAAAACCTTTCATCCATAAAGTCACAAAAGGATTGTCTGGAGAAAGATGAGTCACTTTTCTCTTCTCTTCATTTATATCAAACAAAAACATCTCAGTACTTTCTCTATTAAACGTACCAACTTCCTATGGTATTTTATCAGATGGACAGAAAGAATCCCCTTCTATTGGGACATTCAGAAAATGAGCCTCTTGTTTCACAGACATAGACAACTTTCTATCATACACAGAAAAATTGATAGTCATGTCTTTGTCGAAAGATACGGTTTTATAGAACTGACTGACATCATCATAGAAAACCATAACTTGAGAAAATGGTCTTTCAACAGATAAATGTTCCCATCCATGAAACAGAATGATTCTTCTAATTTTGGAATCATACGAATCAAAAAAGTCCCAAGAAACTAACCTTTCTCTGAAAAAGTCTTTCTCTGTAAAAGTCATTGAAGTCATTTCGGCAGGAGTATTAGCAGAGGACTGAGACATATAGATGATCTCAATGAAAGATCTTACGATGATTTAAAACCAGTGGAGCAGAGATTCACCTCAAAACCAGAAAAACCAATGTGGGTTTGGGGACGGGAGGGGATATTTATAGGGGATATTGGGGTGACCGTTGATCTTCTACGGTCAGTATTAGAGGGAAACAATCAATGGTCAGTATTAAAACGAAAGAATTTTTTTTTTAAAAAATAGAATGTACATGAAGGAGAACGTAAGGTTATTGTTGGTTTTAGTATAATTCAAAATAAAAAACAAACGTACGAAGTAAAATAATACTATTAATCGTCATACCGATGGAAAACAAAGTCATTACCATGAACTGACAAGCTGATGGAAAACAATCTTGTTACCATGACCTGACAAGCTGATGGGAAACATTCTCGTTACCATGAAATGACAGGCTGATGGAAAACAAGCTCGTTACCATTAACTGACAATCCGATGGAAGAAAATATTGTTACCATGAACTGACAAGCCGATGGAAAACAATCTTGTTACCATGAACTGACAAGCCAATGGAAAACAATCTCATTTCCATGAACTGACAAGCCGATGGAAAACAATCTTGTTACCATGAACTGAAAAGCTGATGGAAATGAAATTCATTACCATGACCATTCAATACGATTGAAAAGAAATCCATTACCATGATCGGTCGATACGATGGAAAAGAAATTCATTACCATGATCGGTCGATACCATGGAAAATAAATTCATTACCATGATCAGTCGATATGATGGAAAAGAAATTCATTACCATGATCGGTTGATACGATGGAAAAGAAATTCATTACTATGATCGGTCAATACGATGGAAATGAAATTCATTACCATGATCGGTCGATACGATGGAAAATAAATTCATTACCATGATCAGACAGTATGATGGAAAAGAAAATAATTACTATCATCGGACAATACGATGGAATAGAAAATCATTACCATCATTGGATAGTATGATGGAAAAGAAAATCATTACCGTCATCAGACAGTACGATGGAAAAGAAAATCATTACCATCATCAGACATTACGATGGGCAGAAAGGTGTATAAAAATAAAACTGTCAGTACGATAAACAAATAGGTATATATTAGGATAAAACTTTCAATACGATAAAATAAAATAAAAAAAATAGAGAAAAGAAAAACACTGAGAGAAATGTTCTCCCCCTTTCTAAGAGGAGTTATTTAATGTTAGGAGAATTTTAAAACATGAAGTAGATATGAATGATTATTTTAATTTAATCATTCCTATCTTTTGTTTTATAAACTCAAACCTATCGGAAGGTAATGGTTTTGTAAAAATGTAATAACGTTGTTCTTGCGTTCCGATAAATTGTAGAATAATATCCCCTTTTTGTGTGTGATACCTAATAAAGTGATGCCTAATATCTATGTGTTTTGCACGAGAGTGATGTGAAGGGTTCTTTCTAAGAGATATGGAACTAGTATTATCACATAGAATTTGAGTTTTGGAGAAAATCAATCCATAGTCAGTGATTGTGTGTTTCATCAACAACACTTGAGCACAGCAACTTTGAGCTGCTATATATTCAGCTTCAGTAGTGGATAGTGCTACTGAGTGTTGTTTCTTACAGGACCAAGAAACCAGAGAACCTCCTAAGAAATGACATGTTCTAGATGTATTTTTTCTATCCATTCTACAACCACCAAAGTCAGCATCTGGAAAAAAATTTAAAACAAAATCATCTCCTGAAGAATAAAATAGACCTAGATCCATAGTGCCTTTTAAATATCAAAAGACTCTCTTTACGGATTTTAAATGAGACTCTTTTGGATTAGATTGGTATCTCACACATAAGCATACAAAAAGCATTAAGTCGGGTCGACTAGCTGTCAAGTATAGAAAAATTCCTATCATACCTCTAAAGATTGTTTGATCTACTGGTTTCCCGGTTTCATCAAGATCAAGTGTATTTGAGGTACCAATTGGAGTGCTAATACATTTAGCCTTTTCATAACCATACTTTTTGAGTAAATCTTTTATATACTTATGTTGATATATATATGTTCCGTTTGGATTTTGAGAAATTTTAAAACCTAAAAAGAATGTTAAATCACCCATCATACTAATTTAAAACTCAGATTTCATTAAATTGTCAAAATAATCAATTAAAGATTTCCGAGTTGATCTGAATATTATGTCATCAACCTAGATTTTGACAATCAAGACATTTTTGTTTTCCATTTTTATAAAAAGGGTTGGATCTTTTGTACCTTTTGTATAATTGTTTTGCAATAGAAATCCTATAAGTCTATCATACCATGCTCTGGGGGCTTGTTTAAGACCATATAGAGCCTTGGTAAGTTTAAAAACATGATCAAGATGTTTTGGGTCTAGAAAACCAGAAGGTTGTTCGAAAAAAACATCTTCTATAACAAAACCATTTAGAAAAGCATATTTTACATCCATTTGAAATAGTTTGAAATTAAAGTATACTGCAAAGGCTAATAGAATACAAATAGATTCAAGTCTAGCTAGAGGATTATATGTTTCTTCATAGTCTATTATCTATTGTTGATTATAGCCCTTAGCAACAAGTCTTGCTTTATTTATTACAATGATTTCATTTTTATCACATCAATTTCTGAAAACCCATTTTACACCAATTACAGTTGTTTCATTAGGTCTATCAACTAAAGTCCAGACTTGATTCCTTTCAAATTCATTTAGGTCATCTTTCATTTCATTGATCCAATCATCATCACCTAAGGCCTCACTTGGACTTTTAGGTTCAAATAGGGAAAGAAAACCAAGATTTTCTATTTGATTTCTTAAGGAATTTGTGGTCCTTACAGGTTGATTTACATCACCAATGATGTTAACACTGGGATGATCCCTAAGAAACAATTGATTTGGGTTTTGTAAAACCTGTTAATCAACATATTGTAGAAAATCTTCTGTGGTAAATGTTTCAGAAGTATCTTCTTGAATATTTTCCTTATTAGAAGGATATTCTATCAAAGGTTGATAATCTGTTTTTGAAAACACATCTGAGGATATAGGTTTGGATGATTTAAAAACAAAAGGATCAGATTCATCAAATTTCACATGTACTATTTCCTCAATAGTACATGTATTTTTATTGAAAACTCTATAAGACTTAGAAGTTGTGGACTAACCTAGAAATATTCCTTCATCAGATTTTGGTGAAAATTAGTGTAGATTATCTTTTGTATTCAGAATGTATACTTTGCACCCATAAACTTTGAAGTATAAAACATTAGGTTTTCGGCCAATCCATAACTCATAAGGTGTTTTATTATGAAATGGTCTAGTTAAAACACGATTTATAGAATAGCAAGTAGTACTAATAGCTTCAGCTCAAATGTGCATAGCAATTGAGTATTCACTGAACATGGTTCTAGTTATTTCCTGAAGAATATGATTTGTTCTTTCAACCACACCATTTTGCTGAGGAGTTCATGGAGCTGAGAAATTGTGAGTAATACCTTTCTTACTAAAAATTTTCAAATTCTGAATTTTTAAATTCACCTCCATGATCACTATAAATAGTTTTCAATGGTAGGTTTTTCTCATTTTTAACTTGGGCTCTAAATTTTTTCAAATAGGAAAAGGCTTCAGATTTATTTGTAAGAAAATAGACCCATGTAAATATAGTAAAGTCATCAACTAAAACAAATACATAGTATTTTCCTCCAATGCTTCCAGTTTGTGTGGGACCAAAAAGATACATATGCGCTAGCTGTAATGCATTAGAAGTTGAAACTTCATTAATTGATTTAAAGCTAGTTTTATGTTGCTTTCGAAATTGACAAGGATCACAGACTTTTGAAGAATCATATATAAGGTCTGCTAGTCCCTTCACAAGTCTTTTCTTTCAATGATTACTAAGGTTTCTCAGATTACAGTGTCCTAGTCTTCTATTCCATAGCCATGATTGGTCTTCTATTGTAGGTAAGAAAGGTATGTTTTGGCTCCTAAGGTCTTCCAAGTTAATAGTGTAAACATTATCTTGCCTATGAGCAGATATAATGAACTCATCCTTGGAATTGTAGACTATACACTTATCATTTCTGAAATTCACAAGGTAACCTTCATCACATAATTGAATTATGCTGATGAGGTTGTTCCTAAGACCATTAACAATCGAAACGTTTTAAATAATAACTTTTCCAAGAAAAACAATATTTCCTATACAAACAATATTTCTTTGAGCATTATCTCTGTAAGTAACTTTTCCACATTTTGTTTTTATAACCTTTTCAAAGAGATCTTTGTTTCTGGTCATGTGTCGAGAAGAACCACTATCCATCACTAGTGCAGAAAACGTTTTTTACGTCACTATTTTTTATGTCGGTTATATAAACAGACGTCATAATATGTAAAACGAGGTTTTTTACGTCGGTTATTTATTAACCGACGTAAATATTTGTATTCGGTACACCTTTAACGTCGGTTATTATTATAACCGACGTTATTAATCGCGCGGCTTCGTTTTTTACGTCGGTTATAACAATAACCGACGTACAAAACGCGGTTTCCGAAGGCTTTTGTACGTCGGTTATTGAATAACCGATGTAACAAACGCGGTTTTTGAAGGCTTTTTTACGTCGGTTATTTTATAACCGACGTAAAAACAGAATCCGCAGATGTTTTTGACGTCGGTTATTCCATAACCGATGTAAAAAAACGCGGATTTTGAGCCCTTTATAACGTCGGTTATAAACTAACCGACGTAACAAATGAATCGGAGGAAGGTTTTTACGTCGGTTATTGAAATAACCGACGTTATAAATGTTTTTAAAACAATTATCACGTCGGTTATTGAATAACCGACGTGATAACTCATTTAAAAATTTACCCAGACCCGTGGATTGTCATTCGCGAGTTTACCTTCGACAGTCGCGACTCGTCTCTCTCGCGCGTAAACCCGAATCGGCTCGTCCATTTCGTTGGTTTAGATTCGTTTTGCGATCATCGTTTCTCATATTTAATATCCTCGGATCAATCATCTAAACTCGCAGCACTCAGATAATCCTCCCACTCGTTCGTTTTTTTTCGGGGATAGTATATATTTATGTGTTGTGATTTTTTTGTTGAAACTAGCTAAGATTCTTCGATTGCGAACACTTTTAACTCGTTTTGTCACTATAATCTTATTTATCATCCCTAGATCTATTTGTTCGACTTTCAATATTGAGTAATTTTATGATTTCACTAATTTTTCATCGTTTTCTATAAATCCCCGAGAGGGTTGGGGCGTGTCCATTTAGATGGGTTGCCCTTTTACAGTTGTTACTACTTTATTCACACACAACCATGGCATAGGTGCATGGATTTGGGGTCGGGGGGTGTCCAGGGGGGTTTACAATGGGGTGGGTGGGTGTGGGGGGCTGTCCAAGGGTGTGGGTGGGTGTTGGGGGGTGTCCAGGGGGGTGTCCAAGGGGGTAGGGGGTGGGGGGTGGTGTTTAGGAGGGGTGGGGGGCTGTCCAGAGGGTTGGGGGGTGTCCAGGGGGGTGTCCAAGCAGGTCGGGGGTGGGGGGTTGTGTCCAGGAGGGGTCGGGGTGCTTTCTAGAGGGGTCGGGGGCTGTCCAGAGGGGTTGGGGGGTGTCCAGGGTGGTGTCCAAGGGGATGGGTGGGTGTGGGGGGCTGTCCAAGGGGGTGGCGGCCTGTCCAGAGGGGTCGGTGGAGTGTCCAGGGGGGTGTCCAAGGGGGTGGATGGGTGTGGGGGGCTGTCCAAGTGGGTGGCGGCCTCTCCAGAGGGTATTTGGGGTTGTCCGGGTGGGTGGGGGGCTTCCCAGAGGGTTGGGGGATGTCCAGGGGGGTGTCCAAGGGGGTAGGGGGTGGGGGGTGGTGTCCAGGAGGGGCGGGGGGCTGTCCAGGGGGGTTTACAAGGGGGTGGGTGGGTGTGGGGGGCTGTCCAAGGGTGTGGGTGGGTGTTGGGGGGTGTCCAGGGGGTGTCCAAGGGGGTAGGGGGTGGGTGGTGGTGTTTAGAAGGGGTGGGGGGCTGTCTAGAGGGTTGGGGGGTGTCCAGGGGGTGTCCAAGCAGGTCGGGGGTGGGGGGTTGTGTCAAGGAGGGGTGGGGGTGCTTTCTAGAGGGGTCGGGAGCTGTCCAGAGGGGTCGAGGGGTGTCCTGGGTGGTGTCCAAGGGGATGGGTGGGTGTGGGGGGTTGTCCAAGGGGGTGGCGGCCTGTCCAGAGGGGTCGGTGGGGTGTCCAGGGGGGTGTCCAAGGGGGTGGATGGGTGTGGGGGGTTGTCCAAGTGGGTGGCGGCCTCTCCAGAGGGTATTTGGGGTTGTCCGGGTGGGTGGGGGGGCTGTCCAGAGGGTTGGGGGATGTCCAGGGGGTGTCCAAGGGGGTAGGGGGTGGGGGTGGTGTCCAGGAGGGGCGGGGGGCTGTCCAGGGGGGTTTACAAGGGGGTGGGTGGGTGTGGGGGGCTGTCCAAGGGTGTGGGTGGGTGTTGGGGGGTGTCCAGGGGGGTGTCCAAGGGGGTAGGGGGTGGGTGGTGGTGTTTAGGAGGGGTGGGGGGCTGTCTAGAGGGTTGGGGGGTGTCCAGGGGGGTGTCCAAGCAGGTCGGGGGTGGGGGGTTGTGTCCAGGAGGGGTGGGGGTGCTTTCTAGAGGGGTCGGGGGTTGTCCAGAGGGGTCGGGGGGTGTCCAGGGGGGTGTCCAAGGGGATGGGTGGGTGTGGGGGGCTGTCCAAGGGGGTGGCGGCCTGTCCAGAGGGGTCGGTGGGGTGTCCAGGGGGGTGTCCAAGGGGGTGGATGGGTGTGGGGGGCTGTCCAAGTGGGTGGCGGCCTCTCCAGAGGGTATTTGGGGTTGTCCGGGTGGGTGGGGGGGCTGTCCAGAGGGTTGGGGGATGTCCAGGGGGGTGTCCAAGGAGGTAGGGGGTGGGGGGTGGTGTCCAGGAGGGGTGGGGGCTGTCCAGAGGGGTCGGGGGGTGTCGAGGGGGGTTTACACATCGATTTGTTTTATATTTCAAAATTGTTTACATTCAAATTATGATTTTTTTCATATAAAAATATATTTCTCTTATCTAAAAAATATATATATTTTTTCTATTTGTTATAGGTAATAATGAGTCGAAGTTGGATTACGGCACATCGAATGAGCAATGAATATGAGGAAGGTGTTGATGCCTTTTTGTAATTTGCTAAACGAAATGTTCCAAGTAGTGACATTTTTTTCTGTCCATGCCTGAAATGTCTGAATATGAAGAAGATGAAAAGTAGAGAGATAAAAGATCAGCTGATTTGTCATGGTTTCAATCCGAGTTACAACCCTTGGATTTGGCATGGCGAAACTAGAAAGAATGTCACTGATGATAATGAATCGCAAGATGGTAACTCCGATGGAATTGAAGAAATGATTCGCGATATTGTAGCAGAACAAATTGAGAAAGAACCGACAGTTTCACGTCTATATGGTGATGCCGAAAAACCATTATATCCTGGTTGTACAGATTTTACGGTTTTTTCGGCGGTGTTAAGATTGATTAACCTGAAGGCAAAACATGGATGGAGTGACAGAAGTTTTACAGAGCTTCTACAATTGATGAAAGACATTCTTCCAAAAGATAACGATCTTCCAGATTCACATTATAAGGCCAAAAAAATATTATGCCCGATGGGATTGGGATACAGGAAAATACATGCCTGTCCGAATGACTGCATTATATATAGGAAGGAATATGAATTTCTGAAAGAGTGTCCTAAATGTGGGACATCACGGTATAAGGTGAAAGAAAAATCACAAGCTGATGTAGAGATTACAAAGCTCCCTTCAAAGGTATTTTGGTATCTTCCTATAATTCCTCGTTTCAAACGTTTATTTGCTAATTCACATGATGCAAAAAGGTTAAGATGGCATGCTGATGAGCGGGTATGTGATGGACAAATACGTCATCCAGCTGATTGTCCACAATGGAAGAAAATTGATGCCCAGTACCCTACATTTGGAAATGAAATTAGAAATCTGAGACTAGGCTTGTGCACAGATGGAATGAATCCATACCGAACCCTCAGTAGCACACATAGTTCATGGTGGATCACCTGTTGGCCGGTGGTGGATCACCTGTTGGCCGGTGGTCCAGAACACAGCTCTGTCTGGTCCACCGGCCGACCGGTGGTCCAGAACACAGCTCTGTCTGGTCCACCGGCCGGCCGCTGGATCACCACCGGCCGGCCGGTGGACCAGACAGAGAGCCTTCCTCTCTGTCTGGATCACCAGCGGCCGGCCGGTGCTGAGCCAGCGGCCGGCCGGTGGTCCAGACAGAGAGGAAGGCTCTCTGTCTGGTCCACCGGCCGGCCGGTGGTGATCCAGCGGCCGACCGGTGGTCCAGACAGAGGAAGGCTGTCTGGTCCACCGGCCGGCCGGTGGTGAGCCAGCGGCCGGCCGGTGGCACCAGGCAGTGGGCAAGTCGACTGCCTGGGTCCTCCGGCTGGCCGGTGTGCTCACACCGGCGGACCGGTGGACTCAGTGAGTCCACGTTTCAGCTTTCTTGGGCCAACACTTTGGCAACCTTTTGCCTGTGTTTACCATGTTTATCATTGTTTAACATGCTTACCATATTACCAATGTTTACTATTATGTAATTTAGTACACTTTTCTATTTGTGAACTAATATTTGTTTTTTTGATTTGAAGGAAAATGACAGATCAATCAGTTGATCAGCCACATGATTCTGGAGATGAGCATATTGGTCATACATCTGGGGAGGAACATTCACATGCTCCTATTACGAAAAAGAGTTCAAAGGTTGGTAAGCGTGGGTGCACACGTTTACCAAAATTATCACTTGCCCGTACGAAGGAGGAGAGGATAGTCGTGGAGTTTGATGATGATGATCTTCCTAGAGGTCCAAATGCTAAAGATTTGAAGGGTTTTGTAGCAACTCAGGCTAAGAGCAAAGTAAGCATTCTCTATGATGATTGGAGAAGTGTGGATAAGGCAATAATTTCTCAGCTGTGGGAGACCATTTTGGTAAGATCTTTTGCTATTGTTTGACTATTCTTTAAATGTTTCTAGTATATATAATATTTTTAACCTCTTTTTTATCAGATGACATTTGATATTCCTGACACTGGAGGAGTCAGGAAGAAATGCTTATCGTTGGCTGCTAGGAGGTGGAGGGATTTCAAATCAACCCTCTCATCTGATTTCATTTATGGTCATAGGAGTCGTGAGAATCCATGTCGTATATATCCTTTTATAGATGAAGACACATGGAGACAATTTTTTGAAAGTAGAAGAAAAGAATCATTTTTGGTAAGGGCAATGTAAACTTTTATAAGCTTTCTTATATAAATGATCTTATTATTGTTTTGTTAATGATTACTTATTCTTAATTTACAGCAAACAAGGAAATCTCATCAAGAGATCCAATCTAAAAATGTATACCCTCATAGTTTATCTCGGGGAGGGTATGCATTATTGGAAGAACAAATGATGGCAGAAAAATTTCAGCAACTAAGAGCTGAGTCTTCAAGCTCTGGAGAGGTGGCCCCTCCATCCCCTCCATCTAGACATGAGAAATGGAAAAGAGCTCGGAAGGGCAAAAAAGGACAATATCTTTCGGAAGAATCGAGACTCGTAGTTGAGAGGATTGTAAGATATCTATTTTATTTATTTATGTTTACTATTTTCGTCATATATTTCCAATCATTATAGAAATGTTAAATTAATTATTACAGGACTCTCTTGAGGAGCAGAGTTCACAGGGGACATTTACACCATCTGGGAGGGAAGATATTTTATCTGTGGCATTGGGAAAGCCCGAACATCCTGGCCGTGTAAGAGGATATCCAGCAGGTGTATCGGTAAGAAAAGTGTTGCCACGTTCCTCAACTTCTAACGTTGAGGGAGTTTATAAAAAAAAATAGAATCCTTGGAGGCTGAAGTCCATAATATTAATGCGACAATGGAGGACAATATTAGAGCATCGGTGCAGTTAATGTTTGCAGACTTGCAAAGACAATTTCAGGGTGCAGCTCCCACTCCACCTCTCCCAGTAGCTCCCACTCCCCCACCTCAGCCTGCGGACCCCATTTTTGATCCTCCTCCTCCGCCGCAGCTACCTACTTATTGTGAGTTGTATGTTGATGATCCTCAACATCATATAGTTGCATATGGGATGGTATATTGTATAGGAGATACAGTTCATCATCAACAGTTAGAGGTAGAGAATCAGAGGGTCACTATACAGGATATTATAGATAGATTAGCTCGGATACCATTACCTACAGATGAGGTGACGACAGTTGGACATAGTATCGGCCATTTTTTACTTTGGCCATCCAGACTTCTTCGACTCATTACCATAGAGGTATGGATGTTATATCTTTTATTTTATATTTTTAGTAATGTTTTATCATTTGAAAACTAATATATTTTTCAATTTATTTTTACAGGAATACTTCAAAGGTAAAGAAATACTGTATAGACAACAATAAAGACAGATAGCTATGACATCAGATGCAGATACTAGCAGTCTTGACAAATTGTCAAGATATTCAAATTTGTTGGCGGATCATTATGACTTTACAATGGAAGCTCATGTCTGTGGACGTGAACTATGTGTGGGGATTATGAAAACTGATATCATGGAGTTTGTCACTGGAGATAAGTTGGGCATCAACGTGGTGAAAATTTTTATCATGTAAGTCTTAACACCTTTTCCTTGCGTTATATTTATTAAAAATGTATACTTATGTCTGCTTTGTATTAGGTATCTGTATAAAATTTGTGAGAGGAATGAGCTGACAGATGTATATGGATTCGTGGACCCACAATTGATTTCCCCTGAAGCATGTGCATTGGATGAGGAACAAAGAATGCTTTATATTGCTGATAGATTTGAAAAGAATGTAATCACACAGTGTTGGATTATGCCTTTTTGTGAGAGGTATGAAACACATCCCTCTCAAAGAGTTAATTATCTTTTAACATAAAAAACCACTAACGTTAAATTTCCTTTTATCAGGGATCATTGGATGTTAGGGGTTTTTTTCCCTAGGGAGAAAACACTTTATTGGATATGCTCTCTCCATGATGATGTGCGAGAAAGTTTTAAGAATATATTGGAAACGTAAGTTTCAATTTCACAATAGTTTTATATATTATAATGAATTTTAAATTTACCCCATTCGTATTATTTTCTAACAGGGCATGGGTCCACTTTCGAAAAAGCGCAAAGAAAAGGAATTTCAAGATCAAATTTGTACATGCGAAGGTAAATATCCATTTATAATTTGTAAATTTTGATTTATTACATAAAAATAATATATTGAATTTACACTCATTCAAACAGAAATGTCATGAGCAACAAGGCATCATCGAATGCGGATATTACATGTTAAGATTTATGTATGAAATAATAACAACTGGGATAGTTCTGAGTTTTGACCTGGTAAGATTTCCTCTTTCTCATAATATTTCAATTTGATTTATTCATTATACACGTTGACTACTATCCTTTTCCTTTGTAGCTTTTTGATGACCCTCAACCCTTTACTGCTGAATATATCAAACACTTACAAGTGGAGTGGTCAAATTATTTTACAGGTTTGATTGACTTTTAGTTGTTTGTAATGTAAAATGTAATTTTGAATATTGTCAATGTAATTGTGTATTTCGTAGTCGTTTAGGTTGGATTTAGTTTTTTTTGAAGTTGACAGTGTAAGTTTTGAATGTTATATAAGTGAATGTTTAATTTTTCTCTACTTCTTGTTTTGGTCTACTGTTGATGGTTTTTCTGGTCTGGATTTTGGTATGGGGGGAGAGGTTCCAAGGGGGTGGGTGGGTGTTTGGGGGGTGTCCATGGGATATGGGAGGGGTGTCCAAGGTGTGTTTGGGGCTGTCCTAGGGGTCGGGGGGGGGGGTGTAAATGAGGGTGGGGGGTGTCCAAGGGGTGGGGGGTGTCCAAGGGATATGGGAGGGGTGTCCAAGGTGTGTTTGGGGCTGTCCAAGGAGTCGGTTGGGTGTAAATGAGGGTGGGGGTGTCCAAGTGGTGGGGGGTGTCCAAGGGATATAGGAGGGGTGTTTGGGGCTTTCCAAGGGGATGGGGGGGTTTCCAAGGGGTAGGGGGGTTTCCAAGGGGTCGGGGGGGTGTCCAGGGGGTGGGGGGCTGTCCAAGGGGTGGGGGGGTGTCCAAGGGGTGGGGGGTGTCCAAGGGATATGGGAGGGGTGTCCAAGGGGTGTTCGGGGGGTGTAAATGAGGGTGGGGGGGCTGTCGAAGGGGTGGGGGTGTCCAAGGGGTGGGGGTGTCCAAGGGATATGGGAGGGGTGTCCAAGGTGCGTTTGGGGCTGTCCAAGGAGTCGGTTGGGTGTAAATGAGGGTGGGGGGTGTCCAAGTGGTGGGGGGGTGTCCAAGGGATATAGGAGGGGTGTTTGGGGCTGTCCAAGGGGATGGGGGGTTTCCAAGGGGTAGGGGGGGTTTCCAAGGGGTCGGGGGGGTGTCCAGGGGGTGGGGGGCTGTCCAAGGGGTGGGGGGTGTCCAAGGGGTGGGGGGTGTCCAAGGGATATGGGAGGGGTGTCCAAGGGGTGTTCGTGGGGTGTAAATGAGGGTGGGGGGGCTGTCGAAGGGGTGGGGGGTGTCCAAGGGGTGGGGGGGTGTCCAAGGGATATGGGAGTGGTGTCCAAGGTGTCTGGGAGTTCTGTCCAAGGGGCCGGTTGGGTGTAAATGAGGGTGGGGGGGCTGTCCAAGGGGTGGGGGGGGGTGTCCAAGGGGTGGGGGGTGTCCAAGGGATATGGGAGGGGTGTCCAAGGGGTCTGGGGAGGGCTGTCAAGGTGTGGGGGGGTGTCCAATGGGTTTTTGAGGCTGTACTAGGGGTCTTTGGGGTGTAAATGAGGGTGGGGGGGCTGTCCAAGGGGTGGGGGTGTCCAAGGGTTGTGGTGGGGCTCCAATGTGGTGGGGGAGGGCTGGTCAGGTTGTTAGGTGGGTATAGATGAGGGTGGGGTTCAGTTGGGGCTTGGGGGAGGGCTGGCATTGTTATTTTTGTTTGGTTTCTGGTTGCTTTTTGGTGAGAGCAGTGTAATTATTTAAAAAAAAAAATTTCTTTCACGTCGGTTATTTTATAACCGACGTGGTAAATAAATCGCCAGAGGTTTATCACGTCGGGTTTTTCTAAAACCGACGTGATAAACCGTTCCCGGGGCTTTTAGCACGTCGGTTCCTAATATAACCGACGTGCTAAAAGGCCTGGGAATCGATTTACCACGTCGGTTATTGGATAACCGACGTGCTAAAACGTTTCCCAGGCCTTTTTATCACGTCGGTTTCTTAAATAACCGACGTGATAATAGGCCAGGGGCAGGGTTTATCACGTCGGTTATGACATAACCGACGTGATAAACGATATCCCAGGCGTTTTATCACGTCGGTTTAGGGAATAACCGACGTGATAAAGCCCCCCCCCCCCCCCCCCCCCCGCGCATATTTATCACGTCGGTTATTAGATGAACCGACGTGATAACCACCGTGATGTTAGGGATATTACGTCGGGTTTTAAATAACCGATGTAAAAAACGTTATTTATAACGTCGTCCGTATTAACGTCGCCTAAAAACCGACGTAAATAATAAAAAATAACCGACGTAAAAAATGTTTTCTGCACTAGTGCATGTACCAAATATTCATATTGGTACACTTCTCATTCCCCTGAAAAATAAATAATTAGTTTTTTGGTATCCAAACATGTTTGGATCCATAATGGATATATAAAAAAATTTTAGGAATCCACATTTGTTTTAAAAATTGGGCTTTATGAAATCCTAAATATTGGGTTTTATTAAGAGAACAAGCTCTTCTCCAGTGTCCTCCACATTGACACTTAGAGCGAAAAGAGGTTTTTTAGGAATAAAATAGTTAGTGCTAAAAATCGATTTGGAACAAGTATAACCATGACCAGAACGATTTCTCAAAGGTCTAATTTGAGAACAAATCTAGTCAAAGTTATCCTTTCCATGAGTAAATGTTTTCAAACTTTTCTTTATGGAAAAAATTTCTGAATTTAGTTTCAAAACAATGTTTTTATCTTCCAAAACATTTGATTTTGAACTAGAGTTATGCTCTAAAACATTTTTCTTTGAAATCACCTTTTCAAGATCCTTAGAAAGTTTATCCTTATTAGATTTGACTATCTCATGGGTTTTTAAAATACTTTCAAAATAAAATGTTTTCTCATCAAGATCCTTATAATGATCTGACACTTCTTTAGTCAAAATTGAAATTCTAGAATTTTCTTTCTCAAGCTTCTTATGGAGTTTGGAATTTTCATTTTTTGAGTAATTTAGAAAATCTAGATACTTCTTAAAAAGAAGGTAATGTATCATCTTCTGATGATGAAGATTCATCGTTTGAAGATTCATAATATCCATTATCAGTATAATTTGCATTTAAATAGTCACTTGTAATAGCTTCAGTATTATATACCTTTTCTATGAGACAATGATCTTTAATTGGTAGACTGGCTATAAGTCCAATATTCCTTTGTCCCAAGGACTCATATTCTGAAGAATCATCTGACGAATCACTACCACTTGCACTCCAAGTATCATTTTCCTTCAATACTTTGTTTGTTTTATAAAACCTTATCTTGTTTCTTTCAGAGTATTTCTCCATTCTGTCTTTCCTCTTCAGTAAATGACAATCAGGCCTAATATGTCCTACTTTCTTACATTCATAACAAGTTACCTTTGAATCTTTCTTATCCTTCCTATCTTTATTTTTAAATCTATATTGTAAGTCTTTCTTTCCCACAATCTTTTTCATCCTTCGAGCAAGATTGGATAGATCATTACCCAAAAGATCACAATCACTTGAATCAGATATAACTTTCTTGGCTTTGGATCTTGTAATCCTTTCATGTGTTTTAGATTTACATGTAAAGGCTACACTTCCATTCCCATTCTTATTCTTGTTGAAATCAACATCTCTTTTCATTCTTGTCTCATGTTTTAGAAGGGTTCAAAAGAGTTCATCAAGAGTAATCTGGGAAACTTTTCTATTTTCATCAATAACTGTCCTTTTTTACTCAAATTCATTTTTCATTTTATCTATAATTTTATCTACTAGAGATTCATCATCAAGGACTTTTTCACCCATGGATTGTAATCTTTTGACAATTGTAATAAATCTTTGTTTGAAATTACATACTGGATCTCCATAAGGAAAAAAAAATCCATGATACTCTGCTCGTAGCATTTCTCTTCTTGTATCTATAACCATGGATGTACCAAAATGAGTGACTTCTAATTTCTTCCAAATATAGTTGGATTCTTCACATGAAGATATCTGGATGTATATATTCCTAGTCATAGAGCATAATAATGTATTGCGTATCTGGTAATTCATTTGATATTCTTGCCTCTCTTGGTTGGTGAAGGTACTGACTTCTTTGCCAGGAATTTTGTAACCTCTAGTAAGCATAATAAATTGTCTACACTAGTATTGATCACAAAAGACTTCATACGATCTATCCTGTACTCATAATCATTCCCATCAAATATTACTGGTCTAGAAGGATTTAGATTGTCAATTGACCCAATATTCATTCCTACCATATTAAAGCGACAATATCTTTTCCACTCCACACGTTAGTGTAGTATGTAAAAATAGAACAAGTAATACAAATTAGTGGAAAACCACCACTGATACCTACTATTGGATTGAATAAGTATATGTATATGTATATTAGATGGAACAATAAAAGAGGGGGGGGGTGAATTTTAGGTTTAAAAACTATGTATTTAAACACTTAAGAGATTAGTTTAAAAGGTCTTAAAATAATACAAATACAAACACCCACAATTGTATTGAATATAAATTGTATGATATAATGTAATAATAATAAAATGTAAAACAATTGTATTCGAGATGAACACAATAATCAGAGTAATATAAAGATGAATGATTCTACCTTAAAGCGTATAGAATCAATCAATACAATATGTAATAGAATGATTGTAATTAAAAAAATTACAAATGTATATGTAAAGAAGAAAGGAAACAATACAAATTATTTTCTAATACAAGCAGCAGCGGAAAAGTAAAAGTATTAAAATTATTTTGACCCAAAGGGAAGGGTTATCCTTTCACCTAGGATAAAAGGTCCGTCTCACCAACACCCTGGTAACACCTCGATACGATGATCGGAATGTATGTCTGCCTATCCCCGGCAGCCCTCGATATGATGATCGGACTGTCCGTCTGCCTATCCCTGGTTGCCCTCGATTTTGTAGGTAATCTGCACCTCTATCATTAAATTACTTGAAATCCCTCGATACGATGATCATACGAACAAAGAAGATGAGAGAAGTCATAGTGTCTATCTCTAGAACTTGATAGAAATAGAGTAATGCCGTTGTTCCCCAGTCTCTACTTTTCAGCCTCAAAAGACCTCTTATTTATAGGCCTTGGGTTCCAATAGTCATGTTGCCTCCAACGGTCATATTTATCTGCAAAACTCAGAGGGACTTGGACACCTGGCATCATAACGGTCATATTGAATCAAAAAGCATGACATCATTTGGATTAGTTTGTAACTAACTCAAAGAAATCATATCGGTTAAAACAAGATATATGAAGATGATAAACAACAGTACGATTAATATGAAAGAAGACTTTTTGACTAAGTACCAAAACAAGTGATGAAAGTATGAATTGGAAAGTTATTATGATACAATTGACAGAGTCAGTACGATATGATTGACAAGGTCAGTATGATACGATTGACAGAATCAGTACGATATGATTGACAAGGTCAGTACGATACGATTGACACAGTCAGTACGATACGATTGACAGAATCAGTACGATATGATTTACAAGGTCAGTACGATACTATTAATAAAGTGAGTACGATTAAAAATACATTTGTGATTTCCAAAACAAGATATAGAAGTCAAAAGAGAACTTTTGAGTCAACATATAACACATAAAATTAACTACTGACATAATTATGCATAAATGGAATAACCATAAAGCTGACTTCCATATATGTCACTATTACAAAATTGAATAACCACGTGCTTGACATCCATACCGAATGCATTGGATGTTATATTTTTACCACCCATCCTTCATTTATCACGGAAGAACCTATACATGGTTTATCAAGTTACCACCTGTGAATGGTCAAAGTACCATTATATAATTATAATAGAATAAAGATTTCTATTTCCAACATTTCACTCATAATATTTCATTTTCAATTATAATAAATAATTTCAAGGTATTGAAATAAAAAATCATATTTTACAAAATATATTAAATACTAAAATACCTAAAAAAGAATTAATGCATGTATCGTTCTTTTAAAATAATTATGTCTTGTATAGGAATCCAAATATAAAATAATGGTTATGGTAGAGAAAAATTCATTTTCTTCAAATACATTAAGAAAACATACTCATTTATATTTTTAAGGAATATTGATCACTCCATAAATAAATCATAAAAAGATTTATTTTTTATAATATATGAATGTAATTAAATTTCATTTGGGTTATTTGTACACCTTAAAAAGACGTTGGGTATATAGAACAAAAATATGTCTCAATGGAATGGGATAAATACGATGTCCCTTACCTCGAGTTTGATTTGTCATGTATGTTATTTTTCTTCTTGAATAATAATAATTAGTTAATTATATAAATGATTAATAATCTTATTAATGATTATTATTCCTTTCCTATCACTTCACACTAGTAATCTAGAGTCAATACTTATTTATTAAATTGATATAAGATATAGGGGATCACACCAGCCATGGTTGATCATTTTATTAGTCTTGGAAAAGTTATTACAAACATGAATTATATATTACATTGGGTATTAACAATAGAAATTGAAAAAATCCTTCCATCCTTGAAAACAATTAATATATTTATTCTTCATAGCATGGGGAAAACAAAAAAAATAAATTGTGATCCCAGATGCATCGTAAGTTCTAGGTACTATGAAATCTATCATGATAAAATTATGAGTAATAAATATGGTGTTACATGTGCACTAAAATATACGTGCATTAGATTCATGTACATATTCATATAATGAATGAGACATAAATATAATATATGATATTAAATTAACTGTACATTTACTATATGCACATGATACAAGAATTTTTCTTTTATGTGATGCATGAATAATATATATATATATATATTTTATTTCACATGAATGATTTATTCATCACTTTGAATAGATTAAAATCATTGCATTAAATAAATTTAATACATTCAATGAATTATACCCAATTGATATAAATTCATATAATGCGTTATAATGTGGGAGAATCAGACATCAGCTATAAAAGAAGATGTGATCCTCAACTACTTGGTGTACATTGTGTGATGTGTATAAAAATAAGATAAAATAACATCTTCCTGATAATTTTTTTATCTCATTTGAGATGTCTCAAAAACACCATCGGATTTTAGTTACCCTCACAATGAATTCTTGGATCCTTTGGCTGGTATACTCCCTCAATTCCATGGTTATTTTGTTCGATAATACTTATGATCTTCCTTAAACACTCATTTGGGAAGGAAAAACTAAATGAATTTCATTAATGATGTCTAGGAACTATATTATATAGTATTATTAATAGAAAATTTTGTTTTATGACAGATTTCTTATGTTTTGGGTTTTTATCCACTTCCAATGATAATAAGAATCCCATTAGTGGTTTCAATGGGAGGCTCTTCAAGACTTATATGTGTTTGAATCACTTGTTTTCACGTAAAAAGGTAAAAACATAATAGTAAACCTGAAGAAGAATTATAAATCCTTACATGAATTTTCTTACAAATTATATGAAAAACTACTTATAGGATAGAGCCTTACATATCTTTTTAGGTTTGATATCATATAATTTAGTTTTCATCTTCTTTGACATCAGTTTTTATTTTTAGGTATGTGCTAGAAAATATTATTTGGAAATAGTTTGTGTGTATTTTGTGTTATATTTGTCAATGAATTGAATTCTCACTTGGGTAAATTCTCACAGATAGAGAGACTACATGTTGGACAACATAATTTCATGGATGCTTGAATTTTCTATGAATGGGAATGGGGTTGGATATCTGTTGATTTAAGTTTACTCATGTGGAGTTTGTTAATCTCATTAAAAATAGGAATTTATATGAAGAGTTCATGTTTCTTAAACATATTATTAAATTGGAAATGTATGAATATACTTGATTTTATTATGATTAACATATTGGTGTAGGTTATGTATAGATTTACAAATTAATGTGGCATGAACATATCAATTTTCTAGTTAGTATATGATTTCCAAAACAAAATTGTTAAAAATATACATACAAAGAAGGAAATGAAAGATGATATGATAATTATTACATAATATTTAATATTTATGAATTTATTTTGAATATGAAGTATACTAAATGGGATATACATTAATGAAAACGCCAAAAATAATAAGTGTGATATTCCTTCTTAAGAAACACTTTTCAATACAATGATCATCCAACCGGGTAGCTTTTTCCAAAAGTTGGGTACCATGATATTATATTGTGCATGACACTATTGTTATTATTAACTATGTATTAAAGTATTGGGTGGGTTATTACAATGTCCTGAACCCACTTTATATATGAGTAAAGCATGTGGAGGGCCATCATATTTCCATTACTCTACATCCGATGGGGGAAAAATATTCAATAGAGGTCCCATTACCTATAATGGTAGGAGGAATCCATTCAATAGATTTATATAGGGACCATTACCTCATATGACAGGGTGGTTAATCTTAGTGAAAGGAGAAAATGATACCTAAAACGAAATTGGGGTGCCACATAGTGACTGGAGGACCTGTTCCCTTGCATGAGGGGGGAGGAGCCACACAGTAGATATGAAAGTAGAGGAACCATATGCTAGTATGTTAGGAGAGTTACACTTAAAAAATGGAGCACCCAAGTCCTATAATGATATGGATATTTTTCTTAGTAGGAATATAGATATAAACGTCTCCCTAGAGCATCATGGGGTTCCATGTAGAGGGTATAAGAACAACATAATAGTGCTTTATTGGGGTTCTAGTAGGTCGTTGGAGGACCCATTCTCTAGTCAATCGGGGGGGGGAGTGTTGGACTTCCCAAGTCAGGGGGGGCATGGTGGACCCACAACATTGTGTGACATAAGGGTTACAATGCCTAGAATATCTTAGATGATCCCGACGAATCACCGATTTTTTCAAGCATCGCCTAATGAGTTTTTACACTGGGAAAATCATATATCTCATGTCATATTCGAAGAATCAACACACCATAATTTTATAAATAAATAAACACGCAGTAAAGGATACTCATAATCCAAAATCCAAGTCTATATAATGGATATAATTGATATATAATTTGATGGACGGAATACATTACATGTATGGGCGTCCACATGTCCTATGACTCCATATCATCGCCCGGCCATGTTCTCCTATGTACATGGGGGGGATTAATTCCACAATACATGGAATATATAGGTTTATAAAATGTGTCTCTACCACTCAAGTCCTTCACGTTTGGTATTGGTTATGCTAGTGTACTTCTGTCCAAGCCATTGGACTTGTCCATGCCTAGGTACTAGGTCATTCCCATATACTCACAGAGTACACAATGTTTCATCTTGTATAAGGTCATAGATATCTGAATATATCACAATTCATAAACACTTAAGGAGGTTCACAAAACATGTGGAACCAGCAACATGGTTTTTAATCCTTATCTTCCTAGAAACCCTAGCACTGTTGCTATGGGGGCTACACAGCATGTGTTTGAGGACTACATGCAGTGTATTCTGTTTTTCCATAAAACCCTTGGTAACTTCATGTTTCAAAATTATGTTGTCTCTCCCACCATTTTCACTATGTTCCAAATTACAGTTATTAGATATATGGTTTTCTATGATGGATTTTTTAGTATTGGATGGATTTTGACCACCAAAACCCAACACGACCTCACCTATCATATTGTTCAAAGGTCTCTACCACTAGAGATGCCAAATCTAGAGAGTTGTCACCCATATCCAAAAACACTGCAATTCATATGAAAATCATCATATCATACATATTTTTCAAATCCACCTTGAATCAAGGGGTTTAATCACACAAAATAATTCCCCAACAATGTTGAACCATTACCCTATTGGCCAACAGAGATTAGTAAAAACAACAATTGGAAAAAATTAATAAGAGTGAATTAAAATCTACTGTTTTCTAATAATTCTTAGTGAATGATTTTAAAATGGGATATCTAGGGGAAACCATTGAATAAAAGAAAAAAATTATTAAAATATATATTTAATTTATCATATTTGGTCTCATGTTAGGGTCTTATAAATCATTAATCAAACTAATAATAATTATCCATTTTAAATATTTTAATCATAGGGGATAATACACCAATTGCAGAGCACTGACTTGATCATGGATCAATTTTTGGTGAATATTGCATTCACCAATAATGAGGAAGAGCCACTGCTTTCACTAAATGTTTGAATACCTCGATCGGATCATTGTTTATCCGCCAATATTGATCCAACAAAGATGAATATTAGAGGATCCATTAAAATATCCCTAGGTTATGTGGATAACCTTAAATAATTTCTATAATAATATATTTAAAAAGTAAATTATGTTTTTAGTTATTAAATTGATTAATTAAATTGATTAATTAATTATTCCACTTAATTTGCCTACAAAGGACTACCTTATCACAACATTCAACACCATCAAAATTTAGCTCACACCATGGGTGAAAATAACAGTCCATATTCAAACATGGTATCATATTTCTAATCTAAGACAATTTTGTGGGTTATTCCACTATTTCATGAAAAGTATGAAAAATGTGATGATAATTTATTTAATATTTATATAATTAAAATTATACGCTCATTGTGACTCAGAATCTCATAGTATCTCATTTTCTGGGTCTGGAAATATTCCTTAATATATTTCAATGTCTTTGAATGAAATGAAGGGTCAATATATTCCCCCCTTAATAAAAAATGTTTCCTTTAAAAGCACATGTTAAACAAAATATAGACCCAATATTTATCTCCCACTCTCCTAAGAGCTCTTATGAATGATTTCATGCTTCCATAATAAAAAAACACGGTAATGTTTCATCCTTGTAGGATCCTCTCATGTAGATACTTGATCTCCATTAGGTATTCCATGAAGGATTCTCTATCCTCAATTTCCTACTCACCCCACATTATAACATGCATACTATCATTCACACCTATTCTCATCTCTAACACATGGAATATTTCATGCATCACTCTTGTTACGGGGGTATTTCTAGGTGTTATGAAACATTACCAACACACTGTCCGATCTCATACAACCCAAAGAACCATGGAGATAACAAGCCTCATTTGATAAACCTCTGCAATCCTCATCACAGAGATACTAATAAGAAATCATGAACTCCTTAATCAAACTCCTAGGGCCTAAAATGTCAATTTTCATAAAATTTCGATTAGCTATAAGATTTTCTCCTCCAATCATGGATCTCCATAACCTTATCCTCCATGACATGTGCCATCACTGACACAACAATAGATATATCACCAATCTCGGTCTAGCACAAGGGTGACAATTGGGGTATCCTATAAATGAAATCTAATGGTTCCATGCTAATCATGGAGTGATAAATGTTATTATATGAAATATCTGTGATGAAAACTGGTCATGTTAGCTCCATTTTAATTACATCAAATTAAATCTCAAGATATAATATAACACCTTGATAGTGCACTCTATCATCCCATTCATCTAGGGGTGGAACGTTGTACTCGTCCTTAGCTGGTTCTGCATTGAATCCTAAAATTCTCTAAACAACCAAGAAATGAACTACAAATCACAGTGATATAATATCATCAAGGGTACCCCATAAAGATGGACGATCAACATCACATATAACTATACCAAACTCTCTATTGATGAATAAAACCTAGAAGTGATAATGTTCACCAACATGGTAATTTGGTCAATAATAACCCAAAAGGAATCATGGAATTTCACTATTATTGTAATACCTACGAAAGATTCCATGGATATTATGTCTCATTTCAACTATAGGATCTCAAAATAGTGTCTCAAACCTACTGGAAACTAGAGTTCAGCCTTTACCTACTGACATGTGAGCCACCGAGTTGTGTACTGCTATATGATGTAACGACCCGAAATTTTGAATAAATCTTGTTTCCTAATTTTGTGTGTTATTTTATTTATACTCAACAAAATTATTTTATTTGATAACATGAGTATAATTAAAATGAGACCGTTGGGTTTTGACGGTTATATGACCATTGGTCAATATGACTGCTCTAAACTAAACGTTTCGATTATTGTCTCTATGTACAAGTGATCTTGGTTAATTAATATAGAAAGATGATTTGATGGCCTCTCCCAATAGTCTTGGACCGATCAGAGCCCATCTAACATAACTTGGGATGGAGGTAGCACCACTAGGCTTTGCTCTGGACCAAACCCAATCCAAACTCCATCGTGTGAATCTAGAATGGAATCGCCTTCGCGAGAAGTTTAAACTAATAGAAATTACTACTCGTGCAATGTTGGACGATCCTCCTTTGGATTCTCTCACCTTAGAACACCTTACACTTAGGTCCTATGCTGGTGTGATAAGGGGCTATGTATGGAGACTGTAACTGCCTTGTGTAATCCTTTGTATTAAATAAAAAATGGGATTTCTTCTTATTACGATGTTTATTAATTTTCAAATGACCGGATAAATATAGTTTGCATATTTTTGATAAATTTTGAAAAAGGATATTTTAAAAATGTTTATGTAAACATAAATAATTAAAAATGTTTAATGATATTCAAAAAATGGTCTTCTACATTTATGTTCAGTATAAAATTTAGAGTCTAATAAGATCAACATGATTTTTGATGAATAGTAAATTATGAATAGTGATTTAATTCTTAGTAATAGTAATGTGACCAGATGGATTAGTAATCTCACTTAAATAAGGTATTAATATAATCTAGGCACCCTGATTAAGTTATGAGATTCAATAGAATGGTTAAATAAAGGTTTTATAAATTATTAGACAAGTATTATTATTTTTTTGAGTGAATAGTATTTTGTAATTAAAAAATAAATTAAAAATATTTAGAAAATTATTTTTATAAAATTGATTTCATTTTGGAACTCAGAGCATCGATATTATTTTAAGGTAATTTTTGGGGATTTTTCTAAAAAAAATCAATTTTCAGTGAATAGTGTATTTAATTAAAAATTAAATTAAAAATATTTAGAAAATTATTTTTATAAAATGGAGTCTATTTTTGAATTCCGAGCATCTATATTTGGTTAAGAATTTTTTTAGAAGGTTGAATTTTCGATGAATAATGAAAATATAGTTTTTAGGTTACTAATGTTTAATGACATCATTAAATGATGTATTAAGTATGTAATCAATATGGATAACTTATGAATAGTAAAATAAGGTATGAGGTATCCCATGTGGCCAATACCATGGGAAAACACATTGTTAATGCCAATGGTTTTCCCAAAACAACCAATGAGGTGTCCCTTGGGGATTAATGCCTTGCCCCCTCACTTTCCCTATAAATACCAAACCATCCTCTCATCCATTTGATTCCCAACTCTTCCCCAACGAATATCTGGTCTCATTTCCTCCCAAGGAGTCCTCCCAAGGTTACCCCATGCCCTCAATGTCCCAACCATTGAGTTTTAAGAGTTACGTTTTAAGGTAAGTGATCCGACCTCTCTCTTTCTTTTCATGTAATCTCTTTTATGTTATTCCTTTTATGCTCCATGTTCTTATGTGGGAGGATGTTCTTTTATATTCCAATTACTACCCTTTTCATTTTCATATGATTATATATCCCCTCTTACTCTAATCATTTTGTTTTATGAATGTTTACGTGGCGCCGTTAAGCTTCCTAATTTTTAAGGGATTCTTTCACCCATATCATTTTTTCATGTTCTATTTTCATGTCAAGTCTTTCATGTTCCTTTATATTATGTTGGGGTATGATAACTATATCTATCATACTAATATTTTATGATCATATGATGAGAGACCCTATTTGATCTTGTCAATTCATTTTTATTGATTTTTATGTGACGCCGTTAGGCTGCCAAATTTTTATAAGAGAATCTTAGTTTTGACTTACTTCCATTTTTTCATTTCAAATGGTATGTCCTTCAAAATTCATTACCATGTTCATATCATTTATATTCTGTCCCTATACTATTTTTATAGATCATTTATGAGTGGGTGACCC
Organism: Viscum album; assembly: GCA_963277665.1. Lineage (NCBI taxonomy): Eukaryota > Viridiplantae > Streptophyta > Magnoliopsida > Santalales > Viscaceae > Viscum > Viscum album. Next base: position 2,130,678,330 of record OY728161.1, on the reverse strand, counting down.
ATGTCCCCTCTCCTTTCAATGTTTTCTAAAACCCTGTAACGTAGCTATTATGCTATATAATTTTCGTCTCAAAATGCCTCTCTCTTTTTCTCAAAATTATTTTTATGTTATTAATTAAATACTAAATGCTCTTATTTCTACAGGTGTATTCACATATATATCAAAATTTTCTATTTTAAATTCTGGTATTTACATACATGAATCCCGCTTTCCCTTTTCGTGGGTTTAAAATGACATAAAGTTCATGTCTTTAAAGCAGTTTTAAAACGCTATGATTATGAAATGAAACCCATTTCTTTTATGCTATATAGGTTTTTTATAAAATGATTGATGATGATATATGTGGCTAAAATGATAATAAAGACATGTCAAAGGTGTGCCCATATAGTTCTCTAATTCATTGGCTAAAGACTTGATCTCTAGAGAAGTCCTTTTTGACTGAAACCTTGTTGAATAACTTTGGTAATTTTTAATGACACCTTGGGGATAGACCTTGGTGAAACTAAATGATTTTCAATATTAAATGTGGTATCCACATATTCAAGTTATGAAAAATTGTTATTTTTATTATGATATGCCTCATGATTTCATTCTCATGCCTTAAAGTTCTTTTCATGACTTTACTGATGTATCTCAAGTTCACATGTTAAATGTTTCCCTTGTTCCCATTATTGGGCCTTCTGCTCACCCATTCTTTTGATGAATATCCCCAAGTTATGAGATGCAGTAATTAACCTAGGGTGAACATGACGAGAATCCTTTCATGTGTTTAAAAAAATGTTTTATGTTTTCATTTTTGAAGTTCCTGGTTTCCAAGACACTAAAACTTAAAGATCCTTGATTTTGTAAAATGTAATGAAAGTTTATGTGATAAAAAGGCAGGATTCTATAGTTGGAATCAAAGGACGGTTTAGTTTTTTGTGGAAATTAGGATATTAAAACTCTAGGAAGAGCCTTATAGAAAATTTTAAAAATAGGAAATCTTCCTGGTATTTTGGTGAGTATTGAGTATGGGGTTTCCAAGCAAATACATCCCTGTCTGGATACGAGCAGGTAGAGGTGGCTCTGGCACAGATGTACATAGGGGTAAACACAAAAAAAACCACTTTGAGCTAGACTCAAATGGGAACCGGTACCCGACAATGAGCCTTGTTGTACTCTTTGTTATGACATTCCTAGGGGATATGCTTTGGTAAATTCATAAGCTTAGTATGCACCATTATTAAAGGAACAAAGATAAAATAAAATAAAGATTCACATAAGAATATATGATCATGGATAACCTAGTTTGAAACCTAGGAGATCACAAGTTAGGGTATACTTTTCTTCTACATGTTATCCTTATATGCTTTAAGTTTATTTTCATGATTATTGTCTAAGTATTCAAGCCCCTAATTATACTTTCTCTTCTTAGTTAATGGTGGGAAATGGAAGAACATGTCCCAACAACCAATGTGATAGAAAATGCGATTATTGTCGTATTAATGTGAAAAATATGATTAGGGGATTAAAAGATGATTATTATTTTGGAAGAAGTTCACTATTTTGGGGACCCAATATGATCGAGGTAAATACATTACTACGGTATTTTCGTTGAGAAGTAAGGTTGATTTATATTTTGAATAATCGATGAATTTAAGGTGGACTTATAGTAATTTAGGTTACTCAAGGAAATGATTAACCTATCTTGGGTAAAATATGTTTAGGTTATCTAATTTTGTTATAAGATGTTAGGAGTGGTTGATGTTGTTTAGAGATGAACAATGAAGTTTATTGTGGAAGACTATGTTATAAAATCCTTCTTGTATTTGGGTTTTAATCGTAGTTTGGTTTATTTTGGGGAATTTTAAGGACTGTTATTTCTGGAATAGTCTATGATGATCTTTGGGTAGTACCATGTAATTTTGAAGATTTAAAGAAGTTTCCCTTCCTATGGGATTATTTATTTTGAGGAGTTGTTTAATCTTACCCTTTCTATTTTTGGGAGAATAGAATAAATAGATAGTTAATATTTGGTGGATTATGTGATTCTCTAGAAGATGATTCTTATGATTTGAAGAGACCATGTAGTTTTTAATGCTCATCATTTGGAGAAAAGATTAGTCTTCTTAAAAAAAATTATTAAAGGATGAAACTATACTTGAAGGTAGGTATAATTCCCTGTGTTTTATTCTATGTAGTAAATGAATTCCTCAAAACTATGAAAAGGAATGTAAAAACAATTTTCTTTTAAAATTTCCTACTGGGAAATCATATACTGTTTAACCCATCATAAGTTTGTGATTTTTTTGTTGTTAAAATTCCCCTAATCATGTTTTCTATCACTCTCATTCAGAACGTGACCCTTTGTTTTCTTCTCCATGACCATGTTTTCCTACATGGAATCCTTGTATGGGTTAACTCAGGTGACCTTTTTACATTACTTTCTTTCTTTTAAAGTAATAGTTTTACTGACTCCTTTTCCGATGTGGGACATTCAATGAAATTTCAAAACCAAATTTTAAAAATTGCGAGGTCTCCATTTCATAATGGGGGAAGACTGTAACGACCTGAAATTTTGAATAAATCCAGTTTCCTAATTTTTTGTGTTATTTTATTTATACTCATCAAAAATATTTCATTTGATAACATGAGTATAATTAAAATGAGATCGTTGGGTTTTTACTGTTATATGACCATTGGTCAATATGATTGCTGTAAACTAAAAATTTCGATTATTGTCTCTAAGTACAAATGATCTTGGTTAATTAATATAGAAAGAAGATTAGATGGCCTCACCCAGTAGTCTTGGACCGATCAAAGCCAATCTAACAGAACTTGGGAAGGAGGTAGCACCACTGGGCTTTGCTCTAGACCAAACCCAAGCCGAACGTCATCGTGTGAAGCTAGAACAGAATCGCCTTCGCAAGAAGTTCAAACTGATAGAAATTACAACTCGTGCATTGTTGGTCGAGCCTCCCTCAGATTCTCTCACCTTAGCACACCTTACACATAGGTCCTATGCTGGTGTGATAAGGGGCTATGTAAGGAGACCATAACTGCCTTGTGTAATCCTTTGTTTTAAATAAAAATTGGGATTTCTTCTTATGTTGAAGTTTATGAATTTTCAAATGACCTAATAAATATATTATGCATATTTTTGAGGAATTTTAGAAAAAAGATATTTTAAAAATGTGTATGTAAACATTAAATAATTAAAAATGTGTAATGATATTCAAAAAATGGTCTTCTATACTTATGTTAAGTACAAAAAATAGAGTCTAATAAGAATAAATTAATTTTTGATGAATAGTAAATTATGAATAGTGATTTTATTATTAAGATTAGAAATGTGACCAAATGGATTAGTAATCTCACTTAAAAAAAGTATTAATATAATCTAGGCACCTTGATTAAGTAATGAGATTCAATAAAATTGTTAAATAAAGGTTTCAGACATTATTAGTCGAGTATTAGATTTTTTTGAGTGAATAGTGTTTTTTAATAAAAAATTAAATTAAAAATATTTAGAAAATTATTTCTATAAAATGGATTTCATTTTTGAACTCCGAGCATCGATATTATGTTAAGGTAATTTTTGAGGATTTTTCTGAAAAAAATGAATTATCGGTGAATAGTGTATTTAGTTAAAAATTAAATTAAAAATATTTAGAAAATTATTTTTATAAAATTGAGTTCATTTTTGAAATCAGAGCATCTATATTTTGTTAAGGTGAAATTTTGGGATTTTTCTGAGAAAGTTGAATTTTTGATGAATAGTGAAAATACAGTTTTTAAGATACGGGTGTTTAATGACATCATTAAATGATGTATTAAGTATGTAATCAATATGGTCGAATTATTAATAGTATTATAAGGTATGATGTGTCCCATGTGGCCTATACCATGGCAAAAAACCATGGGCAAGCCCATGGTTTTTCCAAAACCACCAATGAGGTGTCCCTTTGCCATTAATGCCTTGTCCCCTCACTTTCCCTATGAATACCAATCCATCCTGTCATCAATTCGACTCCCAACTCTTCCCCAACAAATATCTGGTCTCATTACCTCCAAATGAGTCCTCCCAAGGGTCCCCCAATGCCTCAAGGTCCCAACCTTTGTGTTTTAAGAGTTACGTTTTAAGGTAAAGGATCCGACCTCTCTCTTTCTTTTCAAGTAATCTTTTTTATGTCATTACTTTTATGCTCCATGTTCTTATGTGGGAGGATGTTCTTTTATATTCCCCTTAATACCCATTTCATGTTAATATGATTATATATCCCCTCTTAATCTCATAATTTTGTTTTATTAATGTTTAAGTGGTGTCGTTAGGCTGTTGAATTTTTAAGGGATTCTTTAACCCTTCTCATTTTTTCATGTTCTATTTTCATGGCATGTATTTCAAGTTCTTTTTTTATATGTTGGGGTATGATCTCTATATATATCATAATTATCTTTTATGATCATATTATGAGATTCCCTATTTGATCTTGTTAATTCATTTGTATTGATGTTTAAGTGACGTCGTTAGGCTGCCAAATTTTTATAAGAGAAATATATTTTTTGTCTTACTTCCATGTTTTTCATATCAAATGGTATGTCCTTTAAATATCATTACCATGATTCATATATTTTATATTCTGTCCCTATAATATTTTTATAGATCATTTATTAGTGGGTGACCCATTTCCCCTTTCTTTTCAACATTTTCTAAATCCCTGTAACGTAGCCGTTATGCTACAGAAGTTTCGTCTCAAAATGCCTCTCTCTTTTTCTCAAAATTATTTTATGTTATTACGTGAATACTCAAAGCTATTATTTCTATAGTGGTATTCACATATATTCCAAAATTTTCTGTTTTAAATTCTAGGATTTACATACATGAAACCTGCTTTCCCATTCTGTGTGTTTAAAGTGACATAAAGATCGGGTCTTTAAATCAGTTTTAAAACATTATGATTATGAAATGAAACCCAATTCTTTTATGCTATATGGGTTGTTTATGAAATGATTTATAATGATATATGTGTCTCACATGATAATAAAGACATGTCAAGGGTGCGCCCAGATATCACTTCAATGCATTGGGTAATGACTTAATCTCTATAGATGACCTTTTAGACTGATACCTTGGTGAATAACTTTGGTAATTTTTAATGACACCTTGGGGATAGACCTTGGTGAAATGAAATGATTTTAAATATTCGATGTTTTAGCCACACCTTCAAGTAATGAAAAATGTTATTTTTATTATCATATGCCTCATGATTTCATTCTCATACCTTAAAGTTCTTTTCATGACTTTATTGATGTATCTCAAGTTCACATGTTAAATGTTTTCCTTGTTTCCCTTATTGGGCCTTCTGCTCACCCTTTCGTTTGATGTATGTCCCCAGTTTATGAGATGCAGTAATGAACCTAGGGTGTACCTGAGTAGAAGCCTTTCAAGTTTTTAAGAAGAATGTTTTATCTTTTCCTGTTTTATGATTCTGGTTTCCAAGACACTAAACCTTAATGATCCTCGGTTTTGTAAAAAGTAATGAAAGTTTATGTGATAAAAGGCGGGATTCAATATATGAACCACCTCATGAGGTCCCACAAAAACCACTAGTATATTTCATTGTACATTATTTCACTATAGGATGCACAACTAAATGTGATGTATGAAACTTCCTCATCACCTCCAATCACATCATGACTGAAATCATTTTTCATCCTCAGAAAAGGATGATATAATCCCCTACATCAAAGAATCCATCTAGTTAATCCCCTATGGATATTTGGTCAAGTATATCCACACATTCGATGAATCCAAATCAAGCCTCTCTCATGAACCAGATACATGGAGGATTCAACACCATCAAATAATAAAAAATCTCACCCCTATCCTCCACCTGGTTTAGCTTGAAAGAATCCAAATGATTAGATTAATCATCCACAAAACCTATACATAAATTCTTTAAAAGAAAATATGACATAAATTTTTCATTTCCAAGAGTATAGAGAACAAAAAATTCATGGTATTTTCGTAAATCCATCCAAAATTTCAGTATTTGGTTAAGATTACTCCACGTGATGATGTAATTGAGACTCTAGTGGTTTGAGTAAACAAAAAAACATTATCCTAGAGTATAATTCCTTCACATATTTACATAAAATACTACCACTGACTACTCTATGTAATAATTGAAGTATTACCAATTATGTATTCTCCACCTCCTTGACCCATAAAAAAATTATAACATTCCATAAACACAACGATGATACTTGCTTCAGATTAATCCTATATAACTACACACTCCACGACATCCTTTAATAGTATCAACACATGCGCAGTGGTCAAACTAATAATCGTCTTCTCAAAGGCTCATTGACACTACTCTTTCAATATAAAAGGTCATCATTTTCATATTTTGGAGTTCAATGTGGCTGCAACTCATGCAATGTCAGGAATGATCCACCTATAGTACCCCCCCCCCATGATAATAATTTATACACCATTAACATGCTATTGGGTGGATCCAACAAATGAAATGGACCAATATTTAATATCTACTCAACTAATACATGATCATATATGATGTACCCCATAAAATAAACCTCACCTATCTATAAATTCCACTTATAAACATACTATAATGCCAGCAAAACTAGAGTAAGTCTAGGTCCATCCATATATTACATATATGATCCTCCTTTTACGAATGTTAAATGAGTATTTCATCAATGAAGACAACCAAAAATAAATCCAATTATGGATGGAATATTTGGTTCATCAAATATATAAACATAGTGGGGGAATTTTCTACACTAAAAGGCATCACAAGGTAGTCATAGTGTCTATAGTGATATATGAATTTTATCATCAACATATCTTCCTTGTAAACACTAAAATGGTGGTAGATGAAGCTAAGATCATTATTAAAGGAGAAAATAGTGCCTTGAAATTTTTCAAAGAGTTAGTAAATCATTATTAAGTTGTACGTGTTTTTTACAATGACATGTTTGATGTGATGATAATCAATAGAAAACCCTAAGACCACATCCACATTTTTCATTAATGAAACTTCATATACCCAAGGAAACACACTAGGTATGATAAAAAATTCTATTAAAGTCCCTAGAACTAAAAATCATCTCACAAATCATGGTAGGGTCTATATGATATGCTAGAAAATCCATCACTATTGTTCTTGGGGGATTCTCAATTTAAAAGTACATATCCCTTCCTAGATGTTGTACCAAAACATCATCAGGGAAGAAATCCCATAAGACCATTACGGCCAAAGTAGTCTATATTCATGTAGGTCCCATTGCATAAAGGGGTAAAATATCTATCTGAGGTGTAATGGAATGAAGCCTCTTACAAGAAAATCACACTTTGTTAGAATTGATATCTATGTTTCCCATGAAGGAAAATATTGTCTTATATGTCTAGGGTTATCTAAAAAATCTAATATGATAGTGCATATTTTTCCAAATTATTGAAAAAAATACATTCCAATGCTCACAGCATAAGGACATATCAGGATGACCAATAGATCCCACGAGAAATGCTCTCTAAAAATAATAAACTCAAAATACTAGTAGATAACATATATTAAAAATCACTCCTTATATAAACCTCTAGAAAATGATACCAGCCTTTATTTAAACAAAGGATTATACCTATCACACAAGGGATGTGGAAATGAATGTGTGAATCAAACCTATTTTTATTAGCATTGGATAATTTATATAAAATAGAAAAATAATACCTTATATCATCCCATGGGATACCTGGTCAAAATTCTCTATAATCTATAGCTACCCACAACCCCGACCGCCAGTTCCCCAAACAAGGCATAATCCTCCTGATGGTGTTCATGGAAGTATCTCGTATAATGTTTCTCCAATTTTATATCCTCATACTAGAGCTCAAACTTTCTTATTCTATCACTACTTATCTAGTTATAATATTTGTTATCCCTATGAGAACCTTTATTATGATGTTACACCTATTACTGTGGGCCATCCATTTCTTTCCATCCATCATCGACACACAGATTAAGGTTGTCACATTCCATGTGACTCCACATATCACATGAATAACATCATCAATCTCTTGGATGACCTATTACTATACAATAACCTTTCTCCACATTTCCATTAGACTGAGACCAACCCTGAGGAGGTCTCCTACAATATGATCCATCCAACATCACCTATTAAATTCTAAAAAAGACATAGACCCATGACAACCAATTACATAACCAATATCCTAGAATTCATCTATTTAAAATCTCATTATCACCAGTTCCCTCTCTAACACTATAGTATTGGTCGAAATTCATAGGAGAACCACACAGTAATGAATTTCTTGGTGGAGACCCTTCTCAGGCATCCACACTCAAAAGTAATTATTCTGAATCATGTTGAGGGAGTATCATGTATGTTCAAGGAACATCATGAAATAACTATATGCTATAATAAAACCCTGATTTAGTAAAATGTTATCCTATATCCACACTATGAGAAATTATGAGGGGTAATACTCATTAAGAAACAACCACTAGAATTCAGACCGTGAGAGTGTCTTCTCATCATGATTCTGCATGTCTAGACTCCACCCGCACCCAGATACACCACAAAAGTTATTGGATGAACGAAAACCCATTCAATTAGATGGGTTATGAATGATCCTCAAGTCTTGGATCATCAATTATAGAAATTATTTTATTTTATTTTTGGATCTAAATCACCATAGAACTACATTACCATCTAATTCTAGAACTTGTCTATCGTGGAAATAATACACTAATCCTCATCCTGAACTACTACTACTATTTGTTTCTCAAAAGGTAGGGGTGATACTAATTACATTTTTAGGGGAATATTCTCTTGATATGGGCTCTAAACTGAGGTATCATCACTAATCATAACATCATCAATATCTTAAATAATTATCCTATATGGATATCTTCACAGAGAAATCTTGAATTTTTTAATGACATGCCATGGTAAGATAATCTTATATATGGAGATCTGAGTCAATAGTGAAAGTAAATAGAATAAATCATATAATTTGAATATAAATTTGTTCCCTTAAAAAAATATCTCAGTTATTTAAGTCTACAATTAGGTATTCAGAGTCATAGTGTTTAGAAATATCAACAACCACACCAAAACATAGTTTTATAGAATGAAATCCCCACTCGAGAACATCCAAGACTATTTAATTGGGTGACAACTAATTTTTCATTTAGGTAAAACTCCAATCATCATCCCAAGGGATAAAATGCTCTAATAAAAATCTGTTGAAAACCCAAACCATTGATTCCAGCCTAGTTAATAGATGTTCATGCCACCATAATCCCAAGTCCTTATTTAAGTTGATATGGGATTGTGACATGTTTTGTGAAGTCATAATCATAATGATAAGATATTTCTTACTGTAATTTTATGAATGAACCTAAACATTCCTATGGATAAATGTAGAGGTATAATAATAAAAGAAAACAACATATAGATAAAACCATACTTTCAATACCTCTAGGTAATAAATTAGAGTTAAAAAAATACATCCAATGTGTAAATGGAAAAAATACACACCCAACCCAAACTGAAGTACTAACCTGAATACTATTGGAATAGAACATTTCGGAGGGATCCCATCTCCTGGTCTCTAAGACGCAACCACTACATGAGGTCAATGTACCCATGTATCACTAATATATAGTAAGTTCAGCACTAATCATTCCATCATTTTAATAAGGCACACCACATGAGGCATATACCCATTCAAGGGTGAGTATATACCCACATTGTAGGATATTTTAAAAACATATATGTTGAAATACAATGATACTATATATGTATTTTCCTCAACTCAAATAAAGAAGGAAATTTAATGAATATATATATATATATAGATTCTCAAAAGTAAACCAAATGATAGGGAATGGGGATATCATACTCATATTATAGCCTATTATAATGAGTCTACCTACATCTCCAAAGGCCCGTCATCTATGCTCGACATATCATGTGTCTATATGAGTAAATCCATGTAGTGGACCTATACATCTCAACTACTCTACATCACAAGGGTTCACAATCTCCAAAAGTGGACCCACAATCTAGAATAATAGGGGGATTACATTATGTATATGGATAGAGGTCTCACACCGTAGTATAATAAGGGGGGTCCATTAGTTAACAGAGGACCCATTACCTAGCATGAAAGGTGTATTCCAATCATTGAATGGATAAGACACACCATATTGTGAAAGGGGGTTCCACTCAGTAGATAGGTAGGTAGGGTTACTTTCTCGTAGTTTGTTGGTTGAGTTCCACCAAAAGCATGGAGGAACCATGCCTAAGCATGATTATGGGATTTTAGTTAGTAGAAATAGATATAGGACCCATGACCTGGTGCATTAGGGGGGTTCCACTCAGAGGGAAGAGGACATGTGCCCCAGTACTTCCTGGGGGTGCCACTCAATAGCTGAGTAGAAGTCCCATGCCCTAATATGTTAGAGGGGTTCTAGTAAACAAATAAAGATGAACAAGGCGGACCCACACAATGTTGCAAGAGGGGCTTCCCAACACCAAAAATTAATGGATGATCCGGCCTAGTAACCGCTATCATCAATAATTTCCAAAACAATTTTAATGCTCAACATATCTAACATTGCATATCTTATGATATAATGATGTCTACCATCGTGTTATATATAGAAGAACACAAAGAGTATGCTACTCAAGGGACTTGATATGAGTTCTAATGAAGGAGATACGTGAGAAATAAGTTGTAGGAGGGAATAAACATCATGTATGGGGTCCACATGGCATGTGACCCCACCTCATCTCCTATTTATGTTCTATTATGGACACATGTTGGAAGTGTGGTCGTTATGCACAATAAGTCCTAGATTATCAAGACATTCCTATGTGCTCCTGGCCATACCAGTGTACATTAGGTTATACCTGTGTATATGATCGTGTACATGCCGATGCCCTGGTACATACTTATTCTCATATACATCCAGATTACTTGGGGTTTCCTCCCACTCTGGGTCTTAGATGTGTGAAAATGATACATGTATTATCCACATGTAAAGGGTAATAAGGTGTGTGGGCTTATCCACATGTCGTGTGATCCTTATCTTCCCTAAACACTTTAGAGTCGCACTCATGGGGATACACTATATTTTTTGTGGGAATATATTCCATGTTGTAAGATATTCCATGGAAACCTTGGTTCCTTGATGCATCATTTCTAAGCCCTCCCATCAAATTTTTCTGCCCAAAATCACACTGGGGTTCTCAAATCCAAGGTTATACAATCATGATCCCTCATCTATGGATGAATTATAACCACCCCCACCTTGTGATGCTTCACTATTATCTCTACTCCATTGTTTCTACCTATATTAATTTTAAATCCTTGGATGGATCACCCAAATCCCACAAAACATCTCTATTCATCCTAAAATCATCATCCAAGTCAATTTTCACCAATCCACTATGAAATTGAAAGTTGCAACATGCTCAAACATGCCCTAAAAATGTCATATTATGACCACATGGTCCAATAAGGAAGAACATGATGAACGATGAGGATATGTGCAGAAGAATGAAGTAAAATGAATAGTTTTACTAGATTTTTTTAGAATAATGTTCTACAAAAGGATATCTAGGGGCAAAAATGTAATAATTGATAAATTTAAAGAATTAATTTTATTTATCATATTTGGGTTCATATAAAGGGAAGATAAATCATAAATCAAATGAAAATAAATTATCAATACACATAATTTTTATTAGAGGGTTGAAAATTGATAATTAATGAACAGTTGCTCAACTATGGATTTATTTTCGGTAAATAATTCATTCCCTAGTGATGAGGAAGACCTACTATATTTTCTACCTCTTGGTCTTCCTTAATTAGACAATTGTTCATTGTTTAATCTTGATCATCTAATGAACAACGTTAGCGGAACCTCTCAAATATCCCATGGTTATGCAGATAAACCTAGATAATTTCCATAACATATTATTTAAATAGAAAATTTTGTTTTTAGGTATTAACTAAATTAATTACATATATTTATTTATTAATCCACTAACATGCCCACCAATATATTCCATATCTGAAATTTCATCCCTGATTAGCAATAGGTTTCTATTAGGGTAAAAACCTCCTTCTTGATTCATCTTTGGTCTTATATTTACCATTAGATACTTTTTCTTGATTTATTAAATTATTTCAGGAAAAGTAAAAGTGTGATAAATTAATATAAGTAATATATATATAATATAAATTCTGGTCTCACAAGGTCTTGAATTCTCACACCGTCTTAGTGTCTGTCTCTGAAAATATTCTTTAATATATTTAAAATTATTTCATGGAAGAAACATTGTCACTACATAGATATTTTGATATTTCCTACATTTGACATGGAGCAGTGATAGTTTCTTTTGGCTTCCCTTTGAATTTATCTCTACATGTACGTTTGAATTCTTTGGATTTAGAGTTTTGTTTATAAATCTTTTTAGATTTGATTATGACTTATGTTTATTCTAGCTTTATTAAAAATTTACTTTTAATTTTTTATATTCCATATTGTTTATATCTGGTTGGGTGAAATAATTCCTTTTGGATTTTGTTTGTTTCTAAGTGCATGTTTTCATCCCATGACTACTGGAAATTCCCTTGGGATATAATGAATATTTCATTGCGTTCATGTTCCTATGGGTATTCTGGGTTGGTTCATTTTAAATTTGAATCTATGGTCTCTCTTCTGCTGGAGCCCTTCTATTGGGATTTTTAGTAGATATGATATAGGAATTTTTAAACTTGAGATGTAGGTTATGGTAAGTTTATATCTAGATCTTTACATGAATATCCTCAAGTTACCATGGAATATTAAAATGTTCACATCTCTTATGTTGTGTTTTACCATGATCGAAGATTCTACTTATGGTTTTATTGTTTTGATAGAGGATTGTTTCATCATCTTATGATTTTATATTATTTTTGACATGTAGGAATATTCCTTAGAGACGTATTCCATGGGATCTATAAAGGATATAAATTAGAGATTCTACTTAGTGGAATACACCTATGTATTAGAATATTATAGACGATATTATTTATGTGGCTTGTGTCAGGGACCAGATTGTACCTTGAGTTTAGAACAAAGAGATAGAGGCATAAAGAGGTGCTGGAGAAGATAAAGATATATCATGGGACTTATTAAGTAAGAATATGCTATAATTTAATTATATTAATTAAACCCAATATGTATAAAAATTCCAATAAAATATAGATCATATCTTTGATTTCTTAGAGACACTTGAGACTATTAAGTTGAAGTGCATGATGTTTAGTCTTAAGGTACCTACAAGAAATAGTGAGATTATATAGTATAGTAAGATATGCATGTGCGATTTGATTGTATAGAGTTTAAGAATATTTTAATTAGTTAGTTCTTTATAGAGTCTGTAATGATGTAAAAGTATATAGAGATCCTATTATTGTTGTAGGGAGAGTGTTTGGTGTCATATTATACCAATATTTTTACAAAGTTTGTTTGGTTTTCTATTTATGTGGTGATAAATAATTTGTTGAAGTTTTAGAATTACCTACAGTGATTGTGACCAGATATCTGATCATAGGTGTATGTGATAAATATTACCACATATGCTAATATAGACTATAGTGCTATTATGGATGAAATGAACATGGTAGTATGATGGGATAATATTCCTCATCCCTTCTACCAAGTGAAAAATTTAGTGGAATACATAGAAATAATAGGATGTTCCATGATAATCATTGGGTTAGTGGAGTTGGTTCTTAGTATAAAACCTCATCTGCACCATCATTATATACCAGTAGTGTTCCCTTGAAAGGAAACTTGTGTGGAAAGGTCAAGAAAACCTGAATTTCTTGTCCTCCAACTATGAAGATGTAAAATTCTTGTGGCCACAATGGTAATTTTTAGATGTTTTTAAGACAATATTTGTGCCTTGTTATAGTTAGGGATATTCAAATATAAAGGCTTGGTCTACATAGTAGGAACCCTCAATGTCCATAGGGCTCCTTAAATTGGCCTTTGGAGTGAAGAACTTTCACATAGTGGATGAGATTTGGGTGGAGGTTGATGATTACCTATGTATTTAAATACTAATGTTTTCAAACAAATCCTAGTACTTTTGGTTTTTATGATCTTAATTTCCCTTTTATATGATACTGATGATTCTATTTTAATGTGTCTTCATATAAATTATTTTTAACTGTTTTTTCTATTAAAATTATTAAATATATAATTATGGATGTTTTGGATTAATTTTTCTTAAGACTATAAAATTCAGATACATAAAACATTTTACTATATTGAGAAATAATTATATAAGTATTAAGCTATGTAAATCCCCTCACCACAGTCAATATTTTTATATTAAAAAAACAATTTCATGGATAAGTGTGAACCTAACAATATTCCAACAATATTAAATGTTCAAGATATTTAAAACTACTACAACACGCCAACATCAGAATACAAAGAAAACAGAACATCAAGAAAAAAATATAATTTAAAAATACGTATAGAAGTCTCGTCACATGCCCACCTATTCCAGAAATGAAAATATCATCCTCCTACAATCCAAGCCTCTACAATGTTGCGAAACAAAATAACACATTAAAATTTTAAAAAGAGAAAAAAGTCATTCCATCATCATGCCTCAGTCGTAGTTGTCTCAGAATGCACACCAAGACTGAAGACGACATCCGTAAACATGATTCAGTTTCCATAACCACAAAAAATAATTATCACCAACATATTATAACCTCCCTTTGTGGACCTTATTACCTCCTTGAGAATCCTACACTATTATCGTCCCCCTTAACTACCACTAAAAACCATCATTGGCATAGATAAAACACCACCACCCGGTACCATCAGAACCAAAATCAGCAGTCATTCCTCAAAGAAGACTCAGACTAACACCACATTAACCGTTACAAGGTCCAATAGAACTGGAAAGATCCACCATAGGTCACACCACATAGAACCTCATGATTATCCCCATACACATCCCAATACATCATTGGGTAAACATCACACCCAACCGACATAGGACGGAGTAAAAACTAGGAATCCAGAGCATAGAGGAGAAAACAATATGGGGGCTGTAACTTGCCTCTGGAAGAAAAACCAAAATCCAATCCAAAAATACACAAATCATAAACTACTATGGTGCAAGAAAGGGGATATTGGGATTGAATCACTAAAAGACAAATGAACAAAGGGATAAATGTGGGATGAAACCCTATGAGAACCACTTAAATGCAAGAAAGAAATATTTAGGGAAGAAACCCTAATAGAATGAACAACAACCAGAGGAAAGAGAGTCCAAGGAAAGAATCCAAGAGAGAGAGATTAATGCATTACCCCTACACCCACCACCATAGTCCCAAACCTATCTAAAAAAACACATCAGACTATTGTTGAGTGGAGTGTGTCCGGACAGACCTACAGTGTAGTGGTGGTAGTAGAGAAAGAGTGACATCTTGATATGTGAGGAAAAAAGAGACCCGAATGTGAAAGGAAATAATAATAATAAGGAAGAAAATCATGGGAAAAATAAGGAGGAAAAGACCATCATGGCTAGGAATAACTCGAAACCATAGCTGAAGCGATGTCAAGAGCAGGAGATAAGGATTTGAGAGGGAAGAGGGCATGACCAAGATCATAGGATGGGATCCAGGTGAGTGAGGTCCCATCCCAAATCCACCTATGTATATCAGATATGATATGGTTTAACCCATGTAAACAAGTAATGTTGAGGAATCACCTATTTGAAATTCTATTACAACATTCAAATGGATATGTGAGAAATAAGTTATATAGTTAAATCAGTGATGTAAATTTGTTATGTAGAGTAATAAAAAATTTAAATTAGAAACATGGTAAAATGAGCTATGTGGTTCAATTTTACTATTTTAGATTTTCCTACATCAGTAAAACACTAACGTGAATAAATTATTCTATGTAAATTCAGATACAGGGATAAAAATGCTACATAATGAATATAATCTATGTGGACTAGTTCAGATATGTGAATTCAACTTCGAAACAAGGAAACCTATGGACCTACAACTAGCTACATCATGCTACAATATGTAATTATTACCATTGAGTCACTTGACTGGTCTTTTAATGTTATTATAGAATATTTAAATGATGTATTATCTCATGAAATTAAAAATAATATAATAAGTGTCATATAATGAAATAAGAAACAAATAAATGAATATTTTAATGGATATTATTGTTTTGGGGTATTTCTAGGTAATTGGGTTTTTTGTGATCCTAGGATTTATGGATCATATGTTGGTCATTAATTTAAGGTGTTTTAATTAATGTTTTTGAAATATAGATCAAACATACAACAATGAAAAGAGATATATAGGGAATAATATAAGCTTTTACACAATATAATAGAATTGATATTTTTTGAATCTCCAATATAATTTTTTTCAGAAAAGAAGAACAATAATCCTGATATACAACTATGAGATATCGATTATCTATGATTTTTTTTGAATTCACTCATTGAGATAATATATATTATCATCATCCCTCCTAAATATTTATTATTCAATCATTGGTATATTATAATGGTTTTATGAACCTATAAAATCTCGGTTTTCTCATATATTGTTTTAAATGATTCTCTTAAAAGATCATAATGGTTGTTATATGTAATGAAATGTTGGATACTCGATAAAATATCATTTACTATTGTAACAAGTATCTGGCTCATTAATTCAGTGATGTAGACCCGGGAAAAATGACAAGTATATTGAAAATTACTAAACTCTTGGAGAAGAGGGCTGGTTCAGTGGACTTTGAGACTTTTATTCCCTAAACCACTATAAATATAAATGTTGTATTCTTTAATTTACTATTATCTATTTCCACTCATACTTATGTTGATTAAATTATCAGAATCTTATCATATTCAAGAGAGAATGGTTTTATAATTTAATAAAATTTCAAGAACCAAATTCACCCCCTCGGGAGTGTTTTTTTGAACATTTGGGACAATATTTGGTATCAAGGCTTGTGATAATTCAGTTATTAGCTATATAAGGATGAACGCCTAAAAATCATAATAAAAATAGATGTAATAAATAATAACAAGGAATAAATATCAGTGATAATAGATCCCAATATCAATGGTGATAATTATTGTTGTGGTAAGGAAAAATTGGCCATCTATCTAAAGATACTTGGTCTAAAGGTTTATCATAAATATGTGAGGCCTTATGATATTTCAGTAAAAAAACATAAAACACTGGATGAAAAAAAAACTATGATTTAAATTCCAAAGAGATTACTTATATTATTTATATAATAGGTAAATATGATTTTAATTGAGTCTATTAATGTAAAATAACCCATGAAATTTAGATTATTATAGCTATTTCCCAATAAGGAACATTCGATTTTTGAGATCTTAGATATAATACATCCAAACTGAATTTTGATATGTTCACTATTTGGAAGGGGATATAATACCATAGTTGAATTAAAGACATAATGATGTTGTAAACACTGTTGTTTCATTAGGATAACCAATTTCTAAGATAGATGAATCATTGAAAATTATCCTTATTCTAACAAAAAGAATTAGTGGAATCATTGATACTATTAGAAAATCTAAAGAGGTAAAATTTTTAACAAAGAATAACTTTGGAAGGATGATGGTGTTAAAAAAATATAAAGATGCTGATGATGCTGAATAAAAATTATTTAAGAAGAATAAAGGTACTTTAAAATTATCAAAGTCAAAAGATGATAATAAGGGAAATGGAATTCAAATATTTGAGTCATCTTTTAAAGATACATCTAGTAGTTCTACTATAGGAAGTGATCTTATTCACTTTTCAAGGAATGTCAAAAAGTTTGTTAATAAGAGAGGAGGTTTTATGAAAACATTAAACTTGTATAACCAGATCAATGGAAATTATAAAGGTGTCATATTCAAAGAATAGAAGAATATTTGACATATCATGCTAGATTTTCCACATCTACAAGATAACAAAAAGTCATAGAAAAAGAACATTAAAAAAATTTGATGCAAAAAAGAATGCATTTAAATCGATGAAATTTATATGGATTGCTTTAGAGGACTCTAATAATTTCACATTTTTTGAATTAAGTGATAAAAATAATAATTAAAAAGAAAAAAGGGAATTATGAAACATTATAATGAGGCACATTCATATTGTTATTTTCATAATGAGTTTGAATCAGAAAATTATAATTTCTCATATGAGGAATTAAATGAATATTTTTCAATATAGTGAACTTTGTATGAGTCTTTAGAAAAAAAATATCATAATATTATAATAGTGATATGGTAAATGGAAAATATGACATAAAATCAGAATTGAAAACAAAGTAGGAAACATATACTACATCTTGTTTTTAACAGGATAATAAGATTGAGTAATTGAAAAAATATGTCCATGAAATTCTAGATATTCAAAAAAAATTCAAAAAAGTATAAAATAATCTAAATAAAATTCTTGGAAGTAAAAAAATCTAGAGGTAAATTTCTAATATAAATTAAATTTGAGGATTTAGATTTTTATATAAACATGTTTTTTTGTAGATTTGAAAAATAGGAACATCTATAAAGTTGTTGTTTTTGTTGTTGTGAGTTATAGTATTTTTAAATAATATAAAGTTAAAAACCCTGAAATATTAGGATAAAAATTTTATTTTCATTCAATTTTATTTCAAAACATATTTTTATATTTTTAGGATTACACACCCATATTTTTTTTCTTATATATTTATCATTAATCATTACTGGGCCTATAGAAGTATGGGTACCAAAAATTTTCTTATTTTATTTTTTAGTGCAGGAAAAAGGCGAATGATTATCAATGAAAAATGGTACACGGAAAGTGAATTTTCATGAAATATGAGTAGGTATTTCTTTAATTTCATATTATTTTCAATATTTGATGGAGGATATTCCATAAATGATGACAATACAAAAGGAAATATTATTGGAGTTGGATCATATGGTAATCCAATCTCAATATTCATAAAAAAAATTCTCTATGTAGAAGGATTAATGAATATCCTAATAATTATTTCTCAACTTTATGTTGAAGCAAATTATGTTTATTTATCAAATAATATATCTTCAATATTTATATACAAACCCCTTAAATTTAATGAACTTAGAATAGATCAGGTATATACTTTATGTCTTATTTTTTTGAGTAAATCAAAAGTGTAATTTTTAAATGATGAATAAAATGAATCAAGGATATAAAATAAAAGACTATTAAATTTTTATGTTTATTATTTGGTAAGATTATCAAAAATGAATTTATTTATAGTTTTACATAAAAAATATATATAAATAAACTACTTCTTGATTCATAAATGGAAAAGCAACGCATTTCATATTTTAAAATAATTAAAGGTATCTCTAATTATAGAATCCTATAAATAATTCCTTTAGATATGTTTGGTCCATATAGAGTAGAAATACTAATAGGGGAACATTTTATTTATGTATTAGAAGATGATTTCTATATATAGAATTGGGTTTTTAAGTGTTAAGAGTTAAGCCTATTATATTATTATAAGTATTTAAAAAATAGATAAAAAGAAGTAATAAAAAATAATACATTAATAAGGACGTTACCATGTTATAGAATTTGGAAGCCATGTTTTCAGTAACATTTTTTGAAAAAATGGTAACAATAATACTTTTTCTACCCCTATAAAACTTCAATAAAATGGTATTTTTGGGAGAAAAAAGATGAATTTTTAATAAATTTTATTAAAAATGTTATGTGAATAAAACATTTTTGGTAATTTATTTTATGATGTAGTAAATATATATGTTTTATCATAAACATAGTTCTAATTTGACCTATATTTATGAAGACATCCTATGATCTATGGAATAATATAAATCCAAAAATAAATTACATTAAAGTGTTTGTATGCGACATTTAAATTATAAACCCAAAGGATGACTTTGGTAAATTTTATCTAAAATATAATTAAGGAATCATCCTTGGATATTTTACTACATGTATGGAATATACAGTTTTCAAAAAAGGTCAATGATTTTAAAGAATAAAATCTTTTAAAATTTGGTTAAATTGATCATTTGTTTTAGAAAATGACTTAAATTAATGAGCTAAGTTGTAAGATCCAGAGGATTCATGAAGGTACATTCTTATTAAATTTTATTGGATAAAATATCTTTTTTAATTAATGAACTGGTTATGTAGTTCCTGAAGAGTTTTGAGAATGTTTTGAGGGTGGGGACATGATAGTAGGCTAATAGTGGCCCAATAGTGCATAGCGTGTGGTTGGGGCATAGTTAGAATAAACCCTACCCCTAGACAAAAACACATGTGTCTTGGGATCCATTCCAAATATAGGGTTAGTGCACAGTTACCACATGATTTTCTAAAGATTGTGGGTATCCTCAGGTAACAGTGTGACCCAAATTTCCTTAGATAATTGCATGAAAATGGTATTTGAAACCTATGAACATAAACCATGAACTCAATTAAAATAGGAAAATTTTACAGTTTTCCATTTCTGTATTTTTAGGTCCCTACAAGATTTTTCCTCAAATTCGATACCTTCTAAAATAGGTGATGATGTGTTATCCCTGTCTTCCACTATAGATGATTCTACTTGGATTCTTGGGGGTGAAGAGCATGTTTCTATGAGAATAGATGATTCCTATAACTCTTACACTCCTCTTTTTTCCATTTTTCATATAATGGATTGTAGAATCTCTCATCTTCTTCTAAAACCCAAAAACCATAACTTTTATAGTGAATTTTTGGTTTAGGGTTTAGCAGTTCATTGAGTTTGAATCGAAGGTTATGATTAATAATGAATTATCAAACTTAATAAGGATGTGGGTATTTATGCTTTTTCCCATAGTCTTTTTCTTCTATATGAATATACAGTTGTGGAATTGTGTTTCCTTTTTTAATTTCATTATTTTAGATATTGGAAAGTGAATTTGGCTTTATATTGAGGTGTGAACCTCTTCACAGACCCCTTGGGTTTCTCGGTGAGAGATACTGAATCTAGGAGTACCTATTGGGTTGTCCAGACCAAACTCTATGGTGGAAAAAATACTTAAAATTGAGATATGGTAGTTATGGGAGGTAATGTTTAACAAACAAATTTAATTGGTATGTGATTAGGGTTGATGGGATAGTATAAATAAATATATGTTTAATTTTATAAATTCATAAGTGGTTATGAAATGGCATTGATTGTGTGTTTTATGGCTTTGACCTAATTGAATATTTATTGATGGAATATGGTGTTTAAAGGTGAGAACTATTTTGAAAGGAGGTTTTGACCTAAAACATGTTTAAAAAGGGGTTCATAATGATATTTTAAATGATGTTTTGAAATAAGGGAATGGTCCACTTTTTGTGAAAATGGTTTAATGGTTGTTTTGGATGGTTCAAATGGAAATAAAATCATTGTGGGATGTCATTTATTTTAAAAGGGGAAGACTCGGGTTTCAAAGGTTGGTTTCAAGATTTTTTCAATTAGTATTTAGAATTGTGTTGATTTCTATGATGTAGTTATAATGTTATGGTGGGACTATAGTAATTGAACGGATGTAAGTGTTTTTAAAATAGAACCCATAACAATTATATTGGCTTGTTAACATTTTTATGAAATCAACTAAATGAATAATAGTCCAAGTTGATGATATTTTATAGGGGGTTGTTTGAAATGACATTGAAATGTGTTAAATGGGATTAATGTGAATGTTACCAATGGATTCTTATTTGTACTTAAAATGTATAGGTGATTAATACATGGGAAATGATGACTGGGTAAAGTGGATAAATATATGGAAATTGATGAATATGTTAAATTGGATAGTGTTTGAGGATTATGGAATATTCATACTGAGTTAGGAATAAGAAATGGGAATCTGGATAAATGGGCTATGTAGTATAAATTATAAATGCATTAGTGGCTTATGGCATAGAAATGATTCCCATATTTATGGTAATGGATTATGATAGATAATTCAACTAGTTTTAATTGGGCGTGATATGATATTGTGTGGTGAATGGATTGATAACCATTGCACTTAGCCTGGTGGTGGGAAAAAGGAATTAGGCTCCTCCCATGTGTTAGGTTGTACTGTCCCTCTAACCACGCCTCAGAATACATGGGTTTGGGAGTCAATATAAGGATATATTCCCCTAATAGTTTCTTTTGAATAAACTATGTAGACTAAGGATCCAAGGTAAGTGTTATTTAAGGAATGTTTGGGATGTTACAAAGATTATATATGCTTCAAAACATAAGGTCATGGTGTGATTTGGGATGTCACACAGTGGCTCTATGCTTCCCAAACATATGGACATGGCTTGATTAATAGACTGAGGCTCTAAAGTATTTTTGAAATTATGATTAGGAAATTATTTTTCATTACTAGTTTATGTAACCCATTATGTTTGATAAATGGGTGGATTAGGTTGTTGACTAAATGATGTAAATTCGTAATCCATGTAATTCAAGATGAATATAAATTTCATAATTAAAGTTTCATAGGCGATAAAATGGTGAAAATGGTCAATATTTCTTAAAGGAATATGATAGTTAATGGGTATGTGGTGATTTGAGAGTACTTAAATCCATTTTGGATAAATTTATGTGCAGACATTATGCCTTTTCATAGGCACCTAGTGTGACATGAGTTGGTTTTGTTTATTCGATGATTCTAGAGAACATAATGGGTAAATGGTTATTAGATTATTATGTAAATTTTTTCCATGTTATGTTTTATTTATTAAACACATTACCTTCTTACACATTTTTATTGACTGAATATTACTTTAGACACTGTTGGTGGTGGACTACATTGCTGTATTTACACCTTCTCAGGAATCCTTGGAACATGGGTACCTAAGAAGATGCTACTTGTGTTTTGTACAAGTTCAGGATGGTAGCCTAGTGTTGGATGTGCATGGGATGATATGTTGGAGCATGGAGGGTGGGACTAGGTTGAGACTTTGATATGGTTTTGGATGGATTTTTTAGTTATCAACTTGTTTTACCTTGTGTGATTTCATGAAATATATTGTATTCATTTAATTGAGTTATAAAATATGTACATTGACACTTATTTTTTTGAATGGGTAAATTTTTTATTATTTTTGTTATTTTATATTTTTTTTTTACTTTTGTTTTGGATTCACATTGATAAGAGGGTAGTGTCTCACCATATTCATCTTTAGACATGAACTACTAGTTAGAGTCCTCTTTTTTAAGGGGTTGTGTGCCTGATTTCATGAGATGACCCGAATTAGGGGATCGGTTATAGTGGCTTCCGAGATAGGGAAATTACCATGTTTTATAAGAGGATTTCATATTTTGTATCACTATTTGGGAATGGAAGACAAAAGGGTATGATCTTTTTGGGACATGGAAATGAGATCGATCATGGGTTCTTAGTCCCTCACATACGGGGGAATCCCATGTTTCTAGGAGTGGGAAATGATGTTCTCTAATGGCCATTTATAGTTTCTGATATTTCCACCATGAGTGGAATAGATGGATGTGATATTATTGATTTACGAGGATTTGTCTCTTGTATGAACACAATAGGAGAGGGTGTGTGAGTTCATGGATCATTCTAGGAATATAGGAAAGATAGGTCACCCTTATGTTTCGAGTGATTGACTTGTGTGTGAAATTATAGTGAACCAAATGGGTATAAAAAGTGAAATTGGATAAAATAGTAGGTGGTTAAAATTGGGATAAAAGGTGTTTATGAGAAACATAAATCCTTGATTTTTTAAGGGTAAATGTTTTGAAATATTATTTTGATAAATATTTGAATTATTTAAATAATGGGATAACAAAAACATTTTTAAAATTTCAATTTAATGGTTTGTGAAAAATAAATTTTGGCGAAATTGGACTCATGAGTTTAAATGTTACGGTAAAATTACAAAGAGTAATAGTAAAATAATGCATCTTTTAGGGACAATAGTGGTGGATATCCCTTTTGTTAGTTGTTGACCCCTTTTGGGGGTGGTTTGGGTAGTGAGTGTCCCTTAGTTTTGATACCATCAGCTAGTGTGTGTCTGTTAGATGGAATGTTATTTTTTAGTAACTTCATTAAGTTGCGACCTTGATGTTTTGAAATAAAGTATGTTAATGTTAATTTGTTGAATCTTATGAGTTGAGACCATGTGAGTTGTGTTGTGAACCATAGAGTGGGTGTTTATTTTGTAGTTCCAGAGTATATGTGTGGTTATATTTATTGTTGAACAAATATAAAATAGATATTTAGTGAGTTAGATGCAGTGTTATTGTAGTGTGGGAATGATGATGACTTTAAGTAGCCTTCATTTCAGTTTTGAAATGTATAGCTTAGGGAGAGCTAGTTACTATTTTTTTGGATCCAATTTGGGAAGTTGGTATCATTTGACTATTGAGGCTAACCCGTGAGAAATGTCGATCTGGTATCAATGCATATGGGTCTGTGTGGAATAGGTAGATGTTTTGGACCATTGTAGTGTCACACTAAGAGTGTATCCTAGTGAGGGATTGACTAAGATGGATAAGTAGAAAAATTAATTATTTTTTGCGATGTGGATTGAGTGATGTATGGAATGTGTGAGCAAGATATTGGTTTTCTAATTGGTCACAGGGGAGTGACAGACCTCAATCGTTCTGAAAAAGTGTTGAATGATTGGAATATGTTAGTAGAACATGATTATTTTGAGATATGTACAAGGCGGTCTGGTTGTAAGTGAGCTTTTTCATCATGGAATCAAAGTGTAAAGGCACTCGTACTGTGTGAATATAGATTGTTTGGGCTATTGGAGTGAATCATTATGTGTTTATAATGGTTAGTGGGACCGTTCAAAAAGAATTAAATTGAGGTAATGGTGAGTTTGGTTGAAACCCTAATCGAGCTGTGGGTTTTTAGTGTGTATGAGGAAGTGTCAAGTCGGGAAACCCTATACCTTCAATAGATTGATGGATCCACTTATTGAAACGTGGAAGAGGTGTGCATGGTTTTTTGTGGTGACCATCGACACCTTCTTAGCGTACTTTTCACTAGTGGAGATCATTCCCAATATCTCATCATCATCATCAGTACACTATGTTAGATCTGCATTTACGCCCTGTGACGTGGGGAGTTTTTTGGTTTGATGTGGGAAATCATGGAGGATACAGGAAAGAAAAAAGTATGTTTTCAGGAGTAATATGAATGGGGATTACACCATCGTCCTACTGCGGAAGGGGTCCTCGGAATTTACCGGAGGTTGGTGAATGTTATCGGTGCCATTCTCAGAAGTCAGGAATAAGTTGTGGGTGATGTTTGTGTTGTCATAATAGTGTAAAATAGAATACTAATTCTAGTTTTTGGGGGTTATCATGGGTTTATTAGTGATTTATAAAGGTATATATTTCGTGAGGAAATCAGTTACAACAATACTCCTATGGTGGGGAGTGTCATTTTAAGTCCAGGTTGTACAGAGAAAGCTCCAATGTGAAGGTGGTGGCATTAAGAAGTGAATGGAAATACTGTATAGAGTATGGTCACGTTCCATGAATGAAATATTGGTTTTCCATAGATGTGATGATTATCCCATCTAAGAAATGGATTCAGGCTTGGGATAGTTATAAAGGTAATCAATGTGGTCACATCCAAGGTGTTTTTAGGGTTGCATGGATCAAGAAATTGGGTCGAATAGTAGAAATTCTATATTGGATAAATTTTACTGGAAATATGAATGACTTTGGTAGGTGCATCCAGATAAGGGTGTTATTCCTTGAGTGAAAAGGCCCTCGTGTCCTAGGAATGTGGAGGTATAATAGTAGTATAGGTTTTGCATCAATGTAGTGAGTCTATTAAGGATGGCCTAACTCCGTTGGGAAAGAAGGAACAGATGTCATGGGATGTGATCCACCTATGGTTAATTATTTAATTATAATAACATTTAGGTAATTAGAATAGGCTCTGAGGAACAACCAACAGACCCTCAATGTGTGTAGAGAATGGGGGTGTTCATTCCAGGTGGTTTTGATTGAATTATTGAATGATAATGTTGGACGATTCAATTTTTTGTCTTTGAGTATAGTGAGTCCGAAACCGCATCAGGTAAGATGTGAATGTCATGTTGATGTTCTGTTTATCTGTTTTTTGATTATGGGAGTTCTTAGTAATAGAAAAATGGTTGTAAGAGGCTGAAGCATTTGGTGTGGGGTACCATTGTGTTCAAGTGGTTGGTTAATGGAATAACTTGTGGTCAAGTTGGATGGACTCAAATGGGATCCATCTTGGTGAATGGTGTTACTGATGGATATTTTTTTAGTTTTTCCTAGTTGAGTTCCTTAATATAGAGAGTATGTTGTGGTTCTACTTTCTAAATGATTGTAAATGGACTGAGGATATTTTTCTATGTACTGTGGAGAGCGTTGGACTAAGAGTGTTCTGGTCGACTCTCCTAGGGTAATTTTGTTCCTTGTTGGTGTTATTTTGTGTCATGATCTAGTAATGTTACTAAACATTCTATTTTTCATTGCGTGGGTAATTGTGAGTTGAGGAGGATGTTTTATTATTAAGAAACTATTTATAATTGTGAATCCTAGTGAAGGAAATGTTATCGGGGTAGGATTGTTTCCTTGATCCTAGTTTTTAATGACCTATCAGTGTTTAGGGAGGAACATGGAAAATTATGTACGATTGGGGGGTCCATGGTCCTACTCATTTTCTCTTGAGGGCTTTGGATTTAATATCAGTAGATATCGAGAATGATCCATTATAAGGTGGGGAGGATTTAAGATCCCAACAATTAATTATGGTACATCCCTATTATTATTTTTTTCAAAATATCTTTTGTGTTTAATGAGGTGGTTCTCGAGCGATTATGGAGTTCCAAGAGTGTTCTAAGAGAAGTAGAAATGAATGGAGGCAATAAGTGGAATAATAAGTCTTATTTTATGGTTGGCACATGGTTAGTGTAGACCATGTACCTAAACAGCGAAACAATGCACCATGGGAGACATTCTAGACAGAGGGATATCACATGGTTACCGCTTGGTTTATTAAACTATATCGGTATCCCCAGGTAACCCAGGTGACCAATCATTCCATGGATAGAGTCTTTCAAATGGGGTTTTTATGTTTTTGAGATTTGGGTGTGTAAATAGGGTAATCCATAAAGAGATAAAAAATTATAGTATTTCCATCTCGGGATTTTTAAATCACCACCTTAACTTTTCTCCAATTTTACCTCATCTACCCTTGGTGACAAACCATCAGTACCCTCTACCTCTATTTATGATTATCCTTTGATTCTTGTCAATTTGGAGCATGTTTGGGTGTGTATCAAATATCTAGGATATCCTAACACTCATATGTCTTCTATTTTTTGGATTAGTGATTTTAGAATCATTCCTCTTATTCCAAATCCCTAAAATCATCACATTCCAACTGTATTTTTGGATTATGATTTAATGGGTTATGGATTTTGAATCATGGGTGGAGATTAATCAGGCATTCATAAATGGTCATGAGGTTGGTGGTCTTTATAATTTTTCACAAATTCTTGATATTCTATACATGTATGTGGCTCTACCAATGTGTTTCCTTGTTTTGTTTCTTTATCCTTGATTTTGGAAAGTTAATTAGGCCTTACATTGTGGTGTGAAATCCTGTACGGACCCTGTCGGTTCATTTGTGAGTGAAGTAGAACCTCCAACGACACATAATTTAAGACGAAGCCATTTCAATGGTTAATAAAACAGGTAAAAATTTAAATAAGGGAGTTATGGAAAAAAATGGGTAGTAAAAGTGTTGTTAGAATATGATTTGGTTCAATGGATTAATTGAAATTGATATGTGTTGGATTTTATAAATGCCTAACTATTTTTGAAATGGGTTTAATTGTTGGATTTTTGTCTTTCAGTCAATAAAATATTTATTGATGGATAATGATATTTGAAAGTGAGAAATGTTTATAAAGTATGATTTGATCTAAAATTGATTTAAAAAGGTGTTCCTAATGAGATTTCAAATGATGTTTTATAAATGAGGGAAAGTTCCACTTTTGTGAAAATGGTTTAATGGTTTTTTTGGATGGTTAAAATGTAAATAAAATTTTTTATTCATGTATTTTTTTCAAAGGGTAAGACTCATGTTTCAATGGTTTGTTTCAATATTTATTCAATGACTATTTAGAATTCTGATTATTTCCATAATGTAGTTACAAATGTCTTGTGGGACCATAGTAATTAATGGGAAGTATGGTATAGTAATATAGAACATATAAATATTATTCTGGAATGTTAATATTATTATGAAATGAACTAATTAAATAATGGGATTCATTCATGATATAGCCTATGGGGTTGTTTGACATGTTGCAAAAATTGGCTAAATTGTATTAATGAGAATGTTAAAAATGGAATTTTGTTTTTACTTAAAATGAATAGGTGGTAAATACTTTCAAAATAATTAATGTGTTATGTGTATTGATATATAGAAATATTTTAAAATATTAAATTTGTTAATGTAGGGAATTAGATAATATTCTCAATGAGATGGGTATAAGAAATGGGAAATGGTATAAATTGTCAAGTTGAATAAATGGAAAATGTGTCAGTGTGTTTTGGAATTGAATTGATTCCCACGATGATTGTCATGTATAATGATTGATAATTGTATTGGTTGAATTTTTTTTATATGGTATTGTGTGGTGAATGGAGAGAGAAACATGTGCACATGTCTTGGTGGTGGGATAAATGACTAAGGCTCCTCCCATGGGTTGGGTTGGACTGATGCTCTACCCCCACTAAAAATTCATGATTTAGGTAGTTAGACTGATGCTCTATTCCCTTAACGGGTTCATTAGGATAAAATATCTAGACTGAGGATCCAAGGTAAGTGTTAAGTAAAAAAAAAGTTTGGATATCAGAAAAAATTTCGATGCTTCAGAACATATGATCATGGTGTGAGATGGGATGTTAGAAATAGGCTCTATGCTTCCCAAATACATGGAAATGAACACATTACCAGACATAGGCTCCATGGTTTGTTGATAATTATTATTTTTAAATTCATTGTGAGTAGAATTATATTTAACACGTTATTATTGATAAATAATTGGCATAGGATGTTGAGTAAATGATGTAAATTCCTATACCAACGAATACGATATGAGAAAGAATTAAGTAATGAATGTAGCATATGTGATGAAATGGTAATAATAATGAGAATGGATCAAATTAATTTGATATCTAATGGGTATGCGATGAGTTTTGAGTTTTTAAATACCTTATAGAAAATGTTTTTTTACCCTATGTTCCTGTATTATACTAACAGTGTGACCTGAGTTAGTTTCGCTGAATGGTCGATTATAGGGAACATTAAGTGTAAATGGATGTTAGAAAATTACTTACATGTTTTCCTAGTTACTTTTTATTTATTTAACTTTATACATGTATAAAACTTTTTATAGAATGACTATTTATGTAAATAACATTGACGGTGTCCTACTGAGTTGTATTAAAACCCTTTTTGGGCCTCCATGTCACTTAGGTTCTAGGTTATTTGCTACTTTTTCATGTATAGTATTAGTATGGGAGCTTGGTGTTGGATGTGCATGGGATGATAGGTTGAAACGTGAAGGGTTGGATTGGGTTGAGACATAGATACGGTATTAGAGTATTTTCATTGTTTTTGTCTTGGTTTACATTGTATTAATTCTTGACAAGTACTGTATACATTATATTGTGTATAACATATGTACATGGTCACCTATTGGTTTATTTTAAGGTGTCCATTTGTTATCCCTTTTGTAATTTTATCTATCTATTTTACAATTTTTGTGATTCACACTAATTAGAAGGTATAGTCTCCCCATGTTCTTCTTTAGACCAACGATTCTAGTTTGCAGCCTCTAGTGTATTTAGAGATATACCTAAATTCATGTAATGACACAGCACGTGGAACCAGTTATAGTGGCATCGAGGATGGGGATGTTACAGAATGGTATCATATGAGGTCTTCTTTGTTTCTTTACTATTTGTTCAGGGTATATAAGAAACTGTTATCATTTTACTTCTTGGAAATGATCTCATACATGAGTTCCTACAACACCACATATAATTGAAACCCCATGTTTACAGTGGTGGTAAATGACGTTATGTTTTTTGATTTAATAGTTGGATGATATTTCCACCATTGGTGGAGTAATTTGACTTAATGTTATTGATTTATGGGGTTTACACTATTTTCCCTGTGAAGAAAGAGAGGGTGTGTGATTTCATGCATCATGTTTGGCATGTTTGATAGATAAGACATCCATATGATGCCTTTGATAGAATTGTGTGTGACATTATGATGAACCAAATTGGTACAAATAGTGAAATTTAATTTAATAATCGGTAAAAAACTGGCTTAAAATTAGTTTTGAATTAATTAAATCCCTGATTTTCTAAAGTGGAAATGTTCTGACTTGCGATTTTGAATGAAATTAATATTTTTGAAATCATGGGTAACAAAATTGTTTTTGAATGTTTAAATTATTGGGTTTTGAATATGGAATTTTTTGAAAAGTGAACTCATGGGTTTAAATTTTATGGCCCAATTAAGAAGATAAATCATAAAATTACCGAACTTTTAGGGATAGTATTAGTGGTTTTCCCTTGTGTTGGTTGATAACCCCTTGTGTGGGTGGTTTGGGTAGTGAGAATACCATAGTTTTGAGACAATGGTTTGGGCTGTGTCGGTTAGATGGATTTTTTTTTGGAATTTATATTACTAGGTTATGACTTTGAAGTTGTGTAATAAAGTCTATTAATGTGAATGTGATGAAAATTTTGATTTTAGACCCTATGAGTTGTGTTTTTAACCATATAGTGGGTGTCTAGTTTGTGGTTCAAAAGTACGTTTGTGAGAATCAATTGTGTTGGACACTGAGTAAATGGTTTTTTCATGCATTAGACATAGCGTGTTTGGATCAGGGGAAATATGACTAAAGAGAGTAGTCGATATTTGAGGTCGGATATGTATGGATTAGTGATAGTCGACGATGTTTCCTGGTGTGACTCCATTTTGGGGAGTTGGAATCTTTTGACTTTTAAGGATAACCTATGATAAAGACCAATTGGCATTGGGTGAATACAACTACATGATTCATAGTTAGATATTTTAGAGCTTGGTAGAGGCACAAAAAGATTGTTTTCAAGTTTGGGATTTACTTAGAGGTCTATGTGGAGAAGTTACCATTTTTGGGATATGTATATTTAGTGATGTACGACTCATGCATGCTAGAGATGGTGTTTCTGTTTTGTCACAGAAGACTATCTGAACTCAATGGTTCCAATATTATTCTTAATGATTGTAAACATTATGTATAACACTATTTCATTGAGATATGTTCTAGTTGGTATGGTTGTAAGAAATTTTTTTCTACAAGGAATCAATGTAGAGAGTCACTCGTAGTGCAATAAATTGGTTAGTTTGGATTAGTGGAGTGAATCATTATGTTTTTTTCATGGCCAGTGGGATAGTTAAATAATAATTTGAGTGAAGTAATGATATTTTATCTTGATGGAATGTCGCGTCATTACCAATTATTAGAGGGTCATGAGGTGGGGTGAGTTTGGTTCAAAACCCAATCAATTTGTGGTGTTCCTGTTTGGATGAGGCGTTGGTGGGTTGGGAAGCTGAGACCTTTCTGTAGAATGAGGTGTCCTCTTGGTGAGAGGTGATGGTGGTGGAGGATTGTTTGTGGTGGTGATTGTAGAAGACTTTTTGGTGTACTTTTCCCTAGTGATGATCATGCCGAGTATAATAAAATCATCCTAGGTGTGCTGAGAAGGCTCTGAATTTATACACAAAAAATTGAGTGTGTTTTTGAAGGATGTGGATCATTATAGAGGATACACAAAATAAAGTGGTATTTTTGGTGGATCCATATGATAGTGGTTTACACCATCATAATGTTAGGAAAGGTATCATTGAAATGGACTAATGGTCAACTAATTCCATGGGTGTCATTCTTGGAAGATAGGATAGGGTTTTATTAATGTTTTTAATCATAATAGTGGAATATGGAATGTTACTTCCATGTTTTGGGGTCAAAATGTGTTTAAGAGTGAGCCACCGAGAGGTCGATATTTCATGTGGAAAGAATTTACAAAGGTAATCCTATGGTGGGAAGGTGATGTTAAGTCCGGGATGTGCAGAGAATGATGTGAAGTGGATGAGGTGACATACAAAATAAAATGGATATCCTATGAGGTGTTGTGTTAATAAAATTTGAATTTATCATGATTTTTTATCCATTTTTCACTAATACCATAGAATATTTGGTTGTCCTTGTTTCTTAGTGTGGTGTTGAGCAGTTGTTTTTTGAGGTGAATTTAGTTTCTTCTCAAATCCAATGTCTTTAGCATGACTTAATTTCGTAACATATGTTGTATGAGATGATGTGGGATCTTATTGGTGAGTTACACGATACCATATAAGTTGTTGGAAATCATATTATATGGTCATAGAAGCCCGTAAATGAAGTATTGTGTTCCTTTGAATAATTTTAAAGGATTTTTGAAGTGATTATTAATGCACATAAATTAAATTAATGTATATATTTTTACATTAATAGTCTCAATTTCTAGGAACCATATAATATTTTCCATTAATATATAAAGTATATAATGTTTATGAAAGATAAAAAACTAGTTATATGGAAGAAAAATCATGTACATCATCTATTTATGTTTCAGTTGACCATGTTTCATCTATGGGTAAAGTGTTGATTGTTAATAGATCTCTAAGGACTTTTCCTTTAATAAAACATGTTTCTACTCATCCAGTGGTATATATTCAAGTTGAACAAAAAAAATCCTATTTTTTGTGATGAAATTATAGAATATTATATCATTTTTATTAGGGATTTATTCAGAAATTTTGATAGTGTAATGAAAAAATTAATTACATCATTACGTTAGGTTGTAGTTTTCCATACACGAATGGTAGTTTCGTTACGGATTTAATTGATGTGAGTGTAGGTGTAGGTTGAAAATTTATAAATCAAATATTTAAGATTATTTAGGATAATGATGTTATTATATAAGTATGGTATAATAATAAATGAAATATGTGAAGAAGGAAACAGTGTAAAATGCATGTTGATGAGTGTCGCATCATCTTCAGGTACCTCCATTTGGTTTTCAGAAAAAGGATTATTTGTTGGATTTCAACCTCAGTTGAGGCATATAGGGTGAGGGGATAGATGATGGAAGAATATTTGGCTTGATTTTTCAGAGAACAAATGTCATGAGAGGTATAAGGATATTGGGAGTGGAGGTTGCCTTTATAAGAGGGGAAAATAAAACATTTGTTATTCTTGAAAATAATTGTGTATTCCCCAAATTTTTCTCGTACCATAATGGTTAAAATTCAATAAATATATATTCTCATATTAGGAACAATCGAAATATGTATTGAAAAAAATTTGTATACATGTGTAGGGTCATTTTTATACCGTATTTTCAAATTTTAGTCATTAATTAATCTCATTTTTTCTTTAATCACTATGGTTAATTTTAATTATTTTACAAATCATTTTTTTCAAAAACTAAGATGAACATATTATAAATTATAAATTATTCATAATCAAAATATAGAATTTATTTTTCTAAACATCAACTTTTGAAGTGGCGAAAATTATTTTAAAATTGACCATGTAGATGGGATGTGACAACAGTTTTTTAAATGGAAAATGTTCAAAAAAATATTAATTTTTATTCTTAAATTCAATGAGAAATTATTACCAATAAACTAAATTAATTATTATGATATAAATTATATATCATTATAAATTAAACCTAATCCAAAAACAAATTTCACTATATAAATAAATTTGATGAAAAATTCATTTTTGACTAAAATTCAACATTATTTTCCATTAATCAAAATATTAATTTTGTCAAATATTAAAAAAAATTCACAAAAATTAAATTCTGATATTTATATTCAGGAAATAGGTTCATTTTTTAAAATATATAATATTCTATTTTCTGAATTTGGATTTAAAATAGGCTCACTATTAAAATGAATAAAAACTAACTTTTTATAAATATCAAGATTTTTTTGTATAATGTTGATTTTTTTTGTAATTTCTGTCGATAATATTTATTACATGAAATTAAAGACATTTAATAAACATGAATAGACATAATATATTTAATCATATTAATTCACCCAAATAAAATGGATAAGTAATAACAAGATCATAAAATAATAATACAAACAATATATTATTTTTTCACTATAACTCAGTCTTCCACAAAATACAAGATTTCAGATAACCTCATTGTTGCATGTATGGTATTGTATTATAATTAGTATCCAATGGGTATCTTAAATTACTATCTGAATAATAAATATTAATTAATACTAAAAAGTCTTATTATATCATTACCTAAGAAGTCAAATCCACCCCCTTCTGAAATTGAGTCTCAAAATTTTATTCACTTATCAAATAATAGAGGATAATTTTCCATCATATAATTTTTATATTAGCATGTTGACTCTTCAACCATATAGGTTTTTCAAAAAACCATAACCTAATGAATTACCTTATTTGGCCAGAATTTCTTTGAATGATCATGAAAATAAACTAGTTGACCCTCATAAGAAAGATTCTCTGACATCCTTACTAATTCAGGACTCAAAACATGAGATTAATCAAGTACATACATCCATAACATTGAAGAAAAAAATACATTGTGTACCTAGTAAAAACTTGAAGGAAAGTCCACTCGATATGAAACTGGACCAACATTCTCCAGGATTTCATATGGTCTAATGAAC
The DNA here is from genome assembly GCA_963277665.1 of Viscum album. NCBI lineage: Eukaryota > Viridiplantae > Streptophyta > Magnoliopsida > Santalales > Viscaceae > Viscum > Viscum album. The sequence goes on along the minus strand of OY728161.1, from coordinate 2,130,643,410 downwards.
CATGGACTCAACATCCCCTTCTAAACAAAATTCATCCTACTTTTCCATAGATAATCATTAAGATATGACATGATAACATTCCTCAAAATTTAGATATTTCCTCCCATTATCCATATAAACTTTCTACTTGGCATGGGATATTCTCAGGAGTCTCTAAATAAACTTAACTTTCTCTACCATTTCCTCTGCCAACTCTAGTCCCATTAGCTTCTTTTCTACTTCATCATCCCTTAACACTGGTATTCAACACAACATTGAATATAATTCCATAAAAGGTTCCATCTATATACTATAATGAAAACTACTATTATAATAAAACTCAACCAATGAAATATATCGATCCAAAATTTCATGGTAACCCCTATAGAAAAAATGAAGTATATCCTCAATTGTCTGAATTGTTTGCTAAGATTATTTATCAAATTGAGGATGAAAAAGCTATATTGAAATTTAATTCAGTACAAACCGAATTCTAAATTACATTCCCAAAATTGGATTTGAACCTCAGATCCCATTTTTAAATAATAGAGATAGGTACTCCATTTATCCTAATAATATCTTTTAGTACTTTCTAGAAATATTCTATAGAGATATAATGTCTTGAATGGGATGAAAATGTGTAGATTTAGTTAATCAGTCAATAATAACCCAAACCACATTATTACATTTATGTTTCTTTTTAAATCTTATAAGAAATCGATTGATATATTTTTCCATTTCAATAATGGTACTGAAAATAGTTAAAGCATACCCTTTGGTAAAAATCCCTTTTATTTATCCTATTAACATGTCAAACACTTCACTGTAAATTTAGAAAAAATATTATTTTTCATTCTATCGCACCAACAATACTCCTGAAGGTCCCTGTACAGCTCAGTGTTTCCAAGATGAATGGAAAATATGTAACTATTATCTTCAATCAAAAAACACATATTTAACCTTGAATCATAAGGAACTCATAATATATTTACAATTTATAAAATACATTATTAAAAAATATTAAAATTTGGAAACTTGCCAATCTTTAGAAATTATATCTTTTTATGAGAATATTAATCCACCATTTTAGCCCTCTTAATTCTTTCATAAAAATATGAGTATACAAAAAACTGAAACAAAACATATGATTTAACTACATCCTAAACGTCTAGGTATTTATTCATTAAATCATTAACCAAATGGTCATGTTCAAAACATAACATGACTTACAATGAATAATCTTCTGGAATCAAAGTATCAACCACCTTGTTTTATTTTCCATGATGATAATGAATAATGAAATACAAATCATTGATTAGTTCTATCCATATTTTTTATCTAATGTTCAATTTTTTCTTAGGGATTATATACATAAAACATTAGAGATCTATATATATTTCACACTTTAATATATAGAACCGATGGATCCAAAATTTTAATGCGAAGGATACAACTATTAATTCCAAGTCATGCATATGGTAAATTAACACAAGTGTTTTCAAATGAAATGAAGTATTAGATATTACCTTTCCATTATGCATCTGAAAAAAACCGAGCCCTTTTAATAATGAATCACTATAGATGAAAACATCATTATTTTTGGAGGGATGTGCCAACAAAGGAGCATTGACTAGTCATCTTTTTGGTTTCTGAAAAATAGACATCACATTCTATTTTCTAAATAAACCTTACTACAATTATTGATACCATAGTTATTGGGAAAAATAGATGAGTAATATTTTCAAAAATCCTTGTTAATAACCCACTAATAAAAGAAAAATAAAAATCACTGTGACATTATTAATTGGGAACTCTTGAATTACTTTTGCTTTAGCAGGGTCAATAGATATGTGATCTTTAGAAACAATATCACCATCGAATGAAATATTTTCCTTCCAGAATTAAATGTTTGTAATCTTTCCATATCATCTCTTATCTTTTATGGTTTAAAAACAATCCTTAAGTTAATTTCATATTCCTCATAGATTTTAGAATATACCAAACTATTTTATATAAACATAACCAATAATTTATCTAAAAACTAATGAAATACTCTACTCATGATATTCATAAATATTGAATGTGAAAAAGATAACCCAAATGTAATAACCACATGTTGAAATAGTGGGTGCACTTGACCCAACTATGCAAGAATTTTGATTACCATATCATGTGTACAATGAGTTATACATGATGTTATCTTACCATTATTGTGTAGAATTATCTACATCCACTATTATAATGGTATTTTCTAAAGGTTAATTGTCGTGTCGGGAGGTTATAGAAGATCCCACGCTATAATGGGAACCTCGAGATATTATGACATTATTCTTAAATATATGTTCTATAGTCTAGATACATCTTACCGACTAGATATAGTAGATGTCTAAATATCAGGTGTTGGGGGATCATAATCATTGAGACTTATTCTCCTGAAGTTTTCACTTCGTGATATCTAGTAGTGAGACCATGAGGACAGTCTCACCAATAGGAACACCACATGTTTTGGGTGTCATTGGTCATTCCTATCGACAGACATCTATATTGGTCTCTTTACATGAAACCATTACCAACTTGTATTGTTTTTTTACATACTTTGATGCATGGTGAATACCATGTTATTGGAATCATGGTGAGGTGGATTCTATTGGGTGCTTCATTGGTGGAATGACATTGGTTGAACTGTCAAAAAAAGATTTTTCACATCCAAGTTTAGGAAGTTTTATATCTCAAGACTGATTGATCGGGGTGGTGTTGCCTTCTTAAATCATTGTCTAAAGTAGTAAAAATGTAAATCCATCCGGATAGATCAACAAATAATAAAGCAAGAAAAAGTATGATGACACATGTGTGCATCCTGTTTTATGAGATATTTAATGTCAAAGAGATTATAGTACATAATCAGTGTTAGTAGGAAGACAGACTTTGCAATGACTATCCATAACTCTTTATGGTCTATGATGAGTTTTTATACCCCACTCTTGGTCGGTGAATTTATTCACTGCTATCGAGATAAGGTCCTAGAGGGTCACACACAATACCGTATTCAATAATATGATATATTCAATTGAATATGTATATTGACAAAGTGGACCCCATCACTGGGTCAGAGCATTGTATGGGTTATCAATCACTAAAATAATTAAATAAAGTAATTAATATTGAAGTTAAGGATATTTTGGATTGAATTTATTTATTTTATTTACTTGTATTGTAAATAAACGAAATATATTAATCGAACAAATATTATTTAAAAATTCAAGGATCTTGTAATATTAAGCGGGGAAATGAGTTGAGTTAAATGGCTCGGGTTCTACCACGTAATATATTTTATATATATTACATGTATGTGATAAAATAATAAATATTATTGGTATAGTTTAGTTCTTAAATTTTTTTTATTTAGTGGATGTTGATATAAATGGGGATCGAAGAACCCAACTCAGTATTTTATCAATTCCACTATTAGTATGAGAGGAGGATCTATCTCTTGTTCTGCTAATGACTATTCATTCATTCACAAAATAAATGATTAGAGCCTCTCTATCCTCCCACACTCTAGAGAGAGAAGCTCTCAAACCAAGATTCTTGGATCAAGATCTCGCTTCAACATCGAAGGGATCACAAGGTGGTGATCGTCATGACATCGAAAGCGTCGATGGATCTCCACGCTAGCACCCAAAATTCAACGATCGATGCTCCCGCAATTTTTTGAAGAATGTGTGGATGATATAGAGGGTTCTTGCTTTGGATCCTACAAATGATGATCACTATCGACTAGTTGAAGTCGACTACAGCTTCATATTTGAATTGGGTACATTTTCATTTTAATTTGTTTATCTTTACAATTAACGAGATATCCTCAGACCTCACTAGAGCTCATATTGTTGGCATCAAAAAGTCTCGTCGACCCACTAATGACAATTACAAAATCCATGGCCCACCATCTTCTACTACGGGCCCTAGTACCTTACAGTGGCATCAGTGGGATCACATAAATTTTATAAGACACATAAAATTAATTTTCATAAAATTTAGTATATAATTCAAAAATGGTATCATCACTTCAAAACACGCTTCGATCCTATCTCGATTGACCAAGATATGACTATTTTAAATTTTCAGATTGGATCGAATATTCATTTCATCTCGGGTATTATTTTTCTATTCATCAGTATTGTTTTGTTTTTTTCTAAACCCAAACAAGGTTGATAATTATTTTTATTTAATAATAATAATTATAATCATACATTAAAAATAATAATTGTTTAAAATTATTTTTATAATAATTATATTATTATTATTTAAAAATTATTATTATTAAAGGCTAATATGAATCATCTTAGAAAATATGGGTGTGGAAATTTTTTTTAGTGGATACCATGACTAAAAAAAGTGGGGGAGGACTTTACATCCATTTTAAAAAATAAAGACTTCAATAATAAAAGGGGGAAGGCATGTGGAAAAGAAAGGACAAAAAAAGAGAAAAGGGGGTCTGGCGGACCCCTTCGCATCGTAGGCACGTCGTGCACCAATATCCACTTCCCTCCTACGAGGCGTCCCAAGGTCCACTACTGGAACCCATTGGCATCTGCCTTCTCCTCCAGCCATGCACTACTAAGAAGGTCTAGGCATCCCGATAATCATGCTGCTATCAAGGTCGTGCCTCATATAGTAGTTGCACACAAAAGACACCCCCCCCATAGCTTTCCCCCAGTCTCCACCCCCGTTTCAGACCACCCCTCCCCTGAGGTGCCACACCCTTTTAGTCTCCTTGTAGGTTAAGTAAACCCCTGCCGAACTTACAGGCCGACACTCCTGGTCTCGCCACCCATTCATGTCTCCCTGGCACCTACCCTCCCAGAACAGGCAAACCAACTCACATCAATCCCCTGAACCCTTTCCCTCCTCCACATTTCCACCAATCCTAACCCAGCCTCATCTACCTTGCGGGCTGCTCCTTGACCCCGCACCCCATTGTGGCTGGTTCCGCCACCCAACTCTACACCAGCACAGCCTCCGGAGCAACACTCTAGGCCGGTGACCTCTAGTAAGCCCTCCACCAAGCCCTCCATAGGCTTCCCACCACTATTCCTCCATCCCAGTCACCCAAAATTTCTCTCGAAAACCACCCTTGTCGGAGTAGAACCAACATGCCGCAGTGCCATTGTCTTGCTGGTTTTTCTAAGGGCAATTCTAATTCGATGACCTCCTTTGCTGATGTTGGATCGATACTTTGTGGTCGTAGCTCCAGTATTGTTTCCAACTTTCAATACCCAGGAGGTATCCTTTTTGTCTTTATGTTTTAACACAGGGAAAAAATGGCCTCGAAACGGCACGGGCAGACCTTCCCAATCCAGAATGGGTTTGGGTAGATTTTCCCAACCCAGTATGGCCCTGTATTGCCGAACATGACCCTACGTAGGTTTGGCACGTCCCAAACATGCCATACATTGTTGTTTCAGGGACAGATAAATTAAATTTATAAAAATAAAAATTTAATTAATTTAATTTTAGTATTTAAATTAAATTAGTTAAAATTACTTTTGGTTAATTATTTAAATACTCGGATGAATAGATAATTCAATATCATTATTAAATTGAGAAAAGTTAAATTTATTTAATTTTTACATTAAAATTAAATTATTTAGATGACCGATAATAAATTAAATTATTTGAATTATTAAATTAATTTAATTTAATTTAAATAAAAATCATATATAATTAATGAATTTTTATTTTATCGTGCTTAATTTTACCCACATTCTTGTTTGGATCACTGAACCGTGTATGTAGAAATTATTTATTTAATTATTTTAAATGACTGTGTTGATTGTAATTAATTAAGTAGATGGTCTGCACATCATCTTTATTTTTTTTGTTATATTGTATAATGGAATGAGAGATCAATTTTTTATCAAATTTACATATATCCCACTATTCCCCCTCATTTGCGCTCGAGTACATTTGTACTTTGGAAAAGGGCAACGAACGACATGGAGTCCACCTTGATGGTGGGGTACTCCATGATGTGATGTTGACCCCGACAAGATGTGGTGATACTCTAGTAGACTAGCGGACATACATGATATGGAATGGTACATCAAAAGTCAAGCATTAGACTCAGGTGAATTTCCCATAGGTCATTTAGTTGTTCAAGACCAGTCGGGTAACAGTTATCCTTTATGCATTTATTTATTATTTTATTCCTTTTAGAGTAGTGGGAAAATACTTAAAATAATAGTTAACAAAATGAAAAAAGAAGAGGAATATGTTTTTCTATGAATGTTCAGTTGTGGGCGTAATGCCATAGATGAAAATGTTTAATATAAATGGATTACAGTCGTCGATAAATCCCAATAAATCCCTCAAATATAATATTAAGTCATAACTATCATCTGTCATTTATGTTTGAACAAAACCGTGTATATGTGTGCCGGTAATGCCATAGCTGAGGGTGCTCTTACTGCTGGGGAGTTCATATTAGAGTGGTGGGTCCACATAACAAAAATTGAAGTAAAGAAATAGCAATATCTAGCTTGTTGTAATTTTAGTGGGAATTGTTGAGTAAATCAAATTATTATTTTTGAAGCTGGGACTTCACTCAGTAGATCCAGAAACTACGAGTTAATGTGCTTTGAAAGTCAAAATCCAACCATGGATCCTTTGAGTAGTGGCATAGCCATATCTTGTACACTATGAGGGGGTACAAGGATCCTTTCCACTAGAATACTCAAGAGTATTCGAATTCAAGTACATAGGGTTCAGAGAATTTGATAAATTAGTGGGAGTCATTCAATTATTAAATTAATTAGTAATGTCACACTTGGTAATCAATATAATAGGTACGATCTGCTAAAGTTTATTTTGTAGTAAAATGGCATGTAATACTACATTAACACTATGATTAATATTGGAAAATTTTAATTTCTAAACAATTCATGAATTTCCAATGTGTATTATAGGTGCTCGTGCACATTACTACGATACTAGAAATTCAAGGTGCTTTTGTCCCAACCTATTATGCCACCTCAGCAAGAGAGTGTGTAAAACTTCTCTCAGGATACTGATGAATAAAGAATATGATGGTTCATTCATAATTCCATAATCAAAGTCTGATGTTAGTTGCAGAATCTACATCATGACATGGATGATGTTACATGTAGTCTCATCTCCAAGATCTTTTCGAGGAGAAAGAAAAGAAATGATTTTAATTTGATGATTTCACTAGATTTTTGTAATGTGAAAGACAATTCCGAATCATTCATGTCATCCCATTATTATAACTTTTTACACCCTATTACTCTATTTTCTATGGATATAAATGAGTGGTATAGACTAAGTTATTGTTTACCGTAATAGTAACATTCTCCAGGTAATAAGAATATTGGAGATAACATCATTTTATATTCCAAAGTAAAATATAGTGAACGACAAGGTGAAAAATCCTATGGTAAGATACACCAAAGGAACATTCATTAGGTACTTCAATGAAATGTGTTTTTTATTTAACATGAGGTTATTTTCATCACATATATAAATAAATTTATGAAATTTTAAAAATAAATAAACTGTAATACAATAATCAATTACCCGCATCTCGTTCAGTTTATATTCATAAAATATATTAATGTTTCTAACAAACTTCTTGAGAATTGAATACAATATACCAGTAACATATCTGTATTTAAATACAGTAACCATGTAAGTATTGTAACATTACAAGAAATAAAGTGTCTTCTCCATGCAGCTGAGAATGGGTGATTACTAAGTTTGTGGTGAGAGACACATAACATAAAATTCCCAAGTAATGGACTCAAACTCAGCAAGTTGTTGAGTATAACATAAACATTTATCTCACATACCCTTTGTACATAGTGATACATCATTCAATGTTTTTGGAATGAATGTTTTTTCTGGTAACATACTCAAAAAAATAGTCCTGACATACTTGTAACAAAGGCAACACATGATGAATATAAAATGTAAGACCTACGCAGTTGTGGAAATATTATTCTTTATTACGTAAAAAAATTGGTCGTCATGAAAATACATAGTATGTTATTTAGACTTGGTACATCTAAACACCTTTGGTATTGTTGAAATCTTTACTTACGACAAAGAAACCTTTAGAAATAAAGGTATTCCACAAAGCATCCAAGGATTTTTCAACAATAGAGTATGAACTATTCCAAAGAATGAAATAGGTAATGATACTTCATAATATTTCCTTATGTTATTAAGGAATGTAATAACAAAGTATATTTTTTGTTGGAAGATGATAATTTCTTTGGAGTGCCTTGGTGAAAAATATCTTGACCAAAAATTCATCGATCATGACAATGTAGCGTAGAGTTATTCCTAAACGTGTGTTGTCTTATCAACATCAGCATATTGATGTTTATATGGAGTATTGATGATGATGTCTTACATGTTGACATTGATAAAAAAATGTAGCATGGATAAATTCTTAAATGCACATTTTATACATCGAAATTTTGATGTATACAGTATAAATGTTCCAACTTGCAGTAACTTACATTATATTTCAAAATGCAGTTTGAAAATAATGACATAAACACAAAACCATGCCAAATAAAATGAAAAATAGATATCATACATTTTATAGTTTGATGGAAAAACCATTATGTTATAGGACGTGTTTCGATGCAAAGCGTTTGTTAGGATTTGAAGATACATGCATCAATTTAAACACATTGTGCATCCAAGGTAATTAACCTAAAAGTTTCATTTGATATTTCATAAATCCCAAAGATATAAAAAATATTGTCAAGTGAAAGATTACATTTCTATATAATGGTGAACATATCTATTAGATACAGTGGCAGCTGAATTGAATTGGGATTAGTCAATGCTCAAGATGCACAAATGGTGGGAATTGGAACAAGTTTCATAAGTTCATGTAGAAGAGGTATGTTTGAGTGACACATACTGCATACAAAGGATAAAACCATTGGGATGGTTATATATCCATAGTGGCGGATGATACATTATTCATTGAAAATAATAAATCCTACAAGTATGTTGTATATGAAAATTAGCTATGATTTATAAGATCAACAAAAATTCAATAATGGATTCCATGTATCAAATTGAAAAGGGGCATATAAATTGAATACTACTGTGGGTATTCATATGAGATGATACATGTATAGTACAAGCATGGTACTAATAAGGCTAAATTAGTTATACCATGTAGGTATTCCTAAATCCATTAGAATTTTAATTATCTCTATGATCCTTAGATTAGTCATTGGATGTCAAGATCATCTTTCGTGGAAGGTGACTATAGAACCCAACCAGAATGAGATGATGACACTGTAAAATTCCAATGTTGGTTGCATGTTACTGAAATCCAAATCCAGCTCAATGTAAGACAAATGACCTTAGTGAATTCATTGTAAATGAATTTTTCCTTCTTCCTACCAAAGGATAGTGGAAGCACCAATGTTTTCCCAATGAAATTTGTTCGACAACATATTTAAAATATATAATGATCTTATAGTTATATAAGATAAGGTTAAAAGTAACAATCCAAATGATTGAATTAAATTAGCCACCTTAGTTCTACGTAATATGATCTATAGAGGAAGATCTAATGGTTTCTTAGACCTAGTCAATTGTACATATTGTTACATTATATTAAAAATACCAGTTAAAACAATTCATGTTCAGAAATTTTTCCAATGTCATAGGGATTAATACCTCAAGGATAACATGTTTGGAACATGAGAAGAGATTAAAGTTGTGAGTTGAGTTCTATACGGTCCAGTGATAGATCAATCACGTATTCCATAATATGTACACGAATTGATACTTCCAGCATATACATTATAGTAGGAAGATATTAATTGCATCCAAGAGCACTGTAAGTGATGCAGTTAAAACTATCATATTTTACATCAGAAAGTACAAATGATATATACTTGGTATATTGAGGAAAAGGTATACTAGTTATAGTGGTATACAAACTAGTAACCCTTAGATCAATTTGATCAAGTATCACAGTTAAAAAATTAGATGGGCAAGTAAAGATCATAAAATCTAGTGGTATCTATACCTACAAATACTGAGTATGTTATAGCTTCTAAGGCCACTAAGAAGCAGTTATCAATTAAAATGATTTTTTTCTAGTTCATAGATTCTCACCCTGTGAGTATTGTATTATCATGATGTATGTTATGATATTCTTTAAAGACAATTTTTCATGTTATGAAAATGGGAAAAGTGATATACTTGAGTATACCTTATATTGATAAGTTTTACTCCAGGAGATGAGGTCGCATACAGTAGATATGCCATGCGGTGAAAACATGGAAGGCATAGTAGTTAAATCCATTATTCACAAGAAGCATGATCATTATAATCTGAGTAGCAAACATTTTTGGTTAGCATGTTGGCTCTAGTTCTATTGGGAGTGTTGGAATAGTGGGTTCCCTAGACCCAACAATGTAGTACATTTGATTACCAAATCTTGTGTACAGTCAGTTATGAAAGATGTTATCTTACCGTTATAGTGTAGACTTTTCTGTATCCACTATTATAATGGTAATTTCCAAAGGTTAATTTTCATGTCAAGAGGTTATAGAAGATTCCATGATATAATGAGAACCTCATGATATTTTTACATCAATCGTAAATATATGTTCAATAGTATAGATACATATTACTGAATGGACATAGTAGGTGTCTAACTATTAGGTTCTGGGGGATCATACCCATTTAGACTTATTCTCATGAATTTCATACATGGTGATCTCTTGTAGTGAGATAACGAGGAACAACTTTCCAATAAGAACAGCACATGTTTTGGGTGTCACTGGTCGTTCCTATCTATAGACATGTGTATTGGTCTCCTGACATAATACCATTACCAATGTGTATCATTTGATTATTTACATTTTTTCAATGTGAAAACCATGGTATTGAAGTCATGGAATGATATCTTTTGTTGTCCGCGTCGTTGGTGGCATGACATAGGCATAATGGTAAAAAAAATATTTGTCACTTCCATGTTTAGGATGTTGTATATCTCAGTTCTGGATGATCCGGATGGTACTGACTTCATAAGTGTTTGTCCAAAGCAGTACAAAGGTAAATCAATCCAGATAGATCAAAAAATAATAAAGCAAGAAAAATGATGATGACAGAAGTGTATGTCTTGCTTTATGAAAAATTTGATGACAAAGAGATTATAGTACTCAGTGTTTGTAGGATGGTCGTCATTTATATGACTATCCTTAATCTCTTTAGGGTCCATGAAGTGTTTCTAGACTCTACAAATGGTCTATAAATTTATTCACTACTATCGAGATATGGGCCTAGAGGGTCACACACAATATCATTTTCAAGAATCCACTCAATTCAGTTGAATAGTTATGTTGACATAGTGGGAACCACCACGGGGTCCGAGAATTGTCCAAGTTATTGATCACCAAAGGAATTAAATAAATTCATTATTATTAATTTTTTTAATATTTGGGATTGAATTTATTTAATGTATTCACATGTTTAGTAAATATGAGAAAAATATTAATCAAACAATTATTATTTTAATATTCAATGTTATTTTAATATTAAAAGGGAAAACAAGTCTTGTTAAGTGGATCAAGATTATCACATAATATATTATATATATAATACATGTCTCAATAAAATAATAAATAATATTGGTATAGCTTAGTTCATCAAAATTATTCATTAAGTAGACATTGAAAAAATTGGGGGTCAGGGAACCGAACTGAGTATTTTATCAATTCCACTATAAATATGAGAGGAGGCTCCCTCTCTTATTGTGCTAAGGACTATACACTCATTACTAGAATGAAAGTTGAGAGCCTCTCTCTCCTTCCGCTCTCTAGAGAGAGGATCTCCCGATCCATGATGCTCAGATCTAGATCTCTCTTAAGCATCTATGGCATCTCGAAGCAGTGATTTTTGGGACGTCTAAAGAATCGTCGGATCTCCACACGAGCACATCGAATTCGAAGATTGACTATCCTGTTGTTTTTTAGAAGAGCATGTGGAAAATATTGAGGGTTTCTTCTTGGGATACATCAAGTGATGATCATAATCGACTTGTTGTAGTCAACCACAACTTCAGATTTGAAACGGGTACATTATAATTTTAATTTTGTGCTCTTTACAATTTATGCGAGATCCTCATACCTCACTGGTTCTCGGATCGTCATAACCAACAAGTCCCATTGATTCACTAATGAAAATTTTAAAATCCCCAGCCCACTGGCTTCTGCCGCATGCACCATCAGCATACACTTCAAATTGATAATTCCTATATCTCTTCTAAACTGTTACCATCACAATTTCACCCTTCTTCACCTACTATTGATTGTACTTGAACACCATATACATAATTCCAAACCCCCATTCACCCTTGAGTTGATCAAAAAAATATTATATTAGTGCAAAATAATACTTATTCTTAATATTGATGCCATTAAAGGAAATATAATCAATGAAAAGTATCATAGAACCATCTTTCATTTTCCCAAATATTACAGGATCACTTCGTGGTGGAGTTCAAGGTTGATTAAATAATTTTTGAAGCTATTCATACAACTAGTTTTCAATTCCAAAAGCTCTATTTGAGCCACTCTTTATGGGGTGTTAGAAATAGGAATTGAATTAAGCACTAAATCGACAGTAAATACAACATCTCGACCCAGAAGAACTCAAGGAAACCCAGAAGAACACAAGGAAACCCATTAGTAAAAACATCCGTAATTTTATTTATGAATGGGATGTCACTAACAAGAACTATTTATTTATTTGCAACATCATGATCTAGATGAATTTTTCTAAAATTTCATATCATTTCTAATATTATTGGTTTGTTATAAAATATTTGAAATTATTGAATAAAACATTTTTTCCATTGCAATCTATTTAATCATGATAAACTAAAATCCAATCGATAACCAAAATTATATCAAAATACATTCTAGTAATTTCAACAAGATATTTAAGAAAAACCATCCCACTAATGGAAATAGAAATATTCCTATAAATATTGGTTTTTGTAATACTTCCACCAGAATTTTTTCTAGAAGTTCTATAATACTTTCAATAGGTTATATTCCCAATTTTCAAGAAAATTTCTCAAAAATGAAAGAATGAGAAGAAGTAAAGTAAAACAGATTATTGGAACAAATAAAATATACCAGTAACATACATATCACAGCTTCATTTGATAGCCTAACATTAATCGTGACTGTAGGAACAGATTCTCCCACATTATTTTCCTTTTAATCTTGATGGTTTCATCCCTAGGTAATAAATATAAGAAACATTCTAGAAATATGACCTATTTCATTGAAACTTAAACATCTTAACATTGGATTTTAATTTCGTACCTGATTATACTCTATTTATTAATGATCCATATGCCCAGACATACCACATATCAATCACTTCCCTTATTTTTAATGGAATTCTCTTTGATTATATTTACCTCACTTCTCACAAGATGGGATTTTTTTTATCATCCAATCATCTTTGATGAATAGTTTTTCATTTCCTTCCAGCTTGACCTCTCATTTTTCTAATTTCCATGGGACACATGATCATAAATAACTTCCATTTATACCTTATCATCACATCCAACAATTTTATCACAGATTTTGAGATCATTATAAGCCAAATACATTTAACATCTTGGATTGAATTTTTATTGAAATAGATTTATCATACAATCAGTATCATGTATAGAATTTGGAATGTACCTAGCGAGTTGAGTGATTTTTCTTTGTATATAGCAACAAAATCATCATCATTAATATTTTCGTAATTCCATTATTTTTTTCATCTTAATTTGAATATCCGCTGTAAAATATTTCATATGGAAAATATTCTTAAATTCATACCATTCGAAGGCATCAACATTTTAATTTTCCTTGATATTCGTAATCAAGAACCATCTATTGTCAGATTCACCTTGAAAATGATAAATTACAAGTGTTACCTTTTGGATATCCTACCAACCAATGACATTACATATATTTTCTAGGGCTTTAATGCATCCTTAAAATATTATAAAGTTATATGATCCATTGAATGATGGGGGATGTTTTCATATAAAATTCTCCACTATAATTATGATCCTTTGTCATATATTTGATTTCTCTCTTGAATGGAAACCACCATAGTTTATAGTATGTGTCAAAAGACCTATCACTACAAAAAACTGCTCAGTTCCAATTCCAAACACATCATGATACTGATTTAGAAGGTTATTTTCCCCTCGATTCCTCCCCACCACAATTCCCTTGTACCATCTACTAGAAACCACTCTAAACAAATATACCTTAGTTGAAGCAGTAAGGTAATATTTTAATTTTATAACATTTTAACTTGTCTATAAGGTAAAATATTTCATGGGAAAGTTATTAATATTACCCAAACCTGTAATGTTTTCCTAACCGACCTCTAATACCAAATATAAATACCCAACCAAAAATAAAACATAATCTTGAGTTAAGTATATAATATTACATTATCTCATATTGAAGACCTTTTTAGAATTAGAGTTTCAGTGTTTTAGGCAATATCTCATTCATAACTAAAAATGAAAATTCAAAGTGCAAACGTCTAAATAGTATTAATTTTTTTATAATATAAAAATGTTATAAATAAAAGCATTATCTCTTTTTTGATACCCTTCAAAATCTTCAATATGAATTATTTCAATCCCTTATCGTTCCTAAGAGTCATGAAAATCATTAAATAATGGGATGTTTAAAAAACATCAATAAGGGATATAAGAAGAATGAAACCATTAGTCCATTAATAAACTATAAACACAATGAAAACTTTTTCATAATGTAATATTTTACACCATTAAAAATTATTAAATGCATTACGTTGAAAATAATCTCATTTAATATCTTTTTGATAGTCATAATATTACCTTAAACCCACAAAAATCATAGAAAATACATCTAGGAATCTTGGGAAATTATTATAAATATCACTAATATAAATGGAAAAACTATGAGGTCAAATTCCCTATAAATCACTCTTACAAATTGAATATCCATATAGAAGACTTCCAAGCTCTTTACATTGGAGGGCTATCACAGACCCACCCACCGTTGGTTTATCATGGTACAACCAATCATTGGTTTATCATGGATCCACTTATCAAATTTCCAGGAAGCATTACATAATCATATCACATAAAAATTTTAATTTTGAACATTTTACTAAAAAAAATTATTTTTAGTCAAAGGAAATAATTTCATGATATGGAAATAATCAATCATTTTTCAAAACCCATTTTGAATAAATTAATACCCAAAAAGTGAAAGGGGGGATTCATTTTCATTTAAAAACATCAACGTTTTTTTGAAAGAAAAATATAAAAATAGTCCTAAATATCACATTATAATACTTTTATAAACATATAAAAAATATTTTAAATAATACAAAGATTATTTAAATGGAGGAAAAGTTATGATAATTAAATATTTAAACATTTAATGCATTCCATACCACATTGAACATTAAAATCATTAGACACATGAATGAAAATCATTTAAAAATATTAAAGAATGTGATAATAGAAATACCAATGATATTTAATGTCAAAGGTGTTTATATAGACCTTATAAAAGAATAAAGGTGTGTTTCATCAGGAAATTTTTAAATTAATGGAGAATGTGACAAAATACCTTAACTTGAGTTAAAATGTTGATATGTGTCTTTAAATTATTGAATAACACAATTATGTAAATTATTTAATTTCTTAATAAAAAGTTTTTAGTTTTACTTTTTTTATGACAATGTTGTAAAAAAATACTTATTCAAATAAGTCTATTTTGTCATTTTTGACCATATTCGGTTATTCTATTAAAAACTTCCTTGATTGGTCAACTATGGTAAAATGTGTCATTATATTAAGATCTAAAAAATAATAATCATGAAATAATTATTATATTTATACATAAATTAAACTTTTAGAAAAAATCATGGAATATTATTATGAAAAATGATGTCACTTTACCACCAAGGAGATGGTAGGACATACTAACGCATGATTAATGATAAATTTTTTCCATAATCTTTATAGAAAGTGGGAAAATAATATTTATCTCTAAAGAATGATAATTATATAATATATACAATATTATTTAGTATTATATACTAATAAATATAATTCTCATGAAATAATTATGAATCACATCACGTCTAGGAGACGGAGGCCTATAGGTCTACAAATTACATTATCAATTTTTCAGTATGTGAAAGGATAACAAATAAAATTATACATCATATTTCTTAAAAAGTAATTATTTTAATAAAATCATATATATTTTATTTTTGTAACAAATTATTAATTAAACCCATATTTAATACATTTGATGTTACAAGTGAAAATTTCACATTGCTTTGAGAAGGCAGTAGTCCACACGTTTATAAATAACATTATCATATTTAAAGAAAATAAAAATAATTATAGTATGTGTATGAAAGAAATTCAATAAATATGAATTATTAATAAATAATATATATATATATATGTCATATAAAAAATATTGTTTCCAACATAATTCCAAACCATCAAAGGTGGAAACAGAAATATGAATGACATCGTTACATGAGTTGGTAGTTTTTCAAACACAAATAATAATTTCACTAACCATTTGATGGATGTATGTGTAAGTGTAGGTATAAACCAGACAATAAAAAAATATCGTTATATTTTAGATACTTATTTTGATATATAAGAATACAATAATAATAAATTAAGTAAGTGGAGAAAGAAACAATATAAAAAAGGCATATTGATGAAGGTTACATATTTTTCGGGTAAATCCTTTCAGTTTTCATCAGAGGAATTCTTGGTTGGTTTTCATCACAAGGTGAGGCCCCTAGGATTATGGTATGGATGTTGGAATATTATTGGGTCATGGTTTGGATGTGTCCAATGGGATTGATAGGAGTAAATTGAGGGGACAGAGATGAGGTCATTTATAAGGGGGAAAGGGAAAAACAGGGTATTATGAAAAATAATTTTGTTCTATTCATGTTATACATCTACCAAATGAGATAGAAATTGAAAATTATATATCCTTATAGTTTTAATTGTCTATATATTCCCATTATTTTTTTTGAAAAGAATATATTCGTTTTTATACCTTATTTTCCAAGATTAGTCATCAATTGATCTTATATTTTCCTCAATCACAATAATTAATTTTAATTAATTAACTTATAATTTTTTAAAAAATAAATTTATTATTAATATTAAATATAAATTATCTTAATTCATGATATGTAATACATTATTCCAAAACCCAAACACATAATTGGAGGTAATTAATTTGAAATTAATCCCACAGGTGAGATGTGAAATTAGGGTTTTAAAGTGAAAATGTTCAAATGTGTTGTTTGTTTTATATCTAAATTCCATGTGAAATTGTTTCCAATTATATGAATTAGATTTAATGATATAATATTTATCTATTTATAAATTAAAAAAATCTAAAATATAATTTTAATCTGAAAATAAATTGGATGAAAATGATGTTTTGAACCAAAATTCATTTTTTTCACTATTCGTAGAAATATAAATGTACTCAGAAAATTACCAAAAAGTCCCAATAAAGAAATTTTTGATATTTAACTTCTAAAAATGAAATTAAAATTTTCATATATAATTTTTAAAAGTGTAGAAATTTTGATTTAAAATAGGTGTGCTATTAAAAGGTGGAAAATAACTTTGAAAAAATATAGAACTTTTTGTTTTTAAATTCTCATTTATTATTATTTTAATCTTGTAAAATTTATTGGATGATTGTAAAAACATTTAATAAATACATGTAAAAAATATAGTTATTTCTTTTCATTCATTGTTATGCAATATCTATGAAATTACAACTTCTGAAAATAATTATGTTAAAAATATATAATTTTTTGGCAAAAATCAGTATTGCGTAAAATGTAAGATTTCAGATAAAATTATTATTTCATTTCAGGTGCACTATTAGACATATCATCCCATTTTAAGGTAAAATTAAAATCTATATCAATAATATTACCAAATATGAAGAATAATTATTCTATCATTACTTGGGATGTAACATCAGATAGAAAGCTACAAACTATGAATGGTAAAATGATCAGTATATACATTTCATTACATTAGATTATGATAATGATTTTAGTGGACATTACACTAGAACTATCTTCCAATAACCTTTATCCATTGCACCATCCTTCTGTAAAAATTTATACTTTAATTGTTTTATCAGTACAACATTAGTTCTTCAAATAAATACTTAAAAGTGGTTTATCTTTTTTTTTCTCAAATGAAAAAACATGTCTGTATCATTATTCTTGAATTTTGAAACACACAAATTATCCACATGATTGAAATATGTTTTGAAGGCTTATTTAATTTGAGAACAAGAAGCCCTATTGGTCCTAATTATCCTGGTACTTTCAGAGGTACTAGACATTAAATCAAATCAGTTAATAATCTATCCTTAACATTTCATAAAGAGAAATACAAGTTAGATATATCCTCAACATATAAAAATTATAAGGATGGAACCTCATCATTATATCATATAAATAAAGTACCTTTTTGGGATTATAGAACCTATTATATTAATATAGGATAAGGGTATCTTTAAAATATTCTCAATGGTCCGTGCCAGTGCCCACACTCCAAGTCTTATCATGGATTAGGAATTGGAGATACAATAATGAAAATAAAGGAAGTTTTGAAATCAGAAATGGATACTCCAACCACCTCCCAAACATAACCTACTTAAAAAATACCTCCCCCAGACTACCCATATTGTCTAAACATAACAATATGACTGAGTCCTCTTATTGACCTATTGTATTTATATTTTTGGGCTGTTGAGTAGATGTTTCTATATATATAATTGTTAAACAATGAAATATAACATTATTTAGTTATAATGTTTCATGTATATATTATTTTCATTTGAGGTTTTTCTTTTCTTGTGGTTAAATAAAAATTATTTTCATGTAGTTTTTCAATATATTTATTTTTTTTATTTAATTCCATTCTTTCAATAATTAAACATTTAGTTTTATAAATACATATAAATAGTTCATTACTCTAATGGGGATACATTAAATTTGATTTCCCTATACTTATCAGATCATTTTAATGAAAATATGGGGAGAAGTTTTTACTATTCACAAATAGGGGATAAGGTTTCTCTATAGTTGGATATTAGAAATTTTAACCGAAGAGATAATTACAGGGATGAATTTCATAAATTTATATTAAGAGGATGAGTTTCTAACTAAGCGTGAGAAAAAATAAATTTTAAATTCCATACATTTATATAATATATAGTTTATTGAAACATCATATTAAAACTAATAAAATTATCATGTTTAATATTTTATGTATTTTTTATCATGAAAAATAGGTAGATATATAGACTACTAAGGTTGTTAAAATATATACCATGTACTTTAAGATTTTTATGATGTCAAATATCCTTTCACATGTTACTGATGAATTTACTTTTAACTGTGTTGATCTATTTTTATCTCATTTTTTCAGGTGTGAAAATACTGAAATCTAAAATTCTGGTAGTTTTTTATGAAATTTAATTATGCCTAGAAAAATAGGATATGTATGTAATTTGGCTATGTGGATAAACAATTCAGTGATAAATTTAATACCTAAATCACAAAGGTGAAGGTTTTTCTTATGTAAATCAGTTACATCATGCAATCGCTAATATCAAATTTAATTATGTAATTTAAATGAAAACATGAGAAATTAGATACATAGTTTATTAAATTTTGTGATTCATTTGGATTGATTAATCAGCTATGTAAATCAAAAACATAGAAAAATTGCCTATGTGATTCCATTGAATTATATAATATTCAGATACATGAGTTAAAATCCATAATGAATTAATTTGTCTCTATAAATTTTGGTGATCTATAAGAATTGGATACATGAAGAAAATAAGATATGGGGATCATTTCGACTACATTATTTCAAATCTAAAATTCAGTTATGTGATGATTCACATTTAGTTACTCTATATTTATATCATTATTTATTTTAGTTGAAGAACATAAGTGAAGTCTTATTGTCATTGTATAATATTTAATTTATATATTTCCTCTTTATATTAGAAATATATATAATAAGAGGCATGTGAAAATATTGGAAACAAGTAATGGTATAATTTCATAGATAATAATGTTGATGATATATTTCAAAGAAAATGAAATGTATCTAATCAGATATTTTATTGATTTTATGCTGTGAATTTAAGTAAGAAGTTATTACTACATTTTTAATATTTTAACATGAGATATTGAGTGTAAAAAACTGATATAACAATAATACGAAAATCATCGACATAATATACATTAATTATTTCTTTCTTGAAGATCTTATACAATAATATTTTTTTTAAAATAAGTAGAATAATAATTATCTAAAACAATGTGGTACTGATCATTTAGGATATTATTTTAGAATAAAATCATCGAGCTAATATATATTCTACTAATATATTTGGGATATATATTCCTTCTTCCAAAGGTACCTTAGAACTATGTTCTAAACCTATAAACTCTCAATATTGTCACATCGTGTTATAAATGATTCTAGTAAAAGAACCTAAATTTTTTTTTGTAAAAAATTTTTATCCCCTTTGAAATATATTATTCTATTATAACATGTATTATATTCTAGAACTCAGTCATGAGGTACCTAAAAAATACTACCAGTCATAGAAAAAATTACATTACTAGTGATAATTTCCAAACTCATTGAGAAGAGTATTTTTGAAGTGTATTAGGGACTAATGGTTCCCTAACCACCAATAATCAATAGGTAAGATTTATTTATATTTTGTGATTTATTTATATTCTTTCCTATGTTTAAGATAATATTATAATTTGGTATCTTCAAAATAGGGTGGTTTTCTAAGATATTTTTTAATGAAACTCAATTCTCCCATTCTTGAGTCCTTTTCATACCATTATAAACCAAAAAAAATATTGACAGGTTGAATTTTTTACATCTTATATTGAAACATACTTGTTTTATATGTGTTCCTCAGAATTATTAATATTTTCCAATTCTAGATATCTTTCTTTGGTTGTTAGGGACTTCAAGGAGGTATCTTAGATGGATTATATGGTCATTCTCCATGGAGGGAGGTTGAGTTAATAATATTTCTAATTTTTTTTACATATCTAATATCTATACCCTTTTATCAAAAGAAACCAGCTAAACTGAAAGAGATCAAGATCATGTTTGATGATCTGATGTTTAACACTTTTTTCACTCTAATGTTTCATCATGGGAAGCCCCCATGATTTTCCAACAAGGTTTATGGTCTACCATGATTTTTTAGGGACTTTTAAATGTTGAACCGAGTTATCATTTAGAAAAATTATCATTTTACTTGTGATGATTTATTGTTTTATTTGTTAAAGGGTCAAAGTGGTTTTCCAAGATAAATAATTTATTAGGTGTTCATTAGATCAGGGTTTAGGAGTCTAATATTCAGAAGACCCCTTTTAGGGGCATGTATGTCCATTAGGAATATCTATTTATTCTATTTTCCTAAATAATAATTTTGTTATTTTTAAGTATTTGATTATCAAAATATTCTATTTGTATATGGACAAATTTTTCATTTTGTATATGGTTGAAATATTGGTTTATTTTTTATTGAATCATGAGCATTCAGACCTTTTGAATATAGTTTTATAAATATTTTATTGCCATAATATTTATTTAAGTGTGTTGAAATAAAATTTATAGATCAATTATGTGAAATTAATTGGGAACATGATTTCTAAAATAGGCCTATAAATCGATCCTGAGAAGGTGAACAATATCTTATCATATAAGGATCCATGGAATGTCTTTTACTATCAGAGAATCATATGTCATGTAGGATATTATTAGTGGTATATTAATTATTTCTTCAGAATTTCATCACCTATTACTATTCTTAGAAATAAATGGATTAAATTATCAACTGATTCTTAATTTAAGGTTTTTTATGATGATTGGAAATTAATTCTGACATCATTACTTATTTTGATCTTTATTTAGCACAGTAAGGAGTATTTTTTATGATACATTGCTTCCGGTGTTGTTTAGGTTTGTGTTTTTCTTTAGGATGATCATGTGGTGGCATATGAATATTTTTATTTTTGTCTGCATAAGGAAATTTAAACCATAATGATTTCTATCTTTTGGCAGTTATTCACGAGATTAAGTGTTTGCTACATTATTTGTTTTGGGGGAGGTTCATTTTATTTTTCAATATTAATTGTTTGAAATATATATTTTTTCTAATGAACATTAATCTATTATTAATATTATATGTAAAATGTCTTCAGAAATTTGATTTTGAAATTTCATATACCCTAAGGTAGGGTAATATGATTATATACACTCTTAGTTATAATATACACTACAATATATCATGGAATCAAAGGAGATGTTGAAAATGGTGGTACTATTTACCTAGTTGCATTTTGTTTCTCCAGATGATGATTTATGTATGGTTTTCTACAGTGTTCAATTATTGACATCTATCCCTATGTCTATTCCATAGGGTCAAAAAAATGATGATGAGTTCAATGGAATCATGGAATATTTTATGGTGGAGAGACCATTTGATTTTGGTCTCTCCATTATGATGGTATTATATACTTTGGGAATTAGTTTTTCATCCCAAAATCTATAAGTAATTCCTTGATTTATTATTTTTATATTACCATAGGTTTCATTAAATGTGGAACCACCAAGATGTATAATGACAAGATATGGTGATTTTTGGTTTCCAAGTAGTAATCACAACATAATTGATTTTTTGACCCATTGTTACACCTGCTATTAGATAAAGGAATTATTTTTCAAACATTCTGCTATTCTCAATACTCATTCGGTTCTAGTTTGGAAATGGAATTAGATGTCTATGAAATTTTTTATTTAATAACTATTTCATCCTCAATTGAAGTAATCGATCAGGTGATGCTTTATTAGTTGATTCAATATTCTCATTACATTCTGATTAGGGAATCCATTATGGTTTATTAACTAGGTAAACTATACAAGAAGGATATCATGAGGTTTCATAGATTACCCTTTTCTATTGAATCACATAGAGACCCTATGTTCACCTCTAGATTTTAGAATAGTCTATAGGAGGCTACATAGACTTAGGTTCTATTGAGTATAATTTACCATCTATATACAGACATCTATAAGAAGTGTTCTATTCAGATCTAGGTTGATATGATCTGCGACTTTTTCATTGATATTTATCGGTCATGGGTTATCCAACTACAAATTTTTTAGTTAACTTATTATAGTTGTTACCAATCATTGATCAAAATGATAACCTTATAGGCGTTGTGTGGCCATCCATGCAGGTAACCGCTTTTTTGGGATGAGGTGGGGGAGACATCTCTTATGGGAATGATGATTTTTTAGGAGATTTTATCATGAATAAAATATAAAAATAAGTTACTAGTTACACCATGGAGTTGGTATAAATCATATATGAATCATTTATACTTTCTTTATGATTTTTCCATTGGTGACCATGTTTTCATGAAAATTTATTCTCAACTGGGTCACCACTAGCTTGGGAAAATGGGGATAATGGCTTTGATATAGTTTGAACTATTTTAGGAGACTAAGACATATGCGATTTTTTCTTATTGATTATAATTTCTTACTCAATTGAGAGGTACCGATGATTTTTTCTATATATTTCCTCTTAGGAGGTATCGTAATGATCCTTATCATGATCTGAGTTGGGATGAAATTGATTTTTAACATGATGTTTCCATCATTGGGGAACTAGTGGAGATCATTTATATATAGGTTGAAGTTTTCATGAGAATTATATTTCATTGGTTTGAGTTTCATGGAAATACATATCAGATTATCGTGAAACACGGGACAAAAAATCCTTTGTTAGGGAGATGCTTTCCCACATCTTTCTAAAGAATCCTTATTTTTTATGATTTTTTAGGGATGAAAAGTCCTATAGTGGAGTCATTTTAACATCATAGTATTAAAATGTACCCTATTTTATGGGTTTAGAGTTTTTTTGGGTTTAGTGATTGTGGGAGTTTTTTTGTGAGTTTCTACATATGCATGGCTAGGTGGTGCCCATATGAGACTTTTACACCAAGAAATTTATATTTACGTCATTATTCTGTCACCCGAAACAATCCATCAAATTTTTATATATAGTAATATCCATTTAGGCCATAAAACCAATTTACATCATAAATGATTCACTTGGGATAAATTTAGCCAAGGAAATGTATTTTTTTGTAGACATGAAATATGAGTGATGGACATCATAAATCATTGATTTATTACATGAAATCCTCCCACCCAGAGGGTTTTAACATGATGCACATGTGAGGTTTCTCTCATTCCGATTTTCTCTTCCCTTCCTAAACCCCTAGGATGTTCCCAAAGAATTTGGATAATTCTCTATATTCTAATTTTATATATTCATTGCTTGATCTCTCACTTGGTTTTTTATCATCTATTATAGGTTTATTTGATTATTTCTTCTTTATTTATTTTGAAATTGTTAGTATAATTTTGCTACATTTATGGGATCTTTTAATCTATTGGTGATGATTTTTTAATCCCTTATAGATATAATATAATCATTTTTCCTAGAAGATGGTCATCATGTTTCTTATTTTGTATTCCATACAGGGTGTGAATGTTGTTTTGAATAGTGTGTGATCCAATTTTGATGTAGATAGATTCATCACTTCCCTATAATGGATGAACCATAATTTCTCTTATTTTTATAAATTGTTTTATAAATAAATTGGATATGTTGATTTGTTTTTGTAAAATGGGTTTATGATAAAAGATTATTTTTAAACTATTTTGGACAAATAAAATGTGTTTTCATGGAATTGTGAAATGGATAGTGAAATGAATTTTCAAAGAAAGGTATTGATAGAATAAAATGATAGTTGTAATTATTTGGGAAATATGAATCCCAATTAAATTGAATTGTTAAATATATAACGTGGTAAGACTTATGTTCTTAGGTGGTAGGTGTATTATTGGGCCTCATCTATTTTATTGGTGGGGGTTCATTCATGGGGTTTTCCTTTACATCCTAGGCCTATTTTCTAGGGTCTTGGTATAAAAATTATCTAGGGGGAGTTAACACATGCGGTTTTCCTTTGCATTATAGGATAGTGTTATACAAACACGAGTGAGTAATTTTCCTTCATTATGGTATGAGATATCCTCTAAACATACCTATAGATATCCTATTCATGTTTACCATTATTTTTTTTCAAATGTTATATATTGAGTTTGGTATAAATTCTATTAGAAATATGGTTTTCTACATTGAAACACTTTTAATTAACTTTTCTTAGAACTATAGATAAGGGGAAATATTTAACATCTCTTTAATATAAAACTAATTTTCAACTTTTCATGCCATATTCTCTTTTAAATTACAATATTTGGAATATTTTGTTTCTAAAACATGAAATGGATCAAATTGGAGGGATCCTATTGAGCCTTTTAATCTCAAACTATGCACACCCCTTTAACTATGTGTAGACAAGTTTCTAGATTAATTAAATGAAAAGGTTTAATAATGAGGTGGTATTGTTTAGGTATACTAGATATGGGTTTATGGTGGACATAGAGGGTATGATATCCCTCATATTACATGGAGTATCGTTGCATGTATCATTTTCCTTCTATTATTGTTAGACCTATTAAATTGAAATAGTTAGCTTTTATGCTTTATCAATACCCTTGTTTCTCTTTGATTTTGACACATTATTCTTATAGTTTTATTTAATTATCTCTCTCATTTATATATGATCCATTATAATTTTTTTATTATTTAAATTGTTTCCCATTGGGTAGTTGTTTGGTACTGAGGTGAATGTCGTTAGTTAGTGGGGATCGATAATGCCTTTCAAGTATGTTTCAAATAAGTTCAATTTCATGTTTTCTAGGGAATTACATGGTCATTTGATACAGATGATATATTCAATAGTTGAACATCAGAAAAGATATTCCTATGTCCCAATATTATCCTAAATAATGTTCTTTGTAATGTATAATAACTAAGAGTTTAGTGTAATATTTTATTAGATGGTAACATAATGATATGGTTGAAATTACATGTGGATGAAATGATAACAGACAATTATTTTATCAACAACAAGAGATTCATGTATAATCTATGTATAATAAAAATTTAAGATATTGATTTTAATGGTTTTAAAATTATCATATTATTATGGAAAAGGAAATATCTATTTATAATTCATTCATGTGTGCTGTAACTTTACTTTACCTGAATTTTCGAATGATAATTATTCCATCAATGTACACACATTGAGTTATTAATAACCCATTATTTTCATTGAGTATTGATGACAGTGGATTTCAATGAACAAATTTTCAATTAAATTATTTATTTCTTATGAGTGCACCAAAGTGGCACACCCTATGGTCGATCTCTCTTAAAGGCTGCTTACAACACATTGAATTACAATTGTCACTATTATAATTCAACAAATGTAAAACCATAAATCTAATATAGAATGTAGTTTTTTTAAATGAATGTAATATATATTACAAAAAATATAAATTCCAATGCAATATAGTATGAAGTTAGAAAGAAATAAAGAATGTAATTTTTTAGGAGGTTATGGTGATTGAAATGATTTTTTAAAAATGGATATCAATATTAAACTCAATAAGGTGATCAATATTTATCGTACCTCACCTTCTATTTTGAATTGTTGTTACAACATAACATGACCTATGAATATTGGGAAATAATATTCTAGAATTCATCTTTAATAAATCTCCGTTGACCATCACTTCCCGAAACTTACACTATAATATACAAGAATTAGATTGTGATGGGATGTATGAATTTTAAAATAATAAGAAGAACCCAGTGGTAGAGAAAATGGGGTGACCACTCACTATTATCGGATTAACCACCACAAAAATTCGATGAATTTAATCGACAAATATGATATTAAATCATAAGGAACACATTCAAAACACCATTACCTCCCTCAAACAAACATCGAGGTTAATTTTACTTTTTTAAAGGAGATGAGAAGGGAAATACTATGGGAGAACACATAAAGTAAAATAAATTTGAAAGGAGATGAATGAAGAAGAATGATAAATTAATATACATTAAAAATATAAAGAATAATACTTACAAAAATCTTCACCTTATCCCATTGAAATTTATATCATTTGTAAAGGGAGGTGAGACACATGTTTATTGTGAACAGTTTTAAATAGTTTTTTCTTGAAATTTTATCTCAAAATGTATTGGTGTTAATGACCTAACAAATTGAATAATTAGGATAGGTTGTATTATTGAATGTTGTTCCATTTTTTATCTATATTTGACCAAAAAAATTTAGATTCATTGGTAGTGGTATAGAGTTGTTAAAGAAGATTTACTATATTAAAATAATTCTATCTAGGTGACTTTTCATATTCCAAAACATCAGATTCCAATGCCCTAATGACACTAAAACCGACTCATTAATTCATGTCCTTCATCATGAAAGTTGTTCATTAATTAAATATACAGATAAATTTAGAGTGATATAATCAATTAACCATCCCACTTTGTGATATAATCACATCTTATAATGTGTCCAGACCTGTGCATACTTTTCGATCCCTAGGTCGTGATCTAGTTTTTGTCCAACAATTGATTGATTTATATTTTTCTCCTGAAGGATGAAATAGAAACAACGATGTTTAGAATCCTAAAAAATGAACATTAAAATTTAATTTATTCTAAAAATTGATATTTCTGAAAATGATATTAAAATAATTAAATTTAAAAATTAAAACATTTTTTAAATTAAGTTCAAAATACTTTTAAATCCAAAAAATGTTACAATTTTTCATAAAATCCCACCATGGTGGGATAATAAACATTAAATTACAATATATAATGTATAAAAAAATTAGATTCATCATTTATATTGGGTTTTTATGATATATAAATGTATTCCGAAATAGATTATTATAGAAATTACAAAGGTTTTAGTTTAATATATGAATAATATATTATTGATATAATTGGTAGATACTTATTACATGGATTATAAGGATCTAACAATATATCTTACATATTCATTGTTTTTTATCAGGATTAAACCCATATAAATTTTAGGATCTTTACAATTTGGAGTTTAAGATAATTATATTGTAACCATTAAATGAAATAACTATATATTAAAAAGTACACAATTATAGTAAGTATGTATTTTTTCCCCAATATATCATTTTTAATATAGAACATATATTATTTTTAGGATAAAACATTCAGGAATTTTAAATTCAATATTTTTTTAGTAATTCTAAATCCCAAAGAAAAAAATTTAATATGCGGTATGATCACAAAAATGGTGATAAGGGACCTAAAAATAAAGAAATAAATCATTAGTCTATGAATACACAAACAATTTATCTTTTGAAAATAAACATTCGGGTTAAAAATAATCATTTTCAAAAAAAATAAATTAATTTCTATACCATAATATTTCCAAAGAATTGTTTCATAAGGAATCCTAAATTAAAAATAAATCTCAGAAATTTTTTTAGTTATGAATAACTTATAAATAAATTTTAGAAAAGTTATTATTTTCACCCATAAAAAGTAGAATACACTTTCTCTTAAATATATACTCATTAGATTACCATGTGAAATTATAAGGTTTTAATAAAAACTTATGAAAAAATATATAAATAATATAATTACATGATGAATAATTTTCATATAAATCTTTTAAATGTGATAGCCTTCATAGATACACCTAGAATAATTATTATAGTTAAAAATAAAATTACCATAACAGTAACACTTGGAATACCGTTCATGGTAAATTCACGTAATCGCTTATGTGAAACATAATTAGTTAAATACACCTATTTAGCCAATTAATTGGAGAGATATTATAGTCCCACCATATTTATTTTATAATAGAACCACCTATTATAAAAATAAATACCCTAGAACCATGAAAAAATAAACAAAACCATTCAACGTAAAAACTTTTTTTCACCTATAAGAAACTGTTTTTATATATTGATAAATACCTTCGATCTGAAACTAATTTTTCAAAACCCAAATTCATAGATCAAAGAGAAAAATATTTTTTCTTTGAATAAATAATTAAATATAATATCTGAATCCAATCATTAGATAACAGTTATGGTATTGGGAAAAGCAGCTGTCATCGTCGACATTAATGTAGAAGATTCCTTTTTAATTTTGTATAGAATGTCAAAAAATTTAAAAAATTACTTTTTAAAAAACAATTAAATATTAAAAAATTCATTAAAATTAATTTATGTCTATATAAATACATCAAAAAAATAATTTTAATATAAAAACATTTGAAAAAATATTTGGAAAGGAAACATTAAAAAAAGATTTTTTAAAAAGAAAGTCTCTTACCTTGAGTCTCACTCATAGAATAATTTATTTATCTTAATTAATAATAATCATAGTTTAATTATTTACATTACTAATAATTTGTTTCTATTTTATTATTCCAATTATTCTGTTTCTTACTTTGTTATATTTAATTATTTATTTAATTAAATTCACGTTGAATATTTTGATTTTATCCATTTCATAATTCCAAAATGGATTTGTTAAGTTGACTATGTTTAAATTTTTCCTTATTCCATCACCTAAAAATATTAATAATGATCTAAATATAATTTTTATACATAAATTATTATTTTTAAACCAATCATGAGTGTTGGTTAGGAAAAATAATCAATGTAACAATCACGGTGACAGTATGTGTTATATATTTTTGAGTAAAGTATCCTCTTTTCCATAATCATTATGGAATCATGGTATGTATTTTTTTCATCATTATAAAATGATAAATATATAATAAATTCCAACTTAGTTATTTTATTATAATATTATAAATAATTCATCTAATTTGGGGATGAAAAATGAATCACATTGTTTTATGGAGGTTGTAGTCCACACATACACACAAGTGACATTATTAATGGAATTGTAAGAAATTAAATGATATATTATATTTTTTATTATAAATACATTATTAATATAATATATAATTATTATATTCATCATTATATCTATACATGATTGAAATTTATGGAAAATTAATTACATCAGTTCATGAGGTGATAGTCCACTACAGACAGGAATGCTAGTTCTGTTTCCCATATGATAGAAGATGAGATCAATATAGGTTATGAAATTAACATAATAGCATAATTTTATATGGAGGATACTTGTTTTATTTTATTATCTTGGTTTAAAAATAATTTAATGTTAAGTATTAATAAATAATAATAAAACATGTGGTTTTAAATTATACATCTTCTTTGGAAAGTCGCATTTTTATTAATAGAATAATCCCTCCATGGTTGGTATTATTGCTTAAAAATATATCTCGAATGATTGGAGTATTTCCAGGATGGGATTTGTGTATGTATTAGATAAACAAGAAATCCATTAATGTGTTATGGAATTATGAGAAAAGGTGCCCTTCTATTAGAGAGGGGAGGGGGACTCTTGGAATTTTCCAAAATATTATATTAATATAATTCAATTATGAGTTAAAAATATCTGTAGATAAATATTATTATAGTATTAGATCATAAAGATTAAAACTAATCCGATAAAATATAATTTTTTCATGTTTATATCATATTAACCTTATTTTTTTTCTTTAACCCACTTTAACCCTTTTTGACAATTATAGGTGAATGTAATGTTTTACTCATTAAATGCCAATTTAGTTACAATAGAAGGAATAACGTCCAATAAATGGACAATGGTTGATGTGATAAACCATATCCCATTAACAAGGAAAATTATTGGAGTTTTAGTAATTTTAAATCATTTAATAAAATATTATTTATTACAAAATAATAGATAAGTCAATTTTAGAACAATTCATTTAATTTGAATTTTGAAAATAAATTACAATAGTGAAATTAGAATAAAATTCATAAAATCATTTATGATATTTTATGTTAATTTAAATTAATTTTGTAACATAAAAAATCACTCAAATAGTATTATTTTAGATGTATTAAAATCATTTTATTAATTTTTTAGACCTTGTACAAGTATTGTTTAAGTCATGCATAAGCATTGAGGATAATTATTTTGTAACTAAAAATTAAGATAAATTAACCTGATGAATAATATAATTTATTTTTCAAATTGATGTTTATAGTCGAATAGATCCTCTATTTATCCCTAAGATACAAAATTTAATGATAATAAAACAAAGATAATTTCCATATTTATTTTTCCTTGTAGAAAATAATATAAAGGATCCAAATCATGGAAAAATCCAGAAAAAGCCATATATTTGAATTTTGGATGATTATGGACAATATATACAAATAAAAAAATTATTTCAAATGTTTTGGCCATTTTTTAATTCTTATCATAACATTTCTATAAAAAATTATCAGATTTACCCTTTAGCATGGTATCAAATTTACTATAGTTTCTATTCATAATATCTAAAAATAAAATGGACCTATTTACCAAAATTGAAATCCTTAATTCCAAAAATGAATTCTAATATTTTTTATTCAATTTTGAAAAAAATGGTACATATTAATTCTAATATAAATGCATAAAATTGAATGAAAAATAGTTTATAGGATAATTTGATTTGAAACACAGAAATATATATAACAAAATTTGGGATAATTATTGTTAAAATGAATTTAATATGATTATATATTTTTAAATATTACTTATTTCAATTGATATATAATTTAAACCATTATTATATTTTTTTAATAAAAATAAAATTATTGTTTTACAAAAATTTTAATTTACATTATTCACTAAAAAATATGTAATTTAATAAAAATAACATTAATTATCTAAATGTTAAATTTTAAGTGATTCTTTTAAAATTAACTCATATTTATGATATAATATTTTAAAAAGTTCAAAAAATTAATCGTACATTTTTTTCATACAAATCAATAAAACGATTTTTTGAAGAGAACTTGTTTTTGAAAAGTAGAGTTTATTTTATAAAAAAAAATTGATTATTTACAAATAAATAATCAATAAATTATTTTTTATTAGGAAATCTATTTCTATTTAAAAATTTAGATAATCTTATTAATACCCAACAATTTAATTACCATGTTATAATGGTCATATTATAATATTTAATGGTTTATTTAAGTTAATTATTCTATATCTTGTGAACTATTGAACATAGTATTTCATTAAATATTTTAATATATTACATTTTAACTAATTTAATAAATTTTAACTTCCCAATTTGATCATGGGCTTAGTAACTTGATTTTTAAAAAATCAAAATACCTTTATTGAAATCACACATCCTAAGAAGATTAAATTAAATACCCGCTTGGAAAGAGGGATAAGTTAATATGAATATCATCTTAAATAAAACATACTAGGTTTCAAAATAGGTGATAATCAATGAGTAGTTAAAATATGGACAAGGATGCGAAATATTTTCCATCGAGGCTAAGAAATAGTGATAAGGAACACGTTATGGAGAATGTAAACAACCAAAAAAGAATAAATATGTGGTAGGTGAAAAGACTATTAATTGAATTAATATGAAGGTAATTTGATAAATATTATTTTTAAGATCCTTTTACCTATATTTGGGATGTATTTTACTGTATAGACCAAAATTAAATTAAAATATACTTAATTGATAAATACTATTTCATAAATTAATCAATTTCGAACAAAAATCATATTTTTTTATAACCAATGAGTATTCAAGATGGATTTTTTTGTGTAAAGCATTAAAATCAACTTCCACCAGAACATATAATTCCCTGAAAGGATAAAAATATATTTCTCATTTATTTATAAATTAAAAAACTAACATAATTAAGGAATGGTAATATAATTACAAAAATGTATAAAACATTATCATATTAAATAATACATTAATCTAAAAAAAATTAATAGTAACACCAAAAGTTAAAAATAAATAACCTTATTAATAAATATACTTAAAATTATTAAAGGCATATCTAAATAATACTGAAACCCAAACGTCAAAATGATTTGATCACATATTCTTCCCAAATGAATATATAAATAATTTCAATAAGTCTTAAAGTATCATATAAAATTTTTATTCCCTAATCGTATAATCTTGAAGATATGGTAATCATTACAATAAATAACTTGAATCACCAGAAATTTATATTAAAATTATATATAATTTACAAAATAGAATTCAGTATGAATTCATAAAATAAAATCCAATCTAATCAAAAAATATTTAAATTTAACTTAATCATATAATGTCACCAAAATAGTGAATATTTTTTGAAATAACATTAAACAAATAATGACCAAATAAAATTTCTACCACATGGTTATCAAGATGATAAAACATATGTTCCAAAAATAAACATTATATTTTTTTCTAAAATCATTTTAATATAAAAACAATTCCATAATAACCTAGACATCATTGATTCCAACAGAATGTTTTGATCCATCTTATCCCTTTGGTTACAGCTTGAATCCCCACATCCTTTCCAGATGTGATGGGTTGTCACTTGGCTTGTGGATTTTCGTTTTCCTAAAACTATATTAACACAATTCGTATAATGTTCATAGAAATATATTTTACATACTCCAAAATAACATTAATCATCTAATGTAATATAAAACACAAATTTCACCAATACATAGGAACTTACATCTATAAAATAAAAATACATTCTTCTTCAAATTAAATTTTCCCTTTGATAACATAATGGTTATATATAAGATAAAAATCAACACAAACAGGAAAATATATCACCATTTCTCCACCCCATATGTTTCTAATAATTAAAAACAAACCATAACAAATAATAATTCATAAATTTTTCTTTATCTTCATATCATTTAAAATATATCATTACATCATCGATAATATACCATTAACTTATAACTATGAATACTCGTTATATAAACACATCCTTTATTAAACTTCCATATCAAACCATTAAGCCTGATTTTAAATCTAATTTCATAATACCCCTTCTACAATTTTAATTATGACTCATTTTTTAATATTAAACAGTATAAATTCTATATTTTTTCAGAATAATAATAATAATAATTATTCATACCTTTGAAATATTTATCCCCAATCATTCAAGTCCAAGATATGAATTTTGTGGTCCCATGATGTTCTAGGTGGAGTCCATGTGTTATCAAATACCTAAAAACATTTCTATGTTCCTATGATTATTTTATCCATGTATAATTTCTAAATGTCTTTTCAATAGATATTTATTGAGATAAAAATTTATATCCAATCATGGGTTTTCAATATAATGTTTTGAAATATCATCCCTAACAAGATTCTCATGATACCATAGGATTTGGGTTAACATAAGTTTACATTAAATGGGATACAACCTATGATAATTAAATTAGAAATTAAAATAAATATATCTACTGTATTAAGATCTCATTCTTTTTATGATAAATAGAGGACTAACATCGATGATTCCCAATTACCCACTATAAAAACTCGATAAGGTCACATATGATATTTCCAATAAAGTGTACGATGAGAATTTTGTATTTTAATAACATACTATAATTCATCTCATGTTCTAACATTATATCAAATATTTTAATTGGAATGTTATATACTGTAAAGTGTTTTTCTTACAAGTTTAATGTCAGAAAAGCATTTTAGGTTAGATGATCTAACTTTAAAATTTATTATTGTAATTGTGTACCCTGGTTGGGAAAAGTGGTTTGTGTTTAATTTCTATTATTCCATATTATAGAATATATTTTTCCATGTAGAAATAATTTTTTGAGCCCAATGTTTTTATTAAGGAAAATATGGTGAAAATATAAATAAATTTATTACTCTATGAAACCCTTCCATTCAATCTATAACACCATAGGTTATCTATGTCCATACTTCAATTCTATAACCTTATGTTTAAATTTATAAACTTTTTTCATAAAACCATGTTAATGAATTATATTATATCCACCATGTGTGTCAAACACGGTGTTCAATAAGGCCACTGTCACCATGCACCAAAATAATGACTGATATATACTCGACCAACCCCTTTGGGTTTATTTCTCCAATATACAAATGCGAAGAAACCATGTTCACTTGTAGTATCCTGATATGGTTCTATTTTCTGAAAAAACACATAATATATAACCTACCATAACATTAAGATGTTTTCCCAGAGATATCCTTTATTTTTAAACAAAATTCCTTAATACATATATCCATAGTTATATAATCCTTTCCTTTGATACCTATTGTAAGGAAACAATAACAAACATTACATAATATTGATATTTTATAATAACTTCTTTCTCTTATATTGGATTATTTTTTGGTTTATATTTTTGGAGATTTTGGTCATAACCCATTCATAACAAAACATATATATATATATACACACACACTTCTACTCAGTATCCATTTTCACCAGATTATAAAACATTCAATATAAAACATGTTTTCATTTCATGATAAATCTTCAAAACATTCAAATTCTGTGCTTATGATTTATTTATCATCCTTTTTCCCTATGTTATACATTTCAAATAATTTATAAGAGAATAAAAATCTTATTAAAGGATATAAAAATAAATAAAGAGACTAGTTGTCCACAAATAACATAAAAAATCATTTTCAAAATAAAATATGGGTTCTAAAATAAATATTTTATTACCCAAGAACCCGACATATCTTCTAACATATTTTCCTATAAAAATTCATAAAACAATATTAAAGGAAAAATAAAACTCACAATGTTTTCATGAATTCATGATAAAAAATATGATTGTTTCCCATAAAGTTAAACGTTTCACTCTTAAAATGTAGCATGTAATTACCTTTAAACATAAGCAAATTATCATACTTTTTGAAACCATTGATTTTCTTTAAAACCTATAGAGAGAATTGTATATAATATATGAACTTGAAGAATAGTTTTCATATTACTCTTCCAAATGTGCTAACATATATGGTTACACATAAAATAATTTTCATGGATACACATTAAATAACCATCATGGTTACACATGGAGTAACCTTCATGATAAATTTCAATAATGTCTAAAGATAATATTAATTAGTCAAATCCATCCATTTACATAATAATTTCATGATCTAAAATGCTATAACATTTACTATATTTATAATAGGACCATGTTTCATTATAAAAATATCAAACAAACAATAAAAAAATACATAAAATATTGCATAAAAACCTTCTTTGTTCCCATAAAAACATATTCAGATATTGATATATCCCTTCCCATTATAATTTTTTTAAAAACTAAAATTCCATGAATAAAGGGAAATATGGTTTTTATTTGTCTAAAATATAAAATTTTAATAAGTTTATTAAACATGAAATAATTGTTATAGTGTTGGGAAAAGATGTTGTCATCCTGTATGTCGAAGTAGAACATTCCTTTTTTTTGGTATATAATATAAAAACATTAAAAGGATTCCATTTGAAATGAAATTAAAAGAGTCATAAAATTTAATGTATAATTCATTCATGTTGATATACATACATCAATGATATTATATGAAAAATATGGGCATGGAAGAAAAAGAGTTGGAAAGAGAACATTAAAATACGTTTTTTTTTTGAAAATAAATTAATGATTTCTACACATTAGGTATGTGATACAATAATTTAATCCATTAGGTATGTGATACACATTAGGTATGTGATACACATTAGGTATGTGATACACATTAGGTATGTGATACATGATTTGATACACATAAGTTATGTGATACACAATGTGATACAAATTAGGTATGAAATTTATGAGTTCTACACATTAGGTATGTGATACACGATGTCTAAATTCTATTTTATCAATTTTTAAAAATTTATTCTTTGGAGTAAAAATTTATTAATGTAGGACCCCGGGGCACCCTGAGAGGGGAGGGGTCAATCATGGTGACAAAATTTTCTTTCAATGTATAGGATCTTGTTCCCACATTGGAAGGAACTTGTAAAACCTCTATGATGGATAAGATTGGAATGTAGACATTCACATGCAGAGAGAAGACACAACACTTTTTACTTGGTTCACCAATAAGGGCTACGTCCAAGGAGCATACACCGATAGGATGTCAGTCGTACCAAATTACACTAATCATCACTGGTTGTGGATTAAAATGGTTTGGGAACAATCACTATATCCCAGGCACAATGACTTTACAAAGGTTCAAGGATAGCTCACTACTTCCCTCGAGTCACTCTCATTGACTCCCCCTGGATCACTGCCCTTGGTGAAGTCCCACTCAGTTTATAGACGTAGAGGTCTCTTCAATAGATTTTCATTGAAGCCTTTTCCGCTGCTAAACACGAGACTCTGCTTGCATCGATGTCCGGAATAGATGCACAAGAACGCAAAGAACCACTGAACTGGATAACCAGAACGTTCCGAAAAACATAACTTACAATTGCGCGCAACACCAAACCTTTACGCGCAAAACCTTCCTATTGCGTGCAAACATTTCTTTTTGCACGGAAAAATATTTCATGCAAAGACCCCCTTTTTCACGCAAGTGAATATTTTATGTGCAAAACCAATTTTTACACACAAATCATTATTTTTCATGCATCCCTAAATTTTCCGCGCAATACTGAATATTTCGGGAAAGACTCTTTACGCGATCCTTTTTCGTGCATCAGACCTCGGATCTTATCTAAGTCTTCAACCACCCTGAATGAAGGGGGTAACCTCATATTTATAGGCGTGAATGACCCCCGTGTGCAAAAACCTCTGTGGCACGTAAAACCTCTCATCTGGCGCATAATCATTCCCGTCGATACCGTTTTTCGCGCACATCATCAGATATTTCACGCAACTCATGCCTTTGCCATTTTTTAACGTTCTGATTCGGAAACACTGTTTGCATGAAAAACATCGCTCCTCTATTTCGCGCACCATGCTATTTTTCACGCCCAGCTCAAGTATTTCACACACAACCCTTATTGTCCGCGCAGCCCATGCCTTTGCCATTTTTCCCCAATCTGATTTCGAAACACTATTTGCGCGAAAAACCTTGATCCACTATTTCACGCATCCCGCTGTTTTTCACGCCCAACATAAGTATTTCGCCCAAGGCTCTTATTTTTCACGCACCAAATCCTCTTGGGGAGAACCTCCTTTTGCAGACAATCCATGTCTTCATTTTCTGATTTTGACCCCCAAAAATTGGCAAACACTGGGAAACAACGCCTCCTTCAATATTGTTTTCTGCATGAACTATATGATCACTTTTCAGGCACATATTCGGAACTTCCACTGAGGATTGACAAAAAACACAAACCAAACTCCAATTCCTGCATAGAACAGCCATGGTTCCAACAATCTCTCCCTTTGGGTTTGTTGGCAATCACCAAATAAATCCAATATATCACCATCCACATGCATACCAAAAATGAAACGATCAAATCAGCCAACACTCTAAGTCTACGTGAGTATTTCTTGGTGTAGAAAACAAGATAGAAATATTGAATTGGGTTCCCATGTTTTGGAATGATCAAAGACGGTTAAGAAATTTTCATACAGTGTTAATTCTGTCTCATCCTATCACCGACATAGAATTCTCGTCGAGTCACAGAAGCATTACATTTCCACAGACCACAGAAGCATTACATGTCCACAGACAATCCTGAATTTATTCCTTTACTTTCTCCCCCATTGACAATAAACCCAAAGGCCGGTAAATTAATCAATGTTCAACTCAAACCATACTCCCCCTGGATAGTATCTCCACCATAAACAAGCATCAAAGCCATAAACAGATTAAAACAGTTAAAACAAACGTGGAGAGGATAATTTCGTAACCTCCTTATGCAGTAGGAGGTGGTTGAACACCAAGGTTCAACCAATGCTTTTAAAACATAGCTGCTGACAATGGCTTCATCAGGATTTCAGCTACTTTCTCATCAGTTCCCACGTGATCCATTCTAATCACCCCTTGCTCAACTTTTTCTTTGATAAATTGATACTTGATTTCAATATGTTTTTTATGAGAATGCTGAACATGATTCTTTCTAAGATCAATTGCACTCTTATTATCACAGTAAATCACCATTGGTGGCTTTATCTCATCGCCAATATCTGTTAATTGTTGCTTCATCCATATCAGTTGAGTTCTTGCCTTTTTGGAGGATATATACTCAGCTTCAGCACTACTAAGAGAAGTACTTTCTTGTTTCATGCTCAACCATCCAACACAGTTATTCCTGATAAATAATGCTCCACCACTGGTGGAAATTCTGTCCACAACATCACTAGCCCAATCAGCATCAGAAAATACAGATAATTCGCTATCCCTTCCTACAACAAAGTATAATCCACAATTGTGAGTACCTTGAATATACCTCATGATTCTTTTTACTACTGCCATATGTTCCTCCTTTGGATTACTCTGAAAGCGTTCTGCAAGACATGTGGCAAAGACAATATCTGGTCGTGTCGCTGTCAGGTACTGTAGGCTCTCAATAATCCTCCTGTACATGGTGGGATCTAAATATTTCCCATCCTCATGCTTACCATGTTTGGTTCCAACTACAATCGGAGTTGACATCGGTTTGGATTATTTCATATTAAACTTTTTCAGCAGCTCTCTTGCATTATTTTCTTATGATATACAAGTGTAGTCTTTCCTTTGAGTCACCTACAATCCCAAGAAATATTTGAGCTCCCAAATCATTGACATTTCAAATTATTATTGCATATGATTGGAAAATTAATCCACTGATTTCTATCTGCTGCCACCATATATAATATCATCGACGTAAATGAGAACCATGAACTGATCTTTTGGATAATTCATCACATAGAGAATGTGATCTACTACTCCTATTTTGAATTCCAGCTTCTTGAGATAAGAATCTAGTCTGGAGTACCATGCCCTTGGTGCCTGTTTCAAGCCATAAAGAGTTTTCTTCAGATTGCAGAACATTGATTCATCATCACCAAGAAGAAAAGCCCCTGGTTGTTCAATGTAGACTTCCTCATCGAGAACACCATTTAAGAATGTTTTCATGACATCGATTTGATATACTTTATATCCTCTTTGGATATCCATGGAATGGAACAACTTTATTGACTCCAGTATAGCCAATGGAGCAATGGTTTCTTCAACATCAACACCTTCAATATGAGAATACCATTTACATTCCAGTCGAGCCTTGTTTCTGATACAACTTCCATGCTCATCAAACTTGTTCTTGAATATCCATTTTGTTCCAATCACATTGTGACCTTTGGGTCTCTGGAACAGATCCCATGTCTGATTCTTGTCAATTTGATCTAACTCTTCATTCATGGTTTTCACCCAGGATTCATCCTTTGCATCTTCATCAAATAAGGTTGGCTCCACAACTGACAGAAATGCAGAAGGTTTGTTATTACTCATCCTCCTTATTGTGTGGGTGCATTCCTGTATCCAATTATGTTAGATGGATCAATCTATGCTCTTCGATTTCTCCTGTTAGGTTCAGTCAAATTCTCACCATCTAAGATTTCCTCTTCAAATTCTTCGTCTGATTCAACATCATGATATGACTCCTGAGTGTTTTGTACACCTTCCTCTATTTCTGTATTTATATTTATTCCATGTTCATATTCATTATCATCTTCTATCTCATCAGCATAGGTACTATTTGAAACATTTGGGGTTTTTCCTTCAATGATTTTAACATTGTTTCTTTCCAGAATCCTCCCCAAGCGTTTATTGAAACACTTGTAAGCTTTGCTATTCATTGGATACCCAAGAAAAATTCCTTCATCGGCGTTGTCACCAAACATTCCTTGGTTTCCTTCTTTATTCCAAATGAAAAATTTGCTTCCGAAAACCAGAAAGTATTTCAAAGAAGGCTTCCTTCCATGCCACAATTCGTATGGTGTCTTCGTTTCTCCCATATAGAGACCTGTTCGATTCTGAATGTGCACAACAGCTTCAACAGCCTCCTTCCAGTAATGGCGAGAGATACCACTATCAATCAACGTAGTCCTGGCCATATTGTTGACCTGTCGATTCCGACGCTCAACAACTCCATTTTGTTGTGGGGTTCTCACAACAGCTACCTCATGCTGTATTCCATGTTTTTATAGGTAATTTTCAAACTCGATGGACGTGTATTCCACTCCATTGTGAGATTGGAAGACTTTTATTTACCGTCTAGTATCATTCTCGGAAATCCGACGATAAGTTTTCATGCAATCAAGTACTTGTCGCTTCATGTGAATCACAATTACACAAGACATTCTACTATAATCATCAATGAAGAGGACGAAGTACCTTTCTCCATAGGTTCCAGCAACATTTATTTGGCCACATACGTTAGTATGAATGAGATCAAGAAGATGTGATACCCTTTTCTTCTTTGGCCGAAATGAATTATAGACTAGCTTTCCACGAATACAAGCATCACAAGACTTTTCCCGTTCACACATCAGAATTGGAATATCCATGACTATCTCCATCTTAGATATCTTTTCCATATCTTGTTGGTTAATGTGCCCCAGCCTTCGATGCCACAAATTTTTTTCTTCTTCAACAGACAAATAGAAAGAGTTCACTCTGCTGTCAAGCTGATATAAGTTTCCATCTGTTCTACAGCCTTTCATATGAGAATTCCATGTTTTTACTTTTATAGTGAAACCTTTTTGATTGAAGGTTACTATGAGCCCTGAGTCATAGAGTTGGCTTACACTAAAGATATTGTGGTGTAGACCGTCCACATAAAGAACTTCAGTCTTCTTCAGATCCCCATTGGAAAGAGCATTATTCCCACTACCTTTAATCTTCAATGCACCATCATTACCAAACTGTACTGTTCCATAAACCTTATTTTCAATGTTCATTAAAAGGTCAGCATTTCCCATCATATGGGAAGAACATCCACTATCATGGATACAGGTGCTGCTTCTCTTAGTAGCTTTGAGGGCTACTTCTGCAAGATTGGATTTCTCTATCTTCTTCTTCTCTTTCCATGAGATATTGGATTGAGCATAGGATAATGATGGCCCTTTAATAATTTCTTCCACATAATCTGATTCTTCATACGCTAATCTTCTTCTAGAGGTGAAAAACTATTTGTGAGAACAACATCATCAGGAGGACGAAAACTGGTCCACCATTGAGTGTCATATGAATTTTTCCTGTTGTACTGCTGCCTGCAATACACAGCTTTATGGCCAAAGTTACAACAATTAAAAAAGTAACCATAGAAGTTATTTCTTCTATAAGATGGAGGATATGAAATCGGTCTCCTTTTTAACTTCCCAGATCTTCCCCATTCAAGTAGCTCCATGCCTCTTCACAGTATGACAAGGTATGGCCCAGATAACCACATAACTGACACTTCATGAGAGGAAATGTCTTTTCACTTGAATTTATCTTCATGCCATCTACCTTGGGAGAATAGTTGAACTGCCTGTCATTTCTAAACTTTTGAGGATAATTTTCAGTTCTTATTTTAGTTTTGGTTGGGGGTTTCTTTTTCTACAGTTCAGGTAATGTTTCAGCAAGTCCAACTTTCATCTTGTTGTTATTTTGGCTCTCTTTACTTCCAGCAGTTGATGTCTCAGCTTCATAGAAAATTACACTATTTCCAATGTAAGTGGGTCTTTGATCACATAATATTTTCCCAACCCCATCTGATCCACACATGGATCTTGCTAGTAATTCTTCATCTGAGAATCTTCTGAAATGAATTTTCTTCTTTCCGTCATTAGTCGTTGATTGAAATTCAATTTTACTTCTAAGAGTAACAACTTCTTCCTCAAGTCCCTCAATAGTCTTGGACATCTCTTCTAGTTTGGATGAAAGTTCATTTATGACCTTTTATTATTCTTCAATTTTAAGCTTTAGTTCCACAACATCATCTGTGCTTTCAAGGATTGAAGAATGAACTCTCACTAGTTCTTCTAGTCATTCAATCTCTGCTTCAAGCTCATCAACATATTCTAATGATTATTCCACTATTTCCTTCAACTTATTACACCTATTATATTTACTCTGGAGCATGGAAAAAGCATCCTTAAATTGATTCTTTGAATCACCATTAGAAATTATCTGATTATCTCTATCTTTATTGATCAAGGGTTCTGACTTTTCAATGGTATCCATCATGGAAGCATGGTTTCCTGCATTGAATTCTGGTTCTTCTCCTTCACACAATTCAGTATCATCATATTTCTCTTCACAGACAAAACTCTTCCTTTGTATTTTCATTCTATATTTGAAGTCTCCCTTTTTCAAAAACCTTCTTTGAGGCTTCTCGATTTCGTCTGCTTCACTTTCATCATCATCAAACAATCTTTGGCACTGAGAGGCAATGCGACTGACTCTTCCACAAAGAAAACATGCCAGAGGTATCTTGCCTTTAAATTGACCTTTTCCCTTCTTCACCTTCTTGGTGATGAGAGAAAGAATTTCTTTTTACTCTTCATCTTCACCACCACAATCTGCGGAAATTTTCAGTTTGTCCATGTCTTTGAATGCCATTTCCATGATTACACGAGTTGTGTCATCTTCGGGTTTGACTCTCATCTCATATGCCACAAGACTACTTAAAAGATCATCCAGAGATAGTTTGGATAGATCTCATTATTCATGGGCTGACACCTTGGCATTGTACATAGGAGGAAGTCTTCTCAGTATCTTCTTAACAATATCAATGTCTTTGATTTCTTCTCCAAGACCTCCAATTTCTCCTACTACTTCAGTAATTTGATTGAATAAAGAATCTGCATTCTCATTAGGATGCATATTTAAATCGTCAAACCTATTGTGTAAGACTTGATGCTTTGCCTCCTTCACTTTGCTATATCCTTTATAGATGATTTCAAGTTTATCCCACATATACTTTGCTATGGTGAAACTCATCACCTTTAAATAGATCTGATCTAAAATAGCTACAGTGAGAGAA
The DNA here is from genome assembly GCA_963277665.1 of Viscum album. Taxonomy (NCBI): domain Eukaryota; kingdom Viridiplantae; phylum Streptophyta; class Magnoliopsida; order Santalales; family Viscaceae; genus Viscum; species Viscum album. The sequence continues at coordinate 2,130,599,348 of OY728161.1, read as the reverse complement.
TTCTGCGCTTTAGCATCAACATCAACAATTTTTCTATCGGCATTTGTCATAGCCAGACCTGTTGGATCAGTGACATGTATACCTTGGACAGTCAAAAATAGGACTTCCATTCCATGGGATATTAGATGATATCTCATTATATTCTTCCAAATCTGGAAATTACTTCCATCAAAGAGAGGGACTCCCCTAACATTGACTGTATTCTCCATGACAATAGAGAATAGATTTAATACCAGCAAACTTTACCCTCTGATATCACTTGTAGGACCCCGGGACACCATGAGAGGGGAGGGGTGAATCAGGGTGACAACTTTTTCTTTCAAAGTATAGGATCTTGTTCCCATGTTGGTAGGACCTTGTAAAAACTGTATGATGGATATGATTAGAAAGCAGACATTCACATGCAGATAAAAGACACAACACTTTTTACTTGATTCACCTCTAAGGGCAACGTCCAAGGAGCATACACCGACAGGTTGTCAGTCGTACCAAATTCCACTAATCTTCACTGGTTGTGGATTACAATGGTTTGGGAACAATCACTATGTCCCAGGCACACTACCTTTACAAAGGTTTAGGGATAGCTCACTGCTTCCCTCAGGTCACTCCCATTGACTCCCCCTAGCTCACTTCCCTTGGTGAAGTCCCACTCAGTTTATAAACGTGAAGGTCTCTTCAATAGATTTGCATTGAAGTCTTTGCCTCTGCTCAGCAGGAGACTCTACTTGCATCGAAGTCCAGAATAGATGCACTAGAACGCATAGAACTACTGAACTGGATAACCAGAACGTGCCGACAAACTTAACATACAATTGCGTGCAACACCAATCCTTTGCGCGCAAAACCTTCCTATTGCGTGCAACATCACTTTTTGCATGGAAAAATATTTCACACAAAGACCCCATTTTTTGTGCAAGTGAATCTTTTATGGGTGAACCCAATTTTTACATGCAAATCTTAATTTTTCATGCATCCCTAAATTTTCCGCACAATACCGAATATTTTGCGCAAGCCTCTTTACGTGATCCTTTTTCATGCATCAGACCTCGAATCTTCTCTAAGTGTTCACCCACCCTGAATGAAGGGGATCACCTCATTTATATATGCGTCAAAGACCCCCGCACGCAAAAACCTCTATGGCGCATAAAACCTCTCATCTGGCACGTAATCTTTCATGCCGATACTATTTTTCACCCACATCATCAGATATATCGCACAACCCATGCCTTTGCCGTATTTTGACGTTCTGATTTGGAAACACTATTTGTGTGAAAATCTTCTCTCCACTATTTCGTGCACCACGCTGTTTTTCGCGCCTAGCTCAATTATTTCACGCACTGCCCTTTTTTTCGCGCAGCCCATGCCTTTGCCATTTTTCTCCAATCTGATTTCGAAACACTATTTGCACGAAAAACCTCGATCCACTATTTCATGAATCCCGCTGTTTTTTGTGCCCAACATAAGTATTTCGAGCAAGCCTCTTATTTTTCATGCACCACTTCCTCTTTTTTTAAATCCTCCTTTTGCAGACAATCCATGTCTTCATTTTCTGATTTTGAGGCCCAAAAAATCGGCAAACACAGGGAAACAACGCCACCTTCAATACTGTTGTCTGCATGAACTGTATGATCACTTTGCTGGCACACATTCGGAACATCCATTGAGGGTTGACAACAAACACAAAACAAACTCCTATTCCTTCATAGGATAGTAATGGATCCAATAATTAATTCCTAAAAAAATACAATCATTGAATCCGTTATTGAATATATAATGTATAAAATGTTAATAAATGAATCCAATATGTATATGTTACTTTATCTTATCAGATTGGTAGTCTATTAGTTAGAATTACTTATGAGGTACTAGTCCATGCATGATGTTTTCCATGTATCATTGCTCGATCATTATTATTATGACCCATATCATTATTTTGATAATGAGGTTGTATAGTGTGAGATGGATGTGTCCTTTGAGTAGCATCTAGTACATGCTATTTATTGAAGCATGATGGTTCATTGATGTAGGTGTGTTCAACTAGCATGGGTGATATATAAAAACAACCCTGTAAATTATGTGAAAATGGAGAGAGATTCTGATGTACATGGTCAATGGCCATAACTTTTCATATACTATTTTTACCACTATTAGAAGTGAAATTAGGGGATGAGTTTTTTTAATAAGGGTATGTTGTAATGTCTTAAATTTTTAGAGAGGTACAAATTATTTTAATTTTAGTTTAACCTTCAACAAGTTTTTCTTCTGTCTTGTGCCTCAGAATCCACACTTTTTTATCCATTAGATTATTTTTGGAATGTAAGGTAGCAAGGGGCTTAATCATCATTGTAGAACAAATTATCATTGTTAATGAAATTCATTTCTTGAATTTCTATGTATACAACCATTGAATTTTTATTAAAATATATGAATTTAATGTACTCTAAGAATAATTTTCATTATGTGAACAAGTTTTCCCTATAAATATGTGGAAACCCAAAAAATTCATGATGTGAAATCTTTCCATGGCATGAATGTTTCATGAATAGAATTTGTAATGGGAAATAACCCCTCAATTTATCCCATTCCAGTATTTAATCCAAGCGTAGTTTTGTGAAGAGATACTTCTAGAACTAAACCTAGGATTTAGTCATTCTATTCCATATGATATCTGATTCCTTTCACATTAGGTCTATTGTATTAATATAGATAATAGATTCATTCATATTCCCTTTTTTCTTATTTTATCCTCCCTTCGTCAACACTGTTTTTGTGGGAGCCAATATTCTTTATTTTTATGTTATTTTCCAATGATTCCAATTTCATTCATTCTAGGTCAATTAAAATTATGATAAAAATGGGAATAGTTTTAAAAATAAAATTTATCTGGCCTAGTGATTTATCTTAATATAATTATATATTTTTGTTTGTGTTATTATGCCACATAATGGACCCTTTCGAATGAATCCTAAATGTTAAATTAATAACATTAATTTATGTTACCAATCTTATTGTAATTATAGAATCCTAAATCTCAATTTAGTTTAATGGCCTCCACAACATGATACACCGAAAAGGCTTTTCCTTCCATAAAGGCCTATGAGACTCATGATTTAGAATTTTTCAGAACTACCCTTTTATTTTGTCTTTAATTTCCACTTTTTAATGTGTGAAATTTTAGAAATTGGACCAATGAAAAATGTTAGGAAACATATAGAATAATTTTCATTATTTTGAATCTTTGATTAACCATATTTAATGAAAATTAAAACTTGATTAATGTTTATGAAAAAATGGTATGATTTGAATGCAAGTTATGTCTTTTCCTTCATAACATGATGGGGGTGATACAATAGACCCAATTTAAGACACTGTGGACAAGTTTATTGTGATTAACAATTGGAATATGTAATATATTATAGAGAAACATGATTGATACACATGTTATTTATAGAAAAAAAATGGATTTTATCAGAGAAGGATATCATTATACAACCCATGATTAAGAATTTTTTATCTAGTGTGTAACACCCCAAGCTTCCATGGTACGATTTTCTTTGAATAATAGAGCAGTGTTTGTTGGACGCAACCTCGATTTCAAACACACCACGACCAATTAAAGTAGCCTTTATGAATAGTAATACCCACCATTTTAAATTATATAAATTTTATATTTCGAAATGGAATGCATTTTTTTATTCTAAATATCGAAATCATCCTAAGTTGAATTTTTTGTAATTTTCTGAGAACTTCCAATTTTTTATGAATAAAAAAAATACTTAAAAACAAATTTTTTAATCAAAAAAATTTATAATGATAAATTATACTGTTGAGTGGTTTTAAAGTTTAATTAGAATATATTTTTACAATTTTATCCAATTCTGGTCATAAAAATTAATTTCACCTTGAAATTGGACATAAATAATTGTCAATCTTTTGATATATATTATTTCGTAATAACACTCTATTTGTTGTGACAACGGGAATTAATTATTAAATTAATTAATTAAAATTATACGTTTTTAATTTTGAAAAATAGACATTATTTTTGATTTAGGAATATCAAATATATCTCAGGGTGATTTTTTGTTATTTTTTTTGAAAAACTTCAATTTTAGATGAATAGTGAAACCACTAAGTGGTAGTTAAAAGACTAATTATTCATTTAAATAAAACATTACCAATTCTGTGAATTGAATTTAAATAATCTAACATACATTGTTGACATTATTAATGAAAATATGTTTCAATGGTATGAAAATTATTTTTTGTGAATATTAACGTATATGTTTTATTAATCGGGATTAAAGGCAATTAGTGTATTTTAAGGTAAATATAATGTTATAATAATTTTAAATTACATTTAATCTTGTCCTACCATTATTGGACGAGTCATGGAAGACCAAGATAATCCACGAATCAACTTGGGGACCTCATGGAGCCACTTGGGTAAGAAAATTACATTAATAACTTTTTTTTAGGTAAAAATAAAATTGTCACAAACATGTGTTGTTTTACTAAAACAATTATTACATGTGGTTATATAAGTTAAATTTTCGAATATAAATATTAATTGGAAAGATAAAAATATTTAATACATCATGGTTATTTGTTTATATTTTTTAGACATTATATAATCAAATTTATTTATGACACCATGATGATGTAGTGATTACCTCATAAATGAACAATTTAAATAAAATGAAATGATAAGGTAAAATATAAGACATAAACTTGTCTAAAACCAATTGGATGAATGGATTTATAACCCTTATCACCATATCCTATAAATATATCATTTTTGGACCTTTAAAATACGAAAATAATTTCATAATAATGTAACATTTCATGACATTCCACGAGATCCCCTCCTCTCCTCTTATAAAAGGCCCCCACCTCTATAACCTTATTCACACCTTCATAGCCATTTTTCTCGGACAACCATTGCCCAAATACACTCTCAAAATCCCTCTATTACTCTTAGAAGAATCACATTGTGTAGAAGTCTTCCCAAGGAATCCTTTTGGATCAAATCAAAAATAGTTTCCCGATTTTAAGGTAATGTCTTCTCTTATGTTCTTTTGTTTTATTTTTCTTCTCCAACCCCATAAACACTTTTAATTGATTTCTTTTTAAAAAAACCCAGTATATTAAATAAACTAGGATGTTTTTATGAGAAGTATTTGATTTAAACATACACACGAATTTATCTAATGGTTAAAGAAAATATTGTTTCTGTGGGTGGCGAATTACTGCCTCATGAAACGATGATTGTTATATCATCGTTTAACACCTTTCATGGTGGCCATTAAGATGTCACTATATTTATATATGATATATATTATTTTTATTGTTTCCTAATTCTTCTATAGTTTTAATTTATGGAATTCCTTTATGATCTCCATTATGGGTAAACGCGATAATTTTATTTTAGGAAGTGCGGACTACCGCCCCCTCAATGTGATTTGAATCGTTAATGCCATATATGGGACACATAAAGGATTGAATAAATGATATTATATATAATATTTTAATATAATCATAATATACCTTTATATAATTAATATTTCATTCCATTAAATACAAAATATAAATTAAAGTAGCATTCATGCATATGTACGGCTTACCATCTCTATGAATGGTGCATTTCATTTCATAGCTCTAAATGGTATTTAATATTATAAATGCATGTATATACTGAATATATATAATATATATGATATCTAAATCTTGAATATAATTCTGGATATAATGGATATTTTACCACATGATCAACTTGTATTTATAAGAAGTTTATTTTTGACTCATGTACCAAAGATCGACAAAAAAACCATTATAAACTTAAATAATTAAATAATGTTCATAACATGGTAATAAGTGATATAAAAGGAATAATAATATTGAAAATGGATCTTAATCAAGTAGAAATTAACTATAGTTTATTATTCAGGAGATTAAATAATTCTTGAGTCAAGTCGGACACAAGGTAAGGGACTTCGTCTTAATCTCCTTTCATTGAGGCATATTTTATTTTATACACAACCATCTTTTATGCGGTGTATAAACACATTTGACTTTTACTTTTATTCAAAAGGAATATTTTTATATGAATCATTTTTACCAAACACCAAAAGGAATGTTTTTTATTACGTACGCAGTGACAAAGACATCTCCACCACCGTGACGATTATTTGAGTTTCGGCTTCCTCTACAAGCCACAAATTTTTTTAAAAAATAAAAAAAATACCATGTTTTACTTTTATTTTATTTTGGTATTGAAAATGGTTTTGATAATGTTTTTATTATATCAATGTGTTTTATTGATATCCTTTGATTGAAATGTGGAAATGTTATGTTTTATTTTATGCATGTTTTATGTGATACGATTATGTTATGATTTATGATATGTTTAAACCTTTTCATATAAGGAATGCATTGGACTGAGTATGCGATGGGTAGATCTCGCTAAAGCTCCTCGATTCATCGGTAGGTCTCATGTGAAAAACTAGTGTCTTGGCACGAGGCCTTGACAAAATATTATTTGTAGTATTGGCACGAGGCCTTAGCTATGTGGTTATGATAGTCTAGAATTATGCATTACTTCATTAGGAAAGTGGTTATTGATATTTCATGTGATTATTAAACTAGTAGAATATCCTTGTGAATAATTAAATGGAATTATTTCATTTTATTTTTTCCATATTAAGCTGAAGTTCAAGTTTAAAAGGATTTTTTTAGTTTTACATTGCCTTAAATGTTTATGTTTATTTATGAATGTTTCTGCTATATTGTTATCCTTACTGAGAAGCTGAGCTCACCCCTTTCTATGTTTTAATTTCCCAGGATTTGAAGAAATATTTTATGACTGACCTATAGGGATAGTTTGAAGGGTATATGAGTGTGGACTTTGGAGACTTTTTCATTGTGATTTTTTACTTTATGATGTAATGCAACATTTAAAAATGTATCTAGTGTTTCTAAGGCTACTAAACTAATAGGGATTTCAAGACTTGATATTTTTTTATCATGCCAATGTTACGTAATAATGCACCGACTCAGGGTAACTGGGGTCGGGGTGTTACATTTGTTATCAGAGGAAGTTTAGTACAAACCTTGGAAACTATATTTAGATAAACTATGATTAGAGCACATAGACCTAAGATTGACTTAGATTATTAGTATAGAAGAATTTCCTTGAAGTTTGGTATTGTAGAGACTTTGTGAGTTTTCTAAGCAATACATCCATATTTGGATATGAGCAAGTAGAGGCAGCTCTAGCACAAATATAACTAGGGGTAAAACCCGAAAACACCGCTCTAAGGTAGACTCGAACAGGAACTGGTAAACGACAATGGTCCTTGCTACACTCTTGTTTACAACACTCTTGGGGGATTTTCTTAAGATAAATCATGATTTATTTACAAACCATTATGAAGGTTTTGTGAGTATATACTTCCTTAAAGAAAAAATCATTATGATTATGGATTGTATCCATAAACATTTAAATTTACGTTAAGTATTTTACAGGTTTGGAATTATTTATTGCAATTCATAATCTAACCTAGTTTATGCCATTGTATAGAAATGGCACCCATTAGAAGTAATGTGAACTCCATCAAAACGTATGGTCCAAAGAGTAAGAAGGATCTTATAATTCATGGAATTAAGCTGACATTTATAAGGTAAATAGTCTCCCATGTGTTCTAAACATATGAAGAAATAGTATCATGTATTAATAAGATAAGTAAAGAATTATCTTAGTCCTATGTATTTTAAGGTAAGCAAGAAAATAAAAGGAAGGAAGAAAGAAAGATGGATAAAGGAAAAATAGAAAGAATTATTTTCCATTATGTGATAATTGGGGGAAGAAACACCCCGGTACTTAACTAAAAAGAATGTGATTTTGTTACAAATTTGGAGAAAAAGGTCACCATGCTCGTGATTGTAAGGGAAAGAAAGAGGCTGTAAATGTTGAATGCTACAATGGTATGGAAATGGGGCATTATGAAAATGAATTCCCTAAGAGGCAAGGAAATTACCTCAGAAAAGGCCAAAGGAGAAAGGCCTAGCTTATGTTGTTACTACAGATGAAGTTGAATAATTATTGTATTTATGTTTTTGGACTCAAGTACTATATTATGGTTATAAGAATAATGTGATATATATAAGGATTGTACTGCAATACTTGTTGTTTTTATTAAGGTTTCAATATGATGAAGGTAATCATTTTTTTAGTATGTGACAATAAGAGAAACTTTAATTTTTTTGTGGAATCTGATGTTACAATTGATTTTGGAATTTATAGACCTTTTAGAGAAAGTCTGTACAGAGGTATTTTGGATAACTATAAAGGTTATAATGGATTAAGTTGAACTTTGGATTGTATTGTTTAAGGATAAAACATTTATTAAGATTATTTTGGGAATATTATAATACTACAGTTTTAGGAAAAGGACAACCTGCAGGTCGGGGGATAACCCGTCATGTTGGACAAAGCTGCAGGAATCGAACCCACAACTATAGTGCGACGGGCCTTTATTACCTACCACTTGCATATAGGAAGTCCCTGGTTATTAAAAAATAGTTTTCCTAATCTGAATGGCATGTGTTAATATTTGTAACCTTATACAATTTGGATAAATATAATATTTTTGTGTTATATTATATTTTTGAGTGAAATTTGAGTTTGTGGTAGTAATTAGTTGAAGGTTGAAACTTTACTTACCAAGAATATATATATATATATATATAAACCTCGCTCTTATTCTATGATTAAATTAAATCTTAATCTTTAGGAAAGGGATATTAAAGCCAAAAAAATGTGTTATCCTAATACCTTATGTTTTCTTGAACTGATGATATTTTAAATCATCATAGATTGATGGATTTGAGGCCATCAATTTTATACTTGTTTATGATTGATGACCTCAATCACACCCTATAAATATTTATTCTTTTCCTCTAATTGTGTTTCTATAATTACCACAAAGGTTCTCCAATTCGAAACCCTAATTGGGTGGTGAATTTCTCATTTACCTTTCCCTCTTATTAAAATGAAATTTTATTAACCCTACTTCTGATATGGGTTTTCCACAATGGTATTTTCAATTTTCAACCTTTTATTTTCAAAGAAAAATTTCAAATTTGGAGGATTCAATTTATTGAATGAGTGGAGAATGAAACCCCCCAATCTTCCATGGTACGCTTCTCTGTGAATAATAGAGCAGCATGGGTTGTACGCAACCTCAATTTCTTACACACTATGACCAATCAAAGTAGCCATTATGAATATTAATAAAAAAATTTTGAAATTATTTAAATTTTATATTTCAAAATTTACATCATTTTTGTATTCGAAATATAGAAATTATCATAATTTGATTTTTTTTGTAATTTTCTGAGATCTTCCAATTTTCCATGAATAAAAACAAATACTTAAAAAATAATTTAAATAAAAATAATTTATAGTGATAAATTATACTATTGAGTGGTTTTAAAGTATAATTATAATATATTTTTACCATTTTATCCAATTATGGTCATAATAATTAATTTCACTTTGAAATAGGACATAAACAATTGTCAATATTTTGATATATATTGTTTCTTAAAAACACGCTCTTTATTGTGACAACAGGAATTAATTACATAATTAATTAATTAAAATTATATGTTTTTGGTTTTTTAAAATAGACATTATTTATGAATTAGGAATATCAAATATATCTTAAGGTGAATTTTTGGTATTTTTCTGAAAAACTTAAATTTTGATGAATAGTGAAACCAGTAAGTGGTAGTTAAAAAACTCATTATTCATTTAAATGAAACATTACCACTTCTTTGAATTTAATTTCAAAAATCTGACATACATGGTTGTCATTATTTAGTAAAATTTGGTTCAATGGGATGTAAATAATTTTTGATAAATAGTAACTTTTAAGTTTTATTAATCGCGATTAAAGGAAATTGTTGTAATTTAAGGTAAATATAATGTTATAATAAAATGAAATTACCTTTACACTTGTCCTGCCATTATTGGATGATTCATGGAAGACCAAGGCAATCCATGGGTTAACTTGGGGACCCCATGCAGCCACTTGGGTAAGGAAATTGCATTAATAACTTTTTATTTAAAGTAAAAATAAAATTATCACAAACGTCTGTTGTTTTACTAAAATAATTATAACATGGGGTTATATAAGTTAACATTTTGACTATAAATATTAATTGGAAGGATAATAAGATTTACAACATCATTGTAATTTTTATATAATTTTTAGACATTAAATAAATAAATTTATTTATGACACTATGATGATGCAGTGATTAACTCATTAATGATCAATTTAAATAAAATGAAAAGATAAGGTAAATTCTAAGACATAAACTTGTCTAAAACCTATTGTATGGGTGGAATTCTAACCCTTATCACCATATCCTAGAAATATATCATTTTGGGACCTTTAAAATCCGAAAATCATTTCACAATAATGTAACATTTCATGACTTTCCAAGAGAGCTCCTCCTCTCCTCTTATAAATGGCCCCCACCTCTATGACATTATTCACACCATAAAAGCCATTTGTCTCGGCCAACCTCTTCCCAAATACTCTCTCAACATCCCTATATTACTCCTAAAAGCCTCACTTGGGGCAGAAGTCTTCCCATGTAATCCTTTTGGCTCAAATCAAAAAGAGTTACCCGATTATAAGGTAATGTCATCTCTTATATTCTTTTGTTTTATTTTTCTCTCCAACCCCTTAAACTCATTTTATTCCTTTATTTTGTAACAATACCAGTATATTAAATATACAAGTATGTTGTTATGAAATGGATTTGATTTACACTTCCACACACCTTAATCTATTGGTTAAAGAACATACTGTTTCTGTGGGTGGTGAATTACTGCCTCATGAAATGATGATTGTTCAATCTTCTTTTAACACTTCTCATGTTGTCCATTAAGATTTCACTATATTTATATATTATAAAAATTATCTTTATATTTTCGTTATTTTTTTGTATTTTTCATTTATGGAATACCTTTATGATTTCCATTACGGGTAAATGCTATATTTTCATTTTAGGAAGTGCGGACTACCGCCCCTTTAAAGTGATTTGAATCGTTAATGCCATATGTGGGGCATATAAAGGATGGATTAAATGATATTATATAAGATATTATAATGGAATTTTAATATACCTTTATATCATTAAGATTTCATTCCATTAAATACAAAATAGAAATGAATGTAGCGTTCATGCGTACGTACAGCTTACCATCTCCACAGAATAGGATTTGGGCCAATCATTTGGGCTTATAGGCTATGTAAGGGGATACAAGCCCACTGGGCCTTTGGGCTATGTAATGGGTCTCACTCTACCTAGTTAAAAGAGGTATTTTCTTTTCTTTATTAATAAAAATGAGGCTTTGTCCCCAACCTTAAAAAAATTCGGACACAAGGTAAGGGACTTCGTCTCAATCTCCTTTCATTGAGGAAAATTTAATTTTATACAAAACATTCTTTTATGCGGTGTATAAACCCATTTTACTGTTACTTTTATTCAACATGAATCTTTTTATACGAAGCATTTTTACTAAATGACAAAAGGAATGTTTTGTCTTACGTACATGGCGACAATGAATTCTCTGCTGCCGTGACCATTATTTGAGTTTCGGCTTACTCTAAAAGCCATGATGTTTTTTTAATGAAAAATAAATACCAAGTTTTACTTTTCGTTTATTTTGGTATTGAAAATGGTTTTGATAATGTTTTTTTTATATCAATGTGTTGTATTGATATCTTGTGATTGAAATGTGGAAATGTTATGTTTCCTTTATGCATGATTTATGTGATATGATTATGTTATGATTTATGATATGTTTAACCCTTTTCATATAAGGAATGAATTATACTTAGTATGTGATAGATCGAGCCCGCTATAGCTCCTCGATGCATCACTAGGTCTCATTATACAAACTAGTGTCTTGGCACGAGGCCTTGACAAAATCTTATTTGTATTCTTGGCATGAGGCCTTGGCTATGTGTTTATGATTGTCTGGAATTATGCATTCCATAATTATAAAAGTGGTTACTGATATGGAATATGATTATTCAACTAGTAGAATATCCATGTGAATAAGTAAATTGAATTATTTCATTTTATTTGTAACATATTATTGTTGAAGTTCAAGTTTAAAAGGCTTTTGTTTTAGTTATAAATTGCCTGAAATGTTTATGTTTATTTATGTAAGTTTTCTCTATATTGTTATCCTTACTAATCATATGAGCTCACCCCTTTCTATGTTTTATTTTTCCAGGATGTGAAGAAAAAATTTTGACTCACCTATAGGGATAGTTTGATGGGGATATGAGTGTGGACTATGGAGACTATGTTATTTTGATTTTTCACTTTATGTTGTAATGTTACATTTATGAATGTATCTAGTGTTTTCATGTCTTATAAACTAATCGTTATTTCGAGACCTAATCTTTTGTTATCATTCCAATGTTACGTAATAATGCACCAACTCTGTATAACTGGGGTCGGGGCGTTACATAGTGGATTACCTTAGATGGGATTGGTAAGAATTGTTGCTCTATAATTCCATGAGTGAAACATGGTTCTTGATGTGTTACCAGATTGATGAACATAGAGGGATATTATTTATACCATGTAAAAAAGAGAGGCTTGGGTCATAAGAGATACTTGAGTTTTTTGATGGTCTAAGTGGATAGACTCCTATGGCGAAGGGTTTATTAGTGTACATGTAGCGATACATGGGTTCCTTATACAATAAAACATAGAGGGGATAATAATTCCAACTAATAAAAAGATATGGATATGTTTTTCAAGATAAATAACATGATTGGGATTATTCCAAGATTTATATTACTCTCTTTTGACAGCTTAGTTATATCTCCATGTTCATATGAAATGATGGTTGTGAACCCCCTCTTTTGAAATGTTGGAATGCTTTGGTCGCGACTATTATTGTGTATCTATTTATATGAAAATATATATAAGTATATGAAGAATATAAAAAAATAACTTTATATAAATCAATTTAAATGAAAGGTTATATATTTTTAGAGACATCCAAATGAGGTCAAAGTAGTTAGTGTTGGTCAGGAGTACAATGAAGAATTTGGTCCAATATCATTTATTTATTTATTTAATGTTCTAAATTAATTATTACCTACACATTTTTTATTATATATTAACTAATAATATAATTATTCGTATCATTGGTGGTGTACTACTGAGTATATATCACACCATGTTCGGGTTTTCGATTAGTGCCCGACCAAAGAATATGTTTTCAGGTAGGGTCAAAGGGAAGGATCCATATTTTGATGTTTGACTTACTTTCCAATGATGGATTATGGTTGGAGAGGAAAAATCCTATTACTATGATTCTAGTGGTGCTATTTTCTGAATGTTTTTTAGTTTTTCTTACAATTATTATATTGATGTACCACTGTACCCCATGTGAATTCACTTTTTATTAGTACCATGACATGATCATTATTTTGGTATATGAAATTATATTAAAATTTTCCTCTTAACTATGTTGTGATTATTTATTACTATTCCATTGATAATTTTACATTACTAATTACATGTATTAATATTATTTGATATCTATGTGATACACAATGATCATGGGGGTATAGTCATCACATCGTACCAATATAGCCCCACATGGCTAGTTGGTATCCTCTGATGTACAGAGACGTGTGATTAAGGTCCTGTGTGTGACCATTTTAGACTACATATGAGTGTACTAGGTTTGGGATGAAACATATATTAATTTTTTTGATCCTTGTAAATTAATTTGATTTACATTCATTGATCTATTCACTGTTACATCGACCACTTAAGATTATTCGGTCAAATTATCATAAATCACATTATTAAATTTTCTATTGTTAAAGGTGTTATGAAATGGTTAAAACATATCTATAATGTTAATAATGTTTTTAATGTATGTTTTATTCATTATATATAATTTTATAATCATCAATTCATGGTTGTAATTGAAAAACAAATCACATTTCTTTGTGCAGGTGGAAGTACACACATAAACACGAGTGATTTTATCATATTCCAGAGGATTAAAGGGTGAGATAGTAGATAAAAATATAAATTTATAGAATAAAAATTATTTCATAAAATTATAATATATTAATTAATTCCACCTTTATAACTATATATTTAAAATAGTGACTAATAATTAATTACTCAAAAATTTGATGATAGTAGGTCAAATGTACCCATGAGTGATGTTTTCATTTTCCATAGGATTAAATGTAGTTGAATAAGGGTTGTGCCTCCAAAATAATCATATTTTATCATATTGAATATATGACCTTATTAAATGAGTGTTAATATGTAATATTTTAGAGATTTATAAGTGAAAATAAATAAAATGCTCAGTTAAGAGATATACCACTTCTTTGAAAATACCACCTCTGGAATACAACATAAGGCTTATAAGCCAATATTATGATTATAATAGATCCTCTTTGTCATGCGATGGAATATGGGGAAGTTTTTACCTTTTATAAGTGAGGGGAATCCTTTTATATTTGAGGAAAAGGATAACGTCTGAATTATTTAAAAGATTTAATTATAACATATATCATAAAAATTTCATGTAGAACAAAATAGAAATTGTTTCAAAGGTATGATATTATAATAAATTCCTTAAGAAAATAAAATTTATACATGTTTTTGTTTTATTTTAAATCTTATATTTTGGTGTAACCCCCTCATTAACATATTTTATCATTAAATATAATGAAACACTATTAGCCTCCAATGATTCTAAATTTTATTGATAGTTGAAAAGTTGCTAAAAATGATCCATGGGTGAAATTTTACACCATTTAACATCCCAATTGATCTACTAAAATTGATTCTTTATTTGTGAAATATTTAATGATATATTATTTATCATCAAATAACATTAAATAAAATTTTGAGAATATTTATTTAATATGATTTTGAAGACATCATGAAAATAATGAAATTAGAGTAAAAATAAATTTAAAATTACATATAATGTATCCTTTAATATGATATTCCTGGAATACCCAAATTAATTAATAACATATTAATTTTATTTTCTTTAACCATTTACATTGATTTTTCTACTACTTTTATAAGAAATGTATTGGTGGTCCATAAGTTCTTAAGGGTAATATTTCACAATTAAAAATTAAACATAAATTAATAAGAATTAATATTAAAAATAACCATTTATAAAAAATATTATCTTTTTTTAATATTAATTAAAATATATTAAAGATATTAAAATAAATATGGTGACATTTTTTTTATTCTTTAAATAAAATTTTATAAATTCGATCATCTAAGGAAAATGACACCTAAATGAAATATATAAAAAGTTATGATCGATATTGTATAATTAATCATTTCTAATGAAAAATATATTTTTTGGGTTGATTTTGAAAAATTGCCTCATAGTTTGAACCTAAATTAAACTATTTTTTCAATACAATGCACAAAAATAAAATTACACCAATATAAAATATAACAATAAATAATATGTAATAATTTATATTATTATTTAAAAAATTCATCATGTTAATTTTAAAAAATTAAAAAAATAAATATTCATTTTACTTAGTTGATTTAGTGAAAATAAATGATAGCTTTTTAAAAAACATCATTTTCAATATTTTATAAAAAATGAATGTTTTCATTAAAATATAAAAAATATACTATGTTTATTTTGAAAAGATGATTTTAAAAAATATTTCCATTTTTTATATAAAATTTCTAAATGTGATAGTAATTAATTATAATATCCATGAACAAATTTCAATGAAAACCATTTTGAAACAAAAAAAACGTTATGGAAAATTGAGAACATATTTATTATGAATTATTCAATAAATTATAATTAAATATATATATATATATATATATTAATTTTTTTCTATTATTAAAACTAAACAACCCAATCGTTAGGTTATAACTACCATATTTAAATGATATTATTCAATAAATTATTTAACCTAAGTGATTCATGTGCTACATTATATCAAATATATTATTGTTTTTAAAATAATATGTAAAAAAAATCATGGGATATTATAATCTTGGGTAATGGTCATGAATAATTTTAGATGTTTATTTGGATTTTGTTTTTTTCCAAATGGATGGGGAAAGATGCAAAATCCTCATTGTGATCTCTATTTGACCCTTTAAAAGCACTGATGTATGACTAATGTCCCCCTAAGACTTAGAGTCTATGAGGAACTCCTCGTTCATGAGGATGATTTTATGGATGCCTCATATTAGATGAATACTATATATTTAAATTCAAACCTCTTTATAATGAAGATAAAAGGCTTTGGTGTATATCGACCATCCACTTAACAACTCTATCATAAAGTCCATGTTACGATAAACATTGAATTAGAAAATCCAAAGCACTTCAAAAGATTGATTCATTGAAAATCATCCCAAATTCAAAATTGTTCATTGTAACAATGTGCAAAAGGCCTATTTTTTTATGAATTTGACACCTAAAATCTTATATCATGTCTCTTTTTATCCTTTAACTCTATCTAAAATGCTTTATATTAGAATATATGATTATTGTGTTGGAAAAAATTAATAATTTTTATATATTCAATAAATCATCTTGGTTTCATTAATAAGTTTGAATAATCTGATTAGGTTGTAGTCCATTAGGGGATGAGAGTTGGAAAACCATTCCACTAGTGATGATCTTTCGAACATCTGAAACTGCCCCTAAGGGTATTGTTCTTAGAATTTTAGTGGATAACCTCATCATAAAGATCAAATTTATATAACCTCTACCAATTTAATTTAAGTAAATATATATGTTTCCCTAGTTATATATATACAATAATATAGTGTTCTGACATAATATTATCAACTTTGGTGATCCGTATGTTCTTTGATACACATTTCTTCTATGTCACAACAACCACTACTTCCCAATTGGATGTCAAGTGATTTTTGATGAGAATATTTAATAGTCTGTTTCATGTAACAATAGTTCATTACAATAGTTTTCATTTCATTAATAAAATTTTCTCATACATGTCTGAGATGAATATTTATTCAATTCCAATTTCACGGAAGTCCACTCTATAAGAAAATCTTCACACAAGAGGATGTAGTTTGAATCATGAGGTATAAATCAAAAACACTGACTCATGTCCAGGTTATGATAGTAGGGATTAAGACTCAATGTTTCATGACGTTCTTATGATCTACTATGGAACCTAACCCATGCATAGATATTAATAATATAAATGAATTACATGAATAAATTCCTTAGTTTCATGAAATTAATGATGGAAATAAATGATTTCAAAATTTTCTTTTGAATTCAATCCCTCATATATTTATCATATCCTATTCAATAAGGAATTTTTTTTGTTAATAAATATATGGTTTTGGAATCATGAAATGTACCAAAAAATAAAAAACGTAAAATAGGGACAACAGATGTAGTTCTATAGAAATTTGATAATTTTCATTAAACTCAGAATTTTACAAACCCATATCGATAGTCACTTCCCAAGATTATATTTTCATGTGTACCAAAGACATATTCAAAATTTAAATTTAAAAAATTTCCTAGAAACTCAAGTTACAAAAAACCATAATCATAGGCACCACCCAAGATTATATTTTCATGTGTACCAAAGACTTCCTAAAAAAACATTCTTAATGTTCATCGAAAAACAAGTTACACCAACCCATAATTTTGGATTCCTAAAAAGTGTATAATTGTGAATATTTTAAATAATTCTATGGACTACCATATTATATAAACTAAAATACACTTAATCTTCATCACCCCCCCCCCTAATTGTTTAGCGATCATAAACTATAAGTACAAGTGTAATTTTGCGAACTCACATAAGTCCTTCATTCATTAATTAAAAAGAAAGAAACCCAATGATATCAAGTGGTGAAAAATTGGCATGTATTACATTATATTATTCCTTTAATACATTGGAGTATGTTTGATATTAGTTAATTAAACCATTATCGATGAATAATATAGTTCATTCTTGAAGAACATGCCTTAGGAAACTCTATGTTACCCACCACAAACGTCATGCATGAAACCAATATCATATACACTTATAGAAAATATTATTCTAATAAAATACAATGAAACTATATGATTTTTGAAACTCTAATCATTTATGGATTTCAAATAGATTACCCCAATTTGAATATTAAATTCCCAAAAAAATATTTTGTGATATTTCATTTCTTGTGGGACTAAAATCCAATTGATTTAGGATTATTGATGAAAACTCCATGCACGTGACTAGTATTATAAAAATTCATTCCAATTAAGTTTTTATCATAAATGGGCTGTGAAATAACCATTATAGTTTCTCCTTATCACTAGATTAGTATTTTTTGGGATCATTACCCTCTGTAAGGATTTCCATTACCCACTCATTATATTCATAATACTGAGTGGCACCATCGTCCTTCTATTAGGAATATTCACGAGTTGTGGAATCATTATGGTAAACCACCAAGATATACCAAGTGATCCATTATCCCATTGGGAAACTTGTTGGGTAATCCCCACTCCACCTCTTAATGATTTCCCTTTTGTGACACAGATATCCTCAATACAAGATGATAAATTATAGTTTAACCTATGTGAAAATTTTATGATTCCAATGTGATGCGACAAGGATTTCCAATGTGATGATAAAAAAATGCCTCATGTAACAATATTGAGATAAACCCCAAATTTTGGGTTGCCCAAATCATAATTCCTTCATCGTTATGAGATGAAGATCCTTTTATAAAACTTGTTTCCTTATCATGTGATATTAAACTATAATGTACATTCAAATCCCATAACCATAATCAATGAACCAAAAGCAATATGGGCAGGATTATTATTTTCTATAAAGATATATGGGATAAAAAATTTCTCTTTATTCCAAAACTAATCACCATTTTTTATTCCCCTAATCAGAAGATATCTTTGAAGCATCACTAAATTCTTAGAGTATATTGAACCCCCATAAACCCCTATATGCGTTTCTATATAATAATAAATAATTGATAACTCTCTACTACAGGAAAAATGTTCTCTCACCCATATATTCTAATCATATGTGGATTCATACTAACTGTACATTAACTAGTTTCTAAATCATACATAGAAATTGTATTTGGAAGCATTATCACTTGACATTAAAGCATTTAATTCACTTATAAAACATTTCAAAGTGGTCCAATGTGAAAAGACTACAACTACCCACCTAATTCCACATAAAACCAACCCTAGTTTAATATACTATGGTACATTAGGTGGAGATAATAATATTACTGATTTTATGAGTATAATAATCTCATGTGATGATCATGGGACTAGTTCACAGTTTTATAGGTGGAGAGCCAATGTTCTTTACCATGTGTAAGGGGAACCTGTTTCTTCTTGTGATTAGTGTGAGACACCTTACGTGAAAAGAATAAGAATATTATGTTACTTTCATAGGATCTATCTACCATATTATTAGGGTGAGAAACAATATTATTTCTTCATGTGTCTATAATGATATGCCTTATGTGATAGGCTTACGAAGCTAATATAATAAACATAAGATCTCTTAATTCTCTACTCAGGTGACAATACTATTATTATTAACTTATTTGAAGAGTAAATTATGAATCTAGTAATGATATATGGATGCATCATGTTCCAATAATTTGTTTCCTTTTGTGATAGGCATTTTATTCTCCATTTGACAAGTGTGAGTTTCCTCTAGGGATGGGTACAGGTTTTCCAAGGCAATGATCTCTAATGTGATGAGCATAAAGAGACTTATTTGATGAGAACCTGATTCCTCAGTCTATGACCCTAAGATTACCTATGTGGGAAATAATAGAATTCTTTTGGTCATATCCTAGTGAATAGATTTTCATATGAATCATGTGGAAAAAAATTCATGAAATGTGTGAAGACTGATCCTCTCTAAATGAATGGGTTCAACCTAATAAAGAATATAATGATGAAATGGATTCCTATACACATTAAGACTAAATAATTAATAATATTCATAAGAATATATTAAATCTTTGGGGGAGTCCCAAACCAATAAATAAACTCTATGGAGAAATCCATAGATAGTTGGATCGATATTCCATTATATTTTTCTAATAAAAGATCTTACATTTTCGTCCTTCGTGCTGACGTGCCACCAACTATGAAGAAATTTAAATTTATAAATTAAGGATCATGGAAACCCAAAATAATATCCCAATCATTTTTTATAGTATAAAGCATCAGAAATATAGAATTTTATATAATAAGTTTCATTATATTATTATGTATGTTCCATGTTTCTTTTCCACATCTATATGTTATTCAACATTGTTATGTTTTATATTCATGGTTTATTATTAATGGATGATTTTTTCATGCTTTTATGACTTGTATTTTATATATTTTTAGAATCCTAATAACATGGATCATGATTTATGATCTATTTTTTATTATGTATAGTTGTTATATATTATTACCACGCACCTTCATTTTATTCTCTCACACGCATGCTCATCTTATTCTCACTTGTAAAATTTTATTTTTATCATTCATGATGGATATTACTAAGAATATGATAAAAAAAATATATAATATCTACATTACCCATGTTATGAATATGAATATTGTGTTTGATATGTCTAAAAGGGTATCATATGAGACGTTTACTAGTAATATATATTGATAATGTTTTAAAAATGATTATTCAGCTATGTGATTTGTTGTGAGATGTAATGATTATTTATGTAAAATGATGATTTATATATATAAATTTTTATTAGTTTTCTACCATTATTATTAAAGTATGTTTTTGTTATTATAATGGATTATGTTGTCATGAATAAGACGGTAGACCCTAAACAGTGAACAAAATTTGTTCTAGAGTAAAACTGAAAAACATAGGTTAAAAATAAGCTATCATAATTTAAGAAATATTATGATTTATTTCCATTATCATATGATTTAGTACATTGATTATAAATCCAGTATAATTAACTAAATTATTTTTAAAAAGTGATGAATGATGGAATCTTGAAATTAGGTTGGTGATACAAATGCTTAAGATAAAAAACATCTTTGTTTGAGATTAGTTCTATTAACTCCTTAAAATTTGGAATAGTATCTAAGAATATTTTTGAATATAACCAATTAAAATATATTTAATTATATATGAAAACACAATAAATGGGGTAATGATTTCATCCAATGACTATATCTCGTCTCTGATAAATGGATCTTGAAATATGATTCCTGCAACTTAAATTAAAATTAATTTAGTAAGATTTGATGTAATTTTCGGAATGTATTTGCTCAGTATACATAAATTTTAGGATAGGGATGTCCCATTAAATATCTTCAATCAAAATATGATCATTTATCAGTGCAAGGATGAAGTGGATATCCTTAATAATATTAATTTCTTATATTGGTCGTAATAACCAATCAAAATGATTATTTTGATAAAATGGTAGGGGAGAAGTTTTATATTTAAGATACAACAACTATGAAATTATATATCAATTTTTTTTGTATTATCATATCCTTCCATAGATAATGTAGATGATTATTCAGTGAAAACATACCTAGAACCATGACAAAATCAAATAATACATTTAGAATGACCTCTATTAAATTATAGGAATTAGAGAAGGAAACTCGTGAGAATCTAGATAAGGGTTTAAGATATTAATTGATTCATGATCGGTAGCACAAATCCTATATGTAAAAAATAACAATAGATTAATTCATTTATTAATTTCATATCATGAAAAAAAAGTTTTCAATCAATGACAAGTATCCTTTATCAAATATTTAAGGCTAATTAAAAAACTAGGGTGGATCAATATATATCATAGTTTAAATTTTGATATTGATATCATTAATTAAGGGTGAAAAGAAGATACATACCTATGATATAATTTCACATGATAAATTAACTTTATGAATTCCTAGTGATGCTATTCAGACTTACAAATTCCTCTAATATCTTTATAGATCTAATATTTAATGTCGTAGAGATTACCTATTTAAATTTATTGAAGTCCATTTAGGGGATATTATTATATATTCTAAAACTCAATAAAAGAATGTAGATTATACTTACATTTTGATGAAGACCTTGAGAATGAAAATATCTTACCACATATTTAGAACGTCTAAACTATAGATATATAAAATATCATTATTGGGAGATATAATAACAAGTGAAGGTATATTTTTTGATCCTTTAATGTTATAAGTGACTGAGGAATGGAATAAATAAGTCATTGTAACAAATATATATCTTTTTATTATATTTGATATATACTATTAATCATTTATGAGAAATTTATCACAACTATAAAATAAACTAACCATGGTGACATGGAAGAGTTTTAATTTCCTCGGGATGCATGAATGTTATGAAAATTTCAACGAGCTCTAGAGAAGTTTGACAAATAAACTTTTAGTCACACTACCATGAAGTATAGAAGATTATATGGTATATAGTCATAAAAAATGGAAAGGGTTGTTATTTTTCCTCCAAAAAAATATACCTGGTGGTTTCATATACTTCACATCAATTAATGATCCATAAGAAAAATTACTCTATGCATGATTTGGACCTAGAAATATTGAAATTTTCATTAATGTTAGGAATGTATGAATTGTATGGTAAAAAAGTGTAAAATTTATACTAATAACACAAGAATAAATAATTTATTTATATAGATGGAGTGTAATAAGAACCAAAGGATATGATATTATGTGATAAATGGAAATAATTTATTAATACATTACCACCATTTGAATGTGAAGAAGGTAGATACTGCTCTATAAAAGAAGGATCATTCAACATTACCCATGGTGGGGATTTTAGGAGCCCATATTATCATACAATTGAAAAGCATAGACGTAGAAATCATGATGGAATGGTAGATATCCATTTTTTCTGAAATGATTTATCAATAATTCATCCATGTAATGATAAGAAAGGACTAAAAGGGTGATACAAAGATACATAAATGTTAAGAAATATTACGGAGTTAAAAACTGATTGAAATATAGTTATGTTATTTGGAACCATAATATTTTACTCATCCATACCAAAATTGAAGAAGTTTCTATTGGATAATGATAAAATATCATTATTCTCTATCAATACTAAACACCCAAGATATATGTGTTCTGAAGATTCATTTGTGGTGTGACATCATAAAGATGAAGATTTCAAAAAATATATATCAGAGTTTGGTTTAATATTATTTCAACATATAATATCGTAAGTATAAGGGGATGGTTCTAGTTTTACCAACCCATATAATGAATGTTTTCTCATCTCCAAAGATTTCATTTTAGATATATCCATGAATTAAAAAGGAAAAAATTCTATTTTTATTGAAACTGATCAAATTAATAATCCATTTCATTATTGTTTAAGAATATTTATCATTGGATCAAACTTTAATGATATACATAAATTAAGTGGAATGGACTTTTGGAGTACCACTTCAAATTATAGGTTACCAAGAGTTGGGAATTACATTTATATTTAAGGAAAGTCTTCAGTATTTATTGAATAATTATCTAATCATTAGAACATATTATAATCCTCATATGAATTGGTATTATGAAATTATTATTAAAACCCTAGAGGATATGTTTGGATAATTTTCAATATATTTAATGATGTTGGAATAAACACATCCCCATAAAAGAGTTCTCATATAATAATAATTTTTAATTGATCATTCAAATAGCACCATATGAGGATTTATATGAAAAATATAAAATTAACAGTTATGATTTGTGTTACCATTGATAATGTGGAGTTAATGAGTGGTATACCTTTTGTGTTTTATATTTATGAAAATATTCACATATAATTATAGATAATTTACTCTAGAAAAACACAACACACAAGAACACCCATTATAAAATTAGAATTTACAAGGTCACTATAGTGTATTTATTGATAATTTTATCATCACATAGACAATATGATTATACACTTTTTTCAATATTGAAATTAACCTTCACCAATAGAATTCATCAGGACATCATTGTGCTACTTGAACTGTACACACATTCTCATATACATGATATATCTTCATATTCTATAAATTATTTCCCAATATCAATAAAGAACCTCTACCCATTTTTCTCTATAAATTATTCTTAATTTCATACACACCAAACAACAGATTTGAAACAATGAAAAATATATATATCATATTGTTATAGTTACCTTTTTATATTATTAATTCAAATTTATCCAAAACCACTTAACTGCTTTTGAACTCAGATTAGTAAGAATTTTGGAATATGTTCATGGAAATAACATCCATAAAAAAAATATTCTTTAAATTATATTACTATATAAAAAACATGTAGATATATCCTATCCTCATAAAAATTGTACTAATATGTTTCTTACATAAAAAATCCCTATGCATATATCACATCATGAATTATAAAATTACTAGGTGGTGCTAATTTAAATCATGGAATTATTCTACATAAATACCATTAAAACTATTACTCATTCTTTATATGTTAATTATAAAATAAACCACAACAAAGAATTATATTCATTAATGTTGTTAGATATATCATGGTTCATTTTTTGTTGATGTTTTTTCATATTATGTAATCTTTTTTCCAACTCTGCTAAATCTCATCCGTACAAAAAACCCATTCATGAACTATTACACTACATAGTTTAATATTGTATGTAATAAACCCTCCTATATGACTAGTTTATGAACATGCATATCCAATTTTCATTGATGATCCATTCATATATTCAATTTATTGATGTATATATCATCCCCAATGCAACCAATTCACCAATATATGAAGCCAACATTCATATATGATCTATTAACATATCTAGTTGATAATTTGGCTATGAGTAATTCCTTATATATAACGGATATTCTCATATGTAGTAGTCTCATCTTCTATACATATTCATATATACTAGATATCATAGATGTGAATATGTCCTTTTTTAGAAAATGTATATATATTTACAAACATGGATCTAAACTTCTTCAACTGTATTTCAAACTCCATCTTTTCCATTATAAAACTATCTATATTTATTAAAAATATAATCTAGTATGCCCTTTTTGGAACTCATGATAACAAATATCATGATATTTGGTCTTTTTAAAAAATCCATAAAAATTTCAAATTATTTAACAACTATTCTAATAACAGATAACAAATTATGGTTTCAAAACAAAATAATAAATCACAAGAATTTTCAGTTCACAATAAAAATATTCTTCATCAACTAATTCTTCAAAACCCCAGGGTCTTAGGAATATCCCAATTTGGATTTTATTTTAAACCAATGAACATAAATTGTGTTTCTCCTCGATTTTTTGACAATATTAATTTAAAAATTGATATCACTATGATTATCATATCCCAGAAGAAGTGGGAACTTCACCACAACTTCTAAGTATTTTAACTATATATTCATCAACATTTACTATGTTCTGGAATGATTTACATCCACAGTTTTTTTAATTTAATGGTTATTAAATTCTTTTAACAATTATTCTTATTGTTCAAAAACACACACCCTTACCCAAGAAAAAATCCCCGCATGAAATAGATCTTATTCCATCCACCCCAAACTCTAAATATACTCCATAATAAACAAATACATTGATATTTCTTGTAATATCATATTTTATCCAAAAATATATATTTCCCTTAATTTAACAAAGAAATATTTTTTTCTCGCACAATATTATATTCTTTTGGATCACTTCGATACTTGGCCCAATGTGTGGCAATATACCATAAATATGGACTTTAAGGTATGAATGATAAAAATATTCTAATAAAATTACTAAATTCATTAGCATGAATATCATTTCTTATCTCTGATTATGAACAAACATTCCCGTAAAAAGGATAATGAAATTGACGTCATGTATTCCATGCCAAACGTTTTCAAGTGTTTCTTTGTAGCCTTCTTTTGAGAAATTAATATGTACCTTCACTTTTGAGTGATTATTGATCCAGTTATGTATTTCATAACACCCATCATGGACAATTAAAATAACACTATAATCTATTTTGAAAACATCTGACACCCTTATTCATCAATTCTATAAAATATGATTCTATCTATATAAACGTTAATAAGAAGAGAGTACTCTTTTTAATTATATATATATATTGATGTCCACTATTACTTTTTGGGAATTATACTTCTTCAAAAAACGTTTTCATCATGGAATAATAGGGACTTATGTGTTTCATTATCCCATCTAATATAATTTTCAATTTATACCCATATTTATCATCCTTTTTTAGAAATAACCCACATTAATCCTTAAAGTATAGTTCTTTTTCAATATATCAAATGATAAAATAAATTTTATGTCCCTTTGTATTATCTTATATCTAATGTTTTTAGTAATAACAAAAATATTTAGATGCGTTTTATTATATCAACTATGGATGAGGTCTCATCAAAATAAATTCCATCAACCTAGGAGTAGGACTTACACAATTTTCTATCTTTACTTCATAACACTTCACATTTTTCGATCAAAATGTTCTGAAAAAAAAATTATTCAAATTTCTATTTTATCATACTCCATGTCACATTATTCTCAATCAGATCCAATTATTTTTTTAAGGCATGAATCTACTCAGGATGTAACAATGCCATTGTAACTCATTTTTCACAACATGTGATAAGAAATATGTATGTGAAATATTCTCGATGTTCTTCTATTTTAAATATATTCTCATTAATATTCAATTATATTTTTGATATAATCATACTCTGTCATCCTTGGGGATGATTATTGAAATTATTCACTATTTTGTGAAAAAGAATAATCAATATCTTCATCTTATTTGGATTTTATGTCATAGTTTTTTCCAAAATATTATCACATTATTTATCAAGAACAATATCCTCTTAGAAATATATAATGTCTCTATTTAGATTTAAGACCCTTCTATCATAATATTAAAACATATTCACATCATAAGAATAAATAATTATTCATATATATTTTTTATAGAATCCTTATCCTTCATTATTTAGAGGGAAACTGTGTAAAATTGCATCAATGCATCTTTTCTAAAATCATCCATGTTTTGTACATATGTTTTAAATAATTTAGGGTATACCAAATTTGATTTAGTGATTCAAATATCGGATACTTATATAATACATATCATATGGATGCATATCTGTATTTTTTTCTTCTAAGAATAAATTTATAATGTATTTGAAAAGCGATTCATTGGGTGGTTTCAAATGATGTCTAATGTTTTACTTCTTAGGTGTTGCAGAGTGGATAACCAAGGTCATCTCACATATGATGAAGTATATTACAAAAAAAATAAATGAATTTTTAATATAATATAAATGTTACCAAACTGAAAAATTGAATGTTTGGGTTGGTTATTTTTATTAATATAGAATAAGTATGTTGGAATAATATTGAATTTTTTCTCTTTCTTTTTTTTAATGAGATTTAGAAAACGTAAAGAGACTATATTTTTTTGAAAAATATTTTTAGAAAGAGTAATTGATCTAATAATATATAATCACATAAAAATTAATAACTGTCATTTTAATTAATATAGAATAAATTGAGATCCCCTACATTGTTAATCCATGAACCCTATGGGAGATAACTTACCCATAATGATGAAATGAATTGATCCCTAGGAGGGCTTTTGAACATGCAATCGTAGCACACAATATTGATTATCATTACAATGATGAATTATAGATAGTGGTAAATTAGTGAATATATCCATTTTGTAAATGAGTATGAATTGAGTTTAGGGATTATATTTTAACTCTATAAATTGATCCCACGTGGCTTTTTTTACCAATTAAGATTATGCTCTCGTAATTGACACATTTCTCAACCTTGTGAGTATTGTGTTAATTATTAATTTTATTTCTTAGTATATTTTAAGCTTAAAATGAAATTTATAGATCATATTATTTGAATTAATTTATGTCATGGATTCAAAAAATAATAATTTTAGAAGGTGATAAATAGATCAATTACTTAGAAAACCTACTCTTCTGTGTGAGGTGTAGTAATCATTGAAACAATTTTTATTTTAAATGATCGTGGAAATTTTATAACCGAAAAAAGTTTCAAATATTGATTTAAATAAAAAATATGATGTCTATAAAATAATAAAAATGAATTAAAATTTAATAAAATAAAATAATTTCATTAAAATAAAAGTTGAAATAAGAAGTTTATTACAATTACAAAAAAAATACAACCTGAGGAATGGAATGATTTGATAATGGAATAATTGGATCAAGAACTCTTTATATGAGATTAATGAGTTACAAAAACTCAAATTTTATCAGAGGAATATTTTTTAAATCCAAAATAGAATAACATAACTCCTTGATCAAACTCCCAAATGATGTTCCCATAGTTCCCTTTTATTGAAAAATTGGGAAGTTATTTTCGGCATCTTGAGTAGAAGATACAATTTGTGTCATAGTTTTAGGTTGATAAATGGTGTTATATAGGGTTGAAAAAAAGTGAAAAGTTGTTTTGCACTATATTGGATGTATCCATGTCAAATATGTGGTAAATTAGATGACCATATCCTGAAATATGGCCGAATTACAGAACCAAACTTTTGATTTTGTATTGATTCAGTTCCCTGAATATATCAGTTTGGTTGGGCCAACATATAGGATAATTGTGATTTGGTGTCTTGATATTAACTATATAGAATTTAATGATTATAAGATCCCAAAATATCAGACCATTTTGATACACTTATTTATTAGTAAATGAAAAAATTTTGATATTTTTTTTGGGATTCCAAGCAGTTTGTCCTATTTTACTTTTGCATCATCTTCGAGCATCCAAATCACTTCCTTCTAGAATGAAATCAACAAATCAAGTATTATTTACAATATAAATAGTTTTTAAATTGACTAATTTAACCAAATGGGAAGTGATATTTTTTATTATATTTGTAATATTCAATACAAAACCCCATAAAAAAGTGATATATGGGTGAAATAAAGTAGTGAATCATCGTATTATCACACCTCACACTTACCATTTTGCACTCTTGGAAAAACCTCAAATAATGTCTTCAAATATATTTTTTCATACTATATGTATATTCATATTTGTCAATCCAAAGTTTAAATATAGAAAATTTAATAATACTATCAAGAGTCAATATTAATAAATTTTATTGTCAATTTATCATATATTTTATAAAAATAAAATCCATTTTGATTTATGAAACTAATCATAGAGAAATAAGTTATGGGTCCACCATGCAATTAATTCCCCATGTGTGTGTGCCAACCATATCTTGCTCATATATAAAACCTTTATTCAGTATATTCAGTTCATGTAAAATATTTCTTCATACCTAGATTAATTTAGTGAACATATTCTTCATTCATTCGCCATTAAATTTCAAGACTCACTCACTTATAAAATCCAGAATGTCAAGCCATAAGCTCCCAACCAAGATATAGACACGTTTTTACATTTTTTCTCTCCCATGTTTATTAAGAATATATATATATATATATATATATATATGTTTTGATTGATTCACTTGAGGGCGTACAACTATCAGATATAAAGTACACATACATAGGTTAATTCGGTATTGTAATGAAATTGAGGGGAAGATAAATGAATGTATGTATCATCCATTGAATGCGAATTTTTTTTAGCTAACTAGGATATACCTAAAACTGAGTAGTAAAATTTCACAAGTCAGGGTTGTATAAATATTTGTGTTGAGAAATGAAGAATGAAATTGACTATGGACCAATATCACAAGGAATATTTTTCAATTCAAAAGGTTTTATAATGTCACAACCAATCGTATCATCAAAAATGTCTATTTTTAGGAAAGGACAATCCTTAATAATGAAATATTTATCATTCCTATATTTTCACCAATTATTTTTTATGAAATGAATTTTCTCTATAATCAATTTCAAAATGAGCATGTCACATGGTGTTTTTCTTTCTATTTTTAGTTTATTTGTAAAAACAAACATAAAACACAGACACACAATACAAAAAATTTCAAAAACTAAGGAATATACCACCAAATGATGTCCCCTCCCACAAAAATAAAGAATTTAATTTCCCTCAATGTGACCTTATGAGATGATATGTGCACAAGAAATATATAATCATAAACAAGAAAACAAATATAAAAGAAAAAGTGTTATGAACAACCTGATATTCTCAATTGATGTTGGGGTCATACAATGTGATGAAGTAAACTGCATCAGTTGTTACGCCCTATGTATATTACTTCAAACTTTTCTCATTGAATCTATATCTACATCATAATTATTCTATTGTGATATCCACTGCACTACATGTAAAAATATTAGTTAAAACATGAGGACCTAATCATCTGGAACACATCTTACTAGGCAACACCTTTAATCGTGAACTATATATTACTAATTTGTCCCATGTGTAGAACTCCTTTGTTTGGATCATTATATCCTGAGTCACTTTTTATATTCCCTAAGAGAGGCTTGCGATATAATATGATGAAAATCTATTATCCACATTCAATTAAATTTGTAGCTTCTATTTAATTCCATTTTAGGCCAAATCCATGTTGCATTTCATTATAGCCACTATGACAGATGCTCAATATCCATGGGGAGACATCATGCTTTCCACAAAACTGTAAAAATAAGGGACATATCAATGGGATTATATTATGAAATCACATAATCTGAAAATGAAAAATCCAAGAATTTTCTCCATTCGTTTATATTTGGTTAAACAATTTCCTCCATAATTTTTTTAAAATCCCAATTTTAAATCTCAACCTGGCCATTTGTTTGGGGTGGTATATTGTTGATGTTTTTTGTGTCAACCCATATATATTGATAAGGGAATCCAAATTACAATCGAAAAAGTTTGTCCCTAGATCAGTATTAATGCCATTTTGTACTCCAATCCTATAAAAATTTTGATCCTTGGAAAAACAATCTAAAAAATGAGAATCATCGGTCCTGGTGGCCTTGGCCTCCAGCTGTTTTCCACTATAATCAATAGAAACCAAAATATACAAAATCCAAATGATCTTGTAAAAAGACGCATAAAATCAATTTCCCACAAATCAAATATCACATATAATGATATTGGTTGTTGGGGAATATCATGTCTCATTACTATAAAACAG
The DNA here is from genome assembly GCA_963277665.1 of Viscum album. NCBI lineage: Eukaryota > Viridiplantae > Streptophyta > Magnoliopsida > Santalales > Viscaceae > Viscum > Viscum album. The sequence goes on along the minus strand of OY728161.1, from coordinate 2,130,568,051 downwards.
ACCTTTAATATCTATATAAATGGCATTTATCATAATCAGAAAAGAATTGAATAAATAAGTGAGATTAAAATACAATGTTTTTTTGTCTCCTATAGTTTTTTCACTACTAAAGACCCCATTTATTAGCACTTATAAAATCCCTCATAATGGGTTTTATCAATTCTTAATTATGTGTATAAAAGTTATTCCTTTATAAGTGATTTTAAAAGCACTAAAAAATGATTGCATTATTATTTATTTTAAAAGAATTAAAAATGTGTCCTTCATCAGCACTTTTCTAAGCATTGATAAAGGGAAAAACTACATTGTGTTGCAAAAACACACTAAAACACTAGGGAAATGTACAATGATAGCACACCACAACACTATAAAAACACTAAAAATTAAAAAAGTACCAATACAGAGTTTAAATGAAATGAAATTTAAAATAAAAATATAAGGAAAAATTTATTTTTTAAAAATTTAAAACATTGGTATATACAATTATATGAATATTTATTTTTTCATACATTCAAAAAAATAAATTTTCCATCATCTTTTAATCCTAACACTGTCTCATGATCATTCCAAACAAACCACCCATGCTCGAGCAAAAGAACACACCTATAAATGAAAAAAATTCTTATGATTGTAATTATATACGGAAATAAATTAACAAAAATGTTAATTTAAAAAAAATAAAGTTGATTTTATATAAAAAGACGTAAATAGAGTCATACTGGTCACACCATGCAGTGGAATGAGTTGTGGATGATTCCAACTCAACTCAAAGGACTCTTGGATCATTTTCATGATATATCAAATCAATCTGAATGTGTTTTTCCTTTTTTTGATTACATCAGTTGTATTTTTTACTAAAATTTGTTGAATCAACCTCTTTTGACTCATTATATTAACATCATATATTGGTATAACGTGAAGCTAATTACTACACATCACATATTACTTGTGAATCATTATCATAAATTATCATGAAAATTCGAGTGCATTTGATCGGTTTTCAATGAATGATACTTTTTGAACTCAAATATCTATTTTAAACTGATAATGGAAACTTTAAGTCATATTGGGTACATAATTTATCATATTATGTTTTGAATAATTCCTACACATTACAACTGAATTTTGGATTATTTTTATAAAGTATCAAAACAGTAGGAAAGTTTTTTCTTAGTTTTTAGACGGTCGGTTGTCCATTTTACTAAAATTGATGTCAACATTAAAAGGAAATATGTACGTTGAGTTATAAAAATGACATTGTGGAACAGATTGAGGTAAATATTATTCCTACATGTATAAAATTTTATACATATCATTTTCAAAAATTATCAACGCAATCCTAATGGGTTTTCTAAATTTTGAGAAGTATAGTCTTCTTTTTTTACTAAAATGTCAGTTTAAAATAGAAACATGCACTTTTGAACCATTAAAATAAAATTCTTTATTAGTTTTATGTGAAAACATTTACTGTAGTTTAAAGATTCAATATGAATCAATTTCCCAAATTATCAAAAAAATCGACCACGTTTGTGATTTTTTTCTTTGATTGACAATTTTTGAACTAAAAGGTAAATTTTAAATCGATAAAAGACACATTCAATCATACCGGGAACATCACGTATCAGATTGGGGGAGGATGAACTCCAAACATCGATAAAGTATTATAGATATTTTTTATAATGTATCATATCAATCTGAATACATTTTCATGATTTTGAGTAGGTGAGTTATCCATTTTACTAAAATTGATTTTAATTTTAAATAAAAATATGCAATTTGAGTCATAGGACCACACCATGGGTTGTATATATTTTTGGAAAATTCATACACATGAAAAAATACATATGGACCATTTTAATTAATTATCAAAAATAATAAAAATTCATTTTCATGGTTTTGAGTATGTCATTTCATTTTTTACTAAAATGTCATTTTAAATTAGAAACATGCACTTTTGACACATTCTGATAACATCATGTATCGGTTTTACATGAAAAAAATTCTTACATGTCAAAAATGATTTATGAATTGACCTACTAAAATATCATAAATATATATTACCACGTTTGATATTTTTTTAGCGAGTGATACTTTTTGAACTAAAATGTTGATTTTAAACTGATAAAAAAAATATTTGTCATACTGGAAACATCATATATCATATTGAGGTGAGGAAAATCCCTATATATTAAAAGTTACATGTATAATTTTCAAAATATTTAAAATCAATCCCAATGTGTTTTATTATCTTTTGGTAGGCCAGTTGTGCATTTTTCTAAAATTGATGCAAATTTTAAATAAAAATATGCACATTGGGTCATACCATTTCTATGGACCAGATTGTTTATGAGTCAGATTACTACACATCTCAAATGACAAATGGATTTTTTTAATAATTTTTCAATACAATCCAAATGCATTTTTTCAGTTTTGAGTACGTGAGATGTCTTCTTTCGAAAATGACTTTTTAAACAGGAAACAAGAACTTTTACACATTATAATCACATTGTGTATAATAATGACAAGAATCTGATTCATACAATCAAAAAAGATCAATGAATCAGTTTCCAAATTTATCAAGAAAATATGATCATGTTTGATCTGTTTTCTATGAGTGCAACTTTTTAAACAAAATTGTCGATTGTAATCAAATAATGAACACATTGAGTCATATTGGGATCATCATGCACTGGATTGAGATGTGGTCGATTTATATATGTAAAAAATTCATATATATCACTATATTAAATTATAAACATAATATGAAAAGGGTTCATGATTTTATGTATGTCAGTTGTCTATTTTATTAAAATTAATGTCTATATTAAATTGAAAGAGTACTTAGATTTATACTAGTCACATCATGAGTGGATTGAGGTGCGGATGATTTCTACATGCCTCAAATGACTTATAGAGAGTTTTTATAATGTAACAAACCAATCCAAATTTATTTTCTTGGTTTTGAGTGCATAAATTGATTTTTTTACTAAATTGACATTTAAAACTAGAAAAAGGTCCAATTCCTAATTCTGATCACTTCATGTATTGGATTGATGTGAAACTGATTCATACACATCATAAATAAGTTATGAATAATTTTATTATGATTTTATGAATATATTAATATATTTGATTGGTTTTTAGTGACTGAAACATTTTGAAATAAAATATCACATTTTAACTAATAAAAGAAACATTGAGTCATATCTGGCATGTCATGTATCAAATTGACGTGAAAATGATTCTTATACATCACAAATAACATATAGATAATTTTATTACTATATGAAAATAATAGAAATATTTTTTTATTGGTTTTTTATTTATCAATTGTCTATTTTTAAAAATATATATGCTAATTTTAAAAATAAAGTGTACTAGTAGTCATATTGGTCACACCGTGTGATAGGTTGAGGTTAGGATGATTCCTACACGTTCCAAAGTCTCAAATAAATTGTAACAATAAATGTTACCAATATATCAACTAAATTAATTTGACTATCTATCAAAACTACATGATAATCTTCTAACAATCCATCCATTCATGATAAAATGAATTCGATTTTATAGGAAAACATTTATTATATAAGTAATACTAAAAAGAAATAATTTAATCATAAATATGAAATAACAAATTAATTATATTTATAATTATTTGATAGTGGAAGAATCAATTTTACCTCTGTTATTGAGCATTAGAGGTAGCATCAATGAAAGTGTTAAATGATAACATTAATGGGGTGAAATGTTTTTAGGGAGAAAAGGCCTCTTAATGTTTTGGCTCACAAAGGAATGAATGATAGACAGATCACCCAAACTCAATCAAAATAATAAACCATTATTAGAAAACAATTATTATTTGAGTAATACAAAAAAGAAATATATTAAACCTAAATGTTATATAATACATCAACATAATTTAAATTGATTTTATGTTGAAAAGATCATGATTTCCTCTGTGATTGATCAGAGGAAGCACCGTTTCCCTTACGTCAATGGTAGTAGAGGGAACCTGAACAATAGGGATAAAATAAAAATTTTAGGGGTGAAATGGTTTTGAGATGGAGGAATTTAAATGGTGTTTTGGAACAGATTGGTATGAAAGATGGAAAGGGCACCCCAACTCAATCAAAATAATCGACATATATAAGAAATGAATTATTCCTGGAGTAATACAAAAAAATTAAACACAAAATTAAAATAATACATTATTTCTAAGGACAATGATTTCATAATTAAAACATCATGAATACCTCTATATTTGAAAAGAGACATCATTGTATCTCTTATTGAAAATTAATGATAGATGGGATGGAATCTTCCAATATAAACTTAATCATCATGTAATAATTAAAATTAAATAAACATTCTATTATATAATATTTTAATAAAATATAGAATGTATATCATTAAATTACCTTATCATTTTTCAAAAGGGTTACATTCCTTATAGTTTGTTCTTATGAGGGATTGGTAACATCATCATGTGTATAAGACATTTTCAATATGAGTAGTCCAACATTTAATTTAGATTATGCTAAAAGAGTAGAGAACATATAATCTTAAGAGAAAAAATTTTGTATATTAGAAAACAATTTACCTTCTCATTTAACTCTTTTGATTTTTTAAAGGTTTAAAGGATTTGGTTTCAAAATTTAGAATCAAAATACCCTATTTCTGGTCCCCTCTAATATAAAAAACAGTTTCTACATTACAACTGGTATGAAATGATTGTCATCTCCCAATAAAAGGGCCCTCCTTGACTGAATTTTCATCTCACTAGATATTTGATATATTATACATTAAGAGAATCAACTAATTCTAGTGTGTTGGATTAGAGATATAAAATAATTTCACTACTTGTGATTCCATTATAAAAGGCTCATCTTTTTCCCCATCCACATTGAAATTCATACATCACGAAGACCATTTATCAACTTTCACTGTAATGATATTATCAACCCTTTTGAAAAAGAAAATCGATAGATGAAATGATTTATACTCCAACTCAAATATCTCTTTGATAATGTAAAAATATGTCATATTTTCATAAATTGGTTTTCTATCCTTGGAACTAGATATGTGCATCACTTCAGACACTTGCATAAAACCACTATTTTTTATCTTATTGCAGAAATCTTGTTATTTTGTATAAAAAATAGGACTTTTGAATACAAAATCAATGTATGATATAACATTTTCCTTTTTGGCTTTTGGCTATCCATTGATTCCATTCAGCAGTTGAATTTATATTTCCAGAAAACACAATAAAAATTTGATATTGGAACCATCTTATTAACCATTGTTTATGTGTATCTTTTATCCACCATTCAAACCATAATGGATTCAAATCTATAAAATTTATTTAAAGGTTTAAATGTATGGATCAATATCATTATTATTAGGTAAAATGTAATGGTTTTCTTGCTCTCTCTTTTTCAAGGTAATTGTAACAAAATCTATTCTAATAATACCTTCACCCTTAAGACATTCTTTATGAAAAGACATTGTGAGATAGATGTTGTCATAATTTGATAGGTAGACTGTAATGAATTCAATATCTTCTTTAAAAATATATGATTATTCAATACAAAATTCTCACTATATTATATTCTTGACATTCCCTTTAAAAATCATCCTATATTTTTCAATGGATTACATGCATCTGTAATGGACATGACCATCATCATCATCATCATGTAATTTTATAAGTATGAATAAAAAATACAAAAAGGAAGCACAGAAGAAAACCCCTCACCCACCTCCTCTCTTAAGAGGTAACTACAGGGGATTAAAATGGTGAATCCCTAAATAATCTGCTATGATAATGTCAAACCTTTTAGGTTTAATACTTTCCACATAATTCAAAAACACCTTATTCATTCCATTAAAGTTCACGGAAGAAAATTAGTCACAAACCTTATTCCCCTCTATCCAGGGGTGAAGAATTTGGACACTGTTACTGATTATTATTTTACATTTCCTTATGACATAGAATATCAACCAAGGGACTTCATCATCCTCCTCTAAGGAGTTGTAGAAAATTAAAGAGTCTATTTCAATTTCGGATAGCTCCAACACCCGTTGCATTAAAATTCTGAGCCCTATAAGTATTTCCATTGCCTCTTCTTGAAGGGAAGATCCATGGCCTAGTCTAGAAGAGAATTCTAAGAAAACGAAGCCTTTACAATCCCTCACCAAACTTCCTCCATGTATTCACCCCTAGATACAAGAGACATACATATTATGTTTCAAGCCACCTGAGGGAGGTCTCATGAATACCCAATTGCCCTCCCTAATACTAGAGGAAAATACCTCGTTGGAACTAGTTTGAAACTGATGAAAGGAACGATTATCCCTCCAATACCTCACTTCCTTGTTAAAGTCCAATAACTGATTATATAACCATTCAATAATATCATAATTCGAGAATACCACACCCTCATACTTCACTCTATTCCTCACCTACCAAAGACCCCAACACCCCACGTGCACCAAAACCGAATGGGAAAATCTCTCTGGGCCTCCACCCTCAGATCAATGATACCACTTAACAAGAAAGGATTATAATGTCTCATTAGTTGAAATCATTTAAAATAAATCTCCATGAGCCTACAAAAATTTACAAGCCTAATCATTGCCAAAGAAAAACTGGAAAGCACTCGCTTCTCAATGCATGCTTAAACAAAAAAAATTCGATGCAAGTTGAATACCGCATCTCCTGATATTATTGTCTGTTAGAAGTGCTCTGTTTCAAATCCTACGGGTTAGGAAATTGAGGTTGGTGGGAGTGCCTTTAACTCAAACTACCTCATCCCAGCTCCCTACTTAAACTGGACCAAAAACAATGCGATGGAAGTCTTTCGAGGAGAACTGTCTTATCGATGAAGTAGTGAAGACACATTTATCCTTCTATGTATTTAGATAAATGACATTAATACACTCAATATGGTTCTCTTACGGAACTGTGTTGATGAAATATTGGAAATTTCTATCATCCATGTACAAAATCATCGTGATGGGACATCTAGGGATCCCCAACACTACACTTCTTGAATCCTGTTTCCAGAAGGAAATGTCTTCATTAAAAACAACCCACTGGGCTTATGGCTAAAGCTTATCACAAATGGGGCCAATAAACAACCTAAGGTACACCTGGTTTCTCCCTACCAAGCCCCTGGTTCCCGAGGCATACGCGTGCATGGCAGTCCCCCATAGATTACGATGCTCTAGAACACTCCAATAGAGCCTCGCATGCATGCAGTAGAGTGTATCCTATTAGATGTTCACATTAATCACTCCCTCCCACACTGGCCTCTCCATTTTACTCTACGCCACCTAGTTTTTATTCCCCTCAGAAAAGGGATCTCAAAATAAATTGGCTAGGATCCTATAAATGGATTTGATCACATCCTTACGGACTATGTTGGATGATAATACAAGGACTGGAGAGGCCGACAATACGCTTTTTAGTAGGGAGATCCTTCCAACAAAACAAATGAATTTATTTTACTATATCAAAACTCTATCAGATATCCTGGTACACAAGTCATCAAAGTCACATTTAAAAATTCTTCACGAAAAGATGGGCGCACCAAAGAAAATCACAGGGAATGCCCCTCTCTGCATGCCAAGCAAGATGATAACTGCCTCCACTCTCTATGTGGACAACCTGTTGGAGATGTAAAAGTCACTCTTACCCTTGTTTTTCAACTGACCACTCCACCAGAAAGAAACATCAAGCACTCTGTTTATGCTATGAATGAAGTAAGTCTTAGCATTCATAAATAATATGGTATCATCCGCGAACATTAGGTGAGAGATTGTCGGGTCTTTATATGTCTTCGATATATAAGGATTCCACCATTTTTTTGCTTCTATGAATGTGGAAACTCAGGACATCATAAATGAGAGTTAACAAAAATGGCATGATGGGGTCCCCTTGCCTAAGGCCTCAAGTGGACTTGAATAACCCATACGATTGGCCCATAAAGGACATAGATAACAATGAAGAGATAAAGCAACAGAAGATAATATTAGTATTCCATGATATGAGAACAATACCTAATATAAATCTATTAAATAAGTACTATTACACCCTATCCTAGGCCTTTCTCATGTCATTTTTAATTACCATGTTAGACCCTTTGGTCTTGAATTTGATATCACTGATCATCTCCTGAGCCAAAGCGATGGCCTCCTGGATCGGGAAACCTTTAATGAACCCATTTTGTTCCAAGGAAATTCAGAAATGGATATGGATAGAACTCTTCATGATGATAATTTTAGAAACTATCTTGTATGAAACGTTACACATACTCACCAGGCGGTAGTGTGAGATCAAACAAGGGTTTTCTGACTTGCGAAGAAAAAAGAGAGTGGTGGCCCATTCAATTCTGGGTAAGCTCCCCCCTAAAGAAATCATGTATGGAATCAATCAATTCCTCCTTCAATGAGTCCCAGGAGGCCCTGTAGAATGAAGTTGTAAATCCATTCGGACCCACCACACTCTCCAGGTTCAAATTCATGATAGCTTCTTCAATATCTAACTCATCAGGCAAAGCGCCCAGACTATTTTTGGTTTAGATGGACACATAGCTTGGAATCACATCCAATATGCCACATGGTTATGAAGGATAACCAGTAACCAAGATTTCATTAGGACCAGCCAGAATCTTCTGGAAGAAGGAATTGGACATGGCTTTTATTGTGTCTCTATCCTATGTGAAGGAACCATCCTCTAACAGGATTTTTGGTTTGACCTACTACCCCCTCTTCAAGTTGCATGCATTAAAAAACATTGTGTTTGTTTCTACTTATTTAAGCCACTTGATCCGAGAACTCCCTTATCCAGATGCTCTTGTATCAGAAGTAAATCAGCCAGAATGACCTTCTTCTCTATGATTGCTGTATAGGACCATTCATCCCACTCCACCTCCTGGCCAAGCTCAAAACTCTCATATTCTAGTATATAAGATTTGAAAACCTCTTTGGAGGGAGCCATGTCCATCAACCATGATTTATGTTTGAATTTGAGCCACCTCAATTTAATGTGAAAAATAATCCATTTGTTGACTTCTGAATGAATGGCCCAAATGGCGCTAACCAGGTCATGGTATTTAGGATTTTCCTCTAAATACTGAATAAATATTAACTGCTAAGGTGGCTATGGTGAGGAGTCAAGTGATAAAAGATGAGGTGAGTGGTCCATGATTCCCCAATCCAGATGAGTCACTACAGTTCTAGAGAAGACCGAGATAGTATGGATGTTATCCATGCAATGATAAAAAGTCCCCCACAAACGGCACGGTCCCCATAGTTTATTACTCCACGTGAACTTGTCTCCCACTACGCCGAGGTCTGAGAGTTCCTTTCAAGCCATGAAATAAAAAAAATCAAGGTTATCCTACCTTGTTAATTGTCCTCTACCCTTCTATTCCTCAGGAGCATCCACGACATTAAACTCTCCCCCCAAAATCCATGGTGTAGGTCTTGGATCGAAGTTGCTTAAATATCTCCATATGGATTCCCGAGAGTGCATGATCCTACTTCCATACAAAAAGGAGACAAATAAGAGAATGAGGCCTAGCGTTACCATAATAGTGAGGAACAGATCCCCCAAATGAATAAAGACCACATTGCACTTTTTATGCCAAAAGATCCAAATATGGATATTAACCATCACATCCTGCATGTTTCCCTCCAACCAAAGCCTTTTGGAAAACACCCCAATTCTATGGGGTCGATGTTTAGGCTCATGAATAGATACCATTTCTGCATTGTGGCTGGTGATTTCTGATGCTAGAAAGTTTGACATTACCCGGGATACAAGACCTCGATCATTCCAGATGAGAAAAGGTATCATTGGAATGAGAGCACCCTGAGCCTAGCACCAGAGCTCTTCACCTTCTCATAGTGGTAGAAAGATCTCCCATGATGTAGCATAGACATTGATCTTGTGCACAACCCTGGTTCCTTAGTCGGAAACACCAAGGTAGTGACATGGATGCCAACCCAACATGAGAAGAGTTTGCTCGTGGAGGCCACAAAAGATTACCTTTCTCCTACTTTGGATTCCTCTGACCAAGGAAAGGGATCCACAAAAGGTAGCTATGGAAGTCCATCATAGAAGTGAGGGTAAAAGCCCACAGAGGGGTCTCCTGTGGGATGAGAAAACACCACCATCTCCCACTGGTTTTGCTCTGAAACAGACATAGAATCACACACTGCTTGGGGAAGAATATGAACATTTATCAATGTTCCAATAAAATGATCAAATACATTTATTTATACATGAATGAAGTCATGAAATTTTTGGATATACGAAAAATTACAATATGGTAATTAAATCATAATTGATCTCTTCTTCCAAAATAATTTTGTAAGGTTTTTTGGAAATGGTTTACCATAAAAAGTTTAAATAAATTTTAGTTTATTATATAGTTGATCATCCATTACTAGACAAGGTTTTGTACTTTGTTTTTTATTCCCATAGAATTCTATCGTCGATGATCAGTAGTTATTCCCTCAAGGTAAAAATTTCAGATGTCCAAAAAACATTGTCTTCATGGAATGTTTCAACCAAACCAATAATATGCATATTTCAAAAAATGGATACCCCTGTATTCATTTAATGTTATATCGTGATAAATTTTCATAAGTGGGGTTTTCATTTTACAATCCATACAACATGGCCCTCTATGTGAATTCCTCACTTCTAAGAGAATCAAATATTGAAATATATATATCGCACATCAATTTTAGATCATCGATCAAGTGATCCAAATATACATTAGTATAATTTCCAGTTTGTGTTGGTCTATATATAAGGAGAGACAACATTATGTATATTCACTTCATGCATACCCATGGTGGAAAGTTACAATTTAACAAAAAGATGATCCATGTACTATGAGTAATACTATTTACAAAATATGGATTTATTCCATCATTAGTTTACACAATATTAAATTTTATCATATCATTTAAAAATTTAGGATACTCGTAATCAATTTTCTTCTAGTGAGGAGGATATGCTAGATGATGAAGGTTCCCCTCTTTAATTCTTGCATCTACTTTCCATGTCAATTTTCTCATGGTTTCATGATTTCCATATCGTATTCTAAACATTAGAATGATATGAATGTACCATAGATATTTTTAAGGACTTGATTAATTTTTCGTTCATTGATCTATGCAACACTTAGGTCATTGTCGGAGTGATTCATGGTCCTTGTGAAAAAATATGAAAAAATTTGTACAAGAGTTAATTTTTAGAGATAATTCACATTGAACATTACATTCTTTTATCATCATATTTTCAACAGGGTAGTTCATTTAATTCTTGTATCATATCAGTTATGACACTTTGTAGTTCTATAAATCTGTTGCCACTCCATCCGCTGCCATCTTCTAAATTATATAACATCAGTACAATTGACAATGTTTTGTATTTAGTACAACTTGTATAAAATGGGATCTTCGAACACCTATTTAACAACAAAAGTCATTGGAATAAAAATGATGGGATATATATAAATTCCATTTTCATTTCTTCTATGTGATCTCCATCATCATTTATATTGTTATTCATATCCAATGATCCAAAAACCACAATATGATTCCAATTGGGGTCCACATTCATTTTATTTTGTGTTTAGCCAAAAAAATTAACTTTGAGCGATTATATGAAAAATAATATGATCTTAAAACTATGTCAAACTAATTTTGGTTGAACAACAACAATTTAAACACTGACATAATATTTGAGAACAGTCAGATGCATGCTCTCTTACAAACATAATGAATTTTTTTACCCCAAATTCAAACTCTTTTTTAAAATGATTATCGTGAGTCCATTTTTGATTCATGTACATCCTATTATATTCATAATATATTAATTATGAACAATAAATAAATAAATACACATAATATATTCATTATCAAACGTGAAATTTATGGAAAATTCTAGTAAGAGAAAATCAACATCTGATTGTATCCAATAATTTTAGTATGGTGAAGAAAATGGGTAATTGAATTTATGAAAATACTTTCTCCACTATGGTAGGAGTTTTCCAATGAATTCATTAAATAGTGAATTTTTTTGAAAAATAATCCTCATAAGCTCATCTCCCAAACATTTATTATTGAATTTTTTTATTTGACTCATCCTTTATCTCTTCTAGACATCCAACAATGAATCTCAAAATAATATATGAAGTAGAAATCCATGGGATGAAAAATGGTCAGATTAGAACAATGAACATAAAAGTGATCTCAGTTGAGTTCCAAGAAACAAATTTCAATAATGGATGTTTTGGAGACGATGTTAATGAGGATTGAATTTGACTATAAAAGATATAGGAGATGAGTCTCAAGAAATAAATTTCAATAATAACAATTGTTTGATACGCATCAAGAATTTATTAAATCCCATACACAAATGAAAATATAATATATGAAATTTATGAGTAATAATAAACACAAATATGAAAAATAATAAAAATAAAATCTTATTTAATCAACTAGAAAATATAAAAACGTAATGATAAAATATTTAAATAAATAAAGTGTTATTTCATATTCATGGAGTTTAATCAGATATTCCTAGGGGTGGATCCAATACAGTAGAGATAAATGATGAATACCTATTAATAATGTATAATAAATAGGATTTCATAACATTAATTTTATTTTTTGGAATATGTGTTGTTACAACCTAATAAATTTTTTCATTTAAAATTAATGGTATATCAAATATTTGAATCCTATCAAGACTCTTGTAATTTCATATCTCCCTTACTATGATTTATTTTAAAATATTGTATCACCATTACTAATTTTTCTCTTAAAATAAAACATCACAATTATAAAAAAAATTCATGGAAAACCCCTTACACCATAATATTAAAACAGAATTTAAATATATAAATTCTCTTCAATTAATTATATAAAATCCTTTTATGTTGCAGCTTCACACCATCACAAGAAAGAGGATTGGATTACTAAATCAACTTTATTATTCTTTAATTTCTTTTATATTAACAAAATCCACTATTTATACAGTCAAATAAATATTTATTTAATTATATAATCTATGGACTAAGGATGATTATCTATGATTTCAAAATAGGGAATAAATTAGGCTAGTCGAGAAAGATGGGGTATATATGTAGGCATCGAAGCAAATTCATTCAAAACAACCATTTGAAGAGTCCATAATTGGATATCCAAATCAATATTCATCCAAAAAAAATATCCAATGAAAAGAAAAATAACACACAATGGATGAAGAATAAATAAATGATGACGTCTTCGAAGAAGAAGTAAAAAAAGATATTTAAAATACAGAATGAAAATCAAAACCTACAAAGAAAAACTCAGGTATACCATGCTAGGTTGAAGAAAATGAAAGACCCTCAGATCGAGATCCCAATGTTTTCTTCATAAACCCTAACTACAAGTGAAAATCATATATTATATGATTTTCTTGAAGCTAGAGGTTGTGGTTTTTTGTTATTCGAGTGGGTATGTATGATTTGAGCATTGATTCACCGAGGAGTGCTAATAGTGGGTGGATTCTACAGAAAGCTTATGATATCATGATGGGTTCACAACTCATTAGCTTTTTTAAAATATACATGGACAAATTTATAAGCGATTTAAAAAAAATATGGATAATGAGAACATTTATCAACACTTATTTAATAGGAACTAAAAAAATGCATATTTATCATCACTAAGAAACTACTGATAATGATTTCTTTTACCAGTTCTTATTACTTAGGCACTGAAATATGATATATAATTATAATTATAAATAATTTTTTTTAAATATATATATATATATATATATATATATATTCATAATCAATATTTATAAATATTAACATAGTAAACATATTCCTCAGATAAATACATTTATTATAAGTTCTTATTTATTTAAATATATAATTATATATTTATAATTAAATATTTTTTTAAAAAAATTAATATTTATATCTTTATATATATTTATATAATTATATATTTATATTTATATATTTATAATCAATAAATATATTCAAATATATATTTATATAGTAAATATATTCATTATTTTACAAAATTTATTATATATTTAATAATTATTTAATTATATATAATTATTTGAATATATAAATTTATTTATTTATAACTATATAAATACATTTATTAAATGTTTATTTACTTATAATTTTAAATATATAATTTTAGAAATATATTATTTACATTTATAAATATACTGTGTAAATTTATAAATATACTTATTTATAAATATATGAATTTATAAATCTTTTTTTACAAATATTTTTTTTTATTCTTTCTTAAAATTATTATTGAATATATAATTTTAAGTGAATGAATGTTAAAATTGAGAAAAATTGAATAAATGAAAAATTAATACACATTAATAATATTGAAAAAATGTATTAGTTTTGTGTTTCGGCATTATATATGAATTTTTATTAATTAAGTATATTTGAAATCAATATAACTCAAATTTGGTCTATGTTATATTGAAAAATCAAACAACAGTAAATTATATGTTTATTACTCTAGGTAATTTTCCAGCATTTTTAATTCATATTAATTATTAAATATAAACCATTATTTACTGAATATATTACATTTCAATGTAAAGCATTAATAATATTTCTCATTATGTTAATAATATTTATATAAATTAATATATATCTATATCATTAATATGTACTATTTATTAACATTATCAATAATTATGTAATTAATAAATGTTTAGTATTTTTGTCAATTTCGTTATTTTTTATTTTAATTTATTTAATTTCTATTTTTCATATATCTAAATATTTAATACTTACTATTTAATTTTATTTATATTTCACATATTTTATAATCAATTTATTTATTTTTATCCATAATTATTTAAGTAATAATGTTACTAATTTTTATAATAAACCCAATTTTATGTCATTATTTCATATTATTTATTCGGACCATTATGCGTTCTAAAAATCACTAATAAAGGATTCCATTATGAGGGCTAAAAATAAAGCACTAATAAAGAGTTCTGTTTATTAGTGCTAAAAATAAATGTTGATAACATGTTATATTTAGAAGCACTTTCTTTAGCACTAATAAATATTCCATTTATCAGCACTTTTACTTAGCATTAATGATTACAAGCATTGTAAAACACCTTTATTGTTGTAGTGTCTCCATGAAATGTTTCCAATGTGTTAGAAATATGTTCCAAACTTACAATACAATTGTGCATCATAGGATAATCTAGGAAAACATAAACTAAATTCAAAGGCTTTCGTCGATTTCCATTGGGATCCAATGTGTCCTTCACTTGAAAGTATATGGATGAAAAACAGAACAGACTCAAACTCATGATCAGTAACACACCACATAAAAACATGATCACTACACATGAGCTAAAGGGACAGATCATCCCAAAAACAAAACCTAGTCCCACACTTTAAATTTTGGACTTGACATTTCTTTATGTTTTCAAGAATTTTTAAGTAATTCGGTAGGTAACTAAATTAGCATTACAAGGATTTATAATTGAGTGGGCATAAAGATTTTTAATTGGGGATGTTTCCTGATGTGGTACATAGTCCACAGTGTTAGCCTTTAGTGTGTGAGTAATTCAACTCATGTGGTCTACCAAAATATTTTCTAACCCATTTTTCCCATTATCTCAATACTAAATTCTTGAATATTCTATTTTAAAAACCCCAGATTATTTAATGAAATGTAATTTTTTAATTCCATTGTGTAGAAGAGTGGCTGACCAAGGTTATATCTCTAAGGAGAACTAAATTTAACAACATTTTGAATGATATTCTAAAAATAAAACAAAAAAAGAAAAATTACACGTAAAAGGATGAGGGGGTCTGTTTATATAGATAAAATAATTATACCGATATACGATTATATTATATTTTATTTTTTATTTTGAAATGAGATTGAGAAAATGAATCATGAAGTTATATTTTTGAAAAATCTTTTCAAAAAGCATAATTTATGTCACTCTACCTCTTTAATTACATATTAATAATTATTATTTAAATTAATAACCACTCCAATAATATCCCCAGATTTATTAACCCTAAAACCTATAAGAGTTAAATTAACTACAATGATGTAATGAAGCGAACTGTAGCCTAGATTCGGAACATGAAATCATAGAACCCCGCATTGATTTTTGTTTCAAGGATTGATTATGTTTGGTGGTAAATTATGGGACATATCATTCTGCATATGTATATTAATTGAATTTAGGTAATATGTCTTAACTCAAAAAATTGTTCCCATTTGGTTTTGTTTTACCGATCAAATCGTACTCTCATAATTCACACATTACATATCATCGTGAGTTTTTTTTGTGAATTGTTCAATTTCTTTCTTAGTTTACATTAATTTAAAAACTCAATTCATGGATCACATTGTGTGAATTGCATTAGCTCATGTATTTAAAACAAACAAGTGAATAATGTCTGAATTAGATCATTTAAAAAGAAAAAATCACATCCTTATATGCTGTAGTCATTGTAAAAATGTTTTTCATTTGGAATGGTCGTGGAAAGGTGATCCCATTACGATTCACTATTCAATTCTACCATTACTCTGCTATTTTAAACTTTTTTTTTTGTAATTAATATTCCAAATTTAAAAATAAATTTTACATCCTTATTGAATCAAGGAAATAATTTTATTATTGTTTAATAGATAAAATTTAATTTTTTTGTGTTTACATTGTTGGAGGATGTGATTTGGAGAGCCCGGTATGGAATTCAATAAAAATGGGAGAAACTTCATGAGAGCCCAAGCATGCATGTGGATATTACTCTGCACTGTGGATAATCTACATCAAATTGGGGAACTAATGGGTGTAAGAATGAAATAAAATATGGTATACAATCCCCTATAAGATCATGGAGCTCAATTTGTCCATTTGGACGTCCTAAATAGGCCCACAATGTGAAGCAATTTTTGGAGGCCCATATTGGACCACCCTTCTGTATTTGGAAAATAACTCGGGTGTCGAAAATTCAATTGGGCTGATTCGACCCCCCATAGACATATATCTTGAAGAATCACCTCTCCACCAAATTTCATGAATATTGAAAACGTTATGCTCAGTCAACCATCCGTATAAATGACTAAAATGCCTTCCGTAAATAGTGACCTAGTCCCATAGGCACTGGACTTCTTTTGTGGAAAGTGTGATGTTTTTTTCCATAAAATCACTCCTCCCCTCATTATATCATGTTTCACGACCTGGGGTGAAGTTTAATTGCATTTTTTATCTCTCTTAATCCATTTTAGTTCTCCTCTCCCACATATACCTGTGAGCCTATTAGTTATCAATTTGGGAGGTGTTCCTTGTTGTAATCTCGAGCTCCATGTTTGCAATCATTGTATGGTAATTTATTTCCATGTTTTATCTCATTTCATCTTCATTTATAACTTCTATATTGGTTTTAATTCTTGTATGATCAAATAAATATCAAAGGAACAGGAATCCACATGCTTCCTTGCATAACCTGGATATTTTGATGATTTGAGTGTGGTTGCCTCTTTTTCCTCCCCTTCCCTTTCATGTGTGTGCAAAAGGATTGCATAGGTTGATAAAATCCAGGATCTTGAACTTATTATTATGAATGTTCTTGTCTTTTGGAATATTTTATTATTGACAAAAATCTGTTCATATCATCATGTTGTTGATGTGATTCCTTGACTGAGTTTTGTTTTTACATTGATTCATGTTTGTTGATTTTGAGTAGTCGAAAAAAATAAATATCATTGAATGATAGAATACTTGTTTGTAACTGAGTTTATTCATTTATAAAAAAAAATTACACTCCCTTTATTATATTTCATGTAAAAGTGCATAATTGGTGTTAGACAATCATGCTTTAATACTAAATATAATTTTTCAGCATTATTTGAAATATCCCAATTGACTCAGTTTACTATTTTAATTACAACTCTCACACTAAATATCTAAATATCATTTATTTCTTTTTAGTCTACCTCATTCATTATATAACAGTTCATTATATGGGATCTTGGGCCAATTCTTTCATTTGAAGGGTCAGATGGACCACACATGAATGCCCATAGAATCTATGATGAAAATGGACCATCCATGAAGATAGAATTAATGGGCTCAATCCAGAAGTCCAAAAGATTTTATACTCCATAAAAGGACACCGGAAAATGAAATTCATCTTCGATAAAAAATATAAAGGCAAAACTCCCCCCGAAAAATGGGCCCAAATAGATGAATTTAAATCTATCCCACCATTCTGTCATGGAATTGAAATCATCACACAATTAATTATTTTTCTCTTGATATAGATATCCAATCGAGCTGATATTTTTTATTGTGAAAGTAAAGATATAGTAAACCAAATTGTTTGAATAAATTGCTTGAATTTTAGCGCATATTACTATTCATAAACCCATACATATTATAGACATCGAAAAATTGTTTACTAAACTGGACAGGTGAAACCTGTTTAGTAATATAGCAATATATTGGGGTACAAAAGTCTAGTGGCCTCCAAATGTTGAGGTATGATAGTACACACCAATATCTACAACTTTAATGAAGAAAATATCTCTATATTTAGATGTCTTTATGGAAACATTGGCAATCCAAATGGATGAGAATATTTGGAAAGCAAACATTCTACCACCTTGGGCTATACATGCATCCCCCTCTCCTCCTTGCATGGTGTTGTAAATTAAGAATAAAAGATAATCAATTGGAATGAATAACTCTCTTCCAAAATCCTAGGATAACATTCCAATGTCAATTTTTAACTTGATACACACTTTCTCCTCTCTTTAATTTTGTTTACTTTTCATTTTTTCTTCATTAGTAAACATGTAAGTGTTTGTTTTTGTAATTCTCTTTTCATGAAAGATTCTTCTTTATATTCTATTTTAGTCATCCAACCTCAGTTATTAAATATTTATACACTTAAAATAGTTTATATAATATTAAATCCCCATCCCTTATTTCTTTTTCTCATTAAATCTAATGTTCCTTATTAATTCTTATCATCGTTTCTCTGTGTGTTTGTTCGACGCACAACTCTTTTATTCTCCATTTATTTTTGATCTTTTTATAATTAACCACCATAAAAAATATTACTAGATTAATAAACATATTAGTTGGTGAGTAAATATACAATCGGCGTGAGTCATTATTTGGTTATGTTAAGTTATTAAAATCTTTTTCTCAATGAATATTCCTTAAATTAACATTATGCAAGTTAAACATAAAATTTCATGGATTAATGACATGATTTGTTTAATGTGTGTTTTCCATGGTTCATTGGAACCATAAATACACTACTATAAACATGTTCTGATTGATATTAGAACCCTATGTTATGTTAATGATTAGATTAATGCCTTAAATCATGGGAATTACAATCCAAGTCGTCTTGGGAAGTGGGTGTTAATTTAATGAAATATAAATAAAAGCAGAAAGATATCACAAGATTAGATCCATAATATTGAACTCACCCCAATATTTATAAAATTGTTAAATCAAATAAAAATTGTTGATAACATCAATTAATCTCTTCAAATAAACCCCCCAATCAAAGTACAATCAACTAAAAATAATCTACTATACAAAGTATCAGCACTGAGGATTTGACCCAAGTGATGCTATACATGTTAGCAGTGCACAAGAACCTTAAACTGTCAATAGGCCACAGTATTACATGCTTAAAATAGTTCCATTTCCATTCCTAGTGTATTATGTAGTCATTATTTTTTGGTTATTGTAAGAAAACAATAAAAAAAATAAAAAACATAAATTTTAATAAAAATTTAAAAAAAAACCTGCCTTCTAATAAAAAGAATAAAAATAATAACGAAAATGAAAAAAAAAACTCTTCATATATCTCCAAAAATATATCTGACTACCTTGTAGCCTCCCTAACAATCCCTTTGATTTTTTTGACCCATAAATTGAGCAAAATATTATCCAACAAAGGATGAACATTATGTATAATCATATCATTCAAGAACCATTCCATGTACAAACAATTGAATTAGATATCCATAATCCTGGGGAACAAACCCTTATAGAATTTTCTACTCCAGATATAAATTACTAACCCCTTGGTATTCAATATCCATTAATATAGGATGTATTTAACTCAAATTAGGTTTGATTCATCTTCTCCCTCATTTACACAGGCTATTCGGTGAGTATCCACATCTTCATCTTAAATAGTTACAAGTGGTGTACTCTACTATGAATCCTCAAGGGGTTCCATTGGAACAAATAACACACTGAGCATTCCCATTCTCCCTAGATAATACTACCATGTCTTGGCTCTACTACCTCCCTCCTAGTTCCATAACAAAATGGAATGACATGAAGTGACATTTCATAGAAAAATTCTTTCAGGCTTCTCATACCACTTCCATCTAAAAGGAAATAGGTGGTATACATCAGTTCCCAAATGAATCGCTCCATGAGTATTGGGAGAGGTTGAAAAAACATGTGGAAACCTATTCAAACCACCCAATCCCTAACCAAATCCTGATCCAATATTTCTATGAGGGTTTTTTAGCTATGGATAGACTCTCATATATGCCTCAAGTGGTGGTGATATTGTAGATAAAACTCAGACATCATCAAGATATCTCATAAGTAATTGGGATGAAAACGCAACAAAATTCCAAACTCTAGCACATGATCAAGTAAAATCATCCCAATATAGTCAATCAAAAGAGCCAAACAAGTTGACCTAGTGTATGAGTGAAGATACATGTCTTGTGAGTCAACTATATATGGTATCCAAATCCCGAAACACAACTTCTTTACAATCTCTATTCCTTAGCCATATCAAGAACTATAGAATACGCAGCTTCCTGTCTCGTCCAACTAACACATGTCCACAACTTCAAGATGATCCATCTAATTCATCCAGACCAAAGGAGATCAAGGGAACGTCTTCTCCAAGGAACCACTAACCTCAAGAATCAAGTTAGTTCATAAGAAATTTCAACCAACCCCACTCTGAGCCCTTCCCTTTTACGTATAACCCTAACATGATATATGTTATTCCCATTTCACATCCCCCATAGTTCTCACATATAAATCCAATAAAATTATAATATTGTTAATTTTGTGGTAACTTTAATCATCAATATCCTTTTGTTCATAAACCTCAATTTAACAATCCTACCCCTTGATTCCACTGTTGTAGTGAGCCTTCCAAATTCCAAAACCAATACAATAACTTTCCAAATAACCAAAATTAAGGCAATCCCAATCTAGTTTATGCCTTAACTTGTATGAAACCATGTGATATTTTAGTGGATAATATTGACACATTCACCCATTATATGCTTAAAAAAATTTATTTACAAATTAGTTAACTTGCATCCCAATTGATCTAGAACCAACTATCAAATTCTTCTAAACACCCTGCTTAACCATCACCCATCCCCAAGTGTAATGCAAGTTCAACTGCACTTAGACCAGGGAAGAAAATTGATATTCATCAATATAAGTCCTCAAAACCCACATTGAATGTAGACCTATAAAATTAAAAGAAAAATAAACAAGAAAAAGTTTCTGAATCCATTTCATGACCTCCTTCAATTCAACATAGTAATCCAATTCGTTTTACACATATAGTTTCTAAAAAAATGACATCCTTTAAACCTGATCTTGAAATGCTTGACTTGTTTAGATGTGTTCAAGTCATCATAAATCTGTAAGATACCATCAAACAAATACCCAAGTATAGAATGTTTTTAAGGGATTGTGCACCCCTGATAGAAAACATAGTACCATCAAGTGTTGGATCGAATATATAGATATGTATTTCTATTAGATGGAACAATAAAAGAGGGGGGTGAATTTTTGGTTCAAAAACCTTTTGAGTTTTAGCACTGAAGAGATTAGTTTAAATGATCTTAAACTAATACAAATACAAACACCCACAATTGTATTGAATATAAAAGGTATGATGTAATGTAATACTAATGAAATGTAAAACAATTGTATTCAAGATGAACAGAAATAATCAGAGTAATATAAAGATGAATGATTCTACCTTAAAGCATATAGAATCAATCAATACAATATGTAATAGAATGGATGTAATTGAAAAAATTACAAATGTATAAGAGATAGAAAAGTAAACAAAAACTATTTCCTTTCTAATACAATTAGCAGTGAAAAAGTAAAAGAATTAAAATTCTTTTAACCCAAAGAGAAGTGTTATCCTTTCACCTAGGATAAAAGGCATGCCTCACCAACACCTTGGTGAGACCTCGATACGATGATCAGACTGTCTGTCTGCCTATCCCTGGCAGCCCTCGATATGATGATCGGTCCGTCCATCTGCCTATCCCTGGAAGCCCTCGATTTTGTAGGTAATCGGCACCTCTGTCTTTCAATTACTTGAAAGACCTCGATACGATAATCAGACGCACAAGGCACAAAGCATAAGAGAAGTCACAACATCTCTCTCTAGATCTTGATAGAAGAAAAGTATCATAGTTGTATCACGCTTGTTATTTGTTTTCTATTGTACTCTCAGCTTCAAATGACCTCCTATTTATAGGCCTCGGGTTCCAACGGTCATATCTCCTCCAACGATCATATTTCTCTGAAAAACTCAGAAGGACTTGGACACTTGGCATCATAACGGTCATATTGAAATAGAAAGCATGACATCGTTTTGATTAGTTTGTAACTAACTCAATAACATCGTATTGGTTAGAATAAGAAATATGAATTAGAAAATCAAGAGTATGATTTAAATGAAGCATGTGTTTTTGAAAAAGTATCAAAACAAGTATGTAATAAAAGATATGAGAAGCTGAGTTGATGCAATTTCCATATTCAGTACGATCAGCATTGTACGATTGGCATGGTCAGTACAATCAGTATGATCATTACGATAGGCATAGTCAGTACGATCATCATGACCAGTATGATTAGCCTGGTTAGTACAATCAGCATGATCAGTACGATCATTATGGGCAGTACGATCAGCATTGTACAATTGGCATGGTCAGTACGATCAGTACGACATGCATTGTCAGTACGATCATAATGATCCGTATGATATGATATAAATGGTTAGTAGGATTAACATGATTTTTGTGTTTTCCAAAACAAAAAATAGAAGTCAAAAGAGAACTTTTGACTCAACAATCTCCCCCTTTTTGGAAAGCACAAATCACAAAATAAAAACTAAAAGAAATACTTATCTCCCCCCGAGTTATTGGAAACTCTTCTGAATAAGAAATTGAATAAAACTAACTCTCCCTTAGGTATGGACGTTCTTAAGGATTGTATTCATAGATTTTCTTTAAGAGTTTTGTAAAGCATTCTCCCCCTTTGTAAAACATTCTCCCCCTTTAAAAACATTCTCTCCCTTTGTAAACATTACCCCCTTTGTGATTAACAAAAAGAAAGGGATAATCTTGAATTTTCTGAAGGAGTTAGAATGTAAACACAAGACAATGGATAAAAGAAATTTCATTATGATAACAATCAACACTAAACATGAGAACAAATACAAGTCACTTGTTTTCTCTTTCCTTCTACTTTTTTATCAACTCATGAAGAACCTCCTTCATCTTTTTTATCTCCTTCTTGTCTTCAGAAATAGCATTACCCTGAGACCTGAGAAGGCCTTGTTGATCAGCATAGATATGATCCTGATTTCTGATTGTCTCTTCCTAAACTCTGACTAATTCTTCAAGAGAATAAATTCTATCTTGAAAAATATTGTAATCTTTGGATAACCCAGAGTTCTATTTCTTCAAGAGAATTATTTCATATTTGAAGATGATACTTTCAAAAACATATCCTAAAAGGCATTCATTCTCTCCTACAAGTCTTTTACTGAAGTAACATCAGCTCGTTGAGACGACAAAAGATTCAACCTTTCAAACATTTCTCTGTCAAGCTTATTGAAAGTAATTGCAAGCACATTTGAAAACCTTCTTATATCTTCAATTTCTATCTCATGATCATTGATTGAGCTCTTTGTTTTGTACGACCACTTGGTCATCTAGTTGAATGACATCTTATGAGCAACTGAACATTCTGAAAGAACTTTCAAATTGGCTTCAACTGACAAAACTTTTTTTCTTAATTCTTTTATAGAGCCAAACTTCTTCTTTTTATTTTCTGTAATAAAATCAATCTTCCCTTCCAGCCTGGGGAAATATGGAATATTCTTCTCAACCCTTCCCAAAACATGGACAATATAATCACTCTTCTTGATAGAGATTGTATGTTCTGAATCAGTATCTTCATCATACAAAGCCAGTTCATTTAATCGTTTTGAATCTACAACTAGCTGTTTTCCTTTTTCTTTTTCATTCTTCTTTCTTTCTTCTTCCATTTTACCTCTAATGACAAAAAATTTATCAGTGTGAGAATAATGAGCACCTTACTTTTCTTGAGACGAAATTCTATCTGGTGTTCGCGCTTGATCGGCACGAGGAACTTGTTGAGTATATTCACTTTGCTTTTGAACTGATTACTCCCTACTTTTCTTCGACCTCTAAAGGAATTCTAAATTTAAATCATATTATTCTTCTTCAACATCTTCTATATCTTCCATAATTTTTTTTCCTTTTTCTTTCTCAGGAAGACTCTGTATGATGGGCTCTTGATGCACTTCATCCGTCAGTTGAGCGCTAGCATCCTCAACCATTTTCAAGACTATAGAGATATCAAGGTCTTCAGACTTTCTTTTCAAAACTGTTTTCTTTTTCTTTTCAGCCTTAAGGGTTTCTTCTACCCTTATTCTTTCTACAAATGCCTCAGCCGGGTCAAGACCGAACTTTGGATCACCCTCCTTTCTCTGTTCCATATCCTTTCTCCATTTAGCTACAACCTCCTTACTGTACTATGGCGTCTTCTTTGTATTTGAACTGGTTTGCATATCAGACATTTGAGTAATACTAGTATATTTAATGTCTTTGGATGGCATAGGTTTAGATTGATTCTGATCCGATTCAACTTCTACATCTCTGTCAAAAAGTTTTGAATTCTAATCAAAACAAACATTCATCTTCTTCATAATAGTTTTGCTAATCCAGGAGGGCTACAAATCTATCAACTTCCCTTTCAAAGGAATGTTTCAAAACTTCATACTCTCTAGAATATACATTTTAAGAATGGATGGATACATAATCAAATGAGATTTGATTTCCCCTGACTTCACATTCTTAATTGTTTCGAAAACATACCCCATGGGATTTACTTTTCTCATATTTACTAGATAGTCAAGCATAAAAATATCAGAAACATTCCAAGTTTCTCAATCCCATTTCCTTGGGATAAGACAACCTTGCATCCATAAAGCCACATATATATTTTCCGGTGAAAGATGAGCCACTTTACTTTTATCTTCATTCACAAAAAACAGGGACTTCTCGGTGCTTTCTCTATTAAATGCACCGACTTCCTCTGGTAGTTTATAAGATGGACAGAATGAATCCCCTTCTATTGGGACATTCATAAAATGTGCCTCTTGTTTCACAGACAGAGATATCTTTCTATCATACACAGAAAAATTGATAGTCATGTCTTTGTCGAAAGATACAGTTTTATAAAATAGACAAACTTCATCAAAGAGAACCAGATCTTGAGAAACATGCCTTTCAACACACAAATACTCCTGTCCTTGAAACAAGATAATCCTCTTGATAGTAGAATCATATGAATCATAGAAGTAGCGGGAAACTAATGTCTCCCTTAAAAGGTCTTTTTCTGAGAAATCCTTTGAGGACATATCGACTAGAGTGTTATCAGAAGACTGAGACATAAGGATTCTGCCGATGAAAGATCATACGATGACTTAAAACAATGAGGCAGAGCATTGACATATATCCTAAAAAGAACAATGTGGGTTTGGGGAGGGGGGCTATTTATTGGCGATAAAGTGGTGACCATTGATCTTCTACCGTCAATATTAGAGGAAAACAGATCAATGGTTAGGATTAAAAACGAAAAAATAATAAAAAATGGAAAGTACCTGCCGGAGAACGTAAGGAAGTTGTTGGTTTCAGTAGAGCTAAAAAGAATAAACAACCGTACGAAATGAAAGAAAACTATCAATCGTCATGCCGATGGAAAACAAAGTCGTTACAATGAACTGACAAGACGATGGAAAACAAACTTGTTACCATGAACTGACAAGCCGATGGAAAACAATCTCATTACCATGAACTGACAGGCCGATGGAAAACAATCTTGTTACCATGAACTGACAAGCCGATGGAAAAAAATATTGTTACCATGAACTGACAAGCCGATGGAAAACAATAATGTTACCATGAACTGATAAGATGATGAAAAACATTACCGTTACCATGAACTGACAAGCCGATGGAAAACATTCTCGTTACCATGAACTGACAATACGATGGAAAAGAAATTCATTACCATCATCGGTCAGTATGATGGAAAAGAAAATCATTACCATCATCAGTCGATACGATGGAAAAGAAATTCATTACCATTATCGGTAGATAAGATGGACAATAAATTCATTACCAGCATCGATTAGTACGATGGAAAAGAAAATCATTACCATCATCGGTCAGTACGATGGAAAAGAAAATCATTACCATCATCAGTTGATATGATAAACATAAAGGTAAATGATACGATAAAACTGTCAATAAGATAAATATAAAAGTAAAAAACACATACTAGGAGAGTAAATAATCAATGATCATAAGATAAAATAAAACATAGTAAAAAATTTCATCCCCCTTTCAAAGGGAGTTATTTAATGTTAGGAGAATTGTAAAACATGTGGTAGATATGAATGATTATTTTAATGTAATCATTCGTAGATTCTGTTTTATAAACTCAAATCTATCAGATGGTAATGGCTTTGTAAAAATGTCAGCAAGTTGTTCTTGTGTTCCGATAAATTTTAGAATAATATATCCTTTTTGTGTGTGATCCCTATGAAAGTGATGCCTAACATCTATGTGTTTTGCACAAGAGTGGTGTGCAGGGTTCTTACTAAGAGCTATGGTACTAGTATTATCACGTAGAATTTGAGTTTTGGAGAAACACAATTCAAAGTTAGTGAGTGTGTGCTGCATCCACAATACTTGAGCACAACAACTTCTAGCTGCTACATATTCAGCTTCAGCAGTGGAGAGTGCTACTTAGTGTTGATTCTTGTAGGACCAAGAAACCAAGGATTCTCCTAAAAATGGCATGTTCCAGATGTACTTTTCCTATCCATTATACAACCACCAAAGTCAGCATCTGAAAAACTTTTTAAAACAAAATCATTCCTAGAAGAGTAAAAAAGACCTAAATCCATAGTGCCTTTTAAATACCGAAATATTTCTTTACATATTTTAAATGAAACTCTTTTGGATTATATTGGTATCTTGCACATAAGAATACAGAAAACATTAAGTCGGGTCGACTAACTGTCATGTATAGAAAACATCCTATCATACCTCTAAAGATTGTTTGATCTACTGGTTTCCCAGTTTCATCAAGATCAAGTGTATTTGAGGTACCAATAGGAGTTCTAATACTTTTAGTTTTTTCATATCCATACTTTTTGAGTAAATATTTTATATAATTATGTTGAGATCTACATGGTCCTTCTGGTTTTTGAGAAATTTGAAAAGCAAAAAATAATGTTAACTCACCCATCATACTCATTTCAAACTCAGATTTCATTAAATTTGCAAAAGAATCAGTTAATGATTTCTGAGTTGATCCAAATATGATTTCATCAACATAGATTTAAACAATCAAAACATTTTTGTTTTCCACTTTTATAAAAATGGTTGGATCTGCTTTACCTTTTGTATAATTGTTTTGTAAAAGATATCTTGTAAGTCTATCATACCATTCTCTAGGAGCTTTTTTAAGACCATATAGAGACTTGGTCAGTTTGAAAACATGATCAGGATGTTTTAGGTCTTGAAAACTAGGAGGTTGTTCGACAAAAACTTCTTCTTGAACAAAACCATTTAGAAAAGAAAATTTTATATCCATTTGAAATAGTTTGAAATTAAAGTATGCTGCAAAGGATAATAGAATATTAATTGATTCAAGTCTAGCTAGAGGAGCATATGTTTCTTTATATTCTATTCCCTCTTGTTGGTTATAGCCTTCAGCAAAAAATCTTGCTTTATTTCTTACAATGATTCCATTTTCATCACACTTGTTTCTGAAAACCCAATTTACACTAATCACAATTGTTTCATTAGGTCTATAAACTATATTCCAGACTTGATTCCTCTCAAATTAATTTATTTCATCTTGCATTACTTTGATCCAATCATCATCACCTAAGGCCTCACTTGGACTTTTTGGTTCGAATTTGGAAAGAAAAGCAAGATGTTCTACTTCATTTCTTAAGGAATTTCTGTTCCTCACAGGTTGAATTACATCACCAATGATGTTATCACTGGGATGTTTCCTATGAAACAATTGATTTGGGTTTTTTAAAGCCTGTTCATCAACATATGGTAGAAAATATTCAGTGGTAAATGTTTCATAAATATCTTCTTGAATAATTTCCTTATCAGAAGGATCTTCTATCAAAGGTTGATAATCAGTTTCTGAAAACACATCTGAGGATGTTGGATTGGATTGGTTGAAAACAAAAGGATCAGTTTCATCGAATTTTACATGTACGGTTTCCTCAACAGTACAAGTGTTTTTATTTAAAACTCTATAAGCCTTAGAGGTTGTAGAGTAGCATAGAAATATTCCTTCATCATATTTTGGTGCAAATTTGTGTAGATTATCTTTTGTAATCAGAATGAATACTTTGCATCCAAAACCTTTGATGTATGAAACTTTAGGTTTTCGGCCAGTCCATAACTCATAAGGGGTTTTATTAAGAAATGGTCTAGTTAAAACACGATTTATAGTATAACATGTAGTACTAACAGCTTCAGCCCAAAAGTGCTTAGAAATTGAGTATTCACTCAACATGGTTCGAGTCATTTCCTGAAGAATATGATTTCTTCTTTAATCAACAACATTTTGCTAAGGAGTTCTTGGAGCTGATAAATTTTGAGTAATACCTTTCTTACTACAAAAAGTTTCAAAATCTGAATTTTGAAATTCACCACCATGATCACTATGAATAGTTATCAACGGTAGGTTTTTCTCATTTTTAACTTGGGCTCCAAAAGTTTTGAAATAGGAAAAGGCTTCAGATTTCATTGTGAGAAAGTAGACCCATGTAAATCTAGTAAATTCATCAACTAAAACAAATATATAGTGTTTTCCTCCAATGCTTCCAGTTTGTGTAGGACAAAAAAAATCCATATGCAATATCTTTAATGCATTAGAAGATGAAACTTCATTAATTGATTTAATGCTAGTTTTATGTTGTTTTCCAAATTGACAAGGATCACAGACTTTTGAAGAATCATATCTAAGGTCTGGTAGCCCCTTCAAAAATCTTTTCTTTGAGAGTTTACTAAGGTTTCTCGGATTATAGTTTCCTAGTCTTCTATTCCATAGCCATGATTGTTCTTCTATTTCACTTACACAAGGTAAGTTTTGGCTCCTAAGGTCTTCTAAGTTAACAGTGTAAACATTCTCTTGCCTATGGGTAGATAGAATGAACTCATCCTTGGAATTGTGAACTAGACACTTATCATTTCTAAAATTCCCAAGGTAACCTTCATCACATAATTGACTTTAGCTAATGAGATTGTTCCTAAGACCTTTAACAAACAAAACATTTGAGATAAGAACTTTTCCAATAAACATGATATTACCTATACCAACAATCTTTCCTTGTGCATTATCTCCGAAGGTAACTTTTCTGCCTTTTTCTTTGAGAACCTTTTCAAATAGATCTTTGTTTCCGGTCATGTGTCGAGAACAACCACTATCCATGTACCAAATATTCTTATTGGTACAATTCTCATTTTCCTAAAAAAGAAACAATTGGTTTTTCGGAATCCAAACTTGTTTGGATCTAGAAGGGTTAGATAAATGAATTTTAGGAATCCACATTTGTTTTGAAAAATGAGCTTTATGAAATCCTAAAGATTGAGTTCTATTAAGAGAACAATCTCTTCTCCAATGTCCACCACATTGACACTTAAAATAGAAAGTGGTTTTTTGTGGAACAAAATAGTTATTACTAAAAACAGGTATGGAATAAGTATAACCACGACCAGAATGATTTCTTAAAGGACTAATTTGAGAATACATCTTGTCAAAGTTTTCCTTTAAATGAGTAAAGTTTGACAAAAAAAATTTAAGGAAAAAATTTCTGACTTTAGTTTTAAAACCAAATTCTTATTTTCCAAAACATTTGAATTTGAACTAGAGTTAGGCTCTAAAATATTGTTCTTTGAAAACACAGTTTCATGATCCTTATAAAGTTTATCCTTATCAGATTTAACTTTCTCAAGGGTTTTTAAAATATTTTCAAAATCATAAGTTTTCACATAAAGATATTTAGAAAGATCATATACTTCATTAGTCAAGACTGAAATTCTAGAATTTGCTTTCTTAAGCCACTTTTTGAGTTTAGAATTTTCATTTCCAAGTAATTTAGAAAATCTTGATACTTATTCAAAAGTAGGTAATGTATCATCTTCTGATGATGAATATTCATCATTTGCAGATTCATAATATCTATTATCAGTATAATTTGCATTCAAAGAGACATTTGTAATAGCTTCAGCATTATGTACCTTAGCCATGACACAGTGATCTTCAATTGGTAATCTAGCTAAAAGTCCAATATTTCTCTGTCCTGAGGACTCATATTCTGAAGAATAATCTGAAGAATCACTACCACTTGCACTCCAGGAATCATTTTCCTACAATACTATCTTTGTCTTATAAAACCTTTTCTTGTTTCTTTGAGAGTGTTTCTCCTTTCTGTCTTTCCTTTTCAGTAAAGGAAAATCAGGCCTTATATGTCATACTTTTATACATTCATAACAATTTACCTCTGAATCTTTCTTATCCTTCCTATCTTTCTTTTTGAATCTATATTGGAAGTCTTTCATTCCCACAATCTTGTTCATCCTTCGAGAAAGATTGGAAAACTCATTATCTGAAAGATCACAATCTCTTGAATCAGATATAAATTTCTTTGCTTTGGATCTCGTAAGCCTTTCAGGTGTTTTATCATTAGATGCAAAGGCTATACTTCCATTCCCATTCTTCTTGTTGTTGAAATCAGAATCTCTCTTCATTCATGTCTCGTTCTGTAGAAGAGTTCCAAAGATTTCATCTAGAGAAATCTGGGAAACATTTCTATTTTCATCAATAGCATCCCTTTTTGACTCCCATTCATTTGGCATTATATCTATAATTTTATCAACTAGAGTTTCATCATCAAGACCTCTTTCTCCCATATATTTTAAGCTGTTGACAGTTGTTATAAACCTTTGTTGCACTTTACATATAGGCTCTCCATAAGGAAAAAAAAATCTATGATACTCTGCTCGAAGCATTGCTCTTCTTATTTCTATAACAATGGATGTACCAAAGTGAGTGACTTCTAATTTCTTCCAAATACATTTGGCCTCTTCACATGAAGATATCTAACTTTATATATTCCTGGTCATTGAGCATAATAAAGTATTTCGTACCTTGTAATTTAGTTGATATTCTTGCTTCTCTTGGTTATTGATAGTACTGATTTATTTGTTAGGAATTTTGTGACCTCCAGTAAGCATAATAAAATTGTATACACCAGTATTGATCACAAAAGTCTTCATATGATCTCTCCAGTACTCATAATCATTTCCATTAAATATAGGTTTTCTAGAAGGATTCAGATTGTCTATTGACCCAATATTCATTTCTGCCATCTGAAAACAATATCTTTTCCACTCCACGTTTGTGTTGTAAGTAGTTAACAAAATATGAAAGAAACAAAACAAGTAATACAAATCAGTGGAAAACCTCCTATGATACAAATTTTTGGATCGAATATATAGATATGTATGTCTATTAGATGGAAGAATACAAGAGGGGGGGGGGGTGAATTGTACGTTTAAAAACCTTATGATTTTTAGCACTGAAGATATTAGTTTAAATTATCTTAAACTAATACAAATACACACACCCACAATTGTATTGAATATAAAAGGTATGATGTAATGTAATACTAATGAAATGTAAAACAATTGTATTCAAGATGAACACAATAATCATAGTAATATAAAGATGAATGATTCTATCTTAAAGCGTATAGAGTCAATCAATACAATATGTAATAGAATGGATGTAATTGAAACAATTACAAATGTATAAGAGATAGAAAAGGAATCAAAAACAATTTCCTTTCTAATACAATTAGCAGTGGAAAAGTAAAAGAATTACAATTATTTTAACCCAAAGAGAAGGGTTATCCTTTCACCTAGGATAAAAGGTCTGTCTCACTAACACCTTGGTGAGCCCTCGATACGATGATCAGACTGTCTGTCTACCTATCCCTAGAAGCCCTCGATACGATGATCGGAACGTCTATCTGCCTATCCCCGGTAGCCCTCGATACGATGATCGGTTCGTCCACCTGCATATCCCTGGAAGCCCTCTATTTTGTAGGTAATCGAAACCTCTGTCTTTCAAATACATGAAATCCCTCGATACGATGATCAGACGCACAAGGAACAAAGAATGAGAGAAGTCACAACATCTCTCTCTAGATCTGGATAGAAGAAAAGTATCACAGTTGTATCACTCTTGTTCTATGTTTTCTATTGTACTCTCAGCTTCAAATGACCTTTATTTATAGGCCTTAGGTTCCAATGGTCACATCTCCTCCAACAGTCAAATTTCTCTGAAAAACTCGGAGGGACTTGGACACCTGGCATCATAACGGTCATATTGAAATAGAAAGCACGACATCATTTTGATTAGTTTGTAACTAACTCAACAACATCTTATTGGTTAGAACAAGATGTATGAATAAGATAATCAAGAGTACGATTTAAATGAAGCATGTGTTTTTGACAAAGTATCAAAACAAGTATGTAATAAAAGATATGAGAAGTTGAGTTAATGCATTTTCCATATTCAGTACGATCAGCATTGTATGATTGGCATGGTCAGCACGATCAATATGATCAGTACGATACACATAGTCAGTATGATCATCATGATCTGTACGATTATCCTAGTAAGTACGATCAGCATGATCAGTACGATCATTATGGTCAGTACGACCAGCATTGTACGATTGGCATGGTCAGTACGATCAGTATGATCATTACGATACACATAGTCAGTACGATCAGCATGATCAATACGATACGATAGACAAGGTTAGTAGGATTAACAAGACATTAGTGTTTTCCAAAAGAAAACATAGAAGTCAAAAGAGGACTTTTGACTCAACATCAATAATGTTCCAACCCAACAATCTATTCCCATGATGTGCAATGATCCTCGGACCTTCATAGTTCCATGCAAAATTGGAAATTGAATCTTTCACGTTGCACTCATAAACCTAGGAGCCTCAATTAATTTCATGGCAAAATCCATGTTCTCTAACCTTGATGTAGTTACATTATATTCAATGAGTGTTGTCATTCCATTGGCCAATCGAAGCATTTATAGTCCAGAGGGTACAATCGAGGATGTCCTTGTTCATGTGAGTGATCTGATCTTCCCTGAAGATTTCTATGTCCTTAACATAGAAGGTGAGATGAAATCTTCTCGATAATCAATAATTCTAGGAATAAAATTCCTGATGATATAAATAATCAATATTTATGACTATTCAAGATTCTTATCCATGGAATTTAGTGACCAACAGGTCATGTTCAACATTTTACAAGCCCTCAGATACCCATCTAAGGATCACTAGTAATTCTCAATCCATACATCCAAGGACACCCTTAATATTCAATTGAACCCTAATTCATCTTGTTATTCATGTTCTTATGATAAAGGATCTTGTAAAATATGCACCATTATTGAAAATTCCGTAAATGGTGAGTTGATGTGGACCTCTCATTCATAGACTCTATCAATCATGAGGATCTTTAAAACTCTCTTGAATCCCACATCAACTATGATTTATATTGATCTGCCTTTGAATACATTACGGAAAATTAATTAGAAGAAAATTAAATCCCTTCCTCCATTTCAAAGTTGTCTAACCCACAAATGAATGAACATGCTGATCTAAAACCTCTTCGTATATGCCTGAAATATGCATTCATTTTCCATTATAACTCTTATCATATCATTGTCTCTTCTACTCTTACTGAAACTAAAAAGACCAATCTTATTCATGTTTTAGAGGAAAAAATGAATCCATAAGTTGGACACTATATGAAATACAAGGAATCAACCCTACCCTTTTCATGCATCACATCCCTCTTTACGAATCATCCTAACAAATTAGAACCCTTAAAATAAGACTCCATCCACTCATACTTGAGTAGTTAGTAAATAGATCACCAATATTATTAAATATGGTTTTATATACCCAATTTATTATAAATAATGGGTTATTCAAATTAAATTTGTACCTAATAAGGGTGGGATAACTTTTGTAATAAATGAACATGGGGAGGTAGTCACAACTCGAGTGAAGAAAAAATGGTGTGTGTGCATTGACTACATGAAATTCAATGTTGAAATAAGAATAGATCACTACCCTCTTCAATTCCTTGATCAAATGCAATAACAATTTGCTGGAATGTTGAAATATTGCCTTCTTGAGGGATTCACCATGGACTTCCAAATACCAATCTCATCTTAAGACCAAGAAAATAAAACAATAACGTCCCCCTTTAGAACCTATGATTTTAGGACAATGCCTTTTGGAATATTCAATGTTCCTGAGACATTTCAAGGGTGTATGATGAGTATCATTTCTGAATTAATTGAATACTGCATGGAAGTCTTCATGGTCAACTTTACCATTTATAGAGATTCATTTGAATCTTGCTTGAATTCACTCTCTCATGTATATAAAATTAGTCTCAAGTTTCACCTTGTGTTAAATTTTAAAAATTATCATTTGATGATTGAAAATAAGATTCTTATAGGGTAAATTGTTCCAAAAGAGGGTATTGAAGTTAATCCTGCCAAAATTGAAGTGATCCAATCACTTACTAAACCAACCTTTGTTCAGGACGTCCATTAATTCCTTAGTCATGTTGGTTTTTATTATAAATTAAACCATAAATTCATAAGTATTTAACTCCCACTCACTCAGTTACTCTAGAATGATGTCACATTCCATTTCAATGTGGTTTGCAAGAGAGCTTTCATTGAACTCAAAACCCCTCTTACATCTGTTTTGATAATCCAACACCCAGATTATTCCTTACCATATGAGTTAATGTGTGATGATTATGATAGATACATAAGGCCCTTTATTGGTAAAAGAAGAGAAAAAATTATTCCTATCATCTATTATGCCTCAGAAACGTTGGATGAAACTGAAACTCAGTACAGTGTAACCGAAAAGGAAATTTTAGATGTGGTTTTTTCCATAGATAAATTATGGTCAGATATCTTAGGTTCCAAAATTATCATCTTCATAGACCATTCTGATATAAAGTTCTTACTATGAAATTTGATTCCAACCTAAGGCTAATAATATGGATATTAATCTTCCAACAGATTGACCATGAAATCAATGATAGACTTGGAAAAGAAAACCATATGGAAGATCACCTAAGTAGAATTTATAATTATTCTCATTCAGAAATTATTGATATGGAATTCCCCACTCAGCACGTTTCATCTCTCACTCTGAAAATACCATGGTACTACCCAATTATAAATTACTAGGTTTATGGTGTTTTTAATGAAAAAATTTCAATAAAATGTAGTTTAAATGTTATTCAAAACACTATTTTTCTAAATTTAATAAAATTTGTAAAATTGGGACTAACATGGTAATCAGGAGATGTACTGATGAAGATGAAAATACCTTCATCTTCAAATTTTGTCACTCACTTCCCAAAGGTGTCCACGTTGGACCACAAAACCCTTGGAAAGGTCCTAAATTCTAGATTATTTTGGCCTTCACTCTTCACGGACTCACATGTGTTCTATGAATCATGTCCCACTTGCCAAAATTAGGGGCTAAATTTCCAAATGAAATGATATTCCCTTAAAGCCTTTAATCTTATGTCTGATCTTCATTGATTGGGGCATCAATTTCATGGAGAAATTCCCCATTTAAATGTATTCTCATACATTCTTCTTGTGCTATATTATGTTTCAATGTGGGTAGAGGAAAAAAACAATAGAAGGGATGATTAAATAAAATTTAATGAGTTCTTAAAATCTCACATCTTCCATAGATTTTAAACTCCCCATGCCCTGATTAGTGACTGAAGAACCTATTTTTGTAATTGAAACCTGGAATATTTTTTGAATAAGAATGGATTTGTAAATAAAACATCAACTACATATCACCTAAAACCAAATGTCATGGATAAACATTCTAATAGTGAAGTCAAAAGTGTGATTTAGATAATTTTTAAGCCCCCAAGGAAATATTGGCCTGATAGACTTGGTGAAGTGCCTAGAGATTATTGAACTACCTATAGAACACCCATTGGGATGACTTCTTTTATGATAGTTTTTGTTAAATCAAGTCATTTTCTAGTTGAATTCTAATATATGTCATTTTGGGATGTGGAAACATGATTTTTTTTTTGAAAAATCTGGTGAGGAAATATAGTTTCAATTAGCTGAACTGGAGGATCCTCTACTAGATTATTATGAGAATTCTAATATCTACAAAGAAAAATTTATGTCACTCCATGATAATCACATCCGAAGAAAAGTATTTCATGAAGTTGAAAATGTAATTATCTTGAATTCCAAATTTTGTCTTCACTCATGTAAGTGTAATTATTGTTGGTAAGGTCAATTTGTTATTAAAAATTTTTACACATTTGGTGAAGTGCAAGTACAAGAACCCTCTTTAGAATGTATAATCCTAGTTAATGTACATCAGTTAAAGCATCACTATGAGAGGACACACATCTCGGGAACCACCTCGACTTTCATAAGATCAATAACTTTTACTGACCGAAGATTAGATGGAGAATAAAACCCACCAAATCCAAACCAAGGGCACTACTTTTCCATTAAATTTCCTTCTCTTACTCTCTATACCTTTTTATTATTATTCCTATATTTTTAATTTTTACCACTTCATTCCTAAAACACATTATTTTCCCCCTCTCTTTTTTATGGGTGTGTATTTTAAAAAAGCGATAAAAAATTAAAAATATTAAAAAAATGCATTAAAAAGAGTCATACTTACTCACCATTAACTTTTAAAATTTTCTCCATCCATTTTGTGGAGAAAAAATACATGTTTTCATCTCAATTTTTTTTGTATCATGAAATTAGATAAACAATCTTATGTAAAAAACAAATAAATTTGAATGTTCAATTTTATATTAGGAAAATTACTTTCCACAACTGTGAGCAAAAATTTTAGCTTTTATTCCATGGAAACCTATGAAACTATTTTCAAAAGGTTGTTTTTCAATCCTGATCATGTGTGTTGTGTTTGTGGATCATCGATCTGAATTTCATACATTGGTGTGCATTAATATGATAAAGTCCTTTTCTTAACTACATAAGAATCACAATTGCCAAATAGACACTTATTTCCCATAAATTAATCCTCCTTTTGAAAGCCCCTTCGAGCCTATGAAAACTTTTTATTTTATATCCAATGTAAAAGCAAAAAATTGTGTCCCACCCTATATGTATAAGGATTTACATTGCATAATTTATTGAAATTTAAGTGTGGGGAAAATGGAATTAATTTTTGGGTTCCCTTTTATTTATTTTCATCGTGTTATCATATACATGAGGGTAATAATCCATTTTTTGTGTGGGAGAGGATTCCATTCAATGTGTTTTGGGGAATTTAATTTCATTAATGTAATCCTATAAATGTTATTGAAATGTTTAAAAAATCATAAAATCAAAAAAAAAATATACAAATGGGTTGAGTCTTGAGAAGGTCAAAAAAAATATTTATCAACCTTTTATCTTATTTTAAATATGATAATTAGTGTCATTAAGATATCAAATATGTTTCGGGAGATGAGTGTGATATTTTTTATGTTAAACTATTGATGAAATAAAAAAATGGAAAACAAAAAAACTCTTTCATTATATATTCTTGTTTCATTGTGATAAGTTTTGGGTTTTTTAAATATTTCATCTTCTCATCCCCTTAAATTTTTTTCCACCTTTGTATCTTTATCCACAAAATCATGCCCTTATAAATATGCGTTTCCATTTCTATAAATGTTTCCTTTCAAAAAAAGGATTATTTATAAACCCATGTAGATATTTTTCCCTTAGTATTCTCTCTCTTGGAAATTATATTCCTAATGTACCATAGCTAGAGAAAAAACCCCTTAAAATTACCTCATTATTCTTGTGCACTTTAGGATAGAGAATTAAAGCTGCGATCTCTTTCAAAATCTTTTATTTGTACTATTGGGTGGTGAATGAGTGAACCTCCAGAAATGGATTTTTATCATCTTGAGAGGAGTGAGTTTTGAGTCCCAACTTTATCTATTTATAAATTTAAGCATGAAAAATGAATTGTTTTTTGGAATATTATTTCTATAAAAATTTGTGATGGAATTATATATGTATGATTGAGATGGTCTAAAGATCCCCTGATTTGGGAAAAGAAAATATTAATATTTTTTTGGAGAGTAAGAAATATTTAGTTATGTTTTTTGTTGAACATGAGTAAATTTACAAGACTAAGTTTGGGGGAGTTTATGTAATTCATTTAAACATAAACTTTTGTATTATACCTTTATTAAATTTAATATAAATGTGCCTAATTGGTGTGAGATACTCATGTTTTACTACTCAATATAATTTTTGACCATTACTTTAAATAGTCAAATTGAGTATGTTTGCTATTTTAAATATAAATCTCACCATACTTATCCAAATTGAATGGTTATTGTTTTATAGGATTCATAATTCAAAATTCAACATTTCATATGAAGGGATCTTGAATTACTTATTGCATTGGTATGGTCATATGGACCACATAAGAAGAACCATACAATCTATAACAAAAATGGACCCACCATAAAAATTGAATTACTAGTCTTAATCTAGATGTCCATAAGTATTGATTCTTCTTAAAAGGTCGTGGACATTTAAATTAATCTTGGATAAGACTTCAAAGGTTCTAATACAAAACTAATGGTCCCATCAAATGAATTTAAATCTATCCCACCATTCTGTTTGTGAATTGAAATCAACACACCATTAATTAATTTTCTCCTTTTATAGACATCCATTAGATCTAAATATTTTCTTTTTTAATTGGAATATATAGGCGGCCACCATTGTTGATAATGTGTTCTATTTTTATGGCCTTTTCCTGTTAAAAACCCATTCACATTATTGCCATTGAAAAAGTGTTAATGAAAATGGACAGGTGATTTATATAGTAAAATAGCCATATCATTGGTTCCAAAATTCGTATGGTCGCAAAATTTTGGGGGATGATAGTAAACATCAATATATAGAACATTAAAGGAGTTAACATCTCGATATTCTTCTATATGTATTTAAACATTGTAGAGACAATTGGAGATTAACATTTAGAATGCAAACAGTCCACCACCGTTGAATGTAAATGCCACCCCCCTCTGTTCCATGCATGGGGTTATAAATTAAAAATATAGGAAGATCAATTAGCATGACCAAGGCCCTTCTAAAAGCCTGGGAGGACAATAAAAAATCATGTTTCACTTGATATTGTCTTCCCCTCTCTTTTATTTCATTTACATTTCTGTTTTTCTTCATTCTTAAACACGAAAGTGTTTGTTTCTGTAATTAGCTTTTAATGCATGTTTTTATTCATATTCTATTTTAATCATCCACCCGATGTTATTAAATATTAATAATCATAAAATAGTTTAACTCATGTTTAATCCCCTTTCATTATATCTCTTTCTTAATCAATCAAAATTTTGTTTTTAATTCTCATCAACGTTTGTGGTTGTGTATTCGATGCACAACTCTTTTCTTCTCCCATTATTTTTGTTATAATTATAAATAATCCCCATAAAGACATACTAAAAGATTAACAAC
This sequence comes from Viscum album, assembly GCA_963277665.1. Taxonomy (NCBI): domain Eukaryota; kingdom Viridiplantae; phylum Streptophyta; class Magnoliopsida; order Santalales; family Viscaceae; genus Viscum; species Viscum album. The sequence continues at coordinate 2,130,527,916 of OY728161.1, read as the reverse complement.
CATCCTAAAGTCTAAGTAAATCAACCATTGGGGTGAGTCATTATTTTAGGATGTTATGTGATTGAGATCTTTTTCTCGATGAATAATCCTTAAATTTAAATTGTGTCTGTTAAACATAAAATTCCATAGATAAATGAAATGATTTGATTAATGGGTGGTTTCAATGAATTATTGAAAGCATAAATACACAACCATAAATAAGATTTTATTAATATTAGATCCATAATTTATATTAAGGATTGGATTAAATCATTATACTATGGAATTCCGATAAAAGTCATCATGTGAAGTAGGTGATTTTTTAATACAATATAAAACAATGTTCAAGGATATCACAAGCTTAGCTCTCTAATAATGAGCTCACAACAATATTTATCAAATTTTTATAAAAAATACCAACCATTTATCACATTATATATGCTCAACAAATGAACCCCCCAATCAAAACAAAATCAATTAAAAACAATTGACTATTCAAAGTATCATCATTAAGGATTCTATCTGAGTGCTGCTATACACATTAGTAGAGATTCGGTCCTTGAAGGGGTGATTTTTGACCATTAGATATGCATCAAATGGCACAATTTCTGGGGATGGGTCATTAAGTAGTGATTAGTTTTTTTATTGTAAAAAAAAATTGAAAAAAACACATAAAAAATGGAATTATAAAAAAACTAAGAAATTGAATAGAAAAATAGAAACACATCTTTGTCATTGAAAAATATATCTGAATTCCACGTAGCCTGCAAAAAAATTCCCTAGATTTTTTTTGACCCTGAAATTGAACGACCTCTCTCAGACTTAGGAGGAACATTATAGATAGTCAAATCATTCCAGAACTAGTCAGTGTACAACCAATTGAATTTTATATGGCTAATCCTATGGGAAAAACACTTAATGAACATGTGCCCATGATATGAATTACCAACTCCTTGGTATTCAATATCCAAAAAAAGAGGATGAATATGAAATCAAACTAGGTTCGATTCATCTTCTTCCTCATTTCCACGGGCTAGGTAGTGAGGATCCACATCTTTATCTTAAAGAGTTCTAAGTTGTATGCTATACTATGAAGCCTGAAGGGGGTTCAGAGGAACAAGTCAAACTATTATCATTACCTTTCTCCCTCTATTACACTACCATTTCATGGATCTACAACCTCCCTCCTAGTTATATATCCACATGGAATGACATGAAGAGAATTTTCATAAAAAAAATCTTTCTTGCTTCTCATACGTCTTCTAACTGAAAAGAAAATATGTGGTATCTATCAATTCCAAAATGAATTAATCCATGAGTATAGGGAGTGGTTGAGAAATCTTGTGGAATCCTATCCACACCACTAAATACGTTACCAAATCTTGACCCAATAATTCTATGAGGGGTTATTATCTATGTAGTGGACTCTCATCGATGTCACATGTGGTGGTGCTCCTATTGATAAAACTCCCTTAACTGCAATAGATCTCATAAGAAACATGTAATAAAGTACACATTATTCTCAAACTCAGGCACATGCTCATGTAAAAAAAATTCCATGATAATAAATTTATAGAGACAAAAAATATGACCGAAAGAATTAGCGAACATACAGGTCTTTCGAGATAACTTTTTGTGGAGTCCAAAGCTCTAACCTCAACTTATCCACAATCTTTCTTCCTTGGACCTATCAAGAATGGTGGAATATTAATCAGCCCATGTTGTCCAAGTGATACATGTCAACAAATTCAAGAGGATCCATTTGATTCATTCAGACCAAAGGAGCTCAATGCAGCATATTCTCATAGGAACACCAACATTAAATATTTAGATCAGTTCATTAGAAACATCATCCAACCCCACTCTAAGAATATATATTCTACCTATAACCCTAACATGAGATATGGGAATCCCATTTCTCATCCCCCTCCTTTACCACATCAAAATCCAATCCAATTCCAATATGGTCAAGGTGGGGGTAACTTCCATCAACCTGGTCTTATTGTTCATCAAATTCAAAGGAACAATCCCCCTCTTGGATTCAATTATCATAGTGATCCTTCCCAATTCAAAACCCAATAAAATATATTTCCCCAGAACCAAAATCAAGGAAATACAAATCAAGGACTAGCCTCTTCTTCTATGAAACCAAGTGAAGTGTAGAGTAAATTTTTTCCTCATTCACCTGTTCCATCCTCAAAAACATTGAGACAAAAACTGGTCAACATGCATCCCACCTCAGCTTGGAATAATAATAGAATTCTTCCCAACTCTCATTTGAACCATTTCCAAACCCCAAGCATATGTATGTCCAATTTCACTTAGATAACGGAAGTGAATTTCTATTTCTCATGATAAGCCCTTTAACCCCCCCCCCATTATATTTCTACGTAGAAAATGAAAAGAAAATGATACAAGTAGAAGAATCTGAAGCAATTCCCTCACGTCATTCCATTCCACATAGGAATCCAATTAATTTTCCTCATGATGTTTATAAACCAAGGATGTCCTTTAAACCCAATCAATAAATTCTTAACATGTTTACACATGTTTAAGTCAACATACCCCTCCAATATGCCATCAAAAAAATACCCATGTATAAAAAGATTCTAAAAAATTGTGCACCCATTAGAGAAAACTTAGGTTCATCAAGAAACTTTCAACCCTAAAATCCATTCCCATGAATAGAAAAGATCTTGGGAACTTTACGCTTTTATGTTAAATTTGAAATTCCAACATTGATGGTGCACTCATAATCCTAGGAGCCTAAATTAATGTCAGGACCAAATCCATCTTCTAAAACATTTATCTAGTTCCCTTAAATACAATGGGTGTTGCCATTCATTTGGCCAATCAAAGCACTACAATTCTTGAGGGTATAATTGAGAATGTCCTTCTTCATGGGAGTGATCTTATCTTCCCAATTGATTTATCTATCCTTGATATGTATGGTGAGACGAACTCTTCTCGATCTCCCCTAATTTATGGAAGGCCATTATTAATAATAGAGATAACAAAGATTTATGTCCATTATGGCATCATATCCATGAAATTTGGTGACCAAATGGTCATGTTCATCATTTTCCAAGCCATGTGATTCCCATATGTGGATCGCTCTATATTCTCAATCCATTCTTCCTAGTACACTTCTAAGAGATAGTGGAACCACAATCCATCAGGTTATTCATGTTCAAATGATAAGGGTTCTTCTGAAATTTTCACCATGACTAAAAAATTTGTAAATTGTGTAGTTTATGTAGACCTCTCTTTAATAGACTATATCCATCTAGGTTATCTTAAAAAATCTCTTAAATCCCAAATCAACTCTGATTTTCACTGCTCCACCTTGCACAGTATTAAGGTTAGTGTATATAACGCATCTGAAATCCCCTACTCCATTCATGAGTTTTCTATCACACAAATTATAGATGATACTAATCTGAAATCTCCTCCTTCATACCTGAAATATGGATTCATTTTCCATGATCACTCATATCATGTCACTATCACTGACACAATTACTAAAACTGATGAGTTTAAAATTGTTTAGGTGATAGAGGAAAACAAAACGGCCTTAGGATGGACCCAATATGACATACCAAAAATCAACCTTAATCTTTTCATGCATCACATAGATCTTAAGAAATCATGAAAACCAATTGAGAAACCATAAATAAGACTCAATCCAATCATACTTTTGGTAGTTTGGGAAGATATCACAAAGCTACTTCAAGATGGTATTATCTAACCAATTTTCGATAGTGAATGGGTTAGTTGAATTAAATTTGTTTCTAAGAATGGTGGGAAAACTATTTTCAAAAAAGAACATGGGGATTTACTCACAACTTAGGTGAAGAAAAAATGGCGTGTGTGCATCGAGTATAGTAAATAGAATGTTCAAATATGAAGAGATAACTACCCTCTTCCGTTCTTGATGAAATTATAGAATGATTAGCTAGAAAGTCACTCTATTTCAATTTTGAAGGATAAAATGGATACATTGAAATCCCAATCACAACTCATGAAAAAGAAAATACAAAATTAAATTGCCACTTTTGAAACTATACATTAAGGAGAATGCCTGATTAGTCACTAAAAGTGGCTAATATTCATTGTTAAGTTCTTAATATTAATGTGTTTAAAAGTTCAAAAACATCAATTTTAGTCCAATTCAGAAATTGAACTTCATTTCCCATCATTGTGCAATTCATGCTTAAAATGTCAATTTGGGCCCACTCAATAATTTGCTTGTGTAAATTAAAATATTCATCATTTTAATTTGAAATTTTGGGATATGATTTATCACTTTGTTTGGAACATTTTATCTTTTAGGTCCGATGGATGAATCCCAAAGGAAGATGGAGAATTTTGTGCCTGAAGGCAGAAACATGCTGGAAAAAGTATAATGGGCCTAAGGCCCATCAAACAAATGTGGGGCCCAGAAACCAAGCCCAATGAAGCTCAATTTTATACAGTAGAAAGATAAAAATATGAGGATCATTTTATTCAACTGTGGCCGGAGCTAATTCTGATGTTATCTTGACGATAAAGGGATCTGAAGTTTAGATTTAAATGGTGGACTCGTCATTAATGCGCAGAAATCCGTTCCACCATGTCGACCATAACATCCAAACGGCTGAGCGAAATTTCCTGAACTTTTTACAGCTCATATAAGAAACATTAACGAAGACATTACTCTTCTACAACCCCTCCGTATTCGGCCGTCTTCAATTTCTAATTCACACGTCAATATGGTGGACGAATCTGGACAGTTTTCTGGGTCAAATTCGAAACATCAATTTCCTTTTTATTATTCACCCTCCATTTGACTCTATTAATTATTGGGGGGTGAATTAATTGTTGGGGGATGTACCTAAGGCTCCTAATATGCCTATAGAAGGAGCTATTGGTGAAGGGAATGGGAGTGGAATTTTTTTTCTTATCATCTTGGATGCTTTGTTTCATTGTAATGTTTTGCTTCCAAATTTCATTTGTAATGTTTTCCATTTCCATGTAAGTTTTTCTTTTTGTTCTTAATCAACTTCTTCTCTTATATATTTTCCATTTCATTTATTAAAACTTTATAATCACAAAGCACAGTGATATCTCTGTGTTGTTGTGAATTAGTTCACACATAGGTGTGAATTTCATTCACACACACGGAGGAGTGCTCGTTATTTCCGCGGTTTTAATTTCTTCAATCCAATTCTTGTTAGTCATCTTCCGCCCACCATTGAGAGTATACCATCAATGGAGGGCTAAACCCTTAATGGGTTGATCTTAGGAGGATGCAAAGGCTGGGTTGAATGTTATTTTATGAACGAATTGTTGTTAAATGGATAATTAATTTAAGATATCCATTCTTCAGTTATTTCTACTCTTCATCTTTACTGTGTTTGAGCAAAATAAATTCAATTACTAAATGACCATATACCTTGGAGAGATCATGAATTTGGTTCTCTAAGTGTATAGGGGATTAGTAATTGTGTTTAGTAAGCACCAAACCAGAAAATGATGAAGGTAGTGTTATTTTTGAAGAATGGATTCATCAAGAATTAATAAAACCAAAATTGTTTAAAGAAGTAAAATTCATTCAATCCACCCCAAGAATAATCCTAGATCAACCCATTTTCATTAAATTGAATTCACGTAGGTGTCTTAGTGTTATTTAAAACATCTAAATCAAAACCAAAGTTGGCTACTTCATAGCCCATCCTTCACCAAATCATAGCGTCTCAAGGTTACTTCTTCGGTCCCTGTGGACTCGACCCCTACATGTACTACATCGATCGCTTTTACCCGTAGGGTAAATTTGGGCGCAACCAAATTTTGGCGCCGTTTCCGGGGACCCTAGTAAGTTTTCTTAGACACCCACCTTCTATTCTCACCTAACTTCTCTTTTCTCACCTCTATTTCACTTTTCTTTTCCCATTTCTGTTTTTCCAAAAAAAAATCCAAATCCAAATTTCATTAAACTACAATGGAGTATCATCAACAATATCCCTTCACAAACTCAAGATTTAATCAGTTTGAAAATCCACATTGGGAATCTCCAACCTTTTTTAATCAACACTTGAATGATTATCACACACCCGATAACATGACCAATCAATGGGATGCTGAATGTTTAAAAGATCAATTTCCAAACCTATCAAGAATGATTGAAAAGATAAATAATGAAGAAGTCCATGATGTACAAACATATATCAATCCTAATCCTGAAAATATTCTTGAACAATTGTGTGAACAAATGGATAAAATGAATTCAGAAGTTTCATCTTTCAGATTAGAATTACAAAGCTTTAAGACTTTTGAGGAACCCGTTCCCACTCAAGATGTTATTTCCTCATCATTGATAGATGAATCTTTTATCCCAAAAACCTCTCATGATTTGAAAAAAGAACTAACCTTTGGATATGGGATAACTGAACAAGATCAAGGAATTGTTAATGAGTGTTTTAATCGGGATGAAATTGATTTCATGAATTCACAAGAGGGAAATTTTTCTTCATGGATTGAATGCCCGGAATATTTCTCCAATGATAATTTTTCAGAAACACCAATCATTGAACCATTAGGAGAAATCACAAACATCAAATCCATACCCATTCATGAAACTCATCTAGAAAACTTTGGGGTTGAATCTTCAATTCAAATGGAACCAATTGTGTTGGGAAATGATGAAAATGAAATTGATTTTGATTCTAATTCCTTATCTGTGTTTAAATGTCCTATCCAACCTGAACTCAAAATCAATGTCCTTACCTCCCCACCGAGGCATCCCATCATAGGTGATAAATAAGAAATTTCAGTTGTCATTCATCCATATCATGAAATCAATAATGTAGGAATGATCCTTGGTGTCTTAGGAAAGACTATAGAAACAAATCGATCAACCATTTTAGATATTCCTTGGATTTTACCAATCATTGTAGGAAATATGATTTCATACGAAACACATTTCAAAAAAACAATCAATCTTAATCAAGTTTAAGTGGAGAAAGATGGGTTAATTAAAATTTTGAAAGTTGGAATTGGATAAGTTGGGGGGTTCAAGTCGAGCTAACGACGTTAAACAAAAGCGCTGCATGGGAGGCAACCCATGGTTTTCATTTTTTCTAATCATTTTGAATCATTTTATTTTTCATATAATAAATTACCATAGACTGTTGACCTGTTCTTCTTTTATGAGTAAGGATGGGTATGAAAGGGGAGCGCCATATTCATCTGTGTCACGTGGCGTGATCTCTGAGTAATACCGTACCCATAAATTTAAAGAAGACAATGTATCATCAATTTATTTTATTTATGTTTTTTGTAGGTTAAAAAAAATAATAATAACAAAATTTAGACTCTTGACCTGTTCTTCTTTTATGAGTATGGATGGGTATGAAAGGGGAGCACCGTATTCATCTGTGTCACGCGGTGTGATCCCTGAGTAATACCTTACCCAGAAATTTAAAAGAAGACAATGTATCATTAGTTTGATTTAAAAAAAATGAAAATGATGTTACTTGGAATTAAATAAATCATTGTGTTGTTTGTTTTGTCTGCTTGTCCTTCTTTTTATGGTTCAGGAACTATTTTGGGTGATACATGTTCAATCAAGGAGGTGCCTACATCCCCAAGAGATCAAAAGAGTAATTTGGAGCATCATGAACCTCAACTTTAAAAACCAGGTGAATTTGTTCCATGTTTTTCATTCTCAATTTTATCTTTGAACTCCTCTCCTACCTCCTTCTAACTTTTTTTCTTTTCTTTAAACACTGGGGACAGTGTTATTCTAAGTTGGGGGGGGGATAAAAAATTGATTTTTTTTTGAATAAAAACTTGCATGAAAAGAAAAATTCCATTAACCTTGAACATGATAACACACATTGAAAACTCTAAAATGGGATATCAAATAAATTTTGCATGCCTTGATTCTGATTTTAATGCAAGTTTAAGTTCATGAGCATAGTTTTTGGAAAGTGTGGTTGTCCGATGTGATTTTTCAAAGTTTACATTTTCATCCTCTTAATAAAAATGCCACAATGCACGTCTTTTTGATTGTGGGTGTAAATTTGAGTTCTTGGGTCCCTTTCATTATAGCATAGGGTTCTGGGGTCACTTTTAGTTTAATTTGAGTATCCAAAAAAAAAACAAAAAAAAAACAAAAAAAAAATTGAAAAAAAAATAATAATGACCACATAGAGCAATGTTTTGTCCAAATGCGTGGCGTCCGGCACTTGGGGATCGTGACTCCATAGTTGTCTTGCCAGAGTTAGGCTTTATATCTCTATTGTAGAGCATGAAATTGACAAAATGCGTGGCGTCCGGCACTTGGGGATCGTGACTCCATAGTTGTCTTGCCCAGAGTTAGTCTTTTCATATCTATTATGGTTAAAAAAAATCAAAAAAAAATCAAAAAAAAAAAGGATACTCATCTTAAGGTTTAATGTGATTCCCACCTAGCGCTTCCATTTCTTTCCCCTTGAACAATAAAATGGGCCCCATATCTTTTATGATGCACAACACTTTATCATGCTTAATTTGAATTGGATGAAATGTGGCGATGAATTTGAACAAAGGAATGGGCTTGGGCTTGGGATATGCATATGGACCTAGCTTGTTTTAAATGATTTTGAAGGGTTCCATAATTTTTTTGGTATGAGATCTTTTGAGTGAGAAATGTGTATTTAAATGTTTTTGGAAAAGGGGATTTCAATTTCATATTTGTAATTTATTTTGCTCGGGACTAGCAAAACTCAATTTGGGGGGTGTGATTAGTCACTAAAAGTGGCTAATATTCATTGTTAAGTTCTTAATAGTAATGTGTTTAAAAGTTCATAAACATCAATTTTAGTCCAATTCAGAAATTGAACTTCATTTCCCATCATTGTGCAATTCATGCTTAAAATGTCAATTTGGGCCCACTCAATAATTTGCTTGTGTAAATTAAAATATTAATAATTTTAATTTGAAATTTTGGGATATGATTGATCACTTTGTTTGGAACATTTTATCTTTTAGGTCCGATGGATTAATCCCAAAGGAAGATGGAGAATTTTGCGCCTGAAGGCAGAAACATGCTGGAAAAAGCATAATGGGCCTAAGGCCCATCAAACAAATGTGGGGCCCAGAAACCAAGCCCAATGAAGCTCAATTTTATACAGTAGAAAGATAAAAATATGCGGATCATTTTATTCAACTGTGGCCGGAGCTAATTCTGATGTTATCTTGACGATAAAGGGATCTGAAGTTTAGATTTAAATGGTGGACTCGTCATTAATGCGCAGAAATCCGTTCCACCATTTCGACCATAACATCCAAACGGCTGAGCGAAATTTCCTGAAATTTTTACAGCTCATAAAAGACATATTAACGAAGACATTACTCTTCTACAACCCCTCCTGATTCGGCCGTCTTCAATTTCTAATTCACACGTCAATATGGTGGACGAATCTGGACATTTTTCTGGGTCAAATTCGAAACATCAATTTCCTTTTTATTATTCACCTTCCATTTGACTCTATTAATTGTTGGGGGGTGAATTAATTGTTGGGGGATGTACCTAAGGCTCCTAATATGCCTATATAAGGAGCTATTGGTGAAGGGAATGGTAGTGGAATTTTTTTTCTTATCATCTTGGATGCTTTGTTTCATTGTAATGTTTTGCTTCCAAATTTCATTTGTAATGTTTTCCATTTCCATGTAAGTTTTTCTTTTTGTTCTTAATCAACTTCTTCTCTTATATATTTTCCATTTAATTTATTAAAACTTTATAATCACAAAGCACAGTGATATCTCTTTGTTGTTGTGAATTAGTTCACACATAGGTGTGAATTTCATTCACACACACGGAGGAGTGCTCGTTATTTCCGCGGTTTTAATTTCTTCAATCCAATTCTTGTTAGTCATCTTCCGCCCACCATTGAGAGTATACCATCAATGGAGGGCTAAACCCTTAATGGGTTGATCTTATGAGGATGCAAAGGCTGGGTTGAATGTTATTTTATGAACGAATTGTTGTTAAATGGATAATGAATTTAAGATATCCATTCTTCAGTTATTTCTACTCTTCATCTTTACTGTGTTTGAGCAAAATAAATTCAATTACTAAATGACCATATACCTCGGAGAGATCATGAATTTGGTTCTCTAAGTGTATAGGGGATTAGTAATTGTGTTTAGTAAGCACCAAACCAGAAAATGATGAAGTTAGTGTTATTTTTGAAGAATGGATTCATCAAGAATTAATAAAACCAAAATTGTTTAAAGAAGTAAAATTCATTCAATCCACCCCAAGCATAATCCTAGATCAACCCATTTTCATTAAATTGAATTCACGTAGGTGTCTTAGTTTTATTTAAAACATCTAAATCAAAACCAAAGTTGGCTACTTCATAGCCCATCCTTCACCAAATCATAGCGTCTCAAGGTTACTTCTTCGGTCCCTGTGGACTCGACCCCTACATGTACTACATCGATCGCTTTTACCCGTAGGGTAAATTTGGGCGCAACCAATGCCTATTGGCATTTACAATGCTCCTGCAACATTCCATAGGTGTATGATTAGTATCTTTCTTAAATTCATTGAACACTGCATGGAAGTATTCATGGATGTCTGTAACATTTATGGTGTGTCATTTGAATCTTTATTGAATTCCCTATCTCTAGTACTTCAAAAGATTCTCATGTGTAACCTTGTGTTAAATTTTGAAAAATGTCACTTTGTGGTTGAAAATAGGATTGTTCTAGGGAATATAGATTCAAAAGATGGTATTTAATTTGATAATACCAAAATTGAAGTGATCCAATAACTTCATGAACCCACCTCTATTTGAGACATCTGTTCATTCCTTAGTCATGCCAGTTTCTAACGGAGATTCATCCACTCGTTATGTATCATTTCCCTTTCACTCACTCGATTTCTCCAAAATGATGTCACATTCCAATTTGATGTGCTTTGAAAGATTGATTTCATTGAACTCAAAATTTGTTTTACATCTTCCCCGATAATCCAACACCCAGATCAGTCCTTACCCTTTTAGTTGATGTGTGATCCTTCTGATTGAGTTGTTAGGGTTGTTCGTGGTCAAAGAAGAGTTAAAATTCATTATGTCATCAATTTTACCACAAAAAAAATAGAAGAAAATCAAAATCACTACACTGTGACTGATAATGAACATTTAGTAGTGGTTTTTTCCATAGATAAATTTATGTCCAATCTCTTAGGTTTCGACATCAACATCCTCACATACCATTATTCTATAATAATCTTACTCAAGAAAAGTGATTCCAAACTATGGTTAATAAGATGAATCATAATTATCCAAGTGTTTTACCTTGAAATCAATGATATAAATATAAAAGAAAACACTATGGAAAATCACCAAAGTAGAATTTGTAATTCTTATCATTCAGAAATCATTGATCCTAAATTCACCATGGAGCACATTTCAATCTCTCACTCCAAAAATACCATGGTATGATCTGATTGTAAATTACATGGTTTTTGGAGTTTTTCCTAAATTTTTTTCAAATGAACAAAAAATGATGTTGAAAAGTGATTCAAAATACTATTTTGGGTATGATAATAGACATTGGAAAATTAGGGCTAGCATGGTAATCAGGAGATGAGTTGATAATGATGAACATACCTCCATCTTATAATTATGTCACTCACTTCCTTGAGGTGGCCACATTAGATCACAAAGAACCTCCTAAATTTCCTAGACACTATTTTTTTGGTCTTCACTATTGAATGAATCAGATGAGTTCTTTCATCATATACATCATTCCTATAGTTTGGTCATAATTTCCAAAAGAAAGGTAATTCCACAAAATCCTTTAATTGTATGTGTGATCTTCAATGTTTGGGGCATCAATTTCATGATACCATTCCACATTCTACTGAATTCTCATACAATCTTCTTGCAGTAGATAATGATTCTAGGTTGGAAGAGTCCAAACCCATTATAATGGATGTTTCACATATTGTCAGTGAGTTTATATAAACCCAAGACTTCCAAATAGTTGGAACTCCTCGTGCATTGATCAGTGACTTAGGAACCCATTTTTATAATAGAACTATCGAATCTTTTTTGAAAAAGACTATTGTTTTAAAAAAAATATCAACTTCATATCACCCCCATAAAAATGGTATGAATGAACTTTCTAATAGATAATTCAAAATTGTTCTTGAGAGAATTGTTTATCCCATACTGAAGGATTGTCAAGATAGGCTTGGTGAATCGCTTAGGGATTATCAAACTACCTATAAAACACCCATTGGTATGTCTACTTTTTTGATATATTGTGGTAAAGAATGTTATATTCCAGTTGAAATCCAACATAAGTCATTTTGGGATGTGGAAACATGAAAGTTTTATTTTGAATAATCTCGTGATGAATAATCATTGTAATTAGCTAAACTAAAGGAGCTTAGACTTGATTGTCGGTAGAATTCTAATCTCTATACAGAAAAATCCAAGGAACTACATGATAAAATCATCCTGAGAATGGGTTTTCATGATGTTGAAAAGGTAATGCTCTTCAATTCTTGATTTTGGATTCACCCAGGTAATTATAATTTTCGTTGGGATGTTCCTTTTTTTATTACAAATGTTTACCCATTTGGTGCAATGCAAATCAACAACCCCTCTTCAAAAAGGAAATTCACAATTAATGGACATTTGTTAAAGCATCACCATTGTAGAACTCATCTCGAGAACCTCCTTAACATCCATCTAATCCAAAACATCCACCAAACCACCACTGTAAGGAGATGAAAACCCACCAAATACAAACCAAGGGACCTCTCTCCCTTTACCACTCCCTCTCTTACTCTCTTCCCATCTTTCTTTTTAATCCTCTCTTTTTCATTTTTTTACCACATCCTTTATCAAACCCTTTCTTTTTAACTTTCTCTTTTGTGTGGGTGTGTATTTTAAAAAAACACTAAATACTAAAAAACAAAAAAATAATAATAATAGAAAAGTGTCATACCTACGGACCATCCATTTTTTGAAAATTTTTCCAACCATTTTGGGGTGTTAAAAAGACGTGTCTTCATCTAAAATATTTTTTATTTTCTTCATGACTTTGGATAAATAATCATGTAAAAAATTCATAAAAAAATTGAATGCTCAATTTTTTATTTGGAAAATTATTTTCCCCAGTTGTGAGGTGTAATATTAGCTTTCATTCCAATGTCACCTATGGCCATCTTTTCACAATGTGTGATTTTCACCCTCGATTGTGACTCTTGATTTTGTGGACCTTTGAGCTGAGTTTCCTACTTTGGTGTGTATTATTATGGAAGATGCATTTTTTTAACCACAAGAGTATCAGAATAGCCAAATAGCCTCCCATTTCCCTTACATAAATCACCCTATTAAGGGCCCCTTTGAGCCTTTGAAAACTATTTCATTGATAGGCACATTACAAGCCAAATACATTGTCCCACTCAACATCAACATTGATTCCCATTTAAATATTTATTTTAATTTTTGTGTGGGGGTAATAGATTTCATATTCGGGTGACATTTTATTGATCTTCAACATGTTATCATATGCTTGAGGGAAAGTATGCATTTTAGTGTGGGAGAGATTTTGTCATTAAGGGTGTTTTGGCGAATGTATTTTCATTTATGAAATCTTATAAATGTTATTGAATAGTTTTCAATAAAATGAAAAACATGAAAAAATATAAAAAATGGGTTGGGTCTTGAGGGGGTGAAAAATTACACTTCCTCAAGATTAGATCTTGTTATAACTATTATAATTAGTGTCATGTGGAGATAAAACATGGTTTGGGAGTTGAGTATGTGATTTGTTTCAAGTTCAACTTTAAAAAAAATATTAAAAAAATTAGAGTAAAACAACACTTAAATTATATATTCTTATTTCATTTGGAGATGTTTTTTGTTTTTTAGATATTTCTTCTTTTTATCCCCTTAAAATTTTCTTGGTCCTTTATATCTTTCTTCACAAAATTATTCCATTGTAAATATCTGTTTCAATTTCCCTCCATTTTTCATTTTAAAAAAGTTCATTGTTTTACCCATGATGATGTTTTACCCTTCTCCACTCTCTTGTACATTATATTCCTACCGTATCATAACCACAAGAAAAAACAATTAAAAGACTTGTTGATTCTTGTAAAAATAAAGATAGGAAATGAAAAATGGGAGCTCTTATAAACAATAGGATTTTCACTTTTGGTTAGTGAATGAGTGAACCTCTAGAAATAAATTTATTTCATGCTGAGCATAGTGAGTTTTCAGTGAATACATTTTCTATTTTAAATTTGGGAATGAAAAAAGATTTTTTTGGAATATTATTTCGGTAATCAATTTTGGTGGAATTAAATATAAATGAGTGAAATGGTCTAAACCTCTCTTTATTGGGGAATAAAAATTTTTAATATTTACTAGTGAGTGAGAAATATTTAGTTGTGTTTTTTTCACATGAGGAAATGCACAAGAATATATGAGAGGGAGTTGATTTTATTCATTTATTAATAAATATTTGTATACTTCCTTTAGTAAATTTCTTGTAAAAGTTCATAATTGGTCTGAGATACTCATGTTTTAATACTAAATATAATTTTTTTAGAGTTATTTGAAGTTGTCTAATTGAGTCAGTTTTCTATATATATTAGAAATATCACCCTACTTATAAAAATTGAAGGGATCATTTTTTGTAGGATTCCTCATTCAATTTCCAATAGTTCATTGGAAGGGATATTTGGATAATTCTGTGATTTGAAGTGTCATATGGACCACACAAGAATTCCCATAGAATATTTGATTAAAATGTACCAACCATGAAGATTGAATTACTGGGCTCCATCCAGATGTCCAAAAGCATTGATTCTCCTACAATGGTTGGGGGACAATGAAATTAATCTTAAATAATAATTTCAAGTCCCAAATCCAAATAAAGGTCCGAAATAATGAATTTAAATCAAGCCAATAATTCTATCTAGGAATTGAAATCAGAACACCATTAATGATTTTTCTCTAGATATATACATTAATTCAAGCTGATTTTATTCATTGTGCAAGGTATGAGTTGATAATGATTTGGTAATAATGAATTCTTTTTTGTGAAAAGAGGTTTTTATTGTGCTTAAAATTAGAATAAAATTTAATTTTTTATATTCCTTAGGTTTATATTTTTTACAGAAAATTTTTCAGAGTTGTTAAAAAAGAATTTGACAGTGTCATTAATGGATGCATGGGGTTGCATGGATTTTTATTTTTTGATTTCTATTGAAGGTGTGTGTTGGGTGTGTTCTCGAACATTTTTTTAAGTTTCCTGATGAGTATATATTATTATTCTAGGTTTACAATGAGCTTAAAGACTTCCAAAGAGAAGGTTCCATATCAAGTTTTATGAGGTTGTTAAAAGAAAAATTGGGCATTAGTTCTACTCATGAGTATGATGTACCTGTTACTCATCCACTTTGTGGATAGGAAACTTTTATACAGAAGAAAACATGTAAGTTATATATGTCCATTTTCTCAAATTGTGGACTTTATCCAATGCATGGGAACAATAGAAAAGGTGTAGTTTCTGCTGAGAAGATTGAATATGCAATTTTGAAGCGACTCTGAGGATTTTTTGGGCTCTTTTTTAAATTGTATTATTTTGTATATATGTTTTCATTATATTGGCATTTTATTCACTAATTTAACATGTTGGGTTTCCATATATATTAATATTAAATTAGGAATAATTTCTTGACGCATCATATTTGATATCCTGCATAGTATTTATTGTGGTGCTTTTTATCATTGTCCATATGTTTGGAATACATGATATACAAATATCTAATTCTAATTTTTTTGTTGAATCATAACATGTTGGGTGATATTTAATGTGATAATTAATGTGATGTACCACTAGGTAGGAGGGTGAGGGTGAGAATGTTCTACACATTTAAAATTTATAATCAAATTAAATTTTTTTCTATGAGTTTTGAAATTCAATATCCTCTTAGACTATATTTCTTATTCATAATCATATGCAATGGAAATAATTGGAAATTAATGGAACATTGGTTTTCATATAGCTCACCAACAATATTGGTGACTATATTTTTTATTTCTCAGTCCTATCCAAGACCAACATTTTCCACTGTAATCAATCAAAAACTAAAAGTGGTATGAGAAGGTATCACCTCATAACCAAAAAATAATACTCCAAAGTATGTGTTTAGTGTTGATTTAATCCTTTGCTGAATCATTCTATGATCATTTTGAAAAAATGCCACTAAATCATGTGATAAAAATCATTTATTGGTGGGGTTTCAAAAACATTTCTAATTGACTTAGTGGTGGTTTTATATAATACGGAAAATCAGGTAGAGGCTAGTTAAATATTCACTAAATCATTTCATGATGGTTTGTTTTTTATTCATTAATTTAGTATTTTGTTATTTTTTAATTAATATTTGAACTTTTTAATTTTTTATTTTTTATTATTATTGGTTACAATTATTATTTATTAGTAATATTTAATTACTATTTATTATATACTATTTATTTACATGCACGTGTACAGGCCATGCATGATTATGTTATCTATTATATGCTAGAAATTTGTGGTGGTTAAAATTTGAACCATTTACCCATTGGTTATTTTGAAAATATTTTGCCACACCAACACACATTTCATGTGGTGAGTAAAAAGAATTTAACATACTTATATAAATATCGATCAAAAAAATAATTAAGACATAAAAAATTAATATGAACTAAATAATTAATAATTAATAATCAATAATTAGTAAATGATAAATAAATAATAATTAAATAAATATATAAATATTACGATAAAAAATAGTTAATAGTAAATAATTAATAATTAATAATAAATACTAAACAACAAAAATTTAAATTTAAATAAGAAATAATAATTAGTACATAATACATACTTAAATAATATATAATATATATGTAATGAATAAATAATAAATCAATAAAAAAAATTTACATATGACAAATAAATAATAAATTAATAAATAATAGATAATAAATAATAAATTATGAAAAAAATTATAAATATATCAAGAATATATAATTACTAACTAATAAATAATAATTTAAAAATATATTAATAATAAATTCGTAATAACTGAAATATAAATTAATAATTAATGTATAAAAAATAAATAAATAATAAACACGCAAATAAGAAAATATATAATAAAATAATAATGAATAATATACAAATAAATAAATAAGATGTTAATAATAAATAATTTTATAATTATTAATTTATTAATTAATAATTAATATTTTATTTATAAATAATTAATAATTAATTTTTAAATAATAAATAAATAATAATAAAAATTAAAATATATAAAAAATAAATAATTAAATAATATATATTAAATAAGTATGAATTAAATATACAATATTTTAATTGTAAATAATGAATTAATAATTATAAGAAAATAACAAATAAGTAATAAATAATAGATAATTAATAATAAATAATAAATAACAACTAAATAAATAATAATTAATATGTCAATTATAAATTAACAATAAATAGTAATAAACAATAAATTAAAAATTAAAAATTTATTCATAATAATTTAAAAAATATATGTCGTAATATATATTATATATGAAATAATAAATAAATATCAAAAATTAATTCAAGAATAATTTATCAATAATCAAAAAATCAATAGATAATAAAGAAAAAATAAATAAATATTGAAATAATAAATATTAAGTGTGTAAATGTTTTTATAAATATATATACATATTAAAAATTTACAGAAATATAAATAAACACACATAGATATATAATTTTGTTTTAATATATATATATAATCAAAAGTAAATATATATATATATATATACAGATATAAGATAAAATATTATATTAACATAAATATGTATAAATAAATTTACATGTATATAAATATAAAAAAATATTCAATGTATATATATATATATTAGACAATAAATCACTAAAATTTAGAAAACCATGATTATTAAAACTCCATTTGATCAATAAGTATGTAAAACAATGGAACAAAACCACTCAAAACATAAAAAGAATATTAAAACACAACTCAATTTAGATGAAATTCCATCAATGTTTCAAAAATAATTGTATCAAAAATAGTGTAGTTTTGGAGGCATTACATGCCTCTTGACCTCAAAAATATATTCATTATGGTCCCCCATATTAACATTGCATAGATTTTATCGCATGCCATAATTTGATATATGGTTGAGCCTAAACGAACACCTGTTTATGAAATTAGTGTTGTTTGAGGTTTAAGTTTGATTTAGAAAATTTTTTAAAACTATAATATATAACATTCATTTAATTATTAAAAAATTAATTTCAAATGTGTTTTTATATCAATTCATAATTTTGATTTTACTAGATGTGAAACAAAAAAGAAATGCTCAGATCAATAGTTATGGTCATTCGATGTTGAATTATGAATTTCAAGTCGTTAAAGAATTAATTTAAATTTCATATTATTATTAAATATTAATTATAAATATATATTAATTAGCACATTTTAATTAATAAATTTTATTTATAATAAAAATATATTATAGTATATAATAAAACATAAAACAGAAATTAATATTCTATATTTTATATTTTCATCATTTAATTTATAGGTGTTTTGACAAAATGCATAGTGAAATTGATGATGATTCTAATAACCAACCATTAAAAATGAATTTTATTAAAAAAATTAAAAAAACAAAATAAATCACTTTTAGCGGAGGTTTTAAAAACTCATGCACAACTTTTTATGAATATTATTTAGTGAACCTTTTGAAAACCACCAATAAAAACCCACCATGATATATGCTTTTTAATGTAGTGAATGATTAAACGAAATTATATCACATGATAATAAGTTATACTAGTTTCCAATATTTAAAAATTTTACTACCAAACAAATTTAGTAAGAAAACCTTTACTCCAAATTAGTTCATCAGTAAAAGTTGATCTTTTTCTAAGCCTCTTGATTATATATAATCTATTTCAACTCACTATCAATATTTCTAAAACATAATCATTTGGATCATGTTATTCTAAAATTTTATCTTATTTTCTTTTTAAATAATGAAATCATCTGTAAATTAGTTGCTTCTTCCACAACTTTAGTTTTTTCTAAAATCAATGACATTCTACATCAAATAATAATATCTTTTATAACATAAAATTATAGGTCTCTTTCTATAAAATTTTAATGAATTACTAATAGAATGATCAGAATTAACTCACTATTTATATAAACAACCACACTCTAATAAATATAATATTTGATCACCCTATCTTCACCCTTTCAAAATTACTAGTCAGCCACCATTGACACTTTTATATAATATGGAACCTAAATTGATCAATGTGTCATGAAAATTTCAATTTCAATGTTCTTCAAGGATTCCCCCAATATTGGTGAAAATATTGATCTTAACTTTGTGTGTTTTATATATTTTACATCCAACTCATCATCATAAAAATTACTTTTCCTTCATATAGATTATATTAAAATTCTCTTAGCATCATCAGGTTATTTCACTTCTTTAGAAATTAAGTAATTTTTACAGGAACTATATTATTTTTGTACTTCTATTTCTATATCTATATTTAAACATATATAATTTTTATACATTGAATAATATAAATAAATTATGTTAATCGTCATGATATTTTGGTGAATTATATTTTTCCCTAATACATTATTTTAGGTCTTTGTTCTATAATATAATCTTTACATCTTCACATCTACTCAACTTATGATTATAAAAACATCTTTTGAACACACCTTTTTTAAATCTTAAATTCCTATCTTTTGGATTATTGAAAATAATAAATTTAATATCACGAAACACACTCCATTTTATACTGGAGAACTATCTTTTATAACAATGAAAAATCAGCCTGATTCATTTATATTGATGAATTCACCGAATGAAATATATTCTATTAAATTCATTCCGATTTTGGATTAGTCAAATTAACATGTAATACAATAGTACATTGTATTTCTATTAACCAACTTGATAAACATTATAGACATCGTCAACTTATTCCACACATCATAAGACTTTCTAGCTTATTTTTCGTCAACTATCTTCTATACCTTATAGAAACCATCATGCTCATCATTTAAATTAATTTTCATCCTAATTTATAACTATATTAGTAATAGATTATTCACTCCCCCATTTTAAATTGTAAATATAAGTAATCTTTAATCAAATATCATTCTAAAATACCAATGATATTTTCTAGTTTGAAGAACAACATAACATCATTTTTTATAACCTCTAGAAATCTTATAAAACCCTCTACATATCATGAAATAAATGAAAATTTTATAAGAAAAAACTATTACTGTGTATCTATGTTTGACCCAAGTATTTTTCATATTCCTCATTCCTTGTGACACCTATAATTTCAAAGAGATTCCAAGACATTAACATTTCTTAACTCCTAATAAATTATCACACATGATGAATATATTGCATACCAACTTAATATTATTTGATTCATCAATTTATACATGCTTTTTTAAACGTAATGAATACTATATATATGAAACATTTGAAAAATAAGACATATTAAATAGAATCTCATTATTTATGGTACAATAACATCATAATTTCTAAACCTCATCATCTTCAACCATAACTCAGCTACAGAAGTTACAACATTATTTAATGGATGTAATTTTTAATTTCTAGAATAAGTGTAACATTATGATGTAGAATAAACAGAAATCAACTAACATCCTTGAGAATTAGACTGCCAAAAATAACTTCGATATCTTAAACAATACCTATAAAATATTCTCATTTGTTCACTTGATAAAAAAATGACACACAAAATTAATACATTAAAAATTCTATTTTTTCATTAATCTACCTTATTGGATTTGTTTTCATCATCAATAACTCTTTTTAAAACAATAAAAAATATCATTAAAAATACAAACACCTTTTCACCAAACTATATCACTTATCAAAGAGAATATTCCAAACACCACACTACTAGATATGTCTATGTTTTCAATAAAATTTCATTCCTCAATGTTAAGAAATTAAATATCAATGTCATTTTTATGTTCCCCTACTCAATAAATGAATTTAACATTTCACAAAAACATAAATAGAAACAAATTTATTTTTAAGAAATATATTTTAAAGATTTTCATGCTTGATTTTGATATTTTTTGTAATTCTATCCCCCTTTAATAAAATAAAAAGTAATGATAGGAAACCCTATAAGTTCATTAAATTATTGTAGAAGGATGAACATAATGTTTTTCCTTATCTTTTGAAATATTTTTAAGGAATAAATTTAATAAATTTATCTCAAATATATTTTTATATAAATATATACGAATATAAAATTTCCATTTTCAACATTACACCGAATGAAATGATAATTTATATCTATTTTTTTGGATCTAAAGTGTTGGATTAGGTTCATTGATTAATTAACTTTACTATGATTTTCATATGTAATATTCAATGAATTCTCAATATTCACATTAAAATATTATATTTATACATTCAACCACAACATATGTGTACAATCATTTTTTTAAGTAGTATATTCAATATGAAATATACTAAAATTCATAGAAAACATTTTCATATTATGCTTGATTAAAAAAATTAACTAAAAAATAATGTTTCTTTTTATGTTGATATTGAATAGTTGTAAACTCATGACCAATAAATATTAAATATAAATAGAAATTTCACTTTTGATCTTCTTCTAATATTTAAAATAAATTCAAAATTACATTGATATATTTGAAAATCTTCTTGGTTTCAAAAATGTGTGATTTATTTTAAAAAAATGTAATTATGCTTTTATAATTTATGTATAAGTTTATATCAACATATAAATTAAATAAAATTCAATTTTTTAAAAAATTATAATGTTCAGATTATGAGGTTTAATCCTCCTTTTTAACCCATATACGGTTTTTTATATTTCACAATATAGAGCCATCACTATCAATATATAACATTTCATTTTCTCAGTAAAAAACTCCTCAAGATATCAATTCAAGAATTTAAAATTCATATCCATATGATAAATGGTTTAGTGAAAGTGAGTTGAAACTACTAGAAACATTATGATATATTTACTTCTTATAGTAGGTGAAATGGATTCATTAAATACGATATCCTCTACCTTTGAATAACCATCAGAAAATAATAAGGATTTATTAAATATGATAACACATTTTTTGATGAGATTATTTATGAAAACCAATTTAATTCCAATAAAATTTGTTCCTATTGTTCTTGGAAGAAGATCCAGGGTATCATTTTATAAATAAAATTCAAATCTTCATTTTTATCATTCATCTAGTCCTATGTATCAATAGATTATAAAACATATTTTATATCATCCTTTAATATAAGCATTGTTTAATTTTGAATCATTATATTCTATCTGCTCTATATTAGATCTTCTTAACACACACTACATTTTATAGATATCAAATTCATAAATATCTTTTAAAATTTAATATTTTAAACATCAAATACACTTCCATCATCACTTGACTATTTATAGGAAGTGTTACCCTAAAAAATTTTATGATCATATTCCGTTTCACAGACCATTTTATAATATTCGTTTTCACTTCAATTAACTCATCAACATCATATTCAAATACATCTAATAAACTTGATCTATTTTAAATAATATTCAAAATGTAGTAATCAAACAACTTTTTTTTGGAATTTACTGATGCACATGTAACGCCATATATTGATATATATCTCCTAAATACTCATTCCTAAAATATTCATCACATTATCCTAAATCATGATTTTTAATCTTCATTAAATATGGGTTAAAAAAATTTGAATTATTTCACAGTACATTTAATCTTACACGTATTTCTTAATGATTCATTGTTGATTCTAGTCTAGAAATAAATTTTATATTAATTTAAACACTTATTCTTATGGATTTTCTCAAGAAGAATTTTGAGAGTTTATATTCATCCTGAATAGTCCATCCCATCTCAAATAAACATGTTCTTTTCCCATATATGAATACATTATACTGGGTTGTATAAGGATCACTATACTAATTTATAATCACATGTTTATAAAGATATGTTTATATTAAATAAATATAAACACCTCCTATTTATTTTCTGTCAACTAGTTAATGTAATCTTCCATTTAATTCTCAATATATATTTTATATATTTTATATATCTCTTTGTGTTCATTATTATGTTTCGAAAACACCACATTTTTTATTCCTCTGAAATCATCTATGATATTATCATATATAAATTTTAGAATTTAAATATCACAATTTCTGTATTCATTTATTAGATGTCAATATAAATCAGATTTTATAATCTCAAGAGGTCTGGTAAATAAATATCATCACTTTTATCACTTCTATGTACCATCTTCCACATCTATATTATTTCTATGATGAAATCTATTAATCGTTAAAATTTATTTATATCTATTAATACATCATTCTCTATGAATTTAGCAAAACTTATTTAAAAAATATGGACAATTATTTAATGCGACATTTTTCAGAACTAAAACTCAAATAAAATGTGTAATCTGTATCACCTAAAAATTCATTTAAGTAACCCTTTATTTATTATTTTTAATCATGATAATTGTTTGGCTGAGGTTGGGGATATTTTGGAGGATATTTTAATTGATTATGTGGCTTTTATAAATGTTCATGGTTAAAGTAAAATTAGTAAAAACCATGAAATTACTATAGAAATCATCAAAGATGAAATAGGGGATACTAGGTAGGTGAAAATTTAAAAGCATGGTTTTTCCATACTATGAGAACACCTAGAAGATACTATTCCATGTAAGGAAGATGTATTATAAAGGGTTGTAAAATGGTTTATCTAACAGTGTGTCCAAACCGTGAATATTTTTTCTTAAGATTGACAATGATGCATAGCCAACATTCAATTTTCATAACCCTATGAATAACCATGGGTGGTTTACAAATTAGATCCTCAAAATATGGATGTGGCTCATGATTAGCTATAAAACTCTTATGTTTCCTGATTTTGAACCCTAATAAATTTTTCTTTTTTTAAAAGGTTTTTAATCTCTCCCCTTCGGTTGAAATGAAATATTGAAGCAAATATTAGTGTGTTGAAGCTCAATTTCTTTGGTAAGACTTCGTTTTTTGTAGTTTTCCTGAGATATTATTCTTTTACCTCATTGTAATTCTTAATTATAGTCTACTATGGAAATATATATGTAAGGGTTTCTATTCAAATTGGGTTGAGATATGGCAGTGTTGATGTTAGGGAATGAGTTATATGGTACTCTTTTGGATATTCAACCTAGTTTTGTTGAAGTTTTCATGTTATTCTCATTTGTCTGATAATTCCTGAGGTACCTGGATTCAATAATGAATCCCCTTATGAGGTTATAATTTCTTAGTTTGAAATATTTAAAATATTATGTAATTTTTTTGTGAACATTTGGTAAAAATTATTATATAAGGAGTCATTAGTGATGATTTTTGGATCTGTGGATTGGTAGAAATTGGCTATCTAAATTGGTTTGTTTTTTAGAATTTTATAATGTATATTTTAAATTATTGATTTTTTTTAATGGAAATGGGTTTTTTCAATTTTTTTCAATCAAATAATATTATTATTGAAATAAATTGTAATGGTTTGTTTGAACATGTTTTTTGAAACATGGCTTCTGTAAGTTCAAGCTTTTGATATGATCGTGATAAATGGGATTGTGCCATTGCGGTACAAAGGGACACAACCTTGGAAAAGTGGAGTCTTCAACTAGGGAAGAAAGATATTTATTACTTTCAAATGGATTATTAGATATATAAGAATAATCTCATGAGAATGAAACTCTTAGTGAAGCATGCATGGGTGGGAGTGTGTGTAATTCAGGTAATGGGTACACCAAAAAGAAATGTTGAATGATTCGAAGAATTATTTGTTTGTTTTCCTTTAATATATTTGGTATGAAACTATTTGAATTACTATATATTTTTGATCTTTTTAAAATGTTTTTTTATAAATTTTTAAATATACATGTGATAACTTGATTGATCCTCATCGTGTGAGTCGGGAAGTAATTTTGGGAAAACCCACTGAGTTTCATTACTGACCATTTATTTGGAAATTTTTTTCTTTTACTAATACTTATTTCGAGAAATAGGTAATGGTAAACTATCACAATTATTTAATGGTTCTTTATGATACATGGGCATGGATTTTGGATTTAGAAAAATTATTATGTTTTAATTTTTAGATTTGTGTCCTTGGAGTCCTTGATTTTTTTGATATAGTATTCTAGTGTGGTACTCTAATTTTGGTTATAGTGTAGGTTTGTATTGTTTTATTTTAGGATTTATAGTGAGTCTTGTTATGTTATTACATTCATCATATAGTATTTTTGTATGAGTTACTTTTTGATGTTGTTTTTTTTCAAATAAGGAAAATTTCCCCCAAATGTTTTAATGCCCTTGGAATTTATTACCGACCTTTGGAACATTTGGGATGTCATTTAATGCCAAGTATAAATTAATCCTTGAATCAATAAAATTAGGAGGGGTGGGATGTCACAAAATCTGTCAAATTGTTCTAGCCCAAAATTTAAAGAGTAATCAGTCTTGTTCATCCCTTATATGTTATGGGATAAGTGGTTTTTGTTTTTTGGTCTTGGAGATGGAAATAATTCCAGTTAGTGCTTGATATAAAATGGTTGGAAGGATTAGTATATTTAGTCCCTGAAATGTAGAGCATAAAAATATGTAGGTAGCCATTTTATGGTGAACATCAAGATACTAGTATTTTGGGTACGTAAGTGTTTCAGAGACACTTATAGGAGACATAATATCATTTTCATGGGTTTATCCAATGAGATCATCATGACATGAATTATAGAAATTTACTCCCACATGGAGTTAATAATTCGTTTTGAGTAATGATTAATTATTTTGATGCAACAGTAATCATATTTTAAAAGTTTTTATGATGTTCATAGATGTGATATTTTGAACGGGGAATTGTTATGGTATTTTTAAAATTGGTTGATTTAAAAAATTATGGTGCAATTTCCAAAAAAGTGTTGGAAATACTTATTGAGATAATTGTGAGGTGGTATAATTTAAATTGTGAATTTTTTAGTATCTAGAGAATAATACATATGCAGTTTTAATGTATATAAAAAATGAATCATAGTAGGCATTATAAAAACCAACTAGAAGAACATGTTGTGCATGTGGTTTCACCTTAGCCACAGGTGAACCAACTACTAGTTCAATGTATTGTCCAAAATTTTCAGGCTATGTATAGAGGAAACTTAATGGACGGTCCATGAAAATGGGATTATTATATGATGTTACATAAGTATAATCTACCCATATTTTAGGGTTATTCAGAATCATATGAGGTAGAGGTGTGGCTGAATAGAATGAAATGAATGATTGATTTCATTGGCACACCAGCAGATCTGAAAGTCATGTTGGTGATGTATATGCTAGAGGATCATTCATGCCAATTGAGGGATTTACCGGTTTAGGATAAATTATACCAAGTCCTTTCATCGTAGGATTTTAAATAATTGTTCAATAACAAATTATATCCTAATAAATTTACGATTACAAGAACGATATAATTTTTCAACCTAAAGAATAAAAACCTCTCTGTAGAATCAAATGTAGATATATTCATGAATTTAGTCTACTTTTCACCTGATGATCCTACAATTTCTTCGTTGAAGGAACACATCACATAATTAGTGCTATGGAAGGATATTTTCATATAAATTTACTTTCTTTATATAATGGTTTCTATAGAGATTTTATGTAGAGAAACATTGGTTGAAAGGGACATATTATGAGCTGTAGGTGGAGGATGCATATTGAAAACAATAAACAATTGTTTGTATGCCATTAGGTGGTTGAGAATCCCCTATTTCTAGGTTTTGGGGATAACTTATAATCAAATAGTTGGATCTATGAATCTTCATCCATGGTCCAAGAGTAACACTTTATGTTTACAATGTGGTTCATTCGACAATATTAAGTGAGAGTGTATGACTCCACCTATAGAAAGACATAATTACAACATGAAGGGGTTTATTTAGATATATTTTCATAGTTATCAAATTTCAGGTGTTGGGGATACTTATAATGTGTCATAGAAATCATATGCTATGATTAGATGATGGAAAAAGAATAATCCTTGTCAATAGAACTTAGTTGACCCTGGTGATTCTAATAAAAACAAGATTCCTTAAAAAGGATTATTTTCTACAATTTTAAATGAATAAAAATAGATCCATATTTTTTAAAATATAATTTAATAATCATGAAACAACATCCCTTTCAATAAAGAAATCTAATTTCATTAATTTATAGGAATATAATTCTGAAGAGGTTTCAATAAAATCACAAAAGGGTTACAAAAAAATTTCAAGCCATTAAAAAAACAATAAACCAAGAATCCTATTTATAATAAATATTATTTAAGATAGAATCTTCCTACCTATAAAATATAAGGGAAAACAAATAACTACACAAAAACTTCTAAAACCTTACTTAACACTCCAAAAAAAAATTTGTTAAATATTTTACCTAAAAAAAAGATATATCATCATGATTGACATCTCAAAAGAAATACCTATCCCCAACATTGTATATCTATGATTCTATGAGAAAGTAGGAGAAGAAAAATAAAAATATGACGAAGAACATGAAAATTCCAAAACAAATCGGGCATCCAACACAATATTATTCACCTAGTGATCACACTAAAATAGAACAAAATGGTATATCTAGCATTTATAGGAAAAGGAATTTGAGTTATGAGCAATTTAAGAAAAAAGATGTATTTCTTAGGTAAACTGAATTAGATCCCAATTTTTTGGAACAACTATTTTAATAGTGCTCTGTTTTGAAAACTTTTTAATACTTGTGAAAGATCCACTACCTATAAACACACCTCACACAATTGGATCATGCCGTTCATAATCCCTTTTGTTGGCCACGTTATACCCCACTACCCGTCATTTCATATTTGGTCCTTGAAAGCCACAAAGTCTGGCCAAACCATGTTCCTAATCATGTACCAAATTAGTGACCATAGTTTTAGTTGTACAATTAATTAATGTATTTTCAATATTTTTATAATCCATTCATAATCATGCCATGACCCCAAAAATAATTCTAAAGAAGAACACAAAAGAAATATATAATAAAAAATTAATAAATCGTCATTTACCTAAAACTGATGGTGTTAAATTCTCCCAACTATTATCCCTTATATCCCCTAAAATTAGATAACCACCCTTGTTCTGAAATAGTATAGGCCACTGCCTCTTTATTTCCTACTCACACTCCCATGATTCCTCCAAAATCTGACCTTGTTTCCATAAAACTCACACTATATATATATGATTTCTTATTATATAATAATTCACATTGCCTATCCACAATCAATATAGGCACACAAACCAATGTGACATCCATCCATAACACAATGTGATCTAATCAAATCACATGGTTAGGATCTGAATGTATGTTCTTAAATTGAGATATATGGAACACATTAAGAATTGAAATGAACATTGGTGGAAAATCCATGAAATATTCCTCCTCAAAACCCCAGTCATGTATCTTAGAAGGGAATATATATAAAGGAGATAAATCTCCCGCTTACCAAATTGATATTGCCCAAGACCTGGAGATATTCTATAAAACATTAGATAATTACCAAAAATGAAAATGGTCTTGAATAATGTTCTGTGTATGATTTATGGTGATTCTAAGACATCTCTATTCTCTTTATAATCAATTGAATATTATCCACTAGTTTTTGTAGATATATTGGACCAACTAGTGAAGTATCAACTCTTTCCATCCAATAATGTGTAGAATGAAAACGAAACACATAAAATTCTTTAGAATGTGAAATATGTATCAGGGTTTGATATCTATTGTTGTATGAGAACCCCACTAATGGTATGTTCTCCTCCCATGAGACAAGAAAATCCATTACATAGTCCCTAAGAATGTATGGAATATTTTTTTCATCCTTCTATATTGTGAATTTTATTTTAGGATGATACATCATGAGCATATTCATCTGAGACCAAATGGATTTCTGTAATAATATCCAAAATAATATGTAAACATAAAATATCTATTTGATAATGTTCAAATAGTAACTTGATTTCTGGTTACCAATTCATATATATAGATTTATGACAAGTCTCATACCAAATTAGATTTTGGAATAAGGATGAAATGGGACAAGATAGTGAGCCTATCCAATATCACTAACATGGATCCATTTTCTTAAACAATCTTTGGAAGAACTGTTAAAAATTCCTAGATATCTATAGCTATTTACAAATGGGAATTTTTGATGTCAACAACATGCCCACTAGACACTGGGGTTCTTCCATAAACTTTTGATAGTGAGGAATATCAAAACAAACTCATCTACCATACTATTCATTTTTTCCAACAAAAATTGTGTTTTCTGTACCTTATACATGTTATTTATTGCATGATGAACATCCTGTATCAAATGGTGTTAAGAATAATGTTGTTATTCCTATAAAGCCAAATGTATGACCATCCAAACTGAAATCCAAAAAACTGGTTTTCATTATATCTTCAATCCCTCAATGATCTCCCCATCATTATGTTTTTACCTCATAAAAACACATTCAGAATCATCTATTTGTTCTGATTTAACCATCTTATGAAAATTCAAATCATGATACACTGAATAGAAAACTTTATCTCTACCTCAGTCTTCATAATCCATGTGCATATTGGCTATCACTGAAATTAGCTTCCACTAATCTAAAGCCTCTATAAATAACTAAACATATGAATTACTGCTTAATGAATCTAAAATCTATTTGTCTTTAAACAATGTATAAATAAAATCAATGTAAAACATTTTAAAATAATCTAAAAATATTAATTTTCCTAAATTTTAATCTCTTTGTGGGAAAATGTGTTTCAAGTTCTTATGATCTGTGAACACAAAAAAAAATTCATTAAAGAGTTAATGACACCATGTATTCAACTCATGGACTATGATAGCTAATTCAAAATCATGTGTTGGATAGTTTTTCTCATGAAATAGTCACTATCATGATCCATAATAAACAACATGATCTCCTAGTATGAGATCATAATCTACCCCAGATCCCAATGTATCACAATACACTCCATAGCCTTGTTAGGATTTTGGATATATCAGGATCAATGCCTATTTATGTAAAAATTTATTCACTTGAAAAGATATATGATGTCCATCATTCCATTTAAATAGTGAAAATTTCCCTATGAAAAATGTTATTGGTGAAGCTATTCATGAATAGTCATGAAAAATTGTCGGTAATAACCATCCATGCCAAGGAAATATAATGTCTCAATGAAATTATTTAGATTTTTCTATGAGATTTCAATCATTATCTTTTATGTATCTATAGAAATTGATTTTTTTTTATATTAAATTCCCTAGGAAACATAAATATTGTATCCAAAAGTCACACCTTAAAATTTTCTCACATATACAACGATCCAACAAGATTCTTACCACTATCAAAAAGTGTTTTCAAATACTAATCCATTTTCCAAAAATATAATATTATGTCATGCAAAAACTCCAACACAATATATTTATGATATCATTGAAATATTTGATTCATCAATTCCATAAATAAAATTTTTTCCTCCGTAATACCAACCAGAATAACCATATACTCTTAATGTCCATATATACTTTTGAAAGCTATATTTAGAATAACAACCCTATGAACATATTTTTAGTGATATCCAAATTGTATGTAATTTTTTTGGAACCACTGGGCACCCGTCAATTGAGCAAATATATCATCAATTCCTAGAATATGATACTCATTCTTTTTCATAACTTGATTAATTTTATGATAATTAAAAAAAAATATTTCCATTCAAAATTTTTATATATAAATTTGTGCTACCAAAAAAGACATTCTACGATGAATGAACCAATTTATGTCAAACTCATTCAAATTGAATTTCAATTTCTATAATTTTTTTTCTTCCATATGATATGAAAAATTTGAGATTGGACTAGTCCATGGTAAGATATCAGTCACAAAATGAACATCTATTATGGGTGGAAACCCTCCGAAATTATCTTGAAAAGAATAAGGAAACAAATAGATTATTTTTGGAAAACATGTATTATAAATATTATCAACATATGACAACGTCAAAGATTCCTTGTGGAATGAAACAATTCCAACTGCTGGTGATAAAAATCCTTTTCCACTTGCCTTTATGTTCTGATCTCCTCTAATGTGATTCTCATCAACATCAGTAGTTTAAAAAATAACCCATTTAGTATAATAGTCGATGTGATATTTGAAATTTGTTAACCAATCCATACCTAATGTAATTTTATAAACACCCATCTCGAGTATAGATAAATCCCAAATCAATTCATCCCCATAATTTGTTATAGAACATGTTTTTCAAATAATTTCATGATATTTTTTTTTGTACAAGAGAACTTTATGAAATAAAATAAATGGATTCATATCAACGAGAAAATACAAAATATGGACATTATGAGTAGTAATATATTAAATAGATGAAATCATTTCAAAAAAATATTACATAAGGATAGAATTCAAAATTATCACACCCCTCATCATCTATGTTCTATGATTAATTATCAACAATCATTTTCCTAGATTTATAAATTACCCTAGTCTATAAAAATTACTATTTATTATCCTATTGGGATTTCACTGGTAGAGGAGTCAAGGTATTACTTGAATCACCATGGATCGATCAATTTTATCGATGAGAATTATTGTTCTACACTCACCCCATTGATGAATATGATGCATAAGAAGAATTAGATGTGTCCCCAACAGCCTACCCTAGAGCACCGTGACAATATTACCAAAGATTTCACATACATTTGCAATTGTGACATGATGATGGTGGGGTTGTACAACCTCCATTCATATGATCAAATGAACTACACTAAAAACATCCCAACAAAATCGTCGGTTGAAGAGTTAATTTGAAGGATACCATAGTGTTATTATGATATTCAAGACCTCCTTGAGAATATGTTTCCATCATCAACTTTTTTCTAAAATTAGATTCCACAATAGTTCCGATATGAATGAACATGTTTCCACCCACCTTGATTCCTGATATATCATTCTCTCCTACCATGGGTCTATTAACCACCTCTATATAATCTAATATATAAAGGATTAAAATATATAAGTGAATCTCTTGTTTCAACCCTAATTATAAAATGTGTATTTTCAAGGAAACACTTGCAGAAACACCAAATGAAATGTGGAATAAATTAATATTTTATCTACATACAATATTACTGATAGACTATCCTACATTAAAGTGGCAATTTCTTTTCTTATTGTGATCTGAAAATTATTAGGATATAATAGTTTGTTATGAAATTATTCAAAATCCTCCAATGTCATGCCTCGGTATAATTTTTCCCCAATTTATAAATCAAACCATTGGTCTACTGGATCAACATACATATATGATTCCATCATTACCTTTACCTCTTTATGGTGACAAAAAAATATAATATTAATTTCATACAATTTAGCGGAAATTCGACATCTTCTATCTGTAAATATCTGTAATGGATTGTTGGATTCTTCATTTGGAACAAAAAAATATCCACTTCTCTTGGTTATTCTGTTCTATTCCCTCTATCTACAACTTGAAAATCATAGATAATACTTTGGACTAACTATTTGTTCACATGTGGCTTAGGTGCAACTATATTTTTAATAGAATTTTCTAGCTTCCTTCTTCAACGCCTGCTCGTTTCCAATCCCTATATCCAAAAAATACATTTTAATATCATAATATATACAAATAAGGCTAGGTAATTTGAAATTTATCACATCACACATATCACAAACATGGAATTCCAAAATTTAATGAATCCATTTTCAATGTTTTTTGAAAATTCCAAAATTATTTTTACAAATAAATCAATTTTCAACTATTTAAAAAATAAAAACATTTCACCAAATCATAAATAATTAATCAAAATAGATTATTCAATAGTATTGGGATTTCATTACAATCAATATAATTCATTCCATTTTCATCAGCTAAACCCATGATGATAAGGTTTAAACTCCAAGAAGTGTCTCAAAATACTCATATTCAGAAAACTCTTTTGTAACATTATATTTAGCATAAATAGGTCAGAAATTGATTTTACAATATATATTTTTATTTATAAATATCCAAATATCTTATTACCATCTACACTCAATAACTACACATGAATTATCTTCCAACACCATGATTGAAGAAAATGATACCATTTGTAATGTCTCACCCCTCACCCATTGTATTGGGAAGATGCAGAGGTGCAACTAGCCTTAAGTGACACCCTGAAGACACCAATGAATTGAAAAAATGAAATTGGAACCGTAAGAAGTTGTGTGATGATTCTTACATTGAATTTGAAACAACAAATTCACAAGGCATAACCAAAAAAACCATTATCAAATGCATTAGTGCCAGGAAAAAAAATAAAACTCAATGTATAACCAAATGAATAATCATATCCTTGTACAATGTAGAATTCAGAATCCAAAAAATAAGGAAACTGATATACAAACTCAGATACACCTAACTTATTCATAGATACAACTCAACTAGTCATTCTCATGGAATCATAATGAATTAGTAAAAAAATGTGATACATTTCCTCCACCTGTGTCTTGTTATAAAACATCTTCAAACACACCAAAGTTCCATATTATGGGGTGAGTATAATACTCATTAGGAATTCCTTAATGAATTCATAACTCACACCACTAGGATTTAATAGTATATATATTTATATAAAATAGTTTTAAAAAATTTAAGTAGTTAATATCAAATCCAAAAACAATTTTCTAATCCAAAATAGTTTCCAAGGAAAGCAATCAAACATTTCTTAGAAAATAATTTATAAAATATCATTTGGTATACCCACTCTACACATACACACATTAAATACTATGTGATAGTTTTACACTCATGATTTGTATATCTTCGATATACCATGTCATAAAAAGGTAATAAATAATAGGTACCCCAATGGAACACACTAAATTCATAGGATAACCTCTAATCAAAAATAACTCATTCCAAACATGTATGTCAAAACCACATGCTAGTATATTTAAATAAATAATTTAATTTAATGAAAAAATATTCTAAAAATTTTACATGGATCAAAAATAATCCATAATTTCATAAAAATCATTTTAATATCGTGAACTGAATTCCCTTTCCTCTAAAAAAAAATTTCCACAATTTTGATGAAAAAATCACCATGATAGTTTCCATGAAATAACATAAGTTTTACACTAAAATTTCATGAAATTTAAAATGTTTTAAATAAATCCATAAATTTAAAATCAAGATGAGTTTATATATTTTTCATCTACCTCTAAAACTTAGGAAAAACAATTAATGACAGAATAACTTCAAAAACATTGCATGAATCTCCAAAAAAATTATTCAATATCATTCCCTTTAATCAAAAAATAAATTAATAATCATAATTGACATCATAAAACATATATCTATCCTCAAATGACTTTATATTTGATTCTGAGATAGGGAAGTAGAATAAATCAAGGGAAAATGATGATGAATGAGAACTTACTAACATGTCTGGGCATCTAACACACTCTGATTCACCTATGTATTACACTATGATAGAAAAGAAATGTCTATCCAAAATTGAAAGGAAGTGGAAATCGAGTTATGATCTATTTATGAGAAAAAATTGTTTAGGTTTTAATTTTAATAAGATAAATAAAATTTAGATCTAAATTCTTCATAGTGTATAGTTAGTGTATATGGTTTGAAAAAATGTGTGATAACCATGCATGATCCACTTCCATTAAACATACCTCGTATGATTGGGTCACATGGTTTTGAAAAATGTGTTCCCATGTTAATATACACCCACTATATATAATTTCATGGTTTTTACTAGTTTTCCACATAGTTTGGCCAAACTGTGCACCTAATCATGTGTTTACCAAATGCCCGCTGTTTCAGTTCCACTGTTTCTTATACTAGTTTCATGGTTTCTACTGAACATGATCATACCATGAAACTCCAACAAATCATTTAAAAATTTTAAAGGATCTCAGGACCTCCAAAAAAATATCCCATAAATTATATATACATAAAATAAAATATGTAAATGGTTGTGTACCAAAAATTGTGGTTCTACAGTATGAGTTTCTTTTATATCCATATGGAATAAGTTACTAATGGTTATTTATCCATTAGAAATGAATCTTTCATATTTTGAGCACCTAAAAATACATTATTTTTTCTTGAATTTAACTTTATTCCCATCATCAAATTTTTTCCTTATTATCAATTTTTCTATTGAATTCCCAAAAAAATAAAACATCCTTAGATTTAACTTTTTGAGATCAAATCTCAATAATACATATTCTAATGATTTTACAGAACAGTCATTTATAATGGTAAATTTTACATCATTTTTTGTTTTCATCAAAAAAATTATATCACATATCATATTTTATGAAAATTTTTTATAAACTATCCATGAAAAACCTTTTCAATTTTCATTCATTGTAAAATCTATAAGAATATTTTTTTCATCTTCCATTTCATAAAATTATTTAATTTTTAGTATAAATAAATAATCCATGAACCAGAGTGAAGCATTATATAAAATAATTACCATATTATTGAGAAATTAAATAAATATACTTCATGAATTCAAATCTATTTCATTTTGACTTGATTAAAAAATTATAATTCGAAAAAATTTCCTTCCATAAATATTTCCCCATATTTAGAAATTTTGTTAGTTTTATTTTCAGTTTTCTCCCAATAAATTGATATCTAATAAAAGGAAGTTATTTGTCGTAATAGATGATATAGTATGTGCTCCCAAAATTTCCAAAAAAAAATTCATTTTAATCTTGATCTTCTATATTGATATGAGTTTTGTTCTCTGAAATATTGTTGGTGTCCAACCATATTCCCTATTTTCTTTTCTGTTGGAATAGATAATAATTTATTCGTATGTTACTCTAAAATTCATTTAATGAATAATTCGATTCCAAACACATTTTAAAATTCAAAACATTCTATGATTTTGTTTATTAACAATCTCTATTAGTAAAAATTTATTACCTTATATGTTTTACAGTAGTATATTATACCTGATTTTTTTGGATAATAATATCAGTAGTTATAAATAATTCAGATCTAATTTATATAGTTATATTAAAATAGATATTTATACTATTCAAATTATTCTCAACCTCAACACGACATACGTGTATTTATCTAAATTATTATTACATTATAGAATGTTTTTCATTTCGATCATTTACTATCGTTCAATGCTTTGAAACCATCAACATGATATCTTAAATTTATTTAATTTTATGAAATTCTATTTTAAGGATAACATTATTTACATTATTCTAATTCAGTTTTTATTTTATCAATATTAGAACTTATTTATGGAGTTTAATATTTCCCTAAATACATTCATTATGATTCAATTTTAAAAACTATTATATGTAAATCTCATCACATTCGTCTTCTTCACTTCTTGGTGTTTATTCACATTTTCCAACATGATCTATAACAGTTCTATGAATTTCATTTACCATTTATGATGAATAATTATAGAAAATTGATTATTTTTCCTTTTATTAAATAAAGATACTCATTATTTTCTTCTTAGTGTCCATTTACATATTTCATGTTAATTTATTAGCTTCGATATAATTATTATACCATTTCTTTCTATAAGGGTTTTTTCTTATCAGCCTCATACTCACCAAATTTCATCAATGGAAATTTTATCAAAAGTACCAAATTCCACATTATTTTATAATTTTATGTTTCATTTTTTCCACTATGAATTACTTTTACTTCTCTGTTTCTATTTGATATAATATCCACAATACTATTATACTCATCATCATTATCTTTATGATCTTTTAATTCACTAGATGACTCACCATCCTCATATTTCAATTTAATATTTCTCATGGATTAAAATGGATAATACTAATTTTTCCTATATTAAAATTATATATCATGACAAATATAATAAGTAAAATATTTTTTTTATGAATTAAGAGATAATTATCTCAAATCCCAACATAGATACAATAAATGTATATATGTCTTTGAGGTTTCTGATCATTTTCTTGATGAACATAAAATATTATAAGGTATCTATGAATTCCCTAATATCTTATAAAATATCATTCAACCTCTTTAATTGATAATAAATTCACCTCACCAAACATCCTTATATCATAAAATATAAAATCAATAGATTCTATTCCATTTCATTCACATATCTGTTAAAAATTGTTTCAACTACATCTCATTTATCATTATCATTTTAGAGACCCTTCACCTTTATGAATAATTTTTGTAATAAGTATTAAAAATTGAATCCCAATCCTAAAAATTAACAATTATGAAACTTTCATGGAAAAATTCCTAGCGGTATCTTAATCCCATAATGAAAACCCCATAATTGCTGCATTTCCAATATCAAACCCTAGTGAAATAATAAAAGATATAAAATAGTTCATCATTCCCTGAAAATTTTTCCATATAATATAGGAATAACTCTATAATTAAAATAAATAAAATTACCAAAATTAAATAAATTATTATATTTTTTTATGATATTTGGATTCTATAATACCCCTTGAGGTTTTTAGGAACTTTTTTGTTCCAATGATAATGGGGGTTGAAGAAATTTTACTCTTTCATTATTTATTATAAAATGAAATTAACATATGTGTCACATTATTGTCTCAAATTTATTGAACTATATTATTATTTTTACTCAAATTTATTTGAAATAAAATAAAGGTATATAATATTTGAATTTCACAAGGTTTATTAACATTGTTCATAATTATATCCTTGTTGCACTTTGGTCCAATCTGATGAACAAAATTTCAATTATAATCAACCAAAAATTTCATGTTTTATAGGAAGGTATCATCGATTACAAATGTGCATATGTAAAGCCTACTGCCTCCACAAACCATGAAGAATAATTATCTATGTAAACCATTAAAAAATGAATATAAAATTTATATTATGAATAAAAATAAAAAATTTTAACCTTATATAATTATGTATATGAATAAAATACATCTTATACATAACAATAATGGGTTACATAACAAAACATGTATAGAAAAACGATGCAGTTAACACCCAAAACATTTGTAGTACTGAAATATGTTTAACAAAATTGTATAACATGATCATATATGATTCTATAAATATGGATATTTTTCTATTATAATTTTATAACATTATTTAACCCTTATACACGATTTTAAGTCACCCAAAACTATAGGAAAGTAAAATTTAATGGTTTATTTCGCAATTTCATTATTATTTGTGGTTGTGTATATGTAAGTATCTACTGGCACAACTTTATCATATATTTCCATGTTTCTTAAAATGTAAATCAAAATATTATCAAAAAAATTTAAATTCATTATAACACATTTTTTATTTTTTTAAAACATCTTGCAATGGATCTTTCCATCATTTTCTAAATAAGTTACATTATTACCATTTCGAAAAATTAAGGAATGATTGATTTTTTAACTTATATAGAACATGAGGGTATTAACCATTGTTATGAAGAAGTAAAATTTTGAATCATTCAATAAAATCATACAAGATGATTTACAAAATAAAATTTTTCTTTTATAATTGTCTGGATTCTAAGTTATTTCAATGTTAAAGGGATTATTTCTCACTAATAGTTTCAATAAATTTGTTAAACTATATTCATCTATGCCAAAATCATTTATTAGATGTTATGCTTAATTTAATATTATTTATTATGATACAATATTATGTATTTTATTGAATGATTTATTATTTATTTGAATGTGGATATTCAATTTTGATACCATTCATGGTTTATGGTTAAAGTATTGAAATTTTCTATTCTAGTTTTAATATGGATGTTTCTATTATGTTTTAAAACATTAATAAGAATAATGCACTATAATTAGAAGGTCGTGGGTGGGGATCATTATATCCCCTTCATTTATTGGAATTTCTCATTAGAGAAACTAGTGTCTTGTAATAAGGCCTTCAAGGTATGGTTATTTATAGTCCTATCTTGTGGGATTGATGGTATGGTTATGTTGTTTGGCATTATGCATTCTCTCATTATGAGTTTAGTCATTGATATTACATTTGATTATTTATCTTGTAGAATATACATGTGAATGATTAAATGAAATTATTTGAGGTATTATTGAAATATAATATAGAATATTATGTTAAAAGTCATTTGTTTCTATTTTATACCTTTCTATAAAATTTTAATCTTATTTATGATATCTTTCACTATGTTTATATCTTTATTGGGAATTTGAGTTGACCACTTTATTATGATTGGTTTTTTCCTAGGATGTGAAGAAGTATATTATAAATGAGTTTTATGGATAATTTAAGGTATATGAGTGTTTTGAAAAGGATATAATATTTTGTTTTTTTCAATATGTAATGTAAAACATATTTCTATAATTTATTTTCCAAGACTACTAAACTAATCGGTCCTTCGGGATTTGATTCCTTATGATCATACCAATGTTAAAAAATAATGCACTGTCTCTGCGAATCTATGGCTCAGGGATTACAATTATAAATAGTTTCAACAACTAATAATACCTCATCAATAGAATCACAAACATATAAGAATATGTATATTGAAACCTTAATGCTTGTAATTATGTATGAAAATTTTAATATTTACTATGGTCCAAGAGACAAAAATTATTAAATTGATAAGTATAGAATTGAATAAGCATAACACTATTAGAAATAACACAACTCTAAAAATGGAAATGAATATAAATAATCATTTTCTCTAAAAACATTGACTTCCTTTTATAAATGGTGATTGAAAGTCAACTATATGACGTCCAACACAAGCTGGGATACATTCGTTGCCCCCAGTCTACAAACTCCACAAATCATAAAATGAGATATATATGATACCATTTTCTAACGAATTGACATGTGTTGAAATGATATATCACCCAATTAGGATCACCACAATTCCATAACCATATCTCCTTGTAATTTAAATTCTATTGACTAAAACTTTTGGTCTAAAAGATATCGTGGAGAGGCAGTACACTCTGTTAAATTTCCGAAAATAGTGAAAATGGAACCCAACACATAAATACCAATAAATATTTTAGTACACATATTAAATAAAATAAAACAACAACAACATACTATAATAAATTAAATATAACATATAATCATATAAGCTCAGTGCATGATAAAATAAAAAATCAGTTACCCTTTGGATAAACCAAATATAATGAATAAAATATTGTCATATATATAATTCATGAAATATATCAATCTCCAATAAGAAACACATATGTGGTCTCCACACTATAAAAACTGATCCAAATAAATTATGAGGTTTCATAGACATTAATCTACTCAATCACAAAACTCTAGGCCTATACTCAATCCATTATGAAACACGTGTTACAACATGAAATCATATATAGTGTCTTTACTCTTATTATGATTCATATACATTGGGTGTGAAATACAAAGATTTAGGTCAACCATAAAGGTTAACCTATAATCTACAACCACAAAATGTGCATGCACATGTTATATGCCAAACCTAGCTGGAAACGAATTACAATAATTAAAAAAGGAAAAACTATATAATTAGAAGATTATAGGAAAAATAAACAAAATAGATTACCATGGGTTATAATATGATTTTAGATGTAAATCTATCCCCACTCTAGCCTATGAAGGAGAAAATAAATCACATTCCCCCTAACCACATGACATCAAACACTTCCACCAGATCTATATAAGATCTCCAATTCATCAAAAAGTGAATATTCACAAATTTCTGACCTCATGGTATAATCATAGTCATCTATAGGAGAACACATATAACTAACACAATTTTGGAAAAAATTGAACAAATTCAAACTAGTAACATGAAAACTACTAAAGATGAGAGAACCTATCTAGAACATGGTATTACTATAGAAATCACTAACTCTATAATGTAAAAATTGAGGAATGGAAATGCCCGTAACTTAGGTCCTCAAAACATCCAATACCAAGGACCACAAACAATATGTCACATAAAAATACAATTGTCTATGATAGGTTTACACTCATACATATCATACATTTTCTCTCAATGTCTATCCAAAAATAACTAGCTGATAATAGAGGATAAAACCAAATCAAAATCCAAGAAAATTCATAGTCCATCGATATCAAAAGGTCTCATATAACATCTTTCTCGAGAAAAATTACCTCAAACCATACTGGAATAATAAATAAAGTAATGGTTAGTAAATAATCCAATTCATTATCCAAACTATTGAAACATAAACCCTAGACTTTTCATAGTCAACACAGATCATGACTCTCTCGGTCACATGGATCACCTCTTCCAAACATCTTCCCTGAGATCTCAATTATAGTTTATATGAAATAGCGTGAATCCCAAAATCACCAAATATAAAACAAAAAATACCCTTGTTACGAGTCAAAAAATGGTTCTCTCAAACTCATTATATATCATATTCATTAAAATAAATTCCATTCCTGTTGAAACAAAATCTCTACTGATGAGTCAACACCCAGCCCAACCATGACAAAAAACTCGTCCACAAGGGAATATACAATGAAAAAGCATACTAAAAATGGAATTATTAATTATAATAAACCCACCAAAAGGGTATAAAATATTATAAGGGGGCCCAAATACAAGAAAAACCATGATGCATTGCCCATAATAATAAAATTTCAATCATCTTTCCAGGAATACAAAACATCATTATGTTTTATCCCAAGTGTTGGTCGGAGTGGTTTACTCAAGAGGGGGATGAATTGAGTACCAATTAAAATTTCTGTATTTAAAAACAGTGTCTTAAAGACCCCCAAATAAAATAATAAATTAAACTATAGTGAATTTATATTAAAGTAGAGGTTCTGTCAGATTCTCATGGGATTGATTAATTCCCAGTTAATCAACACAGGAGTGTGTGATTATCTTTTGAAACTAACTTACTAATCTACACTTAACATAAACACTTGCTAATTTAATTATCAAAGTAACTTTAAAAACAGTATTGGTTTTAAAGTGATTAGCAGCGGAAGAAAACTTTGAAAGAGATGGCACAACAGATGTTACCAAGAGGTTCAGTCTCAAGACGAGACTTAGTCCTCTCAAAAGTATATATAAAAATGATCCACACCCTGGATCGGGGTTCAACAGTTTACAACTGTCCAGGTCCAAGACCTCTACCACTATTCTTCGTGGGAAACAGTACAACAGCAACCAGCTGTCCAGGTCACACACGACCTCTACCACTATTATTCGTGGGAAAGAAAGAATGAAAGAGTTTGGTAAGGATTTACAAATCCTTCAGTTTGAGTATAGGAGACAGTTTATGTGTTAGATACAGCAGATAACACACACTGCTCGAAAAGAGTAATAATAAATCACAGAACAAGAGATGTAGAGTTTAGAAGTGGTTCTAGTGATTTCAGTGTAGCTCTGGACTCCTTTGGATTCGACTAGAAGTGAGTCTGAGTCCTCTTCTCGTTTCTGTTTGAGAAACAGACTGTCGTATGCTCCAAGTTCACAGACAGTAAAAATGTCGTAGTTGAAGTTCTTCAGTGTTCTTCTTATATGCACAGAACACTTCTCGAGTATGCTTGATTTTCTATGAGCTTCTCTGTGTTCTTTATGGAACTCGTTTTTCTCTTATTGTGTTTTTGGTATATATCATCCACCACACACTTCTCTAGTTTTCTTCATATTTTGGGCAGCGTAGTCTTCTCGTATTTATCTCCCAACAGGGGACAGAAAAGATTTCCTTTCTGCAGGTA
Source organism: Viscum album (assembly GCA_963277665.1). Classification (NCBI taxonomy): domain Eukaryota; kingdom Viridiplantae; phylum Streptophyta; class Magnoliopsida; order Santalales; family Viscaceae; genus Viscum; species Viscum album. The sequence continues at coordinate 2,130,484,899 of OY728161.1, read as the reverse complement.
CGAGGTACGGGTTCCTGACATCCGATAACCTTTATCAGATATTTGACAAATCATTATAATGTACATGATATGACCGTTAGATGGATCAAATATAGGAAATAAAGAAATTCAAACAGTGAGTCGAGTGATCGGTAGATAATCAGCATCGGTAGCTTAGACATCGGTATCTTGAACATCGGTAGCTCAATTTCATTAGTTTCTTTGACTCTATCGGTGGCTCTATGCGTCGGTTGGTACATGCTTGTATCGGTGACTTTGTTTATCGGTAGCTCCATTCGTCGGTAGTTCCATGCGTCGGTAGCTCCATGCATCGGTATCGGTAGTTGTGAGTCTATCAGTAGCTTCGTCCATCGGTGACTTTTATTCCATTGGTAGCTATTTATACTTACACCGGTAGCTCTATGTTTGTATTGGTATCTGTCTGTAAGTCAGTATCTTACATTTATAAGTACATCGGTAGCTCTTTGTTAAGTCTATCGGTAGCTATGTGTTAAGTCTATCGGTAGCTGTCTGTCGGTAGACTAAGTCTATCGGTAGACTGGTTACCGGTAGCTCTTTATCAGTAGCTATAGACAGATTACTTATCTGTTTTATGCAGAACACATCCGATTGTGTTAGAATCAATTTATAACTTGTATGAACATGGATAAAAGAGGATTAACATATTCCAAAGACTATTTTAAAAATTATTATTGGTTTGATCACAGATTTGAAAGAATTAAAGTATAGATCAATGATACTTAAAAATATCATAGAGAATGAAAACATAATTGGGATTTTCAACACATATGAATACATGATTGAGATTATCAAAACAGGTGAGTTCAACAATCTCCCCCTTTTTGATAATCACAATTTATGATATGGGCATTTAACATAGTGAAAATATAATAGTAAAGAGTATAATATTGAATTAAATTTTCTCATCAAAAACATCATCAGAGATAATAGAAATAGTATGATATAGACATAAGTTATCAGAGGTAAAAATCATAAGGTACTAAATAGACTTAAGGTATCAGAGGTAAAAATGAAAAAAAGGTAATGTGTCTCCCCTTATTCCTTATTTTTCTCCATTGAAAATATTTCTCATTCTCTCATTTTGTTCTCCCCCTTATTCCTTATTTTTCTCCATTGAAATTCTCTCATAAAATGTTTCTCCCCCTTTGTGATAATCAAAAAGAGGGAAAGCATTAATAGGAGACAAATAAAACAAGAGAAGTAAGAAGAGTTCTTCTGTATTAGAGTAGTCAAAAAGTACAAAAACAGAATACAAAGGAATTCCTATCAAAAATCCTGGCCACTGGATCAATCCTCATCTCCCACGTGAGATTTCCCTTTGGGATCAGAAGAAGGCTCGGGTGGTGAGGATGCAGGAGAGGGTTTTGGAATGCCAGAAAAGATCAAAGGAGGCTGGGCCACTGACACAGAGTCAGGCCTGTAGGTTGAAGATCTTTGGGTGATCATTGGTGTGAGGCTTTGAATAGCTTGAGCAGGAGTCAGCTGGACTGTGGAAGCAGCTGAGGCAGAAGCAGGAAAAGCAGGAGGTATTATGACTGGTATGGCATCAACATGCAAGAAGGGCAGCATCAGATTTCTAAAATCCATAATAATTCCTCCTCCTCTTTCCATATCAGAGATGAAATCATCTTTGTTCTCCATAAATTTCTCTAAGGCAGGAGTCAGTTCTCTTATCTTGCTCACTTGTTCTCTGAAATCTTGAGTGACTGGTGGTAGCTTCATGTTTTCCAACATCAGCTTGAAGTGGTGTTCGAGTTGATGCTTGGTGAAAATTTTGGTGAAGTAGTAGTCCACTTTGCTCTTTATGGCTTTCTGAGAGGCAGCGGCTTGTCTCATATAATCTTGAACAATATTCGTTATTTCTCTGGAAGAATCTCTTGTAGAAAGCACCACTCGGCTCAACTCTGATGAGTCCACAGAGCCACTGGTTGAAATAGAACCAATCTCCTCCTTCAACATTGCTCGAACTTGATTCAGGTCAACTGATAGTTTGGATGTGAGAGGGCCAAGAGAGAAGGAAACAGTTTCTTTGAAACTCTTAGACAAACCACTGATTAGGCTTTGAACTTGAGAGTCTTGTAATTGAACATGATCCTTCACTGAGGTTTTGAAACTTTCAAACACCGAGACAAACTGGCTTACTACACTCTTCACATAAGCTAGGTCCTTGTCATCTTGAGACTTGGAGCTCATATAAGAATCCAAAGCAGCAATTGATGTCTTGAGAGCTTCGAGATCTGCTTCGATCCTAGAAGACTGAGTCTGGCACTCTTTCACTTCTTCCATAAGCTCAGACATAAAAGAAGATAAATTACAAGCCATAGATATCTCGAAGGATCTCTCCAACATTTTCATTTCTTTATAAAAGCTTTGCTTCATCTCAGCAACTGATACACTGAATGATTCATTCAGCTCATTCTTCATGGATTCAAGATCAGATTTAGAGACAAAATCATTTGAGACAACTGCAGCAGATCCTCTTGCTGAGGCCAATCTATCTACAGAATCAGTCATTATTGAATTAATTGAGGATGCAAGAGAGGTTTCCATTAACTTCACTTCATCAACAAAACTGGTTTTGAGGTCCTCTTTCAGCTTATTCAGATCATGAAATCTGACCACATCATCTGGCAACAACTCAGAAGCAAGATCATAATTGGTCTTTGGTCTATTCACAGACAACTCATTATCTGAATCCGGATAATCCAATCCACAGACTATAAACCCTGGGTCTTCTACCCAGTCTCCAAGCTCAACAGCTACTGTAACATTTCCAAGAACAGATTGATGCTCCCCCTCAATGGGTGCATTCTCATGTAACACAACAGTATTCAGTGCTGGATTCTCTTCATCAGAATCTTCTACTACAAGTTCAACAGGTGCAGCATCTAGAAGATCTTGTGATACAGGTACAACTTCTTCTGTATCTCTTTCTATTTCAGCAGTCGGCATAGCTGAGTTTCCAATCAAAGGACTCATACTTAAACTACCAGAAGCAGGCGATTCAGATACATTCTCCTTTTCCTCTTCTTCTTGGTGAGGTACAGACTGGTCTTCCTCATGAGTAGAAAAAATTTCCTCTACCTTTCCTTTCCTAGAATAGACCAATTCTGCAACAGGACTTGGGGGCAAGTCTGGATATCCTCCAATATCCATGGGAGTTTCTTCTTCTTCTTCTTCTGTTTCATCACTATAAACAGGTTCCTCTTCATCAGGTCTCAGACTCGGATCTCTCTCATCCTTTGGTCTTGAGGGATGATCCACAGGATTAAACCTATCATATATCATCTGATCATCACTGACCCATTCTCCCTTCCATGGGTTCCAGTTAATTTTCATGTACTTACAAACAGTCGAGGTGATGCAGAAATTATTCTTGACTACAACTGTCTCATCCTGAGACTCAGCTATTCCTTTCACTTTTATCATTACTGAAATCAGCTTGGCAAAGAACAAAGCATTAGTCTTTGACTTTGGTATAATCATGTCTTCCATTTGAAGCATCAACAATCTGCACAGATTGATTTTTACACCATGTCTTAGCAAATGAAGAAGATATATATCTTGATATCTCAGATTTTCAAAATCTCCTCACCTTGGTATCAACACATGCTGAACAAACTTGAAGAGCAGTCGATTCTCTCCATCCATTTCAGCAGCAACCACTTTCCTTTGATTCCCATTACCAGTCAACTCTTTTAAGGCGGTTTCATAATCAAAGATGTCACTGCTAGGTGGAATTTCTCTTGATACATACCCCGAGACACCTTCATGTGGTACTTTCAAACTCTCAGCCCACTCTACTGAAGAAAAAGACATCTCTTTTCCATTTAAACAGGAGCTTACCCGATTCTCATTCTTAGACTTCTCAAAGGTTACAAACTCATAGAACTGTTTTACCAACTTCGGGTAGTATGGGCCATTGTTATTCAAAAAACAATCCACCCATTTCTGGTCCTCCAGAATCTCGAGTACTAACGATTTTCTAGGCAGTAGCCATTCCACGCACAGTTCCTTCTCGATTACTATGTCTCTATTCTGCAAGTGAGGATTCACTGGTCGCCTTCCCGATCTAGTTCTGACTTCACTAACACTGGCTTTATGCTGTTTCTTCTGCTTCTTAGCGTTTGGTTCCACACTTTCATTTCTGACGATAGGAAGCTTAGTTTTTTCCATCGCGGGTTTAGGGTTCTTGGCCGATTTGGGAGCTAAGGTTCGGGGGGTGAGAGATTTTGAGCTCGGTGACGTAAGAAGTGGCATAGAATTAGTTTTATCATTTAGGAATTCCAAATAAACGACTAAAATAGAGTAATAAAATAAAATAAAACGATTTGTATTCTTGGCGGCAAACAGAAGTTTTAAAACATTGCATCGGTGTGAGTTAATCATCGGTGAGAAAAACAAATCGGTGAGAATTGTACATCGGTGAGGATTTCACATCAGTGAGAATTTTCACATCGGTGACAATTTCACATCAGTGAGGATTTTCACATCGGTGAGAATTTTCACATCGGTGAGAATTTCACATCAGTGAGGATTTTCACATCGGTGAGAATTTTCACATCGGTGAGAATTTCACATCAGTGATTAAACATTCCCAATTCGTGTCTTATGTAACTTAGCCTATCCGAACTTAAAGGTTTAGTGAAAATATCAGCCAATTGATGTTCAGTGCCAATAAATTCAAGATAAATATCACCTTTTTGATAGTGATCTCTTAGGAAATGGTGTCTTACATCTATGTGTTTGGTTCTAGAGTGAGATACAGGATTCTTAGAGATGTTTATTGCACTGGTGTTATCACACTTGATTGAAACATGTTTAAAAAGATATCCATAGTCCAAAAGAGTGTGTTTCATCCACAGAATTTGTGCACAGCAACTACCAGCAGCTATATATTCTTCTTCGGCAGTAGATAATGCAACTGAGTTCTGTTTCTTACCACACCAAGAAACTAAATATTTTCCAAGTAAATGACATGTTCCTGATGTGCTTTTTCTATCTAACTTACAACCAGCAAAGTCAGCATCTGAATAACTCATTAACTCAAAGGATTGTCCTTTTGGGTAAAACAAACCTAAATTAACCGTGTGTTTGAGATATTTAAAAATTCTTTTAACATCAAGCAAATGAGATTCTTTTGGATTAGCTTGAAATCTAGCACACATACACACACTAAACATAATATCAGGTCGACTAGCAGTAAGATAAAGTAAACTACCAATCATACCGCTGTAATTTGTTTGATCAACTGGTTTCCCAGTTTCATCTGCATCCAATTTACAGGTAGTACTCATAGGAGTTTCACTTCCCTTGATACTATCCAGACCAAAACGTTTTAAAAGATCCTTTGTATATTTACTTTGATTCAAAATAATACCATTTTCATTTTGAAATACTTGAAATCCAAGAAAGTACTTAAGCTCTCCCATTAAGCTCATTTCAAATTCATTTTGCATACTTTTTGAAAAATCAGTACATAAAGAATGTTTAGAAGATCCAAAAATAATATCATCAACATATATTTGTACAACTAAAACATCTTTATAAATTCTTTTAATGAAAAGAGTTGGATCAGCAATCCCTTTAGTAAAATCTTTTGAAATAAGGAATTGTTAAGTCTATCATACCAAGCTCTTGGAGCTTGTTTTAAACCATACAAAGCTTTAGAATGTTTAAAAACTTGATTTGGAAAATGGGGGTTAGTAAATCCAGGTGGTTGTTCTACAAAAACATCTTCAATTATAAAACCATTTAGAAATTCACTTTTCACATCCATTTGATATAACTTGAAATCCAGATGTGCATCATATGCAAGTAAGATCCTAATGGCTTCTAGTCTAGCTACAGGTGCAAAAGTTTCCTCATAGTCTATACCTTCTTCTTGACTATATCCTTGTGAAACTAGTCTAGCTTTGTTTCTAACTATATTTCCAGATTCATCTACTTTATTTCTAAAAACCCATTTTGTGCCTATTGTCAAGGTGTCCTTAGGTCTGTCAACTAATTCCCAGACTTTGTTTCTTTCAAACTGATTTAGTTCTTCCTGCATAGCTATTACCCAGAATTCATCATTGATAGCATCATTGATATTTTTGGGTTCTAGCTGTGAAAGAAAAGCTTTATGTTCAACTTGGTTTCTTAGAGAAGCTCTAGTTTGTGTTCCTCTATCAAGATTACCAACAACAGCTTCTAAAGGATGATTCATTAGAATCCTCCTTGATCTGGTAAAGGTTGGACTAGAAATTTCAGGTTCATCTATAGGTTCGGGTTCAACAGAAGCAGATTCTAGAAAAAGTCCAGAACTGGATACTTTTATAACAGGTTCTTTAGATTTATCATTAAGGTCCAGAATAGACAAATCTTCTTCAAGATTCTCAAGAGAGGTTTTAGGCTCATGTGGATCAGTTTCATCGAATTTGATGTGAACAGATTATTCCACACATTTGGTTTTCTTATTGAATACATTATAGGATTTACTTGAAATAGAGTAACCCAGAAAAATTCCTTCATCACTTTTGGAAGAAAACTTATCCATATTATCTTTAGTACTTAGAATAAATACTTTGCAACCAAAAACTTTAAATTAATTAACCTTGGGCTTTCTATTGTTCCGTAATTCATAAGGGGTTTTCTTAAGAACAAGTCTGATTAAGACTCTATTAATGACATAACAAGCTGTATTTACAGCTTCAGCACAAAAATAAATAGGCAGATCATATTCATTGAGCATGATTCTAGCAATTTCTTGAAGGGTTCGGTTTCTTCTTTCTACTACACCATTCTGTTGGGGTGTTCTAGGGGCAGAAAAGTTATGAGTATAGCCATTGTGTGAGCAATAAGATTCAAAATCTTGATTTTCAAACTCACGACCATGATCACTCCTCAAAGTTTTAATCTTAAGTCCACTAAGGTTCTCTACATATTTAGAGTATTTAACAAAATAAGAACAAGCTTCACTTTTGTGAGCTAGAAAATATACCCAAGTATATCGAGAAAAATCATCTACAAGAACATAAACATAGTGCTTCCCATTTAAACTAGAAACTCTTGATGGTCCAAACAAATCCATGGTAACCAATTCAAGTGTTTGAGAAGTCGAAACTTCTTTCTTTGATTTAAAAGAAACTTTGTGTTGTTTTCCCTTTTGACAGGGGTTACACACTCTATCATTTGGGAATTCTAATTTAGGTAGGTCTCTAACTAGGTTTTTTCAAGAGAGTTTTCTAAGTGAGTGAATGTTGCAATGTCCCAATCTTCTGTGCCATAGCCAAGATTCTTTATGAAAAGCATTCAAACAAGTAATATTTTTCATAGCTAAAGAATTCAGATTAACAGCATAAACATTTTCATTTCTTAAGGCAGAAAATACCAAAACATTCTTAGAATTAAAAACTTTACAGGAATCATTTTCAAATTTAACATGAAAACCATCACCACATAACTGAAAAATACTTAATAAATTGTATTTAAGGCCATCAACAAATAAAACATTAGAGATCAAAATTGAATCAGTGTTACCAATCTGGCCTAGGCCGATGATTTTTCCTTTAGAGTTATCACCAAAGGTGACAAAGCCTCCATCAACTTTTATTAAACTCTTAAAACAAGAGAAGTCTCCTGACATATGTCTTGAACATCCACTGTCCAAATACCAGGTCTCTTTACAGGAGCTCTTTAAGCAAGTTCCCTACAAAACAGATTTAGATGGGAGATGATTTTGGTACCCAGATTTTCTTGGGTCCAGACAGGTTAGCCAATAACACTTTAGGTACCCATATTTGTCTAATGGGTCTCATATAATTTGTAGAATTGACATGCTTTCAAAGATAAACTTTATTAGATCCATAGCTATGTATATAACTGGTTGAAGCATATGAAGTTCCAGAATTACCTTCATTCTGTCCAGATTTAGAAATGAATCTAGTTTTGGCAATTTTCCTTTGTCCAGGTTGGTATCCTATACCAGTAGAATATTTAGGTGCTATTTGCTTTCCTAGAATCTGTGTTAGAGTATTTTTGCCATTGGTGAACTTCTCTAAGTCTTTCTTGAGTTGCTCATTAGATAGTTTCAGTTCAGTGTTTTCTTTTAACAGTTGAGCATTTTTCTCTTTTTCAATAGTAGGTTCGGTGTTAACTGTAGTGGTGAGAGCATGCTGTTTCTTAAATGACTTGTATTTATCCTTAAGTTCATTACATGTCTCTTCCAGCATATCACAGTACTCAAACAATTCATTTTTAGACATTGTTCTAGAATCAGAATCAGATTCTGCATTATCTCCAGAGTAATAATTTAAAGCAGGAGTTTCAGCAGATACCTGAGAATTGTTTGTCATAAAGCACATGTTTTCTCGATTCCTTTCAGAGTCTGAAGATTCATCTTCACTTGTGCTGTCTTCTGAAGCACTCCAAGTATCCTTCATGGATTTCTTACACTTATTGTCCTTATATTCATATTTCTTTTTATACTTTAGCTTTGGACAGTCGGCTTTAATGTGTCCTTTTCTCTTGCACTCATAGCAGACAACATCATCTGATTTGTCATTCTTCTTCCAATCCTTTTTCCATTTACCTTGGTGATCATACTTACCCTTATAATTTGTTTTTCTGAAGAAATTCTTTTTCCTATAAAATTTCTTAAATCTTCTAGCAATGTGAGCCATCTCAGCATCACTGTCAGAATCACCTTCACTGTATTCACAGCTTGAACTTTCAACTAAAGCTTGAAGCTTTTCTTTGTCCTTATTCTTTGAAGTTGAGGATTTGAAAGCGACAGACTTTCTTGGAGGTTCATTTTCTTCCTCTTTATTCACTATGATCTCTTCTTCATACATCATCAGTTTGCCAATTAGTTCCTTGACAGGTAGAGTAGCAATGTCCCATGATTCTCTGATTGAGACAGATGTGCCTCTCCATCTATCAGGTAGACATCTCAAAATTCTCATAATTTGTTCCTTCGATGAGACATCTTTTCCCAGCGAGATCATTGTATTGAAAATTTCATTGAACCTGAGATACATGTCAGAAATGGGTTCGTCAGGCTTCATTTTAAAATTATCATACTTGATAGTATAAGTGTTCAATCTCATTTCTTTAACATTCGTTGTTCCTTCATGTGAAACAGCTAAGGTATCCCAAATTTCAAAAGGAGTTTTACAAGTAGAAATTCTATTAAACTCTTCATCTCCTAGAGCACAGTACAAGGCATTCATAGCTTTACAGTTGTTATTGTAAGCAGTCTTTATAGGTTCATCCCAAGTAGATCTAGCAGTAATAGGAATTTTGTATTCTGATTCAATAGCAGTCCAAATATCAAAACCTATGCTTTCTAGATGGATTTTCATTTTCAGTTTCCACTGAGCATAATTAGTTCCATTGAAGAAAGGTGGCCGGTTAGTAGAAGCACCCTCAAGTCTATTGTCCATGATGAGAAAATTATAAAGAGATAAAAATTTAGATATAACATAAATTTTAAGAACTTTAAAATACAACTAAAATCACAGTTCAAAAGCAGAGTACGGTTAGAAAGTATTTTCAACCATCTGATACCAAGTGTTGGTCGGAGTGGTTTACTCAAGAGGGGGGTGAATTGAGTACCAATTAAAATTTCTGTATTTAAAAATAGTGTCTTACAGACCCCCAAATAAAATAATAAATTAAACTGTAGTGAATTTATATTAAAGTAGAGGTTCTGTCAGATTCTCAAGGGATTGATTAATTCCCAGTTAATCAACATAGGAGTGTGTGATTATCTTTTGAAACTAACTTACTAATCTACACTTAACATAAACACTTGATAATTTAATTATCAATGTAACTTTAAAAATAGTATTGGTTTTAAAGTGATTAGCAGCGGAATAAAACTTAGAAAGAGATGGCACAACAGATGTAACCAAGAGGTTCAGTCTCAAGCCGAGACTTAGTCCTCTCAAAAGTATATATAAAAATGATCCACACCCTAGATCGAGGTTCAATAGTTTACAACTGTCCAGGTCCAAGACCTCTACCACTGTTCTTCGTGGGAAACAGTACAACAGCAACCAGCTGTCCAGGACACACACGACCTCTACCACTGTTATTCGTGGGAAAGAAAGAATGAAAGAGTTTGGTAAGGATTTACAAATCCTTCAGTTTGAGTACAGGAGACAGTGTATGTGTTAGATACAGCAGATAACACACACTGCTCGAAAAGAGTAATAATAAATCACAGAATAAGATATGTAGAGTTTAGAAGTGGTTCTGGTGATTTCAGTGTAGCTCTGGACTCCTTTGGATTCGACTAGAAGTGAGTCTGAGTCCTCTTCTCGTTTCTGTTTGAGAAACAGAGTGTCGTATGCTCCAAGTTCACAGACAGTAAAAATTTCGTAGTTGAAGTTCTTCAGTGTTCTTCTTATATGCACATAACACTTCTCGAGTATGCTTGATTGTCTATGAGCTTCTCTGTGTTCTTGATGGAACTCGTTTTTCTCTTATTGTGTTTTTGGTATATATCATCCACCACGCACTTCTCTAGTTTGCTTCGTATTTTGGGCAGCGTAGTCTTCTCGTATTTATCTCCCAACAGGGGACAGAAAAGATTTCCTTTCTGCAGGTACGAGGTACGGGTTCCTGACATCCGACAACCTTTATCAGATATTTGACAAATCATTAAAATGTACATGATATGACCGTTAGATGGATTAAATATAGGAAATAAAGAAATTCAAACAGTGAGTCGAGTGATCGGTAGATAATCAGCATTGGTAGCTTGGACATCGGTAGCTTGAACATCAGTAGCTCAATTTCATTAGTTGCTTTGACTCTATCGGTGGCTCTATGCGTCGGTTGGTACTTGTTTGTATCGGTGACTTTGTTTATCGGTAGCTCCATTTGTCGGTAGCTCCATGCGTCGGTAGCTCCATGCATCGGTATCGGTAGCTGTGAGTCTGTCAGTAGCTTCGTCCATCGGTGACTTTTATTCCATCGATAGCTATTTATACTTACACCGGTAGCTCTATGTTTGTATTGGTAGCTGTCTGTAAATCAGTAGCTTACATTTATAAGTACATCGGTAGCTCTGTGTTAAGTCTATCGGTAGCTCTGTGTTAAGTCTATCGGTAGCTGTCTGTCGGTAGACTAAGTCTATCGGTAGACTGGTTACCGGTAGCTCTTTATCAGTAGCTATAGACAGATTACTTATCTGTTTTATGCAGAACACATACGATTGTGTTAGAATCAATTTATAACTTGTATGAACATGGATAAAAGAGGATTAACATATTCCAAGGAAATTTTTTAAAATTATTATTGGTTTGATCACATATTTGAACGAATTAAAGTATAGATCAATGATACTTAAAAATATCATAGAGATTGAAAACATAATTGGGATTTTCAACACATATGAATACATGATTGATATTATCAAAACAGGTGAGGTCAACACCAAGTATTTTAGAATCCATTCTAGGTCCTTTAAACCGATCTCAATATCCCTCCAATAGACTCTAACTATAATACACACTAAAACGTTCTCTAGGGATAATGTATCCCATTTTTTTTATTCTCAAATAGTAGATCTAAATCCCCATGAGAGCATTCTTGAATGTCAACCACTCAATACTCAAGACACTGGAATGAAAATAATCTTCTATTGCATCACTAGGTCTCATATTCAAAAACCATCCAAATTAAATATAAATATATTTAATATTATATTCTCGATCTAGGTTACTAAAAAATTAACATCACTCACTAAGAACATGCATCAGACAACCGAACTTATGGGAGGATTCTGAAACTAAACATCAAAGAAAACTGATTTCTAATAATCTCTCTATCCACATCATCGTAGAATCTAATTAATTAAATAATTCAACTATCACTATCTAAATGGAAATATAATATGATTAGAGTACTAAAAGGTTTAATTTATACTCAGGCATAAAAAACATGAAAAATGTAACTAATGGATGAGTGCACTGACTTCACATAATTCAGAATACATATACATCTATCTTCTGTCCTTTGACATGTACCCTTGGTGGACATGGTGTGTAAAACCCATGTACATCTCGTTTACCATCACCACAAAATGTGCAAATCACATGGGGAACATATCCATATAAATATCCATGTAACCCACTTAGGATCCCTCCAAAACTCATACACACCCCCTAACTATGTACATTACTCATGGTCTTTCTATATACACTAAACAGACATGAACACTTACATTGGGTGTTTGGATATACCCAATACTACACCCTATTTCACCACACATGATGTGTCCCAATCACACACTTCATGTAACACACAATTTCTTGCATATATCAAAAATATGAGATGACAGTCTGTGTTCACTAAACTACACATCATATAGATAGGGTTTACCAATTGAAAACACTTATAAATACCCCTTGTGACCATAAATTTCTCTCAAACAAATAGAGTAACACTATAGGGTTACACAAAAATACATATAAGAATTTAAAACTATAAAAAATATGGATCAATGGGTATTTAAGATTAAATATAAAAAACTATCTAACCAAATGGCATAAAATGTTAAAGATTCTATCATAGATCTATAGGATTCCACCACTGAGACCTAATAAATATATAGAAGTGCTCTTTGGAATGTGACCCCTCTCACTCATTCGATATTATCTTGGATTAAAGTGACACGTGCAAGAGAATGAGACAAATTAAAATAGAAGGTGTTTAAAGTATTGTAAAATGATATAAAAGGAAAAAAATAAATAAATAGAAAAAATAAAAGAAAATAGGGACAAAATCTTGGTGCCAAAGATATGATTATGCCTCAAATTGAAAATTCCCAACTTATTGACTCAATCATGAAGTTAGAATCTCAATCATATTCTGAATTAAAAATAATTCTCCAAATAAACAAAAGAGAATAAAGTAAACTTAATTAGTTAAACATTAATATTTTGTGAATGTTTGAACCACTCTAAAATTGCCTAAAAATACTTTCTAGTGGTAAAACCCCTATTTTAGGACTAATTGATAGGTGAAAAAATTTCTCCATGATAACCTTATAAGATAAATTATATATTTTCCCCTTGAAACATCATGGGGAAACAATGTTAAAATTCCATATGATTCTCTCGACCTATAATGATGCAGATCAATATGGTAGCCAATTGGTAGGACCTACATAGGTGGAGGGGTTATAGAAAATGGGACTAATCACTATTATTTTAGGTTAAATAAATGAGAAATGTTTTACCAATTTTAGGGAGTAACTTTTATGGCCTTATTGTCCTTTATATTGATCCATATACACATGTTTCACAGGATGGTTATTCTTAACTTTGTTGATTTTTTAAAAGAAATTTATCTTCCATCATTTTTCAAGTCTCATATAGTACTATCCATTGTGTTTTTTTTCATTTTATACTAGTTATTAATATCAAAAATACCTATACATTCTACCAAAAAAATTATAGAATCATGGTTTGAGGACTGAGATCTAAATTAGTTTAATCCATCCCTGGCTGTTATTTTAAAAAATCTCTATATTTTTTTTACCCTTTGGAATTAAAATATATTCAATTAAGGCTTAGTAACATTCCCACACGACATAGGTGAGTTTGAGGAATGATTGGTCTAGTCACGATGTTCCAATATTTAACATGTAATTATAAATATTATGTAATTGTATATATGATATAAAATATAGTAAGAATATTTATGTTGTTTATATAGATGGTCTACATAATATATGTTCTGACTTATAAATTATTTATATTTAGTTATTACATAAATTATAATGTTGAAAAATAGAATTATCAAATAAAAAAAATCATTTATCAATTTAATCCCTTTATAAATATGTTTTTCTAATTATTAACATAAGTGTAATTTTTATAATTGTTTTTTAAAAAATTAATTTTTCATTGTATAATTTTCAAAAAATTTAATTCTGTATTTGAAAAAATATATAACATAGCGTGTGTTTGCTGAAATTATTATTAAAAATTTTTCATTAAAATCGTGGATAAAACATTGAACAAATCTACGCTAATGATATATGTATAGTAAGATTTTTTGGTGGAATTATCATTTTCATGGTGGAATATGATTTTCTTACAGTAGTTGTGGTTGACTACCTATCACACCACATATACTCTTGAGTGGATTTTGATTTCACAAAATTGTACCCAATTTAATTAATGGAGTTTCTTTTATTATTTGTAGGTGATGTTTATGTGTCCCCTTTTGATATTAAAATTATTTATTTCTAGGAAGTCATACTAAAATTATTTCACATTTTAAGAGTTATATAGTAATACCACTAAAATAATGAATTTGGTTAAATTAATGTGAAAAAAATTACATCATTAGAACAATTAATTCATATAGGGAATTTATAAAATGTAATATAAAAATTATATTTAATGAAAATATTATTTTTAGATATTTTAAACCCCTTAAATTATTATGTTTTAGATTACTTCAAAAGTTAAAACTCATCAATACCACAAAAATCAATTACAGATTACTATAATGGTTAGGTTTTCATGAATTATGATATATGTGATAAGTAGAATAGGGGAAAGCCTATTAAAAAAATTTCTTTACCAAATGTAATCTATGTGATACACATGGATATGTAACCTTGATTTTAATGTAGTCTGAGTAGTATAGATGTAATAATTCATTAAATTAATTTGGGTAAGTAATTGTTCTTTCGACTATAAAGAAATTATTTATGAAAAAATTGATATAATTTTTTACCTAAATAAAAATATATTGTTTAAATTATAATGATAAACAAATTAACTATGAAATATACTAATTATACTACTTATAGATATACTGTAATGGTGTTATCCTTTTTTAGAATATATTAAATAAAAAATGTTGTTATTTATAAAACTTTATAGTTGGAAAATATATTTTTAATATAATTATAATAATTAAAATCATTATCCCCTCCTAAAAATATATCAATAAGAATGGTAAAATTAATTTAAATACATTCCTATGTTGGTATTATGACATCCGAATAATTATAGAATATAAATTAAAGAATTATGATAATAAATAATTCTATTTTATTAAACCAATCATTATTTTCTATCTCATGAGTTTGAGATATATTTTTTTACCATATATACTGACAAGGACTGATAAATGTATGAGAGTTGATTAAGGGAGATGAAAATACCTATCATTATTATCAAATAAGTGTTATTTCAATTAAGGTGGAAACATATATTCTATATAGACATAGTTTATTGGTTATAGATTTAATAATTGTTAATATGTGTATTGTATAATTTTTTTTATAAATGATTCATTTTTATTTATGAAGGATTTTCATTTATGGTTATGAACATATGATTTTTTATATTCCAAAATAGAATTTTTTATGATTTTGGATTAATGACTATAAAATTTTATATTATGAATAATAATTTTTCATCATATAATATAAAATATAAGAATGATTTTGATTATTGATTACAAAATCACATACTCATATTTCTTTTGGGGAAGAGGACAATCAGATTGTGATTTAATAAATATAATACATATCATTATATGTCATTTTATGTGTACATGAGAATGTTATTTTTATATTTTAAAATCCCTAAAACAATAAAGGAGTTCGAATTTATTTTATAAAATGATCTTATTAAGAGTATTAAGATACATTGATTACAACATGATGGGAATGCTGAGTAATTTTTTTATTTACTGAAATCATAGAAAATTTTAATAAAATAATTAGTAATACTTTATTATAAGTATAAAAAAAACATATTCCATCTATAGTAGTATTCATTACATTATTTAAGATAACGAAAAAAATAATATAAATTTACTCATAGAAATTTTTTGAATTATGAATATATTTATAACATGGAATTTTTATCATGAATTTTGTAATTGATTATATATGATAAATGATAAGAATTTTATGGATTATTATTTAAATAATACGTTAAATTTCAATATGAATTTGTTTTGATATTGTTTTATTTTAAAGAACTATTTTTAATTTCAATAAATTTGAGGGAGAAATTTGATCTTATGATGTTAACATATAACAAATTGTAAATAAATATAATATAAGTGATTCATTAGTTTCACATGATTTTATAGAAATATAATTGTCTCGTGATATAGAAATTTTTCATGTATAAATGTTGGTTAGTGGTATTGTAATTATCATTAAGTGTTTTTAGTGAAGAAAACATATTTTAATAAATAAAATGACTAAGGTAAAGGTTTATTAAAAAATTATTATAAATTCACAAATATCAATCAATGTTTTGTCACTATTGCAATATCATGTTCAAGAATTATTACCATTTAATAACTGGTGACTAATTGCTGATGTGAAGAAAACGACATTGTATAGTTTCACATCAATTATAAATGATCTCAATTACATTATTAATTGAATATTTTCATCACCTTATTTTTTATTAAAAATGTAATTAAATTAATACAATTGATTTGGTAAATTAAATTTTATATTAAATCTTGTTAAATATGGGTTATTCCTCAATTAAAAAAATATATTCATTATTTATTTCAAATATTTTTATTGTGGAGGGTATATAATTAAATATTTTAGTGTGATAGTTGATGTATAGATTCTCTAGGTGGATTCATGATAGTTTAAAAATTGTTTCACCTTGATTTAATATGTAGTGCATGTCACTTTTATATACTTTTTGACATAGAATTTAATGAATCAATGATATATGAGCCAATTAATATCAATAAATTTTTCTATAATGTTGGGATGGTTCTAATACATATGTTTATTTTCAATATATCATTAATTATATTAATGTGGTTAAAATATTATGAATATAAAAATATTTCATGTAATAAAATTTATGTATATTTTCATTATATCATTCCTTCATGTGTGAAACATTATAATATGCAATTTTAACGTTAATTAATCCCCCAAAGTTAAATATTTAGTTTTTCTATAATTATTGGTTATCATATTAAGAAATAAGTACCAAATTTACATTATGAATAGTGTGTCTAAAAGGTCACATTGAGATATTAAGTTCACCAAGGAGATACAAGTATCAGATTTTGTATGCATTTAATTTATTTATTATAATACATGTAATATAATATATAATTTTTTTGTATAATTGGGGTGTGTATTTCAGAGTAATATTCTATATAATAGGTTAAAAAATTAAATTATATGTGAACATTCAATGTTTGGTGCATTTATTTTTCTATTTTTAAAGTCTATGATAAGTAAGAGGTGTTAGGATATATTAGAGATCATGTATTGGTTTTTTATTATATATATTGAGAATTATACACCTTAATGAAAATTTCAAAATTAGGTCCCTAGAATGATAATAAATAAATTAGTTTACTGCCATACAAAATTGTGTGACATATGATGCAAATTAACTGTGATGTATTTATATTTATTGGTTATTATATTATGGATATTCACGATATGACGAACTGGACTATAAAATATTGAAACGCTTTATGTATTGAAAATTATTATTAATTTTTAACAACATAATTGACATATACTCATACAATAATGCTAGGAAAATGGGAATTTTTCGTATAATTGTTTTATCCAAAATTAAGAATTTATATTATATCATATCCAACAGGCTTTGTAGTATTATGAAATTGTTTTTGATGTATAATTTAAAAACAAATTACACAATATGTGACATAATGTGAGGTATAAATAATGTATATTATGCTATATTGTAATTGAGATATTGACAGAGATATTACCTTTAGCCCAAAGGCCTTTAGATTTTTTATTATTTCAATAAACTCTTACCTAAAATGATTAGTAAGGAACACATACATATCCAAAATTCCCCTAGGAAAAAAATCCATTATGAATACATTCCATGAATTATCATTTTCACATATGCCTTGAAAGGTAACCCATAACCTATAAATTGGAATGGTCCATTTATAAATTCTAATGATATTCCTCTAGATTGTCTTAATTAATTTATGTTTTTGGTTAACCATTTCCACAACACACAATATAAATAAATAGGTATAGTCCCAGTTTATTCAATATATCCCTTCGATGTCCAACTATATCTTCTTTGAACATCTGTGAATTATATTTTACAGAATTGGACTTGAATCTCATACAGTACACGACCCATGGGTCACTATTTATGGATCGAAGGTCTAATGGCCCAAATGGCCGTATACATGGATCATAATCCCAATATATATGAATATTTCCACTACTAAAATATCCTACTATGGTAATTTCACTACTTAAACTATATTATAATATTACAATGGATATCTTTCTGCTACCTGATTTTGAACCAAGGTTTTTTATTCCATTTTTGGGGGGTTTACCACCACACCAATCCCCAACTCCTTTAAAAGAGATGATTTATATCCACATATTATTGTATGTTATATATTATAATGAATCACTAAATATAAAATAAGTTAAGTGTATCATATAATATGATATTTATGAATGTGTCATGATATAATCTATTTTAACTACCTCTATTACCTTTTCATTTTATATAATTGAAATCATTATTTAGATTTATATATCATCCATTGAGGTGTATAAATTGAAATATTACATGTTTAATTGTGTGTCTAAATGTTAATAACTTTATAAAAATATATTTATTTAATGTATATGATACAAAAAAAATTATCATGTTATAGTAAATTTAGAACATTTGATAAAAAAACTTCTTAGATATAATTTATTTAGTGAAAAAGGGATATAATGTAAAATTATTTCTGAAATTTGTTCTATGATATTGTAGTAATGCTCCATGGTTGAGCATCTTTTCATCTAAAATTTAACTTTCATGCGTCGAGATACCAATTAATCATAATAAATGAGATAAATCCTATTGATAATGAATCTTTATTCGTATATTCTATGTATTACATGAAAAGGAATGAATCTAGTGGTTGATGTTAAACGATCATTCTCAAGTTCACGGTTGATTTTATATGGATATAAATAAATTGATTGAACATATTTATTTCTATTATTAATCTACTTCTTTTGTAAATATCTTAGATAAACAATGTGTTTGTTTTTGTGGTTTTTAAAAATTTGGTCATCACAAATGACCATAAAACAAATCATCACAATATTTAATGAAAAAATACTTTCATTGAATATTCTAAAGAAATATTTTAATGTTGCCACTATTTTTATGGAATGATATTTAAAAAAATATATAGTGATTTTTGTCATTCTAGATCATAAAGATCTGATTATATTTTTTTTCATTTTTAAATTTTAGAACTCCGCAGTGATTATTCCTAAAAAAATCATATTAAATCACTCATTGGTAAAATTTACTAACCTTCTAATGGGTGTTGTTGGAAAAGATAATATAGTTGAATTTTAGTTCCAATACTCTCAAAATATTTTAAGTTTCAAATTTATTATTATCATTATATTCCACTATATGAAAAAATTTTAGATAAAATATTTTCAAAATAGAATATTATATAAAAATATGTTTCTTTATAGAGGATGTAGAAATTTTTTAAAGATAAATCTACACCCCTATTAAGATCACTTATGGGACCAAAAATAATAGGAAAATTAATTTCTCATCTTAGTTTTTATAGATTAAGAAGAAATTAAATAATACCATAGTTTTTCTTTCTTATATTTGAATTTATGAAAAATATTGATTATAGAATAATCCACATAATAGGGATATATTTATCACAATATAAATAGAAAAATATATACCTAAATAAAAAAATAACATAAAATATTCATCAGATTATAAAAGTGGAATTAAATTGTTAATTTAGGTATATAAATATTGTATTCTTTAATAGTAATTTAATGATTCATTTTTCATTCCACGCATCAATTGTTAAGAGTGATATACAATGGGTATTATCATATATATGGTATTAGAAAAAGTAAAAATCCAAGAGGACTACAAAGAAATTACTTTGTATCACATTTGATCTATTTCCACATCAATATCATTCTACAAAATATAAACATCTATCCATAAATTATTTTCTAATATATATATATATATATCAGTAAAAATAAATTTTACTCTCCAAATTTTTTTCTTTTATCAGATTAATGTTCAAAAAAATATCAACAAACCACCATTGGTCTCCAATTATATACAATAATGTACTTGAGGGTAAGTATCTTATCTTATAAAATTTAGTAACACATAATGGATAATAATCAATTGAAGACATCATCTACTTACCATGTCATCCCAATTGTATGACCTATCTATTGAAACCATTCCTTGTGGACTTATTATTTGTAACATCATCATTTAAAAATAGAAAATATGTTGGTAACATTATATTCAAGTCAAAAACACATTTCTTTTATTAAGTATATTAATAATTTAATAAAATGTATTATAGACAATCAGATGATAAATATAATAGTCTTCAGATGTGACCATATATATTAAATGACTTAGAGAGAATGTTTCATAATAAAACATTACCCAGAACTTTTATGGTTAGATATTTATGTAAATTGATAAAAAAAATTATCCATAATAAATAATTTATTTTTATTAATTCCATATTTTCCCACTATATAAGAATCATACTAATCTATAAAAATCCTCATCATCTACCAAAAAGTCTCTATATAAGAAACAATACTTTTTATTTCATAGTTTCTCAATATTCATAACATAGAAAAATAGAAACAAAACAAAGGGGTGAAATCATATTATCAATAAGTATATATATAAGAGAAAACAATCAATTATCTTAAGTGATAATAATACAAAAATTTGTCTATAACTAGAAAGAATAAGGGAGTAATAAATGGCATAGAATTAATAGAACATCATGGAATATGACATGGAAATATATAATACAAGAATAAAAAAGGGATTGGAAACACGAGTCAATAAACATGATCCATAAGAAAAAATACATACTAATAACAATAATAGTTTGAAATATAATGGAAAAACAAAGAAATATAGAAAAAATATAATCATAAAAAAATTTGGTATAAAATAAATCATGGGAACACATATTTTAATAAAATAATTATGCAATGAATTGAAAATGTGAAAAAACCCATTAATTCGACAACTAAGTGAATAAACTCATTATGTCTATTCATGAATACTTCATAATATATAAACATAAAAATATACATTGAATGATGATATATGTCCAAATGGGTCATTAATATATAATCACATTTTTAACATGAACATCATTAACTTATCACATCATATGAAACCCATAGAAACAATATGGGTTTTATAAAACATTAAAATGAAAATTATTCACTTTATTATAAAAAATAACCCATTGAAATAAACTAGATTCCATTAAAACTATCACAAATAACCAATGTTAAGGTAATGGGTTTCATATCCATTCTAAAAAAGGTTCAAATAATAAAATCATTCATTAATCCATCAATAGTTATAGAATGATATATCAATAGGAATCAAGTAACTATCTATGTAAATATAATTTAGTCAATATATCAAATCATATAGCATTTTCATTTTAATGTTAAATGGTATATTATTAAGACAATAATTTACACAATAATTTGATGTAGAGAACCTATTTGACCAATATTCACCTAGAAGAGGGAATTTCAGAGTATTTATAGAGGAAAAAAATGGATGATACCTTGTATTTATACACAATGGGTGATTAGGAATGACAAAGGAAGTGAGGTATCATTTTCCTAAAATATAGAGACATTACATAATCTATACAGACAGTGAAGGTGGATTGTATCTTTTAAAACATATCTGTGTTCATGTATGAAATATTTCCAAGAACAATGAATTAGTAGATTTTTTTATAATAACCACTTCCGAGAAAAGAAATTTTTCTGATATTTGAAACAAATTTTAAAGGAAATATTTTATAGAACTAAATGAAATTATAATTTCATTTTGAAACTGTTTAATGAAATGTGAAAGCACCATAAAAAATGAAAAATTTAGTGAAATAATTTGTTTACACATAAACATTAAATAAAATATTTTCATATATTCATCAACATGACATATTTCAAAAATATATTAATATTAATTTAAACATTTAAAATCAGGTAATGTAGTAGTGAATGGACTTAATATATTATCGAAGAATAAATAAGAACATTTTCAAATTAATCCAATGAATACAGGTATGGGGAAATGGAGGTTTCTGAATAATGGAAAGAGATGTTGTAAGTTTCACTTACAAGAAACAATTTGGGTAAAGAATGAGTCATGGTGAAATGTGATCCAAAAAAAATATGTTAAAAACATGAATATAAAATAATAATGAATAGGTTTTTTAGAAATAATTAAATTTTTCAAGAATAATTATATTTATGGAAAATATTTGTTTAAAAATAGGATTTCAAATTGAAATCGTTACGTTTTGAGTGAAATTTTGATCAAAACCCATTTCACCATCAACATATTTTAATCAAATTACATTAAAATAAAGTAGATGATATGAATGTTAAAACAACATTAATATGGTAAGATACATTAATTATGAATAAATTTCACCATATTAATGGTACCAAGGTATACATTAAGAAATAGAAATAAGAAATGAGAAATTATAGATTTTTACCTCAGTACCTGGATTAGATTATTTAAGAAAGATGTTAAACCTCTAAGGGATGGTTTTTTGAGAAGAAGCTAACTTGTTCAAGGTGTTTAGTAGTTTGGTGGAGAGTTTCTGAAAAATATTGGATTGAAAAAACATGTCTTTTTAAGGGATGTGAGGAGAGTAGTGTGCCATTTATAAGTGAAAAGGGGTTGCATTTTTGTAAAAATTTAAAACATTTTTATAATGGGAAGCCACTGGATAGGAATGTAGATAAATATTTGGGAAATAATGGATAAAGTAAGGGTTAGTGTCCTTTAAGGACTCAAAAAGTATTCTCATTCGTGTTTAATATTTTTTATGGTATTCGCATCTTTGTGAAACCCTTTTTAAGCATTTTCATTATTATCAAGAAAACTAGTTTTCACAAATGTAATTTATCCCTTTTACATGAAAATAGTGTTTTTCTTTATTGACTAAATTAGAGTTAATGATTAGAAATTAGAAATTTATTTATTTTTAATAAATTTATATTCTATAAAAATTAATTTTATATTAGTAAATGTATAATGTAATAAAAATTATTTTTTAAAATATTTATCTTATGTTTTAAAATGTAAAATATTTGTTTATAAGTTGAAAAGAGTTTTTTGATTTATTAATCCTATCATAAAATAAAAAACTGGTCAAAAATTAATGTTTCTTGAATGTCCAACTTGCACATATAAAAAAGTAATTTCATAAAAATAATTTTATTTTTAAAAACTATTATTTTACACTATTTAGTTAAAAATAAATCATTTTAGGAAAATACTAATAATTTAAACATAAGATATAATTGAAATTTAAAACTAAAAAATGATGTATGTTTTATAAATTTTATATTTATATCTATTAAAGTAAAATAGAAAATATATACAAAATCTATTTTTATTGAGAAGGGAATTTATTTATATTACATTTAAATTATTAAATAAATTTTAGTTTGTAAATATAAATAATATATATTATTATAATATTTTAATTGTGATCAATTTTATTTATTGTAGTAAAATTCATTACCTCTTTTTAGTACTTTTTTTGAAAGGTAACCTTTTGAAAATAGTTATGAAAAAAAATTATTTTTAGTAATTTTAATTGATTATTTTTTTCATATACAAATGAATATATGATACATATAACTTTAATATGACTCTGTTATATTTAGTATGGTGTTTCCTTAGATATTTGTTTTATGTGAAAAAATCTTTTAAATGCCATAATGACATAAATGATCTTAAATCACGGGTCATTACAAAAAGATTTGAGGTCATGATTCAATGCATATAACATTTACATTGTGATTTTGAATGATATCTAATTCATTAGTAAGTATCTATATAATGGAATGAAATAATTTGAATCTATATTGTAAATTTGAAACATTTGTAGTGTCTTAACAAAACCAATCCCTCTAAAATGTAATATTACAACATTTATCAAAGAATAATGAAAGAAATTCGTTAATAAATGACTCCCACAACATAACATTAATATAAATTAATCACATTACATTCCATTTATGACATTTCCTTCTATGTCATACACAAATCCTGACCACCTTTCACATGACTCATTTCACATATCATAATTCTCTCATATCAAACCAATCACTAAGAGTATACTCAACCATTTTATCATATGAAACTTGTTTGAACCCAATAATTATGGAAAATTAATTTATTTTATTTTTTCATAACATTATTTTTTGGATATGAAACTTTTTTTAATGGAATAAATTTCTTTTAAAATTAATAGAAGTGTTAAAATATAATTTTATGTTTTTTCTAGTGTCAACAATTTCAGAGTACGAATGAAGAAATGTTTTCAAAAGGATATATTTGAACAAATAATATCTATATATATCATAAATGAAACATTAAAATTATAAAAATATTACCAATTTATATATAAATAGTTACATGGGAACAAATATGTGAATATAAAGGTGATTTAAAGGATTCATTTTAATTCAACTATAAAAATATGCTTAAATTTTGGATGTGAAATTATTTCATTAAAAATCATTTTTACATGTATATTTTAACTAAATCTTCATCTGAAGAGGTAATATTGTGTTTCTGATTTAACATGTGTGGTATGGTTGAGATGTGGATTAAACTACTTATATTAGTGATATTTCTAATGAATATGATTGTACATAAAATTTCAAAACACTCAAAAGTTATATATATAGATTAAAATATATGCATTTAATTATAGAATAAAATAAAATTAATATTTATAAATTATTTTTGGAAAAATTTATATGGAATTTGTAACAAAATAAATAAATTAATAATAATATATCCTTAAAATAAATTGTTAGAAGAATGTATTAAAAATTTTCCTTCCAAAAAATGAATATAAAATATATATATGATTAAAACTTAAAGAGAGGATCATATTAAATTTTTGGAATATCTCATATTCTATTTTCATAGAAAATATTCAAGATAATATATTATTGATCCCTAGTGTAACACAATTAGATTTTCTAGTATGTATCTTTTTAAATTAACATCTTTGATAGTTTATGCTTCACAAAACACAGAGTTTAAAACCATAATATATTATTAAATATGACCATTGTAATTATAATGGGACCATTATGAATATTAAATAATAGAATATTAATTTCACCAATGAATATATACATAATATTTATGTTACTTATATATAGAAATATTTAATATTTATATCAAGGGATAAGAGAATAAATGTTTAGAAAAAATGATAAATGAATTGTTGGTATTTTTATGAAACATAAATGTTTATTTATAATATTATACATAATATATTGATTTGAAAGAAAATTTATTTTCATAAAATACATTCATAACATGATATTTTGTTTTATTATGAATATATGATGATTTTATGATCCTGTAATCAAAATTTCAAAGGGTTATAAAAACTGTTATAATATTAAAATTGTTATATTTAGTGCAAGTGATGATTTTTTTAAGAGTTAAATTTCTCAAAATGAGATTTTTTTTTTCATAAAAGTGTGTCCGTTTATGAATTCTAAACATCTTAAAATTGTTAGGGTGATGTTTTTTAATTTATTGAATTTTTTTGAATAGTGAAATACGGTAATTTATGGTATTAGATAGATACATGAATTTCTAATTCATGGAAGATTAATGGATGATTTAGGAACTATTATCTTGAGATAAAATGAACAATTTAAATTATTTATCCACATGAATCAATAATATTGTTCCAAAAATAAAAAACTAATGCATAAACAAATTATAAACACCCCTCTCATCCCCTATAAATACAACCCCTCTCCATCCCCTGTCCTCACCCCTCCAAATACATTAATATTATCCAATGTATGTAAAATGAATTTACCAAACCTCTCCATGGAATTATGTTATTTATGTTCTCACAAAATCCCATTTATATTCTCTTTAAAGAGGTTCACAATGAGAGGTATTGAAGAGGTTAAATCCCCTTTCGTTATTTTTACATTCTATCAATTCCTTTTATATTGTTATACTTTTAATATATCCTCTATCAAAACTTCCTTGTCAACTATATTATTTTATATATTATTCTATATTATCATTATAGTGGGATATCCACAATCGATTGTTTTCTCTTCCCCACTTTGCTTCTTAAAATAAAAACGTCATACATGAGGTGTCGATTCAACAACTTCATGGGTGATGATCATTTTATTTTTCAATAAATCACTAAATCATAGTTATAAATCCATTTCTATGGTTAATAAATATTATAACATGTATACAATTTTTTTTGGGTTTTATATATCCAATATATATACATAATATTAATTAATAAAACAAAACTAGTTTGTGATGATAAAAAATGCCAAAATAATCCAAATGTTTATCGTAAACATTTTATCTAATTTACCATCAACATATTTGGAAACGATATGATATATAAGACCATTAAATATTTTTTTAATTTTTAAATTTTCATATAATTTCATTTCCTCATAACTATTTTTATTTGACATGATATTTCATACACGCATACAAGTGAGACTCTCATGACAACCAAGGAAATACAGACTTCTAAATTATGTAATTGAATCTTATAAGTCATCAAAAAGACCATAAATGAACTAAATAAAATTATAATGACAAAATTAAATGCTAAATAGTTTATAAATTAAATTATTAATGATTTATATATTATTATCTAAAATGATATGTACAAGTATATAATGATTTTTAACATAAGGTAGGGATTCTCCCTAACCCACCATTTTTTATTTCGGGTTATGCATGCACCCTCTTTAACCCAAATTAATTTGTAATTATTTTTATATAATTATTCTAAATTTTGTATATATGTTTCCAAATAATTAATCTAGATCTGTTCATATTTATTTTATATGAAATTACATGTTTTATAAGGTTCCTGATTTTAAATCCTGTTTATAAGAAAGGCAGATTAACGTGTACATCCCAATTTTATACCCATTTTATAGTACACTCTATAATATATTATAAGAAAAAAATATTTTCAGAAATAAATATTTTTATCATGAAAAATATCTTATCTATTTTATACATTTATTTTAATAAATAACCCTTTTTCAATATTAATGTCAATTTTATATTTTCCATCAAACCGCACTAACATGGACCCTTTATAATGTTTATTAAAAACTGTTTTTACAATTTTTCACTTATGTTGGACACCATTCATGAATAAAATATTAATTCATATTCCTTAACTTTTCTTTTCTAGGATATATGGGTTTATAATCTGATTTTATGAAAAAAATGAATAATTTTCCAAAATAAATCTTCCTTCTAAAAGAAAAAAAGGGAATTTCTCTAAAGAGTTCCATATGATTTTTATAGAGTGTTTACATCAATTTCAAAACCCTCTATTTAATCTTAAGATTTATTGGAATTTATATTTCATGTTACCATCTACAAATTTTTTTGACTTTTTTTTTAATTATTTTGACAGGGGATTTATTATCTAGATACCATTAACCATATTATTCTTAATAGTGTATGATTTTGTAAATTCTTTGGGGAAAGGTATTAAAATTTCATATGATAATTTAAATATGAATTTAAATTATGATTATTTTTTAACCCTTAGTATGATGAATACATTTGACTTAGTAAGTGATGGGTGGGGCCCACTATAACCCCGCGATGCATCAGTAGGTCTCATGAGACATAATAGACTAGATTTTTAACAATTTATGTATGTTTTCATAGATAAATCCATCCTGATATTTTAATGTTGTTCGGTATTATGCATTCCCTCATTATGACAATAGTAATATATTGTTGATGAGATTGTTGGACTACTAGAATATCCATGGGAATGTTTATTTCTCATGTTTTTATTTATTGAATTATTTCATCCTCTTATAATCTTGTTATATTGTGTTCATGATTATGTTTTAATGAAATATATTTTCTATTGTTCATCATTACATTTTTATTTTTTTAATTATGACAAATTCTACTATATTTATTACCCTTATTAAGAATCTGAGATCACCACTTTATTATTTTTTCTTTCTCCTGAGATGTTAATATGTATATTGTAAATGACCTACATGGATAATATATGATTTTATGGTCATTTACAATAGTGTTTCTAGGTGTTATATCATTTCAATTTTTTATCTAATAATTATATTTGTATCTTGTTTTAGAGAGATACTAAAATATTCAGTCATTCATGATGTAAATTATTTGTTTCTTATACTAATGTAATAAATGTAAGGCAATGAGTTTGAGATTCTGGGTCATAGACATTACAAATAGATTAAGAGAGTTATTTATTATCATTGGAATATTTATAAATAATAAGATAGAATTTGTGATGTTTTTTGGAGATTGATATTTTCGTAAAAATATAGAATTCAAAAGAGTAATGACCAATAAACATGATTTTAATCATGTTTCTGTATTGAGGAGAAAGTAAACTTGATACAATGGTGTTATTAATGAACCTATTCCTAATTATTCACTAGACCATGATATAATATGTTTTTAATATTAGAAAAAATGTACATATAGAGTGGAAGGGTGATAGATTACTTATAAATACATGAGTATTTCCAAAATTTCTAGAAATTTTGATCATATGCCTAGATTACCCACGTATAGATCTAGAAACATCATTAATGACTGTTATTACATGATACAATAGCACCATAATGTGTATATAATACATTAATATTTTCTATTTGTGTAAAATATATAAATATTGCATACCACCTATTTTTATTGATTTTATTTGGTTTCATGCTTGAAGAAAGGTTATTGCTGTTGGTAACTGAAAATATTTCTTCTAACAAATAAGAATGTTTAGATTTAAAATATAATGTTTTTAAATAACATTGATACCCTGATTTTATCCCTGCCCACTATTACTATTCTTTTCATAATCCATAAACCAAAAATAGTTGTATTAGAGGCAGAAAATTAAATCGTGGTTAATTGTTCTCAACTTAATGTTTCTATTATTAATAATTCTATAACGATTAACAAAGTAAAATTTTTAATTTATTACTAATTATATATATAAAAATTGGGAAAATTATCTTCTAAGAGATTTTATGAATGATGTTTATGATAAAAGTAATTATATATTCCAATTTATGACCCAATAGAAATGGAATTTACTTAATTGGATACAAATATATAGAATATGGATACAAAGGTATGACCTTATTTGTGATAAGATAATTCCAATAACATTTATATAAATATTATGATATTAAATATCAAAAATATATGTCGGAAAACTGTCTAAATTTTTAAATAATAAACAGAATGATTAATATAGAAAAAATAAAATTTTGAGAAATATAGTTGATGGATTTATAACAATTAAAAAAAATTGAATGATTTTTTAATAGTGTGAATGATTTTATTGGAATAATAAGAAAAATTAGACTAAAATTAGAGGATATTTAAATAGAGAAATATATTCTATGGATTTTTACACATCCTGACAAGGATATGGTTTTTGTTCTTATTTAAATTGAAATACATTAAATTTATATTGGTGATTTGAATAATATTATTGTGGTCTATGATTTGAGGGTTAAATCATTATTTCATGTTACTAAATTTTCAAGGGAAATGTTTTTTGAAGATATAAATTATTTTG
Organism: Viscum album; assembly: GCA_963277665.1. Classification (NCBI taxonomy): domain Eukaryota; kingdom Viridiplantae; phylum Streptophyta; class Magnoliopsida; order Santalales; family Viscaceae; genus Viscum; species Viscum album. The sequence continues at coordinate 2,130,455,133 of OY728161.1, read as the reverse complement.
AGTTAAGTAATGATATTGTTGAGGATAAAATCAATGATGAGTTCATGTAATTAATTCCACATATAATGATGAGAGGAAAGAATATTTTGAAGGTAAATTAAAATTGATATTAATGAAATATGGTATAAGTAAAATTTGTTATAGGTTTTTAAGAATTCCATATTAATATGAAATGGAGGGTTAGTCTTCAAAATAAAATTCAAAATATGTTCTATCAGAGGATGCATAATTATTAAATTCCTAATTAAAAATAAATGAATATATTAAATATATGAAACATTTTATCAAATTAAATGATTATATTAAATGATATTATTAAAAAAAGGTTATGTAATTTCAATTAGATGGAGTGAATTTTGTAGTGATTTATTTATGATCAAGTAAAATAATAATTTGGTATTGTTGACCTTAATAGTGTGTTTCAAGCTACACTTGAAGAACTAAATGAATATCTGAAGAAAAAAGTGTTTACATTTTTTTTGAAGAATATAGAATGAATTTATATTAACGAGAAGATAAAATATCAAGATTGGAATAGTTGATGGAGATATTTTTTATATATATTTTCTGAGAAAATAATATAATAATCCAATGTTAATTTGTTAAAACTAAAATAGAAAGGCATGAATATATAAACACCATTCAAATTAAACTATGAGGCATTCAATATCTACCCCTCATGGCCTCTGATTGACCTAAATTGATGACATTGAATGTAATGTTAATCATTTTTACACACCAGACTACTTTCTTTTTAATGTTTGTGATATTCTTTTTGGAGTAAAAAACCTTTCACCATAATTAATGGAAAATAGTGTTTCATATTTAATACCTTCTCCCCACCCCTATAAAAATCCAACCACCCATCTCTCATATACTCACTAAATTTTTCCCACCTCTCTATAAATTAAAATGATTCTCCTCCCTTGGATTCACCTTGTTTTTCTCCATTGTGCATGACTTTCTTTATGGCCATAAAGGAGAGAATAATTTTCGAAGAATAATATGTAATATTTTTTAATATTATTTTAATGTTAATTGTTAATTCATTTGTTTATTTAATAGTTAATTTTAGATATTTCATTTACACAGTTTTTTTGTTAGTTAGATACAATTTATCAATAATAGTTAATGTTATTAAGTAAAATATTTTTTTTTAATTGTGAATTTTAATTGAATAATTTATATTTAGTATTTGAATTGAATTTATAATATTAATATTATTATTTTTCATGTCTTATATGTTTTTATATAATTATTACATAATTTCAAATTAATATTATCAAGAAAATGAATACTTTTTATAGACATACCGATTTACATATAATTAATTATTAAATAAATAATGATTAAATAATTCTAAAGTAATGATTATGTAATGATTAACTAATGAATTAATAAAGATTAAATTTGGAATGCATAATTATTATAGAATGAATAAGCTAATTTTATGTCTTTACCAACATAAGATTAATTATTGATTGCCTAATCATTAACTAATGATTAACTCGTAATTAAATAATTGGGAACTATTAATTAACCAATAAGAAACAATAAATTATATACTTGATAGGTATCAATTATTTAAGGAATGAAAAGTGATTAAAGAATGTTTAAGGAATTATTAACATAAGATTAATTAATTTTTAACCTACAATTAACTATTAATTAGCCGATGATCAACGAATGATTAAATAATGATTTAAAAAATTATTAATTTTTAATTATTAAATAACTAATCATTATCTATAATGTAACTAATTAATATATATTAATCATGTTATTCTCAATGAGTGATTAATGAATGATTAAGGCATAATTAATTTACAATTAATACATTTTAAATAATTATTATGTAATGACTCAGAGTTAATTAACGAATGTTTATTGAATCATAAAATAAAGATTAAAGAGTGTTTAAAGAATAACTAATCCCTGATTATGGAATTATTCATAGGATTAATTAATGATGAAGTAATGATTAAGTAGTAAATATATAAATATTCACTATAAGTCCTCTATAAACATACTCATTAAATAATTACTAAATAGTAATAAGTTAATAATTAAATTTACATTCAATATTTAAAAATAATTAATTATGTAATTATTAATATGTGATTAACCAATGATTAATGTATAATTTTCATTTAACTAACTAATACTTAACTAATTATTAATTAATGATTAACAGATGATTAACTGATGAATAACGAATGAATAACGAATGATTTAAAAATGATTAACTTGTAATTTATTTATGATTAAGGAATGATTATTAAGTGATTATAGAATAATTAACATAGTTATAATTAATGATGATGTAATGATTAAATAGTAACTAGTTAATGATTAAATATTAATTAACTATAAATTAAATACTTAATGAATATTAATTTATAAATTATTAAAAAAATATTAATGAGTGATTATAGATTCATTAATGAATTATTAATGAATTATGAACTTATTAATAAGTAATAATTAACTTAGTATTATGTAATTCTTGACTTATAATGAATTAATTGTTAATTATTATTGAACTTTAAAATAACAACAGAAGAACTATTAATTAATGATTCTATAACTAATGACTCATTAATGATTAAATAATGGTTAATTTAGTATTAAATAATGAATATATTATTATTAACATTATATTAATATATAGTTAACTTATAATAAAATATGGATAAAGGCCTGACAATGTGTCTTGAAAACACACTTATTTGTCACTCTCGTGATTTATATAATTCATATCATGTTGTACGCATATTTTGATACTCTTAGGATATATTATTTCGATTGTTAACACTCTTGTTAAAAATTAATGAACATAGCATTAGTGAAATTAAAAAATTTACTATGACAAATTATGTTCATCTTGGATTATATATGAAAACGTTCTAAAATTGTTTGTAAACTAAATATTTTATTATTATCTGATAAACTAAATCACTTTCTTGTTAATAAATGTGGATGTGGCACAATAAAAAATTATACCAATGTGTAATAACCCTGATTATAGAGTATTAGTATATGACTCAAGAATAACATTTTAAATGACAGTAGACATTATTCCACACCTGTTTGACAATACTAAGAGATAAATATTAGATTAATTTAATAAAAATTATTTTCTTCTCATTATATTTATAAACTACTAAACACACATTTAGGAGGATTAAAATTAGTAGTAAAAAATGTTAGTTTCATATCTATGTATATAACAAAAATTTATGACATTTCGATAATGAACATATTATGTGGTAGTCTGAGAAATGAAATATCATTCTAGATTCTACAAGTGGATGTGGCTTTATCACAGATTTACCAATGAGTAATGTCCTTAAAAATGGTATATTATTTTTTGACTAAAGGGTAACTTGGTGAATGATAATGGGCCTTAGTTCATACATTTTTTGACACTCCCTGGTGATATTATTTTTATGATTCACATTATCATTATAAATTATTGAATATACCCTTAGTAATATTAAAACATTCACTCTGAAAAATTACTTTCATCGTTTAAAATATAATAAAACATTATAAAATTTTTTTATTGTAATTATTGGGTGGTCAACACTACATAATTATTTCCCATTTTTTGTATTATATACACAATCAAAATCCTGGTCAAAAATAATTTCTCTTATCAGAAATCATGATTTCCAGTGTCGACTATTATGGGGAGGTTATTCAAACCAAGAAAGGTAATTCTTATATAAAAAATGAGAAATAGTGGTTTGGGAATATGATTATGTTACCCTAATATAACATCAGGAAAGAATTCATGGTTATTTAAATATGGGATATGATCAAAAGTTCCAGTTTATCATCTATATAAATTTTAAATTCCAGTAAAGAGTATCATATATATCTTGTCATTGGATGCTGATGAGTAATGGGTCTAGAAAACCACTTTATTTTTCCAATGGGTAGATAAATCAATTATGGAAATATGTTTTTAGGTATATAGTGTCCAACAGCAGTGTCCAATTGTATGATGACATATGCGTACAAGATTTTTTGAAGAAGGTTCATCCCATTATTATTTGGATATTCATAATTATATAACAAAAAGACTAAAAAATATGATAACCTAGATTTGAAAAAATATTATTTTAATAATAATGAGGTTTATAATGATGGTGTAGAAGGAGACGAAAATAATGATGACGATGAATCTTCAAAATTAAGGGAGGACGTTGATAGAAATACAGTAGTTGTATATGAAACTTGACTCACAGAAAATCATCCACAATTCTTCACAACTTTGTCAGAAGAGTTTTAATGTTTTATTGAATTCGATAGGACTGATATTAAACCATCTATTGAATTCATAAGAGTTATAGATGATAGAGTTGGGAAACTAGACAAAACATTATACATTGGAAGAGACATTCCGTGAAAGGAATCAATAAATAATATTCTAAAAATTTTATATGTTGAGATTAATTTCATATATTCATTCTCATATCCAATCCATAAAAAATATCACAATTGATGAAAATTTAGTGATGATTTTATATTCCTCATTAGGGATTATCCTAGCATTTCATTTGGTGTTTAGAGAAATTATTAAATTTCAAAATATCATACTTTTCATGCAGCCAATCCTGAAATATGATCATACATCACTGGAGGATAATTTTTTTTCATCTATTGTTATTGAGATTATTATGACCTCAAATATGTTACTATATCCCTTTTACATGGTATGATACAATATAATTTTTTTAATAATATTTCTGACACAAAGGCATGAATAGAGACATGGAATGAAATTGTAATAGTGAATGGTGATTGGGATGAATCATATATGGTGTTTCCATGTATTATATTTATGTCAAGACACAATATCCATGATTTATTATATTTCATATTAAACAAAAATGTGTCTCAAGATGACCGATGTGATCCATACTATATAAAATTTCATCTATAGTTTTAGTCATTCATTCCATGTATTTCCATGTTTCTTTTCTATAAATAGAAAAAAAATAGATTGAACATTTCTAAATGAAAAATACATGAGCATATTGATTAATGCGGACCCCCAAAATTAAGACCACTCCCCTCTTCCACTATAATTTTCCAGTGTGGAAACAAGAAAGTTATGAATCCTAGAGATGGTTTTTAGTATTTATTTTCAACAAATTGACCTAAATTAGGGGATGTTTTGTATATTTGGGCCTCATCAGTAAATAAATGAGGAAATCTAGGTATATCATTTTACTTGTATATCTCTAAGTTAACATCATTGATACTCCATTAGAAATATTTCATGGACTGTGTTGTAATAATTTTCGTTATAAACCTATGAATAATGATACCAAAAATCTTGGTATGTAGTATACTATTTATTTTCACTATGTCAATATAACGATAAAATAAATTTTTATTATACATAATCATTTGTTTCTAGAATTTCATTAGAATTAAAGTTATTTTGAGTAGATATTGGAAGAAATCTGTAAGGCTAATCAGTGATTGTATTATTGCATGATACAAATTATAATATAAAAAAATGTTGTTATGTTATGGGAGAAGAGTTATAAAAACATGAACCCAAAAATAGTAGAGTGAATCAAATGAGACATTAAAGGGATAAATAGGTTTCATATAACTATCATAGTTTTTGTTTCATTTTACTATTGTGTAAATTACATCATCAAAAAAGGAAACAATGATGGTGATATTCATGCGTTTTGGTATGGATTTCACCTTCAATGAGAGTTTATAAAGAACATTAATAAAGCTTCAACATATAGAGTGTAACTTTTTAATTGAGAAGATACATTATTTGATGCGAAAGAGAGTATGGCCCAATCTTATATAGTAGAAGTAGAGTCTTAGTTGTATTACTAGATGCGAGGTAGTGTTAGTTTGGTAATATCTATGTGCCATTTTTTATATGTTCAAACTCTTTTGTGACATGTGCTTCTATGAATATATCAAGACAACCAAATATTATTTATTATACCATCTGAACTCAATTTTTAGCTATTGTGGTTCATCATAGATTACTATTAGGGAGTTTTTAATGCAACTAAACCCATTATCGTAGAGAAATTGTCTTACTCTAATACATTGAAAAATGAAACAATGAATCACACCCTGAATAACAAACTAATTTATTAGTCTTGGTAAAAAGAGACATAATAGAGTATTTCATTAAATTTTAAAAAAAATTGAAACATAATTCTTTTATGAATAAAATTATTACCCCAAAAATGTCACCGCATATCAATTATGTACACTTCAAGGATTCTTGGGAAAGGAAATAGAATAAGGGTGACTCAAATTCTCAATAAGTGTTAAATGTTGTATAATATATAATGAATCAATAGTTATAATCAACATAAGATGTTAAATTACTGACCACATATAAAATATAAATTAAATTACTATCATGATAATATAAGGATTAATGGTATGATAGAGAACTATATAAATATTATATTTGATCAATAAATAGAGAATTCAATGTATCATAAGATATTATCATTGTGAAAATATCGTGGATAATAATAACTAAATTCTTAAGGAAGGAAATACTTAATTATTGAACATCATGTCTCACGAATATGATATATCTACCATTAATATATTAAATATGACGGTTCAAAACCAAAAGGAAACTCCAATAAATGTAAGATTATTGATATCCCATATGAGATATATCAATTATTCATAGGGTTATAGAATATTGGGTCCCAACTGTCATTGTAGGTCCGATGCACAAATCACATAACATATTATTAATTTAATTCATGAATCAATATTCCTTACAATTAAGTATCCTTCTTGAAGATAGATTATAGATTATCAATATTTTCCAAGTCAATGTATTCACAATAAATTTAAAACAACATATGTAGAAAAGAAATACTTCTTAATAAATAATATTGTCCATGATAAATAAAATGGATTTTTATGGGAAATCAAATGTTTAATAATAATAAGAAAGTTTATATTTAAATATAATGTTAATGACCAAGATAATGAACCAAGATAATGAATTTCAATACATTACATTTTAAAATAATCAAAAACCATCTATATGAATAAAAATTATATTATTAGTACAAAAAATATCAACTGGAGTGAGAATAAAGGTTTCTTTTTACTAATGGGTGAAAATACTGTAAACATATCTTTAAAAACATTCATGAGGAGAACATAAATTTCTATTTATAATAACTTTTTAGAAATAATATTTCAAAAAAAAATTTGAGAATAAATTGGTTTTAAAGTAATCACAGATTGTTATAAAGTATCCTTTCAAACATCAAGTTGTCATGAAGGAAGGAAATTCCATACATATAAAGAATGTTAAAACAATGATTTCATTCTAATTTTCAAAAAAAACGTGACATGTGTTGAAAATGACAAGAATATTACATTAAAAACATTTTTAAAAGTGAAAATGAATATAAAATTTATTCATAACTCATTTGGAAAAGGGTTGAAAACATTTTTTAGTTTTTTAGAAAAAATTTTTTTGGAAGAAAATAGTTTTTTGACCGAAGAGAGGATTGAAGACAGATCCTATTAAAAAATTATCAATAATATTAAGTAAAAAAATAATAGAAAAGTTATTATTACATGAAAAATTCATGAATAACCACATTATAAGAAAATAAAAAGGGTTTATTATAAAATATTTAAGTAATTTCATTCAATGGATATTTGAGCATAAGAAATCATGATTAACATGATATTGTGAAACAGAAACATTAAATGATCATAAAGATGGAGTGAGAATAAACCAAAGAATAAATTATTTGTGTAAAATGTAATTCTATATAATCTAATTGGATATAAAACAGAATATATTCAATACATAATTCAAACACCTTCACATAATATCAATGAGAATAAATATGTAATATACCAAAATGTAAAGAAACTGAGTTATAAGATTAATTAAAACCTAGTAATTATAAAGCTAAATTTAATTCGATGGAATAACTCAAATTAAAACTCAAAATACTTTTATTTATTAATAAATAATGTAATTAAATTTAAAATGTGTAGTATATACACCATATTAGTGAAATTTGGTTCATAACATTATAATATGCCCTAATGAAGGGAAATTGAGACGAAGTTCCTCACATCATGCTTACTTTTAGATGAAATTTTTTAACCTCTTGTATAATGTGTATAAACATGTTATTAACTTATTATATAACCATATTAATATTTATAATTATATATATGTTCTTTTAACAGTATCATATAACCTATTAATTAATAATTGTTCATTATTCTCATTTCTTTCGGTTTTAATATCCTTGTTTTTCCTTTTGTGAATTGTTAGGAATGTTAATATTATTGTGCATTTTATATACATTAATCATCTCATAATAAAAATACTAATGAAATAATTTTTATATTTTTACATAAATTATTTTTTAAAAACAAAAATTAAAGTTGTTTATGAAAAATGAAAAAAGTTACAATCATGGAGATTATAGGTTATACGTAAACATGAGTGACATTTCCATTTATTAATAATATTTAAGGAAAAAAGGTATGGAATTTTTTATCTTTAAAAGACTGTAATATTATCTTAAATACCATATTACCTATTTAAATACACCAACATATCATTTTTGTGGTGTGGTGATGAAAATATGTTTGCATCACTTTATCGAGACGATAGTCCACACGTACATACACGATGTTACTATTTTCTAATGTAAGAAATAAAATGATATATTGTCATTACATAATTTAAAATATTTAATTAATATAATAATTATTTCATTTATATAAAATATATTGATTATATATCTCCATATTACATTCCATTTAATGTTTTAGTGAAAAAGGAATCACATCGCTACACGAGGGGCAGTCCTCTGTAGATGATAGAAATGTTGTTGTATCCCCTATGAAATTGAATGTTAAAATTTTAAAACTGATATAATGAGTAAAAATGTATAATTATGTTATAAATATTTTATATATAATTTATATCCAACAACATACCTAAATATGAGATGTAGTAATGGAAAAATGAATGACATCAGTTCACAAGGGGGTAGCCCACCGTAGAGAAGAATGAGGAATTAATAACACAATTAATAGAGATGGAGATAGTTTTTGGTCATGAAATTCTAAAAAACACATTTATATTTACCATTTTGAGGATTTTATACCAATAAGGATTATTATTAATCCAAGGATGTGTACTAACAAATAAATTAAAGATACTCATTAAAGAATATTACTACTTGTGGTATCCTTCTTCGGTTGGAAATAAAAGTATTACTATGATGGATTTCTTCCCAGAATAATGATTAAAGAATAAGAATAAGTAAATTTTGATGTGATTTTTTTTACATTTGGAAAAAAATTGTTTACTGTTCTGAATAAGAGATGATAGGTGGTGGCCTTTTATAATTGGGGTGAGTGGTATTCTTGTAATTTTTAAAAAAATGTGTATCCATGTTTTCTACATTCCAAAATGATGAAAAAATGATTATAAAAAAATAATACACGATTATGTGAATATATGTCCATAAAATATATTTTGGAAATGATTTTTTGTCATTTATAACCTTATATTTTTTCTAACCTCCGATAAGTGTATTTTTACCTTAACCAAGGTAAATAATTTTAACTGTTTTCACAATTCATTTGGGTAAATAATTATGTTGACCTTATAATATAATGTAAATTATTATAGTTCCAATTATGGATTTAATTTTTCTAAATTAAGTTAACATAAGAGGAAAATTTAATTTAAAATTACTATTGCATACAAGATGATAAAGTAGGTTTTCAAAGAGAAAATGTTCAAAATTTTACATTGTTTTTATATGAAAATTAAATATAAAAATTATTCAAATGACCTAATTGAATTATTTTATATATAATTAGAGTAATTTTTTATAATCTCAATTAAAAATAAAATTTAATTTTATAAAATATTTAATCAAAAAGGGGTTATCAATTAAAATTTTGTATTTTTCACTATTTATCAAAAAATGAAACATTCCATAAATATCCCAATAATTATACCTATGATAATTTTTATATTCTGATTGAAAAATGGATTAAATTTTATCATGTTATTTTTCTAGATGTGTGAAAAGTAACATTTTAAATATGTGAGCAACGCCTGATAAAATCCTCTTTCAGAAAAAATACCATATTTTGATGAAATTCCACTTTTGTCAATTTGTTATTATTTTATTATTAAAAATTGATAAACATAATTTGAATAATTTTCTTAGTACTATTAATTATGTACAATTTATGTTTAATTTTATAAATATATACTATATTAAAATTTACTTATACTCGGGTTTTCATGATTTGAAAGCAATTAAAGGGATTAAATTTAAATAATTATATATTATGGGTTCTTAAAATATTTGTTGCGTGTTTCATATGATAAAAAACAAAATAAAATAATATTATAATTTTTCTGTCTTAAATTATCCTCACACTAAATATATTACATCCTCATATCTTAAAAATGATCCCAGTAATTAGGGGTTTCATATTTTGAAATTCATTTGTTGAAAACAAAAATCTATAAATGTTTTGTTAATGAAGCTTATTAATAAGTGAGAAACAAGAAAAAGATCACATAATATAGTTTCTATGAAAAACAATGTTTCAAGTGAAGATATATAAATACAAGTAATATTTCAATCGTTATGGAGAATGATAGAGGTCATTGATCCTAATAATGTGAAAGATAAATGGAAAATTAAGGAACTCAAAACCAATAATGTAATATACTTACAAGACCATATGAATAATCAAATATATATGTAATATAATATGTTATTTCGATTCTAGATCCCTTTTTGATTTTATAGGATTTTTTTTCTACTTATGATTATAAGGAAATATACCTGGTATGTTTAAATTTCAAAAGAACAGTTTCATTCTCTAGTTGCGCTTTGATAAATTTTCAATTCATCACTTTCTTAAAAAAATTAAAATCCAATAATGTATTTTAATGAATGAAGAACTATACTCCATTTTTAAAAGAACATAATATTCATAATTGTACTATAATACAATCCTTGTACCTCGAGTAATTTTTATTATGAAATTATTAGTGCAAGTTATCCAATATTAATAAATCTCCATAAGGTGAAGTAATAAATTAATATCTAAAATCTCATGAAAATTTCAACTTAATCTATTTTCGAAATTATTATCCATATTTCCCTCATAAAATAATATGGTCTATAAATTTGGAGAAAAGGTTAATAAATTAAATAAAACCGATCTTCAATCCCCTAAAAAATAAGTAGTTCTTAATCATCACATACCCGACATGTGGACACTGTAATCATGTATTCTCAAGGAACAAGATAATAATATGAATCACCTTATCAAAATATTGAAAACTATAATTTTTTTGTATTCCTTATATAAAAAATATATTATTTTATATATTTTATAAATAAAATTTCATTAAACTCCATCAATGATTTCATAAACTACATTATTAGTAAATGATTAATCTGTCCTAAGGTAACAAGTACAATCCAATATAATTAATCTATATAAACAATCCCTTGATACGAACAACATCATATCCAAATTTCGGACATGTTAAGGGTTATATTTCTCATAGTCAAGTTGTTTCTAATATGTTGAAATTTCCATTGAATAATTTTCATGGTTATTGGTACTATTTAACACACACTTTTAAATTCCTTCAAAAAAAGTACTATTGTACAATATTTATGATTTTCAAAATTATTGTAAGAAGGATATCATTGAAAAAAACTCATTTTACATAATTATTAAATTTTAATACATGATCATTATTCATTCCACTTTGTCTATGGTAATAGAATAATTTGACCGTGATCCATTTTTTGGAGGTATATTCCTTTTATGCTTTAGACAATTATTTCAATTGTTCTGAATCTCCTTGTAGTTGAATAATTATACATTGTAATCATTTTTTACTCATTAAATCACAAGAACAATGACTTTTATATCCTTGCTTTTAAAAAAGTCCCATTCCTTTTTAGCAATTACTGAGGTTTTTATTTCCACATTTATCTCATGTGGTAAAATCCTTTTTCCCTTCATACCAATATCCATCTATTTTTCATTCTATCATCTTCTTCTTATAAATCACTTAAAATCCTTAATAGATAGATAATTATCTATCTATATTATTATATCATGATATTTGTTCCTAAGAAGATGAGAATAACTAGGTGATTAGTTCCCTTTGAAATACAATATTACAACCTTCGAATAAATGATCATTATTTCTCATTATATTATGAAAATTGGTGCGGTTCAAATTTTTTATGTGAGGATCCCTTTATATATGATCGCATACAATATATTAGATCATATCATTATGAAGCATATTGTATAATACCAAAACTAGTGAAATATTTAACAAGAATTGAAACAAAATTTCATACGTAATATCATAATCTTAGACATTGGTTATTTAGGAATATCTCTATTTAAAAAACATTATAATGGTTTATAAAGAAAATGTGAATTATCCAAAGCATATCCACCAGTATTTTCATGCATAGTGTATGTTAAGGGGTATTTTCATGCACTAGGTGACAATATAAATCAATCCTATTGTTCCCTTTTTGATGTTATTAATGATAAATACATTTGTTTCAGAAACATATTCACAAATAGTATCCATATAGTGATATATTTATATGAAAAACCATATAATACCTACCTTATCATAACATTAGTATGTTCTTATATACTAATCCTAATAGACTTTCATTGTTTTATGATACCTACTCTATGTTTTCCTAAATTTATTTCCTATGTTTTCTATTATACTACCTCTGATGCCAACTGTAACGTCCCCTACTCGATTATCATAGAGATCGAATCTTACTTTATTACAATTCCATATGATACAAGGAATCATATCATGAAGAAATGAATATATTTGCAGTCTTGGTAAAGAAGATAGATACTTGAGTCAATCATTATGTTTGAAAAAGCATTCAAAAATGTAAATCTTAGAATGAATAGAATTATTCTATCGAGAATATCCTCACATATAAATCATATTAAACTTCGTAGATTCATAAGAAATGAAATAATGAAAGACTTAACAAAAATGATCGGTAATTTTTATGCACAATATATGGTATCTTGAATCAATATTAATATCAGTATGAAATGTTGTATAAATGAAAAAATATTCTATTTTAATGATAGTATGTCATGAATAGATGTGTCATGATAGCCTGGTAAATATATGTAAACACATTATATTAAATAAATAACCTTAGAATGAAATTCATCGAGAGATAATATCACTATAAAAATATAATGTATAATAATAACTAGATTCTTAATGATGTAAATTCATTATAATTGGATTTAATGTCTTAGAGACATGGTATATGTGTTATCAAGATGATTCACAAGATAATTTATCAATACCCATAAAAACCATAACAATGCTAGCTTAATGATTTTTCTTATGATTCTTATCAATGCATTGAGGTGTTAAATAATATAGAGCCCCACCCATCACTTTAGGTCCAAGTTATCTCCATATATTGAATCATTGATTTAATTCATAAATAAATATGCATTATTAGTAGACATCTATATTGAATAAATAATACATATTGACAATATTTACCGAATCAATTACCTAACATTCAATGTAAAACACTATATGTAAAAATGAGATAAATATTAAGAAATAATAAAATCCATGATAAATAATATAGATATTTAATGAAAATATAAAGTTTAATGATCATAAGAAAGTGAATATTTTAACTGAGAGTTAATGACTACACGAATGAATCAATAATGTAAATGTTAATTCCTTCAATGGTCAAATGAACATAAAAAATACATACAAAAATACTAATTTTATCAATACAACATATACCCATTGGAGTAAGAATAAAGGGGTTTTTAATTGATTAATATAAATACTATAACAATATATTAATAAACAATATTGAAGAAAAATATCAATTTAATTTGAAAAGAACTTTTAAAAACTTAAAGCTCACAATAATTTTGAAAAATATTTTCATTTAAAACTTATATTTTAAACTTATAAATAATTTGTTAAAACATTTTGAGGTCATTAAAAAATATATTTTCCGTCATAATGATTATATTAAAATAAATATTATTTCACATTATTTTTGAAAGATAATGGATATTTATTTTGAAGACTAAAAGGTAATGACCTTAATTTTTTTTATAATGTAAAAATGTGTAAAAAAATCATCTATAAATAATATAGAAATGGGTTAAAAATAATATTGGAAACATTTTTAGAAAATGATGTATTATGAGAAAATTGATTTCCCACTGAAGAGAGAAATTATGTCATTTTTTCTTAAAAACAATTTTTAAATTGTTTTAATTACAACAGAGTAGAAAATTTATACTATTAAATGATAAAATAAATATTAAACAAGGAGGATGAAAACTAAAGGGGTTTATTATCAAGTGAAAAAATATATTCCTTCAATTTAAATTCTAGCATAAGAAATCCTGATTAAAATCATATTCTTAAATAAATCTATGCAATGAAGATAACATTGGTGTGATAATAAACCAATGAAACAATTTTGTGATTAAAATACAAATACACATTAAATAAGTGGATATAAAACAATGTAATTTAAAATAAAAATACTCACTTAATCATAGAATATCAAAGACAACCAAGAAGTAATGGAACAAAATGATAAAGAAATAGAGTTATAATGTTATTTACCACTTGGTAATTTTAATGTTAATTCCCTATTGGATGAAATAATTAAAATTGAAATATAAAATAAAATGAATTATTAATAAATCCTGATATTCCATGTCAAAAGTTTAATATATACAAAATATTAAATAAATTAGGTTCACATAATTAAAATGCACCACAATGAAGGGAAATTCAGATAAAGTCCCTGACCTGGTGCTTTATTTTGGTTGCTGTGATTTAACATCATGCATAGCAGTTTTAAAAAAAATATCTAAATAATTATATACTATAATATTATTTATAATATCATATATTTACCATTTAAAACATAATATCACCCATTAATTAATTTTTAATATTGTTATAATTCTTTTGGGAAGAACAGTGTTTTCATCTCCAATATGATCTCGGTTAGATGTGCCAATTCCATTTAATCCAAGATGGGTATTTAAGAGAGAAAAATTCTTCAGTTTACCTGGGATCCCTGATCCCCAATGGTAGAATCAAGAATTTATTTTTTGATGATATTATGAATCAGTTTAAGGGACCCATTTTTAATTGGAAATATAAATTTCTCTCAATATGAGTTAAGTTGAATTTGACCAATAGTGACCTCAAATACATTTGGATGCATGTTTTATTTATCCATAAACCACTGTAGGGGGTATTAGAAATTTGGAGAAGATTTTTAATTAATTTTTATGTGGGATGCAGAAAAAATATGATCACATCCATTGGCCCTCATGGAAATGGCTGGCTAAACCAGTTGATGAAGGGGGGGATATATCTTCATATCGTAGTGGAAACCATGAAGGATACTCAAGAATGATTGGATTGGGATTTATGTGAAGTAATTTCATTATGGTCTAAATTAATTATGGATAGATAATGGGATGATTGGGGGGGATTCAATCTAAACTACATGAGGTTATCTTGCTTTGTGTGCTGGATACTCTGCCACATGAAGGAGATGGATGAGGTGGTCTGCTTGACAATTGGGCATAATCACATCAATCCTTGGAAGGTGAATCAGTCAGCTAATACTCTTTATTTTCCTAGCCATCTAACACCTTCCATTTAATTTAACTCAGCTAGTTTTTATCTATCTTTTCATGAGGGAATCATGACTAGGGGAATAAATGGAGGTGTTTGAAATCATCATGATGGTTGATGAGCTAATTATGTGTGTTTTTGTTGGGTCTTCATTGGGGACGTTTTCTGACCAATATTTCTGGGAACTTATTCATTTAGGTGGACATACGAATCTGTGGGCCTAAAAAATTGGTTCATGGAGATCCCTGTCAAGATGAATATTTTTTTTATTATAATGAATCTTACGATTTCATTGAGTGTAAATATTAAAAGAATAAGTGATAAGAATTATTCATGATGTCAGTGCTACCGGTAGCCATATCAGGAGACAACCAATCATATTTTCATTCAATGGGATTGAGAAAGGGGAGTATTGATCTATATTTTGCATGGGATGAACCACTAAGTCACTGATGGATCGGTGTAGGACATGATTCAATATTGTATTTAGTGGGGATTTTCATATTGGGACAGAGGTCAGGGTTTATGTTATGGCTCTTTCCACTTCTTCTTGGGTTATTTGGGAATCATTCAATAATACTAGGTATAGTGCAATGATCTTCGGTTTTCATCTATAGGTGTTGGTTAAAATTCTTGTTATGAAACATTATAATATCCTTACTAATGTCTTTAACTCCATCAATTTATATTTCTTCCTTCTTATATTCGATATTTCAGTTGTTTCTCATCTCTAATTGCATGGATGATGGGTTTGATGGAACTCCCCATGCATGGGGATGATGCTGAACATAGATGGGTCTTACTTGCATGGGGTGATGAGGGGGGAGAGCTGGTCTGAGATAGATGTGGAAATATGCTCTTGGTGTTTTCAGATTTTTTTGTTGATAGAAATTCAATGGGTTTCAAGGAAAAATATTTCCCCTCATGTCTTTACATATGCTAAAAATCCAATTTCTATATTTCTGATATGGAGAAAATTTCATCTATGTTGGTTATTTTTTTAATGTCAAAAATGAGATTCTGCATCAGGTTTGGATTATAATATAACATGTTTCCGGATCTATGTAAATCAAAACATTGTAGTACGAAACACATGACACAAAGGGAATTATACGACTGACTTGTTTGCTAGAAAAGTTATTTTTGGAGCAATTTTGATCATTTACAACACTTTGGGTTCATTTTCGTTTGATTTTAATCTTATTGATAATCATGATGCTCTTGGATTTCATTACATTCTCTCCTTTGATCCAATTCTTGTATGTTGGTTGATTTTATGAATAAAAATATAACATTCAGTTATCATCCCCAGAATTATAATAATAAAATAATTTCAATATTTTTATATAAATTAAAATATTAAAAAACCATGATTGATTTTTATAAAAAAATAACTATGTTACAATCCTTATGAAGTTATGTTATACATACGCATGAGTAATTTTTTCAGTTTGGAATTATCAATATGGAACAAGGTTATGTAATATTTTCTACTTACATAATTATAATTATATCATAAATAACTTTTTATTTCCTTAAAAAGACATATATATATCATCCATTTGGTGTGGGGATGAAATGAGAGTCCCATAACTTCATGAATGTCACGGTCAACACGTACATGAATAATGTAACCATCTTTCAGTGTTAGAAATAAAATTATATATTTTATTTTAAGAATGATATATATAGAATAGATATCAAAATTATTTCATTTATATAACATATATTTGTTAAAATTAACCTTTTTTCCTTCTATTTAATGTGTTAGTGAAAAACGAATCGCATTGTTTCACGAGGTGTTAGTCCAACGTACACATAAATGATGTTATCATACACCCTGTGGAATGGAATGTAAAATGGTTATATATAATTTATTTAATGAATAGGTATTTAAATTTTATAATGAAAATATATAATGTTTATATCCATAATCATATCCAACCATGACATATAGTAATGGAAAAAATGAATGACTTCAGTTTGCGAGGCGGTAGTCCATCGTACACAAAAATAAAACTTTTGTATCCCATTTTATGGGCATGGGGATGGGTTATTGTCATAAAATTAACATATAAACATTCCATAATATGTAACATACTTAGCTTATTATATAACCATGGTTCAATATGAATTTGTTTAGGTGATGGAATAAATAAATCAAAAACCCATCATGGAATAAAGTTACCTCTTATTTACCTATAATCATATGGATAGCACCAAAATCCATCCTGGTATGAATTTATACCAAAAAATAAGGCTTCTAAGATGATATAAAGGAAGTTTAGAATTAGTTTTCATTGGTATTGGAAGAACTAGTAGGGTTACAATATGTGAGTAGGAGAGCATAGTAGGTTGTATTTTATAGGTGAGGTGATCAGATCACTTGTAATGTATTTCAAGAAAATAATGTAACCACATTTTAGAGAATTAAATAAGAGTAATAAATTTTTTATTATCAAGAATTAAAAATTATAAGGTATTAATATATCCCTAAAATATATTTGATACATTTTTTTAGATTATTTTAATCCTTATCATTTTAGTTTAACCCCTCAGTAAGTCTACTTTTACCATAACCACTATATATATTTTTTACTGTTTCCACTTTTCTTTATGGTAAAAAATTATATCAAACTTATTAGATAGTATAAATTATGTATACTGATAATATGAAATCAAGTTTCCAAATTCTCTTTATATAAGTGGAAAATTAAATTTTATATTCATCTCATAGACATGATGAGAAAGATTGTTTTCAAAGAAAGAATGTTCAAAAGATAAAAAAATATTTATATCAAAATTCAATATGAAAATAATTCTAATGAAATAAATTGGATTAATATATATATAATGGAGCTTATTTTAAATTAAAATAAATTCAAAATATAATTTCAATTTATAAATTATTTAAATAAATATGATGTTTTTAATTAAAAACCAGTATTTTTGTTTATTAAAAAAATAACACATTTTAGGAAAAAAATTAATGCAAAGATAATTTTTATAAGATAATTTTTAAAATGAAGTGGAATTTATTATATAAATTTTCTAAAATTTGTCAAAATTAGCTATAAATTGTGTGTGCAAAGTGCGACTAAACTGAATTTTAGAGAAAATATTTTTTTCATCTTTTCTTTATTTTTATATCAAATTGTTGTTATATTATTAATTATAAATTGATAAACATAATATTAGTTAATTATTTTTTACTTTTAATATAACAAATTTATTGACTATTTTATAATGGTATACTATATTACGTCACATTTAGACCCAATGTTGCATATTCCTAAAGGTATTGAAGAGATTAGATTTGATTAAATATATATTATGAGTTGTTTAGGATTAGTATTGATTATCACACATTATAAAATATACAATGTAATTATTTTTTAAGTTGTGTGTGTTATAGTTTTGATATTTTCCAACCCCTAATGCCCAACAGACATTGATACATAAAAATAATAGGTTGTGATAATAAGGGAGACAGAATTCCAATAGGATATAGAATGTGATGGATTAGACTCAATAACCAGTGAAATGGATGAGATACAACTAATTTCACAATAAAAATAATCTTATGAAATATTTCCCTATCATTTTATAATCTAGGTCATGGTATTTTCATGGATGATGTATTTTATCCAATGTGAAATTTTATGTTATCAATTACATGTTTTTAATTTAAATTGATTCATTTTTTTAAATTCTATGAAATTTCCTTATGTTTTACTATAAAATAATAAATAGTATATAAAAATATATAACCATCAAAATGAATCACACATAATCTAAAAATCCCTAAATGAAAGATAATTTCAATAAAAAAATATATTTAAGAAATAATCATGTATAAAATTCTCTCTTGAAGTTGGAAATAATAAAGAATGGGTTGAAAAGATTAATAAGGTAAATATAAAAATGACTCATAAATAGTTAGATCATAATAATGATTTTTCACTTAAGAGTGGGAGAGAAAAATCATTAAAAGTATTAATAAATCCTAAGACAAGACCAAACTAGTCTCTATGTGACCATCCATCATCACCAAAACATCCTGATAAATAAGAAAAAAATAAAGGAAAACCTACATGATACAAATTTTCCTTCCATTTTAAAATAATTTTTCACATGATGATTTTTTTAAATCCAAATTTATTTTTCATATAATCCTTTTATATTAAAATTATAATTTTTAATAAAAATTAAGTAAATCCCCAATCAATACATTGGATCCTACTAATACAACCATTTTGTTCTAAAATTTATTTTCTAAGTCAAACCCCTTGAGAAACATGGATCCCTTCCAATAGAATCGGAGGAAAAACGTGACACCTTCAAAAATAGAGATTAAGAAAGAGTAGTTTAGGTCTTCGAGATCCTATATCTATAAGGATAATGACAAATCCCCTATCAACCTATTTATAACGACATAAAATTCATTTTTAGGTTCTAATGAGACAAGAGAAGAATATATCATCAAAGGATCTAAGAAAGAAAATATAAAACAATACAAAAAAACATACCTTTAGAGATACGTCTAGAGTGATGTTGGATCCTTATAAATCACTAGAATGAGCACAATAACAAACCAATCTCAAGTTAATATATAACTATGTGATATAAAACATTAATAAATGTATTTTAGGTTTATATATGATCTCAACCATATCATAATTAAAGATAATAATTTTGTATTCTATAAGATTATAAGAGCAATCATCATTAATTCATAGCTTAGTTACATAATGAAAAGGAAATGGGTTTCATGAAAATTTCATTAAAATGTAAATATAATACCTCAAAAAAAGAAGGTGGATCGTATCATTCAAATATATCCCATTTGAAATATAAAAATCATCATAGGATATTTACATTAGTGAAATATAATTTTATAAAATCATTATAAACATTCTTTCACAATCATAAAAGAAATTGATTTTTCTTTTTGTATAGAAAAAATTCATAAAACCCAGAGAATATGCATGAAATATCATACATTATAATATTCATAAAATAATACTGACTATTATTCTATATTTATATTTTACACTTACATAAGTAGTTTTCATTTATATATGTAGAGATAGAGGATACTACTCCACTCACTATGAAATATAGACATGTTTTACTTGAGGTACTTATGGTCATGAGGTTTGAAGTATTAGGGTGTGCATATCATATATGTTTCATCACATTTTACCTCCATATGATATTATACCATACCTATTCCGTAATGGACTCTACAGAGTCACTATATCTGATTATAAATTCATTGATAATCACATCCTTGATTACATCACTAATATATGCAGACATGAGACTAACACATTCTTCCTGCCTAATAGATATATTTTCATCACCCTTCAAGACTTTTTTAATTATCTTGGCCATTCTATTGAGAGTGATGTAGTTATAGGACCCACCCATGGAAACTAGCCTAAGATTTTACAACTATTTCTTAGTCATGACATTGTGTGGGGTGGATCTATTATTGATAAAGGTTATATGTCTCTAATATACCTGTACATGCACTTGAAAATGTACCTATTGATGCTTATGATAAGATTATTATGCATCCTTCACATACATAAATATTGTGTCTCATTGGAAGGACACTGTTGACTGATCACTCTCGTGTGCATATCCAAATGATTTATTTGGGTGTACTAGAAGACTTTGGTCATTTTAAGAGATATATACAAGATCTATATTCTCACTTATGACGTATAGGAAATTAATCATGGCTTTTCATTCAGGTCTCATTTATATAGGGTGATGATTCATCATAATTGTATTGTGAGCATAATAGTGCTTCCCCCTCCTATCCCATATTATTGGTGGTCTAGAGCATTATATGGATATGTTGTGTGACACTCTTCTTGGACGCTGGTATAATCACTCATCTTAATTATTATTTTTATGATAATATGATTTATTAGACTCTATTAATTATTATTTATCACTTCGTATTTTGTAAATTATTGTTGGAGTTAGGCACCCACTTCATCAGGACACTAAGACATAATTTGGGTGTATAGAGTCTCATGATGGATATTTTAATACCCATCATTGTAAATATTAATATTCTTGTATTGAATAATAAATTTCAATATACTATTATTTTTTAATGTTAGTAAAAAAAATATCTTAACAAAGGTGTCATGTCATTATATATATCATGGCTACCTTACTATGATTTATTTGAAATTATTTCTATATACTGCAATTATGGGAATCATGATACCACAATTGACGTTCTTCTTATTCACATTAGTATTTTTTTGTGTTAATGGAGTAATATAGTCACAATATAGTTTCAATTAATTCAATATATTTCACTTCTACCTATACTGTTAGAAACATATCATTTTATAATGACGATGGGGAGGAAGTATGTTGACTAGAAAATATGACATGTGGAGTATCTAAACCTATGGGATATATGTGAATCATTTCATATCAATGGGATGAAAACTATGTAATTATATCTACAAACTCAGTTCCAGTATGATCCATTATAGAGACTGAAGTACATATTGTATCTTACATCACATGATAGAGGGATCTGAATCTGTTATGTCATTGACATTACATTCGATGGTTTTTTGTACATTTTTAATTGGTTTTTAATTTCCATAAAGTATACCGAACTACAATATATTATCAACACGTATGATCTGGTGGAGGGGGGGGGAGTTTTTATATAGTTAGTGTACCATGTTGCTATGGAGGAGATGATTTCAGTATATCAAATTATACATGATAGAATCTTGAATCATCTACCTTAGGGATGTGATGATACTTCCCTAGGATAGGCGGTTTCTTTATATGAACCTCCTCTAATAGCTGTTAATGTTGAGGATCCACAACAATGATGATGTAGATTGTGTTCTAATATAATTTATGCCTCATCATGTCTACAAAAAGTGGTTTAACCTCAAGTATTCTGGCCGCATTTGATTTCAAATCTGAAACATAACGCGTGATATCCCTTGAGGTTGTTATGATATCCCCATTTTCCCCAAGTATATCAGAACTGATATTATATCTGGGTTTATTTCATATGCCTACACCATTCATGGAAAATCATTTGTTGGCCTTATGGTTCCCCCAGTAACTGATGGTAGGTCATTTAATTTACAAGGTGGGAGAAGGATTAGCTTGTCATCACTTCCTAAAAATGACACCTTCTCTCGATCAGTCACTATATGATAATCTTACATTCAATGTTCCAGTTCATATAGAAGACCCATCGATATCATTTTATATTCCACCCCTACAAAGCGGTTGTAATCATGATAAGGGTGTTTCATTCAAGCATACAAATGTGGTATGAGACCTTATTATAGAGAGTTATTTCACACATTCATTATTACTTTTTCTATAAAACTATTTTTTTTCTAACAATAATTTATTTATCCTCTATATTACTTCATGTATAATAAATTGATGAAATTATTTTTAATTTCAAATATTTTTCACATATTTATCTAGTTTTTTTAATAATTTAAAAATTTTACGTATAATGTAAATTTTATACTCTTTCAAAGTCAAAATGTAGAAACATAGAAAAACATATTAAATTTCAAGTCGGAAACCTTAACGTCATATAAAATATAATGTATAAATAATTTAATTTAAACAAAAAAATATCATATACATAAATTATTTTTATATAAAAATAATATAATAAATATATTAAAACAAAATTATTTTCTTGATAAAAATATTAATGATTAAAAATATAATACTTACAGATTCCAATATTTATGCACATAACATATCGTATAACTAAAATTGAAATGAAATTTAAATCACTAACTAAACAAAAAATAATAATTAAACATAAAATAAATGTAAATAATACTTACTAATAAAAATGTAATGACTTAAAACAACATTATATTATTTCATTGATATTACTTTTTATTTTTTTTATTAAAATATTTTTATTTTCAATTATTTTCTATATCTTCCAAAATCCTATGAAATTTTGTTTATATTATATTTATATTTTAATATTTATAGACCACTAAAGTTACATATTTGAAAAATTAGTATGTTTTGGGTTGGTGAGTTTGAAATCATAAAACTTTTAAATTTAAATAAACATAAATAAAATTTGAAAAAAATGATTTAAAATATAAAAAATTAATTAAAAATAAAAAATCATAAATATAATAAAACAATGAAAATTTATATGTTTTTATCTTTATTGGACATTATTTTTAATAAGTATTATATTATTAAATATCTAAAATAACTAAAATAATAAATATTAATAATGACGTAAATAATTTAATTATTAATGTATCTAATAATGTATTTAACAATATAATTTCAAAATAAATATTAATTAAATTATTATTAAAATATAAACTGTTAATAATAATGGAATTATTAAAACCTAATGTGAATATAGATATATATGTATAATATATATATATATATATATATTAAATATATATTTTTATGTGTTTATAAATTATTTACTATTTTTTGTATATATAAAAAGCAGTTATGATTGTTAATTCCATTATCAAAATTCTATGGTAATGGAAGAAAGGGCCTTTATTCCTTTAGACAGTGTGGAAAGTGGATAAAGGATTTACGGTCTCTCACACTTTTTTATACTAGTTTTAAATATTAACCATGTATTATATAAATATATTATTCAAGATCTCTTTATAAAAACCTATGTGATAGAAGAAATGGTTTCTTATGAAAATAAATATATTATTGATTTCGATATAATGGCTGAATCTCTAGTGATAATATTAGAAAAAAATAATGTATTGATTAACGTAGAATGCAACAATATCTATTTTCATAAATGATATATAGTTTCTATGAAATAAAAACATTCTGAAATCATTTATTTTATAAAATCTTGGATGGCGTTATGTAGTTGACAAAAAATTCAATTAGAAGAAAAAATAAGTGAAATTTAAATTCAGGTGAAAAAATTATGGGAATAAAATGTTGTATATTTGTAGAAAATGTTAAATATATATTCATAAGATAATCATAAACATTTACTTTTTTGAACAATAATATTATATTACTAAATGAACGAAGATAGAAAATTGTGGAGAAAAATTCATTGAATATAACTCTAAGAATTTAAATAATATATATATGATATAATAAATTTATTTAGAGAATATATGAGTTTGTATTTTTAGTTATGAAATATAAATATTTTTATATTGTGGTTACATAGTATCATATTATAGTAAACCATGAAGTTATTTTTAAGGATAATTTGTTGAATGTTGGTAAAGGAAATCAAATTATTATCCTATCTATAAAGGGAAGAATATATTTAAATGATATTAAATAAATTAATAAAAATATTATTTTAGAGAATTTAATTGTATGATGATAATAATTCATAAGGAATCTATAGAATGTAATAGCATAGACCACCGATAATAACAATATTATTCATATTTTTCCAACCATCCCTCATAAATTTGATACAAAAAATTTAACTAGATGGATTTGGGTAACTTAGTGGGGAAAAATGAGAAATGTCTCACAATAATGGAGGTGTTCAGTGATAAAATTATTATAAGGGGTTGAGATACATCTGAAAATACACGTTATTTTCTAGTGGGGCCATAACAAAATTGTGAGATGGAGGAATAATGTAATAAATACATTGATAGTGGGTGGATAATGATTTTATAGATAGTTTTAGATAAGGAACCTCATTTTATTTCTTTATAAGACTCTAGTAGAATAGGAAGTTTGATTGAGAAGCTTCCCACATTTAAGGAGGCAGGGAATAAAGAACTACTTATAAGGGCTTGTGGATAAATCTGCATTCATATGATTTTTTCTGAGTTGACCTTGGAATGATAATGTTTTTAGTGACATTAATATAGTTATCATAGGTAGTCTATGGTTTAATAATTTTCATGGAAATAGATATGAGAAGAATTAAAAATATTTATTTCTTCAAAAAATAATTTTTTAATTGTAAAATAAAATTGATTTCATTGTAAAAATGTATTAGTGTGAAAAAAATTTCTAGAAATTCAATGGACTAGTGTGTTATTTCATATAGAAAATTAATGTGGAAGAAAATAAAAAAAATATAATTGGTTACATTAAATGAATTCAAATGATAAAGAACTATCATACAAGAAATCATGTATTTATCTCATACCAGTAGAAATTTAATTTCCCTAAAATGTTTAATATATCATTAAATTAAAATCATCACATTTCTAAATGATGAGGCCTTCAAAATAATGTAATGTTTGAGAAATAAAATTATTTGAGATGAGTTGGATAATATAATTTTTTTGTCGATTAAAAAACAATGTATTAATTTTAGTAAACATTGTGAATTAATAAAAAATATTTTCTTTAATAAGGCGAGTTTTAATTTAAAATGTAATGATAGAAGTTACTTAATGTATGGAAAGATGAATCATTTAAATATTAATTAAATTTATATAAATGAAATATCTTATTACCAATATTTTATGAAGAAAATAATTTATCTCAGAAGACGTTGAGTGTTGTACATTAGAAATATATAGAGAAACCTTTTATGTTAAAAGCCCCAATATATATATATATATATTAAGATTTATAAGAGAGAAAAATTTGAATACATGCATTAAGGTAAATCCTATAGAAATATGATTAATAATTTCATAATCAAAGACTGAGAAATTTTCGTGGTAACATGCACAATTTTTTAGTCCTATGACACAAAAATAGACCAAAAGTGGGATATACTACAATCGATAATTATATATTATAGTATAATGACATATATTTTTTATTAAATTAAATCGGAGATGGATGTAATAAAAAAGTATTGAATATTGGATCAAAATTGCTAAATAATTTCCATTAAAACTATAAGGTTTCATAACAGAACCACATTCAATTCAATTAATATTGATAATTATATAGGGAGTTATGGTATAATTCAAGGATTTTAATCTTTGATTAATCCATAATAAAAATATTATTCAGAAATAAGAAATGTAACTTTAACAAATTTGTAATATAATTTACTGATTTGAATTGGATTATCAATGCTTTATTGGAAGGAGGAATATAAGTAAAATGTATAATCAAAATATATTATTACTTTTACATATAATAGTTTTAATACTTGTTATGTATTTAATGGGGGAATCTAAAACACAAATAGTTTAAGGTGTTAGGAATCATTTTATTTATAAGGATAAAGAGGGTATATAATGGATGTTTTGAAATATTTCAGATGAATGGATATTTTTTAGATATTTGATAAAGAGAATGGAATATAGTTTTTTTAAATAAAGTCTTATTGAAAAATATTAAAAATAGTTATATTGTATTTATTGATTATGAATATAAAAAATATGTTATGATAGATATTTTTTCTGGAAATTAATCCTGAAGTAGTTTATTGTGAAAAATAATTCAATCCTAAAAAACATTTATTTCTCTTCATAAAATAAGGAATGAGTTTATGGAACATTTATATCACAAATAAACAATAGAAAAGAATATAATAATAATATATATAATGTTTTTAGTGACATGATATCATTAATTTTGAATAATGTAATGAAAAATATTGATACAACTACAATAGTGTCTCTAGTAGATCATAATATATTTAAAGAGTCCTTAAGGAAAGGGTACTGTATTAAATCCATGAAAACAAAACTCAATTAAAATAATTTTATGAAAAATATTGAGAGAAATAAATTTATGAGTTTAGTGGATCATACATTATTTAAAGAGTTAGGAAATACAATATCTTACAATAAATTGAGGAAAGAAGACAATGATCAAACTAAAATAAATACAATATGTTACGTTTTAGATATAGTGTTACTAGGATAAAATTGGTCCTAGAAAAAAGGATTTATTAATAATTAAATGGAGACAGAAAAAAAATCTTAACATGTATGTGAAATCTATACATCAGTTGAACAAATTAATTTGAAATAGGATTTTTTGTCTTATAGAAATAATTGAATTAATTTTATTATTCATTCTTTCTTTCTTATTAACTCTAAATTCTAATCAAATAATATATAAAATATTTTAAATTTATATGAATAAATATTTCTTCAATACAGTTCTGAATGAAAAACTATACAATAAAAAATAATGTCTATTATTTATAAAATGATAAAAAAATATTTTCAACTGAATATGGATTTATATGGGACAAAACTATAACCTAGTACTTTGGAATGCAATACGTTAAACATTATTCTATAATTTTTAATTCAAAAAGGTGATGTGGCTTACAATTCTTATGTAACGAGTAAAATGGATGTGTAATTCATGATATTCTTCTATGTAGATGATATTATATTTTGTGAGGAAATGATAAATAATTATAACTGATTATAGTTCTCACAAATTTGAAATTTTATACTTATTTAATTGGAAAACTCTATTATTCTTGTGGGTTATAAGTTAATAAAAAAATTGTGCATAATTTTACATTAAAAATTATGCAATCTAATGAAATATTGAATATTTTTTGATTATATGAAAACCATCATGTTTAAAAACAAATAATGGTTGGTAAAAAGCATGGATGAAATGATATTGGACTGAATTTTGATTCTATAAGATGTAGAATAATGATTGAAAATTATAAAATATATAATATCTATATGAATATATATTATTCATAAAACAAGTTTTTATGCATGATTTAAGGGGTATAATTCCTAAAAACATATCAGGGATATAAGTAGTATGTTAATTTATGTAAAAGGGGCTATAAAATATGGTTTATGGTATTTAATTGATGAAATTATTTAATGGAATTTAGTGACACTAATTTTATAGGAGATGTGATAGATATAAATTCTATAATTAGTAGTGAGTTTTATATTAGGAATAGCGGAATTATTCAGTTGACAAGGATTTACGTAATTACATCACATTGTATTATAGTGGATGAATATATTTATGCAAAAAAGTCATATTTCAAGATAATTTGGCATAAAAAATAAACAGGAGTTCATGGTGATGATGTGAAGCTGCCTACGTCTTTATTTTATGATAATATGAGTGTTCTTTATCTAATAAAATATATTATTCAACAGTAAAGGGTTTTAAATATTGAGATAAGTTACAATTTATTCAAAGTTAATATTGATAGAGTATCAATTATTGACCATATTCATAATATTAATCAAGTTGTCGATATCATTTAGATATCACTTGTACATATTTTAGTTTCGAGTAACAAGTTTAAATTTTTTCACCAAAAAAGTAATTTAACTTTAAAAAAAATTAAAATATTTCCCTCTCACAATATATCTTTATTTTTTCACAAATATATTAGTTTAGAAATTAAGAGGGAGATAAAATACATATGGTATTAATAATAAACATAATGAAGTATCTACTGTATTATAAAAGTATTTTTAAAGGAATACCAATTTGATATTCACATTTCTTGTTTATTAAATGTAATGGATAATATGAAATATTCATTATTAAATAATATAATGGTTTTAAAAATATATTTTTATATTTATTATAGTATAGATCCCTGAATCATATGAAATTAGTGAATATATTATATTTTTTCTCATACATATTAATTAAACCTTTTATGATTGACTATTTGGTTTTTTTGTTATAATGTGGGATAATAGTATAAGAGAGACTTTTTTTATCGACTGATGTGACTAAATAATTAATGGGGATGTTTGATCAATATTTATTCATTTTGTTAAAATGATAAGAATGAAAATTATTTTTTTATAAAAATAATGAAAAAATAGGGGACACGAGGTGGAGATGAACTACGTGGGGATGAAATTATAGAGACCTGGGGAATCACCCTGTATGACATTAATAAAATCATTTGGTAAAAAACTAAATTCCAAAAAAAATATATCAACTCCACAACATTGTAAATTCTTATTGAAAAATATTTACATCTTTATCCCCTTCTCACCAACTATATAGGATATCAATATATAATTACATAATAATTTAAAATTTCTTTCTGCTATTATATTTTTTATAATAACTTGAGTGAATGAAAAATATATAATATTAGGCATGAATGAGTTAGAGTTCACATTAGAATGGGAAGTATTTTTCGACATAAAAATGATGATATCAGTGATCAAGGCATGGTGTTCTTCTTTGGGGGATCATCTATCCCCATTTATTGATGAAACATTCGTGAGAAAAAATCCACATTCATAAAAAACTAGTAAAATGAGATTCTCTTTAAAGGGATTCTTAGAAAGGTGGAGTATCATCATGTCAGGGTAGGATAATTTTTACATTGGTTTATATAAATAATAAAAATTGGACTAGTTGAATTAACATGGTGATAAAAAATATTATAAACTTCTTAAGGCAAGATAATAATTTTATAAATAAAAATTTAAAATTATTTAATTAATAATTTTTCAAAACATTTCAAAATTAATTTATTTTTGAAACCAATTAATTTTTTATTATATTATTGATCAATATTTTTTCCCTTTAAATATTTATTATAAAATTTATTTAATTCATTCAATAATGTATATAAGTATTTAAATATGTTTAATTATTTATTATTATTATCTCAATTAATTTTTTAAGAACGAATGGATATTTTCTTGGCCTATTCATATGTTATTGATGTTTGGAGTCTTGAGAAATAAAATCGTAACTATCTATGTAAGTAATATGTTGAATTATAATTAATTTTTTAATAATTATAATATCGATATAATTTCAACAAAAGTGATATTTATAATTCAAATATCTACATTATGATAAATTTTGGTTTGATAAGTGTTCATAGAATTATTATATTTTTGCGTAATTCTAAACATAAATTTCAACTGGTGTTATTAGATTGAATTAAATATTCAAATTGTAAAATATGATTAATATGAAATTATAAATCCATATATAAGTAAAACATGTCATTTCAAAGGATATCATTAATCTATTCATGGATCAAGTAAGTGAGATATAAAATTATAGATTTGTGTAAGTAAATATAAAAACAATTATAGGAATTATTTCAAAATATTCAATAATTAATTAAATTATGAAAATAGATAAAATAAATTCATATTTAAGAATATCCTTGAATGATATTATTTTATGGAAGAATAAAAATATTTTATTTTAATAAAATAGACTTCAATATATAAAAACAATCTGATAAATTAAAATATCCTGATCTAGAGTACTTTTGTGAAGATATTGTTATAGATTTTATTTGAAAAATATTTGATAGAATATATTGATAATATATAGTTCATGAGAGTTAATTAATTTCAATAAAATATTAAAAATAGAATGGGAGAGATTTCATAGTGAGAGTCAGTGGTATCCATTCCCAAGACATATATAATACTAGATATTAATGATATATACACATTATGTTTAAATGTTATGGTCCTATAAATAAAACACTTTTTAGAGGCAGTGAGATAGACCGTGGAGTTTCATTTCTAGATTATTTCAATAAAAATAGATCTAGTTATTAATTGTTACAACAACAAATTTTTGTCTATATCAAACTCTATTATAATTCATTTCTCTTAACCATGAAAATATAATTTAGTCTCTATGATATGTTTTGTTCCTTTTTTCTATGTTAAGTGGGTTTTTTAGGCATGAAATTCAATTGGATTTTTTTTCTTATAACAAGGATACAAGACCAACATTAAAATTAATTTTTCAAAAAATAACATCGATACATTAATTTTCCCCATTCACTATCTGGGTATCTAGGTTGGACATTATAACCAATGGAACACAAATTAAACCCATCATTTGACTCATGAATTATCTCATCTCACCTGATGATGTGTCACATGATACATTAAGGAATAATTACATGGAAATCCTTAAATTATAGATTACTAGACACCTATAGTCACAAAGTGACTCAATAACTTAGTTATCTTGAATATATCATCAATTATGGATCTAAATGAACGTTCTCATTTTTTATGTCACATAAAAACTATCTAGTTTCTCATTTTGGTCTCTCACACCCACTTACTCATTATCTCATATGACATACCACATATATTATATAAAAAATGTTATATAATTCTAGGTGTCATATACCTCATGAAAAATGGAGTTAACCTATCGAAGGTTATATATTATTTTGTTCTCAATAAACTAATATTGATAAGCCTATGAAGAACCCCAAAATAATGTCTTTATAATTTTCACTATAAATTGATAAAATAAATTATATATTGAAATTTACATGATGTAATCATTACATATATGACTTGAATATAAATTAATGTAATCTAATATTCCATTTAACAATAATTTGAGAAATTATATTTGGATATGTGATGTTTATGACAAAGTGTTAGGTACATTGATTTTTCTCCATGTATCCAATATATATGAACAAAATATAGTAAATATTAAAGAAAAATACAAAAACATTCCCCAACCCCCTTAAAATTAGGATAAATGTTCCACTAGAACTCTAGCGCACACCCACCGTCCAACCAAAAATCTATTAAGCCCTTTATAGCATCCAATGGGGTTTTATACGATGTGGGGACCTCATAAGAGGCCCTTTTGTCCTACGATATTTTTTTGGGGTATCTACCGAAGTTATGATATAACTCTACTGAGTTTTACCATATCGATTTGACTTCTATATAGAACATAGAGACAGTTTAAAATACATTATGAATTTATATTTATTTTATAACATTTTGGTAAATGGAATGTTTTTACAAATAATTTGAGACCCCTAAAGCAAATATTCATTTATTTAACATTTAAATAAATTCATTTGATTCCCCAATAATTATTTTCAAATTAAATATACATGATAATGAAAGTAGATATTGGAGAATACTATGAATTAACATATAATCTTCCACTTATTACTATTAATCATATTATATGATTAACAAATATGATAACATTAATAAAATAATCACATCATATTGTATGATATTGTTGATGTAGTGGAATGACATCTTAATTGACACACTGTATGATATATAATACCTTGGAATAAAATATTCTATATCCTTAACTATTTTATGTAATAAAATATATCCATATTTTATATTATGATTCAAGAAAATATATATCCAATATAAATAAGGACAGTGGGGATGTATCAAACATATAAAACTTGATAAAAGTTTGAAAATTAATTAAATTATTAATTATATCCTTTAATATTATTAGTTTGTACATTTTTTATTTGTGTAATTCCTTTAGATAAAAATAGATAATTTATATGGTAGTATATCACTTAGATTTTTTCCAAAACAATAAAACTCTAATGTTCCATCTTCATAAAATTTTAAATACATTTATTGTGACACGACTCTACTATCAATGTGGGGAGGTTTTGTTTTTTATTTATCTGGGATAAAATAAGTCCAATATTAATCTAAATCTTCTTCATCTCTAATTTAATATTTAATTTTGTTTTCATATTCATCATACACTTCTTATATAATGTAAATTTTTGTCCTAGTCAATAGATTGTGATTTTCTAAATTAGCCTCTACTTCCATATTGTTAGAAGCTAATGGCACTATTTTCTCTTCTTAATATTTTTATAAACTTTCCATTTCTAACTCTTGTATGGTATAGTTAATTTATTTCATTTGTGCAATTATATTTTCAATTAATTATTTATTATGTTCAATTTTTTACCGTTTGAAATATTATTTAATAGATTGTTAGTTATTTCATTAAGTTCTTGATTGAATAATGGAAATCAATATCATAGGTTGTATACTTAATTATCTTCCATTCTAAAATGGTACACTAATTTTTATTATTTATTCTTATACATAATGGTATAAACCAAAAATAACCATCCAATTCCTATATTTGAGCTTAAAAATTATGTAAACTCTATTTATCTATAAGATATACCAACAAAGATCTAATTTTATCCTATATGGTTTGTTAAACTGGGTTTATGTAATGAAATATAACTTCCAGGATTGTGATCATTACAAACCAAATTGAAAAATATTTTGTTAATTAATACAATACAAAAATAATATATTTAAATTACTTGGAAGGGGATATAAAAATTATTCATCTCAAAAATAGTGCAAAATTTTTGGAGTTACATGTCATGATCTAGACCAAATAGTATTTATATTTCACTAAATGGGTGAATCATAGTGAAACCTTTCATTTTACTCATATGTAAGCTAAGATAGTAACAAATTATTCATAACTGGAAGAGAAAATGATTTAGTGTTACTATAAAATTATAATAGTAATGCATTGAGAAAAACACAATTTAGGTTAGAAAACACAGTTATCATAATTTATATCCCCATGTGTATTCTTTCATTTTTCTACAAATTATTATTTATTTTAAATTATAAATACTTTATTCAACTCCAAATCATTTCATTGAGTCCTTCCAATTAGAAATATTAAAACCATTTTAAATTCCTAATGATCAAGAAAGCAACTCCCCTAGAGCCTCCTAGATCCATCTTATAATTGGTAACCAAAGAAGAGAATGCATTGCTGGGATATTGAGTGAATCAGTTTATAGTGAGATTAAATGTATAATATTCAACATTAACTATAAAAATTAATCTAACTATATATTAAATATTATAGTAAACAATAAAATATTACTAACTAATATTATTATGAACTTTGGATATAAATAACCAATTCAACTTCATTAGATCAAAATATATGGTTATCCAACCCTAAATGGGATGGGAATAGGGTATGGGAAAATATAAAACAATAAAAATAAAATATTTATGAAAAAATATTTATGTGACCATAAATATAATGTATGTGTATGATATGAAGTCCTAGAATATTTATTCCTCACACTATTTCTTCTACTTATAGGAACAATCTTTTTCCTTGGGGCTCTTGGATCAGTCTACAGGGACATAGAATTATTCTTCTGATTCCACCATATAGTCATTACGATTTGTGATCTAGAACTATATAATATCCCTATATTAGGTTTTATAGGATTAATTACCCATAAATAATATATATATGTCCACTTTTGTGGATTTCCTACCACATGATCATGTAACCTAATTTAGTAAGATCATATTTAAAAATAATATCATTTTATAACATGATGCAGAGATATGAGCCATGTGGTTGTGAACTGTAAAAAACAGTGAATTGTAGGGGCTTGTACTTCTTACCATGCTTTATAAATGATAATGTCTTTCTTATCGATCCAATTTTATGTATCAAGAGAGGAAATATTGGAATATTAGATTTAACTTTTGTAGTTGATGATAAAATGATATCATAGTGATGATATGAATATATGAATTTCAATATCTCAAAAAAAAATTATGATATATAAAAATAATTTTCTATGAAATGTAGTTCATTAGTAATATGGTGTGTTAACACCAATGTAATCTTCTAATAATAGAAGGTTATTGAGTCTTGGTTACGAAAATTTCATATCACCAGTAGCGAAATCCATATTTTCCTTGATCTTCCCCACATCAATTGTCATTTATTATTAGTTATTGTTATATCTTATCATATTATGACCTATCAACCCAATTTAATACCATATATATGTACATGTAATAATAGTTGAAGAACATCATTGATAGTACTATATAACCCACTAGAAATGGAGTATTGTGGTTAAGAAATGGTAACTCAAGTAATAAAATGTTATTTTTCATATACAACAAAATTCGAACTTGTAATGAAAAAAATAAATATTTCATTTAAAATATATTTTGTGGGTATAATTAAATTTTTGAGTAATAATGAGTGATATTCCACATAAGAGATTGTTTCTAGATATCATATGTTATGATCAAATCATGAGGGGTCATGTGGTGTAGTTTAAGTCTATGGTAGATGATTTACTCATGTGTGTGGGAAGTATTCATCCATTATACCATTTATCACCGGTTATAACACCCATGCATCCTTTATAGGTAACAAATAAATATAATATACATATTAATGTGATATTATTCTATATTCATTCTATCAATTTGTACACTAATCTTGTCATGTTTCACTTTTATTCCAGTATTATATACCCCATCAATGTTCATTATATTTTTTCACATTCATTTAAACCACAAAAAAATAATTAAATTAATTTATATGTATATATATATACAATTTTATATTTATTTCCAAAAAACAGAAATATTATACCCCATTTATTGAAAAACAAATTATTAGGGTATATTAAGTAAATTTCTCATTGAAAATAGGTAGAAATTATGTTATATTAACTTAAATGGTCCTCTAATATCAAATATTATATTCTCAGTAATGATATCAATGATAAAAAAATGAAAGACTAATCAATTTTAATAACCTAAATTTATCTTGAACTTGAGGCCTCAAGTTAATCTCAAATTATTGGGCATTCAAGACATTATATCCTTCCATTGTTGATGAAAAATACTGAACCAATATAAATTTTGTATCAAAATATATGATATATAAATCTCATCATCAATGCTCTCTAGAATCCAAATCCTAGTTTATGTTCACATTCTAATGTCAAAAAATCAATAGAAAATATTCTTGGAATTTAACACAGGAATATTACTTGTGCCCATAATCCTTACAAATGAAATACCAACAATATCTCACTAGACCTGTAGAATAATGATTTAAAATGTCACCCCCTTACATCTATGTTCTCAATATAATGAAACATATTTTTTATCCTATTGATTCAATCTCTCACTAATTGTGGTAAAATATTATAATAGAAATTGGGAGAATGAAACATTAGAAACTATTTGGTGAGATCTTTTATAGTGATCTCACCCATAGGTATCGCTCACCACAGAATCTAAATTACATGGAAGAAGATTATAATGAGATGATGGAGGAGCATTGTTAACCCTTAGAATATGGATATATAATGTATGTTTTCATAGTGTAATATTACAAAATGTAAATATGTCATAATTTAAAACAATATCCTATATTAATTATTATCATCATGAAAATTTTAAACACCAGAAGGCTTACACTCTGATACTACCATGCCACTACCCTTAACCCATATTTTTATGATAATTCGTTATAATATCTATAATTAATTTCCTAAATTCATGACCATATATATCATTCATGGTAGGAACATCTCATGAAATGTAATTTATTCTTCTAGTCTCATTCACAATCAAGGTACCTAATTTTGGAACAATTCCCTATTGGTCTTTTATCTACACCATATTAACATTTTTACACCATTATCGTAATCCAAAACCATATTTCACGGAAAAATGCCACCATTGGTTAAATTAAATTAATACTCCATAAATAAATTATTTAAAAAGTAATAGATGAGTATTTATTATCTTTTAATTACTTAAAACCATATCATATAAATACATGAACATGTTATGTGAACCAAAATTCAATGTATAATTCCTGAATATACTTCATTTTTTAGTTTCATGATAATAGAAAAAAATAAACAATAGGATCATAATTCATCATAAATGAAAAAATTATAATAGATAAACAAATAATATTAAATTACACGGCAATGTAATTCAGAATTCCACTATATTGGATCTAGCTACGTATAAGTACAACATCCATCCTAAACTCCAAAAATCCAATCTACATTTGGAAAGAATCAAATAAAAAATCGATTTAAATATATTTCTCTCATTACATTATATAACAACCTTTCCTAATTTTCCATGGTCATTAAAAAATATAGAATTCTTTTAGAAACTTTTTCTCCTATATAAGATTTTGTTGACGAATGATGAGAGGCCAAATCATAAAATGTGTAGATTATTTCTTTAATATCATAAACCTCTAATAAATATAAAAAAATACCTTTTAAAAAAATAAATATTGGAGTATAAAAATTTAATAACAATGAAACAATGATCATAATAATCATTCCTATGATAAAATTATTCACAAAGGAAAAAATTAAGGTTGTGATGAAGGTTACAATATAATATTTTTTCTTAAGAATACTATATTGGGGATATTATCACTATATAATGTTTTAGTACATTGAACTATATAAATTATGAGATAGTTCATGGTTGGATCCTTAATTTTATATATGCGAGACTAAATCGGTTTTAACATAATTGGATGTTTTTTCATAAATATAAACTATCCCTAATAATTATTTTAATTTTTAAAAAAATTAATCAAAGGTATAGTCATGCGATTTAGCATGTTTTGATATTATGAAAAAATTTATAACCCATGGAGCATCCTAACATGGATATAAAATTTGTTTCCCACCATGTGAAAAGGATTAATATGTCACTATTATCCTATTATTTTAAAACTCCTTCAATTATACCTCTCGATATATTTTTTACTTTAACTCTCTAGTTCTCAAAGGTCATGGATAAAGATAGAATCATACCTAATAATAAATCAATATACAAAATGTAAGTTCTATAAATTTAATAATAAGTTTATAAAATTCTCATAAGGGATCCCATCAGGATAATATATAATATCTTGGAAGGTACTACATTAAAATAGATTTGTATGTTCTTCATTAATTTTTTATCCAATTTTAATGAATGATTGGATATTTTTCTAAAGGGTTATTGTATTTATATTATACTATATCTGGTGATGATTCATTCACACCAAATCCAATCAATGGTGTCAAAAGTTATTTACATTTCATTTTTTAGAATATCAAATTGATTAATAATCTAAATAAATAATTTCATCGTCAACAATGATATATTTTATAAAAAACCATCAATTTATATGAAATGTTTTAACCAAATACATGATTATAAATGGAAAAATAATGGTTTATAAAAAATGTAAAATCATTTAATGATTTTAAAACGAGAGATCATTGTATTTTTTTTTAAAAAAATCATTATAAATTCAACATTTTTACAGCATGGTTTCAAAAAATGTCAGGATTTCTATGGGAATATATTTTTCTATCAAAAAATTTATTCCTAATTATACAAAACCACAACATTATTCAAATTTAAAAAATTTAATGGCTGTGTGAAAATGAATAATATAAAAAAAACATTTCAATTTTTATAATGAATCACATAATTAATTTTTATATATTAGGAAAATATTATCTTTAATTAATTTTGAAAACCCATTATTGACACGGGCTATATGGGCTCCAGTCAAATATGATTTTGAATTTTAAAAAATACCAACACTGGTGGACGTGATATATATTTAATATTAATTTATGTAGTTTATGATTATATTTTTATGATAATGTTTTTTAAAAAAATTAATTTATATTATAGTTTTTATAATTTATAAAATAAAGATAAATATAAAAGATTTTATAATCTTTTATAAAAGGTTCTTAAATTATAATATGAATTTTATATGTGAAAAAAATTATTTTTAAAATGTTAATTTTATCATGTAAAAAAATTATATTGGTGATATGCTAAGGGGTTTAAATAAAAATAAAATATATGATATTAAAATAATTTAAATAATTAATATAATCAATATAAATTGTTCATATATTCAGAAAATTAATGGTTTTCATTTTATAATTTGATAATAAATTTTAATTAAAAGTTGTTTATATTTATGTTGTATAAATTATTAAATATGTTGTGTTCATAATTTTTTACTAAATTTGGAGTCTTTATATTTATAGGTTATGAAATCACTATAAAGTAATATCTAACTTATAAAATTGTTATTATTTATTTATTTATTTATAAAATGTTCATAAATTCATATCTCATTACAAAATGTTATAATTTTTTTCTTTATTTAGTTATTCCATTCATGTTTATTATTCGTTGATATAGGGTTATTTATATTATGAATGTACATATTAGTTAATTAATATTATTTTAATAATAAATTATTCACTTGAACGTTATGAATTTAATAATAAATTTTGAAAATGATTTATGAAAATATTTTGTTAGGATTGTTTTAGAATTATCATCTTTCATGAGGATTCATTTGTGGATAGTGGGACATTTGGTTGGGCATCTCAAAGATTTGAGATAATAGGTTATGATTGAATAGTAAAAAGTTTTTATATATCAAATCATATGTAATTCTATGTATGACATACCATCCCCAGAAAGATTCCCAATCCAAGAACACAATTCAAGTTTTTTAGTAATTTCTTATGCAATGAATCCAAGATTTTTGGGGATCTTTGGAGAGGCACATACTAGTAATGGATTTTACCTACAATAATAGATTTTAAGAATTGATTCGGATGGAACCTTTTGAGGATTTATATGGTAGGCCATGACGATCAACCCTATGTTAATGGGAGGTAGGAGAGGCAGATATTC
Source organism: Viscum album (assembly GCA_963277665.1). Classification (NCBI taxonomy): domain Eukaryota; kingdom Viridiplantae; phylum Streptophyta; class Magnoliopsida; order Santalales; family Viscaceae; genus Viscum; species Viscum album. The sequence goes on along the minus strand of OY728161.1, from coordinate 2,130,415,071 downwards.
TAGGAACTCATCATGTATAGGAGACCAATGAGAAAGTGGAGATGATTCTGAAGAGGATGGACACTAAAAAATATTGGAAAAAATATTATGTTGATCGATGAAGACGACCTTTAGAGTTCATGGTTAAAGATCAGGTTTTCCTATACGTCACACTAAGATTAGTACATATGAAGATTAAGATATTGGTAATCATTCACTAACATACTTTGCACTGTTTGAGGTCTTGGAGAGAGTCTGGTGAGTTTCATATTGATTTCAGTTACCTCAGAGGTACTAGGCTATGCATGACACCTTTCAGGTTTCTCAGCTACAACATTAATTTTCAGACTCGTCTGATGTTTTTTAATGCGAGGAGGTTGAGTTGGAGGGGGATGCAACATTTGAAGAGCACCCTATTTGGATTGTGCATCACAACATGAGGGTTATCCGTAGCTGTTCTATTCCTCTGGTACAGGTGCTCTGGCCACACGATGAGTGTAGTATGAGACTTGGGAGAGGGATGCAGACATTCCTTCATAGTGACCAGAGTTGTTATCAGATTCTTCTCCCCCACAATTAGAAGGGATATTCGAGGATGAATTGCTTTACAGGGGGGATGTTTTTAAGAACCTAGATAATCATTTTAGATATGGATCCCATCTTCTGTTTGTTTTTAAGGGAAAAGAAAAAATCTGTTTATTTTTAGTACACACCATGTACCCGATTGACACGTACAACCACATACTAGCCATGTATTGGAAGAGTACATGGTCGTGTAGTGACATAGCCGACCGCTTAATTTGGGGGCTGATCACGGATAACATATAGTGTGTACATTTAATTACACACAATGTAGTTTTCTTCTTATTTGATGTATCATAGAGGGGTTGTGTCTTATGTCTCTAAACATATTCTTCTCCTCTTGGTTCATACAATAGAGCGACTGAACGGCCGACAAACATCAAGCCCCTCTAGATTCTCCATTTGAGATTCATTTGAGTTTCCATCAGGTGCCTTGGAATCCCACCGATCAATGCAAATCTAGACCAATTCAAGGGTCGACATTCAATTATATTGATCGTACAAATTCAAGGTAGGTGGTTTGTGCATTTTTCATTTTTGGATTATATATTCTAAAATTGATTTATACCCACAATAGGGTTATTTCTGTTGGAATAGTGGGTAATCTTGACCCAACTATGTAGTACTTTTGATTACCGTATCATGTTTACAATTAGATATGCTTGATGATATCTTACGATTATAGTGCATACTTTTCTGCGTCCACAATAATAATGATATTGTCTAAAGGTTAATTGTCGTGTAAAGAGGTTATAGCATAACCCATGCTGTAATGAGAACCGTGAGATACAATGACATTGATCTTAAATATATGTTCTACAGTCTAGATACATCTCACTTACTGGACACAGTAGAGGTATTACTATCAGGTGCTGGGGGCTCATAAGCATTGAGAATTCTTCTCATGACGTTCGCACTTAGTGATCTCTGGTAGTGAGATCGTGAGGACAGACCCTCCAATAGGAACACCACATGTTTAGGGTGTCATTGGTTGTTCCTATATACTAACATGTGTATTTCTCTCCTGACATGAGACCATTAATAATGTATATCATTTAATTACATACTTTTATACAAGGTGAAAACCATGGTAGTGTTGTCATGGCGAGGTATTTTGTGTTGGGTGCATTGTTAGTGGTATGACGTTGGTTGAATTTTCAAGAAAGGATTTGTCTCTTCCATTTTTATGAAGTTTTATATCTCAGGCCTGGTTGATGGGGATGGTTCTTCCTTCATAAGTATTTCGCCAAAGCAGTAGAAAGGAAAATCTATCCGGATAGATGAACAAATAATAAAGCAATATAAGGACGATGACACAAGAGTGTGTCCAGCTTTATGAGATATCAAATGACAAAGAGACTATAGTACACAGTCAGTGTTCGTAGGATGTTAGTCGTTGATTTGACTATCCTTATTTCTTTAGGGTCTATGATGAGTTGCTAGACTCTACTCTTGGTCGGTAGATTTTATTCACTACTATCGAGATAAGGGTCTAGAGGGTCACACAAAACAACGTATTCAAGAATCTGGACCAATTCAATTGAATAGGTATATGGACATAGTGGGCCCTGCCATGGGGTGTGAGCATTGTCCAAGTTGTCGATCACCAAATGAATTAAATAAATTCTTTAATATTCAAGTTATGAATATTGGAGATTGAATTTATTTAATGTATTTACGATTTTAGTAAATAGAAGAAAAATATTAATCGAATGAGTATTATTTAATATTCAAGGTTCGTTTAATATTAAGCAGGACAATGAGTCGAGTTAAATGGATTCATTTTATCACGTAATATATTATATATATATATTATAAGTATGTGATAAAATATTAAATAATATTGGTGCAGTTTAGTCCGTAAAAATTATTTCTTTAGAGAATGTTGATATTAATGGGGGCTAGAGAACCCTACTGGGTATTTTATCAACGTTTCTATAAATAAGTGAGAGGCTCTCTATCTTTGGTGTTCATATCACAATTAATCCATTTATGGAATAAAAACATGAGAGCCTCTCTCTCCTCCCACTTCTTAAAGGGAGAAGCTGATGATCCAAGAGCTCGGATCAAGTTCTTTATCACGAATCATAGGATCAATGATGTGGTCATCATTGGGATGTCAAAGATATCATTAAATCACTGTTCTAGCACCTAGAGATCGATGGTCGGTGTTTCTAAAGATTTTTGGAGCGCGTGTGGATGATCTAGAGGGATCCTTCCTTGGATCCTTCAAAAGACGATAACCATCGGCTAGAAGCAGTCGATCACACCTTCAGATTTGAAACGGGTATGTTTTCATTTTATTTTTGTGCTCTTAATAATCTATGTGAGATCGTTGGACCTCTCTGGGTCTCGGATCGTCGGCGATGACAAGTTCCATCATTCCGTCGATGAAAATATTAAAATCCTCGGCCAACCAGCTTCTACTGCGGGCCTCAGGTACATAACAGTGGTATTATAGGGATTCACATAGTATTATTGATCCAAATAAAATAAATTTTCTTAATATTAGACAGAGGGTTAAAAAACAGTCCCAACCATTCAAACCGTGATTCAATCTGATTTCAAACGACTGAGATATGGTCATTAGAAATTTTCGGAATGGATTATGTTTTCGTTTTTGAACCATGGTATTAAAATTTTAATATAATTATAATTATTATAATTTATATTATTCCTATAATAATATAATCATAATAATATAATTATAATAATAAATTTGTAATAATAATAAAAGAATTATATTAAAATTATATTTTATTATTATTATATCTAAAGGATAAAATAGACATTAGAAAAACGAAAAAAGTGCTTGAAGAGTTGATTGGAGTTCATGTTTTCAAAATAAATAAATAAAGGTGGGGAAGGGGTCTCCGCGTAGAAGAGAGAGAAAACAAAAAAAACACAAAGGGAAGGGGTCTCCTCCGCGTGGAAACTGAAAGCAAAAAAAGAAAAAAAGGTAAGATGCAGGGGTCCGAGCGAACCCCTCCCCCTCCAACGCAGAACACTGTAGCGCCGTAGAGGAGCCCCGTCGGGATACCGCCCTGACGCCCCACTCTGCTAGAACCAGGCGAGCTGACTGCCACCGCCAGTGCCTGGGCTCCCAGCCGCCCGCCTCCCTGCTGCTCTATCTCATGTGTGGCGCATGCAGCGCACTGCCCAACGACCACAGCCGCGGATCGCCGACCCTCCCTACAGCGCTGCATCGGGATCCTCCCGGACGACGCACCACCGGACAGGCTACTGCACACATGCAGGCGCCACCTCCCATGGACCTCGTCACCTGATCGCACCCCTACAGTGGCCTCCTACCAGCCTGTCGATTGCCTCCAGAGGTAGCGCCCCCTACACAGCAGGCCGCCAGCACACCCTGACAGCCAAGGAACCAAGACCCGGCCACCTGAGGGACCTCCTCAGGCCGTCCCCAAGCAGGCGCGGCCACCCTGGACTGTGTCGCAGACTCCACCTCTCGCTGGCGCATGTGGACTGCCCCCTTTCACCTTCACGTGGTGGCCCCAAGCACAAAACGAGGTTGTTGGACCTCTACCGCCGCACCAGGCCTCGCCGGACCACCTGTCACAAGCTGCCGGCTGCTCTTCTGTTCCGGCCGAACACCGCCCCCTGCACCCTCCTTGAGCAGCTTGCACGAACGCGAGGCCGATCAGCCACCCTCCCCTCTACACCAGAACCAGGCAAACACCTAACCTCTGTGAGCAAACCACAGTCTTCTCCCGACCACGTGCTGCAAGTCGGACCACCCCGCACAGCCCTGTGCTCTACCGATAGAGGCGCCGCCTCCAGAACTGGTAGACAACGCATCGCGCCCTCCCTGGGCAGTAGGTACCTAGTTCAACTTGACCCGACATGTGAACGGCTGGATCTGCTCAGCCAGGATCTCGCATCAGCAGGCCTGTCCGTCCCATAACACCCTTGCATAGGCCTGAGTTAATAAATTAATATAAATAACTAATTTAATAAATTTAATTATTATATTAATTATGGTTTAAAATATTAAATCTTAATACCTGAGGTTAAAATTAATTTTATTTTAAGTATTAAGTTATTTTTAATTTCATGAACGATAATTAATTAAATTATTTTAATTTTTTAATTCATTTAATTTAATTTAATTTAATAACCCTCATACATATTTATGCATTTTAATTTTATCGCTCTTTAATTTTACCCGTCATCTGGTCTCTAGGATTGACCATAGTATGTCTGCTTTTAATTATTATTTCATTTAATTATTTAAATGTGTGTGATGATTGTAATTAATTAAATACGGTCTGCGCATTGTCTATTTTTCAGTTAAAATGTATAAGGGCCTACGCGCACAATTTACCTGATGTAAATTTATACCCGAGTCCCCCTCACTTGTGCGTGAGCATTTTTGTACTTCGACGAAGACGACGAGCTACCTCGACCATCCCAAGATGAGGCGGAGCACGTTGATCAAGACGATGCATGACGACATGTGGACTAAACCAAGATGAGGCAGTAATCCTAGACGTGATGTGGACTTTTCCATGTTGAGGCGATGATCCAGATGAGAAGCATACATACAGAATGGGTATGATGCATCAAGAGTCATGTATACGACTCAAGTACGATGCGCATAAGTCAGTTAGATTCTCAAGACCAGTTGGATTGTTGTTTTACCATTATGCATTTATTTATTATTTTATGCATTTTAGAATAGCAGGAAAATACATAAAATAATAGATAATGAAATGCATAAAGAAGTGGCCTGTGTTTTTCTATTAATGTTTAGTTGTGAGAGAAACAACATATACACACAAGTTTAATAGAAATTTATTACATTCATCGAGAGAAAACCTATAAAACCCTCAATGAAAATATTAAGTCACAGAAAACCTTCCATCATTCATGTTTGAAAAAAATCGGTTGTTTGAGGTTTCAGTTCATGCCTCAGTTGAGGGTGCCTCTTACTACCAGGGAGTTCTTATTTGTGTGATGGGTCGAATTAACTAAAATTTTAGCAAAGATATATCCTTATTTAGTTTGTTGTAATTTTATAGGCAAGCATTGAGTAAATTAGTAAATGATTTTTGAAGCTGGGACTTCACTCAACAGATCAAGGAACCACGAGCTAATGCGTTTGTCCTGATAAAATCCTACCTTGATCCTCCGAGTAGTGGCGTAGCCCTAGCTTGTAGACTATGAAGGATATTCAGGGATCCTTGGCACTAGATTACTCATCAGTATTCCGATTCTAGTACAGAGGGTTCCTAAAATTCGAAAAATTAATGGGAGATATTTGATGATTAAATAATCTGTAATGTCACATTAGGTAATCACATAAAAGTACAATTTGGTAAAGAATATTTTTAGATAATGGAATGAAATATCATAATAAAACTGTGATAAACTAAGCACAAATTTCCTAAATGTAGTATAGGCACTTTTTCAAATGACTACTATAATGGAAATTAATTGTGCTTGTGTCCCAACCTGTTAAGCCACCTCAGGAAGCGAGGGTGTAAAAACTGATTTCAGGAGACTCATGAATAAAGAATATGATGGTTCTATCATAATTCTATCATCAAATTCTAATTTTAGTCTTGGTTGCTAAATCAAGGCATGGATGATGATCACATGTAGTCTCATCTCGAAGATACTTTTGAGGAGAAAGTAAAGCATGATTTGAATGTGATGGTCGCACTCTGTTTGTGTAATGTGAAAGACAGTTCACAATCATTCATGCCATCCCATTTCTTATACCTTTTACACCCAATTAATCTAGTTTCGTTTAATCCTACAAACGAACAGTATAGAGTAAGTGTTTTATTACCTTCAAGGTAACATTTTCCTAGTAATAAAAATATTGGAGATAACTCTATATTTTATTCTTATGGATAATACATTGAATGACAAGGAGAAAAGGCCTATGGCATGTTATGCCCAAGGTACCTTCGTCATGAACTTCAATAAAAAGAGGTTGGTTATTTAACAGGAGGTTATTTTCATCACATAATGAAATAAATTCATGGATGTTTAAAAACTGAAATACAAGAAGCATGTATCTGCTCCTTGTTCAGTTAATATTCACCAAATATAAGTATTTTTTCTCTCATACTTCTTGGGTATTAAAATATAATATGCTTTTCACATATATGTATTGAATAAAATAACCATATAAGTAGAGAAACATTACTAGAAGTAAAGTGTCTTCTCCTAGCAGCAGAGAAAGGGTGATTCCTAAGATAGTAGTGGGAAACACATAACATAAAAATTGCCAAGTAATAGATTCAAATTGAAGAAGTTGTGGCGTATAACCAAAAAAATTATCTCATGTTCCCTTTTGGACATGATGAGTCATTATTCCATGTTATGGAATGAATGTTGTTTGTGGTAACATACTCATCAAATAGTTCACTGCCATTTGAATCAATGGAAATAGAAGATGAATATAAAATTTAAGACCTACCCAGTTGTGGCAATGCGATTCATTGTCAAGTAAAACTAAAAGCGGACGTCAAAAATATACCCAGTATGTTTTTTAGGATTGACACAGCTAAACACCTATGGTATAATTGACATCATTAGTTTAAACAACGAAACCTTTAGAAATAAACATACGCCTCAAAGCTTCCGAGGTTAGTTCAACACGAGAGTGTGAACTGTTCCAAAGAAAGCTAGAGGTAACTATACTTCACAAGATTACTTCAACTCATTAAGGAATGTACCAATGAATTATATCTTTGGTCAGAATATATGAGTTGCTTCGGATCGGAAGGCCGAAGAATATCCTGACCAAGGAATCATCGATCATGATATTGTAGCATAGAGTAATTCCTAAACGCATGTTACCTTATCTACATCACCATATTCATGTTCATAAGGAGGATAGATGACGTGTCTTACATATTAACATTTATCAACAAACATTTAACATGGATAAATTCCTAAACTCATAAGTTACACAACAAGGTTATGATTTATGTTGGGTCAATGTGGAAACTTGTGGAAACATCCATTATATTTCAAAATGTGATTTACAAATAACAGCGTAAACCCATAACCAATATGCCAACTAAAATGACAAATGAATATCATAGGAGTCATAGTATGATGGAAAATTCATTATTTCAAAGGATGTGTTTAGATTCAAATCGTTTTTTAGGATTTAAACAAACATGCATCAAGTTAAACACGTTATGCATTTGAGTTCATTATCCTAACAGTTTCTTAAGATATTACACAAATCCTTAAAATAGAAAAGATACAGTCATGTATTAGACTAAATTTCTATACAAGGGTGCACATCTCTAATAGAGATAGTGGGAGGTGAATTGACATGGACATAGTCAATGCTCGTGATGCAAAAATAATTGGCATAGGGAACATGTTCCACAAGTACATGTGGAATAGGAATGTTCCAGAGACACATACTATGTAGGAAGTATGAAACCATGTTGATTGTTTTATATTCACCATGGTCGGTGATATATTATTCATTAAGAATAATAAATCCTAAAAGTAAGAATTATATGCCAACAATCTAAGATTGAAAAGATCAATTCTATAATAGATTCCATGTATCAAATTGCAAAGGGGCATATTAATTGAATACTACGGTGGGTATTCAAATGAAATGATACATGGATGGTACAAGTATGTTACCAATAAGGCATTATTGGTTATAAAAAGTCGGTACACCTAAATCTATTTTAAATTTACTTGTCCTAGATGAATTTCAATGATCATGGTATTGGTCATTGGATGTCATGATCATCTTTCGGGAAAGGTGTCTATACGAAGCAACCAGAAAGAGATGATGACATCAGATGATTCGAATAAAGGTTGCTAGTTACTAAAATCCAGTTATGAATTAAAGTAAGCAACAAGATCTTAGAGCATTCATTATAGATGAATCTTTATCTTGTATATACCAAAGGTTAGTGGGAGCGCCAATGTTTTTCAAATGAAATATGTTTGGCAACATATGTAAAATAGATTTTGATCTTACAGTTAGATAAGATCGGTTAAAAGAAATTCTCCAATAATTGACTTCATGTAGCAACCTATGTTCTAGGGAATATGATCCACTAAGGTAGATCCAAATGTTTCTTGGTCCTATTCAATCGTACATATAGTGACATTTTTTTGAATAAATACAAGTTGGAACAATTCATGATCAGAATTGTTACCTATGTCACATGGCTTATTCTCTCCAGGTTAACATGTTCGGAGCATGTGTGAAGATTAAAGTTGTGAATTGATACTATATGCTTTAGTAATGGATAAATCACAAATTCCATAATATTTACAGTAATTGATACTTCCAGGATATAATTTATTATAGGCAGATATCAATTATTTCCAGGAGCACTGCAAGTGATGTAGTCAGAACATCCATCTTGTACATCAGTAAGTACAAATAATATATACCTAGAATATGGATAGGATGGTAAAATAGCTATAGTGGGACACATACTAGTAGTCTATAGATCAATTTGTTCTAGTATCGCAGTTAGGAAAAGGAGATGAGCGATTCAATCACATAAAATCTTGTGGTAGCCATACATACAAATACCGAGTACATTGCAGCTTCTATGGGAGCTAAGAAGAAGTTATATATTGAAACTATTTGTTCCTGTTATTGGATTCGCATGTAGTGAGAAAAGTATTATAATAATGAGAATTATGATATTCATACTAGCCATGTTGTCAAGTTATGACAATGGAAATTAGTAATATTCTCGGGGATACCCTATCTTGAGATGTTTTACTCAAGCATTTGAGGTACCATATAGAAAATATGCCATGCAGCAAAAACGTGGCAGGACCAGCAGTTAAATCCATTACTCAGCAGAAGCATGTTATATATCATGTGAGTAGCTAGCAAGATTAGTTAGCAAGTTAGCTCTAGTACAAGTGGAAGTGTTGAAATAGTGGGTGCTCAAGACCCAACTATGTAGTAATTTTGATTACTGTATCATGTATACAGTTAGATATGCATGATTATATCTTAACATTATAGTACAGATATTTCTACATCCACTATAATTATGGAAATTCCCAAAGGTTAATTGTCCTGTCAAGAGGTTATAGCAGATCCCAGGCTATAATGACAACCTCGAGATACAATGACATTGATCTTAAATATATGTTATATTGTCTAGATACATCTTACTAAATAGACAATGTAGATGTCTGACTATCAGGTGCTGGGGGCTCATAAGCATTTAGACTTCTTCTCATTAAGTTCACACCTTGTGATCTTTAGTAGTGAGATCATGAGGACAGACCCTCCAATAGGAACACCACATGTTTTGGGTGTCATTGGTTGTCCCTATCTACAAAAATGTGTATTGGTCTCTTGACATGATACCATTACCAATTTATATCATTTAATTACGTACTTTAATGAAATGCTAAAAACATGGCAATGATGTCATGGCGAGGTAGTTTGTGTCAGGTGCATCGTTAGTGGTATGAAGTTGTTTGAATGGTCAAGAAAGGATTTTTTGATTCCATCTTTAGGATGTTTTATATCTCAGGCCTTGTTGATCAGGATGGTGCCTCCTTCACAAGTCTTTGGCCAAAGCAGTAGAAAAGAAAATCCATCCGAATAGATCAACAAATAGTAAAGCAAGATAAAGATGATGACACAAGAGAGTTTCCAACTTTATAAGATATCAAATGACCAAGAGACTGTAGTACACAGTCAGTGTTCGTAGGATGGTAGTCATTACTATGACTATCCTTTTTTAATTAGGGGCCATGATGAGTTGCTAGACTCCACTCTTGGTCTGTGGATTTGAATCACTACTATCGAGATAAGGGCCTAGAGGGTCACACCCAACAATGTATTCAAGAATCTGAACCTATTAAATATAATATGTATATGGACATAGTGGGCCCCGCAAAGGGGTCCGATCATTTTCCATGTTTTTGAACACCAAATGTATCAAAAAAATTCATTAAAATTAATGTTATGAATATTTGGGATTGAATTTGTTTAATTTATTTACTAGTTTAGTAAATATAAGAAAAATATTAATCGAACGAATATTATTTAATATTCAAGGTTCGTTTAATATTAATATGGATAGAGAGTCGAGTTAAATGGCTCAGTTTTATCATGTAATATATTATATATATATATATTACATGGATGTGATAAAATATTAAATAATATTGGCTCAGATTAGTCTGTCAAAATTATTTATTTAGAGAACATTGATATTAATGGGGGTCGGGGAACACTACCGGGTATTTTATCAACATTTCTATAAATAAGAGAGGAGGCTCTCTCTCTTTGGTGTGAATATCACTATTCATCCATTTATGGAATGAAAAATTGAGAGAATCTCTCTCCTCCCTCTTCCTAGAGAGAGAAACTGATGATCCAAGAGATCTGATCAAGTTATTCTTCATGCATCTCAAGATCAACGATGTGGTGATCATCGAGATGTCAAAGATAACGTTTAATCGTCGTGCTAGCACACGGAGTTCGACGATTGGCATTCCCTCAGATTTTTGGAGCATGTGTGGACGATCTAGAGGGATCCTACCTTGGAACCTTCAAGCGACGATCACCAACAACTAGCAGCAGTCGATCATGCCTTCGAATTTGAAATGCGTACGTTTTAAATTTATTTTTGTGCTCTTAATAATCTACGCGATATTCTCAGACCTCTCTGGGGTTCTGATCGTTGGTAACGACAAGTTCCGTCATTCCGCCGACGAAAATTTTAAAATACCCGGCGCACCAGCATCTGCTGCGGGCCCGGGAACCTAACAATTTCTTGATTTGGAATTTAATATTGTTTATTTCATAATAAGGGTTTATTGATTGATAAGGGGTTGTTTCTTATGCGTCAGGTTAGGTACCTTGTTATGGGACACCACATGGGTATGCTTCCCTTGTTTGATAGTTTATTGTTGTTCAGTCTAGAATTCTTGTTAGGATTTCCTGGTTTTCTATGCCTTTTTTTCTTAGGATAGAGTTACTAATTATAGGAGATTCTTGTGATATGCATTTTGAATGTTTGAAAAAAGAGAATATTACTATGAGAAATTCCCGAGGTAGGGTAATTTATGTATGTTTAACTATAATGATGACCTACGGGTATTTAATGTCAGTACTTCCAAGTGGTCATCGACCTAAGGGTTTAGACCTTGAGAGCTGCCTAGGTGGTAAGTCATAATTTATTGATGATATGATGACCAATGGGTATTGACTGAGATAGATTCTCATTTGATCAATTGTAAATTATTAGTGATATGTTATATCAAAAGGGCTAGACAATGAGAGATTTCCATAGGGATGTTATTAAATGTGTTGTTGTTATGTTAGATTAGGCGGTCAGACTGTGAGAATATTCTTAAAGGATTGTTCATGAATAATTGAATGATTATGACTAGACATCAATGCCAGAGAATAAGAGTGGACATGATTATACTTGATTGATTAGATGTTCTTCCGAGGCATCTGTTTGGTTACTACATTCCATGGGGTACAAAGATTAGGATAGATCCCTAGATTACAAAATTCAATAGATGACTAATAAATGTAAATGAATGTAATTGGAAACTATTGGATTGTTTCATTTTGAGTAATTCCTAGTTTATTGCCTCATTTTGTATATTGAAAACTCTCTCTCTATATATATATATATATTAACTTTTAGTTAGGCACAAATATTTTGGTGGTTTCCTATTGGGTTTCATATCGCATTCTATTTGGGGTATGTTTGGGACCTAAACAGATTATATGATTGTAGTTATATATAAGGAAATCACCATTCATTGTTAGGTATTTGGTCGCTATTGGAGTTGGAGAGCATGGGAACAAGATGAGGCATTCGATGCTGATGGATATTACATGTTTCTTTTTTTACATTATTTTCTACATTTCTTTCTAACATTGTGAATTTCTTGGTAGTTTTATTAGATACATATTCCATGAATTATTTATATATATGATCTTGTTTTATTATTACTATCTTTATTCCATTGTATACTTCCATCGTATGGTATTACTGATTACCCTATTGTTTCCTATTGGTTTACCAGTGTTTATACCCTCCAAATGAAGGAATTGTTTCCCCATTATCACACCTTGGCCCTCACTACTATTTGATAACCTTCGGTGTTTGGGGAAATGTTCTTGAGGTTATGTGACAAACAGGGTTCAGGGAACTTTTGGTGGCACCCAAATCTACGAAGTAACATGTAATATACATGGGATAATAGAAACAACAAAAAACATAATTATTAGGTAAATAGAGATCTTTAATTATAATTTTTTTATTCTTATTTCAAATTAGTCATTATTTGGGAGGGAAATAATTTTATAAAATGAATTATATAAATATATGTAAATTGAGTCTCATTGAATAATTTTCTTTGTTATTGATATAAATAATATCATGAAAAAATTGATATATGATATCATTTATAGAAAATGAATATCATAATGGAAGAAAATTAATAAACTAATATATAAACATAATAAAATATTTAACCAATAATAAATATTTTATGTGTTACAGAACCCCCTTTTGAATTAGTAAAACAATGAACCTCTTCAAAAAGAAAATAAAGATAATATTTGGAAGAATAATAAGGATTTATTTAATTTCAACAATCTAAATAATTTATATATTTATTATGACACATTCAATTTCATTTCTAGGTATAAAATTTATTATTTACCTTTATTAGTTTTTATATGGTGTTTTGGGTGTCTGTATTGGTCTATAGTATTCACACATCACCAAGTCACCCTATGGACTAGAAGCATCATAGCTTGATAGATAGTGTAGGATGTATCTCTAACCATGCCAAAGGATTAAATAATTACATTTTTAAATAGGTGTGTATTGGGATAAGGTTGTTTATGTGTTATGGAATTTCCCATGGGAACCACATTGTGAATGATCTTTCCTTGTTATAGTATTTTTTACCAATCATTTTATGGTAATTGATGATGACCCCATGGCAATGATTCTATGTGGTGTGATGGGTGAATGGATGAAATGTTCATAAAATTTCCCCACCATGTGTCCAATATATAAAATATATCTATATAATATCATTATAGGTAAATAATCAATTCATCTGATAAAAATTCACATCTCATGAGCTAAATATTTAGTGTCATTATTGATTAGGTTCATAAAAAAATTATTTTTCACCATTTTATAAATTTATGATAAGTAATATACACAAGAACCACCCTTTCTATATAGATAATATTTAATATCCTTCTTCCTAAGCTCGGGAATGGAATCGTAATTAACATTTGAGTTTTTATTTCTAGTAAGTGTTAACATAAGTGATATTAATTCATGATCGTATGTTAGTATAAGATAATCTTGTCGGTATGTGAACATAATAAAAGTGAAATGAAATAAAATATGAGAATAATAACAAAAAATACATGATTCATAAATCCTCAAATCATGGAATTAATATTTTTTTCAAACATTATTCTATGTAAATAAACATGATCTTTAAAATCACAGAAATCAGGATGAATAATAATGGTGTTTAATATACATAGTTATGTGAAAAATAATGTATGTAAAAGATAAATTCAAATAAATATATAAAATAATATCATTGTATTACTTCCTTCCAAAATTAGAGTGGGCTTGTGTTGACCACTAATAAACCCCACACACCATAATGCTTAAGCAACCCACCCGTATACGTTTTGATTTACAGTGAAATAAAACATTACTTAATGAATTTTAGGGATATAATGGACCTAAAAAAATATAATAAAAATACATAAATATATATTCCACAAGAATATATGATCATTCATCATTCTTTATATATTAATTAACCTATGAAAGTGAATTTTTTTTATGAAAACATACATGAAACATCATGATAATAAAACTGAAGAAATATGATTGATAGTATCATTAAAATATACCCCAATTGAATTATAAAATTAATACATTTATTTAAATATAGATGAAAAAGATTTTTAAAAAAGTGTTCAGAATAATTTTTGAATAACACGATGAAATTTTCATTCTTTTTCATCCAATTTTTTAAGATAAAAAATTCATAAAATAGTAAAAGAATTATTTTGTTTGGAAAACATTGAATATTTTAAATAAATACTTAATAAATAATTCTCTTTGTGGTGTGAAAACACAGTTGATTTGTAAACATTAAAATAATATTCTTTTGAAAACATTTGTAATGAAAGTCAAAAGTGTCTCGTATAAAAATTAAAAATACACCTGTTAAAACCATTGAATAACGTAAAATATATGTGGAAATTAAATATTAAAATAATTTAATTATAGACATGAGAATTCCCAAAATAATATGAATAATATGGATATAAAAGAGAAAAAGTTTTTTAAAAGGATGAAAATCTATTAAAACAAGTAGTTTTAAAAAACCCTCAAAGGATTTTAATGTGAAAACATCATTGAAAGGAATAACATGATAAGGAAGTAAAAATAACATGATTATATATATATATATAATAAAGATATATTATAGAAAATTTAGTTTATATAAACTATATAAATGATAATACATGTAGAATATGAAACATTTCTCAAATAAGGATTGTTGTAATGAGAAACCCTTACGGGCGACATCAAATTGGTCACAAAGGATCTAACCTCACGTATACAAAATTTATATTTCATTTATTTAATGTAAACATATATATATTTATCTTACTAGATTTCACTCACTTATAATTTCTTATTACACATTTAATAACAATTCATTGTTAAATTTAATATTTTTGGGTTCATTATTCAAATTTTCTCTCATGTTAAAATTTAGTGGTTCTAGTCCAAGAACCACTATCCTGGTCTCATCAATTAAAAACTATTATTGATGGTTTATAGAATAATATTGATATAATTTTTGTATTCCTATTGTAATTTCATAAATCTTATGGTGACGTTTTTCATTGAATGCATTAAAATATATTCCTTAGAAAATTGGATTCTCTAAATTGAATTGATATTATTGGGGAATAAAAATATTTCTATACCAATAAAAATCATGAATTTTTTTTTAATTCAATAATATACTATAATATTAATATTATATTACATTCCATAATTGGTCATTATATTTTCATTATATCATCATTCTGTTAGGTGGTAAAATCTACCCAAGAAAAGGCTTTTGATAATGACTAAATTAGTAAAACATGATATTTATTAATTATAGTATCACATATATAAAATCATGGTGATTTAAAAAATTATTATAGTTATAAATCAGATTTAATAATATTTATTTGAATAATATAAATAATAATAATTAAGAGGATGATATATGCTACATTGACAGTATAAATGTCCTCATTGAAATAACTCATGTAAATGAAAGGATTATGATTTGTTTTGGGTAATAGTGGGTCAGAAAAGTGATAGGGGACTCTGAGGGAGATAATTATAGTAGGTATTGATAAAAAAATTAAATTATTGTTGTGGTTTGATTTTGGGAGAGATGGGTCTCTTTATAACATAGATGGGTTGATGTTTTTTAAATACTAGAAATTATCAATGGAAAGTCACCCCAAATAGCCAATTTTAAAATATTATACAGGGTAGTCTGTAATATATTCATCAAAAAAATTAGTGGTATTATTTATTGGATATTTACAGCCTTATAAATTATTTTAAACACTTGTTATCAAATTAAACAATTTATGTGGTGAATAAATTTTAAAATGAAATCTTATTATTTAATGTTCAAAGATTAATTAGACATTATGAAATAATTTAAATATGATTCATCCAAATATTATATCTACATTACATAATCGAACTAATATATGTGGTAAAAATTAATATTAATATATGAACATATAACTAAATAGAAACTGGGTTTAGAAAAATTCTCACTTTAAGTATTAAATGATTTTACCACAAAATCATGGATAGTATTCATTCATATGACTTTAATAGGATTATTGTAAAATAAGGAATAGTTTTATTAATTTCAATGAAATAATAAATCAAATGGATCATTGTGGATAATTATTTAATGGATATGAATAGAAATAGAATTATATTATAATAAAATATAACATAACTTCTACAACATTAGACACATAATTAAAAATTAAAAATAAATATTTCAAATAATTTATCTCAATCCTTAAATGTATAATTGTTCAAAAAAATTATAAATTTTTACATAATTTTTATTTTAGGATGATGTCAAAGAAGTAATGTTTTTTTGTAAAAATTTCAATCTTTACTATTCACCTAACAATAATCAACTTCCAAAATATGATACGAATATTTACGAATATAATTTTGGATATATTGAATCCCAAAATGAATTTCTTTTCATCAAGCATAAATTCTAAAATTTTGAAATTAATGTTTTAGAGTATTTATATTAATATAGAATAAATTAAAGCAACAATTTTATTTTTAATTAAATAATTAAAATTTTAATTCTTATAGTAACTTAATTATGTAATGGATATAAGTAACTTCTTTTAATAATCAGTCCATGAAGTTAATAAATACATTTCATTGATATAATTTAATAAAATAATAATCTCAACAAATCATAAATGATGTTTCTTTTAAATCAATTGTATTTCCTATGTGAATTATTTTTTTTTAATTCTTAATGATTCACTTACTTAGGTAATTTTTTATTTTCCAAATATCTTATAATTTGTTTCATTTTATATTTTATAAATAACTAATCTATGTAATTATGTTTTTTATGAAATAAAATCTATCAAACACATTGAATTTATAATAAATAGATGTGCATAATCAAATCCTATGGTGTTGAGTTATACCCCCTTAAAAAATTATCTCATACATGTTTGGTAACACTGATAATAAAAATTAAGATATTTATGAATTATTATATCACTAGGATTCCACGTTGATTTCAATAACATATGATTCCATTATAGTTAATAACTTGGTTATATGTCTCATTTTTTGGTATATTTATCATAATGATCCAAGATTGATATTGACTGCCCCTAAAATATTTTACGATCGTATTGTATAAATATTGAGTACATTATATGTGATTATTCTATTATTTACTAACCCAAAAAGAAAATACATGAAACATATCAGGCACATGCGATAGGTTTCATCACTGTTCAAGATGATAAGCCACCTCTCATAGATGATCATTCATTTCAAGAGGTCCATTATACTGAGGTCCCAAATTTCCCTTGAATCATAATCTCATAACCTTATTATAATGAGATATTTTAATAAATAACTTTTCATTAACTTCAAACAACAGATTTTAAGGATTATCATCTTAATTTATTTTCTATCAACTTTGTATATTTTAATGTGATACTAAATTCTAGGAATCTTCTCTAACATATATTAAGAAAGATCTAGTCCAAACATCTTACACACTCTATCTTCATCCCAACATGTTGGACTTTTGTAAAAATTTACTTCTTGATCTACATATAATTCCATATGTGTAATAGAATTTAAATTTTTTATTATATGAGAACTCTTCCAAGGGAATGTATCAATCCCAAAAACAATTAATATAAATTGGATATAAACTTAATATATATTTAAGTGTTTGAATGTTACACTCAAATAGAAAATCTATATTGGGGTGATATAGAGTAAAATATTATCACTCTGATTTCATTGGTTTTTGAATAAATCACACGAACATTAATCTAAATCTCAAATCCAGATTAGATATTGTTGAATGTGGAACCACATACAGGGTAACCCGTTACATAATGAATATCCTCGAAATTTGTCAAGAAATAAATCTTTTATTATATTAATGAAATCAACTGAATTTATAGTGAAATAAACTACAACATAAATGAAATTATGGCATTTATATGTATTAGGGATTTATATGATGATATACATATTAATGTTTTACCATTTCAATTTTAGTATTTGTAATGGTTTCATCATTTCACTAGACTTCAATGTTTATCCTTATCTTAATATCATAGAAAACATTGAGATACAAACTTTGTGATATCACTTCTCTTTTTTTTCTACATGAATTTATTATTGATATATCTACAAATCATCGTGCTTATATGATGAATAGAGAATGGATAGATATGTGTGTCCCCTAATAGATCCTTCTTTAATTTTTGTATTGATCGAACCAATATTTGAGTCCTGCACATATAATCCCATCATACATAAGGTTAGAATCTAGAACATTACTTCTCTTATATATATATATAAACCTATTAATTTATAGAATAACATGTTTTATATATTTGTAAGTATTTTTTAAAATAATAATTTTTAAAAAAATATTATATTGTTGTTTATTTTAAATAATTTATCTTTACATTCTTTAATTTTATTTTTAAAAAAAGTTTTTATTTATTATTTTTGAATGTTGAATTTACTTTTGTATAAATATTAGATTTATTTTTGAAAAATTACAATATTTTTTGAATTGAAAAAATAAGGGTTTTATAAAACATGATAATTTTTTTTATGCCATAAAGATATTATTTTAATATAAAATTTCTAAAATTTATTGAACAATTAAATAATGATATTATATAAATAATATGGTACATAAATAAATTAGATCAAAAAATTGTATTCTATTCATGATATGAAAAAAAATTATTATCAGTGTTGAAGTACTTCCAACAAAGTATTGAAAGTGTTAATATTGATTCATTATAAATAATAATTGTATGATAAAATTATTTTTAAGAATATTTATTAATTATTTTTTATTTTTTATTTTTTTGATTTTAATTTCTAATTTTATAGTTATATAATAGTAATTTTATCCAAATTCTTGTACAATGATTGTGAATGTCAAGAAAATAGAAAATAACAACATTAAGATGTTATTGTAACAATTATATGAGTGAATATAAATAATTAATGAATATTGATTTTTATTTTGAAACTAATTAACTTTTTTTATAGTAGTTTATTTTTAATTTTTATATGTGAAATAATTAAAATTAGTACTTGTGCAATGCTGATGCAGGTCTTCTGCAAGCATGAGAAAAATGAATAGATTTATTTTATTAAAATTATAAGAAATCTAAAATTTGAAAAATTTTAGATACAAAATTTTAAATAATAAAATAACAACTATTATATTATTTTTTATTTTTATTGGAGATATTTTGGATGCACCGGGATCAAATTTGACCCTTTATGTTATTTTATTAAAAAGAAAGACAACTTGTTCACACTATAACTTTTAATTTGTATAATATTTTAAATTGAGGTATTATTTAGGTATTTTTTGAAAAAAATATTTTATTTGAAAATATAATTGAATTATATTTTTAGTAAATTTTTTTAATTTTCAGGTGATAGATAATTACATTAATTTCTTCAAAATATTATGATTGAATAAATATTTAATTAATGAATAAATCAAATTATTGATTTTAAAAATAGAACAAAAAATATAATTCGATTTTTTAAGTCACTTAACGATTTCTATAGGTAATTATAATATTTATAATCTATAATAAAAAATTTAATTCTAATTGGAAACTTTTTCTGATGTGTTTAATGTCTTGATTGTGAATAGTTTTAATATTAAAAAAATATATTTCAATTAAAAAATTAAAAAATAACATAATTTCAAAAGAAAAAAAATATTTGAAAGATGTCAAAGATGAAATTATTTATTCAAAAATTTCATATGTTATTATTTCTACCCATTTTAAAGTCTTAAAAAATATAATACCTTTATTATATTTTAATAATTTGAGTAATTCTTATGTTACACCTAACCTTAATTATAAATGGAGGCTCTATCCTTCACAAATTTTCATCACCTTTGGATATCATATAATTATAAACTTAAAAAAATTACCTCCTCCTCATCCCTTTCCATATTCATATGCTTCTCATCTCTCAAAAATACCACTTCTTGGATCTGTTAAGGGGTTTTAAAGGGGGATATTTCAAGAAGTATGGTTCCTTTTTTTATTTTTAAATTATTTTCCACTTTTAACATATCCCCTCCACATATAAAATGATTCATGACATCTTCAGTATCACATATATAATGATGTTTTGTTTCTTTTATGTTATATTCCTCACAAATGCTTTCATCTAATCTCTTATTTATTAAATAACAAAAATGTTATCTATGGTGCGTTAATTCACTACCTTTATGGATGATACATTTTTCTCTTTTACATAAATCATGGAATGTTTCCTATGACATGTAATTTTTTAAAATTACCAATATATATATATATATATGTTATAAATCCTAAATTATTATTCCATTTTGACAATGAATACCATAATAAACTGATGTTGGAAACTATAAAAATAATGCACCAAGAAAAATGAAAATAAAAAAATATTGAATATAAATGGGTGAGAAATGTTACTAGAAGAAAATGAAATATATTATAAAAAATATAATAGTTATTTAATATATTAATAACACAGTTTAAGCCATTATATAATTGTTATTTAAATATTTTATTGAAATATAACTCGAGGTAAGGGGATTTACATTCAAAATCATTCTAAATGTATTTTTACAAAATTAAAAGATATTGATATTTTTTTATGGTTTGAATGGTTTATCCAATTTTTAAGATTCTATATTACTCTTATTATTCAATTATAATTTTTCATTTTAATTTTTGTTGAATATGTTTTCATTATTATGTGCATGTTTTTTATATTTTAAAAGTGAATTGTATTATGTGAAAAGTTATTTTGAAAATATGAATGTGTTTTTCTCAAGGGTTGAAATTATTTATCTGCTGTTTTATTCTTGATTTGTTCCTTGGGCATAGTTTATATATTTTTTAACCCATTATAGCTGAATATATGATTTTTTGAGTCCGATTATCACATAAGATATATTTTGTTGAGTCCAATTTAGCTCATGATATGACAGGTGATACCCATTATTGATCTCCAATGCATTGGGTACATTGGATATTGATGTTGACCATATGGTTATTCAATTTATAAGGGTGAATGTTAGATTGATATTTTAAATATTTCCCATTTAAATAACATAATAATTCTATGCATGTTAATATGTTTTTATGAAACAGGTTTTATTGGTTTTTATGTTGTCACTAGACATTATATTTATTTATTTTTATCCCGTATTGATATTTTTATGGAAATACCACATTTTAAAATGATTTGATAGGTTTAAAGGATAATGTAAATAAATAATTCATGATTAATGTTATAATGTTTTTTTTAAAATAAATCATCTTTTACTTTTAATGTTTTAAATTTTTTTTATAATAGATATTGTTATAGTAGTATCCCCTTTGTTTTAATGTGTTATGTTATGTATGTATTATGTGCTAATATTATAAAACTATACAACATAAAAGATCCTAAAATGTGAAATAATATAGGAACTTGACTAAATTTCAATATTATATAACATTTTATGGTTAGTTTTTTTATATTTAGTATTGAAGGATTGTATTGATAATGATAGGGGTTATAATGATATTAATAGAACTCCATATATAGTTTTGAATCTATGGTTAATTATAAATTAAATAGAATTTAATGATTAAAATATTTCTTCATCTATGATATTTCCATTTAGAATGTTTTTCTATAGACTAAACTAGAAGGCTGATGAAACATGCACCGATAGAATGATATCATACCAAATCGACAGCCTAGAATGGTGGGAATCATAATTGAGTTATTTGTGAAATTAAGGGCTCAGTTTACTAATGCAATAAAAGGTGGTGGTATCTATGCAAGAGGGTAATCGGATATACCATGAAGAAACATGACTTTTGTGGTTCATTTTATGAGGCTCCATTCTCTAGCATTAAGTGGAACCATATATCCGGTGATGGAATAATGATGGATCAATGCCCTAGAATATGATGAATCTGAGAGTCTTTTTTGGGAAATCATTTTCCTAAAACTACTCAACTTAGAATTGAGAGAAAATTATGGTAACTAAAGTCGAATAATGATGATTCTATGGAAGCGTAAGGATCTAACTTTATAATCCATTCATGGTATATGCTATATTTTACTCAGGAATTTCATTGTAAAATCAATATATTTTACTCTTGTTTGGAACCAATTTTTTGAAAAGGTTTGGCTTTCCAAGAGTTTAAAAGCTATGATAATCTTCTTAGTTGTACTACAAAATATGAGATTGTGATTTTTAGCATGTTAGTTCCTTGTGGTGAAAAGAATAAGAATTGGTTAGGATGGCATGCAATTTAGAATAATTTCATAAATATATTTTGAGGTAATAATATCAATTTACCTTCATGTTAAAGGTGTGGTAAATAGAATCCTAGAGAATATTCTTTAAAATTTGGGAAATTTAACCAATGTGGAATGTTTGGGCACATATCTCATGAGTGCATGGAAAATGAAATGAAAATTAATGATAAGTCGATGGTGAGATGTTTCAACTATAACGAATTGGGGGATTTTTTTATTGTGTTTCTGAAGCTAGTCATATAGGCAAGAAATCAGTAATATTAGAAATATTATGGTGTGGTGAAATCCTTACCAACCACTTTAGTTGATGTTGAGAAATCAAATTATGTTGTATCAGGTATATTTATTATATTTATAGATTATGAATATGTGTATTTTGATTCAAAGTCTACAAATTGCTTCTTTTCTAAATATTTTTTTTTAATTGGAAATTTCAAATCATTAAATGAAGCCTGAAATCATGGTCAAAAAACTGGAGGAAATATTGGGGGGAAAAGAAATAATAAGATTATACTTATCACTATTTACTGAAAAAGTTTACTTGTAAGACATGTTCTATTTCCTTTAGTAGAGTTTGATGTTATAATGGTTGTGGAATGGATTCATTTTCATCATGATAAGATATACTATAGATAATAATAGGTTGTTTTTTAGAACGAGTTTAAATTTATATATGAGAAAAAAACCCATACCATTTTTAAATATCATGAAGATAACAAACTATTAAAATATGGAAATGAATGTAATCTTAACCATAATGATGAAAACAATGGAACCGTTTAGATTAATGTTGTGGTAGTGGTAAATGACTATCTTGATGAATTTACTAATTATTTTCTGTGTCACGACCCGCCCTCGGGGTCCGTGCCGTGACTACCCCAAGCCCACCTTCCATAGGCCAGGGGCTGGCGACTAGCACCAAGGCGTAAATCCCGGTAAAAAGGGAAGATGTTGCCTTTGTAAAGTAAACAAACACCACAGAGTAAGCAAGCGGAAAGTAAACACTAAGCAAAAGAAGAGTACAACTGAAAGTGCGGAAAATTAAATGGGCTAGTATACAAACCCAAACTGAAAGTAAAGTACAACTCGAAAAGGGAAAACATCAACTGAAAAGTAAAAGCCGCTACACCGAGCTGTCCACTGGAAATCCCACCTGAAGGGTGGTTACAGATAGCTCCACTGCTCCACGGTTCCCGCTGTCCGCTCCGAGCACGTTCCGCCCAGTGGTCCACCTCCAGGTACCATCCTACTCTGCAAGCCTCAGCTAAGATCAATGTTGTCCATCGTCTGCAACCAACACAACGTAGTGCGGGAAAAGCCCGTGCAGGGGTGAGTATAAGCTACTCAGTAGGCACCCCGAGACCCCTGAAGGTCTCTAAAATCCACAAAGGATAAACCACGAAGAAAGGTACAATCACGAAGTAACAACCGACACTGCTTAGATATATACCCATAAATATAACTAATTCATCAATTTCAAATACGCTCCAACCTCCGAGCCCAAGTACAACTCAGTCCACACAGGAAAGTAAACGTATTCCACACAGGAAAGCAAAACGTAATCCACACAGGATAGCACAACACAATCCACACAGGAAAGCAACAGGATTCAGCTCACACAGGTTTACTTCTTCGAAAGACGATAAAGATGATCTCTGATACATCTAAGTCATCGGACCCACGAAGGATCGATAGGTAACTAACCCCCGCAAAAGACCCACAAAGGATCGGGCCCACATAGGACCTGTTGGCGCTGGTTCACACAGGACCGCTGAGCGCAAGGACCCACACAGGATAGGACCCACACAGGATCGGGCCCACACAGGACCTGTAGCACTAATCCACATAGGATCGCTGAGTGTTGTAGTCGTCGTCATCGAATCCACACAAGATCCTTATACTGTCGTCGTCGCAGTCACAGTAGCAGTAGTAGCAGTAGTAGTCACAGTAACAGTCGCAGCCAGCACTAGGGTTCCCGCACACAGCAAGCTCGTTCGGAGGGTCCGCTCCATGAGCCGAGAGGCAGATACATCAACTGTCACAAAGTCCAGAGTAGATGTATCCAAAAGTTCCGTATCGTCAACAGGAACTCAACGCAACAGACGGCACGTCGATCGGACGCCCGGTCTGAGAGTTATTGGCATTTTCGTCCCCGGGGCCCGGTTGGTTTTTAAGGAAAAACCAACCCGACCGTACTCCACCTGCGTCCAAACCTCAGGCGGAGTATGCCAAAAGATCCGTCTCACTAAGAGGAACACAACAAAGATGACGGCACGTCAATTGGACGTCCGTAGCTCGAGATATGAGCGTTTCCGCTCCGAAGTCCCGGTTGGTTTCGTGAATGAACCAACCCGGCCGAACTCAAAGTGTTCCGAAACTTTGAGTGCGATATACCAAAACAACCGTCTCGATCCAAGGATCGCGTTTCTGCAGACAGTTCGTCGATCGGAGGTTCGTGGCTCATGTTATGGCCAAAAGATTGAAACCGACTCGAAACGGGGGGTCCGGGTCCGGGCCGACCCGGTCCGCTGGACCCGGCCCGGCCGGCAGCGCAGCCCGGCCGCTCAGCTCGGCCGGTTGGCCGAGCGCAGGTCGAGGAAACGGGGGTCGCAGCCCCCCCGTGCTTTGCAGTACAACGGCCCCCCTCCACGTGGGGGGCCCGCTCCGCTACCATCCGAGGGTTTAATCCCCCGAAATTCCAGGAAACGGTCGGCCGCTTGGCCGGCCGAAGAATGAAACGTGGGACCCTAAAGGGTCCCGCCCTTCGACCGTCGCGGCCGGCTTTGCCGGCCGCCTGGTGACCACCGCGGCTTAGCCGCGGTGGGTTACTCCAACGGCGCGCCTCCGCCGCGGGTCGCCGGCGCCGCCGCGCCGGAGCGGCGCGCGGCCGCTATCTTCCGCGGACCACCGAACGTACTCCGGTGGTCCGATCCTCTTGCGGTCTTCGCCGGTGATTTTCATGGATCGAGATCTTCGGAACGAATACCTCATTTTCCCATTTCGGATTCGATTCCTCATCACTGTCAAATCCATGCACCAAAAACAAAAATTACGGAGGGTTGTCGGGCCGTGTTCGTTCGGCCAGCGCCCTCCGCATTAGATGCTAACAATCGGGAATAACCAACACCCAAAATGGCACAATTTTAATTAATTAAAATTGAACCTTGTTTCAAACTATTCTCACGTCAATTAGATAAAATTCCCTACAATCCTCATCAAACACTTTTCCCAATCCCACAATAGATTTAGAAGGGAAAAACATGGAATGTGATAATCAAATTGTAGTAAACCCCTACCTCGATAGTCGCACGTTGACGTAGTCGTGGGAAGCGGTCGTCGTTTCATTTACGTCGGTTAGAAGACGAAGAAGTCGAGGAGGAAGCAATCGGAGAAGACAAGTCAAGATGTCATCGTCGGTGTTCTTCGTGGGCGGCGGACGTTCTTCGCGTTCTTCCACGAAGGAGATGAAGATGGTGGAGGATTTCTTCAACTTCTCTCCAAAGCTCTTCCACACCTCACCCAACAATCCAAATAAAATAAGGTCCCTCTTTATTTTATTTACTAAGCCAATCTTTTCAAAAACATAAACTTCAAAAACAAAACACTTATTTAATTATACATGATTTGTGTAATAAATTAAGTGTTAAGTTATCAATCTTTAAAGAGGGAGAGAGGGGAGTTAGGGAATTTGAAAAGGTGGGGCTCGGGTGGGCCCATCCTCACCTTAATCCTCTCTTAGGTGGTTAAACCACCCAACTTCCAACAAAAGATTTTAACCACTTAAAAGATATAAAATAAATATTGTATCACAAATTTATTTTACTCTTCATTTCATCCAGAAAAAATTAAACAACTCCTCCTAGGCAAACACAACTTCGGAAAAGGTCTTCTTAATGGAATATCGGCGCTGCGAGTTCATCGGTGTCCTCGGATTTCAATTTCGAGCACCGGATCAAAAGTTAGGAATTCCCGCTCGTTCGTTCACTGAACGTACCTGAGCCAAGCTTCAGAATTTGATTTCGGGCACACCGGGCCTCAGAATCAGGTGCCGTCAGAAACCGCACTCTTGTAAAATTCCAAAGAAAATTAAGAAAAAAATTCCCTTGAATTTTTCGGGTCTTTACATTACTCCCACCTCAGGGCTTTACGTTCCCGTAAAGATACATCAAAAACTAGGTAAACAAATGAGGGTACTGAGCATGCATCTGAGCCTCTCACTCCCATGTGCTCTCCTGGAGGTTCCCGTGCTGCCATCTGATGCGCACAAGAGGAATCAGTTGCCCACGCAAGACCCGCTCCTGTCGATCCTATATCTCCACCGGGACCTCCGTAAAAGTCGCCCCATCGTCAACGTCAAGCTCCTCATGGTCAATGATGTGCGTCGGGTCGTGCACGTATTTCCTCAGCTGAGATACGTGGAAGATGTCGTGCACCCGGTGCAACTGAGGTGGCAGAGCCAGGCGATAAGCCACATCGCCAACCCTGCTGAGGACCTGGAAGGGTCCGATGAAGCACGGAGATAACTTGCCGCCTCGGCCAAATCTTCGAATACCACGTCGAGGTGAGACCCGCAAGAAGACGTGGTCGCCATCCTCAAACTCCACTGGCCTCCGCCTCCTGTCATCATATGACTTCTGCCGGCTCTGAGCTGTCCTCATCCACTCATGGATGACTTGGACCTTCTTTGTCGTGGCCTGGACCATCTCCGGTCCCACCAGTGCTGACTCTCCAGGGTCTGTCCAGCACAAAGGAGATATACAAGGTCGGCCGTACAACGCCTCGTACGGTGCCATCCCGATGGTGGAGTGGTGGCTGTTGTTGTACGCAAACTCCACCAAGGGTAGGTGGTTCTCCCAGCTACGACCAAAGTCGAGGACACACGCGTGGAGCATGTCCTCGAGAGCCAGAAAGGTCCTCTCCGTCTGACCATCCGTTTGAGGGTGAAAGGCTGTGCTCAGACGTAGCTGCGTCCCGAACGCCTCCTGAAACCCCTTCCAAAGTCGGGAAGTAAAGCGAGCGTCTCGATCGGAGACGATAGATGATGGCACACCGTGGAGCCGCACAATCTTTTGAACGTAGAGACGTCCCAAGCTCTCCACTGAGCCCTGCTCTGTGATGGGTAAGAAGTGTGCCGACTTGGTGAGTCGGTCAACAATCACCCAGATGGAATCGTGACCTCTGGAAGTGCGTGGAAGTCCAGTCACGAATTCCATAGATATGTCGTCCCACTTCCACTCCGGAACCTCCAAAGGATGTACCAAGCCTGCTGGTACCTGATGCTCTGCCTTCACCTGTTGGCAGGTGAGGCATCGAGAAACGAACTCTGCTATAGCCTTCTTAATGCCCGGCCACCAGTGCTGTCGTCTGAGGTCCTGGTACATCTTCGCCACTCCACGATGTACCGCCAAAGGAGAAGTGTGAAACTCTCTTAGCACTTCCTCTCGCAAAGCGACTGGTACCATGGTACGTCCTCTGAAAATGATGTCGTGCTCTGCTCAAAGGGAGAAACCATCAGGTGCCTGTTCCGAGGATATCTGTGCATGCTGTGTCTCACAGTCAGCGTCCTCATGTTGTGCCTCTCTGACCCGCTGCAGTAGTGGAGGGGTGACTGTGAGAGACTGGAGGAAGGCTGCTCCATCTCTATCCACGAAGGATATCTGTAAAGAGGCTAGCTGCTCCGTTGCCTCCTCAATTAGCTGAATGCACGTCCTCCTGCTGAGGGCATCGGCTACTACATTCCCCTTCCCAGGAGTATAGACTATCTCAAAGTCATAGTCCTGGAGGAACTCGATCCATCGTCGCTGTCTCAGGTTCAGGTCCTTCTGCGAGAAGATATACCTGAGACTCTGATGATCGGAAAAGACTGTAAATCACTCGCCCATCAGATAGTGTTGCCATGTCTTCAGAGCGAAGACCACTGCTGCTAACTCTATGTCATGGGTACCGTAGTTCTGCTCATGCGGCCTCAACTGACGTGATCCATAGGCGATCACTGCCCACTCCTGCATCAGATCATATCCGAGTCCAGTCCCTGATGCATCGCAGTAAACTACGTACCCTACTACCTCCTCGGGCAACCTCAAGATAGGTGCTCTAGTCAATCTCTACCTCAGCTCCTGGAAGCTCTGCTGACATCTGCCTGACCACACGAAGGGTTTCCCCTTCTTGGTCAATACTGTGATTGGTGCCGCAACTCTAGAGAAGTCCGACACGAATCTCCGATAGTATCCAGCTAGTCCCAAGAAACTCTGAACCTCAGTCACGCTCCTGGGTGGCTCCCATGCTAACACAACCTCGATCTTCGCAGGATCCACTGAAACTCCCGCCTCAGAGATAACGTGTCCCAAGAAGTGGACCTCACGTATCCAGAACTGGTACTTCGAGAGCTTACCATAATGCTGGTGCTCTCGGAGTGTGTCTAGTACAACTCGCAAGTGATAGGCGTGCTCCTCCTCTATCGTAGAGTAAATCAGAATGTCGTCGATGAAGACCACGACAAACCGATCGAGGTATGGCTGAAAGATCCTATTAATGAGAGCCATGAACACTGCTTGAGCATTGGTTACACCGAAAGGCATAACCAAGAAATCATAGTGGCCATACCGACATCTGAAGGTCATCTTCTGCACATCATCGTCTCTGACTCTGAGCTGGTGATAGCCTGACCTGAGGTCTATCTTCGAGAACCACCGTGCTCCCTTGAGCTGATCAAAGAGGTCATGAATCCTCGATAGTGGATACTTGTTCCTCACTGTCACCTGGTTCAGGCGACGATAGTCAACACAAAGTCGCATGCTCCCGTCCGCCTTCTTGGCGAACAATATTGGGGAAGCCCAGGGTGAAACACTGGGTCGGATGAACCCTTTTCCCTGCAAGTCCTCCAACTGTACCCGTAGCTCTCGAAGCTCGGCGGGGGCCATCCGATATGCTGGAGTGGATATCAGGGCTGTCTCAGGGTACAAGTCAATATAAAAGTCTACCTCTCTACGAGGAGGTATCCCTGGAACGTCGTCGGGAAAAACGTCCGTAAATTGATCCACCAATGCAGGAAAACCAGGACTCCGCACGTCAACTGCTCCAAGGATGAGGCTAGCCAACTGATGAGTGATGGGCTGTCCTCTCCTCCGCGGAAGTCCATCCTGTGCTGCTAAGGCTCCCTTCTCGCCGGTGAAGGTGAACCTGCTCCCGTCGGTGCGTACACATCGCACCTTGCGCCTAAAACAGTCAATCTGTGCATAGACCGTAGATAGCCAATCCATGCCCAAGATGACGTCGTAAGGCCTCGACGCTGCTACAAGAAGATCTCAGCCGAAGCTCTCGCCTCCTAGAGTTATCTCACACTACCGACACCAGTTCGTAATCGTCGAGTCTGCTCCGGTAGGAGTCTCTAGCCGTAAGGATCGAGCCAACAGCTCTGTCGGAATCTCCGAGCTCCGAACAAGGGCAGCAGCTATGAAAGAGTGACTCCCTCTTGTGTCTATAAGAACTGCAGCAAGGGTGGAATAGACACAGATAGTACCTCGAATCATCTCGGGTGCGCCGTGGTCGTAGGCCTCTGCTTCCTGGATCTGTGCATGTCTTTTCCCGCCAGCTCCCTGTGGCCGGGATGGACCTCCTGGTGGTGGTGGTGGCAGAGCCTCAAAGCGTCGCCCACCACCGGCTGCTCGTCCAGCTCCTCTGCCTCGTCCGCCTCCTCCCTGCGGACCGCCACGGTCGACCCTCTGCCTCTACCTTGGTGGTCCCTCAACTGGCTGCTGCTCCTCGACACAGCGGGTCGGGCAGTCACGAGCCATGTGGCCCTGCCCGCCGCACGAGTAGCACTGTCTGCCTTTCGAAAGACTGGCCCCTCACTGTGTGCCCCGCACTGCTAAGCCAGTGTCCTGAGGTTGTCTTCCTGAGGGTCTGTTCTATCTGGACCCCTGAGTCATCCGTCGGCTGCCTGCTGCAGATGACTCTGCCACGTGCCACCCTGCGGTGGGTCTCGGTGCTGGTGTAGACTCAGCAAGGAAGCTCTCGATCAAAAGGGCCAGATCCAGTACTCCTGTCTGAGTCGGTATGCTGAGGGAGATCAGCGATGCCCTGATCTCGTGTCTCAAACCCTGCTCGAAGGTTCGAGCCCGAAAGAATGGGTCCCGTACCATGTCGGTCGAGTAGCGTGAGAGATCAGTAAATCTCGCCGAGTACTAAGCGACCGACATGCTCTCCTGTCGTAGCTGAAGAAGCTCCTGGATACGCACGACAAGAAGGGTGGCTGGGATGAACTTCGAGCGGAAGAGGCTCTCAAAGTCCGTCCATAGAAGAGATGCCTCATCGTGCACCTGGAGCATCAAGCTCCACCATCGTCCTGCTGCTGCGTGTAGTAGGCTCGCAGAGAGGATCACCATGAGGTCTGCTGGTGTCCTCACTAGCCTAAACACACGTACTACTGCCTCCAGCCAGTCCTCTACTGCCTGGGGATCCGTCTCCCCGTGAAACCTGGGTGGTCGCTGGCGCTGAAACTCATGCAGTGCGCTGAGGCGACGTGCATCGTCAGTGGCTGGTGCTGGAAGCAACGGGGGCTCGGCGGGTAGAGCTACCGCCGGTGCCACTGCTGACAAAGGGCCATGCACCGAGGCCTCGTCGCTCGGTGGGCTGTCGTCACACTCGACTCTCGGAACCCTAGCTGGCTGCCGTCGTGGGGCCATCCCGAAAAGGAAACATGTGCGCCACGGTCAGAACAGTATACCTGGTGAGCTAATATAAGTAATCACATAGAAATATTTGAAACACACATGCAATCAATGTTTTCGTGCATTAAGTCGGAAATCAGAAGTCAGGGTCATGGTGTACGGATACGTCGGCCGCCACACCAACACTGGACTCCCTGGACTGATAACCACACTCAATACGCTAAATAATATTGCTTCACATAGAAAAGATCAGAGTTCGCGGTAAAACCGAACTCCTTTGATACCAATTTGTCACGACCCTCCCTCGGGGTCCGTGTCGTGACTACCCCAAGCCCGCCTTCCATAGGCCAGGGGCTGGCGACTAGCACCAAGGCGTAAATCCCGGTAAAAAGGGAAGGCATTGACTTTGTAAAGTAAACAAACACCACAGAGTAAGCAATCGGAAAGTAAACACTAAGCAAAAGCAGAGTTCAACTGAAAGTGCGGAAAAGTAAATGGGCCAGTATACAAACTCAAACTGAAAGTATAGTACAACTCGAAAAGGGAAAACAGCAACTGAAAAGTAAAAGCCGCTACACCGAGCTGTCCACTGGAAATCCAACCTGAAGGGTGGGTACAAATAGCTCCACTACTCCACGGTTCCCGCCATCTGCTCCGAGCACATTCTGCCCAGTGGTCCACCTCCAGGTACCGTCCTGCTCTGCAAGCCTCAGCTAAGATCAACGCTGTCCGTCGTCTGCAACCAACACAACATAGTGCGGGCAAAGCCCGTGCAGGGGTGAGTATAAGCTACTCAGTAGGGACCCCGAGACCCCTGAAGGTCTCTCAAATCCACAAAGGATAAACCACGAAGAAAGGTACAATCACGAAGTAACAACCGACACTTCTTAGGTATATGCCCATACATATACCTAAGTCATCAATTTCAAATACGCTCCAACCTCCGAGCCCAAGTACAACTCAGTCCACACAGGAAAGTAAACGTATTCCACACAGGAAAGCAAAACGTAATCCACACAGGATAGCACAACACAATCCACACAGGAAAGCTACAGGATTCATCTCACACAGGTATACTTCTTCGAAAGATGATAAAGATGATCTCTGATCCATCTAAGTCGTCGGACCCACGAAGGATCGATAGGTAACTAACCCCCGCAAAAGACCCACACAGGATCGGGCCCACATAGGACCTGTAGGCGCTGGTTCACACAGGACCGCTGAGCGCAAGGACCCACACAGGATAGGAACCACACAGGATCATGCCCACACAGGACCTGTAGCACTGATCCAAATAGGATCGCTGAGTGTTGTAGTCGTCGTCGTCGAATCCACACAGGATCTCTGTACTGTCGTCGTCGCAGTCACAGTAGCAGTAGTAGCAGTAGTAGTCACAGTAACAGTCGCAGCCAACACTAGGGTTCCCGCACACAGCAAACTCGTTCGGAGGGTCCGCTCCACGAGCCGAGAGGCTGATACATCAACTGTCACAAAGTCCAGAGTTGATGTATCCAAAAGTTCCGTATCGTCAACAGGAACTCAACGCAAAAGACGGCACGTCGATCGGACGCCCGGTCTGAGAGTTATTGGCATTTTCGTCCCCGGGGCCCGGTTGGTTTTTAAGGAAAAACCAACCCGACCGTACTCCACATGCGTCCAAACCTCGGGAGGAGTATTCCAAAAGATCCGTCTCACTAAGAGGAACACAAAAAAGCTGACGGCACGTCAATTGGTCGTCCGTAGCTCGAGATATGAGCGTTTCCGCTCCGAAGGCCCGGTTGGTTTCGTGAACGAACCAACCCGGCCGAACTCAAAGTGTTCCAAAACTTTGAGTGCGATATACCGAAACGACCGTCTCGATCCAAGGATCGCGTTTCTGTAGATGGTTTGTAGATCTGAGGTCCGTGGCTCAAGTTATGGCCAAAATACCGAAACCGACTAGAAACGGGGGGTCCGGGCCAACCCGGCCCGACCCCCCCTGGGTCGGCCCGAACCGGGTCGACCCGGTCCGCTGGACCCGGCCCGGCCGGCAGCGTGGCCCGGCCGCTCAGCTCGGCCGGTTGGCTGAGCGCAGGTCGAGGAAACGGGGGGCGCAGCCCCCCCGTGCTTTGCAAAACAACGGCCCCCCTCCACGTGGGGGGCCCGATCCGCTACCATCCGGGGGTTTAATCCCCCGGAATTCCAGGAAACGGTCGGCCGCTTGGCCGGCCGAAGAATGAAACGTGGGACCCTAAAGAGTCCCGCCCTTGGACCGTCGCTGCCGGCTTTGCCGACCGCCTGCTGACCACCGTGGCTTAGCTGCGGTGGGTTACTCCGGCGGCGCGCCTCCGTTGCGGGTCGCCGGCACCGCCGCGCCGGAGCGGCGCGCGGCCGCCCTCTTCCGCGGACCACCGGACGTACTCCGGTGGTCCATTCCTCTTGCGGTCTTCACCGGCGATTTTCTCGGATCGAGATCTTCGGAATGGATACCTCATTTTCCCATTTCGGATTCGATTCCTCATCACTGTCAAATCCATGCACCAAAAACAAAAATTACAGAGGGTTGTCGGGCCGTGTTCATTCGGCCCGCGCCCTCCGCATTAGATGCTAACAATCGGGAATAACCAACACCCAAAATGGCACAATTTTAATTAATTAAAATTGAACCTTGTTTCAAACGATTCTCACGTAAATTAGATAAAATTCCCTACAATCCTCATCAAACACTTTTCCCAATCCCACAATAGATTTAGACGGGAAAAACATGGAAAGTGATAATCAAATTGTAGTAAACCCCTACCTCGATAGTCGCACGGTGACGTAGTCGTGGGAAGCGGTCGTCGTTTTGTTGACGTCGGTTAGAAGACGAAGAAGTCGAGGAGGAAGCAATCAGAGAAGACAAGTCAAGATGTCATCGTCGATGTTCTTCGTGGTCGGCAGACGTTCTTCGCGTTCTTCCACGAAGGAGATGAAGATGGTGGAGGATTTCTTCAACTTCTCTCCAAAGCTCTTCCACACCTCACCCAACAATCCAAATAAAATAAGGTCCCTCCTTATTTTATTTACTAAGCCAAGCTTTTCAAAAACATAAATTTCAAAAACAAAACACATAATTAATTATACATGAGTTGTGTAATTAATTAAGTGATAAGTTATCAAGCTTTAAAGAGGGAGAGAGGGGAGTTAGGGAATTTGAAAAGGTGGGGCTCGGGTGGGCCCCTCCTCGCCTTATTCCTCTATTAGGTGGTTAAACCACCCAACTTCCAACAAATTATTTTAACCACTTAAAAGATATAAAATAAATATTGTATCACAAATTTATTTTACTCTTCATTTAATCCAGAAAAAATTAAACAACTCCTCCTAGGCAAACACAATTTCGGAAAAGGTCTTCTTAAGCGAATATCGGTGCTTCGAGTTCATCGGTGTCCTCAGATTTCAATTTCGAGCACCGGATCAAAAGTTAGGAATTCCCGCTCATTCGTTCACTGAACGTACCCGAGCCAAACTTCGGAATTTGATTCCGGGCACACCGGGCCTTGGAATCAGGTTCCGTCAGAAACCACACTCTTGTAAAATTCCAAACAAAATTAAGAAAAAATTTCCCTTGAATTTTACGGGTCTTTACATTCTGGGTGTCATTACTGATTGATAAGTTAGGTTTACTATTTACTTAATTTCTATTACTGAGAAAATTTCTAAACCCCTTTATAAAATGACTCAAATGAAAATTTTAATTTTGAAAAAGCAGTAACATGAATTATTAGATAAAATATTCATCTGACCCAGAATTTCACCACATTTTTATCATGTCTTTTTGGTTAAAAATAAATATGGTTCAATGATACTTTAAATCAAATATATATCCCTTAATAACATCACTATTAAAAGTAAATATTCTTTTTATCATTCTTATGAGTTTTCCGATTAGATCTATGGAGAAAAGTATTTTTCGAATGTTCATATGTGGTCTGGGTTCTATTAGATGAATGTAAAGAAGTGTACATTTTGACGAATATGTTCTGTAATTTGTATGGGAATTAAAATGTTTTTGTTATGCCATTTGGTTAAACTAATGCACCTATATTATTCATGGATCTTATATATAGAATATTTCACGACTTATTGGATAAGATTGTGGTTATGTTTCTTGATGACATTATGATATATTATAAAAATAAAGAGGAGTACAAAAGAAATTTAGGGTTTGTTTTTAAAACCATTAATGAAAATAAAATATACAAAAAATTAAGAAAGAGTGAATTTCGGTTTCAAAAAATTTCATTCCTTGGTGACATTGTTTTTAATGATGGAATAATTGTTGATCATGCTAAAAATATATTGGTGAAGAATGTCCATGAACAACAAATATAACCAATATTTGATGTTTTCCGGGTTTGGGTGGCTATTACCAATGGATTGTGAAAACAATTGCCTGAATATCTATCGCTTGAACAATGTTAATGGGAAAATGAGTAAAATTCATCTGGGTAAAATAATTTGGTAACTATTTTCAATAATTTAAGAAATGATTGTTGAATAATCTTTTTCTAACCCTACCTTGTAGAATTGGTGAATTTTTCATCTAAAATTATGATTTATTGAAGATACATGGTTGTGTACAATTTTAGAATGATCAGGTAACTACTTATGCTTAGTTTCATTTGAAACCTCATAGATTAAGTTACCCTAGACTTGATTTAGAATTGGATGATTTTATTATTCATTAAAAATTTGGATACATGAGTTTTATTGAGTAAAATGTCAAATATACACTAACCATAAATGATTGATGTAAATATTTATAAGGAAATAACAAAAAATGAGATATAGAAGATGGATGTTAGTAATCCAATATTATGATCACATGGTTCATTATAATCCTAGAAAATAAAGTAGTGTGGATGATTCATTGAGTGAGAAAAATAATGATACATAAAAATGATATGTTTGAAACATGACCACTTAGTGAAAAATTTAATACTTTTTGTCTTCGATGTTTTTAGTGAAGGAAATACGATTGTTTTGTTTTAGGTGTCATTGAAATCAACTCTATTTGAAAGAATTAAGAAATCACTTAAGGAAGATTGTGAGTTGCAGAAAAGGTAGAACTGTTTAATAAGTGTATGTTTACTGAATTTAATATTGATTAAAATTCGGTTTTGAGGCTTGGGAAGAGATTATACATTTCTCAATATTCTTAGTTGAATATAGAGTTGTTATGTGAAGCTCATAGTTCTCCATTATCAGTTCATCCTAGAAACACTATGATGTACAAGGATATTTTGGGGTATTAATAGTTGGGTGAAATGGAATGATATATTGGATATTTTACAATGAAATTTATGACATGTAAATAGGTTAAATATGAGTGGATGTTACCAAAGAGGATGCTTCATCATTTTCTAGTTCCGTAGTGGAAATGAAAAAATATATCTATGGACTTCACTATGAGACTATCAAATACATCTAAAGGTAAAAATGAATCATGTGTTATGGTTGATCATTTGAATAAATATATTAATTTCCTCATTATTCTATAATCTCTTTCTCTAGATCATATTTCTTGACTATAACTAAATGAAACAATCTGGTTTCATGGAGTTCCTATCTCTATTGTATCAGATTGTAATAACAGGTTCACTTATATGTAAGTAAAATGCCTTCAAAAGTCAGTGGGAATTGAATTGAATTTCAGTATAGATTATCATCCTTAATAATATAGAGGAATGAAATAAATAATACATTAGAAGACATTCTATGATCCTGTTTAAAGGATTACCATGGAATTTGGGATCAAGATATTTAGTTAGTTGAGTTTTCTTATAATAATAGTTTCCATTCCATTAAACAGATGGAACCTAATTAAGAATTATATGGAATGTTGTCTCGAAATCTAGATTTTTGGGATGAAGATAGGGAAAGGATGTTTATTAGACAATAATTAGACGAGGAATTGGAAGAAATAGTTTAGTTTCTTCCACGGCACATGAGGACAACTTGGAGGAGGAAGACAAGTTAGGTAGATAAAATTAGGAAAAACCAATCTTATATGGTAGGTGATCATGTTCTCCTAAAAATATCTCTGTAGAAAAATTTTATGATTTTTTTTAAGATAGGAAAATAATGTCAACAGTTCATTGGACATTTCAAAATCTTGTGTAATGTTGGACTAGATGCCTACTGAGTAGCTTTGCATCCATGTTTATCTTAGGTGCACAATGTTTTTCATATTTTGATGTTAAGAAAGAATGATCTAGATCAATCAATTTTCATTATCCTAGAATTATTTTAGTTGTATGAGAACCTTTTTTAAGGAAATGAAATTTATGATTCTTGAGAACCAAGATAATGTTTTACAGAACAATGTAATCCACCAATTTAAGGTTTTATTGGGAAACCACATTATAGAATAAGGAACATGGTAATCTGAAAATAATTTGATTTAAAATTATCATCGTTTCAATAAAAACTGAATAAAATATTGTAGGACAAAATTAAACAAATGGGGTGGGGGAATGTAACAACCCATGTATTTAAATATAAATTTGTTTTTATATTTATTATTATTATATATTTAATTAGAAATTGTTAAAACTAATAATTTATTATTCAGTTATTTATTTTAAAATATTAATATTTCAATTATAGAATTTTAATTTGAAAAAACTATTATCATTTTTTAATTCTTTGGGTTGAAATTTCCTCAGAATGATTTTTTTAGAATTTTTTCAATTTTTTTTACTTGAATTGTAAAAAATACAATTTTTTATAAAATATGGTAATTTATTTGTGTTTTCATGAATTAATTTTTTTGATATAAAATTTATTAATTTTATTGAAACATTAAATAAAATATATTAAAAGATTAATAATTTACATAAATAACGTAGAACATTATGATTATATTCTATTCATGATAAGTATAAAAATTATTTTCAGTTTCGATACAGTTGTGACACAACATTGGAAATGTCAATTTTGGTTCTTTATAAATAATAATTGAGCGATAAATATTATTTTCAAGACTATTTTTTTACCTATTTTTTATTGTTATTTTTTTGTTTGTTAATTTGGAATTTTATCTTTATATGTCATTAATTTTATCCAAATATGTGTGTAATTCATGTGTAGGGCCAGAAAAGACAAAATAATAAATTTAAGATTTTATTTTGAAATGAATATGAGTGAATTTAAATAATGAATGAATCTAAAAGTTTATTTTGAATAAAATTAACTTACTTTTATAATAATAATTCTTTTATAAAGGTAATAATTATCTTTAATGTCTGCACAATGATGATGTAGTTCTTGTGAAAGCATAATAAAAATAAATAATTTTTTTAAAAAAAATATAAGAACTATTAAAAGACAAAAAGATTAACAGAAAATTTTTATATAAGAAATTAATGACCATTATCATGTTTTTTTTGATTTGGGGTCATTATTCACCCACATGGATCATATTAGTCCCTTTATATTATATTATTAAAAAGAAGGATAACTTTTTCATACTATAACTTTCAATTAGTATAGTATTATAATTTGATGTTTTCTGGATTTTTTTTAAAAAATACTCCTTGAAAAGATACTAGAATAATATTTATCATATTTTTTTAATTTTCATGTGTTAAGTAATTATATTAATTTCAAGAACCTTTATGATACAATACATATTTAATTAATGATTAAATCGAATTATTTATTTTAAAAATAAAAAATAAATAGAATATGATATTTTTAAGTCAATTATTTATTTCTATTTTTATTTTTAAAATGTATTAGATATAATAAAAAGTTAAATTCAAATTGGAAACATTTTTTTATGTTTTTAATTTCGTGATATTGAATAGTTTAATTTGAAAAAAATATTTTTCCCTGAATAAAATATATTATTAAATTTTTTAAAAATAATAAATTTATTGAAAAGGGAAAAGGTGAATTTATTTGGTTGAAGATATAATATCTTATAATTTATATCTATTCTTTATTTCTTAAACCATTTAATAAATTAATTATATTTTAATAATTTGATTAATTCATATGTTACCCAACACCTCAATTCTAAAAGGAGGTGCAATCCTTCTCAAATATTCATCATCTAAAGCCATATAATTTGGATAACCAATGAAAAATTCTTTCCTCCACATCCCTTTCGACAATATATTTTTTCTTGTAATAGAAAAAGACCACTTCAATGATATTTTAATTTGTTCTCAAGGGGAATTTTTCAAGAAGTATGGTTCCTTTTTCGTCTCACATTAATTTTTTTTTACTTATACTTTATCTACTCATATTATCCAAGGTTTCATGAAAATAGAAGTATCACATATAAACTATATTTTGTGTGTTTTTATTTTATATTCCTAAAAAAATCTCACATATTCTCCATTATTTCATAAGTAATAAATTTTTCGTCCGTGGTGCGTTAGTTCACCACCTTCATTGATGATTATTATTCATTTCCCTTTTACAAAAATCAATGAATCTTTAATTTCACGAGTAATTTTTTAAAATTACCCAATATTATATATTTAATAACTTATGGATATTCATTCCATTTTCAAGGAATACCATAACAAAACAACCTTGGAATCCAGGAAAAGAACGCACTTTAACCAATAAAAATAACTTAATATTGATAATAAATGCGTAGAAAATGTTTTAAGAAAAAAAATGTAAGGTATTATAAAAATTATTTTAGTTCAATAATATATTAATAACATTATAAAAAAATTACACATTTTTTAAATATATTATAATTAAGTTAAACCTAAGGTAAGGGATGTTCCTTTTAAAAGCGATCTAAATGTCTCTTTAACAAAATTCATAAATATTGTTCTTATTATATTTGGCATGAGCGGTTTATCCTGATTTTATTTTTATATATTACTATGATGTTTACATTATATTTTTTTCATAGTTATTCTTTGATAATATTATTTCATTATTTGATACATAATTTTTTTATTAAAACTCATTTATTTTAAAAAAGGGTATTTAAAAAATCTGAATGTGTTTTTCTCAATGGATGGAATGGGTTATCAAGTGTTTAATAATGATATGTTCCTTGGGAACCGTTTATGTTTTCTTGATACCATTATAGCCTATAATATTATTGGTTTATCCCAATTTTTTCTCAATATATATTGGGTAGGGGCCATTATTGCTCAATATATGACGGATGATGTCACACCCGACATCATTGAATTAACTATTTTATTAATTTTATTTGCATCAGGCAATCCAGGATTAACCTTGACATAATATTTTGAGTTCTTATTTTAAAAATAATTTTTTCTCCTTAATAGTGTTCAGTGAACAGGAAGGGCGCTGTCGAAACTGCACGACATCACCGGGGTCACCGTGCGGGACATCATCCTGTTCACTGCAAGGTCTGCCCGATGTTCAAAGTAGATGATTAATATGCGACAAATAATAAAATGAGTGTAAAATATAAATTGAGACTGCACGGCCTTGGGTGAGGCACGACTCAGGCAAGACATGATTTTGAAATCGTTCGGCCTCGCTTGGTCCATCGGGTGACTTACCAATGTTCAATTAATTAAATGAAATGAATTAATAATGAGGTAATAAAATTAAAAGTTTCTAAAAAATTATATAATAAGAGTTGGATAAAAATTTAATTAATTATTTGTTTTACTAATAATAGTTATGTTATTATTTAAGGATATTATTAATTATTATTGAGTATTATTATTATTATTTATGTTGTTCGTAGAAATTACTTTTTTAAATACATTTATCAGTTTCATTAATGTGGGTTGGGTTCTTTTTTTAGGTTTTATTTCATTTTTTTATTGTCTTTTTTTCTAAATTTATTTATTTATTATTATTATTATTTATTATTCCACTTTCTCTCATTTACTCAACACTCCCCTTGTTGTGTTATACCACCCCAAACCCCAATCACGTTGTCTTTATCCTCCCTTTCATCCACCACGCCCCTAACCTCCATTCCTCTTCCTCCCAATGCACCGCAACCAAATCCATCTGCCATCCTCCCATGCTTCATCTAGTGACTGTCGCCCCGCTGCCCTCCTCCAATAATGTCGTGCCATCACCCCCCTTGGAAACCTCAGTATCAACCGGTTTGTTAGACCACCTCCCACTAGGACACCCCATCATGCCTGCCTTGCTAACCCTCCCTCTCCTCTCTCCCAGTAGAGCCCATGCCGACACACCCTCACCAGCCCGCTCGCTCCACATTCCCATCCTCCACTCTGTCGCACTAAGCCCCCTCTTCCCCGAACTCACGCCATCGCGCCAATCCCCCCCACTCCTACCTCCTCGTCACACCCCTACCTCCTCCCTGACCTCCCACACTGTATGTGATGTCGCACCTTGGACCAGCCGCCAGACCACCTTCCCCCCCTCACAGGCTAGCCTCAGAACTACCTTCGCTCTTCCGGACACCCGATGCACCGCCTCGAAGGCCAACCACCATCTACCTTCCATCCGGACAGCGCTCCTCCTCCCCTTCCTCCCTCTAAAAACCTATTCACACATCCCCTTAGTAGCATAACCCTTCTTGTATGGATTTTCCCACACTGCGTACCTCATTCACCTCTTCGATGTGCTCAGACTGCCTCTTGAACCCTTGCTGCGGCCTTTCACTGCCTTCACCATAGGTGAAGACCTCCCGGGTAATCCTTTCCTACACTTTTATAGGGATTTAGACATTCTTGGTTGGGTTTTGGGTGTCTCTGACATTTAGGTTGTTAATTAGGATCTGATTTTTTCCTATTGTTGGTTTGATTTCTAGTTTAGGGGTGACATTTGGGTTTGTTTGAGGTGTGGTTGCTGTTCGATGGTCATTAAACTCCATTTTTGTGAAGAATTCGACACCCGAGGTAAGTGGTTCCATGATTAATTAATATTTTATTAATTAATTTGAATGCTTAATTAATTTAGAATATGATTTAATTAATTTTTGTAGTCTGAAATTGTTTCTTTTTATTGTTTTATTTGCATTAAAACTGTTTAGTAGATTGTTTATATAATGTGTGTGTTTTCTAATGAGAACTCTATTGATGATTTTTAAATTGTGTGATCGACCTATTAATTTGTGAAACTAGTGAGAACTATATGTTTTTTTAAATGGTGTTGTGTGTGTTTGGTCAAAAAATATGGTTTGGGTGGGTTTAGTGGTTAACACTAAGAGATTTATTTTAAATTTTTTATGAGAATTTATTTTTGGATTATGATATTTTATGGTTTATGCAAATGTGTTTTTCTCATATGGTGTATTGTTTTTCCATGAAACTATTTGGGTGGTGCATGTAACACATTAAACTTTTATTTGAGTTTGTGTGATGTGTGAATGGGTTTAAATTTAGAAATGGTTACTTTGGTTTGTGCAAACACATGTGACACCCATTTTCTATTTCCTTATAAATTTTTTATGGTTTAATTAATTATGAAAATGGTTTCAAACATGTTTGAAAAGTGATTTTGTGTGTTCCTTATTTCAAAATGGTGTTTACATGTGTAAGTGGTGGTTTCTTTAGTGTCGAGTGTCTTTTAGATTGTGCAGATGGTTTAATTGAGTATGTATGTTATGCAGATTATGTTTTGAAAAGTTTTTTGTGTGTGTATGGTTTTAAAAGCAGAATTGGGTCTAAAAATTGTGATTTTTCATGTGTAAGTACCATGTTTGGCCATTATGAATTATTGTGACAGGTGACATGAACTTGATACTTGTTTGAGCACAAACTAGGAAGCCCCGGTAGCATGGAGGGTGGACTAGACTAGTGGTTGAGTGTTCTCATGGTGTCATGACCTAGGTTCACTAGAAGGACTGATGATTGCAACACTAACTAAAGATATGATTTTCTATGGGTCATGGACTTCTAATCCACGTTTTATGAGGGTCGTGGCCTTCTAAGCCAAGTTTCACCGAGACAAAAAGATCTAGGGACCCAAGCTAGAAAACACCCACGAGGCCAATCCCATTTTTGGTGCTCATTGGTTACTTTACACTCATTAGTGTGACACATAGGATATTTTAAAAAGTAAGGGTGTGCATTTGTGTTTTAATTTATGTTGTTCCATTTGAATCTATTTTATGTAATCCCATTTTCATTAAAACTGTTCAAACATTTACGTTTTGATTTAATTAAAATTTGAAATGTATATTCATTTAATAATTATGTGTGGAACCTTTTACCGGGTAATGTCCTACTGGGATTGTGGCTCACAACCTACATACATGTTGGGGTGTATGTAGTTTCTGTTTCCTTTTTACTCCAGGTCGAAGTGTTAAACTTAGTGATGGTGGTTCTGGTTTCTGATAATCTTCACATGGTAGTTGGTATTGTACATTATGTTCTTTAAAATTGTTATTATTCTATCTGGGTTTTAGTTCGATTGTAAACATTAATTCTATTTATAGTTTAATGGTGTGTTTAGTTGTCTGTTTCCAGTTTCAGTTTTTTTATCTTGTTAGTTGTCTTTATGTATTTTATTACGGATAAATCATTCCCAAGTAATGTTTTGATACCCATGAACTTGTGCTAGCCCATGGGGATCTGGAACGCCCTTCTGGACATTTCACGGACCGGGTCGGGTGCCAGGTCTGATGGAGACCAAGCCTTATTCGTAATAGATGAGCCCCATTATAGCTCTCCAAAACATCGGGTACTCCAGATGTGTAATTTGAATGAATGCTTATTACATGTGTAAGGGTTAATGTATGATTTATATGATTAATATTTCCCAAGGAATCTACATTAATATTAAATCCATTCTAAT
Source organism: Viscum album (assembly GCA_963277665.1). NCBI lineage: Eukaryota > Viridiplantae > Streptophyta > Magnoliopsida > Santalales > Viscaceae > Viscum > Viscum album. Next base: position 2,130,370,886 of record OY728161.1, on the reverse strand, counting down.
AATTTTTTACAAAATAGGGGTTTTTTGGTTTGTTTGTAATCACATGACTAACAATTTCTTTCTTTATATACATTACTGAGCTTTTTTGTAATCATCCCATGATTTTAAAATTATTTAATTGGTTATAAGGATGTGTAAGAGAATGAAGGATTTCGTGATGAATGTTTTGAATATTTTTCAACAAAATTATGTTTTATTTTTAATGTATTATATTTTGAAAAAATGGATATTGTGTTATTACATTTATCTTTTTATGAATGTGGTATGTTATGTATGTATTATGCCATAATCATCTAAAACACTAAACCTGAAATGTAAAATAGTGTATATGAAATTAGGATCTTGAATAAAATTCATGATTATGTAATTTTATATGATTGGGTCTTTAAATCATCTTCCTTGCTAACCTTTTTTATATTCCCATAGATGAATAATTGAGCAGACATTTGAGAAAGATATGATTTCTCTTATTTAATTATGACTTCAAGATCCATCCAATAAAAATTCTATATTATTGCATCATTTTCAATACTAATTATATATAAATAATTTTGATCCATTATACTAAGAGAACCATCCACCATTTTTACATTCCTATGTTACTAATATATTAAAAAATAATAATTCTTGATAATCCTCAACCATATCCATTATATAATATTCAAATAATTATATGTGAATATATAAATAACAATTTTATGATCAGTATATATATATATCTTGTACCCCATTGTAATAATGGATGAAAATTTACAAGGTGAAAACTATCAATGTATGTTTCAAATCACGAGTTATGTAATTTTTCTAATGAACCTTAAATTATATATTGGTATATACAAACACCTTATCATTTTTCATGGGTAAAATTATCAATTCCATCCCTAATAAATAAATTTACAACAAAAAACCATTCACTACTATAAGGTAATTTGATTACAGGAATAGTGAATAACCTTGTTACTAATATCAATTAAATTTTCATCACATTCACCTATCAAAAGGAAATTATATCTGATCTATGTTTACCTAGTTAACATATTCAATATCCTTAATAAAATTTCAATAATCATTGATAATTGTAATCCAAACCAAGAGAAATATTCATCTTATTCATAGTGTTTGGTAAAGTAAATAATACAATAATCTTGTTTTTTTTACATACCTGACGATATAACATCACTTGTTATTACCTAACCTATGAATGAGACACCCAATAAATATAACTCACATGTTCTAATTATTGAATAAAATTTCATTTTTCTCATGGGATATAATACAATCCTCAAAAGATATTCATGTTCTTCCATATTCAAAAAAAATATGAATAAAATCAATAAATACTCGAATAAATCGGTTTAGGTAATATCTTATGTTTTGATTCATTTTATTCATGAGGATTGTGAGTGAATTTGTATATATGAATGAAATAACCATAAATTTATAGTGTCCATAACTCATATGAATGGATGTATTAAGTATATCTTCCATTTTAACAATTTATTGTTGATATCCAAATCCTATGGTTAAATTTTATAAATATTGATCTTTTTTTAGTTGATTGATCAAGTCATCTGTACATGGAAAGTGATACTTCTTCTTCATCATCATCTTTTATGTTCTAGATAATCAAGTATTAATGCATTAAAAAATCATTATAATTAATAAAAAATAACCAATTCAACTCATGTTGGAGGGATGTGAAATATGATTCCCTCTGATAAATTATCTAGAGGTTTCATCTTGAATTCCTAGAACATAATCTAATGAATTATACAATAAGTGATTGAAATTGGAATAACACTGGGTAAGAGTTCTATTGAAAACATAGTTTCATAATTTATTGGAAGAACAAAAAACTCGTCATGAAATATATCTATAAATTCTCACAAAGTATGCTTATCTCATATATTTTTTCATCTAAATCATTTGAGCTACATAACTCTAATTAATAGATATTAATACCCACAAAATCTATTTATTTTACATTTGGAGTTCATGATTATCCTCAAATTTGTAAATGATTATGTGTGGATTTGGTATATGAAAAGTGACTTCCCCACATCAATAATTTATATGAGATATATTTATATAGAGATTCAATACATGGATAAAATTTAATAAAATTCGATTATATGGATAATCATTTGATTTTCTAGAATAATATTCCAATAAATTTATATTGAATAGAAGATATACCTTTGGGTTTTAACCCTTATTATAATAAGAGTTATCATCAATCATTAAATATAAAATCACTGAGGAGGATATATAATACCTGAATAAAATTGTATACATATAATGTAGCGATTACAAATAGAATCAAATAATATAATATCAGTTCTTAACTATATGATAAGTACACCATTCACCAAATAATTATCATGAACCAATTAAGTGGTTGGGAATTTGTAGGTGTTCATATTGTCACATGGATTTATAGGTTGATCACATCAATTATAATAATTAAACATTATTTGATAGAGTTATATCCATAGTTACTACACTTTATGAATTTAAAGAATATGAGTGTGGGTGGTGTAATATGCTATGACGTTTTTTACCAATTTCATTAGTTTTACTTTTAATACCCCATAATAATTAATTTTCTCAAGGGAAATCTCTTCCATTAATGAAGAATTTATCTATTCCATTGAGTGATTCCTCCCATGCTTCTTCCCACATTTTTTTTACAATATTCCAGGAATCCAACCTTCTATAGGATAAATTGTCTTTAGATTTTCCACTATAATCCATTTTAAATATCATTCCCTATAACTGTCAGAACAATGGGGGTTTCTAATTCCTATTTTTACATTGAGAGAACATCGAACAATATATTCCTAGTTTTGAAATCCCCTTCTAGTGAATTCCATTTGGGGAGCATACTTCTATACAAAAAATAAATGGTATATTTTCCTTTTAGGTCCAGTGATAAAACCATAATTATAGTATAAATGTATTGATTTTTTTGTTCCAATGTAGTTATTCACCTTTTTTCATCTCCATAAAATCACTCTCTATATTATTGTGGAGGTATTGGAGAATGTACTTGTGGAAACATTAATTTAAAAATCTTTTCATCCCATGCAGTCAATTTACTCCTCTTGTAATGTTCAGTTGATATAATTTTACTAGTGATTTAATTACCTCTTTAATGATTCATATTTAATACAACATTTTCAATATATTATAACTAGATAATGTAAGATATATTTTACCTCACATTAGTCCACTGTATATAGATTAAGGGATTGGAAGAACTATTAAAGGATTGTGGAGGTTTTTATATAAAGGACTCGAGGAGGAGGTTTTTGGTGTTTATTTTACCCAAGTTTAATATGGTTAATGTTATTATTTATAATATTAGATAGTTGGGTAATAATATCATAAATAATTTTAATTCCATTAACCATTACATTTAGATTGTCTTTTTGATGACTATTGAATTGGCCATCAATTTTTTTTATCTCCATTCTACCCAGTTGAACTGTTAACTAAATCCATAATGGATTATTTGATTATCAAACACTTATATTCATAGTGAAAACTTATAAGACAATGAAAATTATTCCTAATATATAAAATTTATGATAAATTCATTCAACCCTTGATGTTTTTAGTTCATCCTCTAAAAATGTTGGTTGATCAAAAGACTGTTTCACTTAATTCTTCATATTCTTCATAGCACAAACCATAAAAAACAACGACTAACATATTAAAACATGGGTGACCCATGAATAATATGCATTCATGTTATAAAATTTTAGTTGAATATTGATTTTATATCACATTAATTCACACCCCAGAACCTCAAGGTATAGTGTATTTGGTAATTACCTATATAACCAACTTATGAATTTCAATTTATTATAAAATTTCTATTATCAATCATCTTAAAAACAACCTTTCAACAGATATCATACAAGATAAAATTTTCCCAAAAAAATATTGAATGTAAAGATATGTAAATGGTGAGATTTAATCCATTCATGTGGAAACATGAGAGATATAAATCGAAGATTTTAACTGATAATAAGATAAATATATTAAAATAATAATATAATGATTATAAAATGGCACAATATTGTAGAGTCATACCTGAAAATACATGAATCATAAATAATCAAATTAGGGAATAAATATTTTTGTGTAATAATGAGTCATAATTCAATTATTCTAAACAATGATAATATAGAAATCAGGATGTCGAATAATAGTGTGGATTAAATAAAATTGTAGTAACCATAACAAATTTCTTGGATAAATATCAAAATGTTCCTCACATAACGTATTTGAAAACCACCTTCCCAATGTATAATAGGCTAACTACTTGTGTACCTTTTGGGTCGGGGCTAACCACCCTTTTACCCTTGGGATTTGGCTAACCAAGAATACACCCATTGATAACAAGAGACATAAAATAGTACATAATAAATGTATATTCCATAAAAAACCTCATCCATAAAATATTTAGAAAAAATATTTATGTATTTCATAAGAACATAAGGGAATTAATTATTCTCTAAAATCATAATTATCTAATAGGAAAGAGGTGAGTTTCAAGATAATTTCCAAAAAAACATCATAATTAAAATTAATAAAAATTGAGGATCATATCATTAAAAAGTATCAACAACTAAGCATAAAAATAAACAGTGGATGTTTATATTGATAAAGGGGAATTTTATTAAATCCATTGAAATGTTATTTAAAAAATGATAAGAAATAAAATTTCCTTTCGAATATTTGAAAATTTTAAAATTCACTAAATTATAAGAACATGATTTTCAATGATTCTGTTTTGGAAACACAGAAGGGAATGTAAATTATAATTAATATTCATGATATTGGGAAAATTCATTCAAGTGATAAATGTTAAAAAACCATATTTTCATAATTTTGTAATGAAATTAAAAAGTGATCTGTATAGAAAAAAAAGAAAATATTACCATAAAAAAATTAGAAGTAAAAGGTAGTTAAAATTATATTAAATTTTAATCAAATTATATATAACAACATTATTGAAATAATATAATGAATATTTACATTTAAGCGAAATGGTTGGCTAAAATAAAATAAAAATTTTAAGTAAAATTATTTTAAATAAAACACTTATGATTTTTAAAATTAAATCCTTGTTGAAATAAAAAACATTAGATGGAATTTGAAATAATAATATTATAAATAGATTCTTGACATAATATTTATGAGTATATAATTCATATAAATGAAAATAAGTACATAATATGTAACATGTCTCAAAGAAAGAAGTTTGAGATGAGAAACCCTTACCATAGATTTCTACTTGTTCAGACAAGATCTAACCTCCTGTATGATAATTTTCCATTATATATCAATATCATAACACTATTTATATCTCTCTTAATAGATACAATTCACATTTAATATATTGATTTTCATTTAGTAATTATTTATTAACAAAATCAAAATTTATATGTGAATTGTTATGTTTTCATACAATATTATGATTCATATGTTCCATTTAACTCATGGTGGTATTGGTATAATCATATCTAAAATGGCCACGAAGGCGTATGTCACACCCATATAATTTGTTTTCACGTCATTTTGGTTCTTGGTCGTTTTCCTCAAATGCATGGTGTGATATGTTTGAAATCATGGGGCACCGTTTTCTATTTTCCACCGTCTATATTTATATCTCTAGGCACCCAATGAACCCATCTAAGATCTCCTTGAATTCCCCCATGGTTCCCCTTTGAATTTTGATGGAAATGGCATGTTTTTGTGTGAAAAATTTTTTTACATGGGTTGGTCGCACTGTTTACTACACCATCTAGCCAATCCATTTAGGGTGACCATGACATTAAAAATATTTTGATAAGTCCAATTTTACTATCTATAAATAAACCTAATCTACCCCATTATTCTCCCATTTGACCATATTAGACATGGGAGGCCTCCAACCTCTTTTAAGCTACCATGAAACCGATTTTTGATGTATTGTTTGGTGGGGAAACTTCAAAATAATTAATGTAGGTGATTTTATCAATGTTTTCTTCCTTCTTGTTGGGGTATCTATCCTCCATCATGATGTTATAATATTTCTAGTACCTGGGGTACATACCTGGGGTTTGATTTTTTGTCCTTTTTTTGAAATATTTTTGATTAGGGTTTGTTTTTCTTCCTTGTGGTGTGACAATGGTGCCGTTGAAGTTTCACAGAACAATTTGGGGTTGTTAATAAATATGGTAGGTGATTCCATCTGTAAAAATTATTTTATTAGTTATATTTTCATGATTTATATTATTATGATGTTCATCATCCATATTATTTGTTTTGAAATCTTATTTTTATATCATTGATTACATGTTTAATTTTAATGTTTCATTTTATATTGAAATGGTGTGTTCTTCCTATTTAACTCTTGTGGTATCATTTGGGGACATTTTATAACATTCTTATCCGGTTTATTAAACATGGTTCGGTATGATAATTATATTCTTGTATGTTTTTGTTGTGATTTTGGTCTTGAAATAGGGGTTTTGAATGGGTTTTATGTGTAAATTTTTATTATACTTTTAGGAAGTGTTTTAGAGAAAAACTGTAAATGGTTTGTTGAGTTACAGAATGTGTGGAAAGGGTGAGTATACACTTTTTTGGTTGGTGTGAGATCTTGAAATAAGTTTTTAAAAGGGGAAGCGGTGATTTTTAGGTTAAATTCTTTTTATAACATTTTATAAAATTTTAAAATGGTTTATCAAATTGTAATAAAGGTGTGAAACTTGTTTATGGGATATTTTGTCCTTGTATGATGTAATAATCAATTTGAATGTGATAGGAGTGTTATGTGACATGATTTTGGGTTATTTGGTGTGTGTGTGTGTTTTGGAAATATAATTTTCATTTGAAAATGGTACTTTGTAATATGTGGAACTTGTTGATAATAAGAGGAAAAACATAGGTATCTAGGTATGGGGACATGTACTAGTATACAAGTGATATAGAGTGGTTTAATACCAATATAATATAGAATATTTGATGATGAAAATATTATCTAAATGTTTATGATGATGTTGGGGACCAGTAGGTTTTTGGTGTGTTCCCAACTAGTGGCTCATGCATGATAATGGATATGTGTTATGGTGAATTTTCCCCAAGATACGAGGTACCTAGGGCCCACTTATAGTTAGTTCCAAAGGGTGTTCCCATGAGTAGTGATAAAATACTATATGATAAACATCATTGGTATAAAGTGTATTTATCTGGAAAATTAGGAAGAATAAACATTTCATTTAAATGTATATTCTCTTTATATTTACTCCCTGAAAACTATTTTCAATTGATGTTCCATCCTTTAAAAAAAATATTACTATCATTTCCTATTTATAAAAAACTAAATCATTTCATATTTAAATGATTATCACATGGAATCTCTTTGGGTGGAATCCTTCATGTATTAGGCTCACACCCTACTTATACCTTTAGGTGTAAGTATACATGCAAATGTTCATTTCAATCTTGGGTAAAGCATTTATAATATGCTGTTAAGGTTTTTAGATCCTTCCTTGGTGTGGTGTTGTAGAGATTGCTTGAGGGTGATGCCCCCATTCTATGATGTGGCTCTTGGGATTTTATTTGTGGATTCCTTCTCTTGTGTTAGTCTGTGGAATTTTTTAAACCTATGTATTTCTATTATGATTTTTTGATGGATTGTTTTAAAAATATCAGATTCATTTTATTAGCCTTTGTTCAATGTTTTAAGATTATAAATTTTTTCCATTCATTTCCAACCATTATTTATGACACTTGGGAACTTTTTAGAGCCATGGGGATTATGAATGCCCTTTGATCCTTAACAAAGACCGGCTTCGGCACTGGTTTTGATGGAGACTATATCTGGTTAATGTAAAATTGTATTAGATGAGGTTTTCTCTTTTTAGGTCATGCCATTTTTGGAATGTGTCTGGGTAGAACTGTGCTAGGATTTTTGGGACTTGATGTAACAATTATGGGTAGTGTTCCTAGCCAACACACCTTGTGATGTGATTCATGTCTTCAAGATAATTCTTGTTTTATCTATGTTCTTTTGTACTCATGGTTCGTTAATGACTAGGAACATGAAAAGAGAGTTGGATCAATGGTCTCAATGAGCTCGCATGACCAGGAATGTCATGTGGAGCCTGGGATATTGTCCTTGAACACTCTCCATGGTGGTAAAGTGATTGGTGAATGGCCAACAACTATATGTATAAGACACCCAATATCAATTATTTCCTCTTACATTGTCTTGTGTTTTTTTTTTAAAATCTCAGAGACTTTGTTGCAATAAACAATTACGTTATTTTATGAAATGTGTATATTTTTGAAATTTTTTTCCAGTAATGGATAATTTTTTTGATTCTTAAAAGGGTTGAATGAGTTTTTATTACTATTTTGAAATTGTATATGGTGTGTTTACAAATATTTTGAGAGTATGAATTATGTTAATATGGTTTTTAAAATCTGTTTCAAATATAATTTTATAATCTATGGAAATGTGTTTTGAATGGAATATAGTGTTTTGGAATTTATTTTTGGGGTTTGAAGATGAATTTTTATTAAAGAATTGGTGGGATTTTGTAATATTTCTATAATTTATGGGAACATGTTTTAAATGATAATAAACATGTTTTTAAAAGAATTGGTGTAGAAAACAGGGTTTCTCATCAAATCAGAAGTGTTTTGAAATTGAATGTGATGTTTTGAAATTAATGTGTTTAACATTAAAGTGGGTTTTTATTTTAATATATGGTGATTTTATTAAATATTTATAATATATTAATTGGTTATTGATTATTGTCTAGAGTTTTTTACAATAATTAAGTGTGGGTTGAATGTATTGGTTTTGAAAAGTGGAAATAAATTTTATTTTAACATCCTGTATTTCTTTGAGTGACCACATGCATGGTTTTATTTGGGAAGATGGATGGCTAATTGATCAGTTGGTTGAGTACCAGTATGGATATAAGGAGGGTCTGTGGTGTGTGATAGAAACAGTAATGTTTGAATCCCATGGGGTACCAATGGTAAATTCTCTAATATCTGACCCCATTTATTTCCAAAGAAATTGATTTAAAAAAATTTATTTTTGAAAAATCAGTGTTTGGTTTTTGTATTCTAGGTTTTTTTGGATTGTAGTTTTTGGAAGTTTTGAGTTCCAGAACCACTTTTGTTGGAATGATGCCTAGTGTTTTTTTTCAATAGGTAATTGGGTTAATCTGTTGGTTAGTGGTCTCTTTTGACAAATGTTTCAGGAATCCATTCCGGTTGTTCATCTCAAGTGTTCGGTTCTAGTTCAATATTTTTTTTTACCAAAGGACTATCTTGGTTGGGTCCTTGGGTTACCTTGTACCTAATGTACCCCCCATAAAGATAAAATTCATGTTTGAGGTGTAGCCATGAGTGATTCTCCGTTTAAAAATCCTCTAGTTGACCCACATAAGGAGTATATTTTTGAGATTTAGAGATTGAGTCTAACCCTATTATTTTTTCTTTAATTGGACCCTTGAAAATAGAGAGAGCGGTTGTTAAAGTTGAAATAAAACATCGTTCCCTATGTTTCGTGTGTTTTTTAAATCATAAAAGGAGAATTATGAAAATGTTTTTTCAATAAGTTATATTTCAAAGTGGTAATGGTGAATTCCAGTGAGGATGGTGAAAGTGCTCTGGGGTTGTTGGTCAAAGTTGTTGTCTAATAGGGCCTCTGGGGAATTTAGTAGTCTCTTTGAAGCAAGGGATCATGATAGGATACTAGTGTTGAAAATATGGCCACTCAAGGATGTTATGGTTTCTTGTGGTAATCTCATGTTACATGGAACTCTTTTAAAGGTTACAATCATGACAATATTTGTGTCACTTGAAAGGGTCATGTTCGGTGGCATCTTATCATGTCATGTTCTGTTTATGCGGTTTGATTGTGGTGCAACTAATGGTGGCTCCCGAAGAAGAAGTTATGTTTTGGGGATTTTAGAGCCTGACTATGAGGTAGGACATGTTTCAATTATCTCAGCTCTATTTATAGGTACCAGAGTGACGCTAGAGAATAGTAAAGAAACCCTAGAGGTGTTAGTGTTTTTATTTTGACATCTATATTTTGTGTGGGATGGGGAGACAGTTTGAGGTTTGGATGTGGTGTTTTCATTCCATGTGGCCTGCTGTGGTGCATAGGGACATGTGTACCCTATCCCTTAGGGCTATAATTGGGGTTAGTGAGGACGTTACTAATTGGTTATAACATGGAGGGTTAGTTTTTTTCTCAAAACCTTGTTATTTAATCATTGTGGGTACCACTCTTAGTATGGTTGTTCACGTTTGAATTACATGGTAGGCCTTTTTTGATCATGTTCCTCATTGGCCTCATTCAAGGATGGTGATTCCTGTTTATATGGTAAACTATGTAGTTTGTATGGTGGTTTGGAGTTTCATTGATTGATTACGCATACACATGGGATTGGGTCTTATGGGGTCTTTTTCATGTTGGACTATTCTAGTTACATAAGGTGGTTGGTTCTAATGGTTGGGAGTCCGTTTGGGAGTCCCCTTCTTGTTTTGCTGGTTATGTCTCATGAAATTTAGTTGTGTTTTATGGTGGGGAGTATGTATCGACCTCCCACTATTGGTGCTTGGGTTATTCCATTGGTGTTAGTCTAGCATTCCCAACGCCTTTCCTTATATTTTAAAAGAAATTTTTTTTTTTGGCATGGAAGTCCCCTACACATGGTTTTCACAATGTTAGTGGTAACTGTGAATTGGACCAGGAAAGCATGTAGAATGAGACAAAACCTTCCACGCAGACTCTTCAAAGCCATGATCCTCACCCCACGTAATTGTATGAGATTTTCTCTTCGGATAGAATGATCTAAACAGCTACCACACGGTTTCCCAAACCCTACAGACTAACTAGGCGGATCTGACAGCACATTAAAACAGTTATTCTTGGTGTAGGATTGGTAATAGGTTTGATTTTTTAAAATAATATTACCAACAAATTATTTATTGGGTAGAATTTGGGATTGCATCTTGCCCAAATTTTTTTTGAAGTGGGGATGTGGTGAATTATTTCGAATTTTTTGTTTTTTTTCATGAAAATTGCTTGAGCTCCATATAGTAGGGTTTATGGTGTTTTTAATTGGGATATGGTTCAGTTATATTGATCATTTCATCCATGTTGTTTATTTTTTTTGGAGATATTATATTTACATTTATTTAATCAACTAGAGGTGTTTTGTCTTTTGGCAGTGTATGACCCTTACTTGGGAAGTCTGTCTTGGTCTCTTGAGTAAGCTCACATCCCTCTTTCCCTACTAGCAGTGTGTGTGTTGTATTTTTGTTTGGAATTCTATGGGAATCCCTTTAGATGAGCAACTAGTATTGAAATTTGTTTTTTGACTAACCATTTTGTGGGTTTCTACGGGTTAAATGATTTATGGTAGGGATAATTTTAAAACCCATATTTCTAGTTTTTACTTTGATCTGGTTTATTGTCTCTTTTCATGCATTCTAGGTTTGACATTTTTTAAATCATGGGTCATCATTTCCTGTTTCTGAATGGACAATAATTCCATCCCTAGTCTTTCCTTGATTCACCCATAAAATCCCCTTGAATTTCCCCTTAGTTTCACATTGAATTTGGAGAGAATGGAATGATTTTGGGTGGATAGAACATGTATTACAGTTTGGCCACATGGTTTAGTAATCCTTGCCCCCAAACCGTACAGGATGTCCATCACATTAAATTTATATATTTTTAATTCGAAATTTTTCCTTCTAGTGATAAACATAATCTTCCCCATTCATCGGTCATTTGACAGTAGCTTCTATGGGAGCCCATTAAGCTCCATTGTAACCAATTTTTTAGGGTGTTTTTTGGTGGGGAAACTTCAAAATCATGAAGGAAAGGGGATATTTCATTATTTTATTCTCCTACATTAGAGTTCCTTCCTCCTTCTCGAAGTTCTAAAATTTCAATCACCTAGGGTTCATACATATAGTTTTATTTTGTTTCTTTTGGGTGAAATATTGTGGATTAGGGTTCATTTTCATTCCCTTATGTTCTGGTTGTGGGGTGATTGAAGATTCTCAAAACGCTTCCGGGTTATTGAAAAATAAGTATAGGTTATTCCTTGTATATGAATTCTTTCAGGAGTTATCTTTTGACAATTTACATTATTTGCATGTTCTTATTCTATTGTATTTGGTGCGGAAACCAGTTTTGGTAGCATTGATTATGTGCATAATTATAAAGTAGCATTTTTTCTTGAAATGGTGTGTTTTTCTTAATTAACACTTTTGGTATCATATGGGATCATTTCATAACATATAGAAGTGGTTTATTTTTTATTTTTGGGGATTCAAATTCTATTTTGGTAGGGTTTTGGTATGATTTTGGCATTTAATGATTTTTTATAAATGGGTTTTATGTGAAAAACCTTGTTATACATATTGGAAGTGTTTTCCTGAAAATTGTAATTGGTTTATTGAGTTACACAACGTGTAAAATGGACTTTCATGTGCTTTGTTGGTGGATGAGTGTTCTTAAAATGTGGGTTTTATAGGTAATGTGGTTATTTATGATTTTGACTGTTTTGAGATTGTTATATAAATTTTTGAGATGATTTATCATATTTTAAAAATGGTGAGAAACATTTTTATGGGTTTTTTTGTGTGAGTATGATTTTAAAATTAATTTTAATGTGAAAGGGGTGTTCTATGACATGCTTGTAGGATGTTTTATGTGCGTTTTTTGTAAATTTTTTTTTAAAGTGAAAATTCTACTATATAATTAGTGGAACTTGTTTGAGAAAAATAGGTAAAACCGATGTATCAAGGTAGGCAAGAATATGTAATTTTTCTAATGATCTTGAGTGTTTTCATCCATGTTTCACATAGAAATATTGATGATGAAAACACTAAATAAACTATGATGTTGATGTTGGGGACCACTAGGTTATAGTTATCATCCATACTAGTGGCTTGTGGACAAGAATGGATATTTTATTATGGGTATGTTTCACCAAGATACGAGGTACCCAGGGCCCACAACTAGCTATTTTCTAGGGGTGTACCTACCAATAATTCTCAATAACTATATGATATTCATCATAGGTATATGGTTTTTTTGGCTATAAAATTCAGTAGCATGTACATATTTTTTAAATGTATTTTATCCTTAATGTTACTCCCTGGAAAACTGTTTTCATTTGAAGTTGCATCTATTTTAAAAAAATATTAAGAGAATTTCTTATTTATAAAAATGTGAAAACATTTCATCATTAAACGTTTATCACGTGGAATCTATTTGGGTGGAATCATGCTTGGCATAAACTCACACCCTACATAAAACATTGGGTTTTAATATACTTGGTAATGTTTTTTTCATGCTTGGTTAATGATTTTAGAACTGATAGTTTGGGATGTTAGCTCCTTCTATAGAGCGGTGTTGTAGAGAACGATTGAGGGAAATTCCCCCTTGCGATGAGGTGGTTCTTGAGCTGTTTTTTTGCATGTTTTCCCTTGTGGTATTCTTTTTTATATGTATAAAATTATGTGTTTCAATTCATAATTTATGTAAAGTGCTGTTTGGTTTGAAAAAAACTGATTCATTATATTAGATATTGTTTGAGGTTTTATTATTATATGTTCGGTTAAATTCATCCCAACCATTATTCAAGATACATGGGCACTAGTGACTAACCATGGGGATCGTGAATTCCCTTTGTCCCTTGCCATAGACAGAGTTGAGAACTAATTTGGATGGTCACCAGGTCTCGATCAAGATAGTTTAGATAATTTTTTAATGGATTCGATGAGTTACATGGTCAATGATTGGAAGTCATAGTGATTATTTTCATGGAAATCATAAAAATATCACTTTTAAAAAATATTAATATCAGTAAAATAACTACTTTTATTAGTTAATATAAATAGTTATATATCAATTATATTATTATTAAAACATATTAACTGATGAAATTTTATGTTATATTCTTGATATCATACATTATATAATCATTCAAGACATTATAATATATCAAAGTTCTTGTATGTGTTAAAACTGTCAAAAAAGAAATTATTATAATGTATTAATAATAAATAATAATCTATTTTATAATGATAATCAAAATATTTTTATGATTATTGAATGAAAAAAGTTATATTAAATAAATAAATTATATTTAAAAAGAGATTGATAGAGAAGATAATAAATTAAAATCAATAGGACGGTGCCACAAACATTGAGAGTATAAATATATTCTTTGAAGGACCTCGTAGAAATTAGAGGTTTAAATACCATTTATATGTCCAATGGTTACTGAATGTGGCATAGTTTTTCAAGGGTTATAATTTGTAAATTTATTTAATATAACATTAGAGGAATATGTTTATGGTGGGGAAAGAAGGTGGATTTTTATAAGTGAGTGGGGTGGAACATTAGTGAAAACATTTATCATTAAATAAAGTAAATTATATTCTCAATGTAAAGTGGAATAAAAATGTAATGTAAAATTAAGATGCCTTATTCAGGAATATTTACATTTAATTAATTAATAACACAGTTTTGAGGGGTATTTTTGGACTTATACCTTAATTTAACCCCGTATTAACCATTTAAACCATTTTCATAGTGAATATATTTTACCATAATAACTTATTTATGCATTAAAAAAATAAATTAATCTTTTTAATTTCTTTGAATATTATTATTATATATATTAAAACCAATTATTAGGAATAAATTTTAAGATGTATTAAAAATTAATTTTAAGAATAATATGATGAAACACCAATGTCAAGTATATCATAGATTCCCACAATATTTATATTTTTATGATTGTAAAATAATATTTTTACGACTTAAATGGAAATCTAATTCCTAATGGGTCAATATGGATACATAATTAATCGAGAAGAACAAAAATAGTTTTCTATAAGAATAAAATATTAATTACGATCTATAATGTTAAAAATGGGTTTCAAAATTCAAAAGAATATTTTAAAATAATTAAATACAATCCTTAAATACATATTTGTTCAATACTATGTTTTTTTAATATTTATTTATTATATATATCATGTTTAAATTGTAACATGATAGGTATTTTTAAAAATTATATTTTTACTATTCAAATAAAATCACAAAAATCATAAAAATATTAAAAAAAACATAATATTATTCTGATATGAAAAATAAAAGAATGAATTTCATTTTACCAAAATAAAATTATAAATTTTACAAACTTATCATTTAAATAAAATTTAAATAATATATAATAAAAATAACTTTTTTTAGAAATATATTTTGGTTTAGCCATGAAGAATTGAAGTATTAACTCATATAAATAAATAATGATTTTTTGGATATTAATAATTTATTTTACTAATATGGATAGAGATTCCATATATATAATATATTGAGACAGTTTCTTAAAATTAGTAAATTTAATACAAATTCAAAATTCATATAATGGTTTTCTTTAAATCAGTTTCATTTCATGTGTGAATTAAATTCATATAATTTTCAATTAATAATTTATTTTTTAAATTAATTCTAGTAGAAATACATCATACTATATTTAATTTTGTATTGAATATATGATAAATATTTTTAGTTATATGATTTATACATCAGAAGATATAAAATACATTGAATTTCATCTAAAGGTAAATATATATTATATTCATGGGGTGTTACGCCCCCTTTCCATAAGTGTAATCACTTTGAAAATGTATTATTATATAGGGGTATTCTATGTGTAAGAGTCCTTGAAAACAGTAAATTTTGGGATTTCGGTAAAGGTCACTCCATGGCTAGGGTATTCGTGAAATGATGTGTATTTAGAGGAGTCAAGAATTGGAAAATTCTCCTCCTGAAGAAGAATATAATGTTACATAAGGTTTTCCAATATAATATTTTTTGGGTAAGAAGGCCATGTCGTTTAGTAAGTGTTCCACACTATGGTTTCCTTGATATATATATTCTTTATTCATTTTAGAGGTGGTGCACCATTCCATGATCATATAAGGAAAAGTAGTTAATGGCATAGATTGGGGAATCATAATATGAATTATAGGTTCAGTACATGATGTAATCATCCAAAATAAATAATATATAAAACTAATTTTCTCATATATTAAATTTATATTTATTTCTACGTATTTTAATTATTTCTGATACTTATAAGATCCTCAAAGACAATGAACACTTCCTTTATTCTATGTTAGATTGTGTATCTTGATGATATTGAGTTTCTTGATGGTAAATATAAAATTTATCATATATACATTCCTCTCAATTCCTCTAAAATTTTATTCACCATATTACTTATTGATTTATTTACATAGCTAGAAATGATGTCTATGAAATTATTAGGTATGTATATTAAGAGTGATTTATCTTAATTTTGAGCCTTTGGTGGAACCTATATCACTTTATCATATGGTATTTCATGAAGGTTATGAGTGAAAAGTAGTTTTATGAAGTCAAATATTCATATTTAATTTTTCAATATTAAATATAAATACATTCATCTTTCAAATTATGTTCAAAGATTTATTTAATTGACCATGGTTTCCATGTATTGATTCATTTGGGTTTTCCTAAAACCTCAGTTCGAATCGAGTTTGTTTTCTAATTTTAACATTCTAATTTTTTCATTCCTAAATCTATTCTACTCAATGAATTTATAGAATAACTAGATGGTTTTTTATAAAGTATTTTAATATATCTTTTTAGTACATCATTTATGACTATTAATGTTTAAATTATCATTTTTTGTTAATATTTCCCTTATAAAATAAGGATGTTTTCATGATTGAATAATTTTTTAAATATATTAGTTTTATTTCAATAATATAGAGTCTTATATATATATATATTCCCATTTGAAAAATTAATTAAATTTTTTAGTTATCACTATCAACCTTATTTTCATGATCATGGGATTATATTGTGTCGATATGTGATATGTAGTGACATGAGATTTGAATTCAATGTTGGATTGTTATTTTTTTGAAGGAACTATTTTTTATGGGTCTTTAAGGTGATATGTGAGTTTATTCCTTGAATATTATGGAATATTATATATATATATATATATATATATATTAGTACACACATATTTTATTTAAATCAATATTTGATGTTATGGAAACCTAGGGGTAGATTAGTGGGATTTCAAAAGATAATTTATTCAATATATGATATTAATTGCTGACAAGGTTTCCTAGTTTGTATTATTATATTTTTAATAAATTATCATCGCTAGATTTATATTAGAGAAAAAACTAGATTTAATTGTAGTTTTTGATCATTAATTATCCATATAGTTTTTCTTAGATTAGATTTTTTTAGGAACACATTTTTAACAACTTAGGTGTTTCCCATTGATGATTATTAATGATTCATTTTCTATTATCATTACAGATTAGCTTATTACGGATACATATTTATACTTCCTAGAGTTATGAATATTGTTTTACATATTCTCTTTACCCATAAATATTGGTTTTTTATTAATACTAGGAAACACAGTTTGGATTCCAATTATTTTCGACTAAAAACAAGTATTTTATAGAATTAATTTAACTGTTAAGGAATGTTTTTTTGGAATTAATTTATTTCAAAGTAATTATTTTATAAAAGGGTATTCATAATTTAGTATAATTTCATAATTGTATACAAGTAACCCTCCTTTTAAAATTAGTTGTCACATATCAAATTCAATGTATTTTTTATTATGGTATATGGTTATATTTCATTGTGATTAAACTAATTTTTTTCTTCGTAACTGAAATAATAATTTCTTATTTTTTCTATAATGGAAATTTGAAACATTGGTATATTATATTTCAAAATTCTATGCAATGTTATTTTACATATATAAATTTAACGAGTACATGGTGGGGTCTTCTTGGGAATATTTACTTCCCTCCTATATATAGTCATTAGTTATATTTATAGTCATATTCAACATATTAGCCTGGATTTATATGTTCTATCCGTCCCATAGGATACTATGATTGTAGTTTGAGTTTGATGGATCTTGAATGTGAAAAATGATATCATGTCACATGGTGGTTGGTTGTTTGATTCCATGTTCAGTTACTGTTTTAATTTTAGATCATTTAATTTTCATCAAAAGAGGAACAAAATACCCTATTATTTCATATTAAACTTTTATACATTATATTTTTTCACAAATTATTCATTATAGATTTTTATTTCCAATTCTATTATGGAATTTCATATAATTTTTATTATGTAATGTTTTGTGGTTATATATTTTCAAGGCTACTTATTCACTTTCCGTGATGATACATTATGTGGAATGTTCATATCTAAATTCCCTGTGGAGGTTCTTCTTTTTTATTATATTTTATCAAGTGATATCATTCATTAGTATAGTATGATTTATTCCTTAGCACTATTTTAGAGCCCATTGCGATCGTTTGTGTGCATTGGGACATATGAATAGATGATTTAGGTACTGGGATAGATTGGACAAGCTTTATTCATTAAAAAATCGTAAAAAAACCGTTTTTGGGATGTTCTCGTAGATAAAATATAGTATCATTGAAACAAAATATGTACGTGTGAGAGGGTGTTTGTCTTAATTTTTTCTATGTACATTATTGAGCTACCAAGCATTATCGTGGGATGTGATTCAAGTATGAGCTGTAAATTTTGACTATTATTTTTTTATTTTGACCTATTTCAGTATTTATTTCATTAATGTTGAAGCAAACTTTGTTAATTTGAGGAAAAATTTAGATTTATTATAAAAATGAGAAATATTATAGTTCTTCACAGTTATCGAGAATGATTTAGATAACCATGTGGTTACCATGCATCTTGATACTTGAACCTTCAAAATTATTTTACACATTTAGAATACTTTCTAGTAATATATGTATCCAAGTTGTTCACTACTAGTATTCCTCACAATTTTAGTCATATTTCATTCTTATGTCATGAAATCTCATCCCAAGTTTTTTACGACCTTTTTTGTTAAATTATGATGGAGCTTCAATAGGATAAATTCATTACCAAAATGATTTGTAATATATTTTGATTGATGTATAAATGATTATAAAATGAGTTTTTTTGGGGTAATTTCAAAGGGTTCAATTTTTTCTTTTTTATAGGGATTCATAATGTGTCTTAATTGTATTCTAAAATAAAACACTTATGTTTATCTAGAATTGAACCCTCTTTGTAAATTTATCACAAATGGTTAATCCATAGGCAATCAATTCAAATTATGTTTTTGTATATAGTTATATTGGAATGATATTTATATGAGAAATGAATTTTGGGAGGTTGAACTAGAAAATATGTATTTAGGATGGAATGGTAATGGGGTGAAATGTGATTTTGGGATTTTCATGGACTTTCCAATCGTTATCAATCACTTGTCTCCATTTTTTGTTAACTATTTTTTAAAATCTAAAAGGTATTGGGATTATTTTTAATAATTAATTATGTGTTCATAGAAAAGATATTTTAAATATTTTCATCCATTACCTTGGTTACAAATGAATTAAATCTTGTTGAGGACAGTTTTATTTAGTAGCTTTTCCCTTATGGTTCCTAACACGAGATATTTTTGTATTCTGCTAGTTTTATCACACTCCTTAATATTAGATTTCTTATGATATAATATTGGGTCATCTATGGATTGTGTTTTTTGTATTATTATTATATACTTACATCACCATAAAATTATAAATAAATACTTCAAAGGTAGTTAGAGAAAAATTAACATCAGTCGATCTTCTAGTAGATCATATCATTGTTGTATATGTCATATGTAGTGTTTTGCATATAAAAGGTATTTTTTTATAAAATAACACCACATGATAGATATTTATCACATTAATTTCATTAAAACATCCGTCTATATTCCATGGGGAGTAGGTTTCCTAGGAAGAAGAGGACTGGTAAAATAAAATTCAATAAATCATCTATCTAATTGATATTCTGCGGATTTTTAATGCCAAATAATCCACATTCACCCTCAAATGTCTCAATTAGAGATTTTGGATGATAATAATTTTAGGCAACCCAATGAAGGACTAGTCATGTGAAAACTTCAATGCATTTTACTTTCAATGTTTTTAAATAGAATCCACAAAAAAGGAAAAAATATAAAGAGATTTACTATAGTAAGTAGTTAGATTATTTGGTGTGGCAATATATTGCATGTTTCAATGAGTTATCATTGAATCTACTAGAATTATTCATGTATATCATTTTTATGTATTTATATTTCATAAATGTGTTTTTTAAAATTTATTTGAATATTCCAATGAGTAATCAACCTCATTACGTAGAAATAATGTCTCAATCCTTCGGGATAAATGTCTTTAACCTTATCCTTTGAAGAAATTTTGTAGTTTACACCATATAAATGAGTATTTATGATGTATCAACCGACCCCAAGAATACTTGAGCCATATCTGGTAAGGTATATGGAGTAGATAAAACATATATTTATGGAATTTATTCTTTCTTTAACAACTATGACTCAAACCAAGGTGTGCTCTCCGTGTGGAAAATTAGTCCAAAATAAGCACATGTACTTGAAAATTACAAATAATATTCATTTTTATGGTTATATGGGACATAATTAATGGTTATATAAAGGTTTCATGATGAATAATTTTAAATATTTAGTTTATGAAATCCATCTGAACATGTGGCTTCGTTGTTTTACTCCTTTTTGAAGTGACATTACTTGTCGTGATGTTATCTATAGGTATTATTCTATTCTCAAACCCTATTTTAATTTTTTTTATAATTATAATAATTTTTCAATACTATGTGGTTTTTTAATATTTTAGTAAATTTTGTAGGTGATTGGTGTTTATTGTGATTGTTATCTTTATCTTATTCTTGTATCTAGATGGAATCAAAATTCTTTACTGGTGCTATACCTGTAACTTTTTTCAAGAATTATGAATATTTTAAGCTTGTATTAGATGTATAAATTGTGGATAGATTCCCCCATCCCACATAGTGGTCTCTTATTTTTTTCGTTGATCCATTATTTTGAGTCCTCTCATTTTTCTTACCTACACTAACCTGAGTGATAAACTTAGTTTCAAAAAAAAATTTACCTATATTTTGTGTGTTTCCTGGTCGTTAGTTTTTAAGGTGATTATATTTATATATATATATTTAGGATAGAATGAATTTCTATATTTCTTACCATAGTGATCAATACATAAGTCCTTTTTTGGTGTATAAAGTGACATTTTGGGGATAATCTTGACACCCATAGTTTGATTTTTAGCGGTGCAGTGTAATATTAATTAATTTCAATTTCCATTTCCATTTCTATATAAATTTATTTTATTCTGGGAATTTTGGAGTTTTTTATTTCTTGAACTATATAAGGTCACATTGTGCCCTAGAGAAATAATAGTGTGAAATATGGAGCAAGAAGGACTTTGTGATCTTCCCAGGAGGGCAATGCAATGTGGAGGCCTACAGGTGTGTTGAACTATAGCTATTTGATGGTGCATTTATAGTACAGGAGAATATAAATAATGATATTAGTTTCTCTATGGAGCGAGTTTCCAAAATTTGTTTAGGAAGCTATAGTCACTCTATAGAAAAGATAATTCATGATGTGATTGGTGTTAGAATACTAAATTTATGAATGTACCCCATTTGATATGGGAAATATCATTGAAAATTTACTCTTACATAAGTGTATTCCATGTTTAAGAGTCCCCACCTTTATCAAGATTATTTTCTAATGAAAAGGTCAATTAAATTCTAGACGTATCATGGTCTGATGAGTATTTGGACAAGACATCATTTTGAATGATCCCTCTTAAGTATTATTATTCAATTTCATAAATGTTTTTTCCTTTTCAAAATTATTAAAAGAAGGAGGCCACACCATAGAGTAGAAGTTTCATATAATGATTTAGTAGAGTTTGTGATTCTTAATTTTATCCATAGGAGGTGTACCACATATAGAATCGGTAAGGTTATATCTTGAATGGCATTGATAGGGGTGTCATGACCATCTGCATCACACCATTTCACGTTCCTACCGGTTTACTAAAATAATACATTCCTAGATCTCAATTATGCGACTTAGATCTTTTTTCTTTATTTTCCCCATATGAATATCTTATAAGCTACTACCAACTAAGGAACTATTCCTATATTATATATTAGATATTATTAATTTATTCTATTTAGTTTATTATAATTAAACTCATGGTTTCTAAAAAATGTATCCCCTCTCATCCTCTAGTCTCTTCTTTTTTATTCATGTTTTCTTTACCTAGCCAGTACTTGAGGTAATTTAATTACTAGTGTATTATTCATATAGTAATTAATCATGGTTTAAAAACTCTTGTGGATTAATTATCCGCTTACCTAATATTATTTTCAGATGGAAATAAGTCCATATCAGTTTTAATGTAGGTAACTCTTTTCACATTTTTATGAAGCAATTAGTTCTTTACTATTTCAAATAATTTATTATCAACTATATAATCTATATTAATATTTTTATGGTTTCATTTTATCTATTCATTTTTTTTCGAACACCTCAAACATAATCAATATTTTTTACAAAAAATTAAGTTGTCAGATTTTTCATTAATAAAATTGTAACAATATAGGTGTTATTTATCCCAAATAAATTTTTTCAAGAAATACTTAAAAAAATTATTATGAATTCCAATTTTATGAGTTTTAAATATTTCATGATTGTGTTTTGGTTAATTATTTATTTGAAAGAACGTCATTTTCATGTTTTAATCTTTATTTAAAAAAACTATTACTTGGATTTCATGAAACAATATCTCATTCAATATAAATTATTACTAATAAAATGAAGTAAATTCTTTCATTAAATGTTTGTATGTTAGTATTCATTCACCTAGGATATTTCTATGATGTACTGTGATATTCTATGATATGATGTTTGAATCTATGTTGTATTTTTATATTATTGTGTAAGCTTTTGGTCATAATGGACTGTTGCAAGTGATATGTGTACTTATAATTTGACTATGATATCATATTATTGATATACATAAATTAATATTGACTTAATTTCTCATATATTTTATTACTAAATTTTTTTATGTAATGGGAAAACATGGGTTGTTATGCGGGAGTTCGAGTTGTGTAAGTTAAAATATTTGATATTACACACTAACTTTTGTAATTGATTATATTATTATTTTCCTAGGAATCTATTTTCTATCAAGGATGATTTGATGGATAAGAATTAGTGTAAGTGTGATTTATGATCATCATTTATTTATATGATGTTTCCTACTTTTTTTACAAACAATCCCTTTTTATCTCCTTAGTTATTTCCCAATGAATATTATTTATAATTTCATGGATGTGATCATTATAGTCTATTTTTATTTTATTCATATTTATATAAAGCTATATTATTATTATCTTCTTAAATTATTTTATTAGACACAAAAATTGAGTTTTTTACAAAGATAAAATATAATGGTTTGAATTACTAATATTTTTTCTTCATAGTTGTATTCTATAGATTTTTTTTGATATTTAAATATGGGTTTTGGAATGTTTTTCTCTAAGAGAATTTGTTTTATAGTTGGGTGATCTAGTTTACATGTAATATGAAGTTTCAAAGTATACATGGACCTATCCATTCAAAATTTGTTATTCCATTTCAAATTTACGGTTTTCCACTTGAGGTTTTATGATTTCATTTCACTATGTGTTTGAAAATTTCATTTTTTCAAATTTTTAGACATCATTGTTATTGGATTTCTTTAATAGAAATGGGATAAATTGTAATATTCTATTTTAAACTACTGTGTTTGGAATTGTTTCAAAAAATGTAAATTGTAAAATATAGGATCATATACTGTATGTTTATATCATACCCTACAGACACACCATATGTGTGTATGTAGTCATATTCTTTATTTTATGTTAACATAACAGTTTATTTGGAACATAAGAGTGACTTGGATAGTAGTCGAAGTATGGTGAAGGTGACATGTGAAGTGAGTTTTCATTCTACTTGTTGGTTTTTAGTTTGGTTTTATTGGATCATTTTCCAATATTATATATTTCTAATATATTATAGATAGCCACATTTTCCGCTATTATTTTAATTCATCATTGTTTATATTTTTCTATTTTATGTAGTTTCCATGTTAGTTTCTTTTTATGTCATGTTAATTCTGGAGTTTTATTTCATTTTTAATGTGTTGTGTTTTATGGTTTTGTATTTCTGAATAGATTATTTATATCTTTTGATAATCCATCCACTTGAATGTTTATATCATATTTAATGTGAGGTTCATCTTTTAATTTATATTTAATCAGGTGAAATTGTTGTCTAATAGAGTATATTGGATACCATGAATCTAGTATCCTTCTCATGGTGATCAGTAAAATTCTTTAGGACTTGTGGAAATCCTATTTGGGTACTGAGAGATGATAAAACCAGTTGGTTCAATACATATATTCAATAAGTTATAAAATTAACATGATAATTTCAATGTGTTAAATATTATAAAAAACCCTAAAAAGGATCAATCATTAACAAACAAGGCATTAATATTTCAAGGATCAATGAAATTTTTTATATTAATATTGATCAAATAGACCTACGTATTCACTAATATTATTAATATGACTGAGAAATAAATTTATATATATTTTATAGGATCTTGGGAAAGGTTTTATCAATATTCAAAATCCATTCCACCATCGTCATTGGAATGAAATTGAAATTTAGTTTAAACTAAATTATAAGTGAGTTCAATAATTTTTTACCCAACCAAATCACTATATTGAGGATATATGATAAGGATATGGTAAATAAATGATTTAATGTTTTAATAATAGTATATAAGGTTAATAATTTAAGATGGAAGAATACTATTATACAGTTTGATATTTATACTAGGTCATTGAACCGTAATAGAGGTTTTAAGAAAGATGGTAAATGTTTCCATTATGATAAACATATAAATTAGAGAATAAATATCTCATTGTACATATAGAGTTATAATAAAATATTTAGAGTGTCCACATCATGTATAAATATTATAAAAAATTATTCCATTTTGAAGTTAATATGACAAAAAGTTTATACTAATAAAATTATTTTATTATGTACCAAAGTATGAAATACATTATAAATTGATGAATAATAGAATGAATGTTTTATATAAATAACATCGAATGTGTATCTTCTATGGATTAATTAAATAAAAAGGGGGATTTTAAACATGAAATATTTTTAAATATTAGAAGTTTGTTTGTATCATTTTTATTATGTGACAAATGATGTTTTTTGTAAGAAAATGTTATTATTAATAAATGAGTTAATTATTTTTTTCACAAGGATTATAAATTGATTAATTTTATAATGTAGTTTCCAATAAAAGGATTAGAATATTTTTTTAATCAGATAATATTACTTTATTCGTGTTAGTTTTTGTATAACTAAGGGAAAGAGATCCCACCACTCACAAGTGTCATATTTTAATAAATTATGGTTTTTATTTCATGGATAATTATTAAATAAATAATTATATAATTAATAATTTTTAATTACATATTTGTTAAAAAGTATCACTATTAAAAATAAATGATATTTTTTACCCAGCGTGTTTCTATATATTGGAATAATATATTGTAAAATTTTGATTTTTATAAGGCTAGTGGTAACATGTTATAACATGGATTGTTCGAGGTGTTACTATTAAATATTATATTATATAAATAAAAATAAAAATTAATTCTACAGTATATGAGTACTTTAGAAATCATTGTAAATAAATATGTTAATGTAAATGGTGATGTTTATATACATTATCAAATCATCTCGAAGATAACATTGAATTTAATGAAATCATTTTGTAAAATGATATTTTAACTATTAAAAATTCTCATTGTATTTGTTATAATTTAATTCATTATCATTATAACATTATATGTATTAATTAAAAAATAGTATTTATTATAATATTCCTTTTTTAAAAAAAATAATTATTAATCTTTATCTCATTATTATTAAAAACTATATTTCTTCATAAATTTCATCTCAAAAAATAAGTTTAGCGTGTGTATTTTATTGGATAACTATGTATAGGTATTACCAACTTCTCATTGAGATATTTCTTCTTCTATATATAACGCAACATGTTTCATCAAGTTATAAAATAAAGATAATATATGTTATCTTATGGCCTTTATGTATTTTTTATAATGAAAAATTTTGTGGATTTATTATTTTTTAAATATTATTATGTATTTCATAATCCAATTTTTTTCATGTTATATAATAGGAATATATAATTTATATTTCATATATGAATAAGGTATATTTCAAGGAATTAAATGGAAATGGACCTTACAAAGTATGACATTGATTTTTCCTTGATAAATTATTTTCAATGAAATTTTTATGTTGTGATAACATCTGATGATTTAAATGACTTAGGGAATGGATAAAGATATGACTTTTTTCTCATAAGGAACATAAATAGTTTTTTGTTATTGACAACCCAATATGTATATTACATGTAATTTCATATACTATGTCATTTTTATAGCATGGGTGAATTTTTCATATTAATCCCCATTACCTAATGTTAATAAAATATCTCACATGTGATCCTTTAAAAATTTATAGCATACATCTTCTACACATTAGGTTGAGATAATATCAGGGTTTTGGCTAAATTGAAAATCACATGGTAGGATTCTATTATTTACAAATAGATTTATCCTCCTTTATGAAAATTAATTTTTTTTTCCCATAAATAAAAATATATTAAAATAAAATTATTCTCATACCAAGAAAAATTTCATGTGATGTTCCTATAAATTCGGTTGAGTGATATGTGATTTAATCATCTTGATAGATGAATTAAATGAGAACTGTTCATCCAACATATTTAGTCATTAATAGTAGAATAGTGAATGTGTGAAAAACTATAATAAAAAATATTCCATCTCTTGTGGTAATGTGGCATCCTAAATTAATAGATTATATAAAGACAAACTATATATGTGATAAACATTTTCATTATGGGTTTGGAGATAAATATTCATAATTGTGGTCAAACAATACACATTTTTATATTTAGTCAAATTAATGCTTCTCTAGAGGCCACCCCATGCTTATGTTACTATATTAATAAATTTATAAATGTTTTCAATAATTCAAAGAACTAAGGGATAACTCATGTTGTCTTCATGAATGTGTATAATAATTATTATCAAGTATTTGTATAGAATTTACAATGTATAATAATAGATTACATTAATGTGGTTTGTGTGGGTACATGATGTGATATTTGAATATAGTTTCCCTAAATGGTTATAGATGGGAAATTATATTTAAATATTATAAAATATCATCTAAAAATAATTAATTATATATAATCTTTCCATTTTTTTATATTTAATAAAATACATGAATGCTTTTCACTATTTCTCTGATTATCCAATCCTTCCTAGATTTTTTACATGAGCATGACAGGGATCACTTTGAAGGATATAGAAGAATAAATATTTAGGCACTATATAGGGGTTGTGTGAATCAATCATACCTTTGTAATGACTTCCTTCAACATATGGTGTCATAAAATATTTGTTAAAAGATTAAATAAAGTTATAGAAAATATAACATCAATTATAAGAATTTTCATACTGATGGGATCATAATCTTTTTTTCATAAAAGTCACAAACCCTTAGGTGATTAATATGTCTATTCAATGACACTACATTAATTATTTACATTTTCAATTTACTCAACTAATAAGTAGAAATGTTTCATTAAATTTTTATGTGCCACAACTCTTTATAACACATCAATAATCATTGTGATTAGTTATTTAACCTATAATAATTTACATGGATGTTTAAAATCATTCAGTCATCATCATATTTTAATCCAAATGAAGATAATAACTTGTATTAAAAAAAGACATGTTATCACCCAATTATTTATAGTCATTTTTAGACCAAGATATAATGACCTTCATTATATGATTGATTACACAAACATAAATAAAAACACTAGGCCATGTATTGGATTTAGTGTATTTTTTTAAAAACTACTCCCCAGTATTAAAAACTCATATACGTAGCATAATTTCACATTATGTCACATTAAATGGAATAACATATGAAATTAATACAAAATACCATTTTCACATCGTCAAAATCACATTTTGGAAATGTTACCAATCATTTTTATCATACGTTATATAATAAATATCAAAATAAGAAAATATAATCAAAAAAATATTTTAAAGATCCTCTAAAACGCTTTTGGGTTAACTGTCAACATTTTTTACACATGCCATTTTACAAAACCTAATCATCATTATCTCAAACTCAATGTCGGACCTCATAGGCCTTAATAACAATGGGGAAATTATGATTTCCTTAAATAATAATTATAATAAAACTACATTGTGTTGTAAAGTATAAATAATTCTCATGTTATAAATTGATTGAAGATGATATCTATACAACACATGTGTTTATATTTCAATGTCAAGTTGATATAACATATCTAAGTATTCATAATCCTAATATCTCTTTTTTCAAGACATCATGAAACCAAGATACATGGTTTATGTAAATCCAATATAGTCTAATAATATGTTCATTATTATCTATGTATACACTATACATACATGTGAACACATCACATGTTATTCACCCAGGAAGATGATCACATCACAAACTTCTCATCCATATACATAAACACATCATATACGCCTTATCATGGTAAATTTATTCACATTCTCATTTTATATAAATTGGGATCCCATATGTCACACACATCATACGAGAGAGGATAGTTAATAATATTTTATTATAAACTAATTACATTATCAATAACATAAATAACCACACCATACTTAACATTGTCTTGTGTATAGCGCAAAAAATTATTTAATTAATGAATGTTACTCTCTGAATGTTTCCACTCTGGAATTGGGGATGACCTCATTGATTGAACGTTCAAACATTCCAATCAATTTCTAATGGGTTTGTTCGTAGAACTGGAAACATCCAATGATTTCATATCAATTTGGACCTACTTTCCAAAGGTAGGCATTCATTAGTCGTGGACTGATGAGGATTAGGAATTTGCATTGGTCGAGAGGATGGGAGGTCAGGCTCATCATACATTTTTGAGGGGAATTATTTTCTACTCTGGGACTCTCTTTATAGATTTAGGTTTTGTTCGTGAATCCTTATTACATTACCAAGTATAAAATGATCTTTCCTTTAGTCTGATAATCAATGATTGATATATAGGGAATTCAGATAATCCTTTTTATGTATTCAAGGTTCTTTATCGATGAAGAATCATCTATATTTGTTAGAGATTATTAGTTGATGGTATCCTTAAAAATACATAAAAATTATCTTGGTCATTATGATGACCATACTGGTTTTAAAGCCACTCATTGGGGCACTTGAAGTTTATTTTCATTCAGGAGGACATGGATTATTTCAAAGTTGGGATTGTACCCGCAGATGGGCTACCTGTGTAACCTTTAAAAGGAATCAGAACCCACATAGTTCGAGTAAGGTGGTATGATTTTTATGAATTATTGATGGATCATGGAAGATGTCATGATTAATTTTACACTCTAAGCTCACGTGAGTCATGCTTGGTGTGAGAAATAAGAGATATTAGTGAAACCAGAAAATTTGAGCCACGAAAGATGCAATGATGTGGGGCTTTTGTGTGTGTGAC
This sequence comes from Viscum album, assembly GCA_963277665.1. NCBI lineage: Eukaryota > Viridiplantae > Streptophyta > Magnoliopsida > Santalales > Viscaceae > Viscum > Viscum album. The sequence continues at coordinate 2,130,341,102 of OY728161.1, read as the reverse complement.
TGCCCAATATAAATGAGGATTATGATTTACTTCAGGGAGGAAATCTATGAACAAGGTCCATAAAGGTATATGTGTTTCATGGAGATTTGGATACTATAATCTTGGGGCTTACTCCTAAGGAATATTCCCAAGATAGGAGGGGACTTATGATTGGGTTTTACTCTTGAAAAGGAGGCCCAGGTTAAAGGAATTATGGTTTGGGGATTACTCCTGAGGAGGATGCCCATAATTTGGGGAATTATGACTGGGGCATACAACTGAAAAAGAGGACCAGGTTAGGGGATCTACGACATACTCATGAAAAGGAGGCCCATATTTTGGAATTTTAAGGCTGGGGCTTACTCCTAAGGAGGATGCCCATATTAGAGGACTTGGGTCTTATTCCTAAATAGGATTCCCACAGTAATGAGAATGTGGACTGGGTATTACTTATGAAAAGGGGGCCAATATTAAATATTCTCTCATCTTATAGGATGAGGTTGAATGAATCAAATCTCAATAATTAGTGTCATAAAGTTGTGTAAATCACTAGATTGTGAGATATGTTCCATGGAGTTCCTTTCAGATTAGGAAGCCTATCAACAAAACATGCCATAAATGGCTTCGAAGAGTGTCTTGAAGGATGAATTTTGAATAGGATAGGTGGAATGGAATAAGAGGGGTGAAATGGGTAGGAAATGCGACCAAAAAGGTAGGGTCACGCAAGTCCTTGCAGGCGCGTAGGTACATCGTGGGCGCGCAAGTCCTGGTTTCACAGGTATACCTGCACGACACATGGGTTCTTGCGTGGTTTTCAGCCCTTAGAAAATATTTGGGCGATTCATGATCAAATCCTTTAGAATCATCCCTAGAGGCTTTCCAGAAGATGGCGCCCAAGTTATGGTGAAATGGTAGGGCAGCTCGCAAGTGTGTTAATTTCCCTTATGGGTAAAACACTTAGGTGCAAAAGTGTTAGTGAATTCTAACACATATACCTTAATCATCCTATTTTAGACCTTCCATCCTAGGTAAAGAATTACCTTAGAAGTTTTCGGAAGATCTGAAGAAGAGAATTGGGCATTCAGAGCACTATATTTAAATTCGGGAAAAATTCCTCCCAAAATGGGGGGCCCACAGGGTCTATTTATAGGCTGGAGAAGACCCCTGTCGGTTATCCTTTAGGGCACACAAGTCACTTGCACAACCATTAGGTGGCGCACATGTATACTTGCGTGACCATTAGGTGGCACGAAAGTATAATTCCGCAATAGTGATGTAACTTGCGTGGCCCTTGTGCATTTGAAGCCTTGTTTATGCCTTTGTCGATTTTTGATGTTTTCTTCATAGGATGAATCAATTTATGCTAAGTCATTTCCCTTTCCATTCTTTTAGACAATGTGATTAAAAAAGAGCATCAACAAAAGTCCCCCCTCAGAGTTGGATCCGAAAGAATAAGGATGAGACTTTGAGGAAAAGAAGAAAACCAAAGGGAAAGAGGTGCGCAGGTGCGAGTTGCGCAGGTGCGATTCGCGTAGGGCTGGAGGACCCGAGATAGAGTGTGCTAGCTGTAGGCGCGCAGGTGGGCATCCTGGCCTATAAATATGCGGTCATTTTCCGCGCATAGTATCTGATTTCTGGATTATTGAGCTCTCGTCGTGCAGGTCCCCTTCGCCGCAGAAGTTCCTTGTTTTCCAATATTTCATCGTTGTCGCGCTGTTGTTAGGGTATTTGGATATGCACAGTGATACTTGCGCGACCGTAGGAAACTTGCATTCCAACTATGGGATTTGTGCGCCTTAATGACTTTTCCATTTTTCTGAAATTCATTCACAAGTATTATACAAAATTAACATACCTTAAGAGTTAATTATTCTATTCTTGTGCAGATTTAATTGCTCCGAACAGAATCAGAACGGCTGATGAACTGGCTAGCAAGCATATTGATGACATGATGAACATTGTTAGCCATGATTACTATGATATCTATGATAGCAATTTCCCAGATTTGGCTAAGTACTTGAAGAAATATCATCTTAATTTCACACAGTACATCTACCTACCTCTATATGGTCATGGTCATCTGCAAGGAGTCAATGTTCCAGATGAAACGAACTATATGCCTGAGATGCAGCTGCACCACTACTCCTCTATTTCAGTTATGTTGTGCATTAAGAGCAACAACATATGTGTGAACTTTTCAAATTTTTCCTCCATGTCATTTCCTTGCAGATAGGAAACTGGCAACCCCATGGGATGAAATGTTTTCCATTGCCGGTTGGTGGAGAGAAGAAAAACATGGCATTATAGCAATATCTGAAATGAGTACTCTCTCCAAATGGATCTTTACTTCTAATGCTCCATTCTCAAATCCATGTATCCATATTCCAAGTATCTTGGAAAGAAACCGAGTCACTATATGATCATGAGAAAATTTTCTCAAACCATACTCAGGAACATCCTTTTATAATTGTTCCAAGAAGAGATGGTATCACTGCATCTCTTATTGTATCCAGTTGAATGAATGAATTCCAGTTGGTTGCTGTTGAAGCTCGGGATGCCGTAAATCAAATGATGCGATATGTTCAATGCCTCTTGTAATTCTTGAAAAAGAGAAGAGACTCCAGTCTGTTGATGTCCTTCTATCTCCTGTGTATCAATAAAAAACACTTTCATCTACAATCATTTGTACCTGCATTATTTTTCTACATGCTTTAAATTTTTACCTAAGCCAATGGGCCTAGTAACCATAGTTTGATTTTTTCTAGGATTAACGTAAATAACCCTACAAACTTTGAATCTTTTAATTTGCTCAATATTACCTAAATCATACAAAATGTATGTTTAGTAAGCTAGAACAAGACTTTTATTTAGAGTTCCTTTTTATTTTGTGGGCAGTTTAAAGTCATGCACATCGGAAATAAAAAGGCTAATTTTTAAGGTGAATATAGTTTTAACCAAAATGGATTAAAATTGACTCAATTCTTCGACAACTTATCTGAAAACATATTACTATACTCATGTTTGAGGGAAAATATTTAAACTATAACTTAAGAAAATTTGGATATGAGAAATGATATGAAAAAGAGAAAAAAGGCACTAAAAGAAGTTGTTCCCATGAATGAAGTTACCATTATTTAACAAACCTGTTAGGGGGTTTAATTATGCAGCGCCACCAAAGGGAATTGGCTGCATAGTCAAATAAATAGCATCTTTTTGCTAACAAGTCTATTATATAGACTGTTTATGCAAGGCCACCGAAGGGCATGTGCTACATAGTCAGGCAAAAGAACTCTCAAAAATTTACTTTCTTATTGCTAAAAAGCCAGTGAAAGTTTATGAAGATAAAAATTTTCAAAAGTATAGAGTTTTCTATATGGAAAAGGGTACTTGAATATAGAGAAGATATATCCAAACAAGATTAATGAAGAACTGGATGAATATCACTCCTATGAATTTCTGACCCAAACGTAGGGAAGGAGAATATAAACCACAGACATGAATACTTTCATATCATGAGAAAGGATATGGGACAAGTATGTTCAGGATGGATATTTTTGCAGATCCTTACATATTGTCAAGACAAATAAATACAAAAGAAATTTTCCTCTCATGAATGAAGTTACAACTATTTAACAAACCAGTTAGGGGGTTGAATTATGCAGGGCCACCTAATGGCATTGGCTTCATAGTCAAATAATAGCATCTTTTGGATGAAAGGTCCGTTATGTAGACTATTTATGCAAGGCCACCTAAGGGCACATGCTGCATAGTCAGGCAAAACAACTCTCAGAATTTCAGGCCTTTTGTGATTAGAAGTAATGATAAGGGTTATGAAGATCTGAAAATATTTAATGTTAGGATTATGACATATAAAAATGGTTATTGTCCAATGTATGCAAAGATACAAAAATAAATGCTAACCATAATCATGTTGTGGCTGGGTCCTGAATGGAAATGATGGACTTCACTACGTTTCCCATAAGGATTGGAATCAAGGCATACGTAGTTCATGAACTACAGTTTAACATTATGTGGGACAAAAGGATTGGAGATCTTAGTTTTGGGTCATAGAGCTTGGACCATTATAAAAAATACACAGTGTGTGTTTTCATGGTGAATTTTTAGCAAAGGGACTTAATGTGTAATTTGAGGTTAGGCCCAAAGGCATGTGGCTGGATTCGAGGGACACTCAAACGTTCCTACATATCCCAAAAGGATGGGAATCAAGCCCACGTAGTTCTCGAAATACCCTCTGTACAAATTTGGTTCATACATGTGAAGGGTGTAAGGGGACTTTAGTGCAATGATGGTTTATCCCAAGATAAAAGGTTTGGGCATTTCCATGTATGCACGTAGTCTTTAGAATGAAACATGATTGAAAAATCAATGATAATAATGGTTCCCTCTCCGGTGAGGGTATCAAAGAATATTGTAGTTTTATTGTCGTACATGACAAAAAGTTTTTACAATTTATCATCATATAACAAAGAGGAATGTGAACCAATGTAAAGATATTGATTGTAGGGGCGGTTTCAAAAATCAACATCGTATGAGATGGAGGTTAACCTATGTGAAGAGATTGGTATTGGTCTTGAAACTTGGGAGGTTGCCTACGTACCCAGCCTGGAAGGAAATGATCAAAGTCTGCGTAGTTCAATTAAAGAATGAATTAATGATCAAGTTGTTATTGGGGGCAATGACCTAAAACAATGATGTTGGGACTTACGTGTGGTGAGCATCCTAGAGATGGTGTTATGGTTGATGTTTTCTCTAATCTCACATGAGTCATACTCGTAGTGAGAAACAAGATGTAACAACAACCTTAACAATGCACAGTTTAATGTCATGTAGGACAAATAAAGGGACTATTCCGTTTAAAGTCTTCTATTTAAGAATAAAAGTGCTACACAGTTTAGTGTCATGTTGTATGAAAAAGTATAGTTTAATGTTATGTATGAAGAATTAGGAAAATTTATCATAGTTTAACGTCATGTGGGGAGAAAAAGGGACAATACAGTTTAGCGTTATGTTGGACGTAAGTGAAAATAGTTTAAAGTCATATGTATGGACCGTGGATGATGTAGTTTAACGTCATACTGGACGTAAGGGACGTGAAAATAGTTTAAGGTTGTATGCATGGACAGTTTCTGTATAGTTTAATGTTTTCTATAAAGGACAGTGTAGGGGACCTAGTTTAACGTCATGTTCGACGTATGTGAAAATAGTTTAGGGTCATATGCATGGAGCGTTGGTTATGCAGTTTAACGTCTTGATGGATGGGGGTGCAGTTTAAGGTCATACCAGACCAATGCTGATATATTCTGTGTTTATACAAAATACTTCTTCAAAAATCTGGCATTGGTTGGAGTAGTGATGAGTTCTCCATCCATCAATATTAATGAATATGCTCTATTGGAGTAGACCTTATGTATTGAGTAAGGTCCATCCCATTTTGGCTCAAGCTTGGGAGGTTTCATTCCTGGTATCATTGGAGTTCTGTGAACTAATACCAATTCTCCCTGAGTGAATGAATGAAGACAAAAAATTTTGTTGAAAGCTCGTGCTATTCGATTCTGATTGACTTCCAAGTGGTTCAAAGTACACAATCATTTCCCATCTAACTATTCCAATTCATTAAACAACTTTTGAGATTGGGCATCTATAGATGACTGGTCACAAATGGATACTCTGAGAGAAGGCAATTTAACTTCAATGGGAAAGATGGCTTCCGTTCAATATACCAGTAAATATGGAGTTGATCGAGTTGCATTGCGGGTGGTAGTCCGATAAGCCCATAAAGCATGAAAGAGTTTATCATGCCATGATTTCTTATCTTTATCCTCCTTATTTTGCAGTATATTTGACAGAATCTTGTTGAAAGCTTCTATCTGGCCATTGGCCACTACATGATACCTAGATGAATGGTTGGATTTGATGTTGTATTCTTGATACAACTTCTTCACCTCAAATGAACATAACTTGGTGCCATTGTCCGTCAATATGGTATGAGGGACACCAAATATGGTAATGATGTTAGACTTGATGAAGCTAACAATGCATTTAGAACTGACTTTTTTAAGAGGTATTGACTCTGCCCAATTGGTAAAGAAATCAGTAGTAGTAAGAATATACTTAAACTACTTTGCCGTAGATGAAAGTTAAGGTCCCACCACATCTATTTTCCATGTGGAAAATGACCATGAGTATTAAGGTGTATGAAGAAACTATGGAGGTTGATGAATGAAGTTGTCATGTACATGGAATGAATGAAACATATTTTTTAAATCAACACAATCTTGAATCATTGAAGGCCAAATGTATCCAAGCCTTTGAATCTGATCAGACAGTCTATGTCAAGACCGGTGGGCACCACAGACTCCTGCATGCACTTCTTTCATGACAGCCACTATCTCTTCACCATCAATACATCTTAAGAGAACTCCATCAAAACCACATTTGTAGAGAATTTTCTCTAGGTGATCTGGGTTATCATAAAGAGTAAAATTGACCACACGTCACCAGATTTTTTCTTTCTCGGCTCTATCAGGTGGAAGTGTTCCATTTTGAAGGTATTCCTCGATAGGTGAAATCCATCATGTAGTATGACAATATAGTTCAGGAATTGGACTAATTTCATTAATCTCCTCTATTCTGCTTCGAACATAAGGTGAAATTTCATGATGGTGGGCAATACAGATGGTTGTCTCGTCCCGATTTGGATCTACCATAGTTGTTGCTACATTAGCCAGTGCATCAGCATGATCATTTTATAATCGCGGGACATAAGAAAATTTCAGTTCTGAAGGGAATTTCGCCATTAACTCTCTGATGTAATCATACAAAGGGATTAGTTCTTCTTTTCTGATGTCATAATCCCCATTGACTTGTTTGATTACCAAGTCTTAATCACCTGTCACCTTTAAGTGATTCACTTGTGCTTGAATCTCCAAAACCAAGCCTGTGATGAGAGCTTGGTATTTTGCTTCCTTATTGGTACCACCTTCCCAAAATATAAAGGAATAAGGTAACAATGCCTTTTCTAGAGAAATGAGCACAATTCCTAAGCCAACATTGTTGAATTTATGATTTTCCATTTTCCTCCCCATTGGACATATGGAAGCACCATCAAAATACATTTCCCATGCCAGAGGACTTTCTTAAATAGAGAAGATTTCTTTATCAGGGAGTTCAATATATGAAGATGTGTCTTCCACTGAATGGTGTTCATCTAGGAAATCAGCCAGATCTTGTCCCTTTACTGCCTTTTGAGACACATACTGAATATCGAATTGCTGCAAAATAACTTCCCACCTTGCCAGACGTCTTGTAAGCATTGGACGACTAATGATGAATTTGAGCGGGTTATTTTGAGATACCAATTAGACCTTGTGATGTTGTAGGTAGTGTCTTAACTTCTGAACTGCAAAGATTAATTCCAGGTAGCACATCTCAATTCTTTAATACTGGGTTTCAGCTTCAAGAATAGTCTGAATTAGGTAGTAGAGGCTGCTTTCATTCCCAGCATCATTCATCTGAGCAAGAAAGGCACCCAATGATCGCTCTAAAGCTGTCACGTAGAGGATAAGTGGTCTTCCTTCAGAAGGTGTCATGAGTACCGGCAGACTGAAGGGGTATTTCATGAGAATATCAAATGCTTCTTGACATTCTTCAGTCCACTAGTAAGTGACTCCCTTCTTCATCAATTTGGTAAAGGGTAAACTTTTTCCTGCCAAATTGGCGATGAAACTCCGAATATAGGTTAAGTGTCCTTGATGTCCTCTTAATTCTTTCAAATTTTTAGGTGGTAACATACCAAGGATTGACTTTTTCTTCTGAGGATCAACTTCAATACCACGATGAAGTATAATAAAGCCGAGAAATTTTTCCGAGGTTACCCCAAAAACACATTTTAAGGGTTTAATCTTCAAATTATTTTTTCTAAGCTTGAGGAATATGACTTCCAAATCAGCCAAGTGATTAAAAAGTTGTTTGGATTTGACCACAAAATCATCCACATAGAATTAAACAAACTTCCCTAAAAATGGTTTGAAGATACAATGCATGTCACGCTGATATGTTGCACCATCATTATTTAAGCCGAAGGGCATTACCCGGTAGATAAACACACCCTGAGGGGATCTGAAGGCTGTGGATTCCTCATATTCTTGGTCCATTCGGATTTGATTATATCTGGAATTTCCATCCATGATGAAAAGTGCTTCATAGCCAGCTGTTGCATCAATTAAAAGTTCTATAATCAGAATTGGGAAATCATCCTTAGGAAAATACCGATTAAGATCTCTGAAATCGATTCAAACTCTAATTTGTCTGTTCTTCTTCATTACAGGGACAATATTATCCAACAACTTGGGATATTGAACTTTTATGATCAAGTTAGCTTTGATAATCTTATCCACTTCAGCTTCAATTTTGGAAACATAAGTTGGGTGTCTTCTTCTTGCAGCTTACTTAAATCCTCGATGTTCATCTGATAAACCGAAAAGATGAGTAGAAACATCAGGATCATGCTCGGGCATCTCTGTATAGATCCAAATGAATATGTCTCTATTTTGCTTTTAAAAGGAATTATACATCTCTTGTTCTTCAAGAGTTAAGTCCGCACTTATTAAAGTGGTGTGTGGATATTCTTTTGTACACATATTTATTTCTCTGAGTTCATCCACGGTGGTAGAGATACCCTCCTCAAATGCTGGAGGAGCATCTCTGAGATCTTCCTCTTCTTCTTCAACATGTGTTATTTCTTCCATTTCTACTTGCATAATATATGATAAATCATAATTTCCAGGATCAGAAGAGATGTTAAAATTTGAACATCTTGAAGAAGAAGCTTCCATTTTTGACCCAATTGATGATGAAGGGTCTTCCTTGGGAAATAAAGAGGAGGTGATGGATTGAGAATCAAAATCATTATTCAACTCTGCTGTTGCTAAAACTTCTTCTGGCATTATTGGTGAAGTATAGAGTTGTTGTATTTCATCATATTAAATGAAGAAATATCCATTTTAGCTTTCATCATTGCCTGGAGGATCACCAATTTCTCCCACGTTGTCTGGCTCGACTATCGTAATTGACATTATGGATCTTTCCATAAGAGTATTTTGATTTGGGTCCATCTTTTCAATTTTACTGATAAGAAATACATAATCAATACTCATAGGCGCAAATGGATTTACGGGAATCTTTCCAAACCATATGGAGCATTAACTTTGGTATTGTCTTTTGTTGTGGATTTCTCCCTTCCCTTCATGTGATAGAATTCCGCCTCAATGTATTGAGAATCACATGTCTTGAACATGGCCTTATCACCATAAATGTCCCAACTTGACCATCGAAATGATATTTGAGACATTAATGGTATGATGAAGGGATAACCGCATGTTGATGTAGCCAGGGTCTTCCAAGAAGGATGTTGAAGGATGAGTCTTGATCAAAAACCACTAAATATGAATTGGATACAAGATCTCCAAACTGAGTTCTGAGTGTATCTTCTCCTAGTGGTTCTTGTTCATTTTTATCATATCCTTGTAACATCATAGTTGTAGGAGATAAATCATATTCTGTGAGGCCCAATCAATGAAGTGTACGAATGGGGTGAGGTTGACTTCTGAACCATTGTAAATGAAATCTCTTCAGATGTCTACGCCAATGAACATTCTATAGTAGTACAAAGGTCTAATATTCCCATGCACAACATCATCTTCATCTTAATCAGTAAAAGATATTATTTCATGGCATTCTGCAAGATTATTCGCTATGTGGTAGACTTCAGCTGTAGCAATTTCAGTTTCAAACTCATGAGGACTTGAAAAAACCTTGATGAGTGCCTCCTGAAGATCCTTTGACAGATTTAAAGCATCCAAAATGGATAACTTGGCCGGTACTTGGGCCACGTGTTTCAATAAAACATACTTTTGATCCATATGACTGCTTTTCCCAATAGGAAGATGTGGTTTAGCAGGTGCCTTGGAAGAAGATGCTTTGGAAGATGATGTATCTTATATTGGGATAGGAGTTGACAATATTCTTGGTTTTGGAAGATTAGATCGATTAGATCCATTCACATGCTGAGAAGAAGAACATGGAACCTTCAACCAGTCTTCTAGAATAACTGTGCCAGAAATGAATTTTCTATTGGTAGAAGAACTTTCTTGTTCTTGTTGAGCTCACTAAAGGGCTATACCATGAGTTTCTACTACGTACACAGTTCTAGCAGTCGTAGAATTGGAATTATGGCTTCTGAAAGATCCATGTCTTCCCCTATTTCCTGAGCCTCTAGAACTTCCTCTGATTCCTCTGTTTCATATGGGGAATTTAGGCTCATCGAAATCCAAACTGCGACTGGAATATGGATCAGTTTATTGAATCATATTAATAGAACTCAAGATTAACTCTTCATTTGATGAAGAATCTGCCTGACTAGACAATTTTGGTTGTACTGTTTGGTGGGGCGGTGCCCATTGCTTCGAATTAGATGTCATGAAGTCTTCTAGAGTCAAACACTACTTAGGCTTTGACACATACTCATCTTCTTATGATTGTTCCTCCTTCTTGTAATTATGGCACCCTTTTGGGGATTTTTCCTCTGAAAAGGATTTTGTTGTGGCATTCATGGAATAAGGCACAATTGGTTTCTTCAATTGTGTTCACAAAATAGCATGAGTTTGGATGATCATCTTTCTGACCATCCAATCATCATATTTTTGTGCATTTTTGATTTTGACTTCTTTCCACTCTCTTTCCTCATCTGGAACTGTAGTAATAACACATGCTACATGGGCTGAAGAGCCTTTCAGTTTGACTTGTCCCAAGTCGACCATCTTTTGTAGGAGGTCTATAAAGAAAAAACACACCTGGATTGGATGTCTCAGCATCTGATGAAAGGTGAAATAATTGGGACTACCTTCTTCTCCTTCCTTGATTGGCCTCTTGGGCCTTGGAAGATGAACCAAATTATTCTCCAGGGCCGAAATGATGTAACCAGGAACTTGTTCATTACGGAAAGAATAAACATTACTCTTCAACTCATCAAACTATTTCGGTCTTTGATCTCATTGATCATCTTGAAAAAATGGCCTTTTTTGTTGATGCTCAGGAGATGGATCCCTTCGAGAGGATAAATGTTTTGAGGTAGAAGCAGGTACAAGAGCTTGTTTAAGAATAATTATAGCAGTTTCTATTTTACCCATTCTCCTTCCTGGAGCTGATGGAATTACATGAGATTTAGCCTAATTCTGAATAATAGAATCTTCAACTTGTTGAGAGATTGAGGTAAGGCCACAAACCCTTTTTTTGTATTTTATAGGGATCAGTGGTGTTCATAATTCTTCATGCAGATTTGTCACACAGATTGGCAACAGTTCCTCTTGAGGGAGTTCTATGCTCATGGAATATGTTAATCTTATCCAGCGAGCAATGAAATCAGAGTCTCTTTAATTATCCCTTTTCATACTGTTTGTAAGATCAAAAAATGTTGTCTTTGGAAATGTTGAGCTGAATTGAAGAAGAAATCATTGACGGAGATCTTCCCATCCAGTAATTGACCGAGATTTCAAGCTTGTATACTAGAAAAAATCAGGTCCATGCAAGTTCCGCACAAAGAATCTGGGTTTCACTGCTTCTTGATGATCTGAAGATCCCTTCATAGGATCAAAACAAGACACGTAATGCATTAAATTCTGTTCAGGGTCACCTGATCCACTGAATATAGGGAATACAGGGTTCCCAAAATTTGATGGGGGAGAGATTGAATCTACCCATTCAGGGTAAGCGTTCTTTTCTGGTTGAACCTTTGCACACATCCCTTCCATAGCTTCAAACTGAGTTATTAATGACTCAATAGTAGTTATTAACTTTTGAGAAACCTTCTTTTTGAGCTTGAATCTGAACAGGTGCACTGTCTGGATCTTGGACAGATGTGGTGTTGGTACTACAACCGATGGCATCACTGCCAATTGTTTTTGCACTTGACCCGTAGGATTAGAATTTTGAGGGGGTACTGACAAATGAGGCTATTCATGATCCATCTCAGTAGCTAAAACAAACTCCCTTGGCTGACTAACTCCAGCACCCATAGGAGGAAGACTACATTGAATTAGTTCTACGTTCAACCTCCTCAATTCTTTCATTTCTTCAGCTTGTTGCATTAATCTTTTCTCTAGTGAGAGCGATTGGCCTTCTCCATAGGGAGGATATGTAACCTAATTCTTTCCATTCCCCTTGTTTGATCTCTTTCGGAGAGAGGTAAGTGGGTTATTTGAAGGAACACATAGATTTTGTGTAAATATTTGATTTCATGTATGCACACCTTCTTCATTTGTTCCTGTGCGTACAACTTCCTGAGCAGTAACCTCTTCATCTGAGTCCCCTGAGTGAGCCTTATTTGGTGTATTAGCAACAACGACATAGATGAAATTGATTGATTCATAACACATCACATCCCTTCTATCATAATTTATTTGACATTTTCTTCCTCCATATCGTTGTTGAGGAATTTCCTTTTGTTTCTTTGATCCCTCCGGAACTTCTTGACAAAACTTAATTTGGAGGGACTTTACTGATAATTTGACTCTTTGTTCTTCTTGAGGCTACTTCCCCAATCGAGAAAAGACCGAATTTATCTGAGGAGGGGAATGCTGATTTGAAAAAGGCCCCAGTCTGGTGTACTGTGGCTGTTCCTGATGTCTTTTCTCAAATCCTCGAATTTTATTTGTTGATTCCGAGGGTTGGTTTAAAAGTGTCCCAAGTCTGGTGACCTGGGGTGGCTCTTGACATGGTATATCTGATACTTTCTTAAAATATCTCCTAATCTTGCGAACCTTAGTCTGGAAATTAGATGGATTCATCAATTGACATCCACTTTTATCACCCAGCTCAAAAGACCATTTGATGATTTCCAACACTTCTGTCACTTGATGTTGTTCTTTCTCCATATGAGAGGCATGTTCAATATTCTCATTTTCTTGATGTATAAGTAATTCAACAACTTGTTCTCTTTATTCTTGATTATTAGAAGAATTAGTTGAGGCCTGTTCTGGGGAATGCTTTTGATTACAAACAAAACCCATTGACTGTGGCCATCCACGGGTAATAACATTGTCTGAGACCATTTTCGGTAGGTTTTGCTGACTGGATAGCATAGTGAAATGTAGTTATCCATGGACACCTCATCCTCTGACATGAATACCAGATGGGGCATTAGAAATTAATCGGCGCAATATTCTTTGTGTGCCAAGGAATGAATGCTGAAGGGCTATCTACGGGTTTTCAACCTTCGGATATCATGTGACTGATAGAGATGCCGAGTCAATTTGATGTTGTAACCCTTCTATAATATTAAGATGATTTTCATATTAATCATAAGTTAATACTTTATTTTTCTACTAAAAAATATTTTTCCATATGTTGAGATGAATATCATGAATCCCATCTTCCATCAACATCTCTGGAATGTCATACTGAGAGTCAGACAGATGCCAAAACATGACTCGCACTTCACCCTTCGCCAGTTGTTTTCTCATGTTCAACATTTCCTCTTTATCATTCAATGAAGATTCTTCTACCTGATTTGACCAGAGCTGGTTCTTCCATGTTGCTTCATCGGATTCAACAATATTGGTAGAGAAACCACTGATCAAACTAGAAGATGCATGAATTTGGGGTGGTTCGGAGAATGAACTACACCATGGGCTATCTTTTGAATGAGAAAGTATTTCACCTGATAGCGATGAAGCGTCAGACATGACTTATTTCACATTTTTAAGTGCCTCAAGATAAGAGGGATTTCTCACCACTACATTGTCAATTGTATTATTTTCCGGGTAATGTGCATCCCTACTATGGAGAGGTATTTCGCAGCGAAATTTATCATCTTGGGGAGGACCACCATGGTGGGTTACAACAAAAGATGAGATCTCTTACTCCTTGGTATTCTGGCCACACAGAGGGTTATTGTAGCTCTCATCTCAAGATGAAAATTCAAGACCGACCGAACTATCATGAAGAAAGACTTATTGAGGAATTGTCTATTGAAGATCTTTGGAATTAATGTTCCCACTGCTAGGAAATGACGGAGTATAATCTTTCCTTCCAACGGATAACTATCTAAGGGCTTCAAGAACTCCAGCATCGAGCATTTCCTTGTTACAGATTGGCTCTTGATTTCATGATTGTGCTGGGAGGGTCTTTTTCTTAAACTCCTTCTTACTCGCCTTAGAAACCACTCGTTGACCAAAGTGGCTACTCTGAGCAGGTGCATGTGCCTGATCAGGAGATATGGCCAGGTTAGGCTGCCGATATCTACTCAAATCAGGTGTATATTCCGAAAATGGTTGTCCGTATGATATGGGGGAGTATTCCTCACAACCCTCTTGGACTGGAACATATGTACTTGTCTGTCCTAGAGTGAACTGTTGATGTGTCACTCCATTGGTAGGGATAGATTTATGTGTCTCTCCCTGATATGCTTCTGAAACTGTTATCATATCCTGGCAGGCATCCAGAATATGAGCGGGTATTTTCTTCTGCTCTTTCACCATTGATAGAATATGCTTGGTGACTTCAACTGCCAAAACTGGGATATACGTCCATTCTGTGATTGGAGTAGGTGTATGTGCCTACTTCTTTCCTCCTTTTCTTGTCAGTGAATAATGAAAGTACTCAAGTATGGGGGAATAGAGTTGATTTTGCCTTTTGTTTGTCGCTGGAGCTTTTCGACTGACTTCTCTGTGTGCTACCATGTGAAACTGTTGGTAAGCTTGATCAATACTAGCAGGTGTATGTGCCTGCTCATTGTACTTCTCCAAACGTGGTTGATGAGCTCCATCATATGTAGTCAGACGAGCCTGTTGACTAGCTAATGACGTATAAACCAGTGTATGTTCCTACCTATAGTACTCTTCTAGAATATCTTGGTGGGATTGGTGTGATACTGCCAGACGAGTCTGCTAGAAAGAGGAAATAAAATGGGAAGGTGTGTGTGCCCGCTCGTTGCTTGCCACCAAGTTAGGTTGGTGGACTTCTTTGGAAATGGAAGAGATGATAACCTGCTCACTATTAACCGGATTTCACCTCTGGCGATTCGTCTTTCCTACTATGGTTCGAGGAATCAGATCCAAACACCTGGAGTCAACACCCTCATCATGTTGAGGGCACACTGCCGCACGATTCTTGCGGTGATGGTTTATGGGAGCCCTCGGGAAGGACTCCTGCTTCCTTGAATTAAGGCCCTGAGGTACCTGCTCATTCACCTCCCCAGAATATGGGAGTAAATGGTGATTACATTCTGGAGATAATGACCCAAAATGGTTGGAGACGGTAGTTAGCACCGCCTTCTTCTTGATCGTTGGTCGTCACTGTCCGGATGACCAGGGTGAATTTTTCACACTAAGGGCTAGTCGAGTAGCCTCCAGAGTTGGAATGGTACCGTGTTGACGGTACTACATAACCATCGCATTTGATACCCAGTGTTGAAGACGCTGATTAGGTGATGTCTTCCTTAAAGCGGACGATGATTCAGCAGGAGTAGCAGTAGTAGCATTTTTAGTAGAGGTTTTCACAGCAAATGTATTCACAGATGTGAACTTAAGAGAAGCCATTATGGAAATGTAGAAGATCTTGGAAAAGAGTTCTTGTTTTATATAACAGATGTAATCAAGATAAATTCACCCACTAACACTTTTGGATGATCACATATGTCATTGATTATTTTTTTGGCCCTCTCATTGAGTTTAAATAGGGGGCTGACAAATAAGAAAACATCATTTTAACATGGTTAAGGATCCACTTCGGGTTCACCATTTTTGATTCCACTCTGGAATTTTGGATGAACTCATTGATTGAAGGTTCAAACATTAAAATTGGTTTCTAATTGTTTTGTTCATAGAACCAGAAACATCCAATGATTCCATGTCAATTTGGACCTACTTTCCAAAGGTTGTTACTCATTAGTTGTGGACTGATGGGGCTTAGAAATTTTCATTGGTCGAGAGGATGGGAGGTTGGACTCATCACACCTTTTTTAGGGAAATTATTTTCTACTATGGGACTTTATTTATAGATTTAAGTTATGTTCATGAATCATTATTACGTTACAAAGTATAAAATGAGCGTTCCTTTAGTCGGACAATCAATGATCGATATGTAGGTAATTCAACGAATCATTTATATGTATTCGAGGTTCTTCATCGATGAATAATCATCTGTATTTGTTAGAGATTCTTAGTTTATAGTATCCTTAAAAATACAAAAAAAGTATCTTGGTCATTATGATGACCATACTGGTTTAGAAGCCACTCAATGGGGCACTTGAAGTTTGTTTTCATTCAGGAGGACATGGATTATTTCAGAGTTGGGATCGTACCTGCTGATGGGCTACCTATGTATCCTTTAAAAGGAGTTAGAACCCACATAGTTCGAGTAAGGGGGTACGATGTTTATGCAAGATTGATGTCTCATGGAAGATTTCATGATTACTTTTACACTCTAAGCTCACGTGAGTCATGCTCAGTGTGAGAAACAAGAGGTATCAGTGAAACCTGAAAATTTTCTCCACAAAAGATGCAATGATGTGGGGCTTATGTGTGAATGACTGCCCAAAATAAATGAGGATTAAGATTTTCTTCAAGGATGAAATCCATGAACATGGTCCATAAAGGTATATATTCTTCATAGAGATTTGGATACACTAATCTTGGGGATTACTCCTAAGGAAGATGCCCATGTTTGGAGGGGACTTATGATTGGGTTTTACTCCTAAAAAGGAGGCCCAGGTTAAATGAATTATGGTTTGGGGCTTACCCCTGATGAAGATTCCCATAATTTTTGGAATTATGACTGGGGAATACTCCTAAAAAGGAGGCCCATGTTAGGGGATCTAGGTCTTACTACTGAAAAGGAGGCCCCTATTTGGGAATTTTAAGACCGGGCTTACTCCTAAGGAGGATGCCCAGATTAGAGGACTTGGGGCTTATTCCTAAAGAGGATGCCCACAGTAATGAGAATTTGGACTGGGGATTACTCCTGAAAAAGAGGCCCATATTTAGGATTCTATCATCTTAAAGGATGAGGTTTAATTAATGATATCTCAATCTTTAGTGACATAAAGATGTGTAAATCACTAGATTTTTAGTGATGTTCCACAGAGTTCCTTTCAGATAAGGAAGCCAATCAAGAAAACATGCCATAAATGGCTATGAAGAGTGTCCTGAAGATTGAATTTATAGTTGGAGAGGTTGAATGGAATAAGAGGGGAGAAATGGGCAGGAAAGGCACCCAAAAAGGTAGGGGCGTGCAAGTCGTGGTAGGCATGTAGGTACTGCATGTGCGCGCAAGTCCTAGTCGCGCAGGTATACCTGCACAGCACATGTGTACTTGGGCAGTTTTCAGCCCTTAGAGTAATATTTGGGTGATTCTTGATCAAATCCGTTAGAATCAGACATAGAGGATTTCCAGAAGATGGCGCGCAAGTTATAGTGAAGAAGTAGGGTGGTGCACAAGTGTGTTCATTTCCCTTATGGGTAAAACATTTAGGAGCGCATGTGTTAGTGAATTCTAATGCTTATACCTTACTCCTCCTGTTTAGACCTTCCATTCTAGGTAAAGAATTACCTTAGAAGTGTTCAAAAGATCTGAAAAAGAGACTTGGGCGTTCAGAGCACTGTATCTGAATTCTGGAAAAATTCCTCCTGAAATGGGGGGCCCACAGGGTCTATTTATAGGCTGGAGAAGAACCCAGGCGGTTATCCTTTAGGGCGCCCAAGTCACTTGCACGACCATTAGGTGGCGTGCAAGTATACATGCGCGACAGTGATGTATCTTGCACGAACCTTGTGCATTTTAAGCCTTGTTCATGCCTTTGTCGATTTTTTATGTTTTCGTTAAAGGATGAATAAATTTGTGGTAAGTCATTTCCCTTCCCATTCTTTTAGACAAGGTGATGAAAAAAGAGCATCAACAGTGAAGTATCATTTTTTACTCATGTTTGTGTATTCAATAAGAAACACCCATATCTTGTATACTAAATAACTAGTGTATGAAACTCTATATATTATATTTAGTGGGTTATATAGCTCAAAATAGTATTCTTTAAATCAAGATAGGCTTAAAAATCTTATTACAAAACTAATCCCATGTTAAGATTCACATATCCTTACAACCTATAATACTACATGATAACCATTGATCAGGGATAACTCAAAAATATAATTTTAGATACTAATTATCTTTTTACATTATGGATCATGTACATCCAGAATGAAATAATGATAATATGGGCACTAATTTTTGTTTAAAATGAGAAATTTTGTATATTTTTAGAAAAATTTAAGAACACACTAATATAACCATATATTAGAACATATATCTCTATTTACAATAAGCTAAATTCTTAGAGTTCAAATAGATATTCTTCACATTTGTGTTCTTTTAAACAAATTACAACACTATATAATTCCTTCTATGTTTATATTTAACCATCTAGTAATACCTCCAGCTAAATTGTTTTAATGGGTAAAATTTATAAAAAATGTAGTTTTAATAAAAATTAGATTACATTAAATCTAAATATCTATAAATATTTATTAATTTTTGTATAATCCATATTTAAATTTGGTTGATCCGGAACCATACATGACACGTAGGACAATAGGCCAATGTACTAATACATGAACCAGAAGCCTCAAATGACCAAAAACCACTAGAGAAAATTATTCACATCATATTTTAGTTACATTTAAAAAGATCCCAAACATCCACTTATACAAGAAAATATTTCCCCATACAGTGATGTTTGGTTTCCAGTACAGATGATAAACTCCATTCCCTCATATTATTCAAATATGATAGCCCTATAATTCTAGGTGCTGCTACTCTAATGCTCCTTCTAGATATGCACTAGTGGTTGAACTGTGCATTAATTTTTTTACACCGCCACTACTCTATCACATTAGAGCACATCGACTACTATGTCTGTTGAAGCTGCAACAACTATCTTCAAGGAACATCATTCTTGTCGACATCCTCCCACAAAATGCATCACAATTCTATCCCACCCCATCCTCTCTCCAAATGATATTTTCTGACCAACGATTTCTAAATGACCATACATATTTATTTATTGATATATATTGAAAATTAAAATTGATTTAAGGGGGAACCTTACATGTCATGAAGGACCTATGTCTAATGGCTTAATACATGACCCCAAAGCCCCAAAATATTTTAAAACACTAGATAAATCCTATTATAGAATATTTTTGGTATAATTAAGATGATCAAAAACATCCATGGATGTAAGATAAAATTTCCCCATACTAAAATTCATGGTTCCTAGATCATAGGGAAGACATCATTCCCTCTAATTATTCGAATATGATAGCTTTGTTATGTTGTTTAACCCTACTATAAAGATCATTCTCGATATGAAAAAGTGGTCGAGGCCTGGATTGGTTTTTACATTTTTAACACCACCAATACTCTGTCTAAAGAAATAAAATTCACTACTATGTTCGTATATATCACAAACACTTTTTTAGATGACCCTCATTCTAATCACTATCCTCCCACTAAATTTTTCCCTAACACAAGTCTACCTTATCCCTTTCCTGGATAAACTTTTATGACCATCGAATGTTGTTGGGTGATGAGAGAACCTCCCCATCACCTAAATTCCAACAAACCACTTTCTCGTAATTTTCCTCCTTCCTAATGCATCATGTTACTATTCTTCTCCACCTTCACCCCAAATTTTATCCACCAACCAATAATCATGATCGAGTGCCAAGCCCACCTATCTCCATTGCCTTACATCCATCTGACTGAGGGAATCACACTATTGTGTATTTCATCCACACAAGGATATTCCTTCTACTAAATAATGAAATTAAAAGAACCCCAAATATTGGGGTTCCACCAAGACAGTATCCTTATCTCTGGTGTATGTTTATAGGGTGCCTTTACCCCAAGGCTAGATCCTAACTACATATTGAGATTATGATTCAAAATCCTTAGATTAAACTCCTTGATCATAATATTAAAAATCATTAACTTAATGACACATAAGATTATTATTTTATGTGATTATATTTTTTACTTGTAGTACTATATATGATATTCATCACTACCATCTTGGAACCTTTCCATTCAAAATTTTCAATTAGATAATCTGTTAACAAAATTCTAATTCAACTCTCTAATTAAGATTTTTCATTACCAATATATCATAAAATGATAATCATTTATTTATTTTACATTTATCTTCTAAAAGTCTAAATATAGTCTTTGATTCCTCTTAAAATTATATTTTTTTAAATATAATTCAATTAGACAACAATTTTTCATTACATAACAACAATTATTTCTTTTATGAGAATACATGAAAAATAAACTTTTAACACTAAAATATTTTGAGGTATTCTATATATTAAAATTGGTATTATAAAAAAACATATTTATTAAAAAATTCCACTGATGTGTGGTGGAACTTAATCCCTTGAATTTTATTATATATCATTAAAAACTCTTTTATCCTATATAAAACATTTTCATTATTATGTCCATTTAAAAAATATTATAGATTTGGATAAAAAATAACAATTTGTATGAAAACCATCTTCATATATTATTCCTGAAAAAGAAATATTTATAAACAAATTCACATATCACTTAATAGATAAAACATAAAGAAGCCTCATCAATATAATGATCTAATGAATAGTTAAAGTAATTCATTATAATTAAATCCTTGATGAGGAAACCATATGATTCATTAAATGAGTTAATTATCCCTAACCATATATTTTCCATTACTTTTCAAAAAATATACATAATAGAAATATTTTTAAAAAAAATATTGATATTAAAATTCTTTCAAAATACAAGAAAATGATTTCTATATCATTATGACCTTATTTTGACCCTCTATGTATTTTTGTGAACACATTTTGATTTTTTGGATAATTCTTTCTCATGTTTGAAGGGTTTTCATGCAAAAAACAATTATTTTCCTTAGAAGATCCATTATTATATTTTATATAAGTTAGTGTAGAATCCTAATGAATACTTTTATTCTACTTCTATAAATAATTTATATGCTTTACCTTCCATATCATTATCATAGAAAATGATATTTTTCCTTTTAAATCTGACATAACAATAAATAACATGTAAAAGAGATTGGGAATATTTTGTGGATCTATCTCATGTGATAAATCAAAATAATCTATCATAACATAGTCATAAGTGATTATAATTTGATTTTTGTGTCTAGATTAAAACTATTTTATGTTCATAGTCTTCCCATGTCATTTTTATACCCAATAAAATTCAGGAAATGTGTCGATATATAAGTTACCACATGTATTTTACATCAAATGCATGATTTCAAAACTCTATATCTATCACGTTATGATTTTTGAATGTTATATACTTTTCATGTAATTTATCACACTAAAATAATAAATTTCATTATGTATCATAAGAATATAAAAACAAGAATAAATATAGATATGTCATGTTAATCCTTTATATTTTTAATTTAATTATCTTTATCTAATTCACCAGCTTTATAAAAATACGATTTATCTTGATTCATTTACTCTAGCACATAAAACATTAATTCTTATTTAATAATAATTCATAACTTCCAATAATAATAATAAAAATAATTTAATTAAGGATTTGTATTACCATAATTTTGATTAACATAAATTTTGATTATATTTATTTTATTTTATTTATAATAAATGTTTTTTAAATTAATAAAAAATTTATAATAATTTTGTAATGAAATTTATTATATGTAATATATGAAAATGTTGTCCCCATTAAACATTATATCTTATCCATTTGTATTCCATGATCCTACCTACACCAAATTTTGTGTATACATTTTTATTACTAAAAATAATTGTATTATTAGTTAGGGAATCATGTTAATGTAATAAAATATTATTCATGGATAATTGATTCAACAACTCCAAATCCAAATCCATCATATATGTATCCCAACTATTGTTATATGGTATCCTAAAATTCTTGGTTTATTATTAAATTTTAACCCTAATCATATACTCATGAAAAACATAATATTAATAACAAGGACAATAAATTTCTTTCCTCACACAATATTGTTCTTCGGAAATCATCTTTGGGAGAATTTTCCCACGTTGATCATTGATATCATGAAATTTTATCTCATTTAATGGAATATAAAACATCTTTTTTTCTAATATTTTTAAATCTCCCAGTCTTAATCATATATTACATTTTGTATTCATTCTTCAAATTATTAATTTTCCTTACCATTTTGTTTTTACCAATTATGAAATTTGAAATATATTATTGTATACCTCTTTCTACAAATCCATATTTGTTTTGCTTAATAAAAAATTAAAATACAATTATATAAGAATATATCAAAATGTATCCTTTTTATAAGCTGAATCAAACCTATTTTTCTAAAGTGTATAAATATTATATAACTAAAATATTTATAACTAAAATTGTGTTACAATAGGTAAATAACCCACACTAATATAGATGGATCCTAGGACCCCATTATAGTGATATATTTGCACCATGGTCTATATAACCATGCATCACTAATCATGGATGACCTAAAGAACTATATAAGTGAAAAATTGATATATATAATTTATATCTATCATTTACATTAATTTTCATTACATATAAATAATTATATATCATGGTTTAACACAACTAAATGTTATTTCATACTCATATAATAATTCCCTCTATGCATGGTATGACACTTATAACATGTTTTTTTAAATAAAACAAAATCATGTATTGAATCATAATAAAACACATATATTATTAGATAATAAATCTAATAATTTAATAAATTAATGAAAATTTTATAAATCCATATTTGAATTAAAACTTTATGAATATTTTATAAGTAAACAACTATAAAAATCAAATAATTTGATGTTCAAAAATGTATCTTGGGGTATTTGTTGTTAATTAGGCTTGTTGATAAGAAGAATATAAATATAATTAATGAAAATGGTTTTATGATTCACTAAAATATGTGGGTAAAATAGAATTATTGAAATTATTCTTTCATTTAACATCCTAAGTGGATAGTATTAAAGGGAGATATAGGTAATGATGATGATTTTGTGATCTTTTCTTCATGTTTATGACAAGTGATGAGGATAAATAATCCTTATATTTAAATATTTTAAGGAAATATCTGAGAATGGAATTGATTATTTCTGGACTATTCTGGAAATTTCTAAAAATATATATTTAAATTAATAAAGTAGGTTCATGGGGTAGGAGAATCTAGATACAGTTGTAGATTACCCATCCTTAGAATACTTATTTATCAATTTCATAATATTTATGGGAAAATATCCTAGGATGCTGGATGGTGTATGTATGTAACATTGATGTCAGTGAGGATTACATAAGTTACTACAATTTGATTTCACATGTTACAAAGTACCTAATAGAATAAATAGATTAGTTTGATATTATTTTATTAATTCCTTTTATATTTTATATTCTATCCAAGATGATTTGAAGTGATTGAGAATGGATGGAGTCAAATTGAAGAATCCATAAATCCACTTTGAATATGTCTTTAAGTTGGTTCATTAGTTGAAAACTTTAAACATACTAAATTGTATGAGTTTTTCTACAGATTTTATCACCATTCCCAATAATATGACTTGGGTGGATTTGTTTACCAGTATCAAACTTTTCAAAACCATAATACTTTAATGTTTCATAATGTGAATCATGTATGACTTTAGGATAGAGAATAAATCCCCATTGTAAGAAATTATCTTTTGAATTTTAAATATCATATGAATTACCGTATAAGTGTATTAATTGGTAAATCTATAATAAATGTTTTAAAATATCTTGAGACTACAAGACTTTAGGTTTATGCCTTTGAGCTGCCTGGCTATATCACTTCAAGGCCAACGTTTGACTTAATCATATAAATCTGGATGAGTGTAAGACTTAAAAATATAAATATATATTAAATATATAACTTAGATCGAAAATAAAATTTAAATAGAATGGGGATTTAGTTTCCTTTGATGTCAAGTCACCTACAAGGATTATTGTATGAATTTATTTATGGGATACATTTGTGTTCCAACTGGATGAATAACTGAGATTACAAATTTAATTATCTCTAGAGGAAATGTAATTATGATGATGAAATATGTCTTACTATGTATCCTAATCATCATTAATCCTAATTAGGCAACTATTTAATCTTATTTTAAGAAAAAATGAGATCAAGAAATAAATATCTGGTAGATGAGACACTTGATAAAGAATATAGAATATCACGTGTAATCAAAAATTTTGTTGAAGTAATTCAATCATTCTGAAAAAAATTTATCTAAGGTATATATCCTTTAAATTAGTGTTAATATGATTATTTAAGAAGAATATTAGTTTCTCTTTTTGAGTATATAGTCCAGATAATATCAATACGGGTTTATTGGGAAGCACACATGCTAAAAGAGTTGTCCCATGTCTTAAAGTGATGTGTTGTATATAAAAATATACAATTTTATATAGATTTACGTGAGGATATTGTCATGTTCATTTTTAGAAAAAACTTAATACATGAATATAAAGGAATAAATTAAAAATATATTTTTCTATTTATTCTGTATTTATTAAGGTTATTTTTTGAGTACCCCTTAACTTGAAAAAGGTTTCATAAAAAAATATGTGACCCTAAAAATGGTTATTTTATAAATATGTTTTCATCTAGATAAAAACAAACACCTAATATTCTATTGATGTATTTTGGAATTAAAAAACAACATTTAATATACTCAAATGTGACATTGAGAATACAAGTGTGTAATAAATAAAAAAATTGGAGGATTTTTTGTTACTGTGGTAATAAGGTAGAAAGTTAGAGTTCTAAGATAAGTTGAGGATACTCTCAAAGGACATGAATAATAACTAGGATTGGTTGATACAAGAAATATTGAGGATAAATAATGTAGTTGACCATGTGATGAGTTTATGAAATTAATGGGTTTCAAATAATTAATAGAAGAAGAAAACACTCAGTGTACTACCATATACCACTATCTAGATATATTTTGGGTGAAATAATGAAGTCTGCAATAGATTACATGTTATATGATGTATTATGTAATATTTATAAACGGATGAAGACTTCGATTTTAGGAAATATTTATATTTTTTTGGATTTACTGAAATATTGTCAATCAGTTCTTACTGACTTCAATAGTAAAGAGTTTGAAAAATAACTATCACGATAATAGTATAAAGATTCATTAGGATACAAAAGATGGATTTCATTCATTGTATTTCAGACCGACAACAATGTAATATGTTCTATGTGGGTTATTATAGAATCGTCACATATATCAAATTATTATTGATAATATGAAAATAGGGGTCAATTTGTTACATGGACTTCCAATTAATGGGAAGGATTAAGATTTTGAAGAGTCCAAACCCTAAACATATTCATGTTACATTTACTTCTTTTTCTACATTGCACAAAATATTATGGTAGATTAGAAAACATAATATCTAATAGTCTTAACTAGTATTAGAGTTTAAAATCCTAAGGGGTTTTAAATGTTTAAATGAATAAATATTAATTTTTAACATTGGTCCCCACCAGATTCACCCCATTTCTCAGGTACATATGCACTATCCATTTGACGTTTAATTAGTATTAATGAATCGTTTAACTATGATTAAATATAGTGTTCTATGAAAATGTATATCATTGAACATAATATCTATTATTGTTTTGGAAAATTTATTCATGTTTTTTCTTGAAATACATGAAGTTCATATTTGAGATTGATGTGACCGAGAAGAATCTCTATTCTCTCCATTCATAATGGATTTGGATTTCATATAAATGACTGTGATATAAATTAAGAAAACTGAGACTCTCAAGATATGATTAATATAAATTAATAAAGTATAAGAATCACAAATTGATTTTATTCATATATATATTTCTTCTTATAATTTTATTAGTTATAATTCCCTAAAAGAATAAAGTATAATATGTGCAATTGATTTAATTCAATAAACTAAAATCATGTTTCATTAGTTTTATAACATTTCAATAATTTTATCATTTAATTTTTGAAAATATATATTTATATTGATCAATGTATTATGTGGTTAAAAATCACAGTCAGAAGTAGAGGCTCAAGAATTTCAAGATGCATTAACTTTGAAGATTAACTATTGTAACCATCATACAATGGTATTGAATTTTAAAGAAAGAAATTTCCCTATTTCCTAGAATTATTATCTAATGATATTGAATAATTTAATTGAGATTCATGTGATAATGATGTTCTAATTATTTTATTAAACATGTGTTCTATACATTGGATAAAAATTACAATGTATCTATTGATGTCATGTGTTCTCAAATAAAGGATAAAGGGAAAAAAGTGTGAAAGTTTTTGGATATCTTTGGTTGGGAAAAGAAAATTACATGACCATCAAAAGAATAATTTAAATAATGTATGATAAAATTGGTTGAATTTAATTGAGGATAAAAAATTATACACTCAATATGATGATCCTAGAGTAATAAGTAAAATTGAAAAATATAAATGCTATAAAAACTCGGTATTGAAAATATAATGGGATGAAAAGTGTTCCCACTCAAGTATTTGATTAGTATTTCCACTAAAAATGGGTAAATAAAAATTTATAGAGATATTCATATTAATTGTAAAATCCTCCAACTGATGATCATATAAATATGTTACTCACATTCCAGTAAAATAAATTAATATTGAATCTTATTTTTCTATAAATAAAAGACTAACGTAAATTTATATTCAAAGTAGAAGGGAACAAATTTTATATTACCCACTAAATAATTATGGGTGGATTATTTAATGTATTAAGAAAATATCCCCCATAAAAGTATACAAAAAGAATAAGGATTCAGTTCAAAATAAACAGTAATGAAAAATCAAGATAAATCAAATGTTCTAGAAAAGGAAGGAGATTTATAGAGATATATTGGTGTCATAAATAATTTGGGAATATGGAATGGATTTCTAGAAAAATATTTCATTAGGTATAAGTTATATAATTCTTGGTCATAGGGTAATAAAATATTTTCTTATAAGGTACCCTGATAAAAACAAATTGGTCTTACAGAATAATAAATTTTAATGCTTGAAGAACTAATTAAAATGTATTGAAAATTTATGTATGTTCTGTTGAATTAGTGGTCAACACTATGATTAATCATCGTACATTCATTCTTGTAATCATTCATATAATGAATAGTTTAAATAACAACAACCTATTGAGGTAAAATTATATTAGGAAATAAATTATTGCTTGGGAAAGAACCTAGTAAGCATGATGTTTGAATCATGTGCTGACAATAAGTCAAGGAGTAATTTACGGAATGGTGTCAATCCCAAAGTAACTAAATACTTCACTTATTGTAAAAGAGGAAAAACTATGGACTATTACAATATGTTCATTAATATTTATAGATAATGGATGATGATGAAATCTATAAGGTAATCTGTCAAATATAGTTTTAGTAGGATTGGATTAGTGGTTGATTTCACATTTGATGTGGTTGAGAGTATACACATAATTTTTAGATTAAAAGGTGAATAATGTGTTTGTGGAATGTTCAAGAAGATAGTACATGTTTTTTTCTACTATATAAATCTTATATCAATAGATACTACAAAAAAATAGAAGAGAAGAAATGTATCATACTATTAACAATGTTTTCGTAATGAATGATAACAAAACCTAGAATAAAAATAAGTTTATAAATAAATTGTATCGAACCATATGGCCAAATCAGTTACAAATCAAAATGAATCTGAAGAAAACTGAAAAGAATAAAAATACTGTATTTACTATAACTATTTAGCCTACTCAAGCTATGAGGGAATATAAAATCGTGATTTATGTGATGCCAAACAAAAATAAGATTTTGGAAGTAAAAAATAAAATAATTATGAAGAGGATTATGAATTTTACACCTTTAAATAAAAGTATTACTTATATTGAGAGATAATTGTAATCTCTATTTCTTATGTTATGGTGCTATTGTAACCAACCATATTCCTAATATAATTGATTTTTTGATCTAAAATATTAAATTTATTATAATGATTAATGGGTAACAATCATTGATGTGGAACTTACAAAAGAAGTGAATTTATTAATGATCTATTCTTCTATGTTAAATAATGAAATTTTTATATCACCTCAATATTTGATGGTTAGGTTTTTTATTTCACTTTATAAAATTTGTTTTGATTTTAATTAATTTTTTTATCTTAGTGGAGTGATTATCTGGAAAAAAAAGGGAAGTAACGAAACTGAAACTTTAATTTTATGATGCATTTACTCAAGTGAGTAAATTTTCCTAAAACTAGATGTTAATATATATATAGACAACATTAAATAAATTTGGTCTGGATGTGGATCCAAATATTTGTCTGGATAATGGATAACATTGTTTTCACAATTAATAATTATTTTTTTTATAAAGGTTTATCCCATGTTGACATATATATTGATACATTGTGGTGTATTTCCAATGGGGAGAGTAAATTTCATATATTTATAAGAAAAATATGAGAATTAGAATGTTCTCCCTTACCGATGGGAATATCATCAAGGGGGAGAAGAAAAAAAATCCCCTTTTTAATTATTGTATATTAGTGGGAGAATAATTGCATTGACTAATAAGATATATTTTTAATTGAACAAAAACAAAATGGGGGAGATTGAATTACTCAAATGTGATTTTTTATTTTTTTTCAAATATTCACATTTTCAATAAGCTTGTTGTTGTAATTAATGAAATGGAGTATATTATTCCCTATATATATAGGTAAAGGATATATTTATATGTGATTATTATCTTAAGGGGTATGGATAGATAGATTCCATGATATATTAATATAAATATGATGATTTCATAATATAATCTTCATATATATGATAATTTTTTCAAATAGTTATTCTTTTTATTTAATAATTTTATGGAAACTTCTCAGAAATGATATGTTAGAATTTGATCTATTCAGAATAATTTTTCAAATATATATTTATCTGATGAAAATAATTCCAACATGTTCAAGGAATCTATCTTTAATTATAGGGTCATAAATAATGAAATAAAACATAATATATTTATTGAAATTATTCGATTAATATTCGTGGATGGTGGCTGATATATGTTTGGAACTCTAAAGGGAGTGAATTTTGTTTAATATACTAAAATCTTCATTCATGGGCTTCAATGGTCCATGGAGACCTGATGAATTTTTTTTAATTATTTTAATAATTGTAATATTTATTTGAAGTTAATTCATGATGATTTTATGTGTTTTGTAGGTAATGAGTTGCATTAAAGAAGACATAACACATTTTAATGAAATTTACAAATAAAAGTTTTTGCATGAAAATTTTGAAAAACATGGAGAATAAAAATTTTCAATTTGTTCATAAGACTTTACATGGTTTTTTGACATGGGTATATGTGTTTAATAGAATAATACATTTAATAACCAAAATAATTGAATATCTCAAAAAAATATGATCAAAATTCCATCAAGTATTTCAATTAATAACTCTTCTAGATTATATGATTTCCTTAAAAATCGTATGTAGTTTATTAAAATTACTACAAACATGTAAGTAGAATGAGACTATAGGACTTTGTTCATATAACATTGATCATTCGGATCATACGACTTTAATACCATCAAGATAATTTATTATATTACTTTGGATGAGCATAATATTTCGTTGTACGACTCTATCATGAATATAAAAATTTGTTATAGGTTAAAAATTAGAGACCATATGACCTTAAATTCATATAATACAGAGTCACCCCTAAGGATGATTGTGTGACTTAATTCTTATGAAATATTTGAGTTCCAATTTGGTTGTAAATAAACTACCCAAAATTAAAAATTATTTGTGGAAATATTATTTTGATGTTTGAAGATGTTCAATTAAGTATCTATAACATTATACAGCTTAATTATGCAATGATACAAGCTTATTTTGAGAATACACAAATGATATCATGATAATAATTTCATATGAATGAGAAATATAATAAAAAATATAAAACATATTGGGTTATATATAATAATTAAGATTAGTTCCATTATTCTTATTTGTATTTTATAATGTTTATATTAATATAATTTGATCTGAGAGGATTTGAGTGCTAGGGGATATGTTTTCTTTGTGAATACTGACTCAATTCATGGTTTTTTCTAGTTTCATGGGAATCAGTCATTCCATATGTGTTGTCTAACCCTGTAAGGGGTTGGGCTATATATTGGTCAAAAATATTTAGAGATTGAATTTTAGATCCCGTGGTGTCCCATTTCAGAAAAAAAATATTATCTGAATGATATAAAAGATTCAAAGTAAAATACATTGGACCTTGTAAGGTTTATTTATTAACGTTATTTTACTAATATTACTTATATTGAAAAATAATGCATGAAATATTTTTCTAACAAAAAATAATATAATTTATATTGACTATGTCAACTAAAAACCAAAAAATAACACATGATATTCCATTTGTAGTTTTTGGAAGGGAATAAAGAAAATTAATGTATTGTATGTTGGATTGAGATTATTGATAAGGAAGGAAAATAATAAATTCACGTAAGACACTATTTTTTATAATTAGGTTTCAAGTGAGAGTGATGGGAGAAGTAGAGACTCTCAATGAAAATGAATAATAATAAGGATAATCCACTATAATATTTAGATTATTATAATAATAGAACATAGCTTATGATGAAATAATGAATCTACTTTTTTAATAAGGTAAAAAAGAAGAAGAATTTTTTGGCCTTGAATTTTACTCTTAGGTAGATATAGATTTGGTAGAATCAATAAGTGAGTAAAATAGCTCCTGTTGCAAGATGTTTTCTTAACAATCATTCAGAATTTGAAAACTATGAGGTGTGTGAGTAGATCTATTCATTAGATGTAGTGAAATTTTATACATCCACATTGATTGAAATCATGATTAATTTGATTCAAAGAATAACTAGTGTGATTCATGTATGAATAAATCATGGGATGGTGTAAATAGTTTTCAAGAACAATTTTACAAACCCAAACTAATTTAATATGATATGTTTTGGTTAGGATAAAACAAAACAAAACTCCACTAGTAGTTAATAAGAATATTTTAGTTGAGCATACAAAACATGGACATTCCATGAATGGTAAGCTTTTGGATTCTAATGAGGTTCCAAACATTGGAAAAACAAATGTGTCATTTAGTACTTCATGAAAATTTTATATAAAAAAATATTATGTTAAACAAAAAATGTAAAATAATCTTAATATACCTTAAATGATCAATTATAATGGAGTTTAATTGTTTTAAAAAAATAATTTGGAATTTAGAAAAATTGGCATGTGCCTGATTCACCCCCCCCCCGTAAAGTGTGGTTTCATAGTCCACAGGTACATTAGAAATGAATCACTTCCTATATATATTACATAGAATAAATAAATATGAGAATTTAAAATTTAATCAATATGAATTTTTTCAAATTATTATTTTATGTAAAATTTAATATAAACTACTTTATAATTCCAAATATGTGATATTTTTGGGAACATTAATAACCATATAATCAATTCATTTTTTAATCATTACATAATCAAGTTATCATATATTTAACATTAATTAAATAATTTCTCAAATCAATCAAAACTAATTCAAGTATAGTTTAAATAAATTGCATAAATAAAGAGTTTAATTTGAAAATTTCAATTTTTAATATATGCTATTATATTTTCCTTATTTCGTAATTCAAAAAAACAATATAGTTAAACATATAAAACTATATATTAAACCTTGAAAATATATAGAAAAACATTTTTTATATTGTTTAAATCGTCCCTTGGATATCACATAGCCCTTCAAGTCTGTGTTTTGGATGCATTTTATAAAATTTAACCATAGAATTCAAAAAAATAGCAAAACCATGGTTGATTTTTTATGACAAAGTGACATATGTTCCCTATACTGTCTAGTATTTCATAAATAATCTAAGATTATATTTAGTATAATTAATTTTAGAAAATTCCATTAAATTTCACACTTCTTAATCCATCATATGGAATTACCTAATGACATCATGGTTGACTTAGAGAACTAATATTATTATACTAACAAGTATTTTATCAATAAACCAAAACATTACATAATCATCTTACTATTTTATATTTTTTTCAATATTTTAAATGAAAATTTTTATAAATAATTATCTGGTTGAATAAGATTGTTAAATCTATGGCCATGTTTCTTACAAATAATATTTATGTTGAAGAATTTCAGCAACAATGACTATTTTAAATAAAACACTTCATGGTTCTGGAATATCATACTTCCAATGTTTCTTTATCTATATTAAAACACTATAAAATGTTATGTAATTAGATAAAACACCATTAATGATTTTTTATAAGGGATAAAACATTATTAAATATAAAAAATAAATAATAACCAATTTAGTCATTATGAATTTTCTAATAATTTTTACTAAATAAAATAATATTAGAAAATATACATTTTCCTTAATGATCTGAATTTTACAAGATACTCCAGATGAGATCTATATAGATCTGTAAGAAGTAACTAGTAAAATCATTAAAATTTTAATATCCAATGGATTTATGATTCTAATAACACATATAATGGACTTATATCAAAACAAATCTTATAAGAATCTATTGATAATTTCATGAAGACAATGAGACAAAAAAGTGAATCAATTTATGGATTTTTCACTGTAATAAAATCACTATATCTAATGTGTCTAAATAAAAAACAATGAAACTATTTATATATACATCCATAGACACTAATTGAATTTAAAATGTTTATCCAATGATAAATAATTAAATGGAAACATTTAATAATTTTTATCCCAAAAATCACTATTTGAGGAAAAGAGTAATGTGAATTAATATTTATAATATTTAATGAGTAAGGAATAATAATGAATAATTGTAGTTGGGGATTGGATTAGAAGTAAGCACCCTGTAATCCTACATGAAAACTGGGGTTCAAAACCCATTGGGTGTAGGATAGTCATAGTACTGTAGTTGTACTATAGTAGTAGTGGAATTGTAGCAGCTGCGGGTACTATAGAGGCGATAAGACGGTGTAGTAGTGGTGGGTACTGTGTGATAATATAGCAGGTATGAAATATCGCAGTATTAATCATAGAATAGGCTTTGGGAAAAACATTTGGGCCTACGGGCCACGAAATAGGAAACATTCCAACTCGACATTTGGGAAACATAATGGATCTCCTTCTAATATTTTAAAAGAGGTATTTGCTTTGATTTAATAATATAAATGAGGCTTCAGTCCCAAAAAATTAATAATGATGAAAAAAATGTATTTTTATAGTTAGTTAGGTATATTATAAAATACAATTTTCACATCTATTTAATCTCAATGTTATTTTTGCATCACATTTAACATTATGAATTTTGATGGAGAATCTCAACCATATTATAGTCTACCTTTTATATTAGAGGAATAACCTAGTCCTCCATCCAATGTGATTTGTAGTATAACAGATGAAAATAATAATCTTTTATATAGATATAACATGATTAAAATGACTTTAATATTTTGTGGAAAATAATTAACCAAATTAAATTGATAAATAAAAATGTAAACGAATAAATAAATAAATACAAAATAGATAACAATACCTAAATAATGAATCTCAATCAATCTTTCTGAATGATAACAGCAACAATGTGTAGTAGTTTAAATATATCAAAAACTAATTTTGAACTATTGTAGTGTGTAATGAATTCATGGTAGAATGTTTGATGTTTCTTCTTATTTTATTTATAAATAAAACATAACAATGGTTTCATTATTTTATTTCCAAAACATATAGTTTGAAAAAAGATTTTAATGGTAATGTTATTGTGGTTTTCATATTTTAATTTACGGATCTATGTGTTATGTAATATTTTCATCCCATGTACACATTTAATTTAGGATTGTATATATGGCTCTATTAAATGGGAAAACATAGTAGATAAATATACATTAAATTTTTTTACATCTATACACAATAATATACTCTTAAATTAATGTTATCCATTTTTTGTTTTGGAAAAGTGATCATGCCTTGTGTATATGTTTATATTTGAAAATGAATTACTTTTTAAATGTAATATATGTTAATACTGTTTATAACTGTTTTCATTCATTTTCAATGTTCTATGTTAATACTCAAAGATGTGTTGGTGTCATGACACTATCACTTCTGAATACATGTTAATAATATTGTATAAGTTTTTTGTATGTATTAACCGTCATAAAATTCATTAATAACTTCACTATTATGGTCCTAATACAACAATAATTTGGGAATTCATTTTTTATTGGATTAAAAAAATACAAGTCAATGCTTATATATTTTCATTTATACTATATTAGGTTAATTATTCATGCATGGATAGATTGAATTTTTATCATCATTATGAATATTTATTTTTCAAATATATTACAAATAAATTTAAATGTTTTAGTGTTTAAATATATATATTTTCAGTCAAAAAATATAATAAAAATGATTTAATTATTTGAAAATGATTTAAATAATAATAAAAAATAATATTAAATTAAACAAAATTGTAACAATAATAATGGACTGTGGAGAAGATAGAATTATAAACTAAACATTTTGTTAACAATAATAAAACTTCGATTATTATTGAATCCATATTCGGATTCAAATAATTAATTGTTATCTATATTATTAATTATATTCCATTATATAATTTTTATAATATATATAAAAAATTAATGGATCATTTTTATCGTTGTTATAAGAAATTATATTTCAGAGAATGAATCCAACACATTTAATGAGTTATAAATAATTCAACTTAAGTCACATCATAATGATTAAATATTATTTTTGAAAACATTATATGTATAATTAAAATCCTCAAATAATCATCTTATGATGATAAAATTGAATATGATAGCTTATAATAAGAGGTTAACTTTTCCTAACAAAACATATTTTCTATAATAAAATAAATCATGGTGAAATAACCTTACTGTATTTTTTACACTAGATTAAACCATAATGTGGTTTATAACATCAAGTCACTTTTTTTCTATTTAGTATTTTTTTAACATTCCTAAATTTTTATAATTAATGTTAGCTGGAAGTGTACAAACATGATAAGAATTTAGTGAGCATGAAATATTTATAAAATTTTTGTTTAAAACAAAACCTAATTTGAGGATGTTTTCCATTTCATGTTTTTTACTGAATTACATCATGTAATTTATCATTTAGTATATTCTATCACTGAGAGGGGGAGGGGAGAATTAGTGATTCTATTTTTATTTTATGATTACTTTTAATTGAAACAACCTTCACCTCTGGTTAAAGATTCAATTCCATGCAGAAAACAAAACAAATACACATCCATAGGAACACATGTATATATATGGTTCACTATTCAATACGAATAGATAAATCAATTATATGTTTTGGGGACAATCCAATAAAAAAATCCATTAGAAAAAAATCCATGGATTTCAATGAGTAGGATGTTCCTTTTCACTTGTGTAACACATTGAATATAATCCAAAAGTACATGTGCAACCTCTTAGTAAAAATATGGTTATATAATTGTTATGTAACAACTCATGTTTCATATGATTCTTTTCAATTCAACAAATTTATTCAATTGAAATGAAGTTCATAAATTATTTACCTAGAAGAAAAATAACATATTCATGGACTTTGTTATAAAAAACTCAGTCTGATTTTTTGGGATCCAATTTTCCTAGTCTGATTCCTTTATGTTTTATTTTCCCTTATACAATTCATTGTTTAAAATTTTTAGATAGAATACAACAAAAATAATTCAGAACAACTTAAAATCAGAATACAATATGTTCTCAAGCTAAGAAATTCTTTATGGAAATATGTAAGCTCATTAATCTATCCTGATACAATGATAATCCGAATACAATGTTGACAAAATAAAATAATATGATCTGGTGAGTATGATGAATTCTGAGTACGATGATTAGCCGAATACAACAGTACAATTATTTCTTCTCCCCCATCAAAATTTTATCAATACAAAACAAAATTTTATCAATTGCAATCACTATAAACTCAGAGCCTCTCTCTCTATTACAGGGAAAAGGAAATGTTCTTAGAAAGTATATTGTAATTCTACATTTATAGGTTACCATCAAATGGTTTGGGTATGAATCCCAAAAAAATTACCACTCACACAAATTCACCCACATTTCAACTTCCCATAAAATCTCAAAGGCATTTTGAATTCATCAATTATTCTCTAAACATATTTATTATTCTTAAAACATAATGTCATTGTTATTAATTTCAATTGAATTGTAATTATTATTTCAATTCTTGAGCCTAATTATTCTCAATATTGTTTCTCCAATAAAAATCACTATTTCAATTGAAAATAATTTTACAAGGAAATGGATTCAATTTTGATTCACTGAATAGGATTCTATAAATTTATTTGAATCAAAATTATTCATTTGAATGTATAGATCCTCTTAATAATTCATTTAGCAATCACATTCTCTTTTCCTTTCTCATTACCCACTTGAGATTCAAAACTTCATTAAAAATATTATTATTATATCATGACTTTACAATGTTAAATTTAGTCAAAAAATAGCTTTTGTATCATCAGTCGTGGATTGGAATTTATCATAACATTATATTCATTAAAACTGCTTTATTTTATTCCAAACCTATGTATGATCGTTTCAGAATACAATTTCTCAAGATATGATCATCCGTCGTATGATCATTGAGGAAACAATTTATAGATTGATGATAACAATAATATATTCAATGTTTTATTTGTTTTATTTACGTTTCTCATGTTGTTCTTAATTGTATTAATAAATTTTAGTTTTAAATAAATTATTTAGTATGTATATCAGTTTATGTTTTTAATATGCATTTTTTTCACGCTATGTCCAATGCCACCACTTTACTCCTCTACCATGCGACCATTTGGTAATATAGTGGCACCATAACAACCCATTACTTTTGCACTATATCCCCTTTACAGTGTCATCATAATTTCAGCTGCTATAACTCCTGCTACTGATTCTTTCTTTATGGTGGAACAATGAATCTTGAAACTGTCAATTCAGATTCACAGTCTCACTGTTTCAATTTTTTTAACGGTAATAGGGTAACTCTCTCACAGTATCAATCCCCATCACTATAAATTCTGCTTATACTATGTCATATTAAAATAGTATCCTCTCACACTAATCTCTATCTTCACCTGCTATAACCCAATATCCATCTTACTCTACCATTCTCATAACTGGGTTCCTCTTTCTCTCAGTTTCACAAAAACCAAAAACACTAGCCATCATGAATCACCACACTGTTTATGTCTGCATCCCATCAAACCATCACTATCATGGAAATGATTCATCCTCATCCCAGCCACCGTAACCAGCTTCCACTATCATTTCGTCCACTCCTCACCATCTAGACAACATTACTGCAACACATCATCACAAACACCAAAATTAGACCTGAATCAAGCCCCCAAAAAAATTCAGTTTCAAAGTCCAATTCCAACGCCGTGCAGATATCGAAGAAAAAACACAATAACCAAAAAATATAAATCCGATTAATCTTTTGATTTCCAAAACACATGTTCATGAAGAGGAGGTGTCATTGAACTATCACATCACTATGAATCTAGAGAAGGACCGCCCGCGACCTCAAACTTCACCTAACCAACACCCGAGACCAGTTCACCATTGTTGGAGAGGACGAGCTATTTGGTAGGGGATTTGTGCCGTCGTCGATGCTTCGATCTAACAGGATTGAAGGATGAGTCATCACTCCTGAAGGATGTTGTTCCACCAACACTGTGTGGGAGTTTGAGCCATGCCGCCACTTCTCCTTCCTTGAGAAGGATCTGAAGACCCCCCTGTGTGCTGAATTGGGGGGGGATAAAAGAATATTAAGAAACGAAAAACAAAATAAATAATAATATAAAAAAAATTAATAGTTAGAAAATTATATTTTAATAATAAATAACAATTATAATATTAATAAAAAGATATGTTATAGAATAAAATATAAGAAAACTAATAATAATTTTTAAAATTTTAATATAAACAACAATAATTTATAAATAAAATTACGTTTTAAAAAAAATAAATATATTGAGAATTTGATTATAATTTAATTTCAACCAAATAAATATAATAATTAAATAAATAAATTAATTCATATTAATCTAATATAAGAATTTAATAAACATATTTCAACTATATGTTAATAATACTAACTTTAATTAAATAATCAAATAACTAAAATAAAAATTAAAACTCAATAATTTAATAATAAATTAATTACTATAATAATAATATTTAATTAAGTAAATAACGTTTATCAAAGGAAGTATTTATCAATTATATAATTTTTTATAAGTAATATAACTTTTATTTATAATATTTTTTTACTCTTTTATTTAACATTCATTTGAGTTTTAATTGTTTTTTTTGTTTTATATTAGGATGGTTCATGAAAGAGTCGGTAACATGTCTGGGTTCACTCAACAATCTAACCAGGAGTTGGTCACATGGGAAAACATAAAAAATCAGGTCATTTATCAATAAATGCATGTGTGCGGTGTATAAGTGAAGGTCATACAAAGTCACTGGAAAATAGGGGCGGCGTATAGATCATGAGAGCATGATTTTAAAATAGAGCAAGCAACAGAATGAGTGGGGAAATTCATTCGATTCATTCGATCATTCACTTCCTTCGAATATGGATGGACATCTTGTGGCAATTCATGGATTGATTTTTAGAGAACCACTCCCTAGATATCCAAGGACCAGAAGTAGTAATTCAAGATTGAAGAGGGATATCTCTTCCTCTATTTTAAAAAAAAATCTGTTCTTATAATACAATTATTTCCCTTTATGTAATAGAGATAATGTTAAGCTAAATATTCTAGTTCAAGGATAAATTGGACATCTACTGGTTATCTTTAAATTCTTATTTTTCACTTAATCATTTCAATGAATTCAAAATTGATTGTAGAGATCTATACTGAATTCATTCAATTGATTTTTACCACAAGAACTCAATTTCAAAAATACACAATGAATCAGCTAGATTGGTCAGAAATACATCTTTCAGAAAAATAAATATAATAAAATTACATTAATTTAGGACTTACGGTGAGTTCGTGCTATTGTCATTTTCAAATCAAACTTTTCAGAGTTGATTTATTTTGGAGTAGGGAACTCTAATATTGTTCACTATTTGTGGCTTAATTTCTAGTGAGTGATGTAATTCATTCTCTTTATGGTGGTACACTGCAATATCCTTTAAGTGAATTGGAATAATTATAAAAATAGTCGAATGTAAATTTCCCCAAGAGTTTTTCTTGATTGTTCATTTATAAACTTTCTATATCTCTATTTCTCTATGTTTTCAACTATTTCTTGCGTAAATTTAGTTTAGATACAAGATTTTAAATCTTTAGTCACTTTACATCTTAATAAAAACACCATAAAAAACTATCTACCAAACTGCTGACAACAGCGGAGACATTTAGAAATGTTTCTGAAATGTTTTGGTCAAAATTTTCCTTCCCTATAGGTTCGACTCTACTTGACACATATACAGTAGTACTTAGATTATAATTTTTAAACATTTACTAAATTCAATGATATTCGCATTATAATTTTGGCATCATTTCCAATGAAGGGATGCGCTGAGAGTCCATAGATATAATAAAAAGTAAAAATAGATTAATAAAAAAAATTAAAAAAAGTCATATTAAAAAAAACAATGAATTTGAATATACTATTTTTTTACATTAAAAAAATCTGCATCAGTATGTATCTTTTTGTGTTTAATCTCACCTATTTTTAGTTTTAAAAAAATTTAAGCTAATGAGATCTTGATCAAACGAGGCCTCATTATGTTTGTTGTGACCGTTATAGACTGACTACCTGGAAGTGTGTCTATAAACAGCCACAACAGGATGTTTTTATTGAGGAAAATGAACAATATGACTATATTCATGAATTCTTATATAAGAATGAATTAATTGAATCCGAATTAAATACTTGGGATGACGCTTGGACTACTCATTTAAATAAAACATATTCAATTCAAACTAAATAAACTAAAGAGAAAGATCAAATAATGAAATGTTTTGAAAAAAATTCTCTTGTAATTACAGAATAGGTTCATGGAATAAGAATAATTTGAATAAAATGAAAAACCAAATGCTTATAAATGACTTTAAAATAAAATTGAAGATGAAACTGAATCAGAAACTTGGAAAAATACCATTTACTATGAATAATTTGAAACTGTTGAACCAATTCTTAAAATAAAAAACTAATTTAAAAACACAACAATGTAAATCCAAAATATGTAATTAATGGAGTTGAGTGGAAATTTTGAAATTGATTTGAAAAAGATTGAAAAAGATGGCCCAGTTCTTTTTATAATTCATAAATTGGAAAAAAAATCATTGTTTTAGGAGTTTTTAGAAGGATGTCAATCGGGTAGAAGAGATATTTGAGAATGAAAATTTTAATGTTAATGACTCTTCAACCAAAATTTCTGATATTGTGAAAAATGAGTCTGAATATAATATTGCGATCACATTAGAAGATAACATTATGTTGTAAATCACATAATCTAAAATCATTGAACCTCAATTAAAAACTTCTCATCCATGATTTGAACTTGTACACTTAATAATTTCTAAATTGTTGTTGGATGATGAAGATGAGGTAATGATATTTGAAGAAAGACTAACTGATGAGTTTTCACTTCCAAATTCTCATATTAATCAGTTCTCTGAAACATTGTGTACTATAATGAAATGTTGTGTTGTAGTTTCTGGGTAAAATAGTTTGAATTCAAACAATCTGGAATTTCAATTTATTAATACAGAATTGAACATTGCTCCCGCTGATTTTAATTTTTTGGAACACACTATAGACCTTGTTTTTGGAAATGAGCCTTTTGAACTTGAACATGAAGAAGATCTTGAGCTCACACTTGATGTAGGAAGAATTGTTCTGTTTTAAGTACTAGATGTTCAGTGTGAGTTAATAGATGAGGATCTTTTGGAAGAGATTTACAACATTGTTGGACTGGAATTTGTTTGAGAAAAAATAAATTCTCTTCCATGTCTTTCACTTTCATCCTCTACTGTGAAGGGTGTTGATCCTTCTCATTATACTGATAGTAGTCTAGATGGGTAATCACACTTGATTTCCATTGTACATGATTCTGTTCAGTACTCTATTGAATCCCCTCTTGATCCTACTATTCAGCACTCACCCTGGAGCACCCTTGAATTTGAATATGTTAATGATGAATATGGAAGAGACAACCATGAGAATAAATTCATATACATTGAATCACCTAGTTATGTTTTGTCCCATCAAGTGAATTAAAAACTTGATAAATATGAACATAATATTGAAGTTTATAGCACTCTGATTACTACTATCAAGGGGTGTATCATAGTGGTTATTTTAGGCTATGAGAGTTTAGTTTCTATTTTTTTAAGTATTGATGCCCAGATAATTCATTGTTTTGTTTAAAAAATCAGTTAAACACATGTGTTGGTTCCTATTAATGAAACTCCATAGACCTAGTGACTATGCATAGTTTCATGGTGAGTCCGGTTGTGGACATTAAATCTATCACTACATGGGAGGAAACCCATGGTTTTTTTGTAAATTAAAAAAAAATTAAATAAAATCTAACTGAAGACTTTAAATTCAGTGGTTCATGGGAGTAAACCAGTGTTCTTTCTTTTGTGTCAACTTTAGTTTATGTTCTTGTTATACTTTGAATAAAGTGTAGCTATGTTTCCTTCAGAATGCTCTGTCCCTATTTTTTTTGTTCTTGGATTACACTATCTAATTTTCAGGATGCTTTTATTGGTTTCATGGAGATGTTGAATTCCCTTAAGGGAATATTAATAAAAAAAATTATTATGGATGTACCTTATAGTTATATTTTGTTTCATTTCTCTACTCTTTAATTATTTATAAAAAAATAAGCGGGTTGACATGTATACATATGAAAAAATTATATTTCTTGTAACTTTGCGGTAAAACTTTTCTCCACATGTCACATTGTTGTACAAAAAATTCTTCATGTTATTCTATTCTTATAATTTAATTATATTGATTTCTAAAACCCATTCACTGAATGAAATTAACTGTGGGGCTTTTAAAAATTCTTTATTTATATGTAATTGACCATCTAATTGAATCTTATCTTCTGAATTTCCTAACAACGAATTCACTGTGCACTTACAAGTTACATTAAATGTTTTTAAATTATTGGAAAATCTATATCATTGGACTTAAGTGATAATTCATATATTTGTTTTAGAACCCGATGTTATGTTATTCATTGGGGAAAATAATATTTTTGAACATCAAAGAGACTCTTGATCCATGTCATCAATCTATTTAATTTAAAATCAGTTTTGTACATTAATTGTTTAATTATTCTTCTCCACATTAGAAATTAACATTTGGGATAATG
The DNA here is from genome assembly GCA_963277665.1 of Viscum album. Lineage (NCBI taxonomy): Eukaryota > Viridiplantae > Streptophyta > Magnoliopsida > Santalales > Viscaceae > Viscum > Viscum album. Next base: position 2,130,298,419 of record OY728161.1, on the reverse strand, counting down.
TTGGATATTACGTGTGGGGGAAGGGGTTATTTATTGACTGGGGTAAACTGTGCTTAAATGCGAGTCCATCAATTCCCACATCAACTTCATTCATTTTGTAAATAAATGGTTAATTATTTATAAAATTCTTGCATGATTTTAGGTTTTACCCTATTTCTCAAATGGTTATTGCCTTTGGATGCTGGTTGATGTGTAGTTAAGAACTGATTTGATTCTGAAATTAAGGTGGTTAGATGATTGCTGAGTGAACTTGCTTAGTGATTTAATGGGTATTTTGTTTATAGACTACATTTGAATGTGATATGGGTAATTTGTTATTGGATTTATGACCATAACCCTTAGAGAACTAAAAGTGTGATCAGGATCAAAGGGAACTAATTACCTTTTAATTATTAAAGTAATCACCTTAATGAGACCTTGTAAATGATTTTCATATAAATCTTCTGAAACTGGAGTCATTTTGGCATCTGGGATCTCACAGTGAATCTCTGAGACCCTAGATGCTAGGTGTGTTTCTATTAACATTAAGCCCTATGTACAGTTTGAATAAGTGTATTTCATAGTTCTTAATACATGACAAATTTCATGGGAAAAATAAAATAATGTGTCTAGGGTGAAAAATGAGTTCATTAAGGTGAGGGGAATGATGAACGCTAGATGAAGAAGGGGTCAATTGGTTTATATTGGAGTCATTTAGGTTGTAAAATAAGGTAATTCGAACTAATTTATTTATATGTTTATTTTTTGAACCTTGGTGAAAAGTAAAAGTATGATTTTATATTTGTTATATTTTTAATTCCATTGATATTTGACCTCTTGTCACTCATAGACATAGAACTTTTTTTTGGATTGAAATAAGTCTCTAGGTAGGTTAACTAATGAGGTAGGACACTTTCATTTCTTGATGATTCATTTCTCTCTCGATTACCAGTGAGGAATGATTATTGGCAAGGTTTAATTTGAACAATTCACTCTATAAAAGCCATTTGATAGTCTCATTTCCCCAATATCTTAATTGTTGGGCATGTTATAAATTGAACTGATTGATAAAACATTTTTCTATTTCTCATTGATAATAATTCATGGGAATTTTTGTGGAAAAACAAAGCTTGAGTGTGGGGGAATTTTATGTGGCTATATTTTAAATAGTTTTAACACACCTTTTTCGTTAATTTTTAATAATTTTATTAACTATTTTCACTTATTAATAAATAATCAGACATTTTTATTTTATTACTAAATTAGTTAATTAATCAATTTTTATAATTAGTTGTGTGTTTAGAGTGTTTAAATTAACTAATTAATGACTTGCTTTAATTTTAAAAAGATTTATAAATTATTATTTAGATTAGAAGTATAACTGCTAAATTAAAATTTGACATTCTTATTATTTAATAAATTAACCTAAGTAGCTGGATTTAATTAATTAATTCATTTCATCAACTTTTAATCTTTTAACCCAATATTTTTACCTTTACTAATTCTTTTAATTAATTTCAATCCCTTTTATTATATCTAATCATTCTAGTTCTATTTATTAATGATTAATTAATTTCAATATATAATTGTCTACTTAAAATTAACTTTCTTATTATATTTTCATTAATGGTTTTTAATTTTTGTTTCAGTTCAGTTCTAATTTATGTTTTACTGTTTTATGTTAACAATAATTTAATAAAAGTTTTATATTTTTCAATTGTTTTATATAAGTTTTTCAAGTTATTATTAATTGTTTTAATTAATTTTAATTTGAAATGATTTATTTAGTATATATTTTAGTTTATTTTTTTAATCTATATTTAATTTATTTTATTTGCAGGCTATGTTTGATGCAACAGGTTTACTCCTCATCCATGCCACTGTTTTGTTATATTTTGGCGCTATATCAATGCATTACTGTGGAATTGTGTGACCTTTATGGTGTCAACATAATTTTAGCCAACGTAACTCTTGCTATTGATTCCCTCTTTATGGTGGTACATCCATTCTTGGCACCATCAATTATGATTCACTATCACACAAATTTCATTTTTCTCATAGTTCTAGTGTCACTCTCTCACAGTCACAATCTCCATCACTACAACTTCTGATTATACTATTTTATCATCACACCATATCCTCTCACACTGCTCTCTATCTTCACCTGGTGCAACCCCAAATCCAGCTGACTCTACCATTCCTGCAACCAGTTTCCTCTTCCTCATGGTTTCACACAAACTACATGCACTTTCCACCATGAATCATCATCACAATTTCAGTCTTCATCTCCATCAAACCCTCATTACCATGGAACTTGTTAATCCTCATCCCAGCCACTGTAAACAGCTTCCACTACTGTTGCCTCCACTTCTAACTAACCATCCAGCGTTACCACAACACATCATTGCGAACACCACAAATCAGACTATAATATCATCACAAAAAAATCAAATCCATGTTCAATGTCTAATCCCTTCCCCTTTCACATATCGATTACTAACACAATAACCATAAAATCTAGATATAATGAATCTATAGATTTCTATAACAGGTGCTCATTAAGAGGATGTTTGGCTTAACGATCGCATCACTATGAATCTAGATAAGGACCACGAGCTGCCTTGAACGTCACCAAACCACAACCTAAGACATGTCCTCCACTGTTGGAGGGGATGATCAGTGAGGGAGGGAAGTTGTTCCATCGTCGAAGCCTGGATATGGATCGATTGAAGGAGTCGTCACTTCTAAAGGTTTTCGTACTTCCAACATTGTGTGATAAGGTTGAGTCGTGTTGCCGCTTCTCCCTCATGGAGAAAGAACCGAAGACCCACCCCCCATGTCCCAAATTTGGTGGGAGGAGAATAGAATATTAAAAAACTAAAAAAATAATATATAAATTACAATATAAAAATAAATTAATAATTAATAATTTAAATTATACTTATATTTTACTTATAAATAACTTTTATAATGTTAATAAATAGATAAGTTATGAAATAAAATATATGAAAAACAAATAAGAATTTAAAAAATTAAAATATCAACAAAATAATTTTTTAAATAAAATTAATTAGTAAACATAATGAATTTATTAACACTTTAATTATAATTTACTTTCAATAGAATAAATATAATAATTAAATTAATAAATTAATTGATATTAATTTAATTGAGGAATTTTATAAATTTATTTCAACTAAATGTAAATAATACTAACAATAATTAAATAAATTAAAAAATAATATTAAATTAAAAACTCACTAATTTAATAACAAATTAATTAATGTAATAATAATATTTAATTAACTAAATAACATTTATCAACATAAGTATTAATTAATTAATTAATTTTTTTAAGTAATATAAATTTTATTTAAAAAATAATATTAATATTTTATTTAACTTCTGTTAATGTTTTAATTGTTCTGTTTGTTTTATATTATTCAGGTTCATGCCAGAGTCGGAAACGCATCTAGGTTTACTCAACTAACTCACGAGGAATTAGTTACCTGGGAAAAGATAACTCGACGTGTTCATCATAAAAAATTAATGTTTGTGGTGCATAAGTGAAGGACACATGATGTTAGTGGAAAATAGGGGGTGATGTGCAGCTTATGACCTCGGGATTTAAAAATAGAACAAGCGGAAGAATGAGTGGGGACATTTATTCGATTCATTCGATCATCCACTTCTGTTGAGAGCGGAGGAAAAACTTGTGACAATTCGTAGAGTGCTTCTTGTAGAACCACTACCTAGATATCTAAGGACCAGAAGCAGCAGTGATGCATGCTTGAAGAGGGAGATATCTTCATTTATTTTACTAAAAATTCCTTTCATTTAATCTAATTATTTCTATTTATGTAATAGAGATATTTTTCGGATAAATCATCAAATTCATAGAGAAAGTGAAGATCTTCTGGTTATATTTAAATTCATTTTTTCACTTATTCATTTCAATGAATTAAACATTGATCAGCGAAATCAATACTAAATTCATTCAATTGATTTTTACAACAAGAACTCATTTTAAAAACTCCACAATCAATCATCAAGATTAAGAGTGTTTACATCTTTAAAAAAATAAACATAATAAAATCACATTACTTCATGACTTACGGCGATCTCATTCGGTTGTCATTTTCGAATCAAACATTTCACAACTGATTTATTTTGGAGTGGAAAACTTGAAAATTGATTACCTTGTGTGACTTAACTCTTGGTGAGTGAGGTAATTCATTTTCTTTATGGTGGTAGAGTATAATTACATTTTTGTGAATTTCAATACTTTTAAATATAGTAGAATGAAGATTTTCTCCCCATCATTTTACCTGATAGTTCATTTATTACCGATCTATATCATTGATTCTCTTTCTTTTCAACTGTTTCTTGCTTCAATTTAGTTTTGATACAAGATTTTAAATGTTCAGCCACATTACAGATTAATAAAAATCAATATATATATATATACCCCACTACTGAAAATAACATGGAATTTTTGAAAATTATTTAAATAAATTTGTCAAAAATCACTTCTTGAAGGGTTCTACCCAACTTGAATCATAGACAATAGTTGTGGGATTGTAATTTTTAAAATTTGACCAAAATTAATGACAGTCACTTCAAGAATCTTTCTCACTAATAAAATTTAACTAATTTTCTTAAATAATTATATAAAACAAGATTAGTAGAATTAATAATCGATTTTGATAAATAATAATGGTTTATTATTGAATTATAATCACTGTCACAATTACAATAACTTCTATAATGGAATAATATCACAAATTAATTGCACATAATCATAACGGAACAACTTTACCAATTACTTCTAATATAGTTTCTTCAAATAATAAATCATTACCCAATTAATTAAAAGGTCATATACCATTCCAAACAATAATCTTATATAATTTCCAATAATTATTACGTAAATAAAACCTATAATAACATATAATTGAAATAATAAGACCAATTTTTTGTCATTATATAGAGATAAAATCAATTTAAAAGAACAATTTTAATAATAATTTATTGATAGAAAAATTAAACTGAATTATTGAAAATTTATAATTATTAATTACATGATAAATAAAATTATTATAAAACATTTTAGAGAAATATAAAACCAAATCATTAAAACACATATAGGAAGTAATTAAAAATCCTCTTACGTCAGGTCTCAACTTGCTTCCTACACCCCCTAAAATCTTAGGTTATAGAATTTAATTAATTAATTACTTGATTCAGAAACTTTTTTCTAACTAGTTTAATTAATATTTCATCAGTTTAATGTGTATAATTAATTTATTGAAAAAAAATCTCTTGTAACTTATTTTGATGTTGCCTGGTCTATATTCCCAAAAAATGACCTGTTATAACTGTAACGGTCAAAAATCATTTTCAAATGGTTTTATATACACTAGAACCATCATTATATATATTGTGCATCGTTATTTATGTAAATAGATTGAATATATTTGTAGATAATTTAAATTTTTTAAAATCATTCTTGATCAAATTATTTTCAAATATTATAAAATGCATTTAAAATGTACATCAAATATCACAATTATCCTTTCAAAATATTATTAAAATAAATATGATTAAATTATTTAGTATTCATGTAATTTATTTTCTCAATAAAAATTAATAATGGAATAGAGTAGTATCATTCATTTCGGTGGTTAAACTAACACAAATACGGATATATGTCAAAGAAGGATTGGTTAAAAATCAAATATATTTAATTGTGATATTCTTATTACAGAGTTATATTTATGTTAATTACTTTTTATTATAGTTTAATACTATATTCATGAAAATTTATATGAATAATATTATGTAAATAACATATAATAAGATGATACATATATGGGAGAGTCAAATATTAGCATAAAAATCACCTTGTAGAGATAATTTTTTATTTCTTATATTAACTATGAAATATAAAACATATTGAAGGGTTAACAATGAAGAAATTTTAGTAAAAATTCTATGGAGAAAATTTTATATTATAAGTGTTTTCAAATGTTTATAATTATTCCATTTTAAAAAAAGATGATGAAATTTATTGAAATATTAGACCATTAATATTTAAGATTGAAATTTTCATAAGTTAATATCAATAAAAATTATTAAATAAATACATGCTTGTGAATTCATTATATCCACTTAAGGTAAGTTTGGATGTTTTTATAATTTATCTTGTAAAATATCATATACTATTATTATATAAAAAATGGTAAGTGTAATTTTTTAACTATCACAAAATTCTTGTAGATCTTTAATTTATTCACACATTTAATTTTTTAAACCATTTTAAATTTTGTTTTTCCAATATTACAATTTTTTATCAGTTATTATTCATCTAACCACCATAATGATACATGAATTTATTTAATAATTATATTATTATGATAAAATTATGATGATTTTGGCTTCTCTATAGTTATATAAATACTATTTAATATTTACCTTATTTATCATTAAGTAAAATTATTCTATAGCAAATGATTTTATTTTTAGTATCTTACCATGTAAGACATGTTCGATAGTTTTCAAAATTACTCTATATCACTATTTAAATAATTTATATGTATAATAAATAAAATTTCATTTGAACTCAATGCTAGGTGAACTCATCCTATGAAAAACTGTTTTTCCTTAATAATATTTATAATTGACATTTATGTACTCCAATTTTTAATTTCTTTTATTAATAAATAGAAAATCCTCCTAAATTAAAAATGTATAAGAATCTAGTGTAATTTTAGAGAAAACATTAAAAAAATGAAAATATCTTTATATTGGATTAGATTTGGAGGAGAATTACTACACAGTTTTGAAGAGAGATGTTTCCTAGATAATTATTGTTAAAATAAAATGATATTAGGCTATGATAGATTATTTTACAAGTATTGGTCTCTATTTAACAAGAAATATGAACTTTAAAAGCTTGAGTAAAAATAATATAGTCATGAAATAACCTTTTTTTGAAAAAAAAACATTTTTTGGAATTAAATACCATTAACCTATTTACACTGTAGCTTATTTTGGATTAAAACTATGCATCATTAGATTAAATCAACTATAATGTATGAGTAACTCTATATAGATACTTATTATGTTAGATTATATATATATATATATATATATTCACATAAGATTACATCACCATGGTATACTAAATGATTGGAATTTATTATGTCATGAACTATCTCTAGGAAAAATGTTCTCCTTTAGACATGAGAGAAGATGCTCATGTGTTATCATGTATTTCAACGCATTGTTAGAGTTTTATGATAGTAATAAAAGAAGATGATAAAGAGTTTGAAACTTAAGTTTTATGAGATTGAAATTTCAGGTCTATATAATTTAGGATAATGTGTTGCAATATAAATATTGAATATTATGTCATGTATTATTGATGAGGATTTGAGAAACCAAGAAAATTGTAACACCCAAGATAATTAAATTTTTAAAACTTGTTTACTTTTTTAAATATTTGTGTGTTTTATTTCTTTTAGACTTTTAATGCTTTTGGAAAAGGATCGTGAGTTGTTTTTGTAAGTTGTACTATGGTTTAGGAAAATTTTTTATTGATGGTTATTCATCACAATCCAACAAATTACTTAAAAAACTAAAAGATATTGGAGTGGAAAACCTTCTATGGTGGTATTCTTAGTTGTTACATGGTAAGGGACTCCATAAAATTAATTTTTCAAGGATATTCACTTGCCATGACCCAACCAATGTTATTTAAATTGGGGTAAGTGAGGAGTAATGATGAATTATTCTTGTGTAAGATTTTTTTACTAGGGATTAAGTGTCATACTGCACTATTATATGGTTTATCCATGATGATGATGTTTAGGACTAAATATATTGATCATGTTAGGATGAACCAAACCACATCATAGGGTGTTGTACTATAGAAAGGTCCATATATGATTAATAATCTTACATAAGGATATTCTCATATAGTAAGCACCCTAAGTTATGTCAGGATGAAATTTATAAGGGGAATCATCATAGAATAATTTGGGAGGGAAGATTAATGGATCTAGGGAAAATAGAGGAAACTACTTCATGAAGTTGATAGGCTACTCCAAGAAGACATGAGCTCATGATTTTAATTCTTCATAGATATAGGGAAATTTAATGTGACCAGCAGTTCCAAACCATGAAGGTTCCCTATCGGGTAATTTCACAAAGACTGGTATAGTCACACTATAATGTTTGACATGGATTTTTTTGAAATTATATAAATTCATTGATTTTAAAATTTTGATAGTCTGAAATTGGGTTTCGCACATTTATTTATAGGTGTGATTTACAACTTATAATTTTCACTATATGTTATTATTATCCTACACATTTATATATATTTCATCTGATATCATATTAGAGACCTTTCTATCAAAAAATCTCAAATATAATGAGCAAATCCTTTCACTTGTGATCGTATCCTCTCTCCATCCCTCTCGTTGTATTTTTTAACTATATTTTGTTTTTAGAAACCATATTTTTGGGATTTTACTAAATTATAGAATTTAATATTTTAAAATAAAGTCAATAGGGTACAAGAAAGGCCTTAATAATCACAAGGTAAATGGTTCTTAATGTATCCCTCTGGTATAAAGTTATTTTTATGTGTGTATAATTTGTAGTCTCGGGGACCAATTATGAAGACCTGAACATAATCATATCACAATTACATGATTTATAGAAAATCATTAATTAATTATATTCACATTAATATTTAGATATAGAGTTTTAATGGAATTGTGAACATAATTTATTATAAAAACTACACAACCTATCAATGTGTATTTTTTCCTCATAAACCTATTCGTGAAATTTCACACAGGATTTAATCAAGATAAATATCCACAACCAGAATATCAATTTCTTATTTTTTACTTCCAATCTATCAAACTTATAAAATCATTAGAAAATTTGGGATAAGAAATGAAATCTCAGTAATGGGAATGGAAATACAGATACCCCATTAGACCATTGAAATACTTGGAAACCCTTGAAAATTATTTCCTTATAGGAAAATAACTTTTAGTTTTTAAAATATCATAGACAAATATTCAATGTAAATTAAATTGGTTTAATCATTTATATCTAAAAAATCCTTTAACACACTATAAAGTAAATACTGAAATCATCAAGGTTTGTTGAGAGGCCATATTCTTAATTAATCTTACAATCACCCTTAAAATTAAATAATCTATTTGATTATCTCCAACATTATTTATTTTGAGAATTAATTAAAAAACCAATTCACTATAGGGATGTATCAGACCCAAAATTATCATATATAATTTACTAGAACCATAATATGAACAAAACATAGATAATATTTCATATCATTATATAACATATAGGAAGAATTTTCAAACCATAAGAACAATTATTTTCAACTAACAAAGTACAATAAGAAGACAAACCATTAGCACTTTTAAATAAATTAGTTTAAATAGAAAAATTCAGAAAAAATGAGAAATTAAAATTATATTAGAAAACCATGATAACATGTAGGGGATGTTTATTTAAAAATTATTGAATAAATAAAGAAAATTAAATCATGTTAAAAATGAAAAAAAATACTTCTTCCATCCTTTTGTAAAAAAATCCCATGAAAATGTTTTAAATAGATAACTCTTCAGTTTTTTTGTAGTGAAATTAAATGCACAAATTAAATTACCTTAATAATTCATATAATCATAGATGATGAAATTTTTATCAAATAAATAATTAATATCACGATTGATGATAAAAGTGTAAATTCAAAAACTATAAAACATTTAATGTAATTTTTTGATGTATAACCCATTTACACTAAGTTTAACCTCACCATGTACATCCTATACACTACATAATAATAAAACCAAGCTAATTATTTAATTTATTAAGGTTATTCTTTGCTTAATTAGATAATTATTACTACTTTTATTTTATTTTATATCATTTTTCATAAATTTAGAAAGTTAGTGTTGTTTAAATTAGCAGTCTTATGATCATTTGGTCATAACATCCAAAAGTATCATGGTATAACAATAATGGTAAAATATATTTTGATAATGGTTCTGTAAGAACTATAATTTTCAAGGAATTATGTAAATATTATTCCCAAATCAGGGTATTCTGGTAGGTTATGAAATAGTCTCCATTCAAACAATCATCCCTAAAGAAATTCTTTTTTATGATAAAAAAGGAGTATAATTTTTACCTTTTATTTAATTATTATGATGGATACCTTATAATTAAATAATTATAATCATGAAATTTTATTTACATTTATGTTATAATAAATCATTAATTATACTTTTATGTATATTCCTGATATATATAATTTTCTGAAGACATCATCATTCACTTAAGTAGCATAAACCCACTACAAGAAGCAATATACTCAAAAGATTTCAACAGAAGGGAAGAATCCATATATATATATATTATATTTAAAGAAACAAATATCACTTAAAAAAATAATAGTTTTTGGAATATATTTAAATATTTCTTCTTTTGATAAAAATAGTCAGAGGAGAATTGAAACTAAAAAATTCATTTTGGAATACCTTCTTTTTTGGTATAGTAACCGTTTATGAAAATGAATTTGGGGAAAGGTAATTGATAATTTATCATCATTGACAGATAAAAAGATACAAATACCATGGTAACGGAATAAATTTTTAAATATGAGAAAATATTAAAATGTTTTTTAATATAAACTATGATGAATTATAATGGAAAAAGAGGCTGGAACACTCTTACCATGCGCCTCGATCCACATCCATTATATTGAGTTAAAATATAATGGAGAAAGAAATTTTTTCATGACTAGAGCATTATTTATATTGAATGGAATGCCTCAAAATATATGAGGGAATAATATGAATAGAAAAAACAACAACATATGTGTTTTTGAAATGTTAGAATAAGTTTAATTTAATAGGAAATGCCCAATGGTGTTTCTACAAATACATATAATCTATGGGTCCAAAGAGTGATTTTAAAATAAATAGTAGTTTAGAGATGTAAAATAAGTGAAATTATATAATATTATCAATAAAATTTGTTTCAATATAATATTTAATGATTTTTACCAATTTATTAAGTATTATTTAACATCAAATACAATATAAAGTCATTGATAAGGGTATTTTCTTAATTTAATTTTAAAAAATATATTGTTAACTATGAAAATTAGATTAAAAAATTTAACTAATTTCATAGGGATTATATTTTTCACTAAAAATAATCCAACATAATAATTGATCTAGATTTCTTGATTTTAGTCATTTGAAGAACTGTTTACTTTGACATTTCTCATAAATGAATAACAAATTCATTTACACTACATAAGCATTTTGGATAATTATCCAGTAAATAATATGAAGAAAAATTATATTATTATAATAATTTATTATTAAAATATATCCTCATCTAAAACTATTCATAAAAATGTTCATTAATAATATGATTCCCCTTTTATTGAAAAACTTCTTGAATTTTCACAAATATTTTTTCATTACTAGTCCATAAAATAATTTTAAAATAAAAAATGATTCAGTAATTTGTTGTAGATGATATTATATAGCATACCCTAAAAATCTGACTCAAGATAATATTTAATCATTTTTTATTATATTATAAATTATACTCAAATATAAAATACCCTTTAATTTTATTTTAAGAGTTATTCTAATAATTTGAATTTAAATTTATATATAAAACTATAGAATTATCATTTAAATATATAAATATTTTAATATTTACCATATTTATCCCTATAAATCATTTACTTCAATTATCAATCATAATAATTTTATTTATAACATTTTATAAACCATTTCATTAGACATTTAAATGCTTACACAAACATTGCATTAATGATACATAAGAATTTTGGATAATTATCGAATTATTAATATTAAAAATATATTAATAATATTAATATATTTTTTTTTTAATGTATATAATCATTTAAAACAATCCATGAATATATTTATTCTCATTTACAACAATATAACATTTTTAAGATAAGAATATTCACTTTTCATACATAGTGCAAGTGCTTGGTAATGATTTGGATAATAATATTGTTATATAAATTTTCAATTCATAAACATTGATACACATTATTTATTATTGATAATATTAAAAAAAAAATTCAATAATATATTTATCCAATATTATATATATTATTAAAAAAACTAACTTATCTTTTCTAATACATTTTTAGCACTACGTCAAAGTCAATAATTCTTATAGGTTTTTTTCAAATAATAATAAATTTTTATTAATTGAAAAATATTTATATGATATTTTAAATATATAATAATTTAATATATTTTTCTTAAGTTTCATAAATTTTTAGGACACATTTTTATCTTTATGATATCATAAAATATTCCATATTTGTGGAATGGTTTTTTAACCCGTCACTAGATAGTCACAATTTATAGAAAAATCAAAAAAACTCTTCTTAAGATTATATCAACAAGGTGTAAAAATAAATTTCATTTTATTAAATTCAATTTTTAAAATATAGAAATTTAAATTTTAGTTAAAATTATTTTGGACATTGAAAAAGAATATATTTTGGATAAATGATGTTTCATTTTAATGTGAAAATCATATTCTTATTTAAAAACTCAATAAAATTATTTATTATATTATCATATATTATATTAATTTTAATCCTTAAAATTGAATTTAAAAAACATATAATTTGTTCAATTATAAATGTAATTTTTTCACCCATTCCCCCACCCCCCTCAGCAGCCTAAAAAAATTATTTCATCATAAATTTTAGTCATTAGTAAACAAGTGGGGATACTTCTTCTTCATAACATATTTAAGTTCCCATTTTCATTTTTGAATTAAAAATAGCTATGGAATTCATTTTAATACTCTTCATTTATAATTATCCTTTTAAAAAACAAGAATTTTCAAAAAAAAAATTAGTAATATGTTTCTTTATTCCATCCCTCTAACAAATATTTCTTAATATAACTTTCCTTATTTGTTATTCCTAAATAAATATATATTTAGAGTTATAATCCCTAAAAAATAATTCCTTTTTAATATAAGATTCATATGGTATTCATAACCTTTTCCTATATCTTACAACACCTATTTTCATCAATATAAAACTCATGTGAATTTTCATAATAAATTTCATAGTTTCATATTATTTTTAACTTCTATGAATATATTTCTAAATAAAAGCTGAAAAAAAAAATTTAAAATTAATTATTACATACCTTACTATAAAATCAATCATAGCATGATAACTAAAAATCCAATCCATACCGAAAATAACCTCAAATTCGGTTATATGTAAGGAAATGAGATTTTCAGGAAAAGTAATTCCATATACAATTATAAGAAGATTCATATAAATGTTCTTATTTTATTCATCCATCATGATTTTTTTCTTAGATATGAGTATCTTTTTCTAGAGATGATAATTCAATATTACCAGACAATTTATAGAATTTAAATAATGTATATATCAAAAGTCAAATATAAAATTATCATAATTTGAGTAAAAAAGTAATATTACACATTGATATTTTAATATATTTCTGATTTTAAAAATTCCAAATGTGATTGATAGTTTTCAATTTAAAAAACATGAAAATTTAAGATATTGTGATATATTTATATTGTATATATATAATTATGTTTAACCATTAAAAATATTCTATTTAATTAACTGGTCTGAACAATATTTACATCCTTAAAAAGTATCCATATTAATAAAATAAAGGGGAGTTTTAATATAAATGTAATTTGATTTGTTATCCGAAAATGAATTATAATATCTTTACTATATAGAATAGAAAATTATAAAAGTTTCCTTTTTATGTGATATAATCTCATTTTCATGAATCATATGATTAATAATGATATTTATTGTTAGATATTAATATTTTTTTAATGCCAATTTAGTTGTTAAACTATATAAAATAATAAAAAACTATATTTAATATTTGAAACATTCATTATAAAATAAATAAAAAAATTTGTAATATTATATGATTATAATAAAAAATTGAATTTATAAATTTAAGAAATTGAATATGAAAATATGAAATTTATTTGTAGTTACAATACATATATTATCTTCACATTATTTTTCCGATTCTTCTGAAATAATTGGGGTTAGAGTAAATAATGAAAAATATCAACTTTCATAAAAACTATCACTTTTATGAAATTATCACATTATAGTAATGGGGAAACAAATTCAACATTTCTCTAAAAAATATTGATTTATGCTTAAAATAAATTATATATAATTGCTATTTTTAATAAAACCGTTCTATTTTTTTTGTGAACATATGGGAAATATATATGTAAAAACTATTCATGTTCACTTATATAAAAAATTATTTTTCATCAATTATAGAAATTAATTATATATAAATGTATTTCATATTTTTGATCAAAATAATCATATAATTTAATATGTTCATTTTCAATTTTGGCAATTATATTATAATTATAACGATAAACATAATGAAAATGATATTGGTGAAATTGTTATATTCAAAGAAATATTTTATTAATATTGTGTAATTTTTATCCAAATAGTTAAATTAATATCTTTGAAATGATAAATCCAATATTATTTCTAAATACATATTTATTTATACTAACAACTTTAATTCGTAACCAATGATATATATGGTTAAGAATACATAATGGTTAAAACACAATTTTCATTATTTTTTTCTAAACATAACGTCCATTAATTTATTAGTTACTTTAACACTTTTTAAAACTAAATTAGTTTTAATTTAGATTATATTTAGGTCCATTAATCTAAAATTTTGTAATAGGAGTTTTTTATATTTTTATTAAATCATAAATTACTTTTTTTAAAACTAATTATAATGGTATGAAAATGGAAAAAGTAAACAAATGGAATCAATCATGTTTAAAACATGTGTTGAAATACTATGTTGACATATTCATGATATAATATCACCCAAAAATCTATTATTTATAACTTTTATAAACTTTTGATTGTGGATATTTTATTAATATCAATGACAAATAAAAGGTGTTCTCAAAAGATCTTTGTTCATCACTAATAAAAGTGGATATTAGCATGCATTAATTCCAATCCCATTTTTTAGAATTAATTCTTAAAACAATGTTATTATCTCATAATTTAATTAACTCTCATGTTCACAAGCCTCTAGTCTCAATTTTCTATCATAATCCCCTTATTTCCAATGGGACATTCTGGATAAATTTGAAAGACACCAAGTGAGTATTTTTTTCAATATTTAATATTTCCATTACAAAGATATTTGTAACAATGTAACATGAAAACATAATTATAATTATTGTGGTGAATATTTTTTATATTAACATATAGAAATTTATTTATTCATTTAAATACACATATAAAAATAAAATATATTTAATTGTACCTTATACGGAATATCACACCCACGAAATAACATTTTTCATTTTTGATTTTTATTTTATTTCTTTATCCAAAAAACAAAATATATGATTTTCCAAGTTAATAAGATCTTAATAATAATATTATTATTTTTTCATAATGATATTATATATTTTTCTAACCATACTCATCCATCGAGATTGACTGTGTTTATGATTGGGGTCAGTTTAACAACTGACATGAATAATGAAATAAAACACTATCATTGATGACTATCAGTGTATGACCCTAACCATGTTTATGGGGTATATACATGATTTAATTTTGAGTTGACATTACGTATAATGATTAATAAAATATTTCTAGATAACATGACGAGACTTGGGGGTTTCCTGAGGGTCTAGATCATAAAAATGAAAGAAAAAAAAGACTATACTATGTATGGTTCAAGGTTGGCGTATAGTTAGTAATGTAAATGTTCCTTCACTATAAAACCTATATGTGGAGTGTTCATGGTTGCAAAAACATTCACGGGGAGCATAGAAACTATGTAGTTTTGGATAGATCAAAATAAAGGACCTCAAAACATTTAGGAAAATTGAGTGGGATCCCCATGAAAAAAAGTGGCATTGGACCCCTATTAGACATAGGGTGCGCACAACATGAATATTGTTTGTCCAATCATATACCCAAATCCTGTGTCTTATTAAAATAGAGAATTTCCAATTTTCATCCCATGAGATTTTAGGGTTTTTACATGATTTCATCTTTCTTTCCATCTCCAAAAAGTTGAGTGACAACCTAGGAGGTTACCACACGTCTAAGTGTCATTCTCCCTATATTGTGAGTTTTTTGAATCATTGGTGGGTGATAATAAAAGATTAAATAGAGTTTGTCACTCTAACATCCCCAATATTCTAGAATTGGACCTGTAAAATTTTTCTTCTCCATCCGAATCCTCTAAACTCTATTTTTCTATAAGACTCTAAATTTTGGATTTGATGGTTTTTTGATTTCAAATAATGTTATATAGATATGTAAGCATTCATGTATGAAAATAAGGTAGCTGGTCTACATGTATATCCCACAGTCTTTATGCAATATTTTTTTGTGTATGTGGTTTTTCTCTGCTGTTGTTATTCAACACATTTGTTTTATTAGGGTTAAATGTTAAATTGATCATCTAAATTATATGACAGACCCCTTATAATCCTAGTTAGACCAATTGAGGATGATTAGACTAGACATCTTGTTGCCCATTGGGTGGTCCACTCCCTTGAATAAGAGATTAGAATTGTAAAATGATAAAATTAATGGTTTATGATATTAAACCAATGGAAATTATATTAATATCATGAAAAAATAAGTTTTTGAGTGCTTAAAAAGTTTTCTCCTTATGGTAAAATGATATTAATAGGGTGAAAAATGAATCTAATATGCCTAAATGATGAAATGGGATAATTATTGAAACTGAGAACATGTTTAGTGTAACGAACCATGGAAATGTGATGAATGAAAAGGTACACCTATGTTATAAATTTTAATGAAAATTTTCAATGATGCTGACTTCTAGAAAATGTGAATAATTTTTGTTGGGATGGTGAAATTTTTATCGTATCCCTTGGGCATGCCTGAATGATGCTACAGAAACCCATTTTCATTATATTTTTTAAAAGAAAGAACTAATTATTCATGATCCAATTTATGGATATAGTGTTATGTATCATGGTTCTAAAAGTCAAACATGGTATCCCCAATCACAACGGGATACATGGACTGATAATCCATGATTTACCACATGTGACCCTTTTTAAATATGATTCAGATGATTGTAATGGACCAATGTATATTTTAAGAAAATAGGTGAAACATGAAACTATGAATAAAGATTATGGATTTTTATACTGTTAAATAATGGGACCTAGTTTATTTTTTTATCATCATTATTTACTATACACCTATATACACTACATTATATGGTATATTTTTATAAATGTCTGTAGTGGTAGCCAATCTAGTTTTACTCACACATAAGTAGGGCCATATTACTGTACCATGAAAAACGTAGGATTACTGGTCAGGACAAGGGAGATGACCCTAGATTAGGTGATTGATTTTGGGTTTGGGATAAAGCATGGATGAGGTAACCAAAAATGATTTCATGACCTATTTTTAGGATTTTCCCCATTTCATATTTTGTCTTTTCTTGTAGCACTTGACACTATTGACAAAGAATATTTTGTATATATTGGTTTGTGGGTACACCCATTGTTTAGGAATGTCGTATGTGATATTTGGGGTATTTATTAATTTTTTTGTTCTGATTTTTATGTTGATTTTCACTTTTGGTTCCCTCGGGTAATGATGGTGTAGTATACCAATATGATCAACAAGACCCTCTCTTCTAATCGGTATCCTTTCGAATATAAGGGGGTGTAGATGAGGTCATTTGGTGATCCAGCTCATGATAATTGTAATTGTGGCAACTAGTTCTAGATGTTGCAAAATGATATCATATTATTTTTCCCTTATATTTCAATATTAATATGGATAGGTGGACATGATATTAGGATGTGTCACGTGATTTTCCTGAGCTAGTTCATTGGATTAGAAAACTGATGTGTGGGGGAAACCCCAAGTACTTAGGATGTGATTATTTTTCTTGATGTTCACGTATTAAAGTTACATATTATTTTTTTTCATGAGTTATACACATGTAGTGTGATGTTTTTTTTTCCAGTAACTTCTCGAGGCCCGATATGGTACAAGGTTTGTGCATGCTGGAATAATTTTATAAACATAGTGATATATGTGAAATAAAACATGGTAGCACACAAAAAGAGTCTGTTTTGGTTGGGTTATGGGAATTCAAAAAATAAATTTTACATATCTATGGGATTTAAAGAACTACTTCTTAATGTAAATGGTTCAGCTGTTAAATTTTAATGGTTTTGAAATGGATTGGTTAAAATATTTTCTAATAAAGAGTATTA
The DNA here is from genome assembly GCA_963277665.1 of Viscum album. Taxonomy (NCBI): domain Eukaryota; kingdom Viridiplantae; phylum Streptophyta; class Magnoliopsida; order Santalales; family Viscaceae; genus Viscum; species Viscum album. Next base: position 2,130,280,008 of record OY728161.1, on the reverse strand, counting down.
ATTTGTTTTAATTGTGAATTTTGTAATTTGAAGGATAAAAATGGTTCATAAATGAAAATGATTTATTTTTTTTGAAACTGAGAAGGTTAAAATGGTGTCAATTAAATTGTTGGGACTTTGTTAGTTTGGTTTACCCCATGGTAACCATGTCTCATGATAGGTATGTTTGAGCGTGGTGATGAAATGTGGTTTTACCGATTAGGATAGTGTATGTAGAGGGGTTTGGTTATGGATAGTTTTGGTCCTTCATTGGGGTAAATTATGTAAAAATATATGTTATGTGTTTTGAGATGTGTGTTAGCTATTATAGAGAGATTCTAACCTGAAGAAATCTACATTTTGGGTGACATGAGGACATCACTGAGAATTCTCCTCTAGTGTATAAAAAACCCATATACTTTGGATTATTCGAGGAGAAGATAAATTCCTCAAGATTTTTTATTTGTTCATATAGATTATAGAGAGAGACCCAATACGAGATTCTCCATATATGATTGATTTGACATGTGTGTTTCCGCTGTACCACAGTATGATGATTTTGTATAAAGTGGAATTAAATAAGCATAGTTATACATTGATTCCATGTAGATAATTCTAGAAAACATAGATACACCTCTAAATATGAGATTCAATATGGATACTTAAATTTTAATGAGTACAAACAATGTTTTTGAGGGATATTCGGGTTTAGGATGTGTAGTTGGAAGGTATTTCTTTGAAGGAATTTCAAGATATGTTCAGAGATCATTTCTACCTCGAGAACCTAAGGAAAAATAAAGCTGATGAATTTATGTGTTTGACTAAGGGAATTATAAAGGTGATGGATTAGGATGGTTATGGAACCAATTTTCGGTGTTTATCATCGATTTAATTAAGGTATGTAGAATTTGTGTATATAAACTTTTAGGATTGACATAGATGTGAGAGTGAATATGATGTGAATATAATAAATAGAAATTTATGGTTGAGGTGGTTGATCAGGAACTCATTTCTGAGGGGAACCTAAAGTAGGTGACTAGTGGTGGATAGGTAGTATCATATTGGTGATATTTTTCTATGTATTTCAATAATAGGAAGCACCATTATGATAATTTATAATATAGTAGTGGTTCAAAATTAGAAAGGGAATATGAATAACCTCTCAGGTATGTAGTTCATCCTTCTTTAAAAAGTGTGGCAGATCAGGACACATGGGAGGTCAAATTCCTTGACCACTTGTGGGATGAAGATTATGTGGTGGGATTGGTCATATGTAGAGGTTCTACATGAATCCAAAGTAGGTAGGTAGTGGTAGAGGATCTAGGCTAGAACAGAGCATTGAAAGGGGGTTTATTACCCTATATTAGACATGAAGGTCGAAATCCACTGGCCATGGTATTCGTAGTGGGGGTGTGGTACTATAAGACATTGGAATACATATCATCAGGGCAGCATAACACTAGGGAATTAGACCGGGTCCCCGGGTAGATGGTCATGTTTGAATCATGAACTTCTTCCTATACCTGGTGGTGGAAAGGATGGAACATCAGCTATTTGAGGTATGAATCTTGTAGCATGCACTCAATCTAGTGATGTATTTAATACAAGGGATTTATATAATTTAATATCTACACAGTGAGTGATTTTTTGGGTATACCAATTGAATATATGCATGGGGTTATGTTTATTTACATATCATTATGAGTATAAGAATAATGTATCTAGAAATGTATGGAGTGTTCCCTTATGTTTGGTGGGTCCTGTTTCTTTTGGTATTTTCACATACTTGAGATGTATGTTTTTGGCTAAATACTAGGGATGTATTGAATAGTTACCAATAAAATAATTCTAATTATTACCATCATATTGTTTAATTTCATGAATCAGGTTGGTGAAACTTGTGTCCATTGTAGGGAATGGAATATTTTACCAAGACATGCATGGAGAGTTATTCCACAACATGGTAAGCTCACAACCTAGGCTGTATGTTTTTTTGTTTGATTATGATGGAGTTGAGCATATTTTAATTCTTTAAATGATGGATTGTATTAAATATGTGTTTCTTAAGGGATTTCTATATCTTCCACCATAGATAGATATATTGAAATCATGATTGATCTAATTCATATAGAAATGTCAGGTTCAATTGCACGATATTGGATGAAACAAAAAGATTCTTAAGAACCTGAAACACAGTTGGATGAATAACAAAATAAAGCGTTTTTATATTCGAGTATGTAACCATGTGGATATTCATTACTATTTTATAATAATGATGTTGGAATATTGTGGATGTGTGTCAAATATTTTAAGTTCAATCAAATGATTCTAATAAATCATTATCATCTTCCATGCATCGATGACCTTGATGATCTGCTGATTGATGATTTATTGTTTTCCAAAATTGATTTAAGGTTGTTGAATCATCATCTATGTTGGTGGCAATATAATATATCACTGATTTCTTGTAAGAGTTTGTATGGATTATATTAATTCATCAAAATGTTTTTTGGGTTGAAGATCACTCATATAGAGTTTATGGGATTGATGAACTGACTATTTCACCCATACCTAGATATATTTTTTGTTGTTCTTATAGATGAAATATTAGTGTACTTCTATGAATAATATGAACGTGCAGCACAACTTGACTTCATCTTGGGTAAACTAAGAGATAAAGAAAAAAACATTTGTCTATCTATGTTTCATTTCTGGATTAATAAGGTATATGATAATGGAGACATCATTGTAGAGGATAGTATATTAGTGGACCTAGAGAAGTTTCAAGAATATTTATATTGTTAGAATTAAATATTTTTATTAATATAATAATATTTTTGGGTCTGGTGAGATTTTATTGAATTTTTATAATTTACTTTTCTAACTTGGAAGATCCTCTTTTGGGCTAGAGGATGATGGGTATAAGGTATTAATATAATGATTCTTGTGAGAATGATTTTTAAGAGATGAATAAATTCTATAATAATATACAGATCTTGATCATAGTCGATCCAGGTAAGGAATATACAATATTTTTTGATGCATCTAGGACTGTAATTACGGTATGTTTGATATAAGGGAATCAATTTTTGGTATACAAAACCTGACAACTGAGGCCCCATCAATGTATTTATCCTTACATGATCCCGAAATGGATGTACGGTTTTATTCCTTGACATAATGATGATATTATCTCTTAGGAGAAATGTTTCTTTTTAATATAGACCATTAATGCCTTATTTACATCTATTACAATTTTTATTTGAGTCTTCAGCACAAGATGTGGGTTCAGTAGATGTATTCTTTGAACAATGAGTTAGATAATTTGTTAGGGAATGGAAACAATAGTTCATATTCCATGATCCACCAGTTGAATACTGAATTTTTTTAAAGTCTAGTTTTGATTGGAAGATGGTGTATTTGTTTCATGATATTCATTTTACTATTTCAGAGGATCCTGAACTAATTAATCTCAGGATATTGTTTGTTGAGTGATCTCTTTTGAAACTTTTTAAGAGGAGGAAATATCAGGTTTTAAAATTTATTTCTATGAGAGATAGTTTTGAGGGTGGGGATCCACCATTATAATTCACTACTAATGAGGATAAGATTATTCACATTCTTGGTCTTGTATTTTTTGATGACATGCATGAGGAAAGATTTTATGTGTGACATTCATGCTCTGAAGTGGGATGTGAAGCATTTTTTGGACAAAATGTCCCATTATATTTTTAGATAGAATTGGAGGCCAACAAGGAAAAAGGTTATTTCAAGATTCAAGATATGATTCTACACCTTTTATCATGTGAAGGATAAGAATCAGGATCCTAGTAGAATTTTATTGTTGTTTCCCATTCCATAATGGTTGAAGAATATTGTTTCTAGGGTTTTTGAGGGTGGTCTCCTAAGGATGTCTTAAAATATTGATTCAATTTGGGTGATTGTGGATCTATTGACTATCGAATATAATTTCATAAAAAATTTAGAATGTTTTACTGCTGAACATCTTGGTGATATTTATGTATGTGAGGTGGTATGTATACAATGGGTACCAAGGATGATAGTTTTAGATCATGATTCACATTTTAAATTACACTTATGGAAAGGATTTTAGATGTCTCTTGGAACTCATGTATTTTTTAGAACAACTTTTCACCCATACATAGATTGGAATTAGACCATACTTTTATAGTGCTAGATTATATTTATAGGTAATGTGTTTTGGATTTTTGTAGTAATTGGGAGAAGAAAACAGAGATCATTAGGTACCCATATAAAAATAATAATCAAGTGAATATTTAGATGGCGCCATATAAGTAACTCTATGGAAGGAAAAATAGAACTCTATTATACTGGTTGGAATTAGGGGATATAGAGTAATTGTGACTGAGCCTTGTGAATGTCACATTAGAAAAATTTTAGATGTTACATATGAAAATTAAAATGGCTTTGAGAAGTCAGGAGTAATACATTGATAAATGTTTTTGACCAATTTATTTTATGGTCAGTGATTGTGTGTTCTTTTAGGTTTCACCAAGAATGGGTCACCATCTGATTCTGAAACAGGGTATGTTAAAATCTATGTATTTAGTCCACTTAAGATTCTAAAGGGGATCAAACTGATTGGATATCAATTGTCACTTCCACATTGGTATGGTGGATTGAAAAAAACATGTGTCATGGATTCATATGTTTAATCTTGACACTTCTAATGTGATTCATGTTGATGATGTGTATCTTGAGACTCATGAAACCTATGAGGATCATCCCATTTGTATTGAGGATCAGTGCGATAAAAATTTGCACGGTAGAACTGTGTTATTGATTTGGGTGTTATGGAAACATGGTAATGTTTATAAGGTATTATTTGGGAGATATTTTGATATACATGCATAGTGGACATACATTTTTTACTTTGGATTGTTCACGATGCATGTGAGTGAAACATTCAGATGAGCTGTTATAAGGTGGGGAGGCTATAAGATACCAATATCCAATGTATGTTTTTTTATTAACCTTTTTCATTAAATTCCCTTATTAAAGTTAATGAAATATTTACAATAATATGATGGTACTTGGGGGTGTACTTAGGGTTTGGCACATAAAAAAGGAAAAAATAGGCTATATTTTGCATGAAACATAGTTGTTGATTAGGTAGTACTATCTTTTCCCCTTTACCATGCATCATATAGGGGTCATTTCATATTTCAAAAACTATGTACGGGGATTTTGGATAATGTGTAGTATTATATTGATCCAAACTACTAGCCTCTACATAGTTTCAAAAATCATAAAGGATCCTTAGGAGACAATGTAACCTACGCAACCTCTTGGACAGATAGTGGTATAAAATTGGTGCACATTTTTTTAATTTTACCACAAAACTATGTACCTCAGTAAATAATTGAATTTATTACTTCCCCAAATGGTCATTAAAAGATATTACATAATTTCTTCCCCTCTCCATCTCTAGATGTTTAACTGAATAACCAGGATAATCCCCTCTTCCAAGGACCGTTCAACCTTGATTTAGTGTCATTTTATGTGTCATTGGGCGAAAATTGAATCTATTAGTGAGTCTACCACTCCCCTCTCCTCTATTTTGTTGAAGAGGTCTTGTGTAATTGTTCTTATCCTTCTAAAGAATATAAACCCTTGTTTTCCAATATAATATATTTTTTGTATTTCAAGGTTTTTTGTGGCCATATTAAGGTATAATGTTAAGAGATCAATCATCTAAGTAATTTAGGTTGATGGTCTACAAGTATATCCTATAATCTTGAAACATTATTTTATATGTATGTGGTTTATATTTTCAGTTGTTATACTATTCAGTTGTAAATTTTTTTAATATTTTTATATTGGTTTTCTAAATGACATGATGGACCCCTCATGATCCCTACTTCATCCATTCCGGTTGGTTAGATCACACATATGATCACCCATGGGGTGAGACAATCTCTTGAATAAAAGAGTGTTATTGTTAAATAATGAAATAAATAGATTATGTGATTAAACCAATTTAAATGATGTTAGTTTTAGTAAATGGTATAAAAAGGTTATTTTTCTGAACATGAAAGAGTTAAATGAGTTTTGTATTAAAAAGGGGTAAATGTTATGATTGGTTGAAAGGATTGTACTTGTGGTTAAATGACATGAATGGGGTAAAAATTATTTTAATGTTATTGAATGAAGAAATAGGATAAATATGGAATCTAAAAACATTATGAATGTAATGAACCATCGATATGTGATAAATGAAAATGGGGGCATATTTTATATTTTTTAATAGAAAGGGTCACTAATGGTTACCTACAAGAAATGGGACAAATATTTGGTGGAATGTTGGACTAATGATTATATCCTGGGGTGGGCCAAAATAATTCTTTAGGTTACCGTATGTATACACGTTTTGGAATAATGGAATGATTATTGTCAATAAAAGGGTAAAAATTGGAATTATATATCATGGTATGCATGGATAAACTTTTTGTTCCAAATCCTTATTGGATACTTGATTGATGTTCCTTATTTTAAAACATGTGACCCCTTGGACACATTGTTCTGATGACCTGTGTGGTAAAAATTAGTTCTGAAGAAAATTGTTAAAATAAGGTACTAAAAGAAAATATATTGATTTAAATACATTTAATTTGTAGAACCTGTTTTTTTATATCATCATTATTTATTATAATCTTGCATACATTTTATTTGACATGATATTGTTTAATACACCACTGGGGGTCACCTACTAAGTTGTATTAACACCCTACTCAACCATTTGTTGGGAAACGTAGAAGTTTATATTATTGTAGGTCAAAAAAATGAAAAGGGACCTATGAAATATGGTTTATTTTTTGTTTGGGGTATATCATGGATGATGTAATCGTACTTGATGTTAGTACTAGATATATAACCCCTTGATTTAGGTATGTAGCCCTTATTTATGCATTTTTATTTATATAAATAGTTTGGGTAAACAGTGGTATTGTTTGGAAAGGTAAAGAATGTTTTAGGGCCTTTATAAGGGTGAATAGATTGATCACAGATTGAAGAAACTATGTATATTCTACAGGAAACCGTAAAACATGAGGTAGTATGAATTGGGAAGCCTCACGGTTGGCACCTAATATTCCAAACTATTCTACAAGCACTAATAAATTTTGTATCATTGGATTTTGGGACTTGGAAAGGTTGACACACATTTTTAATAACCGTGAAGGATAACCATGCAACCTTCTCTAGTGGGGGAGTAGCAAGATCATGTTTAGTGCATTGTTCGTCTATTCCTACAACATAACCTTGTAAAACATAAAAAATGTGGTTTTTAAAAATTGGACTCTTGCATTTTTAAAACTAAACACCCCATTTTAGCCCCATTTCGACCTTCAATCATTACTTTTTTCTCTCCCTGGTTAGGGAACCTTTCCTCCTCATTCTAGAAGTGATTCGAAGTGTTTTTATGGTCATTGTTTTCCTGATCTTCCCTCATAATTCTATCATCTTGGTTGTTTCTTGGGTTTATATAGTTATACTCCTCTCTCCCTCAGGGTTTAATATATTTTATTCTCTTATTGATAGATATAGGGTATTGTTTTCCAATAATGGTTACATTTGTCATTATTGATGTTAGAGGAAGGGGTTTAAGAATGATTTGTGGAGTTTTCACTCAGATTCAGTGAGAATTTGTTCCCTAGGGAATGTTCACCATGAACACTTTTTCTTGGTGGGTTCACTCTCAATAAATATTTCTAGAACATGAAGGATTTGATTTTAAATTAATTTTTTTCTTTATATTGATTTTGAAATTGATGTGAAAAGACTGATCTAATCCCTTTAGGTGCTAATTTTTAGATTTTTAGAGAAATTTTATGTTGTTATGAAATATGCATTGTTGTTGGTTTTTAAAATATATATTGTTAAAATCAGGTTTACAGATTGATTTTTGGAAAAAGTGTTGTAAATGTTTTCATCAATAAACATTTTCTTTTATTGAAATGTGTTTTGTCTTGAAGGGTTGATTAGGTTTGGTAATTATTTATATCCATGATTCTGTTAAATGATATTCAGCATGCCTATTTTTGTTAAATATTTAAGCATGGGTTGGAATGGGAAGGATAGTTCTCATAAAGTACAACTGTCAAAGGATTGGAATGTGGTTGTGAATCACCACAACAAATACTTAATGAGGTTCTATGTGAATTTAAACCATTTGTAGTAACAAAAATATTGGTTAGTTGTGTTGTGTGTGTAATGAGTTTTCGGTTATTGATATTATGAAATAAAAAATATTAGGAAAACATAGAAGGTGAAATTTTTTTATTGAGATGTTTGGTCTCTTCACTTGAATCTGATGTCGTTTTGGAAATAACAACTTTGTAAGGATTCTTTGCATGATGGGAATTGATGAATTATTTTATTTCTTTCTTATAAATTGTTTTATATAAATGTACAAAAATGTTATATCCTAGTGGTTTGAGTACGGAATTATTTTCGGGAAATCCACCTATGTATTATTACTCAACGCCTTCTTTGGCCCTATGGTTCTTTTGTTGATTTTATATTCTAGGACATGTGTAAAGGTAAAGAATATCATTTATTTTTTGGTACATCATGATGCTTTTTTGGTCTTGTGGTGTTGGATTGTGATGCTTGGTATAATGCTATGAAGCTATATCATGGAGTTATTGAGTTTTATTTTTATGTCATGAGTATGTTGATTTATTCTTCCTCTTGGTACACTGAATTGTGTATTATTATGGTTGTGTACTGTTTCCATTGGCATGTGTCTAAATTTTTATACATTGTTGAGATGCTTCGTATAATTTTTTTTGGGAAATGACACCATTGGTAATTTTTTTCCTTTTTAATGGGAATTCATCCAAAACATTTCATGAATCCGTCAACATTTAATTCCAACATATGGAACCTTACAGATAATTCTTAAGGCCAATTAGAACTTCTGCCTCAACTCAATCCATCGAGGAGGGTTGGGATGTTACACCTATTTTGGGGATTGTTTACCGATTATTATTTTATGTTTTCTTCGGGAACTTGATACTTGTGGCATATCTTATTTTACTATATAGGTTTGTGGATACTCCCCCATTTTGAGAATTTGGTATGTGATATATAGAAATTTTTTAATTATTTCAAGTCGGTGTTTATTTTGATTTCTATTATTTATTTGATTTCATAAAGAGGGTATTGTCTCCCAACATGACCCATTAGACGCTTAATGCTCATTGGGGGCCACTGGTATATCGGGAGGTGAGCTTGAGGTTATGTGGTGGACTATCATAGGGCACTGGTTATAGTGGCAACATGGTCAGGACATTATAATTAGAATATAAATTTTAATGTTATTATATGTCAATAAGAGAAATAAATTGTGTTTTTGGGTTCTGGGATGTTTATATTATATATTTAACATATCATTAAAATATATTCTTTGATCAACAAAATTACTAAAATAAGGAATACATGATTTGGTTTTCACACAAACTTGTCTAAAATATATATATAAGAAGTATATATAATAATATAATAAATGAATCATATTCAATTAAATATAGAAGAATTAGTTTTTTAATAATTTATATAAAAACATAATTCTATTATTAATAAATTTAGGAGAATGTACTATGTGAATCTAAAAAATGTAAGTATTTTTATCTCAAATACCTAACTTTGAGACATATTTGGTATTGTGAACCTAATTTCTTTAATATGGTGTTTATTTTTCCAATTTGAGTAATTATATCATGAATTATATTTTAATCATGAAATTTTATTTTAATTTACATGACCAATATTACCAGGTGATTGGAATAAAATTTTATTCAAGGAATAAGGGTTCTTTGTGTCAAACATTATTTATTTGAGACTTGTTTTTACTATACACCATGTTTTTCCATCAAAGATTAATCCACTGCCAATGGATGTATATTTAACATATATTTTTTTATTCATGTTTTATTATTGTAACATATCAATCACCTATAAATAATTTTATTTTCATTCTGTAATTACATGCTTAAATTATATATAAATTTATATTAAGATAATTGATATTTATAGAAATTTAGGAATATATACTAATGGAATAGTACCTTGAACATAAAAATTGTGACATAACCATTAAAAATATTAATCTAGAATAGAGAATAGTAACTTTACCAAATAAAGTATAAATAATATATATCAATCTTATATGTAAAAATATGATCGATTAATATCATTGAAAAAGTAAATAAATTTACTAAAAATAATAAATTAAGTGTTGTGATTTTTTAATAAACTAATATTTAAATACTATATTACAATTATTATTATTATTTTAAATAAAATATATTTCCATAAAATAAATTGATAGATTATTATTTAACTTTTCTTATGATTATATTATAATGTTATGAAAAATTAATTAGTTGTTTCAAAGTGTTATAAAATCCATAATATTTTTAGAATATTTATTTTCCAAAAAAAAATTTTTTAATTTAAATTTACCATATTTAGATAATTATTTTGATAAAATGGAGTTAATTTTCTAAATTATAAATGTCCACAAAATGAATTGGTGGCATCTTTTGGATCTAAAATACAATATTTTTATGAATAGTGAAATTCGACAATTTAAGATATATATACATTATAATTAAAATGCATTAATACTAACATAATGAACGATGTAAGAACCATGATATCCAAAAAAAATTCATTATTTTAATATATTTTATGATATTTTTAAAACTATTAATATTCTTGAGCCAAATTAATAAACCAATGGATTAAATACTCAAAATCTTTATGTTCTCCACTATAAATATAACCCTTCAACCCCTCTTATCCTCACACATCTCAAGATTTGATGATTGTCCAAATTATTCCCCAAACAATTTCAAAGCCTCTTCACCACATCCATGGAATTTTCTTCTCACCAATAAGACAAAACCAAAGCCATTAAGGTGGTTCTCAAGGATGATAACTCAAGAGGGAAAAATACTATTTCATATTCTTTTATTTTTAGTTCAATTATTTTTATTTTCTTATACTATCTTAATTTAACATTATTCAAGTGACATTAAAACTGTAGTGTCATATATATACAATGCTTTTAACATGTGTATGGATAAATTCGCCAACATACTTCTTCCTACTCCCTTTTATTCTAAAAATAGAAACATGATATGTGATATGTCAAATTACCAACATTGTGGACCATGCATTTTCAGTTTCCATTACCACATTTACAGATTGTCATAAAACCATTTTAATGGCTAAAAAATATTTTAGATTTTATTATATAACCTCTTTTATGATTTATAATTAAAATATTTAAATTATATTAAATTATATAATGAAACTTCTCTGTGGTTATCGAAAAACCACCAGAATGATATAAGTGAATATCATTAATCATTTCCTAATGATTCATCATCAAATATGGAAAAATGATTTGTTGTATTATTAAATTTTAATGAAACGTATTATTACCATTTTATTCAACTTATTGTTTTTATATTCTATTCAAAAATATAATCTATTATGAACTTACTATGGAATCCATGTAAAGAACACACCTGAAAAAAAAAGCAAAAAAAAAATTTATCAAATAGATGGAATGATGTTATAAAATAATCATATAATGTGTTATAAAAATGGATATTTTCTATAAAATATTAATAACACTATTTTAACAATTATATAGGAGGTTTTAACATGATTTACGTAAGACAAAACAATGGTAAAGGAATTCGTAACCGAATTTCAATTATTTTGGTTAACCTTATTCTTCATTAATTATGTGGTACGAATATTATTTTTGAAATGAATTTTTATTGTATTATTTTTTATTATTTTTATTTACATTGAGAATATATATTCTTTTCATTTTATTAAGTATTACTTTAATGATGTCGTATATGTAAGGGACTCATCTTTAAAAATCCGTTTTTAAAATTTATATTTTTATAAAATTCAAATGACTTTTAATGAAATTTTTCATGTTTTATGATTATTTTATGGTTATATGTAATTTTTTATGATGAAGGGTGGTACAGTTATCTTCCTCTAATTCATTATGTATTTTTATGTCAGATTTAAATCATATGGTTACTCCATGCCTAACTCTGATGGTTACACAATAAGGTAGTCGTGAGGGTTACATTGTAAGGTAGATGTGTTGGTTATAATGTAAGGTATCCATGATGATTACAAATAATATGGTATCTAAAATAGTTACAATATCTTATATGTAATTCAACATGTAAACAAAATGGTTTATTTATGTTTATTTATGTTCTATAGAAATCTCATGTTTTCAAAAAGAAATTATAAGATACTTTATTTTTGAGATGTATGAATTTGTTAAAATAATTTCATATGTTAATAAGTTTTAATTAACTAATGGTTTCTATCATTCTATTTATATTTATTACTAAGGTTTTTGTGCTCATACCATTTTTTAAAATATTTTCACTTGGTATATGTATATGTAGAGAAAAAGGAGAAGACATGGTGAATGGTGCGAAGACATTTCGGGAAAATGTTTCATGTTTTTTAAAAAATATTTTATAATTTAAAAAAATTCATATCATTTTAGTTATACCAACTTTAGATTCTTGTGGGTTGATATCTATTAATTATGAAAAAAATTTATAGAATCAAAAAACCAAAATATATTTGGAAATGTATAGAAGTTAATTCGAAGATAATTTACTAGATTAATAATTTAAAAATTCATGTCCATATAGTTGGTATCAGAGCATGGTTTATATAAATATAGCAGTTATGGTGTTGTTAATAGAATAAAATAAATGAATATTATCTTATTTTTATGTAAAAATGATATATAATTTGAAGATTACCATGGTGATTAATATATGAAATGTTTGTTCATAATTGTTTTCCATAGATGAAATAGGGAAGCTGAAGTAGGAATCCACCAAAAAGATAATATAATATCTAAAACACATTAAAAAACGGTGGGAATTATAAATAAAAATATTGTTAAAATAATGGCTCAGTTAATTCATTATAAAATGGGGGTGAAAACATAAAAGAGAATAAATGGTGCTATAACAAATAAATATGATGTTAGTGGAACATTTTATAAGGTAACACACTCCTCCATTTTGTGGATCTTCTGACCTAGTTGTGGGTAAATGATGTATTAAATACATTAAAATGATATTTGATATTAGGGGGTGTTCAAATAATAAAAAGGAAAGTATTCTGAATTATCATTTTAAATGTGAAGCTATCTATTGGTGGTCAATGGCCATGAATATCGGGGATAGTGAGGATATTAATTCCTTATAATGGGTTGAATTTATATATTATTCCTAAGGTTGTTTGACATAGGATGGAAAATGAATTATGTGAATTGAAACAAGGAAAGGAGGATTTTGTGGTTGCTTATGAAGAAAAATTTAATAGATATCAAATTTACACAATAAATCATATTGGGGATCTTGATTGAAAAATAAATCATTTTTACTCCGGATATAAGACAATATATTGAAGGGAATTAGTTACATGTGATTTTAAAAGTTATGGGAAACTTTTCCAATGTTATGAGATGCTAGAAATGGAGTTCTCATATGATCATCTGTACTTTAAAAACTACTGTAAGAAAAGGTTTATATCGAAAGTGATGTGTAAAAATAGTCAAAGAAATTTGAAGTAATGAGATTCAAGTTTCTAGTTTGTGAAAACTGTGGTAAAAAGAAACCTTGGTATTGCCTTATCAAAACTGGGATGTGATTTTTATGTCATAAGTTTCAACATATGGCCTGATATTGTAATGAAAATGAGCTAATATCAATTCTGATAAGATAACACTAAAAGTGTTTCAAATTTATTGAGTAAGTCATTATGGATTTACCTACCCAATAATGGACTTGAATGATGGAAAACAACAACATTATATGTATAGAAGTGAATTGAGATCCATTGTGACTATGTCGTCAAATGTCAGGTCATCCAATGAACTAGTATCAGGAAACTTCTTTTTTAAAATATATTTTTCAAAATTATTATCTGATATGAGGTCTACACATTATATTATTTCTTAGAAAATTTCAAGTAAATTTAATATTTCCATTCATGAAATGATAATATAAATTATGGTTAAAATAGTAGGGGAAAATATTATAGAAAAATGGAATTATAAGAATCATCATATTCTTGTCTATGGAAAGACATTGCTTACAACCCTTGTTGGTTTACCATTAGTATAGTTTGATGTAATTATGTGTATGGATTGGGTTTCTGTTTATCATCTAATATTGATTGTAGAGCTAAAGATGTTTTTTCTGAAAGGGTTTTGGTCTGTGTACGAGAATGAGCCGAGATAATTGATATTATATCAGGAAGATAAAAACTATTAAAATATGGTATTGAATGTCATAATTCTCACACTGTTTAAAATAAATAAACTATTTATCTTAATGATTTTCGAATTGTGCATGAATACATAGATGTTTTTCTCAATGATTTTTCTAATGTTAGACCTGATCATGAAGTAGAATTTACTTTTGACTTGGTTCTTGATTCTAAGACAATTTCAAAACCCCATTATCTAATGGATCAAGTGAAATTTCATGAATTGAAAAATTTGATTTTATAAATTTCTTAATAAGTCGATTATTAGTCGTATCACTTCACCATGGGGTGCTCATATTTTTCCATTAATAATAAATAGGGTTTCAGGACGCTTTTCATTGATTATAAATCCTTGAATATAAATATTTTTAACAATATTAATCATTAAACTCTAATCGATGACTTTTTTTATCAGCTATAAGGAGCACAATATTTTTCCATGATTGAATCGATTTCTTTGTACCATCAGCTGATGGTGAAGAAGGATGACATACTGAATGTAGATTTTCATTATAGATCTAGGCATTATGAGTTTTTTTACTGCCTTTGGATTGACTAACTCTCTTATTTTATTAATGGATCTTATGAATAGAATGTTCCATGAATATTTTTATGGGTTTTTTGTTGTTTTTATTGATGGTATTTTTGCCTTTTTTAATTAGTTATGGGGTTCATGAAAAAAAATTTAAGGAATATATTACTAACTCTAAATGAAAAATATGTTATATAAAAAATTTAGCAAATGTTATTTTTGTTTGTAAAAGATTTATTTTATTGGGAAAACTGTAAATAAGGATGGAATAACAATTGATCTTACTAAATCTAAAGTGGATAATAAATTTCCAATACCTATTTATGTTATATATATTCAAAGCTTTAGGTATTAGGAGGTTACTACTAATGGTTTATGAAAAACATTTCATGGTTCTCTAGTCCACTAACTAAGTTAAAATGAAAAAGGGAAAAATTTATTTGGATAGAAAAATGTGATATTTTTTTGGAACTATATAAGAGATTGGTGAATCCTTCAGTTTTGGATATATATTCTAGAAATGGTTAGTTTTTAATCTACAATGATGATTCATTAAATGGACTTGGTTATGTTCTAATGCAGAATGATAAGTCAATTACTTATGTTTTAATTCAACTAAAACCTCAATAGTTAAACAATCCAACACATGATCTAGAATTATAAACTGTGGTTTTTGATTTTACAATTTGGCGGCATCATTTATACATAGAAAAATGTTAAATATACACTGAAAATAAAATTTTGGAATATATATTCACTCATAAGGAATTGAATATGAGGAAAGGAAGATGGATTGAATAGATAAAGGATCATGATTATACAATCTATTTCCATCATGGAAAAAAAAGTTGTGAATGCCTTAATCCGAAGACATCATAAATTTGTAACCATGTTTTGTTTTGATTGAGACCCATTGATTAATGATTTGATGAATTTTGTCTTGGAAGATGTTGGTGTATGAAATTACCTAGTTTTTTAATGTTTTTGTAGAGTCGTATCTATTAAAAATAATTTAAAAAGCATGGATGGAATATGATATGTTATAGAAAATGTAGAATTGTTTTAAAAAGTTATTCTTGTTGAATTTAACATTGGTAAAGATTGTGTTTTGAAATTCTGAAAGAGATTATGTGCTCCTTGTTGTAACCATATGAAAAAAGACTTGTTGTGTAAGGCTCATAGTTCTCCATATTCAATTCATCCTGACAAAACAAAGATGTATAGAGACTATCTGATGTATTACTATTGGGATGTAATGAAAAGTGATATTGCGTATTTTATAGTTAAATTTTCGACATTTCAACAAGTTAATATAGAGAGACAACTACCAAAGTGGAAGAATCTGACTTTTCAAGTGCCAAAATGGAAATGGGAAAATATATCTGTGGACTTCATGTTTTTACTACCAATGACTTGTCGAGGTAAAAATTATTTTTGGATTATTGTTTACCGACTAAATAAATATACACATATCCTTTTAATTTGAGATACTTTGTATTTGGACAATATTTCTCAATTTTACCTCAATTATATTCCCATTTTACATAGATTTATAATTTCTAACGTATCTGACCATTATCCCATGTTCACTTATAACTTTTGGAACATCCTTAAGAAGTAATTAGAAAGATAATTAAATTTTAACATATACTTTCATCCTCGATCTGATAGAGAGACTAAAAGAAAAATTCATCATTAGAAGTCATGCTTCAAGCTTGTATAATGGATTATTAGGGATGCTGGTATCAACATATTTATTTAGTTGAGTATTTTTATAATAAAAGGTTTTTTTCTATTATATAGATGGAGCCGTTTGAAGAATTATATGGGAAGTGATGCTTACCAACATAAATTTGGGATGATGTCAGTGAAAGGAAATTGATGGGACCAAAATTAGTAGAGTAACTGGTAGAGAAAGAGAATATAATCCATAAAAACATGGGAAAAGCATAAAGAAAGTATAAACAATATTCCGATAGTGGGAGGAAATAATTTATTTTCAAGGTAGGTGATCTTGTTTTTCATAGATTCTTGTTATCAAAAAGTGTTATGGGCTTTGGGAAGAATGGAAATATAATTTCATGGTTCATTAAAACTTATTAAATTCTAGAGAAGGTAGGAATAATCACCAATGAAGTATCATTTCCCTGAGTTTATCTCAAATATACAATATTTTTCCGATTTTGATATTGAGAATGTATATTCTAGATCCATCTAATATTTTGATCCTAGAAGTAGTTCTTCTAGAAGAGAACCTATCTTTTGATGAGAAAACTATTCATATTTAGGATTTTAGTGATAAAGTGTTATAAAATACGGTAATTTTCCATGTTATGGTTTTTTGGAGTAACCATGCGGTTTATGAAGATGGATGTGAATCTAAAAATGCTATGATGGAATTGTAGCCTCACTTGTTTAATAAGTAAATAAAATTTTGAGGATGCAATTTCCAAAAGCTCGGGAGAATGTAACAACCTAGGTACATATAAAATATATTTTTATTTTGTACTTAAATTATCGAATTCTTTAAAAATATTAAATTAAATAATTTATATTTATTGAAATTAAGGAATTTATACAGATTGAATAGTAACTCGACCTTCCGAATAGTAACACGACCATTATGAATTATAATATAGACAATAGAACAGTAACCTAACCTTAATAAATTATAAATGAAATTTATCCTTCCTAAAATTTAAAATATGACATATTTATATGATTGAACAATTAAATATTTTTTATAAAATTTATAAATTAATTGTTTGATTTTTTGTAAGTAAAAAATTATTAATTATAATTTTTTTATTAAAATAATGATTTAAAAGGTAATATATTTTCAAAAAATAGATTCATAGAATATTATTATTATCTTATTATGATTATATTATAATTTTATGATAATTGAATTAATTTTTTCATACTTTTATAAAATCAGTACTAATTTTAAAATTAATATTTTTCGAAAAAAAATATGATTTTATTTAAAAAATATTTAATATTAATAAAATTAATTTATAAAAATGGAATAAATTTTTTAATTATAAACATAAAAAATGGTAGGGGTGAATTTTTTGGATTTTTTTTGAAATACTTGAATTTTTTGAATAGTGAAATTCGAAATTTTTTTGTATATATACATTATAAGTTGAATACATTATTACTAAAACTATGAATAAGGTAGGAACCAGAATATAAATCATCCCCTAATTAATTATATATATATATATTATGATAATTATATAAATATTCATATTATTGATCCAAATTAATGTACTAATGAATAAAATGATCAAAAAATCCTCCTCTCATCCACTAAAAATACCACCCCTCGCCACCTCTTCTCCTCACACATCTCAAGCATAGATAATTTTCTAAATTCTTCCCAATACTCTTGAAAATAAACATTCCGACATCTATTACCTACTGGTCTCACCAAAAGGCCAAAACCAATATCCTTAAAAAATTTCTCAACATGGATAATTAAAGAGGTAAATATGCTTTTTTATATTCATTTTTTTTCATTTCAATTATTTTTCTTTTATTATAATATATTCACCTCCCCTAATCAATGTGGAATTAAAAATCCAATAACATATATATTATGTACTTTTATTGTATTTATTTAAATATTCATCATCATACTTCTTCTCTTCTTCATTTTATTCTTAATATAAAAACACCAATCTTGATGTGCTGAATTACTAACATTTTGGATGATGGGTTTTCAATTACCGTTACCACCTTCATGGATGGTCATAAAATCATTTTAATGGTTAAAAAGGTTTTTATAGTGTATTATTTTACCTCTTTTATGTTCATTAATTAACATATATACATAATATTAAATTACATAACAAAATATGTTTGTGGTTATTAAAAAATATCCAAAATGGTCTAAATGATTTTCATTAATGTATTTTCAAATTATTCATGATAATATCTAGAAAATGATTTATTGAATCATTTTCTATTTTTAAAATATATTAATACATTTTCATTCCACTTCTAGAGATTCTCTTCAATTTAACAAGAAAATACATTACAAAAAGACCACGGAAACCACGTAAAGAGTGCACATGAAACAGTGGAAATAAAAAAATATTATTAGTATATGGGTGGAATAATATAATTAAATGATAATATAATATTCTATAAAAATTAATATGAATCATTAAAATATTAATTATATTCTTATTACCATTAAATTGGACACTGAACATGTTTTATGTAAGACAAATGAAAGGTAATGGAAGCCTTAACCCAATTTCCATTCTTTAGGTTAACCATTTATTTTATTTATTATGTGGTACTAATATTATTTATGAAATAAAATTTTATTGTATAATGATTTAACATGTGTAATTATTAGGAGTATTCATATTCGTATCATTTAATTAATTCTCACAACAATGATATGATATATGTAAGGGACTCCTCTTTGAAAATATATTTTTACATTTCTATTTTTTCAAAATTTAAAAAAAATGTTTTTATGAAAGTGTTCCTGTATTATTATTATGTTATGGTTATTGGGAATTTTTTATGATGAATTGTTGGTCCTATATCTTCCTCCAATTCATTTGGTATGTTTATGTAAGAGGGTGTTTGTATGTTTACTCCATGTGTTACAGGGATGGTTACCCCATAAGTTAGCCATAAGGGTTACATTGTAAGGTGGCCATGAGGGGTACATTATAATAGAGCTATGATAGTTACAAATCCAATGGTATCCATGATTGTTACAATACTAATTAAGTAATTCCTCAAGTATCCTATATATTATAAATATATTTTTCCATTTTTATGGAAATATCATGTTTTTACAAAGTAAGTATATCATACATTATGGGTGAGATGTATGTCTTTGTGAAAATGATTTCATATGTTTATAATTATTCATGTACTAACATATTCCCTTCTTCACTTTCTATCTGTTACTAAATTCTCTATGCTCATTCCATGAGTGAAAAAAAAATTATTAGTGTTTAAGGATGGTTATGAAAAAATGAGAAACCAAGGTGAATGTTTTGATGACTTTAAAAGAAAATATTTCAGGTTTTTCATAAGTTATTTTTTATTATAAAAAAATGGGTGTGGTTTTAATTTTACCAACATTTTATACTTCTAAATTGATATGTATAAAATTTTTCTTAATTTTTAGAAAATATAAACTGAAAGGATCTTTGGGAATGTAAATATTTCAATTCTAATGGAATTTACTAGATCATGTAATGTTTATGGTCGGGGACTTATTATAATAATCAAACTTATTTTCTTTTCAAAAAATTGATTTTACTCAATTATTACTTAGTTTTAAATATTTTTTTTATCAAAATTAACAATAATTGATTTAGAATAGTCTTCTTAAGTTTTCTACATTCTATAAATTTATTATAAAATGTGGAATTTATTTATTTAAATTTTTTATACCTAAAATCTTGTTTGTAAGTATTTATTACTTCAAGGATTATGTTTCGTATAATAGATATTGATAATTGAATTATTTTTTCCTTGAGTTGTATTATTTTTTTCATGAACATATTTCTTAAATGAATGTTTTCCTACACCGTAATATTATATTATATAGTAATTTAGATACCTATATGGGGAAAGATATTTTCATATAAGTGAATTTTATGTTACACATTCTTAAATGTGAATTTTAAACAAATATATTTTCAATACAAAACAAATTTTTTCTTTGAAATTTCATATTTTTTCTCTCCCTGTACATATTTCTATAAGTTAAAACATATATATTATCTTAGTATTATTATTCAATGTTAGTTTTTAAACTGAAGGTGTTTAATTAGTTATCAATACACCATTTAAAAAAACTTTTTGAAATGTCCCATAACATCATCTTTTATGTTAATGTTATAAATGTTTTCTAAAAAATATTTTCTTTCTTCATGTGAATATTCTATATCATATTTAAAGGGTTTATCCCTATGGGATTTATATTTCACAGTTAATCCTCTAATATATATATTTTTATTTTTGTGGTTTTAACTCCCAAGGTCAGTAAATTATATTTTTGGTCCTTTATTATGTGATATCATTTACATAATTCTTCTACAAGGGTGTTTTTTCATCTATAATAACGTAATTCTAGGATTCCATGGTACAATAAGGTATATATAGGTTTAAAACCATCCACCTTAATTCTCAAGAGGGATTATAGTAATATAGTTCTTTTATTTATATAGTCATACAATCATTTCACTATATTGTGCGAACAAAATATTTTACATAACACAGGCTAGATGATTTTAAAGTATTAATAAATTCACCCTTTTATTGACTTGGGAAAAAATATTGGTGTTATTTATTTTTTTATTCCAATATATATGATTATTTCTATGTTTACTACATTTTTTAGCAACCACTTTCTTTCTCCAAATCGGTTGTATCATTTTATCCCTTTATTGACATGTCATAAAGTATTAGCATTTCATATGTTCATGTTATTATATATTTGATTATTTTAATGCTGGCTATGTATTATTTGACCATAAAACACATTTCTTTATATAGGATATTATCATGTTGTCTTTTTTATTGAAATGTTAAAATTTATTGTGTTTGTGTTTGTTGTTATTACAGTATAGAAGATTATTGGTTAATTTATATTATGTATTATCCAATGAATATATAATATGATAAATTTATTATAATTAAACAAATTATGGGTGGGTGCTCAAATTGTATATCCCCTTGATGAATTATCTTGTATCATTAGGTAAATAGATGATTGTATTTTGGGTATATCTACCTAGACTAAGATGTTGTCTTGACAATAATATCATGATGTATAAGATCATGATGTCTTGGTTAATGGTATAGAATTATCTCTATATAATTGTGAATTTCATCATTATGGAATCAGTTATTGTTATCCATATGATCTATTTATTTCAATTAAAATATATTGATATATTATGGTCTTAGTTTTAGTTAATTATAGAATTATAATGATTAATTACTCCTTCACTAATATTTATTTCTTCATTATGCAATTATTTCCTTAGTTGTATGTTTTCCCTTAATGATTGTTTGAGATCACTCCTTATTATTTTTCTACTTCCCCATCTTGTAATGTAAACTAATACACATTATATTTATAGTAGAATAACTATTGTGAAGATGTTTTGGGAGATATTTAATACTTGTTATATATTATTCAGTTTTTATAGAGGAAAAATATATTCTTTAGTATGGATATAACATGAGAAATAATATTTTTAATATTAACTTAATTATTTACAGCCTTGAACCTAAAATCTCATGGTAATGTAAGTAACGATATATTTTAACTAGGTAATATAATATGAGATTGTTATGTCTGGAAATGTAAAATTCTTATCTATGATAAGGTATAATTTATGTGCTTATGGGACTCGGGTGGGAAGTGTGGAATTGGGGATTCAATGTTGGTATCAAAAACGTTTTTAGATTAATATGTTTCTTGATAATAATTTATGGGTTGATCATAATTCCAATAGTATATATTGAAACGAAAAGACCCATGATACACTACTAAAGTAGAACTCAACCGATATTCGACATACATTAAAGGTGTTCCCAGTCCCCAAATTCTAAATACTATCACTCAAGACTCAAGAAAAAAATATGGAATGATTTCACCCATTTTTAAAAAATTCATGTCATATACATTAATATAATTGAATGGAACAATATAAGGAAGAAAAAAGGGATATATTCCATTACCATAAAAATCAATGGTAGATATACAAGTAAAATGACAAAAAAAACCTTTGGTACATATTTGAGAAAACCAATGTGGAAAAATAATACCAACAACAACTACTCAATGTGATATATGGGAAACTCCCAACCGTAACACCACCAGCTACCCACACCCAACTAATATGACCCTCAATGCCTTATTACAGTTCCTTTCTTTTTTCCTCTATCAAAATAAAATACTTAAAATAAATAAAATAATGGCTAGTGGTGGTTATTTAGTTATCTAGTAGCAGTTTACACCATTGTATAATTTTTTAGAGGTGGTTTATAAAACCACTATGTATTTCATGTTCGTGGGTCAATTCATGGCGTTTTATTTTAATCTCTACATTTTTAAGGGTCATTATTTGGAGATTTTAGTATAAATTTTTTAATAAAAATATATCCTATTGGAATATAAATAAAATTTAAATAACAACTACAAATAATTTTTGGGTGGTTTTTTAGTAGTCCATAATATGAACAACTGCTAAATACGTTTAACAGCGATTACAATAAACTACCACTGAATCTATTTTTATTTTTATAAAAAATTATAAAAAATCTATACATATAAAAAACTAACTTTCTATAAAAAAATACAAATATATGATAAACCCATCGTCCAAACAACACACATCTACAGTAATAAAAATTGACAATCTATTCAGAAACTAATTTTCAGTCACCCCATACATCAAACAATGCCTAGATCATCAATATATACTTATAAAATATTTCCACCAAAAACCCTTTCCAAATATAAATCTATGTCACAACCTCCACTAAATGTGTTTGCCTCTACATTATCTTATCAATTTAATCTCACTACATCATCTAATAAACTGTAACAAAAAAATGAAACAAAAATTTAAACTAATCATATTAAATCAGAATGACATTAGAAAAATTAATAAATTTATAACATACCACAAAAACAAATATCAGTCATGACTTCCTACTGAAAAAATGACAAGGATTAGAATTGTCAACCTCATGCCTACTGTCAACATCTGCCACCTATAATGAAAACCAGAACATTTATGAAATCAAATGTGAAATATAAAAAACACATATTATATATTGAAATATTCATATAAAATTTGTTATTTTGTTAAATATAGTGATTGAGTTTTAATATAAAACATATAATATATAATGAAAAACACTTGGAAAAAAACATACCTATTTATTAAAATATTCGACACTTGAAACTAAAAAGGTATAAATAAATATAATAATAAATTTTTAAAACCACATGTGTTGTGATTGAAATTTATTTAATAAATATATTTAAATTATTTTTATGTCACATTACTACTATATTTTAAAAACAACTAAATGCTGGTTTTTCCATGATTTCATATAAATTTTCAGTCATATTCTATGGTTTGGGCTTTTCCACATACGTTTTAGGGTTTTGAAATACTAAAAATGTGTCTATAACCATAATGGGAGAACTAAAATTTTAAATAGTGAGTTTTTTAGTTCTTAAATTTTACAATTTAATATACGATTGTTTTTCCCTTATTTCAAGACAATCCTACATTTTTTTCTTGGTTTAGACCATTCTAGAGATGTTTTTTATTTTCAAACACTAAAAAAAATTTATGACTATAATGGGAAAACCATCACTCAAAATTTCATGAATCTAGTTTCTACATTTTACAATTAAATATATAATGGTTTCCCATGGTTTCAGGAAAATATGAAATATTTTTCATATTTTTTACCATTCCAAGCATGTTTTAGTGTTTATAAATTTTAAAAAGTGATTACACTCATAACAAAAAAATATAATTCAGAATGGTTTTATATTATTTCCTACATTCAAAAATTAAATCTACATTGGTTTCCCAAGATTTCACATTAATTGGAGATATTTTTCCATGAATAGACCATTGCACGCATATTTTAGTGTTTTAAAACACTAAAAATTAATTTATGTCCATAATAAGAAAAGGATTATTTGTAATTATGTGTCGACAGTTTCGACATTTCTCAGTTAAATATAATGGCATTTCCCCCTAATTTTAGAGTAATTCAATGTTTTTTTCTTGTCTTTTCCCATTCCATAGATGTTTTAGTGTTTCAAAACACTAAAAAATCATTTAAATTTATAACAGGAAAATTATCATTCATAATTTTGTACCTTTGGTTCATATGTTTAGAAATTAAATATATGGTGGTGGTACCCGGATTTTAAGACAATACGATATTTGTTGTCCCATTTTGACCATTATATACACGTTTTAGTGTTTTATAACTCTAAAAATTCATTTATAGTCACAATAGGAGAACCTTCATTCATAATGATGTTTCATCAGTGGAAAAATTTTAAAACTAAATCTAAGGTAATTACCCCTAATTTCAAGGATGTCCATCATTATGTTTCTATTTTTGACAACTGACACTTGTTTTTAATATATTTTGTACCTTTTTAAACTTATTACTAAGTAATTTTGATTATAATTCACATTGGATTGACATGTTTTCTATGCGTACATATCAAAAACAAATAATTGGAGGTTTTCACATCATTTTAGAACAATCTAACATCGTTGTACTTTTTTACTATTTCATGAATGACTTAGTGTTTTAAAACACTAAATATGTATTTATATCAATAACAGGTAAACCATAATTCAAAATGACATGATTTTATTTCCTAAATTTTTAAATTAATTGTATGGTCATTGTTCCCATATTTATGGATAATATTACATCATTTGTTTTGTTTTGATCATTAGAATCACATTTTAGTGTTCTAAAAACCTAAAAACATGTTTACATCCATAACTGGAAAACCATCATTAGGAATTACATGTCTTCAATTTATACATATCACATATAAATGTATGTATATTTTCCATTAATGTAAGGACAATATGATGTCATTTTTGTGGTGTTGATTTTTCTATGCATTTTTAGTGTTTTAAAATAATAAAAATCATTTAACACCATAATAGGAAAACTATCTTTTAGAAGGATGTGGCAT
Organism: Viscum album; assembly: GCA_963277665.1. Classification (NCBI taxonomy): domain Eukaryota; kingdom Viridiplantae; phylum Streptophyta; class Magnoliopsida; order Santalales; family Viscaceae; genus Viscum; species Viscum album. Next base: position 2,130,254,359 of record OY728161.1, on the reverse strand, counting down.
AGGATCCAAAATTTAACAACTAAATGTAATGTTGCTGTCCCCTGATTTCAGGACAATCCTAGGTTTTTTTCCTGGTTTTGATCGTTCCATGCTCATCATACTTTTTTAAAATAGTAAAAACATTTTGTCTATAAATGGTAAATCATCAACTAGAATTATGTACCATATGTTCCAAAATTTCAAAATAAAATTTATAGTCATTATCCCGTAATTTTAGGACAATTATAGATAATTTTTCTATTTTTTACTACTCCATACACATTTTAGTGTTTTAAAATAATAATAACTCTTTTACATCCCCAATGGAAAATGTGTAATTCAGAATGATGTGTTTTCGATTAATATGTTTCTTAATTAAATTTATGAAATTTTCCCCTGATTTCAGAATAACCTCATATTATTTTTTTAGTTTTTACCATTCCACGCTTGTTTTAGTGTTTTAAAAAACAAAAAATGAATTTACAAACATAATAAGGAAACTGTCATTCAAAATGTCATGTTGTCAATTAAAACATTTAATAATTAACTATAATGTTTTTGTACTATTATTTTAGGATAATAATTTTTTTTTCTAGTTTTGACAATTTCACACATGTTTTGGTGTTTCAAACACTAAAAATGATTTTATGGCTATAATAGGAAAAAAATTATTCAGAAATATGTGTCATTGGTTCCAACATATTAAAATAGAATTTAATGTAATTAAATATTATTTTTGTACAATCTCTGATTTTTTTACTAGTTTTGAACCATTCATGTTTGTTTAAGTGTTTTAAAACACTATATACATGTTTACATTCAAAATTGGAAAACCATCATTTAGAATAACGTGTTGTCAGATCCTTGATGCACGCATGTCATAGGGAATGAAAAATCCAATTTTTTTCCTATGTTAAAATGTAGTAAAGTGGTTGACCTAGGATATCTCCCGAAGAGGACTGCACACAAAATGGGTTTTCACTTTATAAAAATGGTAAAAATGTTGTGCTTTTGAAAATAAATTTTAAATTAAAATGATTGGAAAACAATGATATTAAAAATGTGATTAGTTCGGTGTCGGTTTCCTAATTATAATGCCATCCTCATTCAATGTAATTCAAACCTCTTCTTCTTAGTTGATTAAAGTGGGATTCCACAATCTTTTTCTCTCACTCCCTTGGTTAAATTATTATTATGAAAGAAAACCTTACCAAGATCTTGGTTTGGTCAACTCTCCTTCCATGGGTAAAATAGTTATATTGAATATACCTAATTGAAATGGGAAATATCCTATGGGGTTTTCTATATCCCAATTAATAAAGAAAATTCACTACACCTTTTACTCGTACTGACAATCGTCGAGTACTTCACCACTAATCCCTGGTCTATTCCATCGTATATAAACCAGAAATCAGTGGAGGGAGATTATAATTTTGTTACCAAGGAAAAAATCAATAACGAAAATAATATTCAAGAATGATCACACTTGATAATGTAATCTGCTATAAGAAATTGAAATCAACATTGAAGAAGAAATAAATTTATTCAATTGCGTCCAAGAACTCAAGCATTACATGGTAAAAAACCAACCATTCCCCAATCACTCCAAAGGTTTACCCCACCATGGTAAGGGTAATCGAGATGTATGGGGATGAAGAAGCCAATAAAAAACTATGAAAAAGAAAATAAATAAAAGATAAAGCCGAAAATATCTCCTTCTTGGTGTCTCGGAAGGTATGGGATAGAGAATGGGATGCTTTGAGAGGGTGGATCTCTCCTCCTTTTATAGCCATAATTTTTCTCCTAGATGGTGACACGTTGTATCCCCATTAAATGAAATCTTCACACGTTGATCCCTTATTTAATGTTGTTCACAATTCTTTTTTTCATGTCCCCTCAAATTTTCAGCGGATTTGGACATATATTCCAAGTGTTATGGACGTTTTACTCTGAGAATTTATTCTGTTCAATCAGACTCTCCAAAACGCAATCCTATGGTTTAGGGTGATTTAATGATCTCATAAATGGTCAATGCATGTGGTCCTTCCCTCTTAAAAGATTCTCAAAAACTCCTTGTGTAACATATAAAGTAAGTAATGAATAATATATAATTTTATCTATGTCTATAAATTAATTAGATAGTGTTTTAGAGCCTTAAAATGAAAATAAATCCAATCTTAAGCATGGAATACACTAATATTTTTAAAAGATTGTTTTACTGCCTTTTGATGGAAAACATTTTTTAAATATATCTTTTGACAATTTTATAAGCTATGTTTGTCAAAATAAACTTATTCTTTATGATTGGGACATCAAAATTTACTTTGTGTGAATTTTTGATATTTTTCTGACAATGTTCATTTTTTAATGAATAGTGAAAAATACAGCATTTAACATCAAAACTGCTTTTTAATCTAATTTATATATATGATTAAATTATCTTTTTAATTGGTTTTAATGTGAAATTAGAATAAATTTTTACCATTTAATCCAATGTTGATCATTGGAATCAATTTCACTTTGAAATAAGACTTAAACTGGTGTCAATCTTTTGATACTTATTTTTTCATAAAAACACGCAATTTTTCATGACAGTGAGATTTAATTATTAAATTAATTAATATGACTTATATGTTTTGAATTTTTTAAAATAGACTTCATTTTTGAATTCGGAATATCAAATATAGCTTAGGGTGAATTTTTGATATTTTTCTGAAAAACTTCAATTTTTGATTAATACCGAAACCACTAAGTGGTACTTATAAAAACTAATTTTTCATTTAAATGAAATTTTACCACTTCTGTGTTTTGAATTTCAAAAATCTGACATACATGGTTGTCATTAAGAAGTAAAATGTGGTTCAATGAGATTAAAATAATTTTTTGGTGAATAGTAACTTATTAAGTTTTTAATCACGATTAGTGATAATTAGTGTAGTTTAAGGTAAAAATAATGCTTTAATAATATGAAATGACCTAGACACATGTTATAACCTTATTGGATGTGTCATAGAATACCAAGACAATCCATGGGTCAACTTGGGGACCCCATGGAGCCACTTTGGTTGGGAAATGACATAAATAACTTTTTATTAAATGTTAAAGTAAAAAATGACACAAACTTGAAATGTTTTACTATAACAATTTTTACATGGGGTTATACAAGTCATATTTTTGATTATATATATTCATTGGAAAGATAAAAAGATTTCCTAAATCATAGTATATTTTTATAATTATTTTGACTTTAAATAAATGAAATTATTTATGACATTATGATGATGCAGTGATTACCTCATTAATAAAGGATTTAAATAAAATGAGAAGATAATGTAAATTCTATGACCTACACATGTACAAAACCTATTGGATGGGTGGATTTCGAACCCTTATCACCTTACCCTAGCATTATATCAATTTGGGACCTTTTTAATCCGAAACACTTTTTAAAATAAAGTAACTCATCTTTACTTTCCAAGAGTGCCCCTCCTCTCCTCTTATAAAAGGCCCCCACCTCTACCTATTTACCCACACTTCCAAAGCCTTTGTCTCGGCCAACCCCTGCCCATTTTGTCTCTCCACTTCCCTATCTTACTCCTTGAAGCCTCACTTTGGGCAGAAGTCTTCCCAAGGAAGCCTTTGAGCTCAAACCAAACAGAGTTACCCGATTTTAAGGTAATGTCTTCACTTGAGTCCTTTTGTTTTATTTTGTTTCTCCAACCCCCTAAACTATTTTTATTTATTTCATTTGTAACAACTCCAGTATCTTCAATATACTAGGATTTTTTTATAAGAAGTATTCAAGATACACTTGCACACACCTACATCTAATGGTTAATGAACATACTGTTTTCGTGGATGGTGAATTTATGCCTCCCGAAACGATGATTGTTCAACATTCCTTTAACACTTTCAAAGGTGGCCATTAAGATGTCACTATATTTATATATGATATATAATAAGTTTATTATTTCCTTAAGCTTCTGTATTTTTCATTTTGGGAATACCTTTATGGTTCCCATTATGGGTAAACGCGATATCTTCATTTAAGGAAGTGCGGACTACCGCCCCCTCAAAGTGATTTGATTCGTTAAATAAAATATGTGGGATGTATAAAGGATGGAAATATGATATTATATATTATATTATACTGGAATTATAATATACCTTTATATCATTATGATTCCATTCTATAAAATACGAAATAGAAATGAAAGTAGCGTTCATGCGTACGTACGGCTTACCATCTCCATGAACGGTGCATTTCATTTCTTACCTCTAAATGATGTAATATTATAAATGCATGTATTTACTGAATATATATGACATATATGATATCTACATCATGAATACCATTCTGGATATAATGGATACATGAACAACTTGTAATTATAAAGGGTTTATTTTTTACTCAAGTACTAATGATCGTTAAAATGACCGTTATTAACTTAAATAATTATATAGTGTTGATGACATGGTAATAAGTGATATAAAAGGAATAATGAACATGAAAAATGTTCTTAAGAAAGTAGAAATTAACTCATGTTTATTATTCAGGACATTAAATAATGATCGAGTCAAGTCGGACCCGAGGTATGGGACTTCGTCTCAAACTCCTTTCATTGAGGAATATTTTATTTTATACACAACATTCTTTTATACGGTGTATAAAACCCTTTGAATATTACATTTATCCAAAGGGAATATTTTTTATACGAAGCGTTTTAAAAAATGACAAAAGGGGATTTTTTTTGTCGTACATATGCGACGACAACGACTTCTCCGCCGCCATGACCATTATTTGAGTTTCGGCTTCCTATACAAGCCATACCTTCTTTTTAAAAGAAACATAAATACCATGTTTTACTATTATTTTATTTTGGTATTGAAAATGGTTTTCATAATGTTTTTATATCAATGTGTTGTATTGATATCATGTGATAGAAAGGTGGAAATGTTATGTTTGCTTTATGCATGTCTTTTGTGATACGATTATGTTGAGGTTCTTGGGAATTATTATGAAGACGGGTTGTTCCGTGATAAACTAAGGACGAGTGATCCATATATAGCTCTCCAATGCATTGGGTAATGCAAAGGAGTGAAACGTTAAGGTTTCCCCAAAGAGATTTAGGGAATATACTGTGATAGGTATTCCAAACGTAACCAAGAGGGTTACTCCCAACGTAAGAATGTTATGAATGCCTCAAGTTACCTTTATGTCTTATGATTTCTATGATTTATTCATTATTTGATGAGGTATGTTAAAGTGCTTATATTTTATGGGTAAAGTATGATCTCATTCTTATGTATATATGTACCCATGTTTCCTTTCCATATTTTTATATCCCTTACTGAGCTTTTTATGCTCATCCCAAGTTTTTTGAAATGTTTTTCACAGGTCAAGGGAAAGGTACACGATATGATGATAGTGTCAAGGAAGTGTCAAGAAAGAATCCATGTTTTATTTTAAATATGTTTCCATTGATGGGAATGAAGAATACTATCTTTATGTAACCACTTTGTTTATATGTGGAATGTAATTCAAGTTTTATGATCTAATTCACTAAAACTCTAAACCCAAAAAGATCCTCAATGTGTATATTGTAATAACTCAAGATTAAGTAATGTTTAAGGCTGGGGCCTTATAGTCGGTATCAGAGGTCAGTTTAGATATCTTTAGGAGTTAGAATTCTATTAAATGATTATCCAAAAATATTTTTTTTGAAATGATATAGCATTTGAAGATTACCATGTTGCTTCATCTAAAACATGTTTGTTCAGAATGGTTTTCCGCGGAGGAAATAGGGAAGCAGTGCTAGGAAGGCATACAGAAGGAAATAACCTTCCGAATTAGTATCCTGAGATGGTTGGAATTGGAACTGAACAGCTTGTTGCAGTAATGGTACAGTTGACTCATGTGATAAATGGTGGTGGTATCCATGCACGAGATCAGCCAGATCAACCGTAGAGGAACATGTCAGTGGTGGAACATTTCATGAGGCAACATCCCCCATCATTCAGAGGATCATCTGACCCTGTGCTAGCTGAAGGGTGGATTAAAGAACTAGAGAAGATTTTCGATGTCATGGGGTGTTCAGAAAATCAAAGTTTAGTCTTTCTATTTACCGTTTGGAGGGTGAAGCAGATCAGTGGTGGTCTATGGTTAAAAATATCAGGGACGCTGATGAGATTGATGCTCTCGTCTGGGATGAATTCAAAGGTATGTTTCATGAGAAGTATTTTCCTAAGGCTACTCGACTTAGGATGGAAAAGAAATTCTTGGAATTGAGGCAAGAGGAAGACTCAGTGGCTACCTACGAAGAAAGGTTCACTAGATTGGCAAGGTATGCTCCAAATTTTATCCGAGACCTTGATAGTAAAATCAATCGTTTTTACTCAGGATTAAAACCTAAATATCAAAGGGCATTATCTTCTCGTGAGTTTAAAAGTTATGAAAAGCTTGTTTGATGTGCTGAGAAGGTGGAAATGGAGTTTCCCGATGATCAAGTGTTCTATAACAACCACAAGAAGAAGAGACCGAGGTGGCAGGAGAAAGGGAAAAATTATTCCAAAAAGTCTGATGGTAAGAAAACTAAGTTTCTAGTTTGTGATAAATGTGGAAAAAGGCAAGCTGGGGAATGTCTTCTGAATTCTTGAAAGTGCTACCGATGTGGTAAGATGGGACATACGGTTCGTGATTGCACTGAAAAAGATCAAGGTGATGGTAAGACCAAATATGATTTACAGTTAGTGAAATGTTATAAGTGCAATGAGATGGGTCACTATGCAAACGAGTGTCCGACAAAGAGCTTGAGTGATGGGAATCGGTTAGACTACAAGCAGAAAGGGGTGGTGAAATACTTTTCAACTACTTCAGCATATGTCGAGCCATCAAATGAAGTTTTATCAGGTACTTTGTTTGTTTTTTCAGATTATGCCAGTGTGTTGTTTGATTCGGGGTCTACACATTCTTTCATCTCTGAAAACATTTCTAGTAAAATGGGAATACCATCTCAAGAAATGACTCCTGAACTTTTGGTAAAAACACATGGGAGAAATGTTGAGGCAAAAAGAATTTATAAGAATCTTCCTATCCTTATATGTGGAAAGAACCTACATGCAAACCTTATTTTTCTACCTCTAGTAGAGTTTGATGTTATCCTGGGTATGGATTTGCTCTCTATTTACAATGTTAAGATTGACTGTAGAGCTAAAGAAGTTTCTTTTCAGAAATACTTTCAGTTTGTGTACAAGAATGAACCCTTACTGTTGATAACTTATCAAGAGGCCAAGAAACATGTAAAAGATGGAAATGAATGTTACCTTGCACATATTTTTGAATACAAGGGAACTATTCAGATTAATGATGTTCCAGTGGTAAATGAGTATCCTGATGTTTTCCCATATGAGTTTCCTAGAATAATACCAGATCTGGAAGTTGAATTTACTGTGGACTTATTTCTTGATGCTAAGCCAATTTCAAAACCCCCTAATCGAATGACTCAAATTGAAATTTTAGAGTTGAAGGAGCAATTACAATATTTATTAGATAAAGGTTTCATTTGACCTAGCTCATCACCATTGGGTTCTCCTGTTTTATTTGTTAAAAATAAAGATGGCTCAATGAGACTTTTAATTGATGATAGAGACTTGAATAACATCACTTTTAAGAAGAAATATCCTTTGCCTCATATCAATGATTTTTTTGATCAGCTCCAGGGAGCTCAGTATTTTTCAAAGATTGACTTGAGATCGGGGTACCATCAGCTGAAGGTAAAGGAATCAGATGTTCTGAAGACCGTGTTACGTACAAGATTTGGCCATTATGAATTTGTAGTAATTCCTTTTGGGCTAACCAATGCACCTGCTATATTCATGGACTTAATGAATAGAATTTTCCATGAGTTCTTGGATATGTTTTTGGTGGTTTTCATTGATGATATTTTGGTGTTTTCTAAAAATAAAGAGGAGCATGAATGACATTTAAGGGTTATCTTGAAAACCTTAAAAAAAAGAAATTATATGGGAAATTCAGCAAGTGTGAGTTTTGGTTGCAACAAATTTCTTTCCTTGGTCACATTGTTTCTAAAGATGGGATAACTGTTGATCCTGCAAAAACAAAAGTTGTTGAAGACTGGCCAAGACCCACAAATGTAACTGGGATTCATAGCATCCTTGGTTTGGCAGGCTATTACCGAAGGTTTGTTAGAAATTTTTCATAGTTATCTAGTCCAATGACTAAGCTAACTCGGAAGGGTGTTAAGTTTATCTGGACAAAAGAATGGGATGATTGTTTTCAGGAATTAAAAAGAAGATTGGGGAATGCTCTAGTTTTGGAACATCCTTCCAGGAATGGTGAGTTTGTTATATACAGTGATGCTTCATTGAAAGGACATGGTTGCGTCCTAATGCAGAATGATCAGGTAATTGCTTATGCTTCACATCATTTGAAAACTCATGAGGTAAATTACCCTACACGTGATTTGGAATTACCTGCGGTTGTTTTCGCTTTAAAATTTTGGAGGCATCATTTGTATGGAGTAAACTGTGAAATATATACTGATCACAAAAGTTTAAAGTATATATTCACTCAGAAAGAGTTAAACATGAGACAGAGGAGATGGCTGGAATTAATCAAGGATTATGATTGTACAATTCATTACCATCTGGGAAAAGTAAATAAAGTGGCTGATTCTTTGAGTTGAAAAAGTAATGTTTCATTAGCAAGGATGCTTTTGGAACGTGATCCTTTGGTTAAGGATTTGATGAACTTTGGCATAGAAGTTTTTGGTGCAGTAATTTCTTCTGTTTTGTTTCAGGTATCAGTGAGATCATCTCTATCAGATAGAATCAAGAAAGCACAGAAGCAAGACAGTGAGTTGCAGAAAAAGGTAGAGCTGGTTCAGAAAGGTAAGTTTCCTGAATTTGACATTGATAGTGATTGTGTTTTGAGATTTGGGAAGAGATTGTGTGTGTCTTGTGATTCACAGTTGAAGAGAGAGTTGTTATGTGAAGCTCATAGTTCTCCATTTTCAGTTCATCCTGGCAGTACTAAGATGTATAGAGATCTGCGGGAGTATTACTGGTGGGATGGAATTAAAAGAGATATTACTTATTTTACTGTGAAGTGTTTGACTTGTCAGCAGGTTAAAGCAGAGTGGCAGTTACCGAAAGGGATGCTTCAGCCATTACCAGTGCCAGAGTGGAAATGGGAGAATATATCCATGGACTTTGTTGTGGGATTACCGAATACATCTCGAGGTAATAATGGAATCTGGGTTATTGTTGATCGTTTGACCAAGTATGCTCATTTCATTACTATACGAGATACTTTTTCCCTGGATCAACTTTCCCGTTTTTATCTTAAAGAGGTATTCAGGTCACATGGAGTTCCTCTCTCCATTGTATCTGACCGTGATCCCAGGATCACTTCTAACTTTTAGAAAGGCCTTCAGAAGTCGTTGGGTATTGAATTAAATTTTAGTACAGCTTTTCATCCTCAATCAGATGGGCAGTCAGAATGAACAATTCAGACCTTGGAGGATATGATACGAGATTGTTCGATGGATTATCAGGGAAGTTGGGACCAAAATCTTTCTTTTGTTGAATTTTCATATAATAACAGTTTTCATTCCAGTATACAGATGGAACCATTTGAGGCATTATTTGGGAAGCGGTATCGAATTCCAGATTTCTGGGATGAAGTGGGTGAAAGGAAGTTGAGGGGAATAGAATTGGTAGAAGAGATGGCAGAAAAAGTTCAGCTGATTCAGAAACACATGAGAACAGCTCAGAGTAGAAAGAAGAGTTATGCGGACAACATGAGGAAGGATCTCTCTGTTGAGGTAGGTGATCATGTTTTTCTCAAAGTATCACCATGGAAAAGTATGATGCGATTTGGTAAGAAAGGAAAGCTGAGTCCAAGGTTCATAGTACCACATGAAATTCTGGAGAGAGTTGGATCAGTTTCTTACCGAGTGACTTTACCTCCTAGTTTAACTCAGGTACACAATGTTTTTCACGTTTTGATGTTGAGAAAGTATATGCCAGATCCATCTCATGTTCTGAGTCCAGAGGTAGTTCAGCTGGAAGAGAACCTATCTTATGAAGAACAACCGGTCTAGATTCTTGACCACAGGGAGAAAGTGTTACGGAATAAGGTGATAAATCAGGTAATGTTTTTGTGGAAAAACCACATGATGGAAGAGGCAACCTGGGAATCTGAAAATGCAATGAGGGATAAGTTCCCCCATTTATTTGATAAGTAAATAAATTGCGGGGACACAATTTTCTAAATGGGGGAAGGATGTAACATCCCAAGTAAGTATTGAATAATATATATTTTTATCTATGTCTATTAATTAATTAGATAGTGTTTTAGAGCCTTTAAATGAAAATAAATCCAATCTTAAGCATGGAATACACTAATATTTTTAAAAGATTGTTTTACTGCCTTTTGATGGTAAACCTTTTTTAAATATATCTTTTGACAATTTTATAAGCTGTGTTTGTCAAAATAAACTTATTCTTTATGATTGGGACATCAAATTTTACTTTGTGTGAATTTTTGGTATTTTTCTGACAATGTTCATTTTTTAATGAATAGTGAAAAATACAACATTTTACATCAAAACTGCTTTTTAATATAATTTATTTATATGATTAGATTATCTTTTGAATTTTTTTTAAATTGAAATTAGAATATATTTTTACCATTTAATCCAATGGTGATCATTGGAATCAATTTCACTTTGAAATTAGACTTAAACTGGTGTCAATCTTTTGATACTTATTGTTTCATAAAAACACACTATTTGTCACGACATCGGGAATTAATTATTAAATTAATTAATGTGACTTATATGTTTTGAATTTTGTAAAATAAACTTCATTTTTTGAATTCGTAATATCAAATATAGCTTAGGGTGAAATTTTGGTGTTTTTCTGAAAAACATCAATTTTTGATGAATAGTGAAACCACTAAGTGGTACTTATAAAAACTGATTTTTCGTTTAAATGAAATTTTACCACTTCTGTGTTTTGAATTTAAAAAATCCGACTCACATGGTTTTCATTATGAAGTAAAATGTGGTTCAATGAGATTAAAATAATTTGTTGGTGAATAGTAACTTATTATGTTTTTAATCGCGATTAGTGGTAATTAGTGTAGTTTAAGGCAAAAATAATGCATTAATAATATGAAATGACCTAGACACATGTCCTAACCTTATTGGATATGTCATGGCCGACCAATACAAGCCATGGGTCAACTTGGGGTCCCCATGGAGCCACTTTGGTTGGGAAATGACATAAATAACTTTTTATTAAATGTTAAAGTAAAAATGACACAAACATGAGATGTTTTACTAAAACAACTTTTACATGGGGTTATACAAGTCAGATTTTTTATTATAAAAAGTCATTGGAAAGCTAAAACGATTTCCTACATCATTGTGTTTTTTTAATAATTTTTTTGACTTTAAATAAATTAAATTATTTATGACATCATGATCATGCAGCGATTACATCATTAATAAAGGATTTAAATAAAATGAGAAGATATTGTAAAATCTATGACCTACACATTTCCAAAACCTATTGGATGGGTGGATTTCAAACCCTTATCACCTTACCCTCGAATTATATCAATGTGGGACCTTTTGAATCCGAAACTCTTTTTAAAATAAAATAACTTATCTTTACTTTCCAAGAGTGCCCCTCCTCTCCTCTTATAAAAGGCCCCCACCTCTACCTCCTTACCCAAACTTCCAAAGCCTTTGGATTGGACAAACCCTTCCAATTTTGTCTCTACACGTCCCTCTCTTACTCCTTGAAGCCTCACTTTGGGAAGAAGTCTTCCCATGGAAACCTTTGAGCTCAAACCAAACGGAGTTACCCGATTTTAAGGTAATGTATTCACTTGAGTCCTTTTGTTTTATTTTGTTACTCCACCCCCTAAACTATTTTTATGTATTTCTTTTGTAACAACTATAGTATCTTAAATATACAAGGATTTTGTTTTGAGAAGGATTCAAGCTACACTTACAGACACCTACATCTAATGGTTAATGAATATACTATTTCCGTGGATGGTGAATTTATGCCTCCCGAAACGATGATTGTTCAACATTCCTTTAACACCTTCAAAGGTGGACATTAACATGTCACTATATTTATATATGATATATAATATTTTTATTTTTTCCTTAATCTTCTGTATTTTTCATTTTGGTCATTCCTTTATGGTTCCCATTATGGGTAAACGCGATATCTTCATTTAAGGAAGTGCGAACTACCGCCCCCTCAAAGTGATTTGATTCGTTAAATACCATATGTGGGACGTATAAAGGATGGAACTATTATATTATATATGATATTATACTGGAATTATAATATACCTTTATATCATTATGATTCCATTCTATAAAATATGAAATAGGAATGAAAGTAGCGTTCATGCGTACGTACGGCTTACCGTCTCCATGAACGGTGCATTTCATTTCTTACCTCTAAATGATTATGAAATATTATAAATGCATGAATGTACTGGATATATATGACATATATGATATCTACATCATGAATACCATTCTAGATATAATGGATACAAGAACAACTTGTAATTATAAAGGGTTTATTTTTTACTCAAGTACCAATGATCGCTAAAATGACCGTTATTAACTTCAATAATTACATAGTGTTAATGACAAGGTAATAAGTGATATAAAAGGAATAATGAACTTGAAAAAGGTTCTTAAGAAAGTAGAAATTAACACAAGTTCATTATTCAGGACATTAAAGAACAGTCGAGTCAAGTCGGACCCGAGGTATGGGACTTCGTCTCAATCTCCTTTCATTGAGGCATATTTTATTTTATACAAAACTTTCTTTTATACGGTGTATAAACCCCTTTGAATTTTACGATTATCCAAAATGAATCTTTTTTATACGAAGCATTTTACAAAATGACAAAAGGGAATGTTTTTTTGTACGTATGCGGCGACAACGACTTCTCCGCCGCCGTGACCATTATTTGAGTTTTGGCTTCCTCTACAAGCCATACCTTATTTTTAAAAGAAAAATAAATACCATGTTTTACTATTCTTTTATTTCGGTTTTGAAAATGGTTTTCATAATGTTTTTATATCAATGTTTTGTATTGATATCTTGTGATTGAAAGGTGGAAATGTTATGTTTCCTTTATGCATGTCTTCTGTGATACGATTATGTTTAGGTTCATGGGCATTATTATGAATATGGGTGGTTTCATGATAAACTAAGGGCGGGTGAGCCCGATATAGCTCTCCAATGCATTTGGTAATGCGAAGGAGTGAAACGTTAAGGTTTCTCCGAAGAGATTTAGGGAATATACTGTGATGGGTATTCCAAATGTAACCAAGAGGGTTACTCCCTACGTAAGAATGTTATGAATGCCTCATGTTACCTTTATGTCTTATGATTTCTATGATTTATTCATGATTTGATGAGGTGTGTTAAAGTGCTTATGTTTTATGGGTAAAGTATGATCTCATTCTTATGTATATATGTACCCATGTTTCCATTCCATATTTTTATATCCCTTACTGAGCTTTTTATGCTCATCCCAACTTTTTTGAAATGTTTTTCACAGGTCAAGGGAAAGGTACATGAAATGATGATAGTGTCAAGGAAGTGTCAAGAAAGAATCCATGTTTTATTTTAAATATGTTTCCATTTATGGGAATGAAGAAAACTATCTGTATGTAACCACTTTGTTTATATGTGGAATGTAATGAAAGTTTTATGATCTAATTCTTTAAACTCTAAACCCGAAAAGATCCTCAATGTGTAATCTTGTAATAAATCAAGATTAATTAAGGTTTAAGGCTGAGGCCTTATACCTTGTGCGTCCACCCACCGAATTTCACAACATTTGGGCCCACTATGGATGAGTTATAGAGCCCACACCAAAACTAGGCAGAACTGCCAACATTTTTCTTTATCCCAATTATGATATTCTTTTGATCTTCTATATGGCCGATTCAACATTTAGTCCAAAAATAGTAAATGAAGCCATGGATTAGTAGAATCTGGAAAAAAATAATTTTTCAATTTGAATCAAGGTAGATAATGTTATGGTCAAACTACATAAATAATTCAAAACTGTTAAAAATCCATAGTTTCCCATTTTTACTGTTCAGCTCAAAATAACACTAATATCATTAAAAATGAAACAATTCATCTTAAAGTAACACATTTTTGGGTTTAAATAAATGATATTCAGTATAAATTAATTGAAAATATTTGCTCTATCAATTCCCCCACACTTATCTCTTGAACTCCTGGACAAGTAAAAGTCAAATCAAGTAAAATCCAAAACACATATCAATGTGATCTACCAAATAAATTCCAAGAAACAAAAAGATATATTGCCTCCTAAAAACAATTATTTCATGTTTTAAATTTTAGATTTTAATATATTTCCACTTCATTTTCTTCCCATGCACACAAAACCCCTACCTCATATCAATTTTCTCTCATCTCACAAATGTAAATGCTGAACAAGGCTTTTCTCATCCAAACTCACACAAGAGTAACCATAGGATTGATAAATTCCTACTTCTCCACCTGATATGAGTCAAAGAAATGTGTTTCTCATGAGGACTTTTCCCAGTGGCTTCTGGTTGGTAGGATTTAGATGTTAAAAATTTTGAGTCCAAAAAAGTAGGGCTTGGCTATTTTTGAAGCAAAATTGCAAGATTCTAATTTTCCTTCAAGTATGGTCTCCTTATCTTCCCCTTTGTAGAAAATCAACTTCATCATCATTCAATCTAATCAGGATATCAACAAAAAAAATCAATCTTTTGAAACATGATTTTTCTTGAAAGTTCCATATAAGCACAGCTTTTTTTTACATCGGATGCTCCAAAAAGGCACAGCTTCTCTTATCATGAAAGCTCCAGAAAGACACATCTTTTAACAGAATGAAATATTTAGTAGAAACATCAGCTCTTTAACATTTTATATTCCTCCAAAAATATCACCAAATGAGTTAGTATACCATAAGACATCATCCCCCATACTTATGTTCAACTAGATCATGCAATTTCACTTCAAGAGCAGGTAGGATAGGGAAAATTGGCTTGTAATGTGGCTATCCTAACAGGAAATTCATGGATAATAGTGGCTACAATGAAGTAAAAATGTAAAGTTGGGCCATAATGAAAAGAATTATTTTAAAAAGGTGGATTCAAACAAAATAAATGCCTCATTCATTTAAAACACACATACCCCAAACCCTCACGTTTTGAAAGGAATAAATTAAATTATGGTTAAAGCAAGCATAGTCTAGTTCTCCCAAGAAATGAGGTGAATGAAAATAATATGACAAAAATGGTTCAGAAGCCTCACAAAAAAGTGATTTCAATGATATAGACAGGGAAATATGGTATGGTTTTCAAAAATCATTTTACTTTTCATGAAATTCCAAAATATTTGAACTTGAAACAACGTTATTTCAGCATTAATTTAAGCTCAGTTTCATGAAATAGATTGGTTCACTCATTGACATGGGATTCAAAAATTGTAATGATAATTATTTCAGCACAAAAGATTCAAAAACACACCAAAAATTGAAAAATAAACACACAAAAATTTGAAAACACACAATTTTATTAATTTTCTGTGAAACAAAACATAAAATGAAAATCCTATTCGACAAAGGTTCCCTACCCCACACATAAATGCTGCAGTTTCCTCAATGAATTCAAGTGGATTTAACATGTATGATAATTTTCAAATGAATCACAACTTGAAGAAAGTGTAAAGGAGAGGTACAAACTGATGGTACTTATTGATAGACAGGTTGGAGGAGTAGGATCTACTTCACTAGTTCTTTTCTATTTCCTGGTAAAGACATATTGTACCAACAAGAGTCTGATTTGTGTCTATAGATACCACAACACTAGAAGAACCCCTGAAATATAGTTCTTCTGGAATGATTTTCATTTTTTTGGATATTTTTTTCTTCCTTGTTGCAATGTGAACATAACACTTTTAAAGGGTATGTGGTGTCCTTTGAAAATTCCACTCATCTCTTGAGGCAGGAGACTGACCCCCAATTTTCATTACCCATACAAACCTTGTTTTGGGTTTTTCATCTTTTTCTGTAATCACCTCTTCCTATTGGTTTGAAAATATCCTTTACTCTCTACAGATTTAATGGGGGTTTACTTAACTTCTTCAACTCATGTTCCTTGGCAAGTCATATGGAATTTTTCTTAGCGAGTTCTTCTTCCTTTGTATTATGTTCCTTCCAGAGATCTGTGATAATCTTTTCATTTTCGGACTCCACGAGTTTAAACTTCGTGATCTCAACCTCCTCTCCTAATTTTGATTCTCCAGTCTCTTCTAACAAACTATCCAAGAATTCAACAGTCATCTCTTCTAATTTTTGATTTGGTTCTTTTCCTTTTTGTGGTAGATTTCTTTCAGCGAATGAACATCTGACAAATTCATCGTGGATTATTGTATATTGAAATGCACTCGAATATCATCAAGCTCCATTGAGAGTGTTCCCTCATGCACATTGTTGATTGTCTTCAGTATCTTTAATAAAGGTCTTCCCATGATGATTGGTGAGTTTGATGAACTCCAATCTTCTTCCATTGTGAGCACATAAAAGTCATCTCGGAACAATGGATCTTTTACCATTACAAGAACATCTTCCAAAACACCTGCTGGAAAAATTGTGGATCTTTTTGCGAGCTGGACCACCACATTAGTAGGCTTCAATTCTACTATCTGCAAAAAAGTGTATACCGATTGAGGAAATAAATTAATTGAAGCACCTAGATCACACAAATAATTAGAGAAATTTAAAGAACTGATAGTGCATGGAATAGAGAAAGTCCCTGTATCGTGTCATTTTTGTGGTATCGGTGGTGTGATCGATGTTGAGACGCTTCTTCCTAAGTTGATTCTTTAATTTCCATCCAGCCTCCTACTTTTAGTAAACTGCTCTTCCAGAAAGTTTTCATATTTAGGGATTTGTTTAACTGCTTCATATAGGGGGGTATTGATTTCCACTTTCTGGAAGGTGTCCAAAATTTATTTTTGAAGTACTTATTCGTGCCATTTAATTGATTTTACCATCCTTGTTGGAAATGGTGGGGGTATGTCTTTCTTCTCCCTTTGTTTTAGGTGCATTGGTGTTTATTGTTTCTTATTCTGTGGCCTATCCTTCTCCTCCCCCTCTTCTTTTTTATATTCTTGGTTGATTTTCACAAGTCTTTTAGAATCATTCTCCCTCAGAATAGGTGGTATTATTTTAGGATAAGGGTTGGATGGAGGTGGGAATTCTTTTCCACTTCTTGTTATGATTGCACTAACATTCTCTTTAGTATTTGGCACTATTTGGGATGGAAACTTCCCTGGATTCTTGGACATGATTTCAACAAGACTTCCCACTTTGTCTGCCAGCTTGTCAACCTTACCTGCTAGGCCCTCATACTTGGATTGTAGCTGTTCCACAGAAGGTTTTGTGCTGGTGGATGGTTGTTCATAAGTCATTCTTTGGAATTTAGGTGGATGAAAAGATTGTTGTTGTTGTAAGGGTTGTTTATAAGATTTTGGGAAGGGAGGGGGTTATGGTATTACTGCTGGTGGTAAGGATGTTGACTGGGGTGCTAGTTATGTGGACTCATCTGGTTTTGCTTGTTCTCATATTCTTGTTTGGATTAGGGTTGAGGAAGTTGATTTTATTGGAATTTTCTTGGTTGAAAATCCGCAGCACAGTATTCTATCCCCTGTATCTTAGGGCACCGGTCAGTATAATGATTGGAAGAATAACATAAAAAGCATTCCTGAGCTGAAGCTTGTTGTCTATTTGATTATGTTACAGCCATTTGACGGACTAACCTTGCAAGGTCATCGACATTGGTTTCAATAAATGTAGATGAATCAGATGTTTTTACCTCATGTATCCCCCAGGCTCCCATTCCTCTTAGTCAAAATTGTTGTGAGTTTTGAGCAATCGTTTCAATTAGTATTCTGATATATGCATGCAATTTTTCAATCAAGGACCCCCCCTGATGAGTCATCTAGAAGATTTCGATCATTATCCACAAGTACATGGGAGAAGAAGACAAGGAATTGGTGTTCCTCCATTTCATGATGTGGGAAGCTAGAACATAGCCTCTTGAAGCACTCCCAGAACTTGTATAGGGTTTCTACTATTGATTTCCTTATGATGGAAATCTCATTCTTGATGGCAGTGCTCCTCGATGTTGGAAAGAATCATTGCATGAAACTTCTTTTTAGGATTTCCAAATCAATGATCTATCTTGGTTGCATGTTGTACAACCATTCATTAGCTTCTCCTTCAAGTGATAAGGGTAATTCCCTCTATTGAAATTGGTCTTCAGGTGTTCCTCTTGGCCGGAAGCTTGAGCAAGTGTATCTGAATTCTTGCATGCCCCGATTTGGATCTTCTCCCGTAAGACCATGAAACATTGAAAGCATAGGAATCATATTAACACGTAATACAAAATCATTGGGTTCATTGGGTGCAATTAGTTGGCTATTTTGAATGGCAAATTGTGGTGCACAGTGATCATGAAGGTTTTGTATGGGATTTCTATCTATGATTTCAGGTTTAGAGTAAACAGTAAAATATTCACTTGAATCTGAGAGTTCTATTTCTTTAAATATTTCTGGTAGATTTATTTTTCTTATTTCGGATAATGATCTTTCAATTTCTAGATCAAATTCAAGTAATGGTTCTTTTGGTTGCGGGTCATTCAATTTTGATTTTTTTTTGTTTTTGTTGCACTGCCTCCCCGACAATGGCGCCAAGTTTGATGCACGCCTGTCATAGGGCATGGAAAACCCATTTTTTTCCTATGTTAAAAGGTAGTAATGTGTTTAACCTAGGATGTCTTCGGAAGAGGAGGGCACACAAAACAGGTTTTCACTTTAAAACAAGGGTAAAAATTTTGTGCTTTTGAAAAGAAATTTGAAATTCAAATGATTGGAAAACTATGATATTAAAAAGGTGATTAGATCAGGGTTAGATTCCTAATTTTAATGCTATCCTTGTTCAATTTAATTCAAACCAATTCATCTAAGATGATTAAAATGAGTTTCCGCAATCGTTTCCTCTCACTTCCTTGGTGAAATTATTATTATGAAAGAAAACCTTACCAAGATCATGGTTTGGTCCACTCTCCTTCCATTTGTAAAATAGTTGTATTGAATATACATAACTAAAATGGGTAATACCCGATTAGGATTTGTTTATCCCAAACAATCAAGAACATTTACTACACCTTTTACACGTACTAACTATCATCGAATACTTCACCACTAATCCCTGGTCTATTCCATCGTATATAAAGCAGAAATCAGTTGAGGGAGATTATGATTATTTTACCAAGGAAAAATCAATAACGAATTAATATTCAAGAACGATCGCACTTGATAATGAAATATTCTATAAGAAATTGAAAACAACTTTTATGTAGAAAGAAATTTTTTCAATTGCATACAAGAACTGAACAATTACAATATATAAAACCAAAACTTCCCCAATCACTCTAAAAGTTTACCCCACCATGGTAAGGTTAATCGAGATGAATAGGGAAGAATAAGGCATTAAAAATTTTTTTAAAAGAAAATAAATAAAAGAAAAATCCTAAAAGATCTCCTTCTTGGTGTCTCGGAAGGAATGGGATAGAGAATGGGATGCTTTGAGAGGGTGGAACCCTCCTTCTTTAGTAGAAAGAATTTGTCCCCCAGATTTTTACGCATTGTAGCCCCATTAAATGTCATATTCATGCATTGAGACCTTCTTTAATGTTGTTCATAATTTCCTTGGATGTGTCCCCTAAAAATTTCAGTAGATTTGGACATGTATTCCAAGAGTTATGGACATTTTACTCTAAGAATGTATTCTGTCCAGTCAGACTCTCCAAAACACAATCCTCCGGTTTAGGGTGATTTAATGACTCCATAAACGGACTATTCATGCGGCCCTTACTTCGTAAAAGATTCTAGAAAACACCTTTCACGTCCAACCACAGATTTGTATAACATTTGGGCCCACCATGGATGTGGTATGGAGCTTACACCAAAACTAGGAAGAACAGCAAACAATTTCCTTTTTCCCAATTGTGAGCTTCCTTTGAGCTTCCATATGGCCGATTCAGCTTTTAGTCCAAAAATAGTAAATGAAGCCCTGGATATGTAGAATCTGGAAAAGAATAAATATTAGAATTTGGATTAGTGTAGATAATTTTATGGTCATACTACATAAATAATTTAATACTGTTAAAATTCCAAAATGGCCCATTCTTACTATTCAACGCAAAATAACACTAATATCATAAAAAATGAAACAATTAACCTTAAAGGAACACTTTTGTGGGATTAAATAAATGATATTAAATATAAATTAATTGAAAATATTTACTCTATCAATTCCCCCACACTTAGCTCTTGGAATCCTGGACAAGTAAAAGTCAAATCAAATCAAATCCAAAACACATATCAATAAGATCTACCAAATAAATTCCAAGAAAAAAAAGATATCATGCCTCATCAAAAACAATTATTTCAAATTCTAAATTTTATATTTTAATATATTTCCACTTAATTTCTTATCCCATGCACATAAGACACCTACCTCACGTGAATTTTCTCTCATCTCACAAATGTAAATGTTGAACAAGGCTTTTCTCATCCAAACTCACACAATAGTAACCATAGGGTTGATAAATTCTTCTTTCTCCAGCCGATGTGAGTCATGGAAATGTATTTCTCATGAGGAATTTTTAGGGTGGCTTCCGGTTGGTACGATTTAGATGTTAAAAATTATAAGGCCAAAAAAGGAGGGAATGGATCTTTTTGAAACAAAATTGCAAGATTCTAATTTTCACTCAGGTATGGTCTCCTTATCTTCCCCTTTGTAGAAACTCAGCTCCATCATCATTAAATCTACTCAGGATATCTGCAAAAAAAATCAAACTTTTCAAACATGAATTTTCTTGAAAGGTCCAAATAGGAACAACTTTTTTTACATCAGAAGCTCCAGAAAGGCACAACTTTTAACAAAATGAAATATTCAGTATGAACATTAGATCTTAAATATTTTATATTCCTCCAAAAGTATCACCAAATGAGGTAGTACACCACAAGAAATCTTCCCAAGAACTTAAGTTCAACTAGTTCATGCAATTTCACTTCATGAGCAGTTAGGATTGGGAAAATTGGCTTGTAATGTGCCTATACTAACATGAAATTCATGGCTACTATGGGCTAAAATGAAGGATAAATATAAAGGTGGGCCATAATTAAAAGAATTATTTTGAAAAGGGGGATTCAAACAAAATAAATGCCTCAATCATTTAAAACACATGTGCCCCAAACCATCATGTTTTGAAATGAATAAATCAAATTCTGGTTAAATCAATCATGGTCTGGTTCTTTCAAGAAATGAGGTGAATGAAAATAATATGACAAAAATGGTTCAGAAGCCTCACAAGAAAGTTATTTCAAAGATATAGAGACTGAAATATGGCATGGGTTTCATAAATCAGTATACTTTTCATGAAATTCAAAAAGATTTGAACTAGAAACAAAGTTATTTTAGCGTTCATTTAAGCTCAGTTTCATGAAAGAGATTTGTTCACTCATTGACATGGGTTTTGAAAATGATAATGATAATAATTTCAGCTCAAAATTTTCAAAAACACCCAAAAAACTAAAAAATAAACACCTAATAATTTGAAAACCCACAATTTTATTATTTATCTGTGAAAAAAACATCAAATAAAAATACTATACTACAAAGGTTCCCTCCCCCACACTTAAATGTTGCAGTTTCCTCAATGCATTCAAGTGGATTTAACATGTAAGAAAATTTTCAAATAAATCAAAACATGAAGAAAGTGTGAAGTAGAGGTACAACATGATGGCTCTTATTGATAGACAGGTTGGAGGATCTGATATCCTCCACTGGTTCTTTTATATTTCCTGGTAAAGACATATTGTACCAACAAGAGTCTGATTTGTTTCGATAGATACCACAACACCAGCAAAACCCCAGAAATATTATTCTTCTGGAATGTTTCTCAATCATTTTGGATATTTGTTTATTTTTTGTTGAAATTAAAACATAACTCTTTTTAAGGGTTTATGGTGTCCTTTGAAAATTTATCTCTTCTCTTGAGGCAGGAGACTGACCCTTAATTTTCATTACCCATACGAACCTAGTTTTGGGGTTTTCCTCTTTTTCATGTAATCCCCTCTTCCAATTGGTTTGAGAATAACCTTTACATTCTACAGTTTTAATGGGGGTTTCCTTGACCATTTTCATCTCATGTTCCATTGCAAGGCATATGGAATTTTTCTTAGCTAGTTCTTCTTCCTTTGTTTCAAGTTCCTTCCGATGATCTATGATAATCATTTCATGTTCGACCTCTTGAGTTTATACTTATTCATCTCAACATCCTCTCCAGATTTTGATTCTCCAGCCTCTTCTAACAAACAATCCTAGAATTTAAAGGTTGTCTCTTCTGAATTGTTATTTGGTTCTTTTCCTTCTTTGTGGTAGATTGCTTTCACTGAATGAGCATCTGACAAATTCTTCATGGGTTTGAGTATATTGAAATGCACTCGACTATCTCTGAGTTCCATTGAGAGTGTTCCCTCATGCAAATTAATTATGGTCTTCGCTGTCTTTATGAAATTTCATCCCAAGATTATGGGGGACTGTGATGAACTCATATCTTCTTCCATTGTCAGCACATAAATGTCAGCTAGGAACAATGGATCTTTTACCTTTACAAGAACATCTTCCAGAACACCTGGTGGAAAAACTGAGGATCTATTTGTGAGCTGGACCACCACTCTAACAGGCTTCAATTCTCCCATCTACAAAGTTGTATATACCGAGTGAGGAAATACATTAATTGAAGCACCTAGATCACACAAATAATTAGATAAATTTAAAGAATCGATTGTGCATGGAATCGAGAATGTCCCTAGATCTTGACATTTTTGTGGTATCGGTGGTGTGATCAATGCCGAGACGCTTCTTCCTAAGTTGATTCTTTCATTTCCATCCAGCCTCTTTCTTTTTGTATGCTGCTCCTTCATAAATTTTGCATATTTAGGGATTTGTTTAACCTCTTCAAGTAGGAGGGGTATTCATTTCCACTTTCTGGAAGGTGTCCAGAATTTATTTTTGAAGTGCTTATTCATAAAATTTCATTGATTTGATCATCCTTGTTGGAATGGTGGGGGTAATTCTTTCTTTTCCCTTTGTTTTATGTGCATTGGTGTTTCTTATTTCTTATTCTGTGGCCTATCATTATCCTCCCCCTTTTCTTTTTTATCTTATTTTTGGATTTTCACAGGTCTTTCGGAATCATTCTCCCTCAGAATAGGTGGTATTATTTTAGGAGAAGGGTTGGATGGAGGTGGGAATTATTTTCCACTTATTATTATGATGGGACTAACATTCTCTTTAGGATTTGGCACTGTTTGGGATGGAAGCTTCCCTGGATTCTTGGACATGATTTCAACAAGACTTCCCACTGTGTCTGGAATATTTTCGCCCTTATCTGATAGGCCCTCATACTTGGATTTTAGCTGTTCCACAGAAGGTTGTGTGCTGGTGGATGGTTGTTCATATGTCTTTCTTTTGAATGGTGGTGGCTGAAATGATTTTTGTTGTTGGAAGGGATATTTATAAGATTGTTGGAATGGAGGGGGTCCTGGTATTGCTGCAGGTGGTAAGGATGTTGATTGGGGTAATGGTTAAATGGCCTCATCTGGTTTTGTTGGTTCACAAATCCTTGTTGGGATTAGGGTTGATGCGGTTTATTTGTTGGAATTGTCTTGGATGAAAATCCATAGAACAGTACTCTATCCCCTGTATCTCAAGGCACTGGTCTGTATAATGAGTGGAAGAATAACATAAACCACATACCTGAGCTAAAGCTTGTTATCTGTTTGCTTGTGTTACAGCCATTTGACGGACTAACCTTGAAAGGTCATCGAATTTGGTTTCAATCAATGTAGATGACTCATCTGTTTTTGCCTCATGTATCCCCCTGGCACCCATTCGTCATAGTCTATATTTTTGTGAGTTTTGAGTAATCTTCTCAATTAGTATTCTAATATCTGCAGGAGACTTTTCAATCAAGGACCCCCCATGATGAGGCTTCTAGAAGATTTCGATCATTATCCACAAGTCCTTGGTATACGAACACAAGGAATTGGTGTTCCTCTATTTCTTGATGTGGACAGCTGGAACATAGCTTTTGAAGCACTCCTAGTACTCTTAGATGGTTTCTCCTGTTGATTATTATATGACATAAATCTCTTTCTTGATAGTAGTGCTCCTCGATGTGGGAAAGAATCTTTGCATGAAACTTCTTTTTAGGTCTTCCCAATAACTAATCTCTCCTAGTTGCAGGTTGTACAACCATTATTTAGCTACTCCTTCAAGTGAAAAGGGGAATTCTATCCACTGAAATTGGTCTTCAGGTTCTCCTCATGGCCTAATGCTTGAGCAACTGTATCTGAATTCTTGTAGGTGCCGATTTGGATATTCTCCTTTAAGACCATGAAAATTTGGAATCACATGAATCATATTAACATGTATTTCAAAATCATTTGGTTCAGTGGGTGAAATTACATGGATATTTTGAATGGAAAATTGCAGTGGACATAGATCACGCAGGGTTTGGTTGGGATTTCTAGCCATGATTTCAGGTTCAGAGTGAACACATAGAGTTTCACATGAAACTGAGAGATTTATTTCATCAAATATTTCTGGTAGATTTCTTTTTCTTATTTGGGTTAATGTTCTTTCAATTTCTAGATAAAATTCAATTAATGGTTCTATTGAGTTTCGGGTCATTCAATTTTGATTTTTTTTATTACACTGCCTCCCCGTCAACGACGCCATGTTTGATGCACGCCTGTCATTGGGCGTGGAAAAAAATATTTTTCCTAATTTAAAATGTAGTAATTTGGTTGACCTCGGATGTATCCCAAAGAGGAGTGCACACAAAATGGGTTGTCACTTTTAAATGAGGGTAAAAATGTTGTGCTTTTGAAAAAAAATTGAAATTCAAAAGATTGGAAAACTGTGATATTAAAAAGGTGATTAAGTTAGGGTCGGTTTCTAAATTTTATTGCTATAGTTTGTCAATTTAATTCAAACCCATTCTTCTTAGTTGATTAAAGTGAGTTTCCATAATCTTTTCCTCCCACATCCTGGGTGAAATTATTATTGTGAAAGAAAACCTTACCAAGACCTTGATTTAGTCAACTCTCCTTCCATGTGTAAAATAGTTGTATTGAATATACTTAATTGAAATGGGCAATACCCAATCGGGTTTTTTTATCCTAAAAATTTAATAATATTCACGACACCTTTTACACGTACTGACGATTGTCGAGTACTTCACCACTAATCCCTGGTCTATTCCATCGTATATAAAACAGAAATCAGTGGAGGGAGATTATGATTATTTTACCAAGGAAAAATAAATAATGGAATTAATATTCAAGAATGATTGCTCTTGATAATGAAATACTCTATAAGAAATTGAAAACAAGTTTGATGAAGAAATAAATTTATTCAATTGTGTCCAAGAACTCAAGCATTACAATGTAGAAAACCAACCCTTCCACAACCAATCCAAAATATTACCCCACCATGGTTAGGGTAATCGAGATGAATGGGGAAGAAGAAGGAATTAAAAAACAATGAAAAAGAAAATAAATAAAAGAGAATGACGAAAATCTCTCCTTATTGGTGTCCCGAAAGGAATGAGATAGAGAATGGGATGCTTTGAAATGGTGGATCTCTCATTCTTTTATAGCTAGAATGTTTCCCCCAGTTGTTGATGCGTTTTAGCGCTATTAAATGACATATTCACACATTGAGCCCTTCTTTAATGTTGTTCATAATTCCTTTGGATGTGTTATGTCAAAATCGCAGTAGAGTTGGACATTTATTTTGAGGGTTATAGACGTTTTACTCTGAAATTTATTCTGTCCGGTCATACTCCCCAAAATGCAATCCTCCGATTTATGGTGATTTAAGGACAACATAAACGGCCAATTCACGTGGTCCTTACTTCATAAAAGATGAACCAAAACTCTTTCATGTCCAACCATAGAATTTCACAACTTTTCATCCCACCATGGATGAGTTATGGAGCCCACACCAAAACTAGGCAGAACTACAAACAGTTTTGTTTCTCCCAAATGTGAGCTTCCTTTGAGCTTCTAGATGGCCGATTCAGCTTTTAGTCCAAAAATTGTAAATGAAGCCCTGGATGTTTAGAATCTTGAAAAGAAATAGTTTTTCCATTTGGATCAGTGTAGTTAATGTTATGGTCAAAATACATAAATAATTTATAACTGTTAAAAATCCAAAATGGACCATTTTTACTATTCATCTCAAAATAACACTAATATCATAAAAAAGGAAACAATTCATCTTAAAGGAACTATTTTGTGGGTTTAAATAAATTATATTCAATATAAATTAATTGGAAATATTTTCTCTAAAAATTCCCCCACACTTATCTCTTGGACTCCTAGACAAGTAAAAGTCAAATCAAATCAAATCCAAAACACATATCAGTGAGATCTACCAAATAAATTCCAAGAAATGAAAAGATATTATTCCTCATCAAAACAAAATTATTTCAAGTTCTAAATTTTAGATTTTAATATATTTCCACTTCATTTCTTATTCCATGCACAAAAAACACCTACCTCAAATGAATTTTCTCTCATCTCACAAATGTAAATGCGGAACAAGGATTTTCTCATCGAAACTCACAAAAGAGTCACCATAGGCCTGATAAATTCTTAATTCTCCACCCTATGTGATTCAAGGAAATGTGTTTCTCATTAGGACTTTTCATGGTGGTTTTTAGTCGGTAGGTTTTAGATGTTAAAAATTCTGAGGCTGAAAGAGGAGGGCTTGTCTCTTTTTGAAGAAAAATTGCAAGATTCTAATTTTTACTCAAGTATGGTCTCCTTATCTTCCCCTTTATATTAACTCAGCTCCATCATCATTCAATCTACTCAGGATTTCAGAAAAAAAAATCAATCTTTTCTGACATGATTTTTCATGAATGATCCAGATAGGCACACCTTTTTTTTACATCAGAAGCTCTAGAAAGGAACAGCTTCTCTTATCATGAATTCTCCAGAATGGCATAGCTTTTAACAAAATGAAATATTCAATAGGATCATCAGCTCTTCAAAATTTAATATTCCTCCAAAATTTTCACCAAATGAGGTAGTACACCACAAGACATATTCCCTCACACTTAAGTTCAACTAGATCATGCAATTTCACGTGAAGAGCAGGTAGGATAAGGAAAATTGGTTTGTAATGTGGCTAACCTAACAGGAAATTTATGGCTACTAGGGGCCACAATGAAGGATAAATGAAAAGTTAGCCGTAATGAAAATAATTATTTTTAAAAGGGGGATTCAAACCAAATAAATACCTCAATCATTTAAAACACACGTACCCCAAACCCTCATTTGTTAAACGAATAAATCAAATTTTGGTTAAAGAAATCATGGTCTGGTTCTCTCAATAAATGAGGTGAATGAATAGAATATGAAAAAAAATGGTTCAGAAGCCTCATAGGAAAGTGATTTCGACGATATAGACAGTAAAATATGGTAACTGTTTCAAAAATCAGTGTAATTTTCATGAAATTACAAAAGTTTTGAACTTGAAACAAAGTTATTTCAGAATTAATTTAAGCTCAGTTTCATGAAATAGATCTGTTCACTCATTGACATGGGTTTAAAAAATGGTATTGATAATCATTTCATCTCAAAAGTTTCAAAAAGACAACAAAAATTGATAAATCAATAGACAAATATTTAAAAACACACAATTTTTTTATTTTTCTGTGAAAACAAACATCAAATGAAAATCCTATACTACAAATATTCCCTCCCCCACACTTAAATGTTGTAGTGCCTCAATGCATTAAAGTGGATTTAACATGTACTCCAATTTTCAAATGAATCACAACATGAAGCAAGTGTGAAGGAGATGTACAACCAGATGGCTCTTATTGATAGAAGGGTTGGAGGTGCAGGATCTCCTCCACTGGTTATTTCCTATTTCCTGGTAAAGACATGTCATACCAAAAAGAGTCTGATTTGTGTCCATATTTACCACAACACCAGTAAAACACCAGAAATCTTGTTCTTCTAGAATAGTTGTCAATCTTTTTTGATATTTGTTTCTTCCTTGTTGTAATGTGAACATAAATCTTTTTAAGGGTTTGTGGTGTCCTTTGAAAATTACTCTCTTCTCTTGAGGTAGGAGACTGACCCCTAATTTTCTTTACCCCTACAAACCTGGTTTTGGGGTTTTCCTCTTTTTCTTGTAATCCCCTCTTCCTATTGGTTTGAGAATATCCTTTACACTCTATAGTTTTAATGGGGGTTTCCTTGATATTCTTTAGATCATGTTACAGTGCAAGGCGTATGGAATTTTTCTTAGCTAGTTATTCTTACATTGTAGCGAGTTCCTTCCAGAGGTCTATAATAATCATTTCATGTTCGGCCTCCTTGATTTTATAGTTATTTATCTCAACTTCCTCTCCTGATTTTGATTCTCCAGCCTCTTCTAAAAAACTGTCCAAGAATTCAAAGGTTGTCTCTTTGGAATTTTTATTTGGTTGGTTTCCTTCTTTTTGGTAGATTTCATTCACTGAATGAACATATGAAAAATTCTTCATGGATTCGAGTATATTGAAATGCACTTGACTATCTCCGAGCTCAATTGAGAGTGTTCTCTCCTGCACATTGATGATGGACTTCGCTTTCTTTATGAAAGGTCTTCCAAAGATGATGGGTGAGTGTGATGAACTCTTATCTTCTTCCATTGTCATCACATAAAAGTTATCTGGGAACGATAGATCTTTTACCTTTACATGAACATCTTCTAGAACACCTACGGGAAAAACTGTGGAACTGTTTGCGAGCTAGACCACCACTCTAGTAGGCTTCAATTCATCCATCTGCAATGAAGTGTATACCGAGTGAGGCAATACATTAATTGAAGCACCTAGATCACAGAAAGCATTAGAGAAATTTAAAGAACTGATAGTGCAGGGAATCAAAAAATTCCTTGGATATTGACATTTTTGCAGTATCGATGGTGTGATAAATGCCGAGATGCTTCTTCCTAAGTTGATTCTTTCATTTCCATCCAACATCCTTCTCTTAGTACACAAATCATTCAGAAATTTTTCATATTTATGGATTTTTTAGCAGCTTCAAGTAGGGGGTATTGATTTCCACTTTATGGAAGGTGTCCAAAATTTATTTTTTAAGTGATTCTTCATGAAATTTCATTAATTCTATCATCCTTGTTGGAAATGGTGTCGGTAAGTCTTTCTTCTCCCTTTGTTTTCTGTACATTGGTGTTTCTTATTTCTTATTCTGTGGCCTATACATATCCTCCTCCTCTTCCATTTTTTCTTCTTGGTGGATTTTCACAAGACTTTCTGAATCATTATCCCTCAGAAATAGGTGGTATTATTTCAGGTTCAGGGTTGGATGGAGGTGGGAATTCTTTTCCACTTCTTGTTATGATTGCACTAACATTCTCTTTATGATTTGGTACTATTTGTAATGGAAGCTTGCCTGGATTCTTGGACATGATTTCAACAAGACATCCCACTTTGTCTGCCATCTTTTCAATCTTATCTGTTAGGCCCTCATACTTGGATTGTAGTTGTTCCACAGAAGGTTTTGTGCTGTTGGATAGTTGTTCATATGTATTTCATTGGAATGGTGGTGGCTAAAAATATTTTTGTTGTTGGAAGGGATGTTTATAAGATTGTTGTATGGGAGGGGGGTTCTGGTATTGCTGCTAGTGGTAAGCAGGTTGACTGGGGTGCTGGTTAAATGGACTCATTTTGTTTTGATGGTTCTCATATCCTTGTTGGTATTGGGGTTGATGCAGTTAATATTTTTGGAATTTTCTTGGTTGAAAAGTCACAGCACAATATTTTGTCCCATGTATCTCAAGGCAGTGGTCAGTATAATGGGTGGAAGAATAACATAAACCACATACCTGAGCTAATGCTTGTTGTTCATTTTCTAGTGTTACATCTATTTGACGGACAAACCATGCAAGGTCATAGACTTTGGTTTCAATCAATGTAGATGAATAAGATGTTTTTACCTAATGTATCCCCCTGGTTCCCATTCCTCTTAGTCCAAATTGTTGGGAGTTTTGAGAAATCCTCCAAATTAGTATTCTGATATCTGTAGGCGACTTGCCAATCAGGAACCCCCCTGAAAAGGCATATAGAAGATTTCAATAATTATCCACATGTCCTTAGTTTATGAACACAAGGAATTGTTGTTCCTCCATTTCTTGATGTGGGCAGCTAGAACATAGCTTCTTGAAGCGCTCCCAGTACTCATAGAGGGTTTCTCCTGTCGATTGCCGTATGATGTAAATCTCCTTCTTGATGGCAGTGCACCTCGATGTGGTAAAGAATCTTTTCTTGAAGCTTATCTTTAGGTCTTCCAAATCACTGATCTCTCCTGTTTGCAGGTTATTCAACCATTATTTAGCTGGTCCTTCAATTGAGAAGGGGAATTCCCTCCACTGAAATTCGTCTTCAGGTGCTCCTCTTGGCCCGAAGCTTGAGAAAGTGTATCTGAATTCTTGCATGTGCCGATTTGGATCTTCTCCATCAAGACCATGAAACGTTGGAAGCACATGAATCATTTTAACATGTAATTCAAAATCATTTGTTTCTGTGGGTGCAATTAGTTGGTTATTTTGAATGGAAAATTGCAGTGCACATAGATCATGCAGGGTTTGGTTGGGTTTTCTAGCCATGATTTCAAGTTCAGAGTGAACACTAAGTGCTTCATTTGAATCTGAGATATCTATTTCATAAAATATTTGTGGTAGATGGATTTTCTTATTTGGGTTAATGTTCTTTCAATTTCGGGATCAAATTCAATTAATGGTTCTTTTGAGCGACAGGTCATTCAATTTTGAATTTTTGTTGTTGTTGTCGTGCCTCCCTGGAAACGGTGCCAAGTTTGACGCATGCCTGTCGTAGGGCATGGAAAAACAATTTTTTTCCTAAGTTAAAATGTAGTAATTTGGTTAACCTAGGATGTCTCCTGAAGTAGAGTGCACAGAAAACATGTTGTCACTTTTATACGGGAGTAAAAATGTTGTGTTTTTTAAAATATATTTGAAAATAAAATGAATTGAAAACTATGATTTTAAAAATGTATATAGGTCGGATTTGGTTTCCTAATTTAAATTCTATCCTTGTTCAATTTAATTCAGACGTCTTCTTCATAGTTGATTAAAGTGAATTTCCACAATCGTTTCCTCTCACTTCCATGGTGAAATTATTATTATTGTGAAAGAAAACCTTACCAAGATATTGGTTTGGTCAACTCTCCTTCCATGTGTAAAACAGTCGAATTGAATATAAATAACAGAAATTGGAAATAACTGACCGGGTTTTGTTTATCCCAAACAATCAAAAACATTCACTACACCTATTACACGTACTGACGATTGACGAGTACTTCACCACTAATCCCTGGTCTATTCCATCGTATATAAACTAGAAATCAGTGGAGGGGGATTATGATTATTATACCAAGGAAAAAATAAATAAAGAAATTAATATTCAAGAACGATCACACTTGATAATGAAATATGTTATAAGAAATTGAAAACAACTTTTAAGAAGAATGAAATTTATTCAATTGCGTCCAAGAACTCTAGCATTACAATGTAGAAAACCAACCCTTCCCAAATCACTCCAAAATTTTACCCCACCATGGTATGGGAAATTGAGATGAATGGGGAAGAATAAGGCATTACAAAACTATGAAAAAGAAAAGAAATAAAATAGAAATCTGAAAATATCTCCTTCTTGGTGTCTCGGAAGGAATGGGATAGAGAATGGGATGCTTTTAGAGGGTGGAGCTCTCCTCCTTTTATAGCCAGAATTTTTCTCCTGGATGTTGACATGTTTTAGCTCTATTAAATGAAATATTAACGCATTAATCCCTACATTATGTTGTTAACAATTTCCTTGGTAGTCTACCCTCAAAATATCATCAGATTTGGACATGTATTCCGAGAGTTATGGACGTTTTACTTGGAAAATTTATTATGTCCAGTCAGACTCTCCAAAACGCAATAATGCGGATTAGGGTGTTTTAATGACCCCATAAATGGCCAATTCATGCGGTACTTCCTTAATGAAAGATTCTCCAATACTCATTTCTCGTCCACCCACCAAATTTGACAACATTTGGGCCCACCATGGATGAGTTATGGATCCCACACCAAAACTAGGCAGAATTACAAACAGTTTTCTTTCTCCCAATTGCGAGCATCCTTGTAGCTTCTATATGGCGGATTCAACTATTAGTCCAAAAATAGTAAATGAAGCCATGGATGTGTAGAATCCTTAAGAAAATAATTTTTCAATTTTTATCAGTGTAGATAATGTTATGGTCAAACTACATAAATAATTTATAACTATTAAAATTATAAAATGGTCCATTTATACTATTCAGCTCAAAATAACACTAATATCATAAAAAATGATACATTTCATCTTAAAGGAACACTTTTGTGGGTTAAATAAATGATATTAAATATAAATTATTTGAAAATATTTGCTCTATCAAATCCCCCACACTTAGCTCTTGGACTCCTGGACAAGTAAAAGTCAAATCAAATCACATCCAAAATACTTATCCATGAGATCTACCAAATAATTTCTAGAAACAAAAATATATCATGCCTCGTCAAAAAAATTATTTCAAGTTCTCAATTTTAGATTTTAATATATTTCCACTTCATTTCTTATCCCAAGCAAATAAAAAACCTACCTCACATGAATTTTCCCTCATCTCACAAATATAAATGTTGAACAAGGCTTTTCTCATTGAAACTCACAGAAGAGTCACCATAGGCTTGATAAATTCTCACTTATCCACCCGATGTGAGTCAAGGACATGTGTTTGTCAGGAGGACTTTTTAGGGATTCTTCCAATTGGTAGGATTTAGATGTTAAAAATTCTGAGGCCGAAAAAGGAGGGCTTGGATCTTTTTGAAGAAAAATTGCATGATTCTAATTTTCACTCAAGTATGGTCTCCTTATCTTCCCCTTTGTAGAAACTCATCTCCATCATCATTCAATCTTCTCATGATTTCAAAAAAAATAATTTCAATATTTTTAAACATTATTTTTCTTGAATTCTCAAGATAGGATCAACTTTTTTTTACATCAGAAGATCTAGAATGGAAAAGCTTCCCTTATCATGAAAGCTCCAAAAAGGAACAACTTTTAACACAATTAAAAATTCAATAGGAACATAAGCTCTTCAACATTTTATATTCCTCAAAAAGTATCACCAAATGAGGTAGTACACCACAAGAAATCTTCCCCCACACTTATGTTCAACTAGATCAAGCAATTTCACTTCAAGAGCAGGTAGGATTGGGAAAATTGGATTGTAATGTGGCTAACCTAATAGGCAATTCATGGTTACTATGGGCTACAATGAAGGATATATGTAAATTTGGGCCATAATGAAAATAATTATTTTGAATAGGGGGATTCAAAACAAAATAAATGCCTCAATAATTTAAAACACACGTACCCCAAACCCTCACGAATTTGAAAGGAATAAATCAAATTCTGGTTAAATTAAGCATGGTCTGGTTCTCTCAAGAAATGAGGTGAATGAAAAAAATGTGTCAAAAATAGTCCAGAAGCCTCACAAAAATGTGATTTCAAAAATATAGACAGTGAAATATGGCATGGGTTTCAAAAATCAGTGTACTTTTCATGAAATTCCAAAAGATTTGAACTTAAAACAAAGTTATTTCAGCATTCACTTAAGCTCAGTTTCATAAAATAGATTGGTTCACTCATTGACATGGGTTTTAAAAATGGTGATGATAATCATTTCAGCTCAAAATATTCAAAAACGCACCAAAAATTGAAAAATAAACACACAAAAATATGAAAACACACAATTTTTTTATTTTTCTAGGAAAACGAACATCAAATGAAAATCCTATAGTACAATGTTTTCCTCCCCCACACTTAAATTTTGCAGTGTCCTCAATGCATTCAAGTGGATTTAACATGTAATACAATTTTCAAATGAATCACAACATGAAGCAAGTGTGAAGGAGAGGTACAACTTGATGGATCTTATTGATAGATAGGTTGGAGGAGTAGGATCTCCTCCACTGGATCTTTTCTAATTCCGGGTAAAGACATGTTGTACCAACAGGAGTCTAATTTGTGTCCATAGATACCACAACACTAGAAACCCCCAGAAATTTTATTCTTCTGGAATGGTTTTCAATCTTTTTGGATATTTTTTTCTTCCTTTTGGTAATGTGAACATAACTCTTTTTAAGGGTTTGTGGTGTCCTTTGAAAATTCCTCTCTTCTCTTGCGGTAGGAGACTGACCCTCAATTTTCATTACCCATAAAATCCTGGTTTTGTGGTTTTCCTCTTTTTCTATAATACCCTCTTCTTATTGGTTTGAGAATATCCTTTACACTCTATAGTTTTAATGGGGGTTTCCATGACCTTTTCAGATCATGTTCCATTGCAAGGAATATGGAATTTTTCATAGCTAGTTATTCTTCTTTGTAGAAAGTTCCTTCCAGAGATCTATTATAATCTTTTCATGTTGGGCCTCCATGAGTATATACTTCGTGATCACAACATCCTCTCCTGATATTGATTCCCTATACTCTTCTAAGAATCTATCCAAGAATTCAAAGGTTGTGTCTTCTGAATTTTTTTTTGGTTATTTTTCTTCTTTGTGGTAGATATCTTTCAGTGAATGAACATCTGAAACGTTATTCATGGTTTTGAGTATATTGAAATTAACTTGACTATCTCCGATCTCCATTGAGAGTGTTCCCTCATACACATTGATGATGGTATTCGCTATATTTCAGAAAGGTCTTCCCAAGATGATGGGTGAGTGTGATGAACTCCTCTCTTCTTCCATTTTCAGCACATAAAAGTCAGATGGGAACAATAGATCTTTTACCTATAAAAGAACAACTTCCATACCACATGTTGGAAAAACTATGGATCTGTTTGTGAGCTGGACCACCACTCTTGTAGGATTCAATTCTCCCATCTGCAAATAAGTGCATACTGAGTGAGGGAATACATTAATTGAAGCACCTAGATCACCCAAAGAATTAGAGAAATTTAAAGAACTGATAGTTCAGGGAATAGAGAAAGTCCCTGGATCTTGACATTTATGCGGTATCAGTGGTGTGATCAATGTTGAGACTCTTCTTCCTAAGGTGATTCTTTCATTTCCATCCATACTCCTTCTTTTAGTACTGATCTCTTCCAGAATTTTTGCATATTTAGGGATTTTTTAACAGCTTCTAGTAGGGGGTATTGATTTCCACTTTCTAGAAGGTGTCTGGAATTTCATTTTAAAGTGCTTCTTCATGAAATTTCATTGATTCGATCATCCTTGTTGGAAATGGTGGGGGTAATTATTTCTTCTAAATTTGTTTCCTATGCATTGGTGTATCTTTTTTCTTATTTTGTGGCCTATCCTTCTCCTCCTCCTCTTCCTTTTTATCTTCTTGGTGGATTTTCACAAGCCTTTTTGAATCATTCTCCCTCAGAATAGGTGGTATTATTTGAGGATCAGGGTTGGATGGAGGTGGGAAATCATTTCCACTTGTTTTTATGATTGCACTAACATTCTCTTTAGGATTTGGCACTATTTGGGATGGATGCTTCCCTAGATTATTGGACATGATTTCAAAAAGTCTTCCCACTATGTCTACCAACTTGTCAACTATATCTGCTAGGCCCTCATACTTGGATTTTAGCTATTCCACAAAAGGTTGTGTGTTGGTGGATGGTTGTTCATATGTATTTCTTCGGAATGGTGGTGGCTGAAAACATTGTTTTTGTTGGAAGGGATGTTTATAAGATTGCAGGAAGTGAGGGGGGGGTTTGGTATTGCTGCTGGTGTTAAGGAGGTTGAATGGGGTGCTGGTTAAATGGTCTCATCTGGTTTTTTTGGTTCCCATATCTTTGTTGGGCTTGGGGTTGATGCAGTTGATTTTTTTTGTAATTTTATTGGTTTAAAAGCCACATCACAGTATTCTGTCCCCTGTATCTTAGGGAACTAGTCAGTATAATGAGTGGAAGAATAAAATAAACCACATACCTGAGCTGAAGATTGTTGTCCATTTGCTTGTGTTACAGACATTTTACGTACTAACCTTGCAAGGTCCTAGACTTTGGTTTCAATCAATGTAGATGAATCAGATGTTTTTACCTCATGTATCCCCCAGGCTCCCTTTCCTCTTAGTCCAAATTCTTGTAAGTTTTGATTAATATTCTGAATTAGAATTCTGATATCTACAGGCGACTTGTCAATCCGGGACCCCCCTGATGAGGAATCTAGAAGATTTTGATCATTATCCACAAGGAAATGGTTGAAGAACACAAGGAATTGGTGTTCCTCCATTTATTGATGTGGGAATATAGAACATAGCTTCTTGAAGCGCTCCTAGTACTCGTAGAGGGTTTCTCTTATTGACTAACATATGATGTAAATCTCCTTCTTAATGTCAGTGCTCCTCGATGTGGGAAAGAATCATTGCATGAAACATCTTTTTAGGTCATCCCAATCACTGATCTCTCTTGGTTTAAGTTTGTACAACCATTATTTGGATACTCCTTTAAGAGAGAAGGGGAATGTCATCCATTGAAATTAGTCTTCAGGTGCTCCTCTTGGACTGAATCTTGAGCAAGTGTATCTGAATTCTTGAATGTGATGATTTGGATCTTCTCCTACAAGACCATGAATCCTTGGAAGAATAGGAATCATATTAACACGTAATTCAAAATCATTTGGTTCATTGGGTGCAATTAGTTGGTTATTTTGAATGGAAAATTATTGTGCACATAGATCACATAGGGTTTGGTTGGGATTTCTAGCCATGATTTCAGGTTCAGAGTGAACACTAAGAGTTTCACTTGAATCTGAGAGATCTATTTCTTCAAATATTTCTGTTAGATTTATTTTTCTCTTTTGGGTTAATGTTATTTTAATTTCTGATCAAATTTAATTAATGGTTCTTTTGAGTTGCGGGTCATTCAATTTTGTTTTTTTTGTTGTTGCACTGCCTCCCTGGAAATGGCGCCATGTTTGACGCATGCCTATCTTAGGGAATGAAAAAAAATCCCCTAAGTTAAAATGTAGTAATGGGGTTGACCTAGGATGTATCCTGAAGTGGAGTTCACACAAAACGGGTTGTAACTTTAAAATGAGGGTAAAAATGTTGTGCTTTTGAAATGAAAATTGTAATGAAAATTGAAATGAAAATGATTGGAAAAGTAAGATATTAAACAGGTGATTAGGTCAGGGACAGTTTCTTAATTGTAATGTTATACTTGTTCAATTTAATTCAAACCTATTTTTCTTAGTTAATTAAAGTGAGTTTCCACAATCGTTTCCTCTCATTTCTTTGGTGAAATTATTATTGTGAAAGAAAACCATACCAAGATCTTTGATTGGTCAACTCTCCTTCCATGTGTAAAATAGTTGTATTGAATATACTTAATTGAAATGGGAAATACCCGATTTGGTTTTGTTTATCCCAAACAATCAAGAACATTCACTACACCATTTACATGTACTGATGATCAATGAGTACTTCACCACTGATCCTAGGTCTATTCCATCTTATATAAACCAGAAATCAGTGGTGGGAGATTATGATTATTTTACCAAGTAAAAATCAATAATTGAATTAATATTCAATAATGAACGCACTTTATAATTAAATACACTATATGAAATTGAAAACAAATTTGAATAAGAATGAAATTTATTCAATTGCGTCCAAGAACTCAAACATTACAATGTAGAAAACCAACCCTTCCCCAATCACTCCAAAAGTTTAACCCACCTTGGTGAGGGTAATTGAGATGAATGTGGAAGAAGAAGGAATTACAAAACAATGAAAATGATTAGAAATGATTGAGAAAGCCGAAAATATCTCCTTCTTGGTGTCCCGGAAGGAATGAGATAGAGAATGGTATGCTTTGAGAGGGTGGATCTCTCCTCCATTTATATCCAGAATTTGTCCCCTGGGTATTGACGCATTGTATCCCTAATAAATGAAATATTCACATGTTGAGCCCTTCTTGAATTTTGTTCACAATTCTCTTGGACGTGTCCCCTCTAATTATCAGCGGATTTGGACATGTATTCCTAGAGTTATGGACGTTTTACTCTGAGAATTTATTCTGTCCAGTCAGACTCTCAAAAACACAATCATCCAGTTTAGGGTGATTTAATGACAACATAAATGGCCAATTCACGTGGTACTTCCTTCAAAAAAGATGCTCCAAAACACCAGTCGCGTCCACCCAAAAAAATTCATTACATTTGGGCCCACCATGGATTACTTATGGAGCCCACACCATAACTAGGCAGAACTGCAAACAGCTTTCTTTCTCCTAGTAGTGAGCTTCCATTGAGCTTCCATATGGCCGATTCAGCTTTTAGTCAAAATATAGAAAATTAATCCCTGGATGTAAAAAATCTGGAAAAGAAGGAATTATTCAATTTTGATCATTTTAGATAATGTTATGGTCAAACTATATAAATAATTTAAAACTGTTAAAAATCCAAAATGGCCCATTTTTACTATTCACCTCAAAATAACACTAATATCATAAAAAATGAAACAATTCATCATAAAGGAACACTTTATTGGATTTAAATAAATGATATTCAATATAAATTTATTGAAAATATTTTCTCTATCAATTCCCCCACACTTATCTCTTGGACTCCTGGACAAGTAAAAGTCAAATCAAATTAAATCCAAAACACATATTAATGATATCTAACAAATAAATTTCCAAGAAACCCAAAGATATCATACCTCATCAAAAACTATTATTTCATGCTCTAAATTTTAGAATTTAATATATTTCCACTTCATTTATTATCCCATACACACAAAACACCTACTTCAAAAGAATTTTCTCTCATCTCACAAATGTAAATGCTGAACAAGGCTTTTCTCATCGAAACTCACACAAGAGTCACCATAGGCTTGATAAATTTCTACATCACCACCCGATGTGAGTCATGGACATGTGTTTCTCATGAGCACTTTTCAGGGTGGATTTCGGTTGCTAGGATTTAGATGTTAAAAATTTTGTGGCCGAAAAAAGAGGGCTTGGCTCTTTTTGAAGAAAAATTGAAAGATTCTAATTTTCACTCAATTATGCTCTCCTTATATTCCCCTTTATAGAAACTCAGCTCCATCATCATTCAATCTGCTCAGGATTTTAGCAAAAAAAATTCAATCTTTTAAAACATGATTTTTCTTGAATGCTCCAGTTAGGAACAACTTTTTTTTACATCGGAAGCTCCAGAAAGGCATATCTTCTCTTATCATTAAAGCTCCAGAAAGGCATAGATTTTAACAAAATGAAATATTCAGTAGGAACATCAGCTCTTCAAAATTTTATATTCCCCCAAAAGTATCACCAAATGAGGTAGTACACCACAAGACATCTTCCCCCACACTTAAGTTCAACTAGATCATGAAATTTCACTTCAAGAGCAGGTAGGATAGGGAAAATTGGATCATAATGTGGCTAACATCACAGGAAATTCATGGCTACTAAGTGCTAAAATGAAGGATAAAGGTAAAGGTGGGCCATAATGAAAATAATTATTTGGAAAGGGGGATTCAAACCAAATAAATGCCTCAATCATTTAAAACACCCATACCCCGAACCCTCATGTTTTGAAAGGAATAAATCAAATTATGGTTAAAGCGAGCGTGGTCCTCTTCTCTCAAGAAATAAGGTGAATGAAAAGAATATGACAAAAATGGTTCATTAGCATCATAGGAATGTGATTTCAAAGATATAGACAGTGAAATATGGCATGGGTTTCAAAAATCAGTGTACTTTTCATGAAATTCAAAAATATTTGAACATGAAGAAAAGTTATTTCAGCATTCATTTAAGCTCAGTTTCATGAAATATATTGGTTTACTCATTTACATGGGTTTCAAAAATGGTAATGACAATCATTTCAGCTCAAAATTTTCAAAAACACACCAAAAAATGACAAATAAATACACAAAAATTTTAAAACACACAATTTTTTTATATTTATGTGAAAACAAACATCAAATGAAAATCCTATACTACAAAGGTTCTCTTCCCCACACTTAAATGTTGCAATTACCTCAATTAATTCAAGTGGATTTAACATTTAAGCCTATTTTCAAATGAATCGTAACATGAAGCAAGTGTGAAGGAGAGGTACAACCTGATGGCTCTTATTGATAGACATGTTGGAGGAGTGGGATCTCCTCCACTAGTTCTTTTCTATTTTTTGGTAAAGACATGTAGTACCAACAAGAGTCTGATTTGTGTCCATATATACCACAACACCAGAAAGACCCCTGAAGTCTTGTTCTTCTGGAATGGTTTTCAATCTTTTTGGATATTTGTTTCTTCCGTGTTGCAATGTGAACATAACTCTTTTTAAGTGTTTTTGGTGTCCTTTGAAAATTCCTCTCTTCTCTTGAGGCAGGAGACTGATCCTCAATTTTCTTTACCCATACAAACCTGGTTTTGGGGTTTTCCTCTTTTTCTTGTAATACCCCCTTCTTATTATTTTGAGAATATCCTTTACACTCTGCAGTTTTAATGGGGATTTCCTTGACCTTGTTCAGCTCATGTTC
This sequence comes from Viscum album, assembly GCA_963277665.1. Taxonomy (NCBI): domain Eukaryota; kingdom Viridiplantae; phylum Streptophyta; class Magnoliopsida; order Santalales; family Viscaceae; genus Viscum; species Viscum album. The sequence continues at coordinate 2,130,213,527 of OY728161.1, read as the reverse complement.
CATTGAAAGGCATATGGAATTATTCATAGCTAGTTATTCTTCCTTTGTATCAAGATACTTTTGTAGATCTATGATAATCTTTTCATGTTCGGTCTCCTTGAGTTTATAATTCTTGATCTCAACATCCTCTCCTGATTTTGATTCTCCATCCTCTTCTTACAAACTATCCATGAATTAAAAGGTTGTCTCTTCTGAATTTTTATTTGGTTCTTTTGCTTTTTTGTGGTAGATTGATTTCAACAAATGAACATCTGACAAATTTTTCATGGATTCAAGTATATTGAAATGCACTTGACTATCTCCGAGCTCCATTGAGAGTGTTCCCTCATACACATGGATGATGGTCTTCACTGTCTTTAATAATGGTCTTCCCAAGATGATGGATGATTTTGATGAACTCTTATCTTCTTCCATTGTCAGCACATAAAAGTCAGTTGGGAACAATATCTCTTTTACATTTACATGAACATCTTCTAGAAGAGTTGCTGGAAAAAATGTGGATCTATTTGCGAGCTGGACCACCACTCTAGTAGGCTTCAATTCTCCCATCTGCAAAGATGTGTATACCGAGTGATGGAATACTTTAATTGAAGCACCTAGATCACAAAAAGTATTAGAGAATTTTAAAAAACCGATAGTGTACGGAATAAGGAAAGTCTCTAGATCTTGACTTTTTTGTGTTATTGGTGGTGTGATCAATGCTGAGATGCTTCTTCCTAAGTTGATTCTTTTATTTCCTTCCAGCCTCCTTCTTTTAGTACACAATTATTTCATAATTTTTTCATATTTATGGATTTTTTTAACACCTTCAAGTAGGGGGTATTGATTTCCACTTTCTAGAAGGTGTCTAATTTTTTTATTGAAGTGATTCTTCAGTCAATTTCGTTGATTCGAGCATCATTAATGTAAATGGTGGGGGAAAGTCTTTCGTCTCCCTTTGATTTATGTGCATTGGTGTTTCTTGTTTCTTATTATGTGGCCTATCCTTCTCCTCCTCCTCTTCATTTTTATCTTCTTGGTGGATTTTCAAAAGACTTTTTGAATCATTCTCCCTCAGAATAAGTGGTATTATTTTAGGATCATGGTTGGATAGAGGTGGGAATTCTTTTCCACTTATTTTTATGATTGCACTAAAATTCTCTATAGGATTTGGCACTATTTGGGATGAAAGATTCTCTAGATTCTTGGACATGATTTCAATAATACTTCCCACTATGTCTGCCAACATGTCAACCTTATCTGCTAGGCCCTCATTCTTGGACTGTAGTTGTTCCACAGAAGGTTGTGTGCTGGTGGATGGTTGTTCATATGTCTTTCTTTGGAATGTTGGTGGATGAAAATATTGTTGTTTTTGGAAGGGTTGTTCATCAGATTGTATGAAGGGAGGGGGGGTTCTGTTATTGCTGCTGGTGGTAAGGAGGATGAATAGGGTGCTAGTTAAGTGGTATCATATGATTTTTTTGGTTCCCATATCCTTGTTGGGATTGGGGCTGATGCAGTTGATTTTGTAGGAATTGTCTTATTTGAAAAGCCGCAGCATAGTATTCTGTCCCCTGTATCTCAGGGCACTGGTCAATATAATGAGTGGAACAATAACATAAACCACATACCTGAGCTGAATCTTGTTGTCCATTTGCATGTGTTACAACCATTTTACAGACAAACCTTGCAAGGTCATCAACTTTGGTTTCAATAAATGTAGATGAATCAGATGTTTTTACCTCATGTATCCCCCTAACTCCCATTCCTCTTAGTCAAACTTTTTGTGAGTTTTGAGCAATATTCTCAATTAGTATTCTGATATCTGTAGGTGACTTTTCAATCTGGGACTCCCCTGATGAGGAATCTAGAATATATCTTTCATTATCCACAAGTCCTTTGTAAAAGAACACAAGAAATTGGTGTTCCTCCATTTCTTGATGTGGGCAGCTGGAACATAGCTTCTTTAGCGCTCCCAGTACTCGTAGAGGGTTTCTCCTATTGATTTCTATATGATGTAAATCTCTTTCTTGATGGTAGTGCTCCTCATTGTGGGAAATAATCATTGCATGGAACTTATTTTTTAGTTCTTGTCAATAACTGATCTCTCCTGGTTGTAGGTTGTACAACCATTGTTTAGCAGCTCAATCAAGTGAGAAGGGGAATTCCCTCCACTAATATTAGTCTTCAGGTGCTCCTCTTGGCCTGAAGCTTAAGCAAGTGTATCTTAATTCTTTCATGTGATGATTTGGATCTTCTCCTTCAAGATAATGAAAATTTGGAAGCACAATAATCATATTAACATGTAATTCAAAATCATTTGGTTCATTGGGTGCAATTAGTTGGTTACTTTGAATGGAAAATTGTGGTTCACATAGATCACGCAGGGTTTGGTTGGGATTTCTAGCCATGATTTCAGGTTCAGAGTGAACACTAAGAGTTTCACTTGAGTCAAAGAGATCAATTTATTCAGTAATTTCTGGGATATTTCTTTTTCTTTTTGGGTTAATGTTCTTTCAATTTCAGTATCAAATTCAATTAATGGTTCTTTTGAGTTGCAGGTCATTCAATTTTGATATTTTTTGTTGTTGCACTGCCTCCCCGGCAACGATGCCAAGTTTGACGCATGCCTATCATCGGGCATGGCAAAAAATTTTTTTCCCAAAGTTAAAATGTAATAATGTGGATGACCTAGGATGTCTCCCGAAGAGGAGTGCACACAAAACGGGTTGTCACTATAAAACGAGGGTAAAAATGTTGTGCTTTTGAAAAGAAATTTGAAATTCAAATGATTGTTAAAATATGATATTAAAAAGGTGATTAGGTCAGGGTCGGTTTCCTAATTGTAATTCTTTCCTTGTTCAATTTAATTCAAACCTCTTATTCTTTGTTGATTAAATTGAGTTTAAACAATCGTTTCATCTCACTTCTTTGGTGAAATTATTATTTTGAAAGAAAACCTTACCAAGATCTTGATTTGGTCAACTCTCCTTCTATTGTAAAATAGTTGTATTGAATATAAATAACTGAAATTGGAAATATCTGATCAGGTTTTGTTTATCCCAAACAATAATGAATATTCACTACACCTTTTACACCTACTAACGATAATCGAGTACTTCACCACTAATCCCCGGTCTATTCCATCGTATATAAACTAGAAATCAGTGGAGGGAGATTATGATTATTTTACCAAGGAAAAACATAAATAATTGAATTAATATTCAAGATTAATCTCACTTGATAATGAAATCCAATATAAAAATTGAAAACAACTTTTAAGAAGAAATAAATTTATTCAATTGCGTCCAAGAACTCAATTATTACAATGTTGAAAACCAACCCTTCCCCAATCACTCCAAAAGTTTACCCCACCATGGTAAGTGTAATAGAGATGAATGGGGAGGAAGAAGGCATTACAAAACTATGAAAAAGAAAATAAATAAAAGAGAAAGTTGAATATATCTCATTTTTGGTGTCCTGGAAGGAATGAGATAGGAAATGGGATGCTTTGAGAGGGTGGAGGTCTCCTCCTTTTATAACCAAAATTTGTCCCCCGGGATTATGACATGTTGTAGCCCAATTAAATGAAATTTTCATGTATTTATCACTTCTTGAATGTTGTTCAAAATTATCTTTTATGTGTCCCCTCAAATTATCAGTAGATTTGGACATGTATTCCGAGAGTTATGGACGTTTTACTCTGAGAATTTATTCTGTCCAGTCAGACTCTCCAAAACCCAATCCTCCAGTTTAGGGTGATTGAATGACCCCATAAACTGTCAATTAACGTAGTCCTTCCTTCATAAAAGATGCTTCGAAACTCATTTCGCATCCACCCAATGAATTTTACAATATTTGGGTCCACCATGGAGGAGTTATGGATCCCACACCAAAACTAGGATGAACATAAAACATTTTTCTTTCTCCCACTTGAGAGATTCATTTGAGCTTACATATGGCCGATTCAGCATTTAGTCCAAAAATAGTAAATGAAGCCCATGATGTGAACAATCTGGAAAATAAGGAATTTTTCAATTTGGATAAATGTAGATATTGTTATGGTTAAACTACATAAATAATTTAAAATAGGTAAAAATCCAAAATGGCCCATTTTTACAATTCAGCTCAAAATAACACTAATATCATAAAAAATGAAACAATTAAATTTAAAGGAACACTTTTGTGGGTTTAAATAAATAATATTCAATATAGATTAATTGAAAATATTTTATCTATCAATTTCCCCACACTTATCTCTTAGACTCCTGGACAACTAAAAGTCAAATCAAATCAAATCCAAAACACATATCAATGAGATCAACCAAATAAATTCAAGAAACAAAAATATATCATCTCTCATAAAAAACAATTATTTCAAGTTCTCTATTTTAGATTTTAATATATTTTCACAACATTTCTTATCCCATTCACAAAAAACACCGACCACATGTTAATTTTCTCTAATCTCACAAATGTAAATGCTGAACAAGGAGTTTCTCATAGAAACACACACGAGACTCACCATAGGCTTGATAAATTCCTACTTCTCCACCCGATGTGAGTCAAGGACATGTGTTTCTGATGAGGACTTTTCAGGGTGGCTTCTAGTTGGTAGGATTTAGATGTTAAAAATTCTGAGGACGAAAAAGGAGGGCTTCTCTCTTTTTGAAGAAAAATTGCAAGATTCTAATTTTCACTCAAGTATGGTCTCCTTATCTTCCCCTATATAGAAACTCAGCTCCATCATCATTCAACCTACTCTTGATTTGAGAAAAAAATTAATATTTTAAAACATGATATTTCTTTAAAAGCTCCAGATAGGCAAAACTTTTTTTTACATCGAAAGCTCCAGAAAGGCACAACTTCTCTTATCATGAAAGCTGCAGAAAGGAACAACTTTTAACAAAATGAAATATTCAGTAGGAACATCAGCTTTTCATCATATTATATTCCTCCAAAAGTATCCCCGATTTAGGTAGTACACCACAAGACATCTTCCCCCACACATAAGTTCAACTAGATCATGCAATTTCACTTTAAGAGCAAGTAGGATAGGGAAAATTGGCTTCTTATATGGCTAACCTAACCGGAAATTCATGGCTAATAGGGGCTTAAATGAAAGATAAATGTAATTGTGGTCCATAATAAAAATAATTATTTTGAAAAGGGGGATTAAAACCAAATAAATTCCTCAATAATTTAAAACACACGTACCCTAAACCCTCAAGTTTTCAAACGCATAAATCAAATTCTGGTTAAAGAAAGCATGGTCTGGTTCTCTCAAGAAATAAGGTGAATGAAAAGAATATGACAAAAATGGTTTAGAAGCCTCATAAGAAAGTGATTTCAATGATATAGATAGTGAAATGTGGCATGGGTTTCAAAAATCAGTGTACCTTTCATGAAATTACAAAAAATTGTATGTGAAACAAAGTTATTTCAGCATTCATTTAAGCTCAGTTTCATGAAATAGATTTGTTCAATCATAAAAATGGGTTTCAAAAATGTTAATGATAATCATTTCATCTCAAAAGTATCAAAAACACACCAAAAATTGAAAAATAAACACAAAAAAATTTGAAAACACACAATTTTTTAATTTTTCTGTGAAAACAAAAATCAAATGAAAATACTATACTACAAAGGTTCCCTCACCCACACTTAAATTTTGCAGTTTCCTGAATGCATTCAAGTGTATTTAACATGTAAGACAATTTTCAAATGAATCAAAACATGAAGCAAGTGTAAAGGAGAGGTACAACCTGATGGATCTTATTGATAGACAAGTTGGAGAAGTGGGATCTCCTCCACCGGTTCTTTTCTATTTCCTGGTAAAGACATTATGTACCACCAAGAGTCTGATTTGTGTCCATAGATACCACAACACATGCAAACCCCCTGAAATTTTGTTCCTCTGTAATGGTTTTCAATCTTTTTGGATATTTGATTCATCCTTGTTGCAATTTGAACATAACTATTTTAAGGGTTTGTGGTGTCCTTTGAAAATTACTCTCTTCTCATGAGGCAGGAGACTGACCCTCAATATTCTTTACTCATATGAACTTGGTTTTTGGGGTTTTCCTCTTTTTCTTATAACACCCTCTTCCTATTGGTTTGAGAATATCCTTTACACTCTATAGTTTTAATGGGGATTTCCTTGACCTTCTTCATCTCATGTTCCATTGCAAGGCATATGGAATTTTTATTTTCTAGTTATTCTTCATTTGTATCAAGTTCCTTCTAGAGATCTATTATAATCATTTCACGTTCGGCCTCCTTGAGTTTATACTTCTTGATCTCAACATCCTCCCCTGATTTTGATTCTACAACCGCTTCTAACAAACTATCCATGAATTCAAATGTTGTCACTTCTGAATTTTTATTTGGTTCTTTTTATTTCTTTGTGGTATATTTCTTTCAGTGAATGAACATCTGACAAATTCTTCATGGATTCGAGTATATTGAAATGCACTTGACTATCTCTTAGCCCCATTTAGAGTGTTCTCTCATGCACATTGATGATGTTCTTCGCTGTCTTTAAGAATGGTCTTCCCAAGATGATGGGTGAGTGTGATAAACTCCTTTCTTCTTCCATTGTCAGCATATAAAACTCAGTTGGGAATAATAGATCTTTTACCTTTACAAGAACATCTTCCAAAACACCTGCTGGAAAAACTATGGATCTGTTTGCAAGCATGACCACAAATCTAGTAGGCTTCAATTCTCCCATCTACAAATAAGTGTATACCAAGTTAGGAAATACATTAATTAAAGCACCAAGATCACACAAAGCATTATAGAAATTTTAAGAACCGATAGTAAAGGGAATAGAGAAATTCCCTGGATCTTGGCATTTTTGCGGTATCAATGGTGTGATCAATGCTGAGATGCTTCTTCCTAAGTCGATTCTTTCATTTCCATCCTGCCTCATTCTTTTAGTACACAACTCTTTCATAAAATTTTCATATTTAGGGATTTGTTTAATAGCTTCAAGTATGGGGGTATTGATTTCCACTTTTTGGAAGGTGTCTAGAATTTCTTTTTAAAGTGCTTCTTCATTCAATTTCTTTTATTTGATCATCCTTCTTGGAAATGGTGGGGGTATGTATTTCTTCTCCCTTTGTTTTCTGTGAATTGGTGTTTCTTGTTTCTTATTCTCTGGCCTATACTTCTCCTCCTCCTCCTCTTTCTTATCTTCTTGGTGGATTTTCACAGGACTTTTTGAATCATTCTCCCTCACAGGAGGTGGTATTATTTCAGGTTCAGGGTTGGATGGATGTGGGAATTCTTTCCACTTATTGTTATGATTTCACTAACATTCCCTTTAGGATTTGGCACTATTTGGGATGGAAGCTTCCCTAGATTCTTCTATATGATTTAAAAAATACTACCCACTTTGTCTGCCAGCTTGTCAACCTTATCTACTAGGCCCTCATACTTGGATTGTAGCTGTTCCAAAGAAGGTTTTGTGCTGGTGGATGGTTGTTCATATGTCTTTATTTGGAATGGTGGTGGCTGAAAATATTATTGTTGTTGGAAGGGCTGTTTATATGAATAATGGAAGGCAGGGGGTTCTAGTATTGCTGATGGTGGTAAGGAGGTTGACTGGGGTGCTGGTTAAATGGTTTCATCTAGTTTTGTTGGTTACCATATCCTTGTTGGGATTAGGGGAGAAGCAGTTGATTTTGTTCGAATTGACTTGGTTGAAAAGATGAAGTACAATATTCTTTCCTCTCTATCTCAGGGCACTAGTCAGTATAATGAGTGGAAGAATAACATAAACCACATACTTGAGTTGAATCTTTTTGTCCATTGGCTTGTGTTACATCTATTTGACAGACTAACGTTGCATGTTCATCGACATTGGTTTCAATCAATGTAGATGAATCAGATGTTTTTATCCCATGTATCCCCTGGAGCCCATTCCTCTTAGTCCAAATTGTTGTGAGTTTTGAGCAATCTTCTCAATTAGAATTCTGATATCTGCAGGTGACTTATCAATCAGGGACCCCCCTGATGAGGCATATAGAATATTTCAATCATTATCCATAAGTCCTTTTAAGAAGAACACAAGGGATTGGTGTTCCTCCATTTCTTGATGTGGGCAGCTGGAACATAGCTTCTTGAAGCGCTCTTAGTACTCGTAGAGTATTTCTCTTGTTGATTGTCGTTTGATGTAAATCTCCTTCTAGATGGCAGTGCTCCTCGATGTGGGAAAGAATATTTGCATGAAACTTCTTTTTAGGTCTTCCAAATAACTGATATCTCCTGGTTGTAGGTTATACAACCATTCATTAGCTTCTCCTTCAAGTGATAATGGGAATGCCCTCCATTGAAATTGGTCTTTAGGTGCTCCTCTTGGCCTGAAACTTGAGCAAGTGTATCTGAATTCATGCATGTGCCGATTTGGATCTTCTCCTACAAGACCATGAATCTTTGGAATCACATGAATCATATTAACACTTAATTCAAAATCATTTGGTTCAGTGCGTGCAATTAGTTGGTTATTTCGAATGGAAAATTGTGGTGCACATAGATCACACAGGGTTTAGTTGGGATTTCTAGCCATGATTTCAGGTTCAGAGTGAACACTAAGAGTTTCACTTGAATCTGAGAGATCTATTTCTTCAATGATTTTTGGTAGATTTATTTTTCTTATTTGGGTTAATGTTCATTCAATTTCAGGATCAAATTCAAATAAGGGTTCTTTTGTGTTGCGGGTCATTCAATTTTGATTTTTTTGTTGTTGTACTGCCTCCCCGGAAAAGGCACCAAGATTGACGCACGCCTGTCATAGGTCATGGAAAAAAAAAATTTCCTAAGTTAAAATGTAGTAATGCGGTTGACCTAGGATTTCTCTTGAAGAGGATTGCACACAAAATGGGTTTTCACTTTAAAACAAGCGTAAAAATGTTGTGCTTTTGAAAAGAAATTTGAAATTAAAATGATTGGAAAACTATGATATTAAAAAGGTGATTAGGTCGTGGCCGGTTTCCTAATTTTAATTCTACCCTTTTCAAATTTAATTCAAACCTCTTTTTCTTAGTTGATTAAAGTTAGTTTCCACAATCGTTACCTCTCACTTCCTTGGTGAAATTATTATTGTGAAAGAAAACTTTACAAAGATCATGGATTGGTCAACTCTCCTTCCATGTGTAAAATACTTGTATTGAATATAAATAATTCAAATGGGAAATACCTGATGAAGTTTTGTTTATCGCAACCTATCAAGAACATTCACTACACCTTTTACACATACTGATGATCTTCGAGTACTTCACCACTAATCCCTGGTCTATTCCATAGTTTATAAACTAGAAATCAGTGGAGGGATATTATGATTATTTTTCCAAGGAAAAAATCAATAACGGAATTAATATTCAATAATGATGGCACTTGATAATGAAATACACTTTAAGAAATTGAAAACAACTTTGAATAAGAAATAAATTTATTCAATTGTGTCCAAGAACTCAAGCATTACAATGTAGAAAACCAACCCTTCCCCAATCACCCCAAAATTTTAACCCACCATGGTAAGTGTAACTGAGATGAATGGGTAAAATAAGACATTACAAAACTATGAAAACAAATAGAAATAAAATAGAAATCCAAAAAGATCTCTTTCTTGGTGTCCTAGAAGTAATGTGATAGAGAATGGGATGTTTTGAGAGGGTGGAGCTCTTCTCCTTTTATAGCCATAAATTTTCCCCCAGATGTTGACATGTTTTATCCCTATTAAATGATATCCTCACGCATTGAACCCTTCATAAATGTTGTTATTAATTCCCTTGTACGTGTTCCCTCAAAATCCTAGTGGATTTGGACATGTATTTCGAGAGTTATGGACGTTTTACTATGAGAATTTATTCTATCCATTCACACTCTCCAAAACGCAATCCTCCAGTTTAGGGTGATTTAATGACCCATAAACAATCAATTCACGCGGTCCTTCCTCCATAAAAGTTTCTCTAAAACTCCTTGTGAATCCACCCATGGAATTTCACAAAATTTGGGCCCACTATTAAGGTGTTATGGGCCCACAGTAAAACCAGGAAGAACTGCAAACACTTTTCTTTCTCCCACTTTGGAGCTTCCTTTGAGCTTCCATATTACCGATTTAGCTTTTAGTCCAAAAATAGTAAATGATGCCCTTGATGTGTAAAATCCGGAAAGGAACGAATTTTGTGATTTGGATCAGTTTAGATAATGTTATGGTCAAACGAAATAAATAATATAAAACTGTTAAAAATCCAAAATGGCACATTTTTTACTATTCAGCACTAAATAACACTAATATCATGAAAAATGAAACAATTCATCTTAAAAGAACACTTTTGTGGGTTTAAATAAATGATATTCAATATAAATTAATTGAAAATATTTTCTCTACCAATCCTACTTTTTAAAATTAAATCTACGAATGTGGTCCCCTAATATTAAGGGAATCTGATATCTTTTCCCTTTTTACCCCCCCCCAACACTTCTTTTAAAAGATTTTATACCTTTTATATGTGTTTATTGAGTCAAAACCACGAAAAAAAGCTCAGTTTGTTTACAAACATATGGATAATGATCTGTAATTTATTAATAATGTGTAGTAATCGAACACACATAAATATGACATAATATGTGGTCGTTATAACTCAAAATGTGTTTTTTCTATATAAAAAATTCATTTTAAGTTTTTTTAGATGTTTTATGTGCTATTTACAAAGTCCATGGGAATTAAACAGAACTAGATAAATCAAAATGAGAAAAAATATAGAAATTAAAGACATAAGACTTTATATGTATATAAAAAAATTACTCATGTATTTTAAATTAGTTATCAAGGTATATTAAATGAATATTACCATTACTAGAGTATCAATGACCACATATTTTTAATCTTTAAGAATATTCGTCCAATCGTTATCTGTTGGAGAAATGAATTAAATAATAAAAAACTATATTTCAATTTTTTAAAATGGAATGCATACCTATAATGGTACCCTTGAAATAACCCCTAGATAGAGGGGTGACCAACTGCTCCCTCTATAATTATGAAATAGATGGTGGGTTACCAAAGACATCTGACTAAATGGCATTCTTACTAGTATTCATGGGAAAACATAATCGCAATGATCCATAGAAGATGACCCTGGTGGTGGTGGGCTCCAATATGTTGATCAACTAGAATCCAGAAATATTTTTTTCTTATCAGAACTCCTACATTACAAATGGTTAAGGTATATTAAATATTTAAAAAATAGAAAACTAAAATATTTTTTCATAAAAGTAAAAGAAAAAATAGAACAATGTATTCATGGAAGAAAAAATTATCAATGAGAAATTGTAAAATATTTTCATTATAAATTTATACATTCAACTTTTTTATATTAATTATCTTCATTATTATCAACCTCGATTACGATGCATCCTTCATTTTCACCGTCTCTTTCATGTTCTATCATTTCTCAATTGTCAGGAAAAAACTATTCAAAATTTTTTGGTTCATGAGTTTCTTTATCACAATGCTCTAATTTATATTCATTTCCCATATCATATATTTCTCTCTAAATTATTTGTACAATATAAATCTGACCATCATGTATTTCATCATTCGTTCGATATATCCTCTTCGCTTGTGAATATAAGATAAATGGATAATGCCATGCATGATCATCAATATCCATCAAGTGGGAGAAGTTAACAGAAGTAAAATTTAGTGAATCTTTCATTAAAACTATATCAATGTTGAACCACTGTAATTTGAATAATACAACTTAAAACTATCCATGATAGTTTAATTCAATTTTATCAATCATCTTACTACAGTATCTGACATCATTAAATGTATATAAACCACTATTCTTTTGTTTTTAACTCTTTTTCATGATAAATTGAATGAAACCTATAGCCATGACTATTGTTAGAAGTGATTCTATTAGCGTGAATTAGAGGACCTCAATCCAATGAAATCAAATCATTTGATATTTCAGCTTGATTTTCGACGTTAATTTTCTTGGTAAAAAGTTATAAGATGTTACATTTATCGTAGAAAATATAACTACATTCCAATAATAAGAAAATTATTATATACATTCACAATAGGTAAACCATCCAAAAAATCATTTTTTTCATAGATTTTGTTAATTTTAGATCATTTCAAGCCTAACCCATTAGTCGCCTTTTGTTTATTGTCATAATTTATTCAATAAATTTATCTTCAATAACACTATTGAGTGGCACCTATCTATTTTATTATACTCATCACAAGGAATTAAGATCTATAAATATTATAAAAAACCTATCCTATACACTATAACCATATCTAATCCTTTCTTTTTTACCCAAAAAAATCCACGATCTTTAAGGGATCCTTCAAGGAGGTGATATTCAAGAGGTAACTTTATCAAACCACATCTCTTAGTTTCTTTTCAACATCTAACTTCTCCTCGACACTTTAATACATGAAGTAATAATAACACAAATATTTATTATATACTATAATTTTATACTGATAAAGTAATATCGTATATCCATTTCTTTTGTTGTCTCCACTTATTCAAAGAAACACAACCATTGTGAAAATTATGGAGGCTAACTATCTCCATGGATAATGAGTTTCCATCTTCCATACCAATGTCATGAATTAATTAAAACTATTTTTATGATTAAGTACGATTTTAATAAGTATAATATAACATATTTTTATGATATCATAATAATATATAGGCATAATTTTAAATAAAATGAAACCAGTTCATGATTTTAGAAGAACCTAAAAAAATAAACTAACCATTTTTCATTAACATTTTTATCCAATGAATTATCCTCATAAAATAATAACAAAATTTATATGGGACCACTTATACATATATAAGTGAATTATTACCATTTCATTCTTCTTCTAGACTTATATTTCTGTTTTACAATAACATCCATAGTTATACTCTAGTGACTCGATCATAGAACCATAAACCAAACACTCTAAGAACAACAAAATTGAACACTATAACTCACTGAAATTGACATAAAAGAATGTAATAAAATTATAAAATATACGTAAATGGTTAAAAATATTTTAATTTATGAATATAAATTTATTATCTATGGAATTAATAGTAAGTGAATAACTTTAGAACATAGGGCAATGTACTCCTTAACTAAAAATCCTTGTTTTAAATGTTATAAAGATTTATTTTCTAAATATTTCCTTTTAAGTTGTGTGTATTTTAAAATTAAATTTTCCAATATATTTAAATATAAATTAATTTTTTTTAAAATAAAAATCACTAATTTTCCGCAAATGTTTTCAAAAATGGATCTTACTAGGGTTTTATGATCAAGTAACTATTTTAAATAACCATCTTTTATTGTTTCCTTTAAAAAAAAGTCTATAAGAATTATTTTATTATATATATGTAATGTACGAATCTTTCCACCATCAAGTCACCATAATATTTTGAAGCATCATTTATAATTTAATAGGGTTACTTGTAAATAAAAATATTTCTATTATACATGCACCATTTTTCAGAATGTTTGTTTCTAGAATTGAATGTCAATTTTTTTTAAAGAGTGTGTTATAATGGAATACTTCAAGATATATATTTATGAAAAATTTATTGGAAATTTTTTTATGATGAAATTTTTATCCATTATAAACCAATGATAAGAGGTGCTATGATAAACCAAGGATGTAGGTTATTTCATTAACCAATAATGTGTGGATCTGTGATAATCTATTGATGGGTGGTTATGTTTTAACCTTCAATGATTTGGGTACTTTAGAGTTACAAGTTGACCATACCGGTTACTATATTTTCAATACTGATATAGAAAATTATTTCCCAAGTTACCTACTTATATATCATATTCATTGTTATAATTTATCCTGAAAATACATTGATTTTTAATAGGTTATATAATGATATTTTTAGAATGATAATCTCTTTTTCATGGGGAAAATGTATGATTTCATGAAAATTTTCTTATAGGTTATCAATGTCCAATTGGTTTCCTTTCGTTATGCACCTCACATATTTTTTGTGCTCATCCCATGTTTTAAAATGTTTTACAAGGTGTTTAAAGAAGAGTAAGGACAAGGATGAGATCAAGGTGAAAATTGTAAATATTTTTAACAATGTTAATTACTATATTATCAAAATATTGATACTATGTATAATTATCCACATGTAATTTATTAGTTTACTATGTAAGAGTTTTTCATTATTCTCCAAAACACTAATCCAAAAATTTATTTGGGTAAACAAATTTATTTCATGTTTTAAAATAAATATAATATAATTTTTTAAGGATCGGTCCTTAAAATTGGTATCAGAGTAGGGTTTTGAATACATTATAGTGTAAGATGATTCCTTTTATGTTTTTATTAGATTTATAGATATCATTTTGGGTTTATAACTATATGGATCACCATAATTCTAATGTCTTTCTCAACCCATTAGTTGTATAATTTTATCGATTTCTACAAGATTGTTGATATTTTTATAGATTGGATTTAAAAAGGAAATAAATTTTGGTGTAATGGGTTTAGAAGTAAAAGTAGTAAATATATTCTACAAGTATTATCATTAAAAAGTATTATCTTCCTTTAAAAATGTAATAATTCATTTTAAGATTTAATGATGTCCTTTTCTATAGATTAAGGATCGTTTATTAATATTGAAAGAAATGGATCCTTTAAAACCTCCTTACCCATTCTAGATGAATTGATTATCACTATTGTTTCAAATTTATATTAATTTTTTTACTACTCTCTGAGTATTCAAATAACTTGAGATAAACTGATTGAATTATCTAACACCTTTTCTTTTCTGTGAAAAATTTATGGTTCGTGGAATATTTTTCATCTGGTTTTAAAATCATAACATTACCAACAATCTTTAAAAGATATCTTCGAAAAAATACCTGACCATTTATTTTAAAGAAGTTGGGCATCATATCAGATTATAGAGGGTATATCAAATAAATCATGATGTTTGGATTAAAGGAATATATTATGAAGGATTAAGATAATGAATCATGGTTAATGATTTAATAATAATTTTGAATGAAGGATGTGTTTATGTATTGAGTTTTAAAATTAATGATATATTTTAATTTTATAAATATTATATGAATCCAAAAATGCCTACAGATTTTCCTATAGATGGACTTGTTTCATAAAATTTTATAAAAATCTATTAAATAGAATTGATACCTCTAAAAAGTGGTTAAAATGAGATAATTTTTGGGATACACGTACTGAATATTTATAAATGTTTGAGGTACATTAAACAAATAAGTTTGTTATATGAATAAGGTTATTTTGGGAACATTGCCATTAATTGTTTAGATATAACAATAGAGGTATTAGAATCCTTTTTGGTTAAAATGATAACCAATTTTGGGTAAATTATGCGTTATAGCATTTTCAGGATGGAAAATGAAATGTATGAGACAAACATCGAAGTTAAATATTTAAATATTATTTTTTAGGATGTGTTTGGAATATATATAAATTTATGAGGATTATATTAATATATTTTTAGAATTGGATATCCCATAAACAACATGCCTACCCATCTCATTCGGAAATGCCTCCAGGTTTAAACCCACAACCAAAGTGTGAAAAGCGTGCAACACCTACCACTAAACAACAAAAACTCTAGTAAGTATGATTTTTTTAATTTTTGTTAAATGATTTCATCAATGAATAATAGGAATGTTTGTGACCATATTTTTTATTCAATAGTTGACCATGGTATTGAAAAATTATTTGGTTATTTGGTGACAAATGTCATTTCCAAATATGTTTACTGTTTTGGGAACCTAATATAATATTGGTGAAAAGAGTACCATGGGATATTATACTATGATTAAATTGTGAGTTATATTTTGGGAACATATATTATTTATGGATATTTTAGTTATTTATTAAAATGAATATTATATCTTAATGACTATGTGATTATGAAAATATCATTTTGAAATGAGATATTAAGGGTGATTGATATAATTTTGTGAAAAATATAATTTTTTCTTAGAATGCATTGTGATCATATAATTATGATTTTTTTTGGGATTAAAAAGTATTCTGTACTATATTTGAGTAATTCTAATGATTTTTATTTCTTGAATAATCTATGTTTATCTTTTTCTATTACTATTGGTTTATGAGATTTATATAGTTGTTCTTTATATATTGATTATTATTTTTAGAGAATTAATTTATTTTGTACTAATATTTTTTATTTTGGTTAATTAAAAAATATATGAGGAATAAATATTTATATTTTTGTGTATTTTTTTATATATAAATGTTGATTCTAATGCTTCAAGTGTGAGAAATTCATCTTGAGTACACATCTTTTAGAGGAAATGTGATGGCGAAATGATACTTGTTATGGAATTATATTTCATTATTATCATAGGGTAGGTAGTAAATTAACTCCTCAACATTATGATATGTTATTTATAAAACTGAAAAACAATATCTTTAATTTTCCTACAGTGAAATCAATAGACATTTAACCTATCACAGACTTACGATTTTGTGATGGTTAACTTTCTCATGACCATGTTCTCTATCACTCTATCTCATTTTTTAGAATTTAATTTTAATTTTAATTTCCATTTCATCATACATGGAAACCTAATACGTATTATTCAACAAGACCCTCATACTTTTCCTTTCCCACTTTTCAAGTGGGCTTTTTATTTATTTTTTATGATGTAGGATATCAACAGAGGTATTTTGAAAAGTAAAACCAATTATTTTTTATCTTGAGATAAAATTGTGCGGATATAATTTATTAAAGGGTTCTATGTGACATCCAAATATTATAAAAGAAAATACTATGTTTGATAGTGTTAAATATACACAGTATCGATAATAAACAACAACAAAATATTATGATTTAAATAAGACTATTATGGTATATTTATTGAATTGGATGGTACAAATATTATTATGAAAATTTTGAAATATATAATGTTCATGATAATTTCTAAATTATTAATTAAGTTCTTTTGAATAAGTACTAGAATATGATCAAATTTATTTTATTCAACAAAAATATATTACTTTCAGAAAATGATATTTTTGTTTTTAGGTAAACATAATATTATTAATATCTGGAAATTTGAGAAAATTTATTTGATAAAATGAATTCAATTTTTGAAATAACAATTTTAAAATTATACAATGGTTTACTTTTGATAATTTTCTAAACAAATCATGTTTTTAGTCAATATTGAAAACACTGATTTTTTTATAGATGTCATTTATTTTGAATAAATTAATTAATTAAAAAATTACATTATGTTTTTAATTTATTTTAAAGTAACATAAATATTATATAGTTTTATTTCAACCCCTTAAATTATTATTAACCATATTTATTTTTTATTTTTGATTATGTTTATTTTTTGGTTTAAAAATTATATTTTTCTTAAAACTATATCAAAGTGCATAATTTTTCTATTTTATAATTAATTTAAAAAACACTTAATGAGAAATGATTTATGTGAAAATTTTAAATTATTTATAATTAAATATTTATTTATTTAGATAAAATGATGATTATTTTTTTAATTAAAATGATTATATGTTATAAAATTTTGATTGAAAAATACACTTCATGAAAATTTTATTTTTCATCATGTTTGTGGGGTAGTTTAAATAAAAGTTTTCAAATTATGTGAATTTAATTCTATAAACTAGAATAAATATTAAATATCATAAAGTAAAAATTATTTTCTTATTTCATTTTCTTATTTAAGAATAAAAAATTTATTTTTCATAATACAATTTACCACATTATAGGGAATATAATGAAACGTGTTAAAGTTAGATGATAATGTATAAAAATACCTAAAAACTAAAAATTAATTGGGTTATTCTTGTGTTCATAAAATTTAAATGTACTTTAAAATATAAATTATAAATCATAAGCATTGTAATCATTTCCACCCAATTCAGTTTGGCGTTAATTATAAAATAATCATTATTTAATCACATAAAACCACCACTCTTAAAGTTTAGATACTACTCTTCACAACCACTTTTTACTAACAATACATGAAGATATTAAATTTTATGACACCCTTTTATCCTATTCTATGTATGAACTTATTATATATTCCCCACTCAATGTCCATATTGATGTTCTTTAAGGTATCCTTCAAGGATGTGATATTCAAGAGGTATCTTTCTCAAGCCACCTCTTTTGATTTTATTCTTATTCTAACATGTCACCCATATTAATTAGTCCATTAAAGAATAATAACTCCATTATCATTTATATAATTGAATTCTATATTTCTTGTTGAATAATTTACATTCATCCCATTTATTGTATCCTCTTATTAAAATAAATGAAACTATTTCCCAAATTATGGTGGTTAAACATCTCCATGGATATTGAGTTTTTATTTTCAATTAGAACCATCAAGGATGGAAATAAAAAAATTATAATCGTTTAATTTTAATTTTTTATGTAAAATATAACAAACGTTTTATTAATTGACTTTTATATAGTCATAATAATAAATAAAATGAAACTAGTTTATGATGGCTGGAAATATCGACAAAAACCCAACTATTTATAATTAACATTTTTTTGCAAATAAATCATCCTAATACATGAAATAAAAATTATATATAGGACCACATATACTTATGGATGATCATTAATACTATTTAATTCCACATTAGTAGTAGTATTTTCATTTTAAAATTAAATTCACAATTATAATAAAGTGAACCCATCATAAAACCATAAAATGAAAGCTCATGAAACAATAAAGTTTAACATCATAACTCACTGTAATGGAAAAAAATGAATGTAAAAAAATTAAAGCATATGTTTAAAACGTTATAAATTATTTAATTAATAAAAAAAATTTATAATATAGGAAATTAAGAGAAATTTAAGAAATTTCATGCACATTGTAAGGTATTATATGACTAAAACACCTCATTTGAAATGTTATAATGATTTATTTTAAAGATGTTTCCATTTCCAATTTTTTTTATAAAATCGTATTTACTAATATATTGATATTTAAATGAATAATTTTATGTTTAATTTATAATTTATCTTATATTTTTTCAAAAAAAAAACCCTTTTAAGGTTTTACGTAAGGGGTGCTCTTTCAGAAATCATCAATCAAAGTTTGTTTTTTACCAAAGTAATAAAACATATTTTTTATGAATGGAATGAAAGTAATTTACCACCTTCATTTAACATTAATATTCCGAGTCTTACTTTATAATGTTATGTAGTAAATTTTAAATAAATTTTTTCCCATTAAACATCTATGGTTTTTCAAAATGATCGATTTCAAATTAGAAAGTTTATTTTCTAAAAGTGGTATTTTATGATGCATTATAACATGATTTATGATTATGTAATGGTTATTAGTAATTGTTTATGATGATATGTGGTTCCATTATAAACTAATTATGGGTGGTTTTGTGATAAACCAAGGATGGATGGTTATGTTATTAACCAATGCTAGTTGGTTATATGATAAAAAATGATGGGTGGTCACGATATAACCTCTAATGAATTGGGTGCTATTGACTTGGAGGATGAAAATATTGGTGAAAACATTTATAATGGTGATATGGAAAATGATTTCTTAGGTTACCGACGTATAGATTATTTGATATATTATTAGTTTTCATGAAATCATATGATTTTGAAAAGGTTATTTTAATGATCTATTTTAAATGATGTTTTCTTTTTCATGATGAAAATGTATATATTCATGAAAATGTATTTATGGGATTTCACTATATTAACAGTTTCCATTCCTTATGATCCATCATGTGTTTTTTCCATAATAAAAAGTTTTGAAATATCTTTTAGAGGGTTTAGGGATGATTAGGGACACGTATGAGATCAAGGTTAAAATTGTGATGATTTTTTAGGAAGAGAATTATTGTTTTATGAAAAAAGGATACTATGTACAAGTCTACACATGTAATGTATATGCATACTGTGTAAGAGTTTTCAATATTTCTATAAAAAAAATTATCCTAAAATATTTATAGGAAAATAAAGTGATTTCTTATTTTTAAAATACTAAAATATGTATTGTTTAAGGATAGGTCCTTAAATTAACCATCACACAATTTGTATTTGAACAATCCCCAAAAAAAAGTAGACCACCATCCTTCATGGAAAAGGTAGTGGGGTATGGCCATGGAGAAACAATTGGGAAAACGAAACTATAAGCTAACAGATTATCCAAATGAACCTTGAGATCCATTAGCTTAGTATGTTACATATTAAAATAAGGTATTGACATCAGTTGCGTACATTATACTAGATAAATCACAAACTCTAACTCCTACTCCAAATTAAGAAATATTTTTTTTGGGGAATATATCTATAAAGTATTAAATTATTGAGGGATAGTCACTAGAATAAACATCTACATCATGATCTATTATAATAGAAGAAAAAAATTAAGATTTATGGGAAAGATAGTCATATATGAGCATACCTCAGAGATCCCACTGTCCATGAAACACCCAAGTTCTCCCATTTTCGAAAAGTAAATAAACATGATAATTATACTAATCAATATCACTATAAAGAAAAAACCCTATCTATATAATTTAGGTTCTCAAATAGATCCATTTTTATAACCATACAATTCTAAACTAACTTTGTGTTAACTATCCCTAGAGAATATGATGGGAACCAAAACACCTACTCCATCCTCTTTCCCAGAGGTTTCACTTTCTCCATAACTACATACATATGATCTATTGTATTTTTTAAAAAGAAAACAAAAAGGGTAGAAATAAATTTATGGGAGTCACCATTAAAAACTAATGTATTTTTTTAGAAGTTGAAATAAAATGGTACCTCTCACAATTTATGCGCCCACATGAAATAGTTCCGGAAAATCCTCCTCTGATTGTAGGTGTTTCAATCTTAAATCCAATGTAAGGATCCCTATAGGATTGGGACTATATTACTATATTGTAATGAAAATAAAATCTAAATATCTCTAACCATAATGAGGTGTATACACGACCTACAAGAACCTCCATAGATGGTAGTAATGGATACATGTATTTCAAATTTTCAATGGTTCATGAGAAGTAAAATTAGTTTTCCATACCTATCCACAATTATAGTAGCTTAAGGGTAGAATAATATCTATAGCTGATGGTGCATTGTGGTAATTCAACTTTGAACCCCCTCCAACACTCTTGAAATTATCATAACCCTCCCTCTTATTAACCAGAGAAACATTGCAATCGGGACTCGGTAGAATAGATGGGGTGCAATAACTAATATTTCCCATCATATACTTCTCTATTGCAATATCCCTAAAAAATATTTTAGTATATATAAAAAGATTCATCAATTAAATTACAATCTAATATATTTATTTAAACATTGAAGTTTTTTTTGATCTTTCATTTTATAATTCTTAACTAACATTGGAGATAAACAAACCACCTCTATAAAATGATTGTTTTACTATGAGACTGAGCACAATCCACACATCAAAGAGAGGAACTATAGTTACTTTTACATCATCATGGAAACTTGGAAGAACATCTAAATAATAGGTTCTTAAAACACTTATAATCTAAGACCACATATATGTCTACCTATACCATAGAATCTCCCCACTACTTATTAAGACCTCTGATTCTGAATGTTGTGCACAACACCCTAATTCTATCAGGTGTGTCTAGGAATATAAAAAAACATAATGACCTAATCTACCTAGTCTTCCACCTCATGTGGATCTTTCATACCCCTAATGTTAGGTGATTTTCATGTAGAATATTAACTGATCGATCATTGTGTCCTCTAACTCTTGGTTTCACCTCAACTATTGGATCACAAATTCATGCAAAATAAAAATCCATGAAATGAACTACCAATTTTAGAACCTTATCGAGATAGTAATGTTTATGAGGATTCCCTAGAGGTGTATCTCTCACTACACACTCCTATGGAACTCAAGGAAATCATCTCAAAGGCATACCACTGCACAACAAAAATAGATGGAAACTATCATACTATATGAATATCTCAATTTAACTATATAAATGAAATAAAAAATTGGGTTCAATATCAAAATTCAATATTAGAGACACATGAATCCCAAATTTCCATAGTAACATGAGTATTGTTAGGATAAGAGCTAGCTAGAAACTCACTTTAACCAAGATATTAAGTTTGGGAAATCATATCTATCATCTACCATATGTACCAAATAATGGAATCCTAAGAATAAACCACTTTTATACTAATTCATAAAAAACTATATCAGGATAGCATAAAAAAATAGATCCTGACTCAATCTTTCGAAAACATGGAGGAAATTCCCAATATTCATATGCTGGAAACTAGTACCTATGTAGAAATTACAATAAATATGTAATTATTTTCCCTAACATAAAATAACATACATGATATATATATATATAACAATTTAATTATCGAATGAAACCAAAATGGATATACTCTATGACCCAATAAAAATTCAGGTATATACATTACTCTAATGATGGGTAAAACGAATGGTATATTCCCAAAAAAACAAGATATGAAAATTAAAACCAACAATATTTACTCCATGTTATATGTGGGAAATACGCCACTATCTCACCACCAACTACAAATATCCAGGTGAGATGAACCTCACCTATACACTATGGAACATTTCCTTTTCATTCTTCAAATGACAATACAATTTATACATATTTCCAAAGAGGTGTACATTGTGTGAGCTAAACGGGATGTGTATGATTCCACACAGGTTTTCCATATCGGTTCATTGTATAAAAATCTAAATATACTAACATTATTGAAAAAATACAAGAAAAATAATTAAATTCCTACTATTTCATTAGAACTGTAAATAAATACCCCTTTTTGATATTTTTAAAACTGGGAAATTAAACTAATTTCAAAAAATTTAATAGTTATCAAATATGGTAATCATATCTAAAACGGTACCAAGCCAAAGCATAGAAAAATAACACCAAGGATCATTGCAGTTTAGGCCAACTATATAAATTGTATGACCGTATAGAAAACTTCATGCATCAGGCCCAAAATCATATTCAATGAATATATGGATTAGTTTTACACCAATGATATTGAACCCCCAATTCTTCCCATATGATTCATTTCCCAAAACATTTCATCCAACCATTCTTTGAAAACCATTTCCGGAAAAATATTAAAATCCTTTTTACAGTTTCTCTTTTTTACAATAACAAATGGGAAACCATATTTTTAAAAAAAAACATATCTACATATAAAAAATTCAATAAATCATATCAATAGTTTAAAAACTAATTTATAAAAACATATCAACAAAGGTTCGTAAAATATTTCCCACAGATGGAGCAACCTACCTCAATCATGAGTCACACACCAAAAGTTATGGGATCCACAAAAACTAAAAGTATGGAAGATTAAAATGGAGGCCTTATAAACTATTATATTAATTTATAATCGCATTCCATAACAAAAAGGCTTTAAAATGAAGTCGGGTCACACATACCATGTGATCAATTGATTTTTCACCCCAACCAACATAGGGGGTGCCCCCTAAAGTAGATTACACAGTGGAACATGAAGGACTGAACGTGAAACATCACCAAATGATCACATATCAAAAAACACACCCCTACACAACTTGTACAATATGATATATAAGTAATTAGAAATGATTGTTTCCCAAAGAAGATAAATGCAAAAAATATGGAGATTGAGCACTAAATAAAAAGATCTAGAGGAGGTAGAGACAACCAATATAACCTCGTAGAATTCCTAGGGATCAATGGATAAGATTCATGTTTAATGAATGATTTACAATCATACATAATATCAAAACCCATTGGGTATGAGGGATTTATGATACTAAACTTGGATTTACATGTTAAATCCTTCAGATTTCATATAAGATGAAAAATGTCTCATCAGGTTAAAAAACAAAACAATATATTTAATATGTCATAATAATCCCATGGTGTATAAATGTTTTATTCCTTGGAACAATTTTACATATTGTTCATAATTATAAACTTATATTTAAATTTTGGTATTTTTGATATAAATTTCTTATACATCTAAGAACACTAGCTACCCATTACAGAAATACCCAAAACAACTTCCACACACTTAAAACCCCAAGAAAAAGATCTTAAACATTAAAAAGAGTATTGTTTTCATGTATATTACAAATATAACCCATTAGTATATTTTTTGATTTCACATTAAGGTATTAACTGAATTTATATTTCATTATAAGGATTAAAAATCATTAATTAAAACCTATGAATTAGTATAAGATAAAATTATAAGAATAGTATAACATCAGGTTGTTTTGGTAAAATAATGATTATTTTATTCTTCTATAAATTAAATAATATTCTATGTTGTAACTTTATTTTATCCTTTTTATAATATTAAATTTATTATGAAATATTCATAGAGCCATACGTTGAGAAATCATGGGATTATAAGGCCCATTATGCCAGTAATTGATATTATAAAAATCTAAAATATAATATTTTCAGAGAAACAAAATTCATAAAACAGTGTAATAACTCCCAACTAATTTTTTATATTAGAAATATAACACCATGTTTGAATATGGAATTTGGGTTTTACCCTAGGCATGACCAAAAGTTGTTCGGAGTGAGACATTAAATTATGTGGGTTATTGCATGTGCATTTAATAAAAATAAATAATTACCTTTATTTATTTTATTCTGTATTCCCGAACACTAATTTTATCTATAAAATCATAAAAAAACTTCTTTAGTATTTTCCACCTAAAATATACAATAATTATGAGGATCTCTGAGCATTCATCATTTCCATATCATGATCGAAGGGTGACAAGGGATCTAATCAAGGTGGATCAAAAGTCATGGAACACAATGGGTGTTCATCGTTGTTGGAGAATGTGTTCTTCAACATTGATTGATCCCAATCGTGGTAGAGATCATAATTTGTAGTTTTCACCCATTTGATTAAAATATTTATCATTGACTAGTTAACAACTTCCTAACATGTGACTTAATTGATCATTCGCAATAGATTGATATAAAAATAAATAGTTTCATTCAATATATTCTTATTATTGAATTTTATCAACCTCGTATCCTTCATTTTTGATCATTGGCCAGGAATTTATGGACAATGATGGTAATAATTATTTTCTTATTCTTTTCCTCCACTGTTTCTCTATGTCATTCATTTTTGGTCCACATAGTAGAGATTCAATATTATTGAACTGTGCAAGACCATGATCAAACCACTTTATTTGTGGTGGTAGTGTGTATAATGAATTGGTTAAGGTTTTATAGATAGATCTTATGAATTTTGGGTTATAATTCATATATCTAAAATCCATGAGTGGTGACAGGAAATGAATCAATGAAAAGATTCATGGAGGCTTTGATTAGATGATAATATTCTATTTTCCAACCAATATAGTATGAGAAACGATGGGACAAGATTATTTCTTTTAGTTTTGTGGTGTCAATGATTGAGATTCATGTTGAAAAGTGAAAATTTTTTACCACATAAATGAATGTTGGGATATGAGAAAATACTTACTACATACCATGTATTATAGGATATGACATGTTGTATATCCCCCTAGATATGGTTCTAGGGTTCCATGAATCGATAATGATAAAATGTCATATTATCAGGCCGGCATGACATGTGACTAGTCCCACACACCATGTAACACTACATTGGTGTCTGAGCCATGTGTCAGCTAGAAGATGTCTAGGTCCCTATAGTGTTTGACACATTGTCTACTCAGGGAGTACACAATATAGAATGGTACCCAGTCATGTCCAAATATCTAGCCTGGTACACGGGGACAACATGAAGTACACGTGAATCACAATTTGTTCATGGGAATACCATCAGTAGGTGAGACATGATCTGTTCCACTTATACATTTCATGTATGATTACACTACCTCCAGAACAATCTGGATGAGGATATGGTGACGTGATGAGGTGGGTCCATATATCGTGTCATCCCCCATACATGTCATGTACTTCTCCCATGAACTTATAACTATCATATATCCATCTTTGAGTCATTTATTTTTTCAGTGAGTACCCTATCATGAGTACTTCTCCATATATAAAGTGATGATATCCTTAATTTTTTAATTTGAAATAGGATATGAGTTGTTGTGACCAAGATGATTCCTCAAGTGACTCTTGATGATGGTAGAGATAAATGTATGATCATCATAGATATATCGAGGTTTAAAATCCCCTATCCCACCAGGGCGTGGGTTCCCTATAACATTTATATTTTGAGATTCAAAACTACCCACAACTAGGTAAAGCTACCCTATCTACACAATTTCTCTTCCTCGTCTTCAAGAATAGGTGTGGTGTGGGTCCTCCATAAGACTTTTGGATCATTCAGTTTTGGAGCATAGTAGTGAGAAGAGGACCCATCCACTCATATTATATTGAGGATGTGTTTGATTATGGGCATTAGCGATGTAATTTTGGGAGATGCTTCATTATTAATTTAATTTGATTGGTCTTTGATACAGATATCCCCATTCTCTCTTGTCTGGTTTTCTTTATGAGAATACATATACATCTATGTATCTGTTAGGTTTCATTTCCCTTGTTCATTGGGTGGTGTTGACCTACATTTGTATCTATTTATTTCTCCATTTTTAGTTTTCCATTTTACTACTAGTTATTTATATAATCACCCCAATATGGGGCATCCGAACATGTGCCATGTCTTATGAAGAAGATGGATAAGTCGATAGTGACTTGAGTGGAGCATAGTAATACAAGGGTTAGTTGACCATACACAATGGCCAGTCATGGAGATCATGATTCAATTTATCACACATATTTTATTCATTACATTTTTTTAGGTTTTTACTTCATTTATACTAGGGATTATATATTTCAACTTTACAATTTTTTTACTCAGTTGTACTCTCATGTATTACCTATATTTTATTTAATGTGTGATTTAATCTAGATGTTGTTGTGTTTTTATTAATCCATTACCCTATTTCTTGGATATATATGGGTGAGATAATCTAAGTACATTAGTA
This sequence comes from Viscum album, assembly GCA_963277665.1. Lineage (NCBI taxonomy): Eukaryota > Viridiplantae > Streptophyta > Magnoliopsida > Santalales > Viscaceae > Viscum > Viscum album. Next base: position 2,130,186,434 of record OY728161.1, on the reverse strand, counting down.
AAATTACCTTGATTTTATATTATTACTTATTGGTTATTGTCTCCAAACCCTATCTTATTGGACATGCGTTTGGGGTTTTCATGGCTTCACCTTCCACTAGCTAGGTAGACCCTTTTGGGTCTGACGGTGTTTGAGTAGTATCAGAGAAGTTCCTTACGTTGGTTGTTTTTTGGAGTTTTTCCATAAGATGAATTCGTTTGGGCCTATTTTAACAGTATGAGAGTTTCTCGAGTGTATCTTTTATGGTAGGGAACCCATTCTTTGTTTGGAGACTGACATATCAATACACCATGACTATGATTACCATCTTGTTGACTCGGTATACTGGGACATTGGTTATTGAAAATTATGGTACATGCATAAAATAGGATTGATTACATTGACTATTCTAATATAGTGACGTCCACATGTATATATTATCATTTTACTATGGAACTTCTTTATTAATTTCAAGATACCTTCATTAAGATATCTATCTAGGTTACTAAATTCGGATCGTAATAAAGATATAATGAGTCATGCATCCTCAATTCAAGGGCTATAATATAAGGTGTTTCCTCTAGGAAGACTTGGTGTAGCACCCCCCACCAATAGAGTAGTATTTAGTTCCAAAATTCAATGATGATGATGTTTGTATGGTTAGCACACTCCAATAGTTCTAGCATTATAATCTACTGATTTTCTACTATGAACCAAAACTGTTGGTCATCTGAGTTAGTGGTCTTAGTCTTCAAGTTTATTTTATCACCAATCAATGATATAATTGATCTAGATTCCAATATTTTTTTAGAGTAGCAGTGAATTAGTGGAGTTTATTCACACAGAACCGGGATGTGATGATTGTCTCATGGTTCAACTTCTAGAAGCTGCTTCTTGTGGAGTATTACCCTTCAAGCTTGTCTCATGTTCATGTCCATGATATTCTTGAGCTACATTTGTGTAGTATGATTGTTTTTTAATATAATTAAATGTTAATCCACCTTATACAGTACATCATTGATATGGTATGAAACTTATTGTTTTATGATATGAAATTAGAGTGGGGTATTCATAGATACATTTGGGTTACTGTGGTCCCCTTATGTCTTCCCGCTTATATGGGAGTTCTCGATAGATTTATGGTGACTGAAAGCTTCCAGGAATATAGATTCTGGTAAGATATAGCTGATGGTGGGAATCCCATGGGAGAAATATTGTAGTATGTAGTACGATTAGATATAAATTTCGGTGAAAATTGGAAATTATTAATCGTATTCTTAGGAATTTGATGTAAGGATTAGAGATAACATAGAAGATGTAATCGTCCTGAAGTGGTTAAATTCTGTGAATACAATAGTTGAGTTCACATGGATCATTATTTTTTGACCGGTCATGCTAATCCAGATAGGCACACCATAGTCAAACCCCAAGGCATAGAAAACACCATAACTAGGAATCTCTCACATGTGGTCAGGGCAGCCCTCATGGAGGCAGTTCATAAAGTAGAGAATGAGGCACCTCAAATGGATGATTAGTTGGTGGTAAGAAATTCTACATTCGCATACCCTTACCACCACTAGGTTTCCCATGTCAGGCTTAAGGAGTCATCGGTTGGGGTCATGGGTAGTTTTAAGCCATTGAGGGCTATGATCATACCACACATTAGATGTTCTAATGTACAATATGTGCTTATTCATCTATTTCCTCATTACTAGTATACATTGGTGTAAGTTTTTAATTCATTAACTTAGTTATAGAGTGATATTAAGTGATTATAATTTTGACATTAACATTGTATTAATATCTATAGGTTTTTATAGGGAGTTATTATTTGATATCACTTATCTATTAGAAATATGAACTATCTCCGTGTAGAGTGAATTTCACATGGGGCCGCCTGGTCACCAAAATGATTCATTATGAAATCATCAGGGGTATGGATTGGTTTTCCATAGTATTATCCCTCATTAACTACCACATTATCCATTTTAGATGTCTTCAATATAATTGGTTAATATTCTCCTTTTTAGTTGGAGAGATCTCATGGAAGAGAGAGTGGGTTTTATGAGAAGGAAGTCGGGACTAATATCCTATCAATTAAAGAGTATATACATTGGAATCATAGGATATTCAGGAATATAGATTCCTTTAGTATTAGAGTACTACATGGAATTATTTACTAAGGGTGTTCTGAGACTACCTTTGAGGTTGGAGACAGAAAATTTTCATCGAATTGCACCCCATAACCATGCCAATATCATTATCAGTATTTCAAATGTGCACTATTAATATCTAGAATATGACAGAGATATTAGAGGAAAATCATGTGAATTGTCTTACCAAACCCAGATATATACATTTTTGTTCTTAAAAACAAAATATGGGGGCTTTAGGATTTTTCTTGATTATCATATCCTAAACAATATAAGGATAAAGAAAAAGTACCAAGTACTGAGGATATGAAACTAAATTTACTAGTTGTGAGGCACATTTTAGTTCATGAATTTTTATATCAAGTCCGTCTACCACCATTTCTATATTTATGAGGCTAATATTCTAAAATTATCTTTTAATTTCCACTATGTACACAATGAAATTTTGGATATGCATCTCAGTGTGACAAATACCTCTAAAATGTTTATACATTTAATGAAATAGATCATTTATCCATACATAAACAGATTTTTTGTTGTCTTTATTGATTAAATACTCAATTACTCCATGTTATAGGAGGAGCAGATATAGAATTTGAGATTGTTCCTAGACTTACTCTTTGAGAACTAGCATTATAGTAAGCTCTCGAGTGATCATTTTGGATTTTATATTTTCAATTTTTGGAGAGTTTAATATCTTAGCATGTATTGATTTTGAACCCAGATAATATATATTTAGTAATTTATTCATATCCACCAATTTTATTGAAAGTGTTTTAGTGAATTTTTATCTTCACGGAGTAATAAATGATGATTGTGACTAAGTTTTCTATAGTATAATCCCATTTGATAGAACGTACATGGAAAGGGTACCCATTTATTAAGACTCGGTAGTTTCAATGATCCTTCACGGAGTTGAGGAATAGTTTTTCTAGTTCTCTAGTGTTTAGACTGAAAGATTAGGGAGTGGATTACGTAGAGTTTTCCAATGCCTCTTGATCTAGGCTCAACTTCATGCTGATGTAGAGTATAGAATTGATCACATATGGGTCTATGTAGTGGATACTCCACGTGTAGAAATACATTAATCAAAATCTATGGTTGTTAGAAGTAGTATTCTATCCAAATACATTGAGTCACTGTCTTTTGGGAGGTAATTTTTTGTCTACTCATACAACCAATGTATTAGGTATATCATAACACATTGAGATATGAAATGAGACCGAGGAATTGTTTGGAATTCATGTAGGACTAGTAATTTTTTGTAGTCTCTTCTCTAGGGATTGGAATTGTGGTGGAAAATTCAAATAATAGTAATTTCTATTTTCACCTTGTATAGGGGGATTCTGATAATTTATATTCTTTATAGCTGGCCCAAGTGGAGGATATGGGTGTAAATTTTATTCAGTTCTTGGTGTTGAATCTTTTTCTCCATCAACCTATGAAGGATGCATATTTGGGAGACATCATTTAAATGTTTCTTCATGACTATATATTCCAAGGATATGCACCATATGAATTTTATCAAGGATGTGATCATGTAGTCCTTTTTCAATGAAAGATGATGATTGTAATTGTGATGAGAGTGATGATGATGAGGGAGTTTCATAATTTTTGGGTATAAATCATATCGAGGGATTATGTACACGGGCCTTTAACAGTAGTTTTGATGTTCTAAAATGAGTTGGATCATAGCCGAGTTAGTATCTAGATGTCTCACTTCAAAGTAGGTGATAGTTGAGCACCAGCATCTAGTAGGCCTGATGCAGCCACATGAGATCTCAAAGTGGATATGAGATTTCATATCCATGGATAGTGTGAAAATTATTATAAAAAACGTTTGAGTTTATGAATTAATATTGGTTATAGTAAAATGAATTACAATGTTATCATACTTCCCTGCTATTAGGGATCAGAGTTTGGTGGAGATTTTGTCATTGTTGTATGTATGGGAGATATTAAAACACTATGGGATTCCCTTTATCGTTGTCATAAAACATGATGTGTGATTTACATCATGATTATGGAGAGTCGTGTAGGAGGACTTTGAGACCTAGTTAATGATGAGTACAATATGTCACCAACATATTTATGGGAAGATGTTAAAAACTATCACATTGTTATAGGATATATTGACGGATTGTGTTTTAGACAATAACCATAGATGGGAGGATCTCTTTACATTATAAGAGAATTATTATAATAACAAGTACTCCCCTATTATTGGAATGGATCCTTTCAGGTCACTGTATGCGAGACCTTCTAGTTCACCCTAATGTTAGACTATGATTGGAAACACTTCTATTGTTGCGCCAGAGATAGTGCATGTTATGACTAAGAAGGGTCGGGTGATCAACTAGTTTATGGAGACAATCCATAGCAGATTGAAATATTACATAGATCATCATCTTATGATTTTTATGTTAGAGTATGGATGAAATGCCTTCCCCATAGTCTTTACATGATGAGGATTGTGGAGATTCTGTCAGAGAGGAAAGTTATCTATGAGGTTCATTTGGATCTTCAAGATCATACGAAGGGTTGGTGAGGGTTCATAACACCTAGTCATACACCCACAATTTTAGAAAGGGAATGAAATATTATATGTGTTACGGTTGAGGAGATACATGCATGATCCTACACATGTTATTGGAAGGGGTGAGTTAAACCTCATGGATTCATCCACATTCCTAGAGTACCCAATGGAGATCTAGGATTAGCAAGAGAGGATCCGACAACGATAGACCATTCCCTTGGAAAGATGTTCTGGTAGTGTAGAAGTGTATTAGAGATATGATTGGATATATAGATCTATATGGGGGTTCCTTTTTTCCACCTTTATGTTTAGTTTTTATACTTTGGGGCCAAAATCCTTAAAGGATGGGATAATTTTGTGACTTTTTTTTCATTCTACGACTTTGACATATATTTACGAGTATTTCTAGCTTTAGGTATTTAGTTTTTATGATAATTCAAGGCCTGATGAGCTCAGAATACAAATTATGAAAATATTAAATATATTAATATCACATGAACATAGTTTTCTAGAAATATAATACATGAAATTTAGGATATGTCATGGTTTGGATCATGGATATAAGACAAAAAACCGTGGCTATAGATTATAGCCACGATTAATTAACCCTGACTAGTATTGGTTTGACTACCGGTAATGGTCTATAACCATAGTTTTAAACCATGGTAGAAGCTTATAAAAAACATTGTTTATATCCATGGTTTAACACCATTTCTATATTTATTACCATTTCATACCCCCCTCCAACTAGGTTTCCATCTCTCAACAGCCCCCTTGCACCCCTTGCCCCACCTCATTACACCCCCTGCCACACCCCCTCCCCTAACACCCACCCTGCATCCTCCCACTCCCCATTCCCGGCAAACCCCAACCCTCTCCTCCACCCCCTGTACAACCTGCCAGTTTTCCCTACCACCACATCCCCCTTCACCACCGACCCCACTGCCCCACTCCCTTGCACCCCATGCCCCACCCCTCCCCCCATACACCCCACCTGCACCCTCCCCCATCCTTTTCCCTACAGACCCCCTCCCCATGCACCCTCCACATTGCCAGATTATCCTCCCCCCACATCCACCATGTACCCCCTTCCCCAAATCCCCACCCCCTTGCAACCCTCCCCAACCACATCCCCCTGGTACCCCACCTACACCCTCCCCCATACCCCTACCATACAGAGCCTAATGTAGACCCCCCCAACCCCCACCCCAATACACCCTCCACTGCCAGTTCCCCCCTCCCAACTACCAAATCCCCGTACACCCACTACAACAACCCCTCTACCCTTTTATCCCACTTATGCCCTCCCACCTCCCCCTTCCCTACTGACCCCCTGCTGAACCCCTCCCCTCTCCCTCACCCCCTTGAAACCTCCCCCTACCAGTTTTTCCTCCCCCCACTGCCCCCTTCCCAACTTCCTCACCCAACATTCTTCCCCTACCCCACCTTCCCCCTTTCACCCCACCTTAAACCTCCCCTACTCTACACTGATGAACCCCATCAGACCCCCTTCCCCTCCCCATTCACATCACTCCAATGCACCCTCCTCCCCCACCCTCTAATTTTCCTCCCCTCTACTAGCCCATATAAGTTACAACCCCTACTAGTCCCCAAAAAAATCTTGTCCCCCACCCTTCCAATCGACCATGCAAGTTTCCCCTCCCCCACCACTACCAGTATCCCCCTACCAGTTCAAACCTTTCAGGCCACCTGCCAATCCCCCTGCAAGCTTTTTAGAATGTAGTTCAGTGAGAAAAACATATCACTCCGTTCATCCATTTTAAAAAAAATTTAGGATCCAATGCACAATAATATTTTTGAATGTGAAATTTTCACATTATTTAATTGATTATAATGAATATCATTCCACATGTGTAAAAAATACTGATAAAAATCTACTAATTACAATTTAAATAGATTATGTACCCATCATTTTATAGTTATTAAACATTCTCCAATTTTCATGGGCAAAGTTAATAAATTATATTTATAGTTGAATGAATAAATAAAGTATTTTGAAAAGTAATACAACTGAAACCATGCGCTTCATCCAAAGAATGCTTGGTCTCAAACATCCCATGAAAATTATTTTCAAGTAGAAGAATCATAAAATATTTTGAAAAAAAATTTAAAATATAATAAGAAACATAAATAATAAAATTTAAAAAGATACTTGGTCCCCTAACTTGAATAATATGCATTGTGACCCAAAAACATAAATACATACCTCTTGTTAATCATTGAAATCCAGTACTGGTAATTGTTCCATGTTTTAATGTTTTCATCAATTGAATAGACATGAAAGAATAAAAATTCCAAATATAGATGATTTTTTTAATAAAGACCCATTGAAAGTGGGGTTTTTGATCCCCCCTTTCACTCCATTGCACACCCCTCCCCTGCACACCCCTTGTACACCCCTACCCATCCCCTATGAGTTCCCCCTATTAGTCCCCACCTACACCACCTTCCCCATTCACACCCCTACACCCCCCCCTTTCACACCCTGCACCCCCACCCCTGCACACACCCAACACCTACACCACAACCCCAGCGAGTCCCCCCTGCGAGTCCCCCCAGTCAGTCTCCACCCCCCAACTACCCTCCCCTACACACGCCTACCCCCTTTCACACCCCTTCCCCCTTTCAACCCACCCTTACATACCCCCGGCACACCCAATGCCCCTTGCATACCCCCATCCCCTGCTAGTCTGTCCCCACCCACCTATGCCAGTCTCCCCCAGCAAGTTCGCCGCACCATGCTAGTTCACCAACCACCAACGAGTTTTCCCCCTATATCTTCCCCCTACTAGTTTTCCCTCCCACCGCTTGATAGCACCCCTACCAGTCCAATTCCCCCACCACCACTCCCCCCATCCCCCAGCCCTACACACCCCTTCCCCTACACACCCACAACCATGCTAGCCTCTCCCTGTCAGTACCCCCTGCCAGTTCATCTCTGTAACAACCCAATATTTTTTAATGGAAATTCCATTCTTATAAATATTTCATAATTACAATAAATAACAAACTAATGAAATAATAAGTGCTATATGACCATTAAACATAAGTTAATAAATTTTTTGTTCTGAATTCTAAAAATCTGATTGTCACAGTTGCGATCAGTAAGTTATTTGAAGTTCGGTATGAGAAGCATAATTTTTTCCGAATAATGACCTACCCTTATGAATAGTTACATACCATTATGAATAGTGATATACCATATTGAATAGCGACCTTGACTATGATATTATATAAATAATATTCAAGTGGAAGCATGACAAACCTATGCATTTGAATAAGTAAATGTTATAAAACATTTTTTTAAGAATAAATTATTATATTCATTAAATATTAAATAAATCATATATAGAAAATTAATTTTTAAAAATGGACTTCATTTTTGGATTCTTGACATTGAAAAATGGTTTGGGTGAATTTTTCGCTGTTTTTTTAAATACTTGAATTTTTTATGAATAGTGAGATATGAAAACATACTTTTTTTACAAACTATCAGTTAAATACACTATTTTAGATATCATATGTGATTTAATCCCACATGGATCAAACTAAAATTCATTTATTACTATTCTCAATCATGTAATCATCACTATTTCTATTCTTGTGGGATATTAATAAACTAATTATTTAAAAAATTAGGAAAACCCTCCACTCTTCCACTATAACCCCCCCCCCACTCCCTCTTCTCTTCACCTCTCTAAGCTTTGGATATCATAAAATTTCTTCACAAATACCCTTACATTGTCACTCCTATCATCCAAAAAACTCCTGGTATTTCCAAAAGACCAAAATACCTTCCATTAAAGTGGTTCTCAAAGAGGTTATTTCAAGAGGTAAAACGCCTATCTTTTTCATTTAGTTTCACATAAATTCATCTTCTTTTGTTATCCTCTCTACACCTAATCTTTCGAAATTACCAGGATAGTTCCAGTATAATCTGTATACAAGAATTATATCATTTTAACTGAGAAAAAATCATCAATATAATTACTCTTAGTCACTTTTATTTTGTAAATGAAATCAAAATCCATGATGTTACAATTTATAACATTCGTGGACGACGAGGTTTTGTTCTTCATCTTTTACATCATTACTAGTGATGAAACCATTTCTATAGTTGAACCAAAATATATTATATGTATTATAACCTAATTAATATTTATGAACCAGTATGCGTACATATTATTAAATCGTATTACCAAACTAGTTCATAATAATAAAAATGCCGCAAAAATAATCTACGTGAACGTCATAAATATTTCATCTAATGATTTATCTTCTTTCAATGTAACCAAATGAAATAAATTTCCATTAAAACATATGGATTATAATTAATAATATTTAATTTGAATTTTGGAGATATACATCCATTCCACATGAACTCCAATACTTAAAAACTAGTGAACCGATTATGAAAATCAAGAAAACGAACACTCCGGAAAGAATAAATTCAATATAATAACTTTTCAATAATGACATAAATGAAATAAAAATAATTATTCTAAAATAAATAAATTTATAATTGGTACTAAAATAAGTTATTAGTACATATAACTTCATATTCCAGGACCGTAACTTCATGAGCGGAACACATTCATACTTAAAGAAATGGATTTCCACCCGAACCTCCATTTCCTTTCGAGTTACTTTTTCTGTTAAATTACCTTATTAAAATTTTTATTTATTATTATTTACTCTTAATAAATTCTGTATTACAGTTCCACATATGTTAAAAAACCATAATCCTTACATATTTTATGTGTAGTTACACATTTTAAATGTTACTTTTAAAATATTACCAAAATACCAGACTGATTCAAGGGAATTTATATAATTCATACCTATATTCAATTTCACCATATAATATGTTTTTGGATGAAATTACATTTAAAAAATTACTCAAATTATTATTAAAATGATATCTTACTTCACTTATTGATTTATACAAATAATTTTCCAAAATAACTCTTCTTTTTGAAATAAAAGAGGATCTATCTCAAGAATAACTTAATCATTTTATAAGAGTATTTTCATCGGTTTCAACACTATTGTTGAATATTATGTGCTATTGGGATTATAATATTATGATATCATATACAATATTTAATTTGATGGTTTACTAATAGATTTATTTTGGATGTGTGATCCTAAAAACATTCACCAATTTACTCTGAATGGTTAGTGTTTAAGCTTAATGACCGTGGAAAGTTATTTACATTTCATATGTGAGTTTCTATATGAATCTATATATTGTTTATGATTATACCCACTCATATGAAGAAGGAGTTGGAATTATTATCTGATTTGTTTAGCTGGCTATTGAACCTCAATGCAATGGTAGGTCTAATGAGACAAATATATGTGGAATTGGCAGAGGCCTTTCCCAATTCAATATATGGTTTTGGTCTAGACCTTAATAATTATAGACATCTTTTCTGAGGCCATGAAAATTGTTTCAAAATGACCGGAATATGAACATCCATCATTATGTAGCTAGTAATTGAAATTTTATGTGGTTATTCGACTAGTTTAATACCCATGATTATGTTGGCATTATAAACTCATCTAATATTCCTTAAACAATGTCTTAATGTTTTTTAATTGTAGAGGCATCAATTTTCATTTTTTCATCATGTCTTATGTTTATGTTTATGATATCTTGTAAATTATTTCTTACTTTTACTAAGCATCTTAGCTCACCCATTTCATATGTTTTATTTTACCAGGATACAAATAAGTATGTTAGGAGTGACTTGGATGAATATTCCTGGAGGAATGGATGTTTCTAATGTAATAAATTTGTGCTCTATTTCCATTCATGACGTAATGTTGAAATTATATATATCTTGTTTCGCAAATCCAAAAAACTACTTGGTCCTTTAGGAATCATAATCCTTTTTTATATAAAATTGAAATCAAATAAGTCACCATCTCTTTGCAACATGGGTCTAGTATATACAGTTGGTATCAGAGAATGTTTAGATGAAAACCCAGAAACAAGAATTAGAAAACCTAGATTAGGGAAGAAATCCCAAAGTTATTCGTTGAGGATATGCATACAAGAACATCCTGGTAATTTTTTAAGCAAGAGATTATGTGGATCTTTCTAGAAAATAAAGCCCTCTTTGGATTCAAATATGTAGGGGAGGCTCTGGTATAGATATACCGAAGAGTGAAAGCTCCAAAAAGTTGTTTCGGGCTTGACCCACGGTATACTGGTACATCAATACGGGCCTTGCAACACTCTTGGTATTGACACTCCGGGGGGATTTTCTTAGGATAATTTTGTTTTTATTTACAAGGCATTATCAAGGATTTAAATGTAAATTTTTTCTCAAAGAAACCATTTTTTGTGATTATAGGATAAGACATCCGTAGGACTTAAATTTATACTACGTATTTGGTTAAGTTAATATTATACATTAAGATTCATAACCTAATCTAATGTATTCCTTTTTATAGAAATGGTTCCTAGTGGATGAAATGGAAACTGCATGAACATGCGTATCCCATTTAGGGATTTCACTTTGATGCAAGAAAATGATGTTGGCTCTGGTGCTACCACTTGTGCAGAGCATCTTATAACTATACTGGGAAAACTCACTCAAGTTATAAACAATAAACATACCCATATAAAGAATTAGTATCCTACACATCTAAGATATTTTTTAGATCATTTTATTCAATAACAACATTCCTCATTAAATGGGACTACAAAACCATTTTTTGATGAACAATTGATAAGTTCCCTAGAGAAGATATTTCTCGTTTTTGGATGTAAAGAATGAAAAAAGGTCATCTTGGTTGTTTATCGTCTATTAGGAGATGTGGATCAGTGGTGGTTGTTAATACAAAACACAAAGATGGGGGAAGATATTTATGATGTAGAGTGGAGGGAATTTATATAAATATTTCTCTAGAAATACATTTCTCATGAACAATGAGCAGATATGGAAAGAAAATTTCTAAATTTTGATTCAAAATAAAGATGAGAATGTTGAAACATATGAAGATAACCTCACAAGGATACAAAGGAATGTTGTGGACTACATAAAAAATATGGGGAACAAGATTGATTGATTCTTTAATGGACAAAATCCATTACTCCAATAGTCACTAGTCTCCCAATGTTTCTTATCATATGAATATAGAATTTTATGTGCTATAAAGATGTTAATGGAATTCTCTAATTCTTATGACTTTAACAGAATTCAAGAGAATAAGAGGGTTGTGAAAAACACTGGAAATGGAAATAACAAAACAGGGACGATGGGAAGAGTTATATTTACACCATGTAATAATTAGGGAAGGAAACATCCTAGTGCCTGCTAAATTGAAAAAGATTATTATACAAATATAGATAGAAATGCAATATTGCTGGAGATTTTAAGGGGAATAAATAATCTATTAATATAAAATGCAATAATTTTCGGAAGAGGGGACACTACACTAACGATTTTACATAGCGTGAAGGATACAAGCTACAAAAATGGACAAGGTATTAGGGTTAAGATCATGTTTCCACAACTGTGAAGGTTGAAGTTCCTAATGAAGTGATTTAAGGTTCATTAATCCTTTCATAAAACTTAGCCAATTCTTTTTTTTGATTCTGGATCTTCGCATTCATTTATATCTTCCCAATTTTCCAACAAAATCAGACATGTCCAATTTGATTTAATAAATTTTTTATCATTCCAAACACTTAGTGTATGTACCACTGAAACAATTGAGTGTCGATCAGTCCCCCTAATGAATAATAAATGTTCTTAAGTTTCTAACCATATCATCATAGCAATGACTTACTTTGATATTTCTCTCGGTATGAATTAGCTATCAAATTATGATGCAAATATCTATTGCAAAAAGAAAGAAGTTACAATTATTGATAATTGTGTAGAATCCATCTTCATTAGAGTATAAACCTCTCAATCTAATTCTCATCTTGATCGACACCCATTACCTGTACTAAATTCTATTATTGGGGAGGAAGGGAATTCAATAACTATTGGTGAGGATAATAATGTTCAAATAGATGATGTACCTATTGTGAAAGAATATATTGACATATATCTAGAGGATTTACCTAGACATTCTCTAGAGTGTAAAAAATGAGTTTTCCATTGAATTACTTTCTAGTTCAAGGCCCATATCCAAGACCCCTTAAATAATGGAGACTATTGAGTTAGTGAAAAAAAACTATAGGAGTTGAGTGATAAATAATTTTTTCACCCATGTTTTTCTCCATGGGGAGCCCCTATTATTTTCATTACAATGATAGATGGGTATCTGAGGTTATGCATTGAATAATGGTAGATCAATTCTATAACAATAAAGAAAATGTATCCCCTACCTCGCATTGATGATTTATTTGATCAACTTCATAGAGTCCAATATTTTACAAATATTGATCTTCGATCTGAATATCATCAGTTGATTGTGAAGAAGGAAGCCATTACAAAAGTAAAATTTTAAACCAGGTATGGGCATTAAGAGTTTATAGTAATGCCTTTTGGAATGGATAATGCACCATCTATTTTAATGGATCTAATGAATATAGTTTTCAAGGAAAAGCATTATGACATTGTAGTTTGGTTTTTTGATGATATCATGGTATACTCTAAATGCTATGAATATCATGAAAATCACTTGGTACTATTCTTAATACAATTAGAAGAAATAAATTATATGGGAAGATTAAAAACATTGATTGTTGAATCCAATAAGTTTCCTTTCTTGGGCACATTGTCTCTATGGATAAAATACCAGTAGATCCTTCTATGAAAAAGGTTGTGCAAGAATGTATTACTCTAACAAACATAACTGAGGTACATAATTTTATTGTTTTAGTAGGTTTTTATCAGTGTTTTGTTCAGAACATCTCCCATTTAGACAACCCAACGACCAAGGTTACATGAAAAGGGGTTATGTTCGAAGGGACAAACGAAATGTGAATAACGTTTAAATGAACTGAAGAGAAGGATAGTGAATGCTTCAATATTTACTCTACCATCATGGAATGATGGATTTGCGATCATTAGAGAAGCATGAAAGAAAGGACTTTTTTGTTTCTTTATGTAGAATGATAGAGTGATTGACTATGCATCAGGTAAATAAAAATTCATGAATATAACTATCCAGCTCTTGATCTTGAGTTAGCAACGGTAGTATTTTCTCTAATGATTTGGAGACATTACCTCTAGGGAAAAAAATTTGGGATATATACAGATCATAAGAGTTTGAAATACATCTTCCCCCAAAAATAAATCTACAAGAGAAAAATAAGGTTAATTGAGCTACTATGGGATTATGATTCCACAATACACTACCACCTAGGGAGGGAAAATTAGGTGGAAGATGATTTGAGTAGAATGGACCATGGAATTTTGAACAAGATGAGAGTTGATAGGGATCCTTTGTCCATGGATCTAGTAAAGGTGGATATGGGAATTTTCTAGGAAGGTGACACATCATTACTTTTTCAAATGTTTTCCAAAAAATATTTACTAGATTGGTCAAAATGTTCTCAGGTTGATGATGAGGAGTTTCAAAATAAAATTAAAGCTTTAAATGATAAAAATTTGATTGAATTCGTATATGAAGGTGTCATTTTGAAATTCAGAAGGATTTTTTGTGTTCCCGCCATTCCTGAGCTAAAGCGGGAATTGTTGGATGATGCTCTTTGCCCTAATTTCCTAATACATTCTTGTGGCACAAATATGTACAAAGATCTAATGAAACATTTTTTGAGGGAATACATAAAGAGGGAGATTTCTGACTATGTGTAGAGATTTTTTGTTTTTCAACATGTCATGGATAAAACACAACATCCTAGAGGAGTCATGAAACCCCATCCCATACCTATATGGAAATTGGATGATATTAAGATGGAATTTTTCATGGGGCTACCAAAGACTCCAAGATAGAATGATGTGATAAGGGGCATTGTTGATAGTCTTACAAAATCAGCACATTTTCTTTCTATATGAGAATATTTACCATGTGAACATTTAGCAAGACAATATATTAATGAAGTTGTATGACATTATGGTATACCCTTATCAATTATTTCAGATCATGTTCCCCATTTTACATCATAATTATGGAAAAGTCTTTCGAAGGACCTATACTTATCTTTGTTTGAGCACTGCCTACCACCCAAAAAATAATAGATGTTGGGTCAAAAAGGTTTCCTTATGAATTTTCAATTCCTTCATGTTTTCAAAACCTCAAAAACTCTATATTAAGAAAAATTTCATTTTTCCTAAGATTTTTCTTAATAAAAAAACGTTTTCCTTCCCCAAGGATAATTTATCCTTACCCATTTTTCATTCTTAATATTTTATGCTCTCTAAATATTAGTCTTTTTATTCCTAAGTAAAAAAAATTAAGTTTCACATCGAATACCTCATAATTCAATAAATACATAGATATATATTATTTTCTCTTTAGGATTAGAATTTAGGTTCTGAATTCCATGAAATTCAGGTTCTGCATTCACTATGATTCAGTCATTGAATTCTCTAAAATTAAGAATCTGAATTCACTGAAATTCAAACTCCTAATTCTCTGAAATTCGGAATCCGAATTCTCTGAAATTTAGAATCATAATACTTCGAAATTTTGGTTCATAATTCTCTAAAATTCAGACTCTGATTCCTCATAATTCAGACTCCATATTCCTTAGAATTGTTGTTCTATATTCCTTAGAATTCGGGTTCTAAATTCCTTAGAATTCAAACTCAGAATTCCTCACAATTCAGACACTTTATTCCTTAGAATTCAGACTCCAAATTCCTTACAATTCAGGTTCTGAATTCCTTATAATTCAGACTCCGATGACTCTAGAATTCTAATTCTGAATTCCCCGAATACAGAATCAGAATATCCTTGTAATATAGACTCTGAATTTTTACATGCTTAGACTAAAAATTTTATTTTATCCAGGACTCCAAAAAATTGATTTGGTTTAGAAATCATATTTTACATACTCTTGTTATAGTTATAAAACAATGTCATGCATTCTATTTCTAACTGACCATTGTTTGAGTGACATGTGTACAAGTCCCTCCGAAATTCAAGGAAAAATATGACCATTGGAGGAGGGAGTCGACCATTTAAGATGCGCCTATAAATAGAAGCTCATTTGAATGAGCTCAACACTGTTCTTGGACTCTAGATATTACATTATGATGAAATGATTTCTAAAGAGAGAGAATCTAATGCTTTGTTCACACATAACATCATTTTTAGATTGATTTGTATGACTCAAATTGTTTTTGTGTATAATATAGGGTTTCTGGGGATAAAAAGATAGAGTTTCTGACTACGGTATTGTTTGAGGTCTTCCTTGATAAAAAAGACAGAGGTGCCGACTACCATGACGTTCAAGGGCTTTTGGGCATAACCAGACAGACTTCGATATTCTTATAGAGGTCTTACCCTGGTATGGGTAAGACAGACTTTCTTGATTGTATAAATCAAGGGACCTTTATCCATGG
Organism: Viscum album; assembly: GCA_963277665.1. Classification (NCBI taxonomy): domain Eukaryota; kingdom Viridiplantae; phylum Streptophyta; class Magnoliopsida; order Santalales; family Viscaceae; genus Viscum; species Viscum album. The sequence goes on along the minus strand of OY728161.1, from coordinate 2,130,170,247 downwards.
TTATTGCATACCCTACTATTTGGGTTAAAAGATTTCATACTTGTTAATTTTATTGATTCAAGTTTTTTTCCCGCTAAATTTTGATTAATAAGGAATGTATAATTATCTTATACATTCATGGATTAGTATACTTTGATTAGTGAAATTCTATACACTTTATGGTAGAATATTTATCCATATAAACTTTTCTTAAGATATATTTTTGGAACCATATTTCAGGTATCAGGAATGTTTGTAGATCTAAGAGATATTGTGAATTTACCTTGTTTAACTTTGTTAAACAATAGTAACTTTTAACCATCTTTAAATGTTCAAATTTTTTTAAAATTATGACATTCACCCCCCTATTGTATATTGAGAATATATTTCTATCCTAAAATTGGTATCAGAGGAGGAATCTGAAATACTTATATTCACATATAACTTTTCATTCTCATGTTTTCATTGTTCTATATTTTTCATGCATATGATATTTTCATCCTAGTTTATAAACATTTATTACTAACAATTTTTTGTGGATAGATTTTTTCTTTGAGATTGTAGGAATGAATGTTGGTTTGATTGAAAATCTTAATCATACTAGACCACCTATATGTGATGGGAATTATTATAATTGTTGTGGAGATCGTATGAAGACTTTTTTTATTAACACTGGAGTGGAAATCAATGTAATGATTACTAGGGATTACAGGATTCATGATAAGGATGTAGAACTTTTACAAATTATGAAAATTAAGAATATCAACTAAACTACAAGTTACACTATACATTGTTGTGTTCGCTGATTAGGAATATATATAGCTAGATTTCTTCTTGTAAAGCTGCAGATTGTATTTGGAATAAGCTTGAAGTTACTCACTTTGGAACTTCCATAGTTACCAAAACTAGAAGAGCTATGCTTAGAGCTGAGTAGTATGGATTTCTAATTCATTATGGAGAACCAGTTTGTAAGGTACAACAAATGTTTATGACCATTTTTAATATTTTACAATCCATGGGTGAAAATGGTTTAGATAATGAGGCACTTGCAGACAAGATTATAGACATATTGCCTAATGAGTGGGAATCAAATATAATAGTTATTGATGTGAACAAGAAAGTCTCATAGATTACTCATGATGATCTTTTTGGAACCCTTCTTCAACATGAGACTATAATGAAAAGGGATTATGATATAAATAAGTAGAATAATATAAATGGTTGTGTTTCTTTTACAACTACGTCGAATTAGATGAAATCCAAGACTCTTGAGGTGCCACATGATCTAAATCGAAGAAGGTCACTGTTTTATCGGAATAAAGTGAATGTGAACATTCTGATAATGAACTAGCTAAACATTATCAGAGGATGAACAAGATAGTTAGAAATAATGGATTATATTATAGATATAAGAAGAAGTAAAGAAAGAACACGAAAGACACAAAAGTCAGTTTCTATGAATGCAAGAGAGCAGGGCATATAATGATAGATTGTCCTATGCTTAAGAGAAAAGATAGAAAGGAAAATCATTCTGAGAGGAATATAAATAAGTACTATAATGATAAATCTAAGAATGTTTTGAAATCCAATGACACCTGGAGTGCTTGTGGTGGGGACTCTTTTGATGAATCCTCAGAGAATGAATCTTCTGGATAAAAGAATATTGGTTTACATGTCATGTTACCTATTGGAAATAATTTTCTATTGGATAAGGTACAAAATGATGAATCCATCACCAATGTATCCTTGAACACCAACTATAGTGACAGTAAATATTATGTATATTCGAATTAAGAATATTTTTCTGATGAAGATAATACTTTACCTACTAATTAACAAGTGTTTGTGTTTGCTATTCTATTTGAGAATAAAAATTTTATTGTCAAGAAAAATTTTCATAATAAAAATTCTAGAATTACTATTATTACTAAGGAAATATATGATCTTTATAAAGATCTTGATAATAAAATTTATGATTCTGAAAGTGTTTCAAAAACCCTTGGGGATGTTAATTCTGATATGGATAAATATTCTAAGGATCTAGAAAAATTAATTTTTATGAAAAATGTTTTCGAGACTAACTGTAGTGCTAAAACTAATGTTTTTTAGGATAAAAACATAGTTAATAAGATAATCATAGAAATATTTTTCCTGAGGAAGTTTTTTTTTCAAATATTACCTTAGGTATGGAAAATTTTGATAATATGTATTCCCAAATTTGACATCTAAAGAATAATCCTGGTTTTGGTTATTCTCATTCAAAACTGATTTCTAGTAACAATTATTTTGATCCTCAAGGTGCACCATTCTTCAATAAGTGTCAGCGTGGTGGGCATTGGGCAGAATACTGTTCCTTAAAAATCATAGTCATTAGATTTTCATTAAGCTTATTTTTCATGGAAATTGTGGATTCCAAAAAAAAATTCATTTTGAAGTTTCTAGATCCAAGAAAGTTTGTGTTCTGGAAGATTAACACTCTTGTTTTGAGGAAAGTAAAGATAGTACCAACTACAATACATGGTACATGGATATTTTATGTTCCCAGCATATGACTGGTAACAAAAACATATTTGAAAAGATTATCTAGATGAAAGGTGATAAATTAACATTTGGAGATAATTCTCAGGGAGGAATTATTTGTATTAGTAACATTGTTCTTCTTGGAAAAAACATTGATTTCAAATGTTTTATTTGTTAAGGGTGTTAAGAAGAACCTTATTAGCATAAGTTAATTATTTTACGAAGGTTACATTTTGAATTTTAGTAATGACAAGTTTTTAGTATAAAATTTCAAGGAAGAGTTTATTCTTTTTACCCATAGGAAACAGAATCATTACTCACTAAACATAGAAGACCATAGGAGCCAAGATCTACCTTGTCGTAGTGCAATGGAAGATCATTCATGGTTATGGAATAGAAGTTTTGGACACTTTAACATTTAGACCCTATGAAAAATCTATAAGAAAAGAATATTTAAGGATCTACTGTAGCATATATTTTATTTTCAAAAGTTTTTTATCCTTATCATTATAGAAAGCAACATAAATCATGTTTTAAATCAATCAGTGAAGTCTCAACTACTGCTGACTTTAGTGGATGTAGCATGGATAGGAAAAGTACATCCGGATCATTCCATGTCTTAGAAGATTCATTAGTTTCATGGTCATGAAAAAATCATCACTGAGTAGTACTTTATACTACTGAAACTGAATATGTAGCAGTTGAAAGTTGTTGTGCTCAAGTATTGCAAATGCAACACACTCTCACAGACTATGGTATGAGTTTTAACAAAACCCAAATATTGTGTGATAATACTAGTTCCATTTCCTTAACCAAAAACACTTCACATCAATCTATTGAGAAACACATAGATATTGAGCATCGCTTTCTTATGGATCACACTAAAAAAGGAGATATCGTTCTTCAATTTATCATTACACAAGATCAACTTGATGATATTTTCCCCAAATCAATACCATCAGATAGATTTGAATAAATTAAACAGAATTTATGAATGATAATAATAAGGCAATATTCCATATTAACATCTTGTTGAAACCTATCTCCTTACAGTAAAAATCTCTTTTTCATAGGGGGAGTACAATTTCTTGTTATTTAAAATTTTTGTAGTTAATAATTTTCGTAGTTAAAATTATCATTGTTAAAATTTTCATAGTTAAGATTTCTGTTGTTAAATTTTTTGTAGTTAAAATTTTAGTAGTTAAATTTTTTATAGTTTAAATTTGTGTAGTTTAAATTTATCATAATCAAATTTTTGTAATCTAATATTTTTCATAGTCAAATTTTTAGTAGTCAAAATTTGTTTCCGTAGTGAAAATCTTCGTAGTCAATGTATTTGTAATCAAAATTTTCCAAATCTAATGTTCTTTAAGAATAAATTTCGTCATTATGAATAATATTCCTAGCAATCCGAAAGGTATGATTCCCTTCCTAATTCTTCAAAATTATTTTTCCTTACTGGTATTTACAATTTTTTTTCAACTCTTCGGATTCACTTTTCTATAAATCCGAATGTTTTTTTTAAAAAATCCTCAAAAGATTAGAACCTATTAAAATCCTTCTTCAGCTATAATCTTAACTGTTAGATCATCTCATGAGGTTATCAACCATTGGATCAATCATGGAATGTGAACTGTCACCTCTATTGCCTATATAAATGTCCCCCAATAGTTCTACCACATGGATCACGAAGCCTTCTCGTTCTGAAGCTCTTCCCATGTTTGTATGTTGTTTCAGATCATTAATGTTTCCATACTTTTGAATGTCTGCTGAAGATTCTTCTCAGAAAGAAATATCAATTGCTAAGGAAATTTCTCAGTGGAAGATCTACAACGAATGGTTAGTCGAGCTGATGTTTTTTTCCATATATAATTCCAATGTTTCTAAGAATATCAAGATGAATAGTTGGAGGAGTGTATGTATATCATAAACAAGAGCACAAGATCTGGTGTATCTGGAATTTCTAGTGGAATTCTATGAGACCTATAGTTTTTTCAATGAATTAGGAAGAGATAAATTTTCTTTCAATAGCAATAGAGAGACATACTCTCTTTATTATAACATGGTAGCAAATCTGATTGGAATTCCTTATGGGGGAGAAGTAGATTATTGCTCACACAATCTACCTAATGTAATAGAAACTTTTTACATTGTAAATAATTTAGACTATATTGGAGTGAAGGAAGTGAGGACTTCAAAAATTATTCATCTCTCTAAAAATATTCTGATTCTTCAGCCATGCGTTCAAATTTTTCTTATTTTGTGAAAAGGGGACAAGGATACCATGAAAAAAGTGATATTTATATTCTGGATTTCCTAGTGAACCTATGAAAGATAAACCTAGTAAATAATATCTTGTTTATGATAGAGAATATAAAGAATGTAAATTTGAAGTCTTAGATTATCATGTATCTGATCATTCTTTCAAAGATCATTGTTCTTTGTCTTTAGTCTTTAATGATTCCTTGTAGTTCTAATTCGAGAAATTGTATGGTGATGATTTTATGTGATGATACTCTAAGGAGGATGAAGATTGGGATTAATAGTCAATCCAAAGAATTTCTTGATCTATCTAAAAAGGAATTTGAAGCTATTTCAATGAAACAGGAGGTGGATGAAACCTCCAAATAGGGTGTAATGAAGAGGAAGGTGAAGGAACCAGAAGGTAAATAAAAACCACATGTGGAAAAGGAAACTCAAACCGCACCCACAAAACCTAAGATGAAAAACATTTATACTGATGAAGTGCCTACTAAATAGAGAGAGGACAAGAAGAACAAGAAATCAGGTGGGCCTAGTTTTGGTTTCGATCCTGCGGAGGAAAAAGCCTTGAAGATAATGTCTGATGAAGGGATTAAGAAGCAACCAAAAGAGAAAAAAAAGAAGAATACGTCTGATGTAGAGATAGTCCAATCCCTTCTAAACTCTACTGAAAAGGTCTTTGAACAAATTCTAGTACCAGAATATTTTTTGATAGAACCATTACCATAGACTCTGGGAAAGAAGTTAGTGAATCTGGAATAATATCAAGTAGAAGAAATAGTGAAAGAAGAATAAGTAGATGATGAAGAGGAATATGAGAGTGGTGATATTGAAGATATTATTAAGAAAGTGGATTATTATCATGATAAGGATATTCCTATTGAGAAGTTATTGATCCATACATCTGAAGCTGAGTCATCAAAACATGTTACCCCAAGAAACGATGATAATGGTGATTAAGTAGTGAATAAGTTGTTTGAAAATTAAAGTATCAATAATGATTTCATTCACCAAAGGGATGTTGAGGCCGGAGATGAGAAGGAAGATGTTGATGAAGATAAAATTGTTCAACTATCGGATAGTGAACCTGAATCTCCTAATCAAGAAGAAAACATTCCGAAGGATGATGAGGTAAAACCACTTGTTGTGGATACTCCTCAAAAATTTGTTGTAAAGAAAAAAGAAGTGGGTGATTCATCAAAATGGAAGGCTACTGAGATTGAAAAATAATCTTCACCAACCAAAGTCTCGAATTTAGCGTCATACTATCTTGGACATGATTCTATAGTTCAGTCATTTAAAAAGCTTATTGGAACAATTCCATTATTCGCTAGTATAGAATCAAGATGTCAGATGATTCAACATACATGAAATCAATAATTGGATTCTTTGTCATTAGTGAAGGAAAAAAAATTTAGTCTCGAGGTAGATATAAAATCATTTCTCATTGGTTTTGAGGATAATAAATGATCATGCAAGAAGATGAATAGATGGTCAAGGAAAACAATAGAAGAAATGACAATATTTGATGAATTTCATGATAGTGTAAAAGATTATTTTGACATCGAATATGTGAAGATCAAGGATCTTACTAATACATTTGATGAAAATCTATCTATTTATAAAATTAGTCGGATGGAATAAGTGAAATATCTAAATGGGATATTGTATTCATTTGCTCATAGTTGGAAGAGGGAAAGGGATCAAAGAATTGATATTGAAGATAATCCTGCAAATAAAGAAAAATTTCTGAAGGCCCTGGAAGAATCTCATAAGGCTAAGGAAGAGAAAATTAAAGCCTTAGGAAGAAAACAGAAGATATGGTTCAATTTATCAAGCATGAATAAAAGGATCGCAAGGAGCTCAAGAAGTTAAAAACCATAGTAAACAAGCTGATGACAAAGGAGAATGAAGGATAATATTTTCCAAATCTGATCATTTGTTGTATTTCGTTCCACGTACAAATTCTTTCAAACATAATATATTTTTAGTTGATTTTCATATTTTACGGTTGTTCAGTACTATTCTTTTAGGTACCATATTTTCCTTTCCATTCCCTGTATTTCTTTTTGAAAATCATAAAAGGTGAGAAAGGAATGTCAAAAATGAATACTTAGTAAAGGGAAATTTTCCCTGAGGGGGAGTTTTTATCATGAAGATTTTCGTTTTCATGGAAATAAAAAATATCATTCAAGAAATTCTGAATACTATCCTTAGGGTTTCCAAAGTATAAGAGGGAGTTAGTAGTATTCACTCTGATCCATAAGTAAAGGGAGATAAGTTTGTATTTACAAGACAATAAAATTTCTAAGACCTTATATTCTTTTTGGTAAGGATGTTTGTGCTTTCCAAAAATGGGGATATTGTTGATTCAATAAGGATTCCTTATGACTTTTCCATTCCTTCATGTTTTGAAAATCATGAACACCCAATCTTAAGGTAAATTTAATTTTCCATATGATTGTATTAATATGTAAAATTTTCCTTCCCCGTGGAAAATTTATCCTCACCTATTTTTCATTGTTCATATTTTAGACTCTATAAATATAACACTTTTTATTATTATGTAAAAAATCATGTTTCAAATCTAAAAACATGGAATTATATAGATACATAGATATAAAGTATTCAGTTTTTTGGATCCAAATTCAGGATCCAAATCCTTTGAAATTCAGGTTTCGAATTCTCTGAAATTCAGACTCTAAATTATCTGAAATTTATAATCCAAATTCTCTGAAATTCAGACTCCAAATTCTCTAAAATTCAGAATATGAATTTTCTAAAATTAAGAATCCTAATTCTCTGAAATTATGGTTCTGAATTCTCTGAAATTCAGACTCTGAATTCCTCTGAATTCAGTCTCTGAATTCCTTATAACTACAGATCTGAAATACTTATAATTAAAATTCCAAATTCATTATAATTCAAGTCTTGAATTCTGTATAATTACGATTCCAAATTCCTTAGAATTGATACTCATAAATCCTTAGAATTCAGGTTCTGAATGGCTCAGAATATATATTTAAAATTTCTCTAAATTTAGTCTCAAAATTCATTAGAATTCAGACTATGAATTCCATTGAATTTAGGTTACAAATTCCTTAGAATTTATACTCCGAATTCTATAGAATTCTGATTCTCAATTCCTCGAAAAACAAAATCCAAATATCATTGTAATATAAACTCTGACGGTTTAATTTCTAATACTCCAAATTTTATTTTTCCATTGACTCCAAAAAATTTATTTTATTGAGCAACCATATTTTACTTACTCTAGTTATAGTTATAAAATGATGATGTGGATTCTATTTCTAACTAACCATTTTTGAGTAAACCATGTACATGTACCTCTAAATTTCTAGGGAAAATATGGTCATTGGAGGAGGGAGAAGACCGTTGGATATGTGAATATAAATAAGATCTCATTTGAAAAAGCTCAAAACAGTTCTATGGCTCTAGATATTACATACTGCTGAAGTGATTTGTAGATAGAGAGACTCTCATGCTTTGTGTGTACTAAAAATCTTGTTTAGATTGCTTCGTGTGACTCTAATTGTTGTTGTGTACAATGAAGGGTTTCTATGGAAAGGAAGGCCAAGGGGATGACTACCTTAAAGATTGAGGACTTCCTTGATAAGTAAGATAGAGGTTCCGAATACCTTGAAGTTCAAGGGATTCCATGGATACAAATACATATTATGATATTTTTATCTAGGTTTTACCATGTTGTGGGTAAGACATACTTTCTAGAAAGTATAAATTTTGGGACCATTATCCAAGGTTGTTTAATACCCTACTTATAAGGCCCAGTCCTTAAACCATACTTAAAATTGAATTAAATGAATAATTCACATTGAAGATCTTTTCAGGTTTAGATATTTATAGAATTAGTACATAACTATTACATCTCAAAAGATTACAAAGTTGAAACTTTTACTAAGTTTCCATAAAAAAACTGTTAAAAAGAACATGTCTACTTCCATGTTTTAGGTTTCATGACTTTCCCTTAATCCCATCCTTGACCCTATTCCATGTTAAGTCATGTGAAAAAAATTTCAAAAACTTGGGATGAGCATAAAAAGCTCAGTAAGGGATACACAAAGAATGAAAACTGTTAGTTTTTCAAAACAACAAGTAAACCATGTATACTTTATCAAAGTAATACTTTTCACCTTTTCAATGTAGTAAAAAACTCTTCACTGAATAAAAGTTCATTACTTAACCTTCTGTAACCAAAAGATTACCATAAAACCCATATAAAGATCATATAACATATAATGGTAACTTGGGACATACACATACTTATGTGGAATAACCATAAGGTCGACTTCCACACATATCACTTAATGGAATAGCCATTCAGCCAACTTCTGTACATACTTAATGGAATAGCCATACAGCCGTCTTCCATACCCAATTCATTGGAGTCTATAACGTAACCACCCATCCTGGGATTCACGACACCACATGTCATATGGTTTATCACGTAACCACCCGTTAAATGTCCATGTACCATTATAAAATCATAAGACATAAAACAAACTTAATGGAAATAAAAAATTTCCATACATTGATTACAATATATCACTCAAATATATTGACATAAAAAATCCATTATAAAAACAATTTTCAATACCAAAATACATAAAAGAGTATATGGTATTTATTTCATTTTAAAAAAAAACATCACGGCTTGTTGAGGAAGCCAAACACCAAATAATACTCACAGCGTCGGAAAAGGTCATTGTCACCGCATACATTAAATGAAACATTCCTTTTTTTCGTTTAGTAAAACGCTTCGTAGAAAAAGATTCCTTTTGTATAAATTTAAAAGTCAAAGGGGTTTATACACCGTAAAAAAGATAGTTGTGTATAAAACGAAATATGCCTCAATTGAAGGATATTGAGATGAAGTCCCTTACAAAGACGATATCCTTGGATTAAGGATAAATCAATTACATAATTATGTGTGACAAAATAATACACCAAATATAAGTGGATATTAAGTTTAAAACAATCAGAGGTTATTCACACATATTCATAGAATGACTTATTCAAGGAGTACAAGCTTATCCCAAAGAATAAAAATTGGGATAAGAAGTTCCCTTGCAAAAATTTGACAGCCTAACGGGATCACTTCAAAATTCAGAAAATGAGTTGATGAGAGATAAAAAGGGAATCTCCTCACTTGGAAATAAAATTTAAATCAATAAGGATATAAAAGAACATATCCCAACATAATATTATGTGAATTAAATGACATAACAAAAGAAGTCTTTTAAATAGAGGAGGGTGAAAGGTCCCCTTACCGAGTTGGGTAACTTTCGAAACGTACACCCCATGGAAGAAGGGTCATAAAATGAAGATGTGAATACCCATAAATGATATTATACTACACAAAGTGTATACTAATGGGAAGTACATACACCACTCAAAGGAAATAGTGGGAAACGTAGCATAGATTTCACGAGAATAAAAGTGAGATGAAAAATCCCTTACGAAAACTTGGCAGCCTAACGACGCCACATAATACTTACAAAAACGGATTGATGAGATAAAATAGGGTCTCTCATCATATTAACGTAAATTTTACAGAAAGAGGAATATAAAAGAACATCCCCAAACATAACAAAGAGGATCTTAAAAGATGTTACATAAAGGAGAGTACTTTAAAAGAATGTGAGGGGTTTGATCTCTTACGAAAATTCGGCAGCCTAACGACGCCACACAAAACATCCAAAAAGGATTGATGAGAGAGAATAGTGTCTCTAATCATATGGAAATAAAAATTACAGTAAGAGTAATATAAATGAACATCCTAATAACCAGAATGATGAGCATTAGAAGGAATGACATAAAAGAGTGTACTTAAAAAGAAAGAGAGGAGTAATATCCCTTACCTCGGGTCCGACTTGACTCGATCGTTCATTAATCTCCTGAATAATAAACTTGAGTTAATTTATAATTCCTTAAGAACCTTTTTTAAGTTCATTATTCCATTTATATCACTTATTACTATATCATAGAAATTATTTAATCATTTAAGTTAATAATGTTTTTTTGTCGATATTTGGTTCTTAAGTCGAAAGTGGACTTTTTACAATTACATGTTGTTCGTGTGGTCAAAGGTTCTTTTTATCCAGAATGACATTCCTGATTTGGATATCATATATATCATATATATATAGAATATAAATGTATTTATAACATCACATAATCATTTAGATGTAAGAAATGAAATGCATCGTTCATGGAGATGGTAGGCCGTACGTACGAATGAACCCTACTTTCATTTCTTTGTCATATTAATGAAATTAAAACTAAATGAGAGATATGTATATTTTAATTCCAGAATTATATTCATCATTTAGATGTATCATTCATCAAATATATCCATTATATACATGTACTTATAACAGTACATTACATTTGGGGATAATAAATGAAATGCACCGTTCATGGAGACGGTAAGCCGTACGTATGCATGAACACTACTTTAATTTCTATCTCAAACGTTAATGGAAAGAAATAATAATGATATAGAGGTATATTATAATTACAGTATAACATCATATATAATAACATTAAATCCATCCTTTATACATCCCACGTATGGCATTAACGAATCACATCACTTTGAGGGGGCGGTAGTCCGCACTTCCTAAAATGAAGATATCACGTATACCCATAATGGAAGCCATAAAGGTAAGTCACAAATGAAAAATACATAAGCTTAATTAAAACATAAACATATTATATATCATATATAAATATAGTGGCATCTTAATGGAAACCTTGGAAGGTGTTATATGAGTGTTGAACAATCATCGTTTCGGGAGGCAGAAATTCGCCATCCATGGAAACACTATGTTCATTAACCATTATATGTAGGTGTGTGTAAGTGTAGCTCGAATCCTTCTTATAAAAAAATCCTAGTATATTAAATATACTGTAGTTTTTACAAATGAAATTAATAAAAAAAGTTTAGGGGGTTGGAGAGGCAAAATAAAACAAAAGGACTCAAGTGAAGACATTACCTTAAAATCGGGTAACTCCCTTTGGTTTGAGCTCAAAGGCTTCCTTGGGAAGACTTCTGCCCAAAGTGAGTCTTCAAGGAGAAAGAGAGGGAAGTGGAGAGAAAAAATGAGCAGGTTTTGGCTGATCCAAAGGCTTTGGGAGTGTGGGTAAGGAGGTAGAGGTGGGGGCCTTTTATAAGAGGAGAGGATTGGCACACTTGAAAAGTAAAGAAAAGTCACTTTATATTAAAATGATATTCGGATTTAAGAGGTCCCAAATTGATATAATTCAAGGATAAGGTGATAAGGGTTCTAAATACACTCATACAATAGGTTTTTTTACATGTTTAGGTCTTATATATAACCTTATCTTTCCATTTTATTTAAATCGTTAAATTATGAGGTCATCGCTGCATCATCATGATGTCATAAATAATTTAATTTATTTAATGTCTAAAAATTATAAAAAAATTACTATGATGTAGTAAATGTTTTTATCTTTCCAATTACTATTTATAGTAAAAATTATGACTTGTATAACCCCATGTAAAAATTTTTTTAGTAAAACATTTCATGTTGGTGTCATTTTTTACTTTAACATTAAATAAAAGGTATTTATGTCATTTTCCAACCAAAGTGGATCCATGGGGTCCTCAAGTTGACCCATGGATTTTCTTGGTCGGAAATGAAACATACAATGAGGGTAAGACATGTTTCTAGGTCATTTCATTTTATTAAAACATTATTCTTACCGTAAACTATACTAATTACCTCTAATCGCGATTAAGAAGTTAAGAGTTACTATTAACCAAAAAATTATTTTAATCTCATTGAACCAAATTTTACTTCTTAATGACAACCATATATGTCGGATTTCTGAAATTCAAAACACAGAGGTGGTAAAATTTCATTTAAATGAGAAATCAGTTTTTATAAGTACCACTTAGTGGTTTCACTATTCATCAAAAATTGAAGTTTTTCAGAAAAATACCGAACATTCACCCTAAGATATATTCTATATTCTGAATTAAAAAATGAAGTCTATTTTAAAAAATTCAATACATATATGTCACATTAATTAATTTAATAATTAATTCCCGATGTCATGACAAATAGCGTGTTTTTATGAAACAATAAGTATCAAAAGATTGACACTAGTTTAAGTCCGATTTCAAAGTGAAATTAATTCCAACGACCACTATTGGATTTAATGGTAACAATATTTTCTAATTTCACTTTAAAAACAATTAAAAGGATAATATAATCATATAAATAAATTATATTAAAAAGTGGTTTTGAATTAAAATACAACATTTTACACTATTCATTAAAAAATGATCTATATCGGAAAGATACCAAAAATTTACACAAAGTAAATTTTGATGTCCTGATTCTAAATAAGAGTTATAATTGGTCCAATAAAATTTAAAAGATTGATCATAACTATATTTAATGATGGTTCGCCATCAAAAGGTGATAAGTGAACCTTTAGTGAAAACTAGGGAATAAACGCCTAAAATTGAATTCTTTCCGTATTTTAAGTCTTTATCTTTTATTGGATAAATTTAAAAACATTTAAAAACATATATAATAATATTTTAGTTATTTCTATCCAGTCCCGCCAATACAACGGCTACATGTTAACTACCATTTAAAATAATATTATTTTATTATTAGAGTGCAACGTAAGATTCCCAAGAAACTCGTTGTTGCGTATTGGGTAACCCATCGAGCATAGAATCCCCATTAAAGTAATATTAATATTTGATTCACAAATATGGATAAATATAAAGATGTTATATTCTTTATTTACCTGGGGTGTTACATCCTTCCCCCTTTCGGGAATTGTGTCTTCATAATTTTAAAATTGGATTTGGAAACATCCTTGAAAGTCCCACATCGTAACAAGAGTCGGTAAAACAATCACTTTAAAATAAAGAAAGATAAGTACAAAGGTCACCCGAGTTAACCCATACTAGGATTCCAAGTACGAACATATGGACATGGAGGAAAAAAATGGTCATGTTCTGATGGAGAGTGATAGAAAACATGTTTAGGAGAATGTTAACCACAAGAAAATCACAAACGTGTGATGGGTTAAACGGTATTCGATTCCCCAGTAGGAAAAGTTAATAGACAACAATTTTGTTTTATGTTACTTTTTATTGAGTAATTTATTCATAAAGAAGCATAATCACTTATCATGTTGACTTTAAACTTTTACACAAACTCATATTTTCTCCAAAAGACGAGTATTTAGGAAGACTTGTTCACATTAAGAGTACTATAATCAACTTCTAGAGAATCACCTAATCCACAAAAGAGAACTATATACTTCCCATGTCTTTAGACCAAAACCTAACCAAAAAGGCTAGTATAGGATCAGATAATCCAGGAAAGGATAACCCTTTAAAAATAAAATCTAAGCTTAATCTACAAAATTTGTCCAAAAAAACCCTAAGTTCAATGAGGACCATCTGATAAACATTTTGTCCATAAAATTATTCAAAGTATACCAATCTAAGATTGAAACCCAAAATTTGAAGGATCTAGTCACATAGTCTTCCAAGTTAAATCGTAACATTTAACTCCAAACAACATCAGTTGCTCCTAAAGTCTCGTATTGAAAAGTAATTAACCTAATCACATATCCTCCATGATAGGTTAATCATTTTCATAAATAACCCAAAATAAACTTACTCTTAATTCATAAAATCATCTAACTAAAAATAATCAGTAAAACTAACCAGGGACTTCATGTAGTCCAGTGGTAGGCGATAAATACCAGTTGGACTTTGGTTGTGGGTTCGATTCCCACAGCTTTGTCCAACACGACGGGTTGTCACATGGTCTGTGTGTTGTCCTTTTTCCAAAACAATATAATTCTCAAATCATTCCCCAAAAAGAGATAAAATATTCAAAAATAAAACATAACATAATTTGACCTCAAATTTATCTCATGCCTTTCATTTTCCATCATATCATAGAGTAACCCATAATTACCTCAAAAGCAAGGATCATATAAACTCTAATGGTTACCTTTATAATTATTACATGATCTTCCACATCGATTGGTCATCTCGTACATGATTCATTACAGAATGTACCAAGGTTCAAGTGGTTGATCATGACTCCTTGATAGTTGGTTTAGAACAACCACGAGTTTCCTCATTGAATCCTCCATTTAATATAGTATCTTAATCAGAGAACCTCCATAGTTCCCTTAAAACTTGTTGTCTCTTTGGTTCCTGCTAGATCCATCCATTCACTAAATATAGAAATGTCAGTGTGAGTATATCAATAAAACCATCATGTACTAATGAGGAAGGTAAACACTAAGATACAGTTACTCATTCACTTTATCTAAAACTAGGACTCTTTCTGAAATCCTAACCATTATAGTAATGCCACTTATGCTTAAAGAATACCCTAACCACTAAAGTTATCTAAACCGACCATTGATACCAACTATAAGGCCCTGACCTTAAACCTTACTTAATATTGAATGAAATTAAAAATTCAAATTGAGGATCTTTTCAGGTTTAGAGTTTTAGAGAATTGGGACATAACTATTACATCTCAAAATATTACAAAGTTTCCATAAATAAATACTCTTAAAAAGAACATGTCCAGTTCCATGTTTTAGGTTTCATGACTTTCCCTTGATCCCATCCTTGACCCTATTACATGTTAAGTCCTGTGAAAAACATTTCAAAAACTTCGGATGAGCATAAAAAGCTCAGTAAGGGATACACAAAGAATGATAACTGTTAGTTTTTCAAAACAACATGTAAACCATGTATACTTTATCAAAATAATACTTTTCACCTTTTCGAAGTAGTAAAAAACTCTTCACTGAATAAAAGATCATTAATTACCCTTCTGTAACAAAAAGATTACGATAAAACCTATATAAAGATCACATATCATATAAAGGTAACTTGGGACATAAACATACTTATGTGTAATAACCATAAGGTCGACTTCCACACATATCACTTAATGGAATAGCCATTTGGCAAACTTCCATACATACTTAATGGAATAGCCATACAGACGACTTCCATACCCAATGCATTGGAGGTTATAACGTAACCACCCATCCTGGTATTCACGGCACCACCCATCATATGGTTTATCACGTAACCACCCATTAAATGTCCAAGTACCATTATAAAATCACAATACATAAAACAAACATAATGGAAAGAAAAAATTTCCATACTTTGATCACAATATATCACTCAAATATATTGACATAACAAATCCATTATAAAAACCATTTTCAATACCAAAATACATAAAAGAGTATATGGTATTTATTTCATTTTAAAAAAAACATCAAGGCTTGTTGAGCAAGCCAAA
This sequence comes from Viscum album, assembly GCA_963277665.1. Lineage (NCBI taxonomy): Eukaryota > Viridiplantae > Streptophyta > Magnoliopsida > Santalales > Viscaceae > Viscum > Viscum album. The sequence goes on along the minus strand of OY728161.1, from coordinate 2,130,154,105 downwards.
GACCAAATAATACACGCAGCGGCGGAAAAGGTCATTGTCACCGCGTACGTTAAAAGAAACATTCCTTTTTTTCATTTAGTAAAATGCTTCATAGAAAAAGATTCCTTTTGTATAAATGTAAAATTCAAAGGGCTTTATACACCATATAAAAGATATTTGTGTATAAAACGAAATATGCCTCAATGGAAGGAGATTGAGACGAAGTTCCTTACAAAAACGATATCCTTGGATTAAGGATAAATCAATTACATAATTATGTCTGACAAATTAATACACCAAATATAAGTGGATATTAAGTGTAAAAAAATCAGAGGTTATTCACACATATTCATAGAATGAAATATTCAAGGAGTACGAGCCTATCCCAAAGAATAAAAATTGGGTTAAGAAGTTCCCTTGCAAAAATTTGACAGCCTAACGACATCACTTCAAAATTCAGAAAATGAGTTGATGAGAGATAAAAAGGGCATCTCATCACTGGGACATAAAATTTAAATCAATAAGGATATAAAATAACATATCCCAACATAATAGTATGTGAATTAAAAGACTTAACAAAAGAAGTCTTTTAAAAAGAGGAGGGTGAAAGGTCCCCTTACCGAGTTGGGTAACTTTCGAAACGTACACCCCATGGAAGAAGGGTCATAAAATGAAGATGTGAATACCCATAAATGAAATTATACTACACAATGTGTATAATAATGGGAATTACATACACCACTCAAAGTAAATAGTGGAAAACGTAGCATAAATGTCACGAGAATAAAAGTGAGATGAAAAATCCCTTACGAAAACTCGACAGCCTAACGGCGCCACATAATACCTACAAAAATGGATTGATGAGATAAAATAGGGTCTCTCATAATATTAACATAATGTTTACAGAAATGGGAATATAAAAGAACTTCCCCAAACATAACAAAGAGGATCTTAAAAGAAGTGACATAAAGGAGAGTACTTTAAAAGAAAGTGAGGGGTTTGATCTCTTACGAAAATTCGGCAGCCTAACGGCGCCACTCAAAACATCCAAAATGGATTGATGAGAGAGAATAGGGTCTCTCATCATATGAACATAAAAATTACAGTCAGGTTAATATAAAATAACATCCTAATAACAATAATTCTGAGCTTTAGAAGGAATGAAATAAAAGAGTGTACTTAAAAAGAAAGAGAGGAGTAAGATCCCTTACCTCGGGTCTGACTTTACTCGATCGTTCTTTAATCTCCTGAATAATAAACTTGAGATAATTTATACTTCCTTAATAACCTTTTTCAAGTTCATTATTACTTTTATATCACTTATTACCATGTCATAGACATTATGTAATCATTTATGTTAATAATGTTTGTTTTGTCGATATTTGGTTCTTAAGTCGAAAGTGGACTTCTTACAATTACATGTTGTTCGTGTGGTCAAAGGTTATTTATATCCAGAATGACATTCCTGATTTGGATATCATATATATCATATATATCTAGAATATACATGTATTTATAATATCAGATAATCATTTAGATGTAAGAAATGAAATGCACCATTCATGCAGACGGTAGGCCGTACAAACGCATGAACGCTACTTTCATTTCTTTGTCATATTAATGGAATTAAAACAAAAGGAGAGGTATGTATATTTTAATTCCAGAATTATATTCATCACATAGACGTATCATTAATCATATATATCCATTATATACATGTAATTATAATAGTACTTTACATTTGTGGATAAGAAATGAAATGCACCGTTCATGGAGACAGTAAGCCGTACGTACGCATGAACACTAATTTCATTTCTATCACATACGTTAATGGAATGAAATAATAATGATATAGAGGTATATTATATTTCCTGTATAACATCATATATAATAACATTAAATACCTCCTTTATACGTCCCACGTATGGAATTAACGAATCACATCACTTTGAGGGGGTGGTAGTCCGCACTTCCTAAAATGAAGATATCCAGTATACCTATAATGGAAGCCATAAAGGTATCTCACAAATAAAAAATAAAGAAGAAAAATTAAGACATAAACATATTATATATCATATATAAATATAGTGACATCTTAATGGCCGCCTTTGAAGGTGTTATATGAGTGTTGAACAATCATCATTTCGTGAGGCAGAAATTCTCTATCCACGGAAACAGTATCTTCTTTAACAATTAGATGTAAGTTTGTGTAATGTAGCTCGAATAATTCTTATAAAAACATCCTAGTATATTTAAGATACTGTATTTGTTACAAAAGAAATTAATAAAAATAGTTTAGGGGGTTGGAGAGCCAAAATAAAACAAGAGGACTCAAATGAAGACATTACCTTAAAATCGGGTAACTCCCTTTGGTTTGAGCTAAAAGGCTTACTTGGGAAGACTTCTGCCCAAAGTGAGACTTCAAGGAGTAAGAGAAGGAAGTGGAGAGGCAAACTTTTCAGGGGTTGTACGATCCAAAGGCTTTGGGTGTGTGGGTAAGGAGGTAGAGGTGGGGGCCTTTTATAAGAGGAGAGGAGGGGCACTCTTGGAAAGTAAAGAAAAGTCACTTTATTTTAAAATGATATTCGGATTTAAGAGGTCCCACATTGATATAATTAGATGATAAGGTGATAAGGGTTCGAAATACACTCATCCAATAGGTTTTTGACATGTTTAGGTCTTAGATATTACATTATCGTTCCATTTTATTTAAATCGTTAAATAATGAGGTCATTGCTGCATCATCATGATGTCATAAATAATTTAATTTATTTAATGTCTAAAAATTATAAAAAAATTACTATGATGTATTAAATAATTTTATCTTTCCAATTACTATTTATAGTCAAAATTATTACTTGTATAACCCCATGTAAAAATTGTTTTAGTAAAACATCTCATGTTTGTGTCATTTTTTACTTTAACATTAAATAAATGGTATTTATGTCATTTTCCAACCAAAGTGGCTCTGTGGGGTCCCCAAGTCGACCCATGGATTTTCTTGGTCGGATATGACACATCCAATGAGGGTAGGACATGTTTCTAGGTCATTTAATTTTATTAAAACATTATTCTTACCGTAAACTACACTAATTACCTCTAATCACGATTAAGAACTTAAGAGTTACTATTAACCAAAAAATTATTTTAATCTCATTGAACCACATTTTACTTCTTAATGAAAACCATATATGTCGGATTTTGGAAATTCAAAACACAGAAGTGGTAAAATTTTATTTAAACGAGAAATCAGTTTTTATAAATACCACTTAGTGGTTTCACTATTCATCAAAAATTGAAGTTTTTCAGAAAAATAACAAAAATTCACCCTAAGATATATTTGATATTCCAAATTCAAAAATGAATTCTATTTTAAAAAATTAAAAAACATATAAGTCACATTAATTAATTTAAAAATTAATTCCCGCTGTCATGACAAATAGCGTGTTTTTATGAAACAATAAGTATCAAAAGATTGACACTAGTTTAAGTCTGATTTCAAAGTGAAATTAATTCCAACGACCACTATTGGAATTAATGGTAAAAAGATTTTCTAATTTAACTTTAAACACAATTTAAATGATAATCTAATCATATAAATAAATTAGATTAAAAAGTTGTTTTGAATTAAAAAACAACGTTTTACACTATTCATTAAAAAATGAACTTTATCGGAATGATTCCAAAAATTTACACAATGTAAATTTTGATGTCCCGATTCTAAAGAAGAGTTATATTTGGTCCAATAGAATATATAAGATTGATCAAAACTATATTTAAGGATGGTTCGCCTTCAAAAGGTGATAAGTGAACCTTTAGTGAAAACTAGGGCATAAACACCTAAAATTGAATTCATTCCGTATTTTAAGCCTTTATCATTTATTGGATAAATTTAAAAACATTTAAAAACATATATAATCATATTTTGGTTCTTCTTATCCATTCCCGACAATACAATGGCTACATGTTAACTACCATTTAAAATAATATTATTTTATTATTAGAGTGCAACGTAAGATTCCCAAGAAACTCGTTGTTACGTATTGGGTACGCCATCGAGCATAGAATCCCCTTTAAAGAAATATTAATATTTGATTCAAAAATATGGATAAATATAAAGATGTCATATTCTTTATTTACCTGGGGTGTTACACTACTCATTGGGTTAAAATATTTAATAGATGTTACTTGTATTGTTTCATGTTTTTTTCTAATGCATTTTGATTTTTAAGGAATATATTACCATTTATGCATTATTGAACTTGTATACTAAGATTATTGAAATTATATATGCTTTATGGTAGAATATTTTTCCTTGTTAACTTTTCTTAATTTTCATTTCTGGAACTATATTTCTGGAATCTAAAAATATGGTAGAACTAAGAGGTCTTTTGAATTTACCTTGTTTAACTTTGATAAACAATAGAAAGTTTTAACTGACATTAAAGGTTCCAAAATAATTTTTAAGGTATACAATTCACCCCCTCTCGTATATTGAGCATCTACATCATTATTTTGATCCTACAATGGAACATCAAAACATACTATTCATACATTGGAAGACATGTTGAGGTCTTATTCACTTGACTTTCAAGGTATGTGGTATCCATATTTACCTCTCGTAGAATTTTACTATAACAATTTCTACCATTCATGTTTTTAGAAGGAACTATATGAAGACATATACGGAAATAAATTATGTAGACCAACTTGTTGGGATGATGTTGGTGAAAGAAATCTCATAGCCTGATAACATGTTGAAGAAACAACAGAAAATGTGAAGCGTATCCAATCCCATATTTAAACAGCTCAAATTAGGGAAAATATCTATGTAGATAACTGAAGGAAGGATTCAGATTTTCAAGATAAAGATCATTTTTTCATAAAGGAATCTCCCTAGAAGGGTATTGTACAATTCAGTAAGGAGGGAAAATTATGTCCCAGGTACATCAGACCTTTTGAAATTCTATATCGAATTGGAACCATAGCTTACCATTTGGAAATGCCTCCAAGTATCACAAAATTTCACATTGTGTTCCATGTATAAATGTTAGGGAAATACATACCAGACTCAACACCTGTGCTCACCTATTAAAATTGACCTGGAGCCTAATCTATGTTATTTTAAAGATCCTATCAAGATTCTTAATAACCTAGAACAAATATTGAGAAATTTGATGAATTTTCTAGTAAGGGTTATTTGGAGGAACCATAAGATATAAGAAACAACATGGGAGTCTGAGAAGATTATGTTGAATACATTCTCGAAACATTTTAGGTAACATTTTTTGAATTTCGAGGACTAAATTTTTGTAAGGAGGGGAGAATGTAACGACCCATTGATTTTTTCAATGGAAATTAATTTCTTATAAATATGTCATAATCACATTAAATATAAACATAATGGAATAATATGTGATATGTGACCTTTAAAAATATTTATTTTCACTTTTGTGATGTGAATTTCAAAAATCATTCTTACACAATTGCGATCAGTAAGTTATTTGGAGTCCGATAAGAAAAATCTAATTTTTACTGAATAGTGACAAACCTTATGAATAGTAACATACCCTTATGAATAGTGATATATCCTAATGAATGGTAACCTTACCTATGATATTATATATGTAATATTCAACTAGAATAATGATATACCTATGTTTTGGAATAAGTAAATAATTTTTTTTAAACTATATATTTAGGATAAATTATTATTTTAATTAAATACTGAATTATTCATATTTAGAAAGAAATTTTTGGTAAATGGAATTCAGTTTTGGATTCTAGACACTGAAAAATTTTTGGGGTGAATTTTGTTATTTTTCTAAAATACTCAAATTTTTGATGAATAGTGAAAATGATAAAATACCGTATATACAAATTATTAGTTATATAAACCATTTAGGACCTCATAAATGAAGTAGTTCCAATTGCATCGAACTTTCAGGAATTTATTACTATTTCTCGTTATGGTCTCATCACAATTTCTCCTCTTGAGGGACGTAAATTAACTAATGATTAATAAATTATGAAATCCCTCCTCTACTCTACTATACCCCCCCACTCTCTCTTCTCTTCACTCCTCTAATACTCGAATATCCTAAAATTTCTTCCAATGTACCCTTCCATAGTCACTACACCCGTCCAATATGCTCTTTTTATTTCCAAAAGGCCACAATCCCTTCCATTATAGTGGTTCTAGAAGAGGTTATTTCTACAGGTAACACACCATACATTTTCATTTAGTGTCATTTCAATTTGTCTTCTTTTGTTATCCCCTCCTTATCTCCTCTATCCAAATGACCATGATAGATCAATAATCATATATATACTAGAATTATATCATGTGAATGTAAGAACCATCATGAACATCCTTACTCTCTCTCTCTCTCTCATTTTATAAACGAAATCAACATCCAAGAGGTTCCAATTAATAACCTTCGTGGATGAGGAAGTTTTGTTCTTGAATTTATCCTTCATTACCATTCATGAAACAATTTTTACAGCTGAAACTAAATATATTATATATATTATAACCTATTTATAATTCAATAACCAGCATACATACATATTATTAAATTGTACAACCAAAATAGCTACAAATAAAAAAAATACCGCTAAAATAATCTAAGTGAATGTCATAAATATTTAATCGAATGATTCATCCTACTTCCATGTAAAAAAATGATACAAATGAACATTAAAACTTTTTTTGTTCATAAATAATATTTAATTTAAATTCTAGAGATATATATCCATTCCACATGAACTCCATTCCATTAAATCAAGTGAACCGATTTTGATAATCAAGAAAACGAACAGTCCAAAACGATGAAATTCAATATTATAATATATAAAAAAAAGACATAAATGAACTATAAAAAATTATGATAAACTAAATACATGACTAACTAGTTCTTAAAAATGTTATTAAAAATTATAATTTCATATTCTAGGACCTTATGTTCAAGAGTGGAACACCTTCGGACATAAGGTAAGGGTTTTCCACCTAAACCTCCATTTCAATTGGGGTCAATTTTATTTCCATGTTACCTTGATGAAATTATTATGAATAATAATTTAGTCCTCATAAATTATATTTTATTTTTCTAGATATGTTTACAAACCATAATCCTTCCTTATTTTATGAGTATTTGCACATTTTAAAATGAATATTCATAATTATTACCGAGATACAATCCCGATTCAAGGGAATTTCACAAATTCTTGCCGATTTTCAATGTCACTCTATAATATACTTCTAGAAACCATAATCTATATAAAATAACTCAAATTTTTGTTAAAATAATAATTTACTTCACTTCTGGATTTATATAAATACTTTTTCCAAAGAACTCTTATTTTCAAAATAAAAGATCATTTGTCCCAAGAATTACTCAATGATTTTGTAAGAGAATTTTCGTATGTTTCAACACTCATTCTAAATATAATGTGTTATTGGTATTATTATTTCATGATATCATATTAAATATTTAATTGGATGTTTTATGACTAGTTTTATTGTGGATGTACTATCCTAAAACCATTCACCAATTTACTCTGAATGGTTAGTGTTTAAGCTTAATATTCAGGGAATGTTATTTACATTTCATATGTGAGTTTCTATATAAATGTATATGTTGCCTATGTTTATCCCCACTCATAAGAGGAATGAATTGGAATTATTCTGGGATGGTCGGGGCCAGCTATATCCCCTCGATTAATCGGGAGGTCTCATGAGAAAAATAGATGTGGAATTGGCCAAGGTCTTTCACAATCTGATATATGGTTTTGGCTGAGGACTAGATCATTTTAAGATGTCTTAGAATATGAGATAAATTTTTTTCTGAATATCCTTCATATACACCTCCCTCATTATGTTGATAGTAAATGAAATTTTAATGTGGTTATTTGACTAGTAGAACACCCATGATTATTCATTCATTATTTAATAAACTCATATTCCTTTAATAATGTGTTCAGGTTTATTATTTGTAAAGGCATGTGTTTTCATTTATTCACCTTGTCTAATGATCATGTTTATGATATCATTCATTATATTTCTTACTCTTACTTAGTATTTGAGATCACTCCTTTCAATTTTTTTATTTTCACAGGATTTGAATATCTATGTTATGAGTGACTTGAAAGAATAATCAATGAGGCATGGATGTTTCTAATTGAATAAATTAGTGTTTTATTTCCTTTCATTATGTAATCTTAAACCTACATGTATCATGTTTCCAAAATCTACTAAACTACCTGGTCCTTCAGGATGTAAAATCATTGTTTATATACTAATGTAATCAAATATGGAACCAGATTCAGGTAGTTGGGGTTGGGTCCTTACAGCCCCCAACACTACAAGAACCCCCCTGTCGGCCACCACGACCGCACCCCTTCCAATCTCCCCCTCCTCACCCTTGCAAATTCCCCCTATCAGTCTCACCCACCAGCCATGCTAGTCCCCCTGCCAGGTCCCCAATCCTTCTAGTCTCCCAACACCAGCCCTACTAGTCCCCACCACCCCAATCCATACAAATCCCCCAACATCAATTTCCTTAACATGAAACAAAAATCAATGTTGAAGTGATTTTGTAGGACATCCATGCATGTGGGGATATTTCAAACTGACTATTACTGATCACAACTTGTTAAATAAAATATTTAAAGGAAGCAATGGTTGGACAGGAAATGACCAAAATGATTTTATGTTAGGTATGTATAAAATGAAACTAAAATTATAATAATTACAAAAAATATTTATAAAAAACACGAAAATTAAACCCCCTATATGAGGAACATGGAAACGTCAAAGATCAAGAATTTGTCATTATAAAAGAAAACCTGCATCACTTACCAGGATTGTAGTGACATCCTTGTGCATCCCGATATAATTTCAAAGCGAAACCATGTATGAACACAAATAAAGTCATATTTTTAAAAATTTCAACATAACTAAACATAAATACATAACAAAATTATAGGGTTATAAAACAAGAAATTATCAAGGGTTGGGACAAACCTGGAACTTATGACGACGATTACGATCATTATTTTTTCAATATACTTGTCATAAGTCACACGCAACTTTAAATAATTCTTCATTATATGTGTAAAATTCAACATAGATACATTTTTCACCAATTCCATTCTTCATATATACAATGTGAATTGAATTAAAAAAAACGGTGTTAATTTCATATAGTCAAAAAAGAATACATGGATCATATACCATAATCATTATCATAAAATACGAATCACCTTTAATAATGATCATGAAAATCCATTTCATTTCTTGTGCATTCATTTTCTTGATTAGCATAAAATGAAATGAAGTCATATCATCCCAATCATATAGTCAAAGAAGAACAAAGAGTTGAGTCAAATAATGTACCAATAAATGTGGCAAAATAACGTTGAAAATCTGAAGCCAATCCACCAAAAAACAATTTATGAGTAAATAAAACATTTAAAAATTCAATACATGGAAATAGATAACATTAAAATTATTTTTATAAATAATTGTTTATTTAAAGGAAGAATGAGAATGAAATAAATTACACCATAATTAAACTCATAGTTTTTTTAAATGATTCAGAAATCCACATTTAAAATCACCAAAATTTTTAAACTAAGAAAACACATGAAAAAGAGATGTTATGTTTTTCTAGAGATGGTCCCAATAATTATGAAAAAACATCAATAAGACACATAAAATGGTAGCCCAATTTACTAGAGCATGAATTAGGTCCACACACATCAGAATGCACTAACTCAAAATGTTGTATACTCAGTGAGAAACCCCTATATAAAACATTATATATTTTGGAAAACCATAGTTCGTACGCTACTATTTTGAGTGTATGGACTCATTCATGAGTCTGTAATGGTTTTCCTGGAAACTCCCATGCAATAATATAATGTACCATGATTCATGTGCTACCCCCAGCCTCTTGCACCAATCCACCCCCATCACCCTATTTCCCCCAAGCCCCTAAACCAGTCCCCAAACCCCCATCCCCCTAATTCCCCAAACCACCCCTACACCAGTCCCCCCCCCAGCCAAAAGCCTACCATCTACTCCCCCCATCCCCTCTACACCAGTCCCCCCACCCCCACACCCTATGGTTCCCCCAGCTACCCCTACACTAGTCCAACCCTTGCCCTTACACTACCCCACATTGCACTAGAACCCCCTAATCCCCCTGCACCATCCCCCATCCCCAACCTGCACTAGCCTCCCCAAATCCCCCATCCCCCTTCTTTCCCCCCTTCCCCCACCCCCTTGGTGCCCCAAGACACCCCTTAAACCATTCCCCCCAGCCCCCCTACACCAGCCCCCCTCCCCCCTCACTAGCACCCCCATGCCCCCTAAACTAGACACTTTCCCCACCTTCACTAGCCTCCCAATCCCCCCATCGCCTTAGTACAAACCCCGGTCCCTGCAACATCCCCCGTAGCCCCTTGCACCAGCCCTGTAACCCTTGTGATAACTGAAATAAATATAAATGTGAAATCATTATTACTGACTAATACACGTGTTGTTACCATGAAACTATTTGATGTTTATGGTTCCCATTATGGTGTTTGTGTCATAGGGGGGAGAGTGATGGTTGATAGTTAGTTGGGTATGATTTATGACTTTGGGGATTTTCTTTGTTGTCAACGCATCATTAAATATAAGAATAATTTTCAAACTCATGTGTAATTAGATAATTTCAAATAGGTGAAGACCATTTTGATGTTTGTAATATATTTAAAGATTATTAGAGTTGAAGGGTGAAGTTTTGATGATGTTTTGGTAATAAAAGTCAAAATCATGTCTCATGGGAAGTCATCAAGTTGTGCGTGGTAGTCATATATAAGATTAATATTTTGTGATGTGAGAAAATATCACACCAAAATTCATATGGTCATGTCATGATATGGTTCTGAAATGTGAAGATGCTTGAGTCGATACTTCACAACATGAAGACCACACTATAATGGTTTAACCATGCATTTTTGAACTCTTGTTGTTTTTTGAGGGAGAGAATGTTGTATTGTGAGGGAATAAAATTTCACTAGGAAAGCATTGATCATACCGCAATTGGTCAATGCTGAAATGATCCCTGGATGAAAAATCATTTATCTCTAGAAAACAATAGTTGCGTCATGGAGATATTATTTCACTGACTCATGTTCCCAACATTTTGTACTATTAAACATGAAAATTCCATGACCCTCATGTGTTCAGGTTTTAGAGTTCACATCACACTGGAGAAAGATCACACCACATTTCCCTTGGGAGTTCATTTATTAGGTGGTAACCAGTTTTAAGAAACTTTCATATCATGATGTGATGTACCTTGTTGCGTCCTGAAGAACATAGTATCATTGAAATATTTAACATCCCATCATCATTGGTGAAATAAATCCAATTTTGTGTGTATTGATGATGTGACTTATTAGATTAATTAAAGGTTACACAAACTCAATCAAAAAATTACCTAAAGAATGTAAGGACTGATTTGAAAAAGTAAAAAACATTTTTATTTATATATAGAAACACAAAAATAACCCAAAAAAATATTTCAAATTTGATTAATAAATAAATTATTATATATGAAGAAATAATATTTTTTTGAAATAAATTCATAAAATGAATCAGAATATTAAAAAAAGATGTAAAATAATGATGACTAGTTTTTAATAAAATTCTTAAACATATAATGTCAGTATAAGAATGTGAAAAGTGTAATAAAATGTGAAATTTAAAGTGAAATGTAGAATGGAGTTTATTGACTGAAATGAGGAATTTCATTGAATGGTAATAACTAATGGTTGGATAATAATAATGAGTATATTGTGAATGGATTAGAAAATTAGGTTTTCAATGAATCTGAGTCTGACAATGATGAATATTTATTAATAGAATGAAATATAATTCCTTAAAATTGTTTCTACTGTAAAGGTTTATAATATAATTGGAAGTGAAATATGTACCACAGAAACAACTGAACCTATAAAAACCAAATCCCAATTAAAAAAAATACAATATAATAAAATTTATTCATACAAAAAAAAAATAGATAAATACAAATAAAGTTAACTAATTATAAGTGAACCAAATGGATTCGAACGAGATAAAACTAAGTCGAATCAAATACAAACGACTTGGTATAACCCATATTGACCCAATGAAATGCATCCCAATCTATCTTGAATCAATTAAAATTTACCAAATTAAAAAAAAAATTTTGGTGTATCCTGTTGACAATAGGGTCTTGATGACATGTCATATATGTGAAATTCTAAACAATGGAAACATAGTAATACAAATCAATCAATATGTAAAAAAAGAGTGAAACTATATTGCTAACTCTGAGACACAGAATGATTCTAAAGGTCGATGGGTGAGGTATACTCTATAACTTTAGAGTTCAGGGACCATTTAACCTTGAATTCATGTCAGATGGTTTGGTATTCTTGATCAGGAAACCAAAACAATGTTATGGAGTTATTCTTAAAATTAAAATCAACATATAATTTTGAGAAACCAATAATGATGATATTCACTTTCACATTCTGATCCTTCTAGGTTGAAGGATCATCATTATTTTTAGTTTGGATGGTGAGACTTTTTAGAGTAGAATGATGATATTAACTATCACGGAAGGGGAAGGGTATTTTCAATATGATTTCCAATGTTTTCTCTATAAAAAACAATGTTCAAGGGTGTTCATGATTTGTCTTACTATAACCAACTGATAAAAAAATACCAAAATTTGAATAATATTTCATGCACAATAGACTTTTGAAAATATATAAATATATTAAATGTTTTTTATTCTATTTTTTACTATACAAATAAAATTAGTCTATATTTGAAAACAAATATTTGAAAGTGTTATGGATTCTCCACCACTTAGGAAATAGATGATTATCAATAAAATAAAATCAAGGATTGTTGAAAAATTGTAGTTATGAAATGAAATGTATTGAGAAAATAATATATACGCCCACTTGAATACACAACTACTTGGATCAATTATAGTAGTTTATTTAGAACATTCCTTCTTGAATATATAAATAACATAAAAATAGAATTTTTGCAATAAAATATTTACCTGATTACATTACTCATTTTACTTTATAAAAAACACACATGCATGAATATATAAATAATATAAAATAATGGATTAGAAACTATTAAAAATTGAGAAAAAGTGATTAAAATATTCAGGTGAGGGAAAAAATATTGAAACCATTGTAAATTCAGAACAAACAATAATCAAAATGAAATATAAAAAAGAAATACCTATGACATGGTCTAATCATGTATAAATTTTTTAAATATAATTCATTTGTAGTGGATGATGAGATTGGGGAAAAAATTGATAAATATATTTCATTTTCAGTGGTATTTTAGGGGAAAAAATAAAAAATAACCAGCATGTTTACTATAATACCATAAAAATAGACTCTTTTGGGAACCCAATCACGTTATGAAGAGAAATTTTAGTTGAAGGGTAAGAGGTAGGGATATTTCTTGAAAAATAGCAGAAGGGAAGATTTACCAAGTGTTCATGAATGGGGTTTTTGGGAAATTACATTAGTAAGTGGATCATGAGTGTAGGGCTGTGTTCAAGTGGGAAATCGGGTAGGTGGAGTGGCCACATCAGAGGAAATAGATATCATTATGGTGGGGTTGCTGAATTGTAGGAGGAACATTGATGGTGTTGTGTCCGTGTCAGAGAGGTGTTGTATAGCAGAGAGCTACATCAGAAGAGGAGGGTTACGGTGAGGTCGGGGTGTCAGATCTGTATTTTTAGGGAGATGGGGAGGTCATGTTAGTGGGTAGGTGGGCTAGTAGTGCTGGAGCCGCATTGACAGGGAGGCGTTGGAGTCGTGTCAGTAGGGAGGTGTTTTGGCTACATCAGAGCTGAAGGGGGGAGGAGTAATCAGTAGGGGAGGAGGATAAAGAAGAAGTACAGTGAGGTGATGAGGATATTAGATGGATTAATCACTTAGGTAGAGGGTGGTGGGGTGGGGGGATCGGATGTTGGAGGAAAGTCCAAATGGGAGATAAAACATCAATGACCTGTTGTCATTCTCAGCCCTTTGGATATGGCTATATCTCACCCTATACACATAGATCACGTAAACCATGGAGAATCAATCGGAAAACTGACCAATCGATGTGATTCTTAAATAGAAGAGAATTAATGGGATGACTTCATTCTAAAATTTTAATTCTATTTGTTTTAACATGATCAAGATCATCTAATTTCATATTAGGGTTAAAGTGATGTGGTGTAATTGATTACAATGAAATATTGAATGAATTTACATATTATTATTATATTTATAGTTATCAATTCAACGCTATGTGATGTAAAAAAATATGAACTACATCTAATGCAATGGTGGGAGGACATTTCACTCTAAGAAATGTAAATCTCTTGTAGGTTTGGTAGGTTAAAAAACAGAAGAGGACCAAGGATTATATTTATGGTTATGAAGAGTGTGCTAATAGAACACGAGAAGTATAAAATAATCATTATTTGCAAATGTCGATAAATTTATGTGTAAATAGTATAAAATAGTTACAATTATTTGAACACTCATGCTATCTCAAAACAATAACACATAATCCTTATACACTATTTCTCTAACCACCAACATGGTTTTAGTTTACTTCACTATAACTTAATTCCAAAATAACCCACACACTATTATTTCTTATGCTTTATCATTTATTATTCAAAAACTACCAATAGTAACACACCATTATTTTAACTCTTCTTTATTAACTAAATTGACATTTTGAAAGAAAGAATATTTAAACTAAAGATATAACAAAAGTAACTCCCATATAATATTTTTCAACACCATCTGCACTTATAGTAGGCTATGTGATTTCCATGAACACTTGAAAGATTAAGAAATATTTTGTATTTTAATTAAAAATTACCATGTTTTATCTGAAATCATGTTATTAATAAATGACACGCGTAAAATAAAACTACCAAACTAAAACAATGGAAGTGGGCCAAATATATTTTATATAAAAATATAATTGAAATAATTATTAGTTAAAAAAAATTCAAATAATAAAGGAATCTAAAATCTAAAAAATTCTATATTTGATCATAAGAAGAATAATGAAAATTATATATTTCATTATAAAAGGATCCTTAAAATAGATATGGAAGAAATATAACATCAATGGTGACTCCCATAATGTTTTCTAAAATACTCTTATCATTAGTTTATTAAGAAATTGAATTTATAAGCCAATAGAAATTATATTAAGAACCACAAAAAACCACGAGTTGATGTTAAATGAATATTTAGAAGTGATACTCACAATGAAAACACAATTTCAATGGAAGATGAGATACAATATTCCTCAGGGGACATATAAATATAGGTAAAAATGAAACCATGTGATCATAAGATTTGAAACAAAAACAAATAATATATTTAATTAACATTTAAATTCTGTTATGAAACCAAACAATAGTGAAAATGGATGGGGGGGATTATCTCCAGTGGATTTAAAATCATATGAGCACATTTAGGGAGGTGGTGGGGGAGATTAACTTAACATTAATATGAGTGGTCTGAAATTGATACTATTACACAAACTATTCCTGACATCTGAAATAAAAACAAATCATTCAAAAAAACACATTGAAAATCAGACAATGAATCATAGAAATCATACTCAAAGAAATATGTTTAAATAGGTAATTCATATCTAGTAAAAATATGAAATTTAAGAAGACATCAAATGAAAATAAAGAAATCCTACCCAGTGAAAATTGGAGATGCTAGGGATCTAAAATAAATTAAACCCTATTTTATGGTATAAATTAGTGGTATGTGAGGTGTCTATGTCCAATAAGTATATTGGGGAGGTGGGGTGGCCTCATCAGAGGCGTACCATAGATAGTGGTGTGGGTTGAGAGGATTCGAGATTGGTTGGAGGAGGTGGTTCATGATTGTGGTGATGTGTGCGGTAGGGTGGGGATGTCAGAGCAATGTTGGAATAGAGTAGGTGAGGCCACATCGAGAGTGAGATGGGTGTGCTAGAGCTGCGACGACAACATGGTTGTTTGGGTGAATCAGATCCATGACAGAGGAACGGTGGGTGGGGTGCATGAGAGCCACGATGGGAGGAGGAGCGAGAGGTGGGGGAGGTTGAATCATGGGGGTGGGAGGGGGAAGAATCATGAAGGTTGGAGGAATCATGAGGGAGGGAGGAGTAAGAATGAGGGGAGGTGGGTAAAAACATGATTTCCTTCCACCAATGGCTTTTAGGATGGATATATCAACAAATTTTATTACATATGCCTATATATCCATGTATATAGACAAAATTTCTAGTAGTTATAGTGGAATAACATAATGAAGGAGTCTTTGATTGGAAATATGACACTATGGTTCAGTATTGAATTCCAATTTTACCCTAGGCCTGACCTATGGTTTTTCAATTCCACACGTTCAGTTTATGTAATTGTTGGTAGTGTGTTTAATTAATATATATATATATATACATATATATATATATATATATATACATTAAATACCCTCTATATGATCCTAAATTTTTTAATGAGCTATGAATCCTTTAATTTTTGGTTAAAAATTTGATATAGTTATCTTTTATACATGACATGGAGTCTGTGCTTTATGGTGGGTAGTTTTTGTTTTTGGAAGGAAGGTCATTGGGGGGAAAGATACTAGATGCTTGCAAAATACATGAGGTGTGTTGGTCTAGAGATACTCATCTTCACGATGTGTAGTGGTTTTCCCTTATATGAAAAATCCACAAAATTTCATGAAATATAAGGTTATTACTCTATATAAATTCCCTAGTTTTATTTTTTATAAGTAAATCGGCCAATTACATTAATAGAAACCACCCCCACTCTTCTCTTTCAAACAATAGGTCCAATGTAGGACCTACAACCATGGCCTAACATTGGATTTGATCTTCATCTCCATTTGGACTTGGAATTGAGATCTGTATGTCTTGTTTGATATCAACTTTTATGAGACCTCTTACATTGGATCCTTTCTCCATCCTTCATCCTATCGATAGATTTATTTTGGTGCAACATAATATTCCGTATTTTTAAGGATACAATGTATTTTTCTGATTTCCTCCAATCTGAACTGATCCAAAGCCCAATAATAGATGTGTATAACTCTACCACCATAAGGTATGTTGTCTATATATTTTCCATAAGTTTATGATGTATATTCGAATATCACCATTAAACCACATGTCGTACCTTCTGGTTATTTCTCTAAAATTAAATGATAATCCTTATGTTAATTATTTATTATAATTTATGTTCCCTTATAGTAACTAATCATGGTTGGAGGTTTTTAACCTCATCCTATACACCCAAGCAGTGTATTTCATTATCTACCATATATTTTACAACACTTTTGGGCATGTGATCTTGCAACCCCTTATTTCATAATCCATGACAAATTAAATGCATGGGTTGGAGAGGATCGTGCTTGTTTTCCAGGTTATTAAATTCTATTAAGTAGTAAAATGGTTTTAATTGAAAATTGGAAAATAGATAGATACTCTCATGGATTTTTCATTATTATATTGGTATTTGAATTTCAGTACGGACACAAATATAGCCCATGAATCTTTTTACAATTTCTTGATGTTTTATATCTCAGTATGAAACCGACTTCATACGATGGTTTCTCTCAAATTTCCTTATGGTATAACACTAACTAGGGGATCGATGTATAGAACTTGTGGCCTCAAGTTATTATTATTTATGCTGTGACACCGATTAGGGGATAGAGAAATCGCACCTGTGAGCCCTAAATATTATCTGTTATAGTATATAATCAATTATAAGTTTCAAGTAATGACACATGTAGCTTTAATACATATATATATATATATATATACATCCTTAGATATAGGTTTCCCTAGTTTTATTCATTGGGACATATCCCATATCGGTATGATACAATTTTCACATGTTGAATATTCCAATAAGGTTTTTACCTGCTATTAACTCTTATCATATATATTGATTCCATACTTTTATAGCTTCTTCTTATGAAATTTTGTGCTCATTGTATTTTCATCTCTGATATTCACTATACATTTTTTATGTTGTACTTGCACACAATTATGGTCTATATAAACAGCATAGATTTTTTATTAATTCCATTGGTGGTGGCCTACTATATATATCTCATTCCATATTGGGGCCACTGCTTTGTTCCTTTATTTTCGTCAGGAATGTAGGTATGGACACCAGGAAATAACCCAATAAAAATTCTTCATTTGTAGTATCATGCATGCAGAAAAGAAGAGGATCATGCTATGGCTCATGATGCTATCTTTAGATATTCCTTTTAGAATTTTTTGTTCTTTTCCTATTAATGTGTATATGTAAACTGAAATCAATGTCTATATTTTTTTAGTATTACATATATAACATTACATCATATATTATATGGTATTGGATATCATTATAATGTTCTTATTAATTATTACCATCTATATGTTTACATACACTATTCTCACACAACATTATTATATTATTGTACTCTATTTTATCAATTTATTGTACTATTTTTTGAATTTTATTATGATGGTATAGTCTCTCCACATTACCACATTAGTCCATTACAGCATGTCGACAACCTTTGGAATACTGGGAGGCTTACATGAGGCCCTATGGCCAACTGAGTCTCGTTACATATGAGTGAGCCTGGTTCCAGATGCTACATTATGGTATCATTGTTTTTAATTTATTTTAATTAATATATTTTGATGGTAGAAAAGATAATAGTGTAACAACCTGATATTTTATGATTTTTTAAAAATAAATCTACTCTTTTAGATATTTTTTTCTCTTGAAACATTATATATAGGTTCTATTATATGAAATCACAATGTTTGTCTTTATTTACAGGAAAAAAAAATTTATTCTTGAATTAAATGGATAATTTATATTATATTGTGTTACAAGAAACACTATTCTTGTCTTGTGTTACCAATAATTCCATGTCCCTTCGATGTATTTTGTTACAGGCGTGATCGAGTTTTACCGAACTACAATATGCTACAAATATTATTTTTAAACTATTATTATAGTTTTCACCTAGCTATTGGAATGGAAAATATGAATAATATTAACAAAATTATGAAAATATTGTTCACACAATTTTATAAAATTAATTCTTTTGTCATCAATTAATTGTAGATAATAATAGACACCAACTGAATATAAAGGATTTTTTTGAAAACTACTTTTATTCCCACAAATTTTTATTGTCTTAATAAATTAAATGAATCACTATTACTGGGAGATACGAATATTATTTATATATTATAAATTCAAACAATAGTTTTTACATTCATCAAATAATTTTATTGGGTCTAAAATAATTATAAATCATGTTTTTGAAATAAAAAGTTATATAATGCTAAAAGGTAATGTTTCCACCATTTAATAGAAGACTTGTTTTAAAAATAATTTTTAACACTATTATAATTTTAATGTGAAAAAAATAAGAATCCTTTTTCAAATCCAAATATTAAAAATTTCATTGGGTTATTTTTTTGTAATTTTATGAGAAGATTCATTTTTTGATTAATAATGAAAGACAACATATTTAAATTTAAAACTAATTTTAATATAATTTATTCATATAGTAAAATTATTTTTTAGTTGGTTTTAAAGTATATTTAGATAAATTATACATATATTAAAAACCTTATTTATTTGTTGTAATTTTCACAATGAGACTGTATATAATTTTTTTTATACATTTGTTCATTTCACTTAAAAATTTCAACGTTTCACCTCGTCTGTTGGATTATTATTAAAATATTTTATACCACTTATGTGATTGGAATTTTGGAAAATGGATTAAATATTTTGAACCATCATAATTAATAATTTCCTGTAATGTCAATAGAATTTTTGAAAATAAATAATAGTGAAAGTAATTAAAATTATTTATATCAATTATGGTATAAATGAGTTTAATTATTGGTTAACCTTTAATAATTAGTGGAAAATGAACTAGAACATGTCCAAAACCCATTTTAAGTCCATATTTTGACCATTTAACCTATTGATAAAAATATTACTTTTATTGGAGGAATATTGTTTAAGGGAAACATCACAATAGTGATTACCTTTTTGTATTTTCCAGAATCACTCTCCTCCTCCACTATATAAAGGCACCCACCCCCTCATGTATTCACCCATCTTAATCCATTTTGATATTAAAACCACATCCAAAATAAGCTCCCAAATTCCCTCATATCATCCTAGAATTCACAATTTAGTTATAAATCTGACCGTTGAAGTCCATTGGTGCAAACCAGAATGAGTTATCTTTAGAAGAGGTAAAGTTCTTCAATGAGAACATTTGAATTATTTCATTAAACACACATTCGATTATTATTATTAAAAATACATATAACAACCTATGTATCATAAATATATGTAAATTTTGTTATTCTAAGGGTTTTACCTACACCTACACAAATATAAATTCTATGGGATATGTAATAATCATTCATGTGCACGATAATCTACTACCTCACGAAAGAGGTCATTCGTTTTTCTATTACCATCTATAAAGGTTGAGAATAATGATGCCATTAATTTTTTTTAAATATATAATATATTTATGTTTTATTTATTATCATGGAATTTTTATATAATACATACCATTAAATATTCCATTTGGTGGAATATTATAACTTTGTTTGTGGACATGTGGACTACCACCTTGTCCAAGTGATGTGATTTGTTAAGGATTTTTATGAAAAGTATTAAGGATGATTTTAACAAAATTATGATATATATATGAAATAATAATGATAATATAAATATAATATATATATATATATATATATATGATTTTATTTTTTTCTTAAAATTACAACAAGACAATGGAAACATTGTTCATGTATACGTACAACCTTCTGTCTCCATGAACGGTGAATTTCATTTCATATTTATATTTTTTATAGATTATTATAAAAACAATTATACTGAATAAATATGTTATTTATATCATTTAAATAATTAACTAAATAATTAAATCATTATTTATGTAAGAGAACTAATAATAAGAAGTCAAAACATGTATGAAAATAAGTGGTTATTACCTGAAACACAAATTTAATGTCGAATTGTTAATAAACATGTAATATAATGTCATAAGTAAATAATATATGGTATTATATATATAAATATATATTTTTGATAGATTTATAACAAAATTATATTTATTACACAAGGTTTTTTAAAATGTAATAGGAGAGAAAAGTCATAAGGTAATGCGTTTTTTTCTCAATTGACATTCCATTGTGACATAATTTTTATGGTACATATAATTACATTCATATGGTTTATATACTTAAATATTTCATAATATGACATAAAAGGAATTTATTTCATGGTGTAATAAGTTATAATTGATATTATTCTTTCAAGGATGTCATGATTCAAAAGTTTCTCTTGTAATAAGGGGATCTCTAGTATTTATTTTTTCTATGAAACTTATGTCATATTTACAATTCGATTATTTTGTGTGGTGTATATAATAACCCTCAATTTATTATATGATTATAATTATTAAATATATGTGTATTTTTATATCATTTTTATTATCTCACTTTAATAGTGTTTACAGTTCAAAATTTACCAAATCGGTAATGTAATTTTGCCACAATTTTCCTTATTTAAGACACAGGTTACATTACCAAACTATATTATTTTATGGGGAGTATATACTACCTTAAAATTTTTTTATCATGAATATTGTTCTATTAATGAAATTTTATGCTTCATGTTATGTTTTTCAATAATGGATATTATGTTAAGATCAAAAGGGGATTAGATACCTAGAGAGAGAGGTGAATCAGGGTATGAATATTAATAATGAAATTCTTCTTGCCCCATGAATATTTACCTATTTATTATAATGGTATCTCAGTTTGATACTTGGATTTTATTTTGATATTATCATATCCAAATTTATCTGGTGATGATTCATATATTTTAAATTATGATTGAAAGCATTAGAATACACTAGTTTTATTTCGTTCACCTTCACTGAGCTATATCAACGGATCATACAACAGTAATGTTCTAATCTACCAAATCTATTATGGATGAAATCCAATATAAGGTTAGGGATAGATAACTTCTATGAAAGATATGAATATTGTTACATTTATTTTTGGAAATAACACTAAATCACAATGGTCACTCCATCAAGAATTCCATTTATGGATCACAACCAGTTGAAAGGATCACATTTTTCACTTTCTTTTCTCAGTATTCCAAAAAGGATTCACACAATGTTTTTGAAAATATAGGTGACTTAATTATCAAAAATTGAATTACACAATATTTTAGGGTGATTTTTTTATTGAATTCCCACATTCATTTACTTGATTAATAACACTAGAAAATATATTTAATAGGAAATCCCCTAAAGCTTCATACAAATTTTTCATTCGCCCATCCATTTGAAATATTGTTCGTAAATTTAACCCCCTTCACTCAAAATATATATTTAGTCTTAAAACTAAAAAAATCAAGAATCTATTTATTTTTTTTGGAAATACCTCTTAAATATAACTTTTTCATTTTATGTGTAACTCCCTTGGTTATGCCTAAACATTTTATTATCAGCATGCAATAAAAATTTGATTTGTTGCTTCATAAAAAAGTTTTATGTCCAAATTTTATGATTTTTGATCACATGTAATGAGATTTAGAGACAAGATTTTTTCTATGGGTTGATCTGAAAAAATTGGGGGTCATCTGTCTATTAATAGAGTTTTCTAACCCTATGTGAAAAATCTTTTCACGATGTCCACTTCACAGACAAGAAATCCATTTGTAATAGAACACATATCTTGTGTGCAACTTCTTGTGAGCTTTTAACATCACAACTTGATGTCAAATTTCGTGCATAAGATTCTTGTAAACCTACTATAGTGCGTAACTCTAATTTATTGTTAAACCCATCTTTTAGGTGATTTTATATCTTACATACACCATTTTCCTTAACCGTATATTGATGAAACAGTCCCAAATCATCACATGCATGCATATTTTTTAATCACCATCGCCCTAAAATGAAACATTGTAATTTTACAAGAAATTACATCTTATTACAAAAACACCTTTTCCCATACCCTATATTGTTTACCCCAAAATTTGGAAAACACTAGGAAATGGAACCACCTTTTGTACACACATTTTTTGTACCACCTCTATAGAATATATTATTTTTTTCCTCAGTATTTGTCAACATTCCAAGTCAACAATATATCTAGAACTCTACCACTATCTTTGCAATTGTATTCTGTCAATAAACACATTAAAACCTTAATAACTACAATTTTACATTAAGGGATTATTTCCCAATATATTTTGATTAAAATGTGATGAAGTGTTAAGTGTTTATCACCACAATCTCATCATTTATCCGGATTATTTATAATTATTCTCATATTAATGAAATCTTATGATCCATCTTTACCGAAATCTACTGAATTTTCTTCTACTAGTGTTATTCATGATATTTTCATGTAACGGTAAAATTTTTATACTATATGTTACTTATGATTATTATTAAAATATTTTCTTAAAAATTTAGCATTTCCCCCTCTTTAGTTAGAAATTTGTATTTATTTAAAAAATATTTTCAATGAAAAAATGAAATGATATTTTAAGATAATTTTCAAGGAAAAGTGTTTAAAATTGATTTATTCTTAAAAAAATGGTATAAATGTTTATTTTATGATTTTTTATATGTTTCAAAGTTTACATTCAATGAAAATGGGATTATATATGTTTTATGTTTTAAAAATAATTATTCAATGTAAAAATGATATTTTTTTCAAAAGAAATATTTTAAATAATCCTTGAATAATTAATTTCTATCTAAGATGAAATCCCTTGATATTGTTTATTCTTTATTGGGGTTATGATCCATGTAAAACATTATTATTAATTATTTAAATATTTTTTATTTATAATGAGAAGAATTTTATGAAACTAGTTTCCCATCCATGTGCAATACAATGATAAAATTATAATGAAACACAATTCCTTTAACAGTTTATTCTATGATTTAAAGGATTGTGAAACTTTTCTCTTTTCTACAAGTTGTGATAGGATGATGGGTTTATAATAAAAATTCAATTTCAGGGGTTATAATATTATGAATGTTAATGATCTTCTATCACTATTATATATGATTCCATTCTATGATTGGTGGTAAAAATATCTTACTCCAATGAATAGGGTAATATTAAACGGTATATGATCTTAGATAATACATGATTTGTAGGCCAAGACAGAAAACAAGAGGTTTCATGGGTTGTATCCCATGACTAAAAATAAAAGGGGAAATGGTTGTAGCCCAAGCATGAAAACCATAGGGTACATAGATTATTTATGATGCAATAAAACATGAGGGTATATAGGTTGTAGCCCAATCATGAAAACAAGGGGTGGATGGGTTATTTACCAAACTTCAAAACAAGTGGTTATAAGAGTTATAAACCAAACTTGAAACAAGATTTTAAATAGGTTGTATCCTAATCCCAAAAAGAGGAGGGTACATAGGTTGTATCCCAAGCCTAAAAAAGTGGGTGCATGACTTTTTAACCATGTTCAATGTTTCTGAATGGGTTATTGTCCAAAGTCTAACAATTTATGAAGGTATTTGTGGGTAATGTTGACATAATATTTCTTTTGTTTATGTTTATTCCACAATTCCATGTATTATTCCCATGTTATGATTTTATGGTTTATACTCTTGATTCACTTATAATTAATATATTATAAGCTACTAATATTTATGTCATGACTCATGTGTTTGATCATTAATGGGAAAAGTATGGTATTCAAATGTTATTATCATATTATTTAACACATACGGTCATGTTATGATTGTATATTTCCTTAGTTTACAATTTTTTAGCATCTATGAAACTCATTTCTTATGTTTTAATTCTAGATGTTATGAAGAAAGGTTTCACGTAGGATTACAAAAGGGGAAGATATTTATTAGAGATATTGAATATCTTTTACAATGTTAGAATATATTTTCTTCCATTTCATCATTGATAATAAACATTAAAAGTCCTCAGGAACATACCTTTATAATTTGTTGATTATTTATCTAAAATAATGTAATTTCTGTTTATATTAATCATAGGTTGATATATTTATTAATTGTAAAAATTTGGTAATTAGAATGTATTTATCACCAGATAACACTCGTACTATGAGTTACCAAATTACCTGGGATGAGAGTTGATGTTTTGGTTTATTTTGGATATAGTTGACTTGATTCCACCATTTTTTGATTCTCATATTATATGAGGTTATTATTATTATTATTTTATATTACATTTATTACTTTTATCTATATATCAAGGAGAATTTATCATGCATTCTTTTAGGCACCTTATAGGATTAATATATCATGCATTATGACATTCCATGTATTTCTCATTTCCCGATAGCATTATTATAGTAATATGAACCATAATTGATATATCTATTCTGAAACTAATGATACTATAAGAAATATGGAATAGGATATTTGGTTATTAATTTTATCACATAAACCTAATAGTTGTTTTCATGTATAGGTTGATGTTGAAACCTCAACAAATTTTTTAACATATGTTTGAGTAATGTGACTGAGGTTACATATTCGGAAACATTATTTGATTTTGAAATCATGAATTTCATTTTTAATATAATGATTGAACATACTATATATATCAAAAATGATGATTCATTTATTCAAATAATTTTTCAGTTACTGTTAAATTTATCTATCAAACCTAAAGGTCTAGATATTGTTAAATGATCTACCGATTGCAATTTATAAAGTGTGTACATGTTTAAATTGGGAAAGGTACATTAGATTACTGGTTTATTTTGAAAATTCAAGAATTTATAAATATTAAAATCTAATAAGGTTTTAATTAAACGAGGATTCCAATTGAAAATTAAAAGGTTTTTTCCTCTACAATTTTAAATTGAAAGGGAATATATGAGGAAAAATATAGTGATACATAGAGTTTAACCCAGACCAGAACATAATAAAGGTATGTTTAAAGTGGATGTTATGATCTTTGTGATCATTCCTATGATTAAATACTAGCATTATGGGCATCCATTGGGGTGTGCCTTTAATATATTGAGGATTTTACCTCTATTGTTCTTGAATCTACGATTTTATTCTTTATAAATTCTACCTGAGGCATTTTATTTGATATTTTAGAGATATTGGATAATGATGTCCTAGAATATTACACTAGGAGGGTGGTTATGACCATGCATTAGAGGAGGTGGACCCTAAGAGAAAAGTATTACATCTTTTCTATCTACGTATTGAACCTCTCACTATTCTTGACATGAGTAATGATGCTTGTTTTTGTGGGAAAATTCTCTACTAACGTAGACTATATGGGTATTTCCATGAGTTTCATATTCTATAGAAGTCATAAAATGACAGGTCCATAAGTATAATGGGTCTATTTTTTGAGGGTATGGATGTCATCGGGCATCAAATTCATTCATTAAGGCCATGATTTGTATTTTAATCACATAGACACACCTCATCATAAGAAAGTGAAGCTCACTATGTATATGATTCCAGACATTTCTATGCAATAATGTGATGACATATCTCATATTTTTAATCATATGGATATTTCAAAGATTTCTTTTATGGAAATATTATATGATTAAATTTTTGCTAATATCTTGAATGATGATAATGACATGGAGTTCAAAAAGAAAATGTAAGGTTTGATTGCTTTTATGGACAACATAGTTCATTTCATAGATCATTAATTGATTTATACTACATATACTGTAGATGGTCTAGTCAATGTGTGAAATATTGAGCATAGGCCTAAGAATCCTTTTATTTAATAAAACAATTTCTTTGGAATGACTATTCTGTCTGATATTGTAAACCATGCTTTTACCATTGAGCATAACCCAAGGGATGATGGATGTATGGATTTGAAAGGATAGGTTTCTCAACTTAGTAGTGTGGTATATGGTATAAGAATGGATTACTGAGAGACCACTCATGATGTTAGTATAAGAAACAATTCACATACTGGTAATTTTTTTGATTTTCTTCAGTGCAGGAATCGAGGGCATTTGTATCCTCAGTGTGAGAGGGATCCAGTTGAGTGATAATTCTAAACTCTTGCCTATAATGGTCAATGGGAATGAATCATCACCAAAACAATTGTCAAATAGGGGTTCTAATAGCTCAATGTCAGGTAGGGATCTAGAGTGCAACCGGCTGGTCAACTAGAGTAGGTGGCCATGCTCGGGGAAGTAAGACACAAGATGTGGAACATCAGTAGAGTGTACCTAGTCAAGGTAGTAATTCCTTATCTTAGGTCGATAAAATTGGATGTGTTAATGCAGTTCCTCACATATGGGTTAGTAGATTTGTGGACCTTATATAGTTCTGTGTATGATTTTATTAGCATCCAACTTAGTATCTATTTTATTTGACACAAGCGATATGAATTCTTCTATCTATGTGGCTATTGTAGAAACCCTCATTCTTGGAATTCCGTAACTCTATTAGCTAGTGAAATGTGATATCCATATTTTTATATGTTATGAGAGTGTACAATAGTGTAAGGAGTTCCCCCTTTAGATATGAAGTAATAATTTTATTTGGAACCTGTTTGTCCTTGAGATTTATGGTATCGAAAGTATTCTTAGGATTTATATTTTAGTTATTTATCATTCCTACATGGATTTATATCACTCTAGGGTATTATTCACATCACCATAAGTAAATATTTATATTTAAAATCACTAATGGAATATTTAGGAAGGAAGAGATGGACAAGATAATCTTTTGATAGGTGTAGTACCCACCCAGATTGTTATCCATTATATAGATGGTTAATGAATATGTCAGGATGAATTTTCTCTTAAATTAGATCATTTTAGGAATTTATTTACATATTCATTATCTAGTTTTCCTCTGAAGTGAGAGGTGGTTTTAACTTTTGAACTGGTATGAGGATATCCATCAGTGTCCAATCCTCCTTACAGGATGGTCAAAATCGAGTTTTAGGATATCAAGAGACTATTATAAGACTTAAAAGTTATGGGTTTTATATGGCCCAATACTTCTCTGTTACGGTTCACTGGTCATTTTCACTATGAAGGTGGCAATAACCCTTAAAATTAATTTGGATTACCGTAAATTGAATCATCTTTCATAGAATAAATATTATCATTCTCCTCATATAGATGACCTCTTTGATCAAAATTGAGTTGCATAGGCTTTCTCAAATATTGATTTCATGTAATGATATCAATAGTTACATGTCTGGACATCGTACATACCTTATAAAATGTTCCTAAATAGTTATGGTTCATTTGAGTATCTATTATTATCATCTAGTCTCATGAAAATTCCATGAATTTTCATAACTCTTATGAATTTGTCTTTCAAATAATTTATAGGTTCATTTTTTTTAGTCATTATGTATGAAATTTTGATGTATTCTCATACTCGACCTAACTATGAAAAATATACTGATATCATTTTGAATACACCGATAGAGATCCATATATATTAATATATCACTAAATTCGACTTTTTAATCAATAAAGTGAACTTCTTAGGTCACATTTTCTCTGAGGTCGTAGTATTAGTTGACCCAGAAAAGGTGAGAGCTATAATTACATGGTAGTAGGCCCAAATTATTTACATAGTTTCTTATGGAGTGATAGTTGTTACATAGTGTTTTTATTGAAATATTCATTCATAGAATCATCTATTATGGGATTGACTATGAATGCTGTAAATTTTATATTGTCATAGGCTTGTGAGACAACAATTTTGGTACTAAAAGGGAAAATAACATCATCCCCAATATAGATATTCATAAAACTGGGTAGAATCTATATAGTTTATTTTGATGCATCAGTTATACATATAGTAGTGGTTCTATTATAAAGAGATTTGTTTGTTCCATAAAAGACTCTTTAGTTGCCAATTAATAGGAAGAAATTTACTTACACACAATACCATATTAGTTGTTGTTGTTTAAGCCTTTTGTTGTAGAATATATTATTTTCTGAGATAGTGTTTTATGGTGTTTAGTAAAAAAAATCATTAGGTTTATTTTCATTTAGCATGACTTGAATAAAATTAATATAAGGGGGGTTTGAATAATGGGATTCCTTCAATTTTGGGCATTCTTATATACCTAGGAATAGAAATATTGTAGAATATTACATCATCATGAAGGAATCAGACACTAGATGTTTGAGATTCCAGTGATGATTGGAAGCTTAAGAATTTGTTTTTTAATATGAATCTATAGGTTCAATACCATCATAGAATGTAATTACATTCATCGTTATCAGTGGAATATTAACTTCTAAATAGTGTGATGATGGGGCAACTGTATGACCCCAAGGGATTATACCCAAGGGAGAGTTTTTTGGAGAGGATCTATCGCCAAACTAGATTGTTGATGAAAATTTGGTCTTGTGGATCCATGGGAGAATCTAGGTTCCTAATGATCTCTGATAGGAATTGATGCAAGTGTCTCATGATTCTACATGGTTAGTAAATCCCGATCTTACCAATATTTATCATGACTTATGCCGCCGATACTAGTAGCCTGATATCAAAAGGGTGAAACAAGGTTTTTTAATCAGTTCTACACCGTTAAATAGGTGAAGGGATGAAACTAGCAATAAAAAAGGATTCTATATTCATTTCCTATTCCTGAGTGGAAATGGTATGATCTCACTATGGATTTTGTGACTGGATTACCCAGATCCCCCCATGGAAGTGATGCAGTATGCATGATCATCGACAGGTTCCCCAAAGGTTTATCACTTATTATATATCAGAGTGGCCTTCTCAATGGTTGATACTAGGAGAATGTATGTATTAGATATTATATACCTACAAGAGGTCCCTCATAATAACATTTATGATAGGTTTTATCATTTCATGTAATGGTTTGGGTATGGGTAATGTAGATCATTATGTATATAGATTCTATTGAGCATAACCTTCCCCCCTTAGAAAAACCTTTAGTTAGAGAAAATAATAAATGTACAAATGGTCATTATATGAGCATGAGTCCCTGATTTTGGAGGTTCATGGGATAAAGATAAACAACATTTTTAGTTATCGTAAAAAAACATTTTTTAGGAAATGATACAGATGGATCCATATTAGGCCTCACATATGCAGAATCACCACATGGACTGCATAACATTTATGAGATTTAGGGGAAGGATTAATTGAAAAGTAAATGAATGGTTATAGGAAATTCTATATATAATTCGTACACCAATCATCAGAGTTGACCTATAGAGTTAAAGGTAGGGAGTCCAGTGTTTTTGTGTGTACCAACTATACTAGGTAATCAATTATTCATGTGGGAATGAATGATATCACATTGATTTGTGCGACCCTATTATGTTTTGTAAAGGGTTGGAAAATTTCATATCTTATACCACATCCTGAGATATATTAGGATATGAATGAATTTGTTCATGATTTTTAGTATCATTAGTAGTACTAATATCTAACTCATATATTTCATCTTTATGATGTTCAATAAGATATAGAATCCTACATTGAGAATTAGATAATTCATATTGTGGACTTTAGAATTAATACATTGTGATGTGGATTAATAGCACTTGTATTTTCTCAATGGTATTATAGAAAATTATAGGATGAAACCTGGGATTGGGAGGACAATGTATCTTCTTAGTGGCAAGAGTTATTTTCATATAATACATTATCACCATTGGATAGGAAACTCATGATGTGTTGAGTTACATGGGGATGATGGTATGATCAGGAATTTTATTTTGATGTATGGTACCATTAATTGTTTATTAATGTTTTTATATAGATCTATTTTTTTCATATCCTAGAAACATCACATTATCGTAGGTCATTTTTTAATGGATGCTGTCATGGGAGTACCAGCATGGATACATGCCAAATACATGATGTGGATTGGTTTGTCAAAATAAATTTCCAAGATGTATAATGTTATTTTTCTAGATGGATGAAAGATGAGAATTATATATATTTTTAAATAGTGAAAGTTCTTCTTATTTTAAATGAAGCCACCCCTCTCTTCTCTCTCCCATAAAAAGTACACTATTGGAGCTCCATCCATAGTCTAAAATAGGTTTTGATCTCCTATCTTTTTTCTGGACTCTAATATAATATCTATATTTCTTTTGGGATATCCATTGGTAATATCCATTTTCGTTTGAATAATTTATTCATTTTTCTATACGTCTAAAGAGTTATTTGGGTCCAAGCTACTGTACCCTATACATAACTAATTTTTTTATATTTATAATTCCATAAAACATTGACCAAACCATTGGTCGATACAAGATGAGTAATCTTATACCACCATAGGGTAGGTGTTCTATAACTTTTTCTTAAGATTATGTTTTCTATTAGTCTATTACCATTGTTCTACATATCAAACCATCAAGATATTTATCGTAAATAATATGAGAAGAGTTAATTTAATTATTTCATCAAATTTTGGTCACCCTTGTTGAACGAAATCATATTTAGAGGTTATCAACCTCAAACATGAACACCCATGTGGTGTGTTCCATTATCTTCCATATGTCACACAACCCATTTGGTTGTGTGAGGTCACTACCACTTATTATGGGATCCTTTATATATTAAATGAGTTGGTTGGAGAGGGTTGTGCCTTTTTTTCCTTGTAATTAAATTATATTTAGTGGTTTCATGATTTTAAAATGAAATGTGAAATTAGATGGATACTAACATGGATTTTTCCTCATTATAATTGTCTTTCAAATTTTTCATAGAAACTAACATATCCCATGATACTTTATACACCTTCTTTATATTGTACATCTAGGTATGAAACTAACTTTTAATGAATGTATGAAACATATTGCACTATGGTATGAATCTGAATAGGGAATCAAGGTGTTCCCACTATGACCAATATGTATTATTTCCTATATAATGGAACTAATTAGGGGATCAAGTTTTTGAACCATAAACCCCTAGAAATTTTCTATTACAGTAGAGAACAGATGAGTATGTTTGAGGTATGAAACCTATGATATTCGTATAAATTTACTACATTGGATATAAGTATCTCTAGTTATATTCCTTTGTACTTTTCCTATATAGGTATGATACTCTTTTAACATGTGGTGTATGATGATCTGGTTTATACGCGGTGTTGACACTTATCAAATATATTGATGATATACTATTATAGAATATTCTTATAATACCATCTATTTGTGGTCTTTTATAATATATTATTTAATTTATATTTTATTTTTTATAACTACCCATGGTTATGGTCAATACACACAAGATATATTAGTTATAGACACCATTGGTGGTGGAATATTGAGTCTCTCTCACAACCTATATAGGATTTTGATTTGGTAATAAGATAGACTTCATGGATATAGGTAGGGATGGGGGATGCAGCCGAGTTACCAATGCGTGATTGTTTATAATGTGGGGTTGGGGAATCCTAGGACCGATCTATGGATCATGATGATTTTTGGAGATATTCCAATTTTTTTGTTTTGGTTCATTTAATATACCTTTATGTTTGTGTGAATATTGGGCTATCTTCATATTTAATTTTAGTTTACACATAAGACATTACAAAATATTCTATATAGAACCAGATGTCACTATTGATGGAATTTTTAGTGTCATCCTCGGGATGATTACTTCCACTATTGTCATTGTATGTTATTATATGACGCTGATATTTGGTTATCCATTTATTAAACAACTATGTGACTTTAATTATGAGAGTATAAAATACCCACTATACCCCCATAGATCCTTTTTATTATTTACATCCTTAGGTATATGGGGAGGAACTCTTGAGTCCTTGTGGCCTACCAGAAAAAGTTATATAGGATTGAATATATTACATGACATTACACCATGGCCAAGTTTCCTCATTAAATACACTACTATTGAAATTATCATGAGTAAGATCTATAAAACTTAGGATAATTGAGAGGTGTTTTGACTATTCCTTTTTGGAAGATCATGATCAAGGGGTGATAGGTGATCATATTGATGTGGATTAAGAGGAATTTAATGTGTCTATTCTTCTTCATTGCTAAATAACACATTATTCACTGAAAATCAAACCAAACAATGGTAAAATTAGATATTGTGGTTTTCAACATTATTATTAAAATATTGAGCATTATAAAATTATTCTCTACATGACATGTTGGTTATTTGATCCATTTTTTGAGCAAAATATTTGAATTATATTTTTTAATTCTGTTAATTTTTATTATTCAATGTTCATAACCTGGTATCCATGATTTATGATTATTGGAAAATAATGCTATAAAAATTATGGATAATACTTTTTTATTATGTTTTCCCATCCCTTTCTTTTTGGATTTCATCGTTGGACAATGGGGTCATGATTGAACCTTTTTAGAAAATGTTCGAGCATGATCAACCCCTATAATTCATAGTGTACGTGTTCTTGAAGAACGAATAATTATTTTGTTGATAGATCAAGATGTATTGTGGGTGATAATTCATTGATTTGTGACTATTTAGTGTCTATGGGTGATGGGATGCATATGAGATGCGTGGAATCGTCAAGGGGGCAGTAAAATTCTATTTTTCATCCACCGAAGGTCGAGAAATAACAGCCAGTTGTGATTTAAACATTTTTTTGTCATAAATAAAGAGGATTAATGGTGGTGAGAATAACTATAGAAACTTCATGATCTAAATTTAGGATCTTGATAAATATTGACTAAATGTTGTGTTTTCTAGAAGATCTCATGCCATCTAACAATCCAATGGTTGTGGCACTATCGTTTCTGGTAGAGTTTTCAGACCACATGACATGAGGCTGAACTCATAGGCCATGTGAATCTCCCTGGGTGGCCACGTTTTTCACCAAATAAAAGATACCTAGAAACCCATGTGGTAAGAAACATTGTTTACTCAGGTATTACATGGGAAAGTGCAGGTACCCGACCATGAAATGGTGCATGGTAATGACCTGAAGTACATGGTAATGACCATTCATACACGAGATGGCCATGAGTAGCTGAGACACACCTTGGTCCACCTTTACATGTCATGTATTATGGCATGTATTTCATGTTGTGTCTAGAGGATAACAAGGCCAATCGATGAGTTTTGGTCACATTTTGTGTGGATCCCCATATATACACTGTATTTTTCCAAGGAACTTCTTAGTCTCATATCTCTTTCTTTGGGAATAGTATTTTGGCCAATGTTAAGCATATCATGAGAAGTTTTAAAAATATAGTGTTACATTTTCCATCATTGTTGTATACAAGATATGATTCAATATTTTTTGCGTGTGACTCTTCTTTATGCGATGCTTTTCAATCGAAATGAACAAACCAGGATCATCATAGAGATATTGGGGTCAGTACTATATTATTTCAGCAAGGTGTAGTTTTTATAATTTTTATATATATAGATTGTAGAAACCCCTAAATTGGGTGTGGGTAATCAATAAATAGTGAGTTACTCCTCTTTCTACATTCTTTAACAAGGTGTTCTCCCTCTATGATATTTTTCTCTCTTTCAGGTTTGGAATATAGTAGAGAGGATTAAACCCTTCCAAAAAATTATGTGTGTGGTGGTGTTTGTTGTTAGGAATCAGTTTTATAATTTTGGAGCATCATGAGATGAATATCCCCCCCCCCCTCTCTCATCATGGACACGTTATGGGTGTGTGTGTGTGTGTTTGTGTGTCTCTGTTGGGTTTAATTTCAATTATACATTGGGATGAGTGGTACATATATTTTATATGTCTATTTCCCTTTATTCGATTTTGGGGGTATCCTAAAAGTTATGAATATAATCACCTGTGAATGGGATTTTCTTGGGTATTTCATGTATTATGTTCATTAGAAACATATCAACGATTACATTGGCAGAGTATAATGATTCCTATAATCATCTACTATGTATGGTGATATGGTAGTGAGCTCTAGAGTTGGTCTCCCTATCATATTTACTTTATTCCATTTTTCAGTTAGGTATATTATGTAATTTTTATTTGGTGTGTATTTTTCCTCTGTACACATGGTTTTATTGTTTCATACTCTAATATAATCCCTATATGTTATTTCATTCATGATTTACTCAAGAAGATACTATTTTTATTATTCTTCTATATTATTTAATGGAGACAGTTGGGTGTGTGTCTGTAGGTACATTCTGAAATGTCCTCTAATTTTATAACAAGTCTTTCTCTATACATTTCAGTATCTCATGTTCTATTGGAGGTGGTATTGGTGTTGTCAATGCTTAACCTCCACTGATAATGCGAGCCACGATCATCCAGGTCATGACAGACAAGATATTAAATGGGGTGCAAGAACAGACACAAATATAACTAGGATTAGTAACTCTAAATTGGATTAATTTTTTATTAAATTTCATTAGATAGTGCATGATAAATATTCCATACCACTCACCTAGATTGATATTCTTAGGGTTATGTTCTGGATTATTCACATTCTCTTTAGGAATCAATATGATATAATTGAATATTTCTTGGTTTGATAAACTAATATAAATGTCACAATGGACAATATATATTTATATATACTGATTAATAAGTTAATATTAATATTAATTGATATTTTCTTTTCGAGATAAGGGAAAAGTTTTATTTTTAGAGAATATATTTCAAATATTTTTTGTCTTATAATATAATATACAATTTTTTGGGATACCTATATTGGTGATAATATTAATAACTACATAGTAACCCTAATCATGTTACCTAAAATGAAATATGAGAAAAGTAGTTCAAACTAAGGGTTATATTGGTTAAATTTTGTCTGATACATGTTTGGTTACAATAACTATAGTCTAATATGCTGGTGAGAAAATGATGTATATATTTGAGTTAAATTTTTATACTATTATTTATGACAATTCTCTTCAAATTATTATTAATCATGTAAAATGTTTTTTTGTTTTAGTAATGTTTAAAACCTAAAAGAACCAAGTTAATAATTGTTTTCATGGAAAATATAAAAATTATCACAAAGAATAACCTAAACTACTAATGGATAGAGTGAGAAATATTATGAATCCACCAAACTAGCTTTCAAAAATTCTTTTTATGAATGTGAACATAGTAAAAATACAATACACACAAAACAATATAAAAATGTAATCTCATATAAATTCTTGTTAAAAATGTTGAATATGGAAAAAATTTTCAATTTAATACTTATTAAAAAATTTGGTAGAATCATCAGGAATGTTTTATTATAGGTATCGGTAAATTCTATAATTGTAGAGATAAACATCATAAAAATCACATGTACAAGGAAAATAGAAAATTAAAATAAATATGCTTTATCATTTATAAGAGAGTTTAGAATTATTTGACATAACATCATAATCCAAGCTCCAATGAGGGAAATAGTCACTAGAGACCATGTGGATAAGGAAAATTCTCTGCAAGTAATTTTAATATAGCAGATAATGATTTTTTATTGTGTATTTTCTGGTGTCATTTGTCATGTATGTTTTCACCAAATATTGGATCTTCAGTTATAAATAAGATCATTTAGTGGTATGATTATCATATAAATACTTTTCATGGATTTTGGGAAGTTATTGATTATAGATATATATTTTCTTATTTTAGTTTAATTCTATGTATAATTTTTATTTGGATTTCATTATTTATAAATTTTTTATAATAATTTTTTTAGTAAAAACACACATTCAACATGCTAAATAAACTGATGAACATATAGTAATGTATAGTTAATTATGTGTTCTCTATCAAAATTATTTTGATATTAAGAGTTAATGTGTGAGGATGTAATTTATTTAATTGTGGGGGGTGTACCACCAAAATATTATAATATATGAGGTCCTTTAAATTATATTAATGTCTTCCATTTCTTTATCCACATGGAATGGTGAACTTAAGAAAAATTAAGAAGAATTTAGATAAAATTAAAATAATTAAGTATGATCATTAAAAACATTCTTTTGAATTATTAGGAATGAATTGGAGTATCCACATTAGGAAATATATGTATAAATAAATGAATCATACTTATAATATGAACAATATTTAATTTTTTTCCCACAAGGACTAATATGATCATTAATATTTTTTGAAAACTATTTTCCAAATAAAATTCATTTTTAAGTAATAAAAAATTCTATTTGAAGAAATATATTACTATTTTGATAAAATAATGATTTAAATTAACATTTTGTTAATATAATTTGTTTTTGTAATTTGATTTGAAATAAAATATATAATGTCTAATATTTAAAAATTTTAGTCCCCAAGAAAAATTATTTCCCACTAAATTAATTATATTATTAAAAATAGAATTTATAAATTTTATAATTTGAATCTGAAATGGTTAAAAAACTGGCTAAGAATAATAATATAATCTTAAGAAGAATTTTTGATAATTTCCTAAATAATTGGATTTTACATAATTATTGATAAATTTTAATTTTTATAGAATCTATCAATTTTATGAAATTTTCATAATAATATAATGTAATAAATATTTTGGAAATATTTTTCTATAAAATATATATTTATAAATAAAATAATACATATTATATAACTATATTATTTTATAAAACCGAGGTATATCATTTTTGAAAACATAAGTAATATTTTATTTTAAGACATGTTTTTATTCACTTATTTTATAAATTTATTTTCCTCACTTATAGATATTATGTCTACATAAATGGCTTTAATATTTCTGATCATAAATTATTTATTCTTTTATAAGGTGAATTTCTATTTTTTGGAATATAATATTGGTTACTAATATTAAAATTAGTGACCATGATATAGGTAAACTTATTCTTTCATAGAATTGTTTTATTAATATTGTGTAATTTTAATATAATAAATCAAATTCTAACTAAAATAATATTTTTATATAAATAAATAATTATATAAAAAAAAATTTTATAACAAATGTTATAGAAGATAATGTAATGAAAATGGTAAAATCACCATTTTCTACAAAGTTTCATTTCTTATAAACAAAATTCTATAATTTAGAAGTTAATTTTCTATTATCTAAAAATTTATTTAGATATTAAATGGAGACTAATTTTAGATAAACATTTTTTTGTATAATTTTTTATATTAATTTTTTTTAAAATATAAATTATTTAGTAAAAAACTAATTACCCAAGTAAAAACAAAAAAAGGGTAAAATAAAATACCTATGAATAAATGACATCCAATAATATTTAAAATTTGTTTTTGAATAATTATTTGTGGATTTATATACACATAATCACCCCATAATCAAATATATTTAACTATTAGTGTCATTAATCCTTGAATACTATAATGATATCATTGAAATTTAGAGGGTAATATCAAATTTTCCTTTTTCATCAAATTTAAAATGGGACACATAAACACATTTATTAAACACCCATTAAGAAAATTCACCCCAAAAATCTATGATTTTAATACATATAGAGTATTATATTGAGTTCACAAGCCTTATTTTTCAAGCATTTTGGAAAATCAATTCATTTCCAAGGAGACATTCAAGAGAATATTCAATGTCCCAAAGTGGTTATTAGGTAATTATTAAATTTTTATTCTTAATCGATCACTTAAAAACATATCATTAAAATAGAAATATGATAGAATAAATTTTAATTATTATAATAAATTTTAAATATGTTAATTGAACAACCATAATTTTTTCATTTCTATCAAATTATAAATATAAAAGAACATTAACCTTGGGTTTTGTAGACTACCATCTCTACGAAGTAACATTTTCATTTAAAATATTTTTCTTATTTCATTATAAAAAATTGATTAATTAAATTTCAAAAGTAAAAATATAGTCATTATTCTTATATTATAATATTATCACACACTTAATTAATAATACATTGAGATATTACATGTTCATGTTCGGGGTTAGTTCAATAATATACTTGAACAATTCCATAAAATAATATCATAGATGACTATGGAAGAAAGAAGAATAATTTATTATAATTTAATAATAAACATATGATTTTTTTTTCAAATGGATATATTCCATATTTAACTTATTAATAAAATTATCATCTTTAAATCACTAAATTAAATAAAATTTATACCATAATTTAACATTCACAAAGACATATTAGAAAACTAAATAATAAATAGATATTATATGATAATAAATCCAACATATGAAATTAAATATTAAAAACAGTTTCTTAATATTATACAAAATAAAATTGATTTTATTATTCTAAATGTTAAACACATGCATATATAAAATCATGAACAAGGGAAGTGTTTCCATCACAAATTCCACTCTATGAGACATATTGTGTACTATACATCTAATTTCATTAATGATTTAAATAATTTTCTTATCTGAGATATCATATCATGAATTATTTTTTAATGGTGAAATTTTACATTCAATTTAAACCCAACTACTTAATGTGGCTTTAATTAAAATGTTATTCAATAAGTAAGGGTTATTTATTTCAAAAATTAATTCGTTGATACTTTTTTATGTTATACACCATTTTCCCTTGAATTAAAAGTTAAATTTCAAGGGATGTATCAATTTAAAATAGATTTTTAACTATTGGAAATAAAAAACCAAACCAATTAATTCTAACTGCAAATAATTTTTTTTATTATCAATCACTTTGAAGGAAAAAGTGTGAGACCATAGTTCACGTACAAAAGGAAATAAACGAGCCATTAAATTCAAATTTCAATCAACCAGTAGTAATATCCACATAATGATTCCATGAGATTGTGTTTAACTAAGTATTGGGTTCCTCCATCAAATTAATTTCGAACCTTGATGATAGCATGTCCAAAGATTGAATATACTATTCAATTACTTCTCTAAAAAGGATTTTACTTAATTGTTACCTTACTTTTAAATATTTTTAGAAACTAAATTTTTATTCACTTATTTTAATTATCATCATAGGCTTAAAACATGAGTAAATTATAAAAATAGATTATATTATGTATTATTTTATTTATTTATATCAATAACTCATAAAACCCCATTCTTAAATAATTCTTACGTCAAAGAGTATGTTTTCAATAATGGGTATTCAGAACTGAAGTCTTCCTTCATTCAGTAATATTTTTTCATCAAGAAAATATTTATTTCATGTTTTCATTATTCCACCATAATATTTTAATATATTAAAATTTCTCTTAATATATGAAGGAAAATATATTTTTATACAAATTAATTCATTTTACTATTTTTCCAATTATAGTTTTGAACAATGGTATTATAAAAATAATAAAAAGGGTTTTCCCATTAACTTTCATTTTTTTCCTCCTTCCTCTCCATATTTAACCAAAATAAAACTCATGCCTTTTTTAGAACCTATGATTGTTTATTATTTACAAATTTATATATTTTGAAGTCATTATCATAAAACCAATTTAAATATACTTTTGTAAGTGACTCATAACATCATATTTTATATAAATGTTTTAATATTTTGTAAAAAATATTTGGTGTCTTTACATTCAATTTCAATATCATATTTGAATGGTTCACCCACATGTGGTTAATGTTTCATTATTTATCCTCTAAAATATATTTATATTATGGGTATTTAAACTCGCGGTCTTTAAAAAATTATTTTTCATCCCTTCATACCTGATACCATTTGAATAATTATTTTATAGGGATTATTTCTTTCCTTATGTCAATATCCAAAATGGATTCATTAGTTGCAATAGGGATGTGTTCTCACGAAACCATCCCAATTTTTTCAATAGTTGGATTGTTATCTTG
Source organism: Viscum album (assembly GCA_963277665.1). Taxonomy (NCBI): domain Eukaryota; kingdom Viridiplantae; phylum Streptophyta; class Magnoliopsida; order Santalales; family Viscaceae; genus Viscum; species Viscum album. The sequence continues at coordinate 2,130,113,174 of OY728161.1, read as the reverse complement.
TTGTTTTTTAATTGAATTAGATAGATAAAAATTATTTTATATGGTTTCAAAACCACATTTTACATAATCCCTATTGCATTATGTTAAACTATAAATAATTTCATCCATTTTAGTGACATGAAGAAAAATATTGGTCTTCCCTATGTTGTTATTCTAATATGGATGATTATTTTCATTTTGGGTATGTATTTTATTACCATCCAACTTCTTTTTATGGATCATTTATGGTCATGATATCACTTTTTTTAACATGAAAAATGTATTGGCGTTCTATATGTTTTAAATACATTACCGATTATAATTAGAATGATTACAATATACTGTTTAGCCATCCACAGTAATTATTTGGATTTGTTATGATATTTTTTACCATTTATTAAAATTGAAAAATTATTAGTGTTATGTATCATGTAATTATAATATTGATTATTATTTTTAATTTTTATAACGTATAGTTTACTTAATATCTCACAAAATGAAGGGAATTGTCTTATAAACCGAAGGTTGTAGACCAGAATTATAAATACCCTTGATGTATTAGAACATATAATGAGACAAAAATCTTTCCATCTTACTTTTTTATTCCAAAAAAGAACAAGATATTTCTTTAATATTATGATAATGATGTCTATGATCCTAATGTATTGGCTATTGGTATGGAATTATCTATCCAAAATTATGCATTACATAAGTAAAGAACCAGTTGTCATTATCAATGTGTTCTATGTGGTCTATTTATTTTTATTTCTATCCATGGATATATTATGTTTTCAATTTTAGTTTACTATTTCATTATGATGATTAATTATTCCTTAACTAATATTTATTCCATATTTTTTCATGATTTACTCAATTTTATTTTTTAATTTTATATGAATTTGAGATCCCAAATTATTTTGTTTCAATTCCCCCAAATTTAAGTAAAATAATTACACTAAATATGTCTAAATGATAGATTTTTAAGATAATTTATGAGATATGTTAAATAATTTTATGGATTTATTAGTTTCTTTTAGTGAAAAAATATCTTTCACTAGAAAATTATCATGGGATTAATTTATCTTTGTTTTCACCTTATTATATAATGAAATGATCCAAAAAGGTTTTAGTAATTAATATAATTCAATTTTTTCATTATGTCTTGTAATTATGGGAAAGGTATTTCTCAAAATATATAGTTTCAAGGCCAGTATATAAAGTATATGTTTATAGAAGAGGTTTTGAGAATAAGGATTTGTAGTATTAAAAATAAGGCACTGATAAACACATTATTTTATGGACCACAATGTTATATATTAGTAGGAAATTAATTTTCCACATCTTAATTATTATGATATTAATGATTTTAAATTTTGAAAGTTCTATTTTGATAAATATATAAATAATGGAATATCTCATTACAGTTTAAATATTTCACAACCCATAGACCATTACTTCTCTGATCATCTCACATTTCATTTAAATTAGGATATACATACCCAATTTTACATGATATATAATAACGTTTGTTATAATACACTTGTGTGGATTCCATTAACCATATATAGGACATAAATAATATAGAATTTTATTGCCTCTTCATTCATTTTTCCCCACCGATAACCACCCGATTAGTTGTTATCATTGATTTTGTAAGATAAATGACATAACAATCTCTATCTCAACCTTTTTAGCATATAAATTTTTTTATCATAATATCCAAATAAAAGTTCAACCAAAGGGCATCAGAAACATTATTCAATCCTATATAAATTATTTCATTCTTCATTTTATGATATTGAATAAAATATAGTTAATACAGTTTTATTAAAGTCAAACTTTCTTTATATGATAAAGTTGTGTCTTCCTTCTGATTTGACTGTAGAAATTATATTTCCATTCTATTTCAATATTATTCTTATATTTTGGTCTCTTAAAAAACACCCATGTTCGACTAAACCATTAAAATGATATAAAACATGAGTTAACATTTAAATTTTTTCACATATCATGGATTACATTGTCTCCACCCAAGAATATATACATTCATTAGCTATCAATGAGTTATATATCACACAAAATGTTGGTTTATTGTTCATTGTTAAGTTCTCAACTATTGATATATTTTTTTGTATAGAAATTCACCACTCTTTTATAGGGGTACAAATATTTTTGTTATATATTATTTATATATCACATCCACAAACTCTATGTAACTAATTCTATCCATTTTGGGATTCTTTTTCAGATGGAAATTATTCCCTTGATTCATTCCTAATTTATCAATCATTTTACATCTATTATAATCCATAATAAAATAGACTGAGATTATAATAATAAACATGAAAACTCTTAGAATAATTAAAAAATTTCTCTAGATAATATCCATGAATTAATGTTTTATCCGCATAAAAACATATTTACTATCCCTAAAATATCTTTCAATTAATTCATTGTAGAAATCCAAACCTATATATGCATTTAAACCCTAAAATAATACAAATTATAATGACTCTGACTTAACAATCGAATAATTTAATGATTTATAGAAAATATATAATTTTATACATACTAAAGACAATTTAGTTTTATTGTTTTAGATAATTTGGAAATAAAATATAATAAAAATATCACAAAACCACTTAGTGTAATCCTTTCCACAGAGATAAGTTCATAAAATGATTCACTTTCTTTAATAAGGATAAATCACTATAAACATGACTTCAATATTCATCCCACTAATAAAAAATCCATGTAAAATCATTTAAAACAATTTATGAGAAAATAAATCATAGTAAGGGTTATAATAGTAAGTAGCGTCTATTAAAACAATTAAATAATTAAATATTTTTGAAAACATATTTCCTTTGAAATAATGAACATTGATCTTGTAAAATAATAAAAACATACAATTAAATATAAAATAATCTTTTTTACTCTAAGATTTCTATAAATTAATCATGTATATAAAAGTAAACTTAATATATCAATACAAAAGTTTACATCAAGAATCATATTCATAATCACTATTAAAATCACTAGTAAAATAACCATTATAATTGAAAAACTTTTTATTTCTTCTTTGATAACATTTACATATAGAATAAATTGATACCCAATGAATTGGAGCTCTATATTGAATCCACCATTAGCATATAAAATTTCCTAGATCCATAAAAAGAAACAGAATTAATACAATCTTTAATTTATTCATAAAAATCCTTAAACTATACTATTAAACAGTATTCACAAGTATAATCAGTTAACTAATAATAAAAATAATAATAAACACCCATAACAGTTTTAACAACATTTATTTCAATGTGAGTAATTCAAAAAACAATTAAAATCAAAATTAATATGAAAAACCAGGGAATCTTTGAGATGATTCTTCATAAATAAAAATTTCAAAAATTTAGGAAGAGGTATTCATGTGTATAATGTTTAACATGATATTCCGTTCACTCATTTATAAATAAGAACTCACATAAAAAAACATGAAAAATGAATTTTTAGTTATTTTATATAAAATTTAAAGGCCAAAAGAAAATAACATTAAGAAATATATAAGTATATTTAAGTATAAATATAATAAAAAATTATTAATTGGAACATAGAATGAAAATAGATGATAAGAATCCTTCAAAACATTTAATGTAATGGTATCAATGAAAAATCCAATTACATTGAGGCTCGACTCACATCATATATCTTCCACCCTCATGTATAATAAAATGGTATTAATGATTTGATTTATTAATATAATTATCCATTATTTTTCTAAAATTATTATTATTTATATTTCATTTATTATCATGTTCCATTTCTTTACCAAATTTGTATTGTTTATTTAGGGTATCTTGTGATCGTTCATTTTAAAACATCAAAAACAGTCATGATATAATATTAATTGACAAGTATATTTTTTTCGAGATTCATAACATCCAAATTAATCATGTTATAGTGTTTATATCACTCCTAAATAAAGGTATTTAAATATTTCATGAAATTGTCACCGTTCAGAGAATATTATTGGAAATTATTTTTTTCTATGGTTAAAATGACCAAAAAAATTTACCTTTATTTTTATTATTATGATGGTTACCATAAAATTATATATTGATAATCATGAAGTTAATTGAATATTAATGTCATATTCAATTATAAAGACAATTTTAAATAATTTTCCTTGATGAAATATGTTTATGAAAACGTCATCATTCAATTATGTAATGTAAATTCACTAAGGTGGGTGATATTTTCAATGGAGTTTAAAAGAAGGGTATACGAAATATATATATATATATATATTATTTAAACATATGTTATAGAAAAATATTTCTAATGGTTACCTTTTGTAATGCCCCGACCCTAGTTACCCAGAGTCAGTGCATTATTTTAATACATTTACAAGATTATAAGAATCATGTCCCGAAGGACTAATCGGTTTAGCATTCTGGGAAAAATAGATTACATACATTAAATTTAAATTACACTTTCAAACATACAACACAAAAAATAATCCTTTGAAAATTTCATTATTCCCTTAGCATAACCCTGCATCTCAAACACAAAACACTTCTTGGGATCCTGGGAAAATAAAACATAGTAAAGGGGTAATCTCAGATGCTCGGTAAGGGTAAATAATTTAGCAGAAGCTATATTCATTTAATGGTAGATGTGTAAAAAAACAACAATATTTTTAAACATAATCGTGAAAATAATATGGAAAAAATGAATCAAACATCACCATATAAACAAGCACATGGATATTCTACTAGTCGAATAATCACATGTAATAACTATTTTGAAAATGAGGGAATACCTAAAGCCGGACATCATTACCCCATAGTCAGGGCCTTGTGCGAATACTAAAAATAAATTTTTTGTAAAGGCCTTTTTCCAAGTCAATGGTTTGTCTCATGAGACCAACCGATGCATCAAAGAAGCTATAGCAGCCTCCACCCGTCACTTACTAAGTCCACAACATTCCTCATATGAAAAAGATGACACATAACATAAACATTTATATTAAAACTAGAATTAAAAATGTCATTACATTAACCATAAACCATGAATGGTATAAAAATAGAACATCCGCAGTCAAACATATCATAACTCATTCAATACAATATGGAAGATTGTATTATAATAATTCAACCACAATAAAAAATAATATCTAGTAAAGGATGCAGACATAGTTGAAAATGATAAGTAAAACATTTTGGGAGAAATACCATATTGATAAAATCATTTAAATGTAACACATTTATAAAGGAAGTAATTTAAAAGATATTTTTGAATCATATTTTCCCATACCACAATGAAACTTTTGAAAAGAATTGTCATTTCAAACCATTCATTTCTATATAAATAACTCCTTAAAACCATTTTGAAAACATGGAAATTAATGAAAATGGTTTAGAAGAATAAATCATTAAAACATTTAAAATGATGTTTTAGTAAAAAAGTCCCTTAATAATAATCCCATTGAAAACTATGTAATCAAACATGGACATGGATAATGAAAATTTCCCAGCAAATACTTACACATAAACAATCACGGATAATAATGAGATTGAGGAATTAACCTTTACCTTGCAGTTTCCTTTAGTCTAGGTTACATTTAACCTCGTGTATGAAAAACATAGTATGTTATTAAATTATACCAGAACCATATTAATATTTATGATATCATACATGATTCATTTATGACTTTGTACAACCCATTTAATAATAATTTCCATGTTAAATTAACATTTCAGGTAATAATTTATTTCTTTATCGTACGTGTTTTAACTTGTTACTATTGATTGTATCACATAGATAATGATATATATACATCCAGAATATAAAAAATTATTTATATATCATATATATTTATAATATAAATATTAATAATAGAAATATATATAAAATTAAAAACACCGTTTATGGAGACGGTAGTCCGTACGTACGCATAAACATTGTTTCCATTTTTATATCGTATGGAACAGAACTAAGTGAATAAGATATATGAAAGTACATAAATATATATACCTCCAGTAGCATTATTATATCATATATTACATAATTATTAGTAATATATACTTTTATAATCATCGATGAATTGTAAACGTGGAAATGAATCTCATAACTTCGTGGAGACGGTAATCTATACATACGCAAGAGTTATAAAATCATCATTTTGATTTAAAATTGTATGTAAATAGATATTATATCATATATACAGAATCATTAACAAGATATAATTATTTTTACATCAATTCTATATCATTATTATACCCATACAAATAATAATATATTGAATAAAAATTACACCACGATGTGGAGATGGTAAGCTGTACGTAGACACATATGGTGACATTTCATTCAAATGATGGATAGAATAATGAATATGGTTTTAACATATTTATAATAACATCAAAGTATATAGAAAATACTGGTGTTATTTTTAAATAATAGAATCATCAAAGAAAGAGAAGTGGAATAAGAACGGAATTTGAAAGAGGTGATGAAATATTTACCTTTTTTCGGGTTCTTCCTATTGATTTGATAAAAAGATAACCATAGGTTGGCTTTATGAATAAATAATGGCCTCTATGATGAAGGGAGAAAAGTTGGGAGGATATTTGGGTAGAGTATGGCAGAGCCAAATGGCTTTGTAGGTGTGAAATTAAGATATGGGTAAGTTCCCTTTTATAAGAGGGGTGAGGCTCACTTTAGTAAAAGATTAAAGTTTTAATTTATTATACAATCATATTCAGTTTATAATGGCTCCAAATGAATTTATTTCGATAATTAGGTGGTTATGGGTCGAATTAATCTCAACAGAAAAGTTTTAGACAAGTTTTTGTTACCATTTTAACCTTTCTTTTAGATTTAACTCTTATTTAAATAGTTTAACTTTTACCGTGTTTTCTTTTATTTTTACACTGTATGGTTGATAAAGATACTCTAAAATTCCATGATAAACTCAAGTGGCTCATTAATGACATATATAATATTATTTAATCTCTTGTAAGAAAAAATATATTTTTAAAAATAGAATAAAAATTAATAATATTATATTTTTTAAAAAATTCTTTTATGTCAATTTTGACACTATTTGGTAATTTGTTTTTTTTATAAAGTCATAAATACTTGATTACATTGAACATGATACATTTAATCTGACCTAACATGACATATTCACCTAGAAAATTCTTGTATGTCATAAAAAATTTTAAATTATATTATATTTAATATTTATAATAACATTTATTTAATTCTTTCATTAATAAGGTAATTATTGCATCATTATTGTGTCATAAATAAATTTAATTATTTAAGGTCTAAAAATTATAAATAAAATACCATTATGTAGGAAATATTTTTATCTTTTTAATGAATATTTATAGTCATATTTATATTATGTATATTCCTATATTGAAAATGGATTATTTATTAAAACATGAATTTAACACTTTTAACTCTTATTTAAATTAAATAATAATAAATGTCTTAATCGATTTCAAGTGGACCTAAAGGATCATATTTTTTCATAAGGTTTTTTTCATCGAATTACACTTATCTAATAGAATTAGAACATGTGTTTGTGTAATTATAATATTATTTCTATACTTAATTACCCTATTTACTTTTAACCGCGGTAAATAAAATTCAAATGTTATTATGCAACAAAAAATATTTTCATCTTATTGAACCACATTTTACTTAATGAGGTTAACTGTGTCTCACAGTTTTTTTAAATTCAACTCACATAAGCGGTAAAATTATTTTTTATGCAAATTTGCAAAAACTCCTAAGAGGAGGTTAAAAGACGATAAAACGTTTAATAAAACATTTTATATATCAAAAACTAATATAAAATGACACCAATGAGTTACATTGATCATATATATGTATTATTTATCTATTTTAACCTAAAAAAAATTTAAATTGAATAAATAATTATTTAAATTAAAAGTCGGTTTGAACCAATTACTCATTATTTTTCACTATTCATCAAAATTTGAAAGTTTTAAAAAAAATACCAAAATTTCACCCTAAGATAATTTTGATATTTTGAATTAAAAAATGAAGTCTATTTTACCAAATTCAAAACATAGAAGTTTCATTTATTAATTTGAAATTAATTCATGTTTTCAAAACCAAAAAGAGGGTTTTTAAAAAGTAAAAACTATCAAAAGATTGACACTGGTTTATGTCAAATTTTAAAGTTAAATTACTTCCAATGACCAAAATATGATTAAATGGAGAAAATATAATCTAATTACACTTCAAAATCATTATAATGTATAATTTAACACTATAAATTATTTTGATAGAAAAATTTGTTTTCAGTTAAAATATAGTATTTTTTACTATTCACCCAAATATGAATGTTATCAGAAAAACAAAAAAAATATTGAAACTAAATTCATAAGTCTCAATTCTAAAGAAGATGATTATTTAATCAAATTTAATATATAAAAGATGAAAATATTGGATTTAAAAATGGCTCACCATTAAAATGCGGTAATACTGCATTTTTTTAAAAATACTTCTTTTATTTGAAAAAAATGAATTAGTTCTTACATTATGTCTAAGAAACTCACAATACGGATTCTAAAATTATAAGAATTATATATTTTTAAAAATTAAGTTAATATTATTCCCAACTGCTTTTGAAGAACTAGTTTGGTAAGTCATGGTGCGCTTGAACTCGGTGTTGCGTGTAGTGCAAGTTATTGAATTACATTGAAGAATTAATGTACTATGAAATCTTGGGGTGATACATTCTTCCCTCATTCAATAAATTACATCCTCACAATTTTAAATTGTTCTTCGAAAATAATAGGTTGAAAATAGAAAATACCTTTGTTGGAAAACCCACATCAGAAATTGGTTTAATAAAATTTAGTCTTAATAAGATGAATAAAATTATATATATATATATATATATATATATATATTTAACAAGTAGAGTTTCACTATTCAATGTATTCCTAACACAAACTCATCATTCAGTCCAAAATATTCCAAAAAAATTATTCTATTTATCGTATTCATTTAGGGTTCCAAAAAAATGAATTGATCATTCACCTATCAGATTTTTTTTTAAAAAAACTACATTATATAATCAAGGGACATCACATAATCTAGTGGTAGGTGATAAATACCAATCACACTATTGTTTTCAGTTTTTTTACAGTCTGTGTGCTTTCCATTTTATAAAAATCTAAAAATAACTTTAACAATAATATCCAATTTCAAACTTAATCTATTCCAATCTTTAGAATTATCTAAAAAACTTCTATCCAAACTCATAGTCCTAAATTTAGATTCAAGTTAAACACAATGAAGATCCTTTTTTCCACATAAAAACATTTGAACACCTTCATCATGTATTATTTTAAAACATGGTAACACCCTGAATTACAATAAAACCTTATTGATTACATCAATTCTCCCTTACTCTTTATATAATACTGGATATATTCCTTATATCCAAAAATAGTTAATATTCCAAAAATGATGAAACAAACTATTAAACAGTACCTATGATGTCAAGAATATCCAATATAATTTATTAAAATCAACCATCTCTTATTACAAAATCACAACCTCATTATAGGGACCATACTGAGGATTACATCTCCTTCAACCATGCATTTTTCCAAAAAGTGCAACTTACTATTAAGTCACTTTTCCTAGAACCATATAATCTCAAACCCTCAATAAAATTGTACTGTAGTATATTCCTTATTTATCTCTATAATACATATAACCAGTATATTGTTGATACAACTCTCAAATGAAATAATTCAATAATTAAAAAAAGAACAATAGTCATTCCTCTTCATCTGAGGTAGTATCATAACATGATTATTATCCAATAGAGTCATTTAAGGTATACTCTGATGGCTGGGACATTTATTTTCATAGTGTCCCAACTCCTTGCAAATAAATCATTGTATATTTGAAAAATTTTTCTTACCCTTGAAATCACGTACTTGGGGTAATTTTTCTCCACACTTATAACAAACTCCCATTCACATCAAAAATTTACCAAGGTGATTCTTTCCACTGTTATCACATATGGGAAAATCTTTCTTTCCCTTATTCCCCTTATCCATCATTCTCTCCCACATCCTTTTCTTCTCTTGGTTCCCTTCAAATCCCTAGGACTTGGAGAATTATTTAATTTTCTTCTTAACACATGATGTTATTTCTTCATATGTTGAGAATACATGGGAGACTATTTCCCTTCTAAATTATGGCTTAATACCATGAATGATATGACCGTTCTTACTCTATGGATGATACGTATTGCTAGAGTTCTAATTCCTTCTACTGGGTTCCATTTCTAAACAGTGGTATACACTAGGTCAGTTCATGAATCGAAATTCATAATTCCAAACATGTAAAATACCTAACATAAATTGGACAGTTTATAGATATAATCCATAATCACAAAAATGTTTTCATTAAGGTTTTATATAATCATAAACCCTTTATTGTGGTTTGTAAAAAACGAAAATTATCCTAAGTATATCCTCCAGGAGTGTCGTAACCAAGAGTACAGCAAGGCTAGTTGTCCTACACCAGTTCCCTTTCGAGTCTAGCTCATTGTGGTGTTTTCGGGTTTTACCCCTAGGTATATCTGTACCAGAGTAGCCTCTACCTTCTCATATCCAGACATGGATGTATTTGCTTGTAAAACTCCCAAAATATCTACATTACCAAAATTATAGGATGTTATTCTATACAAACATTCTTAGTTTTTCTTAGGGTGATGTGCTCTAATCAGAGTTTATCTAAATCTAGTTTCCATGGTTATTGTTAAACTTCTTCTGATACCAATTGTAATGCCCCAACCCCAGTTATCCAGAGTTGGTGCATTATTTTAATACATTGGAATTATTATAAGGAATCAAGTCCCGAAGGACCGATTAGTTTAGTAGTCTTGGAAAATAGATTACATACATTAACTTTACATTACACTTTCAAACATACAACATTGAAATATAATCCTTTGAGAATGACATCATTCCCTTAGCTTAACCCTGCATCTCAAACACAAAACACTTCTTGGGATCCTGGGAAAATAAAACATAATAAAGGGGTGAGATCAGATGCTCTTTAAGGGTAAATTATTTAGTGGAATCTATATAATTTTAATGCTAGATGTTTAATAAAAACTACAACCTTATTAAACATAATCTTGAACATAATATTGAAAAAAATGAATCAAACATCACCAAATAAACAAGCACATGAATATTCTACTGGTCGAATAATCACATGTAATTACTAATTTCATAATGAGGGAATATATAACACGTGAAATCATTACCACATAGTCAAGGCCTTGTGCTAAGACTACAAATAAAATTTTGGTCAATGCCTTCTTCCAAGACACTAGTTTGTCTCATCAGACATACTGATGCATCAAGGAGCTATAGCGAGCTCCACCCGTCAATTACTAAGTCCATTGCATTCCTTATATGAAAAAGTTGACACATAACATAAACATTCGTATTAAAACTAGCATACGAAATGTCAATAAATTAAACATAAACCATGAATGGTATAAAAATAGAATATCCACATTCAAACATATCATAACTCATTCAATACAACATGGAATATTGTATTATAATAAATAAACCACAATCAAAAATAATATCCAGAAAAGGATGCTTACATAGTTGAAAAAGATGAGTAAAACATTTTTGGAGAAATATCATTTTTGTAAAATCATTTAAATGTCACCCATTTATAAAGGAAGTAATTTAAAAGATATTTTTGAATCAAAGTGTACCATACCACTATGAAACTTTTTAAAAGAATTATTATTTAAAAACATTAATTTCTATATAAATAACTCCTTAAAATCATTTTGAAAATGCGGACATTAATGAAAATGGTTTATAAGTATAAATCATTAAAAAAATTAAAATGTTGTTATAGTAAAAATGTTTCTTAAAAAGAATCCATTTGAAAACTATTTTATGAAACATGGACATGGATAAAAAAAAATGTCCCAATAAATACATACACATAAACAATCTCAGATAATAATGAGATTGAGGAATTAACCATTACCTTGCACTTTGCATAAGTCGAGGGTACATTTGACCTCCTCTATGAAGATATTATTATGTTATTAAATTAAACTATAAAAATATTAATTTTTATGATATCATACATGATTCATTTATGACATTATAATACCAATTTAATAATAATTTCCATGTTAAATTAACATTTCAGGTAATAATCTATTTCTTTATCGTACCAGTTTTAAATTGTTAATCTTGATTGTATCACATAGATATAGATTTAAATACTTCCATAATAAAAAACAAGATATATATATAATATATATTTAGAATATAAATATTTGTTATAGACATATATATGAAATAAAAAACACAGTTTATGGAGACAGTAGTCCGTACGTACACATAAATGCTCTTTCCGTTTTCATATCGTATTGAACAGAACTAAGTAAAAAAGATATATGTAAGTACATAAATATATATATCTATAGTAGAATTATTATATCAAATATTACATACTAATTATTAATATATATTTTTATAATCTTCGATGAATTGTAAACATGGAAGTTAATCACATCGCATCGTGGAGACGGTAATCTGTACGTACACAAGAGCGATAATATCATTATTTTGATTTAAAATCGTATGTAAATATATATTATATCATATATAAAGAATCATTAACATGTTATATTTATTATTTACATCAATTATACATCATTATTATAACCATCCAAAAAATAATGTATTGAATAATAATTACACCACGACGTGGAGACGGTAAGCTGTACGTACGCACGTATGGTGACATCTCATTTAAAGGATGGATAGAATAATGAATATGGTAGTACCATATTTATAATAACATCACAGTATATAGAAGATAATGGAGTAATTTTTTTAGAATGGAAACATCAATGAAAGAGGAAGTTGAAGAAGAAAGAAACTCGAATGAGGTGAATAAATATTTAGCTCTTTTTCGGGTCCTTTCCTTTTGATTTGATCAAAAGGGATCCCTTTATGGGATTTATGACAAAAGAAAGGCCTCTAGGATGAAGGTAGAAATGTTTTAAGGATATGTGGGTAGGGGTTTGCCGAGCCAAATGTCTTTGGAGGTGTGAAATTAGGAGAAGGGGAAGTGCCTTTTTATAAGAGGGGTGAGAGTCACTTTAGGAAAACATTAAATTATTAATTTATTATACAATCATATTTGGTTTATAATGACTCCAGATGAAATTATTTCGATCCATAGGTGGTTATTGGTCGAAATAATATCAACCAATCTGTTTTAGACAAGTTTAGGTTACCTTTTAACCTTATCTTTTAGATTTAACTCTTAGTTAAATACTTTAACTTTTACCGTGTCTTCTTGTATTCTTACACTGTATGGTTAATTAACTTACTATAAACTTCCAAGAGAACCTCAAGTGGCTCCTTAATGACATATATAATATTATTTAATCCATTTTTATGATCCTAAGATTTTTAAAAATAGAATACCAATTAATAATATTATATTTTTAAAATAACTCTTTTATGTCAATTTTAACACTATTTGGAATTTTATTTTTTTCTAAAATCACAATAACTTGATTACTTCGAAAAAGATACATTGAATCCGACCTAAAAAGTCATATTCACCTCGAAAATTCGTGGATGTCATAAAAAAATTGGAATTATATTAATTTTAGTATTTATAATACATTTTATTTGATTCTTTCACTAATAAGGTAATTACTGCATCATTATTGTGTGATAAATAAATTAAATTATTTAATGTCTAAAAATAATAAATATAATTCCATTATGTAGGAAATATTTTTATCTTTTTAATTAATATTTATATTCAAATTTATATTATGTATAACCCTATATTAAAAATTGATTAGATATTAAAACTTGAATTTAAAACTTTTAACTGTTCTTTAAATTAAATAATAATAATTGTCTTAATCTATTTCAATTGGACGTAAAGGATCATATTTTAATACTAAGATTGTTTTTTGTCGAATTACACTTATCCAATTGAATTAGGACATGTGTAAGGGTAATTATGATAACATTTTCACCTTTAATTACCCTATTTACTTTTAACCACGATAAATAAAAGTCAAAAGATACTATTCACCAACAATTATTTTCAACTTATTGAACCACATTTTACTTACTGAGGCTAACTGTGTATCTCAAAATTTTGAAATTTAACTCACAGAAGCGGTGAAATTAAGTTTTATTCAAATTTGCAAAAGCACCTAGGAGGTGGGTAAAAGACGGTAAAAAGTTCAATAAAACCTTTTTTTATATCTAAAATTAATATAAAATGACTCCAATGAATTAAATTGAACTTATATAAGTATTATGTATCTTTTTTGACATAAAACAATTTAAATTAAATATATAATTATTTAAATTTAATGGTCGAATTTAGCTAATAACTCAGTGTTTTTCAATATTCCTCAAAAATTGAATATTTTAAGAAAAATAACAAAAATTCAACCTAAGATAATTTTGATATTTTGAATTAAAAAATGAGTTTTATTTAACAAATTCAAAACATATAATTTTCATTTATTAATTTTAAATTAATTCACATTGTCAAAACCAAAAAGTGGGTTTTTAAAAAATTAAATACTATCAAAAGATTGACACTGGTTTATGTCCAATTTTAAAGTGAAATTACATCCAATGACCAACATTGGATTAAATGATAAATAATGTAATCTAATTATACTTCCAAATCATTAAAATGTATAATTTAACACTATAAATTATTTTGATTAAAAAAGTTGTTTTCAGTTAAGATATAGTATTTTTCACTATTCACCCAAATATGAAAGTGATCAGAAAAACATCAAAAATTTATTGAAACTAAATTATTATATTACAATTCTAAAGTAGAAGTTTATTTTTCAAATTGAATATATAAATGGTTAAAATATTGGATTTAAAAAGGGGTCAACATTAAAAGGTGGTAAAATCGCTTTTTTTAAAAAAAACTTCCTTTATCTAAAAAAATGAATTATTTTTTACATTATGTCTATGAAACTCATAATATGGATTTTAAAATTATTAGGAGTATATATAGTTCAATATTCAGTTAATATTATTCATACCCACTTTTGAACGACTCGTTTGGTAAGTCATGGTGTGGTTGAACATGGTGTTACGTGTAATGCATGTTATAGAATTACTTTGAATAAATAATGTACTATTTCATGCTTTTTTTATTACAAATATAAATATTAAAAATAATTAATTAATTTACTTTTTTGAAAGAATATTATTTTCAGGTTATAACGGCCAATGAAAAAGTATTTGGAGATGGTTAATGGACCATATTTCATTATTTATGGATAATAAATAATCTAATACTTTATTAATTGAATAATTTTACTAATATTAAGTAGTATTTGGAATATTTTTGAGATAAAGGACTGTAAAAAATAATGTTGAATGAATCTTGGAAACTCTAATTTTTTTTCCTTAAACCACCTCAAATGGATTCAGTTCAAAACCATTAGATAAAGGGGGTTTTAAACTGCCAAATACTTTTAAAGATTTAATGGTATGCATATTGAATGATTTTTTTAGAATACAGAGAGAAAACTGAAATTCATATGTATTTTCTGAAGGATAGAAAGTTTGTTGTTTTTTAGGTAATTTTCTATGATGTTTTCAAATACATTTAGTCTTTAATGGTTAGGAATATAATTTTAGAATGATAGGTGGTTCACAAAGGGATATTATATTATATTCTAAACTATTAACAAATAAAAATGACTCAATGTATTATATATTATTTTTTTAAAAAAAATTATAATTTATTATTTAACATTAAATACCCTTTAAATTAATTTACAGAGTTATCCTAAAAATTTTAATTGATTAAAAAATCCAAATAGATATCATATTAAAAAAACTAATTAATTAATTACATATCATTTTTATTCCATAAAAATCAGGATATATAATAATTAATCTTAATATTATGTTTTAAACATTTTTAAAACCACTTACTTTTACATTCCTCATGCATCCACAAGCATTATACTAACACATCTTACACATTTTATATAATTATACCATTATTTAATATTAAAAAAATTAATAACATAAATTTATTATTTTATTCATAAATATAATAATATAATAGCATTCATAAATTTATATATTCTAATTTATATTTTGATATAGTTATTATATAAAAAATATTGATATTTCCAACCAATTGCATGTTCTAGGTAATCATTTGGATAATTATCCACATATATGAATTTAAAATTCATAAATATGCCTTTACATAATTTAATTCTCATAATATTACTATTATATGTAATTAATATTCTTATTTCCTCTTATATATTAGTATAAAACCCCAACTTTAACTATTCCAATCATTCACAAGCACTGCGTCAATATAGATAATTTTTTTTCTTTTTCTTCTTAACAAAAAAATTAATTTATATAATTTGAATAATATTTATATGATATTTTTTTATATCATTATAGAATATTTTTTAACTAATTATCATAAATTAATATAGTATATTTATATCTTTAGGATGTATAAAATTTAGAGTATTTCTAAAACTATATTTTAAAACTATACACCAAAAAATCAACTTGCTCATAAATATACTATACATTCAATCAATGATAAAAATGAATGATTGAAACAAAAATGAGAAAATTTTACCCAAATAACTTTCCTATGTTTATAAAATAAAATTTTATATAAAACCAAATAGTACATAAGAAAACAATTATTTAGGATAAAATGTATTTCTTTTTCAAATAAAAAATCACATTCTTGTTCCATAACTTATGAATTTTGTTTAATAAAATAACATGGTAAATAACAATATTAATATATTGAATAAATATTTTAAAAAAATTATTTATTAATAGAAGTACATGGGGTTTCACTCCTATTATTTGTTTGACCTAAATTATTTAATCGGTTCCTTCTTATAATTTATATCTGAATAGGGATTTTTTTCCATATGATGTTCATTGATGATTTTAAAACCTATGTATTGGACACGAAGTATGGTCGGCCATAATTAAAATTATATATAATATGTTATAGGAAACATTAATGGTTTCCCCTAGTGGGATTTATGACCTAGTGAGTAGAAAATAGATTCCCTAATATTATTCCCCTAATTGATATGAAGTTCCATGTGTGGGATAACATGTTAGAATCCCTTAGTGAGTATGGACTTGAGAGAAATGTTGGATGATTTCCCACATCATTAAAACTACAAAACCAACCCTTGTAATTGATATGTTTTTCAAGATATTAATGTTTTATATGATTATAACATAGTTATGATTAAATTATAAAATTTATTTGATGAATCATATTTAATTATGAAGATTGGAAAAAAAATTATTAACTAATTATGGTTTGGGAACTTATACAACAAAATATACGATTGATGATTTGATATGTAATTCAATATATTAGACAGTACCCTGGGAAGGCACTTATCCAACCTTTGGGGTGGGATCATGTGAGATGACATCCATGGAAGGCACATATTTGAATTGGTCAGGGTAATAATGTAATATGTTATTGATATGTGATATGATACATAGGGTGGGTGTTTATCTGATTTAGGGGATGTTATGATGTCATATTATACTTGGGGAGGGTGTTTATCCAACCTATGGGAAGTGACAGAGTAATATCTTTTTAATGGTGTCAGATGGTACTTATGGAAGGTGGTTATCCAACCTATATGGGGTAATTATATTAGATGTGATTGATGATATATGATAGTAATTGGGGTGGTTATTAATAAACCCTATTTGAAGTGATAATTTTAAGGGTGGTAAATTATCAACCCCAACATGTGTGATCATGTGATATGCTATTAAAGATGTGATATGGTACTCAGGATATAAACCTATCCAAAATACATGGAGTTATAATGTGAGATGTTACCTAGGAACGAATATTATCTATTCTTAGAGGATTGATGACATGGTATTGAACTTTTGGAGAGTTCTTATAAATGAAATGTGGATGGATGGTGATGTATGTAGGTATCCATGGTGGTAACTGCCCAACCGTTTTATTAGTTATGTTCCACATTCATAGACTCCCCATCATTTGTCGAGAATGTATGGTCAACTATAGGTGTCCCTATGGAACCAGCGATACACTCACACCCTTGTAGGTTATCATGGGTACTATATTATAATTCATGGTCAAAGACCATGTCAAGGTAATAGGATCTATTCTTGCTGAATGGTCTATTTTTCTTTTATCGAGACTATGTGTTGAGATTTAGATAAGAATTGGGACATATTTTTCAATCTCTTTTGTTTTTGGGATTTTCATGGGACCTAGATGTAAATGATATAAACATTAAGGACCTTGGATATTTTTGTGATCGTAGTATTCCCAGTTTAGTTGTTCATATATATATATATATGGGTTCATGTATTTTTTATATGGAATTTAGTTATGTATTTTATTTCACTAGTACTATTTGGATAGAGGTTATTATTCAAAAAATATTTTTATCATGGTAAATGAATCCATTATAGTCTTTTTATGATATTAAAAAACCATTTCATCTAGTTTTAAGACCCTTGAATATAGGTAGGCCTGCTTGATGTACATTTCACTATGGTCTTATCACCAAGGAGGTGAATCGGCTTAGGGATGTTTTAAAGTATTATTTCAGATTAAATTTTTTATTTTTTTATATATTTTTAGTGAGGTTTTACAACTAATAAGATATTATAAAATCTGGGTATATAACTTGTGATCAGGATATTCTAAACCATATATGAGGAATGTTTAGGTTACCATGGATGGAACTAGTATTCTTACATTTATTTTTTGAGATTGAGTTACCTTAAAAATATGATGCCCTTTATCTTTGATTTATGAGATTATGATGTTTCTCTTAGGCTAGGGTGGAAATGGGGTGTGTGTCCAGTCATCATATTGGGTCAATATGATTCATAAGATAATTGTGGGATTGAATTTCCATGATTATCCTGATTATCAAATGGAATTAGTAAAATTAAGTTTATATAAAACATATAAAAAGTATTCTATATTAAATATTTGTCATAATTTAATTTAACGTAACCACATTATTGATACTATAATGTTCAAAATGAAAATGAATTGATTCAGATACAATACATATTAAATAATGACATTGAATGTGGGTAGACGGGGCTAGATAGAGTTCTTGAGTTGAGAAACCATTTTATATTGGATGTGTTTATGGAGTAGCGGGTTGATATACTTAATACTATTTTTCCTAAACTAGTATATATGAAATATGGATGAAAAATGTATTGATGTGTGTGTTTATCATTATACAGATATCCCAATAAGAAATCCTCTAGAAGAGAACCATTTTTGTTTCGATGAGTATTCACCATTAGTGGTTGATATGAAACACCCTAATACATCATAACAAACTATAGATGAACCATAATGATATTTAATATTATGGGTTATAAAATAAATGTCTGGGGAGAAACCATGAGCAACAACTTATATGTTAGAGCTAACTATAGATTTTCATATGAAACATCTACCCTCGTTTATGGATGTGGGTGGCCTCTAGGATGTTGACATCTTGGTGGAGTTAATGAAGATCATTTTTACCTTCTTGGGACACCCTCTAAGTTGAGGGTGAGGATGATGAAAAATATGTTAGCAGGGATAGCTAATTGATTGTAGGACATCCATTTATAATCAGTCATTTATTTCATGTTTTCCTGTAAAGATTTAATGGTTTCCTGCAATAATAATTTATTCATAAAGAACCTCATAGTGTAAAAGGATTGGGATTTCATGCATATCACTAAGGGGATGACATCAAATATCTAGTATAAAAAGTTTCTTATAGAGTTTCAATGTTTTTCCATGATCTTGGTCAGTGAGGAGCATGACAAACCAATGTATTATCAATGGAAAAATTTACTTCTTGTAATTTTGTCATACGGTATAAAGTATAATTAAAAACAATATGTGATTTATAAATAATGAATGAATGAAATAAGAACTATTTTAATTATTTACCGAATATATAATGATGAAATAGTAGCTTTAACGTTGGAATATTAATGTGACCCTTATGAATAGTAAATAGGCCAATGGAATAGTAACCTCTCTAAAGAATGTATAAATAAAATTTATCCATATTATATGGGAAAATATAATATAATTATTTCATATTATAGGTAAATATGTAATTTAAAAATTATAATTTATTTGTATTTTTATAGGTCATAAATATTTAGTTATATTTTTTTATTAATGGAATAATTTAAAATAAAATTTATTTTCATTAAATATATTCAAAAATTTAATATTTCATATTTTAAATCAGTATTTTTTGAGTAAATTAGGTTTTTAATTTAAAATTAAATCTCCAATATTTATAAATTATTTCCATAAAATGGAGATATTGTTTGAATTCTACAAATTGATAAATGTTTAGGCATAATTTTCTGTATTTTTCTGAAACACATGAATTTTTGGTGAATATTAAAATATAGTAATTTAAGGTATATATACATTATAAGTTAAATATTCTATTCATTTTGTAGTTGATGTTTTATGAATATTTATTTATAACTTATATGATCTAATAACTTCATTTAGTAGCAATAAACAATAAAATTTCTTTACTTTAGAGAACTAATAAAATATTGAATAAAATAATGAGAAAACACCCCTCTCTCCCAATATAAATACTTCTCTCACAACCTTTTCTCATCACACATCTCGAATATTGTATCCTTTTACAAATTATTATAAATACTCCTTCCAAACCTCTCCCCCATTTCCATGATATTTTTTTCTTAAAAAATGATCAAAACCAATTCCCTATGGAGGATCTCAAGAAAAATGAATCAAGAAGAACATCTTCTATTTTCTTTCGATTTATTTTCATGTTACATTATTTTTTTTTCAATCCTAACCTCCACTCAAGAATATTTATAAAAAAATCTAGTATCATACATATAATTTAATTTTATTAGGTTGATGGAATAATTCTTCCCCAAATATCTTATCCTCACACTTAATTTATGAATGAAAACATCTTCAGTGAGGTTCTGATTTACCACCTTCAAGGATGTCATGATTTAACATTTCAATTATATATTCAAGGATTTTTATGATATAATTATTATATTTCAACTTGATTATTTTATATTTATTAATATTATTTAATTTATTGTAATTGTTTTGTAAATATTATATTGATTTATGAAACCAAAAATGAAACATTAATTTATTATAAACCATTATCATTAAGTATTTATCTAATGAACAATCCTAACTTATGATAACATGGTACTTAAATATTATATATGTTCACTAATAACATATAATATCATTTATATAATATTATCCTCATTCTACAATATTTTCCATATACTAGTACAAGTAAACCGATCATGAAAACAATAAAAATCAATGCCCCTGAACAACAAAATTGAATCTATTAAAAAAATAAAAAAAACCTAAATGAGCTTTAAAAAGTAATAATAAATCATAAGAAAAGGTATAAATGGTAATGGAATTATTAATTAATGAATTGTTTTTTATTATTCAGGACATTAAAATCAAGTACATAATCATTTCGTACATAAGGGAATATATTCTACCTGAACCTCCATTATTCCATTGGGTTACTATTTCTCAATTTTTACCCAAATAAAATTATCTTTAATTTTAATTTAAATCTTCTATATACATTTTATATGTTAAAAACCAATGTATCATGATCCATTCATCATTTTTTTCATTGATATACATGTTTTTAAATGGTTCACCACTCGATATTTCTGGATAATAAGCCTGATTTAATGGAACATCATAAATTTTTACCAAAAATCAAGTGAAATCCATAATATGTTCTATGACCCCTTTATTTTTATAAAATCTGTAATTATATTATGGAAAAATTCCTTGTTCACTTTCAGTTTTATATAAAATATTATTCCTTTTTTGCATAAAATTCTTATTAATATTTTACTTAAACTATAGTGAAATGATTTACTTCTAAAGATTCATAAAATAAATTTTTACATGTATTCAATAATTTTTGAAATAACATATCATAATATATTCCTATTGTTTCTTGTTAGTGTCATATTAAGATTGATATCCTTTCATTCATTGAAACCATTAAGATACTCACTTATTTTATGACATTTGATGTGGTTATGATACAAAATTCATATCATGGTTAATCCTTGTTTTTATGTTATATTCCTTATATATCATTATGTATGTGGAAAACAAATTCATGAAAATTTTATGATGGGTGTTACTAGATAGTTCTCTAATGCATTGGTTATTGATTAGACTCATGATACGATATGGGAAAAAGTCTTGGTTGTTAACCTTCACTTGGGCCTCATGTGAAACTATCTTAGTGGTTAGGATGGAATCATGCTCCTCTATGATAAATAACCCCTTAATAATTATAAAGTCATATTTTATGTTTCTTACACGTTACAATGAATATATGATTATTTAATCCTCTTTAATGATTCCTTATGTTTAATCATGTTCCATGCCTTATTATGTCATTTTGTTATGCCTTCTAACCCATGCACTATGTTTTTTTAAAGATTATTCCATTAGTAGAATTTTTATCACATCCCTTAGTTCAGGATATCACTTGAATATCCTATATTTATATAAGGAATCAAAGGATGTTCAGTTCACATAATCGATGATAAATTAAGAAATGTTTTATTTAGTTACTTGTTTTCATTTGTATGTACCTAGTCTTCCAAAACCCTAGAATTTATGATACTTGGTTTCTAATTAGATGTTGAATTATGATAAAAATCATGTAATGATTTGTTTCAAATAATAGGTAAAGTATAGTTGGTATTAGAGGAAAATTATAGTTTTTATACAATGAATAGAGAAAATTAGTAAGAACACTAGGGATATGAGTATGATAAAAAACCATAAATTTTGGTTAGTATAGAGTAAGTGGTCAATAAATAAATTAAATCCCTATCTAGATACTAAAATTGGAAGTGCTTCAGGCATATATGTTCCTAGGAATAAAAAATCCAACAAGGTGTTCCTTTCCAGACTTGGGGTAACCTTATACACAAAAAATGGCCTTACTGTGTTCCTGGTTTGACACTCTTTGTGGATATTCTTTGGTAACATCATAAGATCATTACAGATCATTGATAAGGGAAAAAATATAATTTATATATGAATATACGTGACAAAATAGATAATTGATAATCTAGATTGAAACATATAGAATCAGAAGTTAGGATATACTTTTCCTTTATGAATTTATCATTTTATGATTATAGTTTAAATTTTATGTTTATTACCTATATATTCAAGAACCCTAATGGCACCCTAATGGAAAATTATTTATATTATTTAATGTGGGGAAATAAAATAACATGTTCCAGTAGTAAATTTTAGAGGTAGTTTGATTATTTACCTCATGATATGAATAATATGATGGAAATGGGTGCTCAAACATCATGATGGTACTTACGCAACTAGATCAAGTTATAAACAATAACTCAAATCACATAGAACACCCTCCTTCTCCAAAGAAATAGCATATTCCATTAAATCCTACATGTGGGAAGGAAAACCCATTATTAGTGGATCTCTCAATCCTCCCCTCGCGGAATGGTGAATTAACTCAGTTGAAATGATTTTTTCTATCATCCATTGCATAGAAAAAGGGAATGAATTTATTGTGGTCTATCGTTATTATAGGGAAGCTAATCAGTGGTACACAATGATCCAAAATAGTAATCCCATGGAGGAAATTTATTCCACGTATTGGGAGGAAATCATGAAAAACTAATTCTATATTTATTTTCCATGAACCCTTCGACTCAATATAGAAATAGATTTCATCAGAGTTAAGTAAAAAGAAGATGAGTTTATCATGGCATATGAATAAAATATTACAAGTGTTGTAATATATGCCTCTAGTTTTTTTATGAATACCAAATGAAATGTGGATCACTTCATTAGTGGACTAAAGATGAGTATAAGAAATGTATTGGTGATTCTAGACTTTGACAGTTATGAGGGGATTGTAAATCGTGACCTCAAGGTTGAAATGGAGATTGGAGACTCTCAATTGTCTCCGGGGCCTGGTGAAAAAGTTCAAAATGGAGTCTAATATGTGTGGATCAGCAAATGAAACCCTTAATAGAAAAATCACTGAATAACCCACATGTCAAAATTGTGGGCAGAAGCATCATAGGAGCTTTCTAAAGGGATCATGGAATTTTATCAAATGTTAAATAATTTGGAATATTTATAGGAACTAATAAAGGGATATGAATAATTCTACTAAAGTTGAACAATAAAAGATTGTTTATATCAATGCTCGGCTAGCAGTTCATTGTTTCAACTACAAAGAAAATGTAATTTTTTCATACCAATTACATAAGATAAGGGTTTTATTAGGAAATAAATATAAACCACTAAGGAAATAAGGATGACCTTATGATATCACTTCCATTTATATTGATTTAAACACTAATATGATGAGAGGTGTGCTTGATATTCATTCATGAATAGGAAAACATTCTATTTGATTATAGTCTTACGGATTAATTCATATCATGAAAGTTTAGTAAAACTATTCAAACACCACCTCAAAATTTGAAGGTTTGGTTATCTATGAGAATTGTTAATAAAGAAATTATTAGGTCAAAAGTACCTAACTCCTCCCCGGTTAATGAATGTGAACTTAACCACCCAAAATAATCTCATCATACTTCCTTTAGTAGAGATTGATGGTATATTTTACATGGATTGGCTATCTTTATGCAATGCCAACATCAACTATCGGGAATGGTAGATCAATCTTCACGTCCCAAAGAATCCCCCAATTCATTATAACTGTAAGAAGTAAGATGATTTTCCTTCAGAATCATCATCTCAATGGTAGATATTACATCATTATGATCCAGAATATCTCACCCAATGATTGAGACAAATAATATAATCTTGTTCAAATATATGTACATCTTGACGGATTACACTGATGAATTCCCTAAATAATTTCCTTCTCTTCCCCCGGACCATGAATTAGATTTCCCAATTGAACTAATTCTGAGATCTCTACCTCAGTTAAAGAAACCTTACAGAAAGGTCAGTGTTGATCTAGACGAAACAAAGAAGTAGTTACAAGAGAATATGTATAAGGGTTTTATACACCCGAGTGCTTCTCCATGGGGTTTTTCAGTCTTCATCAATATGAAACATGGGTCACTGTTCCTCTGCATCAACTATCATGAGCTCAATAAAATCAGGATAAAGAACTCATATCCACTTCCATGGATAGATGACTTGTTTGATTAGCTACATGGGGCCATTTATTTCTCTAAAGAGTTCTTTTGTTCGGGATATTAGAAATTAAAGTTAAAGAAGCAGGATATTGACAAGATTTAATATTGGATGAGTTATATACATTATAATTTCATAGTGACTCTATTTTGATGCACTATGTTTATAAAAATTTTCATGGAATTAATTAATATATTATTTAGATATTATAACAAAAAAATTTGTAGTCTTTTTTGATGATATTATGATATACTCTAAGGGAAAGGAGAACATCAGGAGCATGTGTATACTGTGATAAGAATTTTTGAAGGGAGAATCTATATTAAAAATATATTAACTATGTGTTCTATGTGCAGGATGTATCATTCAGAGGTAATTTTATCACTAGAAATAGAATATCTAAGGACCCTTCCATGACAAAGGCAATCCAAGAGTATCTCATTCCATCATCTTTAGAAAAGATCTCCATTATTTTTGCTCTATCTGGGTATTACATACATTTTTTGAAGAATTTTTTAAAATTTTCAAACCCAATAACCAAGATGACATTGAAGGGATTGAATTTTTTACTGGACTCCAGTGTGTAAAAAAGGATTTCAATTGCTCAAAAAGAGTCTTATCATTGTGCTAGTACTCACACTGAAAACAAGAGGAAAACTCATTTTAGTTTACAATGATGCTTAAATGAATGGTTTAGGATTTTTACTGATGAAAAATGATAATGTGATTTTCTATTCCTCGTGGTAGTTGAAAATTCATGAGTAAAATTGTCATATGCATGATCTGGAGTTAGAAGATATTATCATTGCATTTATAAGCTAGCGACATTATCTCTATGTGGTGAATTGTGAGATATATATTAATCATAAGAGTTTCAAATATATATTCACAAAAAATGTGATAATTATTCACCAGAGAAGATGGTTAGAGCTCATAAAATATCATGACTTCTCAATCCACTAAGATCTTGTTAAGAGAAATAAGGTGGTGGATTATCTAAGTTTAAATGATCCTACAACATTGTCAAATATGATAATTGAAAAGGATAAAATCTTCATATACATATAGAGGTTTGACATGGGAATAATTAAGGGAGGAACATCATTATTACATTATCAAATTATTTCTCAGTTGTTCCTTGTGGAGAAAATAAATGATGCTCAAATAAATTATGTTGTAATTCATAATAGAATCCAAGCTATTTGAAATAGAAACCCCTCTTTGTTCAAGATCATTAAGGATAGATTTATATGATTTGGGTCAAAATAATCTGTACAATCTAATCCAAACATATAGAAAGAGCTTCTGAATGATATGCATAGATTAGATTTATCTATTTACGGTAGGAGAAAAAAGATGCAATGAGTTATCCAGCAGTACTTTTGGAGGGAAAATATGAAAAAAGAGATTGTTGAATATACATCAAAGTGCCAGGTATGTTATAAAATGATATCTGAAATGAAAAAATTATAAAGGTATAAAAAACCATTACCCATACTAACATGAAAATTAGAAAACATCACTATGGACTTTGTCAATTTACTTACATAGACATCCAGAAGAAACAAGGCTGTATGGATTATTGTGGATCATTATACCAAAAAAATATCAATTTATCTTAATTCAAGATGACTTCACACTAGATCAACTTGCAAAGATATCCATCAAAGATGTGGTAAGTATTTCTGGAGTACCACTACTTAATGTATCTAATCGTGATACAATATTCACCTCTAGGTTTTGTAAAATTCTCCAATATACACTAAGTACTAAAATGTACTTCAGTATGTACTATCATCCTCAAACTGAAATACAATCTAAGAAAACTATTCATACAATTCAAAGACAAGAAGAGAGAATGTTCCATGGACTTAATATTAGGAAGATGCATACATATTTAACTGGTTGAATTCTTCTACAATAATAGTTTCCACTAAAGCATACAAAAGGATCTTTATCAAACCCTTTATTGGAAATTGTGCTGAACACCGATATGCTAAGATGATGTCAGTGAACGTAATCTTTTAGGACCTTAGATTATTGATGAAATGGATGATAAGGTGAAAATCCTTTAGCATCACATCAATGTCGCCCAAATTTGTCAAAATAGCTATTCTGAAAATCATTGATGGGACCAAAAGTTTATATTTGGAGATATTGTATTCCAGCTCATATCTCCATAGAGGAGGACCATGAAATTCAGGAATAAAGAGATTCTAATTCCCATGTACATCGTCCCAATCAATATTCTTGATCGTGTATGAGATTTGGCCTATAGAATAGCACTTCCACGAAAGATGTCTAAAGTGCATGATGTATTCCATGTATCCCTCTTAAAGAAGTACTTACCAGATCCTTCACATGTACAAGCATCAGAGGTGGCATAGATGGAGAATGATCATTTTTATTAGGAGCATCATGTTAATATCTTAGTCCATAGATATAATCTATTACAAAGTGAGACCTTGTCAAATTAAAATGGATGAACTATAATTAAGAAGAGTAAATATGGGAGACATAAGAATTTATGAAGGAAAATTACCCACATCTATTTTCACCTTAGTATGGAAAACAAAATTTAAATTGTGAAATTTCAAAACGGGGAATGAATTTAATGGAGAAAAGTTGTATAAATGGAAATTCAATTTGTATTGTAATGTCACATGGTAAAAACAAATAATAAAACACAATTTAATCTTTCCAAATAATGAATGAATGAAAAAAATCATTTGTAGGAGTTAAGGAAGCTATACTGGTGAAATAGTAACATGACATTTGGAATAGTAATGTGAACCTTATGAATTGTATACCAGCCAATTGAATATTAGCCACACCAATGAAGGTATAAATAAAAATTATCCAAAATATTATTGAAAATATTATGTATTTATATAATAGTATTAGTAAATAAATATTTTAAAACTTACTAATTATGTGTCGGTATTTTTATAAGTCATAAATATTTGATTATATTTTTTATTAATATATTAATTTAAAAAGAAATTTATTTTCATAAATTTTATTCAAAATTAATATTTTCATTTCATATGATTATGAGATAATTTTATAAGTCCTCAATTGATTATTCAAAGTGTTATAAAAGGAGTTTTAAATTTAAAATATGTATTTTTTGAGTAAATTATTATTCAATTAAAATTTATATTCTACATATTTAGAAATTTATTTTTTTTAAACAGAGTCCATTTTTTAATTATAAACATAAAAAATGGTTCGGGTGAAATTGTAATATTTTTCTGAAATACATGAATTTTTAGTGAATAGTTAAATATAGTATTTTATGGTATATATAAAATTTAAGTTAAATACACTATTAAATGAGTCATGGATGATGTACGAAAATTTAGTTCAAAATCACGTTTTCTAATTACTATATTTATTCTCTATAATCAATCATTTTTCTTGTCTTGAGAAAAATCAATAAATATTGAGTAAAATAATGAGAAAACACCCCTCTCAGCCACTATAAATACCACCCATCACAACCTCTTCTCCTCACACCTCTCAATCCTATAACATTTTAAAAATTCGATCCACTATAATTCCCAAACCTCTCAACAAATTTCTAGGATATTTTTGTCTTAACAAAAGACCAAAATAAATTCCCTATGGAGGTTCTCAAGAATAATGAATCAAGAGGAAAAAATACCATCCGTTTTCTTTAAATTTCATTTCAAGTTCCTTTATTTTGTTTAACTATTCCCACCTCCCCTCATCCAAATGGAATGAAAAATATTGTATCATAAATATTATGTAATATTATCATGTTTATGGAATAATGGTTCATCAAATATCTTATCCACTCTCTTTTACAATAATAATGAAAATATCGTACATGAGGTGGAGATTTACCACCATTGTAGAAGACATGCTTTCATCATTAAATTCCTTCTTCAAGGATGGTAATGAAATAATTTTTATTGTTTGAAAAAATCGTAATATATGTATTAAATATTAGTTAATGTTCTTGAATCATTTGGTACACATGATTTTAATTTATGAACCAAAATGAGTTCATTGTGATCAAAATGATAAATTAATCTAAAAGATTATAATTAATTGTTTATCTAATGAATCTATCTACTATATGAAAATAAAACAATATTTTAATATTATATATGTCCACTAATAACATATTATTTCATATTGGGTCATCTATCCTCATTTTACATGATTTTCTATACATATATACAAGTAAAGCGATCATGAAAATCATGGAAATCGACACTCTAAAAGGATGAAATTGAATCTATTAACCCATAAAAACCCATAAATAAACATAATAAAGTTATAATAAACCAAAAAAAAGTATAAATTGTTGTTTAATTATTAATTGGATATAATTTGATTATTAAAGACATTAAGATCAACTGTATAATAATTTTAGATATTAGGTAAGGGATTCTACCTAAACCTCCATAATACCATCAGGTTACTCTTTCTCTCATTTACCCCAATGATATTCTGTTTTATTATTTTGAATATAATATACTTGATTTTTATATTTTCCAAAATCATGTATCAATTTCCATTCTTCTTTATTTTTTGGGGATATACATGTTTTTAAATGTTTATGTACTATATTCCTCCCAATAAGTATGCCTAATTTAAGAGAACTTCACAAATTCTTACCCAACATAAAATACACTATATAATATGTTTTAATCCACAATTATTTTTCTAAAATAAATCATTATATTATGAATACTTTTCTGGTCCATTTATGGTTTTATATAAAATATTATACCTTTTTCTTCTTAATATTCTCTTTATTACATTCTATAAACTGCATTGAAATGTATAATTCTAATGATTCATAAATGACATTTTTATTTTTATTCACTTCAGTTTGAAATCAGTTATAACGTTATAGGAATATTCTACCCTATACATTTCCATGTATGATTGAAATCCTTTCTTTCAAGGAAACTATTATGATACTGCCTTATTTTATGACTTTGGACATGATTATGATAACCCATTATTACCATGGACAATCCTTATGTTTATGTTTGATTGTATATGTATGACTATTTTTGTGGAAATATATCCATGAACATTATATTATGGTTGCACCAATATAGTTCTCCAATTCATTAGTTAATGTTTAGTCTCAAGAGAAGTTATGTGTAGTGATATTGGTTGTTAGACTTGACTCATGCTTCAAGTACAACAATATTGCTGGTTAAACTTTACTCGTTATCCTCAACATGCAATGTGACATGACTCATGATAAATTCATGTTTTATGGTTCTTTCCAATTACTATTAATCCATTATTATATTATCTCATGTCATGAATCCTTATATTTATTAATGTTTTGTTCCCTATTATTTCATTATGTTATGACTTCAGACCCATTCCCTGAGACTTATTTTCATGTTTATTACCTTACCAGGTTTTTTAGATCGTCCTTTTATTCATTTTATCTCTAGGTTATCCTTTTCATATGAAATGGATAAAATGAATTTATGATCTCATAATGGATGATAAATAATTAAATATATTATTTAGTCCCATGTTTTTAATTTTATGTACCTAGTCATACCATACATTGGACTTTATGATCCTTGGCTTGAAATTTGATGTTAAATTATGCATAAAATCATCTAATTATATTTTTAAAATACTAGGGTTTATATAATGAGTAATGCATTGACATGTTATTTAAGGATTCCTACATTTATTCGATTAGTGTAATAGTGAATGTATTTTTCCTATCATCTTCCCAAATTATCATAAACTATGACCTAATATCTGAGAGGAACATGATTGAGTGTAGAGTATCAAAGTAGTTTGATTTTATTTATGGAACTGGTAGTGTCACATTAGATGGAAGTAAGTGCCAGTGTTATGGTTAATATCATGGAGATAGATGGAGATGTAACTAGAGTGGCGGTTCATATCTCCCTCCTTTTAGAGTTAAGTCAATGGTGTGCCAATATTAATGTAGTCATAGTCATGTTCATTATTAGTATAGATAGGGTAAATTTTAGTGTCTATTTTGTGTGAAGATGATAAAACAATAATGGTATTGAAATAGTTCAAAGTATTTAACTAGTGGTAGATGACATGGTCAGATTCAATGTTCTAGAGAAGAACCATGATTTCTATAACCAAGTTATAGTTTGGGATTCACAATCCTTTTAGGTATTTTTAGAGGATTGGTGCCTAGGATAAGCGGAAATACTGTTAGTATGGAGGTTCATTTCCAGGGAAACATGTAAGATCCCAGTGTTTAGGATCTATCTAGTAACATTCTATTGAGGATACTCTTATAGATAATGATTTATATCTATTAATAAATAAAGGTAATTTTTTATAGATTCCAAATTATAGTATATTTTATTCAATATAGGTTCACCATAATATTTCACATCCAATTGATTTATGAAAGGATTCTGACAACATTTATTGTGCCTATATGGGATGATGTCTATTGATTTTCTTTTAAGAGAATAGTATGAGAGTGTTCAGAGGTGTTGGGTGTGCACCATAATAATATATTATTATATATTCTATTAGAATTTATTCATTCTAGAAATTATCAATTTTGATCTTATATTAAAAATAGATTTGACGGTTTAGAACTAGTATTACATCATCTAAAATCATTTACAATTATCATTCATATCTTCTAGGTTTAATAGTTTTTCTTATATCAGGTAATGTGATATGCAAGAAGGATATCTAATAACTACCATAATAAGTTATGTGGAATAAATACAAATTTTTCTAGTGTCATTTTGAATAATGAATTTATAAATCAAGAGGTATTTCCCCCACTTTTTACTGGTTACATGGTGTCTTTTTATTAGAAATATCCGAGATTCTGCCCAATAGAGACATTATGTTTACCATTGATCATATGTGGTTCATGGAACCAATATCCATTATTACATACAATATGGATACTATTGATAATTTTATGGTAAAGGATAAACTATTGTACATGGAGGTGAATGGGTATATATAGTCGAGTTGATCCCCCTGGGTGCTTTATTTTTTGTCCCTAAGAAAGAACATGGTTCATTGAGATTGTTTGTGGATTATGAAAACATGAATATTGTGTTTTCAAAGTACTGATATCCAACTCATTGTATATTTTTTAAATTTTTCTTGTTTAGAGTGGATATAGTTTTCTAGAAAATTCATTTATGATCTTCATACTATCAACTGAGGTCGAGCCCCTACAAGAGACATTAAATTACATTTAGGAATATCTGTGTCCTTTAAAAGTATATCATGATGTCATTCTAGTTGATGAAAGCACTAAAAAATTTTATATCCAAATTGAATAAGGGTTTCCATCTATACGTGTATTCATTATGGTGTTGTTTTTGGATGATGTTATTATGTTATCTTATTTGGGGTTGGATAATGCTAAACAATTGGATATTGTTCTAATTATACTAAGATAGAATCAACTATATGCTAAAATCTCAGTGTCAGTTTTATATTGATTAGGTGATATTTATGGGACACATAGTATTTGATCCTATTATATAAGTATCAAAAAATAAGGTTAACATTGCGGTTTCTTTTGACCATATTGGAAGAATTTTGTGACATTCATATTTTCTTAGTTTTCGCTGGTAACTACTATAGATGAATATAATAATTATCTTGATTAGCACCAATGATGAGATCATTAACTAAGAATGAGATGATATTCCTTAATTAAAATTATTATAGTGAAAATTTTCAAGACATAAAAAGGATTTTGAAGAATATATCAATCATTTTTTACTTGAGATAGTTATTTACATACATTGTATTGTGCTGAATTATGTGTTAGTCTTCGAGTGGTTTTGATAACGGACGGTCATGTAGTGGTTTATGGGTTTAGGAACCAGAGGTTTTTTAGTGGAACTACCCAATACATGATATGTATCTAAGGGAATTGGTGTAATCATATTAATTTGGGTTTCAAAATCTTCTATGAGTGTTGATTTATTTATATATATAGATCATATGTCCCTATTGGATGTATTCCCAATGTGATATTTGACCCTAATAAGTTAATATTAGATGAGTATATATATCCTTTCAGTTTTGAGTGGGAATGTACCCCCATGAAGTGAAGGTTCATCACTATCATGCATAGTATAAATAATTATGCTTTGGTAGTGTATTAATTGTGAAGTGAGTGGTTGATGATAGGCCACTTCATGTAGATGTGTCCAAATATTCAAGGGTATTATGATAGTGTGACCCTAAAATATTTGAGCCTTACCTATTCACTCCTCAATAGGTTGAAAGTGGTATAAATATAAAATTACATATGTAATGTAATTATGGAAGTTATATACGGTAGATATCGACCACATGATTAGTCTCTAGATACTGACGAGATCCCTCAAATATGATATCTTGTTCTTGTTCATCTGTGCATGTTCAAGGATATTATATGGGACTCACATTCCATGAAGTGGGTTTCTCACCAAGGTATTACTAAGATTAACCAACATATTCAAAGAAATTATTGATTGCTGAAGATTATTTATGACATATAGGGTTTTTTTAAATGATAATCTACTTATGTCTTGGTGATGGCTAAGCACCATTACCCCCTAGTGTTCTCCAGTCATCACCCATTATAGAGTAGAAGTTAGATGAGTTACCATTAAAATTTTAATAGTATTATCAAGGATTACCTAAATCGGTGATGTAGTATGGGTAATTTGGGATTGGTTTACATTGAATTTCTATTTTCTAAAAATATGGGAGAACTTATATATAGATGATCTAGTAAAAAACTATCATTGAGTTATATTTTTTCTTAATGGGTTTCCTTATTGTATCCTTTTATCCAGAATACCTATTTTACATCTTGATTATATAATATGATTTAAAATATTCTTGATACATAGGTATATATTACAACCACTTATTGTCCTAGTATTTAAGTGTAGTTTAATCATTTTATCCTGATATTAGAAAAAATATTATGAGAGTAATTAACAGATTTTGAGCTATTATCAAATAAATAGTTTTCTCTTATCGAGTTTACAAAAAAAAACACATATCATTATTTTATTTAGTTGTTACCTTTTATCCCTTATATGTTAGGTTGTATAGATCACCTATTCCTGGGTTGTATTTCATGGACTCAATATTTATGAGGTTGAGTTTTATATAACAAATATAAGGGAATATATGACTGATAAAGAAATAGTTTTAGACATGTTATGAAAAAATAATATTGTATTTTCACTGATGATGTAACCCTCAGGGGTTTGAGGTTGGTGATCTGGTATCCCATTGAGTATATCCAATATATTGGAATCATCATATTTAGAGGTAAGTAAAACTATCACCCTTGTTCACAAAGCCATTTGGTATCATTGATAGGATAATTTTAGTGGAATAATGGTTAGCCCTTATAATGAATTTTCGTTACGTGAACAATGTGTTTCATATGTCCAAGATCTTGTAATATCATCCCAACCCCTATCATGTGATTTTCCATAAATGTATTTATTTAGTTCAATGCATTGTTTTATGACTGTATAGTTTATATTAGAGTCTAGAGAAAAAAGACATTATGTATTAATATGATTCCTTTTTTAAAAGTGTAGTGGATGTATTAGTGTACCAATAAAGATACATGGGAGTGAGAATCTGATATGTGGGTGTACGGTTTAGTGTTTTTCACAAAAAAAGTCATGTTAACATTGATTATATATATCGGGGTTGAGACGCTCTATAGAGGAGATGATGTAACACAACATATATTGTCAAAGTATTAAACCTGTTTAATCATAGATGATCCATATTTATATTAGTTATTTTCGTAATTTAATGTTATTAATAGTTTCCTAGGAGTTAATTTTTGGAGTTGGCTTCAGGTTTATATTGAATTTATATATCTTGTTCTTAATCATATTGAATCAAATAGGATAAATCATAAAGGGAATCTCAAGTGGAATAATTTATGGTGTATTGGTCCAATTTTTGGTGTAGGAATGAGATATGATTGATTAATTTTATCAGGATAATCAAGCACAATACCATAGGGAAGGTCTTTATTGTGTGGTTAGGGATTCATAAAGATTAATTCATTAGGAATAATATCACATTTTAAAGGTCTTTAAGGATCATAAAACAATATTAATGTGATGCACCATGATGAGGATAAAAAGGATTAAAGTATTATGTCTTATTATGATAACCCCATGTAACAACATAGGATTATAGTTCATGGATTGATTCATGTAATTTTAAAAGTCATACATGGTTCTATAGGCATACTATGAGTTTCATGGTCTATATAATGAAGGATTTTCTATGGATCCGGTGTTTGAGAACAATTTTTTGGGGATGAATTATATGAGTAGGTCCAGTAGTAGAGGCTATGTTGAGAATGGGGAGATGATGTTTTGAAGACCTATGATCATTTTATCTTTGTTCTGTCATTAGGTACAGTGTCATGTCATTATATGAAGGGCCATACTGTGAGTGTGAAATAAAGGGTTTTTGTTACATGAAATGTATATTCTTTCCACAACATGTGAACTAAAAGTTTTTTTATTAATTAAATTATGTTGTCATAATATTTAAATGATATTAATAGGAATTTTTTTATTTATCTCCACTATTATATAATGCCTTATCCTTTTCTCTCTCTTCCTTATTTCTTCTCATCTAAGTAGAAATATCTTTTGTTTATTCTTAAATTGAATTTGTTTATATGACAAGAGGCCAACAACAATTAGTCCATCCTTAATCCTATTATATTTTCCTCTAACACTTATTATTTCGCTACCTTTCCAAATCGAGCCCTAATTTTGCAGATACTACTGTATTCTTCAATTGAATCCATTTGATGTCAAATTAGAAGGAAATATTATGGATATGAGATCAAATAATAATTAGTTAGGTGGTTATTAAGATATAAATAAGGTATAACCTCTTTTCTATATGTGTATATTTTGCGGTCTCAATGGCCTATAGTGCACTTAACCTAAAAATAAATTAAATGGATCCTTTATTTTTTAAATATGAATAAACTTGTCGGTCTATACGATGTTATATTATGATTTTAAGACATATTTTTTACCCACAATGTGAGGTCGGAATTAATCTAATTTATGTGGAAAATTTAAACCATAAATTGAATTTGTTCTCTTAGTGAGATTCATGACCAAGTTAACCGAACATATATTCTGTGGAATGATTACATTGATTGAGAAAATGTTATAAGTTTCATATCGAATATAGGTAACCATTCTTCATTATAGATTTTCCATCTAGGATGGGAATGTGAAAAAAACATGAAAGTATCCTATTCATTCATGTAATTATTTTTTCATGATAATAATGTATAAAATGAATATAACTTATTTATGTTTAAATTATGATAGGTAATTTTTATATAGTATTTAATCAAGATAATAATTATCCTATGTTTATTATTCAAGAAGATAAAGATCATGCATGTCGAATCATAGTTGAGGTTAGAGACATTGTCTCAATCCCCTTCCACTGAGACATATTTTGATGTTATACACCAACCCTCTTTTTAAGGTGTATAAACAAACCCTATGAAATTTAATTACAATAAAATGTTTTAAAAAATAAATCTTTTTTTCATTATATATATAGTTTTTGACTTTCTTTAAAAATGAATAAATTGTGTTTTTAAATTTATATAGAAACAACTACTTTTCTACCGCCATTACTATTATTTGATCTTTGGATTCCTCTACAAGACATCATTTTATTAAAATAAAAATGAATCCCTAATTCCCTTTTTTTCATTTTGTTATAGAAATGTTTTTGAATATTTATTTTTACTTCAATACCTTGAAATGTTTTCTGCTGATTTTAAATGATTTTTTTAGTGAAATTATGAAAATTGCAATCTTTTAAGTTTTATAGTTTTATAATGTTACTTTTCCATTTAATAAGTGGTCACATGAAAAATCATGTGTGGGTGGTTCCATGATAAAAAAACATGTTTGGTTGCGCTATATCCTCCAATGCATTGTGTATGGATGTTGACCATATGGTTATTCCATTTTGTAAGAGTGACATGTGTGGAAGTCGACCACATTGTTATTCAATTTATGTATAATTATTTCCCACATTACATTTATGTGTTATAAATTCATGTTATGGTTTTTATGGTTATAATATGATTAAAAAGGGTAACATGTGAGATTTTATTAAGGAAATTATTTACTACATCTTAAAAGTGGAAAGAATTACATTGATTTACATGTTTTCACAAGAATAACTTTTTTTCTTCTTTCTTTATACCTTAATGAGCATTTTATGCTTATCAAAAGTTTTTTTAAAAAAATTCATTTTATTTAATGGATAATAAAGACCAAGATGGGATTGTAGGAAAATTTTGTATGATTGAAGATGAAAAGAAAAAATGATTCATTTTAAATGTTTTTGTTTAATGAAAACAACGGATAGTAGATTGATGTGTATACATTGTAATATTGAAGTTGTTATGTATTAATTATGGACTAATTATCTATCACTCATAACCTGAAAAGATCTTCAATGTGATGAAAATTAAAATTCATCTCTTTAATCAAGATTAATAAATGTTTAAGGTCGAGTCCTTATACACAAGACTTTTATATTCTATCAAATTAGTTTTCATGGATATAGTTTTATTGGAAAGGAAATATAATCATCTTTTAAATAAAATAGTATTCCCTTTGGGTTAAAACCTATTTTTTCTGTACATGTTTTTCATGGGTTTTCATATTTTTCATTTTACTTATGTATTTTTTATTTATATGTCCCTTATTAATATTTTTATGTTCAACTTATATTTTTATATGTATTCAGTAGGGTTTGTGGATTCTTTAGGGAATGCAATAAGTCCAGTTGAAAATCATGATTTTTTTTAAGTAAGGGAATATTGTTATTCTTAAAAATATTTATAATATTAGGGAAAATTAATATTAAGTGGTATTGTCTACTTTTTAGTATATGTGATTGTTATGTAAGAGTTACAACATAATTCACTAAAACTCCTAACCTAAAATATTATTAGGAATGCAAGAATGTGAATTACAGTTTAAGGTTACTTGAATATCTATTATGTAGGAATGGGTTGTGTAAAAAATAAATTATGATAAATTGTTTTTATTCAATTTCTAATGATGATTAAATTATCTTGATAATTGTTGATTTACATTATTTTTTTGATGATGATTTATTTATTATTATATCTCAATAATAGGTAAATGTTATGGATGTTACTTATTTAACTACAGTGATTTCAATTTTTGTTATTTAATTGTAATATTTTAATTAAAGATAATGTCCATGATAATATGAAATTAAAGGATGATGAGAAAAGTGATCCACAAAATTACTATGATAAATAACATGTATTCACACCATTTATTGCATTACATGATATGTTTTTGGGTGAACATTTAGTAAAATGTAGTTAAATTCAAGAGTATTGTTATTTTTTATAGTTTAAAATAAATTCTAGGATATTATAATATTAATAATATGAAATATGCATAGTGATAAGATATATATAATCGAAATAATATTGTGAATATTTATAGTTCTTTTAGTTAATCATTAGATTATTTTGAATATATATAATTCTTAGTGGAAATTTAATGAAATAATTATTACCATTGGTGTTAAAAATCTAGTTCTAATTGGAATATTGTGGTTAAATATAATTTATGATATCTAGTACATTATTATAATTTAAATATTGAAATTTAATGATATTTTATTTAATAATTATAATTTTATATTATTTAATTAGTGATGTGCACTAATTATTTTCTATATAAGCACCATCCATGGTTCATTATTGGGTCTGATTCAATGTGTTGTGGAATATTTTATTACAAAAATAATAATTTTGATTTCATCAGTTTCCCCTTTCATATGATTGAATTTGGGATTGAAATGATATATTTTCCATTTGATTAGATAATACCCTAGTTAATGGGGCTTAGTATTTGTGGAATTATTATATTTTTTTGAATTTATCTCTGGGTTATACATATATATATATATATATATGGATTTCATGAAAGAATATATGTATTTATCAATACATACAATACTTCTTATAAGGGAGTTTATGGTGAATGGTGTGTGGACATGAAAAACATAATGATTAGAATTTTTTATTCATTATTCTTTGATGAATTAATGTGATCCAATATCATTAACACTCTAGGGATATGGCTGAAACATAAAAAGTATTTATATATTCACACTAATTTTTATATTTTATTTTTCTAGATTTATAAGATTAGGATCTGGATGGATTAGATATCATTATTTTAAGTCTATTGACCTTTATATGAAAGATTTATTTAGGATTTTATACTATGGAATATTTTTTTATGTTTAGGTAATTAATATATTGTGTTATATTAATTTTATTTATTTATTTAATCAAAATTAAATTAATCTTATTAGTTTTTTCAACATTTATTATTTGGTGATTTTAAATCATGGGGGTAATGTCTCCCATTTAAGTTCCTTATAAGCATGGTAATGGCCTCCACCCTTGGGCATTTTTGATGTGGTATTTGAGGGATGTACTAACGTTCATCACTAACTATAGATAGGGTGACTTTGGAATTTGGTTGAGAAAAAGATTCATTAATTAAATGTTTAGGATAAATTTTTGAATAAGCACTAGTAAGGATTATATTTTTGTTTGTAGGATAATTATATATCTAAACATAGAGTACATAATAGACTATAAAAACCAATAAAGGGTGTGGAAGCTAACACCTTCCTATGTTATGACCTCTATCAATTATAAAATAATCCTATAAGATGTAAAACAACATTTAGGGTTCTATACTAGGGTGAAAAAAATTATTCAGTATTTCGGCTATGAATTATTAGAAGTATCAAGAATATGAAATTTATATTCAAATAATAATAATAAAAATATTGTTTATGTTTTGAAAAACAATTATTGCAAGAGGATATTTTTCCATGATTTTTTAAAATTGGTAAATATAATCAGTTGTAAAATACAAATTTAGGCAACCAAGTTGAGCTAAAAAATAATCCTAATAAATGGCATTAAAAAAGTTCAAATAGTTGAGGTTTTCACTTTGTGGGGATATTTTTTTCTGTAAACACTAATATAGTACTCAACGAGTTAATGGGTATATTACATGTGGTTTATAGAAGAATTTTTTGTTGTGATTTATCCAAATAGATAATATTAATTCTAATACATTATCTAGATGTAGAATGATTAGAATATCCTTCATTCATAAGTGTTTAGTTTGTTATATTCATGGAATTATGGATAATTTTTCAGGTAGTGGGCTTCCTTTCTCAGAATATAATCTAACGTGTAGTGGTTAATCATAGAATATGATTTTTATAACTCTATGAAATTTTTAGGTGGTGAGGTAAGAAACCATAGTTTTAATTAAATTGATCTAATGAAAAATGTAAATAATTTTTATTATGAATATATTTAAAAATATGATTTTAACAAGGAATATCTTTTAATACATGATTGTATTAGAATATTGAAGTCTTATTATTATTGTAAATATTATTTATTATATAATTGTATTAATATAAAAAATATGGATTCTTATAATATAAATTATATTGAGTGTATTATTGAATTTGAATCTTGATGATAGAAATTGATAACAGAGCATATTATGATATTTATATTAATTAACAACACTTCGATTGTTTTGATTGTTTTTGAATTAATATTTTGGGAATATTTTTATTGAGTGTTATTGAAAATTGGGTAATATTGATAAAAACTATAATTTTTGTTAATAGAGTATAGTGTGATTAATAATTGAATAAATTCTATGGTAGGCTTGAAGATGTTTATGATAGAAAAAAATTATATTTTCAAAAAATTTATGTTAATATTTTTATAGTGAAAAATATTGTTCTATTATTAATGGATAAATATTACTATGTTATTGATAATTAGGAATTGATAATTTTTATTAAATGATTCACAATAAATATGTTTAAATATTTATAAAAATGTTAAAATTACATAATGATTTGGAATGTGAAATAAATTGTTATATGAAGAGTGACTAATTTGGGAATATTTGCTATTAAAGATTTTTATTAATGGATAAATTATATTTTTAAATAAAATAATTAGAAATAACATTATGGGTAGTTATATATAAATATAAATTTTTATAATAATTTCTCATGAAATTATTAATTAATAGTTTGTATTCATATCCCATCTTGTATTAGTTATTGTTATATATTAATATATGGAAATATTTATAATTATGGTAAATAAAAATATTAATTTTTATGGTATTCATTATACTGATTTTTTTAGTGATTGTAATTAAACATATTTCTTATAAAAATACTATTTGATATTATAAGTCAAAGTACATGATATTGAAAATTCCAAAAATCAAGATGGAAAAATAATTTTTATTAACATTATATTATGAACTATTATTTTTTTTGAGAAGCATCCCTACATGTGATTTTCATATAGATATTTTTTGTGGATAATTCACGATGAATGAAAAAAATATGATCATAATTTTTTTACTTGTTATTATTTATTCATTAATTTTTATGATCATAAAAAATATTAATTTCACCCCTGTGGTGAAATGGTTATGCGAGATTTCATAATTAAATTTATTTTGGAAATTTAATTATACAAATGATGTTTAACAAAAGTATAATTATTCATAATATTAATTACATTTTAAATTTTTCAATGAATTGATTTAAATATTCACTAAATATTTTTAAAATGTTTTAGGGAAAACAATTTCGATGTTTTGTATTAAAGGATTACAATGTAAATGAAATCAACCATTAATATTTTTATTCAAATTAAAAAATTTTGTCAGTATAATTATGGATATCAATATTTTTTAATTTTCTAATTAATGTGGAATAAAATTTGGTGCAATACTATATGTATATTTATATATATATTTAAAATTTAATATTATTCTATTTAATTTTAATTTTTTGGAATTTGTGCGTTGGGTATTTTGATAATGTTTACGTTTCAATGTGAATGACTTAATTGAATATTGAATAAGGATTTGGAATAATATGTTCAGTTAAATTAATGAAATGATTATATTAAATAAATTATTATTTGGTTATGTAATATATTTATGAATTGATTATTTAAATATTTTGAAGAAATTTTGAGTTACTAAAAAAGTTGTGTTTTTTTGTTAAAATGAGTGATGATTTAAAGATTTATTTAAATAAAAAATTATTTTTTATATTTTTTTATTTAATATATCATGATTAGGATAAATAAAATATTTTATTATTTCTATTAATCATCAATTCCAAAAAATAGAATGCAATTTTTATATTTTTATGAAACATATTATCAGTAGGTCCGTTAGTTTTGAATTTTTTTAAATGTTTTCTTTATTTTATGGATGTGGTACATATATTAAATAATTTATATACTCTTATTTATCTTTTAATGGAAATAAATACTATAATTGAAATAATTCCAAACAAAATTTTCAAATTCAAATACTGATATTAAATAATGATTTAGTCTTATGGTGAAATTTTTATAATACATTAAATGGATTTATTTATATTAGTAGACATAATTTTTCAACTAATTTTTTATAAAAAAAATATGTATTATTACATTTGGATTACAGGGACTTCAATTTATACATATTTCCTTATTTTTTACATAATTTTATTAGTGAAAAAAATTTCATGAAATAAGTAAACTATCAATAAACAATTTTGAATTTTTCTAATATGTCATCAATAGATTGAATAATGTATTTCGTAATTATAGAATTTTTATATTAAATATATTTTTTCAATGATGAAGTGATTTTATTTTATTTATTTGGAATTAATCTTATTATGTGTACTATATTTATGAATTAAATCATGAATCTTGTTAGAAATTTAATATCCTATCAAAATTAAAAAAATTATCATATTGAAATATTTCTTGATGTTATAATCATAATGTCCCACAGAAAACCATAGAGGGTGATAAAACAATATTTTTTTGACTATTTTATTTTTAATAATTGATATAATTTCCTCACATTATGCTAAATATATTCATTTATGAATTATTTAGGATTAGATCATTCATTTAAAAATTTTATTAAATTCCAGTTTCACTCATTATAAATATACTGTTGTTTTTTGAAGATAAATATATTAATATTTCTTATTAGAACTTAATATTTTGTAATATTGTTCCTAACATAATTTTCTAAAACTTTTATTCAGTACATTAGAGCTAAAGAGTGCATTTGGAACGAGTAAATGGGCCATTAAGTCAATAGTGGGCTGGACTCGGTAGAATAGAAATTGGTTCTGTATTTGGGTCATACCTTCTTCATCCTTTCTTAGATAAATCCCAAATTTTTAGAGGAGCTAAATGAATCATTTTCGCACTGATCAGCCTTCTGGAAGGAAAGCTAAATCATGCGTTTTGAGGTAAAATGGGTAGTGCATGTTGGCATAAAATATTTGGTCGAGATTCTCCATTCACACTTGAAACCACATTGAACCTAGCCTCCCCACCCCTCTATAAATTGGTATTTTTCTCATTTGGTGGGTTGGGACGTGAATTAGGATGTTTAGGGAAAAGGATAATAGGTTCCACTCCAATTCTCCCTGAAATTAAATAATGGTAGCTCTTGGAGAAAGGATCCCTTCATCGAAGCCCTATTCTTCTTCCTCATGTTGTAATGTTTGTGATTTCATAATAAACATCCTCGTAATTCTTTTATTTCTTATATTTTATTATGTTTTGTTTAAATTTATTTTTCTCTTAATCTTCCTAATTGGGCTGGAATCAAGAGTAGAAATGTGATTGGGTTCTACGTTTTCTAAAACGTTTCACTTGCAAAACGTTTCTACGATGACTACACCGCCCATGAAAGAGTAGTTCTTTTTAGTAATTGATCTACCTCTATCATTATTCATTAATTTATTTTGAATCATTGAGCTACTGTAATTCACATATAATGATCTATTAATTGAGTTTTTAATTTATATGAAACTACACAAGCTATTTAATAGTTATCACAAAACACGCGAGGTCGGGAATTGTGTGACCTGTGAGAGCGCAACCTTAACCAGTAATTCAAAACTACATGGGATTAATTTGTAGAGTTAAAATATAATCCCTAAACTCAATTAGTCCTCATTTCCAGTATGGATATATGCCTAAATTTACCACTGATTATAAGATATCCTTAGAACATCAATCAAAGGAGTGTGTTGCGATTACATGTTCTGAAGAAAACCTATGGTTTAATTCACTTCATCTTTGTAGTAAGG
Source organism: Viscum album (assembly GCA_963277665.1). Lineage (NCBI taxonomy): Eukaryota > Viridiplantae > Streptophyta > Magnoliopsida > Santalales > Viscaceae > Viscum > Viscum album. Next base: position 2,130,068,468 of record OY728161.1, on the reverse strand, counting down.
TTAACTCTCGTAGGATTCAGGGGTTAACAAGTTAAGGGATCATAATTAAGAGGATTTTAATTTAAATTAAATTGATAAATAATTTATTAAATATGTAGAGTTAGATCAATTGCATCTTTTAAATATTGTCTAAAAAAACATTTTCTTGATGTGTCATTTTGAAAGAAATTCATTTTAAAACAAAAAACAAATCTTCTTCCTGAAAAATTAATCTAGATTTAAAAACTATAACCAACCCCCATACTTTCAAGAAGTGTTTTTATTCAATTTTATTTTATTTTTAGAATACCTATAAAATGTTATTTTAATTCACTTCCACATTTGAGAGACGACCTTTTTCGGCCACTCTGCTGCACCTAAGTCCCCCAAAATCATACTAATCATTTGACGGTGGCCATGACTGCGCTCTTCAAAATTGGCGCTATTGCCAAGAAGGCATGTAATTTATTTAACCATTTAGAGTTATTATGTTTATTTTTCATTTCATTATTTTCTTCACCTATATCTTTCATCTTTCCCCTTTCTCAAGATTTTATATTTTTTTCATGCTCTTCTTTTCATTTTGGACCATCAACTCAAACTTCTCATTTTTATTATGATCCACTTTTCTTATTTTCATTTATTGATTTATGAAACTAACTAATCCCAAGGATCTCATAGATATTGACCCTGAGATTGAATATATCCATTGAGCTCGAATCAGACAGTCTCAGTCTACGGGAAGTTTCAATATTCAACCAGTTGGTGAATTACTCTCTTTTGGAAACATTGAAATTGGAAGCAATTCAAATAAAAACATAAAATAGGAAAAAATGGCTGGAAATAATAATAATGAGACAAATAGAACCATTCGATAATTGGATGGACCTGATATTAATTATCAACCAAATTGTATTGCATACCAAAATCTCAAATCGGACATTGAACTAAAATCTGGGGTAATTCCCATACTTCTAAAGTTTGATGGCCTCTCTGGTGAGGATCCCAATAAACACCTTAAAAATTTTAATGTTTTTTGGTCAAAATCAAACCAAGATATGTTTTTGAAGATAAAATCAAATTAAGAGATTTCCAATTTTCACTTGATGGAGCTTTGAAATACTGGACGTATTATTTACAACCCGAATATGTAACTTGTTTGAACAATTTGAAACGCCTTTTCTTGAAAAGATTTTTTCCAGCATCAAGGACCACTTCCATTCATTAAGAGATATCTGGGATCAATCAAGCACAAGGGGAGTCAATGTGTTTGTATTGGGAGTGAGTCGTGATATTGTGCGAAAGCTACCAATATCACCAAATTAGTGAGCAACTACTCATCCAATAATTCTATGAAGGACTCACACCTATGGATAGGATCATGGTGGATGATGCGGCTGGAGTAGCATTGGTGGATAAGACACCTGTAGCTGCATGTGTGTTGATCGAGAAAATGTCCCAAAACACCCAAAAATTTGGTGATCCAGGTACACCACATGTTAGGGGAGAACATCAGGTATGTTCTTCTCCTCTTGAGAGTCTTTTGATTGATAAAAATTCAGAATTATTGAAAACTATGGTGAGGTGGATTGCTTTGTCACAAAAGACATCCCTACCCCCTCTTTCAAAGCCACATAAGAAACAGAAAATTATGCAGCATTATTACCTTGGAGACCATATCAACATCAACAACAACCACATCCCCCATATAAGTATGACTCTTTTGCACCGACATTCAACCAAGGGTGGAAGGATCAATCAGACATGAGGTATGGCTCTGGGAAACCACAAAGGCCCCCTTTTCAACAAATCTTCCAGCAGCCTCCACCTTACCAACTTGGTTTCCAATAACCCCATATGAGATTCGAAGATCAAACATCAACAATTCAACAACAAGGGAATATACAACACAAGGTAATTCTACCACTGATGATCTTTTGAAACAAATTGTTCTTAATCATCATAATGAGCTGAAGAGTCATGGTTTGGTGTTGAGGGAGTTGAAGACTCAAATGAGCCATATTTCCACTGCCCTCCATGAAGTCGTAGGTAATAATTATAGAAATCTTTATTCCCAACCTACTTCCATTCCAATGGGGAATGTCAGTGTCGTTACATTGAGAAGAGGGAAGCAAACAACTGATGCTTCTCCACCTATCATTCCACCAGTATTCACCTCAACTCCGGAGAAGCCCCATTATATAACAACTGATGAACAACCCATGGAGAAAGATAAAGGTAATAAAAATATTGATGATGTTCCTCTTAAACATCGTCACATTCAAAATATGGTTGTTCAAACCATGAAGATGGCTGAAGAGGCGTTGAAAAAAGCAGTTTTGGAAACATTCACGTGTGTTGAGATCAACATCCCTCTACTTGAAGCCATCAAATAAATCACAAGGTATGAAAAATTATTAAAAGAACTATGCACCAATCGATGAGGGCTCATGGGAAATGAGAGGATCAACCTTGGAAGCAATGTCTCAACACTCATTACACCAAATCTAGTAATGCCAATGAAGTGCAAGGATTCTGGGACATTCACCATACCATGTACCATAGGGGAGTTGGAATTCTCAAATGCTCTTTGTGATTTAGGAGCTTTACTAAATGTGATACCTCACTCTTTATTCTCTTCTTTATAGGTTGGTGAGTTGTATCCGACGAGAGTAGTGGTGTCATTGGAGAATAGAGATACAATATATTTAGCAGGACTCCTTGAGGATGTACTTTTCCAGGTAAAAGAAATGATCTTTCCAGGAGACTTCTATGTGCTAAAAATAGAGGATGATCTGGTAAGTTCTCATGCTCCCATTATTTTAGGTATATCCTTCCTCATAACTGATAAAACTATCATAAATGTTCATGATGGTACACTTTCCATGGAGTTTGGAGATGAAGTTGTAATTTTCAATGGTAGGGACTCCATGAAGTTCCCCTCTTAGGACTATTATTCTTTTGTTATCTCCCATTTTGAACCACCATGTAAAAACTCCATGGATTTTAATTGTCCTATTCTTAGGGATATTATGAGTATTAGTTCGAGTTTGATTTCTAATAGTACATCCACACCTGTTTTTGATGGAAAAACCTCTCATGGATTTGATTTTGATGTGGATTCATATTATGGTCATATAAACTCTGATTATGACATGGATTTTGAGCATGCTGATTTATTTGATGCATTATTTTCTAATTTAGATGATTTCTATTCTGATACTGATGTTCATTATGCAGTTATGTCTGTTGCATCAATTTCTCCAGCCATACATCACCCCCTACGTTGGAACTCAAGCCATTGCCCCCAAATCTTAAATATGCATACTTGTTGACTGGTGATAGATAACCTGTTATCATTGCTACAATATCTCTTTTGAACATGAAGAAAAACATTTGAATCTTTTGAGAGAAAACATTAGGGAATTTGGTCGGACACTAGCAGACATATAAGTTATTAGCCCCTCCATTTGCATGAATAGGATTCTCTTGGAGGATGGGGTAAATCAATAAGGTAGCCACAAAAGAGACTTAATACAACACTTTTGGAAGTTGTTAAGAAATAAGTTGAAAAATTACATGAGGAAGGTATCATTTACCCTATTTTTGACTCACAATGGGTTAGACATATGCATCTTGTACCAAAGAAAACTGGTTTCACAATTATAAAAAATGAAAATGATGAGTTAGTTCTTGTGAGAGTACAAAATAGATGGAGAGTGTGTATTGATTATAGGAAACTAAATGAATCCACTCGTAAGGACCATTTACCACTTCCATTCATTGGACAGATGCTTGAGAGACTTGCAGGTAGGACACATTATTTCTTCTTAGATGGTTTTTCTGGCTATTTTTAGGTTCTCATTGCAGTAGAGGTCCATGAGAAGACGAAATTCACCTACCCATTCAATACCTTTTCTTACTGAAGGATGCCATTTGGACTTTTCAATTCCCCATGTACCAACCAGAGATGAATGGTGAGTATTTTCTAAGATTTTATTTATACCATCATAGTGGTATTTATGGATGATTTTACAGTTTATGGATCCTCATTTTTTAAATGTCTCTCTAGTTTGGGTAATGTGCTTCATCGTTGTATTGAGAAAAATCTAGTCTCGAATTTTAAAAATTGTCATTTCATGGTCAAAAATGGAATTGTCTTTAGTCATATAGTCTCACAACATGGCATTGATGTTGATAAATCTACGGTATAAATTATTTCATCCCTTTCATATCCTACATGTGTGTGTGATGTTTGATCATTCATGGACATGCTGGATTTTATCAACGCTTCATCATTGATTTTAGTAAGATCTATATACACTTATCTCGATTTCTTCAAAAATATATTGAATTAAATTTTGATGATTCATGTAGGGTATCATTTTATGTGCTAAATAAGTGTCTGACCACTCCACCGGTCATACATCCCCTGCGGTGGGACCTTCCATTTGAGCTTATGTGTGATGCGTCCAACTTCGCGGTTGGAGCTGTCCGATCTCAGAGGGGGGTGGGACGTTCACATGTGATTTCGTATCAATCGAGGATGTTGGATTCTTCCCAATAAAACTACACCACAACCAAAAAGGATATTCTTTATGTTATATTTTCTTTAGATAAATTTTGTTCATATTTTTTTTGATCTAAAGTAGTTTCTTTTCTGACCTTGTAGCTTTGGGGTTCCTCCTAAAGAAGCCAGATGCAAAGTCACAACTTATCCGTTGGATTCTTCTTCTTCAAGAGATTGAAATCGAGATAAAATATAATAAGGGGTCAGAGAATTTGGTGGGAGGCCACATTAGTAGGGTTACTCACACATTAGAGGGTGACATTTTGGACCAGGTACAACTTCGGGACACATTCCCCGATGAGTATCTCTATACCATCTCAGGTACGCCTACTTGGTATGCTGATTTAGTCAATTAAATAGTTTCCTCTGAAATGAAAGTAAATATGAAGAAGCATCAAGTCCAAAAATTAAAAGGTGAGTCTATGTTTTATGTGTGGGATGATCCTTACCTCTGGCGCATGTGTAGTGACCAAGTCATTAGGAGGTGTGTTCCCAATCGTGAGTATGAGTCTGTTATTCATTTCTGTCGTACACTTGGTTGTGGTGGACACTTTGGACCCCAACTTACTACTAGAAATTTCATAGACTCTGTATTATATTGGCCTATCTTAGTCTATGATTCCCATGTGTTTTGTAATTCATGCTCTCATTTACGACACACATGGAACATTTCTAGGATACATGAGATACCCCAAAAACCAATACTATTTTGTGAGATCTTTAATGTATGGGGCATTGATTTTATGGGTAATTTTCCTAGTTCATTTGTATTTTTGTATATTTTGGGTGTTGTTTATTATGTGAGTAAATGGGTGGAGGCTAAGGCCACAAGGACTAATGATTCTCATGTTGTTGTGGACTTTGTCAATGCAATGATATTTTTCTAGTTTGGAGTACCTAAGGACATCATCAGTGACCAAGGGACACACTTCTACAATTGGAATTTTTCTTCCCTCCTTCAAAATTATGGGGTGCCACAAAAAATATCAACACCATAACACCCCAAAACAAATGTCCAGGATGAGGTTTAAAATCATGAGTTAAAACAAATCTTGGAGAAAACTGTGAAGCAAAATAGGAAGGATTGGAGCAAGCACAAGGATGATGCGTTGTGGGATTATAGGATAGCATACAAGACCCCCATTGGTATGTCCACATTTTGGACTGTTTTTGGTAAATCATGTCATCTCCCTAAGGAAGTCGAGCATCGGGCATATTGGGATTCAAAGAAATGCAACATGGATTTGGCCCAATCTAGAATTCAAAAGAAGTTGCAAATTCAAGAGCTTGAGGAGATTCAACTATCATAATATGAGATCTCATGGATCTACAAGGAAAGATAAAATTAGTTCATGATAAAGGATCCATATAAGGGAGTTTCTTGTTGGAGAGATCACAGAAGAGGACACTGGAAGGATCTTTACATTCAATGGGAAAGGTTTAAAGAAATACATCGAGTGACTTCCTACCGATGCAGTTGATTTCATGAAACTGCATGACTCCTTCATCACATGAGAATATCAGGTTGTTCCTAACCCTTTAACTTTTTTTATTCTTTGTATAGTATAATATTATACATTTAATGTGCATATATAATTTCATGGGTTCACAATGAGGACAATGATGTATTTTAAATCCATATCAATTAGCTAATAAATATATCCCTTGAAACTAAGCTTAAATTATTGCTAAAATGACTTTGTTTCAAGTTCAAATATTTAGTAATTTCATGTAAAGTACTCTAATTTTTGAATCCCATGCCACATCTCATTGTCTTTATCTTTGAATATACTTTCCTATGACGCATGTGAAACATTTTTAGTCATATTATTTACATTAACAACACTTCTTGTGAGAACTAATCCATGCTTGATTTAACCATAATTTGATTCATTCCTGTCAAAACATGAGGGTTTGAGGCATTTGTTTGGTATTAAAGCCCCTATTTCAAAGTATCATTTTTTATAATGGCCTTCCATGATCATTTAATCCTTTTAGACTGTATAATAAATACATAGCCTGTTAGGTTAGCCACATTACAAGCCAATTTTCCTTATCCAACAAACTCTTGAAGTGAAATTTTATAATCTAGTTGAGCATAAGTGTGGGGGAAGCTGTCTTGTGTTGTGCTAACACATTTTGTGATACTTCGGGTGAAAAATTAAATTATAAAGAGATATGTTTTCTATTGAAGAAAAACAATATATTGAAATTTGTTCCTTTTGGAGTTTTCATGATAAAAGAAGTTATGTCTTTTTGGAGCTTCTAATAGAGTGGGAATGATGTGCCTATCTGGTGCTTTTAAGAAAGTTTTGTTCGAGAAGATTGACATTTTTACTGCTGAAATTTTGAATGGTGTGAATATTCATTTATTTTTCATGATTATCAACATGAATCAATTCTATGTTGATTGAGGAGGATACTATATTTAAGAGAAAATTATATTAATGCAATTTTTCTTCAAAATGATTCAAGCCCTCCTCATTCAGCCTTAGAATTTTTCACATCTAAATCCTACCAACCAAAAGCCATAGAACAACCTTAAAAATTCGTCATGATAAACATATGTCCTTGAATAACTTCAGGAAGCGATGTAGGAAATTTTTAAGCCTATGATGACCGTTTTCTGAGTTTGGATGAGAAAGACATTTAAAAAAAATTGACATTTGTGTGATAAGAGAAAAATCAAGTGAGGTAAGTGTTTTGTGCATGGGAGGATAAATAATGTGGAAATATACTGAAAGATATAAATTATGAACTTGAAATAATGGTTTTTTATGAGGCATGATATATTTTGTTTCTTAGTGTGATATTGTTGAATCTCAAGGATATGTGTTTTAAAATTGGTTTTAATTAGATATTGATGTTTACTTGATATGAGGTTTTTACTAGAAGTGTAAAAGGTTAAGTGTGGGGGAGTTGATAAAACATTATTTTGTTGAATATTTTATCGATAAAAAATGATATAATTTCCTCACATTTTGCTAAATATATTCATTTATTAAATTTTTGGGATTAGATCATTCATTTGAAAATTTGATGAAAATTCCAGTTTTACCCTTTTAAAATATACTTTAGTATTTTAATGATAAATATTTTAATATTTATTATTTGAACTTATTATTTTGTATTAGTGCTCCGATATTAATTTTATACAACTTTAATTCCGGACAATAGATCTAAAGAGTGAATTTGGATGGAGTAAATGGACAATTAAGTCAATGGTGGGATGGACTCGGCAGAATGGACATGGGTTCTGAATTTGGGCCATAACATATTCATCCTTTCTTGGATCTGACCCAAATTTTGAGTGGATTTACAGGACACATTGTCATTTGGATCATCCTACATGAATTACAATTGATTCACAGATTTTTTTTGTCAAATGGGTGGTCCATTTGGCCTAAAATATTTGGCCGAGATTCCCCATTCACACTTGAAACCACTTTGAACCTAGCCTCCCAACCACTCTATAAGTTGGTGTTTTTCTCATTATTTGGGTTTGAGACATGAATTAGGATGTTTTTGACAGATTAGAAGAGGATCCACTCCAATTATCTATGCAATTAAATAAGGGTATCTCTTGAAGTAAGAATCCCTTCGTCGAAGCCCTATTCTTCTTCCTCGTGTTGTAATGTTTGTGTTTTCCTAATAAACTTATTTGTTCTTCTTTTAATTCTTCTATTTTCTGTGGATTGTTTTATATTTCTTATTCTCTTAATATTCCTAATTGGTCTCGAATCAAGAGTATAAAATTGAATGGGTTCTACCCTTTCTAAACCTTTTCACTTGGAAAACATTTATACGAGACTACACCGCCCTTGGAAGAGTAGTTCTTTTTAGTAATTGATCGACCACTATCCTTCTTCATTAATTTATTTTGAATCAATTAAATAATTTAATTCACATATTACGATCTATTAATTGTGTTTTTATGTTAAATGAATCTATGCAAGAAATTGAATAGTTGACACAAAACACGCGAGGTTGGGAATTGTGTGAACTGTGAGAGTGCAACCTTAACCGGTAATTCACAGCCACATGGAATTAATTTTTAGAGTTCAAACATAATCCATAAACTCAATTATTCCTCATTTCCATATTGTATATGTGCCTTAATTTACCACTTACCATAATATATCATTATAAAATCAATCAATGCATGGTGTTGTGATTACATTTTCCAATGATAACCTAGGGTTTAATTAAATTCATCTTTGTGGTATGGTTAATTCTCATAGGGTTCGGGGGTTAACAAGTTAAGTGATCATAATTAAGTGGATGTTAATTTAAGTTATAATGATATATAATTCATTGAAGAGTTATAGTTAGATCGATTATGTCTTTTATATATTTTCTAAAAAAACATTTTATTGTTGTGTCATTTTGATTGATATTAATTTTAAAACTAAAAAAATACAATCATATTCTAGAAAACTTCTTCTAGATTTATAAACAATAACCAAACCCCATCCTTTCAAGTAGTGTTTTTATTCTCTTTTATTTTATTTTTAGAATAACTAAAAAAATTTGTTTTAATTCACTTCCTTCTTTGAGAGACGACCTTGGATAACCACTCTACTGTACCTAAGTCCCCCAAAATCACACTAATCATTTGAGGGCTCACATGACAACACTCTTCCAAATGGGTGGGTGGTAGGGATGAAATATGGTGTGATTTTTTTTCTTATACATTCATTTCATATTGATCATTTTATGGAAATAATACAATTAAATTTTCCATGTTAGGAACACACCCATAATTATTAAAGAGATAAAATAATGGTTGCGACATTAATATTTTTTATTTGTTCACCACTAAGGGGTAAACCCATAGTTCATATGTTTAAAATGAGTTGATGTAGTAAAATCCCTATCCTATTTTTTGATCAAAATGTTTATAAGGGTGTATTATTTTTCTTCATATTAGTCTCTCTACTTATCTCTCTTGTCAGAACATTGAGAGAATGTATATAAAAATATCGAAACATGAGTCACAGATAATATTATCACATGAAATTATCAACAAAATAATCAAGGGTATTTTAAAAGTGTTTAAATATAATTTCTGAAATATGAATATTCAATATAACATTGTAATATGAAAACTCTTCTCTCTTGTTTCCTATATATATTGTTTCAACTTTTTATTTTGTGTGCATTCTCATTTAACTCTCTCTCCAATATTCACGAAACTCTTCAATAAAATAACTCATTGATTTATATGGGTCAAATTTTTATTATCCAGAAAAAATTGTATAAATGGTTATGTAATTATTAATTAATTAATGTAATTATATTATTTCGGATAGTAAAATCAAGTACAAAATTATTTCGGACATAAGGTAGGGGATTATACATAAACCTCTGTTATTCCATCGATTTGTTATTTCTCCATTTTTACCAAAATAAATTTATCTTTATTTTATATTTAAATCTTCTATATACATTTTATATGTTAATAACTAATGTTCCATGATCCATTCATTATTGTTTTTCATTTGTATACATGTTTTTAAAAGATTCACTACTCGATAATTCTGAATAATAAGTCTAATTTAGTAGAATTTCCTCAATTATTACCGAATTTCAAGTGAAATCCAAAATATGTTCTATGAACCCTTTATTTTTATAAAATTATTAATAATATTTTGAATACATTCCTGTTTCACGTTCGGTTTTATATAAAAGATTACCCATTTTTTGCATAAAATTATCTTTAATATTTTCCTTAAACTATATTGAAATTATTTACCTCTAAATATCCTTAAAAGACATTTTTATATTTATTAACACCTTTTTGACATCACATATCATGATATATGCCTTTGTTTCATTATTACGTTCCATTTAAGATTAAAATCCTCTAATTCATTGACATCCTTATGATACTCACTTATGTTATGAATTTTGACATGATTATGACAAAATATTCATATCATGGGTAATCCTTGAGATTATGTTAGATTCATTATATATGATTATTTATGGGGAAAACATATTCATGAAAATGTTATGATGGGTGTTACCATATATTTCTTTAATGCATTGGTTATTGATTAGTCTCATGAGACGATGTTGGCAACGGTCTTCGTTGTTAACCTTCACTTGTGCTTCATGTGAATATGTCTTAGTGGTTAGGCTGGACTTGTGATCCTCTTTTAGAAATGAACCATTAATCCTGCTAAAGTCATATTTTATGTTTCTTCCATGTTACTTTGAAAATATGATTATATAATCATGTGTAATGATTCTTTGTGTTTAATCATGTTCCATACCATATTATATCATTTCATTATGACTTCTTACCCATGCGCTATGTTTTTAAAAAATTTATCCCCTTAAAAGATTTTTTAGCTCTTCCCTTAGTTCATGTTATCAGAAGTTTATCCTATAACGATATATGGAATCAATGGACGTTTAGTTCCCATAATGGATTATAAATAAAGAAATGTTTTATTTACTCACTAGTTTTCAATTATATGTACCTAGTCTTCCCATACACTAGAATTTACGATCCTTGATTTTTAATTTGATGTTATATTTTGATTAAAATCATGTAATGATATGTGTAAAAAACTAGGGTCACTATAGTTGGTTTCAAAGGAAAAGAATTGCTTTTTATACTATTAATAAATAATATAATTAATAACACTAGGTATATGAAAAGTATGAGAAAACAACCATAAATTTTGGTTAGTGAATAGTAAGTAGTCCAAAAATAAATTACATACCTATATGGATACTAAAATTGGATGTGCTTCAGGAATATATGTTCCTAGGAGAAACAGATCATACAAGGTGTTCCTTGCCAGACGTGGGGTAACCTTATACACGTAAAAGGCTGTTACTATGTTCTTAGTTTGAAACTCTTGGGTGATATTCTATGGTAAATTCATAATATCATTACAAACCATTATAATGGGAATAAAGAAAATTCCCATAAGAATATATGTTCCAAAATAGATCATGGATAATCGAGATTGAAACATATAGAATCATAAGTTATGATATAATTTTCCTTTAATATTTTATCATTTAATGATTATATTTTACATTTTATGCATATTAGCTATGTATTCAAGCACCCTAGTGAAACAATATTTATATTAGTTAATGTGGGGAAATAAAATAACTTGTTTCTACAATCAATGTTATAGGTAATTTGATTTTATCCCTCATGATATGAAACATTTTATGGAAATGGGTGCTCAAACATCATGATTGTACTTGCTCTACGCGATAAAGTTATGAATAATAACTTGAATCACATAGAACTCCATCCTTCTCCAAGGGAATAGCATGTTTCCATTAAATCCTACATGTGGAAAAGACAACCAATGATTAGTGGATCATCAATTCCTCCCATTGCAGAATGGTGGATTAACTCAATTGAAATGATATTCTCTATCATACATTGTTTAGGAAAAAGGAATATTTTTATTATGGTCTATCGTTATTATGGGGAAGCTAATCAGTGGTAGACACTGATCCAAAATATAAATCCAATGGAGGATCTTTATTCCATGTATTGGGAGGAATTCCTGAAAAAATAATTCAATAATTCTTTCCCATGAACCCTTTTACTCAATATAGAGAGTTCATCAGAGTTAAGTAAAAGGAAGATTAGTTTATTAGGGCATATGAATAAAAAATTACAAGTGTTGTATGATATGCCTCTAGTTTTTTCATGAAAAACAAATGAAATGTGGATCAATTCATTAGTGTAATAAAGATGAGTATAGGAAAAGAATTGGTGATTTGAGACTTCAACAGTTATGAGAGGACTTGACATCATGACATCAAGGATGAAATAGATATTGGAGATTCTCAATGGTCTAGAGGGCCTATTGAAAATGTGAAAAATGGAGTCTAATATGGGGGGATCAGCAAAAGAAACCCATGATGAAAAAATGACTGAATAACCCCCATGTCAAAATTGTTGGAAGAAGAATCCTCTGAACTTTTATAAAGGGAACACAGAAATTTTTCATATGTGATATATTGTGGAATATTTATTTGAACTAACAATGGGATATGAATAATCTCTCTAAAGTGGAATAATAAAATAAGGTTTATATAAATGCATAACTAGTAGTGCACAGTTTCAACTACAAATAACATGTGAATTTTTCATAAGAATGCCATGAGATGAGGGTTTTCTAAGGCAATCAACATAAACCTCCATGGAAACAGGTATAGGCTTATGATATCACTACTATTGATTTTTATTTAAACACTAATGTGGTGAGAGGTGCCCTGGTTATTCTTTTAATAATAGAAAAATATATTATTTGATTATAGTCTTACACATTAATTCATATCTTGAAAGTTTATTAGAACAATTCAAACACCACCACAAAATTTGGAGGTTGGGATATCTGTGAGAATAGATAATAGAGAAATTATTGGGTCAAAAGTACATAACTCTTCCCTAGTTAATGTTTGTGAACTGAACCTCCCAAAAAAATCTCTTCATACTTACTTTGGTAGAGTTTCATGATATGTTGGGCATGGATTGGCTAGCTTTATAAAAAGATAGCATCAACTATAAGGAATGGTAGATCAATCTTCACATCCCAAAGCTTCCTTCATTTCATTATAACTGTATAGAGGATGATGGTTCTCTTTAAAAATCATCATCTACAGTGTGGATATTACATCTTTATGTGCAATCATATCTCACCCAAATGATTAAGAAAAATTATATGATCATGTTCAAATATATTCCCATCTTAATGGATTAGACTGATGAATTTCCTAAAGAATTTCCTTCTCTTCCCCCATACCATGAATTTGAACTCTCAATAGAACTTATTCCTAGATCTCTGTTGTAATGAAAGAAACCTTATAGAATGAGTAGTGTTGAGATAGAAGAACTAAAGAATTAGTAACATGAGAATATGGATAAGGGTTTTATACACCCAAGTGCTTATCCTTGGGGTGTTTTAATCATCATCAATGTGAAAGATGGATCAATGTTACTCTGTATCAATTATCATGAGCTCAATAACATTAAGATCAAGAAAACATATCCCCTTCCATGGATAGATGACTTGTTTGATCATCTACATGGGGCCATTTATTTCCTTAAGGTGTTTTTTTGGTCAGGATATCACAAAATAAAGGTAAATAAGCAAGATATTCACTAGATTTCCTATTTAATGAGTTATGGACATTATAATTTCGTAGTGACTCTATTTTGACTAATTAATTTTCAAAAAAATATCATGGACTTAATGAATATAGTATTTATATATTACCATGAAATTTGTTTTGCAGTCTTTATCGGTGATATTATGAAATAATCCAAGGGAAAGGAGGAACATGAGGAGAATGTGAATACTGTGATGAAGAGTTTTTGAAGGGAGAAACTATATTAAAAGTATACTAACCGTGTGTTCTAAATAGAGTATGTATCATTCATATGTAATTTTATCACCATCAATTGAACATCTATGGACCCTTCTAAGACAAAAGTAATCAAATGGTATCCCATACCCACATCATTAGAAAGGATCCCCATCATTCGTGGTCTAGCAGGGTATCGAAGAACATGTTTGTATACCTTTTTGTTATATTCAAACCCAATTACCAAGATGACATGGAAGGTACTGAATTTTTTCTATAATCTAGAGTCTGACAAAGGCATTAAAAAGCTTAAAAAGAGTCTTATCACTGTGATAGTACTCACAGATAAAACAAGGGCAACACTATTTATGGTTTACAATGATTATTAAATGAATGGTTTAGGATATGTACTGATGCAAAATGATAATGTGATAGCCTCTTCTTCATGTAGATGAAAATTCATGGGAAAAATTGTCCTACTCATGATATGGAGTTAGTATATGTGATCATTGCATATATAATATGGAGGCTTTATCTCTCTGGGGAGAAGTGTGAGATATATATTGATCATAAGAGTGTAAAATAAATATTCACAAAAATTGAGATTGTTATTCACTAGAGAATATGGTTAGAGCTCATATAATATTATGAATTCTCAATCCACTACCATCTTGGTAGGGGAAATAAGGTGGTGAATTATCTATGTATAAATGATCCTACATCTTTGTTAGTTATGAAAATTGAGAAGGATCGAATATTCTTATAAGTAAAATGGTTGGACATGGGAATCCATAAGGTAGGAACATCATTAGGACATTCTTAAATTATTTCTCAAATGTGCCATGTGAATAAAATAAACGATGCTCAAATACATGATGTGGAAATTCAGAAAGGATGCAGGTGATTTGAAATGGAGAAATCTCTGAGTTCAAGATCAGTGAGGATGGAGTTATATGATTTGGGTCATAATTATGTGTACCATCCAATCCAAAGATAGAGAAAGAGATTCTGAATGATGCGAATTGATCAAATTTATCTATTTACCAAAGGAGACGTAAGATGAAATGAGTTATCTTGGAGAACTTTTTGAGGGAAAATATGAAAAAGGTTATTGTTAAATATACATCAAATTGCATGATATGATAGAAAATGAAATATGAAAAGATTAAATTATAAAGGGATAAAAAAATCATTAACCATACAGACATGAAAATTTGAAAACATCACTATGGACTTTGTCATTTTACTTATATAGACATCTAGAGCAAACAATGATATATGGATTATTGTGGATCATCTTACAAAAAAATCTCATTTTATCATAATTTGATAGGACTTCTAACTAGATCAACTTGAACATATACACATCAATGATGTGGTAAGGATACTTGGAGTTCCACTATCTATTTTATCTAATCGTGATCCAATATTCACATCCATGTTTGGTAAAATTCATTAATATGAACTAAGCACTAAGATGAACTACATTATGGTCTATCATCCTCAAACTAAAGGACAATTTGGGTAGACTATTAGTACAATTCAAATACATGTTGAGAGAATGTTCCATGGACTTAAAAGGAGGAAGAGCCAATATCTTTCACTAGTCGAATTGTTCTACAACAATAGATTCCACTTGAGCATCTAATAGGATCCATATGAAACCCATTATAGGAAAAGGTGCAGAACACCTAAATGTTGGGATGATGATAGTGAACATAATCTATTGGGGCCTTCTATTATTGATGAAATAGAATATAAGCTGAAAATCATTTAGTATCACATCAAGGTAGCCTAAACTTGACAAAAGAGAAATACTAAAAATCCTCAACGGGGCCAGAATTTATGTTTGGAGTTATTGTATTCCACCTCATATCTCTAAAGAGGAGTATCATGAAATTCAGAAATAAAGATATTCGAAGACCCAAGTACATCGAACAATTCAATATTCTTGATCATTTTTGAGATTTGGCCTATATAATATCACTTCCAACAATGTTGTCTAATGTACACGATGTATTCCACATATCCCTCTTAAGAATGTACTTACCATATCTTTCACATGTAAAGGCTTCAGAGGTGGTACAGTAGGAGAATATTCTTTCGTATGAAGAATATCCAGTTATGATCATAGATCATAGAGATAATCTCTTGCACAATGAGACCTTGTCAAATTAAAATGGATGAACTATAATTACGAAGAAAAAATATGGGAGCCATAGGATGTTATGAAGAAAAATTACCCACATCTGTTTTCACCTTTGTATGTAAAACGAAATTTCAATTGTGAAATTTTAGAAGGGGGAAAGAACGTAATGTACAAAAGATGTATCAGTGAAAACTCCATTCATATAATTATTTCACATGTTATAAACACATAATATAACTCAATTTAATATTTAAAAATGATGAATTAACAAAAAAAATCATTTGTAGGAGTTAAGGAACCTATACCGAAAAAATAGTAACATGACATTTGGAATTGTAATGTGACCCTTATAAACAATAAACCAGCCAATTGAATATTATCCTCACCAATGAAAGTACAAATAAAATTTATCTATCATATAAGTGACAATATTATGTATTTATATTATAGTATAAGTAAATAAATATTTTAAAACATACTAAATATGTGTCGATATTTTTCTAAGTCATAAATATTTGAATATATTTTTTTAATTAATATAGTAAATTTAAAGAATTTTGTTTCATTATTTTTATTCAAAAACTAATATTTTCATTTATTATGATTATGAGATAATTCATTGAGTCATAAATTTATTATAAAAAGTGTAAGAAAAGGAGTATCAATTTTATAATATGAATTTTTTACCAAAATTATTATTCAATTAAAAATTATATTTTGCATATTTAGAAATTTATTTTCCTAAAATAGAGTCCATTTTTGAATTATAAACATTAAAAAATGTTTAGGGTTAATTTTTCGTATTTTTCTAAAGTACATGAATTTTTAGTGAATAGTAAAATATGGTATTTTACGATATATAAAAAATTTAAGTTAAATACACTATTCACTGAGTCATATATGTTGTAAGAAAAATTAGTTCAAAATCATATTATCTAATTATTATATTTAGTTCCCAGAATAAATATTTTTTCTTTTCTTGAGAAAAATAATAAAATATTTAGTAAAATAATGATAAAACACCCCTCAACACCACTATAAATACCACTCATCACCACCTCTTATCATCACAACTCTAAATCCTTGAGCCCTATAAAAATTCAATCCACTACAATTCCAAAACATAGCCCCCAATTTCCAGGATATTTTGGTCTTAAAAAAAGACCAAAATAAATTCCCTATTGAGGATCTCAATAAGAAGGAATCAAGAGGAAAAACTCTCAGCATATTTCTTTCAATTTATTTTCATGTTCATTCTTTGGTTTCTTATTCCCACCCACCCCCACATCATCCAAATGTAATGTAAAATATAGTATCATAGATATTCTATAATATTATCATTGTGATGGAATAACGGTTCATCAAATATCTTATCCACTCTCGTTTACATTAAGAATGAAAATATCATACGTGAGGTGCTTATTTATCACCTTCGTAGATGGCTTGCTTTCATCTTTAAATTAAATCATCAATGAGGGTAATGAAACAATTTTTATTGTTGAAAAACATAATAATATATGTATTAAATATTATTTAATGTCCTTGAATCATTTGGTACACATAATATTAATTTATGAAACAAAATGAGTTTATTGTGATAAAAATGATAAATTAATCTACAAGATTACAATTAATTATTTATCTAATGAATCAGTCTCAAATATAAAATTAAAATAATATTTTAATATTCTATATGTCCACGAATAACATATTATTTCATTTTGGGTCATCTATCCTCATTTTACATGATTTTCCATAAATTTTTACAAGTAAACCGATCATGAAACTCATGGAAATTAACACTCCAAAAGGATGAAATTGAATCTCTTAACCTATAAAACTCCATAAATGAACATTATAAAGTTATAATAAACCATTAAAATGTATAAATGGTTATTTATTGATTGATTGAATATAATTTGATTATTTAGGATATTAAGATCAAGTGTATAATAATTTCGAATATAAGGTATGTGATTCTACCCAAACCTCCATTATTCCATCAGGTTACTCTTTCTCTCATTTACCCCAATGAAATTCAATTTTATTTTTATGAACATCTTATAATTTAATTTTATATTTTCTAAACTCATGTATCAATTTCAATTCTTACTTATTTTTTGTGGATAAAAAAGTTTTTAAATGTTTATTTACTCTATTCTTTCCAATAAGTTTTCCTAATTTAAGTGAACTTCCCAAATTCATACCCAACTTCAAGTGAACTGTATAATTTTTTTAATCCACAATTATTTTTCTAAATTAAATCATTATAATATGAAAATTATTCTGGTCCACTTATGGTTCTATACAAAATATTATTCCTTTTTCTTCTTAATATTTTATTTGTTACTTTATATAAACCGCATTAAAATGTTTTATTCTGATGATTCTTAAATGGAAATTTCATTTTTATTCACTTCAGTTTACAATAACTTATAAATTTATAGGCCTATTATCCCTTATAATTGTACATGTATTATTTAAATCCATTCTTTCATGGAAAATATTTTGATACTCCCTTATTTTATGACTTTTGACATGATTATAACAACCAAATATTACCATGTATAATCCTTATGTTTATGATTGATTGAATATGTATGACTATTTATGTAGAAATATATTCATGAACATTATATGATGGGTTCCCCTAGATAGATCTCCAATTCATTAGGTAATGTTTAGTCTAATGAGACGTTATGTGCAGTGATCTTGGTAGTTAGCCTTGACTTGTGCTTCATGTTCAAAAATATTGTTGCTTAGCCTTGACTCTTTATCCTCTATGGGAAATATGACTTGACTCATTCTAAATTCATGTTTTATGGTGATTTCTCAATATTATTAATCCATGATTATATTATCCCATGTTATGAATCCTTATATTTAATCATGTTTTGTTCCTTATTATATCATTATGTTATACCTTCTAACCCCTTCCATAAGACTTATTTTCGTGTTTATTACCTTACTGGGATTTTTAGATCATACATTTAATCATTTTGTCTTTAGGTTATCCTTTTCATATGAATTTGATAAAATTAATTTATGATCTCAAAATGGATGATAAATAATGAAATATATTATTTAGTCCCATGTTTACTATTTTATTTACCTAGTCCTACCATTCATTAGACTTCATGATCCTTGGCTTCAAATTCAATGTTAAATTATGCATACAGTTATCTAATTATATTTGAAAAAGACACGGGTTTATATAATGAGTAATACATTGATAGATTATTTAAGGATTCCTAAATTTATGTGATTAGTGTAATGGTGAATTTATTTTTCCTATCATCTTCCCCAAATATCATAAACTAGGACCTTATATCTGATTGGAACATGATTGAGTGTAGAGGATCCTAGTAGTTGGATCTTATTAATAGGACTCGTAGTGTCACATTAGTTGGAATTAAGTGTCAGTGTTATGGTTCATATCAGGGATATAGAGGGAGAAGTAACTAGCGTGGTGGTTCATATCTCCCTCCACTAAGATTTAAGTCTATGGTGTGTCACTGTTATGGTATTCATATACATGTTTATTATTAGTATAGATAGGGTAAATTTTAGGGTCTATTTTGGGGGAAGATGAGAAAACAATAATGGAATTGAAATAGTTCAATGTAGTTTACTAGTGGTAGGGGATATGGTCATATGCAAGGTCATAGTGAAGAACCATTATTTCCATAACCAAGTGATAGTTTGTGTTTCACTATCCATTCAGGTAATTTTAAAGGATTGGTGCCTACAAAAAGGGGAAATAGTGTTAGTATGGACGTACATATCCAGAGAATCATGTAAGATCCCAGGGTTGAGGCTCTATCTGGTTACATTCTATTGAGGATCCTCTTATATATCATGATGTAGATCTATTGGTAGTTTAAGGTAATTGTTTATAGACTCCAAATTTTCATATATTTTATTCAATATAGGTGCATCATAATATTTCATATCCTGTTGATTTATGAAGGGATTCAAACAACATTTTTTTTACTTATATGGGATGATGTATATTGATTTTTAGTTAAGAGAAAAGTATGAAAGTATTATGAGGTGTTGGGTGTGCACCATAATAATATATTATTATAGATTCTATTACTATTTATTCATTCTAGAAATTACCAATTTTGATCTTATATTTAAAATTAACATGACGGTTCAAAACAAGTTTTACATCATCTAAAATCAAGTACAATTCTCATTCATATATTCTATATTTAATAGTTTTTCTTATATTAGGGAATGTGATATACAAGAAGGATATGTAAGAACAACCATAATATGTTAAGTGGGATAAATAGAAAATTTTCTAGTGTCATTTTGAATGATAAAGTTACTTATCAGGTGGTATTTACCCCACATTTTACCGATTACATGTTTTCTTTTTAAAGGAAATATCAGGGTTTCCACCCAATAGAGACATTATGTTTACCATTTAACTTATGTCAGTCATGTAACCAATATCCAATATTCCTTAGAAGATGAATACTTTCGATCATTTTATTTTAAAGGATAAACTATTGAACATGGAGTTAATGGGTATATATAGTCATGTAGATCCCCCTAGGTGGTTCAATTTTTTTCGCTATGAATGATAATGGTTCCTTGAGATTGTTGGTGGATTAAAAAAACATGACTACAGTATCTTATAAGCACTAATATCCACCTCGTTGTATAATTTTTCAATTTGTCTAGTTTAGAGTGGATATAGTGTTCTAGAAGATTCTTTTATGATCATCATACCATCAACTGGGGTCAAGGCCCTATAAGAGTTATTATAATACATTTATAAGTATGTGTGTCCATTAAAATTATATCATGACGTCATTATGGTTGATGAATGCACTAAAAAAATTTATATCGCAGTTGAATTGTGGTTTCCATCGATATGTGTATTCATTATGGTGTTGTTTTTGGATGATGTTATTATCTTATCCTAGTTGGGGGTGGATAATTCTAAACAATTAGATATTGTTCAAAGTATACTATGATAGAATCGCCTATATGCTAAAATATCAAAATTTCAATTTTGTATTGATTAGGGGTTTTTCATGGGACACATAATATTTGAGCCTATTATATATGTATTCGGAAATAAGGTAAACATTGTGGTTTCTTTTGATCAGATTGGAATAATTTTGTGACATTCATTTTTATTAGTTTTGTAAGGTAACTACTATAGATGAATATAATAATTCTCTTGATTTGCAGCACATATGAGATTATTAACTAAGAATGAGATGATGTTCCTTAATTAAAATTATTATAGGGAAAATTTTCAAGACATAAAATGGAGTTTTAAGAATACATCAATATTTTTTTTACTTTATATAGTTATTCACTTACATTGTATTTTGATGAATTATGAGTTAGTCTTGGAGTGGTTGTGATAAAGGATTGTCATGTAGTAGATTATGGGTTAAGGAACAAGAAGTTGTTTTAGTGGAACTACCCAATACATGATCTGTATCTAGAAGAATTGTTGTGATCATAGTAATGTGGGTTTCAAAATCTTTTATGACTGTTGTTATCTTTATATATATAGATAATAAGTCTTTATTTTATGTATTCCCAATGTGATATTTAACCCAAAAAAAGTTAATAATTGTTTATTAGGTATATCCTTTCAATTTTTAGGGGTAATATACCTCCGTGAAGTGAAATTTCATCACTGGCATGCACAGTTGAATGAATTATGCTTTTGTGGTGTATTAATTGGGAAGTGAGTGGTTGTTGATAGGACACTTCATATATATGTTTCCAAATATTAATGGGTATTATGATAGAGTGAACCTAGAATTTGTGAGCCTTACCTATTCATGACTAAATAGGTTTAAAATGGTATTGATATAATATTACACATGTATAGTAATTATGGAAGTTATATGTGGTAGATATCCACCACATTATTAGTCTCTAGATGCTCAAAAGATCCCTCAAATACGAGATCATGTTCGAGTTCATATATGCATGTTCAGGGAAATTATGTGGGGCACACATTTCATGAAGTGGGTTTCTCAACTAGGTATTACTATGATTTACCGTCATATTCAAAGAAATTATTGATTGCTCGAGATTATTTATGACATAGAGGGTTTTTTAACATGATAATCTACTTTTGTCTTGGTGATAGCTAAGCACCAATATCCCTCTAGTGTTCTCTAGTCATCACCCATTCTAGAGTAGAAGTTAGATGAGTTACCATTATATTCTTTATGGTATTATCATGGATTACCTAAATAGGTGATGTAGTATGCGTAATTAGGGATTGGTTTACAATGAATTTCTATTTTATAAAAATATGGGAGAACTTTAATATAGAAGATCTAGTAAAGAATTATAATTGGATTATATTTTTTCTTAATGGTTTTCTTTATTGTATCCTTTCATACCAGAATACCTAGTTTACATCAAGATTATATCATAAGATTTAGAATATTCTTGATAAATAGGTATATATGAGAACCACTTATCTTAATAGTATTTAAGGGTAGTTTAAGCATGTTATCTTGATATTAAAAAAAATATAATGAGAGTAATTAATTGATTTTGAGGTATTACTAGATAAATAGTTTTCACTTAACGGGTTTACCTAAAAAACATAACATTATTTTATTTACATGATAAATTTTATCCCTTATATTTTAGGTTGTATGGATCACCTATTTCTGGGTTGTATTTTATATAATCACTATTTATATGGTGGACTTTTATATAACAAATATAATGGCATATATGACTGATAATGAATTAGGTTTTGACATGTTTGGAAAAAAAATATTGTATTTTCATTGATGATATAATCCTCAAGGGTTTGAGGTTGGCGATTGGGTATCCAATTGAGTATATGCAATATTTTGGCATCATCATATTCAAAGGTAAGTAAAACTTCTCCCATGTTCACAAACCCATTTGGTATCTAGGATAAGATTAGTTTAGTGGAATAATGGTTAGCCCTTATTATGCATTTTAGTTATGTGAGCAATGTGTTTCATATATCATATATCTTTTAATATCATCCCAACCCCTCTCATGTGATTTTTTATAAATGTATTACTTGAGTTCAATGCATTGTTTGATGAATATATAGTTCATATAGAATTATAGAGAAAAAAGACATTGTGTATAAATATGATTCCTTTTTTAAAAGTGTAGTGGAAGTATTAGTTTATCCAAGAGAATACATGGGAGTGAGAATCTGATATGTGGGTGTACTAGTTAGAGTTTTTCAGTAAAAATTCATGTTAACCATGAGAATATATGTTGGGTTTGAGATGCTCTATATATGAGAGGATGTAAAAAAACATATATTGTTGAGGTATTAACCCTGTTTAATCATAGTTGAACCATATATATTTTAGATATTTTGGTATGTAAATGTTATTAATAGTTTACTAGGAGTTAATTTTGGAGTTGGCCTCATGATTATATAGAATTTATATATCTTTTTCCTAATAATAATGAAGCACATGCGTTTAATCATGAAGGGAATCTCAAGTGGAAAACTATTTGATGTATTTTTCAAATTTTGGGTGTAAGAAGGGGCTATTATTGATTAATTTTATGAGGATAGTCAAGCACCACACTATAGAGAAGGGCTTTATGGTGTGGTGAGGGATTCACAATGATTATTTCATTAGGAATAACTTAACATTTTATAGTTGTTTAATGATCATTAAACAATGGTAATGGGATGCACCAAGATGAGGATACAATTGATTAAATTTTTGTGTCTCATAATGATAACCCTGTGTAACAACATAGGTTTACAGTTCATGGATTGGTTCACGTATGATTAAAAATCATACCTGGATCTATAGCCATACTGTGAGTTCCTTGATCTATATCATAAAGGATTGTCTAACTATCAGGTGTCTGAGAACAATTTGTGGGGGATGGATTATATGAGTAAGTCTTGCAGCAGAGGCTATGTTGTGAATGGGGAGGTGATGTTTTGAATACCTCTGATCATGTTTTATTTGTTTTTTCAAGAGGTAGAGTGTCGTGTCGTTGTAGGTAGGGCCATACTAAGAGAGTTCAATAATGGGATATTGTTCCATAAAAATTATATTCATTCCATAACACGGGAAATAAATGTTTTTTTAATAATTAAATTTTGTGGTTAAAATATTTAAAATATATTAATAGGGCTTCCCTATTTCTATCCACTATTATATGATGCCTTATCCTTTTCTCTCTCGTCCTCATTTATTATCATCTAAGTGGACATCACTTTTTTTAATCTTAAATTGAATTGATGTATATAACAAGAGGCCACCTACAATTAGTTCATCCTTTATCCTATTATATTTTTCTCTCACACTTATTATTTCACTATCTTTTCCAATTAAGCCTTAATTTTGTAGATGCTACTATATTCTTCTATTGAAACCATTTGATCTCAAATCAGTGGGGAATATTAATGATATGGGATCAAATAATCATAAATGAGGTGGTTATTAAGATATCCCTAAGGTATAACCTCTTTTTTATATGTGTGGATTTGTGGTCTCAATGGCCTATAGTGCACTTGACCTAAAATTAAATTATATGGTTCCTTTATTATTATAATATGAATAAACTTTTAGGTCTATAAGATGTTCTTTTATGATTTTAAAACCTATTTTTAGCCACCATGTGAGGTGGTTATTAATCTTAATTAAGAGGAAAATGTACATGGGAACTTAAATGGGTTACCTTAGTGATATTCATGACCAAGTAAACTAAATATATATTACATGGAATGATTACATTGATTGAGAAAATGTTCTAAGTGTTTTAGAGAATATTGGTATCCATTGTTCATTATAGATTTTCCATCTAGGTTGGGTAGGTGAAAAAAACTTGAAAAGTATCCTATACATTCATGTAATTATTTTTTAATGATAGTAAAGTATAAAAGGAATATTACTTATATATGTTTAAGTTGTGAAATGTAATTTTTATATACTATTTCATCTAATTAATAATTTACCTATGTTTATTATTCAGGAAGATAAAGATCATGCATGATGAATCAGAATTGAGGTTAGGGAAACTATCTCAATCTCCTTCCACTGAGAAATATTTGGATGTTATACACTAACCTTATTTTTAAGGTGTATAAACAACCCCTATGATATTTAATTACAATAAAATGTTTTCAAAAATAAATTTATTTTTTCATTATATATAGAGTGTTCGACTTTCTTCAAAAATGAAAAAAACTTCTTTTTAACTTTATACAGCAACAATGACTTTTCTTCCACCATTACTGTTATTTTACATTTGGATTCCACCACAAGACTTAATTTTCATAAAATAAAAGAATCCTTTATTCCATTTTTTGGTATTTTGTTATTGAAAATGTTTTTGCAAATTTATTTTTTACTTCAATACATTTAAATGTTTTCTGCTGATTTCAAATGATATTTTTTGAGTGAAATTATGAATATAGAAATATTTTATGTGTTATTGTTTTATAATGTTACTTTCCATTTAACATGTGGTCACATGAAATATCAAGTTTGGGTGGTTCCATGATAAACAAATCATGTTTGGTAACATTATAACCTCTAATGCATTGGTTATGGATATTGACCATATGGTTATTCAATTTAGTATGTTTGACAAGTGTCGAATTCGACCACATGGATATTCAATTTAAGTATTATTATGTCCCACATTACATTATTGTGTTATAGATTCATGTAATGGATTTTATGGTTATAATATTATTAAAAAGGGTAAGAAGTGATATTTTATTAAAGATGTTATTTACTACTTATTAAAGGTGAAAAGAATTACATTATGGTAGATTATTCATGATTTACATGTTTTCACAAGAATAACTTTTTTTATTCTTTTATTATCCCTTAATGAGCTTTTAATGCTTATCCAATGTTTTAAAATTATTTTACTGGGAATTGAGGGAGAATATAGGAAAGGATGGGATCACGGGAAATTTTTTGATGATTGAACATGAAAAGAAACAATGATTAATTTTAAATTTTTTTTGTTTTATGAAAATAATGGATATTATATATAAGGTTATACATTGTAATATTTTAGTTGTTATGTATTAATTATAGGCCAATTATCTATCACTCATAACCTAAAAAGATCCTCAATGTGAAGAAAATTAAAATTCATTATTTTCATATAAACCAATAAGGGTGTGGAATCTAATACATTC
The DNA here is from genome assembly GCA_963277665.1 of Viscum album. Taxonomy (NCBI): domain Eukaryota; kingdom Viridiplantae; phylum Streptophyta; class Magnoliopsida; order Santalales; family Viscaceae; genus Viscum; species Viscum album. Next base: position 2,130,042,245 of record OY728161.1, on the reverse strand, counting down.
TTATGTTATGACCTCTATCAATTATATAATAAACCTACAGAATTTAAAAATACATCTACAGATCTATACTAGGGTGAAACAAATCATAAAATATTTCGGCTATGAATTATTACAAGTATTAAGAATATAATTTTTTTTTCATATAATAAAAATATAAATATTCTTTATGTTTTGAAAAACAATTATTGCTATAGGATATTATTCGATGATTTTTTAGAATTGGTAGTTATAATCTGTTGTAAAATACAAATTTACGAAACCATGTTGAGATAAAAATTAATCCTAATATCTGACATTACAAAAGTTCAAACATTAGAGTTTATCACTGTGTGGGGATATTTTTTATGTAAACACTAATATGGTACTCGATGAGTTAGTGGGGACAATACATATGTTTTATAGAATAATTTTCTATTGTGATTTATCCAAATAGATAATATTCATTCAAATAATTTATCAAGAAGTATAATTATTAGACTATCCTTAATTCTCAATAGTTTAGTCAATTATCTTATGGAATTATGGATTATTTTTCAGGTAGTGGGTGTCCTTTCTCAGAAACTAATCTAAAGTGTAGTGGTTAATCATAGAAGAGTAATTTTATAACTCTATGAAATTTTTAGGTGGTGAGTTAAGAAACAATAGTTTTAATGAAATTGATCTAATGAAAATTTTAAATTATTTTTTATGAATATTTTCTAAAATATGATTTAAAATGGAATATCTTTCAATACATGATTGTATTAGAATTTTGAAGTCTTATTAATAATGTTAATATTATTTATTATATAATTTTATTAATATAAAAAATATTGATTCTTATAAAATAAATTATATTTAGGGTACTATAGAATTTTAATGTTGAGGATAAACAATGATAATATAGCATATTATGATATTGATATTAATTCAGATGTCTTCGATTGCATTGATTCATTTGGAGTGATTATTTTGGGAATATTGTTATTGAGTGTTTTTGAAAATTGTATAATATCGTTAAAGACTATAATTTTTGTTAATAGATAATAGTGTGATTAATAATTTAATAATTCTAATAGAAGGGTTGAAGATGTTTATGGTAGAAAAAAATTTATATTTTCGAAACATGTATGTTAATATTGTTATAGTCAAAAATATTATTACATTATTAATGGTTAAATATTACTATGTTATTGATTATTTGTAATTGATAATTAATATTAAATGATTCACAATAAATATGATTAAATATTTGTAAAAATGTAAAAATTACTTAAATATTTGACAAGTGAAATAAATTGTTATATGCCGAGTGACTAATTTGGGAATCTTTGTTTGTTAAAGATTTTTGTTAATGGAGAAATTATATTTTTAAATAAAATATTTATAAAGAACTTAATGGGTATTTATATATAAATATAAATTTTTTATAATAATTTCTCATGAAATTATTAATTAATAATTTTTATTAATATCCCATCATGTATTATTATTTTTATATGTTAAAATATATTGAAATAATTATAATTATGTAATTAAAAATATTAATTTTAATGGTTTTAAAAATATTTATATTTTTTAGGGATTATAATTTAAAATAATTCTTATAAAAATACTATTTGATATGATAATTCAAAAGACATGATATTTAGAATTCAAAAAATCAAGAAGGAAAAATAATTGTTATGAACATTATATTATGAGATATAAATATTTTTTTGAATCATGCAAGTATGTGATTTTCATATTGATTTTTTTGTGGAAAATTTAAAATGATTGAAAAAATTTGATCAAAATTTTTTTTACTTAAGATTATTAATTATTTAATTTTTATGATCATGAAAAATATTATTTTCACTACTGTGCTGAAATGGTTGTGGGAGATTTCATAATTAAATTGAGATTTGAAATTTAATTTTATGAATTATGTTTAACAAAAGTATAATTTTTCATAATATTAATTACATTTTAATTTTTGAAATTAATTGATTTAAATATTCATTGATTTTTTTAAATGTTTTAAGGAAAACAATTTTTTTGTTTTGTATTAAAATATTATAACGTAAATGAATTCAACCATTAATATTTTTGTTGAAATTAATTTTTTTTCATTATATTTATGGATAGAAATTGTTTATAATATTCTAATTAATATGGAATAAAATTTGTGGGAATACAATATATATATATATATATTTAAATGTTAATATTATTCTATTTAATATTAACTTTTTCAAATTAGTGCATTCGGTATTTTGATAATGTTTCGTTTTTAAAGTGAGATGATTTAATTGAATATTGAATAAGGAGAGGGAATAATATGCTAAATTTCATGAATGAAATGATTATAGTAAATAAATTGTGTTTTGGTTATGTAATATATTTATGAATTGTTGATTTAATTATTTTGAAGAAATATTGAGTTACTAAAAATGTTGTGTTTTTTTATTAATATGAGGGAGGCTTTAATGATTTATTTATATAAAAAAATTATTTTCATAGATTAGTTTATTTAATATAACAAGATTTTGATAAATAAAATATTTTATGAATTCTTTTAAAAATGATTTAAAATAAATAGAATGGAAAAATTTTATTTTTATGAAACATATTATAAGTAGGTCTATTAGTTTGGAATTTTTTTAAAATGTTTTCTTAATTTTATAGATGTGGTACATATATTAAGTAATTCATAAAAAAATTTGTATCATTTAATGGAAATATGTTCTTGAATTTAAAAACTTCCAAAGATAATTTTCTAATTCAAATATTGTTATTAAATAATATTTTAGTCTTATGGTGGTATTTTTATAATAAATTAATTGGATTAATTTTTATTGGTTATCATAATTTTTTGCAAAAAATTGTATTAAAAAATATGTATACTTACTATTGGATTTTATTGACTTTAATTTATACATAATTCATTATTTTTTACATAATTTTATTAGATAAAAAAATTTCATGATATAAGTAAACTATCTATACACAATTTGGAATATTTCTAATAAGTCATCAATTGATTGAATAATGTATTTTAAATTATATAATTTTTATATTAAATATTTTTTTTCAATGAAGAAGTGATTTTATTTTATATTTTTTGGATTTAATTTTATCATGTGGACTAAATTTATGAATTAAATTATGTATCTTGTTAAAAATTAAATATCCTGAAAAAATTAAAATATTTAACATATTAAAATATTTCTTGATGTTACAATCATAATGTCCCACAAAAAACCCATAGAGGGATTGGTGGTGGGGATGAAATATGGTGTGAATTTTTTTTTTCTTCTACAAGCATTGCGTCCTTATCATGTGATGAAAAGAATACTATAAACTTTTCCATTTCAAGAACAAAACCATAATTATTAAAGAGAGAAAATAAATGTAGCGACATTGATATTTTCCCTTTGTTCACCACTAAGGGATAAACCCATGGTGCATACGTTTAAAATGTGTTGATGTAGTAAAATCACTATCCAATTTTGTGATCAGAATGTTTATAAGGGTGTATTATTGTTCTTCATGTCAGTCTCTCCAATTATCTAGGTTGTCACAACATTGAGAGAATTCTTAAAAAAATTTGAAACACGAGTCACAGATATGATTATCATAAGAAATTATAAACAAAATCATCATGGGTATTTTAAAAGTGTTGAAATATACTTATTGAAATAGGAATATTTAATATAACATTTTATAATGATAACTTTTTTCTCTTGGTTCCTAAATATATAGATTCAAATTTGTATGTTATGGGCATTCCCATTTAACTCTCTCTTCAATCTTCAAGAAAATTGTCAATACAATCAATTTTTGATTTATATGTGTCATATTTTTATTATCCATAAAAAATATCAACTATTTTCATTATAAAACTACAAATTAATTAAATAATAACTCCAATTTTTAAAGGATATTAAATCATTAAAATAATCTAGAAATCACTACTTCATAACATGATACTCACCAACATGGTAGGATGACATTCAATTTAAAACGGTTTCAAATAATGATAATAATATAATGTTTCAAAATTCCTTGTTATTGTGATTTCTTTTAAACCATATCCTAGAAGAGATACAATATATCGTTATAGATCCATGTCACTATAGTACAATATTAATCAATAAGGAAAAATAATCTTATTTTTGTGTGATCTGAGTTCATCCAACAAATTAAAAAGAGGAAATTAGTCAAGGGTTAAATGGTGAAGAATGATTCATAAATCTCATTATCCATTACAATGATACACTACAACATGATAATCGATGTTGTGGAATGAATACCATGATATTTCTATGAAATTCAACATATATTCCATATTGTAACATGTTGACGGTGAATATTATCTGATTATAATGAAATCTAAACCATTCCAACCTTACATATTGATCCATATTTCAATTTATCCTTACAAAAAACCCTTCAAAATGTGGCTATGAAATATAAACCATTATTTTTTATTACATAATAAAACTGGAAAAATATCCAAAATTCAAAAGACAATAAAAAAAATTTATACTACGAAATATACCTCACATTATAGTATTATATAAAAAACAATAAAGAACTTATTCTAAATTAATTATTGATCTCTAATAATGATTAAATTTTTACTAATTAATATATATATATATATATATAATGGTATTAATGCATTCTTATTTTTTAAAATATATTTGTAATTATTATCTTTATATTGTTTTATTTTCATTAATAAATTTAAGGGTTACAGATCTGGATCTTTTGGGTATATGAAATCCAAGTACAATGTTTAAATTATATATGATGAAAATAATTGGAAAACTAAAACATCATTATATATATATATATGAGGTGAGATTGATGTATAATAAGAGAGATAAATTGACATATCCATAAATAAATTAATTCCTTAAATCTTCATCCTTCAGAAACTAAATTTTAAATATTTTACATCCCACAACTCTAATGATAATCTATCACTCCAAGATACTATTATTTATTCTCCTAAGGTATCATAGATTTCCTTATCTTTTATTCAAAAATCTAATTCAAAAGAATAATCTACCTTTTAGATGATAATTATTCTCCACTACACTTATTTATCTCTAAGGTGTCTCTCCTTTTGATGTGTATAATGTGAAATCCTTAGTTATCCATGATTCACTGATTTTTTGATTTAACCTCATTAATAGTAAATCCAAATTAGTTTTCATCTTGATGGTAAGGGGTTTATAAGGCCTAGTTGGGGGTGCGAGGTGTCTAATAGAATATATAAACATTTAGAACAATAATTTTACACATATAAAAAGTCTATGTATTAAACAACAGTTTATTCAGATTTAAAAAAAATATAGAAACCATTTAAATTATTTTTCAGTCAAGTTCACAATAGGCCACTAAGACTACACATCTACAAATATAAAAATGAGGTCATACGTTAGGGATATCTTAATATCCACCAACCTCTTGATTATTTAATCTCTTATCATTGAGAATCCCCACTAATTTGAGATCAAATGGTTGAAAGTGAAGAACCTTGTAACATATAAAAAAATAGGGCTTGATTGGAAAATTTGGTGAAATTATAAATGTGGGAGGAATATTTCATACAATAAATTGTTTCATAATTATTGGATGTATCATGTGATAGAGATGACTTCAATTTAAGTTCAATAAAAAGAGATCACTACATAGATGAGAAGAAATTAGGGGGATAAGGAAATGGATGAGGCATCCGATAACTACAGAGACAAACGAGGAAACCATATTCATATCATTTAAATATTATAGAAGTATAATTTAATTAATTAAAATAAATATCTAGTTCAAATTTTGTGGAAGGAATATACTTTTAATGGAATAATAACCATATATTTAACTCTCACAGTATATCCCTTCCTATCTTGACATGACTCCCAAGCTCTTGACAGAATAAAAAATATGGTCCTAGGTCATCAAAACATGGACTCTCCATTTATAATATAACTTCTTATATTGTCCATAATCCTATTATTAATCCACTATAAATTGTTCTCAAAAACCTACCACTTAGAAAATCCTTCACAATATATCCAAGAGAGATCATAATATGACTATAGTTCTATGTATAATTATTAATCCTACAAGAACATATCCATGAAAAATATACCAAGGTTAATTCAATGTTTATCATGATGAGACACAAAAATATAATATTATATATCATCATCCCAGTGAATCCCTTTAATAATATTTCATGATCCTTAATCAACTACACAATTTTCTATTATTACAAAAAAAATTAATCCGTATGAAACCCTAACCACACAATAAATCTATTCATTGTGGTGTGGTTCTTGACTATGCTTAAAAATTTAATCAAATGTAACCCCTTTTACCCCACTAAATGGACCAACACATCAATATTTCATCCCCTTGATTTTTCTTTCATGACACTACCTAAGTGTTTCTTCATGATTAATAAATATCTTTATAAATTCAATATAAAACTGATAACAACTCCCAAAAATAACTCCAATGAATCTATTAATAACATTTACCCCCCCCCCCCAAATCACTAAAATACAAATGGATCATCAATGGTTAAATTGGGTTATTACCAAAAAATTAATGGAGTGTTAAATTCTCCCTTCTATAAAGCTTCACATCCCTGATATGTGTTATCAAGTTTACTGAGACATTTCAATTAAAAACTATGACCACTACACCACCATATCTGAATCCCACTCCCATGGACCCTCATGGGTACACTATTAATTCCAGTACAGTTGTAATGAAGGAAAAAAATTACATCACAAAGACATTCTTCTACATCTTCCTATAAGAACTGGATACTCATCAATAAATGCATCGGCCTCAAGATTTATGATTAGGGAAAATCAAATGAGAGGGCTCGGGGTGATATTACGAGAGCTATGATATATGAAACAAATTGTTTAGATAATGAAAAGACTAAATAATAGGTCACTATGATTCCACTAAATAAATCCTCTTTATTATCTCAAATGGCCTTGTGAACTTGGGTGATAATATTACTTTGCAATAAATATGATGATTCCAAAATCATAGAGAAGCCCAAAGGGATACCCGATCACTAACCTAACCCCCCTGAGGACAACATCAACAATAAAAATATAATATTTTAATTTTATAACTTGTCGAATTGTGATTCCATTTTTTAGAAGTGGCATGTATGGAAGTCAACAGCATGGTTATTCCATTTACATAATTATGTCATAAGTTTTCGTTATTGATTATATACGATTTCTAGGGGAATTAGATTGATAATATTATTTCAAAAAGGGTAAAAATTCTGATTTTTTATTGATATTTCCTACTACTTATAAAAGATGAAAGTTATTTATTTAGGATATAGTATTCATGGTTTACATGTTTACCCAAGACTAATAGTATTCATTATTTGATTATCCATTAAAAACATTTACTCTAATTGAATTTTTTAAAAATAATTTTCATCGTATTTATGTAATGTTATAGAAAAGGATTGCATCAATGGAAAAATTTTGATGATTGAACATATAAATAAACCATTTTTCATTTTTAATCTTTTTGTTTTAAAATAAAAATAGATTGTGAGTACAAGTGTTGACGTTGTTATATTTCAGTTTTTATGTTTGAATTGTGGAAAAATTATTTACTAATCTAAACCTTATAATTTCTTCAATATGAAGAAAATTAATATTCTTGACATAACTCGGGATTTTGAAATATTAATGGTTTGTTTGTTATTGTGGGAATTAGAGGTCAGTATAGATATCTTTAGAGGATATGGTGATATTAATATCTTACCTTTCAAATATATTATATTATTATCAAGTTAAAATGATATAACATTTGAATCATATCATGTTTCATCATCTGAAGTATGTCTGTTTTGAATGGTTTTTCATAAAAAAACAAGGAATTAGTAATGGGATGGAAATGGGAAGATACAATCCTTATGAATCAATATCCCCAAATGGTTAAAATTTGAAATGAGTAGTTTGTTATAGTTATGGTTCAATTGTCTCAAGTGATAAATGGGGGTTGTGAATATGAAAAAGATAAAAATAATCTACCATAGCATAAAATGATTATTTTGGACCATTTTATGGGAAAACATCACCCATTATTCAGATGAACGACTTAACTCATGATAGCTGAATGATGGATTAAAGCCCATGAAAATCTATTTGGCATCATGGGGTTTTCATAACATGAAATGGAATGTGTTTAAATTTTATCATTTTGATGGTGAAAATGATTGGTGGTGGTCAATGGTTAAAAATAATAGAGTATTTGATGATATTGATGCTATAGAATATGATAAATTTAAGAAAATATTCCTTGAGAATTTCCTAAGGTTGTTCAACATATGATGGAATAACAATTCATGGAATTAAGACTAAAAGAGTAATATTCAATGTTTTAATATGAAGAAAAATACACCCATTTGGATGTTTATGTTCTATATTTTACTTGGGATCTTGATAGTAAGATAAATGAGTTTTAATTAGGATTGAAGCATAGATATCAAAGGGAATTGGCTTCTCTTGATTTTGAAATATGTGGTAAATTTGTTGTGTGTGCTAATAAAGTAGAAATAGAGTTTCGTGATGATCATGTTCCCTATGAGAACATGAAAAAAATTATATTTAGTTAGCAGGAAATGATTAATATATCATCAAATAATTTCGGTGGTATGAAAAATAAATTTCTATAATGTGAGAAGTGTGGTAAAAAGAATACTGTAAAATGTCGTTCAATGCCTAAGAAGTGCTTCTTGTGTGGTTTGTTTGGTCATATTTAGGGTTCCAACAATGAATATGCTCATGAAAGAAATAAAAATCTACTAGTAAAATGTTTTAGTTATGATGAGTTAGGTAATTATGCCAATGTGTGTCCAATATTAATTTACAAGGGTGGAAACCAGCAACATCGATATCAAATGGGGATGAAAAAATTAGTTATACTATTTTTGATGATATGGGAAAATCATATGAAGTGTTGATAAGTATGTAATGTATTTTTTTTACCAAATTACAATACTATATTTGACTCTTGATCATCACATTATTTCATTTTTGATATCTTTTCATGTAAAATAGAAATATTTCCTCATTAATGTGATACAAAAATTTTGGTAGAAAATACAGGTGGATGTTTTAAAGAAACCAATATTTATAGAAAACGTCCTATTATCTTTTGGGGGATGTTATTTCCTACACATCATGTCAAAAATTCCATATTGAAGTCTGATATCATTTTGGGTAAGAATTGTCTTTCATTTTATAATGCTAAAATATATTAGAATGGAAAAAAGTATTATTCAATAATTTAAACTTTTTATACCATACCCAGAAGCTGAGATATTGATTAAAGATTTAATTTAATTTTATATATATAATATTATTGAAAAAGTAAGAATTTTTAATTAGAGAAATCCCAGTATGTAATAATTTTATAGATGTTTTCTAGATGAATTTTATAGTGTTGATCATGATAGAAAAGTAATTTTTTTTATTGATTTAGTTACTGATGCTAAGAATATTTTGAGACCCCTTACCAAATACATCATGTAGAACTGGTGGAATTGAAAAATTAGTTTCAAAAATTTCATGATAAAGGCTTCATTGGACCTATAACATTACAATGGGGTTCTCCAGTTTTATTTTTGAAAAAAAAATGTTTCAGTGATACTATTTATTGACTATAGAGCCTTGAATATAATACCTATTAAGGCTAAATTTCTTATACCTGACATCAATTATTTGTCTTATCATCTTCAGGAAGATCATTATTTTTAGAAGCTTTATTTGAGGTCCAGGTACCCTTAGCAAAATGTGTTGGAGGATGACATTTAAAAGATAAAATTACAAATGAGGTCAAGTAATTATGAGCTTTCAGTTATTCAATTTGGGTTATCTAATACACATTCTATATTTTGGAATATTATGAATGGAGACTTTAATTAGTTTTTAGATCATTATTTGGTTGTGTATAAGGATGGAATTTTTCTATATTATAAAATTCATGAGGAACATGAAAGGAAGATATGGATTATTTTGAAAACCATAATAAAAAATAAAATTTATGTAATGTTTTATTAGAGTGAGTTTTAGTTTCAAAAAATTACATTCCTTGTAAATATTGATTCTAAAAATGGTATAATTACTGACCATTATAAATAAATTGTTAAAGAGTTTCCAATACCTACCAATATCATAAAGATTTTTTGTTTTCTTGGATTTTTGGGTTATTATTGATGGATTGTTGAAAACACTACTCATCTATTTTTTCCACTAACTAATTTAAAATGTACGAATACTTAGCTCATCTGTAAAAAATAATGTGACGATTGATTTCAAAAATAAAAATAAAATTGGGAAATTTTATTTTTTGGGCCTACCTTCTAGAAATGGAGAATTTTATATCTACAACGATGCTTCATTAAAATGACATTTTTTTCATAATACATAATGATAACATAATTTCTTATGATTCACGTCAGTTGAAACCCCTAGAGTTAAATTACCATATACATGAATTGGAATTAGTTTCTATTGTTTTTGTCATCAAAAATTTTGAAGTATAATTTGTATGGAATAATGTTTGAAATATATACTGATTGAAAAACATTGAAGTATATATTCGCACAGAAATAATTGAACATGATAAAGAAGAGATAGATTGAACTAATCAAGGACTATGATTTCACTATTCATTTCAATCATGGAAATGAAAATAAAGTGGTTAATGATTTTATTGTAAAACATAAATCTATATTAACCATGTTATGCTTGGAACATTACCCTTTGGTTAATGATTGGATAAACGTTTTCTTGGAAGTTGTTGGTGTAAGAAATTCCACTTTTATCCAATGTTAGTGTAATAATCTCTATCATGAAGAATTAAAAAACCACATACGAAATTCCAGGATTGGTAGAAAAATATATAATTTGTTAAAAAGGTAGGTTTTATGAATTTTACTGTGATACAGATTGTGTTTTGTGGATTAGGAAGAAATTATGTGATCTTTGTTATTCAAATTTGAAGAAAGAGTTGTTATTTAATGCTCATAGTTCCCAAATTTCATTCCATAAATGAAACACAATGATGTATAAAGACCTTCTGGAGTATTGCTAGTGGGATGGAATAAAAAGAGATATTGCTAACATTTAGTTGAAGTTTTCGACTTGTCACAATGTTAAAAAAGAATGATTATTTTTGAAGGGGAACATTTCGACTTTACCAAGGCCAGAGTGGAAATGAGAAAATATATCCATGGATTTCTCTAGGGGATTACCATATAATTCATGAGAAAATAATGTGAATTGGGTTATTTTGATTGACTAACTAAATAATTACACTTTAATCTAATTCATGATACATTTTCTTAATAACTAATTTCTCGATTTTATGTTAAATAAATAATCACGTTATATGGATTTTCTTTCTCATTGTATCTAATTATAATACCAGGTTCACATCAAAATTTTGGAAATGCCTTTAGGCATCATCGGGTGATAAGTTAAATTTCAGTACAGCTTTTCATCCTCAATCAGATGGTCAGTTAGAATGAACAATTCAGACATCAGAGGATATTCTATATGCTTGTTCAATAGATTTCCAAGAAAGATGGAATCCACATATTTCTTTGGTTAATTTTTCTTATAATAATATTGTTTTATTCCAATATAAATATGGCACGATTTGAGGAGGTATCTTGAAAGTGGTATTGGAAAACAACTATTCAGTGTGATGATATAGAAAAGAATTCAATGGGACTAGAGTTTCTAGAAGAGATGGTAGATATGTTTCATTTATGTAGAGAAATTAGAGGATATATTAGATCATCTAGAAATGTTGAATGGATATCTAGAGGAAGTGTCATTATTTTGATGTAGGTGATCATATATTTCTCAATGTTTCACCCTAGAAAAGTGTGATGTGTTTTGGTAATAAATGGATGATGGTTCCAAGGTTCATTAGACCCCATGAAATCATAGATATAGTGAAATTGTTTGTCCAGTGAGTGGCTTTACCTTTGTTTTTATCCTAAATACCCAATTTATTCATGTTTCGATGTGAAGAATATATATTTTGTATGAATCTCATATTTTGAGACCTAAAGTAGTTCCACTCGAAGATAATATATCATATGAGGAACAACCAATTCTGATTCTTGACACACAGAGATAAAGTGTATGGAAATAAGGTGAATAGTCATGTTATGGTCTAATGGATAACCCATATATATGAATATTAATCATGGAAATATAAAAATACAATGAGGTAAAAATACACCCACTTATTTAATATGTGAATAAAATTACAAGGGCTCAATATATAAAAGTGGGGATGGATGTAACATCCCAAGAAATTTTAGAATAATACATTTTCATATTAATTTATATTTGTGAACTACATTGTAATTTTACCTGTAAGGGTATGGTATGTCTGATATTTTAACCAACATGTAACAATGAGTTTCTCTAAAATATTATATTGCTCACAAGACTGACATATACCAAAAACATTAATATGTTATTAATATTATTATTTTAAGTAATAGTTATCCCAAAGCTATTGTATTGGATAAATTGAATAGAACTACTTATATTATGTTTAGACGTGTTTATTAAATGTTTTTACATTAGTAAAAATAATTTTATTTCCTTAAAATAACAATAAATCCAATTTTAAGCATAAAAATCTCTAATATTTTTTTAAACATATTTTTACTTTCTTTTTATAGAGAACTCATTTAGGATGTTACTTCTGGCTCTTTTATAATTTTATTTGATAAATTAAACATTGTTTTTAATGAAAAATATCAATATTTATTTTGAATTAATATATTGTAGAATTCTAAGAACATTAATATTTTGATGAATATTTAATTATACTAGATATTTATCCAGAACATCCCAAAAAAGTTATATATATATATATACTGGCAAAAAGGAAAAAACCTCTTTATATATCAACTCAACTAGTTTAACTAAGAAAATAATAAAATCAATTATTCAAAAATTGAATATTTTCAAGTATAATATATTTTAGTATGTATAAAGGAATAATCCTTCTTTAATTAAAAATTTATATTGAATAGGAATAATAATATATTTTATACCAAAATTAATTTTCCCATAAAAAAATTATTTTCCTATATATTTGATTTAGAAAATAAAAAAATTATAAATTTTATCATTTAAATTTGAATAAAATAACCTCATTTTTTTATTTATCAATCAAATATTATCATAAGAATAATTCTGGATACTTTTAAAGAAATTTTTTTAGTTGAATAGTGCAATATTATTTTAGAAAAACATAATTCATTGTGTGGAAACATTAGTTTAAAAGAACTATTTTAATATTTGTTAGATCCTTTCCTAAATAAATATTAAATTAATGTGTTTTATTATAATTCTAAAAATATTTATTCTTCTTTCCAAACCTATATGTACTGTTTTAGATCTTAAGTAAATAAATTCTCAAGAAATTTTTATTAATACAATATAAAATTATTATTTTTAAATTTCATTCTATCAGTTTGGGAAATTAAAGATATATAAATGGTTTTTATTTTTAAATCATTAATTTATATTATATAAAAAGTAATAATTTTTTTTATTTTTAAAATATATTTTACTTATATAAAAACTAATTACCTTGAAAAAAATATAAAATAATAAAATTAAAAACATTTGAGTAAATGACATCATTCATGTTCTCAATAAATGTTTCGTTTTTTGTTGAGGCCTTGAAAAAAATTATCACTCTTATTTCCATTATTTCTCATATTTTGATCTACATTCTTTGAGTTTTACTATCCATTAATTCAATGTTATTGGTATTTAAAAAAAGGCCATCCCTTTTCTCATAAAAATGTGATCTCATATCATTAATTAACCACAAAAAACCCCCATATTTTTAGAAAAAAATCTACATAAAACACTACTTATTTATCCTAAACACCTTAATGAGGTTATTAACTTCTAAAAAACCATCCCTAAATGGTTTATTCCCGTTTAAAATGTTGACATTAAAATAAGTGATGTATAAATTTCAATCCAATCATTTCCCTTTTTAATTCTTTTATGTACACTTCATATTCAAAAAAATTCATTAAACCATATTAAAATAAAATAATTAGTGTCCTTTTTATTCTAATATGTTATTATAAACATTGTAGAATCATTAACCACCCATTCATTTTCTGTTTTAAAATATGAAAACATGTATCTTCTATATCTGTTGACTACCCCTAATAATAAGTAGTTATTTTCCTTCAATATCTAACACAGATAGTGAAAATTTTTAATTTAATATATAATTATGATATTTATGACTTATTTATTATTATCTATTGATAAACCATATTCTTCCTCTCTCTAGTTCTACAAAAATGAAATCATCGTCAATGCATACGTATGGACTAGTGAATCTATGGATCAATGTATTATGTTTTTTCATTTCCAGTATCATGGGTAAATTTAATAATTGGTTTAAATTAACAATATTATGCTTATAACATTTATTTGTTTTGGTATCAAAAATTTAATAACATAATAATGATATTAATGAGAAACATTGGTTATAGAATTGACCATCTTAAACAATGGAACTAAAAAGGAAACATAATTTATTAATAAAATATAATTATTTTATACCCATAACTTATTCTCATTAATATTTATAATAATGATATATAAATATAATTAATAATAAATTACGTCATTATTCTACCAATATAATTATATTCGAAAAAAAACTTCGTACAATCGTCTATTAGTCCTTGTATTTTCATGTCTGGGTTGGTTTGAGCACATATTAAACGAAGATATGAAGTTCTATCATAGATGAATATTAAAATATAATTAATGGTATAATATGATATAAAAATTTCAATTTTTTTCAATAGGATATGTCTACATTTAAGTCAATAATTTTGAATGAACCTTTCGTTTGAAATGAAAATCATAGAATTATTCTTATTGTCAACATTATTATTACGGAAAAGGAATGAAAAAAACATTAAGGAGTGTTTAATCATTATAAATTGATATAATTATTCCATTTAAGAATCTTTAATGATATTTGAATTATAAAATTTGTATGAAAAATGAATATTGACAACGTGCCAAATAGTTTAGTACAAAAAATCAAAATGATAAACACTTGATGAGCAGGAAATTGGTAAAAACTAAAAAAATACATATAGATAATGAATATAAATAAAAAATATAAATATTTTTTGGTATTAATAGGTTTATGAAATTTCTTATAATGATAGTTATTTTTTATACATGTTTTTAGGTTGCATCCATTTAATACATGATAAACGGTATGGGTTTCTTGCCTGAAATTTTCATTCATTGAGTCAGATTACTTACTTACAGCATTATTTATTTATAATAATGTTTCTAATATACTTTTAAAATTTTATATCATGATAATATAATTTTCATGATTTTTAATGTTTTATTTTAAATCAAATCCTTCAAGGGGTTTTGATTCAAAATCATATAATATTATATGAGTAATTTGTCCCTTTTTTTATTCTATAAGATATTATTCATATTGATAACCATTTTTATTATGGTTTGTTCCCTAAGATGTTTCCTTTTTTACGAGATCACCTTTAAATTTCATGATATTTTGAAAATTATTTATGGAATTACCTCTCATATTTATTGGACTCAAACATTCATTGAGTTGTACAAAATTTTTGAAATTCGTATCTCTTATTTATATTAAGTATTATCTTTAAAATTTTAAAATTCAATGTTCCCTATTTTAATTGACCTAATTTACTTATGATTTACTTATAAATATATATAGGAAATGTTAGTTCTTAATTTAAATAAAATTCTACGTGTGATTTTATATTCTTAAAAATTATATTATGTGCTGAATAATATCAATCCTCTTAAGTAATGAATTATATTAAATTGATCTTTCTTTAAAGTTCATTTTTCCACTTACATTCAATGTTCACCTATATGTTTCTTGAAATAATGTTATGTATCAATTAATATGATATTAATACTTTCAATTTTAATTATAATATTTGTAAAAATATTTTTTGTTTTGTCCCAGGTTTTCCTTATTATCTAAAATGGGATCTATTTTACTTGACATTATGTTTTATAAATAACCATATAAATAGATTTATGATGTTTTTAGTGTTTGAATTTGGTTTATGTTGTTATTTGGGATATACATTTTTAAATTCAATTTGAAACATATTCTTATTCATGGGTTTTAATGATGTGATAATTAGATGTTTTCTTATGGAACAAGATCTGTATGCCTAATCATTCAGTGAAGTATGGTCCATGTATGACCATCTAATTAGTTGGGAATATTTTTAAATATCCTGAGATAATGGAAAAAGGAGTAGGGATACTCAATCCAAAATCGAAACAAGTTGTGGGGATCCATCCTCTCTAGGAAATATTTTGTTATTCCTAATATACTATATGAAACATGTTTTGAATCCCAATAAAGTATATGAAACATATAGTGATTCTAGATAATGTATATTAAATTACTATGGTTGTTTTTATTCCAAAATATTTGGATATGTGACAATTTTGTACTCCATGTCTCATTATTTAAGTCTCACATTTTCTATTTCATTACAAAATGTTTTATGTTTGACCATGTGAGATTGTTTTTTCTCTTACCATTATAAATGATCCATTTTTACGATTCTGTGTTATATTAAAATTTTATTTCTCTACCTATTGTGTTTTCTCTCATGCTTATGATATCACCATGGGTAACATATTGATATTTTTATTTTTCCCTTAATAGTTGTTTGAACTCAACCATTTGTTGGGATTCTATTTCCATGTCTATAAGGATATGTTTAATGAAGTTAAGAGGAAGCAATAGTATGATGAAAGTATTGGGAAGTTTTCATTGTAATTATAAAATAAGTATATTATCTAACTATTAACTAAATACACTAAACCACTCAATTTATAGGATGTAATGTTTGTTATGTAATTTAATTATAATATTAAAAAAAATGTTGAATAACGGCGTGTTCCAATAGGGTCTCCTAAAAAATAAGTTATATCATACAATAGGGTAATACCCCCTCCATGGGATCATCACACAAAACATGCACATCAGGCACCATATGTCATTCATATTTTGAACATCTCATCACAAAGGAACTAACTAGTCATGCATATACTTGCATATCACAGTCATCCTAGTCACCCAAGCACATCCCACTGAAACCATCAATATATTTTCCTAACCAAAATTTGAATCCTCTAGAGTCATACAGAACCATTCCAATATCATGTAGCTAACACCATGCCATATCTAACACTCTACAGTATTAACCTATATTTTATGTTCTATCCATCCCAAGCCTTAACATGCTAAACAACCCCTTCATATAATCTCTAATAATAACTCGATCATACATTTAAAGGAATATCCAAAACTATATAATACCAATAACTTTATAAATATTATCCACGTTATCTACTCATTATGAAAACCATCAAATGGATCTCATGTTATGTCCCCGATAATGGAATTTTTTATCCATAATCACATTGGGAATACTGTTAGACATATCTCATTATCCATAAGTCATCTAACCAACCATCACTAATCGAGGTCATAAATTCCCCATCACATTATTCACATAAAAAATCTTGAAATGGAAAACTCACTTTTTCTATTACAGCACCATTTAATGATCCTTTAAAAACTATTTATGGAATAATATACAACCTGTAACTTAGGATACACTATATGTACACCCAATACCTGACCCTGGGAAAATATATTAACCAATCTCGGCATGTATATTATTTTTATATAGTTTTTACCAAACATATTTTCTGTGGGACTGACATAGGGTCTAATGATATATGGATAACATGAAGTCTATCTACGTACCCCGTGTAGCATCTGTTCATGTATCGCACATGAGTAAAAGCTGTGTACTTCACATGCCATGTACCGCCATATAGGGCATCTGGCCAATTACTCATCCAAACCTTGGGTAATTTAACAAATGCCTTATACAGTGTTTCATCATGTTCTAAATAAAATTTATTTATCATATTATTCCATCTTGAAGAAAATAACTCCCGACATGTGTCTCAGAAATACCCATTGTGTGATTGGGTTTTCTATGGAAAAACACATGAATCACCCAAAATCCATGTATCACCACAAATATCTTAAATTTGAACCATAAATTGAGCCAAGGTTTTCATATAACAAGATAAAAAATTATATTTGTTGAATAAAATGGGAAAATAATGAAATAATAAATGTACAGTCTATATTTCCACAAAATGACGAAGCTTTGTTCCCTGATACACACCCCATGGTTGTTGCATCATGAAATGTTCACGATAAAACTCATAAAATGACACCAATTCTACCAATTCCTTCTTACCACGGAGCTTGATCATGTAACAAGGGAGATAAACTATCCCCCATGCATGTGTTGGAGTAACTGGGGGAGATATAGAAACAAACTAAATAAATTGAAAAAAACAATTGTTTAAGAGATAGACACAATACCTAGGACCAGAGTGATGTTTATATTTTTCCTAAGTAAACTAACAATTTCACAATCAACCATCAAGTAATAATTTCATTCCATGACTTTTGTATAAGATATCTACATTTATTAATGTATGGATAGTTAATTAAAATTTAATAAATATTTTAAATATTGTGGAAAATACATCCAACTTGGAATCTCACAGCATTCCTTCCAAATGGTGAACACCGCATTCTAAGATCAATAAAATCATTAGAAATTTATTCTGAGATCATATACTAATGAAAATTAAATTTCTAACCCTAATAATTATTCAGGTTAAAAAATTCAAATTCATTTTAATGTTCACAACCTAAAAAATGCGGGTCATTACTACATCCACACCATAGAACTTCTAATCCTTCTAATATCATAAGGGTATATAAATAAAATTATAGGATTATTTTATTCCCCCTACATAAGTGTCTACTTATAAAGGATGATCCCAAACAATGGTACTATCTAATATGGTAATTCAACCCAAATGGAATTTCCTAGATTCTATAATCTGGTCAGGGAGGTTTCTAGAACACACCCCCAAATCATGCCAAAAAACACTGGTACGTCTTCATTTGGGAAAATGTTCCTAAAAAATCATGTACAAACAAACTAAAGTGCTATCTCATCACCTTATCATGATGTAAAAATCCTCATAGTCATCATTAGATCATCTAGACCAACACATTGAAGTCCAAAACTGCTATGTAATGTAATAACAATGTTATATCCTTGAACAACTAAATATTTCATTATACTCCACTTCTATGTATCATCACATATTTCATTTGAATCATGTTCAAATCTCAAAATTCTATTCTGAGCATGATACCATGATTTTTAATCTATCTGATATCACACATAGATCCCAAATTTGGTGTTCACAAAGGAACCAGATAAAATTTTATTCACCTATAAACTAGAATCCAAACAATACTATGATCATCCAATACATGGTCTCATCCCACCCATGACCCTACCAAAATGAAATTCATTCATTTATAGCCCACACTCCATCCATTTCTACATGTAATGAGTGGGAATGACCATCCGACTCATACATGATCACCAACAATAAAACATCAATTGTTGCTCGTTATCGACACTTGAGGAACCCCCCTAACCATCTTCTAGGGTTCAATATAAAAATAGGATCACTCTCTCAAATATCCAACAGATCACTCCCTACCATACATAATACCTTAAATTAGAACTCAATTATAACCTCAACATCATCTATCATCATACATATGCCGCTTCTCATGAGACACACCCTGGTAATCTGTTATAGTGCTGTCAATGATAGATATGGTCAGTTATACCTTGGAATCCTAATCTATATCCAATGTCACCTTTCACCACAAAGGCACACCTCCCATTTTCATCCATTTCTCCAAGATACAATTCTCACAGGTTTTATTTTGAAACCATCATTCTTGGGATTCTACATGACCATTAACTGATCCATAACTCGAAAGAAAAGAAATTTAACTGTTACGTAATACTTCAATCTCATATTGACCTAAAAGTTGCACCCTCCCATACCACCCTATTGTTGAACCGATATCATACTCCCATGATTTTTAGAAAATTAATTCATGGACCACATTCCTAAACCATTGACCATGTTCCGCTCAAATTATAGTATCACAGATCCATAATAATGTTTCTATTATTTCTAATAACATTGATATCTCATTTGTTCCAAGGCATACTCCATGATCAGGAACCCCTCGATCATCATTCCTAATACAAGGAGTGTCTAACCACAAATTTTCTATCCTAGATCATATCATCATGTATTACGAATGATAACATCAAATTCAAACACACCCACAAAAATTTTCTTTAGGTATCAAATTTATCTTTCCCTTAATATCCATCCTTGATATAAAAATCACTTCAGGTGTGTCATATCACAAAAACACGTGGCATCTACCATGTTTATTCAGTATATCTTATTGAATTTCCAATGAAAAATTATTAAATGAAATGGAAATACCCATACTTCTCATCTATAATATAATAAAGACTAGGTTATCCACTCACCCATGTCTCCCTAATACACCACATATCATCTAAAAAAATCGTAAAATTCCCAGATACTGAATCATAACACACTTCTAACAAATATCCTAAGTAGTCTCTAAATTCCAATAAACTCTCCATCCAAAACCAAAACATATACCAAACATATGTCACATGTCATAAGAAAAAATCTCTTCTCCAAACTAAAATATCACAAGGTACCTCACATTCCTAGACACCGAATCTAGCGTAATGATATACATATACATAATGGAAATAACAGGAGAGAATATTAACATAATAAGTAATTAATCCTTACTTGAAATTAGTATTCTAGAATACCCATCATGTATTATGATCTCACCCATAACTATATAATTTCATTTCCTTATAAATATTACTATTGAGTAAAACTATAGACACTCAATTTTGTTATGTAGAATTCCACAAATGGGATTTATGAGAAAATACTCTATAGGTTATTATAAATACATTACAAAAATAAACCCCATTTTATATTGGAATCTTCAATTATAATCACAAAAAATGATTTAATCATCAATGAGTCATAGTCCAATACTAATCTATAAGGGGACACTAACTACTACAAATACAGGCATTATCAGCGCTAAAAAGGGCCTTTAACAGTGCTAGGAAAATCACTGTTAAAGTCGATGAAGATAAAGGGGGGCTCCCCTTTATCAGCACTAAAAAAAGCGCTGATAAAGACCCCTTTTATCAGTGCTAAAAAAGCGCTGATAAAACTGGTCTTTTATCAGCGCTAAAAAAAGCGCTGATAATGGGGTCCTATATCAGCCCTTCCTTTATCAGTGCTTTCGTTTTAGCGCTGATAAAGGAACTGTTTATCTGCACTTTTAAAAAAGCACTGATAAAAGTTAAAAAAATTTAAAAAAAACTAAAAAAATAAAAAAATTAGAATAATTTAAAAAAATCATCCCAATCATGGGGGGGCTTTTATAGCGCTTCATCCCCCCCATTTAACAGCGCTTTTAGCCCCTCTTGTGCCCACACGCACCCCCTACACCCTTTATCAGCGCTAGCCCCAACATCTACCCCCATGTGCACGCCTCTGCCTCCAGCATGTTTTGAACTCGAGACCTCCCCCCTACGCGCCTAAGCCCTTACCAGTACTCTATTTTGATTTGTTTTCTATTTCATGATATATATATTTATAGTTATATTTATTCATATAGTAATATATATTTATATTAATATATATATATAGTTATATTAATATATATATAGTTATATTAATATATATATAGTTATATGAATATATATATAGTTATATTAATATATATATATATAGTGATATTAATATATATATATATAGTTATATTAATATATATCTCTATTAATATATATATATATATTTATATTTATTCATATAGTAATACATGTTTATATTAATATATATATATATATATATAGTTATATTAATATATATAGTTATATTAATATATATATATAGTTATATTAATATATATATAGTTATATTAATATATATATAGTTATATTAATATATATATATATAGTTATATTAATATATATATATATAGTTATATTTATTCATATAGTAATATATATTTATATTAATTTATATATAGTTATATTAATATATCTATATATAGTTATATTAATATATATCTCTATTTATATATATATATATAGTTATATTTATTCGTATATTAATATATATTTATATTAATATACATATATATATATATAATTATATGAATATATATATTTATTGTGATATTAATATATATATATATAATAATATTAATATATATGTAGTTATATTAATGTATATATATATATAGCTAGATTAATATATATATATATATAGTTATATTAATATATAGTAGTTATATAAATATTCATATATTGGTATTTTAAATAAAATGGATATTAGTTATTATTTAGATAGAGCTAATATATTTTATATGTAAATTTTTTTATTTATTTATTTTAAAAATTTAATTTTTGATGTCTGAATATATATAAAATATGTACATATAGTTATATATTTGATTATAAATAGTAGTTCATTATAAAAAATGATAAAATTTCAATGAAATAATATTAATATGAATGTAATACCATGGAATTAATTCAGTCCTCACCAAAAAATCCGATAATATCCCATCAAACGAGGCTGAAAACCCATAAAATGTTAAAAAGTCTCAGTACCCCGACTAATAACTCAGTTTTGGAGGCCTTCTGGGCCTTCAATGGCCTCAAAAAACGCTTTAACAGGGTCCCCCTAGGTCACAACGACGTAGATCCCATCGGAGGCTTCGATTTGATATGTGGTAAAGCAGAAACGGACACCCGGATCAAATGTTATGGCCGTTTGAAGTTTTAGTTGCGTTTTCAACTAATTTTGGTTCTTTTTTTTTAATTTTTTTTAATTTTTTTAGTCTTCAAATTGTTATTAAATGGTTACTACTCCATAATAATTATCTAATTATTAATTAAATTTTTTATTAATTTTTTAAGAAGCCATTTTCACTAAATATCTTATATATTAAGTATATTAAGTGTTAATGTACATTTATACTTATCTAAAATATATTTGAAAATTATATATTATATATATATATCAATATAACTATATTTATATAATAATATAATAATATATTTTTTTAATTTTTTTTTGAATTCGACCATTTATTTGCGCTTTTAAAAAAAGTACTGATAAAGGCCCCTCCTTTATCAGCGCTACTAAAAAAGCGCTGATAAAGGGGCAATTTTATCAGTGCTTTTTTAGCGCTGATAAATGCACCCTTTATCAGTGCTTTTTTAGCACTGATAAAGCCCCCCTATCAGTGCTTTTTCATTAGCACTGATAGGGGGCCTGGGAAAAAACTGTTTTGGTGGTAGTGACTATAATTCCCTTACATAGAGAGACAATATAACAATCATATAAAAAACATTCAACAATAATATCCACATTACCTATCATTAAAATAGAATATATTGTGGTTTCACTGAGTATAATTCCCCTATCATGTTATATAGGAAAACAATATAAAAGATTTCCTTAACACATTAAATAGATGAACCCTCATTTTCTATGATATTAAACATAGGAAAGCACGCAATTGTGAATTGAGTCTGATATCACAAATATGATGCATATAAATAGACCTCTTCCCAACATATTAAGAGAAAAAAATCAAAATTTAAATCCAAAATACACTCATTTAATTAGAAAAAAAATTCACTATTGTAATAGTGAAAACTCAGAACAACAATTTCATATCCCTTATAACCGGGATATCCTTCTTGAAATATTGTGTTTGTAATGAACCAGTTTGAGGTTTGTAGAATTCTCTTACACATCCATATTCATTTCATACTATATTCCAATGTAATAATATAAATTAAAACACACTATGATACCACTTAATAATGATCCACCTGGATTCACTCTACATTAATCATTGTGGAGTCCAATATGCCCTCAAGAACACCTTCATGTACAATAGAGGACACCAAATAACAACGAGGGTCATAAGATATACCATGGGGTAACCATACCATCGTATTAGAGTAAAAAATATCCTAAATAACCAAAAAACCCAATATGATAAATCAGTATAGTTTTAATATTAAATTAAGAAAACCTAAAAAATAGAATTAAATATATAGTCATACATCCCAACCTAATCACTCACGATTTTAATCTCATATTAAGTAAAAAAGAAAAAAATGGGATATAATGTAATTCCCCATGAAGTACCTAAATCCCTTTTTTTAAACACTTGAAATGCCCTCTCCTAATCATCAAATACAAGGCCTCTACCCAATCCACAACATGTTTATGATCTCAACATAAAAGTTAATATCATGTCATTATTTAGGGTTCCAGTATAGAGGGTGTGAAATAAATACTCATTTGCCCACCCCAATGGAATACATAATATATGCTTTAATTTACAAGTGGATAAACCTGTGGTTTTCTAAGAAAAAAAATAACATTAATAAACCAAATAAATAATGCATTATCGAACATTAGTTGGCAATATACAACTGGAGGTCATCTCTATCTATTTCAACCATCATCAGATTCCACTGAAAATTAAAATTATCATTTGGAACCCATGGCCCCATATGACCATATCTCAGAAACATAAGTAACCTAATATAGATCCTAGGTCAACCACTTACTTCCACTAGGAAATGAGAAAATGGTTCTCTAATAGCGTAGTTGAAGGATATTATATTAGAGAAAAAACATAAAATATTATCTTAATCCTCATGGGAAGACAATCCAAATTTGGAAACATAAATCATATAACATATAAACTCATGTGTGTAACCGAATCATATCCAAAAACATATATAATATCATATAAAAATATAGGGTCTCAATCGAACCATTCAAGGAATCACATATCATATCAACTAGAAATACAAGGGAATAAACTACCCTTTTAGAAAATATATTGTAGAGACCCGAAGCTTGACGTACATTGACATTACATTAATTTTGCAGAATACTTAATACATAACAAAAACACACACACAAGGGCCGTAATAGTTTAGTGTCTTTGGAAACTCGGAATATAATCTTCTAATCGTGGTGAAAGATCTTCAACATCTCCCATAAAGATCTTCTTTTTTTAAAACCTAAATCCTTTCTTTATGTCCTGGGGAAAAAACATAAAAGGGTGAGCTCAAATGATCATTAAGGGTAAACAAAAGAAATATCAATCACTTCATATTCATAAGAACATATCTTTTGGAAATCTTAACCTGCAAAAGAGATCATAATTTCATAACATGGGATAAATCATAGTAGTGAAATGTAATACCAATAATCAAAACTTAAAACATGAAACTTTATGGCATACACACATAATCATAGAGAATCATTTTTTATTAGTCAAGACTCATTGCCAAGACTATCTTAGTGGACAAAGTCCCTTTCTGAGTCGAGTTCACTCCTCGTTTCAGTCCTGTTTCACTGAACCGGTATAACCTGCCATTCCAGCCATGTCTATCTCATGAGATATATAATCTTTACCCAATTCATTGGATGTAGATATAGGTCCCACCCATCTCATAATGATACCATTCTTATGTGTTCCACAAAATCATAAATCATACATCATTGCATAACCCATGTAATAAAAATGGGAATCATAAACATCATGAAATCATAAAACAATTCATATAAGATAAAGGAATTCATATAAATATTTCCATTCATGCCGTATAAGTTAAAAAACATTCTTAGTACTTTTGTCGAAAAAGTCAAAAAGTAACTCGTACGAAAAACGAAACAAGATTCCTTTCATATCCTTTAATAAAAACTCACTGAAGAGTAAAAATGGATATAAACTATTTTAGAAGGATATAAATATTACATATTGAGGAAACATGGATGTGGATGATAAAATACACCCCAGTAAATACCAAAGTATAGACAATATCGGATAAAAATGTGATTGTGATATTTCCCTTACCATAGGTCCGATTTGCTTCGTATGTGTCCGAACCTCCTGTATAATGATTTAAATAATGTCATTGACTTATTCCAGACGCATACTCATTGTTATGATATCATATATTGTTCACTTATGGCTTTATATTAGCCGTTCTTTTGTAAATTCCATGTTAAAGAGCATTTTGGGTAAAATCGTTTCATTTGTCATCGATGTTTTGACATGTAATTATTTATATGATTACTTAGATCATGATTACAAAATTCAAGAATATAAAACATGATTTATATATAATATATATTCAGAATATATATATAATAGATCAGTAAATGGAAAGAAATACACCGTTCATGGAGATGGTAGACCGTACGTACGCATGAACGCTATTTTCTTTTCCTTATTGAGTTGAATGGAATTAAGTAGATGACATATATATATACACATAAATCCAGAATAATTATTATGTTATATATTTCATTATTAATTATTATATATACTTTATAATCATTCATTATTGTTAACGTGGAGAATGAATCTCATCGCGTCGTGGAGACGGTTGTCCGTACGTACACATGAGTGATGATATCATTCTCACGATTGTGGAATTGTATTGGAGTGTATCTATACTATTTCAGAATCAATATCACTTTACAATAATCATATATAGTTATTATTTACACCATTATACCCATCCAAGTAAGGTGGTGGTGGAAATTAGATTACACCACGGCGTGGAGATGGTATTCCGTACGTACGCACGCGCGGTGATTTCGTTTTCCGTAGGATGGACAGATGGTGAAATAAGGATGTTTCATAATTATAATAACATATCAGAATATAAGTGATAGTGATTTTATTACTTCATAATGAAACAACCTAATAAGAAGAAGTGGAAGAGGAAATAAAGATGAAAGAATCGGTAACGGACATTACCTCTTCTTTGAAGTGCCTCTTTGAGATCTCCTTTTAGGGCACTTAAATTGGTCTTTGAGGAAGACTCGAACCTCTAGGATGTTTATAGGGAAGTGTAGAAGGGAACTTGGCAGGGTTTGGCCGAGATTGAAGGCTAAAAGTGGTGTGAGGAAGAGGGGGAGGAGGTGCCCTTTTATAAGGGAGGAGAGGGGCACATTTGGAATAACAAAAAATATTATTTTATTATAAAGTCAAATTCGGTTTTTAATAGCTCCAAATTTATATATTTCTAAGATAAAGTGGGTATGGGTCTAAATCCTCTCAGACAATATAATTTAGACAAGTTTAGGTATCAATTTTAACCTTATCATTTAGATTTAACTTTAAGTTATATAATTTAACTTTTACCATGTATTCTTGTTTTCTTACACTATAAGGTTAATAAACATACTATATCAAGCCAAAATAACCCCAAGTTGTTTATTATTAATATATATATCCGTATATAAGACATTTTTCCGAACCATAGATTTTTAGGAATAAAATAACAATTAATAATATAATATTTGTTTTAAAAACTATTTTATCTCAATTTTGACACTATTTAGTAATTGATTTTTGTGAAAATTATAACAGAATTATTAGTTCTAAAAAAGTTACTCAAATAAATAATAACATGTCCTATTAACCTAGAAAATTATTGTAATTCATAAAAATTCTCAAATTAAATTTATTTGGTTATTTATAACATTAATTATGTAAATATTTCATTAATAAGTTAATTATTACATCATCGTTGTGTCATAAATAAATTAAATTATTTAATGTCTAAAAATTACAAATAAAATACCATTATGTAGGAAATCATTTTATAATTCTATTGAATATTTATAGTTTAATTTATCTTATGTATGACCCCATATTAAAAATGATTTACTTATTAAACATTGATTTTAACTATTTTAACCCTTCTTTAAATAAATTAATAATAAATATCCTTATCTAATCCAAGTGGCCCTAAATGGTCATATTTTATTCATAAGGTTGTTTTTGGTCGAATTACACTTATCTAATAGAATTAGGACATGTCTTAGGGTAATAATAATATCATTTTTACCCTTAATTACCCTTTTTACTTTTAACCGTGGTAAAAAAAGTAAAAAGTTTCTATTCACCAAAAATTATTTTCATCTCATTGAACCACATTTTACATACTGACATCAACCGTATCTCTCGGATTTTTGAAATTACACTCACATAAGCACTAAAATTATTTTTTATGAAAAATTCATGTTTTTAACTACCACTTAGTGGTTTCACTATTCATCAAAAAATGAATGTTTCCAGAAAAATACGAAAAATTAGGCCAAATCTATATTTGATATTATGAACTCAAAAATGATTTCTATTTTACCAAATTCAAAACATATCAGTTCCATTAATTAATTTAAAAAATTAATTCCCGTCTTCAAAACAAATAGCGTGTTTTTAAGTGATAATAACTATCAAAAGATTGACACTTGTTTATGTCTGGTTTAAATGTGAAATTATATTTAATGACCAACATTGTATTAAATTGTAAAAAAATATTTTAAATATACTTTAAAACCACTCAAATTAATAATTTATCACTAATAATTATTTTGATTGAAAAAGATGTTTTTAATTAAAATATAGCGTGTTTTTTCTATTCATCAAAATATGAATGTTACCAGAATGATATGAAAATTTATCCAAAGTAAATTTTTATTTCATGATTCCAAATAAGAATTTTATTTTGTCAATTTGAAATTATAAACATGTCAAAAATTATATTTAAAGTGGGTACGTCATCAAAAGGTGGCAAAACTGCATTTTTTGAAAAATGCTTATTTTACCCGAAAAATTTATTTTGTTCTTATACCATGTTTTAGAAAATGTGAAAGATGAATAATAATGTTATAAGATTCAAAATTTAGTTAATACTATTCATAACGGCTAGTTCATAATAATATTATAATAATATATCATTGTTTAGTAAAACCCAGTATTGCGTACAACACATGCTATTGAGAAAGGTCGCGATTGCATGTAATTCAAGCCAAGTCAGGGTTGCGTGTTGTACAAGAATCCTTCGTTGTTTCGTATAACATAATCCAACCATATTTCATTTATACATTGAATATATATATATATACTCAATGTTGCGTAGAATAACTATTATCAAAATTGTGTGTAACACGATCCAAGAATAGTGTTGCGTATACTGCAAGCTAATACGGTGTTGCGTATAGCGCAAGGTAATATTGGTGTATCATACCACACAAGACATTAATGAAATTAAAATATTATTTTTCATAAAATCTCGGGGTGTTACATTCTACCCCCCTTAAAATGAATTTCTCCCTCGAAATTCGTCGGGGTTATAAATGGTTTACTATTCGAAAGTTTCATTAATAGAAACCCACATCGTAAAAAGGAATACCAAAACCAATCTTTAAAAACAAATGTATGAAACGTAATGGTTACCCAAATAAACTAATCACTGGGTTTCCACATAGGTGAAAATATGGATATGGAAGATAAATCTAACCGTCATGTTCTGATGGAGAGTGGTAGAGAACCTGGCTATGGAAAAGCCAGCAATCACAAAGCCATAAATTTGTGACGATCTAAGGTACCATCTGATTCATCAGATATAAGAGCACTAGGACAACATTTTTGGTTTTCAAGATCATTTCCATAAAGTTGATGAAATAGGAATTAGAAGAAATACATTCGTGATTTTGGTATAGTCTCACCGTTTGTTGTTCTTTGGAAAATTTCCACTTCATCTCTTAAAGAAATGAAGTTGAATTTGCCATTCGTGATGTGTTAGCAGATCATGTGATAGAATGATGGGTCATTCCATCTTTCTCAAACAGAAGGTTAGAAAAGTTATCAAAAAATACATAAGTGCATCTATAGTGAGATTAATCATATATGGTTCCTAAAATGGACTTACACTTCATATATCATACTGCTTAATATAATAAAACTAGTTTCTACTAAACAAGGACTTCCTGTAGGCCAGTGGTAGGTGATAAAGGCCAGTCGCACTTCGGTTGTGGGTTCGATTCCCACAGCCTTGTCTAACGCGATGGGTTGTCACCCGTCCTGCATGTTGTCCTTTTTCTAAAGATATATTACTATAATATCCCATCAACAATATCAAAAAAGTTTTGTCCTTAAACAAAACTAACTTATGTCCAACATAATCCATTCCAATCTTTAGGATTATCTAAAATACTTCGGTCCAAGATCATAGTATAAAGAAAATGATCACGTGAATGCCATCATTTATCCCCCATATATCATAAGATATATCTTGTTGGTTAAATTACAAACATGTGAATACCTTAATCATGTATTCTCTTGAAGAATGAATACCCATTGAACCTTAGTGATAACATGAATGCGGTCAAAAGTTAACTCTTTCCACATACCAAAATCCAAAAATTCTATATACTCAAACCATGATATAACCTTCTCCTTATATCAGTCACGAGCTCATGAATACTATCAAACATTTAATTTTCTTCTTATCCCTTCATTATGCGCATATCATATATATTCCAAAAATATCTGAATAACCTTCCATGGATACTGGTACCATTAATCATACACTTTCAAAACTCAAGGAAAGACAACAATGTAACAATCCTTAGATGTCTCTTCATTCCATAGTACCATGAGATTACTTATAGAACATTACGCATGATAAACATGCAATCATTCCACTACATTCTTAAAACATTGACCTAGCATCAACAATTCTTTCATCTCACATATCATTTGTAGTCTCTTCATCATCATCAACATAAATACTACCCATACGACCATACTGATTCTCTTCATGAGACTTTCCCTTAGGGAATTGGATGCATAATGCCCGTACATTCTACATTTAAAACATTTAACCATTGTTGATGTCGTAGCAATACCATTATTCTCATCCATGGTGTCAACTGAACCTTTTTCAATGCACTTACTGGCTTTGTGTCCTTCTTTTCCACACCCAAATAATATTCCAGTTCCTTTGAAACAATCTCCCTGATGCCTCTTCCCACATTATTTACATGAGGGAAATTGACCTTTCATTCCTCTATGATCATCATGAAACTCCATATTTCTCTTATTATCTGAGTCGGGAAACTTACCAAAGTTGAGATAATTGATCATATTATGAGATTGCTGATTAGGCATAATAATGATGTTTGGACTTCCAGATACCGTTTCATTTGGTTTCTCGTGAAGAAAATCATTCTATTGTCCGTCATATCTTCCATTATCATGAATCTTCATGTTTCTAGCCATTTTCTAAAACCCAAAAAGAATAGTGTGAGAGGCAATAATCAAGCTAGGGAAAAAACATAATAAAGGAGGAGTATCCTCAATATCTGACATCTTAGGATAAATTCTATTATCGTTACCGTAGTTCTAGGACTGTATCTTATACGTATACATATCCTTAGGGACATCCCTAGACATACCATAGAAATATATCTAGGGATCTCACTAACGTTTTCGCATCCTAGTTTCCAAAGGTTGACTAAACCTTTCCTCTGATACCAACGGTAGATACCCCAAAGCCTAACGTACATTGACATTACATTACTTTTGTCGAATACATAGTACATAACAAAAACACACACACAAGGACCGTAATATTTTAGTGTCTTTGGAAACTCAGAATATAATCTTCTAATCATGGTGAAAGATCTTCAACATCTCCCATAAAGATCTTTTTTTTAAACCTAAATCCTTTCTTTATTTCATGGGGAAAAACATAAAAGGGTGAGCTCAAATGCTCATTAAGGGTAAACAAAATAAATATCAATCACGTCATATTCATAAGAACATATCTTTTGGAAATCTTAACCTGCAAAAGAGATCATAATTTCATAACATGGGATAAATCATAGTAGTGAAATGTAATCCCAATAATCATAACTTAAAACATGAAACATTGTGGCATACACACATTATCATAGAGAATCATATCTTATTAGTCAAGAATCATTGCCAAGACTATCTTAGTGGACAAAGTCCCTTTCTGAGCCGAGTTCACTCCTCGTTTCAGTCCTGTTTCACTGAACCGGTATAACCTACCGTTCCAGCCATGTCTATCTCATGAGATATAAAATCTTTACCCAATGCATTGGAGGGAGATATGGGTCCCACCCATCTCATATTGATACCATTCTTATGTGTGCCACAAAATCATAAATCATACATCATTGCATAACCCATGTAATAAAAATGGAAATCTTAAACATCATGACATCATAAAACAGTTCATATAAGATAAAGGAATTCATAAAAATATTTCTATCACAACATAATCAAGTAAATGTAATAATAGGGATAGAAAAAGAACCCTATATTATCTTAGATGTAAAATAATTTTTATAAAACACTTGAACTCCATTCTTGAGGAAAATATCGTTTCTACTTCAAAAACACTTTTCCTTTCTTAATATGTCATACAATTCTAAACTAAAAGAAGTTTAATAAACATGAAAACTTATAAAGGAATATTCTTGGAAATAATATTTTAAAAATCCATTCATGCCGTATAAGTTAAAAAAATCATTCTTCGTACTTTTGTCGGAAAAGTCAAAAAGTACCTCATACGAAAAATGACAAAAGATTCCATTCATATCCTTTACTAAAAACTCACCGAAGGGTAAAATTGGATATATAATATTTTATAAGGATATAAATATTACATATTTAGGAAACATGTATGTGGATGATAAAATAAACCCCAGTAAATACCAAAGTATAAACAATCTCGGATAAAAATGAGATTGTGATATTTCCATTACCTTAGGTCGGATTTGGTTCGTATGTGTCCGAACCTCCTGTATAATGTTTCAAATAATGTCATTTAATTATTACATAATCATACTCATTGTTATGATATCAAATATGGTTCACTTATGGCTTTATATTACCCGTTCTTTTGTAAATTCCATGTTAATGAGCGTTTTGGGTAAAATCGTTTCATTTGTCGTCCGTGTTTTGACTTGTAATTATTCATATGATTACTTAGATCATGATTACATAATTCCTGAATATAAAACAAGATTTATATATAATATATATTCAGAATATATATATATATAATAGATCAGTAAATGGAATGAAATACACCGTTCATGGAGACGGTAGACCGTACGTACGCATGAACGCTGTTTTCTTTTCCTTATTGAGTTGAATGGAATTATGTAGACGACATACATATATATACACATAAACCCAGAATCATTATTATGTTATATATTTCATTATTAATTATTATATATACTTTATAATCATTCATGAATGGTTAACGTGGAGAATGATTCTCATCGAGTCGTGGAGACGGTAGTCCGTACGTACGCACGAGCGATGATATCGTTCTCAGGATCGTGGAATTGTATTGGAGTGTATGTATACTATTTCAGAATCAATATCACTTTACAATAATCATATATAGTTATTATGTACACCATTATACCCATCCAAGTAAGGTGGTGGTGGAAAATAGATTACACCACGGCGTGGAGACGGTATTCCGTACGTACGCACGCGCAGTGATTTCATTTTCCGTAGGATGGATAGATGGTGAAATAAGGTTGTTTCCTAAATATAATAACATATCATTATATAATTGATACTTATGTTATTACTTCATAATGAAACAACCTAATAAGAAGAAGTGGAAGAAGAAATAAAGATGAAAGAATCAGTAACGGACATTACCTCTTCTTTGAAGCGCCTCTTTGAGATCTCCTTTTAGGGAAATAAAATTGGTCTTTTAGGAAGAACAGAACCTATAGGATGTTTATAGGGAAGTGGAGAAGGTAAATTGGTAGGGTTTTTCCGAGATTGAAGGCTCAAAGTGGTGTGAGGAAGAGGGGGAGGAGGTGCCCTTTTATAAGGGAGGAGACGGGCACCTTTGGAATAACTAAAAATATTATTTTATTATAAAGTCAAATTCGGTTTTTAATAGCTCCAAATTGATATATTTCAAAGCTAAGGTGGGTAGGGGTCTAAAGCCTCTCATCCAATATAATTTAGACAAGTTTAGGTGTCAATTTTAACCTTATCATTTAGATTTAACTTTAAGTAAGATAATTTAACTTTTACCGTGTCTTCTTGTTTTCTTACATTATAAGGTTAATAAACTTACTATATCATTCCAAACGAACCCATGTTGTTTATTATTAATATATATAACCTTATATATGTCATTTTGCAGAACCTTAGATTTTTATGAATAAAATAACAATTAATAATATAATATTTGTTTTAAAAACTATTTTATGTCAATTTTGACACTATTTAGTAATTGATTTTTGTGAAAATCATAACAGAATTATTAATTCGAACCAAGTTACTTATATCAATAATAACATGTCATATTAACCTATAAAATTAGTTTAATTAATAAAAAGTCTCAAATTACATTTATTTGGGTATTTATAACATCAATTATGTCAACATTTCATTAATAAGATAATTATTGCATCATTGTTGTGTCATAAATAAATTA
The DNA here is from genome assembly GCA_963277665.1 of Viscum album. Lineage (NCBI taxonomy): Eukaryota > Viridiplantae > Streptophyta > Magnoliopsida > Santalales > Viscaceae > Viscum > Viscum album. The sequence goes on along the minus strand of OY728161.1, from coordinate 2,130,007,702 downwards.
AATTATTTAATGTCTAAAAATTAAAAAAAAATACCATTATGTAGGAAATAGTTTTAGATTTCTAAATAATATTTATAGTCGAATTTATCTTATGTATAACCCCATATTAAAAATGATTTACTTATTAAACTTTGATTTTAACTATTTTAACACTTCTTTAAATAAATTAATAATAAATTTCCTAATCTAATCTAAGTGGTCCTAAATGGTCATAGTTTATTCATAAGGTTGTTTTTGGTCGAATTAAACTTATCCAATAGAATTACGACATGTGTTAGGGTAATAATAATATCATTTTTACCCTTAATTACCCTATTTACTTTTAACCGTGGTAAAAAAAATTAAAAATTTACTATTGACAAAAAAATATTTTCATCTCATTAAACCGCATTTTACTTACTGACATCAACCGTGTCTCTAGGATTTTTGAAATTCCACTCACAGAAGTGTTAAAATTATGTTTTATGAATTTTTTTTAACCACCACTTAGTGGTTTCACTATTCATCAAAAAATGAAAGTTTCCAGAAAAATACCAAAAATTACGCCTAATCTATATTTGATATTATGAACTCAAAAATGATGTCTATTTTACCAAATTAAAAACATATCAGTTTCATTAATTATTTTAAAAAATAAATTTACGTCGTCAAAACAAATAGAGTGTTCTTATGAGATAATAACTATCAAAAGATTGACACTTGTTTATGTCTGGTTTAAATGTGAAATTATATTCAATGACCAATATTGTATTAAATTGTAAAAATTTATTCTAAATATAATTTAAAACCAATCAAATTTATAATTTATCACTATTAATTATTTCGATTGAAAAAGTTGTTTTTAATTAAAATATAGCGTGTTTTTACTATTCATCAAAATATTAAAGTTACCAGAATGATATGAAAATTTATCCGAAGTAAATTTTTATTTCATGATTCCAAAGAATAATTTTATTTTGTCAATTTGAACTTATAAACATGTCAAAAACTAGATTTAATGTGGGTGCGCCATCAAAAGGCAGCAAAACTGCATTTTTTTAAAAATACTTATTTTACCCGAAAAATTTATTTTGTTCTTATAACATGTTCTCGAAAATGTGTAAGACGAATAATAATGTTATAAGATTCAAAATTTAGTTAATATTATTCATAACGTCTAGTTGATAATAATATTATAATAATATATCGTTGTTTAGTAAAACCCGATATTGCGTACAACACACGCTATCGAGGAAGGTCACGATTGCATGTAATGCAAGCCAAGTCAAGGTTGCGTGTTGTGCAAGAATCCTTCATTGTTTCGTATAACATAATCCAACCATATTTCATTTATAAATTGAATATATATATATATATATATATACTCAATGTTGCGTAGAATAACTATTATCAAAATTGTGTGGAACACGATCCAAGAATTGTGTTGCGTAAACTGCAAGCTAATAAGGTGTTGCGTATAGCGCAAGGTAATCTTGGTGTAACATACAACACAATACATTAATGAAATTAAAAGAATATTTTTAATAAAATCTCTGGGTGTTACATATGTATTATATCATCTATAAACATAAGGCTATAATTTTATGTCACAAGGAAGCATATACCACATTATCATAAAATTCATGGGGGTGTAATCGTACCCTCTTAGGGAATATATATCATGTCATTTTGAAACTCATTGGTGTAAGAACACCATTCAGGTAATGTATATCATAGAATACACTAGGGGGTCCTCAATCCAAATGACCATCTCACAACACATACACATCCAGGATCATCCATGATCTCACCAGCACATCACTGGGGTCATAGACACTCATTATAATACTCACATATCATGATTATTCTAGTTTTACAATAACATCATGTACAAACCATCTGCATCCTTATCCCACCCACACGGGAATCCACTTTGGATATACAAGCTTATATCATTCTCTACTCACTAACACTTCACCTTATTTAATGCTTCATAGTTTTTTTTTCCTATTTGTAGGATCTATATGACCCAATCATAAATGGGATGGACCAAAATATCATCTACTTTCACATAATAACCTCGTCTTTCATACCAAGGAGCTTCTATATTATCTTAAACCACAAACTTCAAAAATGTTATACAAAGTTATCTTATCATTCTCTTATTTTTCACATGTCTCCAATATCATATATCATCATGGAAAATCATAATACATTATCTTAGGTAGATTCCACTATATTGCATCTCATCGGCCTTAAATATTTTAGTTAATGATCATAAATAGTGGTGAGGTATTCCCCACCATTTTATATATAGAAAAGTAAATGAAATAGACTCTTACATTCTCTAATTAAATCCCCAGGACATGAAAATAGAAACCCCTAAACCAAAATAGTAAAAAGTGTGTTTCATTGGTTAAATGGTGTGTTCATTAGTGTACATGGTGGGTACCTATATGCACAAGACATATAATCAAACCATCCTACCCCGAACATGTATCTCAGCCAATCATTCATTAATTAAACAAATATATGGAAGGTACCGTAACTACATTTCATGCGAACTATATATAATATATATATGTGTGCCTCATATGATTTCAATCAAACTACCCCATACGACATCGAGTTTTGTACCACACTTGGTGGCTAATTAAATACTTTACACTCTATGTACCACCACACTCGGTGTTTGGTCTTGTACTAGTCCACACCTTGAGTTAAGTCATCAAATTTGTATATAGAATATACCCATGAACAACACATCTTATATTCATCATCTTACAAAATCATCTCAATGAAGAACACATGACATTTTTTCTTGAAGAAAATGTCATTTTATTGGGTTTTTGGATTAAAACCCCCCATATGAATCACCCAAACCCTTGTTTCAGCCTAAATAACCACTCTATGTTCCATTGACTAATGAAATTTATCCACATAAAATCATAAATTTTTAAAATGTATAATGAAATAATGATATCATGAAAACTATAAAATAAAGCCTATCTCATGGTAAAAACACCAATTCTCCAGGTCCTAATCCACACACCTTCCTTGTTGAAACCTAGAATAGTCCCCATCATGGTCATCTGATGAATCTTAGTGTACATATTCATCCTTTTCTATTAGATAATTCATATGGCTAGGGGGCGACCCTCTTCCTTGAAGAGTGTGGGAATAATTGGGGGAGTGGAGAGAGAAATACAATAACAGGAAAATAAAAATAAAAATAAAATAGAAATTTTAGTTCTCGACCCAGTACCTAGAGCATGAAAGAAGATTATTCACACCAATGTAAAAGCATCCATTTCAGACACTACTATGGAGGTCAAATTGGTATCTAAGACATTATTTTAGAGACATAATTTTTAAAACATGTTGGAACATTTAATATTTATTTAATTAATATTCAAATATCCCATAAATACTCCCCTCTTGAAATGTCACCAAATTCTATTAAAAGGGTAAGTATCCAATCTAGAGATCAACAGAATGGTCTAAACAATTGTTCTAAGATCATCTAAATAGGGAAATTACTATTTTATCTCTATATGTATTCTAGGACAAAAAAATTAACTTAAATACAATTTCACAACATGTAAAAATATATCCTTTTATGGGTTATATTGTTGCTACTTACCTAATCTATGGGGTATAGTATACCCACAAACCTGACCCCCATTACTAGTTGAAATCCTCAAGCATAGAGGTTGGCATGCCTGATGTTTATTGTGCAACAGACTAGTCATTCCATAGTTGAACCAGGCTGGGGATGTTTTAAACAATATGGTTATTTCATGATGTGGTTTTCTATACATTGAAATTTTTAATTATCATACGAGTAAATAGGATTAAATATTTTTTATTTTATTATTTCGTTGTCCACCGATTTTGAAGTACATAACATTTTCTTCCAACGATTGTTTAGTTGTTTTTTTGTCAATATATCAATATGTGTGTGTACAAAAAGTTTCTTAATAAAATTTAATTTCTTTGAGAAAAGAGATGTTGATGTATTCATGTATGAAAATTTCTATATAGGTAGTAATAAATTTTACTTATGTTTGTTTGGAATATTTAGTAAAGTCAAAAAATGATTTTATATTATTTAAGTTTTTAACATTGTGAAAATAACTATTATTAATTTTATATATATACACTTTTCTAAAAATTTATATATATAATAATGGTGATAAGTAAGAAATGAGTGAATTCCAGGTTCTAGTTGAACTATAAAGCTTACACTATGGTAATAATACATAAGATTTCTTTGAAAATGAATAATGTGATCATATGAATAGAATAATGGGATTAGAAAGAGTATTTCCATGTTATGGAATATAGGATTGAGTTATAAAGTTATCAGAATTGGTTTTATAATGATTAATATATGATGGAATCACCTTATAATGATAGAGTAATGATTTTTTTATGAAAAGTGAGATGATAGTGAAGTTCAAGAAGTTAAGATATATTAAATGAATGTTATGAAACTGTATTAGATGAATAATGGGAGACTAAAAAGTACACTAGATGGAGTATATCTTGTCTATTTTATCAGATAGAGGAAACCCATGAACAGTACAACATAGTTAAATCTAATTGGTTTCAATATATGAAGTTCTATTGTTTTGATAATTGAAAGATCCATCATCCATAGTTATGTGGTGTAATTGCAAAAAGATACATCGATCTCCTCAGAATAGGGTTTCCTAACAATGGTATATTGAACAAGGGTATATCGGATGATGAAATGTTAAAATCTTATTGGATGGATAATATTTTAGGATTAATCTACCAATAAAGATTATACAGAGAAAATGTCACTAACCAATTGTTATAATAATAGGAAAGTAGAGGAAGAGAGTACCACAAGCTAGGAATCACTACTAAATATCATAAAAACCATACCCATTTCCATATCCATTATCGATTACCTTGTCCGCAGTAGATGACACCAATTTCGATCGTTCATAATGCTTTAGTTTCTCTGCATACTTCCTTCAGAAATTTATCTTTTCAAAATATATAAGCTCATTCGAAGGTTGCGTACATTTTCCATAGCTGATAGAAGACATGGGAGTCATCGGCTTTGGGATATAAGAATAAACTTTCCCTTACCTTTTACTTTGTGGAGCGGTCAACACATCACTATTCACTGAAACTATATTATTTCCACCTAGGATAATGTCACTATAAGTGGTTCTATCCCTTCCATGAGCATTCTATTTTCCTCTCTCAGAGATATCTCCCCAATTACCAGAGATTGGTACCTCCTGGTAATCATCCTTCACACCACGTTCTTGCTTAGAGTGACTATTAGTATGAATCATTTCAAAACATTTGGATGTTCCACACACCCATGGTCTTCGTGCATCCCCAAATATAGGTTGAATTCTCCATTGACAACATCCTATGAAAAAAGATTAATTTGCATGTTTTCACCTTCATTCCTTGGACTTTCCTCCTCATCCTGAGGGCTCCTCCCATGCTTTAGATCATGGAGGCAGTTTTTGGAGGCCTTCTCTTGAATCTTCCCATTTCAATTGCCTTATTTTTTTCACTTCTCCTTCAGGCTTATTATCCTTCTGTTATATAGAAATTCACCCAGAAGTCGTCTAGGAGAAAAATTAGGGGATGGATGATCAACAGCCTAAACCTGGAACAATTCCAATTCATCATTTACCAAGCCCGTTAAAAAATTACCAATGTCAATATCGACTGTCTTCTTTTCAGATTGTGGTTGTAGCCCGGGTGAAACTGTAACCCACCCACCATTTTTATCCAATGAACCACCCAACTGAATATTAAAATTGGGACATTCCCTCGTAGCCCCAATACTCTCTTCGTGCTTATCTTCTTAGTTTGTGTAGATCAACATTCCTCCATCTACCTCATTTTTATAATGTGTTAAACTGCATGCTTCACATTATCCTCCATACATCCTATGTTGAGTATCCCAATATCAATTTTTAGTCTTTCAAACACCTCATACACCCTTGGTTTCAGAGGCCCCTCCGCTGTCCCCATTTGTGAACCATTTACTGTAGTGACTTTATCCGGACAAGGCACTATCAACCTTTGAATACCCAAGCCCTGATTGTCTTGCTGATCATTCGAGGCTACCATGACCTGTCCAAATGAGTCCACCGATAGAGCCACACTTCTACTTCTGTTGCCTATTTTCTGATGCAAAATCCTTTACTTCCAATTCTCTACCTCAACATGTGCCTCCTCTTCCATGCCTTTATCCTTGCTCCCACTCCAAGAAGAAGAAGACACCTTGTGACATAATTCCAACGAATGACCCAATCACATGCCACTCGGACAGAAGTTCAACCTATTTTTGTAGACTACCAATTGTTTTCATCGATATTCCGAACCCATTAGAATCCACATATATTCAAATGTGAATCTTGGCATATCCATTTACACACATACTCAAGGTTTAATATGATAGAAAAGAGCTTCAATTCTACTATCTGAGCATATATATCTACCTATTGGGTTTCCTAGCAAGCGTATAACAGTGAGGTTTTGAAATGGGAGGGGGGGTTTGGAATGCTAACCCATGTATCCATCACTAGAGGATCACGCATCATATGAATATCAAATGACCACTGAAGAAGGATTAATTTGAACCCATTGTAACTACGAGGTGCTCTTGCACAGGACTTGACGTGGTCTTTCTCAAAAGCGAAATAGATTATAATTATTCGATTATCCAGGAGACCCACAGTTTCCTACCCTTCAAGTTACAAGCTTCAAATATTTTTCTATAGAAAAAATTGAATAAGGGACATCATTGATAAAATCGCGCAACTAAGGTATGCTTCAAGAGATTAGGCTATTCCAAGAACTTCTAAATGAAATCAGGAGGTTAGGGAACCCATCAAAAAAATTCAAGAATCTCTGTATGATCATGATAAGAAGGAAAATTGATAGAATGTTAGGGTTTGAAAAGGCAATTAAGGGTGTGGCGGCTCCTTTAAAGGACACCGATGGTCCCTCCCCTATCGGTGGGCGAAGGACGGACAACTATGCTGATATCGTCACGTCAAAGATCTAGGAAGCTTTACATAAACTATTTAAAGTCCATAAAAATGTGAATATGTTTAGATGATCCATAATTTATTTTTTATCTATATAATTTAAGGATATTAGATGAAATTATTAATTAATTTTCTATTCTATAATAAATAAATAACATTCCAGTGATGATTAATTGGCTAGAAAATTCAAAAGTAATATTTGAACTGAATATGAAAATTTATTGGGTTTCCCACATTTTCATATAGAATAATCTCTACAAAAAGGGAATCTTTTATGGTATGAAGTGTGGAAAAATATTTTAAATATAAGACCATAGTGTTAAAGGATTTATGTTTGGATAATATGATCAAGGATCCAAGATGATTGAAGAAAATTTTCATCGGTTTGAACTTCATCTGATAGATAATAGGTTGCATCAGATTAAGAGTCATCAGATGAAGAGTAATCATTGTGTGAGTTTCTGATTAGGGTTCTATCCTAGTTAAATAATTATAATCAGACCACATTTTATTCATTAGATATAGAATCATCACAATGATATCATAATATAGAGGCGTATTGAATAGATTATTGCAAACTAAATTGTAGTGATTTGAGGAGAATTAGATGGAGAACCATTGGATGAAGACCCATGAGACTCAGGGAATACTAAATGGAAGTATATCAAATGGAATTTTCCTATAATGAAATTATAGATACTGATTTGTAATTTTTAGATTAATTTATATAGGTATTTTGAAATATGGAAGTAGTTTTAAATAAAACAATATCTTAAAGGGAGTTGTTGAAGATATTGAGTATTTTACATAGGAGATGGTGATCCAACTTTCTTGTGTAGAAAAAGAAGATACTTTTATAATGGATTGAAATGGAGAATTAATTATCGTGTAGTTGGGAGGAATAACCACTAAGTACTATAACCATATTTAAAAAAATTTGGTACACGAAAGACTATTGGGGTATAATTAACTGTGGAATAAGATTGTATTATTTTGGGTTAGAACAAGGGTTATCTAAAAGAATTATTACGGGGGTGTAGAAATAGTTGCATCATGTGACTTGGTTTTTTTAGATAGGATTAGTAAAATAATACATGTTGTGGGGATAACCAATATAGAAATGAATAGTTATTTGTACCTAAACCTGTAAATATTATGTGCTATAATAAATGAAGTGAGGTTGAGAGATTTATTTGAGTGCATCATAACCCAAAATATTTTCCATAGGATGAGTTGGTACAAAAATGTATTAAAATAATGTGTTAACTAACTCCCACCCTCTTACACTTTTTGATTCTACACAATTAAGAAACTTCCATTGGTATCATAGGGGGTTTCATCGAAAAGATCAATCTATCTAATGAGGATAGAGAATAAAAATTCTATGAAATGTATAGGTGTTTATATATTTCATTGGAGAAATTATCACCATTGTAAGAATATAATGTTACCTTATCTTATATCTCATGGTCTATAAGTTAAAATTGATGCAGAAATGGAATTTTCCCCTAATAATAATGTTCTAATGAAAAATGTAGATAAGAAATAAATGTATGTTAATGGAAAATATCATAATTTCTTGGTGATATCTCTCAATGGTAATGTTTATAAACAAATATGGAGTTTTTAATGACGGTATAAACGTGAGATTGTTGAGAATAGTCTATGAATGAAATGAAAAAACTTATTAAATTAAAACTCAAAATCTAGAGGATTAGTTTGGTAAATATTACGATAGCTGGTGTAGAAAGTATTGAAGAATACTTTGTAATATTTAATGATATTTTCATAAATATAATATGGTTTTCAAATAATATTGAATCTTATACATTCATTAAAAAAATAATGATAAACATTCTACATAGATTTTATTTCAATGTTCCAGATTTATAAGATCGAGAAGATTAATATCTGTATAAACATCATAATATTCTAATAAAAATAAAATGATAAAATATATAGTATTTAAGAATAGAGATAATGAATAAATTTATTTAAAATAATTTAGTAAAAAAATAATATTATATAAAAATTAGTTTAAGAATAATCAAGTGATTTAATGGTACATGAAGAAGAAAAAGACTATAAAAATCATCAAACATCTCTATAAACGATATAAAAATAGATAATGGAAGGGGAAAGGTAACTTTTATCATAAATATTGTAATTTTAATGATAAATTCCATCCACAATAGATTATCTGAATAGTATTTATAATTATTCTAAGTGAAAATAAGAAGATAATATGTTAAGGAAAAAGAATTATAAGAAATATAAGAAAACATTTCTTAATAGTAAAAATAAAATTTCATTTAGTATAAGATGGAAATATGATCCATTTTCCATTAATAAATATAATTTTCATGTAAACGTGTTATATCATGAGGTAATAGGAAGTTATTAATTAGACAATGATTATTGTAATGAAGAGAGAATATAACATGATTGGATTCTCAATGAAAATTTAGAAGGTAAAATTAAGAAAATTACTAAACACAAGAAGAAAATGATTAATTTGAAAAAATGAGTTAAAGATGTTACTTTTTTTAATCATGAGTGAATAGAAAACTAGGTAATAAGCATTAATGAATTTAGAGCTCATTAAATTAAGTTTTCTGACTAGGACATAAAATTTAATGTTTGTAAAGAGACATCTGTTAGGTGGAGAATCTCAACATAGTAGAAAAAAAAAATTTAAGGATTGTAAATAGAATAGGAAAAAGTATGTTTAATTCATGAAGAAGAAGAATATCCTAAATTAATGTACCGTGGATAAATAAAACATGTTACGATAATCACAATAATTGTATCTTACATAAATAAGGGATTTAAGAATGTTCTAAGAAGACATTACCATATAAGTTGATGTTAAAGGTGAATCATCTTTAGATTTTAAAATTCCTAGATCAAAATATAATGTAATTTCTATTACTAAAAAATCCTAGTGTACAATAATTTTTTATAGCAATTTTTCAGAAAAAGAGATTATTTTTGGGAAATCATCCTCCACTAATAAATAGTAGAATTTTATACCAAATAATATCCCATAATAATGTATCGCACAATATGTGAATAAATAAAAACATTAAACATCATAGTTGTACTACTATTGATATGAAATATAATGATTGGTAGTGAACTATAATTATTTTGGTGTATTTAGGTGTAAATAATAATTGTGATGGTACAAAATGTCTCTACTAAGAAAAAGGTATGAATCCAATAGGATCTACAATGATTAGAGAAAAAAAATTCTTGATTGTTTGCTGAGCTGGGAATGAAATTTTTATATGTGAGGAATTTTAATGCCTCACAAATGATATGGGATAAGTTCAAAAATTTTAATCATGGTCAGAAAGATAATAAAGGAAATTAGATCTAAAATACTATGTAGGGAAAAAAATAGTTCTTAGTTTTTTGATCAAACATATATGGCTAGAATAATGAAGAATCAGAAATGTTACCTGAATATAGAGGAGAAACCTATATCTGATATTGAGAAAAATGTTTATAAAAATTTTCCAAAAAATATAAAGTTAAAAAAAATTATAATAAATTCATGATCTATGATAATTATGGGTATGTTACAAAACATTGTATGACTATCTTATTATCCCAAGAAGAAAGTTTGAAAAGGTTGTTACAAACTCAAGGAAGAAAATAATTTACAAATTTTAAAGAGAAAATGATAGAATTATCTAAATATTATCTTGATGTAAATAACTCCATTACAAAATATATGAAGGCTGATCCAAATGATGAGGTCACATCTCATGATAAATATTTGAAGGAGAAGAAGAAGAAGAAGAAGAATCCTAGTCTGGGTGAAGGCCTTCAGTCCAACCATTACTTCTATGGAAAATTTATATTCCTCCTTATTTTATGTATATTTTATTATTTTTAAAAACATGTAGTTTATTGAAATTATAATTTGTAGAACATATAGATATATATTGTCTAATTTTTATGGTAACAATATTCATCCATCATAGAACATTTTCCAACTATGGTACGGAATAGATGGATACCATTATGGTGGACAAAATATGAATCTAAGGTATGAGAATCATACATTTCATAAAGAAGAAGTAATAATGATATGAAATATAAGATGTTCGTGAATTTATTTCACCCACATGAACTATTTTGATGTGTTTTTTAAGATGGGTGTTTAATTTTATCGTAAAACATTTTCTATTTACCTAGTATATACTATTGTTAGAAAAAACATGAGGAATTTATTACATGAAAGTACTCTTATAGAAAAAATTGATCAGCAATATTATTCACTCCTACATTCTACATTAGATTCATCCATGTTGAATTAGATTTTTTTTAGTTAATGGGTCCTTGTTGAGAAAATCATGTTATATAATTTTAATCATTAGATATTTGATCAAGTTTCTGAGATAAAGGGTGATGATATGTGATTATAATTATCCTACCTTGTAAATTTTATTTTCAATAAATGGGATAAATATCCTATCGGTGAGAATGAAAATATTATATGGGGATAAATTATTTACAAAACATATTTAATTCAATGATGTTTAATGTTTTATGTGGATATTAACAACACACATAAGAAGTGATATTGTGGTTCTAAATTGATTATAGTTGCATTTATTTTTAATATATTAATATGTTTTTATTTATAAAGATTCATTATTACTATAGAGAATTTTGATAGAAGAGATTTATTTTAGTCATTTATGATACATTCCTTAAAGATAGTAAAGAAGTCTAATTAACAATGTTAGGAAACAATACCTAATTAAAAATATGAAATTCCATTCATCAAGTTCAAAACATCAAGATGCTAATCATTACACAATTCATGTTTTTAAGATTTCATAAAATGTTATATATGTTTAATAGGGGTGATGTAAAAATCGAGAGATGTATAAGTTCAAGTGGAAGGTCAACTTTTATGCTGGAGTTATCTAATACTCTGTTTTTACAAACAGGAATAATGTGATCAGAAAAATGAAAAAATGTGATCATATGGAAAAGTTTCATGTTATTATATGGTTGTTTTTGTTTTCAATTATGATCAATGGGTTTATATTGATTTATCTATGAAGTTACAAAATTAGAAATTTTTATTTACAAATATCTTAAATAGAATGACCTAATATTGGAGTCAATGAATTTCTTCACGATCAATGGAATGTTCGGAAACTTCATCAATTGGAGAATGGAAGAGTATAACTTTAACCAGAAATATGATATATTCTATATATTATCAATCATTAGAAATCCATAAAGATCATTAGATAGAAAAATCATTGAGTCTATAATAGATGAATTTCCATCAGTTAGACACTGAAAAGATCCTCTAGACAAAGATATGTGATGTCATTAGAAAAATATATATTGAGATCTTTGGATGAAAGATTCTTAAAAATGGGAATCCAAATTATTGTCCATTGGATTATAATTTTTTTTGAGTTCATCTAGTAGAGAATTAAAAAGGTATTCCGTTAAATATAGAACATATGAATATGGAAATGGATAGAAACACATCAAAAAAAGGAGTTATAAGAAGCCTAGAGTAAACAATGTAATGTCCATAACAATGTGATGATGATGAGATAAATTTTAAAAAAAATTATATATTGAAGCTATAAAATATGGATGATATTTTTTGATGTATTCATAGTTCTAGAGGAACTGAAATGTGTTCTGTAGAAATATAATTGGGTGGTAAATTTAAAACTATAATGATTGATGTGCAGGAAAATACATTTGGTTATTCACCATTTATCTCAATAGAGCACCCATATAAAGGTTATGTGTATGGTATCACGCATGGAATACAATTTTATATGAACCATATTATGTGATGAATAAATTACACCATAATAATCCAATCATGTTTCCAACCTGGTTGAAGAATAGCTCCATATAATTGAGTTCCATCAGAAAAAGAAGAAGTAGAGTCATAATGAGAATCATTATATGAAGTGGAAGAAGTGTTTTATTTTCCCATCGAAGTACATAACTGGTTGAATAAAGTTCATCATACCGATCATTCTTTATCTGATAAAGAAGAATCAGCCTAAGAACATTATAAAATAGAAAATCAAACATAACACATTGGATTGAATCATATTTGATTGTGTGGTATCAGATTAATACCTATCAGAAGAAGGAAATATCTGGCCAAAAATTGTTTTACAATGGTTAAATTCTTCATGATTTTATATAAATTTTATATTTTTTATCTGATTATTTCATATTCAACTTAATGATTCAAATCCAAAATACAATTATGAGTGTTTTTTAAGATCTTGAATATTGTAAAGAAGTAAAGGAGAACTAACTTAATTATAGGGAAAGAGAATATCTTTCTACAGTGCGTAAGAAAGAAGAAGAATGCACTTATAGATAGTTAGGCTTGTTATTATGTTGTATAACCAAATAATAATAAATTCAATACCAGAAGGATAATTTGGGGTTTGAAAAACATTGGAAGAAGTATTTATTATTAGATGTAGAACTGGTATAAGATAGAGGAATTATTTTTGGGGTTTATAACTAGATATTTATTTTTTCCCTTCGAATTACTGAAACAGTTTAGTAAAGTAATCCTTGTGGGGGGGGATAACCAAAATGACATGGATAATGAATTTATATTTAACCTTATAAAAATTATATTCTAATCAAAAACATTATACCACAACATATAAAAGTGATATTGAGATACATAATTGAGTGGATCATAACTCTAACAAGTTTTCAGAGGTCAAGTTTATAAATATAATTCATAATATAATGTCAAAACTAATTCAAACCTCTCCCTCTTAATGATTGTAAATTTTTATGAACCTTATAATATATATTTCATTAATAAATAAATCCTTGTTCATGATTTACTCTTTTGTAATAAAATAAATCTAAGATTATCATTATAGTAAAGGTCACTTTAAATCATATAGAATATTACACAAATATCCATCTGTAATATAATTCATTTTTTTTATATTTACATCACCTTAAAGACAACATATTTTTAATATAACGAAGATTATTTGTGTTTTTGAATATAAAATGGTAATCATATATTGAATGAAATTTTCATGGATCATGTAATGGCTACCCACAATACATATGTCAGAGGATAGATACAAAATACCCTTAACGATTATAATTTTCTAGTATATATCCTTATCTCTAAATAAAAAACACACATTTAAACTCTCTCATTAATACTCAAAATTTGTTCCATATTTACATGTTTTCATTAATTATATAACCATTTAAGGTGGGGGATTTCTTATGGGAGATGCCGAGGTTGAATAAATCAATCTTTTTGTATTCTTATATAATTATTTTTATTTTTCAATTGTGGTTTTATTGATTTATTAGATTATATTCATCCTTAATATGTTATAATATATAATTATTGAAATAATCATTTATTGGATTTTATAAAAGAATTATATAATAATGAAATTAAAAACACAAACTAATATCCTTGTTTTTTACATTACAACCCCTTAAAAAATTGTACCCTCATAACATAAAAAAATATGAAAAAGTAAAAAATTACAATAATTGATTATTCTCGAAATGTTGTATAGAGTATCTTAAAACTTATTACACATTCATAAACCATTAACTAATATATAATGCCTTTTTTATTAATAATCCTATACTATAGTCAAGAAATATAATAATTTAATAAGATTATTCTATCCTAACATAGTAATATTTTAAATGATAAAATATATGCATGATGTTATGGAAATAATTCATGCCTTTTCTATTATCCTCAATTTTCATTATTATAACATTCATAAAGAGTGAGGGTCCATGAAGTGAAATAATACATTAAAATATTTTCACAATTCCACTACTTTTTCATAAATACAACTGTTAAAATTTGAAATTATTAAAGATAATTATCTTAATTTAAATATGTTTTATTCTAGAAAAATAGTTTGAAAACAATAGAATGATGTTTGTTATTTAAAAAAATCTGATATAATTGGATTTAAAAATTTAAAAATCAGGTTCATTCAAAATATCATAAATATTTAAAAATATATATATTGATTTAAAACCCAAATATATATAACTTACTCAAAGTCCCCCCTCATCCACAATTTTTTTAATTCATTATGTTCGTGATACTCTAGAGACAATGTGAAAAAATTGTAAATACATTGTTCATAGTTTCCTTACAAAGACAAATAAAAAATCACAATTCAATATTTTGAACACTAAAAATATAATCTATTGTAGGCTTGTGGTATGGGAGAGTTGTTTGATAGATCATATAATTTATTTCAAGTGACTTGAATATAGGAAAAATTATTCAAATCATCAAAATAATATATTAAAATGATTATTCCAATTAAATCATCAAGTTCAGAAAAGAATTAAGTATGAAATTTTCTTCAATACATCATGATAAAATATCATTATACTGTTGAAAAATTTAAAATAAACATGAAATGAATTATAAAAAAATATTATAACATAATTATTTAATCGTAATTTTTCCCATGCAGTTTTTTTAACCAAAATTCTAAACCTAGAATATATCAAAAAAATTCCAAACTATATATCCATGGTTATTCTAATTGACACCGATTATCTAAATCCGGATTAAGTCAACCAAATGAATAATAAAATCAAAATGAACCATCATTTGTAAAAAATTACAATATTACATTTTATCCTTTGAAACCTTCCATAAAATAATAGCAGAAGTAGCTTAACATAGGTTATTTTTTATTTAACCATTAATTCTTATTCACATATTTTTAAATATTAAATAAATCCAAAAAATTGTCTAAAACATTCACTTACTAAATTACAGACACAAAAATAAAAAAATGATCACATATTCTCTGAAAATAAACATAACTATTATCCCAAAAAAACATTATTCGTCCATAAAATCACTTATAAATCAATTATATATATATATATATATTGTGTTTTTATCTAAATATATGTTATTATTTCACTAAATTAAACGTTATAACCTTGTCATCGTGTAATATTTTTCCCCCTGTGGATAGCAATGATTTTAAACTAATGTTGCTAAAAATATAATAACCTTTTTTCCAAATACATTCAATTACACTAATATGAAAATCTCTTAATAAACTGTAAGGTTATATGTACCATGATAATTTATTCTTACTAATGTCATAAGAATAATTATGACTTTTAATTTATTCTCTTTAAATGAAATATTTACCAAAGATATCACCCAAAAATTCTAAACTTTTTTCATCAAACAACATATTAATCTATATAGTTTCTTAAACCATGTTCTGACACCAATTAAAACATCCCCAATATAACCATCCTATAATCACATGTTTCTAAAGAAATATTACAAAAACAATTTCAATTTTTTTGGTTTATATTTTAAGGGAACTATAAAATTCAATTATGTAACAGAACCTAATTTGTTTCCACCAGTAAGCATTTTTTAAACTTAAAAAAATATTAAAATAAAAACATTCATTATTAAAATCTGAATTCAAGAAATATTTACTTAATTATAATTAACTCTCATCCTAAATTCATATAATATAATTTGGAAATTTCCAAATATAATATAAATATTAGTTAGTTCTATCAAAAGAAATAAAATCTATAAGTCTATTAAAATCTGAAAGACAAATGGAAAAGTTATTCCAAAAATTAATAACATTTGAACTCTTATAAAGTAATATTTACTCATGAAAAAAATCTTCTTTTTTCAAATTGTTCCATGCAAAAATATGATATTAATGATTATATTAAGAATAGATATTATGATTTTTTATGGGATATTATATTTAAAATCACATTTACAATTTGAATGATGATAGGATAACTTCACCTGTTAATTCCGATAACCTATAATGTAATAACATGACCAGTTAATTCTAAAAACTTTCAATAGAATAAATCATTTCTTAATTCATTGGGGGATATAAAATAGGCCCTCCAATAATAATATGTAATTTAAAATATCCATTACATGAACGAAACCCATAAGAACATACATTTCAGTCCATAAGAGTAGATATTCATGTTATTCAATAAAAGGAAAATAAATTATAAATAATTGGTTATGTAATTAGATACTAAGGGTAAAATTAATGTGATGCATGGAATACTAATAAAAACAAATAAAATTATTAGATTGTAAATTCTTAGAAAAAAATATAGAGATAGTTTGAAGAAATGATTTAAATAATTTAATAAAATTGTTAAAAAATAAATCCCCTTACCAAAAGTCAAGATCCAGTTCATAAATCCTCCAATATCTATAATAATTAAATTTTATTAATAATGTTATTTTATTTGAAAATTCCTCAAATATATTTTATTTTGTTATTATTTCATTTATTATCAATGATTATTTCCTTATTATATATATATTTCTTATGTTGGTTATTCTGAGGTTGTTTGGTCCATTCATAAAAAATATCATCAATACATTAGTAATGGTCTAATACACTAATAAAATTATCCAAAAGTATTTATATGTTTCAAGGTGTGTCTTCTTTATCCCTGAAAAATTAATGGGTTTTAATATGTTTATATATTGTTAAAATTTTAGAATATATCTAATGGTAGTATTGCCTTAGAAACATAAAAATAAATTTGAATGTTTAGTTCAAATGTACTAATTTTAATTCAATAATCAAAAAAATATTATTACAGAAATATTAAAAATTCTTATATTTTTAATCCCCAATAAAAATTATTTTGAAAATTGTGTATCATCATTCACATAGGTAGTCAAAATGACCCAGACAGGACAAACATAAAATATGAATTGATCATCAAATAATATGTATTTAATTATTATACCCTTATTATAGATTTATATTAATGTTAATTAATTTTTATATAAGTAGTTGATTGGATTCATGAAAAATATAATGGAAAAACACTAAATAAATAAGAAAGATGAATATATTACTTACATTATGGGGTTGAATTTTAAATTAAATATCTCCCTCACAATAAATGTTTTCACTCCTTTTAGTGAAAAAAGGCTATATAATATATGGAATAATTATAGAAGAATATATTTGATTAATATATGAATTTAAAACTAAAAATTACAAAATGTACAAAACCCATTATTTATATCACGATTTTAAGATTTTTTAAATTTTACCTGATGTTAAAAAGAGTTTTAAGATCATCTATTCATATCACTATTTGTAAAACCCTAGTAATCGATGGTTTTAATATCGACTATATAATAATTGATCATAATTTTTTAAAACATTAGTTAACATATTACCTTCATAAAAATTTTACTATTTGAAACCGATTGTGTAATAACTCATATTAAAAATAGTTTTGATATTTATTAAAATATAATTGATGTTAAATGTAAAATTTTATAGGATGATCCAATAATGTTTTATATTTTTCATAGAGTGTCCTTTACATTTTTTCCAAATCACACCTTTTCATGAATGTTTTAAAAAAAATTATATAATAACATATACTGATTTATTTAATGTCGTTAAATATATACTCATCATTAAAACCTCATATTTTGATATTAGTTATATTAATAACCATATTAAAGGATAAATTTATCATCACAAGCCATTGATGTCTTTTACCACCACAAAACATTCATTGTTTATCATATATATTTCAGATTTTTATGAAAATTGGACACTTTTTCAAATACTATCTATAAATTTCCATTCCTTCACTTTTTACATTCTTTATTTTCTCCTAATTTTTCATTATAACACTCTATTATTCCACCAGTTCACAATTAAACCTCATTTAAATGTTATTTTGGAATATTCTATCGTTGTCAATTTTTTAAAAAATTATTTCTTCATTTATATATTTTATACAAATTTTATTGATGGAAATGATTTTTTAAATTGAGTAGGAGTGATATATATTCCACTTGAAATTTATCATGAGATGATAAAAACATCTCCTGAGTTCTTCCTTATAATGTAAAACTATATCAAGAAAAAATATTCATATTTGGATGTTAGTATATCAAAAAAGAAAAAAATCTATGTAATTGAGTCTTTTTTCCATTTTCTCTTTTTAATTATACAATTATATAATTCTTAAATATTTTATTTTTTCCAAGGGAATTATTTAAATTTAAATAGTTTTAAAAAATCAATAATATTTGAAAATCTTTATTCTGATAAATAATTTCAAAATTCACCTATAATACTAGTAATATAAAAATTACAGTCGTACATCACTTTTGATGTCATTTATCTAATCAATTGAAAACATAATCCTTGATATTCCACATTTTTTATTTTGGTAAAAAATATCAAGGTCTCCTATAACCTCAGTTATTTATATACCTGGTGTAATATGTGACATTCAACATTATTAATCAAGAAAAATATATGTCTAAATCATTCAATGTAAGATAAGATATATAATTTTATGTGAGTTTATATAACCATTATTTTAAAAAACATATAACATAGTTCATATTTATGACAGAAACAATTAAGTGCTAAACACACAAAAACTAATGTAAAATGTTTTTTATAGTAGTGTGTGTTGGATTTATTTTACTGGTTTAGATGATACATAATAAAAAAATAGAGTGTTTTATAAAATTATATTAAAATAATGTAGTTGATAATTTTCCAACATAAGAATAAAAAACAAGGTGTTGGGATTAAATAAGATTAACCTGGTGATATAAGATTTCATATAATACTAAAACTGATCCACATAGGATTAAATAAACACTCATGTGTTAGTATCCCTATAAGGATATTTCCTATATCTATTAAATATATACTCATATAATATAAATTCATTTTGTAAGATTAAAATAACGCAATTTATTTCACAACAGTCTATATCCTTACTGTATGAACTCTTATATTCATGGGAGTATATGATCTAGAGTCGTGAAATGATGAATCATTATACATATATTGTGCCTCAAAGATTGATCCATATGATGAAAAAAATTAACCTTTACGATTCATGAAATTGATATTGCATCATGAAACATTCGACAATCATTTGATGAGATGTTATCTAGGAATCATATACCATGCCAAGTTGTTGAAGAATATATGAGAAAAATAAAAATTAATGGTTATATCTAGTTCTATTATTCAAATATATTATGTTTGTGTTAATAATATGAAGAAATATGAACAAATATGTTTTAAATAGGTATTTGGATGTCTTCTTATTTTAAAATTTAAAATATATATTTCATTTCTAAATAAAAGCAGAAACATATATACTTATATGATAAAACACTCCATTATAAGACTATAATAATATTAAATATAATCATAAATCCTATATAAATTTATATAAATATCCCTTTTATAAATATTTATTTATTTTTTCCTATAATGCACCTAAAATAGATCATAATTAATGACATAAAAATAAATAATAATATTTTCTAATATAAAACATCTACTCATATATTATTTTCTTATTTTTAGGGCCATATAAGGACTACGAACAATATCTACATAAATGAATTTATAACGACTACACTAAATGGATATAATTTTCATTTATATGAAATTATATCTAAAAAATAATACAAATGTTATACCTCTATATCATCCTATGATTACAACCATATTTCTAATTTTTTTCTTTCTATAACTATTTTTTGTGCTATAATTATTATGGGATCCTTAATGAAGAATAATTCAGTGAAAAAATATTTTTATATAGATATTTTTATTATACCATTTTACATTTATTTAAATTTTGGATTATATACATCCTTAAAATTTTGTGTTATACAATTAATGAAATAATGTTCATTTCTTTTAATTTTTACTAGCACTATTTTATAATGTATAATAAGAAAAGTGAACAAAAATTTTTAAAACCAAGGCACTCCTATAAATAATTAAATCTTATGATTTATATTTATTTATTATCTGGATTCATATTTTTCATAGTTTTATAAATAATTTTAAATAAATTTTCAACTGAAAAATGAATATTTTTATTTAACTAAATTGATTTCACATTTATTACATTTATTACTTTTAATGTTAAATTTCATTATTTTAAAATTTTCAAATTGATGAAATAGAATTCATAATTTATATCATCATGTAAATAATAGATTTATATAATTATTGATAGTTTTCTAAAATAGTTTTTTTAGTAGAATAGTAAAAAATATAGATTTTATAATTACTGTAATTTTAATGATATCATCATGATATAACAATGAAATGAATATTTAAAAATCTATTTTTCTTCAACAAATTAATATTTAAGAATTAATATAATGAAATTGAAGATCTTATGTTCAATCATAAAATTGTCATTTTGAAATATTATGAATTTCAAAAAACACATTCATTAAATTTTTTAAAATATGGTAATGGTTTTTTTCAAATAAAAACAACTTTTGGATCTTCTATTTTAATCATGTTTTCACACAGCTACATTAAATTTTTTTTTGTTATAATTTTAAATAAATATAGTTTTATTAAACTAATGAAATTAATTTCATGGGGATTAAAATTTAATTAGATTTTTGTGTAAAATCATTTTCATACTTAAAATACATTTTTTATAAAAATTGTTTTTCATTTCGTTTTGAGGGATTATATTAAAAGTGATTTTTAACATTTTGGGAAATTTAATAATAGAAAATTATTTCCATATTTTGAGTCACCATATAACAGACCCCAATATTTATGTTCATACACATTACATTACTTTTTTTGAATAGTTAATACATAAAAAAATAGACTCCCAATGACAGTATTAGTTTACCGTCTTTGAAAACTCAGAACAAAATATTCTAATCATGGTGAATGATCTTCAACATCTCCCATAAAGATATTCCCCTTTTTGTTTTCTTACATAAAACCATTCTTTATATCCTAGGGAAATCAAAACACAAAAAGGGTGAGATCAAATTCTTAGTAAGGGTAAACATGGAGAACATAAAACAACCCATAAACATTTGAACATAAAAACATGAACATAAAACAAAACAAATCCTGAGAAATGACATAAATCTTGGTAGTAAATAAGGCATAGATCATAAAGTAACATTGATCATGATAAAATAGCATGGGAATTAAACATGTAATTTTTTAAAACCATCAAGCATATGATATGATTTCTATAGTATCCAAAGAATTGCTGTCAAGACCATCATGGTGGACAATGTCCATTACGGACTCGGGTTTATGTGCCATTCCAGCCCTGTATTAATGAACCAAATTTACTTTCTTTTCCAACCATGTCTATCTCATGAGATATAAATCATTACACAATGCATTTTAGGGAGATATAGGTCCCACCCAACTCATAATGAACTCATTCATTCGTGTCCCACAAAATAAACATAAATCATTCATCATAACCCAAAGAATAAAATGGGTTTCATAAACATCATCCCATCCTAAGATAATCCATATAAAAAACATATACAATTTCATCATAAAAAAGTCAAAACCTGTAAATAATATAGAAATTATACTTGAAATAGTCCCATATTAATGACTATCATCTTAGATGAAAAATATTAACGATAAAACAATTGAAATAATTTCATGAGGTAAATATCTTTTCTTCTTCAAAATCATATTACTTTCTCAAAATGTCATGCAATTTTTAATGAATTTTTTTGAAAATAATTACGAACTCTTGTAGAGGAATCTTCATGTAAATAAGGAATTATGAAACCATAAAAATCATTTCATTTTATATAAGTTAAAAAAATACATTATCCTCATACTATTACTGAAAAAGTCAAAAAGTACCTTGTATGGTAAAAAAAGATTCCTTCAACACTATGTGGTAAAATTAAACAAAGGGAAAAAATAACTTTAAATGTACATGTAAGAATTATAAACCTTTTATGAAAATATTTTTACAATACATGGAAATGGTTTATAAATATAACCCCAGTAAATATATACGTATAAGTAATCTCAACTAAAAAATCATATTTGGAAAATTATTCCATACCACTTATAATTGGTGGAATAATAAATGTCATAAAATAAATAAAATTACATGCATATGTAAATATAATATCCTTTATACAAAAATCCTAAAAAATTCTTGGGAAGATTAAACACCATACAAAATAAATAGATGGTTATTATGTCATATGTCTCACAAAAATAAAAGTGAGACGACATAATCCCTTACCTTAGGTTGGATTTCTTCCTTATGAGTCCGAACATCCTGTATAATTATTTAAATAATGTCATTAACTTATTCAATAGTCATAGTAATTTTTATGATATAATATATGATTAACTTATGACTTTATATTACCTGTTCATTTGTCAATTCCTTGTTGAAGCAACGTTTTGGGTAATAATCGTTTCATTTTTTCTTACGTGTTTGGACTTGTTGTTCTTGATATTATTACTTATATCATGATTTACATATATACAAAATGTAAAAAAAATTTATATATCATATATATATTCAGATTATATATATTTATAATAGATAGATATATGAAATGAAATACACCAATGATGGAGATGGTAGGTCATACGTATGGATGAACGTTGTTTTCCTTTCCTTATTGACTTGAATGGAAATAAGTCGATGATATATATATATATATATGTATGTATATGTATATATAAATAAATCCAGTAGAATTATTATGTCATATATCTCATTATTATTCATTATATATACTTTATAATCATTCTTGAATGGTTATCGTGCAGATTGATTCTCATTGCGTCGTGGAGACGACAATCCACACGTACGCACGAGCGATTATGTCATTCCCATAATTTCAAAAGAATTGGAGTAGATGATATAATATCTCATAATTATTATCATGTTATAATAATCATATATAGTTTTTATTTCCACCATTATACAAATCCATGTAAGGTGGTGGTTGAAAAACAAATTGCATCACGGCATGGAGACGGTAAGCCATACGTACGCACGTGCGATGATTTCATTTTTTGTAGGGTGTATAGAAGGTAAAATATGATTGTTTCATATTCATAATAACAAATAAGTATACAAGTTATAATGTAGTTATTACATAATAATGAAGCAAAACATATAGAGGAATTACAAGAAGAAATAATATTGAAAGAATCGGTAAAAGATATTACCTCTTCTTCAATGCGCCTCTTTTAATCCTCCTCTTAAGGAACTAAAGACGACCTTTGAAGATAACTATGACCAATAGTGTTTTTCTAGATATGTTGATAAGGTAAATTGGTAGGGTTTAGTCGTGTTTGAAAGCTCAAAATTGAGTGAAGAGATGAGGTAGGAGGTTCCCTTTTATATGAGAGTAGAAGGGAACTTTTGGAAACCTTCAAAATATTAATTTATATTAAACTTATAGCCCATAGAAAAACATCCAAAGTATGTCAAATTAAAATATGAGATATTACAGGGTGGAAAAATCATCATAAAAATAAAATTTATACATTTTTTGATTTCATTTTAAACCTTATCATTTTGATTTATCCTTATTTAGTCTATAAAATTTAATTTGTGGTAATAATATTCTAAATTTTAAATAGTTATAAATACTTAGTTATGTCTTGTGAATTGTCTATAATTGGATAAATTAAAACATTTTAGACAATTTAAATATAAATATTTAATTTTTAAATATTTTTGTGATTTTTAGAAAATTTAATAATATGTTATTTTTATAAAAAAATCAACATTCTCATTTTATGCTCTATTCATTTATTTGAATTTAAATAAAATAAAAATAGATTATAGAGTCAAACCAAAATATTTAATTGATTTCTAATATGTCATATGCATCTATAAAATTCATGGAGAACATTAATTTTTCATATATTATTTATTTTAATATTTTTAAAAGCATTTATTTGATATTTGTATTCATAAAATAATTACTAAATCATTTTTGAACAATTATTTAATATACATATTCTTTCCTAAAAACGACAAATAAAATACTAGGAGGAATATAAATCTAATATATTTCATACTAATACATTTATTAAAATTTATCTTCTAAAAACCCCAACTTTTAAAATGATATGTTTATTAAATTATGATGGTGACAACTTTGACATCATTTAACATAAAATAATATTAATTTCATAATATGTTTTATAAGGCTCCAAATGTCCACAAGTCGACACGTGGATGATTATAGTTTAGATATACTCGACCATAATGTTTAGGTCACATTTTTGGGACTTTTGATAGGTATTATGTTTTTAATAAAAACAAAATTATGGATTTTTCAGTAAATAAATAATTTTAGCTTCATTAATGTATAAGCTATTAAAGTAATTATATATTTATTAAAAAATAAAAATAAATTACCCTGATAACGAAAAAAATATATTTCAAAATATTACATATAATTGAATTTATATTCTATTTATCCTTATATTAAAAATAATTTAATTATTAAAGATTGAGGGAGACATATTTCACTTTTCATTAAATACAATTAATTAATGGTCTTCATCTCATCGAAGTGGGTTATGATAGATAAAATTTCAACCCAAATATATTTTAGAACGAAATATAATCATCCAATTAACATATAAACATAATTTGGACCTAATGATTAAAAATTTATAATTAATTTTGTCAAATTAAAAACATATAATTTTCAGTTATTCATTTAAAATTAATCTCATTGTAGAGAAAATGGGTTTTAAAATTTAAAACATTGAAAAAGATTGAAATTTTTTTACCTATTAATTCAATGTAAAATCAATGATAATGACATAAATTATATTAAATGGTAAAAATATATTATATTTATACTTTAAACCCATTCAATATTATAATTTAACCATATTAATTATCTCGAGGAATGAAGTTGTTTTTAATTATAATTTATCATAGCTTTATTATTCATCAAAATTTGAAGTCTATCAGAATAATGTTAAAATTTTATCCAACATAAAGTTTTATATCTGGATTCAAAATAAGTAGTTTAATTATTCAAATTGTACTTATAAACTTGTCAAAAATTAGATTTAAAATGGGTGAGCCATCAAAACGTGACAAAAATGCATCTTTTTATAAATACTTCTTTTATAAAAAAAATTAATTTTGATCTCAAACCATGTTCTGGATTATATTTAAGTTGAATGATAATGTTATGAAATTAAAATTTTTGTTAATACTATTCATAACGGCTAGTTTATAACAATAATATAATAATATATTATTGTTTACTGAAACTCGGTATTGTGTACAACACAAACCATCGAAGAAGGTCGCTTTTGTTTGTAATGAAATCCAAGTCATTGTTGTGTGAATGATTCATCTCATGTTGTGTATAAAATAATTTAATCATATATCATTGAAAAAAATCTATATTCAGTGTTGAATTTTATCAAAAGAACTTGAAATTGTGTATAAAACAAGCCAACAATAGTGTTGCATATACTACAAGCTAATAAGGTGTTGTGTACAGCACAAGATAATCTTGGTGTAGAAAACAACACAAGACATCAATAAAATTAAAAATACTGTCTCTCATAAAATTTGGGGTTGTTACATTCTACCCCCCATAAAAAGGAATTTCGCCCTGGAAATTTATCGGGGTTATACATGATTTTCTAATTGAATGTTTCTTTCATAGAAACTCATATCATAAAAAGTAATACTAAAACATAATTTTAAAAAGTAAAGTAAGAAACATAATTCTCACCCAAAGTAACTCTGTATTGGGTTTCCATATATTAGAATATAGGGGAAAATATGGATATGGAAGAGTAATATAACCATCATGTACTGATGAATAATGGTAGAGAACATGGCTATAAAAAAACCAAAAATCACAAGGCCTTAAATTTGTGATGATCTAAGATACCATCTGATTCATCAGATATGAGGGAACATAGAAAATTTTTTTGGTTTTCAAGATCATATCTCTAAATATGATTAATGTTTTCAAAAGGAGAAATACATACTTGATTTCAGTTTAATATCATCATTTTTCATTTGATGAACAATTTCAAAATCATCTCTTATTTAATGAAATGAAGTGGAATTTTTCATTCTTGATGTGTAAGAATATAATGTGATAGAATGATAGGTCATTCCATCTATCTTTATCACAAAAAGGGTATCATAAAATATTAAATATACATAAGTCCATCAATGGTTAGTTTAATCATATATGGTTCCAAAAATGGACTTATACATCATCTATCATACAACTTAATAAAATAAAACTAATTTCTACTAAAAAGGGACTTTTTATGGGCCATTGGTAGGTGATAAAGGCATGTTGAACTTCGGTTGAGGGTTCGATTCTCACATCCTTGTCCGACGCAATGAGTTGTTTCTTATACTGCAGGTTGTCCTTTTTCTAAAACTAATCCATTATAACATTCTAGAAATAATATTGAGAAAATTTCTCAACTTAAACAATACTATCTGATGTCCTACTTAATCCATTCCAACCTTTAGTCTTGTCAAAAATACTTCTATCCAAACTCACAATATTAAAAAAATGATTCCTAGAAAGGTCATCTACCGCGAAAGTGAATACCATCATTTACCCCTGTATATCATATGATATATCTTTTTGGTCACATTCCAAACATGTGAATACCTTAACCATGTATTCTCTTAAAACCTGAGTTACCATAAAACCTTAGTGAAAACATAAACGCTGTCAAAAGTTAACTCTTTCCATATAACAAAATCACCAAAAAATTCTATATACTCAAACCATGATATCACTTTCTCCTTATAACAGTCATGATATCAGTAATATGATAAAACATATCATTATCTCCTTATCTCTTCATTATGCGCATATCATCTATTTTCCAAAAATTTCTGAATAACCTTTCATGGTTACCGGTACCATTCAACATAAACATTCAAATACCTTAGGGAAAAACAGTAGTGTAACAATCCTTAGATGTTTCTTTATTCCATAGTACCATTAAATTACCTATACAACATTACTATTGATAAACATAAAAACATTTCACTACCTTCTTAATCCATTGGCTGAGCTTCATCATTTTATTCCTCAACACTTATTTCATATCATATATCAATTGTAGTCTCCTCATCATCAGCAACATAAATACTACCCATATAACCATGATGATTCGCCTCATGATATTTTCCTTTAGGGAATCTATTTTCATAATTCCCATACATTCTACATTTATAACATTTAACCATTTATGATATCTTAGTAATACTGGTATCGTTTTCCATTGTGTTAAATGAACATTTTCCATTGCAATTATTTGATTTGTTCCCATATTTTTCACACCCAAAACATATTCCACTTCCTTTGAAAAATTCCCCCTGATGCCTCTTCCAACATGACTTACATGGGAAATATTTAACTTTATTTCCATTATGATCATCCTGAAACTCTATATCTCTCTTATTAGCTGAGTCAGAAAACTTTCCAATGTTGAGATTATTGATTATAATATGAGATTTCTAATTAGGCATAATAACAATGTTTGGACATCCAAATATCCTTTCATATTTTCCCCTAAAAATATCATTCCATTGTCCATCATGTTCTCCATTAACATGGATCCTCCTATTTTTGGCCATTTCCTAAATCCCAAAAAATAGTATTAAAAAATCTAAAACTATGAAAATAACATAGTCAAGGGAGATTAATTTCAATCTCAAACATTAGAGGTTTAATACTAGGTTATTCATGATTGGTATCATAATTCTAGTATTGTAACCTATAATTATACTTAATCATAGGGAAATCCCAAGACTTACCTTAGATATATCTCTACGGTTCTCACTAAT
This sequence comes from Viscum album, assembly GCA_963277665.1. NCBI lineage: Eukaryota > Viridiplantae > Streptophyta > Magnoliopsida > Santalales > Viscaceae > Viscum > Viscum album. The sequence continues at coordinate 2,129,978,927 of OY728161.1, read as the reverse complement.
GTTTTCTCATCCTATTTTCCGATGGTTAACTAAACCTTCACTTTGATACCAACTATAACAGACACAATGCTTCACGTACATATAAAATACTTTACTTTTGTGAAATACATAATACATAACAAAAACAGACACCTAAATACTGTATTATTTTAGTGTCTTTGGAAATTCGGAACAAAATATTCTAATCATGGTGAAATATATTTAACATCTCCCATAAAGATCTTACCTTTTTTTTAACATAAAACAGTTCTTTATATCCTAGGGAAAAGAAAACATAAAAATGGTGAGAACAAATTCTATGTAAGGGTAAACATGGAGAACATAAAACAACCCACAAACATTTTAACATAAAAACATGAATATAAAATATCAAATCCATGAGTAATGACATAAATATTGATAGTACATACAACATAGATCATGAAAGAACATTAATCATGATAAAACAGCAAGGGAATAAAACAGGTAATTTTGGAAAACCATTAAGCACATGATATTATTTTCATATTAGCCAAGGAATTTCTCCCAAGACCATCAAAAGGGAAAAATTCCATTACTGAACCGGGTTTACATGTCATTCAAGCCCTATATTACTGAACAAATTTTACATATCATTCTATCCTTGTCTATGTAATGAGATAAAAATCATTACCCAATGAAATAGAGGGAGATATAGGTCCCACCCATCTCATAAAGAAATAATAATTTCATGTTGCACAAAATAAACATAAATCATTCATCATAACCTAATGAATAAAAATGGTTTCATAAACATCATCCCATCATAATATAATCCATATAAAACAATGGATATAATTTAATCATAAAAAACCAAATCATGTAAATAATAGAGAAATTTTACTTGAAACATACCCATATTAATTAATGTCATCTTAGATGGAAAATATTTTTGAAAAAACACTTCAAATGAATTTTTGAGGAAAATATCCTTCCATCTTCAAAATCATCATCTTTTCTCAAAATGTCATTCAATTTTAATTTTTTTTATAAAATAATCATGAAATAATATAGAGGAATATCCATGGAAATATGGTATTATGAAACCATAAAAATCTTTTCGTGCCATATAAGCTAAAAAAGGCATTTTCCACTTACTTTTTCTGGAAAAGTCAAAAAGTACCTTATATGTTAAAAAAAAGAAAAATTCCTTCCACACACTATGGTAAATGTAAAAAATTTATAAATATGACTTTAAAAATACATGGAATAATATTAAAACTTTTATGAAAATATTTTTAGTATACATAGATGTGGATGAAAAATATAACCCCAGTAAATACTTACGTATAAGCAATCTTAGGTAAAAATGAGATTTGGAAAATTATCCATTACCATTTATAATTGGTGGAATTAGATGTTTCATAAAATAAATAAAATTACATCCATATTTAAATATTATATAATTATTAATAAAAAACCTAAAACATTCATTGGAAGCATAAACACCATACAAAAGAAATAGATGGTTATTAAGTCATATGTCTCACAAAAATAAATGTGAGATGAAATAATCCCCTACTTTAGGTCGGACTTCTTTATTATGTGTATGAACCTCCTGTATAATGATTTAAATAATTTAATTAACTTATTATGGAATCATATTCATTTTTATGATATCATATATGATTCACTTACAACTTTATATTACCGATTTATTTGTCAATTCAATGTTGAAGCAACGTTTAGGGTGATAATCGTTTCATTTATCATACGTTTTTGGACTTGTTGTTCTTGATATTATTACTTATACCATGATTTAATTACTTTCAGAATTTTAAACATGATTTATATATCATATATATATTCATTATATAAATAAAATAGATAGATAAATGAAATGAAATACACCCTTCATAGAGATGGTATGTCGTACATACGCATGAACGTTGTTTTTCTTTCATTATTGACTTGAAAGGATGTTTTTAGATGACATATATATATATATATTAATCCAGTAGCATTATTATTTTATATATCTCATTATTATTCTCTAGATGTACATTATAATCATTCGTGAATGGTTAACAGAGAGAATGAATCTTATCGCGTCGTGGAGATGATAATCCGTACGTACGCACGAGCGATGGTATCATTACCATGATTATTAATAGAATTGGAGTGGATGATATAATATATAATAATTAGTATCACAGTATAATAATCATATATAGTTTTAATTTCCACCATTATACCCATCCATGTAAGTTGGTGGTGGAAAAACAGATTACACCACGACGTTGAGAAGACAAGTCATACGTACACACGTGTAGTGATTTTATTTTTCGTTGGATGGATAGAAGGTGAAATAGGATTATTTAAGATTCATAATAACATATCAGTATACAAGTGGTACTGGAGTTACTACTTTACAATGGAACAAATCATATAAATGAATTATTAGAAGAAATAAGTTTTTAATAATCGGTAAAAGACATTACATCTTCTTCTACGCGCCTCTTCGAAACCCCCTATTAGGGCACTGAAGATGGACTTTGAATAAGACTAGGACCTATGGTATGTTTCTAGATAAGTTGATAAGTGAAATGGGTAGGGGTTGTCCAAGTTTGAATGCTCAAAATGGAGTGAAGAGATGAGGGAGGGGGTTCTATTTTATATGAGAGTAGATGGGTACTTTTGGAAACATCCAAAATATTAATTTATATTAAACTCATACCCCAAATAAAAACTTATAATGTGGATAAAATTAAAATATAAGGTAATATATGGTTGTATACTCATCAAGAAATAAAATTTAGACATGTTTTGATATTATTTTAAACTTTATCATTTTGATTTATTCTTATTTAATCTATTTAATTTTATTGGTGGTAAAAATATTCAAAATTTTAAATAGTTATAAATACTTCAATGCTGTGAATAGTCCATAATGGGATACTTTATGACATTTTAGAACTTATAAATTTCAATTAATATTTTTTAAATATTCTTGGGATTTTTAAACAGTTTAATAATATGTTATTTTTATAAAATATCAATAGTTTCAATTTTGAAAAATTTCATTTATTTGAATTTAAATAAAATACAAACATATTATAGAGTCAAAAAAATATTTAATAGATTCCAAGGAAGTCATATTCATCTATAAAATTTTCGGATTACATTAATTTGTTAAAATATTATTTATTTTGATATTTTTTAAACCATTTATTTGATAATTCTCTTTGTAAAATAATTACTACAACATTTTTGTATAATTACTTAATATACTTATTTTTTTCATAAATTTTAAAATTAAAATACTATGATAAATAAAAATCTAATATATTGAATAATAATACTTTTAGTCTAATTTATCTTTTAAAACACCCATATTTGAAATTGATATGTTTATTAAATTATGAAGGTGACAATTTTGACATCATTTAAAATAATATAATATAAATTTCCTAATATGTTTTATATGGCTTCAAATGGAACACAATTCCCAAATTAGATTCTTTTGATGTCTATATACTCTAAAAATATGTTTTGGTCAAGTGTTTGGGCGTTTTGATGGGTATTATAATTTTAATAAAAACTATATTATTTATTGTTCATTAAATAAATAATTTCGGGTTCATTATTGTATAATATTTTAAGGTAATTATATATTTCCTAAAAATTAAAGATAAATTACCATCATTTATAAAAACATTTTATCTTTATAATGAGTATTTATAATTGAATTTGTATCATGTTTAACCTTATATTAAAAATAATTATTTATTAATGTTTGAGTGAGACATATTTCACTTTCCTTCAACTAAAATTAATTAAAGTTATTAATCTCGTCCATGTGGGTTCTAATAGAAAAAATTTCAACCCAAGTATATTTCAGGACGAAATATAATAATTTAATTATAATAAGACATGTGTTAGAATTATTTTATAATATTATTTTTACCCTTAATTACCCGATTTACCTTTAACTATGGTAAATAAACGTTACCGCAGTTATTAACTATAAGGGAAAAAAATAAAAGTATCATATTAACATTATTTGGACCTACTGATTCCAAATATGGAATCCGTTTTTCCAAATTCAAATCACAGAATTTGTAGTAATTCATTTAAAATTTATCACTTTGTTGAGAAAACTTGTTTTAAAATCTAAAACATTGAAAAGGATTGAAATGTTTTTACCTATGAATTCAATATAAAATTAATGATAATTAAATAAATTATATTAAATTATAAAAATATATTATATTTATACATTAAAACCGTTCAATATTACAATTTCACCATATAAATTATCTCTATGAAAAAAGCTGATTTTTAATTAAAATTTAGCGTATTTTTACTATTCTTAAAAATATAATGTTTATCAGAATAATGTCAAAATTTTATCCAAAGTAAATAATTATATCGTGACACAAAATAATTAGTTTAAATTTTGAAATTGATCTTATAAAATTGTCCAAAATTATATTTAAAATTGGTGTTCCATTAAAAGGAGACAAAACTGCATTTTTTAAAAAATATTTCTTTTATCTGAAAAATTAATTTTTTTTCTCAAGACATTTACTTGAAAATTTTTAAGATGAATGATAATTTTATTAAATTAAAAATATGGTTAATAATATTCATAACAGCTATTTCATAATAATATTATAATAATATATTGTTGCTTCATGAAACTCGGTATTGCGTACAATGCAAACAATCAAGGAAGGTAGCTTTTGTGTGTAACACAATCAAAGACAGTGTTGTGTGAAAGATTCCATTGGTGTTGATTGTAATGTAATATAAACTTATATCCTTTAACAAAATATATATTCAGTGTTGAATTCAATTAATATAACTTGAAATTGTGCGTAAAACAAGCCAATAGCAGTGTTGTGTATAATCCAAACTAATATGGTCTTGCGTATAGCCCAAGATAATCCTTCTGTAGCATACAACAGAAGACATGAATAAAATTAAAAAGAATAATTCTCATAAAATTTTGTGGTGTTACACACCATTTAACAAATTTTTAATGAGTTTAATTTCATTTTTTTTAAATCAACATTTACCATTTTAAAATGTTTTCTCCGCTATAAGAGTTAAATGGGTTAACAACAAGAGTAAAACAATGATATAAGGCATAAAATGGAAACAAAATTGTATAAATAATAATTTTTGGGTGAAAATTTAATTTATATTGTAATATATTTGAAATTAAACTAAATTGTATTCACCTACAATGATAAATGAATTTATTTTATTTTAATGTTCTTAAAATTTATAAGCTTCAACCCCTGTCACTTATAAAATATAACCTCATCCGCTCACTTATCCGCACATTTTGAGTATAATAACACAACCATGATATTCCCAAATTCATACCAAACTTTGGTCCACATGTATTGGATAATTTATTCTCACACAATGACTAATTTTATAAGGCTTAAGATGTAAACCAATATAAGATATCAATGGTGGAGGTACAAGACTTTAAAATTTTATAACATTTATTTATTATTATACATTTTTAAAATATATTATAACAATAATATGTTATTGAAATTTTTATATATACTATAGTAATATTTTATTATGTTTTTTTAATAACTATTTTATTTCTCATTTCCATCCTATAGGAAATGAAACTTGTTTTGCGCATAAGTGCGGGATACAACATCCGTGAAGAAATATGTTTCATTTTTCATCATCAACACACATGGTCAGTTATAAATATAATTTTAACTGAAATATGTTATTTTTTCTATAAAAATTTTATTCTTCAATGAGAAAATATTATTGAACTTCTTTCCCTCTATTTAAATGGATAATTGAAAACATTTCTCTTACATATGTAAGAGATACCACCTCCAAGAAGCAATGAAATTAATTTCTCATAACTACCTCAGAAGGATGATTATATGTATCTATTAACTAAAAAAATATTATATTTATAATATAATTATTTATTTATGTAAAACCATTATATTCATTAATTAATCTCTATCCTTTGGATAAATGAAAATTTTCCTCATTCGTACTATCAGACTACCCCTACACTGAATTAAAATTCTAATTTTTAATTACATCATTAAATGAACTATTTTAAAAGTATATTTCATGTAAAAAATTGATATTTATAACATTTTTAATATTTTATAGTTTTATAACCATGTCCTCTTTGACCAATGAAGGTTCGCGGAGCTGTTTTGGACCGAAGTACCTCAAAAGATATAATGTAAACATAACTTGTTTAGTAAATTAAAATACATATTTATAAATGAAATTAATGGAATTATAATAATTGTATTACATGGACAATATATTTAATAAAGTAAAAAAATTATTTAATTTCATTATTCTGGTGTTAGTTAACATATGAAGCAAGGCAGGACCCTAGGTAAAGGATTTTTTTTAAAAATCTAGTATTAAATGATTAAATATATTGCTTTCAATTTTTTTCAACCATATCTATATCATTTAAAAAGTTTCAACAGTGTTATTATTTATATAAAATGAGTGAATATATTTACATTAAACTATTTTTTAATTTCATTTCTGTTTAAAAAAAGGAATAATATTAATGTTTTATATACCATTAAATATTGACACATCTTACAAAAGTGTAAAAGAATATTTATGTTTAGAATTTACCTGATGGAAATTTTTTAACACTAAAAAAAATATTATTGGTCATGAATATTCCTAAAAATGTTTTCATTTTTATAATATTATCATATTTCCATTCTTCTGGTATTTATAATTTTTAATTTTCTTGAAAAGAAAATGTTACTTCTCATTATTTATATGTGAAAATGGAAAGATACATTCTTATGGGTAAAAATGGGTTTTTAAAAGATATTAGGATGAAAATGTATAACAATACAATTATTTTGTTCATGACATGGTACTTGATCATTATACATGGTGAAGGGTGGCCATGAGATACAACACTCCAATTTATTGGGTAATGATTTAGTCTTCAATGAAAAAATATTTTATACAACAAGTTATATTTCTCTCATTGAAAGGGTACTATAATTGTGTTAACACGGGTCATGAATATTATTACTTAAGATGATTTCAGTATTTTTCTACAATTTTTATAGAATTTAATTTTTTTAATGAAATATTTTATTTTCACATATGGAAATTATATATTTACAAAACCAATAATTTTGTGGATTTGATAACAATTTTATAATTCTTCATGTGTTCCACTAGACTAATAGGTTTTATATTATATAGCCCTTACTAATAATTTTTATTCTCATTATATGTGTTAAAATATTTTTCATAGGATCTAAATATGTGTATGAACTATATAAATTTGAATATTTTTTCTATAGTGACTTGTCTTAAATGAAGCAATGGTGTTTTAATGAAACATGGGTGTAAATTTAAGATCCTATTTCTGGAATAAATTTTAAATTTGAGGAAATATATTCTTATTTTAGGAAATTGAATAATTAATTCTATAACACTTTAAATCTTAAAGTTTATGGGGATATAATAATATGAAATCCAAGTTATTAAACTCATAATTTTTGCCTGTTTATATTATGGGGTGTCATAGTTTCTATCAGATCAAGGGTCCAAATAAATATACGTGTTAGGATGTCGTTTTGTGAAACTTCTATGAGATTATAATTTTTTTACACTATCATGAGATAATTTTTTTGAATTCCGTGTTAATTCATCTAATCTATATAAATCATAATGGGTTTTTCACATAGAAGATATAGAAACTAAGGTAGGTTATAATGAATAAAAAATATCATTCCAAACTAGTAAACAATAGTAATTGAATTCAGAGTTGGGTGGTTTTTAGTTTTTTTAGATTGATTAACATAAAACATAAAAATTATAACCCATGAAAGAAGAATTTAAATTATCATCTATTTAAAATTTCAATAGTAAATCATTCCATTAAATAACACCCATCAACATTTAGTAAATATGAATACCCTATAAAAGATAAAATATGGATAAATGTATTGGATATGATATTCAATGTTTTCAAATTTGAAAATAATTAGATTTTACCTATTTATATTTACCATTTTAAAGGGTAATTTGATCAGTGGTGGCCTTTAATTGAGAATAAGAAAATGAAATTGAAACCATAGAGTGGATAGTTAATAAGGATATTTTTCATTAGAAATGTTTCAATAATTTTATTTAAATTATAGTCGAAAGATAATTTCTGAAATTAGAGAAATGGAAGGACTAATTAGTTTTTTCATTTATTAATGTAATTCCATATGAGTGGTCACGAATACACAAAAATACATTCTTGACTTTGAATGAAAAATAAATATATTTTACTCTAGTCTGAAACAATGTTTATGAAGTTAATTTTGTCTCCAGAATTTTATAGCCATGAGTATGCTGTTAAATGTAATGAGATTGTTTAAATGTAGTTTTTTTACAGTTTGTGCCCCATGAAAATATGAATTAGAAGTTGTCAAGGTAAAAATAAATGTAGATGTTTTTCATAAGGATGTATAGAGGTAAGGATCCAACACGTATCAAATTTAGAAAAATTAATTATATTCAATGATTCATTTAATCATAAAAGTATCACAAATGAGGATATTTAATTCATTTGGATTTTGATTACAAGGAAAATTGGTTTGAGGAGACCATAAATTAGAAAATGGAGAATCATTCTATAGTGATATGTTTAATTGCAATGAATATTTTCATTTTGAAAATTTATGTTCGAATCTAGTTACTCACGGTAATAATCATAAAGATAAAATTTAGATAGTTTTAGAAAAGACTTTTCCTAATATGGTGATAAATATTGGACACGTACAATAATTAATGATTTTTACATTACTTTTTTACTGACAAAATCCAATTTTATTGTTTTATTTGGGATCTATAAATTGTTTAATTTATTAGATATTTTCAACTAAAATAATGATATCACCACAAAAAAATGAGGCATAAATTTTGGTAACTCGCCCTAGAGGAGGTATTTAAAAATCATGAATTTATATGAATATTTATATTATATTTTGTTATTATTTCTTTACTGAAAACCATGTTTATTAGCACATTGTATTGTTTGATGTTATTTGGGTATGATTTTATTTCAATTTATCATGATAGTATAGATTTTCCGAGTGTTTAATCCCACCAAATTATCATTATAAACTTTGGGGTCAATGAAACACCCAAGTAACTACTATTATTTTTTCCTTAAAATGGAATGAAGGAATAATTGTGGCTATAGTTCAAGCACCTAAGTAATATGAATAGCATGACCATAAAAAATATTCATGATCAAAAGTCATTAAGAGCATCCTATGAAGTAGTGATGTGATTTATGTGGTCATGGAACACATCACACAAAGCCCCATTAGACAATTCCTATGGATCTCAAGAAATCCCTCAAACTTGTCATCCCAATCACTCAAAAGTTTATTGGACAACCCATTAGAAAAGTGAAAATTGTTCATGTGAAAAAATTTATAAATTATGGGTTCGTTACAAAATTAAACTAACACTATTTTACACGTGATGAGGTTATGGACATCCCAGGATCTATTCAATGATCACATAAAGGTCCTAGAATATACTAGACTGATCTACATAAGTCACCTAGACATGAAATCATAATCATGTGAAGACCCTCATATGAGTATTTTTTATAAAATGAAGTGTCAAGTAAAAATTTCATCACAACCATCAAATATTTAATGCGTTAAATGATAGATATGAAGGTAACATTATATAAAGATATTTATAATGTTTTTTCAAGAAATGGTCTTATACACTTCTTGTGATCAGTTTTTTCATCACATGAGGCTCTCAAAAATGTCAATCTGATCTCATAAATTCCCTCTAACTTGTGGGAAGATCTTGAAAAGGATCTCAGAAATGTTAATCCAATCTCTTGAAGGACCTCTTCCATGTGGTCAGATCTCAGGGAGACTCTTAGACATGTTCCCCTTATCTCAAGAAGACCATCTTATATTTTTAATCAATCAAGTGTATTACTATTGAGAATAAATGGGTTTTAAAAAGATTATAATTATGTAATTAGCACACGATTCTTGTTTATCATGTGAAAAAATAGAAATGACATGTGAATTGACCATGAGGATCCCATGAAATATTTCTGAATCATGTGAAACAATCAATCATCTCCACACAATATATGATATTTTATGTTCATACTATGTAGCTTAGAATAGGGGTGGTTAGACCTATAAAAACATCCTTGACACATACAATAATTAAAATAACTTTGGGGTTAGAGGGAACTTTATAGATTGGAGGACTACACGATACCAAAATTCATCCACCTAAAATTTATGGGGAGTATCTTAAGTGACCTCATTAAAGGTTTATGTTCCCTTAATAATCATCTCTTTAATAATGAAAAGGATATATGGTATGTAATTCATATTATTCGAAGGAACTTTTGTGTGTTGGACTAATCACATGATGCTATAGTATGAAAATTCCCTAAAAAATTGGGATGTTTGTACAAATAATAATTAAAATGATGGAAGCATTATGAGAAGTTAGATGTAATGTTTTTTAAGTGAATAGATCATATATTTTACACGGTCTATTTATTGATAATGATAAATGCTTTTTACAATATTTGTCATACCATGTTTCAATCTATTGACATGTCTCTTGATTCATGTGAAGCACTTTGTATATGTAAAGTAGATCACATGATGACCTCTGGGCATGTCATCATTGTTTATGTGAAGAAATTGGTAATTCTCTCTTGGTCACTTTATTTCCCTATGTAAATGTTGATAATATCACTCGAGGGACTCATAACATGTCACCTGATTCATGGTATTCCCTTTGGACATGTTGGGAAGATCATGTTATTACATTTAATTTAACGACCTGAAATTTTGAATAAATCTTGTTTCCTAAATGTGTGTGTTATTTTATTTTTCATACTCAAAAAAATGTTTCATTTGATAACATGAGTTTAATTAAAATGATATTGTTGGGTTTTGAATATTATATGACCATTAGTCAGTATAACCATTGGAAACTGAATGTTGTGATTATTGTCTCTAAATGCAAGTGATCTTGGTTAATTATTATAGAACGAAGATTCGATGGCCACATCCAGTAGTCTTGGACCGATCGAAGACCATCTAATAGAACTTGGGAAGGAGGTAGCACCATTGGGCTTTGCTCTGGACCAAACCCAAGACGAACTCCATCATGTGAAGCTAGCATGGAATCGCCTTCGTGAGAAGTTCAAACTGATAGAAATTACTACTCGTGCGATGTTGGCCAAGCCACCCTCAGATTCTCTCACCTTAGCACACCTTACACATAGGTCATATGCTAGGGTTATAAGGGGCTATGTAAGGAGACCATAATTCTTTGTTATAAATAAAATTGTGTTTTCTTCTTATGGAGAAGTTCAGGAGTTTTCAAATGGTCGAATGAATATAGGATGTATTTTATTGATGTATTTTGAAAAAAGGATATTTTAAAATATTTCTGTAAACCTTAAATAATTAATGATTTGTAATGATTTTTAAAAAAATAGTCTTCTACAAATGTGTTCAGTAAGAAATTTAGAGTCTAATAAGATCAATTTAATTTTTGATGAATAGTAAATTATGAATAGTGATTTTACACTTTGGATTAGTAATGTGACTAAATGGATTAGTAATCTCACTTAATGAAAGTATTAAAATAATCTAGGCACCTTGATTTTGTAATGTGATTCAATAAAATGGTTAAATAACAGTTTCATAAATTATTAGTCAAGTATTAGTCTTTTCAGGTGAATATTTTTTTTAATTAAAAATTAAAATAAAATTTTTTAGACATTCATTTTTATAAAATAGTCTTTATTTTTGAACTCAGAACATCGATACTATGTTAAGGTAATTTTTTGGGATTTTTCTGAAAAAAATGAATTTTCAGTGAATAGTGTTTTATTTAAAAATTAAATTACAAATATTTTGAAAACTATTTTTATAAAATGGAGTTCATTTTTGAAATCCGAACATCGATATTTGGTTAAGGTGAAATTTTGGGATTTTTCAGAGAATGTTGAATTTTCGGTGAATAGTGAAAATACAATTTTTATGTCACGGGTGTTTAATAACATCATTAAATGATGTATTGAGTATGTAATCAATATGGTCGACATATGAATAGTAATATGAGGTATTAGGTGTCCCACGTGGCCAATACCATGGGAAAATACCATGGGCATGCTCATGGTTTTGCCAATACCACCCATAAGGCGTCCCTTGGCCATTAATGCCTTGTCCCCTCAATTTCCCTATAAATACCCACCCTTTCATCATTTAGTGTTCACTCCCAACTATCCACTAACTAATCTTGGGTCTCATTACCTCCCAAGAAGTCCTCCCAAGTTTCCTTCAAGCCCTCAAGGTCCCATCCTTTGAGTTTTAAGAGTTACGTTTTAAGGTAAGGGATCCTACCTCTCTCTTTCTTTCCAAGTACTCTCTTTAATTTCATATCTTTTATGCTCCATGTTCTTATGTTGGAGGATGTTCATTTATACTCATCCTACTGTGCTTTTCATGTTCATATGATGAGAGACCCCCTCTTTCTCTCATTAATTCATTTTAAGAATGTTTTAAGTGATGCCATTAGGCTGCCGAATTTTTAAGGGATTCTTTCACCCTTATCATTTTCATGTTCAATTTTAATGTCAAGTCATTCAAGTTCCTTTTTATTATGTTGTGTTATGATCTATATATCTATCATAATGAACTTTTATGACCATATTATGAGAGACCCAATTTGATCTTGTCAATTCATTTTTTAATTTTTATGTGACGTCGTTAGGCTGCGAATTTTTAAGGGATTCTTTCACCTTTCTCATTTTCATGTTCTATTTTAATGTCAAGTATTTCATGTTCCTTTTTATTATTTTGAGGTATGATATCTATATCTATCGCACTAATCATTTATGATCATGTTATGAGAGATCCTATTAGATCACATCAATTCATTTTTTTGAAGTTTTAAGTGATGTCGTTAGGCTGTTGAATTTTTTCGGGATTATTTCACCCTTCTCGTTATCAAGATCTATTTTCATGTCAAGTCTTTCATGTTACATTTTATTATGATGGGGTATTATCTATATATCTATAAAAATGATCGTTTATGATCATATGATGAGAGACCCTATTTGATCTCGTGAATTCCATTTTTAAGTTTTAAGTGACGTCGTTAGGCTGCCGAATTTTCATAAGAGAAATCTTATTTTTGTCTCCCTTCAATGTTTTTCATGTCATATAGTATGTCATTAAAATTTTATTACCATGATCTTATATCCTTTATATTCTATCCCTATACTGTTTTAAGGATCGTTTATGAGTTTGTGACCCATGTCCCCTCTCTTTTAATTATTTTCTAAAACCCTATAATATAGTCGTTATGCTGCAGAATCTTCGCATCAAAATGCCTCTCTCTTTTTCTTAAATTAGTTTTTTTATTAATTTAATACTCAAATATGTTTCGTCTACTAGGGTATTCAAATATATAACATAATGTTCTATTTTAAATTTTGGAATTTACATACATGGGACCCTCTTTCCTTTCTGTGGGTTTAAAGTGACATAAAGATCATGTCTTTAAAGAATTGTTTAAAACGTTATGATTATGAAATGAAACCCATTTATTTTATGCTATATGGGTTATTATGAAATTTTTGATGATGATATATGTGTATCACATGATAACAAAGACAAATTTAAGGGTGATCCCGGATAGCGCTCTAATGCATTGGGTAAAGACTTAATCTCTAGAGATGAAAATTTTTAACGACGCCTGAGCGAATAACCTTGGTAATTTTTAACGACGCCTTGGGGATGGACCTTGGTGAAACGGAAATGATTGTATATGTTAAATATTATATCCACATATTCATGTTATGAAACGTGTTATTTTTATTAAGATATTCCTCATAAACTCTTTATCATTCCTTAAAGTTATTTTTCATGACTTTTGATGTATCTCAAGTTCTCATGTAAAATGTTTCCCTTATTTCCCTTACTGGGCCTTCTGCTCACCCATTCTTTTGATATATGTCCCCAGGTTATGAGATGTAGTAAAGAACCTAGGAAGAACATAAGGATAAGCCTTTCAATTGTTTATGAGGAGTGTTTTATGTTTTCATGTTTTATGTTCCTGGTTTCCAAGACAGTAAACCTTAATGGTCCTCGGTTTTGTAAAATGTAATGAAAGTTTATGTTATAAAAAGGAAGAATGCTATATTTAAACAGATCAGCTGGTTCAATGTAAAGACCCTCAAACATTTCTTCCTGATTTCACGATATCCCTCAGACATGTATTCAATATCTAAAAGAAAATCTAGAGAATTTAAATAAATCATCATACATTCCATGATGATAACCTATGTAATTTCATGACATTATCATACATATCGAGCATACAAACATTGACAAGTGTCCCTTTTCATGAATGCATACTAGAATATGTACCCATGAGCCATGTAATCTATCAACCATTAGTATTTGGTTGTTCATTCCCCATTAATATGTTATGTATTCATAATGGAATGGGGTTGTCAACCTATTACACGTTATTTATTCTATGATCCCCTCATTATATTCATGCATGTTAAACCGACCACTCATGGTCCCCACTCATTATCTGTTATAGGATAAGGGATACATAAGTGATATGGTCATCCAACATAGTGTAATTCTTTTGACATTAAATTAAATTTGACCCTTCATACCCACCTACTATGGGTCTATCATATTTCCTCTTATATAAATAGACAATGAACCATTGTAATCTATGAAGACACATATTCATGTTATTACCAAGAAATGTATGACACCTCCCTAAGGCATGAGCCCCATATGAAACATCCCATCAAGGCTCCTTCAATAATTAAGTCCTGCATCTAAAATCAGTGTGTTTGATTTATTATTGTCTCTTGTTTCCCAATTCAAGCATTAATCATGTGATCTTAGAGATTTTAAATGGTTATTACACTATAATAATAAAAATACATAATAATAGTAACCTCAGTGTGTAATAGAATATATTATATAATGAATAACATGGAATCAAATTCCCATCCTCATAGGATATGTTGGATGTATTCCTAAAAATAATTCTATATTCTTAATGCTTAAATGACTTGGAATTAAAAACTCTACTAATGATGTTTAAATGCATGGCTTGATCCTAAAATAAGCACATGAGTTTTGAATCATGTTATCATGGGATATGTGGGATGCCTCTTAGAGGTTCAATCCTAATACTGGAACACATACTACATTCATGGATGACATTAAACATCAGATTTCATACGCATATGGATTCAAGTATACAATAATCCCATATTGTTATGAAATAGTGGAAAATAATTAAATACCTATGACGTATAAATACAGTGTCATTAATGGGACACCAACATTCATGTATATTTATTTAAAACACAATGGTTTTTTTAGGGAAACTAGTCTGATACCAGGACATGTGAATGATTCATAAACACATATATAATCTATATGAGAGTCCCTAAGTAATAAATAATTCCCCCAAAAGGGAATGATGATCATGGCCTCACGTCCTCTTGACCAATCTGTGTTTAAAAGCATTGGTAGGTTTAAAACCTCAATGAACATCTTCCTTTCAAATATAGGAATTTTATTGTCACAAATGTGAGAGTTGTTAGGTGTTTTCATTGGAATTAAAAATGGTGAACCCAAAAAAAATAGATTGTGAAGAAAAAATAAACCCCCATCAATCTAACCAGGTTATCCAATACCATACCATTCCATTAAAAAAAGTGTGATCCTTAAAAAAATATTTCAATAATAAAATGTAACTAAGATTCATGAGGAACTGTCCATTTCTACAAATCCCACACCAGAAAAATATCCAAACACATAAACGAAATGAACAATTTTGTTACCATTGTATAGCTAATTGAGATTTTTTGATACATTAGTCATTGCACCGATTGGAGTCATTGTTCATTTTTACCTTCGGAATATAGATACCATTCTCAAAAATGTCACAGTGACCGAAGACCATGACATCATCAAGAAATCGCGCTAGAACATAAACTCTAAAAACAATCTAAATTGATGAAAAAAAATTCCCACCTAAAACCATTATCATTTAGTATAAAAATAAATGATTATGTAATACCACCAACATGTAATGAATCATACCCTCAAGGATACATACAGTGGATTCCATACCCTGATCCCATAAGCCAACCTCACATAGGGAAGGCAATGATGATATCGGTGATGCCTATTTGCATTACCATCCACATCATGATTATATCCCTAAAAGTTTAAAATCAACACATTCATTACAAAATAACGGTATATCAATGAGTATAAAATAACTCCATTATATTTCTAGAGCTGTGTAAAAGGGATCCTATCAACCACCATTTGTAGAGACCCGAATCTTGACGTACATTGACATTACATTACTTTTGCAGAATACTTAGTAAATAACAAAAACACACACACAAGGACCGTAATAGTTTAGTGTCTTTGGAAACTCGGAATATAATCTTCTAATCGTGGTGAAAGATCTTCAACATCTACCTTAAAGATATTCTTTTTTTTAAACCTAAATCCTTTATTTATGTCCTAGGGAAAAAACATAAAAGGGTGAGCTCAAATGCTCAGTAAGGGTAAACAAAAGAAATATCAATCACATCATATTCATAAGAACATATCTTTTGGAAATCTTAACCTGCAAAATAGATCATAATTTCATAACATGGGATAAATCATAGTAGTGAAATATAATCCCAGTAATCATAACTTAAAACATGAATCTTTTTGGCAGACACACATAATCATATAGAATCATTTCTTATTAGTCAAGACTCATTGCCAAGACTATATTAGTGGACAAATTCCCTTTCTGAGCCGAGTTCACTCCTCGTTTCAGTCCTGTTTCACTGAACCGGTATAACCTACCGTTCCAGCCATGTCTACCTCCTGAGATATAAAATCTTTACCCAATGCATTGGATGGATATATAGGTCCCATCCATCTCATAATGATACCATTCATATGTGTTCCACAAAATCATAAATCATACATCATTGCATATCCCATGTAATAAAAATGGGAATCTTAAACATCATGACATCATAAAACAATTCATATAAGATAAAGGAATTCATAAAAATATTTCCATCACAATATAATCAAGTAAATGTAATAATAGGGATAGAAATAGAACCTTATATTATCTTAGATGGAAAATAATTTTGATAAAACACTTGAACTCCATTCTTGAGTAAAATATCTTTTCTACTTCAAACACAATTTTCCTTTCTTAATATGTCATACAATTCTAAACTAAAATAAGTTTAATAAACATGAAAACTTGTAAAGGAATATTCTTGGAAATAATGTTTTAAAAATCCATTCATGCTGTATAAGATAAAAAAACATTTTTCGTACTTTTGTCGGAAAAGTCAAAAAGTACCTCGTACGAAAAACGACAAAAGATTTCTTTCATATCCTTTAATAAAAACACACCGAAGGGTAAAATTGGATATAAAATATTTTATAAGGATATAAATAATACATATTGTGGAAACATGGATGTGGATGATAAAATATACCCCAGTAAATACCAAAGTATAAACAATCTCGGATAAAAATGAGATTGTGATATTTCCCTTTCCTTAGGTCTGATTTGTTTCGTATGTGTCCGAACCTCCTGTATAAAGATTTAAATAATGTCATAAACTTATTCCAGAATCATAATCATTGTTATTATATCATATATTGTTCACTTATGGCTTTATATTACCGGTTCTTTTGTAAATTCCATGTTAAAGAGCGTTTTGGGTAAAATCGGTTCATTTGTCGTCCGCGTTTTGACTTGTAATTATTCATATTATTACATAGATCATGATTACTTAATTCTGCAATATAAAACATGATTTATATATAATATATATTCAGAATATATATATATATAATAGATCAGTAAATGGAAAGAAATACATCGTTCATAGAGACGGTAGACTGTACGTACGCATGAACGATGTTTTCTTTTCCTTATTGAGTTGAATGGAATTAAGTAGATGACATACATATATATAAACATAAATCCAGAATCATTATTATGTCATATATTTCATTATTAATTATTATATATACTTTATAATCATTCATGAATGGTTAACGTGGAGAATGAATCTCATCGCGTCGTGGAGACTGTAGTCCGTACGTACGCACGAGCGATGATATCGTTCTCATGATCCTGGAATTGTATTGGAGTGTATGTATACTATTTCAGAATCAATATCACTTTACAATAATCATATATTGTTATTATTTACACCATTATACCCATCCAAGTATGGTGGTGGTGGAAAATACATTACACCACGGCGTGGAGACGGTATTCCGTACGTACGCACGCGTGGTGATTTCTTTTTCCGTAGGGTGGATAGATGCTGAAATAAGGTTGTTTCATAATTATAATAACATATAAGTATATAAGTGATACTGATGTTATTTCTTCAAAATGAAGAAACCTAAGAAGAAGATGTGTAAGAAGAAATAAAGATGAAAGAATCGGTAACGGACATTACCTCTTCTTTGAAGCGCCTCTTTGAGATCTCTTTTTAGGGCACTAAAATTGGTCTTTGAGGAATAACAGAACCTCTAGGATGTTTCTAGGGAAGTCCAGAAGGGAAATTGGAAGGGTTTGGCGGAGCTTGAATTCTCAAAGTTGTGTGAGGAATAGGGGGAGGAGGTTCCCTTTTATAAGGGAGGAGAGGGGCATGTTTGGAATAACGAAAAATATTATTTTATTATAAAGTAAAATTCGGGTTTTAATAGCTCCAAATTGATATATTTAAAAGATAAGGTGGGTAGGGGTCTAAATCTTCTCATCCAATAAAATTTAGACAAGTTTAGTTATCAATTTTATCCTTATCATTTAGATTTAACTTTAAGTTAGATAATTTAACTTTTACCGTGTCTTCTTGTTTTCTTACACTATAATGTTAATAAACTTACTATATCAAGCCAAACGAACCCCAAGTTGTTTATTATTAATATATATAACTTTAAATAAGTCATTTTACCTAACCTTAGATTTTTAAGAATAAAATAACAATTAATAATATAATATTTGTATTAAAAACTATTTTATGTCAATTTTGACACTATTTAGTAATTGATTTTTTTGAAAATCATAATAGAATGATTAGTTCGATCCAAGTTACTTAAATCAATACTAACATGTCATATTAACCTATAAAATTAGTTTAATTCATTAAAAGTCTCCAATTACATTTATTTGGGTATTTATAACATCAATTTTGTCAATATTTCATTAATAATATAATTACTGCATCATCGTTGTGTCATAAATAAATTAAATTATTTAATGTCTAAAAATTACAAATAAATTACCATTATGTATGAAATCATTTTATATTTCTAATGAATATTTATAATCGAATTTATCTTATGGATATCCCCATATTAAAATTGATTTACTTATTACACATTGATTTTACCAATTTTAACCCTTCTTCAAATAAATTAATAATAAATGTCCTAATCTAATCCAAGTGGGACTAAATAGTAATATTTTATTAATAAGTTTGTTTTTGGTCAAATTAAACTTGTCCAATAGAATTAGTACATGTGTTAGGGTAATAATAATATCATTTTTACCATTAATTACCCTATTTACTTATAACCGTGGTAAAAAAAGTAAAAAGTTACTATTCACCAAAAAATTACTTTTAATCTCATTGAACAATATTTTACTTACTGAAATCAACAGTGTCTCTTGGAGTTCTGAAATTCCACTCACAGAAGCGGTAAAATTAAGTTTTATGAAAAAATCATTTTTTTAACTACCACTTAGTGGTTTCACTATTCATCAAAAAATGAATGTTTCCAGAAAAATACCAAAAATTAGGCCTAATATATATTTGATATTATGAACTAAAAAATGATGTCTATTTTACCAAATTTAAAACATATCAGTTGCAATAATTAATTTAAAAAAATTAATTCTCGTGGTCAAAACTAATAGCGTGTTCTTAAGAGATAATAACTATCAAAAGATTGACACTTGTTTATGTCTGGTTTAAATGTGAAATTATATTCAATGACCAACATTGTATTAAATTGTAAAAATATATTCTAAATCTACTTTAAAATCACTCAAATTAATAATTTATCACTATTAATAATTTCGATTGAAAAAGATGTTTTTAATTAAAATATAGCGTGTTTTTACTATTCATCAAAATATGAAAGTTACCAGAATGATATAAAAATTTATCCAAAGTAAATTTTTATTTCATGATTCCAAAGAATAATTTTATTTTGTCAATTTTAACTTATAAAAATGTCAAAAACTAGATTTAATGTGGGTGCGCCATCAAAAGGCAGCAAAATTGCATTTTTTGAAAAATACTTATTTTACCCGAAAAATTTATTTTGTTCTTATACCATGTTTTAGAAAATGTGCAAGACGAATAATACTGTTATAAGATTCATATTTTAGTTAATACTATTCATAACGGCTAGTTCATAATAATATTATAATAATATATCGTTGTTTACTAAAACATGGTATTGCGTACAACACACGCTATCGAGGAAGGTCGCGATTGCGTGTAATGCAAGCCAAGTCAGGGTTTCAAGTTGTGCAAGAATCCTTCGTTGTTTCTTATAAGATAAACCAACCATATTTCATTTATATATTGAATATATATATATATACTCAATGTTGCGTAGAATAACTATTATCAAAATTGTGTGTAACACGATCCAAGAATAGTGCTGCGTATACTACAAGCTAATACGGTGTTGCGTATAGCGCAAGGTAATCTTGGTGTAGCATACAAAACAAGACATTAATGAAATTAAAAGAATATTTATCATCAAATCTCTGGGTGTTACATTCTACCCCCCTTAAAATGAATTTCTCCATCAAAATTCGTCAGGGTTCTTAATGGTTTACTATTCAAATGTTTTTTTTTAATAGAAACCCAAATCATAAAAAAGAATACCAAAACCAATCTTTAAATACAAAAGTATGAAACGTAATAATTACCCAAATAAACTAATCAGTTGGCTTCCACATAGGTGAAAATATGGATATGGAAGAGAAATCTAACCATCATGTTCTGATGGAGAGTGGTAGAGAAAATGGCTATGGAAAAGCCAGCAATCACAATGCCATAAATTTTTGATGATCTAAGGTAACATCTGATTAATCAGATATAAGGGAACTAGGACAACATTATTGGTTTTCAAGATCATTTCCCTAAAGTTGATGAAATTGGAATTAGAAGAAATACTTTCGTGATTTTGGTATAGTCTCACTGTTTTTCGTTCATTGGACAATTTCCACTTCATCTCTTAAAGAAATGAAGTTTAATTTGTCATTCGTGATGTGTTAGCAGATCATGTGATAGAATGATGGGTCATTCCATCTGTCTCAAACAAAAGGTTAGAAAAGTTATCAAAAAATAAATAAGTCCATCTATAGTGAGATTAATCATATATGGTTCCTAAAATGGACTTATACTTCATATATCATACTTCTTAATATAATAAAACTAGTTTCTACAAAACAGGGACTTCCTGTAGGACAGTGGTAGGCGATAAAGGCCAGTTGCACTTCGGTTGTGGGTTCGATTCCCCCAGCCTTGTCTGATGCGATGGGCTGTCGCCCGTCCTGTAGGTTGTCCTTTTTCTAAAGATATATTACTATAACATCCCATCAACAATATCAAAAAAGTTTTATCCATAAACAATACTAACTTATGTCCAACATAATCCATTCCAATATTTAGGCTTATCTAAAATACTTTGGTCCAAGATCATATTATAAAGAAAATGATCGTGTGAATGCCATCATTTATCCCCCATATATCATAAGATATATCTTTTTGGTCAAATTACAAACATGTGAATACCTTAATCATGTATTCTCTTGAAGAATGAATACCCATTGAACCTTAGTGAAAACATGAATGCAGTCAAAAGTTAACTCTTTCCACATACCAAAATCAAAAAATTCTATATACTCAAACCATGATATAACCATCTCCTTATATCAGTCGTGAGCTCATGAATACTATAAAACATTTAATTTTCTCCTTATCCCTTCATTATGCACATATCATCTACATTCCAAAAATATCTGAATAACCTTTCATGTATACTGGTACCATTAATCATACACTTTCAAAACTCAAGTAAAGACAACAGTGTAACAATCCTTAGATGTCTCTTTATTCCATAGTACCATGAGATTACTTATACAACATTACACATGATAAACATGTAATCATTCCACTACATTCTTAAACCATTGACCGAGCTTCAACAATTCTTTCATCTCACATATCATTTGTAGTCTCTTAATCATCATCAACATAAATACTACCCATAAAACCATACTGATTCTCTTCATGAGACCTTCCCTTAGGGCATTGGTTTTCAAAATTCCCATACATTCCACATTTAAAACATTTAACCATTGTTGATGTCGTAGAAATACCATTATCTTCATCCCTGGGGTAAACTGAACCTTTTTCTTTTGCACTTACTAGCTTTGTGTCCTTCTTTTCCACACCCAAAGAATCTTCCAGTTCCTTTGAAACAATCTCCCTGATGGCTCTTCCCACATGATTTACATAAGGGAAATTGAACTTTCTTTCCTCTATGATCATCATGAAACTCTATCTTTTTCTTATTATCTGAATCGGGAAACTTACCAATGTTGAGATTATTGATCATATTATGAGATTTCTGATTAGGCATAATAACGATGTTTGGACTTCCAGATCCCATTTCATTTGGTTTCTCATGAAGAAAATCATTCCATTGTCCATCATATCCTCCATTATAATGAATCTTCCTTTTTCCATCCATTTTCTAAAACCCAAAAAGAATAGTGTGAGTGGAAAAAATCATGCTAGGGAAAACAAAATAATAAAAGGGGAGTATCCTCAATATCTAACATCTTTGGTTAAATTCTATGATCATTATCGTAGTTCTAGGACTGTATCCTATACATATACTTATCCATAGCGACATCCCTAGACATACCTTAGAAATATCTCTAGGGATCTCACTAACGTTTTCGCATCCTAGTTTCCAAAGGTTGACTAAATCTTTCCTCTGATACCAACTGTAGAGACCCAAATCTTGACGTACATTGACATTACATTACTTTTTCAGAATACTTAGTACATAACAAAAACACACACACAAGGACCGTAATAGATTAGTGTCTTTGAAAACTCGGAATATAATCTTCTAATCGTGGTGAAAGATCTTCAACATCCCCCATAAAGATCTTCTTTTTTTTAAACCTAAATCCTTTCTTTATGTCCGGGGGAAATAAATCATAAAAGGGTGAGCTCAAATGCTCAGTAAGTGTAAAAAAAGAAATATCAATCACGTCATATTCATAAGAACATATCTTTTGGAAATCTGAACCTGCAAAAGAGATCATAATTTCATTACATGGGATAAATCATAGTAGTGAAATGTAATCCCAAAATCATTACATAAAACATGAAACTTTGTGGCATATATGCATAATCATAGGGAATCATTTCTTATTAGTCAAGACTCATTGCCAGGACTATCTTAGTGGACACAGTCCCTTTCTGAGCCGAGTTCACTTCGCATGTCAGTCCTGTTTCACTGAACTGTTATAACCTACCGTTCCAGCCAGGTCTATCTAATGAGATATAAAATCTTTACCCAATTCATTGGAGGTAGATATATGTCCCACCAATCTCATAATTATACCATTCTTATGTGTGCCAAAAAATCATAAATCATACATCATTGCATAACCCATGTATTAAAAATGGGAATCTTAAACATCATGACATCATTAAAAAATTCATATAAGATAATGGAATTCATAAAAATATTTCCATCACAACATAATAAAGTAAATTTAATAATTGGGATATAAATAGAACCCTATATTTTCTTATATGGAAAATAATTTTGATAAAACACTTGAACTCCATTCTTGAGGAAAATATCCTTTCTACTTCAAAAACACTTTTCTTTTCTTAATATGTCATACAATTCTAAACTAAAAGAAGTAGAATAATCTTGAAAACTTGTAAATTAAGATTCTTGGAAATAATGTTTTAAAAATCAATTCATGTCATATAAGTTAAAATAAACATTCTTCATACTTTTGTCGGAAAAGTCAAAAAGTACCTCGTACGAAAAACGACAAAAGATTCCATTCATATCCTTTACTAAAAACTCACCGAAGGGTAAAATTGGATATAAACTATTTTATAAGGATATAAAGATTACATATTGAGGAAACATGGATGTGGATGATAAAATACACCCCAGTAAATACCAAATTATAAACAATCTCGGATAAAAATGAGATTGTGATATTTCCCTTCCCTTAGGTCAGATTTGCTTCGTATGTGTCCGAACCTCCTGTATAATGATTTAAATAATGTCATTGATTTATTCCATAATCATACTCATTGTTATGAAATCATATATGGTTCACTTATTGCTTTATATTACCCGTTCTTTTGTAAATTCCATGTTTAAGAGCGTTTTGGGTAAAATCATTTCATTTGTCGTCCGTGTTTTGACTTGTAATTATTCATACGATTACTTAGATCATGATTAATTAATTCTATAATATAAAAAAAGATTTATATATAATATATATTCAGAATATGTATATATAATAGATCAGTAAATGGAAAGAAATACACCGTTCATGAAGACGGTAGACCGTACGTACGCATGAATGCTGTTTTCTTTTCCTTATTGAGTTGAATGGAATTAAGTAGATGACATACATATATATAAACATAAATACATAATCATTATTATGTCATATATTTCATTATTAATTATTATATATACTTTATAATCATTCATGAATGGTTAACATGGAGAATGAATCTCATCGCGTCGTGGAGACGGTAGTCCGTACGTACGCACGTGTGATGATATCGTTCTCATGATCGTGGAATTGTATTGGAGTGTATGTATACTATTTTAGAATCAATATCACTTTACAATAATAAAATATTTTAATTATTTACACCATTATACCCATCCAAGTAAGGCGGTGGTGGAAAATAGATTACACCACGGCGTGGAGAAGGTATTCCGTACGTACGCACGCGTGGTGATTTCTTTTTCCGTAGGATGGATAGATACTGAAATAAGGTTGTTTCATAATTATAATAACATATCAGTATATAAGTGTTACTGATGTTATTACTTCATAATGAAACAACCTAATAAGTAGAAGTGGATGAAGAAATACCGATGAAAGAATCGGTAACGGACATTACCTCTTCTTTGAAGCGCCTCTATGAGATCTACTTTTAGGGCACTAAAATTGGTCTTTGAGGAAAACCAGAACCTCTAGGATGTTTCTAGGGAAGTATAGAAATGGAAATTGGAAGGGTTTTGTTGAGCTTGAATGCTCAAAGTGGTGTGAGGAAGAGGGGGAGGAGTTGCCCTTTTATAAGGGAGGAGAGGGGCACGTTCGGAATAACTAAAAATATTTTTTTATTATAAATTCAAATTAGGTTTTTAATATCTCCAAGTTGATATATTTCAAATATAAGGTGGGTAGGTTTCTAAATCTTCTCATCCAATAAAATTGAGACAAGTTTAGGTATCAATTTTAACCTTATCATTTAGATTTAACTTTAAGTTAGATAATTTAACTTTTACCGTGTCTTCTTGTTTTCTTAAACTACAAGGTTAATAAACTTACTATATCAAGAAAAACGAACCACAAGTTGTTTATTATTAATATATATAACCTTATATAAGTCATTGTTCTGAACCTTAGATTTTTAGGAATAAAATAACAATTAATAATATAATATTTGTTTTAAAAACTATTTTATGTCAATTTTGAAACTATTTAGTAATTGATTTTTGTGAAAATCATAACAGAATTATTAGTTAGAAACAAGTTACTTAAATCAATATTAACATGTCATATTAACCTAGAAAAATAGTGTAATTCATAAAAAGTCTCAAATTACATTTATTTGGGTATTTATAACATCAATTATGTCAATATTCCATTAATTAGATAATTACTACATCAATGTTGTGTCATAAATAAATTAAATTATTTAATGTATAAAAATTACAAATAAAATACCATTATGTAGGAAATCATTTTAGCTTTATAATGAATATTTATAGTCGAATTGATCTTATGTATAACCCCATATTAAAAATGATTTACTTATTAAACATTGATTTTAACTATTTTAACCCTTCTTTAAATAAATTAATAATAAATGTCCTAATCTAATACAAGTGGGCCTAAATGGTCATATTTTATTCCTAAGGTTGTTTTTGGTCGAATTACACTTATCCAATAGAATTAGTACAAGTGTTAGGGTAACAATAATATAATTTTTACCCTTAATTACCCTATTTACTTTTAACCATGGTAAAAAAAAGTAAAAAGTTACTATTTACAAAAAATTATTTTTATCTCATTGAACCACATTTTATTTCCTAACATCAACCGTGTATTTCAGAGTTTTGAAATTCCACTCACAGAAGCGAAAAATTAAGTTTTATGAAAAATTTATTTTTTTTACAACCACTTAGTGGTTTCACTATTCATCAAAAAATGAATGTTTCCAGAAAAATACCAAAAATTAAGCCTAATCTATATTTGATATTATTAGATCAAAAATGATTTCTATTTTACCAAGTTAAAAACATATTAGTTGCACTAATTAATTTAAAAAAATTAATTCTCGTCGTCAAAACAAATAGTGTTTTCTTAAGAGATAATAACTATCAAAAGATTGACACTTGTTTATGTCTGGTTTAAATGTGAAATTATATTCAATGACCAACATTTTATTAAATTGTAAAAATATATTCTAAATATTTTTTAAAACCACTCAAATTAATAATTTATCACTATTAATTATTTCGATTCAAAAAGTTGTTTTTAATTAAAATATAGAGTGTTTTTACTATTCATCAAAATAAGAAAGTTACCAAAATGATATGAAAATTTATCCAAAGTAAATTTTTATTTCATGATTCCAAAGAAGAATCTTATTTTGCCAATTTGAACTTATAAACATGTCAAAAACTAGATTTAAAGTGGGTGCGCCATCAAAAGGCGGCAAAACTGTATTTTTTGAAAAATACATATTTTACCCGAATTTTTTTTTGTTCTTATACCATGTTTTAGAAAATGTGCAAGATGAATAATAATGTTATAAGATTCAGAATTTAGTTAATACTATTCATAATGGCTAGTTCATGATAATATTATAATAATATATCGTTGTTTAGTAAAACTCGGTATTACGTACAACACACGCTATCAAGGAAGGTCCCGATTGCGTGTAACGAAAGCCAAGTCAAGGTTGCCTGTTGTGAAAGAATCCTTTGTTGTTTCGTATAACATAATACAACCATATTTCATTTATACATTGAATATATATATATATACTCAATGTTGCGTAGAATAACTACTATCAAAATTGTGTGTAACACGATCCAAGAATAGTGTTGCGTATACTGCAAGCTAGTACGGTGTTGCGTATAGCGCAAGGTAATCTTGGTGTAGCATACAACACAAGACATTAATTAAATTAAAAGAATATTTTTCATAAAATCTCGGGGTGTTACATTCTACCCCCCTTAAAATTAATTTCGCCCTCAAAATTTGTCGGGGTTATAAATGGTTTACTATTCGAATGTTTCTTTAATAGAAACCCACATCGTAAAAAGGAATACAAAAACAAATCATTAAAAACAAAAGTATGAAACGTAACGGTTACCCAAAAAAACTAATCAGTGGGTTTCCACATAGGTGAAAATATGGATATGGAAGAGAAATCTAACCATCATGTTCTGATGGAGAGTTGTAGAGAACATGGCTATGGAAAAGCCAGAAATCACAAAGCCATAAATTATTTATGATCTAAGGTACCATCTGATTAATCAGATATAAGGGCACCAGGACAACATTATTGGTTTTCAAGATCATTTCACTAAAGTTGATGAAATTGGAATTAGAAGAAATACTTTCATGATTTTGGTATAGTATCACCGTTTGTCGTTCTTTGGAAAATTTCCACTTCATCTCTTAAAGAAATGATGTTGAATTTCTCATTCGTGATGTGTTAGCAGATCATGTGATAGAATGATGGGTCATTCCATCTGTCTCAAACAAAAGGTTAGAAAAGTTATCAAAAAATACATAAGTCCATCTATAGTGAGATTAATCATATATGGTTCCTAAAATGGACTTATACTTCATATATCATACTTCATAATATAATAAAACTAGTTTCTATGAAACATGGAATTCCTGTAGGTCAGTGGTAGGCGATAAAGGCCAGTCGCACTTCTGTTGTGGGTTCGATTCCCACAGCCTTGTCCGACGCGATGGGCGGTCGCCCGTCCTGCAGGTTTTCCTTTTTCTAAATCTATATTACTATAAAATCCCATCAACAATATCAAAAAACTTTTATCCATAAACAATACTAACTTATGTCCAACATAA
This sequence comes from Viscum album, assembly GCA_963277665.1. Taxonomy (NCBI): domain Eukaryota; kingdom Viridiplantae; phylum Streptophyta; class Magnoliopsida; order Santalales; family Viscaceae; genus Viscum; species Viscum album. Next base: position 2,129,950,379 of record OY728161.1, on the reverse strand, counting down.
TCCATTCCAATCTTTAGTCTTATCTAAAATACTTTGGTCCATGATCATAGTATAAAGAAAATGATCACGTGAATGCCATCATTTATCCCCCATATATCATAAGATATATTTTGTTGGTCAAATTACAAACATGTGAATACCTTAATCATGTATTCTCTTGAAGAATGAATACCCATTGAACCTTAGTGAAAACATGAATGCAGTCAAAAGGTAACTCTTTCCACATAGAAAAATCCAAAAATTATATAAACTTAAACCATGATATAACCTTCTCCTTATATCAGTCATGAGCTCATGAATACTATCAAACATTTCATTTTCTCCTTATCCCTTCATTATGCGCATATCATCTACATTCCAAAAATATCTGAATAACCTTTCATGGATACTGGTACCATTAATCGTACACTTTCAAAACTCAAGGAAAGACAACAATGTAACAATCCTTAGATGTCTCTTTATTCCATAGTACCATGAGATTACTTATACAACATTACACATGATAAACATGTAATCATTCCACTACATTCTTAAACCATTGACTGAGCTTCAAAAATTCTTTCATCTCACATATCATTTGTAGTCTCTTCATCATCAACAACATAAATACTACCCATACAACCATACTGATTCTCTTCATGATACTTTCCCTTAGTGTATTGGTTTTCATAATGCCCATAAATTCCACATTTAAAACATTTAACCATTGTTGATGTCGTAGCAATACCGTTATCCTCATCCCTAGTGTAAACTGAACCTTTTCCTTTGCACTTACTAGCTTTGTGTCCTTCTTTTCCACACCCTCTTCCATTTCCATTGAAACAATGTCCCTGATGCCTCTTCCCACATGATTTACATGAGGGAAATTGAACTTTCTTTCCTCTATGATCATCATGAAACTCTATCTTTCTCTTATTATCTGAGTCGGGAAACTTACCAAAGATGAGATTATTGATCATATTATGAGATTGTTGATTAGGAATAATAACGATGTTTGGACTTCCAGATCCCATTTCATTTGTTTTCTCATGATGAAAATCATTCCATTGTCCGTTATATCCTCCATTATCATGATTCTTCCTGTTTCCATCCATTTTCTAAAACCCAAAATAAATAGTGTGAGAGGAAAAATCATGCTAGGGAAAACAAAATAATAAATAGGGAGTATCCTAAATATCTAACATCTTAGGATAAATTCTATGATCGTTACCATAGTTCTAGGACTGTATCCTATACGTATACTTATCCTTAGGGACATCCCTAGACATACCTTAGAAATATCTCTTGGGATCTCACTAACATTTTCGCATCCTAGTTTCCAAAGATTGACTAAAGCTTTCCTCTAATACCAACTATAGAGACCCAAAGCTTGATGTAAATTGACATTACATTACTTTTGCAGAATACTTAGTACATAACAAAAACACACACACAAGGACCGTAATAGTTTAGTGTTTTTGGAAACTCGGAATATAATCTTCTAATCATGGTGAAAGATCTTCAACATCCCCCATAATGATTTTCTTTTTTTTAAACATAATCCTTTCTTTATGTCCTGGGGAAATAAATCATAAAAGGGTGAGTACAAATGCTCAGTAAGGGTAAACAAATGAAATATCAATAACGTCATATTAATAAGAACATATCTTTTGGAAATCTTAACCAGCAAAAGAGATCATAATTTCATAACATGGGATAAATCATAGTAGTAAAATGTAATCCCAATAATCATTACATCAAACATGAAACATTTTGTCATTTACGAATAATCATATAGAATCATTTCTAATTAGTCAAGACTCATTGCCAAGACTATCTTAGTGGACAAAGTCCCTTTCTGAGCCGAGTTCACTCCTCGTTTCAGTCCTGTTTCACTGAACTGTTATAACCTACCGTTCCAGCCCTGTCTATCTCATAAAATATAAAATCTTTACCCCATGCATTGGAGGTAGATATATGTCCCACCCATCTCATAATGATACCATTCTTATGTGTGCCACAAAATCATAAATCATACATCATTGCATAACCCGTGTAATAAAAATGGGAATCTTAAACATCATGACATCATAAAACAATTCATATAAGATAACGGAATTCATAAAAATATTTCCATAACAACATAATAATGTAAATGTAAAAATAGGTATTGAAATATAACCCTATATTATCTTAGATGGAAAATAATTTTGATAAAACACTTGAACTCCATTCTTGAGGAAAATATCCTTTCTACTTCAAAAACAGTTTTCCTTTCTTAATATGTCATACAATTATAAACTAAAAGAAGTTGAATAAACTTGAAAACTTGTAAATGATGATTCTTGGAAATAATGTTTTAAAAATCCACTCATTCCATATAAGTTAAAATAAACATTCTTCGTACTTTTGTCGGAAGAGTCAAAAAGTACCTCGTACGAAAAACGACAAAAGATTCCATTCATATCCTTTACTAAAAAATCACCGAAGGGTAAAATTGGATATAAACTATTTTAGAAGGATATAAATATTACATATTGAGGAAAAATGGATGTGGATGATAAAATACACCCCATTTAATACGAAAGTATAAACATTCTCGGATAAAAATGAGATTTTGATATTTCCCTTCCCTTAGGTCTGATTTTCTACGTATGTGTCCGAACCTCCTGTATAATGATTTAAATAATGTCATTGACTTATTCCAGAATCATACTCATTGTTATGATATCATATATGGTTCACTTATGGCTTTATATTGCCCGTTTTTTTGTAAATTCCATGTTAAAGAGCGTTTTGGGTAAAATCGTTTCATTTGTCATCCGTGTTTTGACTTGTAATTATTCATATGATTACTTATATCATGATTAATTAATTCCAGAATATAAAACATGATTTATATATAATATATATTCAGAATATATATATATAATACATCAGTAAATGGAAAGAAATACACCGTTCATGAAGACGGTAGACCGTATGTACGCATGAACGCTGTTTTCTTTTCCTTATTGAGTTTAATGGAATTAAGTAGATGACATACATATATATAAACATAAATCCAGAATCATTATTATGTCATATATTTCATTATTAATTATTATATATTCTTTATAATCATTCATGAATGTTTAACGTTGAGAATGAATCTCATCGCGTCGTGGAGACGGTAGTCCGTACGTACGCACGAGCGATGATATCGTTCTCCTGATCGTGGAATTGTATTGGAGTGTATGTATACTATTTCATAATCAATATCACTTTACAATAATCATATATAGTTATTATGTACACCATTATACCCATCCAAGTAAGGTGGTGGTGGAAAATAGATAACACCACGGCGTGGAGACGGTATTCCGTTCGTACGCAGGCGTAGTGATTTCTTTTTCCGTAGGATGGATAGATGGTGAAATAAGGTTGTTTCATAATTATAATAACATATAAGTATATAAGTGATACTTATGTTATTTCTTCATAATGAAACAACCTATGAAGAAGAAGTGTAAGAAGAAATAAAGATGAATGAATCGGTAACGGACATTACCTCTTCTTTGAAACGCCTCTTTGAGATCTCCTTTTAGGGACCTAAAATTGGTCTTTGAATAAGACCAGAACCTCTAGGATGTTTCTAGGGAAGTGGAGAAGGAAATGTTGAAGGGTTTGGTGGAGCTTGAATGCTCAAAGTGGTGTGAGGAAGAGGGGGAGGAGGTTCCCTTTTATAAGGGAGGAGAGGGGCACATTTGGAATAACTAAAAATATTATTTTATTATAAAGTCAAATTCGGTTATTAATAGATCCAAATTGATATATTTCTAAGATAAGGTGGGTAGGTGTCGAAATCCTCTCATCCAATAAAATTTAGACAAGTTCAGGAATCAATTTTAACCATATCAATTAGATTTAATTTTAAGTTAGATAATTTAACTTTTACCGTGTCTTCTTTTTTTCTTACACTACAAGGTTAATAAAATTAATATATCAAGACAAACGAACCCCAAGTTGTTTATTATTAATATATATAACCTTATCTAAGTCATTTTTTCGAAACATAGATTTTTAGGGATAAAATAACAATTAATAATATAATATTTATTTTAAAAACTATTTTATGTCAATTTTGACACTATTTAGTAATTGATTTTTGTGAAAATCATAACAGAATGATTAGTTATAAAAAAGTTACTTAAATAAATATTAGCATGTCATATTAACCTAGAAAATTAGTGTAATTCATAAAAAGTCTCAAATTACATTCATTTGGGTATTTATAACATCAATTATGTCAATATTTCATTAATAAGATAATTACTACATCAATGTTGTGTCATAAATAAATTAAATTATTTAATGTATAAAAATTGAAAATAAAATACCATTATGTAGGAAATCATTTTTTCTTTATAATGAATATTTATAGTCGAATTTATCTTATTTATAACCCCATATTAAAAATGATTTACTTATTAAACATTGATTTTAACTATTTTAACCCTTCTTTAAATAAATTAATAATAAATGTCCTAATCTAATTAATGTGGGCCTAAATGGTCATATTTTATTCCTAAGGTTGTTTTTGGTTGAATTAAACTTTTCCAATAGAATTAGTTCATGTGTTAGGGTAATAATAATATAATTTTTACCCTTAATTACCCTATTTACTTTTAACCGTGGTAAAAAAAAGTAAAAATTTACTATTCACAAAAAATTATTTTTATCTCATTGAACCAAATTTTATTTACTGACATCAACCGTGTCTTTCGGAGTTTTGAAATTCCACTCACAGAAGTAGTAAAATTAAGTTTTATGAAAAATTTACTTTTTTTAACTACCACTTAGTGGTTTCACTATTCATCAAAAAATGAATGTTTCCAGAAAAATACCAAAAATTAGGCCTAATCTATATTTGATATTATGAGATCAAAAATGATGCCTTTTTTACCAAGTAAAAAACATATCAGTTGCATTAATTAATTTAAAAAAATTAATTTTCGTCGTCAAAACAAATAGCAGGTTCTTAAAAGATAATAACTATCAAAAGATTGACACTTGTTTATGTCTGGTTTAAATGTGAAATTATATTAAATGACCAACATTTTATTAAATTGTAAAAATATATTATAAATATACTTTAAAACCACTAAAATTAATAATTTATCACTATTAATTATTTCAATTGAAAAAGTTGTTTTTAATTAAAATATATCGTGTTTTTACTATTCATCAAAATATTAAAGTTACCAGAATAATATGAAAATTTATCCAAAGTAAATTTTTATTTCATGATTACAAAGAAGAATATTTTTTTCCAATTTGAATTTATGAACATGTCAAAAACTAGATTTAAAGTGGGTGCCCCATCAAAAGGCGGCAAAACTGCATTTTTTTAAAAATACTTATTTTACCCGAAAAAATTATTTTTTTCTTAGACAATGTTTTAGAAAATGTGAAAGATGAATAATAATGTTATAAGATTGAAAATTTAGTTAATACTATTCACAACGGCTAGTTCATAATAATATTATAATAATATATCGTTGTTTAGTAAAACCCAGTATTGCGTACAACACATGCTATCGAAGAAGGTCGTGATTGCGTCTAATGCAAGCCAAGTCAAGGTTGCGTGTTTTTCAAGAATCCTTCATTATTTAGTATAACATAATCCAACCATATTTCATTTATACATTGAATATATATATATATATATATACTCAATGTTGCGTAGAATAACTATTATCAAAATTGTGTGTAACACGATCCAAGAATAGTGTTGCATATACTGCAAGCTAGTACGGTGTTGCGTATAGCACAAGGTAATCTTGGTGTAGCATACACTACAAGAAATTAATGAAATTAAAAGAATATTTTTCATAAAATCTCGGGGTGTTACATTCTACCCTCCTTAAAATGAATTTCTCCCTTGAAATTGGTCGGGGTTATAAATGGTTTACTATTTGAAAGATTATTTAATAGAAACCCACATCGTAAAAAGGAATACCAAAACCAATCTTTAAAAACAAAAGTATGAAACGTAACGGTTACCCAAATAAACTAATCAGTGGGTTTCCACATAGGTGAAAATATGGATATGGAAGAGAAATTTAACCATCATTTTCTGATGGAGAGTGGTAGAGAACATGGCTATGGAAAAGCCATAAATCACAAAGCCATAAATTTTTTATGATCTAAGGTCCCATATGATTAATCATATATAAGAGCACTAGGACAACATTATTTATTTTCAAGATCATTTCCCTAAAGTTTATGAAATTGGAATTAGAATAAATACTTTCGTGATTTTGGTATAGTCTCACCGTTTGTCATTCTTTGGAAAATTTCCACTTCATCTCTTAAAGAAATGAAGTTGAATTCGTCATTCGTGATGTGTTAGTAGATCATGTGATAAAATGATGGGTCATTCCATTTGTCTCAAACCAAAGGTCAGAAAAGTTATCAAAAAATACGTAAGTCCATCTATAGTGATATTAATCATATATGGTTCCTAAAATGGACTTATACTTCATATATCATACTGCTTGATATAATAAAACTAGTTTCTACTAAACAGGGACTTCCTGTAGGCCAGTGGTGGGAAATAAAGGCCAGTCACACTTCAGTTGTGGGTTCGATTCCAACAGCCTTGTCCGACGCGATGGGGTGTCGCCCGTCCTACAGGTTGCCATTTTTCTAAATCTATATTACTATAACATCCCATCAACAATATCAAAAAAGTTTTATCCTTAAACAATACTAACTTATGTCCAACATAATCCATTCCAATCTTTAGGCTTATCTAAAATACTTTGGTCCAAGCTCATAGTATAAAGAAAATGATCACGTGAATGGCATCATTTATCCCCCATATAACATAAGATATATCTTGTTGGTCAAATTACAAACATGTGAATACCTTAATCATGTATTCTCTTGAAGAATGAATACCCATTAAACCTTAGTGAAAACATGAATGCAGTCAAAAGTTAACTCTTTCCACATACCAAAATCGAAAAATTCTATACACTCAAACCATGATATAACCTTCTCCTTATTTCAGTCATGAGCTCATGAATACTATCAAACATTTAATTTTCTCCTTATCCCTTCATTATGCGCATATCATCTACATTCCAAAAATATCTGAATAACTTTTCAAGGATACTGGTAGCATTAATCAAACACTTTCAAAACTCAAGGAAAGACAACAATGTAACAATCCTTAGATGTCTCTTTATTCCATAGTACCATGAAATTACTTATACAACATTAGACATGATAAACATGTAATAATTCCACTACATTCTTAAACCATTGACTGAGCATCAACAATTCTTTCATCTCACATATCATTTGTAGTCTCTTAATCATCATCAACATAAATACTACCCATACAACCATACTGATTCTTTTCATGAGTCTTTCCCTTAGGGCATTGGTTTGCATAATTCCAGTACATTCCACATTTAAAACATTAAACCATTGTTGATGTTGTAGCAATACCGTTATCCTCATCCCTGTTGTTAACCGAACCTTTTCCTTTACATTTACTGGCTTTGTATCCTTCTTTTCCACACCCAAAGAATCTCTCAGTTCCTTTGAAACAATCTCCCTGATGCCTCTTCCCACATGATTTACATGAGGGAAATTGAACTTTCTTTCCTATATGATCATCATGAAACTCTATCTTTCTCTTATTATCTGAGTCGGGAAACATACCGAAGTTTTGATTATTAATCATATTATGAGATTGCGGATTAGGCATAATAACGATGTTTGGACTTCCAGATCCCATTTCATTTGGTTTCTCATGAATAAAATCATTCCATTGTCCGTCATATCCTCCATTATCATGAATCTTCCGGTTTCCAGCCATTTTCTAAAACCCAAAAAGAATAGTGTGAGAGGAAAAAATCATGATAGGGAAAACAACATAATAAAGGTGGAGTATCCTCAATATCTAACATCTTAGGTTAAATTATATGATAGTTACCTTAGTTCTAGGACTGTATCCAATACGTATACTTATCCTTAGGGACATCCCTAGACATACCTTAGAAATATCTCTAAGGATCTCACTAACAGTTTCGCATCCTAGTTTCCAAAGGTAGACTATAGCTTTCCTCTGATACCAACTGTAGAGACCCGAAGCTTGAAGTACATTGACATTAAATTATTTTTTCAGAATACTTAGTACATAACAAAAACACACACACAAGGACCGGAATAGTTTAGTATCTTTGGAAACTCTGAATATAATCTTCTAATAGTGGTGAAAGATCTTCAACATCTCCCATAAAGATCTTCTTTTTTTTAATCCTAAATCCTTTCTTTATGTCCTGGGGAAATAAAAGATAAAAGGGTGAGCTCAAAAGCTCACTAAGGGTAAACAAAAGAAATATCAGTCACGTAATATTCATAAGAACATATCTTTTGTAAATCTTAACCTACAAAAGAGATCATAATTTCATAACATGGGATAAATCCTAGTAGTGATATGTAATCCCAATAATCATTAATTAAAACATGAAACTTGGTGGCATATACAAATAATCATAGTGAATCTTTTCTTATTATTCAAGACTCATTGCCAAAACTATCTTAGTGGACAAAGTCCCTTTCTGAGCCGAGTTCACTCCTCGTTCCAGTCCTATTTCACTGAACCATTATAACCTACCGTTCCAGCCATGTCTATCTCATGAGATATAAAATCTTTACCCAATGCATTGGTGGTAGATATAAGTCACACACATCTCATAATGATACCATTCTTATGTGTGCCACAAAATCATAAATCATACATCATTGCATAGCCCATGTAATAAAAATGGGAATCTTAAACATCATGACATCATAAAACAATTAATATAAGATAAAGGAATTCATAAAAATATTTCCATCACAAATTAATCAAGTAAATGTAATAATATGGATAGAAACAGAACCCTATATTATCTTAGATGGAAAATAATTTTGATAAAACACTTGAACACCATTCTTGAGGAAAATATCCTTTCTACTTCAAAAACACTTTTCCTTTCTTAATATGTCATATAATTCTAAAAAAAGAATTTGAATAAACTTGAAAACTTGTAAAATAAGATTCTTTGAAATAATGTTTTAAAAATCCATTCATGATGTATAAGTTAAAATAAACATTCTTCGTACTTTTGTCGGAAAAGTCAAAAAGTACCTCGTATGAAAAACGACAAAAGATTCCTTTCATATCCTTTACTAAAAACTCACCGAAGGGTAAAATTGGATATAAAATATTTTATAAGGATATAAATATTACATATTGAGGAAACATGGATGTGGATGAAAAAATACACCCCAGTAAATACCTAGGTATAAACAATCTCAGATAAAAATGAGATTGTGATATTTCCCTTCCCCTAGGTCCAATTTTCTTCGTATGTGTCTGAACCTCCTGTATAATGATTTAAATAATGTCATTGACTTATTCCAGAATCATACACATTGTTATTATATCATATATGGTTCACTTATGGCTTTATATTACCCGTTATTTTGTATATTCCATGTTAAAGAGCATTTTGGGTAAAATCGTTTCATTTGTCATCCGTGTTTTGAGTTGTAATTGTTCATATGATTACTTAGATCATGATTACTTAATTCCAGAATATAAAACATGATTTATATATAATATATATTCAGAATATATATATATAATTGATTAGTAAATGGAAATAAATGCACCGTTCATAGAGACGGTAGACCGTACATACACATGAACGCTGTTTTCTTTTCCTTATTGAGTTGAGTGGAATTAAGTAGATGACATACATATATATACACATAAATCCAAAATCATTAATATTTCATATATTTCATTATTAATTATTATATATACTTTATAATCATTCAAGAATGGTTAACGTGGAGAATGAATATCATCGCGTCGTGGAGACGGTAGTCCGTACGTACGCACGAGCGATGATATCGTTCTCATGATCGTGGAATTGTATTGGAGTGTATGTATACTATTTCAGAATCAAAATCACTTTACAATAATCATATATAGTTATTATTTACACCATTATACCCATCCAATTAAGGTGGTGGTGGAAAATAGATTACACCACGGCGTGGAGACGGTATTCCGGACGTACGCACGCGCGGTGATTTCATTTTCTGTAGGATGGATAGATGGTGAAATAATGATTTTTCATAATTATAATAACATATCAGTATATAAGTGATACTAATGTTATTACTTCATAATGAAACAACCTAATAAGAATAAGTGGAAGAATAAATAAAGATGAATGTATCGGTAACGGACATTACCTCTTCTTTGAATCGCCTCTTTGAGATCTCTTTTTAAGGCACTAAAATTGGCCTTTGAGGAAGACCATAACCTCTAGGATGTTTCTAGGGAAGTGGAGAAGGGAACATGGCAGGGGTTGGCCTATCATGAAGGCTCAAAGTGGTGTTAGGAAGAGGGGGAGGAGGTGCCCTTTTATAAGGGAGGAGAGGGGTACCTTTGGAATAACTAAAAATATTATTTTATTATAAAGTCAAATTCGGTTTTTAATAGCTCCAAATTTATATATTTCTAAGATAAGGTGGGTGGGGGTCGCAATCCTCTTGTAAAATAGAATTTAGATAGTTTAGGTATAAATTTTAACCTTATCATTTAAATTTAACTTTAAGTTAGATAATTTAACTTTTACCGTGTCTTCTTGTTTTTTTACACTATAATGTTAATAAACATACTATATCAAGCCAAATAAACCCCAAGTTGTTTATTATTAATATATATAACCATATCTTAGTCATTTGGCAGAACCTTAGTTTTTAAGGAATAAAATAACAATTAATAATATAATATTTCTTTTAAAAACTATTTTATGTCAATTTTGATGCTATTTAGTAATTGATTTTTGTGAAAATCATAACAGAATGATTAGTTCTAACCATGTTACATAAATCAATGCTAACATGTCGTATTAACCTAGAAAATTCGTTTAATTCATTAAAAGTCTCAAATTACATTTAGTTGGGTATTTATAACATCAATTATGTCAATATTTCATTAATAAGATAAATAATGTATCATCGTTGTGTCATAAATAAATTTAATTATATAATGTCTAAAAATTACAAATAAAATACCATTATATAGGAAACCATTTTATCTTTCTAATGAATATTTATAGTCGAATTTATCTTATGTATAGCCCCATATTAAAAATGATTTACTTATTAGACTTCGATTTTACCTATTTTAACCATTCTTTAAATAAATTAATAATAAATGTCCTAATCTAATCCAACTGGGACTAAATGGTCATATTTTATTACTAATGTTTTTTTGGTCGAATTACACTTATGCAATAGAATTATGACATGTGTTAGGGTAATAATAATATCATTTTTACCCTTAATTACCCTATTTACTTTTAACCGTGGTAAAAAAAGTAAAAGGTTACTATTCCGCAAAAATTATTTTCATCTCATTGAACCACATTTTATTTACTTACATCAACCGTGTCTCTCGGAGTTTTGAAATTCCACTCACAGAAGCGGTAAAATTACGTTTTATGAAAAATTCATTTTTTTTAACTACCACTTAGTGGTTTCACTATTCATCAAAAAATGAAAGTTTCCAGAAAAATACAAACAATTAGGCCCAATCTATATTTGATATTATAAACTCAAAAATGATGTCTATTTTACAAAATAAAAAACATATCAGTTTCATTAATTAATTTAAAAAAATTAATTCTCGTCGTCAAAACAAATATCGTGTTCTTAAGGGATAATAACTTTCAAAAGATTGACACTTGTTTATGTCTCGTTTAAATGTGAAATTATATTCAATGACCAAAATTTTATTAAATTGTAAAAATATATTCTAAATATACTTTAAAACCACTCAAATTAATAATTTATCACTATTAATTATTTCTGTTGAAAAAGTTGTTTTTAATTAAAATATAGCGTGTTTTTACTATTCATCAAAATATGAAAGTTACCAGAATGATATGAAAATTTATCCAAAGTAAATTTTTATTCCATTATTCCAAAGAAGAATTTTATTTTTTCAATTTGAACTTATAAACATGTCAAAAACTAGATTTAATGTGGGTGCGCCACCAAAAGGCGGCAAAACTGAATTTTTTGAAAAATACTTATTTTACCCGAAAAACTTATTTAGTTCTTATACCATGTTTTAAAAAATGTGAAAGACGAATAATAATGTTATAAAATTCAAAATTTAGTTAATAATATTCATAACAGCTAGTTCATAATAATATTATAATAATATATCGTTGTTTAGTAAAACCCAGTATTGCGTACAACACACGCTATCGAGGAAGGTCGCGATTGCGTGTAATCCCAGCCAAGTCAGGGTTGCGTGTTGTGAAAGAATCCTTAATTTTTTTGTATAACATAATCCAACCATATTTCATTTATACATTGAATATATATATATATATACTCAATGTTGCGTAGAATAACTATTATCAAAATTGTGTGTAACATGATCCAAGAATAGTGCTGTGTATACTGCAAGCTAATACGGTGTTGCGTATAGCGCAAGGTAATCTTGGTGTAGCATACAACAGAAGACATTAATAAAATTAAAAGAATATTTTTCATAAAATATGGGGGTGTTACATTCTACCCCCCTTAAAATGAATTTCGTCCTCGAAATTCATCGGGGTTATAAATGGTTTACTATTTGAAAGTTTCTTTAATAGAATCCCACATCATAAAAAGGAATACCAAAACCAATATTTAAAAAAAAGTATGAAACGTAACGGTTACCCAAATAAACTAATCAGTGGGTTTCCACATAGGTTAAAATATGGATATGGAAGAGAAATCTAACCATCATGTTCTGATGGAGATTGGTAGAGAACATGGCTATGGAAAAGCCTGCAATCACAAAGCCATAAATTTGTGATGATCTAAGGTACCATGTGATTAATCAGATATAAGAGAATTAGGAGAACATTATTGGTTTTCAAGATCATTTCCCTAAAGTTGATGAAATTGGAATTAGAAGAAATACTTTCGTGATTTTGGTATAGTTTCACTGTTTGTCATTCTATGGAAAATTATCACTTCATCACTTAAAGAAATGAAGTTGAATTTGTCATTCGTGATGTGTTAGCAGATCATGTGATATAATGATGGGTCATTCCATCTATCTCAAACAAAAGGTTAGAAAAGTTATCAAAAAATACATAAGTCCATCTATAGTGAGATTAATCATATATGGTTCCTAAAATGGACTTATACTTCATATATCATACTGCTTGATATATTAAAACTAGTTTCTACTAAACAGGGACTTCATGTAGGCCAGTGGTAGGTGATAAAGGCCAGTTGCACTTCAGTTGTGGGTTCGATTCCCACAGCCTTGTCCGACGCGATGGGTTGTCTCCCGTCCTACAGGTTGTCCTTTTTCTAAATCTGTATTACTATAACATCCCATCAACAATATCAAAAAAGTTCTATCCTTAAACTATACTAACTTATGTCCAACATAATCCATTCCAATCTTTAGTCTTAACTAAAATACTTCCATCCAAGCTCATAGTATAAAGAAAATGATGACGTGAATGCCATCATTTATCCCCCATATATCTTAAGATATATCTTGTTTGGTCAAATTAAAAACATGTGAATACTTTAATCATGTATTCTCTTGAAGAATGAATACCCATTGAACCTTAGTGAAAACATGAATTTAGTCAAAATTTAACTCTTTCCACATACCAAAATCCAAAAATTCTATATACTCAAACCATGATATAACCTTCTCCTTATATCAGTCATGAGCTCATGAATACTTTCAAACATTTAATTTTCTCTTTATCCCTTCATTATGATCATATCATCTACATTCCAAAAATATCTGAATAACCATTCATGGATACCGGTACCATTAATCATTCACCTTCAAAACTCAAGGAAAGACAACAGTGTAACAATCCTTAGATGTTTCATTATTCCATAGTACCATCAGATTACTTATACAACATTACAAATGATAAACATGTAATCATTCACCTACATTCTTAAACCATTGACCCAGCTTCAACAATTCTTTCACCTCACATTTCATTTGTAGTCTCTTCATCATCATCAACATTAATACTACCCATACGACCATACTTACTCTCTTAATGAGACTTTCCCTTAGGGCATTGGTTTGCATAATGCCGGTACATTCCACATTTGAAGCATTTAACCATTATTAATGTCGTAGCAATACCATTATCCTCATACCTGGTGTTAACTGAACCTTTTCCTTTGCACTTACTGGCTTTGTGTCCTTCTTTTCCACACCCAAAGCATCTTCCAGTTCCTTTGAAACAATCTCCCTAATGCCTCTTCCCACATGATTTACATGATGGAAATTGATCATTATTTCCTCTATGATCATCATGAAACTCCATCTTTCTCTTATTATCTGAGTCGGGAAACTTACCAAAGTTAAGATTATTGATCTTATTAGGAGATTGCTGATTAGGCATAATAATGATGTTTGGACTTCCATATACCATTTCATTTGGTTTCTCAGGAAGAAAATCATTCCATTGTCTGTCATATCCTCCATTATCATGAATCTTCCAATTTCCATTCATTTTCTAAAACCCAAAAAGAATAGTGTGAGAGGCAAAAATCATGCTAGGGAAAATAACATAATAAAGGGGGAGTATCCTCAATGTCTAACATCTTAGGTTAAATTATATGATCATTACCATAGTTCTAGGACTGTATCCTATACGTATAATTATCCTTAGTGACATCTCTAGACATACCTTAGAAATATCTCTAGGGATCTCACTAACGTTTTCGCATCCTAGTTTCCTAGGGTTGACTAATGATTTCCTTTGATACCAACTGTAGAGACCCGAAGCTTGAAATACATTGACATTACATTACTTTTGAAGAATACTTAGTACATAACAAAAACACACACACAAGGACCAAAATAGTTTAGTGTCTTTGGAAACTCGGAATATAATCTTCTAATCGTGGTGAAAGATCTTCAACATCTCCCATAAAGATCTTCTTTTTTTTAAAACTAAATCCTTTTTTTATGTCCTGGGGAAATAAAACATAAAAGGGTGAGCTCAAATGCGCAGTAAGGGTTAACAAAAGAAATATCAATCACGTCATATTCATAAGAACATATCTTTTGAAAAATCTTAACCTGTAAAAGAGATCATAATTTAATAACACGGGATAAATCATAGTAGTGAAATGTATTCCCAATAATCATTACATAAAACATGAATCTTTGTGTAATACAAACGTAATCATAGATAATCATTTCTTATTAGTCAAGACACATTGCCAATACTATCTTAGTGGACAAAGTCCCTTTCTGAGCCGAGTTCACTCCTCATTTCAGTCTTGTTTCACTGAACCGTTATAACCTACCGTTCCAACCATGTCTATCTCATGAGATATAAAATCTTTACCCAATGCATTGGAGGGATATATAGGTCCCACCCATCTCATAATGATACCATTATTATGTGTGCCACAAAATCATAAATCATACATCATTGCATAACCCATGTAATAAAAATGGGAATCTTAAACATCATGACATCATAAAACAATTCATATAAGATAAAGGAATTCATAAAAACTTTTCCATCACAACATAATCAAGTAAATGTAATAATAGGGATAGAAACAGAACCCTATATTATCTTAGATGGAAAATAATTTTGATAAAACACTTGAACTCCATTCTTGAGGAAAATATCCTTTCTACTTCAAAAACACTTTTCCTTTCTTAATATGTCATACAATTCTAAACTAAAAGAAGTTGAATAATCTTGAAAACTTGTAAAGGAATATTCTTGGAAATAATGTTATAAAAATACATTCGTGCTGTATAAGTTAAAATAAACATTCTTCGTACTTTTGTCAGAAAAGTCAAAAAGTACCTCGTACGAAAAACGACAAAAGATTCCTTTCATATCCTTTACTAAAAACTCACCGAAGGGTAAATATGGATATAAACTATTTTAGAAGGATATAAATATTACATATTGTGGAAACATGGATGTGGATGATAAAATACACCCTAGTAAATACCAATGTATAAACAATCTCGGATAAAAATGAGATTGTGATATTTCCCTTCCCTTAGGTCCGATTTGCTTCATATGTGTCCGAACCTCCTGTATAATGATTTAAATAATGTCATTGACTTATTCCAGAATCATACTCATTGTTATGATATCATATATGGTTCACTTATGGCTTTATATTACCCTTTCATTTGTAAATTCCATGTTAAAGAGCGTTTTTGGTAAAATCGTTTCATTTGTCGTCCGTGTTTTGACTATTAATTATTCATATGATTACATAGATCATGATTACTTAATTCTAGAATATAAAAAATGATTTATATATAATATATAAATATATATATATAATAGATCATTAAATGGAAAGAAATACACCGTTCATGGAGACGGTAGACCGTACGTACGCATGAACGCTGTTTTCTTTTCCTTATTGAGTTGAGTAGAATTAAGTAGATGATATACATATATATACACATAAATATAGAATCATTAATATGTCATATATTTCATTATTAATTATTATATATACTTTATAAACATTCATGAATGGTTAATGTGGAGAATGAATATAATCGCGTCGTGGAGATGGTAGTTCGTACGTAGGCACGAGCGATGATATCGTTCTCATGATTTTGGAATTGTATTGCAGTGTATGTATACTATTTCATAATCAATATCACTTTACAATAATAATATATTGTTATTATGTACACCATTATACCCATCCAAGTAAGGTGGTGGTGGAAAATAGATTACACCACGGCGTGGAGACGGTATTCCGTACGACGCACGCGCGGTGATTTCGTTTTTCGTAGGATGGATAGATGGTGAAATAAGGTTTTTTCATAATTATAATAACATATCAGTATATAAGTGTTACTTATGTTATTACTTCATAATTAATCAACCTAATAAGTAGAAGTGGATGAAGAAATACCGATGAAAGAATCGGTAACAGACATTACCTCTTCTTTGAAGCGCCTCTTTGAGATCTCCTTTTAGGGCACTAAAATTGGTCTTTGAGGAAGACCAGAACCTATAGGATGTTTCTAGGGAATTGTAGAAGGGAAATTGGCAGGGGTTGGCCGAGCATGAAGGCTCAAAGTGGTGTTAGGAAGAGGGGGAGGAGGTGCCCTTTTATAAGGGAGGAGAGGGGCACCTTTGGAATAACAAAAAATATTATTTTATTATAAAGTCAAATTCGGTTTTTAATAGCTCCAAATTGAAATATTTCGAAGATAAGGTGGGTAGGGGTCGAAATCCTCTCATACAATAGAATTTAGACAAGTTTATGTATAAATTTCAACCTTATCATTTAGATTTAACTTTAAGTTAGATAATTTAACTTTTACCGTGTCTTCTTGTTTTCTTACACTATAAGGTTAATAAACATACTATATCAAGCCAAACGAACCCCAAATTGATTATTATTAATATATAAAACCTTATATAAGTCATTTGGCCGAACCTTATATTTTAAAGAATAAAATAACAATTAATAATATAATATTTGTTTTGAAAACTATTTTATGTCAATTTTGACACTATTTTGTAATTGATTTTTGTGAAAATCATAACAGAATGATTAGTTAGAACCAAGTTACTTAAATCAATAATAACATTTCATATTAACCTATAAAATTATTGTAATTCAGAAAAAGTCTCAAATTACATTTATTTGGGTATTTATAACATCAATAATGTCAATATTTCATTAATAAGATAATTACTGCATCATCGTTGTGTCATAAATAAATTATAATATATAATGTCAAAAAATTTCAAATAAAATATAATTATGCAGAAAAACCTTTTATATTTCTAATGAATATTTATAGTCGAATTTAGCTTATTTATAACCCCATATTAAAAATGATTTACTTATTAAACTTTGATTTTAACTATTTTAACCCTTCTTTAATTAAATTAATTATAAATGTCATAATCTAATACAAGTGGTCCTAAATGGTCATATTTTATTCCTAAGGGTGTTTTGGTCGAATTACACTTATCCAATATAATTAGGACATGTTTTAGGGTAATAATAATATCATTTTTACCCTTAATTAACCTATTTACTTTTAACCGTGTTAAAAAAAGTAAAAAGTTACTATTCACCAAAAATTATTTTCATGTCATTAAACCACATTTTACTTACTGACATCAACCGTATCTCTTTGATTTTTGAAATTCCACTCACAGAATTGGTAAAATTAAGTTTTAAGAAAAAAATTTTAACTACCACTTAGTGGTTTCACTATTCATCAAAAAATGAAAGTTTCCTGAAAAATACCAATAATTAGGCCTAATATATATTTGATATTATGAACTAAAAATGATGTCTATTTTACCAAATTCAAAACATATCAGTTGAATTAATTAATTTAAAAAATTAATTCCCGTCGTCAAAACAAATAGCGTGTTTTTAAGACATAATAACTATCAAAAGATTGACACTTGTTTATGTCTTGTTTAAATGTGAAATTATATTCAATGACCAACATTGTATTAAATTGTAAGAATATATTATAAATATACTTTAAAACCACTCAAATTAATAATTTATCACCTTTAATTATTTTGATTGAAAATGTTGTTTTTAATTAAAATATAGCGTGTTTTTACTATTCAACAAAATATGAAGGTTACCAGAATGATATGAAAATTTATCCAAAGTAAATTTTTATTTCATGATTCAAAATAAGAATTTTATTTTGTCAATTTGAACATATAAACATGTCAAAAACTAGATTTAATGTGGGTGTTCCATCAAAAGGCGGCAAAACTGCATTTTTTTAAAAATACTTATTTAACCTGAAAAATTTATTTTGTTCTTATACCATGTTTTAGAAAATGTGTTAGACGAATAATAATGTTATAAGATTCAATATTTAGTTAATAATTTTCATAACAGAAAGTTTATAATATTATTATAATAATATATCGTTGTTTAGTAAAACCCGATATTGCGTACAACACACGCTATCGAGGAAGGTCGCGATTGCGTGTAATGCAAGCCAAGTCAGGGTTGCGTGTTGTGCAAGAATCATTCGTCGTTTCGTATAACATAATCCAACCATATTTCATTTATACATTGAATATATATATATATATATATATACTCAATGTTGCGTAGAATAAGTATTATCAAAATTGGGTGTAACATGATCCAAGAATATTGTTGCGTATACTGCAAGCTAATACGGTGTTGTGTATAGCGCAAGGTAATCTTGGTTTAGCATACAACAGAGACATTAATGAAATTAAAAGAATATTTTTCATAAAATCTCGGGGTGTTACATATATATTATATCATCTATAAACATAATGCTATAATTTTATTTCACAAGGAAGCATATACCACATTACCATAAAATGCTTGGGGGTGTAATCGTACCCTCTTAGGGAATATATATCATGTCATTTCGAAACACATTAGTGTAAGAACACCATGCAAGTAATGTATATCATAGAATACACTAGGGGGTCCTCAATCCAAAGGACCATCTCACAACACATACACATCAAGGATCATCCATGATCTCACCAGCACATCATTGGGGTCATAGACACTCATTATAATACTCAAATATCATGATTATTCTAGTTTTACAATAACATCATGTATGAACCATCTGCATCCTTATCCCACCCACACTGGAATCCACTTTGGATCTATAAGCTTATATCATTCACTACTCACTAACACTTCACCATATTTAATGCTTCATAGTTTTTTTTCCTATTTGTAGGATCTATATGACCCAATCATAAATAGGATGGACCAAAATATCATCTAATTTCACATAATAAACCTGTCTCTCTTACCAAGGAGCTTCTATACTATCTTAAACCACGACCTTCAAAAATCTTATACCAAGTTATCTTATCATTCTCATATTTTTCACATGTCTCTCATATCATATATCATCATGGGAAATCATAATACATTATCTCAGGTAGATTCCACAATTTTGCATCTCATCGGCCTTAAATATTCTAGCTAATGATCATAAACAGTGGTAAGGTCTTCCCCACCATTTTATATATAGAAAAGTAAATGAAATAGACTCTTACCTTCTCTAATTAAAGCCCCAGGACATGAAAATAGAAACCCCTAAATAAAAAATAGTAAAAAGTGTGTTTCTTTGGTTAAATGGTGTGTTCATTAGTGTACATGGTGGGTACTATATGCACAAGACATATAATCAAACCATCCTACCCCGAACATGTATCTCAGCCAATCATTCATTCATTTAACAAATATATGGAAGATACCGAAACTGCATGTCATGCTAACTATATGTCATATGTATATGTGTGCCTCATATGATTTCAATCAAACTACCCCATGCGACATCGAGTTTTGTACCACACATGGTGGCTAACTAAATACTATACACTCTATGTACCACCACACTGGGTGTTTGGTCTTGTACTAGACCACACCTTGAGTTAAGTCATCAAATATCAATATAGAATATACCCATGAACAACACATCTTATATTCATCATCTTAAAAAATCATCTCAATGAAGAACACATGACAAGTGTTCTTGAAGAAAATGTCATTTTATTGGGTTTTTGGATTAAAAAACCCTATATGAATCACCCAACCCCATGTTTCAGCCTAAATAACCACTCTATGTGCCATTGACTAATGAAATTTGTCCACATAAAACCATAAATTTTTAAAACATAAAATGAAATAATGATATCATAAAAACTATTAAATAAAACCTATC
Source organism: Viscum album (assembly GCA_963277665.1). NCBI lineage: Eukaryota > Viridiplantae > Streptophyta > Magnoliopsida > Santalales > Viscaceae > Viscum > Viscum album. The sequence goes on along the minus strand of OY728161.1, from coordinate 2,129,929,564 downwards.
TCATGGTAAAAACACCAATTCTCCAGGTCCTAATCCACACACCTTCCTTGTTGAAACCTAGAATAGTCCCCATCATGATCATCTGATGAATTTTAGTCTACATATCCATCCATTCCTATTAGATAATTCATATGGCTAGGGGCGACCCTCTCCCTTGATGAGTGTGGGAATAATTGGGGGAGTGGAGAGAGAAATACAATAATATGAAAATAAAAATAAAAATAAAATAGAAATTTTAGTTTTCGACCCAGTACCTAGAGCATGAAAGAAGATTATTCACAGCAATGTAAAATCATCCATTTCATACACTACTATGGAGGTCAAATTGGAATCTAAGACATTATTTTAGAGACATCATTTTTAAAACATGTTGGAAAATTTAATATTTATTTAATTAATATTCAAATATCCAATAAATACTCCCCTCTTGAAATGTCACCAAATTCTATTAAAAGGGTCAGTATCCAATCTAGAGATCAACAGAAAAGTCTAAACAATTGTTCTAAGATCATCTAAATAGGGAAATTACTATTTTATCTGTATATGTATTCTAGGAAAAAAAATTAACTTGAATAAAATTTCACAACATGTAAAAATATATATCCTTTTATGGGTTCTATTGTTGCTACTTACCTAATCTATGGGGTATAGTATACCCACAAACCGGACCCCCATTACTAGTTGAAATCCTCAAGCATACGGGTTGGCATGCCTGATGTTTATTGTGAAACAGACTAGTCATTCCATAGTTGAACCAGGCTGGGGATGTTTTAAAAATTATGGTTATTTCATTTTGTGGTTTTCTATACATTGAAATTTTTAAATATCATACTAGTAAATAGGAGTAAATATTTTTTATTTTATTATTTCATTGTCCCCCGACTTAGAAGTACATAACATTTTCTTCCAACGATTGTTTAGTTATTTTTTTGTCAATATATCAATATGTGTGTGTACAAAATGTTTCTTAATAAAATTGAATTTCTTTGAGAAAAGAGATGTTGATGTATTCATGTATGAAAATTTCCTTATAGGTAGTAATAAATTTTACTTATGTTTGTTTGGAAGATTTAGTAAATTCAAAAAATGATTTTATATTATTTAAGATTTTAACATTGTGAAAATAACTATTATTAATCTTATATATATACACTTTTCTCAAAATTTATAGATATAATAATGGTGATAAGTAAAAAATGAGAGAATTCCATGTTCTAGTGGAACTATAAAGCTCAGACTATGGTAATCAAACATAAGATTTCGTTGAAAATGAATAATGTGAACATATGAAGAGAATAATGGGATTAGATAGAGTATTTCCATGTTATGGAATTGAGAATTGAGTTATAAAGTTATAATAATTGGTTTTATAATGATTGATATATGATGGAACCACGTTATAATGACAGAGTAATGATTTTTTATGAAAAGTGAGATGATAGTGATGTTCAAGAAGTTAAGATATATTAAACGAATGTTATGAAACTGCATTAGATGGATAATGAGAGACTAAATAGTACACTAGATGGAGTATATCTTGTCTATTTTATCAGATAGAGGAATCCCAAGAATAGTACAACATAGTTAAATCTAATTGGTTTCAATATATGAAGTTCTGTTGTTTTGATAATTGAAAGATCCATCATCCATAGTTATGTGGTGTAATTGCAAAAAGATACGTCGTTCTCATCGGAATAGGGTTTCCAAACAATGGTATATTGAACAAGGGTATATCGGATGATGAAATGTTAAAATCATATTGGATGGATAATATTTTAGGTTTAATCTACCAATAAAGATTAGCCAGAGAAAATGTCTCTAACCAATTGTTATAATAATAGGAAAGTAGAGAAAGGGAGTACCACAAGCTAGGAATCACTACTAAATATCATAAAAACCATACCGATTTCCATATCCATTATCGATTACCTTGTCTGCAGTAGCTGACACCAATTTTGATTGTTCATAATGCTTTAGTGTCTTTGCATACTTCCTTCAGAAATTTAACTTTTCAAAATATATAAGCTCCTTCGAAGGTTGCGTACATTTTCCATAGCTGATAGAAGACATGGGATTCATCGGACTTGGGATATAAGAATAGACTTTCCCTTACCTTTTACTTTGTGGAGCGGTCAATACATCACTATTCAATACAACTATATTATTTACACCTAGGATAATGCCACTATAAGTGGTTATAGCCCTTCCATGAGCATTCTATTTTCTTCTCTCAGAGAAATCGCCACAATTACCAGAGATTGGTACCTCCTGGTAACCATCCTTCACACCCCGTTCTTGCTTAGAGTGACTATTAGTATGAATAATTTCAAAACTTTTGGATGGTCCACACACCCATGGTCATCGTGCATCCCCTAATGTAGGTTGAATTCTCCATTGACAACATCCTATGAAAAAATATTAATTTTCATGTTTTCACCCTCATTCCTTGGACTTTCCTCCTCAACCTGAGGGCTCCTCCCATGCTTTTGATCGTGGAGGCAGTTTTTGGAGGCCTTCTCTTGAATCTTCCCATTTCAACTGCCTTATTTTTTTCTCTTCTCATTCAGGCTTATTATCCTGCTGTTATATAGAACTTCACCCAGAAGTCGTCTAGGAGAAAAATTAGGGGATGGATGATCAACAGCCTGAACCTGGTACAATTCCAATTCATCATTTACCAAGCCCGTAAAAAAATTACCAATGTTAATATCGACTGTCTTCTTTTCAGATTATGGCTGCAGCCCGGGTGAAACTCTAACCCACCCACCATTTTTATTCAATGAACCACCCAACTAAATATTAAAATTGGGACATTCCATAATAGCCCCAATACTCTCTCCGGGCATAGCTTCTTAGTTTGCGTAGATCAACATTCCTCCATCTACATCATTTTTATAGTGTGTTGAACTGAATGCTTCGCATTAGCCTCCATACATCCTGTGTTGAGTATCCCAATATCAATCTTCAGTCTTTCAAACACTTCATCCACCCTTGGTTTCAGAGGCCCCTCTACTGCCCCCATTTGTGAACCATTTACTGCAGTGACTTTATCCGGACAAGGAACTATCAACCTTCGAATACCCAAGCCCTGATTGTCTTGCTGATCATTCGAGGCTACCGTGACCTGTCCAAATGAGTCCACATATGGAGCCACACTTATACTTTTGTTGCCTATTTTCTGAGGCCCAATCCTTTACTTATAATTCTCTACCTCAACATTTGCCTCCTCTTCCATGCCTCTATCCTTTCTCCCACTCCAAGAAGAAGAAGAAGACCCCTTGTGACATAATTCTAACGAATGACCCAATCACTTACATCTCGGACAGAAGTTCAATATATTTTTGTAGACTACCAATTGTTTTCATCGATATTTCGGACCCATTATAATCTACATATATTAAAATGTGAATCTTTTAATATCCATTTAGACACATACTCGAGGTTTAATATGATAGAAAAGAGCTTCAGTTCTACTATCTGATCATATATATCTACCTATTGGGTTTCCTAGCAAGCGTATAACAGTGAGGTTTAGAAAGGGGAGGGGGAGGTTTTGAAAGCTAACCCATGTATCCATCACTAGAGGATTACATATCATATTAATATCAAAGGACCACTGAAGAAGGATTAATTGGATCATATTCTAACTACGAGGTGCTCTTGCACATGACTTGATGTGGTCTTCCTCTGAAGTGAAATAGATCATAATTTTTCGATTATCCAGGAGACCCACAGTTGCCTATCCTTCATGTTACAAGCATCAAAGATTTTTCTATAGAAAAAATTGAATGAGGGACATAATTGATAAAATCGCGCAACTAAGGTATGCTTCAAGAGATTAGGCTATTTCGAGAACTCCCAGATGAAATCAGGAGGTTAGGGAACCCATCAAAAAAATACAAGAATCTCTGTATGATCATGACAAGAAGGAAAATTGAGAGAATGTTAGGGTTTGAAAAGGCAATTAAGGGTGTGGCCGCTCCTTTAAAGGACACCGATGGTGCCTCCCCTATCGGTGGGCGAAGGATGGACAACTATGTGAATATCGTAACGTCGAAGATCTAGAAAGATTTACATAAACTATGTAAAGTCCATAAATATGTGAATATGTTTAGATGATCCATAATTGATTTTTTTCTATAGAATTTAAGGATATTAGATGAAATTATTAATTAATTGTCTATTCTATATGAAATAAATAACATTCAAGTGATGATTAATTGGCTAGAAAATTCAAAAGTAATATTTGACCTGAATATGAAAATTTATTGAGTTTCCCACATTTTCCCATAGAATAATGTCTACAAAAAGGGAATCTTTTTTTTATGAAGTGTGGAAAAATATTTTTAATATAAGACCATAGTGTTAAAGGATTTATGTTTGGATAATATTATCAAGGATACAAGATGATTGAAGAAAATTTTCATCAGTTTGAACATCATCTGATAGATAATAGGTTCCATCAGATTGAGAATCATCAAATGAAGAGTAATCATTGTGTGAGTTGCTGATTAGGGTTCTATCCTAGTTAAATAATTATAATCAGACCACATTTTATTCATTAGATATAGAATCATCACAATGATATCATAATATAGAGGCGTATGGAATAGAGTATTGCAAACTAAATTGTAGTGATTTGAGGAGCATTAGATGGAGAACCATTGGATAAAGACCCATGAGACTGAGGGAATACTAAATGGGAGTATATCAGATAGAATTTTTCTATAATGAAATTATAGATACTGATTTGTAATGTTTAGATTAATTTATCTAGGTATTTTGAAATATGGAAGTAGTTTTAAATAACACAATATCTTAACGGGAGTTGTTAAAGATATTGAATATTTTACACAGGAGATGGTGATCCAACATTCTTGTGTAGAAAAAGAAGATCCTTTTATAATGGATCAAAATGGATAATGAATTATCATGTAGTTGGGAGGAATAACCACTTAGTTCTATAACCATATTTAACGAAAATTGGTACATGAAAGACTATAGGGGTGTAACTAATTGTGGAATAAGATTGTATTATTTTGGGTTAGAACAAGGGATATCTAAAAGAATTATTACTGGGGTGTAGAATTAGTTGCATCATGTGACTTGGTTTTTTTAGATATTATTAGTAAAATAATACATGTTGTGGGGATAACCAATATAGAAATGAATATTTATTTGTACCTAAACCTGTAAATATTATGTGCTATAATAAATGAAGTTAGGTTGAGAGATTTATTTGACTGCATCATAACCCCAAAAAGTTTCCATAGGATGAGTTGGTACAAAAATGTCTTAAAATAATGTGTTAACTGACTCCCAACCTCTTACACTTTGTGATTATACACAATTAAGAAACTTCCATTTGTATCATAGGGGGTTTCACCAAAAAGATCAATCTATCTAATGAGGATAGTGAATAAAAATTCCATGAAAAGTATAGGTGTTTATATATTTCATGGGAGAAATTATCACCATTTAAAGAATATAATGTTACCGTATCTTATATCTCATGGTCTAGAAGTTAAAATTGATGCAGTAATGGAATTTTCCCCTAATAATAAGTTCTAATGAAAAATGTAGATAAGAAATAAATGTTTGTTAATTGAAAATATCATAATTTCTTGGTGATATATCTCAATGGTAATGTTTATAAATAAATATGGTGTTTTTAATGACGGTATAGATGTGATATTGTTGAGAATAATCTATTAAAGAAATGAAAAAAACTTATTGAATTAAAACTCATAATCTAGAGGAGTAGTTTGGTAAATATTAAGATAGCTGGTGTAGAAAGTATTGAAGAATACTTTATAATATTCAATGATATTTTCATAAATATAATATGGTTTTCTAATAATATTGAATCTTATACATTCATTAAAAAAATAATGAGAAACATTCTATATAGATTTTATTTCAATGTTCCAGCTTTATACGATCGAGAAGATTTATATCTGGATAAATATCATAATATTCTCATAAAAATAAAATGATAAAATATATAGTATTTAAGAATAAGGATACTGAATGAATTTATTTAAAATATTTTAGTAAAAAAATAATATTATATAAAAATTAGTTTAAGAACAATCAAGTGATTTAAAGGTACAGGAAGAAGAAAAAGAATATATAAATCATCAAACATCTCTATAAACGATATGAAAATAGATAATGGAAGGGGAAAGGTAACTTTTATCTTAAATATTGTAATTTTAATGATAAATTCCATCCACAACAGATTATCTAAATAATATTTATAATTATTCTAAGTGAAAATAAGAAGATAATATGTTAATGAAAAATAAATATAAGAAATATAAGAAAACATTTCTTAATAGTAAAAATAAAATTTCGTTTAGTATAAGATGGAAATATGATCCATTTTACATTAATAAATATAATTTTCATGTAAATGTGTTATATCATGATGGAATAGGAATTTATTAATTAGACAATGATTATGGTGATGAAGAGATAATATAACATGATTGGATTCTCAAAGAAAATTTAGAAGATAAACTTAATAAAATTACTAAACACAAGAAGAAAAGGATTAATTTGAAGAAATGAGTTAAAGATGTAACTTTTTTTAATCATGAGTGAATAGAAAACTAGGTAATAAACATTAATTAATTTAGAGCTCATAAAATTATGGTTGCTGACTAGGACATAAGATTTAATGTTGGTAAGGAGACATCTGTTAGGTGGAGAATCTCAACATAGTAGAAAAAAACATTTTAAGGATTGTAAATAGAGTAGGAATAAGTATGTTGAATTCATGAAGAAGAAGAATATCCTAAATTAATGTACTGTGGATAAATAAAACATGTTACGATAATCACAATAATTGTATCTTACATAAATAAGGGATTTAAGAATGTTCTAAGAAGACATTACCATATAAGATGATGTTAAAGGTGAATTGTCTTTAGATTTTAAAATTCCTAGATCAAAATATAATGTAATTTCTATTACTAAAAAATCGTAGTGTACAATAATTTTTTATAGCAATTTTTCAAAAAAAGAGAATATTTTTGGGAAATCATCCTCCACTAGGAAATAGTAGAATTTTCCACTAAATAATATCCCTTAATAATGTATCGCATAATATGTGAATAAATAATAACATTAAACATCATAGTTTTCTACTATTGAAATGAAATATCATGATTGGTAGTGAACTATAATTATTTTGGTGTATTTAGGTGTAAATAATAATTGTGATGGTACAAAATGTCTCTACCATGAAAAAGGAATGAATCCAATGAGATCTATAATGATTAGAGAAAAAATATATTTTTGATAGTTTGCTGAGCTGGGAATGAAATTTTTAAATGTGAGGAATTTTAATGCCTCACAAACGATATGAGATAAGTTAAAAAAATTTAATCATGATCAGAAAGTTAATAAAGGAAATTAGCTCCAAAATACTATGTAGGGAAAAAATAGTTCTTTGTTTTTTTATCAAACATATATGGCTAGAATAATAAAGAATCAGAAATGTTACCTGAATATAAAGAGGAGAAACCTATTTCTGATATTGAGAACAATGTTTATAAAAATTTACCAAAAAATAAAAAGTTAAAAAAAATTATAATAAATTCATGATCTATGATAATGATGGGTATGTTACAAAACATTTTATGACTATCTTACTATCCCAAGAAGAATGTATGAAAAGGGTGTCACAAACAAAAGGAAGAAAATAATTTACAAATTTTAAAGAGAAAATGATAGAATTATCTGAATATTATCTAGATGTAGATAACTCCATTACAAAATATATGAAGGCTGATCCAAATGACGAGGTCACATCTCATGATAAATCTTCGAAGGAGAAGAAGAAGAAGAAGAAGAATCATAGTCCGGGTGAAGGCCCTCAGTCCAACCATTACTTCTAAGGAAAATTTATATTCCTTCTTATTTTATATATATTTTATTATTTTTAAGAACATATAGTTAATTGAAAAATAATTTGTAGAACATATAGATATATATTTTCTAATTTTTATGGTGACAATATTCATCCATCATAGAAAATTTTCCAACTATGGTATGGAATATAGGGATACCATTATGGTGGAGAAAATATGAATCTAAGGTATGAGAATCATACATTTCATAAAGAAGATGTAATAATGATATGAAATATAAGATATTCGGGAATTTTTTTCACCCAAATGAACTGTTTTGATGTGTTTGTTAAGATGGGTGTTTAATTTTATCTTAAAAATTACTCTAATTACCAAGTATATACTATTGTTAGAAAAAACATGAGGAATTTATTACATGAAAGTACTCTTAGAGAAAAAATTGATCAATAGTATTATTCATTCCTACATTCTACATTAGATTCATCCATGTTGACTTAGAGTTTTTTAGTTAATGGATCCTTGTTGAGAAACCCATGTTATATAATTTTAATCATTAGATATTTGATCAATTTTATGATATAAAGGGTGATGATATGAGATTATAAATATCCTACCATGTAAATTTTATTTTCAACAAATGGGATAAATATCCTATCAGTGAAAATGAAAATATTATATGGGGATTAATTATTTATAAAAAAATATTGAATTCAATGATGTTTAATGATTTCTGTGGATATTAACAACACACAGAACAATTGATATTGTGGTTCTAAATTAAGTATAGTTGCATTTATTTTTAATATATAAATATGTTTTTTATTTATAATGATTCTTTATAACCATAGATAATTTTGATAGAAGAGATTTGTTTTAGTCATTTATGATACATTCCTTAAAGATAATAAAGAAGGATAATTAACAATGTTAGGAAACAATACCTAATTAAAAAGATGAAATTCCATTCATCAAGTTCAAAACATCAAGAAGCTAATCATTACACAATTCTTGTTTTTAAGATTTCATAAAATGTCATAGATGTTTAATAGGGGTGATGTAAAAACTGAGAGATGTATAAGTTCAAGTGGAAGGTCAAAGTTCATGCTTGAGTTAACTAATACTCTTTTTTTACAAACATGAATAATGTGATCAGAAAAAGAAAAAATGTGATCATATGGAAAAGGTTCAAGTTATTATATGGTTGTTTTTGTTTTGAATTATGATCAATGGGTTTATATTGATTTATCTATGAAGTTACATTACAAATTTTGATTTACAAATTTCTTAAATAGAAAGTCCTAATATAGGAGTCAAAGAAGTTCTTCACAATCAATGGAATGTTAGTAACCTTCATCAATTGGAGAATGGAAGAGTACAACTTTAACTAGAAATATTATATATTCTATATATTATCAATCATTAGAAATCCGTAAAGATCATTAGATAGAGAAATAATTGAGTCTATAATAGATAAAGTTCCATCAGTTAGACACTCAAAAGATCCTCTAGACAGAGATATGAGATTTCATTAGAAAAATATATATTGAGCTCTTTGGATTAAAGATTCTTAAAAATGGGAATCGACATGATGGTCCATTGGATGATGATTTTTTTTAGTTCATCTAGTAGAGAATTCAAAAGGTATTCCATTAAAGATAGAATATATGAAGATGGAAATGGATAGAAACACATCAAAAAAGGAGTTATAAGAAGCCTATAGTAAACAATGTAATATCCATAACAATGTGATGATGATGAGATAAATTTTATAAAAAATCATATAGTGAAGCTATGAAATATGGATGATATTTTTTGATGTATACATAGTTCTAGATGACTGAAAAGTGTTCTATAGAAATATAATTGGGTGGTAAATTTAAAACTATAATGATTGAAGTGCCGGAAAATACATTTGGTTATTCACCATTTATCTCAATAGAGCACCCATATAAGGGTTATGTGTATGGTATCACACATGGAATACAATTTTATGTTAACCATATTATGTGATGAATAAATTACACCATAATAATCCAATCAAGTTTCCAACATGGTTGAAGAATAGCTCCGTATAATTGAGTTCCATCAGACAAAGAATAAGTAGAGTCATAATGAGAATCATTATATAAAGAGGAAGAAGTGTTTTATTTTCCCATTGAATATGTAACTGGTTGAATATAGTTCGTCATACCGATCATTCTTCATCTGATAAAGAAGCATCATCCTATGAACATTAGAAAATTGAAAATAAAACATAACACTTTGGATTGAATCATATTTTATTGAGTAGTATCAGATGAATACCCATCAGAAGAAGGAAATATCTGGCCAGAAATTGTTTTACAATGGTAATATTCTTGATTATTTTATATAAATTTTATATTTTTTATCTGATTATTTCATATTCAATTTAATGATTCAAATACAAAATAAAATTTTGAGTGTTTTTGAAGATCTTGAAGATTGTAAAGAAGTAAATGAGAACTAACTTAATTGTAGGGAAATAGAATATCTTTCTACAGTGCGTAAGAAAGAAGAAGAATGCACTTATAGATAGTCAGGCTTGTTATTATGTTGCATAACCAAATAATAATAAATTCAATACCAGAAGGATAATTTTGGGGTATGAAAAACATTGGAAGAAGTATTTATTATTAGATGTAGAACTGGTATAAGATAGAGGAATTATTTTTGGGGTTTATAACTAGATATTTATTTTTTCCCATTGTATTACTGAAAGAGTTTAGTAAAGTAATCCTTGGGGGAGGGGTGGATAACCAAAATGACATGGATAATGAATTTATATTTAACCTTATAAAAATTATATACTAATCGAAAACATTATACCACGACATATAAAAGTGATATTGAGATATATAATTGAGTGGATCATAACTCTAACAAGTTTTCAGAGGTCGAGTTTATAAATATAATTCATAATATAATGTCAAAACTAATTCAAACCTCCCCCTCTTAATGATTGTAAATTTTTATGAACCTTATAATATATATTTCATTAATAAATAAATCCTTGTTCATGATTAACTATTTTGTAATAAAATAATTCTAACATTATAATTATAGTAAAGGTCACTTTAAATCATATAGAATATTACACAAATATCCATTTGTAATATAATTCATTTTTTTATATTTACATCACCTTCAATACAACATTTTTTTTAATATAACGAAGATTATTTGTATTTTTTAATATAAAATGGTAATCATATATTGAATGAAATATTCAAGGATCATGTAATGGCTACCCACAGTACATATGTCAAAGGATATATACTAAATACCCTTAACGATTATAATTTTGTAGTATATAACCTTATCTATAAATAAAAAACCCACATTTAAACTCTCTCATTAATACTCAATTTTTTTTCCATATTTACATTTTTTCATTAATTATATAACTATTTAAGGTGGGGGATTTCTTATGGGAGATGCTGAGGTTGAATAAATCAAACTTTTTGTATTCTTATATACTTAGTTTTATTTTTCAATTTTGGTTTTATTGATTTATTAGATTATATTCATCCTTAATATGTTATATTATACAATTATTGAAATAATCATTTATTGGATTTTATAAAAGCATTATATAACAATGAAATTAAAAACACAAACTAATATCCTTGTTTTTTACATTACAACCCCTTAAAAAATTGTACCCTCATAAAATAAAAAAATATGAAAAAGTAAAAAATTACAATAATTGATTATTCTAGAAATGTTGTATAGAGTATCTTAAAACATATTAATCATTCATAAACCATTAACTAATATATAATGCGTTTTTTATTAATAATCCTATACTATAGTCAAGAAATATAATAATTTAATATTATTATTATATCCTAACATAATAATATTTTAAATGATAAAATATATGCATGATGTTATGGAAATAATTCATGCCTTTTCTATTATACTCAATTTTCATTATTGTAACATTCATAAAGAGCGAGGGTCCATGAAGTGAAATAATACATTAAAATATTTTCACAATTCCAATACATTTTCGTAAATACAACTGTTAAAATTTGAAATTATTATATATAATTAAATTAATTTAAATATGTTTTATTATAGAAAAATAGTTTGAAAACAATAGAATGATGTTTATTATTTAAAAAAATCTGATAGAATCGGATTTAAAAATTTAACAATCAGGTTCATTCAAAATATCATAAATATTTAAAAAATATATATTGATTTAAAACCCAAATATATATAACTTACTCGAAGTCCTCCCTCATCCACAATTTTTTTAATTCATTACGTTTGTGATACTCTAGAGAAAGTGTGAAAAAATTGTAAATACATTGTTCATAGTTTCCTTACCAAGACAAATAACAAATTACAATTCAATATTTTGAACAAAAAAAATATAATCTATTATAGGCTTGTGGTATGGGAGAGATGTTTGATAGATCATATAGTTTATTTCATGTGACTTGAATATAGGAAAAATTATTCAAATCATCAAAATAATATATTAAAATGATTATTCCAATTAAATCAACAAGTTCAGAGAATAATTAAGGGTGATATTTTATTTAATACATCATGATAAAATATCATTAAACTATTAAAAAATTTAAAATAAACATGAACTGAATTATAAAAAAAATATTATAACATAATTATTTATTCGTAATTTTTCCCATGTAGTTTTTTTAACCAAAATTCTAAACCTAGAATATATCAAAAAATTTCCAAACAATATATCCATAGTTATTCTAATTGACACCGATTATCTAAATATGGATTAAGTCAATCAAATGAATAATAAAATCAAAATGAACCACCCTTTGTAAAAAATTACAATATTGAATTTTATCCTTTGAAACCTTCTATAAAATAATAGCATAAGTAGCTTAACATAGGTTATTTTTTATTTAACCATTAATTCTTATTCACATATTTTTAAATATTAACAAAATCCAGAAAAATTGTCTAAAACATTCACTTACTAAATTACAGACACAAAAATAAAGAACTGATCACATATTCTCTGAAGATAAACTTAACTATTATCCCAAAATAACATTATTCATCCATAAAATCACTTAAAAATCAATTTCATATATATATATATATTGTGTTTTTATCAAAATATATGTTATTATTTCCCAAAATTAACCTTTATAACCTTGTCATCATGTAATATTTTTCCCCCTATGGATATCAATGATTTTAAACTAATGTTACTAAAAATATAATAACCTTTTTGCCAAATACATTCAATTAAACTAATATGAAAATCTCTTAATAAACTGTAAGGTTGTATGTACCATGATAATTTATTCTTACTAATGTCATAAGTATATATATGACTTTTAATTTATTCTCTCCAAATGAAATATTTACCAATGATATCACCCAAAACATCTAAAATTTGTTCATCAAACAATATATTAATCTATATTGTTTCTTAAACCATGTTCTGACACCAATTAAAACAACCCCAATATAACCATCCTATAATCACATGTTTATAAAAAAATATTACAAAAACAATTTCAATTTTTTTTGGTTTATAATTTTAGGGAATTATAAAATTCACTTATGTAACAGAACCTATTTTTTTCCACCAATAAGAATTTTTTAAACTTATAAAAATATTAAAAGAAAAACATTCATTATTAAAATCTGAATTCAGGAATATTTACTTCATTATAATTCACTCTCATCCTTAATTCATAAAATATAATTTGAAAATTTGAAAATATAATATAAATATTAGTAAGTTCTATCAAAAGAAATAAAATCTATAAGTCTATTAAAATCTGAAAGACAAATTGACAAGTAATTCCAAAAATTAATAACATTTGAACTCTTATAATGTAATATTTACTCATGAAAATAATCTTCTTTTTTCAAATTGTTCCATGCCAAAATATCTTAATAATGATTATATTAAGAATAGATATTATGTTTTTTATGGGATATTATATTTAAAATCACATTTACAATTAGACTGATGATAGGATAACTCCACCAGTTAATTCCAATAACCTATAATGTAATTACAAGACCAGTTAATTCTAAAAAATTTCAATAGAATAAATCAGTTCTTAATTCATTGGGGGATATAAACAAGGCCCTCCAATAATAATATGTAATTTAAAATATTCATAACATGAAAAAAACCCATAAGAACATACATTTATGTCCATAAGAGTAGATATTCATGTTATTCAATAAAAGGAAAATAAATTATAAATAATTTGTTATGTAATTAGTTACTGAGGGGAAAATTAAAGATATGTATGGAATACTAATAAAAACCAATAAAATTATTAGATTGTAAATTCTTAGAAAAAAATATAGAGATAGTTTGAAGAAATGATTTAAATCATTTAATAAAATTGTTAAAAAAATAAATCCACTAACCAAAAGTCCAGATCCTGTTCATAAATCCTCCAACATCTAGAATAATTAAATTCTATTAACAATTTTATTTTATAAGAAAATTCCTCAAATATATTTTATTTTGTTATTATTTCACTTATTATCAATGATTATTTCCTTATTTGATATATATTTCTTATGTTGGTTATTTTGAGGTTGTTTGGTCCATTCATACAAAATAACATCAATACATTAGTAATGGTCTAATACCCTAATAAAATTATCCAAAAGTATTTATATGGTTCTAGGTGTGTGTTCTTTATCCCTGAAAAATTAATGGGTTTTACAATGTTTATATATTGTTAAAATTTTAGAATATATCTAATGGTAGGATTGTCTTAGAAACATAAAAATAAATCTGAATGTTTAGATAAAATGTACTAATTTTCATTCAATAATCAAAAAAAATATTATTACAGAAATATTAAAAATTCTTATATTTTTAATCCTCAATAAAAATTATTTTGAAAATTGTGTATCATCATTCACATAGGTAGTCAAAATTACCCAGACAGGACATACTTAAAATATGAATTGATCATCAAATAATATTTATTTAATTATTATACCCTTATTATAGAGTTATATTAATGCTAATTAATTATTATATAAGTAGTTGATTGGATTCATGGAAAATATAGTGGAATAACTCTAAAGAAATGAAAAAGATGAATATGTTACTTACATTATGGGGTTGAATTTTAAATTAAATATCTCCCTCACAATATATTTTTTCACTCCTTTTAGTGACCAAAGGCTATATAATATGTGGAATGATTATAGAAGAATATATTTGATTAATATATGAATTTAAAACTTAAAATTACAAAATGTACAAAAAACAGAATTTATATCACAATTTTAAGATTTTTTAAATATTACATGATGTTTAAAAGAGTTTTAAGACCATTTATTCATATCACTATTTGTAAAACCCTAATAATCTATGGTTTTAATATCAAGTATATAATAATTGATCATAATTGTTTTTAAAAATTAGTTAACATATTACCATCATAAAAATTTTACTATTTGAAACCGATTATGTAATAACTCATATTAAAAATAGTTTTGATATTTATTAAAATATAATTGATGTTAAATGAAAAATTTTATAGCATGATCCAACAATGTTTTATATTTTTCATAGAGTTTCCTTTACATTTTTTCCAAATCACACCTTTTCATGAATGTTTTAAAAATTTGTTATATAATAACATATACTGATTTATTTAATGTCGTTAAATATATACTCTTCGTTAAAACCTCATATTTTGATATTAGTTATATGAATAACCATTTTAAAGGATAAATTTATCATCATAGGCCATCGATGTCTTTTTCCACCACACAAACATTTATTTTTTATCATATATATTTCACATTTTTATGAAATTTGGACACTTTTTCAAATATCATCTATAAATTTCCATTCATTAACTTTTTACATTCTTTATTTTCTCCTAATTTTTCATTATAACACTCTGTTATTCCACTACATCACAATTACTCCTCATTTAAATGTTATTTTGGAATATTCTATCGTTATCAATTTTTCATAAAATTGTTTATTCATTTATATATTTTATACAAATTTTATTGATGGATATGATTTTTTAAATTGAGTAGGAGTGATATATATTCCACTTGAAATTTATCATGAGATAATAAAAACATCTCCAGAGTTCTTCCTATTAATGTAAAACAATATCAAGAAAAAATATTCATATTTGGATGTTAGTATATCAAAAAAGAATAAAAAGCTCTGTAATTGAGTCTTTTTTCCTTTTTCTCATTTTAATTCTACAATTATATAATTCTTAAATATTGTTTTTCCAAGGGAATTATTTAAATTTAAATAGTTTTAAAAAAATCAATAATATTTGAAAATATTTATTCTGATAAATAATTTCAAAATTCACCTATAATACTAGTAATATAAAAATTATATTGGTACATCACTTTTGATGTCAATTATCCAATCAATTGAAAACATAATCCTTGATATTCCACATTTTTTTGGTAAAAAATATCAAGGTCTCCTATAACCTCAGTTATTTATATATCTGGTGTAATATATGACTTTCAACATTATTAATCAAGTAAAATATATGTCTAAATAATTCAATGTAAGATAAGATATATATTTTTATGTGAGTTTATATAACCATTATTTTAAAAAACATATAACATAGTTCATATTTATGATGGAAAAAAATTAATTGTTAAACCCACAAAAACTAATGTAAATTTTTATTATAGTAGTGTGTGTTTGATTTATTTTACTGGTTTAGATGATACATAATAAAAAAATATAGTGTTTTATAAAATTATATTAAAATAATGTAGTTGATAATTTTCCAACATAAGAATAAAAAACAAGGTGTTGGGATTGAATAAGATTAACCTGGTGATATAAGATTTCATATAATACTAAAACTGATCCATATAGGATTAAATAAACACTCATGTGTTAGTAACCCTATAAGGAAATTTCCTATATCTATTAAATATATACTCATATAATATAAATTCATTTTAGAAGATTAAAATAAAGAAATTTATTTCACAACAATCTAC
Source organism: Viscum album (assembly GCA_963277665.1). Lineage (NCBI taxonomy): Eukaryota > Viridiplantae > Streptophyta > Magnoliopsida > Santalales > Viscaceae > Viscum > Viscum album. The sequence continues at coordinate 2,129,912,678 of OY728161.1, read as the reverse complement.
ATCCTTATAGTATGAACTCTTGTATTCATGGGAGTATATGATCTAGTGTCGTGAAATGATGAATCATTATACATATATTGTGCCTCAATGATGGATCCATATGATGAAAAAAATTAACCTTTACGATTCATGAAATTGATATTTCATCATGAAACATTCGATGATCATGTGATGAGATGTTATCTAGGAATCATATACCATTCCAAGTTGCTGAAGAATATATGAGAAAAATAAAAATTAATGGTTATATCTAGATCTATTATTCAATTATATGATGTTTTTGTTAATAATATGAAGAAATATGAACAAATATGTTTTAAATAGATAGTTGGATGTCTTCTTATTTTAAAATTTAAAATATATATTTCATTTCTAAAGAAAAGCAGAAACTTATATACTTATATGATAAAATACTCCATTATAAGACTATAATAATATTAAATATCATCATAAATCCTATCAAATTTTATATAAATATCCCTTTAATAAATATTTATTTATTTTTTCATATAATGCACCTAAAATAGATCATAATTTATGACATAAACATAATTAATAATATTTTCTAATATAAAACATCTACTCATATATTGTTTTCTTATTTTTAGGGCCACGTAAGGACTACCAACATTATCTACATAAATGAATTTATAATGACAACACTAAATGGTTATAATTTTCATTCATATGAAATTATATCTAAAAAATAATACAAATGTTAAACCTCTATATCATCCTATGATTACAACCATATTTCTAATTTTTTTTCTTTCTATTACTATTTTTTGTGCTATAATTTTTATTGGATCCTTAATGAAGAATAATTCAGTGAAAAAATATTTTTATATAGATTTATTTATTATACCATTTTACTTTTATTTATTTTTTGGATTATATCCATCCTTAAAATTTTGTGTTATACAATTAATGAAATAATGTTCATTTCTTTTATTTTTTACTAGCACTATTTTATAATGTCTAATAAGAAAAGTGAACAAAAAATTTTAAAACCAAGGTAATCCTATAAATAATTAAATTCTATGATTTATATTTCTTTATTATCTGGATTCATATTTTTCATAGTTTTATAAATAATTTTACATAAATTTTCAACTGAAAAATGAATATTTTTATTCAATGAAATTGATTTCACATTTATTACATTGTTTACTTTTAATGTTAAATTTCATTATTATAAATTTTTCAAATTGATGAAATAGAATTCATATTTTACATCATCATGTAAATAATAGAATTATATAATTATTGATAGTTTTCTATAATTGTTTTTTTAGTAGAATAGTAAAAAATATAGATTTTATAATTACTGTAATTTTAATGATATTGTCATGATATAACAATGAAATGAATATTTAAAAATATATTTTTCTTCAACAAATTAATATTTATGAATTAATATAATGAAATTAAAGATCTTATGTTCAATCATAAAAATCTCATTTTGAAATTTTCAAAATTTCAAAAAACCCATTCATTAAATTTTTTAAAATATGGTAATGATTTTTTTCAAATAAAAAAAACTTTTGGTTCTTCTATTTTAATCATGTTTTCACACAGTTACATTAAATTTTGTTTTGGTTATAATTTTAATTAAATATAGTTTTATTAAACTAATCAAATTAATTTCATGGGGATTAAAATTTAATTAGACTTTTGTGTAAAATCATTTTCATTCTTAAAATACAATTTATTTAAATTTTTTTTTCATTTCATTTTAAAACCTTATCATTTTGATTTATCCTTATTTAGTCTGTTAAATTTTATTTGCGGTAATAATATTCTAAATTTTAAATAGTTATAAATACTCAGTTATTTCTTGTGAATTGTCCATAATTGGATACATTACAACATTTTAGACAATTTAAATTTAAATTTTTAATTTTTAAATATTTTTGTGATTTTTAGAAAATTTAATAATATGTTATTTTTATAAAAAATCAACAGTCTCATTTTATGCACTATTCATTTATTTGAATTTAAATAAAATCCAAACAGATTATAGAGTCAAACCAAAATATTTAATTGATTTATAACATTTCATATGCATCTATAAAATTCATGGAGAACATTAATTTGTTCATATATTATTTATTCTAATATTTTTAAAAGCATTTATTTGATGTTTCTATTCATAAAATAATTACTAAAACATTTTTGAACAATTATTTAATATAAATATTCTTTCTTAAAAATGAGAAATAAAATACTAAGAGGAAGATAAATCTAATATATTTCATACTAATACATTTATTCAAATTTATCTTCTAAAAACCCCAACTTTTAAAATGATATATTTATTAAATTATGAATGTGACAACTTTGACATCATTTAACATAAAATAATATTAATGTCATAATATGTTTTATAAGGCTCCAATTGTCCACAAGTCGACACGTGGATGCTTATAGTTTAGATATACATGACCATTATGTTTTGGTCACGTTTTTGGGACTTTTGATAGGTATTATGTTTTTAATAAAAACTATATTATGGATTTTTCAGTATATAAAAAATTTTAGCTTCATTAATGTATAAGATATTTAAGTAATTATATATTTATTAAAAATTAAAAATAAAATACCCAAATAATGAAAAAAATTAGATTTCAATAGATTATTTATAATTGAATTTATATTCTATTTGTCCTTATATTAAAAATAATTTAATTATTAAAGATTGAGGGAGACATATTTCACTTTTCTTTAAATACAATTAACTATTGGTCTTCATCTCATCGAAGTGGGTTCTGATAGATAAACTTTCAACCCAAATATATTTTAGAATTAAATATAATCATCCAATTATAAAAATACTAGTGTTAGGTTATTTTTATAATATTATTTTTACCCATAATTAACAGATTTACCTTTAACTATGGTAAATAAAATTAACCATACTATTCATAATGGAAAAAATAGAAGTAGCATATAAACATAATTTGGACCTAATGATTCCAAATTTAGAATAATTTTTGTCTAATTAAAAACATATAATTTTCAGTTATTAATTTAAAATTAATCTCATTGTTGAGAAAATGTGTTTTAAAATTTAAAACATTGAAAAGGATTGAAATGTTTTTACCTATTAATTCAATGTAAAATCAATGCTAATGACATAAATTATATTAAATGGTAAAAATATATTCTATTTATACTTTGAACCCATTCAATATTATAATTTAACCATATTAATTATCTCGATGAATGAAGTTGTTTTAAATTTAAATTTATCGTAATTTTACTATTTATCAAAATTTGAAGTCTATCAGAATAATTTTAAAATTTTATCCAACATTAAGTTTTATATCTGGATTCAAAATAAGTAGTTTAATTATTCAAATTTTACTTATAAACTTGTCAAAAATTAGATTTAAAATGGGTGAACCATCAAAACGTGAAAAAACTGCATCTTTTTATAAATACTTCTTTTATACAAAAAATTAATTTTGATCTCAAACCATGTTCTTGATTATATTATGTTGAATGATAATGTTATGAAATTCAAATTTTTGTTAATACTATTCATAACGGCTAGTTTATAACAATAATATAATAATATATTGTTGTTTAGTGAAACTCAGTATTGCATACAACACAAACCATCGAGGAAGGACGCTTCTATTTGTAATTCAATCCAAGTTAGTGTTGTGTGAATGATTCATTTGGTGTTGTGTATAAAATAATTTAATCATATATCATTGAAAAAAAATCTATATTCAGTGTTGAATTTGATCAAAAGAACTTGAAATTGTGTATAAAACAAGCCAATAATAGTGTTGCATATACTACAAGCTAATAAGGTGTTCTGTATAGCCCAAGATAATCTTGGTGTAGAAAACAAAACATGACATCAATAAAATTAAAAATAATATTTCTCATAAAATTTGGGGTTGTTACATTCTACCCCCCATAAAAAGGAATTTCTCCCTCGAAATTAATCGGGGTTATAAATGATTTTCTACTTGAATGTTTCTTTCATAGAAACACTTATCATAAAAAGTAATACTAAAACATAATTTTAAAAAGTAAAGTAAGAAACATAATGCTCACCCAAAGTAACTTTGCATTGGGTTTTCCATATATGAGAATATAGGGGAAATATGGATATGGTAGAGTAATATAACCATCATGTTCTGATGAATAATGGTAGAGAACATGGATATGAAAAAACCAACAATCATAAGGACATAAATTTGTGATGATCTAAGAAACTATCTGATTCATCAGATATGAGGGAACTTAGAAAACATTTTTGGTTTTCAAGATCATTTCTCTAAAGTTGATGAATGTTTTCAAAAGGATAAATACATACTTGATTTCATTTTAATATCACCGTTTGTCATTTGATGAAAAATTTCAAAATAATCTCTTATTTAATGAAATGAAGTGGAATTTTTCATTCTTGATGTGTAAGAATATCATGTGATAGAATGATAGGTCATTCCATCTATCATTATCAAAAAAATGGTAGCATAAAATATTAAATATACATAAGTCCATATATGGTTAGTTTAATCATATATGGTTCCAAAAATGGACTTATACTTCATCTATCATACAACATAACAAAATAAAACTAATTTCTACTAACAAGGGACTTTTTATGGGCCATTGGTAGGTGATTAAGGCATGTTGCACTTCGGTTGAGGGTTAGATTCTCACATCCTTGTCCGACGCAACAAGTTGTTTCTTATACTGCAGGTTGACCTTTTTATAAAACTAAACCATTATAACATTCTAGAAATAATATTGAGAAAATTTCTCACCTTAAACAATACTATCTGATGTGATACTTAATCCATTCCAACCTTTAGTCTTATCCAAAATACTTCTATCCAAACTCACAATAAAAAAAAATATTTCTAGAAAGGTCATCTACCGAGCATGTGAATACCAACATTTACCCCTGTATATCATATGATATATCTTTTTGGTCACATTCCAAACATCTGAATACCTTAACCATTTATTCTCTTAAAACCCGAGTTACCATAAAAACTTAGTGAAAACATGAATGATGTCAGAAGTTAACTCTTTCCATATAACAAAATCCCCAAAAAAATTATATATACTCAAACCATGATATCACTTTCTCCTTATAACAGTCATGATCTCATTACTACGATAAAACATATCATTATCTCCTTATCTCTTCATTATGAGCATATCATCTATTTTCCAAAAATTTCTGAATAACCTTTCATGGTTACCAGTATCATTCAACATAAACATTCAAATACCTTAGTAAAAAACAATAGTGTAACAATCCTCAGATGTTTATTTATTCCATAGTACCATTAAATTACCTATACAACATTACTATTGATAAACATTCAAACATTTCACTACCTTCTTAATCCATTGGCTGAGCTTCGTAATTTTCTTCCTCAACACTTCTTCCATCTCATATATCAATTGTACTCTCCTCATAATCAGCAACATAAATACTACCCATATAACCATGCTGATTCGCCTCCTGATATTTTCCCTTAGGGAATCTATTTTCATAATGCCCATACATTCTACATTTAAAACATTTAACCATTTTTGATATCTTAGTAATACTGTTATCATTGTCCATTGTGTTAAATGAACATTTTCCATTGCAATTATTGGATTTGTTCCCATATTTTGCACACCCAAAACATATTCCACTTCCTTTGAATAATTCCCCCTGATGCCTCTTCCAACATGATTTACATGGGAAATATTTAACTTTATTTCCAATATGATCATCCTGAAACTCTATATCTCTCTTATTTGGTGAGTTAGAAAACATTCTATTATTGAGATTATTAATTATATTACGAGATTTCTAATTAGGAATAATAACGATTTTTTGACTTCCAAATCCCCTTTCGTTTGTTTTCCCCTGAAAAATATCATTCCATTGTCCATCATGTTCTCCATTAACTTGAATCCTCCTATTTTTGGCCATTTCCTAAATCCCAAAAAATAGTATTAAAAAAACTAAAACTATGAATATAACATAATCAAGGGGGGTTAATTTTAATCTCAAATATTAGAGGTTTAATACTAGTTTATTCATGATTGGTATCATAATTCTATGATTGTAACCTATTATTATACTTAATCATAGGGAAATCCCAAGACTTACCTTAGATATATCTCTACAGTTCTCACTAATGTTTTCTCATCTTAGTTTCCAAAGGTTAACTAAACTGTCACTCTGATACCAAATATAACAGACACAATTCTTCACGTACATAGGAAATACTTTACTTTTGTGAAATACATAATACATAACAAAAATAGACACCCAAATACTATATTAGTTTAGTGTCTTTTGAAATTCGGAACAAAATATTCTAATCATGGTGAAATGTATTTAACATCTCCCATAAAGATCTTACCTTTTTTGTTTTTTACCTAAAACAGTTCTCTATATCCTGGGGAAAAGAAAACGTAAAAAGGGTGAGCACAAATTCTCTGTAAGGGTAAACATGGAGAACATAAAACAACCCACAAACATTTGAACATAAAAACATGAATATAAAACATCAAATCCATGAGTAATGACATAAATATTGACAGTACATACGGCATAGATCATGAAAGAACATTAATCATGATAAAATATCAAGGGAATAAAACATGTAATTTTGGAAAACCATTAATCATATGATATTATTTTCATAGTAGCCAAGGATTTTCTCCCAATACCATCAAAAGGGAAAAATTCCATTACTGAACCGAGTTTACATGTCATTCAAGCCCTATATTACTGAACAAATTTTACACACCATTCCATCCTTGTCTATGTCATGAGATATAAATCATTACCCAATGAATTAGAGGGAGATATAGGTCCCACCCATCTCATAAAGAAATAATACATTCATGTAGCACAAAATAAACATAAATCATTCATCATAACCTAACAAATAAAATGGGTATCATAAACATCATCCCATCATAATATATCCATATAAAACAATGGATATAATTTAATCATAAACAAAATAAAAACATGTAAATAATAGAGTAATTATACTTGAAACATACCCTCATTAATGAATGTCATCTTAGATGGAAAATATTTTTGAAAAAACACTTCAAATGAATTTTTGAGGAAAATATCCTTCCTTATTCAAAATCATCATCTTTTCTCAAAACGTCGTTCAATATTAAAATATTTATTTTAAAAAAATAATCATGAAATTCTATAGAGTAATATCCATGGCAATATGGTGTTATGAAACCATAAAAATCTTTTCGTGCTATATAAGTTAAAAAATGCATTTTCCACTTACTTTTCCTAGAAAAGTCAAAAAGTACCGAATATGTTAAAAAAAGAAACATTCCTTCCACACACTATGGTAAAAGTTAAAAATATTATAAAAATGACTTTAAACATACATGGAATAATATTAAAACGTTTTTGAAAATATTTTTAGTATACATATATGTGGATGAAAAATATAACCCCAGTAAATACTTACGTATATGCAATCTTAGGTAAAAATGAGATTTGAAAAATTATCCATTACCATTTATGATTGGTGGAATTATAAGTTTCATAAAATAAATAAAATTACATCCAAATTAAAAAATTATATAATTAATAATAAAAACCATAAAACATTCATTGGAAGCATAAACACCATACAAAAGAAATAGATGGTTATTAAGTCATATGTCTCACAAAAATAAATATGAGATGAAATAATCCCTTACCTTAGGTTGGACTTCTTTATTATGTGTCCGAAACTCCTGTATAACGATTTAAATAATGTCATTAACTTATTAGGGAATCATATTAATTATTATGATATCATATATGATTCACTTACAACTTTATATTACCCATTTATTTGTCAATTCAATGTTGAAGCAACGTTTAGGGTGATAATCGATTCATTTATCATACCTGTTTGGACTTTTTGTTCTTGATATTATTATTTATATCATGATTTAATTACTTTCATAATTTAGAAAATGATTTATATATCATATATATATTCATTATATATATATATATAATAAATAGATAAATGAAATGAAATAAACCCTTCATAGAGATAGTATGTCGTACATACGTGTGAACGTTGTTTTCCTTTCATTATTGACTTGAAAGGATGTTTTTAGATGACATATATATATATATATATATATATATATATATATACAGTAGCATTATTATGTAATATATCTCATTATTATTCTCTATATGTACATTATAATCAATTGTGAATGATTAACAGAGAGAATGAATCTTATCGCATCGTGGAGATGATAATCCGTACATACGCATGAGCGATGGTATCATTACCATGATTATTAATAGAATTGGAGTGGATGATATAATATATAATAATTAGTATCACATTATAATAATCATATATAGTTTTTATTTCCAGCATTATACCCATCCATGTAAGGTGGTGGTGGAAAAACAGATTACACCACGGCTTTGAGATGACAAGTCATACGTACACACGTATGGTGATTTTATTTTTCGTAGGATGGATAGAAGGAGAAATAGGATTGTTTCAGATTCATAATAACATATCATTATACAAGTGGTACTGGATTTATTACTTGATAATGGAACAAATCATATAGATGAATTGTTAGAAGAAATAAGATTGTAATAATCAGTAAATGATATTACATCTTCTTCTACGCGCCTCTTCTAAACCCCCTATTATATAACTAAAATGGCATTTGAATAAGACTAGGACCTAGGGTATGTTTCTAGATAAGTTGATAAGGGAAATGGGTAGCGTTTGGCTGAGTTTTAATGCTCAAAATGGAGTGAAGAGACGAGGGAGGAGGTTCTGTTTTATATGAGAGTAGAGGGGTACTTTTGGAAACATCTAAAATATTAATTTATATTAAACTCATACCCCAAATAAAATATTATAATGTGGATAAAATTAATATATGAGATAATATATGGTTGTAGACTCATCATGAAATCAAATTTAGACATGTTTTGATAATATTTTAAACCTTATCATTTTGATTTATTCTTATTTAATCTATTTAATTTTATTTCTGGTAAAAATATTCAAGATTAAAAATAGTTATAAATACTTCAATGTTGTGAATAGTCCATAATGGGATACTTTATAAAATTGTAGAACGTATAAATTTCAATTATTATTTTTTAAATATTCGTGGGATTTTTAAACAATTTAATAATATGTTATTTTTATAAAATATCAATAGTTTCAATTTTGAAACTTTTCATTTATTTTAATTTAAATAAAATCCAAACATATTATAGAGTCAAAAAAAAATTAATAGATTCCACACATGTCATATTCATCCATAAAATTTATGGAGAACATTAATTTGTTAATATATTATTTTCTTTAATATTTTTTAAACCATTTATTTGATAATTCTCTTAGTAAAATAATTACTACAACATTTTTGTATAAATACTTAATATACTTATTTTTTTAATAAAATTTAAAATTAAAATTCTATGATAAATATAAATATAATATATTGAATAATAATAATTTTAGTCTAATTTATCTTCTAAAACACCCATCTTTGAAAATGATATGTTTATTAAATTATGAAGGTGACAACTTTGACATCATTTAAAATAATATAATATAAATTTTATAATATGTTTTATATGGCTTAAAATGGGACACAAGTCCCGAATTAGATTCTTTTAATGTCGATATACTCTAAAAATAAGTTTTGGTCAAGTGTTTGGGCGTTTTGATGGGTATTATAATTTTAATAAAAACTATATTATTTATTGTTCACTAAATAAATAATTTCTGGTTCATTATTGTATAATATTTTAAGGTAATTATATATTTCTGAAAAATTAAAGATAAATTACCATCATTTTATCATTAAAATGAGTATTTATAATTGAATTTTTATCATGTTTAAACTTATATTAAAAATAATTAATTATTAATGTTTGAGTGAGACATATTTCACTTTCCTTCAAATAAAATTAATTATAGTTATTAATCTCATTCATGTGGGTTCTAATAGAAAAAATTTCAACCCAAATATATTTAATGACGAAATATAATAATCAAATTATAATAAGACAAGTGTTAGGGTTATTTTATAATATTATTTTTACCCTTAATTACCCGATTTACCTTTAACTAAAGTAAATAAACTTTACTGTAGTTATTAAATATAAGGTAAAAAAATAAAAGTATCATATTAATATAATTTGGACCTACTGATTCCAAATATGGAATCCGTTTTTTCAAATTCAAAACACAGAATTTGTAGTAATTCATTTAAAATTTATCCCTTTGTCGAGAAAACTTGTTTTAAAATCTAAAACATTGAAAAGGATTGAAATGTTTTTACCTATGAATTCAATATAAAATTAATGCTAATTAAATAAATTATATTAAATTATAAACATATATTATATTTATCTTTAAAACCATTCAATATTAAAATTTCACCATATAAATTATCTCTATGAAAAAAGTTGATTTTTAATTAAAATTTTGCGTATTTTTACTATTCGTAAAAATAAAATGTTTATCAGAATAATGTCAAAATTTTATCCAAAGTAAATTATTATATCGTGATTCAAAATAATTAGTTTACTTTTTGAAATTGAACATATAAAATTGTGAAAAATTATATTTAAAATTGGTGTGCCATCAAAAGGGGACAAAACTGCATTTTTTTAAAAATATTTCTTTTATCCGAAAGATTAAGTTTCTTTCTCCAGACATGTACTAGAAAATTTGTAAGATGAATGATAATGTTATTGAATTAAAAATATGGTTAATAATATTCATAACAGATATTTCAAAACAATATTATAATAATATATTGTTGCTTAGTGAAACTCGGTATTACGTACAACACAAACAATCAAGGAAGGTAGCTTTTGTGTGTAACACAAGCCAAGACAGTGTTTTGTGAAAGATTCCATTGGTGTTGATTATAATGTAATATAATCTTATATCCTTGAACAAAATATATATTCAATGTTGAATTCAATTAATATAACTTGAAATTGTGCATAAAACAAGCCAATAGTAGTGTTGTGTATAATCCAAACTAATATGGTGTTGCATATAACCCAAGCTAATCCTTCTGTAGCATACAACAGAAGACATGTATAAAATTTAAAAGAATAATTCTCATAAAATTTTGTGGTGTTACACACCCTTTAAAAAAAAATTTATGATTTTAATTTCATTTTTTTAAAATCAACATTTACTATTTTAAAATGTCTTTTCCACTATAAGAGTTAAACAGGTTAACAACAAGAGTAAAACAATGATATAAGGCATAAAATGGAAACAAAATTGTATAAATAATAATTTTGTGTGAAAATTTAATTTATATTATAATATATTTGAAATTAAACTAAATTGTATCCACCTACCATGATAAATAAATTTATTTTATTTTAATGTTCTTAAAATTTATAAGCTTCAAACCCTATCACTTATAAAATAGAACCTCATCCACTCACTTATCCGCACATTTTGAGTATGATAAAACAACCATGATATTCCCAAATTCATACCAAACATTGGTCCACATGTATTGGAGAATTTAGTCTCATAGAATGACTAATTTTATAAGGCTTAAGATGTAAACCAATATAAGATATCAATGGTGGAGGTACAAGACTTTAAAATATTATAATGTTTATTTATTCTTATACATTTAAAAAAATATTCTAACAATAATATGTTATTGATATTTTTATATTTACTATAGTAATATTTTATTATGTTTTTTGAATAACATTTTTATTTCTCATTTCCATCCTATGGGAAATGAAACTTGTTTTGCGCATAAGTGCGGGATACAACATCCTTGAAGCAATATGTCTAATTTTTCATCACCAACACACATGGTCAGTTATAAATATAATTTTAACTAAAATATGTTATTTTTTTCTATAAAAAGTGTATTCTTCAATGAGAAAATATTATCGAACTTCTTGCCCTCTCTTTCAGTAGATAATTAAAAACATTTCTCTTGCGTATGTAAGAGATACCACCTCCAAGAAGAATGAAATTCAGTTCTCATAACTATATCAGAAGGATGATTATATGTATATATTAACTAAAAATATATTATATTTATAATATAATTAATTATTTATGTGAAACCATGATATTCATTAATTAATCTCCATCCTTTGGATAAATGAAAATTTTCCTCATTCGTACTATCAGGCTACCCCTTCACTGAATTAAAATTCTAATTTTTAATTACATCATTAAATGAACTCTATGAAAAGTATATTTCATGTAAAAAATTGATATTTATAACATTTTTAATATTTTATAGTTTTATAACCATGTCCTCTTTGACCAATGAAGGTTCACAGAGCTCTTTTGGACCGAAGTACCTCAAAATATATAATGTAAACATAACTTGTTTAGTAAATTAAAATACTTATTTATAAATTAAATTAATGGAATAATAATAATTGGATTACATGGAAAATATATTTAATAAAGTAAAAAAATAATTTAATTTCTTTATTCTGGAGTTAGTTAACATATGAAGCAAGACATGACTCTAGGTAAAGGATTTTTTTTAAAAACCCAGTATTAAATGATTAAATATATTGCTTTGAATTTTTTTCAACCATATCTATATAATTTAAAAAGTTTAAACAGTGTTATTATTTATATAAAATTAGTGAATATATTTAAATTAAACTATTTTTTAATTTCATTTATGTTTTAAAAAAATGAATAATATTAATGTTTTATATACCATTAAATATTGACACATCTTACAAAAGTGTAAAAGAATATTTATGTTTAGAAATTACCTTATGGAAATTTTTTAACACTAACAATAATATTATTTGTCATGAATATTCCTAAAAATGTTTTCATTTTTGTAATATTATCATATTTCCATTCTTCTGGTATTTATAGTTTTTAATTTTCTTGAAAGGAAAAGGTTACTTCTCATTATTTATATGTGAAAATGGAAAGATACATTCTTATGGGTAAAAATGGGTTTTTAAATGATATTAGGATGAAAATGTAAAATAATACAATTATTTTGTTCATGACATGGTACTTTATCATTATACATGGTGAAGGGTGGGCATGAGATACAACACACTAATTTATTGGGTAATGATTTAGTCTTCGATGAAAAAATATTTTATATAAAAAGATATATTTCTCTCATTGAAAGGGTACTATAATTGTCTTAACACGGGTCATGAATATGATTACTTAAGATGATTTCAGTATTTTTCTAAGATTTTTATAGAATTTAATTTTTTTAATGAAATATTTTATCTTCACATATGGAAATTATATATTTACATGACCAATGATTTTTGTAGAAATTGATAACAATTTTATAAGATTTCATGTTTTCCACAAGACTAATAGGTTTTATATTTTATATCCCTTACTAATAATTTTTATTCTTGTTATATGTGTAAAAATATTTTTCATCGGATCTAAATATGTGTATGAACTATATAAATTTGATTATTTTTTCTATAGTGACTTGTCTTAAATGAAGCAATAGTATTTTAATGAAACATGGGTGTAAATTTGAGATCCTTTTTATGGAATAAATTTTAAATTTGAGGAAATATATTCTTATTTTAGGAAATTGAATAATTAATTCTATAACACTCTAAATTTTAATGTTCATGGGGATATAATAATATGAAATCCAAGTTATTAAACACATAATTTTTGCCTGTTTATTTTATGGGGTGTCATAGTTGCTATTAGATCAAGGGTCCAAATAAATATACGTGTTAGGATGTCGTTTTGTGAAACATCTAAGAGATTATAATTTTTTTATACTGTCAGGAGATAATTTTTTTGAATTCCGTGTTTATTCATCTAATCTATATAAATCATAATGGGTTTTTCACTTAGAAGATAGAGAAACTAAGCTAGGTTATAATCAATAGGAAAATATCATTCCAAACTAGTAGACAATAGTAATTGAATTCAGAGTTGGGTGGTTTTTAGTTTTTTTAGATTGATTAACATAAACCATAAAAATTATAACTCATGAAAGAAGAATTTAAATTATCATCTATTTAAAATTTCAATAGTAAATCATTCCATTAAATAACACCCATCAACATATAGTAAATCTTAATACCATATAAAAGATAAAGAAAATTGGATAAATGTGTAGGATATGATATTCAATGTTTTCAAATTTTAAAATAATTAGATGTTACCTATTTATATTTACCATTTTAAAGGGTAATTTAATCAGTGGTGGCCTTTAATTGAGAATAAAAAAATGAAATTGAAACCATGGAGTGGATAGTTTATAAGGAAATTTCTCTTTAGAAATGTTTCCATAATTTTATTTAAATTATAGTCGAAAGATTATTTCCAGAATTAAAGAAAAGGAAGGAATAATTAGTTTTTTCATTTATTAATATAATTACATATGACTGGTGATGAATACACAAAAATTCATTCTTAACTATGAAAGAAAAATTAATATATTTTACTCAAGTCTGAAACAATGTTTATTGTCTCCAGAATTTTATAGCTATGAGTTAGCTGTTAAATGTATTGAGATTGTTTAAATATTGTTTTTTACAGTTTTGTGCCCCATGAAAATATGAATCAGAAGTGGTCAAGGTAAAAAGAAATGGATAAGTTATTCATAAGGATGTATATAGGTAAGGATCCAACACGAATCAAATTTATAAAAAGTAATTTTAATCAATGATTCATTTAATCATTAAAGTATCAAAAATGAGGATATTTAATTCATTTGGATTTTGATTACAAGGAAAATTGGTTTGAGGAGACCATAAATTAGAAAATGGATAATCATTTTGTAGTGATATGTTTAATTGCAATGAATATTTTCATTGTGAAAATTTATATTCGAATCCAGTTACTTAAGGTAATAATCATCAAGATAAAATTTAGATAGTTTTAGAAAAGTCTTTTCCTAATATGATGATAAATATTGGACACGTACATTAATTAATGATTTGTACATTACTTTTTTACTGATGAAATCCATATGTATTTTGTTATTTGGGATCTATAAATTGTTTAATTTATTATATATTTTCAACTAAAACAATGATATCACCACAAAAAATAGAGGCATAATTTTTGGTAACTCACCCTGGAGGAGGTATATAAAAATCATGAATTTATATGAATACTTATATTATATTTTGTTGTTATTTCATTACTAAAAACCATGTTTCTTAACACATTGTATTGTTTGATGTTATTTGGGTATGATTTTATTTCAATTTATCATGATAGTATAGAATTTCTGAGTGTTTAATCCCACCAAATTAGCATTATAAACTTTGGGGTCAATGAAACACCCAAGTAACAACTATTATTTTTTCCTTACAAAAGAATGAAGGAATAATTGTGGCTGTAGTTCAAGAACCTAACTAATACGAATAGCATGACCTTAAAAAATATTCATGATCAAAAGTCATTAAGATCATCCTATGAAGTAGTGATGTGATTTATTTGGTCATGGAACACATCACACAAAGCCCCATTAGACAATTCCTATGTATCTCAAGAAAGCCCTCAAACTTGTCATCCCAATCACTCAAAAGTTTATTGGAAAACCCATTAAAAAAGTGAAAATTGTTCACGTGAAAAAATTTATAAATTATGGGTTCGTTAAAAAATTAAATTAACACTATTTTACACGCGATGAGGTTATGGAAATCCCAGGATCTATTCAATGATCACATAAAGGTCTTAGAATATACTAGACTGATCTACATAAGTCAACTAGACATGAAATCATAATCATGTGAAGACCCTCAGATGAGTATTTTTTATAAAATGAAGTGTCAAGTAAAAATTTCATCACAACCATAAAATATTTAATGCGATAAAAGATAGATATGAAATTAACATTATATAAAGAGATTTAGAATGTTTTTCAAGAAAAGGTCTTATACACTTCATGTGATTAGTTTTTTCATCACATGAGGATCTCAAAAATGTCAATATGATCTCATAAAGCCCCTCTAACTTGTGGGAAGATCTTGAAAAGGATCTCAAAAATGTTAATACAATCTCTTGAAGGACCTCTTCCTTGTGGTCAGATCGCAGGGAGACACTCAGACATGTTCCCCTAATCTCGTGAAGGCCATCTTATATTTTTTAATCAATCTGGGGTATTACCATTGAGAATAAATGGGGTTTAAAAAGATTATAATTATGTAATTAGCACACAATTCTTGTTTATCATGTGAAAAAATTGAAATGACATGTGAATTGACCATGAGGATCCCAAGAAATATTTCTGAATCATGTGAAACAATCAATCGTCTCTATACAATATATGAGATTTTCTGTTCATACAATGTAGCTTAGAATAGGGGTGGTTAGACCTATAAAATCCTCCTTGACACATAAAATAAATAAAATAACTTTGGGGTTAGAGGGAACTTTATAGATTGGAGGACTACACGATACCAAAATTCATCCACCCAAAATTTATGGGGAGTAACTTAAGTGACCTCATTACAGGTTTATATTCCTTTAATAATCATCTCATTAATTATGAAAAGGTTATATGGTATGTAATTCATATTATTCGAAAGACAATTTGTGTGTTGGACTAATCACATGATGTTATAGTATGAAAATTCCATAAAAAATTGGGATTTCTGTACAAATAATAATTAAAATGATGGAATCATTATGTGAAGTTAGATGTAATGTTTTTTAAGTGAATAGATCATATATTTCACACGGTCTATTTATTGATAATGAGAAACTCTTTCAAAAATATTTGTCATACCATGTTTCAATCTATTGACATGTCTCTTGATTCATGCGAAGCATTTTGTATATGTAAAGTAGATCACATGATGACCTCTGGGCAAGTCATCATTGTTTATGTGAATAACCTGGTAATTCTCTCTTGGTCACTTTATTTCCCTATGTAAATGTTAATAATTTCACACGAGGGACTCATAAGATGTCACCTGATTCATGGTATTCCCTTTGGACATGTTGGGAAGATCATGTTATTACATTTAATGTAACTACCCGAAATTTTGAATAAATCTTGTTTCCTAATTTTGTGTGTTATTTTATTTTTCATACTCAACAAAAATGTTTCATTTGATAACATGAGTATAATTAAAATGATACTGTTGGGTTTTGAATATTATATGACCATTAGTCAGTATGTCCATTGGAAACTGAATTTTGTGACTATTGTCTCTATATACAAGTGATCTTGGTTAATTAATATAGAAAAAAGATTCGATGGCCACATCCAGTAGTCTTGGACCGATCAAAGACCATCTAATAGAACTTGGGAAGGAGGTAGCACCATTGGGCTTTGCTCTGGACCATACCCAAGCCGAACTCCATCATGTGAAGCTAGCACGGAATCGCCTTCGTGAGAAGTTCAAACTGATAAAAATTACTACTCGTGCGATGTTGGCCGAGCCGCCCTCAGATTATCTCACCTTATCACACCTTACACTTAGGTCCTATGCTAGGGTTATAAGGGGCTATGTAAGGAGACCATAATTCTTTGTTATAAATAAAATTTTGTTTCCTTCTTATGGTGAAGTTCGGGAGTTTTCAAATGATCGAATGAATATAGGATGTATTTTATTGATGTATTTTGAAAAAAGGATATTTTAAAATATTTCTGTAAACCTTAAATAATTAATGATTTGTAATGATTTTCAAAAAATAGTCTTCTACAAATGTGTTCAGTAAGAAATTTAGAGTCTAATAAGACCAATTTAATTTTTGAAGAATAGTAAATTATAAATAGTGATTTTACGCTTTGGATTAGTAATGTGACTAAATGGATTAGTAATCTCACTTAAAGAAAGTATTAATATAATCTATGACCCTTGATTTAGTAATGTGATTCAATAAAATGGTTAAATAACAGTTTCATAAATTATTAGTCAAGTATTAGTCTTTTTAGGTGAATAGTGTTTTTTAATTAAAAATTAAAATAAAATTTTTTAGACAATTATTTTTTTAAAATAGACTTTATTATTGAACTCAGAACATCGATACTATGTTAAGGTAATTTTTGGGGATTTTTCTGAAACAAATGAATTTTCAGTGAATAGTGTTTTATTTAAAAACTAAATGATAAATATTTTGAAAAATATTTTTATAAAATGGAGTTAATTTTGGAAATCAGAGCATCGATATATGGTTATGGTGAAATTTTGGGATTTTTTAGAGAATGTCGAATTTTCGGTGAATAGTGAAAATACAATTTTTATGTTACGTGTGTTTAATGACATCATTAAATGATGTATTAAGTATGTAATCAATATGGTCGACATATGAATAGTAATATGAGGTATTAGGTGTCCCAAGTGGACAATACCATGGGATAATACCATGGGCAAGCCCATGGTTTTTCCAATACCACACATGAGGTGTCCCTTGGCCATTAATGCCTTGTCCCCTCACTTTCCCGATAATTACCCACCATTTCCTCATTTAGTGTTCACCCCCAATTGTCCCCCAACTAATCTTGGGTCTCATTACCTCCCAAGAAGTCCTCCCAAGTTTCCCCCAAGTCTTCAAGGTCCCAACCATTGAGTTTTAAGAGTTATATTTTAACCTAAGGGATCCAACCTCTATTTTTCTTTCCAAGTACTCTCTTTAATGTCATATATTTTATTCTCCAAGTTCTTATGTTGTAGGATGTTCTTTTATAATCATCCTACTGTGCTTTTCATTTTCATATAATGAGATACCCCATATTTCTCTCATCAATTCGTTTTAAGAATGTTTTATGTGATGCCCTTAGGCTGCTGAATTTTTAAGGAATTCTTTCACCCTTCTCATTTTCATGTTCAATTTAAATGTCAAGTCATTCAAGTTCCTTTTTATTATGTTGTGTTATGATCTATATATCTATCATAATGAACTTTTATGAACATATAATGAGATACCCAATTTGATCTTGTCAATACATTTTTGAATTTTTAAGTGACGTCGTTAGGCTGCCGAATTTTTAAGGGATTCTTTCACCTTTCTCATTTTCATGGTCTATTTTAATGTCTAGTATTTCATGTTCCTTTTTATTATGTTGAGGTATGATATCTATATCTATCATACTAATCATTTATGATCATGTTATGAGAGACCCTATTAGATCTCGTCAATTCATTTTTTTGATGTTTTAAGTGATGTCGTTAGGCTGCTGAATTTTTAAGGGATTATTTCACCCTTCTCGTTATCAAGATCTATTTTCATGTCAAGTCTTTAATGTTCTATTTTTTTATGATGGGGTATGATCTCTATATCTATCAAAATGATCGTTTATGATCATATTATGAGAGACCCTATTTGATCTCGTCAATTCCATTTTGATGTTTTAAGTGACATCGTTAGGATGCCGAATTTTCATAAGAGAAATATTATTTTTGTCTTCCTTCCATGTTTTTCATTTCATATGGTATGTCATTAAAATTTCATTACCATGATCTTATAACCTTTATATTCTGTCCCTATACTGTTTTATGGATCGTTTATGAGTTTGTGACCCATGTACCCTCTCTTTTAATTATTTTCTAAAACCCTATAATATAGTCGTTATGCTGCAGAATTTTCGCCTCAAAATTCCTCTCTCTTTTTCTCAAATTAGTTTTTTTATTAAGTGAATAGTCAAATATTTTTCTTCTACTAGGGTATTCAAATATATAAAAAATTATTCTATTTTAAATTTTGGAATTTACATACATGGGACCCTCTTTCCTTTTCTGTGGGTTTAAAGTGACATAAAGATCATGTCTTTAAAGCAGTTTTTAAAATGTTATGATTATGAAATGAAACCCATTTCTTTAATGCAATATGGGTTATTATGAAATTTTTGATGATGTTATATGTGTATCACATGATAACAAAGAAAAATTTAAGGGTGCTCCCTGATAGAGATCTAATGAATTGGGTAAAGACTTAATCTCTAGAGACGACAATTTTTAACGATGCCTGGCCGAATAACCTTGGTAATTTTTAACGACACCTTGGGGATGGACCTTGGTGAAACGGAAATGATTGTATATGTTAAATATTATATCCACATATTCATGTTATGAAACATGTTATTTTTATTAATATATGCCTCATAAAATCTTTCTCATTCCTTAAAGATATTTTTCATGACTTTTGATGTATCTCATGTTTTCATGTAAAATGTTTCCCTTGTTTCCCTTAGTGGGTCTTCTGCTCACCCTTTATTTTGATGTATGTCCCCAGGTTATGAGATGTAGTAATGAACCTATGAAGAACATAAGGAGAAGCCTTTCAAGTGTTTATGAGGAGTGTTTTATGCTTTTATGTTTTAAGATCCTGGTTTCCAATACAGTGAACATTAATGGTCCTCGGTTTTGTAAAATGTAATGAAAGTTTATGTTATAAAAAGGCAGGATGCTATATTTAAACAGATCATCTGGTTCAATGTAAAGACCCTCAAACATGTCTTCCTGATTTCATGATATCTCTCACACATGTATTCTATATCCAAAAGAAAATCTAGAGAATTTAAATAAATAATCATACATTCCATGAAGATAACCTATGTAATTTCTTGACATTATCATACATATCGAGCATACAAACTTGGACATGTGTCCCTTTTCATGAATGCATACTTGAATATGTACCCATGAGCCATGTAAACTATCAACCATTAGTATTTGGTTGTTCATTCCCCATTAATATGTTATTTATTCAAAATGTAATGGGGTTATGAACCTGTTACACATTATTTATTCTATTATCCCCTCATTATATTCATGCATGTTAAACCGACCACTCATGGTCCCCACTCATTATCTGTTAGAGTATAAGGGATACATAAGTGATATGGGCATCCAACATAGTGTAATTCCATTGACATTCCATTTACTTTGACCCTTTATACCCACCTACTATGGGTATATAATATTTCCTCTTATATCAATAGAAAATGAACAATTGTAATCTATGAAGGCACATGTTCATGTTATTACCAAGAAATGTATGACACCTCTCTAAGGCATGAGCCCCGTATGAAACGTCCCATCAATGCTCCTTCAATAATTATGTCCTGCATCTAAAATCAGTGTGTTTGATTTATTATTGTCTCTTGTTTCCCACTTCAAGCATTAATCATGTGATCATAGTGATTTTAAATGGTTATTACACTATAACAATAAAAATACATAATAACGGTTACCTCGATGTGTAATAAAATATCTAATATAATGAAGAACATGGAATCAAATTCTTGTCCTCATATGATATGTTGGATGTATTCCTAAAAAGAATTATATATTCATAATGCTTAAATTACTTGGAATTAAAAACTCTACTGATGATGTTAAAATGCATGGCTTGATCCTAAAATAAGAACATGAGTTTTGAATCATGTTATCATGGGATATGTGGGATGCCTCTTAGAGGTTCAATCCTAATACTGGAAGAAATACTACCTTCATGGATGACATTAAACATCAGATTTCATACTCATATGGCTTCAAGTATACAATAATCCCAAATTGTTATGAAATAGTGGAAAATAATTAAATAGCTATGATGTATAAATACATTGTCATTAATGGGACACCAACATTCATGTATAGTTATTTAAAACACAATGGTTTTTTAGGGTAACTAGTCTGATACCAGGACGTGTGAATGATTCCTGAACACATATATAATCTATATGAGAGTCCCTAAGTAATAAATAATTCCCCCAAAAGGGATTGATGATCATGGCCTCACGTCCTCTTGACCAATTTGTGTTTAAAAGCATTGGTAGGTTTAAAACCACAATGAACATCTTCTTTTCAAATATAGGAATGTGGTTGTCACAAATGTGAGATTTGTTAGGTGTTTTTATTGGAATTAAAAATGGTGAACCCAAAAAAATAGATTGTGAAGAAAAATTAAACCCCCATCAATCTAACCAGGATATCCAATACCATACCATTCCATTAAAAAAAGTGTGATCCTTAAAAAAATATTTCAATAATAAAATGTAACTGGGATTCATGAGGAACTGTCCATTTCTACAAATCCCACACAAGAAAAATAGCCAAACACATAAACGAAATGAACAATTTTGTTACCATTATATAGCTAATTGAGATTTTTTGATACATCAAACATTACACCGATTGGAGTCATTGTTCATTTTTCACTTCAAAATATAGATACCATTCTCAAAAATGTCACCGTTACCAATGACCATGACATCGTCAAGAAATCGCGCTAGAACATAAACTCTAAAAACAATCTAAATTGATGAAAAAACTTTTCCCACCTAAAACCATTATCATTTAGTGTAAAATTCAATGATTAGTTAATACCACCAACATGTTATGATTAATACCCTCAAGTATACATACAGTGGATTCCATACCCTGATCCCTTAAGCCAACCTCACATAGGGAAGGCTATGATGATATTGGTGATGCCTATTTGCATTACCATCCACATCATGATTATATCCCAAAAAGCTTAAAATCAACACATTCATTACAAAATAACGGTATATCAATGAGTATAAAATAACTCCATTCTATTTCTGGAGCTTCCTAAGAGGGATCCTATCAACCACCATCTGTAGAGACCCTAAGCTTGACGTACATTGGCATTACATTACTTTTGTAGAATAATTAGTACATAACAAAAACACACACACAAGGACCGTAATAGTTTAGTGTCTTTGGAAACTCGGAATATAATCTTCTAATCGTGGTGAAAGATCTTCAACATCTCCCATAAAGATCTTCTTCTTTTTTAAACCTAAATCCTTTCTTTATGTCCTGGGGAAAAACATAAAAGGGTGAGCTCAAATCCTCATTAAGGGTAAACAAAAGAAATATCAATCACGTCATATTCATAAGAACATATCTTTTGGAAATCTTAACCTGCAAAAGAGATCATAATTTCATAACATGGGATTAATCATAGTAGTGAAATGTAATCCCAATAATCATAACTTAAAACATGACAATTTGTGGCATACACACATTATCATAGAGACTCATTTCTTATTAGTCAAGACTCATTGCCAAGACTATCTTAGTGGACAAAGTCCCTTTCTGAGCCGAGTTCACTCCTCGTTTCAGTCCTGTTTCACTGAACCGGTATAACCCACCGTTCCATCCATGTCTATCTCATGAGATATAAAATCTTTACCCAATGCATTGGAGGGTGATATAGGTCCCACCCATATCATAATGATACCATTATTATGTGTGCCACAATATCATCAATCATACATCATTTCATAACCCATGTAATAAAAATGGGAATCTTAAACATCATGACATCATAAAAAAATTCATATAAGATAAAGGAATTCATAAAAATATTTCCTTCACAACATAATCAAGTAAATGTAATAATAGGGATAGAAACATAACCCTATATTATCTTATATGGAAAATAATTTTGGTAAAACACTTGAACTCCATTCTTGAGGAAAATATCCTTTCTACTTCAAAAACACTATTCCTTTCTTAATATGTCATACATTTCAAAACTAAAAGAAGTTTAATAAACTTGAAAACTGGTAAAGGAAGATTCTTGGAAATAATGTTTTAAAAATCCATTCATGCCGTATAAGTTAAAAAAACATTCTTCGTACTTTTGTCGGAAAAGTCAAAAAGTACCTCGTACGCAAAACGAAAAAAGATTCCTTTCATATCCTTTAATAAAAACTCACCAAAGGGTAAAATTGGATATAAAATATTTTAGAAGGATATAAATATTACATATTGAGGAAACATGGATTTGGAAGATAAAATGCACCCCAGTAAATACCAAAGTATAAACAGTCTCAGATAAAATTGAGATTGTGATATTTCCCTTACCTTAGGTCCGATTTGAATCGTATGTGTCCGAACCTCATGTATAATGATTTAAATAATGTCATTGACTTATTCCAGAATCATAATCATTGTTATGATATCATATATGGTTCACTTATGGCTTTATATTACTTGTTCTTTTGTAAATTCCATGTAAAAGAGCGTTTTGGGTAAAATCGTTTCATTTGTCGTCTGTGTTTTGACTTGTAATTATTCAAATGATTACTTAGGTCATGATTACTTAATTCCAGAATATAAAACATGATTTATATATAATATATATTCAGAATATATATATATATAATAGATCCGTAAATGGAATGAAATACACCGTTCATGGAGACGGTAGACCGTACGTACGCATGAATGCTGTTTTCTTTTCCTTATAGAGTTGAATGGAATTAAGTAGATGACATAAATATATATAGACATAAATCCATAATCATTATTATTTCATATATTTCATTATTAATTATTATATATACTTTATAATCATTCATGAATGGTTAACGTGGAGAATGAATCTCATTGCGTCGTGGAGACGATAGTCCGTATGTACGCACGAGCGATGATATCGTTCTCATGATCGTGGAATTGTATTGGAGTGTATTTATACTATTTCAGAATCAGTATCACTTTTAAATAATCATATATAGTTATTATGTACTCCATTATACCCATCCAAGTATGGTGGTGGTGGAAAATAGATTACTCCACGGCGTTGAGACGGTATTCCATACGTACACACGCGCGGTGATTTCGTTTTCTGTAGGATGGATTGATGGTGAAATAAGGTTGTTTCATAATTATAATAACATATCAGTATATAAGTGATACGGATGTTATTACTTCATAATGAAACAACCAAAGAAGAAGAAGTGGATGAAGAAATAAAGATGAAAGAATCGGTAACGGACATTACCTCTTCTTTGAAGCGCCTCTTTGAGATCTTCTTTTGGGGCACTAAAATTAGTCTTTGAGAAAGACCAGAACCTCTAGGATGTTTCTAGGGAAGTGGAAAGTGAAATTGGTAGGGGTTGGCCGAGCTGGAGGCCTCAAAGAGGTGTGAGGAAGAGGGGGAGGAGGTGTCATTTTATAAGGGAGGAGAGGGGCACCTTTGGAATAACTAAAAATATTATTTTATTATAAAGTAAATTCGGTTTTGAATAGCTCCAAATTGATATATTTCGAAGATAAGGTGGGTAGGGGTCGAAATCCTCACATCCAATAGAATTTATACAAGTTTAGGTATCAATTTGAACCTTATCATTTAGATTTAACTTTATGTTAGATAATTTAACTTTTACTGTGTCTTCTTGTTTTCTTCCACTATAAGGTTAATAAACTTACTATATCAAGCCAAACGAACCCCAAGTTGTTTATTATTAATATATATAACCTTATATAATTCATTTTGCTGAACCTTATATTTCTATGAATAAAATAACAGTTAATAATATAATATTAGTTTTAAAAACTATTTTATGTCAATTTTGACACTATTTAGTAATTGAATTTTGTGAAAATCATAACAGAATGATTAGTTCGAACCAAGTTACCTAAATCAATACTATAATGTAATATTAACCTAGAAAATTAGTGTAATTCATAAAAAGTCTCAAATTACATTTATTTGGGGATTTATAACATCAATTATGTCAATATTTCATTAATAAGATAATTACTGCATCATCGTTGTGTCATAAATAAATTAAATTATTTAATGTCTAAAAATTAAAAATAAACTACCATTATGTAGGAAATCGTTTTAGCTTTTTAATTAATATTTATAGTGTAATTTTTCTGATGTATATCCCCATATTAAAAATGATTTACTTATGAAACTTTGATTTTAACTATTTTAAACCTTCTTTAAATAAATTAATAATAAATGTCCTAATCTAATCCAAGTGGGCCAAAATGGTTATATTGTATTCCTATGGTTGTTTTTGGTCGAATTACACTTATCCAATAGAATTAGGACATGTGTTATGGTAATAATAATATCATTTTTACCCTTAATTACCCTATTTACTTTTAACTGTGGTAAAAAAAGTAAAAAGTTACTATTTACCTAAAATTATTTTCATCTCAATGAACCACATTTTACTTACTGACATCAACCGTGTCTCTCGGATTTTTGAAATTCCACTCACAGAATCGGTAAAATTATGTTTTATAAAAAATTCATTTTTTTAACTACCACTTAGTGGTTTCACTATTCATCAAAAAATGAAAGTTTCCAGAAAAATACCAAAAATTAGACCTAATCTATATTTGATATTATGAACTCAAAAATGATGTCTATTTTACCAAATTCAAAAAATATCAGTTTCATTAATTAATTTAAAAAAATTAATCCCCGTCGTCAAAACAAATAGTGTGCTCTTAAGAGATAATAACTATCAAAAGATTGACACTTGTTTATGTCTGGTTTAAATGTGAAATTATATTCAATGACCAACATTTTATTAAATTGTAAAAATATATTCTAAATATACTTTAAAATCACTCAAATTAATAATTTATCACTATTAATTGTTTCAATTGAAAAAGTTGTATTTAATTAAAATATAGCGTGTTTTTACTATTCATCAAAATATGAAAGTTACCAGAATGATATGAAAATTTATCCAAAGTAAATTTTTATTTCATGATTCCTAATAAGAATTTTATTTTGTCAATTTGAACTTATAAACATGTCAAAAACTAGATTTAAAGTTGGTGCGCCATCAAAAGGCGGAAAAACAGCATTTTTTGAAAAATACTTATTTTACCCGAAAAATTTATTTTGTTCTTATACCATGTTTTAGAAAATGTGAAAGATGAATAATAATGTTATAAGATTCAAAATTTATTTAATAATTTTCATAACGGCTTGTTCATAATAATATTATAACAATATATCATTGTTTAGTAAAACCCGGTATTGCGTACAACACATGCTATCGAGGAAAGTCGCGATTGCGTGTAATGCAAGCAAAGTCAGGGTTGCGTGTTGTGCAAGAATCCATCGTTGTTTCGTATAACATAATCCAACCATATTTCATTTGTACATTGAATATGTATATATATATATTCAATGTTGCGTAGAATAACTATTATCAAAATTGTGTGTAACACGATCCAAGAATAGTGTTGCGTATACTGCAAGCTAATACGGTGTTGCGTATAGCGCAAGGTAATCTTGGTGTAGCATACAAAACAAGACATTAATGAAATTAAAAGAATATTTTTCATAAAATCTTGGGGTGTTACATTCTACCCCCCTTAAAATTAATTTCTCCCTCGAAATTCGTCGGGGTTATAAATGGTTTACTATTCGAAAGTTTCATTAATATAAACTCACATCGTAAAAAGGAATACCAAAACCAATCCTTAAAAACAAAAGTATGAAACGTAATGGTTACCCAAATAAAATAATCACTGGGTTTCCACATAGGTGAAAATATGGATATGAAAGAGAAATCTAACCATCATGTTCTGATGGACAGTGGTAGAGAACATGGCTATGGAAAAGCCAGCAATCACAAAGCCATAAATTTGTGACGATCTTAGGTACCATCTGATTAATCAGATATAAGAGCACAAGTAAATAATTTTTGGTTGTCAAGATCATTTCCCTAAAGTTGATGAAATTGGAATTAGAAGAAATACATTCATGATTTCGGTATAGTCTAACCGTTTTTCATTATTTGGATAATTTCCACTTCATCTCTTAAAGAAATGAAGTTGAATTTTTCATTCGTGATGTGTTAGCAGATCATGTGATAGAATGATGGGTAATTCCATCTGTCTCAAAAAAAGGTTAGAAAAGTTATAAAAAAATACATAAGTCCATCTATAGTGAGATTACTCATATATGGTTCCTAAAATGGACTTATACTTCATATATCATACTGCTTAATATAATAAAAATAGTTTCTACTAAACAGGGACTTCCTGTAGGCCAGTGGTAGGAGATAAAGGCCAGTCACACTTCGGTTGTGGCTTCGATTCCCACAGCCTTGTCCGACGCGATGGGCGGTCGCCCGTCCGGAAGGTTGTCCTTTTTCTAAAGCTATATTACTATAACATCTCATCAACAATATCAAAAATGTTTTATCCTTAAACAATACTTACTTATGTCCAACATAATCCATTCCAATATTTAGGCTTATCTTAAATACTTCGGTCCAAGCTCATAGTATAAAGAAAATGATCACGTGAATCCCATCATTTATCCCCCATATATCATATGATATATCTTGTTGGTAAAATTATAAACATATGAATACCTTAATCATGTATTCTCTTGAAGAATGAATACCAATTGAACCTTAGTGAAAACATGAATGCAGTCAAAAGTTAACTATTTCCACATACCAAAATCCAAAAAATCTATATACTCAAAACATGATATAAACTTCTCCTTATATCAGTCATGAGCTCATGAATACTATCAAACATTTAATTTTCTCTGTATCCCTTCATTATGCGCATATCATCTACATTCCAAAAATATCTGAATAACCTTTCATGGATACCTGTACCACTAATCATACACTTTCAAAACTCAAGGAAAGACAACAGTGTAACAATCCTTAGATGTCTCTTTATTCCATAGTACCATGATATTACTTATACAACATTACACATGATAAACATGTAATCATTCCACTACATTCTTAAACAATTAACCGAGCTTCAACAATTCTTTCATCTCACATATCATTTGTAGTCTCTTCATCATCATCAACATAAATACTACCCATACGACTATACTGATTCTCTTCATGAGACTTTCCATTAGGGCATTGGTTTGCATATTGCCCGTACATTCCACATTTAAAACATTTAACCATTGTTGATGTCGTACAAATACCATTATCCTCATCCCTGGTGTTAACTGAACCTTTTCCTTTGCACTTACTGGCTTTGTGTCCTTCTTTTCCACACCCAAAGCATCTTCTAGTTCCTTTGAAACAATCTCCCAGATGCCTCTCCCCACATGATTTACATGAGGGAAATTGAACTTTCTTTCCTCTATGATCATCATGAAACTCCATCGTTCTCTTATTATCTATGTTGGGAAACATACCAAAGTTGAGATTATTGATCATATTATGTGAATGCTAATTAGGCATAATAACAATGTTTGGACTTCCAGATCTCGTTTTATTTGGTTTCTCATGAAGGAAATCATTCTGTTGTCCGTCATATCCTCCATTATCATGAATCTTCCTGTTTCCAGCCATTTTCTAAAACATAAAAAGAATAGTGTGAGGGGAAAATATCATGCTATGGAAAAAAACATAATAAAGGGGGAGTATCCTCAATATCTAACATCTTAGGTTAAATTCTATGATCGTTACGTAGTTCTATTACTGTATCCTATACGTATAATTATCCTTAGGGACATCCCAAGACATACCATAGAAATATCTCTAGGGATCTCACTAATATTTTCGCATCCAAGTTTTCAAAGGTTGACTAAACTTTCCTCTGATACCAACTGTAGAGACCCGAAGATTGACGTACATTGACATTACATTACTTTTGCAAAATACTTAGTACATAACTAAAACACACACACAAGGACCGTAATAGTTTAGTGTCTTTGGAAACTTGGAATATAATCTTCTAATCGTGGTGAAAGATCTTCAACATCTCCCATAAATATTTTCTTTTTTTAAACCTAAATCCTTTATTTATGTCCTGGGGAAAAAACATAAAAGGGTGAGCTCAAATTCTCAGTAAGGGTAAACAAAAGAAATATCAATCACGTCATATTCATAAGAACATATCTTTTGGAAATATTAACCTGCAAAAGATATCATAATTTCATAACATGGGATAAATCATAGTTGTGAAATGTAATCCCAATAATCATAACTGAAATCATTAAACCTTGTGTCATACACACATAATCATAGGGAATCATTTCTTATTATTCAAGACTCATTGTCAAGACTATCTTAGTGGACAAAGTCCCTTTCTGAGCCGAGTTAACTCCTCGTTTCAGTCCTGTTTCCCTGAACCGGTATAACCTACCGTTCCAGCCATGTCTATCTCATGAGATATAAAATCATTACCCAATTCATTGGAGGGAGATATAGGTCCCACCCATCTCATAAGGATACCATTCCTATGTGTGCCACAAAATCATAAATCATACGTCATTGCATAACCCATGTAATAAAAATGGGAATCTTAAACATCATGACATCATAAAACAATTCATATAAGATAAAGGAATTCATAAAAATATTTCCATCACAACATAATCAAGTAAATGTAATAATAGGGATAGAAACAGAACACTATATTATCTTAGATGGAAATTTTTTTTGATAAAACACTTGAACTCCATTCTTGTGGAAAATATACTTTCTACTTCAAAAACACTTTTCCTTTCGTAATATGTCCTAATATTCTAAACTAAAAGTTGTAAAATAAACTTGAAAACTTGTAAAGGAATATTCTTGGAAATAATGTTTTAAAAATCCATTCATGCCGTATAAGTTAAAAAAACATTCTTTGTACTTTTGTCGGAAAAGTCAAAAAGTACCTCGTATGAAAAACGACAAAAGATTCCATTCATATCTTTTACTGAAAACTCACTGAAGGGTAAAATTGGATATAAACTATTTTAGAAGGATATAAATATTACATATTGAGGAAACATGGATGTGGATGATAAAATAAACCCCAGTAAATACCAAAGTATAAACAATCTTAGATAAAAATGAGATTGTGATATTTCCCTTACCTTAGGTCTGATTTCCTTTGTATGTGTCCGAACCTCTGGTATAATGATTTGAATAATTTCATTGACTTATTCAAGAATTATAATCATTGTTATGATATCATATATGGTTCACTTATGGCTTTATATTACCAGTTCTTTTGTAAATTCTATGTTAAAGAGCGTTTAGGGTAAAATCGTTTCATTTGTCGTCTGTGTTTTGACTTGTAATTATTCATATGATTACTTAGATCATGATTACATAATTCCAGAATATAAAACATGATTTATATATAATATATATTCAGAATATATATATATATATAATAGATCATTAAATGGAAAGAAATACACCGTTCATAGAGATGGTAGACCGTACGTATGCATGAACGGTGTTTTCTTTTCCTTATTGAGTTGAATGGAATTAAGTAAATGACATACATATATATACACATAAATCCAGAATCATTATTATTTCATATATTTCATTATTAATTATTATATATACTTTATAATCATTCAAGAATGGTTAACGTGGATAATGAATCTCATCGCGTCGTGGAGACGGTAGTCCGTATGTACGCACGAGCGATGATATCGTTCTCATGATTGTGGAATTGTATTGGAGTGTATGTATACTATTTTCAGAAACTATATAAATTTACAATAAATATATATAGTTATTATGTACACCAATATACCCATCCAAGTAAGGTTGTGGTGGAAAATAGATTACACCACGGTGTGGAGACGGTATTCCGTACGTACGCACGCGTGGTGATTTTGTTTTCCGTAGGATTGATAGATGGAGAAATACGGTTGTTTCATAATTATAATAACATATAGGTATATAAGTGACACTTATTTTTTTACTTCATAATTAAAAAACCTAAGAAGAAGATGTGGAAAATGAAATAAAGATGAATGAATCGGTAACGGACATTACCTCTTCCTTGAAGGGCCTCTTTGAGATCTCATTTTTGGGCACTAAAATTGGTCTTTGAGGAAGACCAGAACCTCTAGGATGTTTCTAGGAAATCGGAGAAGCGAAATTGGTAGGTTTTGGCCGAGCGTGAAGGCTCAACGTGGTGTGAGGAAGAGGGGGAGGAGGTGCCTTTTATAAGGGAGGAGAGGGGCACCTTTGGAATAACTAAAAATATTATTTTATTATAAAGTCAAATTAGGTTTTTAATAGCTCCAAATTGATATATTTAGAAGCTAAGGTGGGTAGGGGTCGAAATCCTCTCATCCAATAGAATTTAGAAAAGTTTAGGTATCAATTTTAACCTTATCATTTAGATTTAACTTTAAATAAGATAATTTAACTTTTACTGTGTCTTCTTGTTTTCTTACAATATATGGTAAATAAGCCTACTATATCAAGCCAAACGAACCCCAAGTTGTCTATTATTAATATATATTACCTTATCTAAGTCATTTGGCCGAACCTTAGATTTTTAGGAATAAAATAACAATTAATAATATAATATTTGTTTTAAAAACTATTTTATGTCAATTTTGACACTATTTAGTAATTGATTTTTGTGAAAATCATAACAGAATTATTAGTTCCATCCAAGAAACATAAATCAATAATAACATGTCATATTAACCTATAAAATTAGTGTAATTTATAAAAAGTCTCAAATTACATTTATTTGGGTATTTATAACATCAATTATGTCAATATTTCATTAATAAGATAATTACTGCATCATCTTTGTGTCATAAATAAATTAAATTATATAATGTCTAAAAATTACAAATAAAATACCATTATGTATGAAATCGTTTTATCTTTCTAGTGGATATTTATAGTCGAATTTATCTTATTTATAACCCCATATTAAAAATGATTAACTTATTAAACATTGATTTTTACTATTTTAACCCTTCTTTAAATAAATTAATAATAAATGTCCTAATCTAATCCAAGTGGGCCTAAATTGTCATATTTTATTCCTAAGGTTGTTTTTGGTCGAATTACATTTATCCAATAGAATTGGGACATGTTTTAGGGTAATAATAATATCATTTTTAACCTTAATTACCCTATTTACTTTTAACCGTGGTAAAAAAAAGTAAAAACTTACTATTCATCAAAAATTATTATCATCTCATTGTACCACATTTTACTTACTGGCATCAACCGTGTCTCTCGGATTTTTTAAATTCCACTTACAGAAGCGGTAAAATTAAGTTTTTTGAAAAATTCATTTTTTTTAACTACCACTTAGTGGTTTCACTATTCATCAAAAAATGAATGTTTCCAGAAAAATGCCAAAAATTAGGTCTAATCTATATTTGATATTATGAACTAAAAATGATGTCTATTTTATCAAATTCCAAACATATCAGTTGCATTAATTAATTAAAAAAACTAATTCTCGTCGTCAAAACAAATAGCGTGTTCTTAAGTGATAATAACTATCAAAAGATTGACATTAGTTTATGTCTGGTTTAAATGTGAAATTATATTCAATGGCCAACATTGAATTAAATTGTAAAACTATATTCAAAATATACTTTAAAATCACTCAAATTAATAATTTATCACTATTAATTATTTTTATTGAAAAAGTTGTTTTTAATTAAAATATAGCGTGTTTTTACTATTCATCTAAATATGAAAGTTACCAGAATGATATGAAAATTTATACAAAGTAAATTTTTATTTCATGATTCCAAATAAGAATTTTATTTTGTCAATTTTAACTTATAAAAATGTCAAAAACTTGATTTAATGTGGGTGCGCCATCAAAAGGCGTCAAAACTGCATTTTTTTAAAAATACTTTTTTTACCCGGAAAATTTATTTTGTTCTTATACCATGTTTTAGAAAATGTGCAACACGAATAATAATGTTACAAGATACATAATTTAGTTAATAATATTCATAATTTCTAGTTCATGATAATATTATAATAATATATCGTTGTTTAGTAAAACTCGGTATTGCGTACAACACACGCTATCAAGGAAGGTCGCGATTGCGCGTAATGCAAGCCAAGTCAAGGTTGCCGGTTGTGCACAAATACTTCGTTGTTTCGTATAACATAATACAACCATATTTCATTTATACATTGAATATATATATATATATATACTCAATGTTGCGTAGAATAACTATTATCAAAATAGTGTGTAACACGATCCAAGAATAGTGTTGCATATACTGCACGCTAATACGGTGTTGCATATAGCGCAAGGTAATCTTGGTGTAGCATACAACACAAGACATTAATGAAATTGAATGAATATTTTTCATAAAACCTCGAGGTGTTACACCATCACTAGTGGCATCCCATTAATTCCACTTGTTCACCTACTTAGGGAACAACCCGATTGGTCACCACACAATACACTCATACCCTTACATGAATGATATCTCATCAGGTCCATCATGATTCCTATAAATCCTAGAGGGATCATATCCTTTCCTCCACTAATGATGTTGTTCATAATATTATGTCATCATCTATTAAGAAGTCTCTTATTACTAATCACACAGATCATGTCTTCTAATATTTTTTAGTGTTAAGCATGGGGGACAAACTTATCCACACTCCCATGAATGAATCCCATCACTGTACTATGGTGGAAAAAGATTATAGTAGGGATCTTATATCCCCAAATTATTTAATATATATATGATAGTTTATGTTGAAGTCCAAAAACATGAAGGCCTATATTCCTACACTTACCATACTAAAGTACAATTATATAAATGAAAAACTATAAGAGATATGTACACATAATCTTAAAATGGAATACATATAGGGAAAGGAACAAATTATTATACCCAAATACAGAGTACCATATCACTATAATCAACAATTAATAGTTTAACATTAGAGAATGTATATATTCATTATTCCTTCTTGAAGTATTTTCATCACCTATCGATAAAAGGATAATTTTATGATCAATATCGTGTACCAATTCTGACCAGGTTCAATCATCATAGTTTGGAAATCACCAAAATATAGGAACAAATTCATATTGAATAAATCTAGTATCATATTATAAAGGCTAACTAGGATCGGTCCCATATCCTTGCTCTAGTTAATTTTTGTTAAAATAGTGTGAAAATAACCTCATATCATGTTCTTATCCCTATCGATGGAGCAACTCAGTGTATTCCAGTAGATTATAAGATGCATTTTTTTATCACTACTCCAACAAAAGAAATATGTTACCAAAACCCCTCAGTGGTTATATAGTAGAGTTATCATATCACTAATCCTATTCTATATGTCTATTAGATGATTCTATGAGGGATGAATATTAGAATCAAGATCATACCCATTCATTAACATGTATTTATTGGAATAATAAGAATACCAAATAAAGGATTGTTCACATTTCCTTTAATGATATAAAATATCACCTCTATATTTCATCATCTCATAGAGGTTTATCAACCTATTATAGAGATATTTATTCACTAGGATCATATTTCCACACAACCCCAAATGGTAGGTAAGAGTATTCCAACCCTGAAGTAGCATGATGATAAAAATCCAAATCTGCCAAATTTTTCTATCCTTGAGGCTATACAACATATATCTGCAATTCCACATTGGTATTACTCCTCTTCATCTAAAGTGAATAATGATAAATACCTAGAAAATACTACTAATAATTCTATAAATATATATTATATGGATTCTACTAGTAATAGCGGTTGTGGAAAACCTACCAGTAGTATTATGTCTCCCAAAAAATAAAAAAAACCCCTTTTAGTAACCCCATTATATAGATAGGATCTCAAAAAAACATGATTAAATATTTATAATTCCATGTAAACTATCCATAGCACTTCTCCAAGATCAATAGGTGAACCAGAGAAGAAGCCTCCATGAGATGACCATACAGTGGAATATAAACAAGATTTAGAAGGGGATGACATGGTTTTATGGAGGTAGATTACTAAAACAACCAAAAAATACTTTTTTAGCTGATCGATACCTATTATTACATTATCCTTGATGAGAAAGGGGATGATTTTTTTCATTACTTATGGAATAATATATGTGAGACACATCTATGTTTGAAGGATAGATTCCTCATTTATCATGAATATTAAGGACACCTCTAAATCCTAAAAATAATCTATTGTTAGCTGGACCTAGCCACTATCTCCATGGATGGGGACCCAAGGTCGAAAAATGAATGAAAATTCCTGAAACTTGTTTTACTTCATAGAATAAAAACTCTATGATGATTTATTTCCAAATTTCCATTACATGTTCATATATGAGGATGTGAAAAGTATGAGCACCACAATTTACCCCTCCCTATTATAGAAAATATCCATATATGTTGAATCCTACAGTTTTATGGAATAGTATATGTCATGGTATTGGGTAACTCATGGGATATTTGGTCAAGCTAAAGAATCTCCTTCCACTTTGAGAATAAAGGTAAGCCATGAGCTGAGATAAAGGGATTACCATAGAATCCTATGTTTTGAATATCAAAAAATGGGAAAAAATATAAAATATGGAATTTTAAGAGACAAAGTACTAAAAATCTTAGAATAGTAATTTAATCCCATCACAAGAGATCATTGAACCCCATCCTCATGTCTATAATTTTTCACCAAATAGGGTTTTTCATGATTTTATCCATCTAGGAAAGAATGTAGTGCACAATTATATGCATAATTTTTACCACTAACTCCACCCCTAAGGTCATAAAACCACCAAGATAGTCCAAAATAAATTAAGGGAAGCTCTAGATCAACCACATCTCACAGGGGTAGGGGAATTTATATCCCAATTTCCACCCCAGGGGTTGGTGTGACATCAATAAATGGGATCAAAAAAATGCATACAATGGATCTAAATCAACCCTATTCCACAATTTTTGGGGAATTCATATCACCATACCAAAGAAAATAGTATTTTCAAGGATAGGAGGTCAATATTGGTCACTAACATCCTATTTGTTCCTCCAAACACAAGACATACTCACTTTAATCTGGACTCTCTCAACATTCAAAATTATAAATTCCTATAACAAAACTATTTAAAGTGTCAGACCCAAACCCTCTTGGTACTTGATAAGTACCTTCCCAAATCTCGCCACTGTAGGCCAGGGGTGGCGATAAGATCTGAAGGCACAAAAAACTCTAGGAGTATTTTTCCTAATTACCCACACACATGAAAATAGGCAACTCAATGCAAATATGTAGAGGGAAATAAGTAAAATGTTCTACAATATTGTAAAAAAACCAAACTTGAATGTGCCTCTAAATAGTGATGTCATTGTAATGTCAACTTAATGAAAAAGGAGGAAAATATATTTCCAACTAGAAATGGTTCATAACCTATCTGTAACTAACTTGTATGTTTTTTTAAAGATCCATACTCTTAGATCCCAAGCTATGAACACTATATGTGGAACAAGCATCTGTATCCCGAATCTCCTCTAATGTCAGAATCAACATGTTAGTCATCTTCATAAAAAATGACACGTGAGAGAAAATTACATACTAGGGTGAGTATAAAAATAATTATTATGATTCCATAAAAAGGATAAGGCTGAGTATTAAGAGATATATTATAGAGTAAAATAGTAGATAGAACAAGGTATGGTAATGGAGTATATCTCAACCCAACAAAAGAGTGAAGTAAATTCATCAGAACACAAGGATCTTGAAACATTGAGATAAATAACTTCATGATGAGTCTTCTCTACCAATTGTAGGAGTGTAGACCCATCCAACCATGAGACGATTGACATA
Organism: Viscum album; assembly: GCA_963277665.1. Classification (NCBI taxonomy): domain Eukaryota; kingdom Viridiplantae; phylum Streptophyta; class Magnoliopsida; order Santalales; family Viscaceae; genus Viscum; species Viscum album. The sequence continues at coordinate 2,129,875,368 of OY728161.1, read as the reverse complement.
GAATGCATGTGGAATACCCTTCACGTCTTCACCTCAGTTGAAGGAGAGTAACCAAAACCAAAGGAGTCGGAACTGAAATAGGATATATATACTCAGTCAAAGATACTCTAAGGACTTGTTAAGGGGCTCTCCATCACATAACATAGCCTAGGAAAATAGTCACCAATAGTTCCAAAGTATCCCCCCAATAATTCTCAACGGTCCACATGTCTACCTTAAACATCAAGTCCATGAGACGTAATCACTACAACTTGATACTATCCACTTTGGGAGGAACAGAGTCATCCTCATGGTTTTAGGTTGTGTCTCAAAGACACATCTCGGTGGATAATTTTCCTATCTTACTCGTGAGTCCAAATTTACATCAAATTGCATCTCATCACTGATTCTTTTAGTCATGAGGTCATATCTCCAGGTTGTGAAACCATGTCGAGCTAGGATGGAGGGTGCCACTCTAGTGTCATGGAGGACCCATGCCTAGCTCCACTAGAGGGTGCCATTCTAGTGTCATCGAGGTCCCATGCTTATCCTGATTGGAGGGTGCCACTTGGAATAGGTTGAGATCCCATACCCAGCTCAGATAGAGGATGCCACTATAATGTCGCTGAGGACCCATTCCCGAAAAGGTTGGATGGTTTTGCTATAATGTAATCGATGAACCATTCCATTCTCGGTTGGAAGGTGTCACTCTAGTATCCTCAAGGTAACATGCTTATCCAAGATAGAAGTTTCCAATTAGAAAGAATCAAGGAACTACACTAGAAATCCATGTTGGATGGTCTATCTCTAAAACTATCAAGGAATGTCATTACCTAGTCCAACAAGAGGTTAAGCTCATAAATCACTAATATTAAATTTATCGATCACTACAATCATAAGAAATCACATATGATAGGTGTCATTCCCATAACATCACTCAATATCTCAAAAGCCAAAATCGAGGGCACTACCATATTATGCATGGAATAACACTCAATATAGGCTACTCACAAGCCAAATAATGAGTCCAAAAGAAAGATATACGAGTGATAGAATATTCATTAAGTGGTAAATAGCATGTATGGGGCCCAAATGATGTGTTATCCCACCTTGTCGCATGTTCACTTACTTATCCATAATTGGGTACTAAACAATGAACATGTTCCCCTAGGTGGGCCAGTATACTCCCTTAATACATGGAACCTCTATCCAAAAGGATGATTAGTTTAACATCCTCATCATTATTACAAAATTGGAAAACATATTTCTATAGATATTCTTCTTTAGATATCCCCAGATAACCAATAAAATCAGACCATTGTGACCATTGAGAAAAAAATGATAGGATCAACTATTTATTCACTCAAATATGATACCTGATGGAGAAGCTACATATTTCAACATCATTCACGAAATGTTCTTCACAGGTCCCACACCTCAATCTCAAAATAAATTATACAGGTTGAAAAATTGAGATCTTCATGGAATATCGCATGGGATCGAATATTCATTCAAAATGGACACTGGGTAAAATGATGCTTTTCATCGCTACACGCCTTAATCGGGGTTCATGGATCCCACCCCTCACTTTCGGTTTAATGAAGAAAATTTTTTCTTAAAATTATCACCTAAATTTCAGGGTCATAAAGAAACTGATGGTGCATCAATTGGATGTTGTATGCAAGAGTTACATCTTGTACCAGATTCCTCGTTAATAAAAAATATATTATTATTATCGTACTTTGTCCATTTGTGAAACTGAAAAATGATTAGGAATCTCAAACATCCTAAAATGGAATAAAATGTTCTGTCTCGAAAGTAGGATCACATCTTCACATAAGACATCTAAAACAGATGCTCTGTTTAGGAGTTATGGATCTTAGAAGTCTATTCCTGAAGACCCACCTCAGACTGGCCTGCTCTGGAACGACCTCCTCCCACCTGCCCACTCTGGCCACCACTAAACACCATGGGTCGCGAAGCGCCCAACCTCCCCCACCATCTCTTATGGAAGCCACTGCCTCCCCATCATTTTTCGTCTTCGACGACCACTAAGCATCGGTGGTCCCTTCCGCTGACCAACGAGACTCCTTCGACGCTCAAAAATAAGGAATGAGACTAGATCTGGAATCCGTGAGTACCGATCTACCTAGACTCATGCTACGAATAAGGACTCATCAATGTTTCTAAGTATCAGAAAGTTGGATGATTCTTTTGTAGAAGGTCGCACCTCCCCCATTTCTTGAAACATGAAATGCTCGTAAATACGCAATACTTATATCATCATCTACCCGGATCCATGTTCCGATTGATGTTTGGTGGTAAAGTCACAAAATTTTATTAATAAAAATTGCACTTGATCTACTTAAATGTATTATTATGTTATATGTATATATAAACCATATTCAATTCCTTATTTTTAAGGTTTTTGATTTTAAAATATGTCAAGAATTATTACAGATGCTAATATAGAAGTTGAATAGTGACCACATTATTAGTATAAATATAGGGCATTAACAAATACAATTTACTCAAACAAACAGAGTGATGGCCTCATCCAGTCTAATTTTCCCATATAAAGAACATTTGGAAGAGCATGGAAAGGAGGTGGCAACACTAGGATTCGCTCTTGACCAAGACCAAGCTGATCTTCAACAAGTTATGTTTACCAAAATTTCTTACTTGATATGTGGAATTTAATTGAAATTACCACTCAAGGGATGTTATCTGAGCTACTCTAAGAGTCTTTCACCATCGCACACCATACCCTTTGGTATTTTGAGGGAGTTATAATGGGTTATGTAATAATACCCTAGCACTATAATTATGTGCTTTATTTTTTTATAAATATTATACATTATCTTTACTATTAAATGGTTTTTAAAGAACATATAGTATTATTAGTTAATATTTAAATTCAATTAAGAAATATATATTGATGAATTAACGGATTTTTTAATAAATAATATTTTAATAAAATATTATTACTAAATCAATTTTTATTAAATATAAATAATCATATAATTTTTATGAATACAATTGTAATTTTTATTATGGTTTGAAAGTTGTTTTTGTCAAAACACTTGAATTTTCAATAAATACCAGTTTTTAATTTAAAATTAAAAAATTTACATAATTAAAAAATTTATTTAGTTAAGATGAATATTATTTTTGGAATAAAGTGGTCGAAATAATCCAACAGTGAATTTTTCAAAATTTTATGAGACAGCCAAATTTTTGGTTAATAATTAAAAACTGCTTAAATATATATTGTGTTTAATGACATCATAATGACTCTATAGTGATGTAATAAAATAAAATAAAATGTATTCTCGGCTAATATTTGTTTTAAATTTTCAAAAAGTAATTTTAGGTTTTTTTATTTATTTTAAAAAGCTTCAGTGGACCATCCATGATTTGTAATACATTTTAACTTTTTAAACTGATTTCCTTGAGGGTGTGAAACACCTCCACAAAAGAAAGCCTAATATATTACTATTTTCTATCTTTGGACTTATAAAATAATTTTTTACGCTTTTTTTTTCAAAAACCATGGGAATAAACCATGAGATGGTTTGTGGTTTTGATTAGTTTAATATGTGGTGTCCAAAACCTAAATAGTAAAGAATTCCTTCTCCTTTCCTATATAAACCCAGTTGATCTCCCATTCCTATTTTCTAAAACTATTTGTAGCTTGACCAACCCCTAAATTAATCACTCTAGAATCCTCCTAGGACTCCCCACACTCCCAAGAAGCCACTCTAAATCCTCTCCCAAGCCTTTGGAATGACACTTCCATGTAAGTGATTTCTCCCTTTCTCATTATTGACCAAGTTACATTATGTTGTTATAACCTTTTAATTTACATTAAAATTGATGGGGTATGTTTTCAAACCTCTCCCATATATACCTATTTATGTTTGAATGATCAGAGACCTCTTTCTCTCTCATTAATTCCTCCCATGTACACTTGTTACCATGACGAAATTTCGTAAGAAATTTCTCTCACCTCATTTACATTTATGAAATTCATTAATATTATGCATCTAAATTCCATTACATGTGTTGGGATATTATGTTCCATGACCACCTTATTTTCCATTTCAGGTATAATTTATTATATACCCCTTTCTATCTCATAAACATAGTTTACAATTTCTATTTAACGTCGTTATGCTGCAGAAGTTACACCAAAACATCCCATTCTGAAATCATCATGTAAGTGAATACCATACCTGTTTATCTATCAAAGGTATTAAACTTTGTGAACATGTACTTTTTGACTGGGGAAATAAATTTATTTATTCCACATATCTAATTCCTATACTAAATAATTACATTTAATGAATCCTTTTTGTATGTTCTATAAGGAATACTTATGCATGAAATGAAATGATTAAGAAGGGTGTACCCTGATACCACTCCAATGAATTGGGTTAAGATTAGTATCATGATACGTCTAGTGAGATGAGGTTTTACTAATGATTATTTAGGTTCTACGAGGGTTTACTCTTAATCCATGTGCAATGATCCTTAGCTTATCCTAATATACGGTTAAATGTTGTGGCAACATTTCGATTTTATTATAATCATCCTATATCACGCCTTTAAGTTCATGTTTTTCTTGTGCTCCATTGATATACGTATTTCCTATAATGTACTATATTATTCATAGTATTCCTTGTTTACTCCCTTACCAGGCTTTATAGATCACAATGTTCTTATTCATGTGCTTAGTTTATCCCATGCAATGCTTTGTACGGAGGAATGTTGTCGTCATGTAGAAGAAGTTTTCAATAAAGATATTGGGATTTATGTTCAATTTTTTTATGTAAGGTTCTTAATTTCATAAGACACTAGACCTCTTGATCCTCAGTGTTTTCTTAATTTAAATTTTTTGTAATGAATCATTTTTATGTGTGTTATAAAGAGCTAGGTTGTTATAGTTGGTATTAGAGGATAGGTTTTGTTATTTTGGGGATTATGATTATAAAATCATACTGAAAGACATAGATATAAGACTAAGTACAATAAAAAACCAAATTTTTGTGAGTATTGATTATGTGGTTTATCAGGAAAATACATACATGTCCAGATACGAGCAAGTAGGGGTGCGTCTAGCACATATGTATTTTGGGGAAAAACCCAAAAACACCGCTTTGATCTATACTGAAATGGGAACTACTACACGAAAAAAGGCGTCGCAACACACTTGGTAATGACAATCTTGGAGAATATACTTTGGTAAATTCATAAAATTAGTGTGAACCATTATAAAGGGAATATAAAAATTCCCCTAATAATATATATTGGGAATTAGATTATTGATAACATAGATTGAAGCCTTTAAATTCATTAGTTAATCTAATTAATGTAATTTATAAGTTATCAATTTTTTTCTTTGGATGGCCGATTATGTGTTACCCCTATCTTTCCATTTATTCCTGTCAATGGCTGGTAATAATAGGACTCGGGCTCACATCAAATGCAATGAAAAATGTGATGACTGTTATAATGAGATTATGAATCCATTGGGAGCTATAATCAAGAACATTATTATGATTCTCTCTTAGTTAACTCAATTTTTGAATCGAAAAATGGTTCATGAGGAATGTTCAACCCCCCCTCCCCCAGAAAGAAAAAGCTATAATTGGGAGCTTCATGAAATAAAATCCCCCTACTTTTCATGGATCATTCGATCCCTCAATCACCGAACAGTGGACCAAATCCACTAAAAAGATCTTATCCACCCTTAAATGTTTCGTATAAGAGAAGGTTCTTTAGGATGCTTAATGTATGAAGGGTGAATCTGATCAATGGTGGAAATGGATCAAAAATATGATGCTTGAGGAAGTGATCAAGGCGTTGTCATGGAAGTATTTTGGTAAAATGTTTTTTGAAATATATCTTCCTCACACCCACCATATTAAGATTGAAAGGTAATTCCTTTACCTCAACAAAAAGATGAATAATTCATCAGAGCGTACAAGAAAAACATTAAAATGCTTGCATGTTTTGCCTTCATACTTATATTACCCACAAAATTCATGTCTGATCGCTACTTTGGGGGGCTAAAACCTAGCTTACAGAAATCCCTCGAGATCCGTAACTTAGAAACCTATGAGGAAATAGTCTGATGTGCTCTAAAAGTTAAAATAGAGATTAGAAAATCTTAAGGGTATCATGGGGTTAAGAAGCATAAGGTTGAATTTAATTATGGTAGTCTGATGAATAAATCCAATGGTGCTATGAAATTTCATCATCCCACATTCCAAAGATGCAGAAAGAAGCACCCTAGAAATTACCTAAAGGGGAAGAGGTAATGATTTAGTTGTAGAATAGAATGACATCTATCTATTATCATCGGATAAGAAAAAACTACTACTGCGATATAGGAGAGGAATAGTTCGTTCGACCATCAATGCATTGTTCCTTTCTTCAACTACAATGAACCATGGAACATTGAAAACAAGTTACCGAAGCTATGTGTTTTTGGAGGAAACCAACAATATTCATGGAAGCAAGGGCTATCTTTTTACATCACTACCCCCAATCAAATCCTCGATAATGTAGTGGTGACAGGTACACTAGTTATTCATTAACGAATAGCGAACATACATTTTGATTCTTGTTCTATGTATTCTTATATATCCTGAATGTTTAGTAGAACAATCCCAACACCACCACAAATCTTGGTAGTAAACAGGTTTGTGAGAATAGAAAATTGGGAAATCATTGAAGCCATTGAATATGACTCCTCCCTTGTCACAATTTTTTGATTGAACTTCCTGGTGAACCTCATCATACATTTTCATGTGTAATTTCAAGAAATTATTGGAATGGATTTTCATTCATTATATATATCCAACATAAATTTCCATGAGAGGGGAATAACCCTCCATATGGAGAATAGACCCCCGATTCTATACAATTGAACGGGGGAGGATGAAACTTCCTTAGAACCATCATTTCATGTCAGTATATTACTGCCTTATGAGAATGAATATCCTTCTCAGATTTTTGATTCTATTTGAAAATCCATCCTAAAAAACATATCTACTATGAGGGAATTCACTGAAGTATTTCCCAAATAATTGACTAGTATTCATCTTAAAAGAGATGTTGAATTATTGATTGATCTTAGACCTAGGATTTGAATATATAAAAGACTCCAAGTACATTGGATGTTGTGGAGCATCAAGAGATGAAGAAACATCCACAAGAGAATCTAGAAAAAGTGTTTATATTCCCATGTTCATCACTATGGGGTGCACCAGTCCTCTTCGTCAAGAAGAAGGATACGTCAATACACATTTTCATTGATTATTGTGAGCTCAACAAAATAACAATGAAGAACAAGTATCCTCTACCTTGAATTGATGAATTGTTCCATCATATTTGTGGAGAACAATAATTCATCAAGGTGGATCTTCGGTTGGGATATTATCAAGTAAGGGTGAAGAATAAGGATATCCTGAAAACTACTATTCATACAAGATATGAGCACTATAAATTCATAGTAATGCCTTTCGGACACACTAATGCTCCATTAGTCTTCATGGACAATATGAATAAAGTCTTTAGATATTACCTTGAAAATTTTATGTAGTCTTTATAGATGATATTCTAATAAACTCCAAAACCACGGAGGAGAATGAAGAGCACCTAATAATTATACTAGACACCTTCCAAAAAGATTTTCACTATGAAAAGTACAGAATGTGTGAGTTCTGGTTGAAGGATGTCTCATTATTCTGTCATATTATCAAAATCAATAGGATATCTCTAGATCCCTCAAAGTCGACTAAAATTGAGGGATGGCTGGGGCAAACATCGGTGAGGGGTGGCCATAGATTCCTTGGGTTATATCGATATTATTTCTGATTTTTGATAAATTTATCATGATTTCCAAACCCTCTCACCAAGTTAACTCAGATTGGAGTAATTTTTTCTTGGAGTTATGAATACAAACAAAGCATCAAGGTGTTGAAAAGTAGGCTTATCACTAAACCCATGATCACACTACCCACAAGTGGAGAACATTTTTTTATATTTATTGATTCTTTGAAGAAGGCGCTATGATTCCTGTTGATGAAAAATGACATATTAATTTCCTATACTTCAAGGGAATTGATAGTTCATTAGAAAAACAATCCAACACATTATCTGAAATTGGTTGTAGTAATCTTCCATTTAATTTTTTTTGACAATACCTCTTTGGGGAGAAGTGTGAAATATAAACAGATCAACAAACTGATTAAGTATATATTCCCAAATAAAATGATGAATATGCACCAATGAAGATGGATAGATCTAATCAAATATTATGACTGCCCAATCCATTACAACCCATGGAAAGTGAACAAGGTGGTAGATGCTCTAAGCATAAAGGACCCATTGATTCTATAATTGATAAGAATTGAAAAGGATATAATATTATTAGATTTGATTAATATGTAAAAGCAAATCATAATGAACAAAACATCATTAATGCTTTCACAAATTATTTATCATCCATTTCATTTGTAAAAGTTAATGGACGCTCAGAATGATGAAGTGGGTATTTAGAAGAAAGTGTAGTCTATCATAAAAGGGAAATCCTCAGACTTCCATATTAATGAAGAGATAATTATGAGATTTGCGTCTAGACTATATCTTCCATCACGTCTACAGTTAAAGAAAGAACTTTTGGATGATGTACATAGTTTGAATTTCCCCATTTACCTAGAAAACAGAAATATTTATCAAGGTCTATGATATAATTATTTGAGGGATAACATGAAGAAGGAGATCGCTGCGTATGTTTCAAAGTGTCTGGTATGTCAACAAGTGAAGGATGATGGGGAGAAGTCTAATGGGATGATTTAACCATTACCCATACCAACATTGAAATGGGGAAATATCACCATGGAATTTTTCAATCGGCTTCCAAAGACATAAAATAAAAACAATGCTATATGGGGTTTTCTGGATCTTCATACAAACACTGAACACTTCATTGTAATTTAGGAGGATTTATCATTAGATTAACTAGAACAGATATAAATCAGAGAAGTGGTAAGGCTTCATAGAGTACCAATATATTTTGTATCCATTAGAGATCCAAGATTCACCTCTATGTTCTAGAATAATATTTATCATGATCTAAATACTCATCAGAACTTTAGTACAACATAGCTTCCTCAAACAGGTGTCCAATCTGAGTGGACTACCCAAACACTTGATGACATGTTAATTGAATACTCAATGGACATAAAAGGAGAATGGGATCAACATTTTTCTCTACATGAGGTTTCTTATAAGAAAATTTTCCACCCAATCATACAAATGGATCCTTATGAAGCTATATATGACAAGAGGTGCAAAACACATGAATTATGGGATGATGTTGAGGAGTGAAAACTTCTATGTCCGGAAATAGTCAAAGAAATAGGGGAGAAGGTTAAGACCGTATAAAAGCACATTAAATATACTAAGAGTCGAAATAATATCTATGATGATAATAAACGATGACACCTCGATTTTGATGTCGGGGACAAGGTATTCCACCGCATATCACCATGGAAGAGAGTTGTGAGAGTTTCGAAGAAGGGAAAGGATAGTACAAGGTATATCAGAAATTTTTGAGATCATTGTACTCATTGTAGTAGTATCATATATAATAGAACTCCCACTAGTCCTATCTCAGGTAGATTATGTATTCCATGTATCAATCTTGAGGAAGTACATACTTGACCCATCACATGTACTCAATCCATAGGTGGTATCATTAAAGAGTGACCACTCCTATGAAGAGATGTCAGTGTTGCTCATAGATCATGGGGAAAAAGTTCTTGAAAATAAGGCAAATCCCCATTTCAAGGTGTTTTGGAGAAACCACATGTTTGAAGAAGTAATGTGGGAATCGGAGGATCCGATTAAGTATAGTTACCTGGGTCTATTATAGTGTGGGAAAAAGAAATTTTGAGGGTGAAATTCATTAAGCGGGAGGATTTTAACGACCCAAACATTTATTAATGAAATTCCTATTGATATAATTAAATTAATAATTATGTAAAATGGATATATAAAATGTATACACACCTTTTTTATGTTTTTTAATTTTAAAATACCATTATGAATTATTATCATTGGTAATGCAATATTTGAATAGGGACCAAATGATTAGTATATATATAGGTCTTTAAAAATCTAATTTTCACAAACAAACATAGTGATGGCCTCATCCTGTAGAATTTCCCTATACCAAGACCATTTTTTAAATATTGGAATGTATGTGCCATCACTGTTCTGTGTTCATGACCAACCCCAAGCCGAGCTTCAACACGTTAATCTTGAACAGAATCACTTACAAGAGAAGTGGAAGTAAATAGAGATTACAACATGAGAAATGTTATCTGAGACGCCCCAAGAGTCTATCACCATCACACACTATACCCCTATGTCTTATATAGGTGTTATAATGGGTTATATAACAAGAACATGGAACTATGATTACACTCATTATTTTGGTTATAAAAATTATCCATTTGTTTTATTATTAAATGGGGATTAAAGGATAGATAAAATATTTTGTTAATATTTAAAGTCAGATAAGAAATATATTATGATTAATTGATGGGTATTTTAATTAATATATATTTTGATAAAATATTATTACTTAATAACTTTTTATTAGAAAATAAATGATCATATAAGTTTTATAAACACAATTTAAATTTTTATTAAGCTTTGAAAGCTAATTTTTTCAAAACACATGATTTTTTTATAAATGTCTGGTTTCTATTTAAATTTTAAAATTTCACATATTTTTAAAAAATATATATATAATGAATATTATTTTTGGAATAAGGATATCTAAATTATCTAATGGTTAATTATTCATAATTTTCTGAGACAATTTAATTTTGTGGGTAAAAATTAAATATCTTTTAAATATATAATGTGTTTTATGACATTATAATGACACAATAGTGATGTAATAAAATACTATAAATGTTATATTCGGCCAATATATGTTATACCTTTTAAATAATTTGATTTTAGTTTTGATTGATTTATTTTTCGAAGCCCTAGTGGACCCTCAATGATTTATAAAACATTTTAACATTTTAACATGATTTCTTTGAGAGTGTAATTCACATCCACAAAAGAAAACATAATATATTAATACTATAGGCCATTTACCAAATAAAATATTTTTTTCCAATACAATTTGGCCAAAAACATGGGAAAAATTCATTTCATGGTTTGTGGTTTTTATTAGTTTAAGATGTGGTTCCCAAAATGTAAAATAATAATGAATTCCCTCTTTTTTCATATATAAGAAAATTGAATCTCCAATTCCACATTACTCAAAACATTTTTATCTTGAAAAAAAATTTAATAACTCTCTTTATAATTCTCCAAAGGTGCCCCAAAATCCCTAGAAGCCCCTCTCAAGCCTCTCCTAAGCCTTTGGGATAACACATTCAAGTAAGGGATTTCATCGTTTGTCATTTTTGTCCATGTTTTATTATGTTTTTAGACCCTATTAATTAAAATTAAAAATATTGGGGTATGATTTATCACCTCTCCCATACATCCCTACTTATGTTTGAATTATTAGATACCTCTTTCTCTTCCATTAATTCATCCCATTTACACCTGTTACCATGCCGAAATTCGGTATGGAATTTATCCCTCCTCATTTACATTAAATAAATTCTATTATATTATTCTTATAAATTCCATTAAATTTGTTGGGATATAATTTTAAATGACCCCATTACTTTCAATTTAATGTATAAATAATGTGATACCTCTTTCCCTCTCATGAAATCATTTTATAATTTCTATTTGACATTGTTATGCTACCGAAGTTACACTAAAATTTTCCATTCCAAAATCATTTTGTAAGTGAATACTATACCCCTATCTCTATCAAGGGTATTCACATTAATTATCATGTAATTTATTATTGAGAATTTAAATTTATGTATTCCACATCCCTTATTAGTGGAATATATTATGATTTTTAATGAATCCATGTTGCATGATCTGTGTGGAACACTTATACATGAAATGAAATGATTAAGAATGGTGCACCCAGAGAGTGCTCCAATGCATTTGGTAAAAATTAGTACCATGATACTTCAATTCTGATGCGATTTTACTGATTCTAATTCAAGTGAAATTAGGGTTTACTCTTGCTCAATATGTAATGATCCATGGCTATTTCTAATATAATGATAAATGTTGTTTCTATATTTTCATGTTATAATAATCATGCCTTTATGTTTATGTTTTTCTTGTGCTCCACTAAAATGAATATTTCCTAAAATGTACTATATTCTTCATGTACTTCTATGTTTACCCCCTTACTAGTCTTTCCTTCTCACCCATTTATTATAAATGTCCTCAGGTTATACCATTCCATGTTAAGTACGAAAGAATGGTCTGGTCATGTGAAGGAAGTTCTCAATAAAGATGTTGGGTTTTATATTCTATAGTGTTATGCAATGATCCTAATTTCACAAGAAACTAGACATCTCGATCCTCAGATTTTTCTTAAATGATGTTTTATATAATGAGTCATGTTTATTTTTGTAATAATGAGAAGGGTTGTTATATTTGTTTTCATTTAAATGTGCTGAAAATATTATTGATGAAGAACATGAAGAATGGGAAAATAACATGATGAAATAGGGATCCAAAATAGTTTGTTCAATACCTATGTTAGTTTGGACATCTAAAATAAATTCAATATCAGTGAAAATGATATGGAATCAATTTTAGGAACTCATAAATTCAATCAAGGAAATAGAATCGAATAGAAGAATCCTACTTTGCTTTTTGGATATGTTTAATTTTTTTTCTTTGATTTTCTCAGATATGTAGTGTCTTCATGATCCACTAAATATCAAAATTATATTTTCCAATGTATGGAGAGGATGATACTTTATTATAGACATTGGATAAATGAAGAAAATCCTAGCTCAAAACCATAATCATATATTTAGAGATTTTAGCAGGTCTCCCACCAATGGTCGCGGAAACTGACCTTCTCAGACCCTCTCATGTGAGGTTGTACCTATGGTAAACATTGATCTACCAACTCAACGATGGTCTGCAATTTCCAATTTAACTCCCCATTTATATGTTATTTAAAGTTGCATTCAAATAAAATAATATTATTTAATTAATTTGTGTATGGTGCCATCATCAATAAATTCTTCTACTAAAGGCTCACGGTGACATATATTATGCCCCATCTTGGGTAAAAGCCATGTTCCAAACCCAACTATGGCCTTGGATTTCTGACCCCAGTGAATTTTTGATATATAATCATTTTCATTATTTTGCATAGTATAAAATATACTTAATATTTTTTTAGAATTTATTCTACAAAAATTAGGCCTGAGAATCAGATGTCGTCTTAGTAAATAGATCTAAAAAAATACATAGAAATATTCCAAAGTCTTATAACAAAAAAATACGTTCACTATAGATAGGAAAAAATATGGTAATAATTTATCCAAAAAAATAAACCATTTTAGGGTTTTAAGCTAAGATGATCCAACAAGACACAAATCCGAAAGCAAGATCCTCATTTAATTGTTGAAGGGGAAATGAGTGGTATGATGTTTTCATGCAATATAGTGAATGATGCGGTGACTTCCACTTCCTAATACACATCAGTTATTGTTATCACCATCAAAATAGAAAATAATGTAGACCAATATGAAAACATATAGGGTTACAATGAGGATATTAGAACTCAAGAGGTTTGTGATATTGATTCTCCAATCGGGGTTTCACGTACGTAGAATGAAATGAGGATAAAGAACCTAAACCTATAATTGATTAGTTTCAAAATCATTAGTGGAATTTTACTATGGATAAGGGGGAGTGGATATGTCCCACTAACCTCCTAGAAGGGTAAAAATACCTTCCATAGAAGAATGGAAAACATAATACTAAAATGAGATATTCAACTACACAAATCTCAAAATGGAATTACCCAGGGAAAATATTCCCACTTGGTATCATTTTCAATAAAAAAACATATATCCATTCCCCTGCCCATACAATGTGATATAATCTTCATATAAGGGTGTAACTTGAGCTTCAAGCTGGATCTAGATCTAGGAATCTAGTTTACAAAAATATGGATGTTGAGAAAGATCACAACTTTCCACTTTTATAATGACAACCTCCTCTTTATAAGGATAATCATATGACCATGGAATGAATCAAAAATCAGTAATATATTATTATAGGAATGTCACATCGAGTCTTTCCCACCTTATATGCATGACAAATGGTCCAGACAGTGGTGCCACTAGAACTTCCCAATACCATTATTCCCTAGATTCATGGATGGATGTCTTGTTGGGATAGTATTACCCAATGTGGTCTAAAATTAATCCATATCCCAAATTGGTAGATGATCCTTTTCAACCATCTAATTTTGATATCTCAATATTATCAAAATTTGAAAGATGGGTAGACCCAAAATAGTGTCTCAGGAACATCATATCTCGATGAAGTCATATTTTGTGCCCTCAATACTAATGGGAGGTAAAAAAACCTGGATGATTTATATAGACTCTAATAATTCCAATCATTATTTGGTAAAACTGCCTCCCAGAAGGATCATTGTTGGGGTATGAAGACCATTTTCTTCAATTTAATTTTACACTTCTCTCCATAACAAAGAAAAGGATAATTGACGTCCTCACCAATTTTAAGGATCCTGGAAAATGAGGGTCCTTTACTATATCAACTGATGGAAGGGTCTCATGTACTTTGTCAGTATTCCACTATAATAATATAAATTACAAGAACTATATGCCGAGAACCTTCAGATTGAGCTAAAAATTCCTTTTATCAAGATATAATAACATGTCAAATTTTCTGAGTTTGAGAAAATGGTATAACTTCTAGAAGACTCCATTTGGAAAACTATGTCCAAATCACATCACATTACTATGACAAAAAGAAAAAATGAAGGGAAAATCAGAAAATATTTTCTCATCATTAAACAACTAATGGTTCCAATTGGAGCACCCATGAAGGCCCCAAATCATCTTGTTCCTTCCATTGAGTGGATTCGGCATCAACATATCTCTAGGCTATGAGTAAAGGGAGGAAAAGTATACCCATGATTAGAGAAATGAATGGAAAAATTATCTTCCTTATAAAATGTATAGGTCCCAATTTATTTCCACTGAACCAAGGAAAATAATATACTCAGGTTTTAGATCCCAAGAAACCTAATGTGGTCATCCATAATGACCACCCAAACAATTTTCTCTTTCATAGGAGGAATTTAACACCATATATGACTACTTTGTTTTTAAATATATACTCTTGGGATGGTTGATTATGGATAGGTTGTAATCATATAATCTTTAGAACAAGTAACCAATGTGACCACCACCTTATTTGAAGAAGAGGGTGAGAAATAAAAAGTTTACAGTTTTGTATGAATAAAATTTTGATAACTTGATGAATAAATATATATATATATATATATTTACTGAGCTCATGCCACCCTCATATCATAGCTTTGTATACCATTCCGGATCTCATCATCCAAGAAGGTTCCACTGAATCCAACACCCATAAGAAAATGTAATTTTCATATATTGAAAAATGAAAATTTAAAAAGAGCCTTGTTAAACTCACACATATATTCTAACTCTTTTATATTTCTATTATTTATCATAAATAGAACATATCACACCCCAACAATTGTAATCCAAATCAGATGAGAAAATAATTCACAATTCTATTAAAAATATTCCCTTAACATTACTTTTCTCTAATGATGATTATAACCCTAAACACATGTCACTCATTTATTACTAGAGAGCCATAAATCGAGGTCGCAGTTGTCAAGGGTTTAATGGATAATGTGGCCATGAAAAAAACTAAAATTTTGGTACCATCCCCATCAAATCTATATATGTTTCAAGGACCCCTAGTTAAGCACTTTAGCATTGCAGTATGACAATGGAGATTCATCAGATCCTTTTAAAGGTTGTTCAAAACCAGTCATTTTAAATTACTGGCTATTGGGTGTATGCGGATCTTATTAGTCAAAAATAAGCGGTAGTTAAATGAGATCTACATCATTTAAAATATATACTTTCTCAATCTATTTCAATATACACATCCCATCCACCCCCGACACCTCTATTACTATGACACATTCTAACGATAACCATAACCATGGTAAGCATGAACCCAGAACACATAAATAGAATTTTTAAAATGTCTGTGGTTGTCTTAATTAGGCACTCAATCTAGGATACATTATATCTTTAAAAAGACAGCATATATGAATTTATCATAACAATCCAGAGTCCCTATGAGTTTGAGATTAATGTGGTTGCAACTGAGTTTTACCATGTAGAAACTAAACTAGTAGACTTTCATATTAACATCTATTTTATGGAGAATGTTTGTAAAGATGTTATTCATTAAAATATCAAACCCATTTAAATTTTATGAAATCTGGATATTTTTCATATTTTAAGGGATCTAGTTGATAATTGTTATGATATTAACTCCTTATAAGTCCCGAATCTCCATCATTTGGGGTAAAAATGATGATTTCTCTCCAATGAATCTAATCAAAAAAGGGATAGGAAAATTTGATGGGAGGTCCCTTGGAATGATCATACTCAAGGATCAGTTCGAGGAACTCAGGTTTAAATCTAAGTTCATGTTTCTCCAACGTGATAAATAATAAAACTTCCTTTAGGAAGACCTTGGTATCATTGTGACATGGTAATACATTCAACATTTCGTTAATATTTTAAATACCTCCTTAATAGAATGGTCAGCATAACATATAGTGACAATACCCCTTTAAATATTTTGAATCTATATACATCGAGGGATGTTTCTATAATAGATTGGTAAAATATCCAATTATAGAGGATTTCGGAAAAGTTGTTTATCTTAATAGATTGGGATCCACCCATACAAATAACAATAGTTTCTCTATGGTGATTATATACTACCCATAATCCAGATCATGGTAGTAGACACAATCCTAGTAAGTGGTTATGAACCAAAAAAATCACTCTACCATGTCAATGATATAGAAATCATTATTTTTTGAGTGCATCTATAAAATGATATCTAGGAAAATAGCCTATTGGAATCTAAAAAATCCATTTTGGAATTGCAAGAAATTGTGAATTATTCTAAAAAATTACATGGAACGTATGTTTTTTATGCATATCTGACCACCAATTATATCCAAAAGGAATAAAATAATCCCCAAAATCACCACACAATGTCTATAGAAGTTTAAGATGTTAAGGTATTTATTTATAGTCTCATATACCTTGAAAGGGATAAAATTACCCTAAAATTTTCCAACAAACATGAGGATTCCTTTACATAAATATATTTTGAAGAGGAAGATGATGTCCCCAAAAATTCTCCTCCAATATGTGGGGAAGTTATCTCCACCAATATCATTGAGCTCATGCAGATGAATCTAGGGATAGAAGATGACCCACAAACCAGGATGATTAGTGCCCCCATTCCTCATGAAGGGCTAGATAAATATATTTCATTTCGCAAAAATCAATGATATGTGTTCACATGGAACTATAAAAAGATTCCAATATTGAACACGGATGTGTTTACTCATCATCTAAGCTTTCCATATTGGCATGAGATTTTAAATAGGCCTCTAAAATAATTCATAGCCTTCATGATACCAAGGTAGAATTAAAAGTTGACAAATTGTTCAAAGAATGATTTTATCAGGAAGTATGGTGCCCAAAATAGATTTCCAACACCATTATTGTTAAGAATAATAATAGGAATATCATTGTAATCATCAATTTAAAGGATCTTCATCAACACTTCCCAGAGTTTTATTTCCCCTTAGTAATAAAAAATATTTTTATTGATGCAACTATTGGATATCAGACTATTTACTTTGTGGATATATATTCTTAGTATAATCAAATCAAGATGACCCCTATATATGAGGAACCCAATTACTTAAAACTAAACCAGGGAATATTTTGATACTAGGTCATCAACTTTTTCTTAAATAAAACCTTCTCTACTTATCCATGTTACATCCATCATATCATTATTCCTTTTTTAGGAAGAATCATGGAGATCTACGTCGTAAATCATGTGGTAAAGTCTCAATAGCATTGTGATCACCACACTAACAATTGGACAATCATCAATAAAGTTCAACAACCATGTTTGATGATAAATCCTATGAACATTACCCTTTATGTGAAATTTAGGAAATTCCTAATCTTTTTGGCACACCAACATGGAATTGAGGTTGAACTAGAAATGTACAGTGCCATCCTGGTAGTGAAACCTATTTTAAATCTTAAATAATTAAGAGTAATCCAAGGTAAAAATTCTTATATCATCCATTTTATATATAACTTTGTCAGAAAATGTATCCCCATCATTTAGACAATGAAAAAAGAATTCTCTTACATGTAGCATAAGGACATCCAAAAAGACTTTAATATTCTCATGCAGTACCTAATGCATCCCACAATCTTGATCATATCAGTATATATAAATACACAAATTTTTTATGTGTCCTATTTGAAATAATTTCTCAATTCCTTCTTTTATATGAAAACAATTGTGGGGATTGAAAAAGGAATCAATTACCTTAAAATAACAATTATAGAAAAAAAACATGATATTCGGATACTGAGAAGAACCACCTCACATTGATCTTCACAGAGAAATAGATAGGGAAATCTATGTATAACCACATAGTGAATCTAGTCTCTCACATCAACCCACTCATGTATATTCTTGTCCATACTATGTTAACTAGGTATGTGGCTTGATGGTCAGTTATTCCATAATAGTGGGACATTCAATTAATGTCACAAAAGGTAGTCAAATTGAAGGCCCTGGATGGTTTCCTTTCGGAACATCCTTCACCAAAAAATATGCTAGTGGATACTAAAAATATATATGAAAACATTTTCTATTACAAAAAAAAAGATCTCAAATGTTGGATATGTATTTTGATGATGCATTATAAATTATGATAGTAAAGATAATAGAAAACAAGAGGATCCAATGGGTTTGTTTAGGGATTTTATTTATTTCCTATACTAGTAATAAGTTCCCTACTCATTCTCAATGTCCAAATTCATCAATACTAATGAGTTAGAATACCAATCCCTTACTTAAAGATTGGTGTTATACCTTCACCTATAGATAGACAACCAGAATTTTGATTGGCACTCAAAATTAGTTATCCAATATCATTGGTAAATATTTCATAAAAGAGTAATAATTAACCCTTTTCAATGACTTTGTTAGACGATTTTTCTTGGAGTTAAAATATGATCTAACACTACATAATGTTCCTTGGTCATAGAATGCATGCATTGATGCACTGGCTAATGAATTCAAAGTACTAAATGATCTGGAACACAATGAGGTTGTGTTCATCCTCATACATTGAAGGGTATTCTTACCAATCATCATCTATGACATGGTGGAAATTAATCAGTTTAATTATACCATGGATCACAATGAGAATGCATCCTCCCAGGGATCGATGGATAGTGTAATATATTACCACTAAAATTGTACCCTTTCATCAGATTGAACCAAGAAAAAATTGATTTTATAACAACCATGCTCTTATTTACACACTTAAACATGATTTATTAAATAAAATTTCACATAATAAAACTTTTAGGATCTATTGGTCTAGTGTATTATGAAATTAGAAACATTAAAGAACAACTTAGAACATAAAAATACAACATCATTTTTGAAAACATTGTTTACATAACCACAACATTTCACCATACCTCACATTGCATGAGATAACCTGAGGAAATATATGTGAAAAAGGTGAGCTATAAAGCCCAGTAAGGGATTAAACAATGAATAACATGAAAAATACAGTACATTAAATGCAATAGGAATATCAACAGAGCATAAGAGAAACTTGAACATAAAGGCCTGATATATTATGATTATCATAACCTGGAAATGTGGAAACAAATTTTAACATGATTTTAGCATGATTCATGTCTCATTTCATATGGAGAATGAGTAAAACATATTTTCACTTGAATTAGCATGAGTAAACCCTCATTTAACGTGGCGTATCATGATACTAGTCTTCACCCAATGCATTGGAGCGCTATCAAGGAACACCCATCATAATCATTTCATTTCATGAATATGTGTTCCACATGGATCATATAACATGGATTCATTTATCATCATAATTTATTCCATGATAAAGGAATGTGGAAATCATACATGAAACTATATAATAAATACATAAATGTTCATAAAGGTGAAGACCCTTGATAGATAAATGGTCATGATATTCGCTACATAATATATTTAGGTTGGAAAATTGCGGTGCAATTTTTGCAGCATAACGGTGTGAGATAAGAATTCATAAAAATTGTAGAATAGAGATAAAGG
The DNA here is from genome assembly GCA_963277665.1 of Viscum album. Lineage (NCBI taxonomy): Eukaryota > Viridiplantae > Streptophyta > Magnoliopsida > Santalales > Viscaceae > Viscum > Viscum album. Next base: position 2,129,854,926 of record OY728161.1, on the reverse strand, counting down.
GGTGTCTCGTCATATTTACATGAAATGGAAAGTAAGTGGGTCATATAGACACACATAAAAACAGATGAAATGGAATTTAGATTCATAATACAAAATAATTTCATGAATATAAATGAAGAGATAGAAATCCCTTAAGGAATTTTGACATGGTAATGTGTGTATGTGAGAGTAATTAATGAGAGATAAAGGAGTATATCATCATTAAAACATAAGGAGGGAAGTATGGGGAGGTGAAAAATCATACCCCTAAATTTGTAACTGAATATAAAATTGAATAACAACATATTGAAATTTGGACAAAAATGAGATAGGACGAAATCCATTACGTGGAAGTGTGATCCCAAAGTCATGGGGGCGTCTTGAGAGAGGATTCTAGGGAGCATGGGAAAACATGGGGGGATTATAGAGAGAGTAGGGAAGATGTTGTTCTAGTGACAAAGTATTTTAGTGAAGAGAAGATGGAGCTTGGGTGGGTTTATTCAAGAAAAGATAGGTAATTCTTAATTATTTAGGTTTTGGACACCACATTAAACTAAACAAAACCCCAAACCAACCAATGGTTTTTTACCATGGTTTTTTCTAAATTGTTGCGAAATACATTATTTTGTAAGTCTAATTTCCAAAATTATTAGAATATTTGGCATTTTTTTGTTAAGTTGTCTCACACTATTAAGGAAAACATTTTAAAAGGATAAACTCTTTTATAAGCCTTGTAGGGCCCACTAATTATTTATAAAATAAATAAAAAAACCTAAAATCCTATTATTTTAATGGAAAAACATATATTGGCAGAACAACATATTTATAATATTTTATTAAATCATTGTAACGGCCCGAAGATTTGAATAAGTCTTGTTTCCTAATTTAATGTGTTATTTAATTTTTATACTCAACAAAAATGTTTTATTTGATAAACATGATTATAATTAAAATGAGACCATTGGGTTTTGACTGTTATATGACCATCAGTCAATATGACCGCTGTGAAAAAAATGTTTTGATTATTGTCTCTAAATATAAGTAATCTTGTTTAATTATTATAGAAAGAAGATTTGATGGCCTCACCTAGTAGTCTTGGACCGATTGAAGCCCATCTAACAGAACTTGGGAAGGAGGTAGCACCATTGGGATTTGCTCTGGACCAAACCCACGCCGAACTTCATCATGTGAAGCGAGAACGGAATTGCCTTCACGAGAAGTTCAAACTGATAGAAATCACTACTCGGGCAATGTTGACCGAGCCTCCCCAAGATTCTATCACCCTAGGACACCTTAATCTTAGGTCCTATGCTGGTATTATAAGGGGCTATGTAAAGAGACCGTAACTGCCTTGTGTAATCCTTGTTTTAAATAAAAATTGGGATTTATTCTTATGATGATGTTTATGAATTTTCAAATGACCGGATATAATTAGTATGCATATATTTGATGAATTTTAAAAAAGGATATTTTTAAAAAAAAAATTATGTAAACCTTAAATAATTAAAAATGTGTAATGATTTTCAAAAAATTGTCTTCTATAATTATGTTCAGTACGAAATTTAGAGTCTAATAAGATCAACTTGATTTTTGATGATTAATAAATTATGAATACTGTTTTTACGCTTAGGATTAGTAATGTGACCAAATGGATTAGTAATCTCACTTAAAGAATGTTTTAAAATAATCTAGGCACCTTGATTAAGTAACGTGATTCAATAAAATGGTTAAATAACGATTTCATAAATTATTATTAAAGTATTATCTTTTTTGAGTAAATAGTGTTTTTTAATTAAAAATTAAATTTAAAAAAATTAGAAAATTATTTTTATAAAATGGACTTTGTATTTGAACTCAGGGCATCGATATTATGTTATGGTAATTTTTGGGGATTTTTCTGAAAAAAACGAATTTTCGGTGGATAGTGTATTTATTTAAAAATAAAATTAAAAATATTTAGAAAATTATTTTTATAAAATCGAGTTCATTTTTGAAGTCATAGCATTGATATTTGGTTAATGTGAAATTTTGGGATTTTTCTGAGAAAGTTGAATTTTCAGTGAATAGTAAAAATACAGTTTTAGGATTTCGGTATGTTTAATGACATAATAACTGTTTCATGGTGATGTCATGAGATATTTTAAGGTTTGGCCGACCTAAGGTGATGGATATTTGTATTGGGGACCCCATGTGGCCTATCTTTATGGGAAATATCATGAGAGAGCACATGGTTTTGAAAAAAGTACATGTGAGGTGTCCCTTGGCCATTAATGCCTTGTCCCCTCACTTTCCCTATAAATATCAAGCCCTCCTCTAATACTTTCGACTCCAAAACCATCCTCAACGAAGTTATGGTCTCCTTACCTCCCAAGGAGTCCTCCCAAGGTGCCCCCAATCCCTCAAGGTCCCAACCTTTGATTTTTAAGAGTTACGTTTTAAGGTAAGGGATCCGACCTCTCTATTTCTTTTCAAGAAATATCTTTTATGTCATTTCTTTTATGATCCATGTTCTTATGATAAAGGATGTTATTTTATACTCCTCTTACTTCCCTTTTCATTTTAATATAATTAGATATCCCATCTTATTCTCATTATTTCGTTTTATGAAGTTTTAAGTGATGTCGTTAGGCTGCCGAAATTTTTTTAACGAATTCTTTCTCCCTTCTCATTTTTCAAGATCAATTTTTCACTTAAGTATTTCAACTTCATTTTTATTATGTTGATGTATTATATCTAAATCTATCATACTGATCTTTTATGACCATATGATGAGATACCCCATTTGATCTCTTCAATTCATCATTTTGAAGTATTAAGTGGCGCTGTTAGGCTGCCAAATTTTTAAGGGATTCTTTCACTCTTCTCTTTTTCAAAGTTCTACTTTCAGGTCAAGTCTTTCAAGTTCCTTTATATTATGTTGGGGCATGATCTATATATCTATCATACTGGACTCTTTTTTCCATATTATGAGAGACCCTATTTGATCTTGTCAATTCATTTTTATTGAAGTTTAAGTGATGTCGTTAGGCTGCTGAATTTTTAAGGGATTCTTTCACCCTTCTCTTTTTTCAGAGTTCTACTTTCATGTCAAGTATTTCAAGTTCATTTTTATTATTTTGGGGTATTATCTCTATATCTATCATACTGGACTCTTTTTTTCATATTATTAGAGACCCTATTTGATCTTTTCGATTCATTTTTGTTGAAGTTTATGTGATGTCGTTAGGCTACTGAATTTTTAAGGGATTCTTTCACCCTTCTCTTTTTTCAAAGTTCTACTTTAATGTCAAGTCTTTCATGTTCTTTTCTATTATGTTGGGGTATGATATCTATATATATCATACTAGACTCTTATTTTCATATGATGAGAGACCCTAGTTGATCTCATCAATTCATTTTTTTCATGTTTAAGTGACGCTGTTAGGCTGCCGAATTCTCATAAGAGAAATCTTATTTTTGTCTTCCTTTCATGTTCTTCATTTCATATCGTATATTTTCAAATTTCATTAATATGTTCTTAAATCCCTTATATTATGTCCCTCTATTGTTTTATGGGTCATTTATGAATGTTTGACCCATGTCCCCTCTCATTTCAATGTTTTCTGAAAACATTGTAACATAGCCGTTATGCTGCAGAATTTTCGTCTCAAAATGTCTCTCTCTTTGTCTAAAGATCTTTTATTTTATTAAGTGAATACTCAAATCTCCCTCTTCTATATGGGTATTCACATATATACCAAAATTTTCTATTTTAAATTCTGGTATTTACATACAGAAACCCGCATTCCCTTTTCGTGGGTTTAAGGTGACATAAAGATCATGTCTTTAAAGCAGTTTTTAAAATGTTATGATTATGAAATGAAACCAATTTCTTTTATGATATATGGGTTGTTTATGAAATGATTGATGATGATATATGTGGATCACATGATAACAAAGACATTTCAATGGTGCGCCCAGATAGCGCTCCAATGCATTGGGTAAAGGCTTAATCTCTAGAGATGATTTTTTTAGACTGATACCTTGGTGAATAACCTTGGTAATTTTAATGACACCTTGGGGATGGACCTTGGTGAAACGAAATGATTGTCAATATTAAATGTTGCAGCCACATCTTCAAGTTATGAAAAATGTTTTTTTTTTGTTATGGTATATATCATTATTTCTTTCTTATGCCTTAAAGTTCTTTTCATGTCCTTATTGAAGTATCTCAAGTTCACATGTAAAATGTTTCTCTTGTTTCCCTTACTGGGCCTTCTTCTCACCCTTTATTTTGATTTATGTCCCCAGGTTATGAGATGTAGTAATGATCGTAGTATGAACATGAGGAGAAGCCTTTCAAGTGATTAAGAATAATTCTTTATGATGTTTTCATGTATTATGTTCCTGGTTTCCAAGACACTAAACCTTATAGATCCTCAGTTTTGTGTAATGTAATGAAAGTTCATGTTATAAAATGATGGGATTCTATAGTTTGTATCAAAGGATGGTTTAGTTATTTGTGAAATTATGATATGAAAACATTAGGAAGAACCCTATAGAAAATTTTAAATATAGGAAATCTTCCTGGTATTTTGGTGAGTATTGAGTAAGGGGTTTCCAAGCAAATACATCCCTATCTGGGTACGAGCAGGTAGAGGTGGCTCTGGCACAGATGTACATAGGGGTAAAACCTGAAAACACCGCTTTGAGATAGACTCAAATGGGAACTGGTACATGACAACGGTCATTGCTACACTCTGAGTTACGACACTCCCGGGGGATATGCTTTGGTAAATTCATAAGCTTATTATGAACCATTTTTAAAGGAACAAAGATTCACATAAGAATATATGATCATGGATAACCTATATTAGAACCTAGGGGATCACATGTTAGGGTATAATTTTCTTCTACAAGTTATCCTTATATGCTTTAAGCTCCTTTTCATGATTATTGGTTAGGTATTTGAGCCTCTAATTATAATTTCACTTCTTAGTTAATGGTGGGAGATGGAAGAACATGTCCCAATAACCAATGTGATAGGAAATGCGACGACTGTCGTATTAATATGACAAAGATGATTAGGGGATTAAAAGATGATTATTATTTTGGAAGACATTCATTAATTTGGGAACCGTATTTTTTCGATGTAAATAGATTACTACGGTATTTTCATTGTGGAGTAAGGTTGACTTATATTTTTGAAGAATCGATGAATTTAAGGTAGACTTATAATAATTTAGGTTACTTAAGTAAATTATTAAACTATCTTGGGTAAAATATGTTTAGGATAGCTACTTTTGTTATAAGATGTCAGGAGTGGATGATGTTGTTTGGAGATTAACAATGAAGTTTATTTAGGAAGACTATGTTATCAAATCTTTCTTGTATTTGGGTTTCAATCTTAGTTTGGTTTATTTTGAGGAATCTTAAGGACCATTATTTACGGAGTGGTCTATGATGATCTTTGTGTAGAAACATGGAACTTTGAAGATTTAAAAGTAGTTTCCATTCCTATGGGATTCTTTTTGAAGAGTTGTCTGACCTTACCCTTTCTATTTTTGGGATAATGTTTAAAGATAGAAGAAATAGATAATTGATCTTTTGTGGATTATGTCATTCATTAAAAGATGATTCTTTTGTTTTGATGAGACCAAGTAGTTTTGAATACTCATCGTTTGGAGAAAAGATTAGTTTTGGTAGAAACTTATTAAAGTATTAAACTCTACATGAAGGTAGATATATTTCCTTATGTTTTTGTTCTATGTTGTAAAGGAATTCCTCAAAGTTATGAAAAGGAAAGTAAAACAAAAATGTTGTTGGTTTACGTTTCCTACTAGGTAACCAAAGACCGCTTACACACATCATAATTTTGGGATTTTATGGTGGTAAACATCCTCCTAATCATGTTTTCTATCACTCTCCTTTAGAACGTGACCCTTTGTTTTCTCCTCCATGTCCATGTTTCCAACATGGAATCCTAGTATGAGTAAACTCGGGTGGCCTTTGTACTTTTCTTTCTTTTAAAGTAATGGTGTAACTGAATCTTTTTCCGATGTGGGACTTTCAATGAAATATCAAAACCCAATTTTAAAAATTGAGAGGATGCAATTTTTTTAGGGGGGAAGATTGTAACGGCACGAAATTTTGAATAAATCTTGTTTCCTAATTTCATGTGTTATTTTATTTTATTTTTATACTCAACAAAAATGTTTTTTTGATAAACATGATTATATTTAAAATGAGACCATTGGGTTTTGACTGTTATATGACCATAGGTCAATATGACCGCTGTGAAAAAAATGTTTTGATTATTGTCTCTAAATATAAGTAATCTTGGTTAATTATTATAGAAAGAAGATTCGATGGCCTCACCTAGTAGTCTTGGGCCGATCGAAGCCCATATAACAGAACTTGGGAAGGAGGTAGCACCATTGGGCTTTACTCTGGACCAAACCCAAGCCGAACTTCATCATGTGAAGCTAGAACGGAATCGCCTTTGCGAGAAGTTAGAACTGATAGAAATTACTACTCAGGCAATGTTGACCGAGCCGCCCCAAGATTTTATCACCCTAGAACACCTTACTCTTAGGTCCTATGCTGGTATTATAAGGGGATATGTAACGAGACCGTAACTGCCTTGTGTAATCCTTGCTTTAAATAAAAAATGGGATTTCTTCTTATGATGAAGTTTATAAATTTTCAAATGACCGGATATAAATAGTAGGCATATTTTTGATGAATTTTGAAAAAGGATATTCTATGAAAAAATGTTTATGTAAACCTTAAATAATTAAAAATGTGTAATGATTTTCAAAAAATTGACTTCTACAATTATGTTCAGTTCGAAATTTAGAGTCTAATAAGATCAACATGATTTTTGATGAATAGTAAATTATGAATAGTGATCTTACGCTTAGGATTAGTAATGTGACCAAATGGATTAGTAATCTCACTTAATGATAGTTTTAAACTAATCTAGACACCTTGATTAAGTAATGTGATTCAATAAAATGGTTAAATAACGGTTTCATAAATTATTATTAAAATATTAGTTTTTTTGAGTGAATATGGTTTTTTAATTAAAAAATAAATTAAAAATTATTAGAAAATGTATTTTTATATAATGGACTTTATTTTTGAACTCAGGTCATCGATATTATGTTATGGTAATTTTTGGGGATTTTTCTGAATAAAATGAATTTTCGGTGGATAGTGTATTTATTTAAAAATAAAATTAAAAATATTTATAAAAATATTTTAATATAATGGAGTTAATTTTTTAAATCAGAGCATTTATATTTGGTTAATGTGAAATTTTGGGATTTTTCTAAGAAAGTTGAATTTTCAGTGAATAGTAAAAATACAGTTTTAGGGTTTCAGTATGTTTAATGACATCATAAATGTGTCATGGTGATTTCATGAGATATTTTAAGGTTTGGAAGACCTAAGGTGATGGATATTTGTATTGGGGGCCCCATGTGGCCTAACATTATGGGAAATATCATGAGAGAGCACATGGTTTTGAGAAAAGCACATATGAGGTGGCCCTTGGCCATTAATGCCTTGTCCCCTCACTTTCCCTATAAATACCAAGACCTCATCTCATACTTTCGACTCCAAAACCATCCTCAACGATGTTCTGGTCTCCTTACCTCCCAAGGAGTCCTCCCAAGGTGCCCCAAGCCCTCAAGGTCCCAATCTAGGAGTTTTAAGAGTTACGTTTTAAGGTAAGGGATCCGACCTCTCTCTTTCTTTTCAATAAATCTCTTTTATGTCATTTATTTTATGGTCCAGGTTATTATGCAAAAGGATGTTCTTTTATACTACTCTTACATCTCTTTTCATGTTCATATAATGAGAGACCCCCTCTTACTCTCATTATTTCGTTTTATGATGTTTTAAGTGGCGCCGTTAGGCTGCAGAAATTTTTGTAACGGATTCTTTCTCCCTTCTAATTTTTCAAGATCTATTTTTCATGTAAAGTATTTCACGTTCCTTTTTATTATGTTGGGGTATGATATCTAAATATATCATACTGATATTTTATTACCATATGATGAGAGACCCCATTTTATCTCTTCATTTTTTCATTTTTAAGTTTTAAGTGGCGCCGTTAGGCTGCCGAATTTTTAAGGTATTCTTTCACTCTTCTCTTTTTCAAAGTTCTACTTTCATGTCAAGTCTTTCAAGTTCCTTTCTATTATGTTGGGGTAAGATCTCTATATATATCATACTGGACTCTTTTTTTCATATGATGAGAGACCCTATTTTATCTTTTCAATTCATTTTTTTTGAAATTTAAGTGATGTCGTTAGGCTGCTGAATTTTTAAGGGATTCTTTCACCCTTCTCTTTTTTAAAAGTTCTACTTTCATGTCAAGTATTTCAAGTTCCTTTCTATTATGGTGGGGTATGATATCTATATCTATCATACTGGACTCTTTTTTTCATATGATGAGATACCCTATTTGATCTTGTCAATTCATTTTTGTTGAAGTTTAAGTGATGTCGTTAGGCTGCGGAATTTTTAAGGGATTCTTTCACCCTTCTCTTTTTTCAAAGTTCTACTTTCATGTCAAGTCATTCATGTTCCTTTCTATTATGTTGGGGAATGATCTCTATATCTATCATACTGGACTCTTATTTCATATGATGAGAGACCCTATTTGATCTCGTCAATTCATTTTTTTCAAGTTTAAGTGACACCGTTAGGCTGCTGAATTCTCATAAGTGAAATCTTATTTTTGTCTTCCTTTCATGTTCTTCATTTCATATGGTATATTTTTAAATTTCATTACCATGTTCTTTAATCCCTTATATTCTGTCCCTCTATTGTTTTATTGGTCATTTATGAATGTTGGACCCATGTCCCCTCTCTTTTCAATGTTTTCTAAAAACATTGTAACATAGCTGTTATGCTGCAGAATTTTCGTCTCCAAATGTCTCTCTCTTTTTGTAAAGATCTTTTATTTTATTAATTGAATACTCAAAGATCTATCTTAAATATGGGTATTCACATATATACCAAAATGTTCTATTTTAAATTCTGGGATTTACATACATGAAACCTTCATTCCCTTTTCGTGGGTTTAAGGTGACATAAAGATCATGTCTTTAAAGCAGTTTTTAAAACGTTATGATTATGAAATGAAACCCATTTAATTTATGTTATATGGGTTGTTTATGAAATGATTGATGATGATATATGTGGATCACATGATAATAAATACATGTCAACGGTGATCCCAAATAGCACTCCAATGCATTGGGTAAAGGCTTAATCTCTAGAGATGACTTTTTTAGACTGATACCTTGGTGAATAACCTTGGTAATTTTAATGACACCTTGGGGATGGACCATGGTGAAACTAAATGATTGTCAATATTAAATTTTTCATCCACATCTTCAAGTTATGAAAAAAAATTATTATGATATATCTCGTGATTTCTTTCTTATTCCTTAAAGTTCTTTTCATGTCCTTATTGAAGTATCTCAAGTTCACATGTAAAATGTTTCTCTTGTTTCCCTTACTGGGCCTTCTGCTCACCCTTTATTTTGATGTATGTCCCCATGTTATGAGATGCAGTAATGAACCTAGGATGAACATGAGGATAATCCTTTCATGTTTTTAAGAAGAATGTTTTATGTTTTATTTTTTTTATGTTCCTTGTTTCCAAGACACTAAACCTTAAAGATCCTCAATTTTGTGTAATGTCATGAAAGTTCATGTTATAAAAAGATGGGATGCTATAATCATTTTTTGGTCATTATGATGTCATAAAACACATTATATAATTTAATGGTATTTATGTTTTATCCAAAAATTTAATTGTCTTAGAAAATTATGAATTATCCATGTCATGACACATCCCTCGGGGCCTATGCCCTGATGATCCCAAGATCGCCTTCCATTGGCCTAGGTTTGGTTACTAGCCCCGGAATAAAATTTAATGACAATTGGAAGGCATTGCCTCAAAACCTGTACACACAAAATCATGGTACACAATGCAAAAGTAATACACAACAAAAGAGTGAGATGAAATCACAAATAGTAACCCCAACAACGTGTAATAGTAATTACTATGATTAAATGGGATGGAATATAATCCCAAATGAAATGATACAACTACGACTGAAAAACAAAAAATAGCTCCTATAATCGTCCACCAAGGATCCTACCTAAAGGAAAAGTATAGCTTCTATCCAATGCTCTCCACATTAGACAATCTCATCTATATATCTCTGGGTCCTGGCTCCATCATGTCTCAGCTAAAAGGCTCATTGTATGCACAAGGCACAATAAGGAGAAAGTGAATCCCGTGCATGGTTTAGTCAATAAATACCCAGTAGGGACCCCGAAAACCCCAAAGGTCTCCTTTAATTCCAAAATGTAATACCACAATGTATGATCTCCATCACATAGTACAAAGATATAGACACAACTCAATCCATGTATAAGTTAGGCACAAAATTATAGATGATTTTTCAAGAAGCAAGATCATCTTATTCTGTTGAGAGGCACTACTAATGACATTAAAGAGCCTTCCCCACATAGAATCGATAGGTACTAACCCCCAATGACCCCCACAGGATCTGACCTGCCTGGAGTCGATGGGTACAAACCCCCATAAGACCCACAAAGTATCTGAACCACCCAGAGTCGATAGGTACTAACCCACGGAAGTCCCACACAGGATCCGACCCACCCGGATTTGATAGGTAAAAACCCAGACAATACCCACACGTGATATAACCCACAGAAGATTGGTATGTGCTAACCCAAATAGGATTTATGAGTGCCGACCCACACTGGATCTGACCCATACCGGATCGATATGCGCTGACCCACAGACAATCGTTGTGCACTGACCTACATAGGATCTTACCTAGACAGGATCAGAAAATCTATGATACATGAATGGTCACTATAAGGCTGGTCCTCATTGGGTCACGTACTACAGATCCTCATTGGAATGCTCAGTACCAACCACTTCATGATCTATCTTTATCCCCTACCTCACTGCCAGCCACTGCATTCCCACTCTTAGTATGCTAGAATCTGGGAGAAACTCTCATCAATAAATCATTCATATTTCAAACATCACTATGTTCTATGAATAAGTAAACTGATGGTTTTCATGTGAAAAGACTTACAACGGAACAGACAACATGTCAACTGGACTCCCGGTCTGTAAGTTATTGGCATTTTAGTGTGGATGGCCCCATTGGATTCTGAGTTGATTCTACCTGACTATACTCTAACATCCTCCAAAACTCATGTGGAGTAACTCAAAAGGACCATCTCGATCAAAGGATCCCATCAACGTAGACGGTTCGTCAAACGGACGTCCGGTTCACAAGATACGATCAGTTGAGCGTATTTTGGCCTGAATGGGTCCGGGACCAGTCTGACCAGGTCGGACTGACCTAGCCCGACCCATCCTGGGCCGACATGACCCGGTTCGGTTTGACCCGACTCATCTCGAGTCCGACTTGTTTTACTAGGCAATTGACCGCCTCAGCCCAACGGCGGGGCGTGACCCATTGTTCTATGCTGGGGCCGCACCGGTGGATCCTTCGTGGGCCATTGGGTGTGCTTCAGTTATCCGTATTTCCTTTCAGACACTCCTACGGTCCTCCTAGGATTCCGATTTCATTGTGCGCTTCCAGGTTTTAAGGATTTTTCCAGATGAAAGAACATGTCTCTGATGAAGGCAATGAAAATCAAGCAGCGAAGGGTCTGGGCCTTGTTCATTTGGCTTGCGCCCTCCATGTTAGCTTTAAAAAAATTTGGAGTAATTTGTACATCATAATAAAATAATGGTTAACCATGTTCGAATCCCCTGCAACAACCTGCCACAAATTCCAGAATGGGGAATAGAATGTTGGAAATTTCATAAATCAATAAACAACACCTACCTTGAGAATTGTTGGAGTCATCTCAGTGGTGGGAGGATAATCCACATTATGATGAAGCCGCTAGCATTCGACGCTCAAAGTTTGTTGCCACCTGACCATCCCTCTCCATTGGTGGTAGGGGTCAAAACACTATTCCAGAGGATCCTCACTTGACGAATCCATGTCAAAAACACTACCACGAGCCTCATTTAAATAGAGGGGGAACAGGTGAGTAATGAACCAAGGATTTAATGATATGCATTAATTGACGTAATAAATGTTCCACATTAATTACAGGAGGGGTGGTTACACATCCAATTTGTAACAAGGATATTAATATCCCATATTAGTAGTCAGACAACCACTGTGGTCCCTGCCACCATCGCTCAAGAGGTGGTAGGATAAAAATAAAATAACCCTTTGGTTGTTTTATTAAATATTTAAAAGTCGCTAATGCTAAATTTTTCCCCCACCTACTATTTTCAATGTTAAGCCTCCCTTAAAAGAATCCTGATGTTTTAGATTCAACGGTGCCCTAGAATTTCAATTCTGAGAACCGGTTTAAAAGATTGAAAAATCTTCCCCCCCAGTTTATTGATCATACCCTTAAAAGAATACAAAAAATTATTAACAATCATCCTCAACCCATGCCAGTAATATTTAGGCTCTTCCTAAGGAAAACATGCCCGCTTGATCTCAACAGTACTATCAGATTTCGTATCTGAGTTATCATTTAAGAGTTATATAATTTAACAATAATATAATTGTTACTTAATTATTTTATTTACGAATAAAAACTAACTTCCACTATTGGCCCGAGCCGGCCAATGTTAGTATCTGCCTAAGGAAAGTGTACTCTCATGAGTTCAGTGGTGGTATCATATTTTTAATCTCATAAACCGTTCGTGAGTTAAAGGAATTTGAAAAATAAAATAATTTTATTTAATTATTTTTTTTACGGTTATTTAATTTTCAGGATTTCTCAGTAGAGGCCTGTGTCGACTAAACATCAGTCACTCCAAGGGTAAACCGGCCATCCAGAAATGAATGGGACCCTTATAATTATTCTCCATGAACCCATTCAAGAGTTATTCTACTTTTTCAGGAAAACTACTCACGTGCACTTTTGAAAGTTTATCTCTATTTCGACAGATCATTTTGGGCACTATAGGCCTCGGAATCACAGTCCTTAATATTTCACGGTCACGTAATAATCCCTAATAATTAAAATAAATACATGGAATTTTACAGGACATTATAATTCACTGATGGATAATTTCGACGTCCCGATTCCAAAAATAATATTAATTTTATCTATATAATTTTCTAAATAAGTGAATTTTTACTTGTAAAATAAAAACCGAAATTAATCAAAAATTCATGGGTTTTGACAAACACATATTTCAAACCATAATAAAAATCAAAATTGTATTCATAAAAATTATATGATCAATTATATTTATTAAATATTAATTTATTAATTATATTTTATTAAAATATTATTTATTTCAAAAATCCATTAATTCGTCAAAATAGATTTCCTAGATGAATATTTATAAAAAATAATATTTTTTCATTAAATCAATTTACTTTGTAACAATAATAAAATGAATGTATAATAATTATTCTATGACAAAAAATACACATAATCATAGTTCTATGGTGTTTTTACATAACCTCTTATAACACTTGCATAAGACCGAAAGGTATGGTGTGTGATAGTGAGAGACTCTTCACCTGAAAATTCATTTTTTATTGGATTATCGAAAGCCACTTTAAGGGTGAGTGAGAAACAGAAGGATAAGTAACCAATTAAATATTTCAAAATTCAAAACCTCTGGAAAACCTAACGACAACATTTCAAAATTCAAAATATATCAACAAAACCTGAGGATCTGCATCATCATCATTAGTAACATTGCTACTTGCCCGTCATCATAATCAATAGTAACGCTTTGTCATCACCATCCAACACCACATCATCATCGTCATCCTACTACTACACCAGAGACTACCAAAGATCGGGGACCACCGGTGCCCCCGTCATACTCAACATCCACACCATCTTCTTCACACATGTCATCACCATCAAAGCTAACATCACACATCGCAAAAGTAACGAATAACACCAAAGCCAGATTCCAATACGACTTTTCCACTGAATGAACATTAAAAAGATAAAACATCTTTATAAAATCACTACAAACCATTGCCGAAATCATTGAAGACAAATTACAAAATAGATCTGAAAAACCAGGAATCGTCTTCACCAGAGGACATCGGCACATCCCACGCATCGAGCCCCAAATGTTGTTGAACCGCACATCCCAATACATCATAGCAACCCCCACTCCAAATCTGACAGGGAGAGGTGCAGATAAAACCAAAGTCATAGTAGGGCTTTGAAATCTAGAGGGTTCGGAACACGAGCGGAGTCGAAGAGACAGAAGACCAGAAGTTATCCAAGAAAAAGAATGACCGACCCTAGTTGTACTTGAAAAGTCATCGTCCACCGAACCAAAAATGAAAAACTCTTTGAAACCTCCGCCCCATCACTGAATAGGAGTGGTGAAGAGGACTGTGAATCCAGATCATGACTATGGTGTCCCAGGGCATCCTAAACACACCACCTTCGACGCTGATGAAACTCTACCGAAGTGAGTGCCAAAGAAAATATACCTGAAAAGAAGAAAGAATGAACCACCAGATTAGAAGAAGAAAATAAGAACGAAGGAAGGCTGAAGAAGCGAGAGGAAAGGGGAAGATCTATCATGTCGAGAGGGCCGCGAAAACCCTAGGGGCAGAGCTGAGAGTGAGAGAGGCCATGCAAATGGGGCTCCATCTTCATGAGAGATTCTTGGGGTTTCTCAGATAACATCGCTCGAGTGGTAATTTCTAACAACATCCACTTCTCCAGTAAGAAGTGCTATTCAATCCTAACATGTTCAAGCTCATCTTTGGATCAATCAAGAGTGAAGACAATTGATTTCACCTCCTTTATGAGCTCCAAAAAATGATCTTCCTATGGAGAAATTCTACAGGAAGAGGCCATTACATCATTTTTCTGAGTAAATTGGATTTCTTAAAGCCCTGCCTTTATACATATCAATTAATCACTATCTAATGGCTATATTATCAATTATGACAATTCATAACGGTATTTTTAAAATCCAAAATCATAAAACCAAAGATGTGGATATTTTTTATATAACCATTCTACATAATAAAGCATTTAATTAGATCAATATAAATATTCAAGAATAATAGTTTGGTTTGTTACAATCTTCACCCCTTAATAAAATTTTCCCTTGAAATTTATTTTTCCCACACTAAAAATAATGTGAGTAACTCTACTTCAGCACTTCGTACGATTCACATTTTTCCTCTTAATACATGTGGTTTATCTACAACACCTTGACAACGGGCACTGTCTAATTTTTTAGAACATTTTACCAATGATCTATGATACTCACCAGCTTCTCTTCATAGGAGAGGTCATTATCAAATGGTACCACCACTATATTGAATACATGGGATGGTTCAGGTATGTACTTCTTCAAAAGAGATACATGGAATAAATCATGTACTTGAGATAGGCTCGGTGGGAGTGCTAGTTGATAGACCACTACACCAATGCAATCAAGGATCTCAAAATAAATTATGTACCTTGGACTAAGGATGTACTTCTTCCCAAATTTCATTACTCTCATCCATGGTGATATGTGGGGGAATACAATGTCTCTTACATAAATATCTTGGTCTCATCGACGATTACTAGCATATCTCTTTCTTCGACTATGAGTTGATTTAATGTGTTTCTGGATGGTATTAACATTCTATACCATTTCTTCTACTATTTATGTACCAATGAGTTTCATTTCCCAACATTATCCCAACATACTAGTGTTCTGCACCTCTTCCCATAAAGGTATTTAGAAGGAGCCAATTGGATTCCTGAGTTGAATCTTTTTTTTTGTAAGGGAAATAAAATTGAAGAAGATGTTGATACTATCTTCCTTTGAATTACATTGAGAATTCTCTCAATATTTACTCAAGTGTTTAGCTAGTTTGGACAGATTGGCCATCAATTTTAGGTTGATAAGTTTTACTGAAGTTCAATATAATATTCAAAGAATGTTGGAGACTCTTCCTGATCATAGACGTGAATCCTGGATCTTTATTGGATACAATAGATAGTTGTAATCCATGTAGGCTTACAAGTTCCCTGATATATATGCTTTCCAATTGATTTAATGAGAAATCCTCTTGAATTGAAATGATGTGTGCTATCTTTTCAAGACAATCTGCGACCATACAGATAGCACTGTTTCCTTTGGATGTCTTCAGAATGCCAATGATGAAGTCCATGGTGATGTTCTTCCATTTCCATGCTGGTATTGTTAATGGTTGAATCATACCCTCATAATTTTCCCTCTCATCCTTCACGTTTGGACATACCAGAAACATTAATGAATACTAAGTGATCTCTATCTTCATTTTATCCCACCAGTAATGATCTTAGAGTCCTCGAAACATCATCGTCTTTCCTAGATGAATTGAGAAATTTTGACTACGTGTATCATCGAAGAGTCTTTCGTCAAATCCGAATTTGATAAAAAACATAGTATTGACCCATATCTCACAATTACTTCTTCATTAACATTGAACAGCAGGTATTTCCATTTTTTGATAGTTTCCAATTTTGACAGAATTCCCACATCATCCTTTTGAACATCCTTTCACCTTTCCAAAAAAGATGGTTGAGAAATCATTTGTGAAATGATTGATGATGTTCCCATATTTATGATTCTCATTTCCATATTCATCATATCCAATATTATTGGATGTTTTTCAATTCTCATCAGTGGTAGAATTGATGTGTCATTTATACATAGATCAACTGCCACCTTGTTCACTTTCCCAGGGTGGTAATGGATTGAGAAATCATAGTCATTGATCAGCTCTAACAATCTTCATTGGTGCTTGTTCAACACTTTCTGTGTGAATATATCCTTAAGGATTGTGTGATTCTTATAAATTAAACACTTCTCTTAAAGAGGTAATTTCGTAAAATATTTAAAGTGATGATTTCTATAGCCAACTCTAGATCATGTGTTATGTAGTTTTTCTCATGATATTTCAATTTCATTAAACCATTTGCCATGAATTTTTCATTTTTCAGCAACACAAATCCTAGACCCCAGTTCAAAGCATCACTAAATACCACAAAACGTTCCCCACTTGTGGGTAGTGTGATCACAAGCGCAGTGATAAGCCTTAGTTTCAACTCCTTGAACCTCTCTTTTGATTCACCAATCAATGAAAACATGACTCCCTTATGAGTTAACTTGGTAATAGTGTTTGAATATCCTGATTAATTTTTAACAAGTCGGTGATAATATCCAAATAACCCCTGGAATCTATGGATATTTGTTACGGATGTAGGACTCGACCATCCCTCAATTGTAGCTGTCTTAGAGGGATCCACCGATATCCCATTTCATGTGATGATATGACCCTTGAATGAGACCTCCTTTAACCTGAACTCACATTTGTTATACTTTTCATAGATCTTCTCTGATCGCAAGGTATTTAGTAAATTTCTTAGACTTTCTTCATGCTCTTCCTTGGTTTTAGAGTATATCAGAATATTGTCTGTAAATAATACCACTAATTTTTCACGGTAATCTCCAAACACTCTATTAATCATGTCTATGAATACTTTTAGAGCATTAGTGAGTCTGAAAGGTATTGTTATGAATTCATAGTTCTCGTATCTTGTACTAAAAGTTGTAGTTGGGATATCTTCCTTCTTCAAACTTGACAATATCCCAACCTATCCTCATTCATGAAGTATAGTGCTCCACGTAGCTGATCAAACTATTCATCAATTCTTGGAAGAGGATACATGTTTTTTATTGTGATTAATTTGAGATCAGGATAATCAATGCAATGGAGCATTGACCCATACGTCTTCTTGATTAAGTGGACTGGTTCAACCCATGGTGAAGCACATGGGAACATATAACCTTTATCGAGATTTTCGTGTAGTTGTTTCTTCAACTCTTTATGCTCTACAATAGCCATTCTATATGGAGTCTGGTTAATGGGAATTCCATAGGGATAAGATAAATTAATAATTCAACATCTCCTCCTGGAGGAAGACCATAAAATTCTTTAAGAAACACATCAAAGAATTCCCTCACAATTGGCATGTCTACAAGGATGGTTTCTCCCATAGACTCAATCATCTGAGCAAGATACACATCCTCATAGGGCAGTAATATCCACATTTGCGATGATGGTTCAAAAAAAGATTCATCCTCCTACATTCACATGTACAGATCAGGGGAGTATTCTCCATATGGAGAGTGATTTACCTCTCACAGAAATTTATGTTGCCTCTATATAAAGTAATCCAATCTGTGCCATGAATTGATTAAAATTTTCCAAATGGATTACCACATAGTTTTCTGGGATGTTCAATCCACAAATTTTGACATTGGAGAAGTTATGTTAATGGGATGCAATGATTTCCCCATTTTCCGCTCTCACTGACATCTTTACATCAATGATTTGTGGTGGTGTTGGGATTCTACTACTATACTATCGGGATTTAAAAAAATGCACAGAACCAGAATAAAAAAGTATGTTCTCTATTCTTGAATGAATAAATAGCGTTCCAATCACCAATTGTTTATTAGGGTTCAATTCAGTGGTAAAGTGTCTAGGTTTTTTGTAGTTAAAGCAATGAAAAACACATTGAGGGTCGAACAGAGGGGTCTCTTCCTCGGTCGTAGCCCCAGGTTTTTCTTATAGGTAGTTAATGGCCAAGTTACCTTCTCTTTAACACAAAAATAAATTCCTTTTCCCATTTAGGAAATTTTTAGGGTGATTCTTTCCGCGCCTTTAGCATGTGCGGTCCTTTATTTTCATAGCACTAATGGATTTTTTCCATCAGACCACTAGAATTAAAGTCCACCTTTTGCTTCTCATCGTCATATTACCCATGAGATTTGTGAATCTTCATTTTTACTTTAACTGAACATCACACAATTTACTATTATATTTTAGTGTCACAGATCAACCAGGATTTCAGTATGATAGGTTTTATCCCACCAAAGAAGTGGTCAACTATGCATTCAGGGGTAATGACAATGCTAGAGATGTATCGTTCCATCCTTGTGAAGTTTTCATTGTATGCTCTGATGGATTTGTATCTTTTCTACTTGAGGGAAAGGAATTCTTTTTCCATCTTAAGTCATAGGGTACAAGGAAAATATTTTTCAAAAAATATTTCCCTGAAATCAGTCCATTCCAATGATTCAATCTACTCTTTAGTCCTCATATTTTTTTATCAATGTCCCCAATTTATCTACTTCTCCCTTCATATAATAAGCATCTAGATGTACCTTCTTTTGTTTAGAACATTGACGGATGGATAATATATTTTCAATGGAGTTGATACATTGTTCGATAATTGAGGGATCAGATGATCCACTAAAAGTTGGAGGCCTTTGTCTGATGATGATCTCAATTGCAACTTGTTCATTCATAAGGGGGTTGAACATTCCTATTGACACATGTTTCTATTCAATATTAGATGTAACTAAGACAGTATCGTGACAAAGTATGTGATTCCCTCTCCAATTTTATTGGGCATCTCATTAGAACATTCATCAGATTTGTCTTCATATCATTTGTTAGATCAAATCCTTCTATTATCGTCCATTGTCTACCATAAAAGTAATGTTAGGGGTAAAATAGAAATGTCAATACAATGAAAAAAATGGAGGACTTATAAATTACTTTTATTTCAATAACTTATGAATTTATAGGCTTCAATCTACATTATCCATGATCTACTTCAAAACATATATTCTTAGGGAGAATTTTTCATTACCTTAGTAATTGTTCATACTATACTTATGAATTAACCAAATAATATCACCGAGGAGTGTCATAACCAAGAGTGCATCAAGGCCCGTTTTCATACACTCGTTCCCATTTGAGTTTAGCTCAAAGCAGTGTTTTCAGGTTTTAACCCTAGATACATCTGTGCCAGAAATGCCTCTACCTGGTCCTATCCAGACAGAGATGTATTTTCTTGATAAACCAAATACATAATACTCACCAAAATTTAGGGATGTTTTTATTATACATAGTCTTATCCTAAAGTCTTTCACTAGTGTTTTCTAATCCTATTCTCAAAAATAACAAAACTTATGCTTTGATAGAAATAATAAAAACTTTAATCTCTATTACACACTTAGACGTGATTTATTACAGAAACTCGTACTTAATAAAATCCTAAGGATCGATAGGTCTAGTGTATTGGTAAATTAGAAACATTACATAACAACAAAGAACATAAAAAATACAACGTGTTTATTGGAAACATCCTTTACATTGCCACATCATTCCCTCGTACCTATAATTCTATGGTATAACCTAAGAACATACATGTGAAAAGCATTATATATATAGAACAATAAGGGAGTAAAAAAGGAAAAACATGAGGAGTATTGTACATGTTAGGAAATAAGCATATCAATGGTGAAAAATAGAAACATGAACATAAAAGAATGATATAGCATGATTATCATAACAAGGAAATGTGGCAAAAGAATTTAACATGATTTTAGATGAACGAAGACTCATTTCACATGGAGAAGGAGTAAACCCTCATTGAACTTGATGTATCCTAATACTAGTATTTACCCAATAAATTGGAGTGCTATCAAGTCACACCCTTATTAATCATTTCATTTCATATATATGTGTGCTAAAAGGATCATATAACAAGGATTCATTAAATATCATCATTTATTCCACAATAAAAAAATTTAAATTTAAACATGAAACTATATAATTAATAATTAAATTTTAATAAAAGTTAATACCCTTGATATAGAAACGTTCATGGTATTCACTACACTATGTCATTGGCATGGAAAATTGTGGGGCAATTTTGGCAGCATAACAACGTGAAATATGAATTCATGAAAATGGTTGATGAGAGAGAAAGTGGTTCCTTATCATATGAACATGAAATAAACAGTTAGGGGGTCATAGAGATACATGTAAAAACATATGTAATGTAATTTGTATTCATAATACCAAAGAATATCTTGAATATAAATGAGGATAGAGAAATACCTTCTGGAATTTCAACATGGTATAAGGTGTACATAAAAAGAATTACTGATATAGAAATGATTCTCTCGTCATTCAAACATACGTATGGAAGTATTGGGAAGGCCCTAAATCAAACATTAACATTATTAATTGAAAATAAAAGGGCATAACAACATAATTAAATCTAGACCAAAATGAGAGAGGAAGAAATACCTTATATGGAATTGTGATCCCAAAGGCTTGGAAGGGGCTTGAGAGAGGATTCTTGGGAGTTGGGGGATCCATTGGAGGATTATAGATAGATGAGGAAAGAGTTAATTCATGATATAACGGCATTTAGTGAAGGGAAGGGGGATCTTGGGTGAGTTTATATAGGAAAAGGCATGGAATTGATTATTATGTAGGTTTTGGACAACACACATTAAACTAATCAAAACCACAAACCAGCCCATGGTTCTCACCCATGTCTTTTTCCAAATGGGAGGGGAATATATTATTTTATTATTAAAATGGATTAAAATATTAAAATATTATGCTTAATTTTGTGTAGGTGTGGCACACACTCGAGGAAAATATTTTAAAAGGATAATATATTTTATAAGCCTTAGAGGGCCCACTAAATCTTTGAAAAATAAATCAAACAAACCTAAAATCACATTATTTTAATGGTAAAAAATATATTGTCTAAAAAACCGTTTATAGAATATTATTACATCACTATTAGGTCATTATGATGTCATAAAACACATAATATAATGAAACGATATTTAATTTTTACTAAAAAATTTGACTATCTTAGAAAATTATGAAAAATTACCTGTAGGATAATTTCAACATCCCGATTACAAAAATAATATTAGTTTTAACTAAATAATTTTCTATGTATGTGAATTTTTACATTTTAAATAAAAACCGACATCTGTACAAAATTAAAGGGTTTGGATAAAAACATCTTTCAAACAATAATAAAAATAAAAATTGTATTCTTAAAAATTATACATTCATTTATATTTAATAAAAAATAATTTAGTAATAATATTTTATAAAAATATTATTTAATTCAAAAATCAATTAATTCATCAAAATATATTTCTTAATTGAGTATTAACTAAGAGTAATATTTTTGTTCTGAAAATTATATACAAAGTAACAATAATAAATTGAATGTATATTTTTTATTTTATAAAACAAATAAACCACATAAGCATTGATATATAGTCTTATTACATAACCCCTTATAACACCCACATAAGACCAAAGGGTAAGGTGTGTGATGGTGACCGACTCTTGGGGAGGCTCAAATAACATCTCCCTAGTGGCAATCTCTATAAACTTCCACTTCTCCCTTAGGCAGTTCCGTTCAAGCTAAATGTATTGAAGCCTGGCTTGGGCTTGGTCAAGAGAAAAGACCAATCACACTACCTCATTTTCGAGCTCTGACAAACTAGATTCATATGGAGAAATTCTACTGGTTGAGACCGTCACTTCTTTTTTCTAAGTAAATCGGATTTTTCAAAGCCCAATATTTATACTAATCAATTGATAACTATCCATCAGCTATATTAGGAATGGTAATAATTATTAATGTTATTGTGAAATCCAAAATCATAAAACCATAGAAGTGCTTATGTTTTATGTAACCATTTTTCATAATAAGACATTAAATTATATCATTAGGTATTTTAATTAATAAAAGTTTGGGTCATTATAGATTTATCACCAAGAAGTGGAATTATCCATTCACGATGAGATGAATAATGAGAAATACCTACATTATTGTGGATATGATGGAGTCCTCCAATAATGAATTATAGAAAGGGAGATGCCTACCAGTATGAAGCATTTCCATGAGGAATTCTTCGATGATCACTAGATTGGGTCAAGACTCTCTTACCAAATTATGAAACATGGTTACTATTTAAAGAGAATCATGTAGGACTATGTATAATTCACCAAGAATTTTCATGCATGAAAAATAATTTCAAAGTTTATCTATCTCCCCATATAATTTCTACACATAGCTAAATATTTTTGGTTATTTTCCACATGTGGAATGAAAATTATAGGACCATATGCCCCAACTACAGCTAATAAGTTTAATTAAATCCATAATTTTATCAACTTATTTTCCAAATGGGTTGATTCCATACCCCTCTAGGAACATGGAAAGTTTAATATAATTAACATCAAGAATTCCAACTTTATTACATGATTTGGTGTCCCTAACATGAAATTAATAGACAATATATCCAATAATTATTCATTATATTAAATGAGTTTTTATCTAGATTATGATGTCTACTCTATACATTCATCTATCTATCGCTTAAAGAAAAATGGATAGATAGAGGCCTTCAATAAAACACTATCAAATACATTCAAGAAAATTGTCGCCAAAGATAAGAATTCATGTCATGAATAACTAATTCATGATTTATAGTCTTATAATACCACAAATTGAACTATTATGAAAGAGATTTCATATTCATTGTTCTATAGGATTTAAGTATTTTTACCCATCAAAGTCCAATTTTCATCACACTAAATTGATATCTTCTAAAAACTCAAACATGATGAACAATCATAGAATACACTAGATGTGTTTGAATGACTAAATGATAAAAATTTTCATACACTACCCAACCTAAAAGTCCATCTGAATAATGTTTCATGGGACTTTGAAAAAAAATGTTATCCTCTACCCATTTCCCAATGTAGAATTAGTACTGATCTTTAAAACACCAATGATACCAAGGAAAATACCTATAAATATGGAAACCATGTGGGAATGTTCATACACCATACATAATGTATAATCCAATGGGTATTAATAATTGGACAATATGGATGGGGATTTTATCACACCCCATCCGATAAGAGGTTTCTTAAGAGATAAATCATGTAACTTCCATCATCATACTATGTTCTGGTAGTATGATTTTGGATAGCATAGTATCAACACATCCTTACAACATGACGATAAATGTCATCGATGGATTCCCTATTTCTTAGGATAAGATACTATTTCTTTGAATATTCACTTTACATGAGTAGGATCTATATAGAAGAAAAAAAATTAAATATCATCATCCCAATATAGGAGTCAGATATGCATAAGGGGCCATGTATAAAAACTATTTGTGGATTCATTCTTATCACTATAGGATACCAAGTGATTACTTATATTAAAAAATGGGCCTATCCATGATATATACAAATTCACCCTCCATGCATATAAACCATACTTTTTCAAGGAAATTCATGAAATGTGTGTGTCTTTAACCCTGTTCCAACAAGATACATAGTGATAGCTGAGTATCTAATCATGGGTCAAGATAAAATTAAAACAAAATCAAATAACATATCACAACCTATCGTTCAATTATAGGATATTAATTTTCAAGATAATAACATTTTGTGGTCTGATTCCTATTACCAAAGGGTTCATTGTGACACCTATGTCACTAATTCTAGGCCCATATGCAATGTGAACCAAAAAATCCCCTTCTATTTTGTATGTGTCAGACCTGCATAAGGGATTTTATAGTAATAACATTGGGTGGATTGATCCCTATTACCATAGGATATGAAGTTACACACAAATCCCTAATCCCATATATACCTATAATATAAAAGGAAAATGTCCCCTACTTTAATATGGGGCATACCTAGGTAAGTAAATTCAAATATAAGAAATTTGTTTGTTTTGATTATTATAGCCACAGGATATGTATTAATGCTTAAATCTCAAATAAAATTCCTGAAATCCATATATAGAAAATTGATAGAGAAACCACCCCCCCCCCTTAATAAATAAATGTGAGATGTGTGAAGGGATCATTATTTAAAAAAATTATGTGTTGCTTGATTCCTAGATTAATTGTATATTTATTGAAGCTTATATCTTCTATTACAAGCACGTCCATTAGTTGTAATTTATCTAATCCATGAAACTACATGATATTCAGATCTATGTAGAGGATATATACTACATTTAAATGTAAATATAAGCACATATTTTATATCATGCACTAACAGATGGATCAATTGATTGACCATTTTTCTCTTGCTCCTCACAACAAGAATGACTCGTGTTAGCTTGGAGAACCTAAAAAGCTGACATGAATAGTTTGATAAAGATGGATTCAATTAAAATATAGGGAACCATTTCTTATTTTTAAGATGTTAAACTACATTGAAATTTCTTTGTTTCATGATGTTAAACTGCATGACATGGGGTCTTCGTACAGAACATATCATCTCCTCAGATAATCATGTACTAAAGATGTGAATGTATTATCCCTAGACCATAAATAAGGTTTCAACACATTTTGGAGTGTCTTTAGGTTTCTAAGACCTTTATGGAATATTATGGTCTCTATGAACTAACATTATATCTTCAATATTTGAGCTGATACCAATTGGTTACTCTAGTTGAAATATATCTCCTTGATCACTATAGACTATGATATATTGTTCTCTTGGTCCCCCTATATTAAACATATAATAGGAACTACTTAATATATTGGAATCCTTTTAGGATTAATTGATGAATAATGTAACACAATAGAGATTGTTCTTAGTAGATCATTTTTCCCTAGAGGAAAGGTCCACATTAAATACTAGAGCTATTTCCCTAACTGCATGGGATACCTGATTCCACGATTGCTAATGGTTTTAATATACCCACTAATCAACATCTCCCATTTTCTCAGTTTTTCTTGGGTTATGGTTTACACTTCCAATATCCCAACTATTCAAATGAATTCAGATACCCTTGATGTTACTCAACTACTCATCATACCCATTTTTAAAACAAGTTTTTCAAATAAAACTCATATACCAATTCATTTTAGGGTATGTATTCCCTATAAAGGCCTAACATCCTTAAGTGTCAATGTACCATAGGACACATATGTTTATTTTATACAAGAAGAATGGTTTTTTCAATATTTAATTTAAAATACACTTGAACTCATATTCGCTTGTCATTTCATGGAAATTGGGCCCACACCGTCCTGGGTCTCCCTTACTGCATATTAGTAATAGGGATTGACAAATCATGAAGGAAACCCACTAGGATTCACTGGGTAATAATAATAGTCCTAATAGATTGTGACTAATGGTAGTTTTGGTTCCTAAAAATACCCTACTAGGATCCACTAATGGATAACACAATTCTTATGATCTTGTGGGTAGGTGATATTTTTGTCCCATTGGAAAAGTCCCCCTTAACATCATTTTCTATTTCTTTAATGATGATATGTTAAACAATCATCCTTGATATACACATTTCATGAAATGATATATTTTACCTATTTTCCCATGTCCATGGTGGATTAATAATAACTCGGTATTTTAGTTATTTATACTAATTCCAAGTAAGAAGTTATTAAAATAAAAAACATCTATGTTTCCATACCTCATGATGATAATCTAAATGTGGCATTCCCGTTTATATCAAGATCGAATACTTAACCAATAGAAAAATATCCTCCATTACATAGATATAAATATAAAATAAGATTCCCCAATATCTATGTGATAATTAAACTCACATAAGGGATCATATACACGAACTATGCATGGATTGAATCATGTTTCCATATGATATGCAGTGACACTCCGATATCTAATATTGGTCCCATCCACAATGTAAAAGGAAAAAACCATATATATAATTTACTCTTACATCATATGGGGTAGACCTATTCATGGTTTCTTCCTTATAAGAACAACATATTGTCATATTACAATTATCATTAGATATTTACTGATGCAAGAATGTCCCTTTTCAGGATTAGCTACAGTTTCTCATTACTCCCAACTATGATAATAAATGAGATCTATTTTTTGGGATTTCTACACGTATAAAAATAAGAATACCCCCACAAATTTCTTATCATTCACTCCCACATAGTTGAATTAGTAACCCCATTGTATATGGTTTCCTAGGATGAGTGTGACTAATGTAAATGTAGGGAGCCTGGAAATATTCTCTAAACAATGTGGTCAAGGTTCATTCCATTCAAATATTGGGAACCACATACTAGTTTCATGATGTTAAACTTCATGATCAAATCCCAGTCACATGATGTTAAACTGCACACCAAGAGGTCTCCATGAAAAAAAAATAATCCTCCAAATGACTGTGTACCCAAGAACCAGAAGTTTTACACGTTCACCATACATGTTTTTGTAGCCATTAGGGTACTCAAAACCATACATAATATTATGATCTCTACAAAAAATTACCAAATTAAATATCTAAGTAGATACAAACCAATTACAAGGATTTATATCCATCTCTTAGAACACCATGGACCACGAACTCTCACACTCTTAGTTTCCCCTTATAATAAACTTATAATAGCAACTAGTTAATCCAAAGGGAACCTACTAGGACTCCGTGCTGAATAATTCATCACCTCGATGATTTCCCATAGTGGGTTTTTTGGTACTAGAGGAAACCCCCCCCCCCCCCCCCTCCATTAAATTTAGGAGCTACTATATTGATTATGTGGGATATGATATTCTTCCATTAATAATGGTTGACTTGTACCCACCGTTATTCATCTCCCATTACCTAAGATATTCTTGAAATCTTTTTTACACATCCCAAAACCCAAATATTAAAGAAGATTCAAATACCCTCTATGCTACTCATATATGTATCCAAACCATTTTTAAAGTATTATTACAACATTATATTCATGTACCCTTTCATTTTTGTGTATGCACGTCCCATGAAAAAAATATCATGAGGTAGCATGTCTTTTGGATAATCATATTGAGGCAAAGATGCGTGACCATAAAGCATCACCCCTCAAATGTCCCACTCACACGATGATAAACTACGATACAAATGGCACATCTTCCGAAGACCTAAAACAATATAGAGTATTCATCCAATCCATCCTATTAATAAATTTGTGTTATAGATGAATTCTATATCTCCATACTAGGATGGGATAGGGAAACTATATTTCCCTATGTTTGAACTCTATCTATATGAAGGATACTTTATCTAGTTAGGATTTCTAGGATCACTAATGGAATATAATAACCACCCCTCCATACATATAAATTATATCTATATGGGAGGTCTAATTTAAGAGAACAATGTGTGGACTTATTCATATGAACACATGATATAAAGTGATGCCTATGTCTCAAAACCCATGTTCATCCATCATATTCAAAAAAATAATGTCACATTCGTAGTGTAGGATCATGCTCTATGAAAAAATATTTTTATATAATGTCTATGTTTTTCTTGATTCCTTGTATCATAGTATACATAGTGGATCCTGTATATCAAGTCCTAGAACTAAACAAAAAAATAAAAAATGTTTGTCATTTACCCTTTCAAATATGATCCAAATATATAAAAATGTATTGCCTTGAATGAGATGACTGTGGAATAATTATTTCCCCTAAAAAATACATAGATGAAACCAAGTAAAACCAGTAATTAAAATTAAAATTAAACACTTCATTCACCCAATAAATGAATAGTGTCTGTAAGGATTCTTTTCATAATTTCACATCGTTTTCCACATCCTTATCATATGATTCAAAACTATAAGGGATAAATCCAAATCACATGACATTAAACAACATGAAAATTATTTCATAGATTCATAAAATAAAAAATAATCAAAATCGTTTCCCCAATGCATGATGTTAAACCCTAAAAATCATATTATATCTTCACTTCATCTCAAATGACTACAAGATCCATACCGTTTCAAATGAATGATTGGGGGGATTCCATCATCATCTACGTTCCCCAATCCATAAATCACACTTCATGTCTTGAGATCAGTGGGCAGTGTAAAACATTCCATGACCCTTTAGGAGGAAAAAATATACATTTTTTTATAATATATGATTCTAATATACATAAGGACCATATAACCATCATTTAGAGGTATAGTTTCCTTATTGGGAAAGACTTTTGATCCTTGTTAGCCCTACTAACATTATAGTGGAACTCGTCACTATAGTTTGATTTGTGATCATCCTCAACATGATTTCCTCGTACCATTACTGATGTCCCAATAATCTTGAGTGATGTTTTATAAAATTATTATATATTTATATAAATGGAGTTATAGATATCATGATTGTGGGGATCTTAATTAGGTTGTTTTTAACAATACAATATTATTAGGTCTAATTTATAAGGCCCTAAATTTTTAGTGAATGATACAGATAAGTTATTAGGCTGAAAAGTCACATTGGATTTTTAGAATAATCCAATTATTCACTCACTAAACACTTTAACACTAGTTTTCAGTGAAAATATTGAACATAAATAAAAAAGAAACAAATCTCTTGGGGCCCATATTTTGGCCCTAATAAAAGCCAATTTTTGATCAATAGACCTCTTCATCCAAAAAAATGGTGATACATGAATTATCACATCCCTCACCATGATAATGTCTTTAGTATGTTGCTTCAAAAAAATTTGGGTTAAAATTTTAAACCCTCTTCGGAATTATGTCTTCCATAATCCACCTTCATGACATTGAATTTTGAGATGACACCAATCAATTCCTTAAGTTGATAAAATTCTCCATAGAGCCCATAACCATGGGTAATTTCTCATGGTGCTCCCCTGTATTATTTTCATAATAAGAAATGACTGCTCGGATGTAACCCCACTTGGATTAACAAGTCAATAAAAAAAACTTCATTGATTTCACATTGGGGTTGTTTTGTCATAGTGGATAGATCCCACTTTAATCCATGAGGTATTTACCTTACTATATATTATAATGGTTGACACCATTAATAATGATCTTCCTACACCCATTAGCATTTGTTTTTAGTCGACTCACACATTCTTAGATAATGACTTTCAATTCCTCTTATATGATTATTCATATGGCTAGGACATTGTTGACGTTATGTTACTGTGTATTTTAACAATTCTCAATGTAAGAGTGTGATACTCCACTATTTATTGTATTAGAAGCCACCATGACATGACCCATAACCACATTATATAGGGCCTAATGTAACAGCCTGAGATTTTATGAAAAATAGTCTTTTTAATTTCATTAATGTCTTGTGTTGTATGCTACACCAAAAGGAGCTTTCACAACACGCATCCTTGGCTTTCCTTGCATTACACGCAATCACGACCTTCCTCGATATCGTGTGTAGTACGCAATACCGAGTTACACTAAATAATGATATGCTATTAAAATATTAATAAAAATAGCCATTATCAATAGTAATAACAACCATTTAAAATTTTAGAAATTTTAGCACTCAAAATGGACTTCATTTTTGGATTCGGAGTATCGAATTTTGCCTAAGGTGAAATTTTGGTACTTTTCAGATAACTTTCATATTCTGATGAATAGTAAAAATTACTTAATTATAATTAAAAACAACTTTTTTAATCAAAATAATTAATAGTGATAAATTATTAATTTGAGTTGTTTTAAAGTATATTTAGAATATATTTTTACAATTTAATACAATGTTGGTCATTGGATGTAATTTCACATTTAAACAAGTCATAAACAAGTGTCAATCTTTTGATAGTTATTATCTCTTAAGAACACGCTATTTGTTTTGAGGACGGGAATTAATTTTTAAATTAATTAATGCAACTGATATGTTTTTAATTTGATAAAATAGTCATCATTTTTGAATTCATAATATCAAATATAGCTTAGAACTAATTTTTGGTATTTTTCTGGAAACTTTCATTTTTTGATGAATAGTGAAACCACTAAGTGGTAGTTAAAAAACTGAATTTTTCATAAAACTTAATTTTACCGCTTCTGTGAGTGGAATTTTGAAAATCCGAGAGACATGGTTAATATCAAGGAATAAAATGTGGTTCAATGAGATGAAAATAATTTTTGGTGAATAGTAACTTTTTTCTTTTTTTACCACGGTTAAAAGTAAATAGGGTAATTAAGGGTAAACATGATATTATTATTACCCTAACACATGTCCTAATTCTATTGGAAAAGTGTAATTCGACCAAAAACAACCTTAGGAATAAAATATGACCATTTAGGAAGACTTGGAATAGATTAGCACATTTATTATTAATTTATTTAAAGAAGGGTTAAAATAGTTAAAATAAACGTTTAATAACTAAATCATTTTTAATATGGGGTTATACATAAGATAAATTCGATTATAAATATTAATTAGAAAGATAAAAAGATATACTACATAATGGTAGTTTATTTGTAATTTTTAGACATTTAATTGTTTTATTTATTTATGACACAACGATGATGCAGTAATTATTTTACTAATGAAATATTGACATAATTGATGTTATAAATACCCAAATAAATATAATTTGAGCCTTCTTATGAATTACACTAATTTTATAGGTTAATATGACATGTTATTATTGATTTAATTAACTTTTTTCGAACTAATAAATCTCTTATAATTTTTACAAAAATGAATTACTAAATAGTGTCAAAATCGATATAAAATAGTTTTTAAAACAAATATTATATTATTAAAGTTATTTTATTCCTAATAATCTATGGTTCTGCCAAATGACATATATAAGGTTATATATATTAATAATAAACAACTTGGGGTTCTTTTGGCTTGATATAGTAAGTTCATTAACCTTATAATGTAAGAAAACAAGAAGACACGGTAAAAGTAAAATTATATAACTTAAAGTTAAATATAAATGATAAGGTTAAAATAGGAACCTAAACTTGTCTAAATTATATTTGATGAGAGGATTTCGACTCATCCCCACCTTATCTTCGAAATAAATTAATTAGGAGCTATTTAAAACCGAATTTTTCTTTATAATAAAATAATATTTTTAGTTATTCCAAAGGTGCCCCTCTCCTCCCTTATAAAAGGGCACCCCCTTCCTCTCTTCCTCACAACACTTTGAGCCTTCAAGATCGGAATAACTCTTCCAAATTCTCTTCTCCACTTCCCTAGAAACATCTTAGAGGTTCTGGTCTTCCTCAAAGTCCAATTTTAGTGCCCTAAGTGGAGGTCTCAAAGAGGAGCTTCAAAGAAGAGGTAATTTCTGTTACCGATTCTTTCATCTTTATTTCTTCTTCTGATTCTTCTTATTTAGTTGTTTAATTATGAAGTAATAACATCAGTATAACTAATATACTTATATGTTATTATAAGTATGAAAAAACCCTATTTCACCATCTATCCATCCAACGGAAAACGAAATCACCGCGCATGCGTACGTACGGAATACCGTCTCCACACCGTGGTGTAATCTATTTTCCACCACCACCTTACTTGGATGGGTATAATGGTGTAAATAATGACTATAAATGATTATTGTAAAGTGATATTGATTCTGAAATATTATACATACACTTCAATACAATTCCACGATCATGGGAATGATATCATCGCTCGTGCGTACGTACGGACTACCATCTCCACGAAGCGATGAGATTCTTTCTCCATGTTAACCATTAAAGAATGATAATAAAGTAGATATAAGTAATAATAATGAAATATATGACATTATAAAGCTACTGGATTTATGAATATATAAATTTATGTCATCTACTTAATTCCATTCAATTCAATAAGGAAACGAAAATAGCGTTCATGCATACGTACGGCCTACCGTCTCCATGAACGGTGTATTTCTTTCCATTTATCGATCTATTATATATATATATATATTCTTAATATATATTATATATAAATCATGTTATTAATTATGGATTTAAGTAAATATGATCTAAGTAATCATATGAATAATTACATTTTAAAACACAAACGACAAATGAAACGATTTTACCCAAAATGTTACTTTTACATTAATTTACAAAAGAATGGGTAATATAAAGTCATAAGTGAACCATATATGATATCATAACAATGAATATGATTTTGTAATAAGTCAATAAAATTATTTAAATCATTATACAGGAGGTTCGGATACGTACGAAGCATATCGGACCTAAGGTAAGGGATAAATTTTCAATCTCATTTTTATCCGACTTTGTTTATACGTAAGTATTTATTGGGGTTACGTTTAACATCCACGACCATGTTTTATAAAAATGTTTTCATAAAAGGGTTTACCATTCTTCCATGAATGTTTAATGTCGTTTTTACCCTTTATTGACTTTTTACCACATTGTATGAATGGAATATTTCCTTTAGATACCATATAAGGTACTTTTTGACTTTTTCGACAAAAGTACGAGGATAATGTTATTTTTAACATATACGGCATGAACGGATTTTTACAGTTTCATAACGCCTCATTTTCAAGAAGATACCTATACAAGATTGCATGATTATTTTCAACAATACCCATATCTTTTAAAATTGCATGTAATTTTGTGAAAAGAAACTGATTTTAAAGAAGAAAAGATATTTTCCTCAAGAATTCATTTCAAGTGTTCTGTCAAAACTATTTTCCATCTAAGATGACATTATTTCATATGTGTATGTCTCATGTAAAATGTCTCCATGATTTAAATGGTTTCAATTTTTTTATGATGAAATGATATAAATTGTTTATGGATTATGTTATGATGGCATGATGTTTAAGAATCCCATTTTATTACATGGGTTATGCTATGATGTATGATTTATGATTTTGTGGCACACAAAAGAATGATTTCATTATGAGATGGGTGTGACCTATATATCCCTCCAATGCATTGGGTAATGATTTATATCTCATGAGATAGACATGGCTGGAATGGTAGGTTATACCGGTTCAGTGAAACAGGACTGAAATGAGGAGTGAGGTCGATTTAGAATGGGACTTTGTCCACTAAGATGGTCTTGGAAGCAATGCCTTGGCTACTATGAAAATCATGAAATTTGCTGAATGGTTGCAACAATTACAATTTTTACATCCATGCTATTTTATCATGATTAATGCTCTTTTATGAACTATGCTTTATGTACTTCCATGATTTATGCCTTTAATCATGATTTTGATGTTTAGATTTTATGTTCATGTTTTTGCATTCAAATGATTATGGATTGTTTTATGTTCACTATGTTTACCCTCAATGGGCATTTGAGCTCACCCCATTTATGTTTTATTTTCCCCAGGATGTAAAGAAAGGTTTTTGGTAAGAAAAATAAAAAGGGAAGATCTTTATTGGGAGATGATGAAGATCTTTCACCACGATTAGAATATTTTATTCCGAGTTTCCAAAGACACTAAACTATTACAGTCCTTGTGTGTGGGTTTTTGTTATGTACTAAGTATTCCGTAAAAGTAATGTAAATTCCATGTACGTCAAGCTTCGAGTCTCTACAGTTGGTATCAGTGGAAAAGTTTAGTCAACCTTTGGAAACTAGGATGCGAAAACGTTAGTGAGATCCCTAGATATATTTCTAAGGTATGTCTAGGGATGTCCCTAAGGATAAGTATATGTATAGGATATAGTCCTAGAACTATGGTAAAGATATTAGATTAAACCAAAGATGTTAGATATTGAAGTTACTCCCCCTTTATTATGATTTTATCCTCTCACACTATTATTTTTGGGTTTTAGAAAATGGCTGGAAACAAGATGATTCATGATAATGGAGGATATGATGGACAATGGAATGATATTCTTCATGAGAAACCAAATGAAATGGGATTTGGAAGTCCAAACATCACTATTATGCAGAATCGGAAATCTCATAATATGATCAATAAAGTAAAATTTGGTAAATTTTCGGACTCGGCTAATAAGAGAAAGGTGGAGTTTCATGATGATCATAGAGGAAAGAACGTTCAATTTCCCCAATGTAAATCATGTGGGAAGAGGCATCAAGGAGAATGTTTCAAAGGAACTGGAAGATGCTTTGGGTGTGGAAAATAAGGACACAAAGCCAGTAAGTGCAAAGGAAAAGGTTCAGTTACCACCAGAGATGAGGATAATGGTATTGCTACGACATCAACAATGGTTAAATGTTTTAAATGTAGAATGTACGGGCATTATGCAATCCAATGCCCTTAGGGAAAGTCTCATGAAGAGAATCAGTACGGTCGTATGGGTAGTATTTATGTGGATGATGATGAAGAGACTACAAATGATATGTGAGATGAAAGAATTGTTGAAGCTCGGTCAATGGTTTAAGAATGTAGTGGAATGATTACATGTTTATCATGTGTAATGTTGTATAAGTAATCTCATGGTAATCTAAGGATTGTTACACTGTTGTCTTTCCTTGAGTTTTGAAAGTGTATGATTAATGTTACCAGTATCCATGAAAGGTTATTCAGATATTTTTGGAATGTATATGATATGTGCATAATGAAGGGATAAGAAAAAAATTGAAATGTTTGACAGTATTCATGAGCTCATGATTGATATAAGGACTAAGTGTTATCATGGTTTGAGTATATAGAATTTTGAGGATTTTGGTATGTGTAAAGTGTTAACTTTTAACTACATTCATGTTTTCACTAAGGTTCAACGGGTATTCAAGAAAATACATGATTAAGGCCTTTGAATGTTTGGAATTTGACCAACAAGACATATCTTATGATATATGGGGATCAACGATGTTATTAAATCTCTGGTAATCGTTTTCACTATATTATGAGAATGGACTACAGTATTATGGATAAGCCTAAAGATTGGAATGGATTATGTTGGACATAAGTTAGTATTGTTTAAGGATAGAAGTTTTTTTCCATATTATTGATGGGATGTTATATTAATATAGTTTTAGAAAAAGGACAACCTGCAGGATGGGCGACAGCCCATCGCGTCGGACAAGGTCATAGGAATCGAACCCACAACCAAAGTGCGACTGGCCTTTATCGCCTACCACTGGCCTACAGGATTTCCCTGGTTAGTAGAAACTAGTTTTATTTTATAAAGCGGTATGATATATGAAGTATAAGTTCATTTTAGGAACCATATATGGTTAATATCACTATTGATGGACTTATGTATTTTTTGATTACTTTTCTAACCGTTTGTTTGAGAAGGATGGAATGACCCATCATTCTATCACACGATCTGCTAACACATCACGAATGAAAAATTCAACTTCATTTCTTTAATAGATGAAGTAGAAATTGTCCAAAGAACGACAAATGGTGAGACTATACCAAAATCATGAGAGTATTTCTTCTAATTACAATTTTATCAACTTAAGGGAAATGATCTTGAAAACCAAAAATGTAGTCCTAGTGCTCTTATATATGATGAATCAGATGGTACCTTAGATCGTCACAAATTTATGGCTTTGGGATTTCTAGCTTTTCCATAGCCATGTTCTCTACCACTCTCCATCAGAACATAATGGTTAGATTTCTCTTCCATATCCATATTTTCACCTATGTGGAAACCCAGTGATTAGTTTATTTGGGTAATCCTTACATTTCATACTTTTGTTTTTAAAAGCCAAGTTTTGGTATTCCTTTTTATGATGTGGGTTTCTATTAATGAAACTTTCGAGATGTAAACCATTTATAACCCCGATGAATTTCGAGGGCGAAATTCATTTTAAGGGGGGTAGAATGTAACAGCCCGAGATTTTATGAAAAATATTATTTTTAATTTCATTAATGTCTTGTGTTGTACGCTACTCCAAAAGGAGCTTTCACAACACGCTTCCTTGACTTGCCTTGCATTACACACAGTCACAACCTTCCTTAATAGCGTGTGTAGTACGCAATACTCAGTTTCACTAAACAACGATATGCTATTAAAATATTATTAAAACTAGCCGTTATGAATAGTAATAACCACCTTTTAAAATTTTAGAAATTTTAGCTCTCAAAATGGAATTAATTTTTGGATTCGGATTATCGAATTTAGCCTAAGGTGAAATTTTGGTACTTTTCGGATAGCTTTCATATTTTGATGAATAGTGAAAATTACTAAATTATAATTTAAACCAACTTTTTTAATCGAAATAATTAATAGTGATAAATTATTAATTTGAGTGGTTTTAATGTATATTTAGAATATATTTTTACAATTTAATACAATGTTGGTCATTGGATGTAATTTCACATTTAAACTAGTCATAAACAAGTGTCAATCTTTTGATAGTTATTATCTCTTAAGAACACGCTATTTGTTTTGACGACGTGAATTAATTTTTAAATTAATTAATGGAACTAATATGTTTTGAATTTGATAAAATAGTAATAATTTTTGAATTCATAATATCTAATATAGCTTAGATCTAATTTTTGGTATTTTTCTGGAAACTTTCATTTTTTGATGAATAGTGAAACCAATAAGTGGTAGTTAAAAAACTGAATTTTTCATAAAACATAATTTTACCGCTTCTGTGAGAGGAATTTTGAAAATCTGAGAGACACGGCTATTATCAAGGACTAAAATGTGGTTCAATGAGATGAAAATAATTTTTGGTGAATAGTAACTTTTTACTTTTTTTTACCACGGTTAAAAGTAAATAGGGTAATTAACGGTAAAAATGATATTATTATTACCCTAACACATGTCCTCATTCTATTGGAAAAGTGTAATTCGACCAAAAACAACCATAGGAATAAAATATGATCATTTAGGCCCGCTTGGATTAGATTAGGACATTTATTAATAATTTATTTAAAGAAGGGTTAAAATAGTTAAAATCAAAGTTTAATAACTAAATCATTTTTAATATAGGGTTATACATAAGATAAATTAGACTATAAATATTAATTAGAAATATAAAAATATTTCCTACATAATGGTATTTTATTTGTAATTTTTAGACATTAAATAATTTAATATATTTCTGACACAACGATGATGCGGTAATTATCTTATTAATGAAATATTGACATAATTGATGTTATAAATACCAAAATAAATATAATTTGAGACTTTTTATGAATTCCACTAATTTTATAGGTTAATATGACATGTTAGTATTGATGTAATTAACTTTTTTCGAACTAATCATTCTGTTATGATTTTCACAAAAATCAATTACTAAATAGTGTCAAAATTGACATAAAATAGTTTTTAAAACAAATATTATATTATTAATTGTTATTTTATTCCAAAAAATATATGTTTCTGGCAAATGACTTAGATAAGGTTATATATACTAATAATAAATAACTTTGGGTTTTTTTGGCTTGATATAGTAAGTTCATTAACCTTATAGTGTAAGAAAACAAGAAGACACGGTAAAAGTAAAATTATCTAACTTAAAGTTAAATATAAATGATATGGTTAAAATAGGAACCTAAACTTGTATAAATTATATTGGATGAGATTATTTATACCCATCCCCACCTTAGCTTCAAAATAAATCAATTTGGAGCAATTTAAAACCGAATCTGGCTTATAATAAAATAATATTTTTAGTTATTCCAAAGGTGCCCCTCTCCTCCCTTATAAAAGGGCACCCCCTCCCTCTCTTCCTCACAACACTTTGAGCATTCAAGCTCTGCCTAACTCTGCCAAATTCTCTTCTCCACTTCCCTAGAAATATCCTAGAGGTTCTGGTCTTCCTCAAAGACCAATTTTAGTGCCCTAAGTGGAGGTCTCAAAGAGGCGCTTCAAAGAAGAGGTAATTTCCGTTACTGATTCTTTCATCTTTATTTCTTCTTCCGATTATTTTTCTTTAGTTGTTTCGTTATGAAGTAATAACATAAGTATCACTCATATACTGATATGCTATTATAAGTATGAAACAACCCTATGTCACCATCTATCCATCCTACGGAAAACGAAATCACCGCACGTGCGTACGTACGGAATACCGTCTCCACGCCGTGGTGTAATCTATTTTACACCACCACCTTAATTGGATGGGTATAATGGTTTAAATAATGACTATATATGATTATTGTAAAGTGATATTGATTCTGAAATATTATACATACACTTAAATACAATTCCATGATCATGGGAATGATATCATCGCTCGTGCGTACGTACGGACTACCGTCTCCATGACGCGATTAGATTATTTCTCCATGTTAACCATTAAAGAATAATTATAAAGTATATATAAGTAATAATAATGAAATATATGACATTATAATGCTACTGGATTTATGTATATATAAATGTATGTCATCTACTTAATTCCATTCAATTCAATAAGGAAACGAAAACAACGTTCATGCGTAGGTACGACCTACCGTCTCCTTGAATGGTGTATTTCTTTCCATTTATCGATCTATTATATATATAAATATATTCTGAATATATATTATATATAAATCATGTTTTACATTCTGGATTTAAGTAACTATGATCTAAGTAATCATATGAATAATTACAAGTTAAAACACAAACGACAAATGAAACGATTTTACCCAAAACGTTACTTTTACATTAATTTACAAAAGAATGGGTAATATAAAGTCTTAAGTGAACCGTATATGATATCATAACAATTAATATGATTCTGTAATAAGTCAATGACATTATTTAAATCATTATACAGGAGGTTAGGATATGTACGAATCATATCGGACCTAAGGTAAAGGATAAATTTTCAATCTCATTTTTATCCGAGATTGTTTATACGTAAGTATTTACTGGGGTTACGTTTATCATCCACGACCATGTTTTATAAAAATGCTTTCATAAATGGGTTTACCATTCTTCCATGAATTTTTAAAGTCATTTTGACCCTTTATTGACTTTTCACCACATTGTATGAATGGAATCTTTCCTTTAGTTACCATATAAGGTACTTTTTGACTTTTCCGACAAAAGTACGAGGAGAATGTTATTTTTAACTTATACGGTGTGAATGGATTTTTACGGTTTCATAACGCCTCAATTTCAAGAATCATCCTATACAAGATTGCATGATTATTTTCAACAAAACCCATATCTTTTAAAATTGCATGTAATTTTATGAAATGAAAATGATTTTAAGGAAGAAAGGATATTTTCCTCAAGAATTCATTTCAAGTGTTTTGTCAAAACTATTTTCCATCTAAGATGACATTATTTCATAGGTGTATGTTTCAAGTAAAATGTCTCTATGATTTAAATGGTTTCAATTTTCTTATGGTGAAATGATATCAATTTTTTATGGATTATGTTATGATAACATGATGTTTAAGAATCCCATTTTATTACATGGGTTATGCTATGATGTATGATTTATGATTTTGTGGCACACGAAAGAATGATTTCATTATGAGATGGGTGGGACCTATATCTCCCTCCAATGCATTGGGTAAAGATTTATATCTCATGAGATAGACATTGCTGGAACAGTAGGTTATACCGGTTCAGTGAAACAGGACTGAAACGAGGAATGAACTCGATTCAGAATGGTACCTTGTCCACTAAGATGGTCTTGGAAGCAATGCCTTGGCTACTATGGAAATCATGACATGTGCTGAATGGTTTCCACAATTACAAGTTTTACTTCCAAGCTATTTTATCATGATTAATTGTCTTTTATTAACTATGCTTTATGTACTTCCATGATTTATGCCTTTGCTCAAGATTTTGATGTTTAGATTTTATGTTCATGTTTTTGCATTCAAATGTTTATGGATTCTTTTATGTTATCTATGTTTACCCTTACTGGGCATTTGAGCTCACCCCTTTTATGTTTTATTTTCCCGAGGATGTAAAGAAACGTTTTATATAATAAAAATAAAAAGGGTAGATCTTTATTGGGATATGTTGAAGATCTTTCACCACGATTAGAAGATTTTATTCCGAGTTTCCAAAGACACTAAACTATTACGGTCCTTGTGTGTGTGTTTTTGTTATGTACTAAGTATTCCGCAAAAGTAATGTAAAGTCCATGTATGTCAAGCTTCAGGTCTCTACACCTAATATTCAAAAACCAAAAAATATAATTACACCTATATTTCTAGAGACCTCCTGTGATTGACACTTTCTCCTAATACTACCTGAATACCCTAGTGTTTTAATATTCACGAATCCTTTATATTACATATAAAAGAGTGGTCACCCCTTTTATCTACCCTACATGTATGAATATTGGCTCATTCATAAGGTCCTTTTAATGATAAAATAGTTTAATCTTTTCCATATATGAAGGGATTGAAAATCATCATGAGAGCCCACAACATTGAATAGAACAAAGAACCTCAGAGTGTTTTATGATCATCCCCAATGTGTCTCCCCCATTACATCATCCTCAATTCAGACTCCATGATTCTTGATTTAAACATATCATATTATAACTATCTATGAGGATTTGGACGTCCCCATATTAAGCCACAATACACCAAACTAGATCTCAGTAAGGATGTAGGTTATCTAAACCCTTGATGAATACATATCATTCAACTTCATAACAAGGATTCATTGTGTATTAACCCTTCATGAATATCCATCCTTCATCATCTCTGTATGGATGTATAGTGTCTAAACCCTTCATTAATAACCATTCTTTATCATCAAAGAAAGTAAGAAGGGTGTTTAAAGCATTCATGAATACTCATTCTTCATCAAATCATCATGGATATTTGGTGTTTCAAATTTCCATGAGTACCCACGCTTCACCCATTCGTTGTCTTAGGTGTAAAAATAAATATACGGTCTAAGTTACAAGACCCAAAACTCTAGAAATAGATATTATAAACTAGAAAAACCTCAAATTCAATAATAGGTGGTCTGGGATAGAAGAACACAAGAAATAAAATATATAGTTTGATCATGAAGACTCTAAACTAATGTAAAAAATGGTCAAAGACATTCAAATTGAAATTATAGAAACTAAATTGGTCTAGCATGAATGTAATTAAACTACAAATTAAAATGGGCATAATTTTTCCTAGGTGAAAAACAAAAAAAAGTTAACTCCAAAAAAATTCAAGTCCCTACATTATGGAAAAAACACATTTTAATCCAGGAATAGTTGAGCACATATGTAAAAGAAATGGAAGAAAAATTTTGATTTTTAAAACCCATCAAGTGATGCATGAGAAAAAGTCATGTCTAATATTTCTAAGTAGTTCCTTAAATTGATTATGTAAATTTATGGGATAAAAATAAAATATAAAATGAAATTATGGACCGTTATATGGTCCAATAAAAAATAAATCTATTCTCAATAAGAAATTTTCTTTGGAAAAATTTAGATATCATTCCCTATGAATAATATATACTATGTTTTTTAATCTAATCTACGTGATCATGGAATGACCGTATCAGAAATATCAATTAGGATTATTATACAATTAATAATTTATGGGAAATTATCACAAGTGATAAGTTATTATATAAGCTTTTGAGTGCCTATTTTTGTTCACTTTTTATTAAAAACATGTTTGATAACTTAAAATTTCTATATGATACTACGATAATAAAATTTAATGTTTTTAATGAATGAGATAAATCTTGACAGAATATGGAGTACATAATATTTTTTCATTGATGTTATAGAAAATAAGTGAGGAATCTATATTTTCTAGAGTCTCCCATGGTATTCCTCAAGTATATAAAAAATATATTAGTAAAAATAGTTATCATGATTTCTCTTAGTTGGAAAGAGTTCTGTGAGAGGTGTCAATTGAATACTGATGTGATTACTACTCCATTTTCTTTAATGTTTCTTGTGGATTTAGATCCTTGATCAGGGAAGATAACACTTGATCCTCATTTCAAATTTCACCAATAAAATTGTATGATTTTGTTATATCTTCTTTCAAGTAATATATATTAATTTAATATTATGTTATCCTTATACCCAAGTCACACATAAAATTATTTAACTGGGTAGTATAACACAAATTTTTATCCATCATCTCAGAGGAATACCTCCTAGGTTGAATATAGAAATTCGTTTTCTAAATGTCACACAACCCCTTCTTACAGTGTGACTATTATTTCCATTCTAAGATGATTAACTATATGGTTTCATATAATATCTATTATTTGATTCCACAAACTGTTAGACATTGAAAAATCTGATGGTGGAACTCCCTTAGACAACAAATTTCTTCAAAATGTATATTGATTAGTATGTATTGAATATGGTTCCAAATCATTATTCATCATCACACACTAAGTAACCATTTTTATCAGAGAATCTACATGATGAAAAATACTCTGGACATATTTAGGATTAAAATCCATCAAATGAAAAAATGGAATAACTGAATATGAAGTAAAGGGGGTACGTTAGACTACCACTCCTTCACCAGTGACATGTTCGGACCCAAATCCATCCAACATTTCATTCAAAATTAGTTCTAAGTATATATTTTCCTCAAAGAAATATTCATTATTTAAAGAATAATATATAACATAATGAGGGAGGTTAACATAAGTGATACATGAGCCTTGAACCGGTTCCATCGAGACCACAAATAGAGGGTTTGGGGAGCAATAGTGTATATCAACCCATCATTATATTCGTAATATCACCTGAAAAGAATAATATTCAATCCATGATTGGGGATGATCTCATGATATAAAATTATAAGCATTAGAAGGTGAAAATCAAATCAATGCATTAGTTTCTTCATGTTCTGTCATTA
This sequence comes from Viscum album, assembly GCA_963277665.1. Classification (NCBI taxonomy): domain Eukaryota; kingdom Viridiplantae; phylum Streptophyta; class Magnoliopsida; order Santalales; family Viscaceae; genus Viscum; species Viscum album. Next base: position 2,129,811,501 of record OY728161.1, on the reverse strand, counting down.
CCCAAAACCGATATATAATAACAAGATGTCATTCTAATCACACACTAGTAAAATTTAGTGAAGGAAATTTCTGATTGTAGAGGAAATGATGAGATAATATACAATGTTCATAAGGAATATAAATTATTAGGTTCTATAATTGTGCTACAAGAAGCCGATATATAAAGTGTACTTTATTCGAACTCTCATCAAGGGAAAGAATACCATCATCAATGATTATCCACGAGGGTACAAGGTAGGGAATGAAATTTATAAGACTATTCTTTATAAACATATTTAGGCCCTCAAGGATGTGAAAAGGTGTGGGATCAACCACAAACACATTGTAGTTGAGGGTATAAAATGGAACCATCAATTTTGGTGGAATGTTGTTACCCATAACACTTGAAGTGATCATCCCTCCAACCCAATTATAATTGATTTCTACCAATAATCTGGTAGGGATTGCTATAGTGATGAATATTGATAGGAGAATGATAATGATGAGAGAGGATGGCATGATTATATTGAGTGGCCTACATACTGCGAGTTGAGTTTTCATCACTAAAGAACTTACCTAAATGATAAGACATGCTTCGCTAGTAGGAAAATCCATCCATTTAAAAATATAGATATAAATCCTCGTAACAAAATTCATGGATATACTTTAAACCACACCTTAGGGCCTTAGTAAACACAATCTATGGACTCCATGATATACCAATAAGAGACTATGTAATCCCAAACTCGTTGGGATGGATATTGATGAGGATGTATGGTAGTTGGTCGAGCCCCACTTCGACAAAGGAATATGATGGACCAACCCTTTAAAGAGATTATAGAACACATATTTATATTCTTCTTTTTCCAGTAATTCTCAATGTTGTTCAAATCTCATTACAAAGCTGAAGGATGTTCATATTTATCCCAAGTATCCATTGTAGTGAATATTTCAGTATAAATTTCCTCAGTGGTTTGTTTTCCCCCATGATGATAAATACAATGTAGGCTACTTCCTAACTAACCAATATTTATATGAAAATAGTTATTTCCAAGACTCCAGTTGTAACACCCCAATCTTCCATGGTACGCTTCTCTTTGAATAATACAGTTGCATGTGTTGTACGCTACTTTGAGTTCTAACACACAACACAACAAATCAAACTAGCCATTATGAATAGTAATACCCACTTTTTGAAATTTTATACATTTTATCATTCAAAATTGAATTCATTTTTGGATTCGGATTATCGAAATTATCTTAGGGGAAAGTTTTGGTATTTTTCTAAAAACTTTTAATTTTTGATGAATAGTGACAAACACTGAGTTATAGTTTAAAACCAAAATTTTAATTAAATAATTAGTTATTTTATTTAAATTATTTAATGTAAAAATAGATACATAATACCTATATAAGTTCAATGTAATTCATTGGAGTCAGTTTATAATAATTTTAGATATATAAAAATTTTATTGAACATTTCAACGTCTTTTACCCACCTCCTAGGATCTTTAACAAATTCACATAAAACATAATTTTACCGATTCTGTGAGATGAATTTAAAAAATCCAAGAGACACGGTTAATATCAAGAAGTAAAATTTTATTCAATGAGTTGAAAATAATTTTTTATGAATAGTAAATTTTACTATTATTTACCACGGTTAACAGTAAACAAGGTAATTAAGGGTAAAAATGATAATAATATTACCCTAACACATGTCTTAATTCTATTGGACAAGTTTATCTTGACCAGAAGAAACCTTTGGAATAAAATATTATCATTTTGGTCCACTTGGATTAGATTAGGAGATTTATTATTATTTAATTCAAAGAAGAGTTAAAAGAGTTAAAATCAATGTTTAATAACTAAAACATTTTTAATATAGGGTTTTTCATAAGATAAATTCGATTATAAATAATCATCATAAATTTAAACATATTTCCTACATAATTGTATTTTATTTATAATTTTTAGACATTATATAAATAAATTTATTTATGACACAATGATGTTGCAGTAATTACCCTATTCCTGAAATAAACAAATAAATGTTATTATAAATATTAAAATAAATATAATTTCATAGTTTTTATGACATTCACGAATATTCATGGTGAATATGAAATTTTAGGATTGATTCAATGTATCTTTTTTTATGTAATCATGTTTATATTATTTAAAAAAACAAATACCAAATAGTGTCAAAATTGACATAAAATAGTTTTTAAATAAAATATTACATTATTAATTGATATATGGTATTAAAAATCAGAGGTTTGGTAAAAATAGTTATAAAATAATATATATGACATTAATGAAATAATTGGGGTTATATTGGTAGTATATAGTATGTTTAGTAACCATATAGATTAAGAATACAAGAAGACATGGTAAAAGTTAAATTATTTAATATAGAGTTAAACCTAAACGATAAGGTTAAATTGGTATCCTAAACTTGTCTAAAACATATTGTTTGAGTTTTTTGACCTATACCCACCTTATAATTTAAATAATCAAATTTTGAGCCATTAGAAACTGAATTTGAATTTATTATAAAATAATATTTTATGTTTTTCCTAAGTTGCCACTCACCCCTCTTATAAAAGGGAACTCCCCCTTCTCTCTAATTCACACCTTCAAAGCCATTTGCCTCAGACAAAACCTGCCCAAATACCATCTAAACTATCCTCGCGTCAATATAGAGGCCTTTGTTCGATCCGAAAGCCAACCTATGGAGCCTTTTTGATCAAATCAAAAGGAAGAACCCGAAGAAGAGGTAATGATTTCACCACCCTCTTTCAAGTTTCATTCTTCTTCCACTTCCTTTTTCTTTGTTGTTTACATTATAAAATAATAACTCCAGTATATTATATATATTGTGGTTTTATTATAATTATTTTACAACCAAATTCGTTATTCCATCCACCTTTTGAATGACATGTCACCATACGTGTGTACGTACGGCTTACCGTCTCCACGCCGTGGTGTAATTGTTATTCAATACATTATTATTTGGATTGGTATAATAAGGATGTGTATTTGATGTAAATAATAAATATAAAATTATAAGGATTCTGTATATATTATATTCCATTCAATTATATATTATTTTAATATCAAAAGAATGATATTTTCGCACGTGCGTACGTACGGATTACCATCTCCACGATGCAATGAGATTCATTTCCATGTTCACCATTAATAAAGGATTATTAAAATATATATTACTAATATGTATGTAATATATGAAATAATATTGCTAATAGATATATATATATATATATATATAATTATTTATGTACTTACATATATCTTATTCTCTTAATTCCGTTAAATACTATATGAAAACGGAAACGGTGTTTATGCGTACGTACAGACTACCGTCTCCATAACTGGTATTTTCCATTTCAAATATACAACTATTATAAATTTTTATATTATAAATATATATGATAAATAAATCATTTTTTACATTCTGTAAGTATTTAAATCATAATCTTAGTGTTACAATCATGAATAACAAGTTAAAACACGTACGATAAAGAAAGCGATTATTACCCGAAAAATTAATATAACATGGAAATTATTTGAAATGGGTAATATAAATTAATAAATGAATAATATATGATATCATAAATATTAATATTGTTCTTTTATAATTTAATAACATACTATAGTCTTCATAAAAGATCCTAATTGTACCCTCAACTAAAGGAAAGTGCAAGGTAAGGGGTTTTCATCTCACTCCTTATTCCCGTGAGATTCATGTCATATTGCCTCTATTACCTTTTTTGTGTATGTACTTCCCATAGTTGTTTTTCTTGTGTAATACACTTTAATATATGTTTATTTACAAATTCATTTTATGATACTTCTTTCATGGGGTGTATGTTTCGTAAGTTACCAAATTGGTAAGGGTTAATTTCACAATCTCTTTATTATCCGAGGAGGTTTTTATTTATGTGTCTACTAGGACATATTTATTATCTAGGTAAATGTTTTATGAAAGAGTTTTCAAAGAGATTCTTTTAAGTGACATTTTACTAAATCATCATTTCAAATGTTTTAAATAATTATTCTTCTAAATCTTTCTCATTAATTTCCATGTATTCAAAATGGTTTTTAAGGATTTATTTATATGGATATAGATGTTTTTAAAATGTTAATTCCATTCAAAAGTTTCAAAGTTGTATGGGACACTTTGATTAAAAAATTTATTTCAATGACTTCATTTCCAAATTATGTTACTTTTAAATGATTTCATGAAAAAGTAATATTTCTCTCAAAAATATGAAAATCCAGTGAAAATGTATAGATATTTATCTCAAGCATAAAAATGTTTTCAGAAAACCAGAATCTCGAGTGTGGTAAACAGAAAAGGAATTGGTGTGGACCCATCATGTCCTGTAATTAGTTCAGCAGTCTCAGAATTAGTTATTTTGTTTTCAGAAACTTGGTTAATGTTTTCAGAAAATCCCAGGAGTATATTTGGGAAATTTTAAACTTATGTATCTTCTAAAAAAATTGCATCAGTAGGTATCATGAGACAAACTAGTGTCTTGGAATGAGGCCTTGACAAAATCTTTTTTATAGTCTTGGAACGAGGCCTTGTCTATGTGGTTATGATAGTATGTCATTATGCATTCCATCATTATGATAGTGGTTATTGATATTGCATGTGATTATTCGATTAGTAGAATATCCATGTGAAAAAGTAAATGGCAATATTTCATTTTATTTCTTCCATATTATGCTGAATTTCAAGTTTAAAAGGCTTTTGTTTTAGTTTTATACATTTCCTTAAATGTTTTTGCTTATTTTTGAATGTTTTCATTGTATTTCATACCCTTACAGAGCATTTGAGCTCACCCCTTTCTATGTTATATTTTCCCAGGATTCCAAGAAGGGTATTGTGATTGATATGCTGGGATAAGCCAAGGGAATAATGGTGTTCATAAATGATTATTTATGTTGTTTTGTACATTATAATGTGTAATGTAACATTCATGTATGTAATATATTTTCCAAAACTTCTAAACTGATTGGCCCTTTGGGACATGATTCCTTTTAATCATACCAATGTATTAAAATAATGCATCGACTCTGGGTAACTGGGGTCGGGTTGTTACAGTTGGTATTAGAGGAATTTTAGAAATAACCATGGAATCTAGATTTAGATAAACTCTAATTAGGGCACATAGCCCTAAGATAGACTTTGAGGATTAGTATAGAAGAAATTCCTAGAATTTTGGTATTGTAGATATTTTGAGAGTTTTCCAAGAAATACATCCCTGTCTCAATACGAGCAGGTAGAGGCGGCTCTAAAACAGATGTACCTAGGGGTAAAACCTGAAACACCGCTTTGAGCTAGACTCGAACGGGAACTGGTGCACGACAATTGGACTTACTACACTTTTGGTTACGACACTACCAGGGGATATGCTTTGGATAATTCTTATTTTCTATACAGACCATTATGAAGGGCTTATGAGTATATAATTACTCAAAGAAAAGATTTTTATTATTATGGGTTATATCCATAAACTATTCAATTTATGTTAGTTATTTTACAGGTTTGCAATTATTAATTTTTATTCAAAAACTGACCTAGTGTATTCCATTGTTTAGAAATGTTTCCTAGTAGAAGGAATGAGAACTCCAGCTATACGCATGATCCAAAGAGTAAGAGGGATCATATTTTTCATAGTCTTAATCCATAATTTAGAAGGGAAATAGTCTCCCACGTATTATCATCATATGAAGAAATAATATCATGTGTTAATAAGATTTGTAAAGAATTATTTGAGTCCTATGGATTTGAAGGGATGCCAAAGAAGAAAAGGATGGTAGAAAGAAATATAGATAAAGGGAATAAGGGAAAGGAGGATTTTACAATATGTGACAAATGTGGAATGAATCACCTTGGTAAATGCTTGGAGGGAAAAGAAGTTTGTTATAAGTGTGGAAAAAAGGACACCAAGTACGTGATTTCAAGGGTAAGAAAAAGTTTTCAAATGTACAATGCTTCATCTACAAGGAGTTGGGACACTATACAAACTAATGTCCAAATCTTTAGAGTATGCACCAAATGATGTTATTGGATAATGATCATGTTATGATACTAACTCAGATAAAAAGGAATCACTAGTGTTATTATATTATTATTATAGAATTATTTTATTTAGCGTTGTATCAATAGTATATTGGTTACATGAATTATGGATATTAATAAGGATTGTACTGCGGTACTATTTTATTGAGGATTTGCGATTATATGGTTCTAAGAAAAGTGACTCAATAGTAAGATACTCCTTTTAGAAAATAAATGGTTGAAGGAAAGGTAATCCTTAATATGGTCCTGATAATGAGGTAGTGATTTTGGAATAAGAGATGGTTGATTTTGGTAATTCATGATGTTGCGGGGTTGTAAAGGAATACACGATGAAGGCGTTCACATGTTATTACCTGGAAAAAAGGATCCTCATTATGTTTAACTTCCTTATAAACTTTGGACTAATAGTTTGGATATAAGTATTTTAATAATTATAACGGTTTGGAATGGATTAGGTTATAAATTTGATACTATTGTTAAGGTTATTTTTGTATTTTTATAAAAGGACAATAGGTAGACCGTGTGACAACCCGCCGCGTCAGACAAAGCAGCGAGAATCGAACCCACAACCACAGTGCTATTGGGATTTATCACTTACCACTGGAGTACATGAAGTCCCTATATTGTATAATGTAGTTTTTTATGGGTCTGATATGTGAATTATACATTCATTATATTTGTAACCCTATATGATTAGGATAAATAGAGTATTTTTGAGTTGTTTTATGTTTTGTAGTAAAATATGAGTTTGTGGTAGAAATTTATTAATGGATAAAACTCTAATTATAAATTAAGTATATCTCCTTATGATCTTATCCAATATCAAAAATAAATTCCTCAAAATTAAGAAAAGGATCTTTGAACAAAAATGTTTTCCTAGATGGTACCTTAGATCTTCACAAATTGTTGGCTTTGGGATAATTGGCCTTTTTATATCCATGTTCCCTACCAATCTCCATCAGATATTGATGGTTATATTTCTCTTCCATATTGAGATTTTCCTACATAGAACCCTATTATCTGTTATTTTCGGTAACCTTCATAATTACCACTCTTTATTTTAAATAGAGGCCTCTTTAATCACAATACACTTCTTGGAATCCTGGGAAAATAAAACACAGAAATGGGTGAGCTCAAATGCTCAGTAAGGGTAAGAAATACAACGGAAAATTTCAAAAATAATCATAAAACATAATTTTACCACTTCTGTGAACTGAATTTCTAAAATCCAAGAGGCACAGCTAATATCAAGGACTAAATTTTGGTTCAATGAGATGAAAATAATTTTTGGTGAATAGTAGCTTTTACTTTTATTTACCACAGTTAAAATTAAACAGGGTAATTAAGGGTAGAAATGATATTAATATTACCCTCAAACATGTCCTAATTATATTGGACATGTTTATCTCAACCAAAAACAACATTATGAATAAAATATTACCATTTAGGTCCACTTGGATTAGATTATGACATTTATTATTATTTAATTCAAAGAAGAGTTAAAAGAAGTAAATCAATGTTTAATAACTAAAACATTTATAATATAGTGTTTTTATAAGATAAGTTCTATTATAAATATTCATTACAAAGCTAAATATATTTCTGACAACATTGTATTTTATTTATAATTTTTAGTCATTATATAAATAAAGTTATTTATGACACAATGATGATGCAGTAATTACCATATTCATGAACGAATCAAATAAATGGTATTATAAATTTTAAAATAAATCTAATTTCAATGTTTTTATGACATCCACGAATTTTCTATGTGAATATGACATGTTAGGATTGATTCAAAGTATTTTTTTTGAAGTAATAATTTTTTTTATTATTTTAACAAAAAAAATAACAAATAGTGTCAAAATTGACATAAAATAGTTTTTAAAACAAATATTATATTATTAATTGATATAATGGTCTCAAAAATCTATGGTTTGGCCAAAATACTTATATAATAATATATATGACATTAATGAACCAATTGGGGTTCGATTGGAAGTATATAGTATGTTTATTAATAATATAGTGTAAGAATACAAGAAGGCAAGGTAAAAGATAAATTATTTAAATTAGAGTTAAATTTAAATGATACGGTTAAAATGGTAACCTAAACTTTTCTAAAACATATGGGTTCAGTTTTTTGCGGCCTATCCCACCCCAAAATTTAAATAATAAACTTTGGATCCATTAAAAAACGAATATGAATTTATTATAAAATAATATTTTACGTTTTTTCTAAGGTGTCCCTCACCCCTCTTATAAAAGGGCACTCCCCATTCTCTATAATTCGAAACTTCTAAGCCATTTGGATCATCCAAACCCTACCCAAATATCCTATCAAATTTCCTCCCTTAATTATAGAGGCATTAGTTTGATCAGAAATCCAACCTAGGGATCCCTTTTGATCAAATCAAAAGGTAGAACCCGAAAAAGAGGTAATGATTTCACCACCCTCTTTCAAGTTCCTTTCTTCTTCCACTTCCTTTTTCATTGTTTTTTCCATTATAAAATAATAAATCTAGTATATTCTATATATTGGGATGTTATTATAATTATGGTACAACCAGATTCATTATTCCATCCAACCTTTGATGACATGTCACCATACGTGCTTACGTACGACTTACCGTCTCCACCTCGTGGTGTAATTGTTATTAAAAACATTATTATTTGGATGGGCATATTAATGATGTCTATTTGATGTAAATATAAATATAATATGAAAATTATTATGTATATATTATATACCATTCAATTATATATTATATTAATATCAAAAGATTGATATTTTCTCTTGTGCGTACGTACAGATTACCATCCCCACGACGCGATGAGATTCATTTCCAAGTTCACCATTCATCGACGATTATAAAAATATATATTACTAATAAGTATGTAATATATGAAATAATAATGCTACTGGAGATATATATATTTATATATATAAGTATTTATGTACTTACATATATCTTGTTCACTTACTTCCGTTCAATACTATATAAAAACAGATACGGCGTTTATGCGTACGTACGGACTACCGTATCCATAAACGGTGTTTTTCAATTCATATATACATCTATTATAAATTTTTATATTCTAAATATATATGATAAATAAATGATGTTTTATATTCTGGAAGTATTTCATTCATGATCTAAGAGATACAATCAAGAGTAACAAGTTAAAACACGTACGATAAAGAAAGCGATTATTTCACAAAATGTTAATATAACGACTAGTTTGATTGGTAGGGGTAAATTTCACAATATCATTATTATCCGAGGATGTTTCTACGTATGTATCTACTGGGACATATTTATTATCAATGTCCATGTTTTATGAAATAATTTTCAAAGGGATTATTTTAAGGGACTTTTTACTAAAACATCATTTCAAATGTCTTAAATATTTATTCTTCTAAATCATTATCATTATTGTCCATGTCTTCAAAATCTTTTTTATTTATTTATTTATATAGAAATTAATGTTTTTAAAATATTAAGTCCATTCCAAAGTTTCAAATTGGAAAATAATTCATTTATATAAATTTTTGAATCAAAGTGTCCCATCCCACTTTGAAACTTTTGAATAGACTTAAATTTTTTTTTAAAAATCATGTCTATATAAATAAATCCTTAAAAAACATTTTGAATACATGGAAATTAATGATAATTTTTTATAAGAATAAATCCTTAAGACATTTGACATGATGTTTTAGTAAAAAGTCCCTTAAAATAATCCCTTTGAAAATTCTTTCATAAAACATGGACTTTGATAGTAAATATTTCGCAGTAGATACATATGTAAAAAAATCCTCCGATAATAAAGAGATTGTGAAATTTAGCCCTACCAATCAAACTAGCCGTTATATTAATATTTCGGGAAATAATCATTTTCTGTATCGTACGTGTTTTAACTTGTTATTCTGGATTGTATCACTTAGATCATGATTTAAATACTTCTAGAATATAAAACATGATTTATTTATCATATATATTTAGAATATAAAAATTTATAATAGATTTATATATGAAATGAAAAAGACCGTTTATGGATATGGTAGTCCGTACGTACGCATAAATGCCGTATCTGTTTTTATATAGTATTGAACGGAAGTAAGTGAAAAAGAAATATGTAAGTACATAAATACTTACATATATAAATATATATATCTACAGTAGCATTATTATGTCATATATTACATACTTATTAGTAATATATATTTTTATAATCGTCGATGAATGGTGAACTTGGAAATGAATCTCATCGCGTCGTGGGGATGGTAATCCGTACGTACGCACAAGCGAAGATATCAATCTTTTGATATTAATATAATATATAATTGAATGGTATATAATATATACATAAGAATTTTCATATTATATTTATTATTTATATCAAATAGACATCATTAATATGCCCATCCAAATAATAATTTTTTTTAATAACAATTACACCACGAGGTGGAGATGGTAAGCCGTACGTAAGCACGTATGGTGACATGTCATCAAAGGGTGGATGGAATAATGAATCTGGTTGTACCATAATTAAAATAACATCACAGTATATAGAATATACTGTAGTTATTATTTTATAATGGAAAAAACAATGAAAAAGGACGTGGAAGAAGAAAGGAACTTGAAAGAGGGTGGTGAAATCATTACCTCTTCTTCGGGCTCTTCCTTTTGATTTGATCAAAAGGGCTCCTTAAGATGGCTTTCTGATCAAACTAAATCCTCTAAGATTAAGGTAGGACAGTTGAGAGGATATTTGGGTAGGGTTTGGCTGAGGAAAATGGCGTAGAAGGTGTGAATTATAGATAAGGGGGAGTGCCCTTTTATAACAGGGGTGAGGGGCACCTTAGGAAAAACATAAAATATTATTTCATAATAAATTCATATTCTATTTTTAATGGCTCCAAAGATGATTATTTAAAGTCTAAGGTGGGATATGATGCAAAAAAACGGAACCAATATGTTTCAGACAAGTTCAGGTTACCATTTTAACCTTATCATTTAGATTTAACTCTATGTTAAATAATTTATCTTTTACCGTGTCTTCTTGTATTCATACACTATATTGTTAATAAACATACTATATGCTGCCAATCGATCCCAATTGGTTCATTAATGTAATATATGTTATAATATAAGTATTTGTGCCAAACCAAATATTTTTATGACCATTATATCAATTAATAATATAATATTTGTTTTTAAAACTATTTTATGTCAATTTTGACACTATTTGGTATTTGTTTTTTTGTATAAATTATAACAAGATTATTACTTAAAACAAATAATTTGAATAAATCCTAACATGTCATATTCACCTAGAAAATTCGTGGATGTCATAAAAACATTGAAAATATATTTATTTTAATATTTATAATACAATTTATTTGAATCATTCATAAATAAGGTAATTACTGCATCATCATTTTGTCATAAATAACTTTATTTATATAATGACTAAAAATTATAAATAAAATACCATTTTATCAGAAATATATTTAGCTTTCTAATGAATATTTATAATAGAATTTATCTTATGAAAAACCCTATATTATAAATTTTTTAGTTATTAAACTTTGATTTTACTTCTTTTAACTATTCTTTGAATTAAATAATAATAAATGACCTAATCTAATCCAAGTGGACCTAAATGATAATATTTTTTTCCTAATGTTGTTTATGGTCAAGATAAACTTGTCCAATAGAATTAGGAAATGTGTGAGGGTAATATTAATATCATTTGTACCCGTAATAACCCTGTTTACTTTTAACTGTGGTAAATAAAATTAAAAGTTACTTTTCACCAAAAAATATTTTCATATCATTGAACCACAATTTAGTCCTTGATATTAATCGTGTCTCTTGGATTTTAGAAATTCAGTTCACAGAAGCGGTAAAATTATGTTTTATGACTTTTTTTGAAATTTTCTGTTGTATTTGTTACCCTTACTGAGCATTTGAGCTCACCTATTTCTGTGTTTTATTTTCCCAGGATTCCAAGAAGTGTATTTTGATTGATATGTAGGGTCAATCCAAGGGAATAATGGTGTTCATAAAAGATTATTTATGTTGTTTTGTATGTTATCAAGTGTAATGTAACATTCATGTATGTAATTTATTTTCCAAGACTGCTAAACCGATCGGTCCTTCGAGACATGATTCCTTGTAATCATACCAATGTATTAACATAATGAATCGACTCTGGGTAACTACGGTTGGGTGTTACACCAGTGAATTATTATCTCTCTAATGATTTTTTGGTCAATGGTATGTGATTAATAGATAAATCTAATTTACCTTTTTGAGATGTATGACATTCAATTGGTTACAATAATAGTTATAACTCTTTCTTATTCTGAATATACAAGACCATTGATCGAAAAAATTATTCCAGGGAACATGTCCTATTTCAAACAATATCCACATTTTGGATTGTCTATTATTATGATGAGTAAATTTGATAAACTCTAAGAAATTATTCAGGTAGTGAATATATAGCCATCTATGATGAAAAGGAATTAATACAATGTGTAATATAAACCCTGGAATGATTTCAGGAACAGTTGGAAAACATCGAATAAAATATAATGGATATAGTAAATGGAAGACAAAAAATGGTTGGTTTAAAGATATTGAGTGACCACAAGGATGGATACGTCATCCAAAAGACCAAAGTTATATAACGGTTTCATATGTGGTAAAGGGTTGTTTTTTAGATTGATTTAAAGAAGACCATTCATAAACACATTTTTAGATAATATCTGATTCCACAAATCTAAATTGCAATTAGGATTAGCCATATTCTTCTAATATACCATGTTATATGATATCCATGAGCATTATCTATATATTACAATACATAGAAAAAAAATAATTAAAATTATTCTTGGATTATATCTACGGTATACTGAATCAGAAATGTGTGTGATTTGGATCACATCATTTATAGTGTGCAATCCATTCTAGGATTCATGTTTATGTGTCCCTTGTAAGGCATCATTATCACATTATTTTTTCAATGTTTCCTGATCTCATGGCCATGGGAATGTCACAAAAAACACATAAATAATTTTGAAGTCGAACGATTCCCAATTACATCATATTATGTACCCCTGAAACTAAATATATAGACCACCATTCAAGAACAATTACATAGGATCAGTAGTAGTTTTGTTTCAATATCCATCTGTAAAAATTAATTTCATAGGGCGATCAATTTTTGGGGTCACACAAATAGATCCGATGAATGGTTTTCATGATGTGGTTATGAGATCATGTTTGTAGAAGTAATCATGTGGAAGGAAAAAATTTGAGATCTCTCTAAACATCTAAATATCATGTAAAATGATCGACTCCTTGAAACCCTTTTTATAGTGTAATAAAAAATATATCTTATAATACTAAAATATAAATGGGGAGACATACTGATAAAAGGTGATGAAACTTATATAGGAATTGTTTCATCTATGATGATACCACATTCCTCCCTCCCTCCTCACATCACATATAATGGGGGAATTTTTTGATGACCACCGAATTAGAATTAGAAAATTTGGGGTTGAAGAAACACAAAAATCAGAAGTATGATTTCACTATGAAAGAAATAATAAAGAAGCATGGATATGGGTTAAGCACCAAATTGACATGAATTTTTTGACCATAAAAATACTCTCTGTCACATGACCAAAGGAATATCATGTGATGTGTTTAAACATCCACATGGTAAAGGAACAAATCACATAAATCCACATCAAAAAAGAAATGTAGATATTGTGAAACCCCAATGACTTTTTATTTCGATGACATCAATGGTTGATGGAAAGCTTTTTGGAAATATCCCAATGGATCATGAAAAATATCTGAAAATGATGAGATATTTTAGTGATGGTATTTCCACTATCTTTCCCATGATGGGATTATGTGCTTTCATTGATCAATTCATTGATCATGTGATGGTCATCATTTATGGATGGTAGATTTCATGAAGGCCCTGTAAAATTTCATCCTAATTGTACGAATACCCATAGATGATTCTTTTTATTTAGAAAATGTGACCCATAAAAATAAATAAATGAACATAAAGGAATTCATGAGATATAAGGTGGAAATGGAGGGATACTTATGAGAATATAGTTATAGTTTTGTTAGGTGAAGGAATTATGCACATCACATGCCTAGTATGTTGATCCTAAAAATGATCTAGGACATATAAATCTGATCTCATGAAGACCCTCTAACATATAGCGTAATCACATGTAGGTTCTCAGTGATGTCGATATGATCTCATAATTTCCATGTAACAAGCAGTCAGATATCATGAAGGATCTTAGACATGTCAATATAATCTCATGATTTCCCTATCATATGTCAACTCAATAATGTGTAAGACCATTGATAAACCATGAGATCAAGAAATCTAACAATGATTTTTTTCTCATGTAACTATTATTTATCATGTTATACAAGGATGATGTTCTATTACTTAATCATGTGGAGTGCATCATATATTATCAAATCATGAAAATGAATCCATTGAATGAAACCCAAATATGATAATTTATCATCATAATAAATTTTTGTATATATGGTTATGTGATTATTATAAAATCCCCCCTATAAACATATATATAAATAGACATTTTGAGGTAAGAGTAGACTTTTTAGTCTATAGGACCACTTCATCCCTTGATTTTTTCACCTGACGTGTTCATTGAATAACTTAAGGTAATACATAATATGTTTATATAACTCATGTCATCAACTCATAAATCACATGAATGGTATCTATTATGTTTTCCATATTATGTGAAGGACCTTAAATATATCATCCTTATCACATGATTCCATAATTGGAAAATTCATAACAAACAATGAGAGATTTGAATTATTACAGTTGAAAATGATGGAAGATTTATGTGAAGGAATATATGTTGATTTCCATCTGAAGGGGTCTTCTGTTACACATGATTTGTTCCTTGATCATGTAAATCCTGTTAAAAATTTTATGAAAATCTTTTTATGTCCAATAAACATGTCTCCTAATTCAAAAAATCCCTTTTTACCTATCGGGTAGATCATAAGATGGCCAATGAATGTTTCTCTCTAGTTCATGAAAATCCCCTAAACATGCGCACCTCATCTTGTTATAACCCTTTATACATTTATCCTATATCACATGATGACCTATGTACATGTCTTTGGATTTATAAAAAGACATTTGGATATGTTGGGAAGATCACATGACAACATCTATAAATGTGATCTGGATTAAGTGAAGACCCTATGAAAATTTTGCAACATCCTGATATGATAGTTAGTCTTATTGGCTAGATCATGTGTATCCCTTTGTACATATCTAAAATATAATATGATAACCTCTGTTTATGTCACCTGATTCATGTGAAGCCTTTGTACATGTCTGGTAGATCATGATATAACCACTAGAAATGTCATTTGTTTTTTGAAAGTACCCTCATGAATATCCGAATAATCATGAGAAGGCCCTTGTACATGTATTTCGTGACCGAAAAAACAAAAATCATGTAATTGAATTATAATATATGTTATGTAAATATCCTATATCATGTCGGTATATCCTCAAATATGTCTGGAAAACAATACTACACATGTAATCATTTTCAAGTAAGCATACGTAGATATGTTCCCCTGAGTTGTGTAAACCCACAATAATAATTCTTTGACCCTGAATTCCACATTCATATGGTATGTATTCACAATGGACTAGGGTTATGAACATATTAAATCTTATATATTCCATGATATCCTAATACCATCAAATTTTGTTCAATGTAACTCTCATAGATCCCAATATTTATTAATTAGAGGAATAGTGTTGGATATGTGACATGGGCCTCCACCATGGTGTTAGTACCCCACCATTTTATTTGATCATGTCCCTTAAGACCCAAATCATGTGGATCTACCAAATTTCCTAATATATAAAGGGAATAGTATCTATAATAAAATAATCGGACTCTTATTCATGTCATAAGATGGATATGTAGGATTCCTTCCTATGGACTGAGTCCATGTGAAATATCCCATCACAGTTGCTTCAATTATTCTGTATCGCATCTATATGTAGTATGTATGAATTATTTTTAGCTTATATTTCTCAAACTATTCATTTTTCACATGAGATTAGGTATTTTATTATAGGTTTAAACTAGCATAAAAACATCCCCAATTATAGAAACCTATGTGGGAAATACCCACTCAAGTACAACAGTGTGCATAAACTATAATTTCTATCATTATAGGATACATATGATGCCTTAATAAGGATCATGATCCACACCCAAAACATACATTACCTTGTAGAAATCCTCTCTATATAATGATAAACTTTATGGTTTATTATTTAATTAACCAAATGGGTTTTGATTCTTTTCAACAAAGGATTCGTAGGATGACTCCTAGAGGATTAATATGAATTTCAAAACATCTACCAGCTTCCTCAATGATAGTAAACTTCTGAGTGACTGATCATATGGATTAAAGGAATAATCAATACTTCAATGTTATTAAATAACATTAAATCCATTTAGAACATTTAACATATACTGATTCTTTCATAATATAACATCATCTTTCATGTATAGGGACATAACACCCAAAATATTTATTATGAAAACCTATCACAAACTATAATTTGTAAAAGATTCATTAATATATATAAAATATATAAGGGATTTAGTGATTAAGAAATAATTCTTCCCCAAATGGGTGAAATAAGAATGGCCTCTTATCCTCTTAAACAATCTGGTTTCCTATGTTCCATTGGGTTTAGAAACACAAATTACAACATACCTTTGTAATGCCATCCAATGCTCATTCTGGATTTGGGAGAAATTTGGAGATTTATTAGAAATAAAATTAGTGAACTTGATAAGAATATATTTTTCAACTATATCGAAACCTCAAAAAAAATTCATAGTTAGCCCATTTAATTTCATTCCTTCTAAAACATAAATATATGGAGTTTATGATATATTTCAAAATGAATCTCAATTTTTATATAGTAATAATTTAATAGCATTGATAATATATCTTGAATCATAGAAATTAGATAAATTTGATTATGATAGTTTTCATTGGAATATCATTGAAAAATTGAACTATCCAAAATAGTTAAATTCCAATATTAAATGAATTTTCAAATGTATATCCTAATTATATACCTGGAGTAAATTTTTATCATGAGGTTGAATTCACCATTGATATAGTTCTCAATGATAATTTAATTTCAAAAAATACATATCAAATAGATCATTTAGAACTAATGTAATTGAAAAAAGAGTTACAATATTAACATGATAAGGGTTCCATCTACCCAATCACTTCACCATAGTGTGTTTATATTTTTTCTAAAAATAATATTCTTTACAAGAGTACTTTCTTAGATTTTAGATTACTCAATAACATTAAAATTAAAAACAATTATATGTTACCTCATATTGATTAATTTTTTGATCATCTATAGGATGCTCATTATTTTTTCATGATTGATATTAGATATGTATACCATTAGATTGATGTAAAGGATGAGGAAATTTCGTATATTGTATTTTAAATTTGAAGCGTTGATATTGAGTTTTCATTTATGCCTTTCATGTAAAACCATTCACTCATAGTCTTTATGGATCTAATGAATATAGTTTAATTTAAGTATTTTGATAAATTTGTTATGGATTTCATTGATAATATTCTTGTATCTTCTAAATGTTATGAGTATCATGTGAAACATTTGAATATTATTCTACAGACATTAACACTAAATATGTTGTATGGAAAATTTATTAAATGGAAATTTTGGATAAAAAATATCTTACCTTGGTAATATTTTTCAAAATGCGATATAAATATTGATACTATTAAAACTAAAGTGGTTATATTGTTGTTAATACCTAAAAAATCACAAAAATTTGTATTTTTATAATATTTGTGTGTTACTACTACCAGTTTTTTAAATTATTTATTTAGTAATATATTCCATTAACCATGTTCATTTAAAAGGGAATTAATTTATTTTTTAGAAAGGATTGAGGTGAATATTATCTATAATTATAAAGAAATACTTGATAATGAACCAATATTATCCTAATAATCTAAAAATTTGGAGTTTATTATATATAGTGATGCTTCAGTGAATAGTCCTTGTTGTGTTTTAAAGTAATTTAATCTTGTGATTTCATATGAATAACTCTAATAAAAACACTAAGAGAATAATTTTACTACTCATGATCATCTTTTGTTAGTAGTGGTTTTTTATTGAAAAATTATGAGTCTTATTCTATATGGGGATAAATGTAAAATTAATAGGGATTTAAAATGTTTCAAATTTATATTCAATCGTCAAGAGTTTATCATGAGGTTGAGAAGATGGATAGAATTGTTAGAGGATTATTATGGAAATATTCACTGTTATCTAGGTAAATAAAACAATATAGATTATGTCATGAGTCAACGAGAAAGTGAATCATTATGTTATGAATGGATAATGATATATTTTTAATGATTTAATGAATATTGTAATTGAAAATGAGTATATAAAAAACACATTTTATTTATGTTTACGTGTCATGTAGATCATCATTGTTAGAAAAAATTATGCATTATCAACAAAAAATGTCATGGTTTGTACGAAATAATATAATTAGTTTTGAATTCTATGTTTCAAGTGTTTAATTTGTAAAAATATGGGGATTAATGTTTTGTAAATTATTTGTTTGTAAAAATTGATTTTCACCTAAACATGTTATTGTTGAGTGAGGCTCACAATGCTTAATTATTTTTCTATCCCAGTGGTTCTAATATGTATAAATATCATTATATATATTACTATTTCAATGAAATGAATAAAATATTCCTAATTTTTACATTTTGCATCTAAAAATGTAGTATTTAAATATTCATAAACATATTTATAATAATGTGTTATAATATGTATAATTATTTATTTATTGACTATCAATTTCATATAATTTGAGATAATGTCATTTGGAGGGGAAACAAAAATTTTTTCTATAAAATTTTCTTTTTAAGGAATAATTTTTTAAAATTTAATTAATTAAAATAATATTTAATGTTGAATTATTTAAATTAAATTTAAATATTATATATAAAATACATATGAATTTAAATCAATATAATTATTATTACCAGTCATATAGTTAATTTATGTTTCTGTTATGATTCAAAAACGAATTTCTTGAAAACCCTTTTTCCAACACGTTTTGCAGGTTTATTTTTAATTTAAATTATTCCACTTATATCAATTGAATTTGATAAAATATATACCATATTTTGAATCATCATAATTTATATAAGGTAATATTTTCTAGTTAGTTTTTCATAATGATTAATTAAAATAAAAAAATTAATTACTATAGTTAGGGTTATAACGAGTTTATCAAGGGTTCACCTAAAAATATAATTGTTAAAATGAATTATAATCATGATAAAACCAAATTGGTTGGAATTATTTCAATAATAACCGTATAACCATAAAATATGTTCCATTTTTTATAAATTTGTTCATGATAATTACTAAACATTATTGTAAAACTTGAAAAAATTACAAGTGTGCCACTCACTATAATTTTAAAATGGAGCCTCCTCCCCTCACTTATCTACCCCCAATAATTATATATGGATCATCATACCCCTATAAGAATATCTTTCATACATCCCCATATATGTTCTATAGGTTATATTATATCTAAAATAGCAACCCTAATGTCCTTAATAAGAAATCCAAAGTTGTCTTTTCTATGCCATGATAATTGTCCTCATCAACCTCTTTCTTTTATTAATTCTTATTTTAACACCTTCAATTATCTATTTAAAATTACAATATAATTGCATTATTATCTAACATATACTTGAATTTAATTATTTTTATTGAATAATATTTATACAATTTTATATTTATCAGATGGGAAACAAAATAATTGTTCTTGTGTACAATGGAATACCACCTTGCGAACTGATGTAATTTATTTTCCACCTCCAAATCACATAGATGGTCATAATAATGGAAATAAATAATATATATGACATATATGACATAATATTAAATTTTTAATATTGATATATCATCTAATTTCTTACACATTTAACCATTAATTAAATGTAAAAATCACTCATTCATACACACGACTTATTGTTTCCTTGATGCGATGTGATTCATTTTCCACATAGAAAGTTAAATAATGAATCTAAAAATGCATCTAGTGAATAAAAATTATATATAACATTAATATAATTTTGAAGATTATTTAACTATATCCTTTGCATAAAAAATGGAACTCTCATGAAAAAACTAGCATGAGAAAAATAAGTAGTTATTAGCCAAGGCCACAATAATAATGAAATATTATTTGTAAATGTCGATATGATATTACAATAAGATAATATAAGAACTTATAAACATTAATATATAATTTCAATAAATTAAGAACATTATTAATACAATTATATATGAGGATAAAGAATGCTTAATAAAAGTTAGGTGTGAGGTAAAGGATTCTGTCTCAAATTCCATTCCATTGAAACAAATTTGATATTACGAACCTATTTAATTTTATAAGATGTATATAATTACACATTGATATATTTAACATGAATATATATTTATTCATGATGATTAATTTTTTGATTCATATTTATTCTTTCTTGGGTTTACAATTTAAATGTTACCAAAAAGATAGGGATTTATTTTACAATCTTGATTTTCTTGGATTAATGTAATTTTATGTGAAAGAATAATAAAATCCATCCATAATAAAATCCATATATTTTCATATCCTCTAGATATTTATAAAATTTCCATATTTTCTTCTAAATTTTCCTATTATTTCAACATCAATCAAGCAATAAAATTTTTAGAATATTTAATTTATTTCTCTTTTAATCGGTTATATTTTTCTACCCTGACTATATTATTAAAAACTGTTACAAAAAATCCCTTTTAATTACTCAAATTATTTATTAATTAAATCTTAAATTACCCTTTGTTTTTTTAAATGTTATAATGAAATATTTTTCATGTCTTCCAAAATCATCATTTTCAGCGTTCTTTAAAAAATGTAAAAAGGAATGTTTTTAAGATATATAGAGTTAATGGACATAGCCTCTATTATAATCATATAAAGATATTTACCTTCTTCAAAATAGATTAAATTTTTTTAAAACAAAACTCTTTCATGAATTTTTTTTACAATGTGACTAAAATTTTTGTAATTTTTACAAAGTAGAATATTTTATTAAAAAACCTATATATCTAGTGAGTAGATGGTCATCTCTTATTGCTTAATAATATTTTAGTCATCAATATTTTTTAATATATTCACTTTCTTATGAAAATTGGACATTAAATTTATCTAAAATATCTATATTATTTGTATTATAAATATTATTTCTTCAGAAACCATATACCATTTTTATATACAATGTTTAACTATTAATTTTATTTTATTAAATGTGTCAAATAATAATAAATCCATATTCATTAATATATAAAAATATTTATTAATAATTTATATAAATTATTAATTTAATTGATCATTAAATATATTAGAAATTAATTGGGCAAGAGTTTACTAGTGGGTTCTAGTAATAGAAAGACCCTTGATTAATCAACAAGTCTCATGAGACATGAAATTTGGCAAAATTTAATGGGATTTTTTCTTTTAACTACCCTCATATTAAAATTTCACGATGAAAGGTCTTGAAGATATAAATATCATAACATATGAGATCATGACAACCAATATTAGTCATTTCATTAATTTTTAATTCAATTATTACCATCCATGATATTATTTCATTGATATTATCCATGAATGTATTTGATGCTCATGTTATTTATTTTATTGAAATTATTTTAATTTTTTAATTTTCCATTTTGATTAAGTATTATTTATTGATGAAAATTTTCATTTTATGTGACCCTTAATTAGTATTTTATCTCTCCATTATTTCTTTTCATTTCCCCTGAATATGAAGATGAAATCATTGAATGTGTTTCCTGGATGAAATGAATTTATTTCATGATTTATATATTATTTACAATTTGAAATTGGTATCATGTACGTATCTAGATCCCCAAGACAACTAAAATGATAAATACTGTAAGATTATACTCATTGCATCTATGAAAATTTAATAAATTAGACATTGGATCTATCTTATAGAAGATGGTGTCATTATAGTTGGTATGAGAGGAAGTTCAATAAAAACTTTTGGAACTATATTTTGAAAAAATGGAAGGGGGAACGTAACTCTAACATCCTAATGTTTTGTCAAGGTACATATTTTGTATTTTTCATAAAGATAAATCTAGGTCTATGTACTATAAGTGGACTTGGTTTCTCCACAGAATTATATTGTAGTAATATGCCTAAAAAATATATTTTTTGAGTATATCTCGGCCATCACTTTAGTGTATGGTTAGTATGCCCTTGCAGTGCACCATGTGTGACTTGATTAGGGAATATTCTTGGGATAACTTTAATTACCTTATAAACCATTATGAAATATTTTAAAATATATTAATAATGTCCTCAAATAAAATATTTTATGATTTGATGATTAATAATGCATAAAATTTTAATTTATGTTCTATGTTATACACCATTTAGAATTATATATTATGATTTGATATTCCAAACATTATGAACTAATTTAGAATGTGATATTTTTTATAAATGGTGTCTGGGGTAAATAATTGTATCAATACCCATGGCCACAATAAAAAATTTCTAGCATAGCAAGTTAATACAACTAGTGTTGGAGTTTTCCAGATCAAATAAATATTTGGGAATTCCCCCATGTTATGACTAATAGCATTGCCTATATGGAGAAACATGATGTACTATGACATAATAAACATATATTTGAACTTTTCATGTGACATAATCCCCTATGATTTTTTGGAACTACAAATCCACTGGAAAATGAGCAATGGATTTAGTCTTCTGGAAGGATATTTAATAGATTTTCGATGAAATGAAAAGGAAAGGGTTATATTGAAAAAATATTTTCCAAAATTTCATATTTATTATTAGTGATTTTTGATCAGGAATACTACTGATAAAGCTAAAATAGAACACATGGAATACATATATTTTAAAGAAAAATTATTCAACAAGTATTTCCCTCATTTAAAATTAACTAAAATGAAGAGAAAGATCCTCACCTTAATGAAAAGAATGAAGAAATTATTGTGTAGTATTGGGATACCATTAATATGCAACCAAGGTATTATAAATATGAAATAAGTAATAAAAAATGAGTTATTTTCCACTTCTTTAAAAAGATTATGAAAACTCTCTTAAGGGATTGGGTTTCTCAAAAATAAATCATTATATGGTGAAATAGTTAAATGCACCATAAAAATACATATGGAATTTTATAGGTCATATATATTAAAGGGAAATTAAGACATGATAATGTTAGTTAAATTATGAGAAATAATGAATGTGTTAAAAAATAATAAGAAAATGACTTAATTTTTATCATTTAAAAATTGTTGACAAAAACATCCTGGGGAATTCATTAAGTGAACAAGGGATTTTTATAATTATTGAGGTAAGGTTAATCTGGGTAATTAATAAAAAGGTAAATAAATAGATGAATACCAAATTTTTTTTGACTATAATTAAATTGAGTAATATTCAAAATAATTTCACAAAAATCAACACAATCTACCACATAATTGGATATGGGAAGAAGGGAAACATTATCTAATCACTATAACTAATGTTTATGTTATCAATGATTTGTTGGTGTGAACTTTATTAATATCCTCAAATATATCTAATTATTTATTTGATATAGGATCCTCACACTTGTTTTTATTTTAGATGTTTTCCATGAAAATTTAATATTTCTCTAGCACCATATGAAAATATTTTTCAATAAATACTCCTTCTGGAAGTCCCTCTAAAACAATGATGTTTCATGAATTTCCCATTATAAAACATTTAAATTATCTATTTTCTAAATTTAATACTATATCTATAGTCAAATTTTCTAATCCTTGGTATAGATTAAAACTCAAAATACGATTAAAAAAATTATAAATAGGTGATAATTAAGATTAGTGATTAAAAATATGACATTTATTATCTTTAAGGTAGATAATTCATCATCATATCTATTTATAAATTTACCTACAATATCACTTATAAATGATATTCTTGGGGAAGAAGAGTAGACACAACTTATAGATGGAAAATATTAGCTTGAAATTGAGGATGTGACTATTATACATGAATAAATTCATGTATTTCATAATTAATTTCTTGGAAATCCACTAGATAGTGAAGTTTAGTATTTCATTACAATATTCTTTTTTTGA
This sequence comes from Viscum album, assembly GCA_963277665.1. Taxonomy (NCBI): domain Eukaryota; kingdom Viridiplantae; phylum Streptophyta; class Magnoliopsida; order Santalales; family Viscaceae; genus Viscum; species Viscum album. The sequence goes on along the minus strand of OY728161.1, from coordinate 2,129,787,001 downwards.
AGACCATTATCAAATACCCCTATAAAATGTCCCCTTTGGAATTAGTGTTGTTGAATAAATATCTAAAGGGGTTGTGTGATAAGGGGTTTATATTCCTTAGTGTTTCACTTTGGGGATTCCCTTTTCTTTTCATTAAGAAGAATGATGGGTCTTTGAGTTTGTACATTTAGTATAGGTAAATCAATGATATTATGATAAATAAAATGTTTCCTTTACCTTGAATTGATGATTTATTAAATAAAATTCATGACGCTTGATATTGTTCAAAGATTAACCTTTGCTCTAGGTGTCATCAATTGTGAGTAAATAATGATTATATTATAATGACAATATTTCCTATGAGGTATGGAAGTAATGATATTCCAATACTAACATTTTAATTGACTAATACAACCGTTATTTTTATATATCTAATAAAAAAAAATATTCAATAAATATCTTGATAATATTTTTACATAATTTATTGATGATAATATGGTATATTTAAAAATATATGATAACCTAGAGAGTTGGATGAAAATTTTTATTGAGACACATAAATGAAATGTTTTATATAATTGGATTAAAAATTTTTAATTAAAGAAACATAAATTTTATTTTATTGGCCATATTTCCTAAAAGTATGGAATCTAAGTAGATATTATAAAGATAAAGGGATTCAAGGAGTTTTCCACAGAAAATAATATAATCACGGTACATAATTTTATCTTGTTTCCAAGTTACTATTAATTATTTCATCAAAATAATTATCTATTGGATAACTTATTGACCAATATTACATGTAAATGTTAAATTTCAAATGAAAAAAATAATTGTGAAAAATAACTAAATAAATTAATGCGAGATTCATGAATTTTCTTATTTTGATTCAAATTTTAGGAAATTATGTACTGTGATTTATAATAATTCATCAAATAAGAGACTTGGATTTTTCATTTTAAATAATTAAAAACTTATTTCATTTCCATCATGTATGTTAATGACTAATGAATAGAATGATCCAAATCATGATCATGAGTTTTCATTCATAATGTTTTCTTTATAGTTGTTGAGATATTATCTCTATAGTGAAAGATGTTAGATATAAACGAATACTATGATCATAAAATGCATATTTTCATAGAAAGATCTCAATATGAGGAAATGATGATGGCTCATTATACATAAGGATTATTATTATTCTATATACATACACCCATGGAGGGAAAATAAGGTAGTCGATTCATTGATAAAGAATGATCATGGCGTTCTATCCAAAATGATTATTAGAAAGGATTGTATGTCTATAGGTTTAGAAAATATGTATTTGAGAATTAATACCTGCAAATCATTTTTTTCCATTTTATAAAATTTGCCTTAAGGGTGTCCGGCAACCCACACACAACCCCAAAAAATTCCAGAGAACCATAAACAACAGGCAACACAAATCAACACAAGGTTACATATCATAGTACCCATAGTAATCCCCACATACCATATAGGATTATTCTTCTCCAGTAGCTGATTCCCACACTGGGTGTCTCCAAAAAAAATTAGTTTGCACCCGATTTCTATGCTGGTCAGGAGCAAGCATATTTGGGAAAAAATACAATAGGGTAAACATCACATATTTTCCAAATGGATTCTAAACCATCATTTTTAGAAAATACTAAATGTTCTTAAATATATAATGAGAATTTTGAAAATAAAATTAAATCCTTGAATGATGGAAAAATATTAGACTTTGTATATAAATACATTGTGAACTTTGGTAAGTGGATATGTGTTTCATATATTCCTAGCTGAGAATGAAATTTTAATATGATACTCATAGATCAATTTTTTCACTATGCCTCACTAAAACCATGATTTATATGCATTTGAAGTTTTTTTTCAAATATTAAAGTAGGAAATTTCTAATTATCTATAATTATTCATAGATTTTCAATATGTTAAAGATGAGAGATAGTACCATAGAAGAGTCATGAAACCTCTAAAATTCCCAACATGAAAATATGATTTCATTTCCATATAATTATTCACTACATTACCAAGTACACATATAAATGATGTTTTAATATGGGCTATTTGTTATCACCTTACCAAATATAAAAAATTATTAGCGATAAGAAAAGATTTACTTCATCAGATCCTAAAAAAATCTACATTAATAAAATTTTAATATTTCATGGAGATCATCAATCAATTTTGTATGATTTTGATCCATGATTTACATCAAAATTAAGGAAAATTCATTAGATTTATCTTCATAATAGGCATAAGCTGAGTAGAACATATCAAACATTAAGCTAATGGATAGTATAAAATGACTATTCCAACATGAGATAAAATTTTAAATTCATAGTCCCATATAACTGAATGTATGTTGGGTTAGTATTTGATTTTTTTGGATTGTTACTATAAAATGTAGCTTTTATTCATGTATTTAAATGTTTATATTTTAATCATTATATGGAAATATATTTAATACTCTAACATATTGGGATGAAGTTGTTGAATTGAATCTTGTAGTCCTTCAACTTTTTGAGGAGGCAAATGTAATGTAAAATACTTTGTATCCTCATATTACATAATGTAAATGAAGAAATAAAATGATTTATACTAATAATTGTTATAATGATTTGTAATTTATCATGGTAGACCATATTTTCTTGATATTATCTCCATGGAAGTTTGTTTTATGGTTTGGTAATAAAATGAAACTGATCCCTAGGTACACTAGGACTTAAACAATTTTGGAAATATTTTAATATATAGCTTAAAATTATCCAATATCACTGAGCCTCAATAAATTGAATTATCATTTTCATATATATATTACTTAAATGAGTGCAAGCTAGACATAAACCATGTTCTCACCTAAAAGGAAATATAATTTAAACCTAATCTATCATACTATTAAGATCATATATTGAATCTTTAGACTAGAGAGAGGGAGTATTGATGAATAATATTAATATTATAGTATATTTATATTGATGAAATAATGAATTTGTTGGAGAAAATTGGGAACTAGTGGATGTTGTGAAAAATAACCATCCTTATTTTTTAGAAAGTATTATCCATAAAAATTTTGACAATATAATTTTTATAGGATTGAATAATGTAATACCATGAACTCAATTATACTAATTGAAAATTTTAATTTAATAAATGTATAATACAATTCACAATAAAATAAATCATGTAACCAAAAAATATAATTTTATATGATGAATATCGCATATGAGCTTACTAGGTCCAATTAATCCTATATTGTGTTTTTATAATTTTCCAATTTAAATAACCATTTATTAATAATTAAAAATTTAGTATTTAACCATTCCTTATTTTATTTATAATAATATTTAATAATATATATAATTTATTATTTATTTATTATAAATTTGATATAAATAATATTAAAATCATTTCAAGGTAAAAATGGTTATTTTTTAGAAAATTTATATTTTGAAGAACAATGCCTTTCCATTTTAATTAATTGAAATAATATTTAATAATTAATTATTTAAATAAATATTAAATTTATAATATCGAACTAATTTAATTTAAATCAATGTAATTATGAATATAAGACATATATTTAATGTAATATCATTATATTCTTGAAAAATGAATTTCTTGAATCCCCGAGTTTCAAAACATTTAGCAGGATTAATAATTTTTATTATACTACATATGTAAATTTATTTTAAAAAAAATTAAAATACATATTTTTAATCATCATAGTTATTATTGGGTAATTAGTTGAACTTTATTTTTATCATAATTAATAGTACAATAAGAAAATCAAGTAACACAGTAACGGTTAAAATGGGTTTATCAGGGGTTAAACTAAAAATATAAGATTAAATTGATCTAAACACTTGAAGAAAACATATTGGTCTATTATATTTTTACCTTACCCTGATATCATACGAATATGATCCATTTTGGATCCCCATGACAAGGATAGTGACATGACAGTATTGTAATGCATAAATAATTACAAGTGTTTCTCTCACCTCAATTAAAAAAGAAGACTTCATCCCTTCACTTTTCCAGACATCTCAAGCCATTTAAAGGGACAAAATAATTTCAAAATATCTCCCCAAAATAATTATACACATTATATAGGTGATTATATTCACAAAATACCAACCCAAATGTCCTTAATTAGAAATCTAGATGATCTTTTTCTAATAGATAGTAATCTTGTTCACCAAGCTCTTTCTCTTTTTCACTTCTCCTTTTAAAACAATCGAATTTATCACATAAATTAAAATGTAATTCAAATATTGTCCACAATATACTTATTTTTATTATTTTTATGGAATAATATTTATCCATATACTTGTGTATCGAATGGGAAAGAAAACCATCACTCATGTCTGTGACAGACTACCTCCATGCCAATCGATGTGTTTTTTCCATCAAATACTCACATGGATAGTCATAATTATGTTTATAATGAATATATATCATACATAGTCCGTAATATTTATTTTATAAAAATAATCTATCATCCACATCCTTATCCATTGATACATATTTGATATTGTGACGCAATTTACTTTTATGTGGGGTATATAATGCCCCATTGGTATTTTTAACAAGAATACATATTTTTTCACATTTAATAATGTTGAAACTAAATTTTTTTCTTTAATTTAGTTGAAAATTAAATGTTTTTAAATTTGTAAGGATTTATTTTCCAATCTTTTTGTTTGTTATTTCATTAGTTTTCATTGAAGGGATATTATGATATATCCTTTGTAAAATCCATATATTTTCTAATCCTATGGATATCTAAAGAGTTTTCTTATTTTCTTATAAATTTACCTCTATTTATATCATTAATCATTAAAATAGATGTTTTCAAGAAAAAAAATCTTTCTGATTTAATTGGTTAGATTTATCTTCCATATCAACATTATTAAAAAATGTTTTATAAAAGTCTATTTTATTAATCAAATGATTTTTTAAGTAAATTTGATGTTATCTATAACTGTTAAAATGTTTTTAATGTTATATTATTATTATTTTCCCAAAATTTAGTTTGGTTGTTTTTTGTAATAATTAAAAAGGATCATTTGTAAGATATAAAGTGTACACGGATTTCCCAACCATCATAATCATTTTATGATATTTGTTTTCGTATTCATTCGTTCAATAATTATAAAAAGAATACTATTTGAAGTAATCTTATTTTAATATTTTACTTTTATTTACATTATTTATCTATAATACATGATTTTAAAAAAGGAAATATATTTCTGATTAATTTATATTCAACTAGTATCTCTTATTAATTTTTTGGTTGTAAACATTATCCAAAAACATCCAGTTTCTTAAAATCATTGGAATTTACATTTCTATTAAATATCTGAATTCTTTGTTTCAAGAATAGGAATATATCCTAAACTATATACCATTTTTATATATGGTAATTATATGAATTCTTTTTGACTATGTAAAATCTTAATAATTATTTATCCTTTATTCAATAAATATATTTATTGGTAAGACATATTTTTTGTAAATTTAATTGATCAGTTAGTATATGGGTAATGCATTGTAAATGTATTGAAGGGTGTGTATTGGTTATATATAACACCCAAATTCTTCTATAGGTATCTGGAGAAAAATTATTTTTTTAAATTAAATTGGTTTTATTTTATACCTTCCCATATATTAAAATCATTTTGTGCAAGGTCCTAACTATATACATATCATGATGACTAAGATCATGATGTCGATATATAATTTCCTTATTTGAATTTTTTTTAATAATCAACCATGAGATTATTTCATTTATATTTTACTTTAATACATTTTATTTCCATGTTATTGATCAATTTGAATTTGTATTATGTTATTAACATTACTATACTGATTATGCCTTGTTTCCTTGTTATATGATCTATTGTATGTAATTTTTACTATGAAATTGAGTTCAAAAATATTTTTTCCCTTCCCCAATATATAAAGATGAAATCATTGAATGATTTTTAGGTATGTGAATTATTTTATTTTTTTTATGATTTATATTTTAAATGAAATGTAAAATGGGAATTAGGTATATATCTCTTTTTCTAAGACCACTAAACTATTTGATGCATTGAGATTATATCCCTTGTATCTATACTAATGTAATAAAGTAGAAATAGAATCTAGATTACAAGATATGAGGTTATTACATATATTGAAAATATGATTTAATAAAATATGGATAAAGCTCAGAGGGGGAAGAAAATAAATGTAGATAACCATAGGTAAAAAGGTTTATTTTGAGTTATAGTCCAAATTTCTCTTAAAGAATCTCATTTAAAATATATTGTTGGTTTTAGTAGGAAAGTAAAATGAAGTATAATATATACTTGTCTATATAAAATAGTAGAGAATGTAGTATAACTATCCTACTATGAAACCTTACCTATGAGTTTCTATTTTGTATATGATGTATTTCATGTTTCTTTGTGGATGGAATATGTACATAATGCATCTCATATTTTGATCCCTAAAGTTGTATAGTTATGTTATAATATATCCTATAAGGAAAATCCAGATAAAATAATATATTTTTTAGAGAAGGTATTCTAGAATAGGGTTAAACACCTTGCTATGTATTTATCAAAGAATTATATGATTGAAGTAGAAACATGGAAATCAAAGAATTATTTGATGAAAAAATATCCTCACAATTATTTGTAATGAATAACCTTTTGAGTATGAATTTTTATTTAGGGGACTATTAAGAAATATTTGTCCCTATAAATATATCAATTTTATAATTTAATAGTATTAATTTTAGGTATTTGTATTCATCATTGTTTTATAAATAATTTTAAATAATTTAATAAAGAAAAAATTGTAGTTTTATTTAACTAAATTGATTTTCAATGTATTACTAGATTTTATTTAAAAATATAACTTCAAAATTTTTTAAATTTAAATTCTTAATATATAAATCACATTTTACATCATCATTTGAAAATAATATTGTGATAATTTTTTGTTATTTTTTTGAAATATTATCTTTGTTGGGTGAATAGTTAAATATATTGATTTTACAAATATGTTCATTTGTATTATATTACAACGATATAATAAATAATTTGAGGTATTTAAAAAAAAATTATAAACTAAATATATATTTATGATGTAAAATAATTCTTTTAAAAATTCAATGTTCAACTTATAAATCTATGATTGACATTTTAAAAGTCTTGGCATGGTATTTATTAAATAAAAACTAATTTCAGCTCTTCACTTGTAATCATGTTTTAACGAGGTAACATTCATTTATTGTTTAATTTCAAATTCAATTATTTATATTTTAATTTACCATAATATAATTAATACCAAGGGATTAAACTTTATAAATTTTTTAGAATCACCTAATTCAAGTAATTAATTCATTATTTGTGTATTTTGAGTACATAAGGTGTTTGGGTGAAATTTGGGATGGTTTGGAGAACATTTAGAATTTTTTAGAACTATTATGAAGGTTTGATATTGAGAATGGTCAGTAGAAATCATGAAATACCAATAAAAATCATGAAAAGTAAGACAATGGGACCATAGTATGAGAAATGTTAGGTACATGATCTTTATGAACCATCTGACCACCTAGGAGTATCTGTGTAATGAAAATCAAAAGGACAACATGGTTGTGGCACTATTTGTCTAAATCTTTGAGCCAACCATGCGAAGGGTGTTGGGAAGCTGTGGTTGTTACATGTTTTTCCTAATCATGTGGCCCAACCATGCATAGTCAACGGTTATATCCTAAATAAGTGGATCACACTTAGTTTTACACAAAATCCTATCATTGATTACTTTTTTCAATAATATCATAGTTTTTCTCTACTCATAATAGTTTTTGAAGAAATCAACTTAGATCTGGGAGAAATCTGTTGGAAAATCTTGGTGTGTTGAAGGTTATATTTCCTGGTAAGCCTCCATTCTTAGTGTTTTTCTTTATTACTACTATTATTCCCTCTCTTGGATACATAGATCTAGTCTGTTATGTATACATATATGATCATTGAGAAATATAATGGTGAGATATATCTATTTTATGTTATGTAAAAAGTTTTAATGTTGGTTTTGGAGATTCAACCTTGTTTTTTTGAAGAATTTTTTCCATTATTCATTTTATACATAGTTTTTGAGGAAGTATTATTTACTTTAGAATCATTTTATTAGAACACGATGGATTTAATTCAATGTTTAGAATTGATTGAAATTGATAGTGATTTTTTTTTAAAAAAATATTGTTAGAATCCTTTATTAGTTGTGGTTTCTTAAGATTGTGGAATTGTTCTCCAAAGTTATTTTTTGAGTGATTTTAAAATGATTATTTTAGAAATGGGTGTTTGGTTTAATTCATGTATAAAGGATTTTTTGTAATGTATTAAATAAAATTATTTTTTTTTAAAATGTTTTCAAAAACATATTCACATGTATTTAGTAGGGTGTTGAAAATATTGGTTCGTGTGTGTTCATTTTCAATGATGTGACCTTGTGGAAGGTGTGTGGTCCATTGGGGAACTGGTATTTAGTTAGCTTTTGATTACTCATTATATTGATGAGAAAACTCTCCGAAGAATGAAACTATCACTTGTGCATGTATTTTTGGATATGTTGATATGTGAAATATATCGGGTATGCCAAAAGGGAATTTTGATAAATAGATTTGATATACTATTTTGTTTCATTACAAGGAAATAAATTTTTTTGGAAAACAATATGGTACATAAATTGTTTTATATTCTTATTTTAACTATTTTAAATTTTTTATATAAATTGTATTATATAAATGTTTAAAAATGTTTTATCCTAGTGGCGTGAGTAGGAAATTCATTGGATGAAAACCTACTATGTTTCATTACTCACCCCATATTAGATACATTAGGTGATATTGAATATATAATGCCTCAATACATAAGTTAAGTTAATGTATCCAATATCATTAATAATGTATTGTTAAACATTCTGTTGTATTGTGCAGTTGGAGCTTTGCAAATGCTGGGATCTATGTATTGTTTTATATGGAATCTTTATGCTTTGTGATTTGTTCTTGTACTTTGGTACTCTGATATTGGTCATGGTGTAGTTTTGTATTTTTTTCTTTTGGTATTACATAGTGTTGTATTATATTTTTATCATGCATAATATAGAGGTTTTGGTTATGGTATACTTTGTTATGGTTATTTTATATTTTATAGTGTCAAAATGGTACCCCAATTGTATTACCGACCTTGGAAATTATTGAAAGCCTTTAACACCTTGGGGATGTTTCCTAAGGCCACATAATATCCTTCTTACTTCTCATTATTGTATGTAGGGATTGGATGTTACAAATGTTATCATCCTGGTCGGTCATTGACTTGAATGTTTTATCGGTCATGGTCAGTCCAAATATAATTTTGGAACTTTTTAGTCTTGGAGTAAATTTTTTTTCTAATTTAATCCATTAGATAGTGGGTTGAAATTAGTAGAATTTTTTGGAACAGAAACATTGAGAATAAAACAATGTAGCTAAAATATTTATATTGAACTCCATGTTACCTAGGATTCAGGTTCATAATTGTTTTGAGGAAATTATATGTGTTTTAACCAAATTATCATGGGTTTATCCATTAAGAAGATACTAAAATGAATTGATAGAAACAAAATCCCACTAGGACTGCATATTCAAATTTGAGTTATGATTTATCATTTTTTTAAATTTTTATCTTAGAAAAGTAATGTATTTATTTCAATTGTATGACATTGAATACGACATGACAATGTAATTTTGAAAGTGGTTTGACTTTCAAAAGCATGGTGGACTCTTTAAAAATTGTTTGAAAACAAAAAGTGTGGAATTTTGGGAAATCCTTGTTATGATAGTTTAGATATATTAATTTCTTATTTTTAAACATTTAGTTTCTATAGAGTGAGTCTTGTAGTGTTTTTTTGTTATAAAAAATGGAACTCGGTTGTAGTTGTAGAAAACAACTAGAATACACTGCCAAGAATGTGGTTTCACCTGATCCACAATTGAAGCAATGGCTAGTTCAATGTTTTAATAATCCTGCATGGGTACCCTGGTAACCCAATAACTGAGCTACCCATGACATAGACCAAAGGTCATTCTTGATCCCCATGTGCTGGGACTAAAACCTAGTATCGTACAACATTCAAGTGGTAATGAATTTTCCAAAAAACATACCAGATGTAAGACAAGCAAGTCAATAGGTATAAAAAATAAACTCCACTAGGATTAATGTAACGAAATACAAGAAGGCATAAACCATCCCTATTTACAACATCCAAAGTACAAAAATGGGTAAATTCCCAATTACCTATGGAGAAAAATAACTAATACTATGCTTCAATTGATGGATCCTCCTCTAAGTGATCCTTTCATCTTTCTCAAACATGAAAAAAGATAATACAAAAACTCCTGAAGGAACAAGAAGGGTGTTATATAAATGAACAGTAGTGTCTCAATAGGGATTTTATATTAGATTCTAACAATCAATTAACCGATGAATTATTTAAATTTTTAAATTTTGTTTTTGGAATTTCAAATAATATTTAAACAAATCATGATATATATATTAATTGATCAAAAAATACTTTTAGAAAATGCATTAAAAGTGATGGAATATTTCTCAAATAATGGATTAAATAAAACACACACACACACACACATATATATATATATAATATTTCATATAAATCCTGATGTCATGTAATGATGTGTTACAACATTGTCATGCATATAAATTATAATAGAGAAATGCGTTCTTCTTCCAAAAGGGTACAATAATATTCCAGCTATATGACTGTTTACTCTCTAAGTGATGTTGTCAATATGTGTATATACACTCTCCATAAAAATGGAAGAAGGTGAATCATCCCCATCCCATCAAGGATGTGATCCAATGCATGTATGATTTAGAAAATTATAATAGCGTGGATTGTGTCCAAATGAATCACCAACTACCAATGGATTTCATGTGATCTAACCTAATGAATAGTGGGGAATTTATTTTAAGACTACAAAAAATTAAATAAAATCCCCATTCATCCATTTCAATAACAATTTTCTATTTAAAAAAAATATGTTTTAATAAAAAAACTTTCTTCTTAAACAAGTTAAAAATAGTAGGTTTCTATCAAGTCATTTTAATCCATTTTCACATGTTTGAAATCCATTCAAAACCAATTCCAACAATTTAACAATTAATTTCCACAATTAAATTAATAATTTTAATTGAACTAATTTTCATCAAATCTAAAATAAAAATTGTTCGATTTAAATCAACTAATTTCCGTAAACATATACCAATTTAATGTAATAGGGAGTTTTACCAATTTTATTTTGAAAACCATATCAAATATCCCAATACAATATAATTGGGTTTTTTCAAATCAATTGAAATCAAGTTCTAGAATTTGAACTTAAATCAATAATTGATATAATTCAAGAAAATCCAGGTTAATCACTTTTGAAAAAATGGAAGAATCACCTATATTTTCATGAAACACAACTCTAATAATGGAAAACATAAACGAGAATAAAGATATTGAATAACTCAAAACTCAACCAAGAAATGTGATCCAATATCCCATAGCACAAATCCATCATCCCAAAACTGATCTATTAAAATCCCCAAAGGAGGATAAATAGATTGAGATAGATAATGGGAGAGATATCTTACCTGGGAATCATACAACATATGCAACGATAATCTAAAACCAAATGCGAGGATTAAGAAGGGTTTGAAATCTCTAAGATTTCATAGGGAATGCCTTCGTTTGAGGAAGAAGAAACTAGATTTGAAGGGAAAAGGGAATATATATTGTACTATCTATTTAAAAAAATGTTTTTAGGGTATTACATGATGTTTAATCCCATTACTCATCATGAAAGTGTTATGTTTCAAAAACACTACAAATAACATTTCTTTAAATGAAAATCATTCATTAATTTTCTTATATTGTGTGAATTCTAGTTAGGATGTGTAACTTTTAATAGTGTTAATCGTATCACGAAATAAAACATCTCAGGGTATGAATCCAATGATCATTACTTGTCATGTAACCAAGTTACATGGTGTGTAACCCTCTAATATCCTAATGAAAAGGAGTTTTAAAGCAGAGAGTCTAATAAATCTCGGACTTCTCCATTATAAGTATCCTCCATATTCATTTTTAAATCTACCTAGTCAAAGTAAAAGAATAACCATGATAAGGTTAAAGGCATACCAATTATATCAGTAATGAGATGTTACAACCTCCCCACCATAAAAAAATTTATCCCCAATAATCATATGAAAGAATCGTTCATACCAAAAGATCTTGACACTACTCTCTCATCAATGTATCATGTCCCCAAATCTCTTGATTAATAGAACCATGATTCTATAGTATGCTAAGAAAATGTATCATCCTCCCAATAAGTACCTTAGTATCAGAATTAACAATCCTTACTAGTCACTCACCCAGAGATAAACCAAAGTCCAGTCTCAAGATCACTCAAGCACCAAAGGTGTGGTGGATCAGAGAGATAATTTATTAGTTTTGATTCATGGAACATGTTATGAATAGATGTAATTTGTGGTGAAAGTGGTAAACATTTTGAAACATTACCCACATTCTAAACAACCTCAATGTTTCTAAAAAATGAGGTGAAACATCCCTTGCCTCTCAGTCGGTCGATGACCCAATTAGGGTCATACTTTCTAAAACACCCAGTCACCAACTAAGAACTCCAAATTTCAGTAGTGGTATTAAACATATTACTTATATTTGATATGTGTTGTCAAAATTATATAAATAATTAATAGTATCATTGATTTTGTATCTTGCAGGAAGATTGGTCCAACTAAGAAAATTTCACCAAAATCCGACCAACACAATATATATTTACACAGTTAACCATACAAGGCCACAAAAGGTGACATTATGAACACGTATAGGTATCTATTGATATATAAAAATTCAACCAGCCCCGAGTGATCATCACAATCCCCACTAATGTCGAGATCACTAAAGGGATATCCTCAAGGATTGGTATACCTCTCTCTGTTGGTCCATCCGACTAACGATGGTAGTTTGTGGTAAAATTGACCTGAGATCCCAGTGCCTCCTGAAGGCCTCTCAAAAAGTGAGGAGTAAACCGAGAGTCCCTATAATATACAATAGTATATGGATCTATATGAAAACAAAAAATTGATTTCACATAGACACTTCACAAATCCTCAACATCGTTTTCATCAAGAATTGTTATAAAGTTAGAAGACTTGGTCAGCCAGTCGATCACAACCCATGTTGCATTCATCATCCACTCAAAATGTGGGAACCCAACCAAAATGTCCAAAGACATTTCATACCATTTTAATGTAGGTATTGGATTTTGTTATATCAACATCGATGGATTTTTGTGCTCTACTTTCCCCTATTTGCATGTATAGAAATGGGAAGCAAATTTAGTGGGGACCCGTCTCATACCTCACCGCCATAGCTTCCACCTCAGGTTGTATAAAATCATTGTGGTTCTTGGGTTCACAACCTAGGGTGTATTTTGGAAATCCCCCATCACACGTTTCTTTTCCACTAATGTCACAACATAACTATTTCAATAACACATAACACCCACTTTAGAGAATGACTATAGGGTATTAGTACCCCCTCCATAAAGGGATTATTTAATGCTACAGAATTCATCATCTATAAGTTGTTCCTGAGAAATAATCTTGAGAATAGTGAATGATAACTAAATGTTGTATAATGAAACATCATTTCATTATCCCTATACTCTAATTTGAAATTGTGAAAAGAGCGCCATGAAAATCCACTCTTTTGAAGATTCATTAACTATTTGGGTCTGAATTTTCTTGCTTAAAGCATCTGAAACAACATTACCTTTCCCTTTGGTATAAGAAATATAAAATTAAATATATTCTATTCACTCCAAAAAATTCCTCTTGTAAATATTTAATTATTTTTTAGAGAAGATATAACTCAAGATTTTGTGTTCTAAAAACACATTTTAACTTTGTATGAAAAGGTACAGATGCCAAATATTATGTGTGTGTATCACAAATAAAATATCTAGGTCATTGGATAGATGATTATTCTCATGTTTCCTATGGTTATGAGATCCAAAATAAACTACATGATATCTCTATAAAATAACACCTCCCAATCTTGAACCTAATGCATCACAGAAGACCACATAGCCCTGTGCAACCTCGGGAAGAGATAATAATAACACACTTGTCAAAATATATTTAATCTCAACAAAAGAACTCTAAAATTTATCATTTGAAAAAAAACATCACCCCCTTCTGAGTAATAATACTCATATGAGAATCCATCTTCGAGAAGTCCTTCATGAACCAATAATAATATACAACTAATCCCAAAATTCATCTAATTTTAAGAAATTTTGTGGATTCTCCCATGTAATAATAGCCTTAATTTTTTCTATATTGACTAGTTTTACTTGTTTCAAAACCACATGCCCCAATTATTTCAATTCCCAAAACCATAAATCACACGTTGGGTGCCTGGAGAAAAGTCAGTGTTTCCTCATCAGACTCAGAACTGCTCTTAGATGATGCACATGATCCTCCTCATACATGGGGTAAATTGGGATTTAATCTAAAAAGACTAACACATAGGTAACCAGATACTAATTGGAAATCATGTTAATTAGATCCATGGAAACTTCACAAGACTTTGTTAGACCAATGGAAAAAATGCACTCATAATGGTTGTACCTACTCCGAAAGGTAGTTTTGTGAATATTTATTTCTTTTATTCTCAACAAGTGGTAATCAGATCAGAGGTAGATCATTGAAAACCAATTAACTACATTCAAATAATCAATCATAACATCAATTCGTGGAAATAGATACTTTTTATTCACAATAAATCAATTTAGTGTTTGGTAATTAACAAATAGGCAATGAGAACCATTCGTTTTCTACGTGAAAAGAAATATTTTTGGCCAGAGAGACACAGTTAGGGATATATATCCTTTCTCAAGAATATCATCCAATTGGGAATTCAGTTCTTTAATTTTAGCTAGATCCAATTGGTAAGAGGGAATTGAAACTGGTTTAGTGTCATGCTTTAAGTCAATGAAAAACACAACCATTCATACAAGTATAAAACCTGAGAAATCACAATGAATTACATTAAGAAAATAAAAAACAAAAATAGGTAGATAAACACTCATTGAATCCTTATAGAGATATAAATCAAAGACTTATATCACTTTCCCTAACATTTTATAAGATGTTCCAACTCTGATCGACCTTGGGTACCATTATTTTTCATTGAAAAGAGGTAGACCACTGGGTGTAGTAATAGACATTGAACAAGATAAATGATTTATAGGATGATTTAGAATATTAATAATATGTGTTGAAATAAATGAATGAGATACACCAGTATCAAATATAACATTCAATAATGATGAATCTATAGTAATGGTACCTATCATAGTTATGGGACCCGTATCTGATTCCTCTAGAGACTCTTCCCCTGGGTGAAGAATCAAAATTCAATATTCTTTTTTTGGACCACATTTGTATGTGTATCATTTGATTTATTTAATATTTTTCATAGTTTATGATGATCTAATTCTTATGAATATAGGGGAAAAGTTGTGGTAGAACTTCTATAAGTTTCATAAACATCTACATGAGCTACAGTTATTTTTCTCATCTATGGATACCATATTTGAATTCCCTTGATGACTATACTAGTATCATATAGAATTGATTCTTCCATCCACTATACTGTATCAAAAATTACCCTAATGTTGAGAACCACTATTTGATTCATCATGAATCAACTTTCGTTTAAAATAACTTACAATTCCACTAGTAGAAAATGGAACTCCCACAAACCATGACTTTCTAGTCATGTATATATCATTCAAGATCTCCCTATCTTGCACATCTTCTAAAATTGAAACATTAGAATGAAAAAACTAAGAACGAATATCTAATCAATTTCCTCAAACAAACCACAGATCATTTATCCTCTCATTAGATATAACTTCATGAAAAAACTACACCAATTAATCTTGGAAATTTGAATACTCAATCATGGTTCTGTTGGCATGCTCAATCTTGGAAAACACCACAGCCGTGGCCAACCCCGTTGACTCTATATAGAAATGGTTAGTGAAAAAAACCTTAAAATTTTTCTACTATTGAGCCTCATATATCTTTTTGATCACTATTGTGTCCCACCATCTATTTTTCTATCCTTCTATCAAAAAACGTGAGACGTTTTTCATTGATCAGTTCTGGTGACTCGAATATCTCAAACAAATTTTGTATCTTTCCAAACCATTCCTCAGTATGTTATGGATCAGTAGATCCATTAAAAATTAGTGTCTTCTGATAAAGGATCTCTTGTGAGTAAATATGAAGAACATCCCCTTGTGGATAAATATCTATAGACAGAAGAATAATTGGAGGTGGTTCATATCCCATATATTGGACACTTTTCACAATCACCTCAACTAAATTTGGTTCCTTTAGAGGATTTGGTCACTGTGGTTCATCAACAACCTCCTCCTTTATCTTATTTGTGTGTCTTATCATTTGAATAATGCTACAAAAAATCAATATAAAACAAGGAAGACATCAGATTAACACTCAAACAAAGAAATAGCTGAAATTATTTCCAACATTTGGAACAATGAGATTTTGATTCAACTCCTTCAAAAAAAAATACATAAAAGACAAGAACGTATCCACAATCCATCCTTCCTTAACCACCCTAGCCCACTTATGTTTAATTGTGGTGGGACCTTTCCTAGAACTCATTTGCAACTACCTCGTATGTCCCTTCATGATTTAAAGAATTCATATTGACATCAAGACAAAAAGCTCAAAAGCCACCTCAGATACAATTTTTGTGATGAACTAACCTAGGTACCCTCATAACCCATTAACTGAGCTGACCTAGAAATATACCGAAGGAAATTCTAGATCCCCACATGTCAGTGACTATAACCTCACATCATACAATATTAAAGTGGGAACGAATTTCCCACAATACGTAACAAAAGGAAGACAAGCAAGTCAATATTCATACAAAAGAAACTCCATAGGGAGTAATATACCAAAATACAATAAGTAATAAATAATACCAAATAACTATATCCGAATTTGCAAAAATGGAAAAAATAATCCAAGACCCTATGGAAAAACTCAAAAAGACCAAGGTTCAATAGTCGGATCAACCTCAAACTGATCATTTATCCTTGCTCAATCTTGGAAGAAGATAACCCACAATCATTTGATGGAAATCATTGTGTGTGAGATAAAAATACCATTTTGGTCTCACAAAGGATTCCATATCAGAAAAAAAAAATCAATTTACCAAATTGGCTATTTAATTTTTAAAATATCAGCTTTGGAATTTCTTACAATATTTAAATAAATAATGTTATACAGTTCAATTGATGGGAAAATACATTAAGAAAACGTTTTAGAAGTGATGGAATATTTATAAAACAATGTATTTTATGAACAATTAATATATAATAGTTTATATAAATCATGAACAAATATAAAAGAGTTTTAAAATTTTGGAATACATTTATATATTTAATATAAACAACAAGCAAGAAACTTGGTCATCTGCCAAATATGTATGATTGTATTCCAGATAAAGGACTCATCACTCTCTAAGTGATCTCAACAATATGTGTATACACATGCCCCCTAAAAATGGTCAAAGGAAACTCTTCACCATCCCATTTAGAATGTGACCTACTACAAGTATGTTTTATAATTTTGTAATAGCGTAGAGTGTGTCTAAATAACTCACCAACTACCTAAGGCTTGTATGTCATCTCACATAATCAATGATGGGAAATATATTTTATGACTGATTGAAATAAAATTAAATCCCATTCATCCATTTTCATCAAAATTTTCCCTTTAAAGCTAAAATGGGTTTCAACCAAAAATATCCCTATTTAAGAAGATAAAACCACTAGGTTCCTATCAAAACATTTTAAGAAAATTTCACATGTTCAAAATACATTATAAACCATTTACATGCATATCAAAATTCATTTCAACAATTATGTTATAAAATATAATTGAAATATTTTCCATCAAATCAATAATTTAAATTCAACAATTTAAATCAACCAATTTTCATTAATACCCCCCAATTCAATAGAATTGGTGGTTATCCAAAATTTTATGCCAAAACCATTTGAAATATCAACATTAAATAATATTTGGTTTTATAAAATTATTCTAATTAAAGACATTCCAATTGAATGTAAATTAAAAATTTAAATAAATAATACAATTCATTATTAATCACTTTGTCTAAATGCGATTGAATCACATACCATTTTCTGATACTCGTCACTCACAACAACACCAGTCTATGAGAACAAAGGTGTATGAGACCTTGAAACTCAGCCTAGAAATGAGATCTGTTGCCATAGAGAAAAGATCCACAAATTGTGGAATGATATAATGAAATTCCAAAATGATGAGAATCAGAGAGTGAGACAAAGAAACAGGTAGAAATCATTCCTATGAATCACACCATAAAATTAATGATGATTGAATAAGAAACGAGAGGATTCAAAAGTGTTAGAAAGCTCCAAGACCTCCTAGGAATGTCCTTATGTTAATGGAGATGAAATTAGAGGGGATTAAAAAATTAATCTCATCCAAAATTCCTATTTAAAAAACCACAGTCGGGGTACTACACGGCCTGTAATCGCATTACACATCATGAAAGAGTTATGTTTTAGAACCACTAAAAAACACATAACTTTAAATGAAAGGCCATTAATTAATTAAATCACAGTGTGTAAAGGCTATAAACGATTTCATACCTTCCACAATGCAAATCTCATCATGGCCTGAACATTCTCACGGTATGCATCTGGTGACCATTTCACGTCGTGTATTCTAGATATATGGTGTGTTACCCATTGTATTCCTATAGAAAATGTTTGTTAATGATGAGAGTCCAAAAAATAACTTACTTCACCATCTTGTTATCCTGCCAATTGATTTTCATCCCTACCCTGTCAACAAATAGTATTTTCCACGACAAGGTTAATGTCTCACCTTTCAGATAGGTAAAATAATTTTACTAAACTATTGTCCAATATTTTGAATCTTTAGATTGATGGAATTGGAGGGATCAACCAAGGAAATTAGATCATTTTTTTAAGATATAGATCCAGAATCTTCATAGATTTTTAGGTGATTTGGAATTAGAGAAAACATAAGTTTTGATCAATGAAATGAATCAAATATTCAATTTCAATGGCTCACCACTAGAGTTGAATATGAATTTGGAAATGAATATGATGGAGGATCTTTCATTCCAATTGTTGGATTTTGCAGTTCATGCTAAATTAGAACAAATCATTACATGGGAGTAATTTGAATAATTTTTTAAAAAATATATCCTCGTACATTTCGGATTGCAAGAACGATACACTTTTTAATCTTTAAATAAGAGAATCTCTTAATGAATGAGTATGTATCGACCTGTCCATGTGGGGCCCAAGCTGCAAATCCCCAAGCCCACCTTCAATAGGCCAGGGGATGGTGACTAGCACCGAGTATGCATGCTACTAACATGGGAGGCATTGCCTATAAACCAGCACACACGCACACACATCTCTACGACTACACAGCTGAAAAGTAAAAACTACTAAAGATGGAAAAGATGCATGCATACACTAAAACCCAACCACAAAGTATGATAGGGAAGTAAAGTACAGTATAGTAAAACCCATGGCCAAAAGTACAAGACCACCAAAAGAAAGTCTGCAACAAAGTCCAACCTGTAGAGAAAGGTACTGGGACTGCAACCTATCACCGAATGAACACACCTCAGTATGTCTGATCTCACTGAGTACCATCCGGTCCTGGTCCACCTTGAATCCTGTCAAAGTCTTTCTCGTTTGCACAAGACATGACACGTGCGGGAAAAACCCATTCAGGGGTGAGTATAACAATACCCAGTAGGACACCCCTAAGATAAAAAAGGAAATAAAAACAAGGAAAATACCACAAAGAAAATCATAGTCAGCTCTACACAGTATATGTTTACGGAACATATAATAAGAATATCCAGATATACTCATACACAAATGACCTTCGCAATACCGCCACTAAGATCCATCTTGAAGATTCCACTAATCATACCATCGGGATAACACACTCCTAGGTCTGAAGAGAGAGAGAGATATGAAGTACTCGTTCCAGGAGAACACACTCCACAAGTCCCTTTGGAACATGATGCTTAGGTGAGGATCACAACCAAGACATGGGGTGATATAGACAACTCAGTCTGAGCTAATCCGCTAAGAAGAGGATCAGTGCCTGTGTAAAGTTGGTCACGTCGATACCAAGAACTCTACCTAGTGTTCCAGGAATGAATAGAGGATCCAGCCCTATGTCTCACAGAGGGGATTCCAACAACTCTATTTAGGTAGTTCTACTGAAGTAATCATACACCTGTGTAAATGAAATGATACCAGAACCTTCAGGGAAAAGACCAAGGGTACAAACTCTAAGAAGGCTAGTCCAAGTCACATAAGACAAGCAGCTCAAGTCATGATGAAAATGTTACATGGCGTATAGTATGCTTACACGCAGTGTTCCTTGACCCCGTGTACTGCCCATGTAAATGGCTCGTGTCCTTTGTTCATGATGTGAAAAACCAAACTACACGGCATGTAGAAAAGTACACACTGTGTTCCTTGACCCCGGGTACTGCCCGTGTAAATGGCCCGTGTCCTTTGGCTTTTCGGATAACAAGCAACTACATGGCATGTAGAAGAATCACACGCTGTGTCCAATCACGTGGGCTCGCTCTGTGTACACTGGCCATGTGCCCTTACATGGTCTCTACCCATGTCTGTGTCGCTTGCCTGTGTACCAGTACATTGGGTATCCCGTGTATCTGGCCGGGTCTAGCTGGGGAGGGGGTATACACGGCTTGTCCATAGCCGTGTACCCTGACCATGCCCGTGTACTCTCAGAGTACATGCCGGGTAACCCTGCCTATGAACACATGCTGTTTAGCCCATACTACACAGCGTGTAGTCGGGGTTTTTCCAAAAACATCGTCTTCTTCCTCGCGCTTCAGCAGATCCTCCAGATCATCGTTTTCTCGTCCGTTCGTCCCGATAATCCATGGTTTGGTTCGCCTTATCATACGAATAATGAAACAGGTGTTTTTAGTCTTCAAATAGGATGATAAACCTCGAACGATCCGTCCAATGAAAAATTCCCAAAAACCCGAATCTCCCAAACCGCTCTGAATCGCTCGCCGAAAACATCGTCGCACCTCCATGGCATTGCTTCGGGGTCGGATCTTGAATCTTGGATCGTTGTGCCAAAAAATGAATGTGCAATAATCGATTTCCTCCAAGAATGCATAGAAAGCAACGAAGAACATGAGGGAGAAACGAAACAAGGATTTAACAAGGGGGAAGAACCTCGATCGTTGTTCGTGATGATCCAGGTTTTCCACCGTTAGATCAAAACCACAATAATCAAAAGATTATAAATCTAATGTATTTGATCTCCCGATAAGACCCCAAATTGCACTCGCACACAAAATGCTCGATCTGTGGTCTATTCTGTTCGTGTATTAGTCCTTGTTTATCATAGAAATAATAAATTGGGAAGAAGAATCTCAAAAAACGTCTTACCTGGATTTCCGCGGCATTCGTTGGCGAAGATCCGGTCACCGTGTTGTCGTCACCGCATTAGGGAGTTTTCTCCAGAGCCTCCAGAGCCTCCAAGGGTTTCAGGGTTTGAGGATTGTAACCCTAGACCCCCATGCACATGACATTATATAAAAAAACGAAATATAAAAGATTTAAAAGATCTCGCTGCAGAAATAAGATTTATATAAAATAATTTTATTAAATATTTTATTTTTATTATGTCCAAAAACAAGATTTCACCACCGACATGCACCGGCCGATGATAGGCCTCACCATAGGTAAAATCGATGTTTTAAACGCAATGGTGCCCTCATATTTCTGATCCGGGAACCCATTCAGGAGTTATTCCACTTTTTTAGGAAAACCGCACATGCGCATAATTTAATTATTAAATTAAAATCAATCATTTGTTCTGGGCTCACTGGGCCTCGGAACTTCATGCCATCTCAGAGCCATGTCTTTAATTAATTCCTATATAATATTAAATTAACACATGGAAAAATCTGAGTCATTACATCACACCCACATTAGGGATTTTACACCCCCGAAAAGCCAAAACAAGGGATACTAAAAAAGATGTCGGTACTGCACGCGAATCTGAGCCTCCTGATCCCACATGCTCTCCTTAAGATTCTTGTGCGGCCATTAGACACACACCAAGGGAATAGCTCGTCCATGAAGGATCTTCTCCTGCTGATCATCGATCTCCACCAGGTACTCAGCAAAGGTCTCTCCATCATCGATGTCCAGATCGCCCCAGTCGATGACTTGCGATGGATCATGCACCTACCTCCGTAGATGCAACACTTGGAAGATGTTGTCTACCCGGTCCATCTAAGGAGGTAGATCCAAGAGATACACCACCTCTACAACTCTACTCAGAATCTAAAAAGGGCCAACGAACCTCGGAGATAGCTTTCCACCTTAGACAAATTTCCGCAATCCCCATCGAGGTGAGACCCGAAGGAACACATGGTCTCTTTCCTCAAACTCCAAGGGCCTCCGTCTCCAGTCGGAATAGGACTTTTTCCGACTCTATGCAGTCTTCATCCGCTCCTAGATTACCTATATATTCTCTATAGTAGCTCTCTCCATCTCTAGGCCCATGAGATCTGACTCTCACGGGTCAGTCCAGCAATGTGGCGACCTGCAAGGTCGCCCATATTGAGTCTCAAATGGTGCCATACCAATAGAGGAATGATAACTATTTTTATAAGTAAATTCCACCAGTGGTAGGTGATCCTCACAACTATGACCGAAGTCATGTATGCAAGCTCGAAGCATATCCTCTAGGACCTGGATGGTCCTCTCTTTCTGACCATTAGTTTGGGGATGAAACACTGTGCTCAAGCGTAACTGGGTCCCAAAAGCTTCCTAAAATCCCTTCCACTACTAGGATTTGAAATGAGCATCACTATCATAGATGATTGTGGATGGTACTCCATGAATTCGAACTATCTCGTGCATGTAGAGGTGTCCCAAGCTCTCTACTGAACTCTTCTCCCGTATGGCTAGGTAGTGGGCTGACTTGGTGAGTCAATCAACGATCACCCAGATGGCATCATGTCCCTTGGACGTCTGTGGTAAACCTGTCATGTAGTCCATGGATATCCCATCCCACTTCCACAATGGCACCTCAAGGGCTTGAGCCAAACCTGTTGGAACCTGGTGCTTAGCCTTTACTTGCTGACACGTAAGGCACCGAGAAACAGACTATGCCACACTTTACTTCATTCCTGGCCACCAGAATTGACGTTAGTGGTCCTGATACATCGTTTCCATGCCTGGATGTATTGAAAAAGGGGATGTATGAAACTCCTTCAGAAACCCCTCTTGTAATGTCACTGGTACTACCGTGTGACCTCTTTAAAGGATAAAGTGCTCCCCACCTTTTGAATATCCATCAGCAGCATCACCTATAGATATATAAGCACGTAGAGTCTCACAGCTATCATACTCGCGTTGTGCTTCCCTGACTCGTTGTACGAGTGGAGGGGTAACAACCATCGACTGAAGGTAATCCCTATCATCTCCATCTATGAAGAACAACTGTAAAGAGGCCAACTGTCTTGTTGCCTCATCCAGCAACTGCGAACAGGATTTCTTATAGAGAGCATCTGCCACCACGTTCCCCTTCCCAAGAGTATAAACAATCTCAAAGTCGTAATCCTGGTGGAACTCAAGCCATCACCTCTGACTCAAATTCAAATCCATCGAAGAGAAGATATATATGAGACTCTTGTGATCAGAGTAGACAGTAAACCTCTCGCCCATCAGTTAGGGCCGCCACATCTTCAATGCGAAGACTACCACTTCCAACTGAATATCATGGGTCGCATAGTTCTTCTAGTGTGATCTAAACTGACGTGATCCATATAAAATGACCGCTTGCCTCTGCATCAGGACACATCCTAGCCGAGTTTCTGATGCGTCGCAGAACAATATGTACTCAACACCCTCCTCCTGTAATCTCAAGATCGGGGCACTCGTCAGACTCTATCTCAACAGTTGGAAAGCCTGCTGGAATCTCTTGGTCCACACGAAAGGCTTTCCCTTTTTGTTCAATGCTATCATGGGTGCTACAATCCTGGAGAAATCATGGATGAATCTCTGATAGTAGCCTGCCAACCCAAGGAAACTCCACACCTCCGTCATGCTCCGGGGTGGCTCCCATGCTAGCACTTCCTCCACCTTTTCTGGGTCCACTGATACACCATCCGCTGATATAATGTACCCATAGAAAGTGGACCTCCTATAACCAGAACTGGCTCTTCGAGAGTTTCCCATACAACTAGTGCTCTCGGAGAGTGTCCAGAACCATCCTTAGGTGTCTCGTGTGATCCTCCACAGACACATAGTACACAAGGATATCATCGATGAAGACCACTACAAACTAGTCTTCATTGGTCTGAATGATCCAGTTCATGAGTCCCACGAACACCGTCGGGGTGTTCGTCACGCTGAAGGGCATCACCAAGTACTCCTAGTGACCATAGCGACATCTGAAAGTTTTATTCGGTATATCCTCCTCCCGTACTCACAACTGGTGATAGCCTGATCGTAGATCAACCTTCATGAACCATTGTTCCCCTCTCAACTGGTCTAAGAGGTCATAGATCCTCGGTAGTGGATACCAGTTCTTCACGGTCACCTGATTTAAGCACTGGTAATGCACACACAGCCTGATGCTCCCATCCATCTTCTTGGAAAACAGCACTGGGGCTGCCCAGGGTGAAACACTAGGTATCACAAATCCCTTCTTCTGCAAGTCATCCAGTTGTATCCTCAGTTCATAAATCTCTACAAGAGCCATCCGATAATCCAATGCTGATATTGGGGTCATCCTGGGTTGCAATTCAATGCAGAAATCCATCTCTCGATGGGGAGGTTTCCAGGGGACATACTTCGGAAAGACGTCCTCGTACTCAGCCACCACTTCTGGAAACTAGAAACTCGTAAAATCTACTGTGCCAAGGGCTAGGCTAGCCAACTGATGTGAAATCCATTGTTCCCTTTTATGCATGAGTCCATCCTTTGCTGCCTGGGTCTCTCTTTCACCAACAAAAGAGAACCTCATCACATCACTGCAGACACACCGCACCCTTCGCCTAAAACAATCAATCTGGGCATGAACTTTGGATAGCCAATTCATACCAAGAATGACATCGTAAGGCCTTGACGCTACCACAAATAGGTTCCAACCATAACTCTCACCTCCATGGGTCAGGTCACACAGCCTGCAAAGGTGTGTGATCTCTGAATCTTCTCCAGTCGGTGTTTCTAAGCGTAAGGTTCGAGTCAACGGCTCGACTGGAATATCATAGTCTCGAACAAGATAAGCATCCCGAAAGGAATGAATAGAACCTGGGTCTATAAATATAGTATCCAAAGTAGAAAATAAAGAGATAGTACCTCTAATAATTCTGAGAGTACCTTGTCCATAAGCCTCTATCGCCTGCAGCTGCCCCAGCCTCTATCCACCAGCTCCCTGAGCCTGGGGAGGACCTCTTGGGGTTGGTGGTGGTGAAGGGTCGAAACACCGACCTCCTCCAGCTGCTCTACCTGCTCCTCTACCACGTCCACTGCCTTACGGATCTACCTGCTCCACACGTTGCCTCTGCCTCGGTGGTCCATCTGCTGCTCCCGTGTCAGTTGTACGGCAGGTCGGACAATCTTGAGCGATATGTCCCCTGCCGTCACATGAGTAACAACGCCTCTCTCGAGGCTGGCTGGATGCACCCTATGAACCCTATATGGTCGATCCCATGTCCTGGGATCTCCCCTGAAATGGTCTCCCATGCCTGGGTCCCTGATGTCAGCTCCCTACCGCTGAGGACTCTGCTCCAGCTCGCCCACTACTGACAACAGCTGGCTGTCCCTGCTCTTCCGGGAATCTCTCGACCACAAAAGCCCGCTCGAGCACCCCAGCATAAGTAGAAATGCTCATAGGGATGATTCTAGCTCAGATATCTCTGTGCAAGCCCCACTCAAAAGTTCGAGCTCGGAAGTACTGATCTCTTACCATATCCATCGAGTACCGCGATAGGTTGGTAAACCACGATGAATAGTTAGCCACCGACATGGTTCTCTGCTGGAGTTGAAGAAGCTCCTGTATGTGTAATACTCTCAGGGTAACAGGTGAAAACTCCTCACTGAAGAGATGCTCAAACTCCGACCATGAAAGAGTTGCCTCGTCGTGTGTCTGGATGAAAAAACTTCACCATCGCCCTGCCAAGCCCTATAGAAGGCATGCTACTAGGATCACCATCTGGTCTGCTAGTTTCCTGACCAAATGGAAGACTCTAGCCAATGGATCAGGCAAGTCCCCTACTGCCTGAGGGTCAGGCTCACCTTGAAAACCTGCGAAGTCTCTATCTCTGAAACTCGTGCAGTGCGCTTAGCCCACGCTCCTCCTCCACTAGTACAACAAGCGCCAAACACTGCCCCACAGGTGGCGGGATAACTGGCACGCCACCTGGTGGTAGAACTAGGGGATCTGGTCCCAGTATCGATGATTCATCACTGAGGAGGTCAACCTCGTGATCGAGCTGCTGGATCCTAGTGTGTGTGCGTAGAGGAGGCATCCTATTTAAGAAACAATATGTATCAAAATCAGTGAGTATATCTGGAGAGCTGATTCAAGAAGGACATGGAAACCACAACCCATTCCTATATGATGTGTGTACCATTATTTTCCCACATGAAACTAGTGTTTTCATGTTCTGAGTCGAAAAGAAAGTCATCAGAGCCCTGGTGTATGGATATGTCGGCCGCCGCACCAACACTGGGGTCCCTGGCTTCTGATCCAAACTCGAAACACTTTACACTGTTGCCCCAAACCAGCTCACAGACTCTCGGTCCTATAGTAGAATTGACCACCTCTGATACAACTCTGTCACGACCCATCCTGGTGGGGCCTGAGCCGCAACTCCCCAAGCCTGCCTCCAATAGGCCAGGGGATGGGGACTAGCATTGAGTATGCATGCTACTAACATGGGAGGCATTGTTTATAAACCTGTACACATGCACACACATCTCTAATCCCACAAAGTTGAAAAAGTAAAAACTAATAAAGATGGAAAAGATGAATGCATACACTAAAACCCAACCACATAGTATGAAAGAGAAGTAAAGTATAGTAAAGTAAAACCCCGGGCCAAAAGTAAAAGCCCACCAAAAGAAAGTTTTCAAAAAAGTCCAACCTGTAGAGAAAGGTACTGGGACTGAAACATGTCGCCGAAGGAACACACCTCGGCCTATCTGATCTCACTGAGTACCGTCCGGTCTTGGTCCACCTAGAATCCTGTCAAAGGATCACTCGTCTTCACAAGACATGACACGTGCGGGAAAAACTCGTGCATGGGTGAGTATAAGAATACATAGTAGGACACCCCGAAGACCACAATGGAAATAAAAACAAGTAAAATACCATAAAGAAATGAACAGTCATATCTACAGAGTATATGTCTACGGAAAATATTACATGAATATCCAGATATACTCATACACAAACAACCTTCTCGATACTGCCACTAAGATCCAGCTCGAAGAATCCACTAAGCACACCATCAGGAGAACACACTCCTAGGTTTGAAGAGAGAGAGATACAAAATACTCATTCTGGTAGAACACACTCCACAAGTACATTGGGAACATGATGCTCAGGTGAGGATGAAAACCAGGCCATGGGGTGATTCCGACAACTCATTCTGAGCTAATCCGCTATGTAGAGGATCGGCGCCCGAGTAAAGTTGGTCTCGTCGATACCATGAACTCTACCTAGGGTTCCAGGAATGAATATAGGATCTGGCTCTAAGTCTCACAGAGGGGATTCCAACAACTCTATTCAGGGAGTTCTGCTGAAGGGGTGATACACATGTGTAATGTAAATGATACTATAACCTTCAGGGAAAAGACCAAGGGTATGAAACCTAAGAAGGCTAGTCCATGTCACAGAAGACAAGCAGCTCAAGTAATGATGAAAAGGTTACACAATGTGTAGTATGTTTACACGCCGTGTTCCTTGACCCCGGGCACTACCTATGTAAATGGCCTGTGTCCTTTGTTCAAGTCATACAAAACCAAACTACATGGCGTGTAAAAAGTACACGCCGTGTTCCTTGACCCCAGGTGCAGCCCGTGTGAATGGCCCGTGTCCTTCGGCTTGTCGGATAAAAAGTAACTACATGGCGTGTAGAATAATCACACGCCGTGTCCGATCACCTGGGCTCACTCCGTGTACGCTGGCCATGTTCCCATACACGGTCTCTGTCCATGTCAGTGTCGCCTTCCCATGTACCAGTACATGGGGTATCCAATGTATCTGGCCGGGTCTAGCCAGGGAGAGGGTATACACGACGTGTCCATGGCCGTGTACCCTGCCTGTGCCTGTGCACTCTCAGAGTACACACCGAGTTACACTACCGATAAACACACGCTGTGTAGCCTATACTACACTGCGTGTAGTCGGGGTTTTTCCAGAAACACCATCTTCTTCCTCACGCTTCGGCTGATCCTCCGGATCTTCGTTTTCTCATTCGTTTGTCCCGATAATCCAGGGTTTGGTTCGCCTTATCATACGAACACTGAAAAGGGTTTTTTTCAGTCTTCAAATCGGATCATAATCCTCGAATGGTTCATCTGAAGAAAAATTCCCAATACCATAATATCCCAAACCGCTCTGAATTACACGCTGAAACCATCGTCGCACCTCTATTTCATTACTTCGGAGTCGGATCTTGAATCTTGGATCGTTGCGCCAACAAATGAATTCACAACTATCAATTTCCTCCATGAACGTGTAGAACGCAACAAAGAATGTGAGGGATAAAAGAAACAAGGATTTAAAAAGAGGAAAAAACCTCTATCATTGTTCGTGGCGATATGGGTTCGTCGCTGTTAGATCAAAACCACAACAATCAAAAGATTATTAATATCAAGTATTTGATCTCCCGATAAGACCCCAAATCGCACCCACCTACAAAATGATCAATATGTAGGATAATCTATTCGTGGATTAGTCCGCGTTCATCATAGAAATAAAAAACGGGGAAGAATAATCTCAAACAACGTCCTACCTGGATTTTTGCGGTGTTTGTTGGTGAAGATCAGGTCGTCGCGTCGTTGTCTCCGCGTTAGGAGGTTTTCTCCAGAGCCTTCAGAGCTGCCAAGGGTTTTAGGGTTTGAGGTCTGTAAACATGGACCCCCCTGCACATGCCATTATTTAAAAAGAATGAAGGATACAAGATTTAAAATATCTTTCTATAGAAAAAAGATTTAAATAAAATATTATTATTAAATATGTTATTACTGTTACGTCCAAAAACTAGATTTCACCACAGACCAATGTCATCCAATGTTAGGCCTCGCCTTAGGTAAAATATCCGTTCTGAACACAACAGTGCCCTCAGATTTTTGATCCAGGCAACCATTCAAGAGTTATTCCACTTTTCCAGGAAAACTGCCCACGTGCGTAATTTAATTATAAAATTAAATTAAAACATTTTTTTCGTGATCACTGGGCCTTGGAACTGCACGCTATCTCAGAGCCTGGTCTCGAATTAATTCCCATATAATATTAAAATACTACATGGAAAAATCCAGGACATTACCGAGTATGTACATAAATTTATGAATTTAGTTATCTTTACACCTGATGTTTTTTTGGTGTGTCCTTGAAGGCACACATTTTTTAATCAGGGAAAAGGTAAGAGATTCACTCAAGGATATTTGTTATTATTATAACAGGAATTACATATATTTTCAATAGATACATGATGGAAGAAGGAGATATCTTATGGACTACTAGATGAGGAAACATGTTGATGCATATAGGAAATAGTTGGAACTCTAATGTTGGGAATAAAAATAATAGGAACAATTATATCCAAGGTAGATTATTCACTCAAAATTAGGTGGAATGATTAGTGAATCATCCTCTATAACCCAATAAAAACCATGGATGTTTCCAATGTTGTTTTTCCAAACACATGAATTGATACTTTATGGAACCACCTAGAGAATTCCATAATTGAAATCATATGGGGAACCTTTAGTGTTGTTATCCCAATGCTATAAGGATGGTTGTTCATGAAAAATCTCATGTTTTGTAGATGTCATATGCATTGACGAGAGGAGGATGGAATAATATATCACATTGGTTATACTATTCTAGCCATGGTGATTCTATGAAAAACAAGAATCTTCATGTAGTGCAATATTAATTTGGAAATAAAGAACAAAGTGCATTGAGTAAGAATTTATATGAATCTATGAAGTTGATGGTGGATGATCAATCAGGACCATCCATGGTGAGAGGTATGATTCTATTTAATACAACACTTATGAAATATTTTATTTATATGGGTGTGTCACATTTATTTATTGTTTCTCTTGATGTTGATTTCTTGGTTTTTCATGTTGATATAAGGCATTTTATTTTGAAACATCAAACTCTTCTTGGTCAAAGTGAATTCCAAGCCTTTATGTGTAAAGTATTTTATATAAATGTTTATGGAGATGACTTGATATGGGATTTCCCTATTAATGATATGGATGTATATGACATAATACTAGTTAGGTATTGGTTTACATTGTTAAAATAAGAAATCAATTTTTATTCATGAAGAGTTAGTTTTATGACTTATAATGGCATCGATAATCTTATTAAAGGAGGTTAGAATGTAAAGGTAGGTGGTATAGTATTTTTAGCACCGATAACTGGAATTATCTCCTACCATCTAACTACTTTATCTTTGGTATCATTGTAAGAGATCAAGAATAGCATGTTTCTAATGATTTTTAATAAATTTCAAAAAGTTTCTCCAAAAAAATCATTGAGTTGCCTGCTCCATGAGAAGTGGATATTAAAATTGGTCTATCTTAAAAAAATCATATTTCCATTTCATATTATCAAATATAACCAATATAATTAAAGGAATTTAACAGTTATGTGGAAGATCTGTAAGGTAAAGATCTCATCCATCAAAAATCATCTCTATGGGAAGAACCTTCAATAATTATCAAAAAGGAAGATGGAAGTATTTGGTTGTGTGTCGATTATCATTAGATTATACAAGTTGAAATAAATAATAGGTATCCACTTCCAATAATTGATGACCTATTTGATGAATTAAGGGGATCCATTTAGTTCTAAAAAGTTGACTTGATATCAGGATATCGACTGTAGAAATTTTAGAATGTGGATATTCAAAAATAATATCTCAGAAGTAGATATAGAGATTACAGGAATTGGGTTATGAATTTCAGCCTTTCTAATGCACTAGTAATATTTATTGAATTGAAGAATCTGATATTTGAATGATATGGGGATTCTCTTGTGGTGGGTTTTTTGGATGACATATTGGTGTATTCAAGGACAAGTGTTGAGCATGAGGAACATTTGGGTAAAGGCTTTCAAACTTTTCAGAATAATTATCTATATGATAAATAATCAAATAGTTATATTTTGGATAAAATTGTTTCTTTTCTATGTCCATGTAATCTATAAAATTGGTATTTCTATGCATCTAGAAAAGATAGAGGTTGTTATCTTTAACTAACCATCAAACAATATCTTTGAGAAATGAAGTTCTCTAGGATTATGTAGTTATTAAATATGCTTTGTTTAGGATTTTTCATGACAAGATTCACCGATGATAGCTTTGAATAGTAAAACTATTCCATTCCAATGGAATGAGTAATGTCAAAAGTCTTTTCAAGAGGTTAATGTTCACCTTACAACAGCACCGGTAATGATTTTTCTGGATTCTGTAAAAGTGTATGTGGTGTATTTTGATTCATTAGGATTAGGGTTGGGATATTTTTTCATGAAACATATCATGTTATTTCATATTGATCAATTCAATTTCAGGTTTATGAGAAAAATACCCAACATATGATTTGAGGTAGGATACTCTTGTCCATGCTTTGAAAAAATGGTAACATTACCACATTGGTGAAAAATTTATAGTGTTTGTAGATCTTATTAGCATGAAACATATTTTACCAAAATGGGGTTTATAAATGAGACAAAATATATGGTTTTTAAATATCTAAATATTTGACATTGACTTGACGTATACAGAAAGTGATGGAATTTCAGTGAAAAATGCATTAAGAATATAGTCATATGGTCAGTTGTAAAAATAGGTTTTAGATTAATGGAAATTGATTTCGGTGATAGCTGGAATGAACCTATAATGTGAACATCGAGGTAATGTTGTGGTTTTCATACTATATTCTTTTCTTCTTAATTTGGATTGTATAGTTAAGGATGCACATACGTCAGATTAAAATTGTGTTTCAATGAGTTTCAAACTAAATGTCAGGGAGACCATTGAATAATAAAGATGGATGAGAGATTATGTTTTTGGTTTTGAAGTTATATGGTCATTTCTAGGCTTTTCTAAGAAAACAATATTCATTCTTACCATCATTTGAGATGGGTGTCTCTGTCGAGAATACAGATGATGTATAAGGAATTGAAAGAACATTTTTGGTGTGTCTGCAAAAAAAAGGATTGTAGATATGTTTTTTTGAAGATGCTTCACCTACCATTAGGTTAAAGAATATCATTAGGTACTAATGGGTTTGTTATAGAATTTACCTATTACTATTTAGAAATGGAAAAATATGGTTATGGATTTTGTGAAAAGTCTCCTAATAACAGTTTTGAAACACTATTCCATATGGGTGATAGTGGATCATCTCCCAAAATCATCTCATTTTATCTCTATTTTTGAATCTCATATGTTGGAGGACTTGTCAAAAATTTACATCAATGAAGTGGTAAAGGGACATGGGGTACTAGTTCTGATAGTATCAGAGAGTGATTTTAGGTTTACATCGAATTTCAAGAAACCCATACAGTATGATCTTGCGACTCAGTTGACCATGAGTATCCAGTACCATCCTCAGATCGACGTGAAATATGAAAGGATGATACAATCATTATAAGATATGTTGGGGGCTTGTGTAATGGTCTTTGGGGAATCATGGGAGAGGCATATACCATTAGTGGAGTTATAATATAAATTTTTTTATTAGAATCGATACATGTGGAAAATTATGAATCATTGTATGGGTGTCCCTTCATTTCTCCCCTTTGTTGGGTGGAAATAGGTGTAACTTCATTGGTTGGTTTAAAATTTGTCAATGAGAGTGTAACATCCCAATGTTTAATTAATGTAAATAACCTTCTTATAATTAGGTCGTAAAATCACTAAATAATGAACAATTAAGTACTATGTGACAATTAGACATAATATTTTTATTTTTGTGATTTGAATTTTCAATATCTGACATACACTATTATGATTAGTAAGATGTTGGAGTCTGATAGGAGAAACAAAATTTTTGATGAATAGTAATCTACAATTCTGAATAGTAATGTTACTCTTTTGAAAAGTTATAAAACCATTATGAATATAAAATCATCCAAGTGAATATGTAACCTTACTAATAAAAGTATAAATAATATTTATCCATCTAATAATTTATAATATGATTATATCTTAGTGTTGGTATTTTTGTGTGTCATTTAAATTTAATTAAACTTTTATGATTAATATACTGAACTAAAATAAAATTTATTTTCGTAAAATTTATTCATAAATAGGTATTTTGATGAATTATTATTATATTATAATTATGATATACCTTAAATATTTTTTCAAAGTGTTAGAAAAGTAGTTCTAATTTTAATTTCTTAATATTTCATCAAAATTATGATTTTAATTAAAAATTTCATTTCCCATATTTAGAGAATTATTTTCATAAAATGTATTTATTTTTTTATTATACACATAAAAAATGGTTGGGGTTAATATTTGGTATTTTTCAAAAATAATTGAATTTTTGGTTGTTAGTAAAATGCCATAAATTATGATAAGTGATAAATAAATGAATTTTTGCATCATTCTTGAGTAATCGATGTTTTAAATGAAAATTTTATTGAACTCACCTAAACTTATTACTTTTATGGTCACAATAATCAATAAAATTTCATTCTGTATTAAAATTAAAAAAAATATTGGGAATACCCTCCTCTAATCCACTATAAAAGCTACCCTCAACCCCCCTTATCTCTTCACACCTGTCAACCCTTATTCATTGTCCAAGTTCTATTAAAATATCTCAATAATACCCTATACCCCTTCCATCGTCCCTTTTTCAATTAAAAACAGCAATTCCCCTCCCCAAAGTGGTTCTCAAGGAAGATATATTCAAGAGGGTAATTTATCTTTTCGTTTCGTTTACTTTCATTCAAGTTACATTCTTTATCTTTCACAAATACTTTCATCCAAATTTTATGATTGCTAAAGTTCCTTACATGTGCAAGAAATTCATTATGATATTGTAATAATTATTTTTCATCTCACATTTCCCCTTCTTTTATACTACAAATAAAACACCTTCTGAGATGTGTTAATTTCTTACATTCATGGAAAATGAGTTTTCAATTAATATTTCCATCATCAATTCTTGTCATGAAAATCAATTTTATGATTTAAATATACTATAATATCTGTTTTATGCCTAATTTATGTTTCTATAATTTTTTTTAACATATTTTTAGTTTATAAATAAAAATTTGTTCATTGTGATTAAAAACCACCAATTAACCAATACAGTTATCATTAAAGTTATATATAATTATTCAAATTCACTAAATATAACGAAATGAGTTTTATAAAAATGAAATATTTTGGATATTAATTTATAATATATAACTCTATTTTTTACAACAATTATCATATTATTTTTCTATTCTAACACATATGTAAGTAAACAAGTCATGAAAAACCAAGGAAACAAATGCTCACAAACAATGAAATTGGACCTATTTACCAATCAAAAAGAACATGAATGCACTTATTATGGTTATAATAATTCAATTAAATCAATAAGTGGTTACCTAAATGGTAATTAATGAATTTAATTTGGTTATATAGTACATTAATATCAATTTATGGACACCAATGGACTTACGGTAAGGGATTCTACCCATACCTCCTTTATTCTTTCAGGTTACTCTATTATTAATTCTACAAAAATAATGATATCTTTTAATTTTATGTAAATATTATAAATTTTGTTTATATTATCCATACTAATGTATCGTGATTCTTTCATAATTCTCTGTTTGGGATATACTTGTTTTTTAAAAGATTTCCTCCCCAATACTTTCTAATAAGAAAACCCATTTTAAGGGAATTTCCCGAATTCTTACCCAATTTCAAGTGCACAATATCATCTATTTTAGAACAATTTTTTTATAAAATCAGAAATTTCATTATTAAAACATTATTTGATTACTTATGGGTTTATAAAAAATATTATTCATTTTTTATTTTAAATTCTCTTTTAAATTTTCTATATAACCACACTAAAATGTTTATATGATAAAATTTATTAAACACTTCTCTTATATATTTTTTATTATATTTGGAATCACATACCATGATATATGATTATTTTACCTTAAATTTACATGTATTTTTATATTCATTTTATTCACAGACACTAGTATAAAATTCACATTCATTATACTTTGTGACAACATTATGATACCCATTTCTTTTCAGGGGTTCCTTTATATGTATGTATGATTTATTATGAATAATTATTAATGGGGAAAATATATTCATGAAAATTTTATGTTGGGTGGTCTCGGATAGATATTCAACTCATTGGGTAAAACTGTGTCTCATGATATGTTATGTGTAACAGTGTTGGTGGTTATCCTTGACTCATGATGGCATGTGCAACGGTCATAGTGGTTAACCTTGAGTTGTGATCCTTTATGTGCAACGAGTCATGATAAATTCATGTTTTATGTTTTGGAAACATTATTATGACTCCATGATTATATGATCCCATGTTTATATTTATGATTCCACATGTACCATGTTTTCTTATATCATTATGTCATGCTTTCTATCCCATTGTTAATTCTTTATTATTATGCTTATTCCCTTAAAGGACATTTACCTCATCCCTTTTTTCATGTTATCCACATGTTATCCTATGATGATTTATGAGAAAAATGGATGTTAGGGTATACTTATGATGATTTGGTAGATAAATGTTTTATATAGTCCCATTTTCTTAGTTTCATGTACCGAGTCTTCCAAGACACTAGACTTTAGGATCCTTTGCTTGTAAAATGATTCATTATTATGCTTAAATACTTATAATGACATGTGCAAAAGTCTAGGGTCTCTATAGTTGGTATTAGATGATGTTTTAGTTAATTTCTAGATTAAGAATAGATAACACTAGCAAGAATCTTTGTTATGGGAATAAGTATAAGAAAACATCCATAAATTTTCTAAGTATAAAGTAAGTTTTTTATCAAGAAAATAAATGTCTTCCTAGATAGTAACATGTGGTAATGGCTCTGATATAGATGTATGTTGGGGTAAACCATGAAAACACTTCTTTGAGATAGACTTTAATGGGATGTGGTGCATGACAATGGGCCTTTCTTTACTCCTAGTTTTACAGTAGCAGGGGATACATTTTAGTAAATTCATAAGCTTCGTACAAACCATTATTATGGGAAAAAATAAAAGAATCCCATAAGAGTATATTCTAAGAAACAGATCATAGATAACCTAAATTTAAACCTAGGTAATAAAAATTCAGGATATAATTTTCTTTTAAGATTTTATAATTTTATGTTTAATGTTTCCTTATTTATTCTTATCAGCTAAGTATTTATTCCCTCTAATTGTACATTCTTTTTATTAGTTAATGGATTGAAATAGAAGAACAAGATCCAAAAATAAATTGGATATGAAATTTGATATTTTCATTAATGATATTCTTAATATGATGGCAATGGGTGCTCAAAACTTCATGAGAGTACTTTCTCATATTGATCAAGTTAAGAATAATAACTTGAATCATGTGGAACGACCTCCTCCTCCAAGTAAAGAGAATGTTTCTTTTTATCCTTCATGCAGCAAAGTCCTCCCATGTTTAGTGGATCTTTATGATCCCCTCCTCATGGAACAGTGGATTAACTTCATTGAAAATTTACTCTTTGTCTTATAGTGCTTAGAAGAATATAAACTTCTGCCGGTGGTCTATCGTTATGATGGGGAAGATGATAATTGGTGGACACTGATCATGTATAAGAAGTTTCAGGAAGAAATTTATTCCATGGATTGGTATGAATTCAAGAAATTTTTTTCCTATAATTATTTTCCCCAAACCCTCCATCCCAATAAGGAAAGAGAGTTCCTCAGACTTAATTAGGAGGAATATGAGTCCATTGGGGGTACGATGAAATCATTACAAGGCTTGAAATATATGCCTCTATCTTTTTCATGAACACAAAAATAATGTTTGATCACTTCATTAGTTGACTAAATCCATGTCTATGAAAGGCATTGCCGATTTGTGACATTAACAATTATGAGGTTATTTTCTATTCTTCCCTTAAGGGTGAAATTGAGATTGGAGACTCCCAATGGTCTCATGGGCTGAGTGAAAAAAATCAGAAAATGGAGTCTAATATGGGTGGTTCAGTAAATAAATCCAATGATTGAATGAAGATCAAACATCACACATTTCAAAATTGTGGGAAGAAGCATCTAGGGAACTACATAGAGGGAACCAATAATTTCTTCAAGATGTGGAAGAATGGGGCTTCTTGCTATGAAATGTCTTAGGGTTATGAAGCATCCCACTAATGTGGAAACAAAAAGTAATGTTAATATCATTTCTCAGACTATAGTACAGTTTTACAACATTAAGGGGAATGGGAATTTTTCAAACAATTTCCCTAATCCAAGTGTTGTTTGAGGAAATCAATAACAACCTCCAACGAAACAGGGAAGGGATTATGCTATCACTACTTCTGAGGTGGAGCTGAACAAAGATATGGTGACAAGTACACTAGTTATTCATTATATAATGATGTATGTAGTATTTTATTCTAGTTCTATTATTTCTTTCATATCATTACATTTTAGTAGATCTATTCATTAACCACCTATAAATTTGGTGATTTAGTTATCTATGAGAACAAAAATGGGGAAATTACTACATCCAAAGTATTTTTTTCATTTTAAAAGGATGGGGACGAAGTATAATTTTATTATTAAAGAAAATAAAATACATATTTTAACTGGGTAGAGGGAGACCCATCATAGCCTAATGTCCCAATGGGCATGTATCCCATTACATAGCCCATAGGCCCAAATTTTTGGCCTGAGGCCCATTATGTGAATAGTAACCTAGCTGCTACAGTACCCGTCACTACTATAGTACCTGCCACCGCTACATTACCCACTGATGTATAGTACCACCACTACTATAGTACGACTATAGTACTGCTACAGTACCTATTCCCCATGGGTTTCGAACAACCATTTTTCTTGTAGGATTACAGGGTGCTTACCAATTAGCCAAACCCAAACTACTACACTACATCCAGTGTATATAACACCTCTCAAGTTAACTTTTGTTGACTGAACCTCTCAAAAAACCATGCCATACTTTCTTTAGTAGATTTAAATATTATATTAATAATGGATTGGATCTCTTTATACAAATCCAACATCTACTTTCGGGAAAGGGATATCACTCTTCACATACTGATGCATCTCAAAATTATTTACAAGTGTAAAGAGGAATATGAATATACTTTATAATCATTCTCTCTACTGTGGATATTATACCCTTATATTCAATTTTGTCTTGGTCAAATGAATTAGAAAAATGAGATGATACTTCTTGAAGATATGCCCATTTGAGGGATTACCCAAATGTATTCCCTGAAAAATTGTTGGGTTTTCCACATGATCAGGAGGTTGAGTTCTCAATTGAACTTTTTCCTAGATCACTTCCTATATAAAATTCACCTTATTAAATGGCCACTATTGAGTTGTAAGAGATCAAGAAGATGTTACAATAGAATCTAGATAAGGGTTTTATATTTGTAAGTGCTTCACCATGGGGTGCACAAGTCCTCTTTGTTGAGAATATAGAGATTTCAATGCACCTCGACATTGATTATAATGAGCTCAATAAAATCATGATAAATAACAAGTACCTTATGGAATATATATATGAATTTTTCAACAGCTAAGTGGGGCTAGTTGTTTATATTAGGTGGACCTTCTGTTAGGATTTCACAAATTAAAGGTGGGGATAAAGTGTATTCCCATGACTGCCTTTCGAAAAATGTATGGACACTATGAGTTAATAATGATTCCCTTTAGTCTCAATAATTCTAAAGATATTTTCAAGGATTTATTGTATAGATTATTTATAGATTACCTCATAAAATATGAGGTTGTATTTATCGATGATATCATGATATAATCCAAGGTAATGTAGGAACATTAGAAGCATTTGAATATTTTACTGAAGAATTTGGGAATGGATAAGATATATGAAAAGCATAGTAAATGTGAGTTTTTGATGGGGGAATTTTCATTATAGAGGCATGTTATCCACATAAAAGGGATATCTATGGACCCTTCCAAGATTAAGGCAATGGTTGCATGGCCTAGGCCAGTATCTATAACGGAGATCGAAAGCATTATGGGTATAAAAGGTTATTATCAATGATTTTTTAAGAATA
This sequence comes from Viscum album, assembly GCA_963277665.1. Taxonomy (NCBI): domain Eukaryota; kingdom Viridiplantae; phylum Streptophyta; class Magnoliopsida; order Santalales; family Viscaceae; genus Viscum; species Viscum album. Next base: position 2,129,747,162 of record OY728161.1, on the reverse strand, counting down.
TTTCATGATATTCAAACCCTATGACCTAGTTTAAATGGAAGGGAGTACAGTTTGTCCATACTGAAGAATATGAAGATTGTTTTAATGATTTGAAAAAGTACCTTATCACTGTTCTAGTACTCATACTTACAAAAATTGGAGAAATCGTTTTGGTGTACAGTGATGATTCAAGGAAAGGATTAGGTTGTGTGATGATAAAAGATGATAGCATAATAGCCTAAGAATCATGGTAGCTATTAATCAATGAGAAAAACTATCATACTCTTGATCTAGAGTTGGTAGTTGTGGTATTTGCATTGAAAATATTGTAGCATTATCTATATGGGTTGAAGTGTGAGATATATACTGATCATAAGAGTATCAAATATATATTCACAATGAAAGGCCTTGATATGAACCGGTCATGATGGTTAGAGCTCAACCAGGATTATGACTTGTCAATCCACTAGCATCCTGGTGAAGAAAATAAGGTGGTAGATGCTCTATGAAGAAAGGACCCCACATCTTTATAAATGATGAGAATTTAAATGAACCAACCATTATAGATTTTCAGAGGATGTAACTATGAATCATTAATGGGGTAATATCATAAATTCATTCTCAAATGAATTATGAACCATCCCTCACGGAGAAAAAAAAAGGATTCTCAAAGAAAATATGTTAAAATTCATAAAAGGGTAGAGGCTATCAGAAATGGGAAATAATCTATGTTCAAGATTAATTAGGAAGGAAGTGTAAGATTTTGGTCATGATAATGTGTGCCATATAATTCAGAGATAAAGATGGATATTTTTCATGATGAACATATATCAACCTTCCCGATTCACCTAGGGAGAACAAAGATGTATCGAGATATCTGAGAGAACTTTTGGTGAGGTAATATGAATAATGAGATTGCAGAGTATACATCAGTGTTCCTGTATGTCAACAAGTAAATTCTAAAAGATAGAAGTTTAAGGGGATGATTCAACCACTACCAATACCAACATTGAAGTGGGAGAATATCACCATGTATTTTTTCACTGGACAACCAAAGACATCCAGAGGGAACAATGCTATAAGTTTCATTGTGGATCGTCTTACCATGATATATTACTTTATTGCAATTCGAGAGGACTTATCATTAGATCAACATGCATGGATATATATCTAATAAGATGTAAGGCTACATGTAATACCATTATCTATTATATCTGATGGAGATATGAGATTCACATCAATTATCTGGGAATGTTTCCACCATTCATTATGAACTAAACTGAAATTCAGTACAGCATATCATCCTCAAACTGATGGAAAATATAAAGAAAACTATTCAGACATAAGAAGATGTGTTGTGACCATGTTTTATGGACATCAATGTTTGATGGGACCAACATCACCCACTGGTTTAATTCTCTTACAATAATAGTTTCTGCTTCAGCATCTGAATGGAACCATATGGAGCCCTTTATGATAAAATGTGCAGAACACTAGTGTGGTGGGATGAAGACTGTGTGTGTAATCTGATAAAACCTAAAATGATCTATGAAATGGCGAAGAAGGAGAAAATTATTCATTATCATGCCATGTTAGCCCATGGTCGAGAGAATAGTTTTTCCGAAAATCATCGATGGGACATTTAGTTCAACGTTGAAGACATGGTATTCCTTCACATATCTCCATGGAATAAGGTCCCGAGATTTGGGATGAAAATAAATCTAAGTCTGTGGTACATAATCTCCTTCGAGATTCATGATCTTGTTGGAGTTTTTCCATATCGAATATCACTACCACCTACCTTGTCGGACGTACATGATGTCTTCCATGTATCCCTATTAAATAAGTACATACCAAAGCCTTCATATGCACTCTCTTAAAAGGTGGTATTGTTGGATAATGATATTCCTTATGATGAGTATCCAGTTTTGATCTTTGATCATAGAGATATGGTTCTACACAACCAGACTACTCACCTGGTCAAAGTATTATGGCCGAATAAAAATTCTGAAGTGGCATCAAGGGAACTAGAGGAAGAAATGAAGGAAAATTACCAGCACCTATTTATGGATTAGAATGTAAAAAAGAAATTTTTAGGGAAAGATTTAATAAGGGGGGGGAGAATGTAATGACCCAAAGTCTAATCAATAGAAATTCTATTTATATAATTATGTCATGAAATAATAAAAAAATGAACTAATATGTACAATGTGACCTTTATAAATAATATTTTCACTTCTATAATAGTAATTTTATAATTTTACTTGCACAGTTGAGATCACTAACATGTTTGGAGTCTGATAGGAAAAACAAAATTTTTTGTCGACATTAACGGACCATTATGAATAGTAATTTCACCCATATGAATTATAATAAACCCCTTATGAATAGTTAATCATCCAATTGAATAATTAACCTTACTAATGAATGTATAAATAAATGTTTTTTATCTTATAAGTGACAATATGATTATATCATAGTGTTGGAATTTTTGTGAGTCATGTATATTTCATTACTATTTTATGATTAACCTAATAATTTAAAATAAAATATACTTCCACAATATTTATTCATAAATAATTATTTGGATGAATTGAGATTATATTATTATAATAAGAGACCTTAATTAATTTTTTAAACTGTTTAAAAACTAGTTTTAATTATTATATTTTTATTTTTCAAATAGATATAGATTTTAATTAAATAATAAATTTCAAAAATATAGAAAATTATTTAAATAGAATGGAGTACTTATGTTGATTTACAAGTTGAGAAATTATTTGGTAGAACTTCTAGTATTTTTCTAAAATAATTGAATTTATGGTGAATAGTAAATCTCGATAATATACGATAAATGCTAAATAAATGAATTTTTTCATCCTGATTGAATCATGGATGATTTAAATAGATATTGATTCAAAATCACATGTAATAATTACTATTATTCATCAGAATAATCATTACTATTTCATTTTTTCAGAAAAATTAAAAAATAATATAAAAATATTTGGAAAACCCTCCTCTCCTCCACTATGAAAACCACCCTCATCCCCCTTGAGTGAAAATTTATTTTTTATTGAGAATAACTCCATTTTATGGGATAAGGGGAAACCCATCAAGACATAATTGGAATTGAAAATAAAAAAAAAACCCAACATACCAAAGTATCAAGAACAAATCCACCATGCACTACAAGAAAGAAGCTCTACCAAGCAACAAAATCATTAAGTCCACATTCCACTGTATCAGAGAAGAATGACCCATCCCTCTCTTCTCTTCACTCCTATCGAAAATTGTTCCATATCTAAATTTAACGAAAATATCTCCCTAATACCATGTACCACACTAATCATCCATTTTCCTCTTTAAAATTCCAATTCCTCTCCCCAAAAGAGGTTCTAAAGGAAGATATATTCAAGAGGTAAATTATTCTTTTCATTTATATTATTTTCTTTCAAGTTCCTTTCTTTATTTATTCTTTTCGCACATCATCCCATGAAATTGTTATGATAAATTCAGTGCCTTACATGTAACATAATTTTACATGATAATATAATAATTCATATTCATCTCTCCATTCCCCTTATCATTAACTAGAAATTAAAACACCATCTGAGATGTGTTAATTTCTCACATTCAAGGATGACGAGTTTTCAATTTCTATAATCATCTTTAATACTGGTCATGAAGCCATTTTTATAGTTTAACGAGAATATAATATATGTTCTATGTCTAATTTAGGGTTTTAGAATATATTTTATGCATTTTATTTATTTGTAAATTAAAATTAGTTGATAGTGATTAAAAAATCCAATTAACCAAGCATATTGTCATTAATGTTTTTTCTAATGATTCATCATTACTCAAAATAACCTAATGAATTTTAAAACCTTGTAATTTAATCGATGATAAAAAAGAACATATAACCCTAATTCTAGACAACCATTCACATCTTACAGGTTTATCACTATATGTATATAGGTAAACCAAACAAGAAAACCAAGGAAACAAACTCTCCCAAACAATGAGATTGATCCTATTAACCCATCGAAAGGGTCTTGAATAAACATAATAAGGTTATAAAAAATAAATTACATGAATAATAGCTTCTATAAATTCTAATCAATTAATATATTTTGGTAATCTGTGATATTTATATCATGTGAAGGGAACCATTGGACTTAAGGTGAGACATTCTACCAGAACCACCTTTCTTCCTTTGGGTTACTCTATCTTTATTTCTACCCAAATGAAGTTATCATTTATTTTTATTTACATACTAAAATTTCTATGTGTATTATTCAAACCCATTTATCAAGATCCATTCATCATTCTCTTTATGGAATATACATTTTGTTAAAATGATTCCCTCCTCAATACTTACAGATGGGAAAACCCATTTTAAGAGAACTTCTCGAATTCTTACCCTATTTCAAGCTCACCATATCATCTATTTTAACCCGCTGTATTTTTTATAAACAACTCCTTTTTATTATGAAATAATTATTTCTTTACGTCTGGTTTTATATAAATTATTATTCTCTTTTCTCTTTCAAGTACACTTTAGTATTTTCAATAAAACCGCACTAAAATTTTATAATGGTATAATTTATTAAATAATTTTCTTATATGTTGTCATTTTTTTATGAAATAATGTAAAATGATATATGATTATTTTTACTTATGAATTTAAATATTTTTCTAAATTCCTTTCTTTCATGGACGCTTTTATGATACACTCAATCATTATGCTCTGTGACATGATTATGATACACATTTATTTCCATGGGTTCCCTTATGTTTATGTATGATTAATTATGAATGATTCATAATGTGAAAAAAATATCTATTAACAAGTTATGATGGTTTCTACCAGATATAGATCCCATTAATTTGGTAAATTTGAGTCTCTTGAGTCATTATGTTCAACCATCTTGGTAGTTATCCATGACTCGTGGTACCATGTGAAGTGGTCTTAGTGGTTATCCTTGACTTGTGCTTATATATATGAAATGATCATTGGCCCATTCTAAATTTATCTTTTATGTTTATTCCAAATTATTAAGACTCCATGATTATATGATCCCATGTTTATATTTTATGATTCTATATGTTCCATGTTTTTTTATTTCATTATGTCATGATTTCTAACCAATGTTCTAAATCATTATTATTATGATTATTACCTTACTTAAATTTTATCTCACCCCATTGTTCATGTTACCACATGTTATCTCATGAGTATGTATCAATGTAATGAATTCTAGGCACACATTATTAAGAATAAATAAATATATTTTATATTTAGTCCTATGATTTTCAGTTTCTTGTACCCAGTCTTCCAAGACACTATAATTTACGATCATTAGATTGTAAAATGATGCTTCATTATGCATAAAATCATGTAATGATATGGGTAAAAGGATAGGATATCTATATAGATAATATAAATGGTACATTTGATCAAGATTATAATGGATATGTCATATAGGCTTCATAAATAGAATGTGTATCATCGTTCATGGTTATTTTAATTTGAGGTGAGTGATCAGCTATTCTTGATAATATATCTATGTCTTTGGAATCATTGTTCTAGGAAATAAGAACAGTCACTTAATCCATACAAATTCATTTTTGGAATACATTAAAGGTTTTATAAGGTGACATATCAGCCAACTTTTCCACCATGGTTTAGTGTATAGCATAATGTGACTCATGTATCCCTATTGAAAATATACCATCATGATCCTAACAATGCGATTTGATAGGATCACATTGACTTAGTTTTGGATGATTAATTGGTTCACATCCTGGTATAGATTTTTGATGTCCAAGATAATTTCTTCCTTGATAAAGTCATCATCCTATTGTGGGTTTTCATGAATCATGGTCAAATTCAGGAAGAAACATAGGAAAAATAGAAAAAATGATTGAGAAATGTCCTGAATTATTCCATGGAAATAGTGGTTTTTTACATTATGTTTATTGAATGACCAATGGTAGGAAGAATGTACGACCACTTGTTTCATGTACGTAACCATTTATTTATTTGTTTCAATTATGTAATGTTTTTTGGTGGGGATTGGGAGGGATTAGAGACCTTTTCGAATGTTTTTAGGGCTAATCTGAAGGCGCATGGTTTTAGCATTGTTATTATTATCTACGAAATACCTTCATAAAACCATGAAAAGGTAGGCAGTGGGCTCTGCATATGAGCACTATTATGCACATTGTTTTTTCAAACTATTTGGACACATATGAGAAACTATTCAATGGGAAATATAGGGTAAACATAGTTGGCGCACCTTTTTTCTAGCCATAAAAGCCATTTATAAAAGGGGTGTTGGGAGGTCGTTCCTGGTAAATGGTTGACACATGGTATTCCAAACTTTGTAACCTAACTATTAATGATCAAATACTAGATCCTCAAAAGTATATCTCACATGTTTTTACCACTGAATATATTTTCTACTTTTATTCATTTGTAATTTATTTTTTTCTACTCTAAAAGTATGTGGAGACTCTTCCCTTTGATTTGGGAGCGATCCATTGGAAAATCATAGTGCGTTGAAGGTTGTATTTCATGGAAAGTCTCGATTATTAGTGGTTTTCCATAGATCAATTCTTATTCCCATACTTAGATTCATAAATCCAGTATATTAGGAATATATATAATATTTGATGCGAATTATGTTCATATATAGCTATTTTGATATCAGGTAATAAGATATAAGGTTGGTTTTTAGAGATTCAACCTCTTTTTGTTGCATAATTTTATTTCATTATTCATTTTATTCATTTTATTCGTATTTTATGTGGTTTATGGATTCACTCCTAACTCATATTTTTATATCATTATGTATTAGTTTTAAATTTATTTATTTTCTTAAATTTGTTGTGAAATGTTTCTAAAAAAATTGGTAGAGTCATTCTATAGTTATTGTATTTTGGAATTGTGTAATTCTTGTTTAAATTGCATTGTTGAATTATTTTAAAATGATGATTTTGAAAGTGATTGTTTTTTGGATTCATGGAAAACTTTTATGTGGAAATGTTTTCAATAAAAACAATTATTGATATGGTTTGGCATTATTTTTTCCATGTTTTTGGCATGGTTTTCGAATAATTTGTTTTCATGTGTTCATTATCATTGATGTGACACTGTGGAAGTATCATGTTCCATTGAGACACACGTATATTGTTACCTTATGATTAGTTGGTAGATTGATGTGAAATTTCTCATGAATATGGAACAGTCACATTGTGGGGTTTGTGTAGATATGTAGATTTGTATAATGGAATGGGTATGGAAAAATGGTTGTTTGATAAATCGTTTTAATGTAGTTTTTTTCCATACAAATATATTTGGATTGGAAAAACTATTTTTGTAAAGAAATTTGTTTATATTCTTATAAAAACTATTTTCAATGTTTTATATAAATGCTTTTATATGATTGTGTAAAAATGTTCTATCCTAGGGTTGTGAGTTGGGATGTTAGTAGGAGACAACTTAATGACATTCATTACTCATCCCCTTCTTTTGCACTTTTTTCATTTTGTAGTTATCTTTTATTGAGACATGATTAAATGAAAATTATCCCATTTCTTTACTGATGTGACACAATACATTGGGTTTCATTGTGGAGTTAGTGAATGGAGCATGTTGGGAGCTATATAGTATTTTCTTTTGAGTCTATAAGCATTTTGGTTCAGTATTTCACATTGGTACAATAAAATTATCTACAACATAGTTTGGTATTATTTTATCTTGGTATTACATTTATTTATATTAAATTATTATCATGCATCATATAGTTTTTTTTGTTATGGTATAATTGGTTGAAATTGTTTTAAATTTTTTAATTGGATAATAATCCCCCAATTGTATTGAAATACTTGGAATTTATTACCCGAAATTCATATCATGGGGACATCACATATTTATACATAATATACTTCCACATTCTCAAGAAAAAATGTAGGGGTTGGATATTACAGTTTATTTTTTCATTAAATAATTTTTAAGGTTTAAAAATAATATTCCTCAAAATAAATTATATTTGTGTCTGGGAAACATATATTAAAACTGATTTTTTAAAAATTATGAAAAATTAATCAACAAATATAAATTTCATATTTTAAATCAACATGCTAAACAATTTTAAAGAGTTAAATTTTAATTTAATACATAACGCATACTTAAAATGATAAAAAATTGTCACCATTGTATGTTTTAAAATTGTTAAATTGGGATTTTAATGTTAGATATAAAGATTAAAATATCTAAAAAAAATTAAAAATATTATTGGATGATTTTATTTCAAAAATATATTATACAATATTCTAATCTGGAAAAAAATTTAGTCAATTCCATTTGAAAGAAATTTATTATGTTTTAATGTTCAAAAATTTTACAAGGGTGTCAATCCTCTCGCTTATAAAAGAGAACATCCTCTCCTCACTAATATAAACATTTAATGAACACTATCATGACCATTATATGAAAATATCCTCCTAAAATATCATCCTTAGATCCTATATTTCTTAGTTTCTCCAAAATACCAATCCTATTGGACTTAAGGCATGGACCAAAGTAAAATATCCGTAGAGAAGGTATAATTACTCCCCAAAATCATTCATGTCTATTTATTATTTTATATCCTCAAAATATATTATAACAATATTATGTAATAAAATCAGTATCATTAATAAACTTATTTTTTATTTTGATCATGGAAAAACTATTTTAAATTTAATTTCAATCCTACGTTAAAAGGAAACATCGCTCTTGCACACCTGAGAAATATTGCCTCTATGAATTGATGTGATTAATTTTTTATCACCACCTAACCTAATTTATTATAAATATGGATTTAATATATATATATATATATATATATATATATTATTTTATGATGAAATAATTATTAATAAAAGAAAAATATATTTTATAACTTCTTACCCAACAATCTGTTTGGAAAGGAAATGTGTCACCCATGCGTATATACAGACCACCGCCTCCACAAAGCGATGTAATTCATTTTTTTATGATTATATCACATTATAGGTCATAAGGATTTCTTTTATAAATTAATATAATATTTACAATAATGTTATGATTCTATAATTTTAATACATTATCATACTTTCTTTCATTTCATTCATTGTAAAAATGAATACACAACTCATGCGGATATGCAGACTACCGCCCCCATCAAATACATGTCTCATTTTCCATTATTTCATTACATGTAAGGTTTAAAAATACTATTTAATATTAAAAAATATTAATTATAAAAAATATATGTTTTTAGATATGATGGAACAATGACCCCTTTGACCTTGGTTAATACACTAATGTTGTTTTGGACATATTGACCTCAAAATGTCTTACATAAACATAATATATTTATTAAAAATAATAGAAAATGGTATTAAATGAAATAAAATTAATTACAATAAGATAATTAATATGAAAAAATATCTAAATAGTGGAAACAATTTATATAATTTTTTTATTCACATGTTATAGAACGTGCGAAGTAAGACATACATGAGTGTAAGGTTTTTTAAACATTGATTTAAATTTCTTAATGTAATCCTTTCAAATATTTTTTCCTCCATATCCATGTACTATAAAATGTATAAATAGTTTTTTTATTCATAACAAAACGAGTCATTTCATTTATTTTCATCTAATTTTTAATTTGTTTAAAATTTTTCAAATATATATATTATAAATATTATGTATTACACACTTTTCTCCATTTACAAAATTTAAAAATAATGATTTTTAAACTTCTACAGATGATTTATTTTTCCCCCAATCATATTCATTATTCATTATCCATCTTCCCATAAATGTTTTCATATTTTTTTCAAATAATATATTATTCCCACTCTTTTAGGAATTTTTCAATTTTAATAGTTTTCAAATGAAAAGGACTCCTCCAATTATTTTTATTAAAAAACATTAAATTGTTTTACTGAGGGTTTCAAATGAGTTTATCACAGTTTTCATGATAAAAAAGTAAAATCATATAAATTTTTTATTCTTAATACAATACATCAACATTATATATGATAACTAGTGAGAGCGTGATATAGCTCTCTAATATAATAGGTAATGATTTATAGGTCAAAGACAAAATGTTGGAGATATAAATTTATGTTCATCCAATTTAATGTGTTCTATAGAAGATATAACAAGGGTTAAAAATATCATGTTGTAAAAATCAATCTGGTTTTTAATTTTTTTATGGGTTATAAAAAATTTATATTATATATGTTTAATTTTCACATGTGAGTATGATATATTTATATGCTCAGTGTTTATTGTGAAAAGGTAATCATTTTTAAGGGTTATGATTTTTTCAAATGGACTAATAGGTTCTTATTATTTTTAAATCCCTGACTGAGCTTTTTATTCTCAACCAACATTTTAAAATATTTTTCATGTGCTCAAACGAGGTGTAAGAACATTATAATGGTAGATCATTCTATAATGGTGACTTGAATTAAATGAAGATTAAATTGTCTTGAATAAAATTAGGTGTAAATTAATTAACTTGTATTTGTGTAAAAATGTAGACTCTATGAAAATGTACATTGTATTAAGTAATGGAATTCATAATTATCTAAAAATAAAAACCTGAAAGATAATATTATTGTAATATTGTGAAATAATTGTTATTATACTCATAATAATGGGTTTTTTATTATATGACATGTTATAAAAAATATGGGTTATTATAAAGATAATCTGGCCTATGATTATAGTGATTCAAATAACCAATGTAGTATTATCTAAAAAAGGTGACTTTTATTTATAAAAATAAATATTATGTGTAATATCTTGAAAATATCAGCTTCATTTCTCTATGAAATGAATTTTCTATCTTATTCAAATCAAATGAATATTTGGATTGTTAACAAATACATTTTACTTGTTAATTTCCATTAATTTAGGTAATGTTTCATCACTAAAAAAATCAATGATATCCTTATAAATAACATTATAATACCCACTCATGTCATTCATTCAATGTCAAATTAGTGATCACACACGGGGAGATCATATATACAGTTTAAGAAATACAAAAAAAATTATGTTGGATCTGCTAAAAAATCAATGGCCTCACCTCAGCTGCATCTCCAAATCCCAGTCAAGATACACCTTATCATCCATTGGGCATAGGTGCCTTACCCATAATTTCATATTAAGAAATAAATATTGTACAACCACAAAGAATTATATGTTCAGTGTGAGTACAAAACTTTAAAGGACACCACCAATGGGACAATAAAATAATATATCATGTATTTGATTATATATAAAATAAATTATTAAAACTGATATAACTCATCATGTAACAAGAAATTATATAAATATAAAGAAAAAATATTCTTAATCCTATAATATTGTTCAATTTTTATTCAAATACTTGATCTTTAAATATATATATTACAATACACACTGTGGTGGTACAACAAAATCCAAACCGGGTCACATAGCTACTCATTGGAATCAAAATCATGTAAATAGTTGTAACATAACCAATCCATCATAGATGAGATGAGGAAATTCCCTAACCTAGGAGGATTATTTTTAGTGAATTTCAATCAAGGTTGGTTCCATAACATAGTCAATCCCTTAAGAATATTTTAGGTAATAGTACGGAAAATCTGTCCTCTTCCCATTGATTGAAAATAATGATTAATGACAAAATGTATTAAAATTTCAATGAATGTAATATCACTATAGTTATCATAGTAAATGGAAAGAAAATAAATAACAAGGGATTTTCACAACCAACAACTATCATTCCCAATCCACCATTGCATCACATGTGTCACCCTAATGCACTTGATATCATGTTGGGAACCCAAGGCAGGAAACATCACACATATCAAACATCTCACAGATGCAACTGTATTATTTTACGCTATTTCCCACACATTTATCTATTTTAAACACAACTTTATTCCATTATATAAATCTTATGATATTTCATAGAACAAGATGACGTGTCACACTCGTTGGAACCAAAAAAATAGACATGAAGGATCTGAGAGGAGAGATAGATGAAAGGAAAAAATTCTCGATCAATGGTATAATTCATTCACAGTTCAGAGTTGTGTGATTCAATAACTAGAGGAAATTTACATGTATATATTTTTCTTAGACATAGTAAGTCCATGATATAGTTAATTATAGGATACTAAGACTTATAAATAGAACCTATAATGTTATTTTAATTATTCAACCTTTGGGAATCCTAATTTTAGGGATTCTAAAGATCTAATCTCATGAAATCTATAATTACTCACATTTTCCAATAAAAGATTATCCTTAATGTAGTCATCAATAACACAATGTTTCTAAAACAACCCATAATATTTTTATTTATGGAAAGGGTTTAAATTTCATATATTTTTAGGATATTTTCATCTAATAATTTTAATGAATAAAGAAAATATATATATATAAACATTGAAGATAAAATTTTTAATCTTCTATAAAATTTTATTTATTTCCCCAAAAAACAAGATTACTAAATTTAAAATCAATTTTTAGTAAAACTTCATTCACATGATTAAAAAAAACAATACTGGAATGTTTGTCATTTCTATAGTTCATACACATCCTTATGCATTTTAAAAAACATTTGAGAATTTTGGATAAGAAATAAAAATATTAATAACATATATAAAAAATATATTAAATCTGATAGTATAGTAAAAAACAATAAAATGTTTCCTTGAAAAAAAAACTTTTAACCAATATAAGATCATGATCTTTACTTTTAAATAATAATCCCATTTTAATACCTTCTGAAATAAAAATATTTAACTGAATCCATAAAAACATATATATGAAATAAATCTATAGATATTTTATAGAGTTGAATGGAAAAAAACAACTGATTTCATAATTATTGATTTCCTAACATCTAAGGTTATAATCTTGCAATTAATTCCCCATTCCAAGATATCGTATATAAATGGGAAAGTCATATAGAAAATACCTTATCCAGTTTGTATCATGATACCTTATGATGCATCAAGGGGATATAATAGACTTCACCAAAAAAATAATATGTTTAAGGAATTTATATTATTAATTAAATGAATGACTATACAATACATATTTAGGATGAAAATTCCTAATAAAAAATAGCATTCAAAATAACAACTTATTCCCCAATTAATGTTTATAAAAACAAGAAATTAATATATCCATAAAAATAAGGTGTATAGTGCCTTATGGTGTATATAAAATGAATATTAATAATCCCTAAATGAAATTTTCATTTATAAAAAATTCCAAAAAAAAACATTCAAACAATTAATTGAATACATGGTAAAATTATCCTATTATTTTTATAAAATTATAAATAAAATATTAATGAATATTGGTAAAATGGCCTTATTTTAAAATAATTATAGAAATATTTAAAGGAATCTTAAAATAGATTAATATTTATAGTGGTTGGAAAATTATTTCTATTTGTAAATATAAAAAAAATGTATTCTATTCACACTTTTGGTGAAAATTAAAAGGTCCCTTGTTTAGAAAAAAAATCATTTTATTCATTTTTCTAAAAAATCTACTATATTTCAAAATTAATTTCAAAAGATAATTTTAGGTAATAAAAATCATTATTAAAAATGTTATAGAGAACATGGAATAGATGATATATATTTTTTAATTAATACAATAAAATGGGGTTTTAAATATAAATCCCTTAAAAATTTGGTAACATTTGAATAAAAAGATCATTGATTTTGATAAATAGAAAATTATTTTAAAACTAATTTAATTTCATTAAATTAATAATAAATTACATCCATATGGTCGAACAGACACCAAATAATGGAATAGATGTGGTTAACATGGCATGAGTCACAATAAAAGAAAATTGGGATGAGAAATCCCATACTTTGAGTCCATAGTCTTTTAATATGAAATTTAAAAACTAAAAAAATTATAATATATAATTAAAACTTAAGAACATTTTTAAAATTTATAAAATTATCATTATTCCTTTTATTTCATTTATTATGACAAATTATTTAATTATTAATTAATTTTTGTTTATGTGGGATGTTTTTTTGTCATTCATTTCATAATCATGAAACAAAATTAGTAGAATTACCATGATAAAATGCGTCATGGTATAAGCCTATAATATATATTAATCCTGAAAATATTATCAATATTATAGATTAAATAAATTTTTTAATCATTTATTAAATTAATATATATACAAATCACATCACTCTGTGGAGGTAGTATTCTACACATATGCACAAGTGACGTTATCATTTTTAACATGTGAAAGGGTGAGAAGGTAAGTAATTAATTATAATAATATATTTCATAATTATTAAATGAATATATTATATATTCATTAAATCAATTATAATAACCATACTATTGAGGTGGTGATGAAAAATAAAGCACACCACTTCGTGTAGGTGATAGTCCAAATATACACATTAGTAGTGTTTTCATTTCCGAATGTGTTGAAAAAGACATGATAAAGGATAATGAAATCAACATCTTGTCATTTTAGTATATATAAGATACTTTTTTATCATCTCTTGAAGGGGATGGAAGAATAAATAAGCCTGAAAACTCTCAGGTAAGAGTTACACAATTTTTTGTGAAACCTCTTTTTGTGGACCCATTAATACTTCATGGTTTTTAATTTTATGTAACCTAAACCTATAAGAAATGGTAAGAATGGTTCTAAATGGAATTGGGTAGGGAAATATTTATCCCAATATACCATAAAGTGTGAGTATGATATGAGAGGTTGTGCACCTTTATAAGTGGGTGTGGAAAACATATAAATACAATAAATATTTATATATAATATGTGTATATATCAGGTAAAATGCCTACAAATTTATATAGATTAAAATACAAGGAGAATAAGTTTTAAATAAATTAAACCAATAAAGTATATGAAATTATATGTGTCATTTTTAACCTTATATCTTAGTTTAATCCCTTATTCACCCTTTTAACATAATGTGTGTTAAAACATTTTTCAATATCTAAGGGTCATGAAAGTAATTTTAAAAATTCCAGGTGACTCAAATATGTACCATTAAATTATAATATAAATATATCAATAATTTTATTTATTATATAATATTAATTATTTTATAATGAGATAAAAAAATAATTTTTAAACATAAAATACAATTTAATGTCATTTTCATGACTATTCATGAAATTTTACAATTAAAATATTAAGAAAAAAAGGAATTAGAATATAAAGTGATTTAAAAAATATTATAAATTATAAATATCTAATAATTTTTTTATTCACCACAATTATTTGGAATCATATAACATTTTATGTTTTTATAATAATTTTCTTTTAATATACGGCTTGGGGAAGTATTGCATCAACATTACATAACTGTTCAAGGTAATTAGATCATCATTAAAAATTAAAAGTTACATTTTATAATAAATATAGTATATTACACATCAAATTTATCATATATATTCATTCATATATCATTTTTACCTATATAAAATTCAAGAAAACATAATAAGTGGGAGAGAGTGACATTTTTATATTACTCTTTACATAAAATAAATATAAAGAACATAATCAAAATAAAAAGGAATAATATTACCATATTTTTATAATTTATGATGATTATTGATGAAATAAATATATAAAATGATATTAGGTAATGTATTTTAGGGATTTATAAGCCTTATCCCATTATTTCATCCTCAATTTACACATTTTAACAATTACCATGGTGATGCACTTTTACTATTATTACTATTCATTTTTTAAAATGAAATGGACCTTATTACATAAATCGAATATGATGATTCAAAATAATGAATCTGTTTTATATCTATTTAATTTTTAAAAGTGGTAAAAAAATAATTTTAATATATATGGGTTAAACACAATATAAAATTATTTTTACAAAAATACCTATTTATTAATGAAAATTACTTTACACAAAAATCAAGTAAATTTTTTTCCAGTGTAATTAATTTGATAGTTTTTAATAAAATTAATCTTATATTGCTTTTAATCTTGAAAAATAAAATTGAAAATTGAAATTAATTTGATTAAAATTAATGAAATTGCAATTAAAAATGGTTTTTTTCACTATTCATTAAAATAAAAACCTTTTCAAAAAGATCCAAAAATTGTATATTAAGATTATTTTGAATTGATATAATAAAAAATGATTTTGAATTTATAAAATAAAATCTAAAAAATTCATATATATTAATCATAATATTCACACCCAAAAAACAATAAATGTATTTTGGAAGAAAATTTATTTTTGATGTATAAAAATGATGTTTTATATATTCTTTATGTAGATAATTAGTTTATAAAAATTTGATCTATAAATTTAATTAAATTATTTTTTATATAGTGATTAAATTAATTTATTTTGATTAAATTTTTGTGAGCATATTACTGTTTTCTAGAAAAATTTATCCTTTAATCTTATATATTATTATTTAAAATTAAGTTATTAATTCCTAGGAATTTATTAGAGAATATGTATTAAAGAAATATTACCTATATATATTTAATAATTTCATTACCCCAATTCATATATTTCTATATAGAATCTTGGTTATAATAATCATATTTAAATAATACTAATTATGTAGTATATTGTTGTTCATTTAAGACTAGTGTTGTATGTGGTACACACTATTTAAGATACTAGTAATTTAAATGAGAATTATATATTCACATATCATGGTGTAACATATTATAGGAGAAATATTATGAAAATTACTTTTCACAAGTCCTTCAATTTTTTTCCTTTCCTTGAGAGATTGTCAAACAATTCCCTCCAATAATGAAAGCACTTAACACCAGAGAAGAAGATTAATGAAACATGAGGTTTTCTATAACATGCAACATAAATTAAATGTATACCATGGACTTACACTTAATTCCAACTTTTCAAAGAATATACAACCATGAATATTGAGGGAATGTGAGGCCCACATCCATATAATATGTCCCCCTTCACAAAAATTATATATTCTAGATGAGTATTATTGACATTTACAACCAAATCATTTGAAACATGTATGGGTTGAACAATACCATCTCCTTTTTATCATAATTATGGAAACAAATAAGTAAAGATAGTCGTAAGACCCAAAAATATCCATTGTACTCTCAATGAATTGTCTAGGAACCATATATGTAATATTCATTAGTATCCTTCATAATCCCTAGTATGACTCAAGTAGCTCATATGTAATCCCCACCTATATCCTTTAATTTTTTAAAAAGATTTCTAGACCTACTGTTATTAATAATACCTATCCATGTACTTGTTAATAGTTTAACCTATTAACCACTCAATGATCCATTTTTTTATTGTGAAACACCAATGTATATGCCCCACTTTATCCCTTCATTAAACCAATATTTTGACAGAAGCATCTATACCCCATGAATATTGACTATATGGAATAGTTATGAGATATAAAATTATGTTGTACATAATAAACTAAATGGGTTTTGGTACATTTTCTAACAAGATATGTAGGATTAGTCATTGAGGATTAATCACAACATTGAAACAACCTTACCTAACATCTCTCTTTTGAGAGAAGGTAATAATAAAACCTTACTGAAAACCTCTAATCATTATAGAGATTCCCCACTACACATAAAATGATGCCAACCCACACATGAAGACCATAAATAGACGTTTTCACCACCATACTATTACATCATCATCATATCCATCATATATGAAAATTTTTTTTCACTTATTTGTCGATCATAAATAATTAACCACTCATTTCGGAAGAAAACAAAACCCCAATTTCATATATGTTGTTCATTAAATATACTACGTAATTATCATAATATAATTCAATTTCTTTTATGAATAAAAAACAAATCCTTATGTGGTGTGACAAATATGACTTCTGTATAATTTATAAGGAGCCTCATGTGATTAAAATGGGATTACCGTTGAGAAGAGTCAGGGTTTCCTAATGTATTATGTGTATGTTTAATAATGTGGCATGTATAAGAGAAATGTTTAATTATTATAGGATATAATTATTTTTACACTATGTTATTATAATATGATTAATCAATTCCATGTAATATGGGCATAGGATGAATTGTGTGATGAGAACAAGATGACTCACAATACAAGGATGGGATTCCTTAGGTGAAAATATACTGTTTCAATATGTAATGTCATTAAGATACCTCATCTGATGAGTCAAAAATGAATCATGTGATGAGAATGAGATTCTATAGGTGACAAGACTAACAGAAATATGGGATGAACTTTGGATTCCATCATGGCCAATGCTATTAATGTTAATACATATTCAAAATATTTTCATCAATAAATGATTCAACCATATACTTGAACCAAATGTGTAGACCCTGATAAGATGACAAGTGATGTATTTTGTTAGTTTCCATCGACATATTGAAGTAGGGTAAATAATCAATAACGTATCTTAAATTTTTAAGGAGAACGTGGTCTAAGAGATGAACTACATAAAGGTAAGTGTTGAAATATTGATATCTCATTCTGATCAAGGGGAAAGCATCATCACCTTGGTGGTTATATGCTTCCCACCTTTAGAAAGTATGAATATGATACCTAGAACATGATCATACAAAGACAAGTCTTGTGAAATGGTACCAATAAAAATAATTTAAAAAAATAGTGATCCTAATGTAAGTTAATTATGTTTAATTATAGTAAAATGAGTAATATTAGACTTCAATACTTTTATACATCATTAATATTGAACATGTTGGTAATTTTAATCCTAAAACATGAACTTATGGTTAGCTTAATATGATATTGATGAATTCTATCTAACCAACATGTCTGTTAAGGGACTCCCATTATTAATAATTTTAATGTGTGTAAGAAAAGTTCCCACAATATCGGTGACTCCTCTATACACCTATATATAATTTTTTGACACACCTAAACTTAATACATTATAGAAACATCTCCCATGAATACTGGGAAGCCTCATCCACTCTATCCATCATATATCAAATTGGGTAGAGTCATAAATTAACATATATTCCACTTATAATAGAATTCACCACCCTACCTATAAAAATGTTTTTGGATGATCTAGATGTTATAACAGTACATAATTACCACAAGAAATAATGAACTCACCAGGTGAATGCTTCCCTCTTTATTTACACTTCCAACCACTTGTAAAGGTTTTCCTTATGGTGTGTTGATGAAACCTTCTCCTATTAATAGGAGTTAGTGTTCACCAATGTTGAGTCATATATAAACCCCACTGGAAAATAAAAAGTATGGATCCCACCTCCTGACATATCTATCAATTTATTTCTTCCCAACTAGAATATGAATAAGTTGAGATCACCACTCCCCTGAATACTCTGGTCCATACTACATGACGTACACACTATGGGTAGGCTACAACCCTTGCATTAAAATAGATTTCTTCCGCAGTTATCATTGCATCTCCAATCGTCATGACCAATTCAAATGGAGATGTCCTCTCTAGATTGAGATCGAGATCCCATCCTCAAATCCGGAACACTGGTTTGACTTTACTTGCTGCTAATTCTACAAATAACCTACATAATGTTCCTCATTGTTTAAAACAAATAGGTCACCATAATGGTGATCCCCATGGAAATTATACTACAAATCCTTATATAGGTCCTCCATATTATGATGAAAAAAAGGTCCTCCTCAAGACATCATCAAAAGTTCCCAAGAGAAGGCTCCCTGTTACTCTTAGAAGTTCAAACTTAATTGACATTCACCTTTTTATATAGGGTAAATGAGGGTCCACCATTGTTAGTTCACCCCCAATACTTCATAATTCGCATCACATAGGATTAAAGACATGTTTTACATCCCCTACCATATTTTGGGTAATGAATCTTTTTTAGGATTTCTATTCCCAAAGATGAATTTCACATTGTCCTAAAGTCCAATGTCATGTATATATAGATGGATTATGTATTTTATTCCATCCATGTACAATCTATACAACCACCCATACCACTATCACTATCCCCCCTCTCTACCTTCACACTTGAGGTAGTGTAGATTTCATGATCTATCATGGAACTTTAAGATGAGGAATAATATCTACATGATCCCAAAGTACCCAGTGATGTCATCAATTAAGTTGATGAAGACTCCCCGTACTATATTGGAATATTTTTTAATCATGGGTAGGATCTTTAGAAAATATCTTAGTAGTAATTAAGATGTCTCGGTTGATAACACACTCACTCGATGATTCATTTTAAAGGGGTTATCCATATCTAACTTATATGTATTCCCACTAATTTACAACATTGTTTGAGTATTTTTTAAAGACCGAGAATATTTATGTAATTTTTTATAATTATATAGGAATCTTATGAGATCATGTAAATTTACAGCACAAGATTCTGAGGCTCGATGTACCTAGAATGAATTTCTGAACTTTTTTTTCAAGTAAGTTCATTAAAAGTACAAGCGGGATTTTATTACTTTTAAACAGGTGCTCGGAATTGAAATCTGAGGGCACTGTTGAACTCTCAATGCGAGTATTCGTTTAAAGAGACCTTCACCTCTACCGTAGTAGTTCATGTTTGAAAGATAGTTTTGTGTTTTTTTCATGAATATGAAATATAAAATAAAATAGAAATTTATTTTACTTCTAATAAAACCTCTCACATGAATGTTAAATAGGTGGGGACCAACTGAACTAAAACACAGATTTTGAAATTCATGGCGGGGACCACCTAAACCCACTTAAGGGGAGAAACCCCTTGAACTCCCTCATTAATGGAGATTTAACCCATGGCCATTATCCAAATTTATTATGCCAACATGGTACAATTAATTATTCCAACAATTAATTGTGCCAATGTAAATTAATTTGATAGACGTAGTTTAATAAGTTGGAACATCTTTTTTATCTGGGATGGAAATTATTGGAAAAGAGAGAAGCTTGGGAGGTCTTCAAGAAACTCATCTCCATCAAAGATATTCTCCTCTAAATGAAGAATTCCATCTCCATTAAATAATGTTCTTCGGAACCAAGAAAGAGGACAATGCACGAGCCCAACTTCAGAATAGTGTTGCGGAGGCGACTGTCATCGGCACCCTCTTCATCTTCACTGTTTTCATCTCATGAAAGGTTAATGAACCTTCGAGGTAGGGAATGATGTTTTAAATACCTCTCATAGCCGTTATTGATGTTATTTATGATTCAAAATTTGTGAACTGCTTGCTACCACCCAAACACGGAGGGTGAGTCCCTAAAAAACATGTACCAAACTCCCCCATAATTCCGAGTGGTTTTTTATGAAATCATTGCGATGGAGGAAGACGACAACCAATGGCTAGTTGCCAGCAAAGGAATGGAACGCGACAACACCGCATAGAGAAGATGGTTGGCCATCCATCCAGCCACACCGCGGCTTCCCCCCCCCCCCCCCCACACCACGGTGCCCCACATCCCCGTGGCTACCCCACAACCCCACCGTTTTGGGGTAACCCTGCCGCCCCATGGCGGCCCAGGCCGTACCGCCCAATATAGGATGAGCCAGGCAGTCCCGAACCGGACCGGGTTGGCCCCGGCCGAGTCGGGCCCAGTCGCACCAGACCTAGACCAGTTTCAATCCTATAAACTCTATTGTCCATAACATTGGAAGTGGACTTCCGTTTGATGAACCATATGTGGGGAAAGAATCCTCGGAGTGTGATAGTCCTTTTGGTATACTCCACTTATGGTTTGAATAATTTTGGGGTATGGTCAGGCTGGATCAAGCACGAATCCAACCGGGCCCTCGGGAATTAAAGGATAATAACATACAGACCAGACGTCTGATTGACACACCATATATTTCATGGAGACCCCAATCACATGGAGGTCCTTTGGGATACTTAATCGTGAGAATTCATGGTAGTTGAAGTATCGACCAGTAGATTGAGGTTCAAACTCTCCTAGAGACGAGAAAGCATAGTGTGGGTACATGTAGCTAGCTGTGACGATGTACTAGGATCCTATGTGAGTTTGACGATGTACTGACGACGTTCTAGGATCCTGTGTGGGTTTGAAGATGTACTAATGGTGTACTAAGATCATGTGTGGGTCTGACGATGTACTGGCGATGTACTAGGATCATGTGTGGGTCTGACGTTGTACTGACAATGTTCTAGGATCATGTGTGGTTCTGGCGATGTACTCGGATCATGTGTGGGTCTGACAATGTTCTGACGATGAACTAGGATCATGTGTGGGTCTGACGATGTAATAGGATCATGTGTGGGTCTGACGATGTACTAGGATCCTATGTGGGTCAGTAATTTGGAATCTTTCGTTGGTATGCCTCTTAATAGAGTAAGATGATTTAGGAGTTTCATCTAATAATCTCTTCTACTATACCTAATTTATACCAACTATGAGATGAGTTCATACCTTTGTGTTACATTCATTTGTGGTTATACCTTTGTGGTATTCTTATAGGTGCTATACGTGTGTGGTACTTACCTTTGTCGTATTCCTTCCTATGTGAAACAGTTGTGCTTTGGGATTTTGGGTTGGACCCTATGTTACCTCTTGATTGAGATGATAATACATGATAACTTAGTTATATGGATGGGAATATAACTAAGTAGGGTTGTCAGTTGATTTCATGCTTTGTTTTTTATCCTTTGTGGATTTTGTGAGACCTTGAGGATCAAAGGGACTCTACTAAGTATCGTTTTAGTCACCCCTACATGAGCTATGCCTGCAACATGTTGTGTTTCATGTAGATGACATTCAACGTTGATTGGGCATGAGGGTACCGGGACTGGATGGTTTTCGGAGGTGGACCGTACGGTGTGTCGGTACGCAAAGCAGACGGGCAGACGTGGAGTTCAGAGGAGGCTATTTGTACCTACCCATCAGGTAAGAACCTCTGAGGACGTCCTGGTAGCTGTCTATAAATTTCTTTAGTAGTATTACATTTCAGTTTTACTTGTACCTTTACTGTAGGGATTTTATTCTGGAACCTCTTACATTCAGCACTCTTTTTGGTATATAGTTAACTTGTGTTTGTATCTTTCTGTGTGCTTGGTTGCATGTGTTTATAGTATATAAAGTCAATGCCATCCAGATTTTAGGGAATACTCATTTCGGTTCTAGTTTCCAACCCCTGGCCTATAGAAGGTGGGCCTGGGGTAGTCACGACATGAGCCCCAGGGGACGGGTCATGAAAAATTAGTATCAGATAAGTCTGTTCTACTGTAGAACATAGGACTCAAATATTTTAATGACAATAGTTTTTAGTGTTATGAGTATGGTTATCAGCTTAGGGATTCCAGTGTTGGTGAGGAGACCAACATATCCATACACCAGGACCCTAACTTCTTATTTCTGACTCAATGCATGAAAACATTGATGGTGTGTGTGTTTTAAAAAGTTTCGTTGTAATCTTTTTGAGTCATCTCACCCGGTATAACTTATTTATTATGGAACGCTTTTTTCTTTTCAGGATTCATCCACGAAGATAGCCTGATAGGGTTCGATGTATAGTACGCACTGATAGACCAACGAGCAACGAGGCCTCGGTGCAAGGCCCTCTTCCAGTAGAGGCACTAGCAATGGCACCAGCGGTACCACTACCCATTTGGCCACTGATGCCAGTATCCCCAGCAGCAGAGAGGGAACACCACTAGAGGGCATTGCATGAGTTCCAGTGCTAGAGGCCACCCAGGATTAGGGGAGAGACAGACCCACAGGCAGTTGTGGATTGGCTGGAGGCAATGGTGAGAGTCTTTCGACTGGTAGGGACACCATCTGATCTCATGGTGATCCTTTCCACCAGACTACTATATGCAGCTTCAAGAATATTTTGGAGCATGATTCTCCAGGTTCACAATGTGGTGACGCTTCTTGGGGAAGGATTTGAATGCCTGTTTTGAGTAGAGTTTGTCCCTAAAACTCTTTGGGGAGTGCACATAGAGGAGCTTCTTCATCTGCAACTGGGCAGCATGACTGTGGCTCAGAACTCAACAAGGTTCACCAACCTCTCATGCATCTCCACTAATATGGTGCAGATCTCATTCTTCAGGGCCCGTCTATTTGAGTAGAGACTTAGGAGTGAGATCAGGGATTCGATGATCTCACTCAGAATCCTGAGACTGGCATCAGTGTTGGAGTAAGCCCTCATAGTAGAGAGCTTCCATGCTGAGCAGTACCCAACATTGAGACCCACCACTGGTCGTCACATAGTAGAGTCTTCCGCATTTGGCCATATACAGATGTCAAAGAGGTCTAAGAGGACCAAAACTACAGGTGGGAAACCACAGGATTAAGGGTTGGTTGTGTGTGGTACCAGAGACTAAACCCTTCATGCGAGGAACAAGCAGTGTTACACATGCAGTGGGCAGGCTCAAATGTCTTGAGACTACCCAACCCTCCATAATAATGATCAGTAGATGGTCGAAGGACCGCCCAGGAATGGACAGAGGTTCAACCAAGGAGGTCTGTAGGGAGCGGGTGGACATGGAAGAGGAGCTGGCCATGCAGCTAGTGATGGGCGACAATTCAAGATGTTACCGCCACCACCACTAGGAGGTCCACTCCGACTACAAGGAGCAGGTGGAAAGGGGTGAGATCAGCTCCAAGCAGCTGAGGCCTACAACCATAGTGCTCCTGGAGATGATATGAGGTATGATCTGTGTCTACTCCAATTTAGTTGCATTACTTATAGATATAGGTTCCTATCATTCTTTTATTTCCATTGCCCTAATTAGGAGCTCAGAGATTATGATAAGTTGTTGTCTCAATCCATATGGCTAGAGACTCTTACATGAGTAGATTCGACAATTATGCACTGGTGCTGGAAGTGTGAACTTACTCTAGGAGGTGGGATCTTTGGCTAGGTTCTCCTAATAACATCTTCGCATCCTTGCGATGTAATCTTGGGTATGGACTGGTTATCTATAGTCCACGCTTAGATTGAATGTATTAGGTGAAAAGTGAGGTGTTCCCACACGGATAGGACCAGGTTTACCTTCACTGGTGAGAAAGGATCCTTTACAACATAGGATGGACTTACTCAGAGGAGAGTGCAGCCGATCACTCATCAGTTTTCTAGCCTTACCCTCAGAGCGGTTGATGTGGCGAGTTTGAGTTATCCTATAGTAGTGTACCAGTAGAATATCTTTTCCCTAATGATGTTCCAGGTCTACCACTTCATAGAGAGGTGGTATTTTACATTGACTTATACCCTGATTAAGCACCGATATCTAATCCTACATATCAGATGGCTCCTGCAGAGATTCATGAACCACAGATATAGCTAGAGGAATTACAGGGGATGGGATTCAATCGACCTAGATTTTCTCCTTTGGTATCCCCTATTCTATCCCCCAAGAAGTAATATGAGAGATTGAGGATTTTTTTTGACAATAGACACCTAAACCAGGTGACTGTGAGAAACAAATAACCACTCTCGAGGATTAATGACCACTTTGATCAGCTGAAGGGGGCACAGTGGTTCTCGAAGATTGAACTCAGATCAAGATATCACCAGCTCAGAGTATGAGACGAGGATGTTCTGAAGATGGCTTTCAAATTTCTCTACAACTACTACGAGTTCTTGGTTATGCTATTTGGCATGAATAATGCTCTAGTAGTGTTCATGGGACTCATGAATAAGATCTTCCAGCCTTACATTGAGCACTTTTTGGTGGTCTTCATTGATGACATTCTGATCTACTTAGATATCGAGGAAAAGAATGCCTATAATTTTCAGATAGTTTTGGACACACTCTAATAACACTAGATTTTTGGTAAGCTCTAAAACTGCATATTATTGGTTTGAGTGGTTCCCTTCTCAGGAAAAGTCATCTCAGAGGCTGGAGTTGTGGTGGATCTTGCGAATATTGAGGTGGTACTTTCTTGGGAGACACCCAAGAGTGTGACAGAGGTACGGAGTTTCTTGGCACTGGCTGGATACTACCGGAGGTTTGTCCCAGATCTCTCCAGAGTTGCAGCACCATTATCAGTCTTGATGAAGAAGAGGAAACCCTTCATTTGGATGGAGAGATTCCAGCAGAGTTTTATGGAGATGAGGTGGAGGGTGACTATTTCCCCCATCTTGAGGCTACTGGAGGAGGGAGTAGGGTACGTAGTCTACTGCGATGCATTAGGGATAGGGCTAGGTTGTGTCCTGATGCATGTGTGAGAAGTGATCGCATATGGTTCTCGACAGATGAGACAAAATGATAAGAACTATGCTACCCATGACCTGGAGTTAGTAGCAATGGTCCTCTCCTTGAAGATGTGGTGACATTACATGATGGGTGACAGTTTTATAGTCTACTCGGATCAAAAGAGTTTCAAATATATCTTCTATCAGAAGGAAAACAACCTGAGACAGTGACATTGGCCTGAGTTCATTGAGGACTATGACTTCATGATAGTCTATACTCCTGGGAAGGGGAACATTGTAGCAGATGCACTCTGTAGAATATCTGGTATACAGCTTCTAGGTGAGGTGATGGAGCTATTGGCCACTTGGTACATATCCCTTATGGATCAAGATGGAGTTGTTTTTCTTCAGTCTCTTATAGTCACTCCTACACTTCTTCAGTGAGTCAAGGAGGTGAAACATGGGGATGAATACTGCGAGGATCGACATGCTCAGATATCCACAAGACTTGCACCTGATAGATTTTAGGATGGTGGGGATCATGTCATCCTCTTCAGAGGACATACCATGGTATCAGTGTCACTTTAGGAAGATTTGATGAGGGATTTTCACACATCCCCTCAACCAGTACATCCAGGAGTGGAAAAGTTTTACCAAGATCTCTGATGACAACATTGGTGGCTAGGAATGAAGAAAGCAGTAGCAAAGATTATCTCTCACTGCCTCACTTGTCAGCAAGTGAAGGCGGAGCATCAGGTACCAGTAGGCTTAGATTCAGCCTCTAGTGGTCTCAGAGTGGAAGTGGTATGGGATATACATAGACATCATGATGGGAATTCCACGTACATATATGGGTCATGATTCAATCTAGTTGATAGTTTACCGACTCACCATGTTGGCCCACATCCTACTAATCAGACAGAAGGGTTTACTAAAGAGATTGAGATGCCTCTTTGGGAAATAGATTACGTGGCTACATGGTGTACCCTCGATGATTTTCTCCGATCATGATACATGTTTTACTTCCCGATAATGGAATGGGTTGTAGGAGGATTTTTGGATGCAGCTTCATTTGACCACCAACTTTCATCCATAGACTGATGGCTAGACTGAGCAGACTATTCAGACCCTTGGGGACATGCTACATGCTTCCGTCCTCGACTTCAGTTGCAGCTGGTAGGATAACTTTTCTTTGGTGGAGTTTGCGTACAACAACGGCTATCACTCAACCATTAGGATAAATCTTTTAGAGGAATTGTACATCTGACCTTGCTGATCGCCTTTATACTGGACTGACCCTGGGGAGTCATCATTAGTGGGACCAAAGATGGTACGAGCTACCACAGATGAAGTGTAGATCATCCAAGAGTGGATGACGACTTCATAGAGAATGTAGAAGTATAATAATTATACAAGATTAAGACCTCTAGAGTTTGACGATGTTGACCACATCATCCTATCGGTCTCACACCGATGAGATTTGTGGAGGTTTTGATGGGGTGGCAAGTTATCTTCAAGGTTCATTAGACCCCTTCAGGTCCTTAGTAGTGTTGGCGAGGTGGATTATAGCTTAGCACTTTCCCCTCAGTTGCACCTGGTGCATGACGTCTTCCACGTATCTTAGATTAGGAGATATGTGAATGACCCTTCCCACATCATTGACCACGGTGAGCTGGACATTAATGATGGGATGGCATTTATGAAGGTTTTAGTAAATAATGAAAATCTACAGGAGTGGGTCCTTTATGGGAGGTTGATTCCCCTATTACACGTTCTCTAGCAGCATGATATCCACCAGGAGAGAACATTGGAGCAGGAGGCTCAGATTTGTTCTCAGTACCCCCACTTGTTTTCCTAGTTTTTGTGATGTGTCTTTCGAGGACAAAAACCCTTGAGGTGGGGAGAATGTAATGACACGGAATTTTCATGTAATTTTTTTTAATTATATGGGAATTTTACGAGTCTATGAAAATTTAAAGCACATGATTCCGAGGCACAGTGTGCCCAGAATAAATTTCTGAACTTTTTTTGGTAAGTTCACTAAATGTACGAGCGGGTTTTTTCAACTTTTAAACTGGTGTTCAGAATTGAAATCTTAGGGCACCATTGATTTCACAGCTCCATTATTCACTTATGGAGACCTTCACCTTGACAACATTAGTTTGAGGGTGCAAGATAGATTTTGTGTTTTTTCGTGGAAATGAAAAATAAAATAAAATATTATTTTATTTTAAATAAAACCTCTCCCACATGAATGTTAAAGTGGTGGGGACCACTTGAACTAAAACCCAAATTTTTAAATTAAAGGCGTGGACCACCCAAAACCTCTTAATGGGAGAAACCCCTTGAAGTCCCTCATTTATGATGAGTTAACCCACTGAATTCCTCCAAATTTATTATGACAACATGGTATAATTAATTGGGCCCACAATTTATTATTCCATCATAATTTGAATTGATAGAACTAATTTACTAATTTGGAAACTCTTTTTTCAGGGATTGAAATTGTTGGCAAAGAGAGAATATTTGGAGAGCATGGAGAAACTCGTCTCCAACAAAAACATCTCCTCCAAATGCAGAACGCCATCTCTATCAAATAAAATTCTTCGGAACTAGGAAGGAGGATAACAAACGATCCCGACTTTGTAAGTGTGTTGTAGAGGTGAATATCATTAGCACCCTCTTTACCTTCACCATTTTCATCTCGGGACACGTCAACGTACCTTCTAGGTAGTGTTTTATTTTTTAAATACCCCCCTTAACCGTTCTTGAAATTCTTAATGATTCAAAAGTTGAGAAATTATTTCTACTGCTCTAAAGTGGAGGGTGTAGCCCAAACAATTATGGTCCGACATCTCCGCAATACCTTGTGGTTTTTAATGAAATCTTTTCCATATAGAAAGATGAAATTGGGAGGCTGAACACTAGAAAAGGCGCAATGCATGACCGCACCGAGAAGAGAGGATGGATGGCCATCTGGCCAGCAGTGGCGGACCGCCAAACCCTGGCCACCCAGCATGGGCCAGGCCGGGCAGACTCGAACTAGACCAGGTCGGGCCGGGTCAGCCCGACTGAGTCGAACCAAACTCAGACCAGTTTCGACCCTATATGCTTTTTTGGCTATAACTTTGGCACTAGCCATCCGTACGATGAACCATCTATGGTGATGAAATCATCGGAGCATGATAGAAAATTTTCTAAAACCCACTTATGGTTTGGATAATGTTGGGTTACGGTCAGGTTGGATGATGCACGAATACAATGAGGCCCTCGGGACTAAAAGGATAATAACTTACACACCGAGCATCTGATTGACCCACCGTCTATTGTGTCGAGACCCCTATCACATGGCGGTATTTTGGGATACATCATTGTCGGAAATTGTGATAGTTGATGTATTGACCAGTAGCTTGAGGTGAATACTCTCAAGGAGACATGCAAGCTTAGTGCAGGTACCCTATAGCAGGCTATGATGATGTAATAGGATCCTATGTCGGTCTAACGATGTACTAAAAATATACTAGGATCCTTTGTGGGACTGAAGATGTACTAAAGATGTAATAGCATACAGTGTGGGTTTGACTATTTACTAGGATCTTGTGGGGGTCTCACGATGTACTGAAGATTTTCTAAGATCATGTGTGGAGCTGACGATGTACTGGAGATGTATTAGGATCATATGTGGGTCTGACGATGTACTTATGATGTACTAGGATCCAATCTGTGTCTGAAAATGTATTTATGATGTACTAAGATTTTGTGTGGGTCATACGATGTACTGATGATGAACAAGGATCCTATCTGGGTCTGACAATGTACTAGGATCCTGCGTGGGTCTACAGTTTGGGATCCTTCATGGGTCTACCTCTTAACAGAGTAAGATGATTTATTAGTTACATATAATTATCTCTACTAATATAACTATGTTATTCCTGGTATGAGGTGAGTTTTTACTTATGTGGTACTTTCCATCGTTGTAATACCTTGGTGGTATTCTTCTATGTGGTGTACCTGTGTGGTACATTCCTTTGTGGTATTGCTTCCTCTATGGAATAGTTGAGCTTTGGGATTTTGGGTTAGACCCTATGTTTCCACATGATTGAGATGGGTAGAGTTGATAAGTTAATTATTTATATGGTCATATTCCTAAGTAGGGTTCTCTGTTGATTTCATGCTTTGTGTTTTATCCTTTGTGGATATTGTGAGACCTTGACGATCTCAGGGTCCCTACTGAGTATCGTTATACTCACCCCTATATGGGCTATGCCCAAACCTTGTTGTGTTTGGTGAAGATGATGGACAACGCTGATCGAGGCTGAGGGTACCAGGACTAGATAGTGCCCGGAGGTGGACCATACAGCGTGTCAGTACGCAGAGGAGATGGGCGGACGTGGAGTGCTGAGGAGGTGATCTATACCTTTCATTCAGGTTAGAACCTCAGAAGACGACCCAATAGGTTTCAGTCTATTTCTTCAAATGTTTTTCATTTCTGTGGTACTTGTACCATTACTGTTGGGCGTGTATTTCAGCGCCTCTTATTTTCAGCACTCTTTTTTTATATATTTTACTTGTGTTTGTATCTTTCTTTGACCGTGGTTGTGTGTGTTTACAGGATATATGTGAAATTTCTTCCCGGTTTTAGGGAATACTCCTTTCGGTGATAGTCGCCGGCCCTTAGACTATGGAAGGCGGGCTTGGGGTAGTCACGACACAGGCCCTGGGGACGGGTCATGACATATTGTACCTATGAGTGAGATTTTGTGGAAGAAAACATCATGTCAAAGCCCTTATCCTATAAATATCTTCTAGATGAGTTATTAATACATGTAAACCATTTTTTCAACCGAACCATAGTCACTCAATAAAAACCCTTGAAATATATCTACGGTAGAATATATGGGTAATGATGAACCACGTTTAAAGGTGATTGTTGACCTATCTTCAATGATGAGAGTACATAGAAGGCCTCAATCAATAATATCAAATGCATGACACAAAATTCATTATAACTATTAGTATCCTTTTTTTATTGCAAATATCTATAGATTCTGGAAGGTTTGTAATGAAAATATCAAAATAATATATCAAATTTTTGGATAGATTGACCTTAAATTAAAAATTAGAGGACATGGGTATTATTCTTTTTCATAATTTAGTAATTTCACGTGGTTATGATATATTTATCAATATTTTATACAATATAATGTCTTGAACATTCTACCACTAACCACTACCATGGTTAATATCATCACCACTAATACCCTAAATAATTTGGAGTTCGATTCTGATGTTGAGAAATGTGAGGAGGATGGTCCCTGAGTGGAATAACAGGGATTGGTGAAGTTATCAACCGGTGTCTATAATAATCAATTGATTCAATAAATAGTATTTAAAATACCGCTATCCCCACTTATAGACAACAACCATAACCTTGATAATGGAAACTTCATGGTCAAGGATTTCGGTATGCCTGAAGACATCAGAATAACTAAGGAAGATTCCTAAATATCATTATTTCTCACCGAGATTGGAATTAGTCTTAAATACACTATCTATATTCTCTGGGGTTATTTTTATAATTAAGAACATGTTGAATATGTCCTTGTTACATTACTTATAGAATCCCATAAACTAATAGACATTGGTTGATGAAATAGAATTGGAGATGGAGGCTCTACTCTACTGAGATATTTTCCATTATTCCCTGCTACTACCACCCTAGTAGATAAATCTGACTACCAACTGTGAGACCATAGCTCCTCCACATCAAGATTCATCCAATGTGCTATGCGGAAAACACATAGAGAATATCCTCACAATGGACAGATCATTTCTCTCACTTATCACAGTGTAATTACAATAATGTAGTGAGGTGTGATATATCCTTAAAGTAATATATAATCGATATGGGTTTATAATTTCAACCCTCCTCCAATTTTCAAATACATAATATTTTTCATCTTCAATGGTACAAGTGATCTGATGTAGCCCATTGAAAACTTTTCTTCTCAGTGTGTCCTAATACTGAATACCCCAGATAATCAGA
Source organism: Viscum album (assembly GCA_963277665.1). NCBI lineage: Eukaryota > Viridiplantae > Streptophyta > Magnoliopsida > Santalales > Viscaceae > Viscum > Viscum album. The sequence continues at coordinate 2,129,714,924 of OY728161.1, read as the reverse complement.
ATCCAGTAAAACATTAATGATTAATAGAGAAACTATATTTAATTAACTTCTTCTGGTATATTAATATAACAACAAGATCTATTACCATCTGGGTGGATCTCAATCATAAATTCCATTACTAGTTCAGATCCACCTTTCAAAGATTGGTGTCACTGACATCTCAATGTGAAAGTAACTAATAAAATAATGTATCACAAACATAATTTATTTTTTGAATTTATTTACATTCTCTTATTATTTTTAACATTTTTATGAATAATGTATTTTGATTTTTTGCATAATTCATTGAATAAAATTGCCCTGACACTAAAATCCATAAAGTACTCAAGATGATTCTTAAATTTCACTGAGAGATCCTAGTTCCCAAGGGGGATATGAAACAGACCAAGGAAAAATATTTAATAATACACATTATACTGATATAAACTCCCTAGATGGTATAAATGGCTTATATCACACAAACCTTTTTTCTTCATCTGATCCAACATGATTTTGCCCTATACAATAATACTTGCTAGTACAAACTCAAAATATGATTTTTCCCAATGTACCTAGTAGGTAAAAGTATCAAGAAAATTTGAAAACTATAATAATAATGTCTTGATCTATAAAAGATGTAGAAGCCCATGTTTTTTCAAACTATCATTGTAGTGGAACCTGATTAATCTCTTATTAATCAACAAGTCATAGGATAAAGAGTTAAAGATTTAAACTAACTACTTTTCCTACCATAGGTTCTGTAAACACATCATCCAAGACTATTTCTTATTTTTTAACTATATCAAAATAATGGTAGAATGTTTCATTTTATAAATGGATGATACTTTGGAAACTGTCATATGTATTATGGGAACACCAATGATAATCAAGATTATAAGGTATAGTAGTGAGTCCCTAGCTGATGATAATAGAAGTTCAATGATTAGATATCCCATAATTCAATCTCTCAAGCCTATTAGAACATTCATGAATAGCTAAACCTAGTAGAAACATCCCCATCTATCTCATCATATTATATGATTCCATCCATTTTGAGCCCTCTAATGATTGAATGCATAAATGTTAACACAAAATGGATGATTAGGACACTCATCTAGTGCCAAATTAGTGCACAGTCTCATGGACTTCATACAATAGGTATTTAGATAATGTTTCGTTACAAATATTGTTATTGATGACTCCTTTAATGATGAAGAAAAATATGCACTAGTTTATACCATTGGTTTTGTGGATCATTATGATGATCCTAAGGATGAACCATGCTAATCAGCTACTCTAACACTTCTCACTAACATTTTTAAATAATATAAAACACTTTTATAAGAAAAATAATACCAAGGGAACTATCAACAAAATATTCTATTCAACTAAAATTAGAATACATTCATTGTTACATGATTCAAAATATAATCATTATATGTGTTCATCCTATACTAAATATTCATGGATCATTTTATTAGTTACCCATTTCTCTCAACCATATCCATTGAATTCCCTTGTACAAACACACAATATATAATAGAATGTGTATGATTCCTATCAGGTTCCCCATGATATTCCAACATAGACCTTGATTCTTCTTGTCATGGGTAAAATCACAGTGAGTAAAAACATGAAACTAGATCGGAAGTGTGATGTTCCCAATAACATCATCAGTATTCCATCCTAAATCTAAATACTTAATGTTATCTAAATATTAAAATACATCACTATGACCTTACAAATTCTTTGAAGATCCCTCTAGAGTTTCAAATAAATGTAGAAATTTCTGAATCCCACCATGATGATGATTGTAATATGAAGTTTGTTAGTCTTACATATCCATCCAAAGGAAGGGAAAATCTGTAATCATATAGGGAGATATAATCCCTTTCAACATACACATGAATATCAATAGAATAAAAAACCACTAGTACTTAGGTAATACTAGATTTTGGATCAATCTCATCCTAACCTTGACACTATATAAGGTGTGAAACATAATGGTTTATTTAACATTATCAAATCTTATAATTCAAGTATATGAAAAATGTGGGAAGTAGATTCCAAATAAGATAAAATTGAAGGTTCAATTTACTGACAAGTAATTAATACAAATTGTTTATTTTATTCACATGAATCCACATTCAATTCTAAATATTAAATACATAAATCCTCGTATATGCAATTTTTACATTTTTTATAACCATTACCTCATGTACTCCAGTAATGGATGAGTATGGCTGATCCTGTTAAATTATGTTTATATATATACTTTAATCCAACAACCTTGGTTTCTTATGTTTTAAGAGATATGGGAATAAACCATTGGTCGAAGGAGATGAGTGTGTCAACACACCCAATGATTACACATCAACCACAAAAGATGCATACAATTACCAAAATGACCATTTTCTACATCTAATACACCATCTAAGAGACAACAACCCATAAAAATAACATCATTTCATTGTACCTAAAAATAGGGAGTTCGTATAGATCACTTGTTACTCATAAACAGTTGAGTTCCTCTATGACCCAAAAATCCCTCTCCCGTTATACAAAAAAAATTATACTCTACCGAATAACTAGAATCTCCACCATATATACTAAAGAGTATGATTCACTCAGTATAAGTGAACTGATCTATTATTTTTTGACATTTTTGTGCACTTCACCATGGAAAATTACATGGGAATGAGTTATTGACTCTTTCAATTTGCAATCTACAGAACTAGAATGATTAGAATATGATTCTGAAGTCTCTTACCCTATATAAGAAGTTTATTTTTACTCATAATATCATATACTTGAGGATCCATATCCACCAACTAAAACTCATTGTTAGGATGAAGAGTTCCTAGATAAATCAACTCCTTCCATTGAATAAGGTGTTTTCGTAAACATCCAAGAGCAGTTACCATTGAACCTAGATAAAAAGTAAGAACTAAGAATGACTTTGATCGGTTCAATGATTTCATCTGATAAAAAATAATAGTATAATACATTACTAATGTTCTAGCATGATGTGTTTGTGTAAATTATAATAATTTTATATAGATCAATCCTTAGGTAGGAATCCCTTATCTAGGCCTTCCCATTAGAATCCAAAAATAAAAACAAGTTCCCATAATGACGCATGCCACTCAGGGATCCATGGTGGTGGTTATAGTTGGTAGATTGTCTAATCATACAACATTACGGAAGTTAAATACCCCATGTGGCTAGCTAGTATCTACCCAATATAAAAGAAGAATGGATAGAACATGGTTTAAATCAACATTTGGGACCACATCCATCTATTTCAAATCGATTTATTAACAATTCTATCCATAGGGTTTCTAATCAACATAATTTGTACCTCCCAATCCCTATCTTTAAAGGATGGGTGCTATGTATACAATAATATATAGATGACCCCTAAATATTAAGAGTGAACTAGAATAATGGAACTTTAATGGACCTATTTCTTCTATGTGATTCCCTTCATCATGAAGAACATTGGAGAAACCATTTATCACGACTTGTACCAAAACATTAAGCCTCTCCTTTTAATTATGGGGGAGTGTTATGTGGACTATTTTATGGTCAAATATCACCATGGATTGGACCATATCAAAGATAGTAGGAATCCTTTAATCAATCTCTCCACTCAAAAAATAATTATAAACCACATGATGTGGGCATTTGGGTCACATTAAAGATGTTACTTCGATATAATTTCCATTATTGATGTATCAATACTGACATGGAAATGTTAATCACATCATTAAAATTATCACTCCATGCAATGTTTGTTAGTTGAAAGGCTATCAAGTTTCGTGGATTACATTTTTATTTTTTTACTATCCTACAAGTCAATTGTAATTTCTTATCCAAGATGATAATGAAACACCTCACCAATGAATGGGATTAATAATTTCATGGATTATAGAATGAAATCATGTAGTATCTAATTCATCCTCAATTTCTAATGTCACATATCAAAGGTAAATCTTTTTTACTTTATATAAAATCCCACAAGAGTTCCCTCAATTACCTACTATCCAAAAATAAGTCAAAGATAAAAATTTGAAATAATATATCCACATTAAACCTGATACTAACACTGGATATTCCCCTATTATGAATGAAATCCTTTCCCTGGTCATTGCAATTTTGAAGGGTTGTCGTTGTTGTAGAATCCTGAATTATACATGATCTCCAACATCAATACACTAAATTACACCCTCAAATTACCCATATTAATTGTATTATTAGAATTTTGTGCAATGATCCTTTAGTAGTTTGACATTTGGTTCATCCCCTAGAATTCAGATAAGGGACAAGCATTTTTATATTTCCTTTCCACTCACCCAACAATAAAATAATTTCTGTCAGATATTGACTTACTAAATGAGGTTATTATCTCTATTAATAAAGTGATTATATGCATGAAGATACACATTTTAAGTTACTATTAAAGATTGAATAAAATATGTATAAAAACCCTATTCCCAATAGGGTTGGCCTCAAAAAAATTTTTCACTCCATCAAAGGCACTCAATTTATACCATTAATTAATTTTATAAGGATGAATCAACATTTGGGTTTAGTAATAATACCTATTTACTTTTTTTGAATTATCATTTGACATTGATATCCCATAATTTATTGTGAAGGGAGTCTCTGAGATGGTCATCAATAAAATAAATGATGACTGCACTATTCAGAAGTAAAATTATGAACCATTAATCGAGTATGCCCATGATATAATTTCCTAAACTGAAGGTATCCCAAATAAGATGTTCTAAAAATTTTCAATTACATGTCTTGTAAATATTTTATCATCTCTTGTTGACCTTTAATAGTATTACATGACCATTCATGTGGTGAAACAGAAAGTGATCACCCTCATCATTCCTGATGAGAAAAATAATGAGGTGAATTATAACAACACTACATATTCCCATATGGTAACATCAAAATTAAAAATGATATAATAATAATATAATATAATAACTCATTTAATCGAGTATATGAAACATATAAAAATACTATAAACCAATACTAATTGGGATAATATACACCACTATTATCTAAATTTTTTCCTTGACAGCAACCCAAACTCAGAGTAAGTCCTCTAAAAGTGAAACTTTTGAGGAATAATTTTCTATTTAATTCAGGTAAAATAAGTGTGTAAAATATTTTAGTTGATAATTGATAAGAGATGTTTATATAATCTATCATGATTAATTCTCTCCATCCAGATGGTTGGGATACTTTTTCCCCACCATTATTCTTGAATTTGTGGAAGTTTCCAAGAAGTGTCATACATTCCAGGTTTATTCCATCTTCATGAATAAGTCATTGGAGTTTCTCCACAATGATAATTAATATTGTCCATTTAATATTTTGGTAATATATTTCATAGGTCTCTTCCCATTTCTGATGTCTCAATGATTCATATTCATTATTACTATCACTACTATTTTATCAATGTAGGCTGAATTCATTACCATCAAGGTGGTCAAAATTTAATTTTTTTGTTGAATTTATGAAACCCAACATCTTTCATCAATTCATGATCCCTAAAAACATTTTCAAGGAAATGGAACTAGGTTTTGTTACACTTTGTGAAGAAATTTTATTCCATTTACAACATTTTTTTACCAAATACACTTCACATTATCATACATCTAAGAATGGATATATTGAGGCATTTAGAAAATATGTTTATAAAATTATACTAATGATAGGGATTTATAAAAAATAGATATATCTTTGAACGATATTCAAATATTTTTGGGAATATTAGAAGAAATTTTGATCCTCTATCCAAGAGACTACAAACTCTCTAGTGCACAAAACAAAAGTAATGTTACCTATTACGGTTCACATACCATCACTAAGAATGGTGGTCTATGATCAATTGGTTCCATAAAAAAAATTAATATTTCAAATAAAAAATAACAATCCCATAAATAAAACATACTAAATGAAATTAAGAATATTAAGGTCGGCTAAAATCACGTGTTCTGGGAGCTCAAATACATTGTATTCCTTTTCTCCTTCAACTGCATAACTTTATGATGGCTTTAAGAACACTGATGATACCATGAAATAAATTTATAAATATAGTGAAAAAAATGAGTGGTCCTATCACTATTCACTAGGTTTACAAAAATTATATTTACTCATTTATTAACATATAAGGAAATCATAACATTCCTCCATCAAATATGAGGTTCATAGAGAAGTATTTTTGGAAACTTCAGGGTGAGGATTAGTCTATGTCACATGACCTAATTATTCACGATATTCAATCATCACTAAATTCATTTAAACTACATTACTCATTCATCCTAGATATATGATGTTAAACTAAAGAACACCCCAAATCTATTACATTGGAATTTAAATTTCTCATAATAAATTCCATTTTGTGTGAATTTAAATTTCTTGGAATAGGTCTATGTCACAAGACCTTAAACTAAAAGGAATGTCATTCATATATTAAAGAAATTAAATATTATAGAATATATTCCTCACCATATGATTCTAAAAAATAAGTTCAATATCCCTATTTCATGATATTAAACTACACTAGTATCAGTTATAGTTATACAATATTAAACTATATAGATAATGAATTTCAATGTGATTTAAATACTACATAACAAGTTTGGAGTCATCAACCAAGAGGATTCATCATCATATTTTGATATTATTCACTTACTAGACCACCAATTAAACTATGTGTGGCGTGATTCTCATCTCACGACTATATATTGATTTATGGACCTCATTTACATGACCAACTATAATCTGTATGTCAATTACCATTTTTTTCTTGGTGAGGAGACTCTTACCAAAATATCTCAGGTTTTTAGTGTTCATTTGCTTAACAAAGAACCCATATCATTCCATCCACTATATTTTTAACATGATTAAGATCAATGAAATAGTTTCACTGATCCCCACAAAATGTATGGAATGATTCATACACCATGAGATACATAATAATGATAGAGGTTCCTATCTCAGGCCAAGCTATAGGTCTCTCTTGGACTCCACCTTGTCTTAGTGTTTGAAACCATATATTTAGGTTTAAATTAACCCATTTACTCATTCATTATGTTATAAACTCAAAAAATATATGGTCTATATTGTGAAACATTAAACTCTAGACACTTCATTCAAGAATCATGGCCAAAAACTCCATGCGCGCCTTTTTAATATCATCTATATTGGCATTGTATTCTCTAATTCACATTATATTTTATACATGCCCAGGTTTATATATGATTCCACACCCACCATTATATAATTTTTTTCAACCAATGAGAGTTGAAACCACTAGTTCTAATAACCATGATTTCGAACTATTTTCATCCACCCTTGAGATAGTTCATAATTGTCCTTGTGTGCCCAGAGAACATTGGTTTCGCCTTGGCCCCCAATTCTCTATATATCATCTTACCGCTAGTCATAATTTTATGACCTTAAAAATAATTTCCCCCATCAAATATCCATAACCTTGAACTGGTTTCGTTTTATGGTTTGACTTATATGACCTAACACCCTGAAACATCAAGGACAAACCAAGCCATTCCAAAACAAAATTCAATATTTTATCATGTCCCTCATGGGTTTGGAACTCCATAAGGCATATTGTGCTATATTAATATACCTAATTAATGATGGTGGATCTCTAGGGTTTTTAAACCTCCCCTTGATTAATTTCCATTCTTTAATCTACACAATTTGTTTCTCCTTAGCTTGAATTTCCCCATTATACTTTCATTTACAAACCGAATCCCATACGATGGCTACATAGTGAACCATGGTCTACCTTCCATCTAAGGTTCACATATTAAATGAATCCATCTTGGAGACAACAATTTAAATATTTTATTTTTATTATTTTTAGCATTCAACCCTAATTCTCCCCCAATTCTTGATGACTTGGTATTAAAATATATGTTTCAAATTTGTTCAATAGTCATCCTAAAAATATATATATCTACCATTGTTATTTAAATTCTAGAAATCCTAATTTAACCTATTTCACTCCACCTGTATTTAATAGATTTTTAAACCCCTAAGGGTTACCCAGCCATTCTTATTAGTATGTTTTCATGGGGAAATGGTTATTCTTGGTCATGCAATAGATTTTCCTTATCTTCACAATTCTCCACAGTGGTCGATGTATCATTATAACCCTAACCCATCAATCCCTATCATGTAAAATGAATAAACATTAATTTATAGTTGTTTCACATATGGATAATAACTCAATGTTTTATACTTTTGGTGAGTTTCCTTATTAACATTGTTCATATTTCACATATAGTCCTAGTTTAATGACTTTAATCTATACATACACACTTTCATACACATTCTATAAGGTTAAAATATTTGATAAAAATCCTCTCCCTTTAAACATAAACTATACAGTCTTTATCCCCACTATATGATATTAAACTGTGTGGTCAATATCCAAGATTTGGGACATTAAACTATATAGTACTATCAATATTCAATGACTTATAATTGAATTTCAATTGTAACATCACTTGAAAGGATACCTCCTTTGATGTTATATATACACAAAACCATAAAAAATATTTTGTGTCTTAATTCCCACTCAGTGGTATACATAGTGATATCTGGGAACAATTTTGTATAACAATCCAAAAACACCACCCCTTCCCACCCTAGCACTGAATCTTCTCTTTCAACATATATTAACACCTTTTCCAACTAGTCCATGGATGATTCACCCATTAAGTTATTTCAATGCATACTATATAGATCTACATGGGTTATTTTGCATATTTGTCTTTTGGGGTTATGGTCATTCCAAATTCAAATTTAGACACTATATTCCTTTACCACCAAAGTAGCAATTCACTACACCCCTTTAATCTTGTTCATAATCCAAATGAATATATAGATATTCCGCTATCATGAACTATATGTTTATGGTTTCTCATTTAACAACATATGTTGTAATTCTTGGATCTCCTATCCTGGATAGTATAATAAATCCCTTATAGCTCCCATATCATCTTGACATTACACTATCTAATTAGTATATCTTTATATTTTCATCATTGAGATGATGATTATATTCATGATCATTGTTCATGTTCCACATATTTATATTATAAACCTTAAACAAAATATCATGAAGGTAACTTCAGGTATTCCTATTTGAAGTTAGTTTTATAGGAATCTGGGTTTATAATCCCCATTGGTTTTAACCATAAAAACAATCTTTAAAGAGACTACCACATACCACCATTCTTCATTACTAAATAATATTAAATTTCATAGTCTTATTCTTATATTAATGATATTAAAAAGCACTAAATTTATTTCATGTATAATAAAAAAGACAATATACATGCCTTTTTATAACCATCCACACCTGCATTGGGTATGAGTTATTACGATCCTACATTTTATTAGATGAATATTATGTCATTTTAATGATAAATAACATAATCGCATCGCATATACAAGATTAAATTGTTCAGTGTCTTAGGATGACTTGGATCATACATAAATTTTACATAATAAAACCTTAATATAAATCAATTCCTTATTATCTATCTTATTAGTGGTTCTGAAGTTATTCTTAATAAAATCCAGCACCAAGGTAAATTCATCAATGAAATGAGTGGGCAAAAATCCTATTAAGAGAATGAATAAAGTACATGAATAAAAATGACATGATTGATCAGAATCATAATCATCATAACATAAGTTTACGATTATAATCAACATCATTAAAAAATCAATGTCTAAAGGCATGGAATGTGGAAATGCATAAAAAACATCATGTCATAGATGTCAATAACCATACATAGTTTTGGACAATGCCAGAATCATGTTCAGGCCTAACATATGTGAAAAATCAAAATATCATCATTTTGAGAAAATCTATAATCGTGTTCATGCATAATACACATCATATCAGGAGATAACTGAATTTACCAAATTTAGTGTATGGATATATAATTTTGATCCCAGCCATCACATCATAACATATATATAATCATACATTTCATATTGAACACATATCAATCAAAGTGACGAAGTAAAATAAAGGAAGCGAATGGGTTTCATAATTTTTTCATAAGTAATGCTTTCATGAATATATTTTTTTTGTTCCCATATTAATATTTGAAATCCTATATAGACATAATAAATCATTATTCTTGAGTGGGAAATAATTATTTAAGGATGAGTAGAATACGATGTTTTGGAAATAGAAGTAAATATAGAAAAAATGGATTCATAGAAAAACATTTGGCATGGTAGAAACATGTATACACATGATTAAAAATGGAAATTATATTTGAAGAACAAAATATGAATATTCATACCATGGAAGATAGAATAATATAATGAATGGAATTGGACTTGATAATACCCTAGAGATAATTCACATCTTATTTATTCATCTTTTTGCCTCTTGAATAAATAAAATAGATTTATTAAAACATTTTTATAAAAGTTTATTATATTCGTTTACACAACTATTTATGAATTAAAATATTTTGATTCCATTTCATAATTTTTATTAAAGAAATTGAAGCATTTTGATATTATATTTTTCTTACAAATTTTCCATTTTGATTTTATTTCTCTTTTCCCGTAAATGTAAATTTTAAAATAATATAATAATTTCAATAATATTATAATTCATATAATTGAATTGTAATTATTTTATATAGTTTATAATAATCAACCATGTGGATGGGTATGTGTTTTGACATGGAAATGTCTCTGTTTGTGGTTACCTGACCTTTGACATGACATTTTCTGTACAATGGGAAGGAGAAGATTTCAATTTATATATATACTAGAATGATAATTATAGTAGTTTAAAATAATTAATATAATGTTTACTTACTTCCAAATTTAATCTTTTATGTTTTGGTTATGAATGGTTTAGATGAAAAATAAATCGAATATGATGAAATAAAAAAAAGGAGAAGTGTTTTTTCAAGCGGAGTGAGTTGGTTATTTATACATGATGGGAGGGGTATTTTTAGAATAAAATATTCATTAAAATAATATATCAAAGGTAGAAATTTTAATAGTGAATTTTTTAATATAAATAATATTTTAATATAATATAATTATTTTAAAAAATTAAATAACCATTATAATTATATCTCATTCGATTATTAAAAATAAAATTGGAAAGAAATAAAAATTGTTATTTAAAGGAATCAATTTTTTTAGGTATTCTAAATTTATTTTTTTTTTAGAAAATGGGATTATTATATTTTAATTTTCCACTAATAAAGTTAAATATTAAATATAGGAAAATTGATTATCTAAATGATTATTTCATTGTCACATCCTAAATGATATTGTTTGAGTTACACCATTTATGTGAAAATTGTATTTTTATTATTCACCTTAAAATTAATTAATTTTAAAAAAAATATAAAAAATAAACATACATAATATAGATTTTATTATTTAAAAAATAATATTCATTTTACTAAAATAATTTTTGATAATTTTTAATTTATTTTATAAAATTTATGACTTTTATGATAGACTTTAATTTATTGTTCACTAAAACTATGTTTAGATTTTATTTGAGTTCTTAATATTAATTTGACATTTTTTAGAATTATATAATTTAGAATTATATAATTTAATCATGATATATATTATTAATAATAATATTTATTTTTGACGTAAAATTACTATTTCAATGGTTATGTTACTATTCTCAATAGTCTTGATACCATTCGCAACGGTCAGGTTACTATTCAAATGGTCACATTACTATTACAATAGTCACATTACTTAATAAAAATACCACTTAATTATTTAACATAATATTCAATTCAATTCCTCTAATTTATTTATATTTCCATTCTCTATAAGTATTATTGGTTTTCAAATATTTTGTTTCTTCTTTATAATGTTTTTAGTGGTGTGATGATTCTAATACATTTTGGAAATCCATATTTTCCTTTTATATATTTTCTATTTTATTTTATTTTTCATGTTTTAATGTTTGTATTTTTAATTGGTCCCATTATTTATTTATGTAATAGTATTAAATAATGAAATAATTTATATTTTGGTTTCTATAAATTTTTTATGTGTATAATATTATATAATACAACACAAAAAACATCTATTTAGGAATTTTTTTACTAAAAACCCTAGGTTATTAAATCCATACACATTTAGATATTTTTTCCCCAAAACCTTATATCATGTTATCAATTGGGAATAGGTTAGGGAACTTTTGCTTTATTTTTTTCTCTGGCTCCCAATTAACCACATCATACTTATGATTATCTACAACACTTTGTCAAGGAGAGTTATCTTATTGTGTAGAACTTTGTATCTATTTTTCTAATATCTTCACTAAGAATTATTAATATGGGATTTCATTCTCCAGTTCTTACACATCTAGATTCTATACATGATAGAGATTAGTTAAATACTTCCTCAGGAATTATACATGGATCACATCTTATACATGATCCATATTTGGAGGAAGTACAAGTCTATATGCCAATACTCCTAAGAGATCAATGATATAAAATGGGACAATATTCAATGGTCTATTTTTCCCACTATTTCCAAAATGTATGACTCTCTTCCATGGTTATATTAAAAGGAATAATTTTTGTGCAATATTGAACTCCATGTCCCTTTAATGGTTTTCAACACAACTTCTTTTCAAACATAACAAAAATTTATATATTGTTGTGTTTTTTAAACCTTCATTGACATATCTTGTACAAGGTCAAGTCCTATATTGACCCATACTTTACATACATTGTTATTGATTCAAAATTTAAGTACACTTATTATAACATATAACAAAACCATGAAAGGAACGTATAGGTATTGTGTCTTTAGAAACTGGGAAACATAAACAACTGGTTCATAAATCATCTACACTATCGCCCTATTATTTTATCATATCTAGAGTCCATTTTGGAATATCATACTTAATACCTTTCTTCCTGACCTAGGGAAAAGAAAACATAAAAAAGGGTGAGCTCAAATTCTCAGTAAGGGTAAACAAAAGAAATATCAATCACATCATATTTTTCCGAACATATCATTTTGGAAATCTTAACCTGCAAAAGAGATCATAATTTCATATCATGGGATAAATCATAGTATTGAAATGTAATACCAATAATCATAAAATAAGACATGAAACTTTGTGTCACACACACATAATCATAAAGAATCATTTCTTAGTTGTCAAGACTTATTTCCAAGACTATCTTTGTGGACAAAGTCCATTTCTGAACCGAGTTCACTCCTCGTTTCTATCCTGTATCACTGAACCAGATTAACCTGCCATTCCAGCCATGTCTATCACATGAGATATAAACCATTACCTAATGAATTGGAGGGAGATATAGTTCCCACCCATCTCATAATGATACCATTATTATGTGTTCCACAAGATCATAAATCATACATCATAGCATAACCCATGTAATAAAAAAGGGATTCCTAAACATCATGCCATCATAACATAATCCATATAAGATAAAATAACATCATAAAAATAATTTCATAATAACATAATGAAATAAATTTTAAAAAAAATATATAAAAAGAACCCCATGTTATCTTAGATGGAAAATAATTTTGATAAAATACTTGAACTTCATTCTTGAGGAAAATATCCTTTCTACGTCAAAAACATTTTTCATTTCTTAACATTTCATACAGTTTTAAACTAAAATAATTTGATTAAAATTAATCTTGTAAACTTGTAAAGTATGATTCATGGAAATAATGTACTAAAAATCCATTCATGCCATATAAGTTAAGGAAACAAATTCTTCTCGTACTTTGGCCGGAAAAGTCAAAAAAGTACCTCGTACAAAAAAATGACCAAATATTCCATTCATATCTTTTAATAAAAACTCACCGAAAGTTAAAATTTGATTTAAAAAATTATAATAGGATAGAAATATTATTACATATTGAGGAAACATGGATGTGAATGATTAATATTCCCCAGTAAATTCTGAAGAATAAACAATCTCGAATAAAAATGAGATTGCGAAATTTTCCCTTACCATAGGTTTGATTTTCTTCGTACGTGTCCAAACCTACTGTATAATGATTTAAATAGTGTTATTGACTTATTCCATAATCATAATCGTTGTTATAATATCATATATGTTCATATTCTTAGCTTAGTAATATTTCATTGCTACTTGTTATTCGGGTGTTTATTTCTTTTTGTTCTTATGCGTGTTTTGTCGAATAAATTATTATTATCATTTTTAGGTTATAGATAAATCATTTACAGAACGTTATTAGTGTAATATATATCATATTTTTAATTTAATTCATTTATATAATCATTATTTATTGAAATTCATGTAGAACAAGTCGCATCACATCGTGGAGACGGTAGGTCGTACGTACGATGAGCGATGATATCGTTCCCATGATCATGGAATTGTATTGACTTTTATGTATACTATTAATGAATAAATATCACTTTAAAATAATCATATACAGTTATTATTTACACCATTATACCCATCCAAGTAAGGTGGTGGTGGAAAAAAGATTACACCACGGCGTGGAGATGGTATTCTGTACGTACGCACGCGCAGTGATTACGTTTTCCATAGAAGGATAGAAGGTAAAATAAGGTTGTTTCATATTTTTAATAACATATCAGAATATGAGTGATACTGATTTTATTACTTAATAATGAAACAACTAAATAAGAGGAAGTATAAGAAGAACTAAAGTTGAAATAATCGGTAACAGACATTACCTCTTCTTTGAAGCGTCTCTTCTTAATCTCCTCTTAGGGAAGTAAAGATGGTGTTTGAAGAATACCAGGAAAACTAGTATGTTTCTAGGGAAGTGTATATAATAAATTGGAAATTTTTTTCCCAGCATGAAGACTCAATGTGGTGTGAGGAGGAGAGGGAGGAGGTTCCCTTTTATAAGGGAGGAGAGGGGCACTTTAGAAAAAACATAAAATATTATTTTATTATAAAGCCATATTCGGTTTTTAATATCTCCAAATCGATTTATTTAGAAGATAAGGTGGATATGGGTCGAAATACTATAAACAAATTTATTTTAGACAAGTTTAGATTACTATTTTAAACTTATCATTTATATTTAACTTTAAGTTAAATAATTTAACTTTTACCGTGTCTTCTTTTCTTCTTACACTATATGGTTAATAAACATACTATAACAAGTCAAACGAACCCCAAGTGGTTAATTATAAATATATATAACATTATATAAGTCATTTGGCCGATCCT
This sequence comes from Viscum album, assembly GCA_963277665.1. NCBI lineage: Eukaryota > Viridiplantae > Streptophyta > Magnoliopsida > Santalales > Viscaceae > Viscum > Viscum album. The sequence continues at coordinate 2,129,699,643 of OY728161.1, read as the reverse complement.
TAGATATTTAGGAAAAAAATAACAATTAATAATATAATATTTGTTTTAAAAACTATTTTATGTCAATTTTGACACTATTTGGTAATTGATTTTTGTGAAATTCATAACTACATTATTAGTTAGAAAAACGTTAATTAAATCAATACTAATATGTCATATTAACCTATAAAATTATTGTAATTTTTAAAAAGTCTCAAATTACCTTTATTGGGGTATTTATTATATCAGTTATGTTAATATTTCCTTAATAAGGTAATTACTGCATTATCATTGTGTCATATATAAAGAAAATTATATAAAGCCTAGAAATTATAAATAAAATCCCATTATGTAGGAAATATTTTTATCTTTCTAATGAATATTTTTAGTCGATTTTATCTTATTTATAAACATATATTAAAAAAATTTAGATATTAAACTTTGATTTTAACTATTTTAACTCTACTTAAAATAAAATAAAATTAAATGTACTAATCTAATACAAGTGGACCTAAATGGTCATATTTTATTCCTAAGGTAGTTTTTGTTCTAATTAAACTTATACAATAGAATTAGGACATGTGTTAGGGTAATAATAATACCATTTTTACCCTTAATTACTCTATTTAATTTAAACCGTGGTAAATAAAAGTAAAAAGTTACTATTCACCAAAAATTATTTTTCTCTTATTAAACCACATTTAACACCTTGATATTAACCATGTCTCTCAGATTTTAGAAATTCCATTCATAGAAGCAGTAAAATTATGTTTTATGTAAATTTTCTAACTCTCCAAGGAGGTGGGTAAAAGACGGTGAAAAGTTTAATACAATTTTTATATATCTAATATTATTGTAAAATGACTCCAATTAATTAATTTAAAATTATATAGGTATTATGAATCAATTTAGACCTAAAATAAATTTATATAAAATAAATAATTATTTAAATAAAATGTCGGTTTTTAAATAGCAACCTAGTGTTTTCACTATTCATCAAAAATTGATAGTTTTCATAAAAATACCAAAAAATCACCCTAGGCTAATTTTGAAATTCCAAATCCAAAAATGAAGTACATTTTGGAAGATAAAATTTATAAAATTACAAAAAAGTTGTTATTCCTTTTCATAACTACTAGTATAAATAATATTTTAATAGCATATCATTGTTTAGTGAAACTCGGTATTGCGTGCAACGCAAACTATCGAGGAAGGTTGCAATTGCATGTAAAGAAAGCCAAGATAGTGTTGTGTGTAGTGTCATATTCCTTTGATGATATCAAAAAATTTCTCATAAAAATATCAGGTGTTACATTCTACCCCCCTTAAAATGAATTTCACCCACGAAATTCATCACTTTTTAACTTATAGATGAGGATAACTCTCCCTCATCATATCCTCAAGTTCCCATGTAGCTTATTCTAATTGGTGGTTCCTCCATAAAACTTTCACCAAGCGAGTGGTCTTGTTCTGTAGGACTTTTTCACTATGATCTGGAATCTCTATCGGTTATTCTTCATAAGAAAGATCATTCTCCAGTGGTACAACTTATGAGATGAGTACATGTGAAGGATTGGGGATGTACATTCTCAGGAGAGATACGTGGAACACATTGTGAACTTGAGAGAGATTCGGTGGAAGTTTTAATTGGTAAGCTACCTTCCCAACACGATCCATTATTTTGAATGGACTGATATACCTAGGGCTCAACTTTCCCATCTTTCCAAATCTCATTACTCTATTCCAAGGATATATTCGTAAGAACACTTTATCACCCACTTCAAAATCTAGGACTTTTCTTCGATTGTCGGCATAAATTTTTTGTCGACTCTGATCTTCCCTTATGTGTTGTTGAATAGATCGGACCTTTTTTGCCATCTCATCAACAAGATCAGGTCCAAACAACTTTCTTACCCCAACTTCATCCCAGCAAGTTGGAGTCCTGCATTTCTTTCCATAAAGAGATTCATAAGGAGCCATCTGAATACTATATTGAATGCTATTATTATAAGAAAATTCCACCAATGATAGGTATTGATCCCAGCCACATTTGAAATCCATAGAGAAAGCTCTTAACATATATTTTAGAGTTTGAATTGTTCTCTTAGACTGACCATCTATATGAGGATGATTAGCAGTGATGAAACTCATCTTTTTAGCCAGAGTATGCTAAAGACTTCACCAAAAAATTGAGGTAATCCTTAGATCCCGATCAGATATAATGGAAAGTGGTTCTCCATGAAATCTTACCACTTCTTTTGCATATATCATGGCAAGACGATTTAGAGATAAATATTCTCTAATAGAAATGAATTGTGCCAACTTTGTAAGACGATCAGCTATGACCCATATAGAATTATTGCCTTTGGATGTTTTAGGAAGTACGGTGACAAAGTCCATAGTGATGTTTTCTGATTTCCATTCGGGTATGGGTCATTTTTGTAACATCCCCTTAGACTTCAATCTCTCACCTTTAACTTGCTGACAAACCAAGCATCGAGAGACATATTTAGAAACATCTCTTTTCATTCCATCCCACCATAAGTACTCTTTCAGGTCCCTATAAATCTTCGTGCATCCAGGATGAATAGAGAATGAAGAACTACGAGCCTCATCTAGCAGCTCCTTCATTAATTCATGGATGGTAGGAACACAACCCTGATTCCTGAACCTTATTATCCCATTATAATCAAGGTTGAATTCAGGAACATTTCTCACCTTCTTTTGTAACTCGACATCTTCTTTTTGTGCCTCTTTAATCATCACATGTATAGATGGTTGAACATTCAATTGTGAAAGATAAGATTTTTCCCCTTCCAATATAATTCCAAGATACATCCCTTGTAAATCAATAAATATTGGATCTATTATGATCCTCATCATGGATAAGATAGCATGGTGTTGTCGAATTAATGCATCTGCCACCTTGTTTGCTTTCCCATGGTGTTAAATAATTGAGCAGTCATAATCCTTAATATGATCCAACCATATTCTTTGGAATATATTCAGTTCATTTTGTGTGAAAATATAATTTAAACTTTTATGTTCATTATAAATATCACACCTTTCACCATAAATATAATGCCTCCAAATCTTTAATGAAAATATTACCACAGCTAACTCCAAATCATGAGTTGGATAATTTTTCTCATGGATTTTCAACTGTCATGAGGCATAAGATATCACCAAATCATTTTTCATGAGAACACACCCCCGTCTCTTCTTGGATGCATCATGGTAAATCAAAATCCTTTCTCTACTTCAAGGCAATGTGAGCTCATGTGCACTGGATAACCTTCTTTTTATCTCCTTGAAATTCTCTTCATACTCCTCTTTCCAAGAGAACATTTCTCATTTTCGAGTCAACCTGGTGATTGGATTAGATAATCAGGAAAATTCATTCACATATCGTCGATAATATCCAGCCAAACCATGAAAACATCGGATATCAGTTACTGTTGTTGGTCTCGACCATCTTTGAATAACCTCTGTTTTTGCTGGATCTATGGATATTCCATCTTTTGAGATTATATGACCCAAAAATGCAGCATTTTGAAGCCAAAATTCAGAATTGGTAAATTTTTCATAAAGCATCTCCATTCTCAGGGCCATCAATACAATTATCAAGTGATCTTATTGTTCTTCCTTTCTCTTTGAATAGACAATAATATCATCTATATGTACTACCACAAACTGATCAAGATAGTCTCTAAAGACTCTATTCATTATATCCATAAATATAGCAGTGTCATTAGTAAGACCAAATGGAGTCACTATAAATACATAGTGTCCATACCTTGAACGGAAAGTCGTCTTTGGTATATCCTTCCTTTTGACCCTTAATTGATGATAACGTGAACGAAGATCAGTATTGGAAAAGTATTGAGCTCTGCGTAGTTGGTCAAATAAGTCATCAATGTGTGGGAGAGGATATTTTTTCGTGATAGTGATCTTGATAAGTTCTCGATAATCAATGCAGAGTCTCATTGATCCATCTTTCTTCTTAACAAACAGAATAGGTGCTCCCCAAGGTGACGCACTAGTGTGTATGAATCCCTTATCAATATTCTCTTGGAGTTTCTTCTTTAATTCCCACAACTCAATTGGGGCCATTCTATAAGGCGTATTTGAAATAGGAAAAGCACCCGGTACTAGTTCTATTGAAAACTAAACATCACGATTTGGTGGAAGACCCGACAATTCCTCCGGAAATATATCATCAAACACTACTACAAATCTGGGCTATAGCCACAGACCTATAGTCACGGATTTTAAGATCTGTGGCTATAGCTTTTATATTACCACAGAAAAAAATCTTATCCGTGGCTATATCACTCACCCCGTTTTTTCCCATTCTCCACCAGGCTCCTCCTGCCCTCGCGAACCTTCTCCTCCCCGATGCCTCCTCACCGTGCCCTCCTCCTCCCCGATGCCTCCTAGTTGTGCCCTCTTCGCCGGTCCTCCTCCCTGACACTTCCTCCTCGTTGTGCCCTCCTCACCGCGCCCTCCTCTCTGCGCCCTCCTCGTTGCACCCTCCTCGTCGCTTCCTCCTAGCTGCACCCTCCTCCTCACCGCACCCTCCTCTCGGACGCTTGGGCGGTATGCTCTCGATTGTAATTGTTTCCATCAACCTCACAATACTTCCTTGACAACATGCTGAAAATTTTCAGTGGCCGGAATCCACGAATCAAACAAGACAGCAATCCCCAAGGCTTTTAATCTCTCTGATTCCACTCCCCTTATACAATGCATCTTTTTTAAAATCTGTGATCTTTCTGTTTAAAATTAACCACTGATATAGGCCATTGTGTACTTGGTGAAGGGTTTTGACCATTGAAATTAATTACTTTTTCAAAAATTTACTTGACACATTTTCATTTCCCATGTTTTGATGGCAATCATTGTTCACACTATTGAAATGAGTTTATGAATCAATCTGATCTTTAGATTTATCTTTAGATTCCACTCGAGGCTTCATTCCCAATCTCTTGTTGTTCTATATACAACTACTATAAAATATTTTTGAATAATGTAGTCTTTATCATTTCCCCAGACTCTAGTTATGGATTAGTCATCATCTTTGTACGAATTGGGAAAATTTTGACTTTTTGGAACTCAAGTTGTTAGTGTTAGGTTTGATGAAGTGGATTTGTGTTGAATTATGATTGCAATTAATTAGGGATGAGCCTTTGTTTTTAAATGTATTTCTTACTACACTAATGTATTAAAAGTCGAATTTATTAATAATTTCATGCCTAATAAAATTTATTTCGTATTAGATCGGGGATTTTTTTTCTTGATTGGAATACTATTAAATATTTAGCAATGGGAGGTGCCATCAGCTCAGCAGCACATGGAGTTGGATTTGTACGTGGAACTGCTGTCATGGATCCATTCAAAAGTGTTTTCCATAGATCCTGCAAGTGAAAAGATGAATCATTCTGTCAATTATGCTCCCTTTTTATGCCTTTTTTCTTAACCAGTATTAACTTATTTTTCATTTATCCTTTGCATTCTATGTATATTATGCATATGGTTCTCTCTGTTGTATGCTTTAATTCTTACGAACTGTCGAGAAACATTTCTAAATTAACATTGTTTGATTTTCCTATAAAAGAAGCTGGTTGCATTGAAGAGCATCATTTCTAAATTAACATTGTTTGATTTGACTACAAAAGAATCTGGTTGCATTAAAGGGAACCTTTTCTATAACTGGAAATAGATAGACAACCCACCAACATGGGACTAAATGTGTACTCTAGGGCCATCCTGTTTATTTATTTATATTTTAAAAACCCATAACCCAGCCCATATAAACTTTTGTTGGTTAAAACCCCTAAATCCATCCCATATAAAATTTTGTTGGTTGAGGCTCAACTAGGACCATTGGTCGAAACATGTTTCTTGTTTATTAGAATGATGTTTTATTTTTTTCATCATTATCTGTTTTCAGTTATGGATTTTTTGAACCAAAATTAAACCAAAAAGGATGCTAGGTATTGAATGTAGACTACCTCCACAATACAACCCACAATAGAAATGATGTATAAGCTTAAATTCAGTCCAAATTAAGATTTAACAACATATAAAAAGCACTAAAAACATATTATTTTTAATCCTGAGACATCAAACAGATTCAATAAATCTAGTTAATATATTATTTTTATCTCCCTACAAAATCTGAGAGGATCTTTTAATCTTTAGTGACTCAAAGTCTTTCTCTGGTAATTATTTCTTCCTCCATGGTGTGATGTGTACATGGAAAGAAACACTATAATATTTATATATCCTACTTCACAACATGTTATATAGACAACAACATGACCTATAATCCCTTTAATACCCCTCACGGTGCATCACTAACTACATAGTGCAGGAACCTTCTAAATGATAGTTCTACTAAATCTTCATCAACCTTGATTCATGGCATCACATGTGACTTCATAGTGTGGGTTCATGATCCCTCAAAATCAACATTCTTTATATCAAGTCTTCATGGTGTAACACCCTCATCTCATGATATTGCTTCCTGTGGTGAGTGACACTGAATTCTACCAATAATCCCTTCATGACGCGGTAATTATCCTCACAGCTTGATTCAATACTTCAAAACATTCCATAGTGTATAAACTGCTTAAAAAATTTATTATCCCTTAGGAAAATTCATATAACCTTACGGATTAGGGAATTTTTCTTTTTTTTTTTTGAATCATGTATTCCCAATTCATGGAATAACAGTCTACCTAGATAAATCTTGTGGTATCTTATCAAAAAAGTGGTTTCCCCTTGGCCGTCCACTATAGATAGGCTCATGTACCTTGGTAAGGTTGTGGAGTGACCATTTTCATCACAATGAAACTTCTCTGTAGTATACATAGCTGGGAAAACATTTCCCAAACCCATTCATTCCTTTCTAATGGCATTGTTTCTTCTTTTGAGACCTCTCTAACATACTATTCAAAAAACACAACCCGGAAATGGATAAAGGTGATCATTACTAAAAATATTCCCCTTTTTGTATTGTTCACAATCTATTACATATCCAAAAATAAAATCAATCACAACATTAGGGGAAAACTTCTGGACTGACTAGATCTAAACTTCTTACCTTTTAGTGTTTATTATTGATTCACTAATAACTAACTCTAAGATAACTTCATTAATGATCGGTGTGAGAATCAAGATGTAAGTGCAATTCTACTCATGAAAGTACTTTAATGTCCATGTTTTGGTGGTGGGGGGGGGGGCAGGACTGGCATTGGGGGAGAGGGAACTGGTAGGGGGAGGGGGGGAACTAGCAGGGGAGGGGACTGGTCGGGGGGCTGGCAGGGGGAGGGGACTAGAAGGGGGTCCCGGGGGTGAAAGGGGTGCGGTATCCAGGTCCTAGGGGGTCTTTCCAGGGGTGTCCAGCAGGGGGGTGTCTTGATAGGGGGTGTCCTGTAGGGGGTGTCCAGATAGGGGGGTGTCCAGCAGGGGGGAGGGGTGTCCAGCAGGGGGGAGGGGTGTCCAGTAGGGGGAGGGGGTGTCCAGCAGGGGGGACGGGGTGTCCAGGCAGGGGAGGGGTGTCCAGTAGGTGGGAGGGGTGTCCAAGCAGGGGGGTGTCTAGGAAGGGGGGTGTCCAGGCATGGGGAAGGGGTGTCCAGCAGGGGGGAGGGGTTTCCAGGCAGGGGGGTGTCCAGCAGGGGAAGGGGTGTCTAGAAGGGGGGAGGGTGTCCAGTAGGGGGATGGGTGTCCAGCAGGGGGCAGGGGTGTCCAGGAAAGGGGGTCTCTAGTAGGAGGAGGGATGTCGAGGCAGGGGGGGTGTCCAGGCAGGGGGGGAGAGTAGAATTGGTGGGGGGGGGGCTTGGAACTATGTATTTTTGTGGGATAATGGTTTTGGAGAACTTTTCTCTAAATTTTCACGGTGCTTCTGATTCTTGTATTTTATATTTTAATGAACTCTATTAGAATTTTTAGTATGTTTCTTATACTTTTAATCATGAGTAGATAAACCCTCCTCCCCTTATGTTTGTTCTGGAAAAAATGTTGGTTTGTTAGAACCCGTTTCTCTATTCTAGGGTTTGGTCATCTTCTCTCAATTAATTATCGCAATTACCATGTCTTATTTCATTAGAAACCCCATATATGACCATGAATGGAGTTTCCATAGATCGTAGGGAGAATTACAACAAGGATATCCTTGAACATTGGATATACATGTCATTTCTAGAGGGAAATTCCAAAATTAATAGTTAGTAGAAGTCAATTTCCAGACCAAAGGATTAATTCCAGCCTCCTCCCACTCCCTTCACCCCTGGTCTGAAGATGTTTCCCCCGCGGATGTCGCTAGATCAGGCCAACACGCTTCGGTCACGATGCGGTCACGTCGCGGTCACTTCGCGGTCACGCCGCGGTCACGCCGCGGTCACACCTCGGTCACGCTGCGGTCACGCCGCGGTCACGTCTCGGTCACGCCGTGGTCACGCCGCAGTCACGCCGTGATTTGGCCCTGCTCCATCAACATCCAGCCCACACCAGCCCCCTTCCACCTTCATTTCAGCCCGCTGCCATCGGCATTCCATCCCGCAACAGCCCCCCTACCACCTTCGAATTCGCCCACACCATCCCCCCAACACCTGCAACCAGCCCCCTTCCACCCGCATTCCAGCCTCCTCCCGCTCCCTTAACTCCTGACCGGATGATGTTGCCCTGCGGATGTCACTGGATCGGGCCAACACGCTGCGGTCACGCCGCGGTCACGCCACGGTCACGCTGTGGTCACGCTGCGGTCACGCCGCAGTCACGCTGCGGTCACGCCGCAATCACGCCGTAGTCATGCCGTGATTTGGCCCTACTCCAGCCACATCCATCCCACACCAGCCCCCATCCACCTTCATTTCAGCCCGCTGCCATCGGCATTCCAACCTGCAACAGCCCCCATGCCACCTTCGAATCTGCCCGCACCATCCCCCCAACACCTGCAACCATCCCCCTTCCACTAGCATTCCAGCCTCCTCCTGCTTCCTTCGCTCGTATCTAGAAGATGTTGCCCCGCGGATGTCACTGGATCGGGTCAACACAATGTGGTCACGCTGCGGTCACACTTCGGTCACGCTGCGAGCATGCCGTGATTTGGCCCTGATCTAGCCACATCCATCCCACACCAGCCCCCTTCCACCTTCATTTCAGCCCGCTGCCACCGGCATTCCAGCCCACAACAGCTCCCCCTGCGACATTTGAATCAGCCCGCACCATCCCCCAAAACCTGCAATCAGCCCCCTTCCACCAGCATTCCAGCCTCCTTCTGATCCATTCACTTCTGGCCGAAATATTTTTCCCCGTGGATGTCGCTGGATCGGGCCAACACACTATGGTAATGTCGCTGTCACACCACGGTGACGTCGTGGTCACACTGTGATTTGGAACGGCTCCAGCCACATCCATCCCACACCAGCCCCCTTCCACCTTCATTTCATCCCGCTTCCATCATTATTCCATCCTGCAACAGCCCCCCCTTCCACCTTTGAATTAGCCCACACCATCCCCCAACACCTACAACCATCCCCCTTCCACTTTCATTTCATCCTGCTGCCACCAGTATTCCATCCTGCAACATCCCCCCTTCTACCTTCGAATCAGCCCACACCATCCCCCCAACACCTGCAACCATCCCCCTTCCATCAGCATTGGAATCTCCCATTATAACCGAGGGATATAATATAACTCTTGAAATCTCATTCATGTGTTTCCAATTAGTTCTTCGACTGATGTAACAGTAGAAAGAATAAAACATTTAACAAAAAGAGATATGACCCTTGTTAAGGAAGGTGCAAGTGATAATCTTGCAAGTTGGGTTTCATGTCCTCAAAGCACACAAAATTTAGAAAAGTTCTGGAACCGTCCCTACTGTTTTGTTTACATCCACATTTCCCAAAAACTAATTCCCATCTCACCATAATCCTGACAAGGATAAGCTCTCTCTTTTATCCAGTTCTGATACCGCCATCACTAGCTGCTCCATTATGGACACTTAATGATTAGGTTTTCACTGAAGGTAACCTTACACCCTATGCTACAACTCTATTCTTCTATGACAATAATGAGGAAATTTCATTTTTCCAACAGGGGGGGGCTGTCCATCAGGGGGGATTGTCCAGCAGGGGGGGCTGTCCAACAGGGGGAGGGGGTCCAGGGGTGGTGTCCAGGGGGTGTCCCGGGGTTTAGGGGGTCCAGGTGGTGTCCAGGTGTGGTGTCTAAGGGTTTCTAGTGGGGGTTTAGGTGGTGGTGTCCAGGGGTGTCCAGTGGGTGGTGTCCAGGGGTGTCCAGTGGGGGGCAGCTGTGATTGCATTTCTGATAAAAAGTTCTGGAATTTGAAATTGATGATTTATTCACGTGTAAAAGATTTTTGAGTTTTCAATGGAAATCTCTACCTTAGCTACTGGTAATGTTTGTGTTTTCCTACAGGGTCTCAAGCAGGAAGTTATTGTTGATTTAGTGGAACATTTCCATGCATACAAGTGAAGAGTGGTACACTTTGTTCATTTGATATATCGAATTTGGTTTTCCTGCACATAGAATGTTATGTGTTATCTTATGCTATTTTTAATCATGGCCGCTACTAGCATCTATTGAGACTTACGAGTTTGGTTCTTTATATAGTAATCCATATCCCCTAGGAATGTATATCTTGAATATGGTATTTTATTCTCATGATTTTATTATATGTAATTGAATCGTTTCTATACAGAATTTTATTTTTGTTGCTATGAGAATATTGTAATCCTGAATTGATCTATAATGCCTTTGTTTAATTGTTGTTTGTATTTTTCATAGATCATGTGTGTCCAGGGGGGAGGTGTCCAGGCAGGGGGGAGGTGTCCAGGAGGGGGGGGGGGGCTGTCCAGGTAGGGGGTGCTGCGGGGCAGGGGGTGCTGCGGGGCAGGGGGTGTAGGTGGGGAGGGTTGTCTGGGGGGTGCTGCGGGGCAGGGGGAGGGTGCAGGTGCGGTGAAAGAGGGGGTGTCCATGTTGGGGGTGGGTGCGGGGGGGGTGTCCAGACAGGGAGGGTGTCCAGACAGGGGAGGGGTTTCCAGACAAGGAGGGGGGTGTCCAGACAGGGAGGGTGTCTAGATAGGGGGGAGGTGTGTCCAGACAGGGGGGGGTGTCCAGACAGGGTGGTGTCCAGACAAGGGGGGTGTCCAGACAGGGGTGAGGTGTGTCCAGACAGGGTGGGGGGTGTCCAGACAGGGGGGGGGTGTCTAGACAGGGGGGGTGTCCAGACATGGGGGAGGGGACTGGTAGTCTACACATACCCATATCATACTATTTGAAACTAAGTGGAAGATGTTACCCCGCGGATGTCGCTGGACCGGGCCAACACGTTGTGGTCACGCTGCGGTCACGCCGCGGTCACGCTGTGGTCACGCCGCGGTCACGCCTCGGTCACGCCGCGGTCACGTCGTAGTCACGACGCGGGTCACGTCGTGGTCACGCCATGATTTGGCCCTGCTCAAGACGACACCATGCGGCAGTTACTCCTCCTTAGAGAAACATTGAATGGTTAGCTTTATAATTTTTCGTACTTCCTCATTCTCAAACTATATCTCCTCTCAGTGCTACCTCTCATCCATATTTCCACAAAACGTGCATAGCAGGTGGTACAAAGGCTCAATTCAACTGAAAATATTGGTTTGGAATTGTTTGGCATATTTTATTGTACTTGTATCACATATTATTTGTTTGGTAATTCTTCTTTTTCCTCATCCTCTTCACATCTTGTCCGAACCAGATCATCCTCATCCTCTACACATGTCGTCTGAACTGGATCAGCCTGTTGTGATGGAAATTCAATGTCTTCTTTTGGTTGTTTTAGATGAAATTCCTTCCATAATTCCCTCTTCTCATGTAGCACACATTGGAGGAGGATCACTGCCAAGATGAGGGGGTGGGTGCGGGGGGGGTGTCTAGACAGGGAGGGTGTCCAGACATGGGGGGTGTCCAGACAGGGAGGGGGGTGTCCAGATAGGGAGGGTGTCCAGACAGGGGGGGAGGTGTGTCCAGACAGGGGGGGGGGGTGTCCAGACAGGGTGGTGTCCAGACAAGGGGTGGTGTCCAGATAGGGGGGAGGTGTGTCCAGACTGGGGGGGGTGTCTAGAAAGGGGGGGTATCCAGACAGGGAGGGGGGGTGTCCAGACATGGGGGAGGGGACTGGTAGTCTACACATACCCATATCATCCTATTTGAAACTAAGTGGAAGATGTTACCTCGCGGATGTCGCTGGACTAGGCCAACACATTTTGGTTATGCGGCGGTTACGCCACAGTCACGCTGCGGTCACGCCGCGCGGTCACGACGCAGTCACTCTGCGGTCACGCCTCGGTCATGCCGCAGTCACACCACAGTCACGCCGCGGTCACACCACGGTCACGCCGTGATTTAGCCCTGCTCCAGGACGACACCCTGCAGCGGTTACTCCTCAGAGAAACATTGATTGGTTAGCTCTATAATTTTTCGTATTTCCTCATTCCAAAACTATATCTCCTCTCAGCGCTGCCTCTCATCCGTCTTTCCACAAAACATGCATAGCAGGTGGTACAAAGGCTCAATTCAACTGAAAACATTGGTTTGGAATTGTCTGGAATATTTTATTCCTCTAGGTATTCCTACAAATTTCTAGATCTCCAAACCTCATCGAATTAGGTATATCAGGGGTCATCCAATCCTCTAGTCATCACAGATTAGCATTAATTTCTTTAAATCTTCTGAGAAAACATCCTCTCATGCCATCCATATCATCCTATATGAAACTAAGTGGAAGATGTTGCCCCGCGGATGTCGCTGGACCGGGCCAACACGTTGTGGTCATGCTGTGGTCACGCCGTGGTCACGCCGCAGTCACGGTGGTGTCCATGGAGTAGGGGGACTAGCAGGGGACTGGCATGGTGTCTGGCAGGGTGAAGGGGGGGACTGGCAGGGGTAGGGGGACTAGCATATCCTCTTTATCATACTATGGAATTTTCTTTTTTTAAATTACTGAATCCAACATTTTTAGTTCAAGATTTATTACATATTTCTCTCATTTATATCTCTGTTTAATTTGTATACATTTAATTCATTTATACTTGTTATTGAAATATTTCCATTCAGGGGGGCGGGGTGTCTGGCAGGGGGGAGGGGTGTCCTGTAGGGGGAGGGTTGTCTGGTAGGGGGGAGGGGCAGTCCGGCAGGTGGGAGGGATGTCCTGTATGGGGGAGGGATGTCCAGCACGGGGGGAGGTCTGTCCAGTAGGGGGTGGGATGTCCAGCAGGGGGAAGGGTGCCCAGCATGGGGGAGCGGTGTCCAGGCAGGGGGGGAAGGGTGTCCAGGCAGGGGGAGGGGCTGTCCAGTAGGGGGGAGGGGTGTCCAGTCAGGGGTAGGGGTTGTCCAGCAGGGGGGAGGGTTGTCCAGCAGAGGGGAGGGGTGTCCAGGCAGGGGGAGGGGCTATCCAGCAGAGGGGGAGGGGCTGTCCTTGAGGAATGTCTAGCTGAGAACGAGCATGAATAGGTGTAACAGCAGGTAGAGTAAAATGTGGTAACACTATTAGTATATTTCATGATTAACCTATAGGGTGAGGTCTGTAATGATGCTCCTAGACATGTTCTAGTTGTGTAAAAAATGTTGGATACTCTCTATTTTCTATTTCTTGATTCATGTATGTTGGTTGTTGGTAGCTCATATTGATAGGATGTTTCATCTTAATTCAAGTTACGGTAGAGAATCCTCTTTGATAAGGTTCTCAAGTTGGGAGTACGAGTTGACGATATTCTTATAGAATATATCCAGCAGAATTGTTCTTTACAAGTTTCAGCATGAACACATCCTTGGGATTCTTATTCCTCTACTAAGTCTTCCTAGGATTTACTAGTAGCAGAATTGTTATACTAGGTGACCTCTTTTTAACCTTCTTTGTATATTTTTCTAACCTAGTGTTTGGTATTAATATTTTTCCCTTTCAGAGCATCTTTCAACGAATTATTAATAGAGGATGGATTGCAGAATTTCTGTACCATTCTGCACTTATCAGTGGCATGGCCTATCATCCTGCAATGCTCATTGTACTTTGGTATGTTTTCTAATACAAAACATACCTCAATATTATGATCATTTATATCAATAGAAACACATTCCAAGGGGTGTAGAAAGGGGCAGGGTAAGGGGTGTCGGTCAGGGGGGGTCCAGTAGGGGGAGGGGTGTCCAGGGGGTGCAGGGGGTGTCCAGTGGGGCAGTCCAGTTGGGGCATGGGGGCTGTCCAGTGGGGTGCAGGGGGCAGGGGGAATGGTGTCCAGCAGGGGGAGGGGTGTCCAGAAGGGGGAGGGGCTGTCCAAGCAGGGGGGAGGGGTGTCCGGCAGGGTGGGGAGTGCTGTCCAGGGGGTGGAGGGGGTGTCCAGTGGGGCTGTCTAGTTGGGGCATGGGGGCTGTCCAGTGGGGTGCAGGGGGGGCATGGGGGACTAAGCGGGGCATGGGGTGCAGGGGGGGTGTTTTGTTTCATGTGGATTTGTGGCCTCACCAGATTGGTGGTTCTATTTTGAGGTACTGTAGTGTAAGGGTAGTGATAACCCCTATGACCCAAGTATCTTCAAAATCTTGATCATTTGTATTTCTCATCCTCTATGATATTTCTATAGGTGTCCTCTGGTGAAAACCTTTATTTCCATTGCTTCTTTGCTTCATCAGAGATCTTTCCATACCTATCTCTCCTTGAACTCATATCATTTCATGTTTTATAGTAGAGATGACGTCCTTCCTTCAAGGAAGAAGTGAAGACCCTTCTTGGTGATAGTTCCACAAGTGCAGAAATGAGAATATGAACTTTTGGATCCTGGTGCATCGTGCATCAAGCTTTCAGCATGAAGAGAATGGGAATGTTGGACAACTACCCACTCTAGTACTGTGATTTTCATTTTTGTCTCATTTATTTTGAAGCCTTTGAGTCTTTTATACTTATGTTATTATCCCTCATATTGTGATTCTTTCTAGTTTACAGTTGTAGGATTTTTGTTTTCTTTGACCATAATAAAATGTGTGAGTTAGGTTTTGTTATTTTTATGCACGTAGGTCCCAATGGGACTAAAGCATGTTAAATAATAGTGTATGTTATATTTCTTTTACTTTGTTGCTTCTTGTTCTTATAGTTCTATAAAATTCAACTTCAAATTCAGGGGCAGGGGGGCTGGCAGGGGGACTAGCAGGTGGGGACTGGCAGGGGGTGGCAGGGGGGCACTGGTAGGGGGTAGGGGGGCTTGCTGGCAGGGGGGTAAGCAGGGGGTGGCAGGGGGGAACTAGTAGGGGGCAGGGGCCAGGGGGGCTGGCATGGGGTGGCAGGGGGGACTGGCATGGGGCATGGGGGGAAAGGCATGGGGACAAGCAGGGGGGTGGCAGGGGGGGCTGGCTGGCAGGGGGGAAAGCAGGGGGTGGCAGGGGGGACTATCATGGGGCAGGGGGGGAAAGGCAGGGGGGACAAGCATGGGGGTGGCAGGGGGGGTGGCTGGCAGGGGGGCAAGAAGGGGGTGGCAGGGGGGAACTAGCATGTGGCAGGGGGTGTCCAGGGGAAGGTGTCCAAGGGTGGGGGTGTCCAGTGGAAGGTGTCCCAGGGGGTCTAGGGGGTGTCCAGGGGGGTCTAGGGGGTGTCCAAGGGGTCTAGTGGGTTTTATAGGGCACAACTATGTGAGATTTTTTACTTTTACATCACTTCACACCAAGATTTCACTTATTTGCAGTTTACTGTGCTAGTTCTGTTTTATCTTGTTTCACTCCCTAATGTGTAATGTGAATACATAGATCGGAAGTGGTAAGACTTGCACAATGTGGGGAGACATTGAGAGAGGTAGTAAAAGATACAATGTACTATAAAATTTTTGGTCACAGTGTGCTAGTTCTGTTTTCCTGTGCAACTCTTTTCCTTTGTCTCTAGTTTTGACCAAAGAAATTCTAGGAGTAAAAGTAGCATGGCGGGGAGTTTATGATAGCCCATTTGTCACTACATAGTTCTTTTATTGTTATTGGGTTAAGTAGAGTTTTGGTTTTTATCTCCATGGAGTTCCAGGTCAGAACATGGAAATTTTTTAGGTTTCCATACTCTTAATGGTTAAGGTGCATGGTTTGAGGAAAATAGTATGACCTCCCTTCGTGAGGATAATTTTATGTTCATTTTGAATTGCACACAATTCTTTAGAATGAGTTGCGCATAGCCAAGTCTAAACCATATAGCCCCTTGGTAAAACAATGTAGGATCCTTGGGCCAGTGCAGGGGGCTGGGGAGGGGGGACAGGTGCAGGTGGGCTGGGGTAGCAGGGGGCTGGGGGGGGGCTGGTGCAGTTGGGGGCTGGGGTTGGGGGCTGGTGCATGTGGGCTGCGGGGGGGGGGGGGGGGGGACTGGTGCTGGTGGGCTGGGGGTGGCAGGGGGCAGGGGGGCTGGTGCAGCTAGGGGTTGGGGTTGGGGGCTGGTGCAGGTGGGCTGTGGGGGGAGGGGGGGTGGAGGTGGGTTGGGGCTGGGGGTAGCAGGTGGTTGGGGGGTGCAGGGGGCTGGGGAGGGTGGGGGAGACTGGTGCAGCTGGGCTGGGGGTGGACTAGTGCAGTTGGGGGCTGGGGTTGGGGGCTGGTGCAGATGGGCTGCGAGGGGGGGGGGGCTGGTGCAGGTGGGCTGGGGGTTGTAGGGGGCTGGGGAGACTGGAAGGGGGTGGCAGGGGGGACTAGCAGGGGGCTGGGGGGACTGGAAGGGGGCAGGGGGGTGGGATGGCAGGGGGACAAGCAGGGGGGCTGGCAAGGGGGGGTGTTAGGGGGCAGGGGGCAGGGGGGACAAGTAGGGGAGTGGCAGGGGGACTAGCAGGGGGCAGGGGGCAGGGGGGCTGGCAGGGGGTGGCAGGGGGACTAGTAAGGGGAAGGGGGGACTAGCAGGGGCAGGGGGGCTGGTAGGGGGACAAGCAGGGGGATAAGCAGGTGGGTGGCAGGGGGCAGGGGGGATTGGTAGGGGGTGGAAAAGGGGGACTAGCAGGGGGTGTGGCAGGGGGTAGGGGGGATTGGCATGGGGGTGTCTTTAAAGCAGTGGGGAGGAGGGAAGGGGGGGGGGGTCTGCAAGGCATATGGGAGGGGTGCAGGAGGTGTTCAGGGGGGTGTCTAGGGGGTGTCCAGTGGGTGTCCAGGGAGGTGTCTAGGGGGTGTCCTGGGGGTGTCCAGGGGGTGTCCAGGGGGTGTCCAGGGGGTGTCAGGGGGTGTCAAGGGGGTGTCTGGGGGTGTCTAGGGGGTTTCCAGGGGGTGTCCAGTGGGGTGTCCCGGGGGTGTCCAGGGGGTTGGGGGGTATTTTTTTATGTATGTGCACACCCTATAGCCACGGTTTAAAACCGTGGCTATTGGTTTATTGCCACGGTTTTTAACCGTGGCTATAGACCTAACTCCACGGTTTCCAACCATGGCTATAAAGCCTGTCCGACGTCTAATATAGCCACGGTTGAAACCGTGGCATTAAGTATACAACCACGGTTTGAACCGTGGCTCTAAATCTATAGCCACAGTTGAAACCGTGGCTTTAGGTATATAGCCACGGTTTGGAACCGTGGCTCTAGGTCTGGGCCTATAGCCATGCCAAACATAGCAACGGTTCCTCAAACCGTTGCTATTACATATAGCCACGGTTTTAGGGCCTATAGCCATGGTTTGAGGGCCTATAGCCACGGTTTAGAACCGTGGCTATAGCCCGAATTTCTAGTAGTGAAACTCCCGTACAATGGGCATATTCTTAATTGTGAGTTTCTCTCCTACCTTTTGAGATAAATAACCTTCATTTAGTGGAATCAAGACCCATAACATGGAAGAATTTTCCAATGGAAGGTTATGTTCATCGTTACATCGATAGACGATCATAAATCAATCTGGAATATGAAATGTGACTTCCCTTCTTTGGGAATTGATATGAGCTCCATAAAAAGAAATCTAATCCAAGAATCACATCAAATTCCACTATAAGAAGGATCACATGATTTGTAGGAAGCACTTTCCCTCAAACATCAATCGGAGAAGAATTGTAATAATTTGTGGAAATTGTTGTTCCATTAGGGGTTTTCACAGCTAACTCAACATATAATTGTTGAGGTAATAAGACGATACCCTTATAATATTCTTTAGAAATAAAATATTCGGCAGATGCAGAATCATATAAATCATTTTCTATTTAGAGTGGATGGTAAGTGTACCTTTCACCACTTCGTTATCATACTCTACATCACTGATAGAAATTTCATGTGAATTTCCTTTTTCATTGGCCTTAAGAGTTTGTTGACATCAATCATTGTAGAAAACCCATTGATTAGGGCATCGATTGGCTTATTGCCCCATTTCCTTGCACTTGTAACATTGAAGTGTAGGAGGTGCACTCTGTGTAGCCTTTTATTTGTTCGCATCAGTGGAAGTTTTCTACCCATCATTGCGGCATTCAAATGTCCAATGACCTTCCGTTCCACATTTGAAACATTTACTTTTCCTTTTAAGACAACTCCCTCCATGTTTCATTCCACACTATGAGCATAAGGGAAAACTCATCTTCTTTTTAGTGTGGTCTTTAGATTTCCATTTGAATTCTTTTTTCCTATTCTTATCTAACGCATATGACTGATGGGTTACTCCAATATCCATCGCAACCTTGAGAGAACATCGAATGATTTCCTCATAGCTATTGATGTCCCTTTTGGCTAATGCCCTTCGAAGACTTGTTTTTAAGCCAGTAAAGAATCCATCAATCTTACAATTAGGTTTGATAATAATCCCATAAGTGTACCATGAATGTCTTGTAAAATTTTCTTCGTAGGTACCAACAGATTCATCATCCTTTTGCCTCAGTTCAAGAAACTGCTTCTCCATCTTTGTTCTATGAATATGAAGGAAGTACTTATTAAAAAATAAGTTCGTGAACTCGTCCCATTCCATGGACTCAATTTCATATCTTGGCCTCATATTCTTGATAAGATTCCATGGTTGATCAGCTTCACCTTCCAAACAATATACTGCTAAGAAGACTTTATCATGATTAGAACATTGAAGAACTAAAAATATCATTTCAGTGGTCCTGGTCGATTGTTCAGCCACTAATGGATCAGTAGACCCGCTGAATGAGGGTGAACGCTGCCTCATGAAGGATTCAACAGAATATTTCTCCTTCCTCTACTTGTTTGGATGTCCTTCATGATTCATAGCTTGTGGAAGTTTTCTGAGCATGGCTACAAGATTTTTCATTCCATATCCTATAATGTTTAGTTGCTCAGGGGGGAAATCATTTCATTGTCCATCACATTCCGCATTAACACGGTTCCTTCAGGTAACAACCATTGACTAAAACTAGAAGAATAGTGTGAGAAACACTAATTTTAATACGAAAATCACATAATCAAGAATAGAATTTCACACTTAAGGTCTTATCATTGGTTGTTCATGGCGATTTCTAAGACACTAAGATTGTGTTCTATGCTTAGATATATCCATAGGGTTCTTACTAAGGCATTTACATCCTAGATTCCAAAGGTTGACTATACCCTTCCTCTGAAACCAACTATAACGAACCATAATTTACATACATTGTTATTGGTTCAAAATATAAGTACACTTATTACAACATATAACAAAACCATGAAAGGACCATACAGGTATAGTGACTTTAGAAACTGAGAAACATAAAAAACTGGTTCATTAATCATCTACACTGTATCCCTTTTATTTTATCATATCTAGAGTCCCTTTTGGGATATCTTACTTAATACCCTTCTTCCTGACCTGGGGAAAAGAAAACATACAAAAGGGTGAGCTCAAATTCTTAGTAAGGGTAAACAAAAGAAATTTAAATCAAATAATATTCATAAGAATATATCATTTTGGAAATCTTAACCTGCAAAAGAGATCATAATTTCATAACATAGGATAAATCATAGTAGTGAAATGTAATCCCAATAATCATAACATTAAAAATGAAACATTGTGGAATACACACATAATCATAGAAAATCATTTCGTAGTAGTCAAGACTCATTTCCAAAATTATCTTTGTGGACAAAGTCTATTTCTGAACCGAGTTCACTCCTCGTTTCAGTCCTATATCACTAAATCTGATCAACCTGTCGTTCAAGCCATCTCTATCTCATGAGATATAAATCAGTACCCAATGCATTGGAGAGACATATAGGTCCCACCCATCTCATAATGATACCATTCTTATGTGATCCATAAGATCATAAATCATACATCATAGCATAACCCATGTAATAAAAATTGGATTCTTAAACATCACGCCATCAAAACATAATCTATATAAGATAAAAGGACATCATAAAAATAATTCCATCATAACATATTCAAATAAATTTAAAAATAAGGATAGAAACAGAACCCCATATTATCTTAGATGGAAAATAATTTTGATAAAATACTTGAACTTCATTATTGAGGAAAATATCCTTTCTACTTCAAAAAGATTTTTTATTTCTCAACATGTCATACAATTTTAAACTAAAAGAAATTGATTAAAAATAATTTTGAAAACTTATAAAGTAAGATTCTTGGAAATAATTTTCTAAAAATCCATTCATGTCGTATAAGTTAATGAAAAACATTCTTCTCGTACTTTGTCCTGAAAAGTCAAAAAAGTACCTCGTACAAAAAAACGACAAAAGATTCCTTTCATATCTTTTACTAAAAACTCACCGAAGATTAAAATTGGATTTAAACAATTTTAGGAGGATATAAATAATATTAAATATTTAGGAAACATGGGTGTGGATGATAAATATTCCCCAGTAAATTCTGAAGTATAAAAAATCTCGGATAAAAATAAAATTGTGAGATTTTCCCTTACCTTAGGTCTGATTTTCTTTGTACATGTCCGAACCTCCTGTATGATGATTTAAATAAAGTGATTGACTTATTCCAGAATCATACTCATTGTTATGATATCATATATGGTCATATTCATGGCTTAGTAATATTTCAATTCTACTTGTTATACGGGTGTTTGTTGCTTTTTGTTCTTATGTGTGTTTTGTCGAATAAATTCTTATTCTTGGTTTTAGGTTATAGTTATCTAATTTCCATAATTTTATTAGTGTAATATATATATTATTTATTCATTCAATTCATTCATATAATAATTATGCATTGAAGATCATGTAGACCGAGTCGCATCACATCGTGGAGACAGTAGGCCGTACGTACGCATGAGTGATGATATCGTTCCCATGATCATGGAATTGTATTGAAGTTTATGTATACTATTTCAGAATCAATATCTATTTACAATAATAATATAAATTTATTATTTACACCATTATACCCATCTAAGTACATTGGGGGTGGAAAACAGATTACACAATGGTGTGGAGACTGTATTCCGTACGCACGCACGTGCGGTGATTTCATTTTCTGTAGAATGGATAGAAGTTGAAATGAGGTTGTTTCCTATTTATAATAACATATCAGTATATGAGTGATACTGATGTTATTACTTCATAATGAAACAACTAATTAAGTGGAAGTAGGACATGAAATAAATTTGAAAGAATCGGTAACGGACATTACCTCTTCTTTGAAGCGTCTTTTCATAACCTCCTCTTGGGGCACTAAAGATGGTCTGTGAAGAAGACCATAACCTCTAGGATGTTTCTAGGAAAGTTTTTAAGATAAATTTTAAAGTTTTTGCTGATCTGGAAGGCTAAATTTGGTGTGAGGAGGAGAGGGAGGAGGTGCCCTTTTATAAGGTAGGAGGGGCCCTTTTAGAATTAACTTTAAGTTAAATAATTTTACTTTTACCATGTCTTCTTGTTTTGATACACTATATGGTTAATAAAATTAATATAACAAGCCAAACATACACAATGTGTTTCATTAAAAATATATATGACCTTATCTAAGTCACTTGGCCAAACCTTAGATTTTTAGGATAAAATAAAAATTAATAATATAATATTTGTTTTAAAAACTATTTTATGTCAATTTTGACACTATTTGGTAATTGATTTATGTGAAAATCATAAAAGAATTATTAGCTCGATAAAAGTTAATTAAATCAATACTAATATGTCATATTAACATATAAAATTATTTTTATTCTTCAAAAGTCTCAAATTACATTTTCAGGGTATTTATAATATAAATTATATTAATATTTCCTTAATAATGTAATTACTGCATCATCATTGTGTCATAAATAAATAAAATTATATAAAGTCTAAAAATTATAAATAAAATACCATTATGTAGGAAATATTTTTATATTTATAATGAATATTTTTAGTCAAATTTATCTTATTTATTACCCTATATTAAAAATGTGTTAGTTATTAAACATTGATTTTATCTATTTTAACTCTTCTTTTAATAAAATTATATTAAATGTCCTAATCAAATAAAAGTGGATCTAAATGATCATATTTTATTCCTAAGGTTGTTCCTGGTAGAATTAATCTTATATAATAGAATTAGGACATGTGTTAGGGTAATAATGATACCATTTTTACCCTTAATTACCATATTTACTTTTAACCGTGGTAAATAAATGTAAAAAGTTAGTATTCACCAAAAAAAATTTATCTTATTGAACAAAATTTTACAACTTTTTATTAACCGTGTATCTCTGATTTTCGAAATTCCATTCACAGAAGCGGTAAAATTATGTTTTATGTAAATTTTCAAACTCTCCAAGGTGGTGGGTAAAAGAGGGTGAAAAGTTCAATAAAGTTTTTATATATCTAAAATTATTATAAAATGACTCTAATGAATTAAATTGAACATATATAAGTATTATATATAAATTTAGACCTAAAATAAATTTAAATAAAATAAAAAATTATTTAAATAAAAAGTTGGTTTTTAAATAGTAACCCAGTGTTTTCACTATTCATCAAAAATTGAATGTTTTTAGAAAAATACCCAAAAGTAACCCTAGGCTAATTTAGATATTTCAAATACAAAAATTAAGTCCATTTTGAATGTTAAAATTTATAAAATTTCAAAAACTGGGTATTAATATTCATAACAGCTAGTTTTAATAATATTTTAATAGCATATCGTTGTTTAGTGAAACTCGGTATTGCGTACAACAAAATCTATCAAGGAAGGTCATGATTGCCTATAAAACAAGCCAAGCTAGTGTTGTGTGTAGTGAAAGATTCATGTGATGATAAAAAAATATTTCTCATAAAAATCTAGGGTGTTTCAAGTCCAAGTATATTTCATTCACCAACTTCATCCCAATATGTTGGAGTTCTGAATATCATCCCATATAGTGACTCATAATGAGATAATTTAGTACTCAAGTGGAAGTTATTATTATATTATAACTCAACCAATGGAATATGTTGATCTCATACTCCTTTGAATTCCAGTGAGTATACTCTTCTCATGTCCTCATATGACTTAATTTTTTTTTAATATTGACCATTAACTTAGAGTCATTGGACATTATGAAATTCAATTCAGTACTCTAATAATTTTGAAGAATTATCTTGAATTTAGAAGTAAAAATTGTATCATATACCCAAATAGTGATAAATTAATCATTATTGTTGAGTCGATCCACTATACCCAATATCGCATTGTTTCCATTGGATCTTTTTAAGAGAATAGTGACAAATTACATAGTGATTATACCTGATTTCCAAATGACTATAAGAAATGTTTTCATAATCCCATTGTACTGATGTCTCTCTAATTTAACATAAAAATATTCCTACAACCTTGAGATTCACTTAACAGTCTCCTTCTAGTTTCCTCAAAAGAATTGTTCTCTATGATCCCGGTACATCATAGTGCTTCCAAGATAGATTGTGAAAGATGAGTAATTGTCATTATCAAACAACTCATTCTCTATATCAGATGATGATGTCTCACTAAGCCTTATTCCATCCAAATCACACCATTATAATCGATATGGAATCACATTGCTTCCCTCCCTTTAATGTCTTCACCTTATTTTGTATCTCCCAAACATCCATTTGTGCCTCATTTAAATTCTCATTGATATATGGTTGGGAAATCATTCGTGAAAGGGAGCATTTATTATCTAGTGTTATTAATTTTAGATCCATCATTTTCATTTTCATGAAGATAGGATCTTTCTAAATTCACATCATGGATAAAGTTGTAGGTTCTTTTATGCTAAGAGAATCAGCTACCTAGTTCTCCTTTCCCAGATAGTAGTGAGTATCAAAATTGTAGTCCTTGATTATAACTAACTATATACTTTGATACATGTTGATATAATTTTTCATGAATATACAATTCAAGATATTATGATCAGTATATATGTGACACTTCTCACCATAGAGTTGGTGATTCCATATTTTCAACTGAACAAATCCTAGATTATCGATCAATATCATGAACCATGAAGTTCTAATTAGGGATTTTCAAATATCATGAGGAATATTCTATCACATTATCATTATTCATGAGTACACAACCCAATACTCTCTTTAAGGCATCATTGTATATCTATATACCTTATCCACTTGTCTGTATTGTGAGTACAAGTGAAGTGATTAGACTCTTATTTTTCTCCTTGAATCTTTCCCCACATTCTTCCCTACCTACATACATTACCCCATTCCATGTTATGTAATTTAGAAAGGTTGAAAATTGTGAGAATTTACTAATTAATCCTTGGTAGTACCCATTCAATGCAAGAAAACTATGGAATTCCATGATCTCTATGGGTCTTGTCTATTCCTAAATTTCATATGTTTGTGAAGTGTATACAAAACATCTGTCACATGTGATCACATTCACCATGAATAGAACTTCTTACACCCAAAATTCATAATTTCTAAACGTAGTGTACAATTTATCATTCTGTAATTTCACTAGTACAATCCATATATTCCATTCAGGTACTTCTTTATTCTTAGATTATATGATAATATCATCAATAAAAAATTCCCCAAACTTGTCAAGTTAGTTCCTAAAGACTCTATCGGTCAAATCCTTGAAAATTTTCGGGCATTAGTAAGTCAGATGAGAATCAAAATATGCTCATAATTACCATACTCATTAAGGAATGTATTCTTATAAATATCTTCTTTATTATCCTTTAGTTGATTATTTCTATAATGTAGATCATCCTTTTAGATGTATTGAGGTCATCGTGTTTGATCATGGAATTAATCAATCCTTGGTAGAGGATACATAGTCATTATGGTGATCTTGTTAAGATCATATTAATCATTACTCAACTTCATTGATTCATCCTTATTATTGAAAAAGTGAATTGCTGAACCCCAAGGTGATTCTCTAGGGAATATGAAACTTTATTCCAAATTCTGTTGATGCTTCTTCTTTAACACTTCTAGTACAATCAGGGCCATCCTGCATTCTCATTTTGAGATATTAGTGGCTCTAGGTATGAGTTTTGTTGAGAAATCTACCTCATGATATAGGGGAAGTCTAGGTATAAATTTTGAAAAAACATTAGTGTATTCCCTAACAATTGGAATTTCCTCCAGGTTGATTAATTCATTTGACTAAATAATTTGGTCAAGTTATTCTTCTCTATTGGTTATCAAATCCCACACCATTGATATATTTAACAATGGGTATTCTTGATCTTCCTTTTATTTTTAGAGGACAATTAGACGATTTTAAATATGAAAAGATATTTCCATTTCTAAATAGTTGATTTTTGATCAATATAGAGATATCAAATCCATGAATAGTATAGAATAAAATTTTACAAAGGGTAGTATTAGAGGATTAATTCTAATAATATTCCCACATACAGAAAGTAGAGAAGATTCCATCACTTGGGGTGCAATGATTTCACCACTAGTGTTTTTATGTATATTTATACTTCAAGTTATCAAGGATTCGATTTATTAGTTTCATAAAATTTAGAGGATATAATGTAATGTGTAAAACCATAATTAATTAAAAAAATTTCTTTATTGAGTGAATAAGGCATGTACCTTGAATGAAATCATTTTATTTATCCACACCAGGGGTAGTGATGGAATAATCCTTCCTTTTCTCCTATGGATTTGGTGGATGCTAATGTTGATTTCCCTAAAAAACATGAGTTTCAGTACAATAGATTGTGTAGTTACCTTTCTTCCAATTATTCATTCATTGAACCATAGGTGGTTCATTAAGAGGTTCCCTACTTTCTTCCATCAGATTTCCCAGATTCATCATGTATATTCTACATTCACGAGTATAATGTCATTCTCTCCCACACATGTAGTATTTCTCTATTACTTTGAGACAATTTCCATGATGATTCTTCCAATATTTTTGATATGTGTGTAGTTGGACTGTCTTTCCCCCTTTTCCATTTGACCCGCTAATATAAACTCCATTATTCTCTTCTTATCTCCCTAACCATGGTACTATTCTCCATAATCTATTTATACTTTGAGAAAAAATCAAACAACTTCTTCATAATGCCCAGATTATCTGATTGATATATCCATTCGACGGTATGTTTTTAAACTTATAATTAATTTATCTATCATTCAATCATTGTTGATAACAATACTCAAGGTGTATCTTAAATCCCTTGTGATTTTTTCCACGTAATCCATGACAGATCCTCCTTCCTTTTTTTCAGCTCTATGAATTCTCTCTCTATCATTATTCAATGATTTTGAAGGAAATACAAGTTACGAAATATTTTTTAAAAACAATTCACACTCTATATCATCCATTTAATCGATCACAATAGTGTTCTTAATCAATTCTCACCATTGGTCAGCTTCTCTATCTTAATGATAAATGTCTAGAGTCACCTTTTGGTTCTTATAATAAATGATCATAGAGTATAACTTCTCCATTAAGTTAACCAACTATTATTTGAAAAGTGGATTTAATGTTCCTATAAACAAAGGAGTTTGTTTCTTTATAATGGAATCAATGGACATTTGATCCTTTTTGTGTGAATTCAGATGTTCTACATGATTTAGGTTAGTATTCATATATTGATATAACTTGGTAACCATTTATATAGAGTTTCTAACTCCACCTCTCATGGAATTATGAATTTCATTTGGGTAATCATTTCATTTTCCCTCACACAAGTTGTTATCATGGTTTATCTTGGTTCCCACAATTTTCATAAATAGAATAAATTTAAACAAAAAATTATTCAAAAAGGAATGAATAAACAATTCATTTTCCTTCCAAATTAACTCTAAAGGCATTCTTATGGGATCCCTATGTTTTTAATTTTTCTAAAAAAACTTATCTTGGATGTGTAAAAACACTTACTCTTATCTTAGGTGTTTTCCTTAATGTTCTCTAATTGTAATTACCAAATTAACTAAACTATGCTCTAATAAAGACTATAGAGACCATAGATTTTCATAGATAACTATAAAAACATTTTAAAGATAAACACCATAACAGTGTTACAAATATTGGATCTTACTATTTAGTTTAATGGGAAAATTAATCTCATACATAAATATTACATAATTAAACATAAAAATTAGTTAATTCATTTTTCTCTATATTATCATTTTCCCTCAAGTTTCCTTAAAAATTAATCATCTTAGGAAATAAATCAATGAAAAGGGTGATCTAATATCCTAGTTATAGGATGAATAAGGTACACAAATCAATATAAAATGACATAGAATAATCATTTTCATCATAACATAAGCATATGATTTCCATAACAATCATGATAGTAATAATGATAAAAGGCATAAAATATGGCCATGCATAAAAATTATACATCATGAAATAGTAGTTAAATTACATACATAACTATGAACAAAGCTTGCATCTTGTTTATCCGTAACATATGTGCACAATCCTAACATTGTCATTGTAAAAAAAATAGGGAATAATATTCATTCATAATACACATCATCCCCTGAGATACTTCACACAAACCAATTAATTAGAGGGATATATAACTCTAGTCCCACCTATTACTTCAAAAAATTTATATAATCATGAATGCCACATAGAACTTATATCAATAAAACTCATTATGTAAACCCAAATAAGGGAATGGGCTTCGTAAGGATTTACTAATGAAAAAATTCAATAATAAAATTCTTAGTTCCCAAATTAATAAGGTAAATCATACTAGTTCATAATATATCATTATTATTTAGTGGACCCGAATAATTTTAAGAGGAGTTGAATATGATGTTTGTGAAATTGAAGTCACATTAAAAAAGGGTGTTTTCTTACAAAACCATTATACATTATAGGATCATGTTTACCCATGTATTAAAAGGGAATGGACATTTTAAGAACATCATTTGAACATTAATACCATTGAAGATAGAATAGCCCAATGAAAGGAATTCGGTTTGAGAATCACCTTACCATAATTGCCCCCATATTTCTTCATTTTTCTACATCTGAATAATAAACATATATTTATTTAAACATTGATACATAAATTTTTTATAGTAATTTAGAAAACTATTTATCAATTATAATCATTTAATTATATTTATTAAATTATTTTTATGAAATTTATGCATTTGATATATTGTTTTTTTATTCAACGTTTTTCTTTGATTTTATTATATTCAGGGATTTAATGTTTACATTACTATAATGAATTACAGAATCTTATCATGCATATAATTACTTTTTTATATAATATAGATGTTTTAAAATATTCATCCATGTTGATGGTTATATATGTTGACATGGAAATATCTCTATAGGTGGTTAACCGACCTTTGTTGGGATATTGTTGGGAGAGCGATAAGGATAAGATTTAAATTTATATATATGTTAGTATGATACATACATTATATTAAAATAATTAATATAATGATAAATTAATTCCTAATAAATTGTTTCATGTTTTTGTGTCAATGGGTTTCTAGAAAAACAAATATAAGAGGAAGAAAAAATAGAAAAAATAGTTGAGTGGATCAGAACATACATAATCATTGGTGTAGCTTCTCTTGAACAACTCAATAAGTCCTTGATAATTGCATTTGGTTTGCCTCATAACATACCTAGGGATTAAATGAGGGTTAAGATAGAAAATTTGGATTGATATTTGACTTTGGAATAGGTCCGAGGAGCGGTTTTCTGGTGGGAGGGAGAGGGGTTATTTATCTTCTGGGGAGGGGTACTTTTAGAATAAAATATATTATAAAATAATACATCAAATATAAAACATTTAATAGTGATTTTTACAATATAAATCTTTATTTAATATAATATAATGAGTTTAATATTTTAAATCCTCTTTATTCTTCAAAATCATTAGCTTATTAAATATTAAAGTGCAAATATTGAAAATTTGTTATTGTAAGGAATCACAATTGACATTAGATTTTGGAATGTTTATGCTGGGTTTGAAAACTATGTTATTTTATTTTGAATTACCATTTGTGGAATTAAATATATGATGGCAGGACAAAATTTATAGAATATATTATTGCATTATTACAACACGAATGATGTAATTTGAGTTACACCAATTATGTGAAAAAAATTATTTTTACTATTTACCTGAAAATTGAAGTATATCATTAAATTACCAAAAATTACCCTCATATAATTTTAACATGATTATTTTAAAAATTATATTAATTTTATTAATATAAATTAAAAATATATGTTATTTTAGTATTTAATATAATCATTATTTCTTTAATGAAATACTTTCAAATTGATTTTATTAAATATGTGCTTATATTTACTTGGAGTTTTTAAATCTAGATATTTTTTTTGGAATTAAAAAATTAATATTTGCCTAGATTAAACATGATAAATATTATTATTATTACAATTTATTTTTGGATATAAAATTACTATTTCAACTGTCTGGTTACAATTCCCAGTGTTCATGTTACTATTCCCAACAGTCATGTTTCTATTATGATAGACACATTACTATTCCAATGGTCAATTTACTTCTTATAAATAATAATTACTTATTAAAATTATTATTCATCAAAATTCCTCCCAAGTTTTTTTATATCTATTTTCTATAATATTTATTGGTTTACTATTATTTTTTTTCCTCTATATTGTTTATAATATGGGTGATGATTCTAGTAGGTCAGGGAGATCCATTTTTACCAATTTTATATTTTATATTTTACAATTTTCATCTTTTTTTAAGGAATTGAATTTTAATTTGATTCATTACTACTTAATATAATATTATTTATAATGAAACAATGTCATTTTTGGTTTTTATATATTTTTTATGTGTATAATATTATATAATATAATTCATCAAATATTTCTCTAAGAAAGAAATTTTAGAAAAAACATAATTTTTTCACTTTCTTCATCCCATATAGATAGTTTGTCTCCTCTTATGGAAATATATATATAACCTTTTACTCTGGAACCCTAAGGATATATCTATATATAGATAAACCATACAACTTTTGGGATCATATTGATTCCCCCATGGTGAGATAAAATTGTTTATCATTCCATATCTTAATAGTTTTTCCATTCCCATTAATCTAAATACCACATTTACCTTCCTTACAAGACACATGAATTAGATCACATCTTTGATAGAATAAAAATGAATGATGGTGTAACCCCCAGATCATCTAAACTCTAAATAGACATCACCCATTATTTCACCTACCCAATGTGGGTTTCCTGGATTTGAATACCCATTAATCATTCATTTGTAAATAGATGCACCTATATTGATATAAAAACACCAAAAAATCATTCCTCCCATTGTGTATACATTTTTTTCAGAAAATCCATATCAATAAAACATGAAATAACCTATGATTAATATATTGTTAGTTGTCTTATTCAATATGTTCCCTCATTTATTTTGATATGGTAATAGAACCTATATTAATAAGATATGGTCAAAATTAATCTGAATAATATATTCCATTTACTTAACAATTGTAGCCATTTATTTATCAATTTACCACAACTATATCTTCCTTTATCCAAGTAATGATTCAACACCCTCAGTGTTACCCCATCATGAATCACTTCTCTATAACAATGAAAATAAATATTAGTGTTTCATAAATAATAAGTATTTTCTTTCTTTATGAATTTATTTATTATTTAGTGAAATATTCCCACCACATCTCATATACACTTTTTCTCTCTCCCTTATGTATCACATTTAATCATTTGTTAACCCTTATTTCGTACATTGAGTATTGATTATATGCTCATATATGTTTTTATTAGTCCTTTACCAGCACATTTGAAGTAAATCATATTAGGAAAATAATCCCTTACATTATGAAAGTAATACATTAATCTTCACTGCTGTGCCTCCCCCCGAGTACTAGTTGCACGACCATAAAAGGAACACCCCTTGGTCCTAATTGCATGACTTAAAATTACACAACATACTTATCATATTTACATGACCATAAAAAGAATTAACATTAATCAAATAGTTATAACCTTAAACCCCAACTCCCCATAGTCCATGATATGTGACATTAAACTTTTAGTCTCTAGTTGTTAAAATATGCGCGGCCAAAAATATACAGACTTAAAGACTATAAGAATTGTCACCTTTGAGAATTATATAACCCCATTTTTACGTATTACTCTAGATTAGAATTATTTTCTTGGCTAATAGACCTCAAATATTTTCTTATATTCCCTATCAATATACTCAATTAGAAATGGACCATCATAAGTATTCTTAAAACTATTCCAGAGCATTCCTCTCTTATATAGGCACGCCCCCCCCCCCCCCATTTGGATTAACATCCCTCTCATTTATAAATACACTAACCTATATTCACAGAATAACATATCAACCACATCCTACCTCACTTATTGGGAAATAATCCTAAAAGAATAACATCCTTCATTTTTAAGTTGACTCCCCTACTGTGATAGAAAATTTCACCACAGCCCACTTCTCATTAAAGGTACACATCAAAAAGGATGCATCCTTTATATCATAGTAGTGGAACTTGTGTTTCACATTTGTTCAATGATCATACCCAACATATCAATCCCTTTTTAATATGCTATTATAATATCTTTTAGACACAATTTACCTTACTCTATCTTCCCCTTTTCTTAGTTCTATTTCCAATACCATTTGGTTCCACCATAATATCATACACATTTATATGGTGTGAAATATTTTAATTACAAAAATCTAATTCCCCATAGTCATTGGTTTCCCTAATAGTGGTCGATGTTACATTTAAACCCTAACATATACAACAATGATTGTAACTCTCATGTAATTGTATTACCTTTAATTTTTATCTCGTTTACCACACAAAGAAAGTCTCACATGGTATTAATGATTATAATATGATTTTTTATTAATGTGATGAAGATAAATTATTAATATTAATAAAATAGGAATTATAATTAAATTATCTTTATTGGAAAAAATATGGGGGCTGTATAATGATTGAATCCAATCCATAAATACAAATAAAATGTTCCTGTTATTGTGCCAAGTGAATTAATTTCTTGATCTCGGCTAGTCTCTAATATGAATATTCAAAAACATACTAAAAAATAAGGGTATCTCCATCTCCACTTATGGGAATGACTCTTCTGCCAAAATCTAGAGCCCCTCCTGCTAATCTCAATAATCTCCCAAACAATGTGTAATATAAGACCTCACTTCTTTGACTGTAACTATATGAACACTCAGATTCAATTATTTTTCCTCTAGAACCCTAAAAATTTCTTGTAGATTGTTTTCCTCTACCTCCTTCTTAATAATCTATTATCCATAATAATATAAAAAAGTCCATCGGGGTATTCATGATATTCTTGAGCCACATAAATAGTGTAGTGAAGCAACCCCAGTAAGCTAGAATATGTTTTCTAATACCATTAAATTGGAATGAATATAAGTAATAAAATCCCAAGGGATCCAAAAGTTTTTTATTCTTGTCAAACCAGATACATACATGAGTCTTGTATAACAAATGAATATAGTAATATTAACATGATTCCTTTATTTCAAAGATATCCTTATTCCATATAATATATCCCTATATATCATTCATATTAGAAATCATGGATTCCTCGGGAACTGGAAAAAATAAGGGTGAGTTGAAATTTTTAGTAAGTTTAAACTATAACATATAGAGAAAAGTATCCCTAGGAATAATAATTATTACATGGTAAATAATACAACATGCATACCATGTAATCAAAAAACTGATAAGGAATTGAATAAAAAATATAGAAATGAAATAAATAGAAAAGCATTAAATTTAAATAATAGGATATGGAAAAATAAATATGATGTGTTAAGATAATGAAACAGATTATATTTAATCAATAAACTATGAATAAAATTCATATTCAGATATATCGAACAAAATTCTCATGGATAAATAATTACTAAATCAATATAAAAGAAAATTTATAATTAATGGACATTTTGTATAAGTAACATAAAACCTATATTGTCTATATCGACCATCTAAATAGTTTAAAATTATGGGTAGACACATATCTATTATTCTTGGAAACAAACATGAAGGGTTTGTTGCTATCTCAAATAAACTCATGAGAGTACTGATGTATTGAGGGGCTATCTATAACTGGGAACCACACATGTCATACCTATCCAAATAATTCTACATATATTGAATAATAGATTTTAAAATTTACAATGCACCTTATAAAATATATAGATTTACTAATGTTTCTCTATTTAATAAAATAACTTTCAAAGTGACCACCGTATGTAAAATGATATATAGTTTTGGAAAGAAAAATAAACATTGCATGATAATAGGGTTATTAAATATATATTTAATTAAAAATAAAAATATTCAAAAGGAAGTTTTTTATTCAATATAAATTTTCCAATCAGAAAATAATGTGACATAGAAAAGGTAGTCATTAAACTCATTCCTAAAGAAAATAATATTTAAACATTTCAAAGTGACCCATACAACTTTGAAACATTTTAAATAATTATCCCATTGAAATAATAACATTATATGACACGTAAAATATATAGATATAATAAGTATATTAAGGATATAAAAATTAAAAAGGATGCATATACACTCAATAAAAGTTAATTAATTCATAATAACAATTAAGTTTAAATAGAATGTAAATTGAGACAAAATCTATTACCTTGCAATGTCTTTTGGAGTGAAAATCTTTTGAAATCATTTATAATGATTTTAAACATGTAATTAACTAATACTAGAACCATACTCATATTCATAATATCATTTATTATCTTCTTATAATAATTTACTACCTGTTTGTTACGAATATATCATTATTTTCACTATTTTAGGTGTTAATTACATATTATTTAAAGTAAGTTTTGACTTGTTACTTGTTGTTCCTATTATTTCAATTATTGTATCATCATATCCATAATTTAAAATATTGTGTAAACAAAAAATTTATTAAGAATATATGTATTTATAATAATCATTATTATTTGTAAATAATAAATGAAATTCACCATTCATGGAGATTATAGGTCGTACGTATGCATGAACATTAACTTCATTTCATTGTTGTATTAAAATATTTAAAACCCAATAATTTATATGTATATAATAATTATTGTATCATATATTTTTATATATGTTAAATATATTTATTAAAACCATCCTTTATACATTCATTGTACAGTGTTTCCGAGTCTCCTCCCTTTATAGGGGCGGTAGTCCAAACTTCCACAAATGATGTTATCATATTCCCAAAAAATTAAGTGTATAAAGTTATGGGTTATGAAAGAATTGAGTAATAATAAAGGAATTTCAAATATCATTTAAAACATATATAAAAATATTTTATATCATAATTCCCAACCATGAGAGGTGGTAAAGGAAAAATGCACAACATCATTTCTTAAGACGGTAGTTCTTCGTGCACATAAACGGTAATTTCGTTACCCATTAGATGGATGTTATTATATGTTTAGGTCTAACCCATAACATAAAAAATATCATTATATTTAGGATATTGTTTTTTATAAACTATATAGGTTGTGTAGAATGGAAATAAAACAAACGACCTTATGGAAAGTTGTTACATCTTATTTTGGTAACTTCTTTTTTTTTATCTATAGGATCCCTTGAATGGATTTATAACAAATGTGAGGCATCAAGGATGATATGAAAGATTTTTTGGAGTAATTGAAAAATATATTAGTCAATCTGATGTTTCTTGATATTTTTGAGTATGTGAGAGTGGTGATTGCCTTTTTATGGTGGAGGAGGAGTGGCACTAGAGTAAATTTTGGAAATGGTAATTAAAACCACGTTTTCTTCCATATAAATGGACCCAAACATGTTATAAATTCAATAAAATGGATAATAGTGTCTAACTATTACCATTATATGTCTTTCGGAAATGTGTTAAGGTCAGTTTGGCCCTACGATTCTGGTTTGTTCCCATGTTAATCTTAATTTAACTTTATTCTTTGTAATTAATTGCAATTACATTCAGTAATATGTTTGGTAAAAACTATTTTGACATTATTAAAAATTAAAAATTATTCTTATTACAAATATGTAAATTTTTTCTAAATTTATGTAACATAAGTAGAGTATATTAATTCAAATTTAATCCAGTATGTTGGGCGATAATGTTAGTTTCTCATGTAAAAATGTCCAAAATATTTGTTATGTTTTTATATAAAATTTCAAATTTAAATTCATTCTAATGAAATAAATTTTATTATTTAATAAAAATTTATTCTAATTAATCTTTAAAACCAATATAAAATATTATATAACATTATAAAAAAAATGAATAAAAATGAGTTTTGAATTAAAATTTAGTATTTTTTACTATTTATCAAAAAATTAATCTTCATCAAAAAATACCAAAATTGCACCATAACATAATTTCTATATTTTTATTTAAATAATTAAATTTATTTTGACATATAATATTTATAAAAGATCCAAAAATTAGATTTCAAATTGGTTCTTTAATAAATGGTGGTAAAAGTGCCTTAATAAAAAAGTGGTTTTATGTGTAATATTGGCTTAGTTATTATCTCATGTCTATCAAATCTATTGAATTAATTTTAAAAATATTTGGTTTAATATGTATAATATATAATTAATTAATATCCTACACTAATTTTAATAAATTCAACTTTTTAGAGTAAAACACTTTTGTGAGAATGAAAATAAAAATATATCATTTATGTTCAATTGTTTCTTAAATTCATTTATAATAAATTATTAACCTCTGAGTTCATTTTATATTTTATTTACACCACATATTATCATATGTTATTTAATCCTATTCATAACATCTAATTTAATGAATATGTTACATCATATTATCTTAAATAATAATATTTTAATAATTTTTACTGTTTGGAAAAACATAGTTTTATGTATAATGTAAGCCAGTAAAGAAGATCATTGTTGCGTGAGACATATGCAGACTCATCATCACATGAATTTCAATCTATAAAATATATTAAATTTATTTAATAATTTAAATGTATTATAAATTTTTGGGATATTATATTCCCTAGTTTTTTGGTGTTGTGTGTCATATATGCTATCAAATACAATGTCCTTACTGTAGATTTATGGGGCATTACATTATCCCCATCTTAATTAAATTGCATTTCCACAATTTACACATTCTCTTAGTGATATATTTTATGATATTTTCTATTAATAAAATACAACATCTTGGGAAGGGTTTATAAGAAATCCTCTAGAAAAAAGATAATGGGAAGTACAGTGTTCACATGGAATAATATATAACTATGTATCAAACTAGAAGATCATTAGTCGTAAGAAGTGATACATACATAAATAAAAATCATAAATTTTTATAGGGAGTTATTTATTTCATCAATCACATACAATATATTTATAAATGGATAGTTTATGGCCTTAAATCCATAAATCTATTATTATTTATAAGACAATTTGTTTAACAAAAATAAAGGTAATATGAATAAATAAATTTAAGATCATTTTCCACATGTTGATAAATTCTATAAATTAATATGAATATAAAGAAATTTACTTTGTGGATATGTTTTAATTTCATATAAATAATTCCATTTTTTGGTTGTTTTTAAATCAAATAATTATTTCATAAAATGTATATAAAAAAATTAATTTTGATCCCTAAAGAACTAAAGTAAAAATTCAACAGATCATATGGCCAAAAAAAGATTGAAAATTCATCACATTTATCTCTAACTACTCTCCATATCCAATATGTTTGATACAATAATATCTAAACCATAAAATTAACACTAGGGGTTCATCATAAATATTTATTTATAAAAAAATGGCTAAAAAAGTACATATTAACTAGGACATTGCGTAGGTCAGTGGTTGGAATTAAACCCATGTCATTCCTCGGTTATCAGTTCAAGTCCCACAACCTTTCCATATTTGATTTTCTATCACCCAACCTACAATGTTTCATTTTCTAAAAACATATTAATATAATTTCAAAAACAAATATCATGTTCATAATTGAAATAAGTTTAATCGCTAAATATCTTTTTAACATAGGGATTCAATACAACCTCAATACATAAATACTTCATCTATTTATTTCAACAATGGTCTTTTCTTTGTCTAGTGTTAATCCTTTAGATGAGGGATTTTCCGCAAAAAAAATAACATAGTGTGAGAATCAAATATTATATTAGAAAACCCATCTAATAATTGTTTTGATGTCTAAATCTTGATATATTATTTTAAATCTAACACACGTGTGGTTTAACATAGGTTATTAATTGTCATTATCTATTTAAATACATCATAATGTTCTATAATGGGAATGTAAATTATCCTTATATTATCCCTCAGGATTGTCAAACCAAGTTCTTAGTAAGGACTATTGTCATGTAGAAAGTTATATAATGTTGAGCATGATGCACATTATTTGATTTGTTACCCATAGGTTCATCTATTATAAACCCACATCCACTTTTAGTTTCAAGATTGGGATTTTATTGTAAGTAATTACAACATAATCACTAAATTTTCAAACTTTTAGTAATTTATCTTATTATTATACTCAATGTCTACCTTAGGTTTATGTTCTCTAATCTTTGTTATCCAAAATATAGTTCCCAAGGTTCCAAATAAACTTCATATGATACCAACTATAGCATCCTGACCACAGTAATCCAAGATTTAGTGTTTAATACCATTAAATTTTCATGATTACAAGGAATCAAACCTTGAGGGATTGAAGAGTTTAGTAATATTGGTAAACCAGATACATATATGAGTCCGGTTTTATAAATAAATACACTAATTAAAACATAACCTTTTCTTTTTTAGGAAAACATTATTCTATATATTATATCCTTCTATATTATTCATAGCAAAATTCTTCAATTCCTATGGAAATGAAGAAAAATAATGGCGAGATCAAATTATTTGTAAGGGTAATGTATAGTGAAAGCTATAATGAATTAATGAAAATAATAATTATGGCATGGTAAATAACAAAATAGACATACCATGTAACTAAAAAACTAACAATAAAGTGAATAAACTATATAAAATTTAATAAATGGAAACACATTTTATTCAAATAAATATATAAGACAAATCTGTATTCCATGGTAATAAAATGAAACACATTTCATTTAATCAATGAACTTTGAATGAAATTTATCCATAGATATGTTGATGCAGAATCTCATTGATAAATAATAAATGAATCGAAATGAATATAATGATTAATTACTGAATGTCATGTCAATGGCACATGAAAAAATATATTTTCCTGATTTGTCCTATAAATATTTTAAAACTATGGATATAAACCTATCTATTATTCTTGGAAAAAAATTAGAAGGGTTTTTCATACAATAATTTGGTCACATGAGACTACTGATGCATTGAGCGGCTATCTATAACCATGCCCTACCCATGTTGTAACTATCTAAATAATTCCAAATATATTTAATAATATATTTAACAATTTACAATGAGCCTTATCAAATATCCTTATTTAATAAAAGATATTAATTTATCTATAATTTCACAATTAATCAAATAAATAAAAACTATACACTGTATGTAAAGTGGTAAATATATGTGGAAATAATGATATCCATTTCATGATAATATGGATATGAAAGTTAAATTTATATAAAAATAAAAAATATTAAAATGATTTAATTATTTCAAGAAAATTTTAGCAATCTAAAAATAATGTGAGATTTTAAAGGCAATCATTAAACACATTCTTTTAAAAAATAATATTTAAACATTCTAAAGTGTCTCATTCCACATTGAATCATTCTAATTAATAATCCCTTTGAAGTAATAACATTAAATGAAACATAAAATATCTTGAAATGATAGTATTAATGATATAACATGTATAAAAGAAGTGTATATATCATATAAAAGTGAAGTGGTGCCAAATAACAAATAAGACTCAATTGAATGTAAATTAAGACAAAATACCGTACCTAGTGTTTCTTTTTCAGCTAAATTTCTTTTTAATTACTATATAAAGAATTTAAAAATGTCACTAACTAATAATAGAAACATACTCATATTGTTCATATTATATATTATCTTCTAATAATATCTCATTACCCATTTGATAAAAATATGTCATTATTTTGACTATTATAGTTGTTAAATTCATAGTCTTGTGAGTATGTTTTGACATGTTACTAGTTGTTTTTGTTATGTATATAATGAATTAATCATATACATAATTTAAACTATTATTTAATTATCATATATATTCAGTATATATGTATTTATAATTTGTTTATAAGAAATGAAATACACCATTCATAGAGATGGTATGTCGTACATACTCATGAACGCTACTTTAATTTATTTTTCGTATTAAAAGAATGAATATAAAATTATATTTATATTATTTAATTCCATTTCCATATATATGTCATATATTTTAATTTTTTTATTAAAATCATCATGTTTACATTCCATTAATAGGGTGAATAAATCACATAACTTTGATGGGGTGGTAGTCCACACTTCCACAAATGATATTATCGTATTCCCAAAAAATAGATTTCATAAGGGTATATATATTTAAATAATTATATAATCTTAAATAAATAATAAATATAATATATAACATATATAAATAGATTTTAAATCGTAATTTCTAACATTGATATGTGGTAAAAAAATGAACAACTTTATTTTGAGAGATGGTAGTTTGTCATACACATAAGTAGTAACATCATTACCTGTTTAATAGATGCGTGTGTAAATGTAGGTATAAAATTAAAAAGAAAAATACCGAAGTATATTTATCATAATGTTTTTTATATAATCTTTTAATTATAAGAGTATATGGGTGGAGAATAGAAATTAAACTAATGATCATGGAGAATGATGTTACCACATATTTGGGTAACTCCTTTTGGTTTTCTCCAAAAGGATTCCTTGGATGGATTTGTTCACAAGGTGAGCAATATATGTTTAGGTTATGTATGTTGAGGATATATTTGGTGAGATTTTCTTCATGAAAAATTTTCTTGAGATGTTTGAGGATGTTGGAGTGGTGAGTGCCTTTTAATAATGAAGGAGGAGTGTCACTCTTGTATATTATGGAAAAAGGAATCCCACAAAGGTTTTTCCATTAAAAGTGACACCAATAATTGTAAAAAATAATGAAAATAAGTTATGGCGTATAGATATTCCCATTAAATGGATTTTTGACATTTTTATACGTCATTTTTTCAATTAATCTTAAGGTTTAGTCCCTTCATAAGTTTAATTTCACTTTAATTGTTGTAATTAATTTTAATTACTTCCACTAATATTTTTGATCAAAAACTAAGTTGAAATTATTAGAAGTTAAACATTATTATTATTTAAAATATGGAATCCATTTTTTCAAATTCCAATCATAAAATTGGGAAAAAGTTATTTAAATTTAATCTCACAGAAAGGATGACAATGTTGTGTTTTAAAGTAAAAATGTCCAAAAGATTGCTAAGTTTTCATATCAAATTTCAAAATGAAATTTTTTCAAAAGACCTAATTTGGATTAATTAATGAAAACTTAATATAATGAAACTTCAAAACCAAATTTAAAAAAAAATTATCCTTATAAATAAATTATAGTAAAAAAATTATTGGATTAAAATTTAGTATTTTTCACTATTCATCAAAAAATGAAACTTCCGAGGAAAATACCAAAAAGTCATCTTGACATAATAATTTTGATTATTTTTTTAAAAAAAATTATTTTAAAATTTTTTGTTTATAAAGATTCAAAAGTTGTATTTAAAATTGGTTCTTCATTAAAAGGCTGTGAAAGTGCCTTAATAAAATATAGGTTTTATGAGTAATATTAGGTTTTCTTTTGTCTTAGGTAAACTAAATATATTATTTGAAAAAAAAATTAATTAAATATAATTTTTTTTTTAATATCGCTCCCTAATGGTAATTAAATTAATTTTTTAGAGTAAAATCCCATTATGAGAATAAATAGTGAAATTTTCCCATATCTTAAATTGTATCTTATATTCATTTCTAATTAATTTATAACCATTGAATTCATTTTCTGTATTGTGTAAACCAAATATTTTAAAATTTTAGTTAATCCGAATAATAAACTATAATTTAATGGCTCAGTTAAATATTTTTATATTAAATAATAATGTTTTAATAATATATTATTCTATAGTTTAACTCGTTCGTGCAGGTGACATGAGCCATTGAAGAAGCTTGTTTTTTCATGTGACATATGCTAACTCAATGTTACGTGCAATGTAATCTATAAAATGTATTGAATTTATTTAAAATAGAAAATTTATTATAAATTATAAAGATATTATATTTCCATATTATTTTGGAGTTGTGTGTTATACCGGCGATCGAATACAATGTTCCTACATTAGATTTTCAGTGTGTTAAAAAGAGACACTAGGTCGTTGGAAACAAATAAAATTGTGGATTAATTGAGTAATCATGACATAAAAAGATCACAATACTCTAATAATTCATGATCCATTGTGTGGATAGTGTGATGGTCGACCATGCTTGTACAAAATTTAACCATAAATTGGTGGAGGTTTCCGCTCTAGACCCCATTTGACACAATGAAATTTAGGTGGTAATGTGAAAGATGTTCATCTATCACCTATAGCATCTCATTTGATTCTCCTTAGCATATTATGATCCCCAGTGGAACTCATACCTAGAAAAATATTCATACTATACAAATAGTGCAAGTAGGTTATAACACAATTCAACAATAGGGCACACTTTAGTTTGGCTAGGATCCACATCATGAAGGCCCTTGTTCCTAGTCCCTTCCACCATGAGTGGTGCTACCATTAAAACCCAGGAAGCTTCTTATAATGTAAATGGTTGCATCATGTCCTATATCATATAAATATATTCTTTTATGGTTAAGTCCTTAGGGGCCTACCATTCCATTGATGTGCTATCAGGCTCAACATCATACATCATACACGCATAAGACATAACCCCAATATAAAAAGCATGAACCCGCACTACCAGATTCAATGCTAATTATTTAATCTTCAAATTTTCAGATTTGATATCTATGAAATTGACAATATTTTTTCATTCAAAATGTACCACAACAATTGGAAATATTGGATCACTTACATACCCAATGACCGTTCTGGATTATAATTTTAGAGAATTAGGTAAAACTCAGACATGAAAAACACACATGACTTTAATATCGTATATTTGACAAAATACCTATCTTTTTTTATTACCTATTATACATATATGAAACCATACTACCCATAATTTATATTAAATGATTATTGATAACCGGGGGAAAAGGAAACATAATGAGGGTGAGATCAAATTCTTAGTAAAGGTAAATATAATCATAAATAATTTAAAGTTATTATTCCACATAAGAATATAATAATCCTATAAAGACATAATCAAACTCTATTATTATGACATATGATAAAACATACCCATCAATACCTCGATCATCAATCATGAAACCTAGAATAAATATTTTTAATGGAAATGGTAATGAGAATCAATAATCATCTACCATGGAATTTCAATATTAATCATTATAATCAGTAAAACCCACAGTATGATGAAAAAAACTATTTTGATATCTTGGAAAATCATCATTATTAAACCCTTAAAACCCCATACAATTGGAATAACCATATGATCTTC
Source organism: Viscum album (assembly GCA_963277665.1). Lineage (NCBI taxonomy): Eukaryota > Viridiplantae > Streptophyta > Magnoliopsida > Santalales > Viscaceae > Viscum > Viscum album. The sequence continues at coordinate 2,129,656,597 of OY728161.1, read as the reverse complement.
TTTCAATATAATTTTCTAGAGAACATAATCATTACATAAATCATTGGAGTTCTATAATGGGTCTCACCTATCATATCTTGACATATAATAAGGATTATCCCATTATATTAGTTGTATTAGGATCACCAATGAGCTATTATTATTTTTAACCCTTTTGTTCTTGATATATAATAGTCTTTAACATATCGTATAAGTTTTATTAGGCACACCCATTAGTAATAATAAGTGTGAAACCCTTGTAAACAGTTTACAAGAACCATAATGTAAATAAAACTCACAGAAAAAATCATTATTACTTTGAAATTTTCATTTATCTATGGAAAATAAGTGGGTTCCATGAAAATTAATAATATTCCATCTAGAAAAAGAATAATTATAGTGTTATTACAGAATATATCAGTGGAGAATACATAATAATAAGGGTTATCAACATTGAAAATGATGTTACCATTAAAATATCATTAAAATAATTCTTGTGTAATATAACATTTTCTCTTACAGTAACATCAAATGATTTCATCTATGATGGAAAATGATTTTGAAAGATCTCTTTGAACATTTATTGTATAAAATAACTTATCCATTTTTAAAACACATATTTAAAACATAAAACATTCTCAATAATTAAAGAAATAATTTATATTAGAATTTAAATTTAAAACTTAAAAATGAATCATTAAAAAACATAATGTTCATGAGGGAATTATAATTATGTTCATGCCGAGTATGTCAATATAAATATTAAATTACATTTTCTATAAAAATTCTAAAAATGTGACTCATTCTTAAAATAATTGAAATATTAAATTTAAAAAAAAATAATTAGTATAAAATTTAAGAAAATTACCATTAACAGTCATTGGAGAATATTCAAAAAATATATAAAACATTTATGTGAGAGAAAAATTATTTTCTATTGAAGAGATAAACAAAGAAAAATTTGGTTGAAAAAGTCTTCTTTGTCATTTTATGTACCAAAAAAGTAAAATGGTAAAATTAAATGAAAAATCCATGAATAACTCTATGGTAATAAAATATATTTCGTTTATAATAATTATATCATGTGAATTCTTCCCAATCAGTCACTCGAACATAAATAATCATAAAAACAAAGAGGATTATAACATAATTCATTTTCAACTTTGGTAACTTTTTAATCACATTCCTTATAAATGAATAACATCAAATGAAAATTTAAATATCATGAATATAAGGATATTCATTATATAAAATATGAAATGGGAATTTGATATTCCTTATAAAATAATATAGACATATACCATAACATAGGTTCCAGAGAAGATAATTTGGGATGAGAAACCCTTATAATGATCATAACATTGAAAAAATAATTAATAAATCAATCAATTATGTGTATCAAATTTAAATACATAAGAAAAAATTGGGAAAGAAGAAAATTATAATATATTTAATTACACTTATATTCATAGAATATTAAATAAAATGAATAATAAATATAACCAAATGAAAAGAAAGTGTGTAAAAATTTATTACCACTTGGTAATTTTCGAGTCAAAACCTCAAGGATAAAATAATTAAAATTAAAACATAAAATACCATAAAGATTGAATTATTATTGGTATTATATGTAAAATATATTGTAAATACACCATATAAATGAAATTCAGTGCATCCCATTACAAAATTCTTCAATAAAGGTAAATTAAGAGAAAGTCACTTAGTCCTTTGGTAATAACTAGATCAAAACCTGTTGAATGGGTGAAAAAATATATAATTGTGAATATATATATATATTTAACAAAAATAATTATAATATACATTTTTTGGAATTATATACACTCCAAATTAAAAATAATAGGTGAATATGACATTTTTCTCATAGAAGTAAAAGCAAAATTTGACACCCTTTCCTTTAGTCAAGACTTTTTATATAAGTGATTTTACTCATGTAAAATATATATTATATCAATAATTTTATATAATGTTTTTAATTTTTAATCCTAATAATTAAATATTTTATTTATTTTTTATAATTACATTATTGAATACTTAATCAGTTAAGCAAATGTAGGTTGTTTTGAAGATATTTAGTCTATATTTTCGAATCATCTTTGGTATTTTGGATGTGGTAAAAGGTTTCATTATTCCATAATATATGGAATAATCATCAAGATATAGTTATAATATTAATATATTCATTATAATTATAAATCCTATCAATATATAAGTTTTTGAAATATTAACTATGTTACAATCATAGACATAGTAGAATGTACAAATGCATTACAAACGTTTCCATTTATCAGCGATCATTATAGAAAGTATATATGAATTATTTTATACATATTGAATTAAAATAATATCATAAATATATAATTATATCATTAAATATATTTATATATCATCCATGTGATTTGGTTATGAAAAAATAATCAAATCACTTCATGGAAGCGGAAGTCCACACGTACACACAAATGATGTGATCATTTTCTAATGAGTGGGAAGGTAAGAAAAAAATGATATATTATATTATAAAAAATATAAATATTTCATGAATATTAAAATTATTTCATATATATATATCATATATTTTTAACATTACTCTTATTACATTTTATTTAGTGGGTTGTTGAAAAATTAAGCTCATCTATTTTGAGGGGCTATAGTCCGCTGTACACATGAATGACGTCATGATATCCCCCACAGAATTGAATGTAAGAAGGAATAGATGATATCATAAATATATAAGTATAATAATTTTATATATATATATATATATACTTAAAATCCATCCATACAACCATCCATAAGAGGAGGTGATGTAAAATTAATTACATTCGTTCATGAGGTCGTAGACTGCCGAGCACACGAACGACAGTTTCATTTCGAACATTATAAAGGAGGTGATGGATATAAGATGCACTAGTAAAATAATAAAATTTAAATATATATATATATATATATTAGTTTATATATCCTAATAATTAAATAATATTTTATGTATTTGAATAATTACTAAAATAAAAACACTTGGTGAAGCATGATACCTCTTCTTTGAACAACATCCTTTGGTTAACACCAAAATCCTACACAAGATGAATTTATGAAAACAAAATAGAAACTGGTGCATCTTTATGGAATTATTTAAGGTATTTTGGATGTTATTTTATGATTTAAAATTATTTGAAGGTGTGGATAGAAGAGGATAGGGGGACACCTTTTATAATTGAGGTGAATGGCACACTTGTAATTTTAGAAAATAAAAACGTGATACCCACATTTTCCTCATGCAAAAAGGCACCAAAGTGGTAAAATTTATATTATTAGATAATATATGTACTAAATATATGTATAAAATATATTTTAGGAAATTATATAGATATTTTCAACCTTTTCTTTTTTAGTTTTCCCCCTAAGTAAAAACGTTATTACCTTAACAACAGTAAAACAATTTATTGTTTTCAATATTAATTTTGACAAAAAAATAATATGACCATGTTGTATAGTATAAATTATTAAATTAATAATATATAATCCATTTTACTGGATTCAAATTAGATAATTTCGAGAATTTAATATGAAATAAAACCTATAGATGGGAAGGAAAATAGTTTTTCAAAAGTAGTATTTTTCAAGAATAAGATGATTCTATATTAACTCTATGACTTATAATAATCATTATTTAAATTTAAATTAATATTTATATATATATATATATTATATAAATTTCATTTAAATACTCTCTCATTAGGTGTTATATATATACATTTAAATGGATAAACATTATCCACTAACTCTTTTAATAAAAATACCATTTTTAAACACATAAATAATCATATATTAAAATACAGTATAAAGATGATTTAAATGTATTTATTTTTATTATATATAAATAAATATTACATTATTTACTTTTTATCAAATTAAAATTACAATGTTACTTTAAAATTAATTAATTTTGAAAAGAAATATCAGTTATACATTAAAAAGTATTTTCCATCATTCATAGAAATATAAATGTTTTTGAAAAAATATAAAACATTCCAACTAATTTAATATTGATAAAATGATTTATAAAATGAATGCAATTTAACTAAAAAAATTTATTACTAATCTAAATATTTATATTAATATTTTTCCCATAAAAATAAATAAAAAATTTTTTCTAGAAAACATTTTTTTGATGATTAAAATGACATTACTAAAAATTGAATGATTATATAATAAGAATTTATCAATATATATATATTGATATGAATTTATATAAATTTTAAAAATTATTTAATATTATTCATACCCAAAAATTTAATTTCTAGGTTATAATGATAAAATATTTCACAAGTCATTTTGGCTCGATGTTCTTTTTTGTATACACTATCAAACATAATGTTATTCTTGAAAAATATCAAGGTGTTATATTCTCTCCATTTATTAAATTTATCCCACATTATTTGAACATGAACAGTATAAAAAAGAGTTTGTAGTTTAATAATATCATTGTTTATGTCTCACATTATTATAAGGGTTGACAAAACATCCACTTGAAAAGAGAGAGGGGGAAGTCAGGAGGTCATCTAGAAAAACACATAATTAAGTTTGTAAAAATAAAAAAATTTGTAGGAGGTGAAAATATGGATAGAGAAACAAAATAAAATAATAATTGTGATCTATTTAAACCATTTATAAAAAGTTATGTAATGGAAAATATAATTATAACAACCACAAAACCATAAATTTGAATTTAAATACAAGGCCATTGATTCATCAAATTTGAAGGTAATTGGAAACAAATTTATTTCAATATATTTTTACTATAGTAGAGGAAGTCTTCTATCATCAATACAACACGAATAAGGAATTATACTTACATGGAGACTATAATTTCATCCTTAAATAAATTTCCACACCAATATCATCTTTTTCTCAAAACAAATCTTATTCAAAAAAAATTCGTACCTAAAGCACTAAAATAGTATTCTAATGTATCAAATTATAACAAGTTATAACTCTTATATTAATACATTATGCAGAAAAAAAATGGTTAGCATAAGGTAACATATTTCCCAAAAGGAATATACCCTCATATGGTGAAATACCACATTAATATCTAAAATTAAATAGTAATACCCAATGTTCAAACAAAAAAATTATATATATTAATGAACATATATCCCAAATAACCTCAATATTAATGGGTTTTAACCTAAAATTTTATTCACACCCTTTCGAAATACAATCACAAAAATATATCTATATTTTTCTAAAACTACATCAATCACATAGAAACCAAATAAATTTTCATTCCCATCATCATATATATGAAAAAACATGTGTCCCCATAATTAACTCAATATCTAGAATCATATAAAACATAAATTTTCTCAGTACGATTTATTATATGTCCATTAAATCGAAAGGTCTTATTTGAGTTAAATAAAATATGTATACATACATCGATCTAATAGAATAAATTCCAAAATGTAATTAATTGATTTATTATCTGATCACTAAAAACCTCAAAAGTGGTTTCTAAGATATTGAACTTATGATCAAACATAATCTTATAGACCTATTATGGTATCCATATAATTTAACATAACCTCAAATGAAAACATCCTAGTTCCCAAATATATCTAAACCTTTTTATGATACCAAATCGAATAGCTCTGAACCTGCACTCCTTGATCTGGTACTAAAAAAATATGGTCATCACATTTATGGATTTGATACCAATGAATGTGACCTAATTTTTGGAATCCAAAACATTGAAAATCAAAAGGAAATATTAGGTCACCTAAAAATCCACATATTTTTTGGGTTTATATTTTTATATAATTAGAAAATACTCTTTAAAAAACAACACTCGTTATTTTATGATAGTTTTTTCCCATTATAACTAGGTTTTCATATTCTTTATGAAGTCTTAAACATATTCCATAGGAAACCCTTATAGAAATAATTAATTTGACATTGTTCTTGTTAAATGAGGGAAACAGAATCATAATAATGGTTAACTCAATTTTTTAATAAGGGAAAAAATATTGATTAATAAATTAATTTTATCATTTATCATATGATGAGAATAAAGATATAATGAAATTATCAATGTTCATGATTATTAAATAAGTTAATTCATTCCCATCAATACCTAGATCACCAATCATAAAACATGTTCTAAATCATCTACAATAGAAATAAACATAAGATAAAATAATCCTAAAACTGTTGATTTAAATCTTGTTCTAATTAATCATTTAAACCAATATAATGCATAAATAAATTTTTTTGTAATATTGAAACATCAAAATCGTAAAACCCCTAAAACCCCTTATAATTTTATTAAACATATGGACAACTTCATATAAAAATTTTCATAGAATGTAGTCATTATCCAATGCATTGGAGAGAAAAAATGGCTCTCAACGATCATATCTTATGATGTTATAGGGATTAACACATCATATAATATTTATCAATCTCACCCTTAAGCTATAATAGTGAGTTATCATTTATATCAATATCTATAATTGGGATCAACACATTACATAGTCTATATCGGGCTTTCCCATTAGCTATAATGGGGCTCAACCCTTCTTAAAAAATTTACATGGACCATAATATAATTATAACTCTTATAAAAAATCATTATTCCTTTCAATAATTCATTAACCCATAGAAATTTAATGGGTTCCATGAAAAATAATAATAATTTGTCTTGAGAAATAATGATGATGGTATCACTAGATAATATCCCAATAGAGCATAAGTATCAATAATGGTTGTTGACATTTATGAATTGAAATGAAATTATAATATCATTAAAATAATTCTTGAGTAAAATAACAATTTCACTTTATGTTACATCAACGGTTGTCAACATAGTCAGAAATTGCTATTTCAATCACACTTGTAAATTCTTTTAGAAAAATACCATTTCCATTTAAAAAAACATATTTAAAACCTAATAAATTATCAAAAATTAAAAAATACTCTCCTTTGAAAATAAAATACGAAACATAAAAAGGAATGCTTAAAAATTTTATTTGTCAATACGGAGGGATAATTATGTTCTTCCTAAGTACATTAAAATAAATATTCCGGCCATGTTTTACATAAAAATTAAAAAGTTATCCATTTAAAAAATATTAATGATTCTATTTAAAATATTTTGTAAATAGTAAATTATAGATAAAATAAATTTTCAAAATTATATGATAATATAAAAATATTAAAATTTTCTTTTAAAAAATGGTATTCAATGACAAATTATTTTTGATTGAAAAGATAAATAAAGATAAATTTTATTAAAAAAATCATTAACCATTTTATGTAGAAAATAAGAGAAAATTGCAATGTTATGTGAAAACATCATTGCAAACTAATGCAGAAAAAATATTTTTGGTTTAAGAAAACTTCAAGGATAACCTAGATGTGTGCTAGGGTTTCCTCTCATTCCATATGTTCTTCTACAGTGATCTCTAAAATCCTCCTCTCACGTTCGATGGAAAGGTCTTCGAAGGACAATTCTTATTTAGATAATAGAGATTCACTACAGAATATCTATATTCATTTCTCCAACCAGGTATTATATCCCTTAGTCGAACAGTTTCTCCTCTTTCACTCCTATTATCGATTTTGATATCACCATATTTGATGTCGCGATGATGGCAGCTTTTGCAATTAGAGCTTTGTGTATTTTCTCAAAGTTATCAGGTGATGGATTTACAATTTACTTCTATATAAATATGGTCCCTAGACCAAGTCTCTCTAATTTTTTTATCGGGTTTTATTTTTCAAAATAGGTGGATGATTGATATTGGAGTAACTTATATTGATCCTTTTGCATATTGATTCTCTTTCTAGCTACTCTGGTGCTCTATGATGCACCTTTTGGATGCTCTAGGGAATTATAAGATGTTCCTTTAGCTTCTCTCGTACATTATTTGATGCACATCATTTTTTTCTCCTCCTATGTTGCTTCACTATTGAGGTTTGGGTTGTATTTGGTTCATCAAATTAATGAATAATTATTTTTACTTCTGTGGGTTTGATCAGATGCATGGTTTGGATCTAGTTTAATTCATCACATTGAAATAACAATTTTCTTGTTTAGAAGTAATTTTTCTCTATTTTGTTTTCAATATGGTTGTTACGTATTTTTCACTGGTCAGGGAATGTTTCTTTCTATTTGGTTGAATGAAGCCACTTCAATCTTTGTTCATTGTATAGTTTCATTTTCACTGGTACATGTTGGTGCTGATGTATGGGAAATCTTGCTGGAGGGATGGGTGTTTTGACACCCATCATCAGCTATCTTTTTCTTTTTTAATATATTTGAACCTTACATTTGACATCATACACTAAATTGATTATCTAGTTTTTATTTCATCAGGTTAGGTTTGGAGTGATTTTTTTTCTTTTTTTGGGTTCACATCTTGAAAAAGATATATGTGTTTTGTAACCTATCATCTAACTCTCCTTTCTCATTTTTGTAGCAGGAAGGGTGTTATGCCATGTTGTGCTTCCAACACATCCTAACTTCATGTATGGGGGAGAAATTTCACAATTAACAATCTCCTCTATGTATTTTTCTATATCTAGGTGGATACATTTAATTATTCTTTTTTGATTTTATTTTCCATTGAAAATTATATTCCATGTCACCCTTTTGGGTTTTCGTTATTCATGTACCTTGTTCAAATGTTTTATAGGTTCCCTTTAACCCATTTTCAAAAGGTATTTCTCAAATTTTCAATTAATAAAATAGGTATTGGCCCTCAACCTTTTTAAAAACCATGTTATTTCTTCCAAAAATGTCCCTTGAACGTAAAAAATCATTACTAGAAAGGATATTTTAACATATTACCTTTTCCACTTTGGTAACATATAAACTGTAAGACCCAAGAAATAATAAATTAAAATGAAACTTTTAAATATCATGAGTATAAGGAGATCCCACATATAACATATCAATGAGGAGTTATATATCCATATTAAAATAATATTATGTGTATCATAAAACATATGTTCCAAATAAGAAAATTTGATACTATAAAGCCTTAAAATGATCTTAAAATTTGTTTTATAAGTATCAATAAATTGATTATGTGTGTTAAATTTAAATCCTTTAAAAAACACAGTAATATAAAATAATATAATAAATAATCATTACTCATGTAATCTAATAATATCAATGATAATGAAGATGTAATATCACCCAATGAAAATAAATTCAGTTTGAAATTTATTTACACTTGGTAATTTTCAGGTCAATTCTCCAAGGTTAAAATAATTAAATTAAAGCATAAAATACCAAGAAGTATGAATTATAAATTATGTTTCATGTAAAAGGATATTTATTCAAAACCTATAAAATAAATTGTGTGTATCACAATACAATATGCCTTAGTAAAGAGAAATTGAGAGGAAGTCCATTAATCCTTTTTTAATCAATGGATAAAAACATAATGAATAGGAGAAACACATATAAAATTTTAAATCTCATTAATTTTAATAAAAATAATCATAAAATACGTTAATTAGTGGTATATAAACGAAAAAGTAAAAATAATGGGTGAATATGGAATGTGTATCATAAAATTAAATATGAGATGAAAAACCCTTTACATGAGTCCAGACATCCCATGTATGTCCTTTAACATATGTAAAATAAGATTGTGTAATTTATTTTATTTAATAATGACCTTTTTAAAAAAAATTAATTAATTCATTTATTTAATTTATTTTTATGTTATATTTAAATACATTATTATTTAAGTCCACATCAAGTGTTTTGAGGATGTTAGAAACATATTTTCAAAATAGAATCATTATGCTCACATTAGTAAATTGGGTAATTGTTAAACAATATATTTAATAATAATCAATTAATATTTAAAAAATTTATATATTAATTATTCTTCTAAAACCAATCATTAATTATGGTTATGAAAAATTATCTATGTTATGGTCAATGAGATGGTAGATTGTATGTATACAAGAGTAACATTTCTGTTTCTCAACAATCATTATTGAAAGAATGAATGTATTATTTTATATTTATAGAATAAAAATAATTCAATAAAAATCATATTATTTCATAAAATATACTTATATATATTATCCATGTGTAGTGGTGGTGATAAAATCATCAAATCCCACCATAAAAGAGGTAATCAACAGGTATGCATGAATGATGTTATCATTTTCTAGTGACAGGAAAGGTAAAAAATAAATTTATATATTATTTTTTTTAAATGATAAATATTTCATTAATATGATAATAATATCTTATATATTACATATATTCATCAAATTTTTCCTTATTACCTTTTCTATGAAGCATTAGTAAAAAAATGAATCATATCGCTTCGTGAGTCGGTAGTCCTCCGTGTAGACAAACGATGTTATTGTATCCCACACATAATGAAAGGTAAGAATTTATATATGATCTCATAAATACATATGTATAATTATGTTAAAATGATCATATATACACTTTAAATACATCAATACAATCAATCGTAATGTAAGGTGGTGGAAAAAATTATATTGGTTCGTGTGGTGCTTGTTTGTTGTACACATGAAGGATGGTTTCATTTCCCACTTAACAGATGAAGATATGGATATTGGTTATGAAATTAAAATAATAATATTTCAATATATGTGGCTTATTTTTTTATTATTTGAAAATAATTGAAAAAGATTTAATGGAGGTGAAAGAATAAATATATTAAAAACATTCATTAAAACATAATACCTCTTTGGATAACCTTCTAATGATAGCACCAAAAGCCTTATTATAATATATTTATGTGAAACAAATAGGCTACAGGTAATGGGTATGGAATTAAGGAAGGTTATTAGAATGTTTTTTCTAGATAATAATGTGTTTTAAGTGGTAAAGAGGAGAGGATATTGGGTGTCATTTTATAATTAAGGTGGGTGACAAACTTATAATTTCTTAAAAGAAAATTTGATGCCCATATTTTTTTCATGACACACAGATAAATAAAAGAATTTTTTTTAATTAGATGATATTAGTTAAAAATATACCCACACAATATATTCTATAAAATAATTTATTTAATTTTAACACTTATATTTAGTTAAACTTTGTTAAACCATTTTATAAATTAAACATGATAAAGGATTTTTTTATTTTTGATATTAATTATGACTAAAAATTAAGTGGAACATTTATGATAGTAGAAATGATTCTTATTAAAAATATTTATTCCATTTTGTTGACATCAATTCGCCAAATTTAAATAATATAATTTAAAATAAAACATGTTGATGTGATGAGAAGCGGTTTTTCAGGAGAAGTATTTTTCAAGTAGAAGATGATTTTATATTAACTGTATCACTTTTAATTATCATTATATAAATTTAAATAAATACATAGTGATATATAAATTATAAATATAATTTAAATAATTCCTAAATATGTCTTTTTTAATTAATTAATATAGATAATCTTTATTCACATTAAATCATTTTTTACAAAAAAATGCAATTTTTAAACTAAAAAATAAAATTATATGAAAATCGAGTATAAATATAAAGAAAATGTAATTAATTGCATTAAATATAAATAAATAATTATTATAATACTTTAAATCATTTTAACCTAATAATGTTAATTTTATATTACACAATTTATTGAAAATAAATGTCAGTTTTACAAAAAGCATTACTTTTTACAATTCACTTAAAAATCAATATTATCTAGAAATCACAAAATTTCATCCTATATTAATTTTCATATGATGATAAAAAAATTGAATTGAAATTTATCATATAAACTTTATAGTATCTCCAAAAATTAATTATAATATTTTCTCACAAAAATAAATAAATCACATTTTTGATGAAATCATAATTTTAATGAATAAAATTGAATTAATTGTATTAAATATAAATAAATAATATTTATAATACATTAAATCAAGTTAAACTAACAATGTTAATTTTATATTACAGAATTTATTGAAAATAAATGTCAGTTTTACAAAAATCATTACTTTTTACAATTCACTTAAAAATCAATATTTTTTGGAAAACACAAAATTTCACCCTATATATGTTCTCATATGACGATAAAAAAATTGAAGTGAAATTTATCATATAAAATTTAAATGATATCTAAAATTTATTATAAAATTTTCTCACAAAAATAAATAAAAATCATTTTGGAAGAAGTCATAATTTTAATGAATAAAATAGAATCACTAAAAATTGAGAGATTATATAAAAAGTATTTTCTCAATATATATATAAATATTTATTATAAAATTTATATATATTTAAAAAAGTAGATAATATGATTTCTATACTCTAATTTAATAGTTGGGTTATAATGGTCATATATTTTATGGGTGGTTTATGCTCAGAATTTCATAAAGTACATGATATAGAACAAAATTTTATTCTTTTAGAATATTTGGGTATTACAACATGTATCTACTACATTGATGATGGTTAATTGGGGGCCATAATCACATCAATATGGTATTTATCTTTGGTAAATACATTCAAAAGATATCCAAAAATTATTTCAAGCAATATAAGTTACGAAATTCAGGAATAAATTATAAATAAAAGAATTACGTGTTGAATAGAGGTATAAAATATAAATTTTTTTGGAATCATGTGTGGATCATCATCCTCGCCTTCCCTAGCCACCACACCCACCTGTTGGTAAAATTCTAATGAATAATAGATAAGGTCCACCTCTAAAGACCCCTTAGTATAGGAAGGAACCTTAAGAGCCAATACAATATTCCCCTTAGTTGAGTGTGTCATAACTATGAAAATAAGACAAAAAATTTATAATAGATATTGAAGAATTATTAATGAGAACAAAATAGTGAAAAGTTAATTTGATTTTACCTCACAAGGCCTACAAACAATGATTGATCAACTTTATTGAACATTTCTCATTCTTATTCCATACAGATTCCCCACAATACTGGAAAGAACTTCTCCCTAGATTATACGGAAATATAAAGAGTCCAGTAATAGAGTATTCACATTTTAACCAACCAGAAGATCCTCTTCATGGAAATTCCTCGGTTGTCACAAGAATGATTGTTCCTAATCCTTCTCACTTATTTATTTCTACATAGATAAAATAGTATATGTCAGTGTGTCATGGGTTCTAATAGTAACATTACAAGTTTACAAGAAGATATAATTTCATCATTCAGTTTGAGTTATTCTGAGTCATCTTTGGCAGAAGCATCCCTGATCTCATATGGGAAGTCAGATATCATCACAAAATTTCACCTAGAGACTTCATCACCAGACTCTATTAGATTTACTTCCCCAATCTATATATATATGGATAGATTTTTACAACCATATCCTCTAGCATGACACCCTCTAATCAATAAATACTTATGAATATTAATGGTATCTCTATTTCCACACTAGTATACCACTTCTATATAGTCAATGATATAGTACATCCATCAAAACTACGAATTTACTAATTTAACTATGGTGAATCCGAACTCTGAGGGAATATCTAATATCTGAGAGTTTATTATTTTGGTTGATTACATTTGAATTTGATCCACAACGGGTGCATGTTCCTCTTGAGTTTAAGGAAAATGGAATCCTTGGGAACATCTATAGTGTCTCAATGTTGTTCCCATAGAGCTACACAAGATCTATCTATAACAGTTCTAGAAGAATATCCCTACTTTTAAACATTATTACTATTTTGATCTACACATCTATATGTTTCCTCTTCAAATTACCCACCCAGATGATGAGCGTAAGGTATTTGAGATCCTTTACTAGCCATCACATAGAAAGAATGATTGTTTAACCAACACATGTATTTTTCCTATCCATCTTTCAACCTGCTTCTATGGGTCCACCCAAATCAATGGATAACATAGAACCATTAAAATATATTACACCCTTATCGTAGATTATAATCAAAGTATCTCCTAATGATATAAATGAATGTAAATAGATTTATCATCTCATTATATACCTCATAGGCCAACATTCAGTAGAGTTTCCTTATCAAAATGGGGTGACTTGTGTACACTTGAAACATAAAATATTTGTGGTAAAATAATTGGAATGAAATCCTTTGTTGGTTTTATGGATCAATATTGGGTTTTTGTCGATGCAATTCACTATCATAATGAGAATAAAATCCATCTACTTGGAGATCTTCTCAGTGATCCCTTAGTCATCATCAATGAATTGTCTAGTTTGAATATGTATATGATGGAAGAGAAAATATTTTTTATATTAGGTCCTAGTGAATGGCCATATTTCATTAATCTATAATGTCCAAATCATTATTATGTTGAGTAACTATGGCCCAATGACTTTATTTGTAGGGGAAATTGGGTTCAAATACATACGACCCTTGAAATATAAAATTAACCACACATATAAGTACTATAATAGGCCTTAATGTCGTATAAGTATATCCATATGACTATTATTCCATTTAATATCATAAAAACAATCCAACATCAATAAATTATGTTCGATTCGGTATCTATTCTCTAGTGTCTCCACCGTGATGAATGTCGTATTTCTAACTCCAATGTGCACATCTTATACTAGTAATTGACATCTACAGTTGAATTCTATCAATAATGTCACCATTCATATCTTAGGTCCCCAGTTCAATGGTCTATACCCTCACTCTTTATATTGTACCCCCTCTAAAATAAGGCAGTATAACCTATTTCATCTACATTATGGTGACCTAAGGTAATATTCAAGATTCCCTAGAATCTATCCAGGACTCATATTAAGACATATATAGAACCATGATTTATGTGATACATTTGTAAGGGTATGAGTATTATAAAACTGTACTCATACCTATTCCATTGGAAATTCCCTCATAAGTAATTGTTTATGCTCTCCATCAACAGAAGAAAATACTACCAAAAAATCTCATAAAAATTTGGCCTGATGATAGGGATAATTGAAATATGATAAATGCCTTATAAGTTGATATTTATATCCCCATGATGGATGAGGAACAAGTTTGTATTGAAATAACCTAGGGTTAATTGCCCGAAACTCAATTTCAGATATTGGTATATATGGAAGTACCATGTCCAAGTCACTTCACACTTCCTAAATATGTTAAGATCATCCAAAAAATACTTGCATTATTTGTGAACCTAGTAGGATCATACCCATTCAACAATGAAATTTCCACCTAATCAAAATCCATATTCATCCTACTATCCCTAGAGGTTATCCGCCATTACCACTTAGAATATACTACAGTAGTAGGGTAAAATCAATTTAGTAGTTAGCATAGATCCATCAATTTTCATGGTCTAGTTCTTGAGTTTGAAGATATTTATAAAATTATTGTCCTTCATGCTATGGTGAGCATCATAAAAATTATACTAATGAAGATCGATTGATATTATAAATTAATTCCATATGGTATATAGATTGGAATATAGTGAGATAACATAATCACACAGACTAAATCAATACAGTGGAAATCTATTGCTTAGATGGTGTTTCCTTTTCTCCTCTAACAGTAAATTATCCATGGGTTAATGTTGATCTATGATCCCCCAACTCGATTCAAGAATATTACATTAAGATGTTTTGGACCTACTATTGATTTAGCACCCCCAATATCCATTTAGGGAGTTATTAAAGAAATAAAATAACACTGTTCATTGAATTGTAGTTTTTTCAAATTCCCTCATGATATTTTTGTAGCATTGATTAATATTGTTCTCTCTTGAAACAAATTTTCACAAAAACCATTTCCTAGATATTAGAGTAGCATTTAGTCCAATGATTTTAGATATTGGAATTCACATAATTATCTATTCTATGAAAAGATAAATTCACTAAATTTTCCATGATGTTCTTACAATCACCTCTTAGCCACACCCGTTATTTAAAAGAAAATGGTCAATCTAATTTTCATGGACATAGAATAATAAATATCCAAAAATCACTTTGTTTTCATAATTTGATCCTATTATCTACAAATAGATTATATTCTTTGAGGAAGTTATAGTTCCATTTAAAAAAACCAAGGGAAATCTTAGAAAAAATAGACCCAAAATTATTGATGATAGAGAAGTGGGAGACCTCTCATGAAACTCAGAGTTGTTTGAATCTGTAAATGAAAGATCCATTTAAGTTTAGTGTTTTATGAACGCATAATACTTCTATGATCCAATCACTACCTTGGTAATGAGGCCGAAAAATACCCATAAACTCTACATTTAATGTCTTTAACCATTGGAATTATAAATTCGATGGAATTTAAATCTATAATAAGATGAAATTTATACTTCCTCAACTCAAAAAAACTAAAATAGCCTATAAATATTATTATAGGGCAAAACATATAGAATAAAATAACACATTTACTTCAAATTATTATCTTATGTTTGAGAAATTCTTTTTTAAAGCCATCAAAAAAATAATTCACTTCACGAAAAGTTCCAATATTCACACAAGACAAGTTTTTATGAATCAGTGAACTAGTATGAATCCCATAAAATGGTATTCCACTATATTTCATCATTTTTTGGCACATGATTTTATGAACTTTGAGGGTACATGTGACTAAGACCCACCTAATACAAAACCCATTGTTAGATTTCTATATTCATGATATGTATAGCCAAATTTCAGCCACAATTTCTATTAAATAATAATGAGTTGGGAAACATCCTTGTACTTTTATCCAAAAAATGGGTACAAATTATGAAAAAAACACGTAATCCCTCCAAATCATCTTCTTGTTATTGAATTAAGATCTATAGGACATATGTGTAAACACCACACGTATCCTTCTTATTCCCCAGTAGGACCCAGGAAGCACCAATGTCATCCTTATATGTTTCTTTACTTATCTCAAGTGGCACCCTAGGCCTCCTCATGGGTACAATATCTATACATGTTCTCATTTATGGTCCAACCAGTTATCCACACAAAAATCATTCTTTTACTGTATAGAACCAATGTATAATCCTCACAATAATCATTAGCATTTGTTATTTCATAAAAAATCATTCTTACCACATGACATTAAATTACATAGATTAGTGTTGTCATATGACCTAAAAATGTTCACATAGAAATATATGGGTCTTAATTTATTCTTCTATAATATATATAGTATTCCACTTTGAGGTTCAATCATGACACCCGAACAAACATACTTTCCCATTTCCCTTTTGTGATATGGTCAATCTAAATACATTCATGAAATCCCTAAGCATTCCAAAGTATCCCCATAAGACTTTAAATGATTCTTACAATTACATGAAGAGCATAGGTGTATTCATAATAAATAGAATGTTAAAAAAAGATAATCCCTACAAGGATTCAAACTATTCTTTCCCATGCATTATTATCATTATAGGATCAACTACTCTTATGTGACAAGAATATGATTCCCGCACACCTCCATTGTATTATTATCATAAGGGGTCTTAAGTGATAATAATAGGAAAATACCTCTTTCTTAATGCATTATAATCCAACTATTAGGTGAGAATCATGATTTTCACTACGTGATGAGTAGAAGTAACCTCATGAAATAATAATGGAGTGAATATAGTGATGTCATAGGGATGTATTAGGTGATTATACTATGTTTCCATAGGTGATGAGAATTAAAGAATCTGTTAAAAGCATAGGATCTCTATATACATACCTAAGGTTGAGATCCTGATATTCAACAACTTTATATTTGAATGTTATATGATTTGTTATATGAAAATTATAGTATACATTAGGGGGTAAGTATGGGATGTCATAGGATCATAAGTTTCCTTATATGAAGATTATAGAATTATTTTTATGATGAAATAGGAATATCTCATGGGATGAGCATGGGATGAATTATGTAATAATACTAGTATTCCTCATTTTATGAACATTGGATTCCCTTGTGGCATATCCCATAGAAGATAAAATAGATTCCCATGATTCCAAACCATTCATGATGAACCTGACTGTTCAACCAACATTGTTCACCCTGATAACATATTATGTGGTGTTATTAACCTATTTACCCATTTATATATCATTAGGAATATGATATATGATCATGTATAGTATATTAATGGGAGACCAAAACTAAGTGATGAAATATATATAAGTATGTTCAATCATCCCATCCTCTCATTTTGTTCAATGTAATAACATAATCACCCTAGGGGTGAAAGGATACCCATCATTTGAAAGAATCAAACAGATGACCTAGATCATGACTATGCATGTATTAATTTAATGTAGTGGTCCAATCATAAGGCATTGAAAAGAAAACATCTCATATTGAAAAAAAAACCAAAGGTCATTCATCAAACTATCTATGCTTGGACACCCATCCCAGGGTCCTAAAACAATTCTTCCCAATATTTCAAAAAACACAATATTCTTCTAGAAACATTAGAAAGAAGTTATCATGTGTGGATTTACCGAGGATTATTGAGAGGATATTAATAAAATATTTTAATTTCCTAAAAATTGAAATTTTAGTTCCATCTTAGGTAATCTGACATATGGAGGACTTCTACATAGTGAGTTTTTTTATTTTTATGATTTTTATATTTTATTTCAAAATAATGGAATCAAAAAAAAATTATATTGAAATTGATGTATTAAATGTAAATATATAATCTTATGTTAGAATAAATGTATTATTACTAATATTAATGCAAAGAGAGTATTGTGTCCTTATTCAATTGAAGTGTTTGTAATCTTATTATTTTTATTCTATGGTGAGACACAATATAATTCCTTTTTCCATTATGTACTCTATATCTATTATGATATTTAATGCACTATGATCTCAAAAAAAAATTCTCTTTTCTTTTCCAATTTAGTGGTGAAGATTTCCCTCAATCAAGGAGATGAATCATTATAGACATTATAATATGTGTTTAATGAATGAATTAATCCAACAGTACATGTCCTTTAACATTCAAATCATTATTCACAACATTATTCTACTCTATCGTATAAATAACTATTTTTAAGTGGATGAAATAATCTACTTTCATAGTTAAGGAATGATATTAGTTAATTTTATAGAAGAGACCATATCCACACACAACCATTTTAATTTCATATCAAAACCAATCATAATAGAAACATATTAAAAATAATAAAAAATATTCAAAACTGAAAAATGACTTCTTCAGTTTATTCCCCATTAAATATTGTTATTTTTATCCCTCTATGGGAATGAAATCCTCCACCAGGGTAGAACATTGTAGAAAGAATATTGAAATGAAAAAATAAAATTAAATTCATTACCATGTCTAAGGATTTCAATCCCAAAGTGATTATTGTTCATGGATAACATCTTTTTATAATCACTAGTATTCTTCATAAGTTCATGTGGTCACTCCACACTATATTTTTTCATTATGTGAATCTTATACATATATAGTGGAAGCTTAAAGACATCAAATTATAGTTTATCTCTTCATATCTATAAATATTTGATTCAATTATAATAATTATCAAATACTTCTCCATATCTATACTCATGATACACATGGATTTATTTTTAGGACAATACCTAATTTCATTATACATTGAAGTTTATACATATAATTCTACTCTCAAGTATATTCATGTATGACGCCTGGCTTTCTCTATTCATCAATTCCTTTAAGTGTTAATTCATCTTAAATATATCTAATTTCATAATTTTTAAATCATCTAGAATAAATGGGAAAGTATTGAATACTTTGATTTATGTATTGTGATTGGGCTAATTGGTTTGGGTTGATTTCATTATGTTTTATGACATCAATATACCATAATAGAGATATATATCAAATGATATGTATCATCCTATCACCTTAGTAGATATAGTAATATCATAGATGGTTGTATGATTTCCTTCAAAATAAAAAATTGTAAATATATTTTTTTATACCTAGAAACAAAATTACGGTTAGTGATATTAGTTATCAATGGAAGTGGCAGCTAGATTACCTTGGATTTTGGACTCTAGATTTTACATCATATACTGGTGATATGTATTTTTGAAAGACTAATATACTCAATAACTTTATTCATAGACTTCAATAAGATGATATCATAAGTGGAAATTGACTTCATGCCAATTTTCACACAAAAAATAAAGCTAATGGATTATTTATGTTACTGATATAAAATTTCACGATTTGATGTTTACCATCAACATCAAATTTCGGAAGAAATTATATAAGTTTCTCTATTTAGTTTCCTTATAGGGTATATGAAATACTTTTATTTCATAAGATGTGATATCAATAACAGTATATGATAACATTATTTCATATATTTTGATATGTATCATTTTTATACACACAATAATTAAACTTTTATGATATCATATATTATCCTATAATAGATACATGATTCATATATATTAATCCTTATTCCTTGAACAACATTAAGTATTTATCTCCCATGATATACTAAATTTCCCAATAACCCATTAAATATTAAACATATTCTACTATGGTTTTAATTCCATTCCACCCTAAGAAAATCAACATACAAAAATCAAGATTCAGTTATGAAAATTATATCATAAAATACTTTTAATTTTGGAAATTTAATAATTATTTTAATTATAAAAATTAATTAAAAAATTCATAATTGTGTTAAAAATGCATTAAATTCATTAATAAATGTATAATTTAAAAAATATTTACAATGAATATAAGTTAAAAATTATAAAATTTTAGGTTTCAATGCTCCCCAAACATATTAAATTTACTCTTAGGAAATACTGTCAATGGATCTTAAAAACGATTACCCTATTGAATTTAAATATATAATCCATGGTTTGAGAAATATTTTCAATAATGTACAAACAACATATAATTCTTCTATTATGATATCAATTATCATGATCTCTTCTCCTTATCACTTATATTTTTTAATCTTATATTATTAGTTATACTAATTAATGCAATACCTTGTAGGAAATTTATCTCATCATTTGAGAAAAAATATGTGAGTTATAATTAGTCCCTAAATAAATGTATTCCAACATGGATTTACTGTGAACTAAATTTCCTTATTTGCGCAAGAATATTCAATTAATCTTGAAGAATTATAAAATGGTTCCTTTCAGTATAGGGGTAGAAGTGTTGTGATATAAAACTAAAATGCATAATGATGTGGTTTATATGTATTAAAAGAAGTTCATGATATTTAAATCAATTAAAGATTCCAATTACCAATAATTGTATTACAATTTGATCACAATATTCATTTTTTACCCTATTTTAAATTATTTACAAGAAATAATAATGAAACCATTAGAATTATTCATTTTATTTTCTCCATATTAAATATTTTTTCAAAAAAATTTACATATTAATTTTTCTAAAACTCTTAATTATTATCGAATAATATGGAATAATAATTATAATGGGATATGCTTTGTGAAATCATTACCTATAATTAATATAGGACTTCTTCATATTCTTCTTATGGAAATGTATGTCCTACTATAATTTCCCTAGAAAGAATCCTTCCCCAGAATTAGATAAAACATAATCACAAAAAAAAAATTAATTTAATTACATTGAAAAAATAGTTAACTTTTAATATTCATTATAATGTTTTCAATAGTTTATATGATATTTATAAAGGGTCAAGTATAATTGTGGTCCCAATGGACATTACAAAGCCATTAAAATGACCATATACACAATCTGATTAAGATAACATAAATTTTATTTATTTTAACAGGAATCATGGACAGTTATTTATTTATAAATATCCAAAAACATATTAAACATATAGTACTAGGAATAATATATTAGCGTTTCATAGAATATATCTTAATAATTGGAGTTAAAAATATAAATACTTGTTTTAGGACATCAATAAAAAATTTTTATTGATTAATGTATGTCATAAATAATTAAATACAATAAGTAGGAGAATATAGCATAAATACTCTTTGTTATAAAATTTATAAACCTTATAATTCATTAAAAATTGAATATTTCCTAAATCAAAATGGTATCTTCTACGTTAAAAATATAAGTAACCACATTTTAAAAAATGAAAAATATAATGTCAAAAAATTCTTCACCTCTACCAAAAATTTATGTAACTAATAATAAATATTAAATACATGATTAAAATATAACAAAACAAAAAACATGTTTTATAGAGAGATACAAAATGAGGTTATTTCACTCAAGAGTGTCGAAAACCTATAAATCAAGAAATATTTTACTTAACCATTAACAAAAAGTAAACATAATGTGAAAAATAAAAAATTAAAAAAATATTTATTAAGTAGGTTAAACATTGGTTACATCCAAATTATTGTTTTATTTTTACTTTCAATATCCAAAAAATTTATTGTTTATCCTAATAAAAAAGGTTTATATGGTTCCCTTAACAGGAAATACCACACATATTCATCTCCAATGCACATTGAACATTTTTATAAAAGTTTATTTGCGTAACATATTATGTGTACACCACTAATTAGATGAAAATAATGTTATATAATGGTATTGGTAGAAGGTGTGAATCCTCGTCAACCATTACTTCAATGGTTAATTATCTATTACAAGTTTATTAGTTGGTATCTATTTCTCTTCATTCCTTTACTCTATAACTTTTACAAATTTTCTTCAAAAATTGTATTGATATATTCCACATGAAAAATGGGATCCTTCTACTTAGTGGTATATTATTCTCATTCACTCTCAAGAGTAATCTAGAAATATTTTTATTATGAAATTTTATCATGGGATGAAATAATTTTTAATTCTTTTTATAAAATGTTATATCAAAATGAAATAAAATTACATTTATTTCACTATATTATATCACCATTAAGAACTGATTTAATTTTATATTCCTATCATATTTGGTTATTTTTAGAGGAATTATATCATCATCCAACATTATCTCTTAAAAATAGTCCATACTAATGGTGGTTTCATATTTATCTACCAGATAAATATACAGATGTGTGATTCATTAGTACTATATATTATAGAATCATATTTCAATTAATCCTATAAAAAATAAAAATGTACTAATAAAAATATTTTTTATCTCCCATATATTCTTTTAAAATAAAATATTCTTTATCCTCATCATCATGTTATTTTCTAAAATAATTAAAAAATAAGACTTCATAGAAATCATCCTAATCCAGTATTATTATTTTTATAAAATATGTTTTGATCAAATTATTCATTATTTCACTAGAAAATGTGTGTGTCCCATATACTGATCTATATTTACCTAAATTAGGGAAATTAATTATTTTATTTTTATTTAATAATTATAAATACCTACATATTCTTTATTTAAAAATTTATATAGCTTATCTTCCTTGGATCATTGTGAATATTTTTACTAATGAAAATTTACTAAATTGTAAAATTTACCCTGTGCATATTTTTGTTATGTCAATCAAAAATAAAATTTTCAATTTTAATGGTTCATTACTGATATATTAATGGAATAATGGAAACATACAAAACAGAAAAAAAAATTGTGATGAAAATACTGAGAAAATATTGTTACTCTAACAGGGGTGATAACTTTTGGGTTATTATTATTGTTATCGAATAAAAATGTAATTATTATTTCCCGATGAAGGTATTATTGATAATAATGAGGTTCATCTATTATAGGGATGACTTATTTTAATTCCATCATATAATATTCATTATTATTATGTTTTCCTTTAAAATGATAAAAAAATATGAAAATAGAATGGATAAAATTAATTAATGAAATTAAAATATTAAATGTAATGTTAGAGGAATGATATAATTACTAAGAAGAATTAATGGGGAAAATTTAATAAATATTCTACTAAATCATTTATTATTATCATTATTTTATACTAAAAGTAACACTCAATTACATTAATCCAAATAAAACTCATTTCTTCTCGCTTATGATCACTAATACATTGAGATATGAAATGCGACATTATCTTTTCTTCCCATGTTAAATGGTAAGAAACGTCTATTTTTTGAGTAAATAAATCATTGAATCGTCCACACAGATGGCCTTGTGAATGAAACAATCCAACTATACATATACTATGATGAAAAAACCATGCCTCATAACAAAATTAAACAACATCATAAGAAATACTGTTCAATAAGGGGAAGAAGTGATCAAACATAAAATTAAAAGATAATTATTAATGTGTTGTGGAATAAGGTCCATCACCACACATAATCACTTAAACATTCCCCAAGAAAAAACTTAGAGTTGAAATGAATTTATAAATAAGTAAATATATTCAATACTCAAGAACTGATTCTATAGATTATTCCCCCATAAATCACACTAATGTTAGACCTCCTTAGAAATAGTGTCCTTCATAGGGATAAAAAGTAATATAAAATACAATAAAATGTATTATATAAAAAATGTAGAGTAATTTTTTACTATGAAAATAATATATTTATTTTCCTTAAGATATCTCTTTTATTTATAGATACAAATATGTTCCTTCCATTCAGTTGCTCACTATATAGAGAATTTGATTCCTCATGTGAAACTAACGTATAGATAGTAGAAGTTTTGAGACTTCTAGTTCCAACTCATCCATTCTTCTTAGGATTCAAGTGGTTAAATTAACATCATATCAACTTACTTACCCTTTCTATAATAAAGATACGTCTGGATTTTTCTTATGGCATTGCTCAATAAAGTTATATAACTAATTTTATAAATATGAATCTCATCTCTAATTTGAGTATGTATAGGAAATTTTATATTAACTTTATTAAGAACATTGAGTTTGAATTACTATTACAAAACTCAAAATTTCATATTCTTCCAACAATTTAGAATATTATTAAGGAATTATAAACTTTTTTTTATAAATTTTGATAGTTCTAATGATATTCTTTTGATTACAATTTATTTTGAAGTAATAAGATTTTTTAATGTTGATATGATTCAAATACTGTAAATTAGATATTCACCTTTGGAGATATAGTGATATTTTTTGAGGTTATTACTATTCAATAAAAATTCAATTTTTTGATAAATTTATAACATAACAGATAAAAAAATATTTGATGATATCGGTTATTATAGGTTGTTAGATCAATATATCTTTAAACCTTAACCTCTAGCTTAGTAATTTACTATTTTTGAAATGATTGACATAGTTACTTTTATGTTCTCTTATCCATTGATAATCAAATATCATAATAGATAAATACCAAAGTTTAACTATTCACAAAAAAATGGGTCATGTGACTTTAAGATATACCAATACAGAGTCTTGAGGTTGGATTGTGAATATTGATATCAAATTTCAAAAGAAATATCATCTGTATATATTTTTTTCTCTTTAGTATTTTTTGATGATAAATGTAAAACTTAAGAATCAATATGAATCATAGTTGTTGATAACATGATGTAATGTTTAGTGATATGTATCCTTTTTAGGTAAAAACAATTTCATCAGCTATAATATACCATATCATTCATTGTGAATATGGAGTAAGACCCATATAATGGATGTAATTTCCACCATATGTTCATATTCATTCTCTCACTAACATATGAGCTTATGATGATTTAGAATATGAAATGTGACTTCCCTTTCTAAACTTTTGGTATGGGATCTATATAGAGAGATTTAATCCTTTACCAAAATCAGAAAAATTCAACTAGAGTGAGAATAACATGATTTTTGGTAAGAAAATTCCGATAAACATCTATCAAAGGTTATTTATAGCCTTGAGATGCATTCATTTTTCCTTTCAGAGTTTTCAATAACAATTTAATGTCAAAATATTGAGGTGGTGATGGATACTCTTAATAAATTATTCCTATATAAAATAAATAGTAGATCCATAAGTGAATATAATATTTAACATTCATTAATAAAAAATAACTATGCTTTTTTCCATTTTAGATAGGTTCACATAATAACCTTACACCAAAAAGGTTATTGTGAGTATTAGGCATCAATAAAAAAAGTGAAAAATATAATGATAATGAAAAATATTCAAAAGATATCACTAATTAATACACTTTCTAATAATCCAAAGAAACATTAGGTTTATCCAATATATAATTGGTCTATCAATGGTTTTCAAAGGATATATCTTTTAACTCCTAGTAACATAATCCTTGAAAATAAAAATACCCAACATTGATTCCATCTATGGTAACTCAAGTTTTATATACATGAATGTTCCATAATTATAAATGATTTTTAATTAATATTATCAAATTATAAATCCATAAAATAATACTGGATTAGTGTATTTGGATAATAAATATCCAATAAACTAAATTAAAAAAGCATGTTCAACAACCCCCCTAACATTCTTCACACATAATAACCTTCTTAGACATATATTACTTAATACCATCCTACATAACCCGAATAAATTGATGCATAAGAAGATCGATTTTAGATAACCAGTAAGGGTAAATATGGAAGATATCAATCAATGATCATAAGATAGCATAACATAAGAATAGAAGTATGATAATGAGATCATGAATTATGAAAACAACAAAAAATCAATGATCAGAAATAATGATTCATGTAATATGAATTATTTATAACTATATACATGATTTATAAGAGTACAGATTCATTAATAAGAAATCATGATCCATGATATCATATATTAAGGATAGAAAATAAGTTTTTAAATTAAAAGTGTGATATTAAAATAAGTATAAAAATAATAATTAGAGGCTATCACCAAGACATTCATTATATATTAGGATTTTGATAACCACCTGGGTACCTTGTTGGTCTTGAGATGACTATTTGATTACCCTCTTGGCCATAGGATAACTGGCCATGTACCATTATAGGATTAGGATACCCGCCCATGTTTCCTTTGAGTTCATGAGATATAAATAATTACTAACTAATTATATATCTATTATAAATTTAAATAACCCATAATAATTATCATTACATATTTGTAACAAATTATCTTAAAAAATATAATTTCATCATTTCATAATTTGTATATTGGAAAGAAACAACTTTCAAGAGAAAATCATTGTATGTCATCCAGAGAAATAAATTGGAAAATATAATTAGATTATGTCCTTAAATATGAATAAAAATACCAAATATATGTTGATATAGATGAAAAATAATTTTATAAAATCATTATAAGTATTAAATGAATAAAAAGAGGAAACATACTTTTCTTTGGGTAATATTTTTAAAAAACATAAAAATTATCAGAAAAATAGGAATATGGTTCTCATTAAACCCCATTGAAACATTTTAAGGAAACATCAAGATAAAGAAAGGATATGATAATGGGAATATTTTTTCATTATTTAAATTCTAAAAACATTCTTTTCACACTTTTATAAACCTATTAAAAAATGTTCCATTAACAAAATGACATGAAGATTCCAATAAAAATATTGAAAAGTAAGTAAAATTTAATATAAAAATGCCTTGTTGAATAATTTAAAAGTAGAAAATGACATTCATAAAAAATATGGAATAACATGGATATGAGGACAAAATATTATAGACTAAAAAGTATAAATATAGTTATATTTTAATAAAAAAAATTATTATTTTTGAATACCAAAGAGTTAAAATCAAAATAATACATGAATACCCATAAAATAACCAAAATA
This sequence comes from Viscum album, assembly GCA_963277665.1. NCBI lineage: Eukaryota > Viridiplantae > Streptophyta > Magnoliopsida > Santalales > Viscaceae > Viscum > Viscum album. The sequence goes on along the minus strand of OY728161.1, from coordinate 2,129,628,979 downwards.
AATGAAAACATATGGGTTTTAACTGAAAAAAGAATAAATTTACCCCAATGGATTTTGAAACATAAACAGTCATGATAAAAAGTAATATTATAATATTCATAGTGATATTACTATACTTATTTCCTCATAATTTCTAATAACCTATTTATTAAAAATTATTCATTAAAATAATTATTTGGGAGAAACTATTTAGATTTCCATGAATGTTTTGGTTTGGTGATTCCGGTCATTTCACCTTGGTCATTTTTTAATCAAATAAATATTTTAAATCATATAAAAAATAAAAAATTTATACTATCCATATATGGTGGTGAAAAAAATGAACTATATCACTTTGTGGAGGTGGAGATATGCACATGCACAGAGGTGATGTTTTTATTTTTCAATGTATGATAATAATGGAAGTTAAATAATAATTTATCTTCAAAAATAAAAATATTATTATAAATGAAATATAAATTAATAAAATCTTTCAAAATTACCATCCATGGATGGAGGTGGTGAAAAATGAAATGAATCACTTCATCGAGGTGGTAGTCTACACGTACGCATGAGTAACACTATAATTATCAATTAGATGGGTGAAATATATATAATAGTTATTAGATAAAAATAATTACTTTTAATTACATTTAAGATACTTATTTTATCATATCAAGATGCATATGATAGGTTTATAGAAAGTAGAATAAGTAACAAACTTGAAAAAACTCGTTTGAGATAATTAATTCTCCCTCAAGCATCCTCCTTTTCCATTCACATTTATCATTCAAAGGGTGTAATTTATGTGGGTTAAAAACATCTAATGACTGGTTGAATGAGTTGGTATGTGATTCTAGTAAATATATTTCAAGATATGGTTATCATTGTTTGTATACAAGTGAGGAGAGGAGGTAGTTTCACCCTTGTAAATGTTATTAGCTTTATAATAATATAATGTCATTTTCATTGCATTGTTGGACCCAATGAGATTAATTTGTAATATAATGGGATAGGAGGAAAAAAATTACTCAACCAAAAAAATAAGTATATTTATTTGATGAAATTTGAATCTTTGTCCCTTAGTTTAACCCCTTAAAACAATTTTGACATGTACCATGACAACATAAATTTTTTACATTTTAACTAATTTTCATGATAAAAATATAATTTAAATTGAAATATTTGGGATGTTATTATTCCAAATATACAATAAATTTTATAATATTAAATTTAAATTTTATAAATAACTTAATTATTATATATGTGCACAAAATAAATAAAATTATTTTTAGAAAAAAATGTATTATTAAGAAATAAAATTACTTTATTCTTATACATTACCAAGTAATAACCATTATATGGATGTTAATTAGTTTTATTGAAAATTTTATCTATACATTTAATTAACATCATTCATGAATATTGATTACATTAATTTATTATAATAAATATAAAACCTACATTTAATATAGTTATAAGATAAATTAGTCTTTTTACCTTCAACTTAATTTATCTTCATTTATAAATAATTGATAATAAATGAGTGAATGATCATTCATTGTTATAAAATTATTAAAAATATTTTTTCATAATTTAAATACAAAAAAAAAATTATTTTCCTTTTAAATAAAACATATATAATAAAACAATGTTTCAAAAAATTATTTTCATTTAACCAAAGATTATTAACCAACTATTCCTTATCAATATATTACTATATCATGAATATCCTTAATTTATTTTATTAACTACTAATTAAGTTTCATCAATATATTTTGTTGATATAATTATGAAAAAGTATTAAATTTAATGAAAATTCATAATTCAACAAAATATTTTATAACATATTCTCATGAATTAATGGTATATTCTAATATGAGTTGGACTATTTTTATCGAGTCATTTATTTTACCAAATTCATTTGAAAATATAATAATTTAGTTCCTTTTATATTTTAATAAATCATTACTCTATTTTTTTGAGTTTTGTTCATCATAAGCTATCAAATGCATCAAATTTATTAAAGTGCAATATATTCAAAAAACTAAAGGTCGAGTCTTGTCACATTACATCTCTCATTAAAGATATAGGGAAATATAAAATTTTCACCTAATTCAGGTTTCTAATAGAAAAAATACTCTTTAATTATTATATTGAATTTAGATCCTTGTGGAGAGGCCCATTTATCCTTATTTGGTTGTTTTCATTTGAACTTATGAATACCTTGGAAATTAACCTTCTATAACTGGCGATAAAGATCGATCATGATGATTGGGGAATTTAGAGGTCCACATTAACTCGTGTCTTTGGAGGTGAATGTAGTAGGGGTAAATTCTCCCCTGGATAAAATTTATTCTTGGTGTGGGATTAACTGGGTATTTAATCATCAATGATATGGTACTAATAGACCAGAATATGTGGGACTCCATCAGATATTGATTATTCATCTATAGTGAAGGCTCCCTCCATTGGATTTTGGCATCCATATGGCAGTTAGAAAGAATTGAATAATTCATATTAATTTAAGATTTTAACTATGTAGTCACCCCAGGAATTAATTTATAGTGTGATATATGGTGGTATAGTGATTTCATACTTTTGGTTTGATTTATGGTACTATAGATATACCCTTTGTTAATTGTCATATTTAGGCCTTCATTAGTTTTTGTTAAAGCGGTTGGGATAAACCTTCATGGATTGTAACAATGATGTTTAGGTATCCTATCTTTGAATGTGACTTGAGGTTTTATACCATATTAGGACTATTATTTATGTCCTCTGGTAACATTCATATACTATAGTTTAGTATAGGCATTCCATGTACTACATCCAACAGTCATATAGTACCAAAAGCATGGAGATGACATGATTTTTACAGATTTTACCCATTTCCTTTTTTTTGGGTTTCCTATCATACTAGGAGTTTGATAAAACATGTTACTAAGTGATTCATTTTTGTTTTTCAGGGTACCCTTATAGGTATGCTTATACTCACCCCCTCATTGGCTCTGTGCCTAGGTAGTGTTTGTGCAGTTGATATATAGGGTTGAGATGGTATTTGTGGACATGGAGTGGTGTGGATTTTTTAGAGATGACACATCGTGGTGAACTAGGTATAAACAACATTGGTGGTTATCAATGGTACTAATAGGTGTCAGTAGTGGGTTTTTTTATATTTGGTCCATCTTGATATGATTAATTCCTCATTTTAAATAATTATTTAGAATTGAATTTTGGTTATTTGGTGTGCATTTCCCCTTCTTTATTTTAGATTATGACTTATCTTACATTTTTATATCTAATCATTTATCAAATAGATTATATATATTGTAATTAGAATTATTTATCATTTTTCTATTATTATACGATGTGTAGAGTTATTTTATGTATGCTAGTGTATTATAATAATACCTCCAATCATGTGTGATATACCTCCTTAGTGATGGTCACCAACCTCAGGCGAATTAGAGGTGGAATTGGGTGACACTCTATGCCTACATCTAGCTTGGGTGAGGAAATGATGGGTCAATTAATTCTAGTTCAGTATCATGATTTTATTTACCTATGGATAGTGTTTGGTGTTAGATATCTAAATGGGATTGTTTTGAAAATTTTGTGTAATTGTGTTAAAGGTTCTGGAGTTCATGTTCTAGGACTTGGAGCCCAATGACGATGTGACAACCGATATATCCATTCAATAGGACTCTAATAACCCACTTGTAGAGTCAATACAGTAAGGCATCAGTTACAAGAAAAAATAGTGATCCATGAGTAATAAAAAAGTGGTTCATTGATTTCTAAGTCCTCATTTATTCATCTCCCCAGATATTCTTTTTTAGTCATCAATTATCTTGTTAATTTTTTGATTAAACCATATAGACATCTGATAATAATTCCAATGTATGGTCATAATATATCGATACATGTGATTGATCATATTTTAAATGATTATCTAAGAAATTAGATTACCACTAAAGTGTCTAATACTTCTCTCTCATACCTATTTTATGATCTCGTATAATTTTATTTAAATCATATGTTTATATGTTTCCATTTTTTGTTTTCTTCAATTTTATGTAGTGGATTTCTCTAATCTTTTGGGTTCTATACTCTTTTTCTTTGTTTTATCCGCATATATTTTGTGTTATCCTCATATATTTTGTCGTTTCCCCACTTATTGTGTGTTATCTAACAAGAAATGGGGGTTTTAATATTTTTTTTGCTATAATTAATTTATATGTTAAAACATCATATGTTTTATTTTATCTAACAACATGTGAGATATATTTTTTTATTAAAATAGAGTGATGGTGTATTTTTTTTTAATTTGATTTATGGATAATCTTTTCATATGATATAAGGAAACTTATATTCTCTTCATTATTGTTATAATATTCCTTGCATAAAAAAAATTATTTTTCTCTAAGAGGTATAAAAATACCAATGGGAGGATATGTTTTGTTGGTTTTGATGATTGTAGCTAGCCTGGTCTTTATGGGACAAGGGGTCAGTTGGAGTATGAGACCTTAATTTCAATCTGGTTTATACATTCATTGAATAGATTATGATTATTAAATTGAGATTCGTATATGACATAGTGGGATAACATTGGACAATGTTTCTCTAATTATCATGATGGGACTTCTTACTACATATAGTGTTTTACCTCTCACATGGAATGTAGCTTTATTTAAGGATGATGTGTAACACCTGAATATTTTAAAATTAATTTTCATTTAAACAACCACTGGTCTGAGAGATTGTTTAACATGAAACTTAGAACTAAAATGATCCATGAAATATTAGTTGGATATTATTAATAAATTATTGGAATAATAAAACCACTAGTAAATAAAAATATATTAATCAAAAAATAATTTATACATTTAGAGGATAAATATTTCATATTATTTAATATTAATAACGATTTATCATTCAGAAGTTGTTTTTTCACTTGTTATATATTATACTCATATATATTAAATTGAAATAATTTAAAACATTTATATATAAGAAATAATATATTAAAATTATTTTAAAAATATACTGATTATAAATAATACAAACCACACTTGATATTTAAAAAAGTCATTTTTCCATAAAGGGGTTTTTCATTATTTTTTGAATTTCTATTGAAAACATAAATTCTTATATTTTATAATTTTAAACTTCAAAAAAATAAACCCAATTTTTAGTCCAATATGTGAAAATGACCATATAATTAACTTTTGATATTCTTTCTAAAATGGTGGATTATTGGGTGACTTGTGAAAAATATCGATTTTGTAAAAACTGTTAATTTTATGAAATCATCATTATAAAAGAAGGACATTAAATTTTATAAAACCTTTTTTATATTAGAAATATAATTTAATTAAATAAAATAAATAATTTACATTTTCCATATTGATTTTATAAAACCCATGTGAAACATTTTAAAAATTATGTAGTATTTAAAAAAAGCTATTTTATTCTCCTTCATTTAAATATTTTTTCATTGTACAAAATAATGTTTTTGATATATTAAAAACTAAAATAAATCTGATTTTTTCAATAATAAACTTTTTAATGTTGTTAAAATCGAAAAAATAGATATTTGTTTCCTAAAGAAAATATTTATGACGAAAAATATACATTAAAAAAATGGTTTTTTAGCTTCATTTCCACTAATGATAAAATTCTTTTTTATTACTAAAAAATTTTATGTTATAAAATATATATCATATTTTTAATAATTAAGTACAAATTATGATATTATTCTCCTTTTCTTTTTTGTGAATTTAATGTAGAATACATAGGTAAAAATTAATCACCATGGAAAAAACAAAAAATGTTAAAAGTAAAATTTATAAAGGTATGAACTTTAATACATATTTTAAAATGAAAATTTAAGGGATTATAAACATTAAAAACTCCCTCAATCCATTACATTCTACTTTTTCTCCACTATCAATGTTAAGGAAGTTCACTATTTTTATTAAGAAGTTATATTTTAAAGAAATTACATCTCAATAACTTATAAAAATAGAAAACCTCCACCAAGATTTCACATTCATTATAAAAAATTAGGTCAACCAAAAATATTACCTATTATATCTTAATCTATCTCCCCATTTCCTAGAATCCTTAGTCTTTCCAAATGACATTAAAAATGATACTTAATATGATACCCATGGGAGAAAATCCAAAGGATGCGGTAATGTTATCAACTGAACCCTCTTAATTATTTTGTTAATCTACAATATCAAACATAATTTTAATATAAAATAATTATACAAAAATATTAATAATATTTTTATATTTTATTTCCCAAATGTATTATCTATTTTTATCCATCCTCTAAATCATTCAAAGGATAAATTTTGCATCCTATGTATGTATATACAACTACCATCATGAATGGTGTGCATGATATTTCCTCAATGTCTTAAAAAAATTGTAAAAAATACTATTTAAAGGATTCATATGGTATTTATAATGGTCATATGATTATTAAATTAAGAACTATTTGATTTCATCATCCCGGTATGTGTAAAATTAAAGAATTTCTCATGTGTATGTATTTACTACAACCTCAATGAAAGTGACATATTTCATTTTTTCTCTCATGTCTTTTATTATAAATACAACATTATTCAAACATTTTTAATTTAATTAAAAAAAATTAATAATTTAAAATTTATATTATGCTAATGGAATTCCTTTATTAACCATACTAACACATATATTATATATTGTTCTTTTTTTTCTAGGATTATCCACCAAGATGAACAATTTTATAAATTTATATCATTAGTAACTGAGGTAAATAATTTCTGGTGATATTGGGTAATAATAAGTAAATATTTATATTTTTAATGGTAATGGTTATATATTACCTATTATTAGTATAAGAATCCTCATGCAATAAAATTACCAAAACAAGAACATTGTCGATTTCATCATCATGAATAATATTTTCAATACATAAAAAATGATATTAGAACATTGATAATCAATTTAAAACATATATTCAAATGAAATTAATGTTCTTAAAATAATTATTGTCGAATTTTTAAATAAGAATTGATACCACCAAAATATTACTAAAAACCCAATAAAAACAAAAATACACTTGATGATAAAGTAAAAGATAACTGAAATATATATCAATAATAAATGGTAATAAATAGAGTTAGTAAAAGGTTATATGTTTGAATTAAGTTCTATAATATTATATTAATGTATTTTTTTTTATATTGTAGTTTTAAGTGATTTTATTAAATTCGGGATTGAAGGTAAGGGTTTTTTCATCTCAATTTTTCTTAATATAGATATGATGTATATTCCCAAAATGTTCACTTATATAGTGTATATATTAAACATATATTTAATTTATAATATTTTTCATAATATATAAGGGATTTTCACACCCATATCATGTTCTAACTTTTTAGGGTATTTAATTAAAAATATAATGATAGTGTAAGCTGTTTCTTATCTAAATTCTTTTCCATGAAACTTATGCCATATCCACCACTTGTTTTATATTTATTGGTGTATATGTTTACCTCGAGATCAATTCTATCGTACCATTCATTAAATTAAATTGATTTATAGATCCATCATGAGATCCTATTTCATGTGTTATTTATTCAATTGTTATTAATGTTATATTCTATTTTTATAACTGAATTCATTTATCTTGAGTTATAATTCCTTTTAATGATTTCAATTATTCTGTACATGATCTATTCCACCCTAATATTTTATATCAATATACCTAATCGTCCTCTTTGTGGTAAATTAATTTTAAATTCAAATATTTTACATTTAAAATCTGAATTCTCAAAAATTATATCATTTTTAAGATTAATTTTTTCCCTCTAAAACGAAATAATATTCTCTATGTCTACATTTTTTCCCTATTACCAATGTTTTATTTTATATTTGGAAACCTCATTGTATATTATCTCATGATAACTTCACAAACCTCTTTTCTAGTTTTGAAAAGGAAATTATGTTATCCATTTTTATAATGTTTGTTTTAAAAATCGGATTTTAAATTATTAAAATATTCTTCCATCCCAAAATAATTTTTTTATCTTCCACTCTGAATTTCATTCAAATAATCTTATTTTTGTTTCTAGGATTTATTATTGGCGCGTCATTTTAAAAGTAAATGTTTTTAAAAAATCACATCACTATTTCAAAAATTAAATTTGAAAATGACCTATAATTTCTTCTTTTACATCAATGATAAAAGAATTTTTTTGAAAAAATTATTTTAATATATCATATATATATCAAACTGATTTCTTTCGTTTAAAATTATTTTTCATGAGTTACCCTATAAATTTTTTATACTATTTTAAGGGACTATACTCTTGGAAATACAATAATAAAATTTTCTTTCCTAATATTCCCTTGTGTATAAATATGATTTTCATTGTAATGTAATTCCATTATGAACTCCCTATATCACATTTCCTTATTTAAATTGTATTCACTATAATACCCATACAAAAATTTATTAGTTAAATTCATGACTATATTATAAAATTGTTGTTAAGATATGGTAAATGTATTATAACTCATCATCTTAATAGAAGGTTATTTACCTATAATTTTACTAAATATATTTTAATTCCATTTTTTCCATGGGATTATCATTTCCTGATTACTGAATGCATTATGAATGATTTAATTATGTGATTCCACTTTAAAATGATTTGAAAACAATTTTCATTCAATGATTTTTTAATAAAATTAGGAATGATTGGTTTGAAGTGGAACACATACATATAGTTAATTGATATATAGGATCACATATGACCCTCTAATTCACGAGTCACATGTTTAAATATCATTATACATGTATATGAATTTGGTTTCAAGAATGTTCATAAGTGTTTTTCTATTGAATGTGATGTTTCCTTATTCTAATATTTGTACGAAATATTGATGTTATTTGGGTGTTACACCATCATAGATCCTATTTATTGACTAATGTATCAAATCTATTTTTATTATTGTCTAGTTTTATGACAATAATTATGACTTGACTCGTGAATTATGATCAATTCTTCTTTGGGTATAATTCTGTTATATTATGTCTGTATTCCATGACTATACGGAAATGCTCATAATATTTACATTTATGATCTTTATTTGATAGTGATTTAGTTAAAAATTATTGGTAACATGATCTTACCCCTTTCTTGTGTTTCTATTAAATAGGTTATGAAGTCGAATTTAACTTATGATATATCTTTAAGGTAATCTTTTGTATTTCTTTTATGGATAACTATTCAACGTTATTATAAAATCTATTTCTTATATGCACAGTCCACAATGTCATCAATCCTTTATTTTCTAGTATTGTGTGACTATTATGAAATAGAATTAAATAGTTAATGGAATATATTTAAATTTATATTGAGGCACCACTCTTATTTTAAAATCATATGTATAAAGAATATTTTTTATCACCAAAACTAGTAGTGTGGTTCTAAGGAACCCTAGTTGGAATTTGGGTGGGGTTTAGTTTTTTTTATTAGTTTAGTTATTTATTAGGGATAGTTGAGTTATTTTTGGGGATTAGTATTAAATAAAATATTTGAAATCCTTGAGTATAATTCTATGTGTCAGGTAATGTCAAGAAATTTTGGTAAAGTATAGATTCTGTGTTGTTCCAAAAAAAATGAAATCCCTTTCTAGTTTCTATATGTGGATCTATTAACTACCATAAATGTACATAGTGTAGTTGTAATAAAATTGATGGGTTGGTTATTAACTAAATACTCACTTAATACATGAAAAATATACTAAACTAAACAACAATAATGAAACTCTTTGTAGATATTATTTGGTTAATTCACAGTCCATTTACAAAACAATAGGGACACTAGTGTCACTATCATCTATGGCCATAAATAATTGTTTTGAAATTTATAAAATTTGAACTAAAAATTAATAGAACAACCAAGTACTATTATATGATATGTATTTCTTATGTAAAATAACATGAGGAAAATTATTATTGAATTAAATTGTGTTGATTTTTTAGTAATTAATGAAACCTAATTACCAAAATAACCCATTTAAATGTATGATGTGGACTAAAGAAAAAAATAAAAAATATAGATAAAGGTAAGTATAATGAATTCAAGGATGGTGGTTTCAAGTGGAAAATTACATTTCATATACGAGAATAACAACTTAAATTATACATGATAATTATGAATAACATTTTCCCTTACCTCTCAACATCAACTAGTTCTTCCTAGGATTCCCATGCCATTATAAAGTGATGTTTATAACCAATAAAAGTGCATTAAAATCAATATCAACATGGAATATTAAAAAAAGGTCGTCTTTCAATCCCATATATCCCTTAATAATTATTGGTATCCTCCCCTAGAATCATCCCTCCAACTAGAATACTATATAATTTGATAAGAAATTACTAAAAAAGTAATTCAAAATAAATATAATTTATCCAAAGATAAATAAAATTAAACAGTTGGTTACACACACTCATAATCAAACAAACATACCCCCATTAAACCTATAAAATCATACCCTTTCTAAAAAACATGATATAATTACAAATAAGGTAATATGGGATATAAAATAAAATTTCATAAAACAATTGAAAGAAAACCTTTTTTAATATAAAATTATTTTGCATGAGTACCAATAGTAAAATGAAAAAAACAATCTATTCCAACTTGATAGTTGTTGACAGTCCTACTCCTTTAACTCTTTATTTGGGTGTCAGATATAAGTTTCCTAATAGGTTGGGGAACCTCCCCTCATGATAATAATGTCTCACTAAGTATAGTAGATTTCTCTTTTTTTACAGAGACAATGATCATGATATGTAACATTTTATATAACTAATCCCTTCATTTGTATTTTCATACATCTCTATTAGATATCCCATTTTTTCCTCATATAAATATCACCTCTTGAAATCATACTTGTGTACATGTTAAATCAAACTCCATTTATCTAATTATGTAAATATTTTAGTCTATAAAAGATAGAAAATCTTTTTTTCAACTTTGAATCATCCCATGTTTTTTTATATCTTCTTATTTATATATCTACATGGAAAATATATTCACTCATCCATAAACCCATGTTTTGTACTATTTTAGGAACCAAAAATGAAGGTGACGACACTATAAATATGAATCTCCATTTATATCCCCTTTGTATCAGCTCTAGGGGTATAGATATTTAGGTGTTCATATCTGTACAATTGAACAGATATATTGCATGCATTATAGGGAATCATATTACCGCACAAACTACTCACCAGCACCAACTCTATGAATTTATTATTCATAACTATGTTATAGGAACCCACCTTATGAAAAATCATAAACTATCCATTTTTAACCATCCTAAAGTTATATATTCAAAAATGAACCCTTCCACGATGTAATGCTTCCTCCAATGAAATGTCCATCATCAATCATTTTTAATGTACATATTTCCTTGAAATAAAAATTAAAATCGTGGATATAAATACCTTATATTGTTTTTTATTTTTTTTCTAACATCTACATGATCACAACCTAATGGTAGGACCGCATTACAATATTTACTATCATTTCTAGTTCCTAGAGTAACTATGATGCAAGATAAAACATATGACATGGACAATAAAAATTTTCTAGTGTTTCATGTACATCCAAATAATAATCTATAGGGGCTATTTTGCTACCAAATAGATGGGTATAATTCATTGTAATTTTATTAGACTGAAAACTACGGTTTAAAAAGAGATAATGTTGTTTTTGTTAGTGCACGGTGTCTAAAGAAAGTTGTTTCCCACGTCGAACATTTTTGCAGGATGATGATGCTTTATAAATAATTTGGTTTCATCATCTTTTTAGAAAAAGATGGACCTATATGTTCAGGACTCCTAGCCTTCACAAGTGTCACTCAATGCCATAGATATTATCCTCTTATCACCACATGGACTCTCCTCTAGTGTGTAGGTTTATTCCTACTATTTTGTTGGTCAGACATAACCTATGCCTCCTACAATATCAATGAATCTCTCTATATGGGTTTTTTATCCATCCAACCCAAATGTGGTGATTATGTTTCATAATCTTATTGGTTGAGGCATGGCCTATATTAGACTATTTTTAACACATACATAATAAAAAAATTAAAAATTATATCATGGAAAAATTATATTTTCATTTTCATTTTTTCTTAGATTTTTATTATAAGGAAAAATTGCAAATAAATGTAAAAAATTAATTCATGGGAATAAAACACATAAATTTTAATGACTTTTCATGATGAAAAAATTATAAAAAATCCATAAAATTATATTATAAAATTTACCTCATTTAAATAATTCTTTTCCTTTAATATACATAAACATTAATTTCAGGGGAAGAACATGACACAAATATTAAATATTCAATGTTAATGTGACCATAATATTTTGAAATAGCAATATTAAAAATTGAAGTGAAACATATGAATATTTAATCAAATCCTCACTAGTGAACATTTTATTTTATATTTACCTTTGAAAATTGATGGAGCTTCTCATCCCTGGCCATCAAGCTTCTCTATTTTTTATTACTAAGAATACAACATTTTTATATTCCTAACCATTATTTTTTATCATCACTCATCGTAAAAAAAGAAAATATTGTTACTATCAAACCATTATTAAATAACCCAAACAATATACTTATAATGGATCTTAAATCTCTACTTGGTAGTGGTAAAATGACCAGTAATCTTGAGTTCATAAAACATTGGATCAAATTAGTCTGTGACATAATGTATTTAGGTTATTGATGTAACAAAACAAAATAATTCTCAAAGGATGTTTTCTCTTAATCATATTTTTTAATAATCAATGGTAAAGTACAATTACATTGACCTCTTATAAATTACATCTTCCCCAATTCCCATGATCAATGTGATGTTCATGAAATAATGATATCATATTTTTTAATTATACCTAAATAAAATTTCCCAAATTTTTTTCTTATTTTTTGAAATTCATGTTCAAACTACTCTCATATCAATAACACAACCCAAAATTATCAAAATGTTATGTTTAAAAATGTTTATTTTGGGCCCTCCAAATATATAACTCAAGATTTTAGGGTTATTTATTTTCATTTCGTTATTCCATATTTTGTTTCTTTTCAATAGGGATAAAAATATTTTATAATGACTAATAACATAAAAATATTTCTGTGACCCTATTGAAAAATGAAAACCACATATCCTCCCAATGAATCACCCCTGCAACAGTGGAAAAACCATCACCCACACTTAAATAACTATTAATCATGAAAATAGAAAGAGTAGGGTATGAATAGATAACATTTTCTTATAATGTGGATAATTCCTATCAACGTTTATTAATTGATTCTAAAGGGTAAAAAGTAGGATCAATTTAAAATTTGGGTCCAAACTATAATTTCAAAATTAATAAAAATTAATCAATAATATTAAATGTGAATTTGTACAATCATATATTTGAAAAGATCAATTGAATGTAAAAGTACATAACATTACCCAAGATATCTCAAGAAATACACTAACGAAATGGTATGAAATACTATCTCAAATCTCATATTGGTAATAAGAACATTTAATTTAGAGAAAAATAATTATTGAATATAAAAAAATAAACTGATGAAAATAATTTTAATAAATTCAAATAATGAAAAGTGGTATTTAATATTCATCTCTATTACTCAATTAACCCCCTAAATTGTGATTTATTTAATTCAAACCCATATATTTAATTACACTAATGAAATACCACCATCTATCTCATTCAATTCAGTCACCTTCAAAATGTAAAAAAAGTTATCATGGGCTTTCTATGAAAATTCCAATATAATGGAACAAAACTAAATAAAATCCCTATGTTTTGGGTATTAATAAACTCATTGAATACCAAAAAATTGATTTTAAAATATTGATGAAAAATTAATATAGAATTTAAAATTTTACCCCCCTTTAACATGATACTCTTATTTATCTTTTTCATTATATATTTTTCTTTTATATACCAACAAAATAAATGTAAATAATGAAACCAAAAGTTTAATTAAATTATATATCAAAAATTTAGGTTTAAATTTTTTCAGTACATCGTAAAATAAAAGTACTAAACATGGCCTTAAAAACTATGTTATATGAAAAAAAAATAAAAAGCGTAAGTCAATGCCGATAATTCACTGTTTTTAGGAAATTAATATCAACCATAACACATTAATTATGTAATAGGAGTAGGTTATATATCCAATTGTCTCTTGTGGATTAAATTATTCAATTGATATGTGTTTGGTGTATCTATTATACATTTTCATCTATTTTTAAGTCACATTATCTAGTTTATTGATGTACTAATTATTAGAAAATCCCAAGGATTGGAGTAAGATCTTGGGTTTTATATACCATATAGAATTATTAATTTTCATCATATTTTGGTTATAATCCTTTAAAATTTTCAACTATATACTTTGGTTTACTATCTATCATTTTCATTTATTATTCTTTGAAATAGTGTGAGTGTCACACAAATATGTACAGTAGTAAGTCTTCATGGGACGAATCGTTATCTATTAAATCATGGTACACAAATTACCCTCCTTATTATTCTTATTTGTTTTTCGCTATTTTTCATTCTTCAATGTTTTATTTATTATCACCATTAGGTATTGTGACAATTTTAGTGTTGAACATCCCTTCCAAAACACATATCATCACATTCCAAAGGTCATTAGCTGAAACCCCTTACTCATATTTGTTTTCATCAACAATAGAGGGCTGCTATTCTTCTTCTTGCTTCTTTTCTATTTTTGTTGGAAGTTCATTATTAGTATAATATTCCATAAGTTAATCCTCGAATATTTCTACTATATTATCCCATAATTAAATAACTATTGTATATTTACCCAAATAATTATTCACCATCTTCTCCTGATTTTTATTCTTCTTCTTTGTCATACACCTTAGTGAAAAGTGTAGCATTTTTCACTTTAATAATTTTAAATTCATTATTAGAGATAAATGTTTCCTCGGATTAAGATATAAACTCAAATTCAATTTTTTATAGATTTCATGTGTTTCGTATAGTGTAACCTTGTTCCTAGATATTTACATTGATTCCTCTAATTCTACCACCATGAATTCTAGATGTTTCATTCCCTCATGGAATAGTCCTTCCATAAATCAATTTTGTTTGTCCAAGAATGTGTGTTATTATGGTACACATGCTTGAATTTGATGCCCCCACACTTGGATTTGAATTTTTAAATTATTTATATCAATATTTTCATAATTTAAAAATATAAATCTCTAATTTTATATGGTACTTTACAATAAAATTAACATTAAATATCAAAACAAAAACACCAAGTACAAAATAAAAGATAATAGAAAAATTAGACAACCTAATCAAAAATCATAAAATAGAAAAATATAAGATTAAATAATTTCATAATATTTTAATTTACAAGATCAATTTTCATCAAAACAATTATACAACCATAACTATTCCATAGGTTTTATTACCTCATGTATTCTATAAACAATGTTTAGAAATCTATAGTTACAATAATTAAAATCACTGAAAATACCAATTAATGGTTTAGGATATGGAAGTAAAGAGGTAGATATTATAAAGAAAATCCATATATTTATTCAATAGTATTTATGTTGTCATTAGTTACATAAAGTAAATTAGATAAACTATTCTGTCTACATGTGTGAAGTGGAATGACTCAAAAAAATGATATGATGAAAGAAAGGGGAAATGAATTCTAGGATAGTGTTTTAAATAGGACAATTCGATGTCAAATATGAATATAATTATATAAATTAGCCATGATAATTCTCAAGAACACTATTCCATACCAATTAGTAATAACAATATCAATGATGTGCTGAAAAAACCATTCTCAAGGAAATTGTATAACAACCATAACTGTATTAAAATCAATCTGAACATGGATGGTCGTGTTATAGTCACCTCTCACTCCCACAATCCCCCAATCATAAGGGATTTCCTCCTTTATAAAATTCACTCTTTCAATATTACAAGATAATTTTGTATGAAATAACTAATAATGTAATTTTAAATGAATATGAAATATTAGAATTAAAATAAAATTAGATAATTAGCTACAAACCCCTTTCTTAATCACACAACCTATAAGAAAATATTTCAACTCATACCTTCCCACACAAACATGCTATAATTTTAATTTTTGGAATAGGAAATATAAAATAAAACTACTGAATAAAATGAGTAGTTTCTTTTATTGGTATGATGATTTTGTGCATTAATTCAAAAGAAAAAAAATGAAAATGTGAAGAAAAAAACTACATCGTTTTGATAGTTAATGAAAAACATCCTACTTTATCTCTCACATCAGTTGTTGAATGTCGATATCCTATCACACCAATGAGAATCCGGTATATATGAGAATGTTTCTTTTTTATGTGGCTTGTTCCTTTCATAAGGAGAAATTATAAATTATTATATTAATCATCATTACATTAAAAAAATCCACACTAAAATCATATAGGTCAAGTGAATTTAGAAACTTGAATACATAAATTTTTTTCCCAAATGTGGAATACATAATCTCCTACTACGTAATTCATAATTACCACCCTTATTATACATACCATACATAAAATCTTCTTTCATTACCTAGGGAAAATGAAACATGATGAACTATGAGATTTATCCTACAGATCCTTCTTCAAATATGGTATTTATGGGATAAATAAATTGTAATTGAACATTATCATTACATCACATTAAATACTGAACTCAAGAACATTTTTGAATATATTATGTAGGTCTAATGATTCTATTTATGCCTATTTAATTATTATATAGATAGAAGGTCAAAAACTCATTTTAGAATGAAAATATTTATACCCATACATCTGGACATAAAGATATATATTTTCAATATCCATAAATATTTTTTCTTTTTTTCTCCACATAATAAGATAACATAATCCCTTGGACTGAGAGTGTCTTTTACCTTATTCTACTTCCCATGGTGGTAATGGATTGAGCTATCATGATATTTAATCTACTCCAACCATCTTCTCTGGAGCATATACAACTCATTTTAACTGAATGTATACTCTACTTTTTTTTGATATATATATATATATATCACATATTTATCCATAAATACACTGCTTCCATATCATTAATTCAAGAATTACTACAAATAACTAAAAATATTCATTTGTTTATTCTTTCTCATGAACCTTAAATTATGACGAGGTATAAGATAACAATATATAATTTTTTCGTGATGAAACATCCAAATCCTTTCTTGAATTCATTACAATGGATTAATAATGTTTCTCTAATGTAGGGTAGTGTTAGCACATGTGAACTGGCTAACATTCATTTTCATTTCTTGGAAATTTACTACACATTAATATATCCAAATAAACTAGTGTCTACTCCATGTTATCTTGCTGAGTGGATTAGAAAATCATGGTAAATTATCTATAATGTGTTGATAATATCCATCCATCCCAAGAATAATATAGATATCCGGCATAGTTGTTGGTCTAGGATAAAATTCAATAACATTTTTCTGTGATGGATCCACCAATATACCATATTTTATGATTATATGACGCCAAAAATAAAATTATTATACCCAAAATTCAAACATTGTAAATTCATTATATAGATTCCCCGTGTTATTGTGTTCAGTAAAAAACTCATGTGATCATCATGCTCTTAATTTCTCTTTGAATATATAATGATATAATCAATAAAGACTACCACAAGCTGATCAATTTAATCACTAAAGACTATAGTCATTAAATCCAAAATGATATAATGAATATTAGAAAGACGAAATAGAAAAAATATATATTTATAGTGTTTATACCTTTTACATAATTTCATCTTCGGTATATCTACCATCTTGATAACCAATTTATGATATCGAAAACAAATCTTAATTGTGGAAAAGTATTGACCTTTACCCAGTTGACCATAAAAGAAATCAATATGGGAGAGAGTATACTTATTCGTGATTATGATCTTTTTATGTTCCCGGTAATCAAAAAATATCCACATTGATCCATATTTATTATAAAAAAATAATAGGTATACCACAAGGTTACACACTCGGATGAATAAATCCCTTTACAATATTCAACTAGTGTTTATTCTATAATTCCTACAACTCAATTAGGTCTATTCTATTTAGAGTCATTTAAAAAAGTATAGAATTATTTATGATTTATATTAAGAACTCATCATTAGTAGTCAATTAAAAAATAGGAAACACTTCAACAAATACATCAACAAACCCCATCACAATAGTTATATCATCGATATTGAGTTTCTACCCAACAATCATGGATAGATACTCCTTTTGAACAAAAATCAAGACCCATAAAATGGATGGAATTTACATTGGAAGTTCATATTTTTTTCACATCAATAGATTGTCATATATTTTTTTAGAATATAAAATCCTAGTTCCCAACCTTAGAAAATGATTTCTTCTTTAAGTAAATAAATCCAATTCCCGCAAAAAGTAACAATGAATTAAACTAAAGGGAGAATAAATTGAATTTCAGGAAGTACATTCCTAAAAACATTAATTAGAGAATAATCATATACTTGTGATGTGATAATCATACCATTAAAGGTTTCCCAATATAATTAAATGTATAATAATTGAAATTTGATTATTATAATTGTAATAATTGTTTTAGATATAAATGAGTGGGAAGATCCGGAATCAAATAAGACATTATTAGTTCTAGAGTGGATTGTAAGTATACCTTTTAGCACTTTTTTCCTATAATCCTCATCATAATAGTGATTTCACGATATTTAAATTTGTATCTGGGATTAATAAATTAATGACATCTATCATCATCACTAACCTTCAAGTTTGAGAACTAGTTAGCATAATTCCCATACTCCATCAATTTAAAACACTTGGGTGCTGGTGGTGAATTTTGGGGTTATTTTCTTCCATATATGGAGAAATTCATCCTATCACTATGAAAATCTATTTCACGATGGTCTCCCTTTCCGAAAATAAATTTTTTACTAGTAACCTAATGACAATTTCCATCGTGTTTCCCCCCACACAACAAGACTAAAATAAATCTGATAATCTTTTCTCTATGATTTTTAGAATTTATATTTTGTTATATCATTCACTTATTAATAAAAAATATTATATTGGTGGGTAACTACAATATTCCTTTCCAACAGGATATAATATGAAAATATTTCTTCATATATGCAAAATTACCATATGGATAACAACATTTGGGAACATGGTTTTAAGCTTGTGAAGAATTTATCAACCATAAATTTAGGTTGGATGATAATACTAGAAGAATATATCAGAAGTTGATAAAAAATATCATCATATGTACTCATGTAATCATAATACATCTAAATTTTTTCAATGAATTATTTGTCCATTTTCATAAAAAATGAGGATATTAGTTACCGAAATATAATCTCTTAAACTCATCCCATTCAATGGAGTCAATTTTTTTTCAATTTCCATATATTATTGATAAGTTTCCACCATTGATCATCTTCACCATCTTGATGATAAATAGAAAAAATAATATTTTCATCTTCCCAACATTGGACAATGGAAAATTTATATTCAGTGGTACTAATCTGTTATTCAATAATTAGTGTATTTGGAGTCCTACTAAATTAGGTTGGGTGTTTCTTCATGAAGGACTCAAAAGTATATTGTTCCCCTGTTTTCCCATTTGGAAGCACATAATTATTCATCGATTGAAAATGTTTGATAAGAATTGGAATGATATTTTTAATTTAATCCTCCATAAAATTTGGCTGCTAAAGAGTATAATAATTTCCTTTTCTATTTTAATCAATATTAACATGATTCATTTGGGTTATAGACATTGAATAAAACTAAAAAATGTGTGAGAATCAATATTTATAGCGGGAAACCACATAATCCTAAAAATCATTTAGTTTATGTCAAAATAAATACCCAATATTTTCAATATTTGACATATATGTTTTAACGTATGTCATCCTAGATCATCATCAAAACATCAGGATGTTATTCTAAAGATTGAATTATCCCCTCGGTTCTTGAAAACATTTTCTTATCATCTGTGGAAACTAAAATTTCATATGATACCAGCTATAGTGGGACATAATTTTCATACATATATATTAAATCTTATTAAATTAATAACCACTACATAACATAATGATAAACGATATAATCATATACACCTGGTGCCTTGGGAAACTAGGATATACAAACAAATTATATATATGAGGATTATATAATCTCTTACTATGTTATTAATAAGTGATATATTCTTATTAATATTTTATGATCCATCATTTTTAAAAGGAAACATTATTTTTTGATATCGTTCATGATATTCTATAATGATCTTTTGAGAATAACTAAATAATGTTATATAAATGTTAATGTTATAACGTAGCGATTTTAATGGAGAGAATGAATAGTATTAACTGAATTATGTAAATATTTTTTACAAACACACACACACACACATATATATATATATATATTATCAATTAATTATAAATTAATGTTATACACTTTTTAAAATAAAAGGAAATGTTTATTATGAAAAACTATTTAAATGTGAATAAGTGGGTTTTGTAAAATTAAATAAAAAAATCACTCATTTTTAATTATATAAAAGAAATATAAATATATAATATCCAATAAAATGTTTACAACTCATATTAGGATATTTAGACTTTATATAAGAACAAATACAATTTTACGTATAAATGAATTACTTTTCAAAATAGGTGGTTTTGCCGCATTTGCATGGCGCACCTGTATTAAATTTAGTCTTCGAAACTTTTAAAATATATATTTGAAAAAATAATATTATTATTCGAAACTAGAGTATAAAAAATTAATTTTTCATAATTTTTTATATTTTTCTAATAATAATCATTTTTTGATGAATACTGAAAAGAAATACTGCATTTTAATTGAAGTCCATTATTCATCAAATTTTCTAATAGTGTTAAAATTTATATTTGAATGATTTTAAAGAATAATTAAAAATTTATTTCTGTTTATATAATTTGGGTTATTGGAATCAATTTCACATTGAAATTGGATATACAAAACTTATTGAACATTTGGACATTTTTACTTTAACATGCTTTCTCGTCATGTGTGTGGTTTTATAGTTAATCTTATTTTAGACACATATATGAATTATTTTTTGAAAAAAAAACATAAAAGATGGTAATAAGTATGAATTTTTTTGTCTAATATGATCAAATTATTTTTGGGAAAAGATGAATAGTAATAGTAGTAATTATTTTTATTACCAAAGTTAAGGGTAAATCGGGAACATAAGGGAAAAATATTATTATAAAACCATATAAAATTACCCTAACACATGAAAAAATTTCATTGGATGAGTTATTTTGTACCAAAACCTTCTTTGGATTGACTTTTGAATTTTTTTTATCAACATGGATGACTTTAATACCTTTATAGTTTTTTATTCATTTAAAAGTAAATTTTGTCACACTCTTGTTTTTAACAAGTAAAATATTTTTAAGGTAAATTAATATTAGGGATATATTTGACTATAAAAACTGTTTGGAAAGATAATATTATTACCTAAATTATGGTAATTTATTCATAATTTTTCAGGAAAAAATAACAAAATTAAATTGTAACACAATCATGATGCGATAATTGCTTCATTTATGGAAGAATCAAGTAAATGATTTTAAAATTTTTAAAATAAATATAATTTGAAATGATTTAAGTTATAAAATAGTTTTATGGATAAATATTAAATTTTAGGTATTATTTAATAGATATATTTTTAATTTACTACTTTAATTTAATATTTTTAAAAATTCAAATAATGAATAGTGTATTTATTTACATTAATAATACATTAAAATAAATGATATTTTATTAAATGATATAAAAATACAAAAAATATAACCAATAGAAAAATAATTTTTATAAGTCTTGAAATTTTATAAATTACTCATTATTGTTATTTTTTCTTGTTATGGTGATTATATAAACCATCAAAGTGTAAATTATAAGATAACACGATAAGAGTTAAATGGGTAAAATAAGGGTCAAAACAAAACGATGAGGATTGAAAAATTATTTAAAACCACTATAATTTTAATTTTATTAATTTATATAGACCCATATTCGTCCTATATTATACATAATTAAATTTAGCTACATGTGTACTAGAAAACTAATTTATAATAATTTAATATTTTGAAGAATTCCAAGAGTGTCCCTCATCTCCCCTATAAAACAGCCCTACTTGTTATTATTTATTCACACTTAAAAACCTATTTATTTGTAAATATACGCCGAAATAATTTCATATAATCCCTCCCTATATTATAGAGGTGTTATTTGTATGCATAACACCCTCCCTAGATTTGTTATGGTGATAATGAATGAAAATCGCCAGAAGAAGAGGTATCATTTTTATTTAAGTGTTTTATTTTATTTCTTCTTCCACTACCTTCACATATTCTTCTAGCATGTTGAAATAATAAGTCCAGTATAGTCAATATACTAATATATTATTATTTTAATATCATCACTTAAATATATCATTTTGTCCACAAAAAGGGAAAAGAATTAATCGTCTATGCGTACTTGTCAACTATCATTTCCATGAACCGATATAATTTGTTTTCTATTACTATCACTCAATTGTAGTAATATTGATGGAATTAATGTTTATATATGATGTTAATAACATATTTTTCCTTATAATTGAATACCATATCAATTATGTTCTTTGTTTCCAGGAGCATCAAAATGATAACGTTGTTCGTGTGTACGTGTGAACTATCACCTCCACGAAGCGATGTGATTCATTTTTAATCACCACATCCAATAGATAACATATTTAATTATACTAAAATTATTAATATTATATTATTTAAATTATGGTCATTCTAGGAAGATAAAATAATACATACCTACTTTCAATATTGATCATCGAAAAATTGAAATGTTACTCATGCGTATGTAGGACTTACCATATCAATGATTGTAACATAGTTCATTTTTCATATACATATGTAATGGACAGATTCAAACATATAATTTCTTTAAAAAATATTATTAATTCATAAATATTTATTTGGGGATTATTTTCCAATGACCACTTTTACTATTTACAACATACTATAGTCATTTTGGACTCAAGTATCGAATATAGTGAAAACATCCAATGTGAACACAAATAATTAATTAATTCATGTAACATGTTAATAAATGATATATATGGGATAAAAAATTAATAATGTTATAAATAAAATAAATAATAATACTATGTTTATTATTTAGGAATTTAAATTACTTACATGAGGAATTGGGCTCAAGGTAAGAGACTTGTTTTCTAAATAAACAATGTTTAAACTGTTATAATATTCCTTTTATAAATTTATCATTTATATAATTCTCTTTAAAATAATTTTTACGAATGTATTAATATCTAAATAAATGTTATGAAATGGGTATATTATTATTTATTGAAAAAACAAATTAAAAAAAGGAATATTTTTATGGTTTTATGTGAAATACTTTCATTTGAAAATCCCCTTTCAAATATTCTGTTTCAGATATTTTTACTGAGGATAAAAGAAATGTTTTCTAATGTATAAAACATAAATGAAATTTCTTGATTTCATATGACATTAATTATGTAATGTTTCTTTTATAATGTTTTCATTGTAATTTCAAAATAAATTAGTTTCATTATTATGTGCATGGTTTTTTGATTTTAAAAGTACAATTTACATGAAAAGTGTATTTTAATATATTATTATTTTTTCACATGGGTTGAAAAGAGTTTTCAAGGTTTTTCTCCACGATTTGTTCCTTTGATATTATATAACAAGGGTTGATCCAAATTATTTCTCCTAGGTGTTCCCGATATAGCTTATATAAAAGATTGATCCCTATTATAACTTATGAAAAACAGTTGATCCCAATATTGATTTTATGAAGGGTGATCCCCATTACAGCTCTCTAATGGATTCGATACTCCAAATATTAAAGTCGATAATATATTTATACCAATTTTATGTGTGAATATAACATTTATATGTTTATGATATCTCAAAGATCATATTAGATTTTTAAATATCTACTAATGAGTTTATAGGAAAATTTTTTCAATAGGTTCTCATGTTTTCACTGGACTAATGATTTTCTTTTATTATATCCCTTAGTAGGTTTATGTAATCATCCCATGATTAAAAAAATAATTTGTATTAATATTCTTAATTAAAAAATAATATTTCATGATGATGTTATTAAATATGTGTCATGAAAGTAAATCATGTTTTATTGTAAAAGTGTTTTCGATGGAAAGAAAAATTGATAGTTATTATAAGTATACACTTGTAATTTATGGGATCAGTTTGTAATAGTTATTCATAATTCTTTAAAAATATTAACATAAGGGATTTGTAATGTGAATTTAATTTTCTTAATATAAAAAATTGTATTGATTATGGTTGGTTCCTTATATATATCATAACTACAATCTATATTCAAAACATATGGAAAATAAATATATGAAATGGTGGGATTATATTATTTTTGGGGGTAAAAAAGTTAATTTCAATGATCAATTAAGAATTAAATGAGAAAAGGGGAACTATAACATCATATTAACATTTTAAGACCGTAACATGTATATCATAAATCATAAACATGATTATTGTGACCAATCCTAGTATTTAAAATGATATGAATCATAAAGTAATCAAATATCATAATCCTTTAAATCATAACATTGGTATAAGTCTTGATTTATTTGGCATATACATATGCTGAGAAAAAAATTTCCATATTAGTCAAGGATCATAGAAAAGACTATCAATGTTGTCTGGGATTACACCCCATTCCATTATAATTATCAAACTTCACTTCCAAGACTATCATAGTGAACATAGACCCTTACTGAACATGGTTCAATCCCTATTCATGTCTATTTTACGTCATGGGATGTCATTCTAAACCAAATCCATTGGAGGACTATATAATTCCAGGACTACTTATATCATAATGAAAATCATAAATATGTGTTTCGAGATATCATAAAATATTCAACCTATCAAAATCCATAGAAATGAAATTGGTATAATAAATATTTTATAAGGTCATAACTCATGTAAAGGAAATGGGTCTCATAATCATTTCACTATTTCAACAAATCATAACACGTGGAAAAGAATGGAGTTTTATAACCATATTTTAATAATAATAATAATAATAATAACCATATAGTGAAATAATAACCATGGAATCATTATATTATGTCACCTCTAAATCATATTTAATAACAAAATATGTTATTTTAGATGAAAACTTCCACTAAAAACAGTTGGAACATTTTTTATAGAAAATAAACGTTTCACTTTGAAATGGCTTACTTAAAATCTAAAAATTCCACAATGGTTAATATTTTTTGAAAATAATCATTTGAAATTATAAATTAATTTTAAAATATTTTATTACTAATTATGGTGATAAATTTATTCATGTCTTATATGTTAAAAATAAACCATGAATTTCAAATTTTTGTAAAAAAAACTCAAAAAGTACTTCATCTGGAAAATAAAATAAGGATCACATTTAAATGATTTTTTAATAATTAAATCTTGGGTAAAAATTATATTTAACAATAATATGAAAATATTAAAAATACTCTTGAAATCATTTATAGAAAAAAAAAATATATATATATATATAAGAAAATGGATTTCTGATCAAAGAGAGATATAAATATTGTTTTCTTCAAAAACAATATTTTGATCTATTAAGTACATAAGAAGAAGAAACTAAAAGGAAAAATGTAATCCTTATAAAGAAAAAAATAGAATAAAATTAAAAAATTTCTATTATGGTGGAACATAATATTTCATCATCAAAAATTTAGTCATAAAAATCTTGAAAACAATGAGATTGTAATAAAAAATAATTACCTTAATTTCTACATTCATTAAAAGAATCAAACCTGTTGTAAAATAAATTAAATTTTTTTATAAATATATACTAGTTTAATTTGAACACATATGATATCTTATATAATCCAATTATATTATTTTAACAGCCATTTATTAATTATTACCTATTAAAATCATTATTTTCTTCCGTCAAATGTTTCAATAATCTGAGTAATTTTGGTTCTATAGTTCTTGTACTTTTAATTTGATCATGGTTAAAACATATAATTGATTTTAATAAATATATAACCATCATATATATACATTAAATTTATATTAATAACATGTATTAAATTATAGTGAAAGAAAAATGAATTATACAATTCACGAAAAAGGTAGGTCATAGGTAACCATGAATATTGCTTTCACTCTTCGAGAGAAGAATCAAAAAAATGTTAAATAATCATTCAGATTACCATAACAATAATTATATAATAATATATATATATATATTCATTAAATATATCCTAATTATCATCTAGGTGAAATGGAAATTAAGAAATAAATCACATCGCTTCATTGAGGTGGTAGTTCACATATACCCATGAGCCATATTGCGATTTCCCAATAGATATGAGGTTAAGAATATTGATATGATATTATAATTACATATGTATAAATATTTCATAAATATAATATATAAACATTAAACCCATCATAATAACATTATATAAAAAATCTTTATGAAAAGTTAGTTGTATCACAATGTAGAGATAATAGTCCACATGTACGCTCATTTGGTAATTTCAATTCCCATTTGATGAAATATAGAGTAGGTATTTGTAGTTAAATAATTATTAAAACATTTTTTTCTATTTTTTATATTGAATTTATTATTTTATTGCAAATACCACATATTTATATTGATTAAAGGAAAAATAATTTAAAGTTGTCAGGCGAAATGACTTCCTCTCTTTCAATTATCCTCCTTTAGATTCATTCTTAAAGAACCTTGGAATGGTCTATGAAGAATACCATTACCTCTATAAATGTATTTAAAAGTTTATAATAGATATTTAAGGTTTTTTAAAATATATAATTATAAATGTTGTGAAATGAAAATAATATATGGGGTCCTTTTATAAGGGAGTGAGAAGATGCACTATGAATTTCATAAAGGATAAAAATAAAATATAGTCATTATCATGAAAATTATTCCAAGTATGCATGAATTAAAAAAATGGTACGGTCAAAAAAATCATAAAATAAAATTTAGATAGTTTTCAGTTTCATTTTAATACTTTTATATTTTATTAAACACTTTTTTAACTAGTTTTTTACCGTTACTCTGATAACAACTATTCCAATATTAAAGGGTTAATAATTTTACAATAAATGGTGTAGTTACTGATAAATTAAAAATCTTTTATAGATTTAACCATATTTAATTATTTGGGATTAATATAATCTTTTTACTATTTTTACATCATTTAAAAAAATATTATTTATTATAAAAATTCTAATAATGACTATTTTTGAAATATTCATTTAATTTTTCTTTAAAGAATCCAAGAAAATTATGTAATTATTATATAATCATGTCACGTATACCTAAAATTTAATATGTATCTTAAATATTTTTGGAACTTAATAATTCATTTAAATTAAAATACTTTTAATCTGTTTATAATCATTTATTTAGTTTTACTAAAAATTGAATAATAATTATATTGCGGTTGTATAAGCATATAATGTAATTATTCAATTACTAAAAATTGTAAATAAATTAATATGACAAAATAATATTTTTTATATAAAATAAATATTCATGAACATAATTATTTTTTGTTTTTCTATTTAAAAAAATTATCTTACGGTGAATTTTTGGGATATTTCTAAAAATGTGGATTTTGGGTGAATAGTGAAAAATATTAATTTTGTGAATAATATAACTTTTATTGCATTATCTATAGTAGACTAAGCCAAAACATCCAAGAATAGTGACTGATACAACTTTATATTAAGGATTAAAAGAAATCAAATCCTGAAGGACTGAAGAGTTTAGTAGTCTTGATAAACTAGATACATACATAAGTCATATATTACAAATAACTACACGAATTACCACATAATTTTTTAATTTCAAGGATAAAAATATTCCATGTAGTGTATCATTGAATAAGTTTCGTAGTTCACTTTATGGAATCCTAGGGAAAGGAATGAAAAAAAGGGATAGATCAAATGCTTAGTTTGGGTAAAGTATAGTGGAAGTAACAATGAATCAATAAGAATAGTCATTATGGTAGGGTAACGAATTGAAAAAAAAAATCCATGATATCAATAAATAGAGATTATTGTAATAAATATTAATAGGTATATCAATGGAAACTACTTCCTTTAGAAAAACTAGATAAGGAAAAATAAATTTTGAAAGGTTTGAAACTAAAGCACTTTCCATTTTATAAATGAACATAGAATTAAAGAAATCAATAGATATGTTGAAGAAAAATCAAATGGGTAAATAAAAACTAAATAAATATTAATGTAATTATTTAATTATAATACATCATGTCTAAGTCAAATGAAAAGTTATACTGTTAATACCATTCACAAGATGGTTTAAAACTAAAGTTATAAACCTATTTATTTTTAAGAACTAATCTCTTTCATGAGAACCTATCGATGCATTGACAGTAAATATAAATTCTGGGCCCCACACATCATTTCTAGTCCAAATCATTTCTCCTATAGAATAATAAAAATAAATAACATGACTTATCAAATACACATATTGATTAAATAATATGGATTTATCAATATTTCTCCCAATAATTGAATAATATTCATTGTGAAAATCATATAAAAAATGTTATATGGTTTAGGTAATAATCATATATGTCGAACATTATATGGATATATAAGGGAAATTAAATTTAAATTGATCATAGGAAATTGAATATTTTATGGGAATGAAAAGGAAACAAGGAAATTAATGTCAATATTATCCTTGGATAATAAATCATAAACCATCCAGAGTAGGAATAAAGATGATATCAATTAAAAATTTCCCAATTGGATTAAAAATAATGGTTTTTTGTTGTTGATGAATAGAGATACTATAAAAAGATCATTTAATAACATAATTGAGGGAAATATCCTTTTATAAAAAAATTCATTTGAAAATCCCTTGTATTGAAAAAAAACATTGGAAAAAAATTTCTTTAAAAATTTACCCTTTAAAAATCAAAATAAAGATTCAAATAAATGACGGTGGTTAAATTTATACATTTTATGCAATGTAAAAAAGGAAAATTCATTTTTCATAGTAAAAGGGTTAAAAATGAATTATTTAGAAAGAGATAAGATGTTTCCTTTTATAACATGGGTAAATGACAGAAAGTGTAAAAATTAATTTAAAAATATTCTTTTAAATGAAAAAAAAACATTTTTTAATCCGTTATAGAAAAGGAGGATTTTAGATGAAAACAGTTTTTCGAATAAATAGAAAATAAATTTTGGTTTTCTTAAAAACATTTTCTAAAACATTATATATACAACATAGTGATAGAATGGTACTATTAATTGATAATGGTAATTAAAACCCATATGAGAAGAAAATAAAAGGGATTATAAGAAAATGATCATATAATTTCCTATAATGTATGTTTGGGAGTAAAAGATCCAAAACAAAATCAGATATTAAATTAAATTCATGAAAACATTATATTGATGATGTGGGAATCAATCAATGAGTATATTATGTGTATCAAATGTAAATATACATAAGGAAGTGGAAATACATCAATATATAGTGGAATCCATTATAAAAATTATCATAGAATATTAACAACAATTATGTAGTGTTATAACTTAATAGAAATAAATTATGTTATGAAATTATTATTTACTTGGTAACTTTGAACATGAATCCCCTTAGATTCAATAATTCAAATAGAATATCAAAATATCACTATGAATGATTAAATTGTTATAGTATATGACAATGTGGGAGTATTTACACCATATATAAGAAATTAGGTTCAGTAAAATAAATTGAATGTTTTAATAGAATGCTAAAAAACACATAAGGATGTGAGAATTCAAGGATAATCACTAAAAATGTTCTCAAGGAGAATGATATTAAAAAATTTATATGTTTCTCATAACACTTTAAACCATTTAAACCATAAATTTAATGAATTAATAAAATTAAATAAAACATAAAATATCATGAGAATAAATATATTCAGGATATAACATGTCATAGGGTAGTATATACACCTTATAAAATAATATATTTGCATAAAAACAAATAAGATTCAATGGAATGTAAATTGAGACGAATTTTCTTACCTTGTGTTTAATTTCTAGTGAAAATACATTAAATTATTATATATGGTTATTAACATTGTCAATAACTTATTACATAACCATATTCGTGTTTATAATATCACATATTATCTTCTTATAAAATCATACTTTTTATTTGTCAGAAATCCTTCATTATTTTCACTATTTTGGGAGTTAATTTACTAGTTTGTTGAATAATTTTTAACTTGTCAGTTGTTCATCCTATCATGGTTTCACCATATTCAGAATTTAAACCATTTTATAAATATAATATATATTTTTGGTATATGTATTTATAACAATACACAATATTTGGATATAAGAAATAGAATTCACAATTCATGGAGATAATAGGTCATACATACGCATAAACACTGCTTTCATTCATTTTAAATATTAAAATAATGAAAAATAGTTGATATATAATAATATTATAATTATAATATCATATATATTATATATTTTTTAAAAAACATCTGTTTATATTCCATTTATATTGTGAACAAGTTACGTTGCTTTGAGGGGTTGGAAGTCCACACATCCACAAGTGATGATATCATATCCCCAAAAAATGTATATAATAAAGGTATTTGATATAAAATAAATAAATAAGTATAAAAAAATTATAGATATCATATATAACATAAATAATCATATATTCTTTCATAATTCCCAACCTTGAATGGTGGTAAATGAAAAACGCACAACTTGGTTTATGTGAGGTCGTTGTTCATCGTACACTTAAATTGTATGTTCGTTACCCATTAGATGGAAGTGTGTGTAAGTGTATGTAAAAACATTAACTTAAAAAAATATTATTATATTTATGGTATTATTTTAGTTATATAATCATATAAAAAGAATAATCTAAATAGTTTATAAATAAATAAAACTAAATATATTGAGGGAGGATGTAACCTATGAATCGGGTAACTCCTTTTCCTTCTTACCAAAGGGATTTCGTGGATGGATTTATGAAAAGTTTTAGGATTATAGGTTGATTTTAGTGATTTTTAGGAGTTATGTAGGTAGATATTGTTTGATTCAAAGTGGATTTAGAGGTGTGAGGAAGTGGGGGCTCGATTATATTTTTACAGTGTAGGATTTGTGGCAGTCTTGTAAATGTGGGAAAATGGAATTCCACCCATATTTTATCTATTGAGTGTGGATACAATGATGAACCAAAATAGATCCATGAAATTAAATGGTATAAATATTGAAATAAAAATGAATTTTGAATATTTTATAGGTCATTTAGGTCCTTAAGATTATGGTTTAGTCCCTTATTAAACTAATTTTTCTCTTAATACCTATATATAATTTTCAATCACATTCACAAATATGTTTAGTAAAAAGAATTTTGAATTGTTACAAATTTTTATTTATTATAATAAAAAATATTAAATCCTTTTATCTAATTTATAATCATATAAGTAGTAAAAATTAATTTAAATTCAATCCTATAGACGGGAAGACAATGCATATTTTCATAGTTAAAATGTTCATAAGATTGATTTACCATTATAAATAAATAAGATGAACAAGATATTTTGAATTAAAATTCAGTATTTTTCATTATTAATTAAAAAATAAAACATCATAGAAAAATAACAAAAATTTTACCTAGGATAATTATTATGTTCTTATTCAAAATAGTAAGTTTATTTTGACAAATAATATTTTTAAAATTTATAAAAATTGGACTTAAAATTGCTTCTCCATTAAAAGACAATAAAATTGCTTATTTTGAAAAATACATTTTTAAGCATAAAACATGATCTGTTATTATTTTATGCCAATAAAATATATTGGATTGATTTCATTATATTTGATTAAATATTATATCTATATTACATTAATAATACTAACTAATTTTAATTAATTTAATTTAATAGGATAAAATAGCTTTATGGGCATAAAAATATGTTTTTATAAAAATATTTCCATTATAATAAATTGATTCTTATATATTTTTCTAATAAATTAGTGAGAAATGAAATAATTTCATGTTTTTAAAAACCATATATTTTCATATGTTATTTTTTACTATTAATAACCCCTAATATAACGGGTAGGTTATATCTTATTATATTTTAAAATAATTTTTTAATAATATATTATTGTTTTGTAAAACTTGGTCTCGCTTGTAACATAAACCATTTAAGAAACGTATTTTTGTGTGTGATATATGATAATTCAGTGTCATATGAGTTTCAAGATATAAATTATATTAAATTTATTCCAAAATTTTAAAATATTATAAATTCTTAGGATATTATTATCCATTACGTGCTTGGTGTTTTTTGTCATAGACATTATTGAATATAATGTTCCTACCTTTGATTTTTAGGGAGTTACATTATCATAAAACAATAATGAGTTGAAATTTTACATAACATTTTTGATAAAAATTTAAATATATGAAGTAAAATTAATCAATTAAAAAAAATACTATATTAAATTTATAAAAAACTTTTTTAACATTTTTAAAATTATGTAATATTGTTCTAATAATAAAATTTGTATCTTTCTATTAATTAATTTTTCAATAGTTGAAATAAGGTGTGGATTTATTTTAAATTCACTTAATAGTACATTGGTTAATATTAAACAAATTAATGACATTGAAAAAAATAGCATTGATTTTTTTCACCTAATTATATCATTTATGATAAAAATACACATTATTTAAAATTGGTTTTTTCTTATTACATGAACTAATGATAAAATAAATTTTTACTACACGTAGAAATTTTATTTTATAAAATTTGGATAAGATCTAGAATAATTATGTTTAAATAATTTAATACATCCCATTTTATTTTTATCCAGTAAAAGTAAATTATTTAGGTAACATTTAATTTTCACAGTAAAAACCAGTGGTATAAATGAAAAATCCAATAATAATATAATTAAAAATGTTTAAAACATGTGTTCAAAGAGGTTTTTAAGGGATTCGTGATATTATATCCTCTATCACTCCATTACTTTTCACTTTTATGTGAAACATGTGATTTCATTCTATTAAGATATTATATATACAAAGATGGCATCCCCTTCTCCCATAAATAAAGCTCACCTACACACCATTTATGCACTCATTATAAATAATTATCTTGAAAAACACTATAGTGACCCATTTTTAACATACATAGACATAACATTATTATTTATTAATTTTCATTTCATTACACAAACACATTCCCGAATACCGTATTAGTTTAGTGAATTTTGAAAAAAGAAACAAAACCACTTGTTCATAAGTGAGCTATATTATTCCCCATAAGGTTATCCATGAATAAAACCTATCTTAAACACATCTCGAATAATAAATAATTTAATAACCTTAGGAAATAAAACATAGGAATGTGTGATCTCATATACTCAGTAAGGGAATATAAGGGAGATATATAAGCATAATCATGAGAATAAGGTTAGAGAACATTACCATAACAATATAAAGTCATACCCTACTAATCAAAGATTGTAATCTATATTCGTTTAATTATTATTGATAGTTCCTAAGAAATTAAGAATAATAGAATAAAATAATATGATCCAGGAGAGCATATAACTTAGTATTTTTTGGATACATCTAAGCATAGAATATCATTTCTGTATTAGTCGAGGATAGCTTCTGTGATCATCATAGTGAAAAAATTCCTTTACTGAACCATGTTCACACCATGTTAAAGAATTATATTTCTAAACAAATATTACATTCCTTTCCATCCCAATATTACTAAACTATGTTCACATCCTTTTCTAGTCTTCTATTACTTAACTAATTTCACTTCTCGTTCCATCTTTATCTATCCCATGAGGAATAAATCATCACTCAATACATTGGAGGGATATATAGGTCCCACGCCTTACATAATGAAATAATAATTTTTTTTCCACAAGATCATAAACATTAATCATATTATAAAATATGAAATGATATAGTTATCATTAACATTTCATCATATCTTGACCTATAAAAAAGGTACATATTTTATAATCATAGCATAACTCGTAAAAAAGTGGTTTAATAAGCATATAACACCTAGAAGAGAAAAATGTTTCTTTAAAAAGGCCATAAAACATATACCACTCATATAAATAATATTTTTGCTTCCCTTTGATCATATCCCTATTAAGGAATGAGTAACACCAGTAGATTTCATCTTATATGGAAAATAATTTTCAAAGAAAATCTAAAACATTTAATAAGAAAAATTCCATTTCCTATTTGAAAACATTTTTAAAGTAAAAAGTGGTTAAATATTTCTTTAATAAATCATTATCAAAATTATAAAAACACTTATGAAAATATTTTTAGAAATTATGGTTTTGAAAGAAAACATATTTCCTACCGAAAGGGAGAAATAATGTATCATTTTCTTAAATACATTTTCTTAATTATATTAAGTATCAAAGAGAAGAAAAATTATACTTTCCATTTAAGATAAATTTATTAAGCATATTTAAATAAAAATAACTATAATTCTTGTGATATGGATCATAAAATTTCATCAATATATGTGTAATAATAAATAATCCCAATAAATGGTGAGATTATACCAACAAACTTTTACCATATTCACAAAATTAAATCATAAACCCCATGAATTATTAACATAATATGAAATTTAAAATATTATGATGATGAAAATATTCATTATATATCATGTTAAATTGTTTGTATATACACCTCAAGAAATAATATATGTGTATAATATAACATGTATCCCAATGAAGTTAAATTGAGAGAAAATTGCTTTACCGATTAGGTAACTATGGACCTATAAACGCAATGAAAGATATAAACTTATATAGATAGGTAAATACCAATAAATGTTTTTACGATAATTAAAGAATACATTCATCCACAATGTATACAACACATAGGAGAAAGAGGTTTTGAATATAGTGTGTCTCACAACAGTAAAATGTGAGACAGAAATCCCTTACATTGTGTCTGGAATTTCATTTTACATGTCAAAAACTCATGTATAATAAATATTTTTTTATTATAAATATATAAAAGAACCATATTATTTTTTATAATAAAATATATTATTTCATTATTAATTTATATTACTCATTTATTAACAATTCCTTGTCAAAGTTATTTTTTGAGTAATGAATATTTTTTCGTACATGTTTTGACTTTTTATTATGGGTACCCTTACATAGATCATGATTTCATCATCTCCATAATTTAAACCATGATATAAATGTAATATATATATTCGTTAACTATTTATTTATAACAGTCAATATTAATATAAATAGCAAATGTGACACATTGTAAATGGAGAAGGTAGTTCGTACGTACACATGAATATAGTTTTCATTTTCTAATCAGATAAAAATAAAGAAAAGTATATAATACATTTTAATTAAATAATCTTTTTTATTTTTTATATATAACTTATTTTTATTAAAACCATCTTTAATACATTCCATGTAAAGTGTGAATGAATAGCATCACTTTGCAAGGCTATAGTCCTCCAAACACAAGAACTATGATATCATTTTCACAAAAAAGGACAAAATGAAGGTATGAATGTCATATAATTTATAGAATAATAATAAAATAAAAAATATAATATATAAACTATAATTCCATCCTTATTCCCATCCTCAAGTGGTGTTAATGGATGATTGCAAGACATTAGTTCGTGAGGTGGTAGTTCATCGTAAACATGAACAACGATTGTGTATCTCATTTGATAGAAGTGTATGATGTTCTAGGTAATAAAATTATCATAATAAATTCTCGATATATATTATCTATTTATTTTATTATATAATAGGAATATAAAAACTATTTATGGTGTCTAAGGATGAAGTAAAACAAAAAATATGGTTGATGAATATTACCTCTTCTTTAGGTGTATCTTTTTGGATTCCACCAATGGACATTCTTAGTTGTATTTCATCCAAAATAGTGTATTCTATGATGAAGGGTGAGAGTTAGAGAAATTGTTTGTTTTGTTTTTTTGTTAAAACAACAATTTTTTTAATGTGTGAAGATATGTGGAGATTGGTGGCCTTTTATAAAAGGGGGAGAGGACACATATGGAATTTTTTTAAAGAATATTGGTTTACCCACATTTCTACTTAAGATGTGGAATAAATAATGAAAATAATTTCAAAAATGAAAGTTTTTGGTCAAATATATGGACATAATTTTTTTTGACTATATTATAGGTCATTTGTTCTGTTATATTTAAATTTTAGTCCAATGGTAAACTAATTTTTCTATTATTCGTTGTGATTAATTTTAATAGTTTTCACTTATAATTTTTTACTAAAATTCACATGTCCTTATTTTAAATTTTAAAATATTATTAATAAAATAATGTATTAATTTTTTCTAAATTCCAATCCCTAAAGTGGATGAAAATAATTTAAAATTAATCCCACAAATGGGATGAGACACTAGGGTTTTAAGGTGAATATTTTCACATGTTAGAGAAGATTTTATATATAATTTAAAATTAAAATTAATTATAATAAATTAAATTTTACTTATATATTTAATTATACATTGAATAAAATTATAAATATAATTAAACTATATATGTAAATTTGAGAAAAATTCAGTTTTCAATTAAAATTCTTTTTTTTTATTCAATTTATCCAAAAAAATAAATTATTTCAGAAAAAAATAACCTTTTGGTAATTTTAAAATTAATAATTAAAATATGAATATTATTTTATCAAATAAAATTTATAATTTTCAAAAATTAATTTTTTCTTGTTCACAAAAAGACATAAAATTAGTATTTTAAAAAAATAATTTTCAAACCATATATAGACATACTTGAAATTTATGTATTTTTATTATCAATATGTTTTATTTATATAAAGGTATTATATTTAATATTTATTTATTTATATTCAAATTACTATGTTTAATAGCTTGTATATAATTTTCATGTTCAATAAACTACAATATATCATTGTTTTGTTACAACTCAACATTGTGTGTAATGCAAGATAAGACTTGGTTTCATGTAGTGAAAGGTTCAATTGGTGTAGAATATAACACATGATTAAATTTTTTTAATCATGTTACACAATATTATATTTTTTTCATTTAACACATTCTTATATTTGTTTATCGTGAAATACAATACATCAAATAAATTTAATTATTCGAGGAAAAATATTTCATAAAAACTAGAGTTGTTACATTCTACACCCATAAAATGAATTTAAATGATGAAATTAATAACAATAATAACAAAAATTAAGGATAATTATATTTATTAATATCTTTGAGTTTCTACATAGCTTCATCAAACTAATGGATTCTCCACAAAACATTATGTAATTTAATGGAAATGATTCAAATAACATTCTCTTTATGATCCATTATTTCAACCAGTTGTTCCTCATAAGAATAACATTACTCCATTAGTATCACCGATATCTTATGTACATGTAAAGGTTCAATTTTATTCTTCCTTAGTAGATATACATGTAATAAATCATCTATTTGCGAGAGTTTTTTTGGAAGCTCTAAGAAATAGGATACCATCCTGATACGATCAATAATATCAAGGGGAATGATATATCACGCAATTAATTTACCGCTATTCCAGAATCTCAAAACCATCTTGCATAGAGAAATTACTATAAGTACCATGTCACCAATTTCATATTTAATATCACACTAGAAGTTGTTAGCATAACTTTTATGTTGATTCTAATCTTCATTGATGTGATGTTGAATGGATCTAACTTTATCTTTTATTTCATCAACAATTATTGGTCCCAATATATTTCATTCTCCAACATCACTCCAATAAGTTAGAATTCGGTATTTCACTCCATATTGGGATTCATAAGGATCCATGATAACGCTTGGTTAAATGATATTTTTCTATGAAAACTCATATATAGGAAGGTGTGTATCCAAAATAATTTTTAAATCCAAATAATAAGAATTCAACATATCCTCTAGGATATAAATTTTTCTTTTAGATGAACTATATATCTGAGGATGACAAGTAATGATGAAACATAAATATTTATCAAGATCATTCTAAAAATATATATAAAATTAAGGTAAACCTTAGATACCGATCAGATACAATGGAATTTTTTACTCCATGAAACCTTACCACTTCTTTAATGTATATCATAGAAAACTGATATAGAGGGAAGTCTTATCTAATTGTGATGAAGTGTGATGAATTAGTAAGGTGATTGGAAAAATTGTGATATATCCTTATAACTTTTTGACATTTATTGGTGTTTAGTGAAAAAATACAAAATGATGTTCTCACACTTCCATTATGGTATGGGTATCGTACGCAATATCCCCTTACACATTTAAATATCATCCACAAAATTATTGAATACTATGAACTAAGATAACAATTCTACAATATCTCTCTTAATTTCGTCTCACTGAAAGTATTCATTCAAATATTTGTGAATCTTCATACTTCCCAAA
This sequence comes from Viscum album, assembly GCA_963277665.1. Taxonomy (NCBI): domain Eukaryota; kingdom Viridiplantae; phylum Streptophyta; class Magnoliopsida; order Santalales; family Viscaceae; genus Viscum; species Viscum album. The sequence goes on along the minus strand of OY728161.1, from coordinate 2,129,590,172 downwards.
TTAATTGAGAATGAAGAACTATGAGCTTATTGTAATAATGCATTCATGTTTCGTATTGACGAAACACATATATGGTTATTGAAACATATCATTCTGTCATGGTCAAGGATAAATTTTAGAACATTTCTATAATTTTTTTTGTAACTCAACATATTTATTTTCCATATCTATAAAATTCACGTGGATATACTATTGAAAAATCAATGGGTTGATATAATATTTTTTTACTTCCTTTATTATTTCTTGATCTATCCAATGAAATAATATAAATATTTTATCTTTTCTGATCCTCATCATCGATAAGATAATATGATCCTTTCATCTAAAAGAATTTGACACCTTGTTCTCTTTTCTATGGTGGTAATGTATTGAGTAGTCATAATACATTATAATCTCTAATCATCTTCTATAGTGAATTTTCAACACCTTTTTTATGCATATATTCTTCAAACTATCAGGATGGGTATATATATCACACAATTCTCTATACATATAATTCATAAATATAATTAATTCAACAATAACCACATCTAAATCTCAATTATGAGTTGGGTAATTTTTATCTTGAATCATTAGTTCTCATGATGAATAATATATAACCACCTTCATTATCATAATAACACATCCTAGTACCTTCATTGATGAATCAATATAGATTAAAAAACTATATCTACAATATGGAAATGTAATCATAGGTTCTCTGACTAACATTCGCTTCATTTCCTTGAAATTTTCACCACATTTGTCTTTCTAGAGGAACTTTTCTCCCTTAAAGGTCGTGTTGGTCAGCATATTACTTATTCATGATAATGTTTACACAAACCATCAATATTATTCAGAAAAACTAAGAAAACTACAAATTTTTGTCACTATGGTAAATTTGTCCCATCATTCAATAGCATTTTTCTTTTCTGGATCTATTTATAAAGACTCTCTTGAGATTATATGGGCAAAAAACGAAATCCTTAATATCCAAAATTCACACTTTATAAATTTTTCATATAGAATCTCTTTCTTTGTGATATTTTTTTATTTCTCAAGTGGTCTTCATGAACTTCCTTAATCCTTATGTAGATAATAATATCGACTATATATACTACCAAAAACTGATCAAGGAAATCTATAAAGTCACTATTCATTAAATCCAAGAATATTGTAGGGGAATTAGAAAGACCAATTGTCATCACTACATATTCATAGTATCCATAACTTTAATGGAATTTTTTCATGGGTATATCCTCCTTCTTGAACCACAATTGATGATATCTAGAACAGAGATCAATCATGGAAAAGTATTAATCTCCACAATGTTAGTGAAAAAATTCATCAATATGGGGAAAAGTATAAATGTTCTTAATTGTGATTTTTTTCAACTATAGATTATCAATGTGGAATTACATTGATCTGTATTTCCTTTTCATGAAAAAAAGTGAACACTAATGGAAAACATTGTGTTGGATGAATCGCTTATCAATATTTTCTTAGGGTTTCTTCTTCAATTCCTTTATCTCAATTGGAATCATTACATAGGGAGTCATTTGAATTGCTATGGTTCTAGGTATGAGTTCTATTGATAACTCAAATTCATGTTTTTGTGGAAGGATATGAAACTATTATGAAAATAATACCACAAATTCTGAAATAGTAGACATATCATCAATGTCAAGATTCACCCTATCCATTTCAAATAAACATGACTTATGAATGGGATTTAAGACTCATACATTGGATGTAGTATCCATTGGGATTTAATACATATTTTCACACAAATATACGATCATAGGTTGGTTCTAAATATCAAATTTTACTTCCTTTACTCAATAATTTATGTGGTATTTGTGTAGATATTTTTTATCCATGTTTAAAATGAGTTCAAATTCATCTAGAAAAAGAATGATAGGATTTACAGGAATCACATTCTGATAAATATCAATCGAAGAGGAATCATTGACCTGAAATTTCATCATTATACCATTATGATTTTTTTACCACTAATTAATTATCAAATCATTTTGGGTGGAATATTGATACCCATAGTAATTTATTTAGATATGAATGAATGGGTATATTCAGTATCAAATATGAGATTAGGATTTTTAGAGTGAATAGTATGTGTACCATTCACCATGTCATTATAATTCCCCTCAACAAAAAGGAAGTCGCATGATATTTATCTTTTCCCCTCGACTTAATAGGTTAGTAACATCGATCATCATCATTATCCTCATGATTTGGTCACTAGTAAATATAATTTCAATTCTCCATAAACATGATGCATTGAAGTATAGGATGTTAATTCTATGAAGTTTTCTCTCTATTAACATCATTGGATAACCTCTTTTCTGTAATATGGGAATAAATTTCGTGATGATCATCCCTTACACACTTAAAACATTTAATAGTCCCCTTGATGAAATTTTCTCCATGATTCTTCTCAAACCTTGAGCACAAAGGTAAACTCATCCTCTTTTCTCCCTAGTTTTTTGATTTTCCTTCAAATGACATATTCCTTTATTCAGTAAAAACAATGAGATTGATATGCAACTCCCACCTCAATTTCACCATGACATCACATTAAACAATCTCTTCATAGATAAAAAATTATTTAATTTCTAACGCCATTTGGATACCTAGTTTTATATCACAAAATAATCAATCAAACGTACAATGAGGATTGATAATAATATTTGAAATGTACATCACATGTCTTATAAAAGTATCCTCTTAGGAACCAATAGATTCATTATACATTTTCTTTAACTCAAGTATCTTCTTCTCGATATTCATAACTAGAATAAAAGGAATGTTATTATTGAAAAATATGTTCTTGATCTCATCATAATCCATGGATTTAATTTCACCTTTTTACCATGTATTCTTGACTAGGGTCCACCACTAGTATTCTCCACCATATAAATGATAAACATCCAGAATGAATTTACCATGTTTAGTACATTAGAGAATTAAAAATATCTTGTTAGAGGTATTGATCCATTTCTCATCCACAAGTCAATTAGAAAAACAATTGAAATTAGGTTGGTGTTTCCTCATGAAGGACTCAATGGAATATTGTTCCATTATTTTATCATTTCGAATTCCATCCAAATTCATAGTTTGAGAAAATTGTGTATGCAGATCAATAATATTTTTCCTTTCATCTCAAATAGAATTTGGTTCCCTAGAAGTGTAATCATTTCATTATCCATTTAATTCATCATTAACACAGTTCCATCTAGTTCTATCTATTTAATGAAAACAAAAAAATATATATTAAGAAAAAATTATCATAGTAGGGAACCACATAATCATTAAAATCACATATATGATGTCAAAATTATGACAGATTATTTAATATATGAAACATTAGGTTTATCCTATGTCATTGATAGTCATCATATATTTAAATACTTTATGATGGTTTGTAAATAATTATTTAATATCCAATGAATATCCCGTGGCAGAGTCAATCTAGTTGTGTAGCAAGGCTCATTTTTGTGCACCAGTTCCTGATCAATTTTAGCTTAATATGGAATTTTTTTAACCCTATTTAAATCTATTCTACAGCCACATCCACTTGTATTATCTATATGGGTATGTATTTCTAAGAAACCACTCGCTATATCTTCACCAACATTTTAGGAAATTTTCTTATACATTGACTAATCCTTATAATTATACTTAGACCTGTCTTTAGGGATCTCACTAAGGTTTTCAAATTCATGTTTCTCATGTATAGATAAACCATCAATATAATTACAACTATAGAGACCCATGATTAACATACACAGACATAACATCCATTATTTTTGAATATTCATTAGATTACACAAACACAAACCCAATGAATGTATTAGTTTAATGCCTTTGGAATCCTAGAAACATAAACACTATTACAAAATTGACCTAAATTATTTACCATAATGTTGTGCATGACTATAACAATTATTAAATGAATCTATAATAATACATATCTTCATAACCTACAGAAAACAAACATAAGATAGAGTAACCTCATATTCTTAGTAAGGGTAAAAATAGAGATATATAACTATAATCATGAACATAAGGTTATGATAAAATGATTATAACATTATAAGATCATACCTAGCTTTTCAAACATAATAATAACGATTCATGGAAAATATATTTTCAATTCATATGACCAAAAATCATATGGGAGTAAAATATAATGAACTATGAGGTCATAAGACATGGAGTTCGTCTTATACACTGAATCATATATAATAATTTCTATATTAGTCAAGGATAACTACCAAAACCATCACAGAGGATAAAGTACACTACTGAACCAAATTAACACCTCATTCTATCCCTATATTACATAACTGAGTTCATTTACCATTCTAAAACTATATTACTTAACTGAATATACATCCCATTTCCCTCACAATATTACTGGATCAAGTTCACTTCATGTTCTATAATTATATTTATCATGAAATTTAAATATTTATTGAATTAATTTGAGGGAGAAAAGCTACCTCCCATAAAATAATTAAATAATACATATGTGTGACATAAGATGATAAACATTCATTATATTATAACCTATAAAATGATATGGGTATCATGACCATTTCATCAAATATTTACCTATAAAAAATTGATAGGTTTCATAGTCATAGAATAACTCATGAAAAGATGAAGGTTCATAATATTATAACTATAGAAGATAAATGAGTTTTATAAAAATAATTCCATAGAAACATAAAAAATTTAGATAAAAAATATTAATGGAGTATGGCATGGTTAACCACAATGGATGCCATCTAAGATGTAAAATAACTTTAAAATATCATTTAAAAAATTATTAAAGAAAATATCATATCTATAATGAAAACATTTTTTTAAGAACAATGTTTATAATAATTATTTAATAAATCATTTTGAAGTTGTTGAATATAATTTTGAAATATTTTTTGAAAACATAGTTTTTAAAGAAAACAAATTTCTACCAGAAGAGATAATTAAATTTGATTTTTCAAATTTTTTTATTAATATTAAGTAACAAAGAGTGGAAGAACAGTACCATCACATGAATATATTAAGGATAATTAGAGGATGTTAAAATTTATTATAATTCATTCTCAATGTAATTTAATATATCATCAATGGAATCACAATCAAACAAAATCTTGATAAATGAAGTGACTGTAGCTAGAAACTCTTACCACTTTGGTAACATTGTTTCATAAACCACATAAAGGAATGACATAAAATGAAACCTAAAATATCTTGGGAATGAAAAAATTCAAGATATTACATATCAATGGGGATTTATATACACCTATTGAAATAATATAGGTGCATATCCTAACATGTGTCTCAAAGAAGGATGATTGTAACAAAATTCCATTACAGATTTGGTAACATTAAAACCATATTCCCCATGAAATAGAGATAAAAAAATGGATATGTAAATACCAATAAATTTTTGTTTAATAATCAAAAAATACAATCATGATTAGTATATAAACCACATAAAAGAAATAGGTTTTGAATATTGAATGTGTTTGAGAAATGTCAAAAGTGGGACAGAAATAACTTACCTTAAGACTCGACTCAAATCATAAACATTCAAACATCCTCTATAATAAATATAATTATATTTTAATTATATAAAATAAAAATAAAAATATATATAAATGTAATAATATATATTATTACTTATTTGTTTATATTAATCATTTATTACAAAATATCTGTTGAAGATAAGTTTTGGGTAATAACTGCTTTTTTTCATAAATGTTTTAACTTTCTATTCATGGTCCCATTACAAAGATAATGATTTCATAACATCTATAATGTATAAAATTATATAAAGATCATATAAATATTAATTATACATTTATTTTTAATAATCTATAATGATTGAATTAGGAAATGAGATACACTGTTCAAGGAGATGGTAGGTCGTACAAACGCATAAACAATGTTTTCATTTTCTTTTTAGATACAAAAAATAAAATTATATGATATATTATCAATAAATAATAATTTTTATTTCCCATATCTCACTTATTTTGATTAAAATAATTATTAATACATTTTATGTTAATCGAAAATGAATCACTTCACTTTATACAGTTGTAATCCGTTGTACACACGAACGACTTTATCATATTCCCAAAAAATAAAAATCATAAAGGTATGTGTTATATTGAAATTCCATAATTATAGTAACAAAATAAAAATAATTTATATAATATATAAATTAATATTAATCATTACTACCAACATTGAAATGGTTTAATGGAATAATGAACAATATAGGTTGGTGAGGTGGTCGATCATCAAACAACCGAACAAAGATTTTGCATCACATTTACTAGATGTGTATGTAGTTTCAGGTTATAAAATTACATTTAAAAATAAATATTTATGTTTAATATACATATTTTATTATTAAATATTCATATAAAAACACTTTATGGAATGTTAAGAAGAAATAAAAAAATCATTTTTTGATGCATGTTACATCTTCTTCAGGTATATTTTTTTGGTTTTCACCAAATGACATATCTATAAAATTTTATTAAAAAATGAAGGATTCAAGAATTAATAGTGTTTGTTGAGAATTTCTTTGGGTTATTATTTTCATAGCCAATTGGTTTATAATGTGTGAATAAAGGGGAAGAGCGTAGGCCTATTATAAGATAGGGAGAGGAAATTGTTGTCATTTTTGAAAATAAGTAAGGTGTGCACAAGTGTTTACCTAAAAATTTGTTTTACTAATGAAAATAATGAGATAAATGTAGGGTAAAGGTTGAAATGATTCCATAAATTTGGTTTTCTGAAATTCATATGTCATTTTTTCCAATAATTTTAAATTTCATTACCTTGGTAAACTTATTTTTTCTTAACAGATTTTATTAATTTTAACAAGATTCACTAATCATTTTGGTAAAAAAAATTATTTGTACTTATTAGAAATTGTAAATTATTATTTTTAAAAATATTTAAGATGTTTTTTCAAATTCAAATCATTTATGTAAAATATATTTAATTAAAATTAATCTCATTGTCACGATGAGACAACAGGTTTTTAATGTGAATGTGTTGAAATGTTTGAATTGTTTTTATATTAAATTTCAATATAAAATTGGTTAAAATGGGATAAATTGGATTGATTGATTTTTAATTGAACTAATTATACATTAAAGATAATTTAAAATACAATTTAAATATATAAATAAATTCTATGAAATATCATTTTTCAATTAAAATTCAATATTATTTCTTTTTCATCCAAAAATGAAATATTTCAGAAGAAAACAAGAAAACTCACCCAAAGATATTTTTTACATTATGAATTAAAAAATTATTTTTATTTTACCTAATTAATTTTTTAAAATTATAAGACATTAATTTCTTTATCGTTTACAAAAATATATAAAACTATATTTTTTTAGAAAATATCAATTTCAATACATATAAAGACTTTCCAAAAAAATATGTATTTTATTATGAATATGGTTTCCTTATAAAAAACAATTATATTTAAAATTATTTATTAATTTTTATATTAATATATTTAATGTATATATAATAATGGTGAATTTTAAGTAACTATAGTATATCATTGTTTTGTTTCAACTCAGTGTCATGTGTTAGCAAGCAAAGCTACTGTTTCATATTGCACAATATTAACTCAGTGTACCATATAATTAAACCCTAACTTGGTGTAGTGTATAACACATTAATATCATGGCGTAGCGTATAACATATTCTTATCTTGGTGTAGCATTCAATACACACCCACAATGATATTTTATTTTTTGAGAGATACAATGTTCATAAAAACTCATGGTGTTAAAAACTAGATGACCTATTATCCCCTATAATCTCTCCCAACATAATTGGGTCCTTGAAAAATATAAAAGAACTAGATAATAATTCTTGAAGTGTTACCCAAGGGAGATCATCCAAATGTAGAAGTAAGGATCTCAACTATGGTCACATAAATCTTCTCTTCTTCTACTCTATTAAAATGTTCTATCTAATACATTATGATAATGTTATTATTAAAAATATGATACAATTTTATTATTGTAATAGAATACACATTATATACATTAATCCAAAACCATTTGAAAAATGAAAATGATGTCATGTGTATATGTGGACTACCACCTCCATGACCGACATGCTAGATTTTATGTCACCACCATACAAATATGATTCTATAAGTATACTAAAAATGTTTTTTTAAGTTTTATAAAAATTTTAAGGTTCTAATATTATATACTATTCCTTACATTCATCCTTTTCTATAGATGATGAAGGTGTCACCCATCCATATATACAGACTACAGCCTCCACATAAGTGACTTATTTCAGTTTTCTTTCCACTCTTTTATTATTTTTTAAAATATCATATAACCTGATTCACCATTATAAAAAATTATAAATATTATCAGTATTCTACTTATATAATTATATTATTCCAAATTATCACGTTATTAACCATACTCACCCATATATTTTAGGTTGTTCTTGTTTTGGGATGTCTAACCACCTAAATGAACAGTTTTGTAGATTTCTATCATGGGTATCTAAGAAATCATAATTTGTAATGATATTATAAATATTAATTGAATAACTATTTCTTATAGTTATAGATTAAAAATTATAATATCTTACATGCTAATAAATGGAGACTCCTCTTTCCGGAAAATTATTAAAACAAACTCCTCACTGACATCACCATCATAAATCATAACTAAAATATTTATGAAATTAAATTAATTTTTTTAATTATTTTAAAAATTATATTATAGAAACATTAATAATATAAAAATTGTTAACTTATAATATTTAAATAATAATCATACCCACTTATGAAACTAGTACTAATAAAACCAATTGAAACTAATAAACATTAAATGTTTAAAATAAAATATCAACAACTAATTTATTTATAATAAATTTTTATAAATTAATTTGGAAAAGGTTTATAGTTACAGATAATGTTATAAATAGGTTATTGTGATAATTATTTTTGTTATAAAGGACGTTAAAGTGAAATTCAAGAATTAAGGTAAGGGTTTTTTGCATCTTAGTTTTTCTTAATTGAGATACGATGTGTATTCACCACTTGTTTCCTTTTTATATGGTATATATCTTCCATGGATCTATTTTATAATTTCTTCTAATGATTTATGATATATTTCAGTAGCTGTGTAATTATCTAATTTTTATGTATTATCCATTATAATGATCAAGAAAATGTATCCGGTTTCTTATCTCAGTTTTTTGATATTTATTACACATCAACTACTTTTTTATTCTATGTGGTGTATATACTTCCCTATGGATGAATTTTATCATACCATTAATGAAACTAAAAATATTTATAGAACATTTATGAGACTTATTTCAAATATTCATCAATTAAAGTGTTACTGAATCCATAAGTTATTATGAGAACTCAAATATCATTTGTTTAGTTATAATTACTCATCATGAACATTGTTATTATTTTCCCGGTTTCATCATCTATAATAAATTATTTCATTTATATTTATCTTCATATATTGGTGATAATGGGTCCTAAACTAATATTTTAAAATGACACTATGTTTGATAGTGTATAATACATGCAACACTGAGTTTAAACAAAAAATGAAATGTTATTATCAATAAATGATAATTATAGCCATGTTATTAAATTGGACAGTATGAATAGGATTAATAAATTATTAAATATATATACATATAATGAAATAATTAAATAATACATTACTAGTGTGTATAAAATAACCCCCCTATTTCCATAAATTTATATTGTGCTTCAAAAATACATTTTCTTCAAAAATAATTATATTTATTTATGTGAGATAATATTATTACTAAATTATTTAGCTTTTTGATATTTTATTTATTTAATATAATATCATTTTTGAAATTATATTATCAAAAATATCTTAGAGTTAATTTTTTTTATTTTTCTAAACAATTTTTTTTCAACAAATAGTAAAAAATACCTTTTTTGTACAAATATAATTTATCATCAACTAAATTTCTGATTATTAATTTAATTTTTTTTTGAATATAAATATTTAATATTTATATTGAAATCATATAATTTCTAATATAGAAAGAAAAATTTTGATTGATTTTGGTTTAATTTCATTTTTGTGCTTTAAAAACATTTTCTTAAAAACTGTTTTTCGTTGTGTTTTGTGTTTTATCTTAAATTAATTTATTTCACTTATAGAAATTAATCTGGAAATATTTTTTACATATTTTTACATTGGAGGGAAAAAAATTAAATAACCCCCTTTTATTTTGATTATTATTAATAGTATGTGTGGTAAATATTTATCACACCAATAAAGGTAAGTCAGGTAATTAAGGATAAAAAACGTGATACGGATTAATATCACCCAAATTTTTTTATTAGATAATAATGTCTCTATCATGAGCATATAATTATTACAAAGCTATAAATTTATTACTCTTTGAATTTAATAATGATTATATTATAATTTTAAGGAACAATATTAAAAAATGCCAATCTGTTTCACTTAAGATCTCTAAATATTTTTCATAGGTTTAAAAAGTTTTAATGTTTGGTAATAAATTTTTATTTTAAATATAAATTATTTTAATAATTTGAATTAAATTTATTTTTTAGTGATAAAATATTCAACTTCAATGCAAATGAAACGCCAGTAAAGTGCATGTTCAAGCAGTAGAAAAATAATGTAAAAGACATTAAAAACTCTAAAAGTATAATTTTTTTGGGGATTGAAAAAATTATATTAGTAGATAAATATAAAATATTTGGTATTTAATAATGTTTTATAATAAAATAATATTTTTATCTAGATGAATATGATGTCAAATTAAAAGAATAATTAAAAAAATGACATTAATGATACTTTTAATAACTATTATTTTATTAAATGATTTAATATTAATAAAAAATAATAACTTCATGAAATTAAATTGGATATGGATTTAAATTTCAAAAAAAATTCCATTTATGGGTCACTTTTCCTTTTATATTAACTTTCTTGACTCATAAAAAGTAACAAACCTTGTTATCACGGTAAACATTAAAAGGGTTAATGCGGTTAAAAACAAAATGATAGAGGTGAATAATTAAACTAAAATTAACCAAATTTTATTGGTTGATAATATTTATACTCATTAAAATAATATATTATATTTATATCAATTTTTATCCATTTTCCTTGATAATTAATTTTAATTTATTTAATACATTAAGTGATTCTACGTGTGCCCCTCCCCTGACTTTTAAATACGAAACTCCTATCATATCTTACAAAGACATTTTTTGTATGTTATTTAATAAAATACTAGAAAAAATAACATCCATAAATACCAAATCATTTTCTATAGTTATTATATTCTTTAGAATACAAACCTTATAAGGATTAATAGGTAATGTAGTGTAGGTTTTCCAAATAAGAGGTATAACCTTTAACTAAATGTTTTAAATTTATTTATCCTTGTCCCCCTTTAAATATTATTCATACATGAATAAATAATAGAATAAGTATATTAAATATAATAATATTACATTACTTTCAGGTAATAACATATCTGAGACTCCTCTTCCATAAAATTGGAAATGAAACCATCATTCGTGTGTACTGTGGACAACCGCCTCACAAAGCAATGGACTTACTTTTCCATCACCACCTATCATGGTAGGTTCTAATGATGTTCTTAATATATATATATATATATGAGATATTAATAAGATATGTATCATTATGGAATGAAAATATACAATCTATTTACATAAATTTGCATTGATTGAAATATAATAACATCATTCGTGCGTACCAGTGGATTGCCACCACGATAAAGTGATTTGATTTTTTTCATCCTAAAATCATATGGACGATATATGTAAAGTATTTAAAGATATAATATTATATTTTTGATATATTAATAATTCAATAATGATAAAATAATTCAAACCAGTTTTCTCACATGTTCTTTAAGAAATGGAAATGTTTCCCATGTACACTTTCGTCATACTATCTCTATGGAAGAAATGAAATTCATTTTTCATAAACATATTTTTTTACTTTATATTAAAAGTATAATTTATATCTAAAACTAATAATTATTTCATGAATCTTGTTCTTGATATTATGGAATAGCTTCCCATTATACAATGATCGACATACCAAAATCATTTTACAACTACGAACCGAATATCTTCAAAACACTCTATGTGAAGATAATCAAATAAGAAATTTAATATATCATTAAAATGAATGAATTAAAAGTTTTAATTGTAGGTATTAATCATTTAAATGGTTCTTAAATAATAAAATAAATGATATATGATTATTATGTTTATTTTAATTGCCATACATAGACTAAATAAACTAATGGTAAGGGATTTAATCTAAATTTCCCTTCATTGAGACATGTTTTAATTTTATGCACAAAATATCATTTATATGTTAGATATACTAGCCATTATAAATTTTATATCATGAATCCTTAATAATTCTTTGTATTTTAATTTAAAATGATTTTTACCCATTTTTTTCATATATGTTACAAAGCATTAAATGGTTTCATAAATTTATTTTCAATTCATTGAGTTATAGTTCTAATTCATTGACATTGTTATTACTTTATTATGTATGAAATTGACCTCAAATATTATTTATTATGTATTTAAACATAATTTATATGGATTTACATATATTCACATGATCATTTTATAGATTAATCATCACTTAAGAAGTTATGATCTTTGAAAGGATTTTCTTGGTCTCACTCTAATTTTCTGGAGACATGTTCCATGCCATGTTCAATGATTTCATTATAAGATGTACTTACATAAAAATGATTGATTTTGAAATATTATTTCATGTAATTAATGTTATTTATATAATCCATTCAAAATCATTCTATTAATTACTTTTTATTCAAATGTTACAAAGTAGTAAATGAATTATTACTATTTCATTTCTTTTCATGATTTTTTATGTTCAAGGTTCCTTTCTAGAAACTGTATGCACATATCTTTTTAACCCAATATATTTTCTTCTACTATAGTCATTAATTTTTTCCCTGTTAATTTTATTTTTCCTTCCTTGTTGATTAAAGAAGCATCTACAAATTAATTATTAACAGATAATGATATTGTATATTTTGTAGATATGTAATTTTTTCTTTCATATTCATGTTTTCAAATATGATCACTACCACAAAACTAGGTTTCCATAATTCCACCATTTAACATCGCTAAAAAAGAGCACAGATAAAGGGGATTCCTTTACAAGTGAGAAAAAAATCCCTAATAAAGATAACTTTTAACATCTTTAAAAATGTGCAATTAAAAGTGACCCTTTATCAATGTTTCTGTAGCACTGATAAAGGCACCCATTTATCAGTGCTTTTTTTTAGCACTGTTAAAGGGTCCCCCTTTATAAGCGTTTTTTTTCCTAGCACTGATAATGTTTATATTTCATAAAAAATTATATTTCATAATAAATAATATATGGGTATATAAATATATATTTATATTTATGTTCATATAAATATAATATATACTTTTTAAATATGTTTTAGATAAGTATAAATAAACATTTCACTTAATATATAATATATGTAGTGAAAGATAATTATAAAATACCTTAAAAATATATTATTTAATAATTTTCTAATTATCATAGAAAAATAATTAATTAATAATAAATTGAAGACACAAATAATCCAAAAAATTAATAAAAGATCTAAAATAAGTTAAAATGTAACTCAAACTTCAAACAACCATAACTTTATATTCGGGTATCTATTTGATCTCTACAGCATATCAGATTGAATCCTTCTATGATATCAACATGCAAGTGACCAAAGAAAACCTTCTATCACATTTTCTGATGCTAAAAGCCCCATAAGGCCTCCAAAACTTATTTTTTAGTCTGGATACCCAAATTTTTTAACATTCAATGGGATTTCAGCCTCGTTTCACGAGGTCTTTTTGACATTTTTAATTGTGGTGTGAATTTATTCTAAGGGGTAAAATTTATATTGATATCATGGCATTGAAATTTTATCATTTTTCACAATGTAATGTTATTTATAAATAATTATATAACAATATATACATATTTTTTATATATTCATCCCATAAAATTTTAATTATTTAAACAAATAATTAAACATATTTACATATAAAATGTATTTCTCAATATATATGGTGTATATAAATAGAAAAATAATATAAATTTTATTTAAAAACAAATATACTAATATTTATTTACCTATATGATGTTTGTGTGTGTATATATATATATATTTGTGTGTGTATGTATTGACAAACTAATATAAATTATCTATAAATTTTAAACATATGTATATACATATTAATATATAATAGTTGTAAAAATATATAAAAATGTGTAATTGTACATACAAATACACGTATAATATGAGTGTGTGTATGTTGTATATATGTATATATTTATTTAAAAACACCCAAAAAACATATTTGATCTTATAGATATGTATTAATATATTAATAAATATATGGGTATATAAATATAGCTATATATGTATGTATATATGTTAATATAAAAATATGTATATATGTATATTAATATATAAATACGTATATAACAATATATATTAATGTAACTAAATATATATATTAATATATATATATATGTTAATATAAATATGAACTAATATATGAGTGAATGTAACCATATATATATATATATAGATATATTAACAAATGAAGAGAAAAGCAATATATTGGAGTGGTAAAGGCTTAGGTGCACATGAAACAGGTCCAGAGTTCGAATCCAGGAGAGGCAGGTATCACGCGCATGTGGATTGTAGGATATCACTATTAATGGGTGGGTGGGGTGATATTAAAGTACGGGGGTGTACGAATTGGGGTGGGGTGTGGTGTTGTTAAAGGGGGATTCAAGAGCTGTTGATGCCCCTCCCGAATTGCAGAAATATTTTTTAATGTTTTTTTAACTTTTATCGATTATTTTTTTAGCACTGATAAAATGGGGAATTTATTACCACTTCTCTAAGTGTTGATAAAAGGGATCCCCTATCTTCATTGAGATTAACAATGCATTTTTAGGGCTGTAAATTGACTTTTCAAGTGCGGATAAAGGCCATATTTGTAGTAGTGGTTTTCAAGAATATTATTTTATAAAACAATCTTTACAAAAAAATTAACAATATATTTAACATTATTTTAATATATTTTAATGGGATATCTATAATTTTTTCCTCATGGTACACTTTTAAGATTCATTACAAAACTTTTAAAACAATGTTTATTTTTATCTTTTATGGCATGGATGAATTTTTCTATCATCATAACTTGTATTTTATATAAATATTTATTAATAAATATATATGGTTATTTTCAAAGAAACTTATCTTTAAAATATTAAACTCAAAATAGCTGATTTTCTAAATGAGAAATGAAATTTTCCTCAATAATTGTTTTAATGGTATTTTTATTCATCTATGAAAACAACCATTTATTTTTATAATGTTCTATTAGAGATATTTTGTAATGATACTATCCATATTATTTATTTGGTTTGATCATAAATTTTTAAAATATATTTTCATGGAATATATTTTCTTTACATGGGTAAATAAATATATAAAAGAACAATGGTTGTTGTCATATTGATGAATGTGGGATTTGGGAGTCAATATATATACATAAGGTATGTTTTAATATATGTTACATGTGGGTCTATTATATCCCTATAATGAATTACATAATGAAAATGTAACTTACTCGATATATGTAACTCATAAGATATGATGACATTAATTGTATATCAAGTTACTCATAAGGGATTATGGATATTAACTAGTTATGTTATCCCATCTTTAAGGGACATTATAATGGGTAATATTAAGATAATGTTCCCAGATACAAACATATTTTATTTAAACATTATATGGTTTTATTAATGTGTCCATTGATCAATATTAACATCACATGGATCATGATTATTGATTTCTATGACTCTTTCCATTATTAAATATTAATTCTATACAACATGTTTAATGATACAGGTCTTGATGGATTTCTGTTATTCTATTTTATTCTCAGAAACAAAAATTATTTTATCGTAACCTTTTGATCATCATAATCTCACTGATGAAATTCAATTGTTAATTCTTACGTTTACCACATCATAGTATTTGAACTCACCCATATTTTGTTCCCTTTTCCACAATTTTTAATGAATGATGTACAATTTTTAATGTATTAAAAATTATCATGTGTGAATAATTTTAAGGGTTTCGTTGAATGAATATTTTAATATAATAAAAGACTAGTTTAGTTGGAAAATAATCACCTGAGGACATGGGTATTATTTTATAATAGTTAGTCATAATTCTATAAAACTCTAAACCTAAAATATTATTATGTATATAAGTAATCCATTATTTTGCATTGATGTATTGTCTTTTAGATGGATAAAATTAGGTCTTATTTATATATATGAATGAATAATATGTAAATATTATAATTTTCTCACTGAATTTGGTGAGTCCGAGATCAGGGATGTTATGATACATGTGAGACAAATTTTTTTGAGGACATTAGAAATTATGATGTTTTCATGTGATGTTAACAAAAGAAGTATGTATATAATCATGGATTTATAATTCTAAGGCTGACCAGAAGATCAATCTGAAGGATCTGGGTGTAGTAGAAGCATACATTGGTGGGAGATATATTAAAATTTATTTTAATATTTTGATGCCTGAAACCCTAATAGAAGATATTTCACATTATATTTATAATAAGATTATGTAGATAAAAAGAATGAAAATACATTGTCTTAGGATCATTCTTTGATTTGGATGTAAATCTTTAAAAGTATCTTTTAGTTTTCCTATACAATTTTATGAGGATCCAAGGATAAAATCCTTCTAGATGTGATCCACACATTCTCTTTTGATCTCCAATAAAGGAAAATTGATCTCTTTGTGATGGCATAGTGAATTAATTTTATTTCATTGTCTCTGTTAATCACCTTTACATTGGTCAGGATGGAATCAATCGTTTGTTTCTATTTATTTAGTGGGAGAGATAATTAGTATTTGAGATAGAATTAATTATCCATAATTATTCTGTATTTTCTATTGCATACTCTACACAATAAATATAATTATTTATTTATAGATATTGGCTTTAGGATAAAATATTATTTAATTTACTACCAATCCTTAAATAATTTTATAACATTTAATAAACCTCATGTCTCAAAATAATAAGGATGATAAAAATAATATTTTTATATTTTTATGTTCTCTAACTTGGTCAATAAAATATATTATATAAACATGTTTTTAATTAATATTTGTCACTAGACATGGTCTTGGTATTTTCAAACTCCTATAGTATTTACTAAAAATGTGAATATATATTAAATATTTTATTCATCAATAAATATTTATGATTGATACAAATTTAATGAAATTATTCCTCAGTCTTGAGAATGGTGTTTAATATTTTAATTAAATTCCAATAGCCTTTAATCAATGTCAATGAAGACACGTTGTATGTGACTGTCTAATATTTATTCTCTTTTGAATTAGGAAATCATACCTAATGTTCAAGATTACAATATGGAAATGTTTCAAGGCACCTAAGAGAATGAAATAAATTTCTTAGTAATGAAAACTACATATGAACACTCAATGTGTATCATAATCGATTTTTCATGATATCTCATCAAGAAGGATTCAAATTTTTTTCAATAACATATAGCATCGATACATCATTATTTGACTATCAGAAATAACCTTGTTTTTACACAATCAAAACGAAATTTATTGATATGGTTCTATTCCAATCAATAGTCCGATATATCAATTTCCAAAAATATAGAAGGTATTAATCCTTCATCAAAATATCTATTAATAATATGTCATTCCTGTTGCACCTATTGTAACCTACTTCCCTCCAACAAAAAGTGTGATGATTTTCATCAAAATATATAGGTGTGTGAGTCATGGAATGAATTAATAATAATATTAATGTCTATAGACCAATACACATGATCTCAAATGGTAATATCAGATAACCCTGGGGCTGGGAATGATGTAGCAATCAAGAGAGAAACGATAAAGGGGTTTCCACGTTTTCGGTAACTGGTGAAAATCGAATATAATGAAGATGAATGGTGTAGATGCGATGATGGTGTGTCAACGATGGAGAATGAAAGTTTGTGAATAAAGATGATGAAGTGAGATGATGGTGATAGAATTATCAACGACAGCGTGCAAAGAGATTTATGAAGGTGCCATGTATCAAAAGTCATATTGGTTGCAGAGATCAAGTGGAATGTCCCGATTGTGATTATCGATGGTATAAAAAAAATGGAATGTTCTTATTGTCAGTGTTGAATTGTAAAAATGTCTTCAGTTGTGGTGTGAAAATATTTCGGGTTAGTATGTGTAAAAATTTTTCGGGTGATAAAATTCATTCGGGTGATAGAAGGCCTTCAGGTGAAATATTCTCCTCTTGTGTGTTTTCAACAATGAGATCTTCTGATGTGGCGTCGTGATCCATGGCCCAACAGTGGTATCAGAGGGATAGGTTGAAGTGCATGGTTGCAGAACATGGTGGCAAGAATATGGTAGAGTTTATTATCAAGGACTCAGGACTCAGATGTCGTCACAAAAGAAGGTGGTATTAACAATGTTGTTGGAATACCCAAAGTATTCTTGATCGCAGGTGTCATGCGGTGTGTTCTGTTCATTGGGTGACATTCAAAGCGTCGTGGAGTTGGTGATCTAATTGACCCAGAGGGTGGATATGAATGTGGGGTATTTTAAATTTAAATCAAGTTGTAGATTGGTGGGATTTCTGATTTTAAATTTAAATAATAAGAGACAGATAACCCCAATCATATTTAATTCCTACTTGTAGGTATATTATCAAAATCTCATGACTTAGATATTATAGAAGGTGAACATCATAAGAAGAGGCCTTGTCCTCTTATTATTACTCACACTCAATTGACTCTTTACTATTTGTCCTGTCATAGTATCACTACTACAGAAAACGTTATTTACGTCGGTTATTTTTAATTTTTTACGTCGGTTTCTAGCCGACGTTAATGCTTGCGACGTTATAAATAAGTTTTTTGACGTCGGTTATTTAAAAACCTACGTCAAAAACATAAAATAGTGATGTTTATCATGTCGGTTATTTTAGAACCTAGGTGATAAATGGCCTGGAGAATGGTTTATCACGTCGGTTATTTAATAACTGACGTGATAAACGGCATGGACAATGGTTTATCACGTCGGTTCATAAACAACTGACATGATAAAAAGGGGAGAGGGGGTTTATCACGTCGGTTCTATAATAACCGACATGATAAACCATTGTCCAGGCCGTTTATCACGTCGGTTATTCAATAACCGATGTGATAAACCATTCTCTAGGCCCTTTATCACATTAGTTATTAAATAACTGATATGATAAACCATTCTCCATGCCTTTTATCATGTCGGTTATTAAATAACCGACGTGATAAAGCATTCTGCAGGGATTTTATCACTTCGGTTATTAAATAACCGACGTGATAAACAATTTTCCAGGAATTTTATCACGTCGGTTATTAAATAACCGACGTGATAAACCCAATATTTTTTTTAAACAGAATACAGTCATCTTCGCTTCAACAGAATCAACCAGAAAACAAATCAAGAAATCATACCACAAAAACAGAAGTACATCAAAATTAAGAATATACATAGATAACATATTAAACTTACCCCCTAGACAGCATCCACCCTCATTTATACCCCATGGACAGCCCTCCCCCACCCCGTTGGAGCCCTCACCCTCATGTATACCCCCTGGACAGCCCTCTCCCACCCCATTGGAGCTCCCACCCTCATGTATACCCCTTGGAAAACCCTCCCCCACCCCATGGGAGCCCCCACCACACTACTAAACTGCCCCTGACCCCCGGACACCCCCAAACACCCCTCGACAACCCCCCACCCGCCTGAACAGCACCTCTTCACCCCCTCACCCCACTTGACAGCCCCCACCACACCCCTGGACAGCCCCAAACACCGATGGACAACCCCCCACCCCTGGACAACACTCCCACACCCCTGGACGGGCTTCCCACACCCCTAGACATCCCTGCCACCCCCCAGGACTGTCCCCCCACCCCACCGGACAACCCTCCCAGACCGCTGGACACCCCCCAACCCCACTGAACACAACCCCACACCCTAGGAACCCCTCCCCCACAAACCCAAATCCATAACAGAAAAACCATCAAAAGTAGACCAAAATAAGAAGTATAGCAAAATTAAACATTCAATTATATAACATTCAAAACATACACTATCAACTTCAAAAAAAACTAAATCCAACCTAAACAACTACCAAATACAATATTAAAATGACAATATTGAAAATTAAATTTTTCATTACAAACAACTAAAATTCAATCAAACCTGTAAAATAATTTGACCACTCCACTTGTACGTGTTTGACGTCTTTAGCAGTATAGGGTTGAGCGTCATAAAAAAGCTACAAATGAAAAAGAAGATAGTTAACGTGTATAATGAATAAGTCAAATTGAAATATTATGGCAATGTTTAAGAGGAAATCGTACCAGGTCAAAATTCACAACTATCCCAGTTGTTATTATTTCATACATAAATCTTAACATATAATATCTGCATTCGATGAGGCCTTTTTGTTCATAACAATTTTGTTTTGAATGCGTGTAAATTCAATATATTATTTTTATGTAATAAATCGAAAAGTACAAATTATAAATGGAAATTCACCCTCGCATTTACATATTTGATCTTTGCATTTCTTTTCTTTGTGTTTTTTCGAAAGTAGACCCATGCACTGTTAGAAAATAATACGAATGGGGTAAATTTAAAATTCATTATAATATATAAAACTATTGAGAAATTGAAACTTACTTTTCCAATATATTCTTAAAACTTTCCCACACATCACCAAGAACAGATCATATCCAATAAAGAGCATTCTCACGTGGGAAAAAAATCCCTAACATCCAATGATCACTGATAAAAGGAAATTTAATGTTAGTGGTTTTTTATTTTAAAAGATAATTAACTCTTTGAGAGAAATGTGTTTCATACCTCTCACAAAAAGGCATCATCCAACATTGTCTGATTATATTCTTTTCAAAACATTCAGCAACATAAACCATTATTTATTCCTCAGTCAATGCACATTCTTCAGGGGAAATCAATTGCGGGTCCATGAATCCATATACTTCTTTCAGTTCATTCCTCTCACAAATTTTATAAAGATACCTAATACAAAACATACATAAGTATACATTTTTAATAAATATAATGTCGGGAAAAGGTGATAAGACTTACATGGAAACAATTTTCACCACTTTGATGCCCAACTTATCTCCAGTAACAAGCTCCATGATATCAGATTTTGTAATCCCCGCACTTATTTCATGTTCACAAACATGATATTCCATTGGAAACACATAAAAACCCAACAAAAAATGTGAATATCTTGACAATCTGTCAAGACCACTGGAATATGTATCTGATTTCATATCATGTTGTCATTGTTATTGTCTATACAGTATTTATTTACCATTGAAGTATTCCTGTGAAAAAAAATTGAGAAATATAGTAGTTTTCAAATGATAAAAAATCTTTAATAAAAAAATAAAATAAAATATATAACATTCATACCTCTATGGTAATGAGTCGAAGAAGTTTGGATGGCCAAACTAAAAAAAGGTCGATACCCTATCCAACTGTCGCCACCTCATCTGTAGGTATTGGTACCCTAGCCGATCTATCTATAATATCTTGTACAGTGACCCTCTGATTCTCTACCTCTAATTGTTGATGATGAACTGTATCTCCTATACAATATACCAACCCGTATGCTACTATATGATGTTGAGAATCATTAACATACAACTCGCAATATGTAGGAAGCTGCGGCAGAGGTGTAGGATAAAAAATGGGGTCCGCAGGCTGAGGTGGGGGAGTGGGAGCTACTGGCGGAGGTGGAGGATAAATAATGGGGTCTGCAGGGGGAGGTGGAGGAGTGGGAGCTGCAGTCTGAAATTGTCTTCGCATTTCTGCAAACATAGACTACACCAACTCTCTAATCTTGTCTTCCATCATTGCATTAATATTTTGAACTTTAACCTCCAAGGATTATATTTTTTTTATAAACCCCCTCAATGTTAGAAGTTAAATAATGTGGAAACACTTTTCTTACCGATACACCTGCCAGATATCCACTTACACAACCAGGATGTTCGGCCCTTCCCAATGCTGCAAATAAAATATCTTCCCTCCCAGTAGCTGTAAATGTCCCCTCTGAACTCTGCTCCTCAAGAGAGTCCTATATTAATTAATTGAACATTTCTGTAATGATTGAAACTTATATAAAGAAAAAAAGTTAACTTAAATAAATTAAATAGATATCTTACAAGCCTCTCAGCTACGATTCTCGATTCTTCCGAAAGATATTGCCCTTTTTTACCTTCCGATCTCTCTTCCATTTTTCATGTCTAGATGGAGGGGATGGAGGTGCCACCTCTCCAGAGCTTGAAGACTCAGCTCTTAGTTGTTGAAATTTTTTGGCCATCATTTTTTCTTCCAATAATGTATACCCTCCCTGAGATAAACTATGAGGGTATACATTTTTATATTGGATCTCCTGATGAGCTTTCCTTGTTTGTTGTAATTTAAGAGTAAGAAATCATTAACAAAACATTAATAAAATCATTTATATAAGAAAGTTTATAAATGTTTACATTGCCCTTACCAGAAATGAATCTTTTTTTTTACTTTCAAAAAACTGTCTCTATGTGTCTTCATCTATAAAAGGATATATACGACATGGATTGTCATGACTCCTTTGACCATAAATGAAATCAGATGAGAGGGTTGATTTGAAATCCCTCCATCTCCTAGCAGCCAATGATAAGCATTTCTTCCTGACTCCTCCAGTGTTAGGAATATCAAATGTCGTCTGATAAAGAAGAGGTTAAACATATTATATATACTAGAAACATTAAAAGAATGGTCAAACAATGACAAAAGATCTTACCAAAATAGTCTCCACCAACTGAGAGATAATCGCTTTATCCACACCTATCCAATCATCATACAGAATGCTTACATTGGTCTTAGCCTGAGTTTCAACAAAACTCTTAAAATCTTTATCATTCGGACCTCTAGGAATATCATCATCATCAAACTCAACTACTATCCTCTGATCTTGCGTACGGGCAAGTGATAATTTTGGTAAACGTGTGCACCCACGTTTACCAACCTTTGAACTCTTTGTCGTAATAGGAGAATGTGACTGTTCATCCCCAGAGGTATGACCAGCAATATGCTCCCCTCCAAAATCATGTGGTTGATCATCTGAATGATCTGTCATTATCCTTCAAATCAAAAAAACAAACGTCAGTGAACAAATATAAAAATTCAAATATTTTAATACTACTGTAATCAGAAAATAGAAAAGTGTACTAAGTTACATAATAGTAAACATTGGTAATATGGTAAGCATGTTAAACAATGGTAAAGATGGCAAGGATGGTCAAGATGGTCAAGATGGTAAAAATGGAAAAAATAGTAAACCTGGTAAACATTGTAAACATGGTAAAGTAATTGTTAGTGAACAAATATACAAATTCAAATATTTTAATACAACTGTAATCAGAAAATAGAAAAGTGTACTAAGTTACATAATAGTAAACATTGGTAATATGGTAAGCATGTTAAACAATGGTAAAGATGGAAAAGATGTTCAAGATGGTCAAGATGGTAAAAATGGTAAAAATGGTAAACCTAGTAAACATTGTAAACATGGTAAAGTAATTGTCAGTGAACAAAAATAAGCATTTTAAAATTCATGTAATGGTTATAAACATGATATAGTAAACTAAACAAACTTAAAACAAACAAAAACATATATTTATTTTATTTTAAAACATATTTTAATAAATAAAAAACATACAATATCTAAGATTTATGGAAAAAATAAATGTAAACAAGAAATAAACATATGTTACCCATAATTTTAGGAATGTAAAAATGGATTGTTTTCCCAAATTCCTTCGTCATGATCGTTCCTTATGGCACAAACTATGTCTTCAACATGATCATCATTATGTTATGTTAATATTTCCATGGAACTAGGGATATTACATTTATCAGAATATTCATCAAGTTCATCCTCACCAACAAATTGTTTTTTCCCTTGTAAAACAACAGCACACTGCATATCTGATTGATCTACTACATAAATTTTTTTTTTCATGTGTTTCCATTATAAAAGAATCAATTGTGTCTTCCAATCTATTCAGATTAACAAGTGTCATTCCAAATTTATCGTGTATGACGCTGATGTTACCATTAAACCATTTACAGTTAAAAACGAGAACTTTAATTTTAAAGTAATCAACCTCCCATATGTCTTCAATCACTCCATAATATGCATTTGATGCAAGAAATTGGGTTTTTTTCCTTAGCACTCGAAAAATGCAATGCTTCTACAAACACCAATACACCACTATTCTGAACTTCACTTCTATTGTCATGAGCTTTTGTATGAAATGTATAACCATTAATGTCATAACCGGACCATGTTATCACATTTAAACATGGACCACCCACTATCCATTTTAATGTCTCTGATACATCTGATCTACCAAGAAAAGTCTTTTTAATCCATGGCAAAAAAGTTTTGTTGTGCTCATTCAAAATCCACATTTCTTTCTTCTTTGGATGACATTGTCTCAACTCATTAATATGCAATGTGATATACAGTTGAGCATCATCTATGTTATTCAAGATGTATGATTCTAACTTCTTCATCTGTTCAGCTGACAATGATTTGACTTTAAAGCCGCAAATCCCCTTTCCCTCATTATTAACTCGTTCATGGCGAGATGGAGGCAAACCTATGTGTTGCGCCGCAGCGAATTAGCTCATACAAAACTCTTCTACCTCCACAGAAATATACTTTTCAATAATGGAGGCTTCAGGTTGATATATATTTTTAACATACCCCTTTAATATTTTCATATACCTTTCAAAAGGATACATCCAACGAAGATATAAATCTCCACAAAGCTTTATTTCTCGAACCAGATGAATCATTAAATGCACCATTATTTCAAAAAAATTTGGAGGAAAATACATTTCCAATTGACAAAGTATAAAAATTTCATCCTTTTCCAAAATGTTCAAAGCATTCACATCAATCGCCTTATTACAAATTGAATTGAAAAAATAACACAACTTCATTATTGTCTTTCTGACACGAATGGGAAATATTCCACGCAATGCAACTGGTAGAATTTGTTGCATCAAGATGTGACAATCATGTGATTTCATACCTATCAACTTCAAGTCCTTCAATGAGACAAAATTTTTTACATTAGAAAAATAACCTTGAGGCACTTTGGTATCATGAAGACACTGACAGAAGCTAATTTTCTCCCTCTTCGATAATGTATGACAAGCTGGGGGAAGAAATGTTCGTCTTCCTTTAGGAGTGGGAGCTAACTCCAAACGTATTCCCATTGATAGTAAGTCTATCCTTGCATTCAACCAATCTTTAGTCTTTCCTTTAATATCTAATAATGTTCCAATCAAAGAATCACAGATATTATTCTCCACGTGCATGACATCAATATTATTTTTAACTTCATGATACCTCCATTATGGTAGCTCAAAAAAAATTGACCTTTTCTTCCAAATATGTCTATCATTACCAGATTTCTATTTCTTTCCCAATGTCACGTCAAGGGTTTTCACCTTCTCAAAATACAGATCAGGGGATAAAGGTTTTGGAGCAGTATCAAATTATTCTAAGCCACTGAATGCCTTTTTTAGTCTTCTATAAGGGTGTTCCATAGGCAAAAACATTTGATGACCCATGTACACTGTTTTCCTCCAATCATGCAATTGACAATAGGACGTCTGTTGTTCGCAAATTGGACATGCTTTATGCCCTTTAACACTGTATCCAGACAAATTTCCATACGCTAGGAAGTCATTTATAGTGAACAGAAGCACTGCATGCAGTTGAAAATATTCCATTTTATAAGAATCATACACCCTAATACCATCATCCCATAACAGTTTCAAATCATCAATCAACGTTGACAAGTAAACATCAATATCATTACCAGGTTGCTTTGGAACAGAGATCATTGTACTCAACATGACATATTTGCGGTTCATAAAAACTTCAGGAGAGAGGTTGTAAATTACCAATAAAACAGGCCATGAACTATGTGTGCTACTGAGTGTTCGGTATGGATTCATTCCATCTGTGCACAACCCTAGTCTGAGATTTATAATTTCATTTCCAAATGTTGAATACTGCGCATCAATTTTATTCCATTGTGGAAAATCAGCTGGATGACGGATTTTTCCATCACATACCCGCTCTTCAGCATGCCATCTTAATCTTTTTTCATCATGTGAATTATCAAATAAACATTTGAAGCGATTAATTATAAGAAGATTCCAAAATACCTTTGAAGGGAGCTTTATAATCTCTACATCAGCCTGTGATTTTTCTTTCACCTTATACTGTGATGTCCCACATTTAGGACACTCTGATAGAAATTCATATTCCTTTTTATATATAATGCAGTCATTCGGACAGGCATGTATTTTCTTGTATCCCAATCCCATCGGGCATAATATTTTCTTGGCTCTGTAATGTGAATCTGGAAGATTGTTATCTTTTGGAAGAATGTCTTTCATCAATTGTAGCAGCTCTGTAAAACTTCTGTCACTGCATACATGCTTCGCCTTCAAGTTAATCAATCTTAACACCGCCGACAAAACCGTAAAATCTGTACAACCGGGATATAATGGTTTTTCAGCATCACCATATTGACGCGCAATTGTCGGTTCTATCTCAATTTGTTCTAATACAATATTGCGAATCATTTCTTCAATTTCATCAGAGTTACCATCTTGCGAATCATCATCATCAGTGACATTCCATCAAGTTTCACCATGCCAAATCCAAGGGTTGTAACTCGGATTAAAACCATGACAAATCAGATGATCTTTTATCTCTCTACTTTTCAACTTCTTCATATTCAAACATTTCAGGCATGGATAGAAAAAAATGTCACTACTTGTAATATTTCATTTTTCAAATTCCAAAAAGGCATCAACACCTTCCTCAAATTCATTGCTCATTCGATGTGACATAATCCAACTTCGACTCATTATTACCTATAACAAATATCAACAAAAAATATATATTTTTAAGATAAGACAAATACATGTTTATATGAAAAAAATCATAATTTGAATGTAAAAAAATTAAAATATAAAAAAAAATCTAAAGGTATTTAAAGAAATATGCTTGACTATTATTTGTCAAACAAGATATTGTTAGATATAACAGTTTTAAATTTCATTGAATCAAAGAAAACCATGACGCCTACATAGTTTAATATTGATTGCGGTTTTGATCTATTAATATATTAGATAAACAACCTATTTTAAATGGCGTGCAGACCTTGATATTGGTCTTCATCACCCTTCGGTGTGACTGGAAAAAAGAGGTCTACCAGCATTTTATTATTTTATCAGCAATTCACTCATTCTTGTTTCTGATGATCGTTAATTTCATTGGCAGGCTGAGAGGGCTGCCCAGCGCGTCCAACACTGGTCTACTCAGAATAAAAATAGTCCCACTGATTCGGTTTAATCCTTTATTTATGCTTTTTAATCCCATGTAACATATCTTGTGGGGATTTGATTTTGTACTTGGCCTTCAGCTTTAACGGATATCAATCAAAATAAAACTCAACTAAAAACTCTGTTTATTTTTGGTTTTCAAAATCTAAAAATGAAAACAAAACAACCATGGAAAAAAACTGAATTCCAATTACAGGAAACATGTTCAGAAATTCTAAACACCAAGAATTAACAAATATCAACAACAATAGTGAACATCCTGGCAATTACAAGACTAAAAAGTTATTCAAACGCAAGATGCTTATATTAATTCTCATAAAAACAGAAAACAAAAATCCGTAAAAAAACTAATTCAACCAAAACAGAACCAAAAAACATAAGAAATAATTTCCATATTAAGCAACATTTATATCCAGAACCATAAGCATGTTCTAGCACATAATGTAACCATAATAGTGAGCAATATTAAATAATGTCACCAACAATCAGCATCGATTTACATAAATGCAACATAGTCTGTTATATCAACAATATACAAATAACCATTTGCAATAACAAAAAACTCCATGAGATTCTCAACATGATTAAATAGAAAAGCATATCTGATGTAAACAAATTACATCAAGAATCGAAACAAAAACGAACGAAATAAATTCATGGAGGGATTACATGAATTTTGCGAGTTGAGATGATAGATCCGAGAGGAGTGAAGACGATAAACAATGAAGCCAAAATGAGTTTAATGCAGGTCGATCGACGAGCCGATTAGGGTTTACCGCATGAGAGAGACGAGTCAGCGGACTGTCAATCAAAAAATCATAAATAACAGTCCACGGGCTTTAATTTCTTTAAAAGTTTTATAACGTCAGTTATTATATAACTGACGTTATAAACTATTTTTTAATTTTATAACGTCGGTTATTTTAAAACCGACGTAAAAAAGCTCCCGAGATTTGGTTTTTTAGGTCGGTTATTTTATAACCGACGTAAAAAACGAGATATCTACGGGTTTTTTACGTCAGTTATTTTATAAACGACGTAAAAAACCCCCCCGTGCTTTGGTTTTTTATGTCGGTTATAAAATAACTGATGTAAAAAACGCGTAGATATCTCATTTTTTACGTCGGTTATAAGATAACCGACGTAAAAAACCAATGCGTGGGGGGTTTTTATGTCAGTTATTTTGAAACCGATGTAAAAAACCCGATATCTACACATTTTTTATGTCGGTTATAAGATATCTGACGTAAAAAACCAATGTGCGGGGTGTTTTTTACGTCGGTTATTTGGAAACCGACATAAAAGACCCGATATCTACCCGTTTTTTACGTCGGTTATCAAATAACCGACCTAAAAAACCAAAGCCCGAGAGGGGTTTTTTACGTCAGTTATAAAATAACCAATGTAAAAAACCCCGTGCTTTGGTTTTTTACGTCGGTTATTTGATAACCGACGTAAAAAATGCGTCGATATCGGGTTTTTTACGTCGGTTTCCAAATAACCGACGTAAAAAACCCCCCCGCGCGGTGGTTTTTTACGTCGGTTATAAGATAACCGACGTAAAAACCCAACATGCGCGATTTGTAACGTCTGTTATTAAAATAACCGACGTTAAAAATCTACTCGCCACATTTTTACGTTGGTTATATATAACCGACATAAAAAATGGTGACGTAAAAAACGTTTTCGGCACTAGTGTATATTATCTAACCACATAAAATTATATAAGAATATCATCATAGCACTTCAAGGTTATCATCGTAGTGGGAAACTTCTATGAATTTATCAATGTGACATATACTCTAGGAAATTATTATAATAGAGTCATGCAGATCAATAAAAAATATGTAATATGATATTTTATTAACATTCAATACATCAAATAAAAATGTATTCAATGTAAAATAGTTTCTCCTTGGACACAAAATCCAAAAAAATCCCACTTAGACTATAACTAACATAAAATAAATTTCATTCTACTAGACCTAGTAAGCTAATCAGGTTTCTTCTGAGTTAAGGATTTTTTTAAGGGGTCATTCATATTTTCAATAATGGAAATAAATCTTAATAAAACCACACTTCTTTTAGAGAAATACCTTAATAGATAATACTTTCTAATTATGTTTTTTCTACTGATGTGACCTTGAATATATAATGAGATTATCCAATGTACTATTATCGATGTTATTTGGGATAAAATCATTATAGATAGTCACAACTTCAAGATCATGAATAAATTTTCATATTCATACATCATTTTTAGCTTCCTCATAATCCATAATATACTCAAATTCTACTATAAAATTTGTGACCTTTTCCTTTTTTTAGATTTTCCAACTCACAACACCTCCAATCCAAGTGATGATCTATCTGGGTTTTTATTTTTTGTAATCTTGATTATTTTGGAAACAATAATCTGCCTATCCTATGGTAACTAGTTCTTATTATCCTCTATAGAATAAGGACATATACAAAGTACGCCTCAAAATAATTATAGACAGTCTTGACTTCCATTAAATATATGATTCTGGGGTCATCTTTATATCTTCCGACCACACTTAATGTGTAGGAAACATCCATCCTTGTGCATACCATAACACACATTAATAATCCAATATCTAATGTGTATGGAATATATTCCATTATATTTCACTCCTCATTTTTTGAAGGAAACATTTTTCTGGATATATTAATTCCATGTGATTCTAGAAAAAAACTATTTAATTGTTCCATAATGAATCTATTTAGTGTCTTTTCAATTTATTTACTTTGACTTAGGCTGAGCATCCTCTTATATCATTCATGATGGATCATGATCCAGATAATATCTGTTTCCTTTCTGAAATCCTTTATATAGGATCATTTATTCTACAACTCCTTAATAGACTACAAAAATGGTAGTTCATTTCTAATGAGTAATATTTCATCAACATATACTATTAAGAAAAGGACCACACTCCCAATAAACTCTTTCTATAAACAATGGTCAAATTAATTATACATGAAATGAAATTATAATATGGATTCGATAAAATTAATATTCCATGACTGAGATTCTTTCTTTAATCTATAAATGTATTTTAAAAATTTCCATATATTTTTGGCATCATTTGGAGTAAGAAAACCTTTTGGTTGTGTCATATAGACATCTTCTTAAAGGTCCCTCTTATGGATGACTATTTTGAAATCCATTATCCAAATATCAAGGTCATGGTAATCCAAAATTGAAATTCTAATTTTGATAGATTTGATTGTGGAAACTTGTGTATAGTTTTTGTCGTATTCTAGGCCTTGACCCTATTTAGACCATTTTTCATCTACTATTCCCTTATAGGTACTGAATAATCTTTATTTTTCCAGTTTCTTCATAAAATTTCCATTTGTAACAAATGATATTTATATCTACTAGTGGTTCAACCAAAATCTTGACTAGATTATTCTTATTTTTATTCCATTTTATAATTCATAGCTTCATTCCTATTGGTATCATCTATTCCATTTACTAGTTCTGTGTATATTAAAGTATCATTATTATTAAATAATAATGATTCACCATCATCAGTTACTAGAAAACTATTTTGTTTATGTTTTCTAACCTCCCATGTAAACTTATATAATACTTTTGTCACTGGAATAGTTTCTAATTCCATTTGACTTTATAGAATCAGTTCTTATACCAACTCTTGTATACCTTGAGTCATAACTTCATCAATGCCTATCTCTATCAGACAATATCTTCTAGATATGTGCTACATCTAAATGAATATTGAATTTCTTTCCCACTATTACATTTTTTTTAGGTTTCATGTACGTAATATCGACTAATTTAATTTGGTTTCCTATAAATGTACATTTTCTTCCTTGTTTTGAATGTTTTCTACCTGAAGAGGCCTTATCAAACACTTCAATTTCCCACACATGTAAATTTGAAAACATGGCTTTTCATATATTCAATGATTATTATAGAATACCATTTAAAAATTTAGTTAGCATATTATTTATTATGTGTGATTTTTTTGTAAAATGTATCCCCAAAACGTTAATGGAAGACTCGCTTGACTGATCATATATCTCACCATTTACGACAATGTGCAGTTCGTGCTTTTTCTTAAACAATTCTTCTGAGGTATATAAGGAAGATTAATATGGGATGGGATCTCAAACTAGTGTATGTAATCAATGAAGTCTTGATTAATATATTCTCCACTATAATCTCTATGAAGTTTCATAATGTTCTTATGACACTGGTTATCAACTTCATTCTTATATTCCATGAATTTATAAAAAAAATATGAAATATTACTTATTAATTAGATATATATATATCTACTAATATGATCAGTAAAATTTATGAGGTATGATTAGACACCCATTTCTTTAATAGGAAATTGTCCACACACATCAGTATAAACTAATTCAATAATCTCTTTAACAATTAAAAATTTCCCACTAAAGAGGGATATGGTCATTTTTCCTTGTAAACATGTGGGACATACACTAGGTAGTTCTAGTACAAAATATTTTAAATATCCATCTACAGGTAACTTATTCAATTAGTTTTCAGTTACATTTGCAAGATGGTTATAAAAAATCTATGTGTGGTATGATTCATGTGACATAACTTTATTATGAAATTCCATTAATTTTTTTCTGTAATCCAACACATAAGGACAATTATTTAAATGTAACATTCCATTATAATTATATATTTATAAAATAATAAACATTTATTCAAAAATTTGAAAATAAATCTATATGTATCATGTTTAGACATAGAAACAATATTTATGGTACCATATGGTATATAATAGTATCCCTTAAAAAGCATAGTTTTTCTGAATGGAAATTTTATAAGGTAGTAAATGGTAGATATAGAACTAATTTTAGTTCTATTGTCCCTCATAGATCTACCTCCCCTTAGTAATCATTATGAATCTACCTGGTAACAATATTTGATAAGATATATGAACACTATAAGATATATCAAAAACATAATTTTTAGAAATAGATAAGTCTCAAATGATAATAAATTCACATGAATCTTCCCCATGAATATTTTGTTGAGTGCACCTTTTCTTTTGTTGTCCTTCCATGTCACATGGGAAATAGATAGCATATTTTTAACTTTTCATTCCCCTTGATCTTTCTCTTATTGGAAAGGTGTATCAAAGAAGCTGTGGCTATTTTTTTTTGGACCTTCTATTTTTATGTATAAGGATAGAAGTATTATATAATTTTTATCCTTATCAACTTAGAAAATGAGATTAAGTAGATCTGGAGGAGACCTCTAAATTTTTTACATACTAAAATTTACAAAAAAAACTGGAGATACTCTAAGGGACTGATGTAAGAATGATATTGTTGCCCAGATCTTCATGGAATTTAAACCTTAGAACTTCTATCCTATCAATCATTCCAATGATATTTACTACATTAGTCCTAGATATGGATACATTTATTAGTTTTCTTTAAAATGTATCCTTGGATATCTCAAACCGTTATTTTCTAGATCCCTCATGATAAAGGCCACATAGATTATCTATCATGCTATATGGATCTATGTTTTCAAGATAGTTTATGTGTTCAATAGAAAAATTTGATAGCATAAAAAATATAACATAAATAATTTCACTCAAATTTTTTTCATAGACAATGAAATCATATTTAGTTGCCTCATTAATAGGAAGTTCATATTATGAGTATGCTAGAAAATAATATTTACATTCATGGAATAGTACAACCCAAAGGTTTTTAAAGAAATCCAAGAGGTTCATGCTATTGAGGAGGTTTTATTTCCCTAATATTGATTAGATAGATACTTCCTGTTATTATATTTTTAATTTAATTCTATAATTAATATAACTAATTTTACTTGATTCAAAATTGTGTGAGAAATAGTAAATTAATGGATTTTATTAATTCACCCACTATTTTATCAAGACTCAATTGACCTAAAAATTGAACTAAAAAAAGTCATGTTTCCATACTATTCTAGTGTTAAGGATCCATATTCTCCTTTACAAAACCCAAAAAAAAGTTGACCAAGCTATATGATAGTATTTGGGTCGGAAGGTCTTTTCCAACTCCGAGCTTGCAGCCCCTTAAATTGTTGAGTGGATTCCCCAATCTTGAAATCATCACTTGGATTTCATTAACACTTGCATCCAATTTTCACTATGTCTATAAAGTGATATACATCTTGATGTAAAATGAATAAGTTCACCAAAAAACCTCATAATAACTCCATTAAAAAAATTTGTCTCCAAACAAGGGATGGGCAAACACATAAAACATTTGGTTTAATTCCTACTCATGTAATGGATGGTGTTGTCTCAATTATTAATTGGTTGAGGGATTTTAGTTTTATTATGTGTAAAAAATTATCTTATTCAAGACTTTTTAATATTAAGTGAATGTTAATTAATTAACATTGTTGGATAAAATATTTATGAATAATATTTTTTTAAAATTCAATCATTGAATGTTGATTCATCTATTTATGTCATCATAGTCCTTCGTCCAAAAATTGTATAATACATAGATAGAAATAATTAATTAATTAAATGACCTGATCATGATCTAATATAACATTTTATTTAATGAGTGGACATTAAATCAACATATTTCCTAGGGGAAATAACTACGTATGCCAAAATTTGATTGATCTATATCATTCCACCAATCCAATTATGTATCACCTGAGTTGGCGTCATAATGGTTCTATTTTGAACCGCCTCTACAAACCTTGGGATACAACATTAATTACATGTATTTATAACTCACACACATGTGAGAGGAACCAAAGGAGTAGCAGAGTGGGATTATATAAATAATCATGTAAATGCATCTCCTGCATAATAATGGATAGAGATACAACTCATAGCCTATCATTTTTAATTTAAAAATAAATAATGATAAACCCATGAAATTAATTAAATAAAAACATAAAAAACAGACAAGGGTGTGAGTCAAGAATTTGAAATGTCGTAAATAAAACATTTTTTAAAAATTAAATGGATAAAATTAAATTATTAATCATTATTTATTACTAAGATAAACTGATTTCAATAATTAATTTTTTATTTTTTATTTCCCATTCAATTTAATTACCAACTAAATTAATTGAGCATTAAAAATTAATTAAAACCTTTATTAAATTTTCAAACACATAAAGATTAAATGAAATCAATAAGGATTTAATGTTGAATTTTTTAATTTTATTTAATTTTTAATTCATCCATTAATTAGGATACTATACGGTGTGTATTGTCATATTACATGCTATGTACATCAGTTGTCATGTATTCGGGTTACATACATGGGGCTTCAGTATGTTGACTCGACCAGACTAAATAGTGTATATATTCTAGCTATATGTTGTGTTTCTACATTTCTTTTACCTGAGATACTTTCCTGAGTCATTGGAATGTATCTTGGTGGTATTTTGTGATGTTTACAAGCCAACCAAACATTGTGTATCCCCTATTGTAATGGCCCAGGTTTTTGGGGTCCATTACTTTGTGAAAATATCGTTCTGTGTTTTTTGGGAATCACAGTGGTGTAGGCCTACTGGTAGCCTTAACCTACTGGTAGCAGGCCTACTGGTAGCTCGGTCTACCGGTAGCTCGGCCTACCAGTTGCTGCTGCCTACCGGTAGCTCATCTACCGGTGGCTGCTGCCTACCGATAGCCACTGCCTACTGGTAGCTCGGCATACCGGTAGCTCAGCCTACCGGTAGCTGCAGCCTACCGGTAGCTCGGCCTACCGGTAGCTGCTGCCTACCAGTAGCTCGGCCTACCGGTAGCAGCTGCCTATCGGTAGCTCGGATACCGGTAGCTCCAGCCTACCGGTGGCTCTGGCCTACCCCGTGGGTTACTTCCAGTAATGCTCCCTTTAGCGCAAATAGGGTTTTAAACCCTATTTAGACTCATTTAAGCATGTTTTTAAGACCTGTAACGCGCATAAGAGCTTTAATTAAATACTTAAACAATTAATGAGTCGGTTTAAACCACTCGACCCACGAGTGGAGCTGCGTGGTCAACCCACGACCCCCGCGCCTTATGCGGTTTCGCGTTTTCTCCTCAACCGTCCGCGGCTCTTATAAACTAAGGGTTAGCCATGGTTTCTCCTTTCCTCGATCGTGGCTTTTCTTATGGTTCATCGTGCACGCCCCATCATTATCCGTAAAGTTCCGCGCCCGGCCAAAACTTCGATCATCTATCAACAAGTAGGGAATTTCTCCTTTGCATCTCTGTTTTGTGTATCATGTGGTGTGGGTGTGCTTTTGATTTCGTAGAATTGTATAAAACAGACCTAATTAAAGATAATGAACGAATTCTATAAAGAAATGAGGGGGGGCTGTGATCGTTGACGCTGTCTTATATTTTGAAGTTGTTTCTTTTATGACCATCTTGTTGAGTTGTGCTGGCTTATGCCTTCTGAAAATCGAGGTCGTTGGTGGTCGTTGTTTGTGCACTAATGAACCCATATTGTTGTTTTAAATAGCTTTTCGTGGTTGTAAACTCCTACTGTGAAAATTAATCGGTTAATCATGTATATAAGGCCAAATAAACTGAGGCACCGGGATCTTTCCTTTTGTGACAACCCCTGGTTAAAACACACGAAAATTGAAATCATGGAGTGTGTTAAGTCATTTAAATCTGAAAATACATGCTTGGCCATGCTTAGTGTTGGTGGCAGTGTTTTGGTGGTTTTCATTTACGAGTCGATTGCTGGAGATGTGGGAGGGGATTGGATTCCATGTTCTTTTATACCCTCGGTGGTTATGTGAAATTGGGGGATGGGATCCCCTGTTGATACGGCTTCGGTGGTTGTGAGTTTCAAGATCGGGTGGATACTTTGTTTATATAACGAATTGGGGTGGAATCCTCTGTTGTTGAGAACCAGGTATGGGCGTTATGGTTGTTTCTTGATTGTTTACCTTCCTGGACTTATTCTTATGCCTACTAGTTTCCCAGTAGTGCTTAAACATAAACCTTATTACTGAACGTGAAATAAGAAAGGGGACAAATGGGTTTTTAGCGTGAGTCGCGACTCTGACTTGAGTGTTATTGTGATCTGTAGATTGTCTGAAGAAAAAACTAGCTTTGGGTGAGTGCTTGTTACCTATATATATATCTGTAGCTTTGTGTTTCTTATTCGCGCCCCACCCAAGTTGAGCACTTAGTGCCGAACACCCCCATTTCATGGGAGAGAGTGTTTTTCCCAACACAATTCTTAGTGGCTGGTTATTAGCTCCTTTTCTGCTCCCTTTCCCGGATAGCCCAAGTATCTTCGGGCAGGATGTGATGGCCTGAAGTCCATTA
Organism: Viscum album; assembly: GCA_963277665.1. Classification (NCBI taxonomy): domain Eukaryota; kingdom Viridiplantae; phylum Streptophyta; class Magnoliopsida; order Santalales; family Viscaceae; genus Viscum; species Viscum album. The sequence continues at coordinate 2,129,553,072 of OY728161.1, read as the reverse complement.
TTAGCCCAAGAACCTTCGGGCTAGGTAGTGTGGTGGTTGGCCAGGTGTGTGCGGCAGGTGGTATCCCACGTGTCTTCGGGATGAGGCCCAGGTGTCTTCGGGCGTGGCAGTGTATTTTCTAGCCCAGGTGTCTTCGGGCGTCGTGGTGGTTGCCTTGGCCTAGGTGTTTGCAGGTGTGGTATTGTGAGACAGTTGTGGCCCAGGTGTGTGCGGGCGGGATTTCAGCAGTGGGACTGGGTGTGGTTGTGGCCCAGGTGTGTGCGGGTGGGTGATGCAGTGGGACTGTGGTGAGAATGGCGGGATTTGTCTGATGCGTATGATGTCTCAATAACCAGTGGGAAAGTGGCACGAGGTACCCAAACATCGATGTGCTCTTATTATTTATATTACATGACTTTCACTATTTGGGGAGGGTGCCTTGGTGAGGCCTGGGGTGGATAGTTTTCCTTGATAGGTGTTTAGTTTACTCCTTTTCTCACAGGACTTTAGTACGTTCCTCCACTTGTGCACGAGAGTCCTTGGTTTTCCCTACTGAGTGTACATGTATGCTCACCCTACGTATATAAAACTTCTTTCAGGTTTCTATGAGGACTTTGGGGATCACGCAGGACCTTACTAGCTCGGACCTTTAGAGCAGTTGCGGTTGTTGTTTTCCTTTCCTCTTTGGTACTTACCTTGTAGTCACATTTTGCACTTTGTGGCTTTTACTTTTGAAACATGCGTGTGGGAATGGTTTACTTTTGGCTTACTTTTCTTTCTGCCTTGGTGTTGTTGGGTTTTCTTCTCCTCATCTCTCGATCCTATAAAATAAAATGGGTAATGCCTTCCATTTGTGAGAAATTTCTATACCCTTGGTGCTAGTCGCCACTCCTGGAACTATTGAATACAGATTTTGGGGGTCATTATCTCTCCTTAAACTTAAATGAGGAAGGGTCTGGCAATCTGCTGACCCTTCCCTCCTTTTGGTGAAGGCGGGTCGTGACAGAATGGTATCAGAGCTGATGGTTGAGAGATAGGATGGAGTCTGGAGTTTGGCACAGTGAGGATTGCATGGGATGGTAAGGCAACAGTGTTGGGTGGCCTTGGCGCGTGAATTAGGCCAGGGAAGACCAGCTAGGACACGGTATTTTAGGTCCCCCCGTGATCCTATGCAAGGACTCTGGACCTACCGAACGACCAAGTGAGGCCACACTGATTGCAGGGTAGAGACCCTAGGAATGGTACATGCATCATAAATGAATTTTGTTCTGGTGTTTCTGGGATGTCTTGGGGATTAATAATAAATTAAATTTTAAGAAGTTTTAAGAAGAATATTTTGCACTATTTGGGATTAGGCATTTCTTGTTTACATGCGATAGAGGCCCCATAGGCTACTTTGGCCGATCGGCAGAGAGCTGATCGAGATGACGAGGATGACGAGTGGTAGGAGACTCTTCGAGCCTTCCAACGACAGGACCTCGAGAAGTATGAGGGCAACACCTTTGATAAGAAGACGGAAGGCTGGCTAGAGGAGCTAGTTATAGCCTTCGACCGGATTCGGGCCCCGACCGAGTACTGGGTTCATCTGGCCGTTAGCCTGATGCGGGGAGCGGCACATCAGTGGTGGACGCTTTACCTGGGGGGATGAGAGAGTCTGAGGTGGCTTGGGTGGATTTCGAGAGGGAGTTCCATGCAGAATTCCTCTCCTCGATGATGAAGGCAGAAAAGAGGCTGGAACTACTGTCCCTCCAGTAGGGGAGTATGTCCGTGAGGGAGCTAGGGATCATGTTCAAGGACCTCCTACGTTTTTACCTGGACCTCTTTCCCGATTAGGTGTCTCGGGAAAGTCGTTTAGAGGAGGTGCTCCGACCCTCCCTCTAGTATGCTGTTACCCCCTTCACCCTACCGACGTACTTGGAGGTCCAGAAGAAGGCCAAAGTGGTGTAGAGGATGAATGCTCTAGGAGGAGTGTCGTGAGAGGGGATCCAGCTGGGACCATCAAAGGGGAAGGCCGTCAGCACCAGGCCTCCAGCATCAGGACCCTCTAGGTTCCAACCCACAGGGAGCAGGCCGCAACAGTTCCAGTTTTGATCCCCTGGCCCTCGCCCTTTTCCTACGAGCCCAGGACCGCGGTACTTCATCTGTGGGAGCCCTGGGTATCTCCGGAGTCAGTGCCCCGAATGGGTGCAGTACATCAGTAGCAGTCATCCCCAGCACCCACCCCAGCAGCAGCTTCCAGCCAGACCTTTCCAGCAGCAGCAGCAGGGGCAGCGAGCTCCCACTCATCCGAGGGAAGACGTAGGAGGAGTCCGACCTCAGGGCGCTCCATAGGGACCTCGACCAGGGCGTGGTCTGGGAGGTGGCTGATAGCCGAGGGGCAGGGGAGCTAGGTGTGGATAGTTGCACGCTGCAGAGGCAGTAGTTCCAGCAGGGCCAGTGGTTGTTTGAGGTATGATCGGTCTTTTTAGCACTCTTTCTTATGCTTTGTTCGATACTGGAGATTCTCACTCCTTCGTTGCACCCAGTCTAGCCCGTTCCTTGGGTCTAGATACCGAGAGACTTACAGTGCCCCTGGTGCTGAGCACACCAGTTGGAGGTCAGACAAACTTGTTGTTCATTTGTCGGGTATGTAGACTGATGATAGGGCCACATCAGTCGGTTCAGGATCTTCTTCTGCTACAGATTCAGCCATACGATGTCATCCTAGGCATTGACTGGCTATTTTCTATGTGCGCCATAATCAACTGTTTTCAAAGAAGGGTGGTGTTCTCAGACTTGGACAGCTGGTGTGTTACCATCTCCGGCGAGCAGAGCAGTCCGAAGGGAAATAGGAGAGAGGAACCTCTCCTCTCCTTGTTGACCGAGCTGACAGTGGAATCAGTAGATGCTGAAATGGTGGAAGTCCCAGAGATCATCCGTGAGTTTATGGACATCTTTCATGAGGAGGTGATGACTCTACCCCCTCGACGTGATACCGAGTTCGTGATAGACCTGCAACCCGGCGCTCGTCCAATCTCGATGGCTCCTTACCGGATGGCACCTTCGGAGCTATGGGAGTTACGGATATAGATTGATGATATGATGAAGAGGGGTTATGTTCGTCCGAGTGCGTCACCGAGGGGTGCTCCGGTCTTATTCGCAAAGAAGTCGGATGGTGTTCTTAGGTTGTGCATAGACTACAAGAGGTTGAATCAGGTGATGATCAAGAATTGCTACCCTCTCCTAAGGATAGATTATCTTTTTGAACAGCTGAAAGGGGCAGGATGGTTCTCAAAGATCGACCTGTGGTCTGGGTACCACTAGCTGAGGGTGAAAGAGAGTGACATACCAAAGACAGCGTTTAGGTCCAGGTGTGGACACTTTGATTTCGTAGTCATGCCCTTCCGTGTTACGAACGCCCCGGCTGTGCTCATGGGGCTTATGAACTCCATCTTCCGGGAGTACCAGGATCAGTTCGTGGTTGTGTTCATCGACGACATCCTGGTCTACTCTAGATCATAGGAGGACCATGCAGAGCACTTGAGGACAGTTTTGGAGGTCCTCCGACAACACCATCTCTATGGGAAGTTTTCAAAATGCAAGTTCTGGACACGAGAAGTGCACTTCCTCGGGCACGTAGTGTCTGAGCAGGGGGTAGCGGTCGACCCAACAAAGGTAGAGGAAGTTGTTTCTTTGGTAGAACCCAAGAATGTGCAGAAGTCCAAAGTTTCCTCAAGCTGGAGGGTTACTACCGGAGGATCGTGCCCAACTTCTCCCAGGTGGCAACCCCTTTGATGGCTCTGACCAAGAAGAACCAGGATTCTGTATGGAGTGAACAGTGCCAGTCATCCTTCAGCTATCTGAAGGAGAAGTTGGCCAGTTCCCCAGTGATGAGATTACCAAAAGAAGGGGTGGCCTATGAGGTATTCTGTGAGGCTTCGTGATAGGGCCTGGGATGCGTGTTGATGCAGCGACAAGGGGTGATCTTTTATAGGTCCGGGCAGCTGCGTTCCCATGAGCGTAATTACGCCACCCACGACCTAGAGCTGACAGCGGTCGTTTTTGCACTAAAGTTATGGCGGCACTACCTCATCGGGGAATGCTTTTTGGTCTTCACGGATCACAAAATTTTGAGGTATATCTTCTCCCTGCGGGACTAAAACTTGCGACAGTGGAGATGGGTAGAGTTCCTCCAGGATTACGACTTTGAGATATCTTATACTAAGGGCAAGGGCAATGTGGTAGCCGATGCCTTGAGCAGGAGGATGCAGAAGGATGCGGTCCGAGAGTCGGAAGGCGCCTGGAAAGCGATGGAGGAGTTGGCTGCCTTGCACCTGGATGTGAAGATGGATAGCGGCAGAGGCTGCCAATATCAGATGACAGTGCAGTCATACCTATTCCAGCAAGTGGAGGAGTCTCAGTGGAGAGACCTAGAGTGTGAATTGATGCGTGACCGAGTTGAATAGGGCAATGCTCCCGAAGGATGGGCAGAGGATGGTCAGTACCATATGTTTTCCAGAAAAGTTTGTTTGTTCCAGGGGTGATGCACGGCAAGGTTCTAAGTGAGTTCCACAACTCACCCCTGGCGGTACACCCAGGAGTTTCCAAGATGTACCAAGGTTTGAAGAGGAAGTTTTGGTGGCCCGGATTTAAGCGAGCGGTGGTAGAGTCTGTGGCCAAGTGCTTAGTGTGTCAGCAAGTGAAGGCTAAACACTGAGTTTCAGGCGGCCTACTGCAGCTTCTAGATGTCCCCAAGTGGATGTGGGATGACATCTCAATGGATTTAGTCATGGGATTACCCAAGGTCAAAGGAGGGTACGACGCCATCTGGGTGTTAGTGGACAGGTTGATGATATCAGCTCACTTTCTGGCAATCAGGGAGTCGAGTACCGTGGATGCTTTGGCACAAAAGTACATGGATGAGGTGGTGAGGTTGCATGGAGTTCCGAGGTCTATAGTCTCGGATAGGGATGCACGGTTTACCTCACGAGTCTGGAGAGGATTGTAGCATGTGTTTGGCACCCAGTTATGTCATAGCACTGCTTTCCATCCCAAGACAGATGGACAAACAGAGTGCACCCTCCAGACCTTGGAGGATATGCTACAGGCATGTGTTCTGGATTCAGGAGAATCATGGGTGCCATACATTCCCCTGGTAGAGTTTGCTTACAATTATAGCTGTCACTCTACCATTGGCATGACCCCATTTGATGCCCTGTATGGGAGGCCATGCCGTTCACCTGTGTGTTGGACCGAAGTAGGAGAGGTAGGCATCCTTGGCCTGGAGGTGGTGAAGAGCATTCCAGAGAAGGTTCAGCTCATACGGGAAATGATGAAAGCGGCCCAGGATCGACAGAAGTCGTATGTGGATACCAGGAGGAGGCCCTTGGAGTTTGAGGTTGGAGACCACGTGTTCTTGAAGGTCTCCCCTCGGCGTGGGATGCAGAGGTTTGGTAAAGGGATAAAACTCTCTCCCAGGTTTATTGGACCCTTCGAAGTATTGGGGATGGTTGGCGAGGTGGCTTTTCAGCAAGCGTTACCACCGCCGCTACTAAGGATTCATGATGTCTTTCATGTGTCCCAGCTCCGTCGGTATATGCACAATGATCCACACGTCCTTGATTGGGGCAAGCTGGACATAGAGGACGACACGACCTTTGTGGAGAGACCAGTGATGATCGAGGATTGCAAGGAGAAGGTTTTTCGTGGACGAACCATTCCCTTGGTTCATGTTTATTGGAGACATGGTGGGCTTGAGGAGAGTACGTGGGAGAGGGAGCACAGATGTGTGCCCAGTAGCCAAAGTTGTTTTGAGCTTTGTTCTTTGTTGCACCTGTTGCAGTAGAACGTTTTTTCCTTTTACTAGGGAATGTACTGGTTTTCTTTCCTCTTGATTTGTGTAAAAATCCCTGGCTATGGGGGAGGAGAGAACCCGACCCCTAATCAAGACGCATTAAGTTTGATGCGTTTAAACCCGTGAGAATGAATCAGTGCTGCCCAAAGCGGAAAATATCTTGACATGGGGAAGGAGACTCCCCAAACCACATGCCCAGGCAGTTTGGCATGGTATGTTGCTTGGTTCTTGGTAGAGAAATGTTTTAGTTAGCATGAGTTCACTCTTAAGATGTATCTTTCGAGGTGGTTGCCCGGACCCTCTCTTCCCTTCTGGTTTGTTTTGATTCTCGAGGATGAGAATCGTTTAAGAGGTATCTGATGTAATGGCCCTAGTTTTTGGGGTCCATTACATTGTGAAAATCTTGTTCTGGGTTTTCAGGGAAACACGGGGGTGTAGGCCTACTGGTTGCCTTAGCCTACCGGAAGAAGTCCTACCGGTAGCTCGGTCTACCGGTAGCTCAGCTTACCGGAAGCTGTTGCCCACCGGTAGCTCGTCTACATGTGGCTGCTGCCTACCGATAGCTGCTGCCTACCGGTAGCTCAGCCTATCGGTGGCTGCTGCCTACCGGTAGCTCGGCTACCGGTAGCTGCCTCCTGCCTGTAGCTCAGCCTACCGGTAGCTGCAGCCTACCGGTAGCTCGGCCTACCGCTAGCTGCAGCCTACCGCTAGCTACTGCCTACCGGTAGCTCGGCTACCGGTAGCTCCAGCCTACCGGTGGCTCTGGCCTACCCCGCGGGTTATTTCCAGTAATGCTACCTTTAGCGCATATAGGGTTTTAAACCATATTTTGACTCATTTAAGCATGTTTTTAAGACTCGTAATGCGCATAAGAGCTTTAACTAAATAATTAAACAATTAATGAGTCGGTTTAAACCACTAGACCCACGAGTGGAGCCACGTGGTCAACCCACGACCCCCGCGCCTTACGCGGTTTCGCATTTTCTCCTCTATCGTCCGCGTCTCTTATAAACTAAGGGTTAGCCATGGTTTCTCCTTTCCTCGATCGCGGCTTTTCTTATGGTTCATCAGGCACGCCGCATCGTTATCCGTAAAGTTCCGCACCCGGCATAAACGTAGATCATCTATCAACAAGTAGGGAATTTCTCCTTTGCCTCTCTGTTTTGTGTAACATGCGGGGTGGGCGTGCTTTCGATTCTGTAGAATTGGATAAACCAGACATAATTAAAGATTATGAATGAATTCTATAAAGAAATGAGGGGGGGTTGTGGTCATTGATGTAGTCATATATTTTGATGTTGTTTCTTTTATGACTATGTTGTTGAGTTGTGCTGGCTTATGCCTTCTGAAAATCGAGGTTGTTGGTGGTCTCTGTTTGTGCACTAATGAACCCATGTTGATGTTTTAAATAGCTTTTCGTGGTTGTAAACTCCTGCTGTGAAAAGTAATCGGTTAATCACGTATATATGGCCCAATAAATTGAGGCACCAGGATCTTTCCTTTTGTGATAACCCCCAGTTAAAACACACGAAAATTGAAATCATGGAGTGTGTTAGGTCGTTTAAATCTGAAAATATAGGCTTGGCCTTGCTTAGTGTTGGTGGAAGTGTTTTGGTGGTTTTCTTTTACGAGTCGATTGCTGGAGATGTTGGAACGGATGGGATTCCCTGTTCTTTTATACCCTCAGTGGTTGTGTGAAATTTGGGGATGGGATCCCCTGTTGATACGGCTTCGGTGGTTGTGAGTTTCAAGACCCGGTGGATACTTGTTTATATCACGAATTGGGGTGGAATCCTCTGTTGTTGGCAACCAGGTATGTGCGTTATGGTTGTTTCTTGATTGTTTACCTTCCTGGACTTATGCATATGCCTACTAGTTTCCCAGTAGTGCTTAAACATAAACCTTATTACTAAACGTTTAACAAGAAAGGGGACAAATGGGTTGTTAGCGTGAGTCGTGACTCGGACTTGAGTGTTGTTGTGATCTGTAGGCTGTCTGAAGAAAAACCTAGCTTTGGGTGAGTGCTTGTTACCTATATATATATCTGTAGCTTTGTGTTTCTTATTCGCGCCCCACCCATGTTGAGCACTTAGTGCAGAACACCCCCATTTCAGGGGGGAGGGTGTTTTTCCCAACACTATTCTTAGTGGCTGGTTATTAGCTCCTTTTCTGCTCCCTTTCCCGGATAGCCCAAGTATCTTCAGGCATGCTGTGAGGGCCTGATGTCCATTATTATCCCAAGAACCTTCGGGCTGGGTAGTGCGGTGGTTGGCCAGGTGTGTGTGGCAGGTGGTTTCCCAAGTGTCTTCGGGATGAGACCCAGGTGTCTTCGGGCGTGGAAGTGTATTTTCTAGCCCAGGTGTCTTCGGGTGTGGTGGTGGTTGTTTTGGCCTAGGTGTTTTCTAGCGTGGTCACGTGAGACAGTTGTGGCCCAGGTGTGTGTGGGCTGGTGTGGCAATGGGACTACAGTGAGAATGGCAGGATTGGTCCGATGCATAGGATGTCTCAATAACAAGTGGGAAAGTGGCGCGGGGTACCCAAACATCGATGTGATCTTATTATATATATTACTTGACTTGCGTTATTTGGGGAGTGTGACATGGTGAGGCCTGGGGTGGATAGTTTACCAAGATAGGTGTTTAGTTTACTCCTTTTCTCACGGGACTTTAGTACGTTCCTCCACATGTGCACCAGAGTCCTTGGTTTTCCCTACTGAGTGTACTTGTATGCTCACCCTACGTATATAAAACTGCATTCAGGTTTCCAGGAGGACTTCGGGGATCATGCAGGACCTTACTAGCTCGGACCTTTGGAGAAGTTGCAGTTGTTGTTTTATTTTCCTCTTTGGTACTTAACTTGTAGTCACCTTTTGCACTTTGTGCCTTTTACTTTTGAAACATGCATGTGGGAATGGTTTACTTTTGGCTTAATTTTCTTTTTGCCTTGGTGTTGTTGGGTTTTATTCTCCTTATCTCTAGATCCTATACAATGAAAAGGGTAATGCCTTTCATTTGTGAGAAATTTCTATACCCTTGGTGTTATTCGCCACTCCGGGACCTATTGAAGGCAGGTTACGGGGGTCATTATCTCTCCTTCAACTTAAAGAAGGAAGGGCCTAGAAATCTGCTGACCCTTCCCTCCTTTTGGTGAAGGTGGGTCGTCAAAGAATGGTATCAGAGCTGATGGTTGAGATACATGATGGATTCTAGAGTTAGGAACAGTGAGTATTGCATGGGATGGTAAGGAAACAGTGTTGGGTGACCTTGGCGCGTGAATTAGGCAAGGGAAGACCAGGTAGGAAATGGGATTTTAGGGCCCCCCGTGATCCGATGCAAGGACTCTGGACCTACCGAACGACCAAGTGAGGCCACACTGATTGCAGGATAGAGACCCTAGGAAACATACATGCATAATAAATGACTTGTGTTCTTGTGTTTCTGGGATGTCTTGGGGATTAAGAATAAATTTAATTTTAAGAAGTTTTAAGAAGAATATTCTGCACTATTTGGGCTTAGGAATTCCTTTTTACCTTGAATCTATGGCACCTGGAAGGCGACCACGTGTGGTACAGGCGATAGAGGCCCCAGAGGCTACTTTGGCCGATCGGAAGAGAGCTAATCGAGAGGAAGAGGATGACCAGTGGTAGAAGACTCTTTGAGCCTTCCAAAGACAGGCCCTCCAGAAGTATGAGGGCAGAACCTCCAATGTGAAGACGGAAGGCTGGCTAGAGGAGCTAGTTATAGCCTTCGGCCTGATTCGGGCCCCGACCGAGTACTGGGTTCCTCTGGCCGTTAGCTACATGTGGGGAGCGGCACGTCAGTGGTGGATGCTTTACCTGGGGGGGAGGAGAGAGTCTGAGGTGGCTTGGGTGGATTTCGAGAGGGAGTTCCGGGCGGAATTCCTCTCCTCGACGATGAAGGCAGAAAAGAGGCAGGAACTACTTTCCCTCCAGCAGAGGAATATGTCCGTGAGGGAGCTAGGGATCATGTTCAAGGACCTCCTACGTTTTTCCCTAGGCCTCTTTCCTGACGAGGAGTCTCGGGCAAGACGTTTAGAGGAGGCGCTCCGACCCTCCCTCCAGTATGCTGTTACCCCCTTCACCCTGCCGACATACTTGGAGGTCCAGAAGAAGGACGAAGTGGTGGAGAGGATGCATGCTCTAGGAGGAGTGTCGCGAGAGGGGATCCAGCTGGGATCATCAATGGAGAAGGCCGTCAGCACCAGGCCTCCAATGTCAGGACCCTCTAGGTTCTGACCTGCAGGGAGCAGGCCGCAACAGTTTCAGTTTCAATCCCCCGGCCCTCGCCCTTTTCCTACGGGCCCGGGACCACGGTGCTTCATCTGTGGGAGCCCTGGGCATCTTCAGAGTCAGTTCCCCGACAGGGTGCAGTACAGCAGTAGTAGTCATCCCCAGCACCCGCCCCAGCAGCAGATTCCAGCCAGACCTTTCCAGCAGCAGCAGCAGGGACAGCGAGCTCCCGCTCCTCCAAGGGCAAACATAAGAGGAGGCCGACCTCAGGGCTCTCCATAGGGACCTCGACCAGGGCGTGGTCAGGTAGGTGGCCGATAGCCGAGGGGCAGGGGAGCATGGCGTGGACAGTTTCACGCTGTAGAGGCAGCATTTCTAGCTGGGCCAGAGGTTGTTTGAGGTACGATCGGTCTGTTTAGCACTCTTGCTTATGCTTTGTTCGATACCGGAGCTTTGCACTCCATTGTTGCACCCAGTCATGCCCGTGCCTTGGGTCTAGATGCCATGTGACTTCCAGTGCCCCAGGTGCTGAGCACACCAGTCGGAGGTTAGACTGACTTGTTGTTCGTTTGTCGGGGATGTAGACTGATGATAGGGCCACATCAGTCGGTTCAGGATCTTCTTCTGCTACAGATTCAGCCATATGATGTCATCCAAGGCCTCGACTGGCTATTTTCTGTGTGCGCCGTCATCAACTATTTTCGAAGAAGGGTGGTGTTCTCATACTTGGACAGCCGGCGTGATACCTTCACCGGCGAGCGGAGCCGTCCGAAGGGAAACAGGAGAGAGGAACCTCTCCTCTCCTTGTTGACAGAGCTAACAGTGGAATCAGTAGATGCTGAAATGGAGGAAGTGCCAGATATCGTCCGTGAGTTTATGGACATCTTTTCTAAGGATGTGATGACTCTACCCCCTTGATGTGAAATCGAGTTCGGGATAGACCTGCAGCCCGGCGCTCGTCCAATATCGATGGCTCCTTACCGGATGGCACCTTCGGAGCTACGGGAGTTGCAGATACAGATTGGCGATCTAATGAAGAGGGGTTATTTTCGTCCGAGTGCGTCATCGTGGGGTGCTCCGGTCTTTTTCGCAAAGAAGGCAGATGGTGGTCTTAGGTTGTGCATAGACTACAGGAGGTCGAATCAGGCGACGATCAAGAATCGCTACCCTCTCCCAAGGATAGATGATCTTTTTGACCAGCTTAAAGGGGCAGGATGGTTCTCAAAGATCGACCTGCGGTCTGGGTACCACCAGCTGAGGGTGAAAGAGAGCGACATCCCGAAGACAGCGTTCAGGTGCAGTTATGGACACAACGAGTTCGTAGTCATGCCCTTCGGTGTTACGAACGCCCCGGCTGTGTTCATGGGGCTTATGAACTCCATATTCCAGGAGTACCTGGATCGGTTCGTGGTTGTGTTCATTGACGACATCCTGGCCTACTCTAGATCAGAGGAGGACCATGCAGAGCACCTGAGGACAATTTTGGAGGTCCTCCGACAGCACCAGCTCTATGGGAAGTTGTCAAAATGCAAGTTCTGGACACGAGAAGTGAACTTCCTCAGGCATATAGTGTCTGAGCAGGGGGTAGTGGTCGACCCAACAAAGGTTGAGGTAGTTGTTTCTTGTGTAGCACCCAAGAATGTGGCAGAAGTCCGAAGTTTCCTCAGGCTGGCGGGTTACTACCGGAGATTCATGCCCAACTTCTCCCGGGTAGAAGCCCCTTTGACGGCTCTGACCAAGAAGGACCAGGATTTCGTATGGAGTGGATAGTGCCAGTCAGCCTTCAGCTATCTTATGGAGAAGTTGGTCAGTGCCCCAGTGCTGAGATTACCCAAAGAAGGGGTAGCCTATGAAGTATTCTGTGATGCTTTGTGAGAGGGCCTAGGATGCGTGTTGATGCAGCAATAAGGGGTGATCTCTTATGGGTCCAGTCAGCTGCATTCCCATGATCGTAATTACACCACCCACGACCTAGAGCTTGCAGCGGTCGTTTTTGCACTAAAGTTATGGCGGCACTACCTCATCGGGGAACGCTTTGTGGTCTTCACTGATCACAAAAGTTTGAGGTATATCTTCTCTCAGTGGGACTTAAACATGTGACTGCGGAGATGGGTGGAGTTCCTCTAGGATTACAACTTTGAGTTCTCTTATACTGAGGGAAAGGTAAATGTGGTAGTTGATGCCTTGAGCTGGAGGACACAGAAGGATGCGGTCCGAGAGTCGGAGGGCACCTGGAAGGCGATGGAGTAGTTGGCTGCCTTGCACTTGGATGCGAAGATGGATAGCGGCAGAGGCTGCCTATATCAGATGATAGTGCAGTCATCCCTGTTCCAGCAAGTGGAGGAGTCTCAGTGGGGAGACCTAGAGTGTGAAGTGATGCATGACCGAGTTGACCAGGGCAATGATCCGGAAGGATGGACAGAGGACGGTCAGAACTGGATGCTTTTCCAGAAAAAGTTTTTTGTTCTAGGGGTGATACGCAGCAAGGTTCTCAGTGAGTTCCACAACTCACCCCTGGCATTACAACCAGAAGCTTCCAAGATGTACCAAGGTTTGAAGAGGCGGTTTTGGTCACACGGAGTTAAGAGAGCGGTGGCAGAGTTTGTGGCCAAGTGCTTAGTGTGTCAGCAAGTGAAGGCTGAACACCGAGTTCCAGGCAGCCTACTGCAGCCTCTAGATGTCCCCTAGTGGAAGTGGGATGACATCTCGATGGATTTCGTCACAAGATTACCCAAGGTCCAAGGAGGGTATGACGCGATCTGGGTGGTAGTGGACAGGTTGACGAAATCGGCTCACTTTCTGGCAATCTGGGAGTCGAGTACCATGGATGCTTTGGCAACAAAGTACGTTAATGAGGTGGTGAGGATGCATGGATTTCCGAGGTCTATAGTCTCGAATAGGGATGCATGGTTTACCTCGCGAGTCTGTAGAGGATTTCAGCATGCGGTTGGCACCCAGTTACGCCTTAGCACTGCTTTCCATCCCCAGACAGATGGACAAACAGAGCACACCATCCAGACCTTGGAGGATATGCTACGGGCATGTGTTCTGGATTCAGAAGAATCATCGGTGTTATACTTTCCCCATGTAGTGTTCACTTACAATAATAAATATCACTCAACCATTGGCATGGCCCCGTTTGAAGCCCTTTATGGGAGGCCATGTCGTTCACCTGTGTGTAGGAAGGAAGTAGGAGAGGCAGGAATCCTTAGCCCGAAGGTGGTGCAGAGTATGACAGAGAAGGTTCAGATCATACGGGAAAGGATGAAACCGGCCCAGGACTGACAGAAGTTGTATGCGGATACCAGGAGGAGGCCCTTGGAGTTTGAGGTTGGAGACCATGCGTTCTTGAAGGTCTCCCCTCGGCGTGGGCAGTGGAGGTTCGGTAAAGGGAGAAAACTCTCTCCCAGGTTTATTGGACCCTTTGAAGTGTTGCGGCGGGATGGTGAGGTGTCTTATCAGCTAGCGTTACCACCACCGCTACTAAGGATACATGATGTCTTTCATGTGTCCCAGCTCCGTCGGTATATGCACAACGATTCACACGTCCTTGATTGGGGCGAGCTGGACATCGAGGATGACGTGACCTTTGTGGAGAGACCAGTGATGATCGAGGATCGCAAGGAGAAGGTTCTTCATAGACGAACCATTCCCTTGGTTCGTGTGTTTTGGAGACATGGTGGGCTTGAGGAGAGTACGTGGGAGAGGGAAGCACAGATGCTTGCCTAGTACCCAGAGTTGTTTTGAGCTTTGTTCCTTGTTGCACCTGTTGCAGTAGAATGTTTTGTCCTTTTACTATGGAATTTACTGGTTTTCATTCCTATGGATGTGAGTGAAAATCCCTGGCTATGGGGGAGGAGAGAACCCGACCCCTAATCAAGATGCATTAAGGAGGATGCGATTAAGCCCGTGCGGACGTGTCAGTGACGCCCAAAGAAGATAATATCGTGACATGGGGAAAGAGACTCCCCAACCCACACGCCCAGGCAGTTTGGCATTTTATGTTGCTTGGTTCTTGAAAGGGAAATGTTTTAGTTAGCATGAGTTCGCTCCTAAGAGGTATCTCTCGAGGTGGTTGTTCGGACCCTCTCTTCCCTTCTGGTTTGTTTTGATTCTCGAGGACGAGAATCGTTTAAGAGGTATCTGATGTAATGGCCCGGGTTTTTGCGGTCCATTAATTTGTGAAAATCTCGTTCTAGTTTTTCTGGGAATCACGGTCGTGTAGGCCTATAGGTAGCGTTAGCCTACCGGTAGCTGGTCTACCAGTAGATGGGTCTACCGGTAGCTTGGCCTACCGGTAGCTCAGCCTACCGGTATCTGCTACCGGTATCTGCCACCTACTGGTAGCTTGGCCTACTGGTAGCTTCAGCCTACCGGTAGCTCGGCCTACAAGTATCTGCTTCCTACCTATAGCTCGGCTACCGGTAGCTACCACATACCGGTGGCTCTATCCTACCCTGCGGGTTATTTCCAGTAATGATCCCTTTAGCGAAAATAGGGCTTTAAACCATATTTTGACTCATTTAAGCATGTTTTTAAGACCCCTAATGTGAATAAGATCTTTAATTAAATACATAAACAATTAATGAGTTTGGTTAAACCACCCCACCCACGAGTGGAGCCGCATGGTCAACCCACGACCACCGCGCCTTACGCGGTTTCGCGATTTCTCTTCAACCGTCCGCGGCTCTTATAAACTGAGGGTTAGCCGTGGTTTCTCCTTTCCTCAATCGCATCTTTTCTTTTGGTTCATCGGGCACGCCGCATCGTTATCCGTAAAGTTCCGCACCCGGCATAAATGTAGATCATCTATCAACAAGTAGGGAATTTCTCCTTTGCCTCTCTTTTTTGTGTAACATGCGGGGTGGGCGTGCTTTCGATTCTGTAGAATTGGATAAACTAGACCTAATTAAATATTATGAATGAATTCTATAAAGAAAGGAGGGGGGTTGTGGTCGTTGATGTAGTCATATATTTTGATGTTGTTTCTTTTATGACTATGTTGTTGAGTTGTGCTGGATTATGCCTTCTGAAAATCGAGGTTGTTGGTGGTCGTTGTTTGTGCACTAATGAACCCCTGTTGATGTTTTAAATAGCTTGTCGTGGTTGTAAACTCCTGCTGTGAAAAGTAATCGGTTAATCACGTATATCTGTCCAAATAAATTGAGGCACCATGATCATTCCTTTTGTGATAACCTCCGGTTAAAACACACGAAAATTGAAATCATGGAGTGTGTTAAGTCATTTAAATATGAAAATACAGTCTTGGTCTTGCTTAGTGTTGGTGGCAGTGTTTTGGTGGTTTTCTTTTACAAGTTGATTATTGGAGATGTGGGAGGGGATGGTATTCCCTGTTCTTTTATACCCACGGTGGTTGTGTGATATTGGGGGATGGGATCCCCTGTTGATACGGCTTCGGTGGTTGTGAGTTTCAAGACCGGGTGGATACTTGTTTATATCACGAATTGGGGTGGAATCCTCTTTTTTTGAGAACCGGGTATGGGCGTTATGGTTGTTGCTTTATTTTTTACCTTCCTGGACTTATCCCTACGCCTACTAGTTTCCCAGTAGTGCTTAAACATAAACTTTATTACTGAACGTGAAATAAGAAAGGGGACAAATGGGTTATTAGCGTGAGTCGTGACTCAGACTTGAGTGTTGTTGTGATCTGTAGGTTGTCTGAAGAAAAATCTAGCTTTGGGTGAGTGCTTGATACCTATATATATATGTGTAGCTTTGTGTTTCTTATTCGTGCCCCACCCAAGTTGAGAACTTAGTGCCGAACACCCCCATTTCTTGGGGGAGGGTGTTTTTCCCAACACTATTCTTAGTGGCTGGTTATTGGCTCCTTTTCTGCTCCCTTTCTCGGATAGCCCATGTATCTTCAGGCAGGCTGTGATGGCCTGAAGTCCATTATTAGCCCAAGAACCTTCGGGTAGGGTAGTGTGGTGGTTGGCCAGGTGTGTGCGGCAGGTGGTTTCCCAAGTGTCTTCGGGATGAGGCCCAGGTGTCTTCAGGCGTAGCAGTGTATTTTCTAGCCCAGGTGTCTTCGGTCATGGTGGTGGTTGTCTTGGCCTAGGTGTTTTCAGGCATGGTTACGTGAGACATCTGTGGCCCAGGTGTGTGTGGGCGGGATTTTGGAAGTGGGAATGCGTGTGGTTGTGGCCCAGGTGTGTGCGGGCAGGTGTGGCAGTGGGACTGCGGTGAGAATGGAGGGATTTGTCCGATGCGTAGGATGTCTCAATAACCAGTGGGAAAGTGGTACGGGGTACCCAAACATCAATGTGCTCTTATTATATATATTACTTGACTTGCGTTATTTGGGGAGTGTGCCTTGGTGAGGGTTGGGTGGATAGTTTACCTTGATAGGTGTTTAGTTTACTCCTTTTCTCACGGTACTTTAGTACATTCCTCCACTTGTGCACAAGAGTCCTTGGTTTTCCCTACTGAGTATACATGTATGCTCACCCTACATATATAAAACTGCTTTTAGGTTTCTAGGAGGACTTCGGGGATCACGCAGGACCTTACTAGCTCGGACCTTTGGAGCAGTTGCAGTTGTTGTTTTCTTTTCCTATTTGGTACTTACCTTGTAGTCACCTTTTTCACTTTGTGGCTTTTACTTTTGAAACATGAATGTGGGAATGGTTTACTTTTGGCTTACTTTTCTTTCTGCCTTCGTTTTGTTGGGTTTTCTTCTCCTTATCTCTCGATCCTATAAAATAAAAAGGGTAATGCCTTCCATTTGGGAGAAATTTCTATACCCTTGGTGCTAGTCGCCACTCCGGGACCTATTGAAGGCGGGTTTCAGGGGTCATTATCTCTCCTTCAACTTAAAAAAGGAAGGGCCTGACAATCTGCTGACCCTTCCCTCCTTTTGGTGAAGGCGGGTCGTGACACCTATATTTGGTGTTAGTTTTTCTCATTGAATGGATTCGAATATATTTCGTACGTGGTAAATAATGAACTATATAGTGTGTACTTCGCATACACATTGTCTATATAATAAATTCTCTAGGATATAAGTTTCACATTTTTGACTATGTAGACTGACCAAATAGATTGCATTATTAATGATGTTGTCTTATGTAGGATACATGATATGTACTCTAGCTACACATCGTGTAATTCGAGATCTCGAGTGATTGGTTGGCCCAGTCTCCACATGGTTTGAAATAAATTCACAACATGTAATTAACTTCATGAAATTTTGTGTATCTCATGACACATCTAGGTTCAATGCACATGGGTACACGACATGTACTATGGTTATACATTATGTATCCCTATTTCACCAGCCAAAATATTGTCCCTTACTGATGGAATATCTAATCATTCCTCATCTATTCTTATATAATTAATAAAATAAAATTATAAAATATTAATATTAATAAGTCGATAATATTTTAATTCAAATATAAATAAAGAAAATAATTATACGACATTAAAACATCAAACCATGATTTCATATAAGAAAAAATAAAATAAATAATAATAAATTTAAAATGTGACCACTCTCATACCACTTGACGGTTCTAGGTGTAATAAAAGTACGATGTGGTGGGAGATATATTAAAATTTATTTTTATATTTTGATGTTCAAAACCAAAATAGAGGATCATTCAAATAAAATTTATATTCAATTTATTTAGATCATAAGAAATAAAATACCTTGGATTAGGATCATTCTTCGATGGTTGTGTTGATTAGAGTAAAATTCCATATAGTATATTCTTCATTGAATTTTAAGGATCCATGTATAGAATCCCTCTAGTGGTGACCCATACATACTCCTTTGATCTTTAAAGAATTCCAATTGTTCTTTGAGATCTATCACAATGAATTGATAGTCTTTGTTTCTGTTGATCACATGTCCTTCGGTCTTAATGGCATCTCCCTTGCGTTTCCCATTCTTGTGAGGGGGAGAGAACGAGTGTTTTAGATGAATTTTTTATATTCCACCATTCACTATTTTATATTTCACAAAATATATAATAGATATAACGACATATTTATACAGCTATGGCTGAGGTTAAAATATTATTTATTTTAATATCATCACTTGAAAAAAATTATGACCTTTAATAAACCCCATGTCTTATAATAATAATGGAAATATTTTTATTTTTATTATGTTTATTTATATATTTTTTATAACCTGTTAAATAAAAAATATAATTTAGTAACTTTATTAATTTATATTTATCACTCGACATAGGCTTGGTCCTTTTGAACTCCTCTATAATTTATTGAACATCTGAATATTTTTTAAATATTTTATTTTTCAATAAATATTTCTGATTGATAAAATATGAATAAAATTATTATTCAAGGATGATTACACAATTTATTACATTAATAAAATTCAAATAAAATTGAATCGATATCAATAAAAACACTTACTATGTGACCCACATGGATTCCATCAAGTTGGAATTAGGTTGGCTTTTCTAAATTCCAATATTACTACCACGTAAGGGGTTAGGTCACCAAAGAGAAGGAACATAATTTTTCAACAATGGAAACCACATACGAACACTCACTGGGTAATATAACCCATTTATCGCAATATCTCATCAATATGAGTGTACATATGTGTAATTATCATTTATGATTAATACATATATCATTTAATATCTGAAATAAACTCATCATTACACCATATCCATAAAATTTAGGTTGAAGGTTCTATTATAATCAAAGTATTGAAATATCAATATCCCTAAAGATTGAAGGGAATAATCCTTCCTCCACATATCCATTAATAACATGTCATTATTTATGTACCCAATGTAACTAGATTTCCACTAACATGTGAGGTGATAGTTTTTTTCAACAAATCTATGTAACTATGTAATGTAATTTTTAATGATAATCTTAAATTCTATGGAATATTAAACTTGCTAACATATATTATTATTTGATGTCACGAAAACATGTAAAATTACTTCTAGAAATTCTATTCTTATAATCTTCCATATTAGAGATTACCAAGTGTGAACTTCATGAGAATACGAATAATATAATCATCATTACACACATACAGTGGTATTTTTACTATAACACCATGATAATTTGTGAAATATATTTTTCAGATTAATTTAATCTTTTTAATATTTTCCATTTCACATAATACTAAACACATATTCTATTATACAAAACACACTATGATTGTCTTGCATTATAAACTAAACCATGTAGATATCATACTAAACATAACACATAGATTAACTTATGGTAATAAAACACTACTCTTGGATTTTTTTTACACACAAAGTCAAGTTATTTTGGTAGCTATCATTACATGCAAGAACGAGTTTTACCAAAAAATACTATATTATTGAAATGTAATGATTTAATATAATAAGATATATTATACACATTAAATTACCAGTTATGAATACTATTATCTAAACTAACAAGATATGAGGATTATAATATAAATTCATATGTTTTAAATTAATTATAAATGAAAATATATACCAATTGAATATAAAGGAAATAGTTTTATTTTTATGATCCCACGGTTGTTTTGTATTAATATATTAAATTAATTACAATTATTGAATGAAAATAATGAAATTTATATGGTATATATTCAATAAATTATTTTTGATATTAATTCAATAGATTTTATAGGCATAATATAAGAAAAAACATAATTTTACACATAAGACCCAATATTTTTTAAATGGGTAATTTTACCACATTTTAATAGATAACCGATTTTAAATCTAATTAAGGAAACATTAAAAATATATATGGAAAAATAAACTACTTACTTTAAATATATATATCAAAATTATCTTGAGTTGAATTTTTGGTATTTTTTGATATGTTTCATGATTTAATGAATATTGAAAATTACTGAATTTTAATTGAAAATAACATTTTCATCCAAAACATTATAGTGATTAACTATATAAATGATTAATTTTAAAGTATCAGTATACATAACTTTTATCATTTAATCCAATTTAGGTCATTACAATCAATTTTGCATTGAATTTGGATTGAAAAACCTGTACTTCTTTTGGACGTTTCACGTTAAAAGCTCTTTTTCTCGTTCTGTCAACAAGATTAATTATAAATTAATGTTAGCAATTTATATGATTTGAATTATGAAAAATTTATTTCATATTTTAAATTATAAGTTATAAATTTACCAAATATGTCCCTTTACTTTTTGGATAATATGAATAATAAGTTTAGTAATTTATTTATCACATTTATGGGTAAATCGGCTAAATGAGGGTAGAAATAATATTAATAATATTATAGAAATATCATAACCCTTAACCAAATTTTATTTTATGAGTTTAAATATATCTCTAACATATGAGGTTATAAATCCAATAATTTAATGGATACTTGTTCTGGAAAATGACTTAAATATTATTCATCTCAAAGGGAGTAAATTTTTTTCCAAATATTTCTTTTAATATGTTTAATATTTTCAAAATGGGGTTAAATGGAATATATGATCTACTATATATATAATTATGAAATATAATATTTATTTATCTATATCATATAAATCTATTTTTAATTTTTAGTTAATAAATAAATATAATAACTAATTTAAAAATGATGATATAGTAATTATTAAATTAATGAAACAATCAATTAGCAATTAGATAAAGTATACCTTTTACAAGAAATATAAGTTTACTTAATGAAGGTGATCCAGAAATTTTATGGGTGAATATAATATGTTAGGGGTGTATTATTTGAATTTTTTCAAAGTAATATTTATTTTCATCAAGTCAATGTTATTAATAGTGTCAAATCAACACTAATGATATTTTAAAATTATATTATATTATAAAATTAGTTAAAAATAATAAAAATATTAAATAAGTAAAACGGGATTATATATGGTATTATATGTCTTAAATATTTCATTTATGGTCCAATTAAAACTTTATATGTACAAAATACATCATATTTATATTAAAACCCCTATTACGGTAGTTAAAATTAAAATGGATTAACTAACTGTTTATAAAAATGACAAGGTTTAAAATAACATAAAAACTAGTAAAAAATATATTTTATTATGATATTACAACATTATATTTTCTTGTATTCAAATAAATTTTATTTTTGAGTTATTCTGGATTTATATTGATTTTATTGTAAGTTAATATTTTTTGGAAATTCAAAAGTGCCCCTCCCCTCCCTTATAAAAGGGAACCTCTCCTTCTCTTCTCTTCACACATTAAGAACCTATTTGGTTCAAAAAAATATGTCTAAATCTCCACCCAATATACCTAAATTAATCTAATAATTCTAACATGGTCATAAATCCTACGAAATGAGTCTTTTTTTTCAAATCAAAAGGAGATTCCCAAAGAAGAGGTAACATTCATCAACAAATATTTTCATTTTATATAATCCTTAAATCCATTTTATTTTTTTTATGTTTATATAATATAATAATTATAATTAATATATAGTTTTTTTAAATTAATTTTTTTACCTACACTCACACACACTTTCATATAATGGGTAACAAACTTACCGTTCTTATGTATATTGAATTATTGCCTCACAAAACGGCGTTGTTCATTTTTCCTTTACAACTAATCATGTTTGGGTTTTATGATGGAAAAAATATTTTTGTATTATAATATATATATATATATATATTCTTCTATAATTATTTTATAACAAGTTACTTCATGATTTCTATTTTATATAAATACAATAACTTCGTTTGCGGATGTGTGGACCACCATCACTTCAAAGTGATGTGATTCGTTCACACTCTACATGGAATGAATTAAGAATGTGTTTACTAAATGTTTAAGATATATATATGACATAATAATTATACTCTAATTATTATTTACATATACATATAATTCATTTACATTTGTTCTTTCAAAATAATAATTAAAAGAATGCATTTTTCATGCATACGATTGGCCTACCATCTCCATTAGCAGTGAATTCCATTTCATATTTTTATTGTTTATATTTTATTATAAATATTTTTATAATAAATATATAATATATTTATATCATGTTTTACATTCATAAAATATCATAATCATCATCTATGTAATAGGATCAAGAATAAATGTCAAAACATGCGGATATTACCTGAAACGTGACACTAATATTGAATGGTTAATAAATGTATAATAGAAGGTCCTAAGTAAGTCATATATGGTATTAGTTAATTTAATTTGTTTTTGTAACAGATTTATAATAAACTAATATTGAGTATACATGAGTTTTTATCAAATACGATGAGAGTGAAGATATAATGTAATGAAGTTTCATCTCACTTTTAATTTCCATAAGAGACATGCCATATTCAACATTCAATTCTATTGTGTGGTTTATATACTACCCTATTTTTTAATAACATTAAAATAAATAATTATTTTTGTTATTTCAGGGAGATATGTATTTTAAATTTACTCAAGTAGTAATGAATATTTTTATTACTTGTATTTATATGGGACACATGAAATTACACTACATGTTTCTTCTACATGGTTTATATACATCACATTAATTTATTTTGTGAGTATTAAACAAAATATTATGGTATTTTAATATCCATATAATTTTACTTCTTTCATGGGGAATATGATTCTACTTATTATATATTTATGGTTATTTATTTCACAATCTCATCAATATTTGGTATTGTTCCATTTTAAGCCTCCATTGTGGAATATATATCATCCATGTAAATGTTTTCTAAAAAGATCCAATAATGGTTTTACTATTCTCATATGGATGTTAAAATTCATTTTTACCCATTTTTTAATTTTTACTATATGGTTTGAATGGAATCTATTTTTCATTTTAAAAACAAGGTCCTTTGTGACTTTTCATAATAAGTAAAAAAGTAATGTTTTTACTTATACAGCATGAATGTAATTTCTTATCATCATGATTCTATATTTCAATGAATCTTCCATTAAAAACATACGTTTTTATTTTCAAAGAAAATATTTTATTTTAAATTTGAGTAGAATTTCTATAAAAGAAAACATTTTTAAAGAAGAAATGATATTTTACTCATGAATTTCATTCAAGTGTCCTCTAAAAATTATTTTCTATCAAAGATAACATTATTTAATGTTATAAATGTTTTACAGGGGGATTTAATCAATAATAACATTCTTATTATTTCTATGAATATATTATTTATATAATAGAATGATATTTAAAAAACTAATTTATTTTTCATGGGATATGATACGGTTGAATTAAATTTCTGATACCCATTTTATTCTATGGGTTCTAATATATTAAATGATTTATTTTATTCTAGAACACATATGTAGGGTTTTCATTATGTGATGGGTGGGACCTATATCTCCCTTTAATGCATTGGGTAAATATTTATATCTCATGATGTGATAGCAGGAGTCATGTTTATAGGCTTGATCTATGATTGAAGATTGAGAAACCCGGTCCCCTAATGTAATACGGGGAATCATAGTCCCTTATACGGAAAATTCTATGACTATGGATGGTGGTATTTCCCTCCCAGTAGTTTCGGTTCCCTTGAAATTCCCTGTTAATTTTTTTAGTGTGCCTTAACTTATGGGGAATGATATTACATGGTTTTGTGACTACCTCTAATTTCATGTATTATTCAACATTATGGTTTCATGGATTATGCTCTAAATTTTCATTATAATTCATGTATTATGAACTCTTAATATTTATTCCATGATTCATGTTTATGATATTTGATATGATGTTTATGATCTTTTTATGTTATGATCATATTATCAAACCCATATTCTCTTGTTTATGCTTATGTACCTATCCTATTTACCCTTATTGAGAATTTGAGTTCACCCTTTTACTTTTATTTTCTTTTAACCAGGTTATAAAGATAGGTTTTATGTAGGGGAACTCAATAGGGTGATCATTTTAATGATTTGGAGATAATGATATTTTTATAATGATTTTTTGGATTTGAATAAGTATATTTTATAGTACATATTTCCATGGAACAATTTATGATTTTTTAAAAGTGGTTTATGCTATCATAAATGAAGGTATTCATATGGTTAGAATGTGACCACTAAGAACTTCCTTCTGATATATGGGGGATAAATGTTAGGATGATTTAGTGATCTCATTTCTAATATTTTGTCATTTAATCTTTTTTAAGGGTTATAAGGCTAACAATTTATTGAATTGATTAAGCTAAACATTGGATGATATTTTTTGATATTAATGTATTAACTCGCCAGATGGGTAGTTATGAATTCTGGATAACTTTTTTTAAAATATTTTTTCAATAAAGTGATATGGAATAACCAATCAGTCTATTTATAGATTTCATGATCCTCTTACTCATTAGGAATGAAAATTTAAAATTTATTTCTTGGAATAAGAGATAAAGTGGATATTGACCAAGGCACACCAAATGGTGATATAGTCCTGTAATCAAGTAAGTATAAATTCTCATCAGTGAAATTCAATATTAGTAAAAATTGGTATTTAAATAAAATTTGATCATCTTATCATCGTTGTTGATGATATCTATAACCTCTTTTTAGTCTCTTTGGGTTATGGATTTGTGATTGTTAACATTATCCTCACCATGTTCCTTATCACTCTTTATCATAACATTATAGTTAGTTCTCTCTTCAATGTCCTTATTTTCACATGTAATATATGTTCTCTTATGTGGAAACCTATTTATGAGTTACTTTCGATAACTGTTATGTTTCATACTTTACTTTTTAAAAGTATGTTTTAGATTCATTTTTGTGGTTTGGGTTTATTTGAAAGGAACATTCAAGTATTAAAACATTGATAAACTATAAACATTTCTACGGTGAAAATAATTCTATGGGGGGTATAACATAACACTGTGACATTTTTTGAAAAAAAAAATGAATTAATCTAATATTCATGATATTTTTTATTTCAAAAAATACAAAATATGTATTTCATTATATGAAAAACACTATGTTCTGATTTCATTATACACCATGAGATTTCAATATTTCACTACATGAAACCCTTTTTTTCTTGTATAAAAAAATATTTTTGGCTTCTGTTACACACAATGTTGAGTTATTTTGATAGCTTTCATTACACACAAGTCCAATTTATTATAAAGTAAATAGATTTATGTTTATGATTGAAAAGTAAATTTTTCATAATAAATTATATTAATTAATATTAGTGAATTATATTAATGAAATATATATTTTATATATTTTATAAAATAATTTTTAAATTAATGAAATATTTTTATATGCATAAGATAAGAAAAAATCTAAATTTTCAATGTAAAACCGTATATTTTTCAAGTGGGTCATTTTACCTTATTTTAATAGAGAACCTATTTTAAATATAATTTTTAACACATTTATAATTTTTATATAATGAAATAAAAACTTTATTTGAAATTTTGGTTTTAAAAATTACCTTGTTTGAATTTTTTATATTTTTCTGATAGGTTTCAGTTCTTGATAAATATTGACAAATACTGAATTTTCATTGAATAAAAACTTCTCATAAAAATAATTTATAGTGATTAATAATATATTTTACTAGTTATAAAGTATAACTAATTTTATTTTATATCATTTATTCCAATCAAATTCATTGAAATAAATTTCACATTTAATTTGGATATAAATACACATTAATCATTAAGACATTTTCACTTTAAAAACTCAATTTCTCATTCCATAAACATGATTAATTTTAAATTAATTTTACCAATTTATTTATTTCTGTTTAATAAAAATTGTATTTTATATTTATAATTTTAATATACAAATTCAGTAAATACGACCCTTTTATTTTTGGATAATATGAATAGTAACTTTAGTAATTTTTATTTCCACGATTAAGGGTAAATCGGGTAATTAAGGGGGGAAAAATAATATAAATATTAGAAAACTAACATAAAACATTATAAAATGTTATTAGATTATAATTATTTTACCCTTAATATATAATTATCGAAAATGAATAATTTAATGGACACTTTTCCAGGAAATTGACATAATTAAAATTAAACTCAATGGGAGTGACAAAATTTCACCCTCGTAATTTTAATATGTAAAATATTTTTAATATGGGGTTAAGTAGAATATATGATTGGATATATATATTCCTATGAAATATATAATTTTTATACACATCATATATTTTTTTATTGAACAAATAATTTTAAAAAAATTTTATAAAATGATGATGGGGTAATTATTCAATTAATGAAAGAATCAATTACATGTTATTAGAAATATTAAAAGTAAAACCACATGACATAATTAATGTGATAAAAGAATTTTATAGATCAATACAATTTTTTAGGTGTGTATGAAGTGAATTTTTTTCAGATTAATATTTCTCAATTGATTTTCGTAAAGTCAATATAATAAAGAGTGTCAAAATTTACACTAATAATATTTTATGAAAATAATATTTTGTCAAATTATTTTATATTCATAATAATATAAAATAATTACAAGGGTATGATATATTATCAAAAATATCTTAAATATTTCATTTATGTTCCAACATTATATTTATATTTTAAATTTTTATCATCCTAATATTAAAAACAGTGTTACTAAAGTTAAAATTAGAATGGATTAATTAAAGGTTAATCAAAATGATATGGTTTAAAATAAAATAAAAACGTGTCTAAAAATATTTTTTGATGAGATTAAAAAACTTTTATATATTTTCATTTAACCAATTTAATTTTGGAGGTATTTTTTTGATATTGATTTTATTATAATTTAATCTTTTGAGAAATTCCAAAAGTGTGTATCCCCTCTCTTACAAAAGGGAACCTCTCCTTCTCTTCTATTCATATTTCAAAAGACATTTGGATAAGACAAACATTGTCTAAATATCCTCCCATATACCTTCATTCATCCTATAATCCTTAATTTTGTCATAAATCCAATCGAATGAGTTCTTTTATGCAAATCAAAAGGAGACACCCAAAAGAATGATTAACATTGTCAACTACTGTTTTTGTTTAATTTCATACATAAACCCATTAAATTATTATACATTCATATTTATATAATAAATATATTTTCCTGAATATATTGTGATGTTTAGATATTAATTATCTTACCTACACTCACAAACAATTCTATTTAATGGGTGTTGAACTTATCATTCTTTTGTACGTCAATCTATTGCCTCACAAAACAATGGTGTTTGTTTTTCCATTACCACCTACCAAGATCAGTAATTATGAGGTAAAATATAATTTTATATGATATATATGATATTAATTATGTATTTATTCATTTATAATTATCATATAACACATATTTTCATTCTTTCCATTTTTTTAAATATGATAACTTCGTTTGTGGATGTGTTGACTACAGCCTCATCAAAGAGATGTGATTCATTCATAGTCTATATTAAATGTATTATGTATGGTTTTAGAAATAATTTATTAAATATATTACATGATAATTATAATATATTTTGTATATATATCCATGCATGAAAAATACTTTATATCTTTTAAAATGATAATTAAATAGAAACAGTGTTCATGCGTTCGTACGACCTACTATCTCCATGAATGATAAATTCCATATCATATTCTTTTTATAGTTTATTATAAAAATTTATATAAATAATTTATATGAAATTTATATCATTTTATACATTCTTTAAATATTTAAGTCAAGATCTATGTTAGAGGGTCGTGATTAACATGTCTAAACAAGCAGATATTACTTGAAACATAACACCAACATGGAATGGTTAATAAAGGGGTAATAGAAGGTCCTAGATAAATCATATATGGTATAATTTAATTGAATATGGTTCATTAATATATGTATAATAAAATTATATTTATTATATAGTTTTTTATAACAAATACGAAGATATTCAGAATAAAAGGTAAAGGAATTTCATCTCACTTTTTGATTCTATGAGATAATTGACATATTACCATTAGATTCTATTTTGACATTTATATAATGAACTATTACATGTTTTATCATTAATTTCTATTATATAATGTTATTAACATCCTAAATTTATGTTATTATTACTTGGAGATCAGGATTCTAAAGTTACTCATGTAGTAAGGGATTTCTGTCTCACTTTTATTCTTATGGGACACATGCCTTATACAATGCTAGATTCATATACATGGTATATGTACTTCCCATGAATTCATATCATGAGACTTATCCATAATATTATACTTTTTTCATCTCCATATAATTTTATTTCATTTATGGGGAATACAATTCTACTGGTTATATGGTGATGAGTTCATATTTCGCAATATCATCAATCTTTGGGATTGTTTCGTTTTATGTATCCATTGGGGAACATATATATTTCATGTCTATCTTTTCAAAATTTGTTTTCAAAAATGTTTTTAATAATATTATGTGGGTTCTTAAATTTATTTTTACCAATTATTTACTTATAAATACTATGTTTGAAAGGAATGTTTTTTTCATATTCCAAATAAAGAAGTTTGTGAAATTTCTAAAAAAAGTAAAAAAGGAATGTTTTTTTATCTTATACAGAATGAATGGAAATTTTTTTCATCCGGACATGATTATGAATTTATTCTTAACTTAAAAACATACGAGGTTCTATTTAATTAAAATTATTTCTTTTAATATTGTTCATAATAATAATAGATGCAAGAATTTTCAAAAAAGAATTGTTATTTGCCTAAAAAAATTTCAAGTGATCTCTCCAAATTATTTCCCATATATGATAACATTATATTATATTTATTATGTTTTATAATGCGTAATATTCAATTATTACATTCTTATTATTTAAAATAATTTTTTATTTTTGTGATTGAATGATATTTAGGAAACCCATTTCATTACTATGGGTTATATTATAATTGAAATATGATTGTAAAACCCATTTTATTCCATGGGTGATATAAGGAATTATTTATGTTATTATGGAACACATATGTATGGTTTTCATTATATGAATGGTGGGATCTATATATACCTTCAATGAATTGGTTAATGATTTATATATCCTGAGATAATGATGGTAATCATTTTGAAGGGCTTGATCCATGTTGTAAGATTTAGAAACCCAATCCACTATAGTAAGATAAGAATGCTTGATCCATTATAATTGAGGGACACATAATGGAGATGGTTTTATATCCCTCATAGAATGTTAAGTCCTCGTGAAATTCCATGTTATATTTTAGCAGTACTCCTTGACATATAGGGATGGATATTACATATTTAGGTGTCTATCACAAATTTCATGTCTTATTCCATGTTATGATTTCATGGCTTATACTCTTTATTTGATTAAGGTAATGTCTTATGAAATGATAATATTTATTCCATGATTTATTTTTATGACATTTGATATGTTTCTTATGATATTATAATGTTATGTCTACGTTCTCATACCTTATTCTCATGTTTATACTTTCTTATGTCCCTTGTTCACCCTTACGGAGCACCTGAACTCACCCTTTTTATTATGTTTTCTCTTCCTCAAGTTACAATGAAAGTTTTTATATAGGGTTACTAAATTAAAATATATTTCCCCAAAATATATTTTATGTTCTAATTTTCCAATGGAACTAAACTAATATGGTATTTGAGTGTCTATTTTTGTACGATGTTATGTATTCTTAAAAAATGATTAAATTATAATGTTTGAAAGTGGGGGTTGCATTATGTGTTATGTATCTCATCATATTACATTATCCAATAGTAAAAAATTATTTATGAAAATATTCATAGAACATAATGGTTCTAATAATAGGGGGAACTTCAATGACTCTATAAATGTAGCATATACTCTAGAACACCATTACAACAGAGTCATGTAGAATAATGGACAATATATAATAATATTTTTTATTAATATTCATATAGTTGAATATACATGTAATAAATGTAAAATTCTTTTTTTATAGGTTGACAACTCTAACAAAAATTCCTATACACACCCTTTTTATCATTATGTGATGGGATTTTAGGGTGAATAACTTTACTTTGGGAGACATTTCCTTGGGTTGAGGTATATAATTTCATTAGGTTAAAAGTAAAGGATTGTTTTGTAAGAATATTATTACATGTTTGTGGATGTAATATCAAATGAAGAACATAAATGTTTAAGTTAAATAATAATTTATGTTTTATTTTATTGAGGATATTTTGGATATATAATTATTTGTCAATTTAATTATTTACATTGAACCTTTAGTATTATTGTTAAATTTTTGATATTATTATATTATTTTTCCAGTATAATTTTTATCAATTTTGGGTATTATCTTATCATTTGATAACCATTTTTGTTTTTACTAAAGTCGGAAATAATATCTTTTCATATTTTTACAAAACTCTTAGTCAATCAAAAATAGATTATAGGGATTAAATAATTAATGATCTATGCTCATCATTTGTAGTAAAAGATGAGATAATTGTGGAAACTGATTAAAACACATAATAAAATAATGAATTTTCAATTATGGATTTGATGAAATTCAATTTGAATATTTATTTTTCTTTATAATATATGTACTAAAGGAAATATAAAACACAAGTAAAATTATCTTGAATCATAAATATGAACCTATTACCTATATTGAAAATGAGTCTATGGTCTTTTTCACATGTCGTTGATTTATGTATTTTGGTCATTAAATTTCTCATGATCATTCACTTTCTTGGGATCAATATTACATATCACTATCCTTCATTATTTGGAAATTAATAATTTTCCTCCATGTCCATATTTTTACTTCCCAGAAATTTATTACTATTGTAAAACCTATTAATGAGTTATTTGAAAAAACCTTCATATTTCCCTTTCCATCATTTCAAGATGAAGTTTCAGTAATCCTTTTTATAATTTGGTTTTCAAATAATGGTTTTTTAAAATTTTAAAACCCTTGATTTCCAAGATTAAGTAAAAATTTTGAGGATGAAATTTATTAAATATGGAGATATGAACACCTCAATTTTTTAAAATAAATCTATGTTTGAAATAAAATAGGACACATAACATAGTGCTTAAATAGATAATGAAATTTTATTATTTAAATATGGTTATAATAACCTAGTAGTTAAATTGTTAAATATTAATAAGATTAAAATTATTCTTGAATATATATATTTATATAGTTCCTTCTTAATAAATTATTCTAACTAATTCTTAAAAAATAAGAACACAATTATCAGTAACGTCATTTTATGCTTCAAAAATGTGTTTTTGTCAAAAAATTATTGGTTCTTATGAGACAATGTTATTGTTAATTTATTCCAATTCAATAACTTTTTAAAAAAAATTATAACATATTTTAATTAATTATATCAAAATTATCTTAGGGTGATATATGGGGAATTTCTAGAATGATTTATTTTTCAATGATTAAATAAAAATACAATGTTTTTGTAAAATTGGAATTTAATTTCATTCTACTATTACAGTATGAATTGATTTTAATATTAAATTAACCTAAGACTACATTAGTTTTAAATAAAATAATTAATTTTATATTAATTTTAATTATACTTGATTTTAGTATAAGTTCTATTTTAGTATTAAAACACATTTCTATAAAAATTAATCTTCATATCATTTTACATTTTCTTCTTAAATTATTTTATTCCACTTCAAAAAACTAAATCATGAAATAATTATTCTATATTTTGAATAAAGAAGTCCATATTTGGTAAATATTTCCTTTTTTTCATTATGAATATTAACAATGGTAAGTATTTATCACCTCGATAGGGTATATCTGGTAGATAAGTATAAAAAATGTGATAAGTGTTAAAAGAATCCATAAAATATCTATTTATTTTATTAGATTTTTTTTTCGACCAAGAAAATAAAATATTCAAAAAAATAACAATTTTATACAAAATTCTTTTGATAATAACCATTATATAATTTTTAATAAATAATAAAAAAATTAACTCTTTATTTTATTAACTCTAAATTTTGTTCCTACAGATAAATAATGTTCATGTTTGGGTATAAATTTTTATTTGGAAAATAAATTATTTTTATTTTTATTTTTATTTATTTTTAGTGCTTAATAAGAAAATATAAACCATAAATTCTAGAGCAACACTAACACAGTGCTTGTACAAGTAGTACAAAAATCATGTAATTTTATTAAAAACTCTAAAAGTAATACTTTTTGGGGAGTTATAATTTCCCAAAAATCATATAGATAAATATAAAATATTTGGTAGGATTAAAATATTTATATTTCAATTCCATTTTTTATCTTGCTGACTTTAAATCCAAATTAATTGAATAGTTCTAAAATTGATTTAATGATATTTTATGATTTACATTTTTTATTAAATGATTTAATATTTATTAATAACATTACTAATCGAAGTCAATTTAATCTGCTTGAAAATTTCTATAGTTGTATATTTGTGGTTCATTTTTCCTTTTAAAGTGACATTATTGACCCCAAAAATATAGAAAACACTGTTATAATGGTAAACATTAAAATGGTTAACATCGATTAAAAAAAGTGATAAGGGAGAAAACATCACTTAAACATGTAAAACTTTTTATTATATTTGATTATTTAGACACATTGTAAAACCCATAACTTTCATGGAATTTTTTTGCTTAATTTATTTGGATTTTACGAGTATGCAGTTTCTGACGACACCTGATTCTGAGGCCCGGTGTGCCCGGAATCAATTTCTGAAGTTTAGTTCGTGTACATTCGGTGAACAAGCGAGCGGGTTTTTCTAACATTTGAACTGTTTCTCAGAATCGAAATCTGAGGACACCGATGAAACCACAGCGCCAGTATTTGCTTAGAAAGACTCTTTCTGGAGTTTTGTTGGCTCGGGAGGAGATGTTTAAAATGTGAGAAATAAAAATAAAATTGCTTTACAATTTTATTTTTATTTCTTTATGGATGGTTTAAGTTTTGTGGGAAAGGAAGATGTGAGGATGTTGGGGTGGGGCATATAGAAACACCCACCTCCTTTAATTTCGCTAACACCCCATGAACCCCCCCCCCCTCTAGAAATTAATTGTGTAACTCTTCCACTCTTCCCCATTAAAATACATGCCAATAAAATGCCTAATTAATTGGACAACGTGAGTTAATTAATTTGGTGAATTGAATTGGAAGTTTTGAAAAAGGTTGGCATGAGTAATAAAATCATGAAAAAGCCTTATATTATTATGGTTGAATCAATGTGTGGAGATTTTTGGAGAGGAGGGATCTAGTCTTGAAGAATGCCGTCTTCCACGTTGAAGAACACGAAGAACGTCAAGACCTCGATGAAAAATGTCATCACCGCAAGGAGTGATCATCGTGCCTTCTCTTCCCCTCTACAAATCCGGTGTGAGACGCCGCTCTACCTCGGACGTTATCCATCAAACATGTACGGAGATTTACCTCGCGACACCGTTTTCCGCAACAGTATTCTTTCGACAACTACTTCAAGGTAGGGGTTTAGTTTTGTGTTTGTGACCATTTCTTTTTCTGTCCAATGTTAAATTCTTTAGCCTCTTGTTATCGAATTAACGGGAGGAGGCCAGACCGCATGAACATTCCCGCCCTCCTCCCCCTTTGTTATTGTACTTATTGCAGCTCGAACGAAGGTGGTGCGTTGCAACGACACGTCGTGTGGACGGGGAATATCACAGTGGCGAAGGAGCGCGGCGCCTTCACGCCGCGCCGTTGAGTCCGAAAGAGGCCGCGGTCGGAGCGGGGCCATGGCGGAGGGGCGCGGCGCCGTCATGCCGCGGCGGAGTAGGGGAGGGTGGTCGGAACCACCGGCCGCCGGTGCTCAAAAGGTGGGACCAACCGGTCCCGCGCGGTGCAACCGGCCGGCCGTAATGGCCGACCGGATCCGAGAAAACCGGGGGATTGAACCCCCGGTCAGAGCAGGAGGGACCCTCGGGTCAGCCTTTTCGAAGAAACGGGGGGCAGTGAACCCCCCCCCCCCCCCCCACGTCCACTCAGTGCGCGAGTGCCCAGGCCGGACCGGCCACACCGGGCCGGACCACCCGCGGCGGGTCGGGCCTCTCGCACCGGGCCAGACCCCAGCGCCGGGCCGGGCCACATCGGATGGACATGGCCGCGCCAGCTACGCCGGGCCGTGCCCAACTGGGCCGGACCCGGACTTGTGTCGGGTCGACCTGGTTCGGACCACCCTAGGGGGTATTGGGCCAGGTCGAATCAGGGCCAAACCCCCTGATTTCGGACAGATCCGTTCAAACACCCGTAACGTGTGCTACAGACCCCCGATTGATGCACCGTCAGTTGTGATTCGATCCTTCGATTGATATGATCATATAGTTATGTTACACACAAGGTTTCAGAGATCTTTGGGTACATCCGGGTTGGTTCGAGCACAAAACCAACCGGGCCTTTGGAGTAGAAACACTTATAACTTGAGTTCCGGACGTCTGATTGACGTGTCGTGGAATTTGTTGGTTTCCTCTTAGTGAGATTGAACATTTGGCTTACTCCACTCGAGGTTTGGATGCATTTCGAGTATGGTCGGGTTGGTTTTGACTTAAAAACCAACTGGGCCCCTAGAACGAAGAAGCCAATAACTCTCAGACCGGGCGTCTGATTGATGTGTCGTCTATCACGTTGAGTTCCTTTTGTCGAGATGAAACTTTGGGGTACATCAACTCCAAACCACATGTCGGTTAATGTATCAACCCCCTTGGCTCATCGAGTGAACCCTCCCGGAATCGAGCATGTCGTGTGCGGGAACCCTAGAGCTGGTTACGACTATGACGACGATGACGACTGTACTGAAACCCTCCGTGGGTTCGGCAGCGACGAAGACTGTACTGGAATCCTCCATGGGTTCGACGGCAATGACTACTGTTCGTGTATCCTTTGGGGTTCTGGAAGTACTTGACTACTTTTCTTTTATCCTACGTGGGTCCGGTTCGACTCTGTACTTTTATCCTACGTGGGTCCGGCAGAGTAGCCGGCCTTGTATCCATTGTGGGTCCAACAGCTTAGCTGGTCTTGTCTCCTAGGTGGGTCTGATAGCTTAGATGAATCAGTGGCTACATCTGATCATCTCTTTCATGTGACAAAAAAGTATACATGTGTGAGCTGAGTCTTGACTTTCAATCAATATCTTCGATATGATTGTTTTGTTATCCTGGGCGGATTGGGTTGTGTTATCCAGTGTGGATTGGATTGTGCTATCCTGTTTGGACTAGATCGAACATGGGCTCAGATGTTGAAGACGAACTGGAATTGGTGACTTTGGTATATGTATGGGCATATACCTAAGTAGAGTTGGTTGTTACTTCTTGATTGTATCTTTCCTTTGTGGATTATCCTTTGTGGATTATACTTTGTGGATTTTGGGAGACCTTCGGGGGTCTCGGGGTCCCTACTGAGTAGCGTATACTCACCCCTGCATAGACTATGCCCTCACTACATTGTGTTGCATGCAAACGACAGACATCGCTGATCGTGGTTGAGTCTTGTAGAGCAAGTCAGTACCTGGAGGTGGACAAGTGGGCGGGCCGTACATGGAGCAGATGGATGGACCCGAGGAGCTGAGGAGGATATCTGTACCCACCCTTTAGGTGGGATTTCTAGTGGATGGATCGACGTTTATCTTTACTTTAAGATGTACTTTACTTTCAGTTGGGTCTGTATTCTGACCCATTTACATTCCAGAACTTACAGTTGTACCCAGTTTACTTGGTGTTTACATCTGCTTTCTTACTATGTGGTGTTTGTTTACTTTATAAAGGCAATGCCTTCCCTTTTTATCAGGATTTACGCCTTTGGTGCTAGTCGCCAGCCCCTGGCCTATGGAAGGAGGGCCTGGGCTAGTCACGGCATGGGCCCCAAGGATGGGTCGTGACAAATTGGTATCAGTGGAGTTAGGTTCTACCGCAAAACTCAGGACTCTGATATTTCTTCTATGTGAAGCAATAGTGTTAAGGGTATTGAGTATGGTTATTAGTCCAGGGAGTCCAGAGTTGGTGCAGCGGCCGACATATCCATACACCAGGACCCTGACTTTTGATTTCCGACTCAGTACACGGAAAAATTGATTGCATGTGTGTTTCAAAAGTATTCTTTGTGATTACTTTGTGTCATCTCACCAGGTATACGGTATTGACTATGGTGCACCTGTTTCTTTTCAAGATGGCCCCATGATGGTAGCCATCTAGGGTTTCGAGCTTTGTGAGAGACGACAGTCCACCAAGTGACGAGGTCTCGGTGTAGGGCCCTTTTACAGTGGAGGCACCGACAGTACCACTTCTCGCCAAGCCATCGATGCCACCAGCCCCAGCCGCTGAGAGTGCACATCACTTTATATCACTAAACGAGTTTCAGCGTTAGAGACTGCCCAAGTTCAGCAGGGAGACAGACCCTCAGGGAGCCGAGGATCGGCTGGAGGCTCTTGTATAAGTTTTCAGGTTCGTGGGGACACTATCTGACCTCATGGTGATCCTTGTAGAGAGTCTCCTACACGCGGCAGCAGGCAGATGGTGGAGCCTGATGCTCCAGGTGCACGACGAGGCATCTCTCCTTTAGATGGACTTTAAGAGCCTCTTTTGGTCAGAGTTTGTCCCAGCCACCCTTCGTGCAGTGTGCATTCAGGAGCTACTAAAGCTGTGGCAGGGCAGTATGACGGTAGCCTAGTACTCGGCGAGATTTACTAATCTCTCGCACTACTCCATGGACATAGTACGTGACCATTTATTCCGGTCCTAGACCTTTGAGCATGGACTGAGACTTGATATCAGGGCATCGATGATCTCCCTCAGCATTCCGACGTAGGCAGGAGTATTGGAGCAAGCCCTTCTCGTAGAGAGCTTTATTGCCGAGCCTACACCAGCAGCGAGACCTACCGCAGGGCGGCACGTAGCAGAGTCTTCTACAGCTGGTAGTCGATAGATGTCACAGGGGTCCAAGTGGGTAAGACCATCAGGAGGACAACCTCAGGATGCTGGCTCAGAGGTGCGGGACACAAGGCGCGGAGCCAGTCGTACGAGGAGAAGATAGTGATACGCATGCGGTGGGTAGGTCCACA
Source organism: Viscum album (assembly GCA_963277665.1). Taxonomy (NCBI): domain Eukaryota; kingdom Viridiplantae; phylum Streptophyta; class Magnoliopsida; order Santalales; family Viscaceae; genus Viscum; species Viscum album. The sequence goes on along the minus strand of OY728161.1, from coordinate 2,129,515,982 downwards.
TGGATCGTGACTGCCTGACCTCCCGTGCAGGGGAGCTACATACAGTTGAGGGACTACCCAGTAAGAGGCAGAGGGTCGACCGTGGTGGTCCACCGGGAGCAGGCGGATGAGGCAGAGGAGCAGGCCAAGCAGTAGGTGGTGGGAGGTGCTTTGAGGATTTACCACCACCACCACCAAAAGGTCCACCTCGACCACAGGGAGTTGGCGGGAAGAGGCATGCTCAACTTCATGCAGTGGAGGCATATGACCACAACGCACCAGAGATGATTCGAGGTACTATCTATGTCTACTCCACCCTTACTGCAGTTCTTATAGACACAAGAGCATGTCATTCATTCATTGCCACTAACCCTGTTCGGAGCTCGTAGATTCTGACGGAGTCATTGTCTGCATCCTTATGGCTACAGACTTCTAGGGGAGTAGACTCGATGATTACGCACTGGTGCCCACAGTGTGAGCTTACTATAAGGGGCGAGAGCTTCAACTGGGTCCTTCTTGTAGCGGCGTCGAGGCCTTACGATGTCATTTTGGGCATGGATTGGTTATCTACAGTCCATGCTCAGATCGAACTGTATTAGGCACATGGTATGATGTGGTCGCACCGATGGGAGCAGGTTCACCTTCACCGGCAAGAAGGGAGCCTTTACAGTGCAAGATGGACTCACACAGAGGAGAGGACAGTCGTTTACTCATCAGTTGGCTAGCCTCATCCTAGGAGCAGTTGTCGTGCGGAGTCCGAGATTTCCTTTAGTGGTGGGTCAGTATGCAGACGTTTTTACTGACGACATTCCAGGACTACCTCCTCGCATGTAGGTAGAATTTTATATTGACCTATACCCTGGGATAGACCCAATATCTACTCCAGCATATCAGATGGCCCCTGTCGAGCTTGAGAGATCTGGGTACAGTTGGAGGACTTACAGGGCAAGGGATTCATCGAACCCAGTGTTTCATCCTGGGCTTCCCCGATTTTGTTCGCCAAGAAGGATGATAGGAGCTTGCGACTATGTATCGACTATCGTCACCTGAACCAAGTGACTGGGAGGAACATGTATCTGCTTCTGTGGATTGACGGCCTCTTCAATCATCTCAAGGGAGCACGATGGTTCTCGAAGATAGACCTCAGGTCAGGCTATCATCAACTCAGAGTTCGGGACGAGGACGTGTAGAAGACGACCTTCAAATGTCGGTATGGACACTATGAATTCTTGGTTATGCCTTTCGGCATACCCAATGCTCCTTCAGTTTTCATGAGCCTCATTAAAAGGATATGTCAGTCTTACCTCGATCGATTTGTCGTGGTCTTCATCGACGACATTTTCATATACTCGACCACTGAGGATGAGCACGCATACCACTTGCGGGTTGTACTAGACACACTCCGAGAGCACCAGATTTATGGTAAGATCTTGAAGTGTCATTTCTAGATATTTGAGGTCCACTTCTTGGGACATGTCATCTCTGAGGTGGGAGATGTGGTGGATCCATCGAAGATCGAGGCAGTGCTAGCTTGGGAGCCACCTAAGAGCGTGATGGAGGTGAAGAGTTTCCTAGGACTGGATGGATACTACCAGAGGTTTGTTCCAGACATCTCCAAAGTTTGGTCCCACCTTTTAGCTTTGACGAAGAAGGGGAAACCCATCATGTGGTCATATAGATGTCAGAATAGCTTCCAGGAGCTGAGACAGAGATTGACCAGCACACCTATCTTGAGGCTACCAGAGGAGGGAGTAGGGTACGTAATCTATTGCGATGCATCAGGGACCAGAATCGGGTGTGTCCTGATGCAGGAGTGGGTAGTGATTGCATATGGATCACAATAATTGAGGCAGCATGAGTAGAACTACTCTACCCATGACCTAGAGTTAGCAGTAGTGGTCTTCGCTCTGATGATTTGGCGGTACTATCTGATGGGAGAGTGCTTTACAGTACATTCTGACCACTAGAGTCTTAGGTACTTCTTCTCACAGAAGTACCTGAACTAGAGAATGTGGTGATAGCTTGAGTTTCTCAAGGACTATGACATTGAGATAGTATATACTCATAGAAAGGGGAACGTAGTAGCGGATGCTCTCATCAGGAGGCCGGGAATTCAGCTACTTGGAGAGGCGACATAGTTGCTAACCACTTTGCAGTTATCCTTCATTGATAGTGATGGAGCAGCCTTTCTTCAGTCACTCAGAATCACTCCTCCATTACTACAGTGGGTCAGAGAGGCACTGTGTGGGGATGTTGACTGTGAGACGTGATGTGTACAGATATCGTTAGGATAGGCACCTGATGGATTCAATATGGGAGGAGAGCACATCGTCCTTTTCAGAGGACATACCATGGTACCAGTTTCTTTACAGGAGGAGGTGCTGAGAGAGTTTCAAACCTCCCCATTAGTGGTACATCCAGGAGTGGAGAAGATGTACCAGGATCTCAGGCGACAACACTGGTGGCTGGGAATGAAAAAGGTTGTAGTAGAGTTCATTTCTTGATGGCTCACCTGCCAGTAGGTGAATGCGGAGCACCAAGTACCTACAGGCTTGGTACAACCCTTGGAGGTCCCAGAGTAGATGTGGGATGGGATATCTATGGATTTCGTGACTGTACTTACATGTACTTCCAGAGGTCTTGACTCCATTTGGGTGATTGTAGACCGAATTACCAAGACGGCCCAATTCATACCCATCAGAGATCAGGGCTCAATGGAGAGAATGTGGCGCCTCTACGTTCAGAAGATCAAATGGCTTCATGGTGTTCCATCATCTATCATCTCGGATCGAGATTCACGCTTTACTTCCCTACTTTGGAAGGGGTTGCAGGCGGCATTCGGGACGAAGCTACGTCAGAGAACTGCCTTTCACCCTTAGACGGATGGTCAGATGGAGAGTACCATTCAAAATCACAATGACATGCTCCGTGCATGTGTCCTCAACTTTGGTCGTAGCTGAGAGGACCACCTACCATTGGTGGAGTTTACGTAAAAAAATAGCTACCACTCCACCATTGGGATGGAACCATACGAGGCATTGTAGGGCCGAACATGCAGAACAACTTTGTGCTAGACTAACCCTGGGGAGTAAGCACTTGTGGGACCAGAGAAGGTCCAGGTCATCTAGGAGCAGATGAGGGCAGCTCAGAGCAGGCAGAAGTCTTATGCTGATAGGAGGCGAAGACCACTAGAGTTCGACGATGGCGACCACGTTTTCTTGCCAGTCTCACCACGATGAGGATTACGGAGATTTTTCCAAGGTGCAACGTTATCTCCATGCTTCATCGGACCATTCCAAGTACTCAGTAGGATAGACGAGGTGGCTTATCGCCTCACTCTACCACCTCAGTTGCACAGTGTGCACGACATCTTCCACATATCTCAGCCGAGGAGATACGTGCATGACTCGATGCATATCATCGACCATGGGGAGATGGAAATTGACGATAGGGAAACTTTTGGGGAGGTCCCGGTGTAGATCAAGGATCGATAGGAGCAGGTCCTACATGGGCGGTCTATTCCTCTAGTGCACATCAGGTGGCAGCACTGGAAAGTCCAGGAGAGCACATGGAAGTGGGAGGCTCAGATGCATGCTCAGTACCCTCATTTGTTCCCCTAATTTATGATGTATCTTTACGGGGACGTAAATCCCTGAGGTGTGAGTAATGTAAAGACGTATAAATTTCAATGAAATTTTTTTCTTAATTTCTTTGGGATTTTATGTGTACACAGTTTCTAACGGCACCTGATTCCAAGGCCTGGTGTGCCCGGAATCAGTTTTTGAAGTTTAGATCTGGTATGTTTAGTGAATGGGTGTTCAGGTTTTTCTAACTTTTGAACCGGTTCTCGGAATCGAAATCATAGGACTCCGATGAAACCGCAACACCTGTATTTTCTTAGAAGATTCTTTCCAGAGTTACGTTTACTCGGCAGGAGATGTTAAAAATGCGAGGAAAAAAATAACATTGTTTTAAAATTTTATTTTTATTTCATTAATGATGGTTTAAGTGTTGTGGGAATGGAAGATGTGAGTAAGGTGGGGTGGGGCCCACACAATCCCCCACCTCCTTCAATTTCCCTAACACCCCATTAACCCCCCCCCCCCCTCTACTAATTAATTTTGTAACTCTTCCACTCTTCCATATTAAAATGCATGCCAATAAAATGCCATATTAATTGGACAATGCAAGTTAATTAATTTGGTGAACTCAATTGGAAGTTTTGAAAAATAACAGCATGAGTAATAAAATCAGGAAAAGCCTTATTTTAATATGGTTGAATCGTTGTGTGGAGATTTTTGGAGAGGATGGCTCTAGTCTTGAAGAACGTCGTCTTCCACGTTGAAGAATGCGAAGAACGTCAAGACATCAACGAAGAACGCCATCACCACAAGGAGTGATCATTATTCCTTTCTTCTCTTCTCCAGAGCCGGTGTGAGACACCCCTCCACCTTGGACGTTCTATGTTAAGCACGTACGGAGCTTTACCTCACGACGCCTTTTTCCGCGACAATCTTCTTTCGACAACGACTTCAAGGTAGGGGTTTGGTTTTGTGTTTGTGATTATTTATTTTACCGTCCAACATTAAATTATTTATTTTCTTGTTATTGAATTAACAGGAGGGGGTCGAACCACAAGAACACGGCTGACCCTCCTCCACCGTTGTTATTGTACTTGTTGCGGCTCGAACGAAGTCGGCGCAGTGCAACAGCACCGCGTGGGGATGAGGAATATCACTGTTTCGAAGGAGCGTGGCACCATCATGTCGCGCCGTTGAGGTTGTGGCCGGAGCGGGGGCGCGGTGGAGGGGCGCGGTGGCACGCGCCACACCAGAGAACCATGGAGGGCCACGGCCGGGGCGGGCTGAGGCGGAGCAGGGGAGGGTGGCCGGAACCGCTAGCCGCCGGCGCTCAGGAGACGGGACCAACAGGCCGACCGTTACGGCCAGCCGGAACTGAGAAAACTGTGGGATTGAACCCCCTTTCAGATCAGGGTAGACCCTCGAGTCTGCCGTCTCGATGCTAGGGGGCAGCGCACCCCCCCCCCCCCCCCCCCCCGCGTCCGCTCAGCGTGCGGGCGCCCAGGCCGGACAGGCCGCACCGGGCCGAACCGCCCGCGCCAGGATGAACCCCAGCACCGGGTCGAGCCATGCCCAACTAGGCTGGACCTAGACCCGGGTCCGGTCGACCCGGTTCAGGCCGACCCAAGGGGTATTGGGCTGGGTCGGACCGGGCCCAAACCCCCTAATTTTGGACAGATCTGTTCAAACGCCCATAACATGGGCTACAGAACTCCGATTGATGCACCTTCAGTTGCGATGTGATCCGTGGATCGAGATGGTCATTTTGGTATATTACACTCAAGATTTTGGAAAACTTTGTGTATATCCAGGTTTGTTCGAACAAGAAACCAACAGGGCCTTCGGAGCGGAAACACTTACAACTTAAGTTTTGGACATCCGATTGATGTGTCGTCATCTTTGTTGGTTTCCTCTTAGTGAAGCAGACCTTTTGGATTACTCCGCTCGAGTTTTGGATGTAGTTGGAGTACGGTCGGGTTGGTTTTGACTTAAAAACCAACCAGGCCCCTAAAACAAAAAGGCCAATAACTCTCAGACCGGGCATCCGATTGACGCACCATCTGTCACGTTGAGATCCTTTTGTCGAGACGGAACTTTGGGGTATATCAACTCCGAACTACGAGTCAGTTGATGTATCTACCAACTTGGCTCGTGGAGCGGACCCTCCCAGAATCTATAATGTCATGTGTAGGAACCCTAGATCTGGTTGCGATTGCGACGACGATGACAACTGTACTGAAATACTCCATGGGTTCGGCAGTGACGACGACCGTACTGGAATCCTCCATTGGTTCGATGACAATGACTACTATTCTTTTATCCTTTGTGGGTCCGAAAGAATGGGACTACTATTCTTATATCCTACGTGTGTCTGTAAGTATTCGACTCTATACTTGTATCCTACGTGGGTCATGCATAGTAGCTAGTCTTGTATCCTTTGTGGGTCCGATAGCTTAGCTGGTCTTGTATCCTATGTGGGTCTGATAGCTTAGATGAATCAGTGGATACATCTGATCGTCTCTATCATCTTACGAAAAAGTATACCTATGTGAGATGAGTCTTGAATTTCAGTCAATATCTTCGATATGATTGTTTTGTTATCCTGTGTGGATTGGGTTGTGTTATCTTGTGTGGATTGGATTGTGCTATCTAGTGTGGACAGGATTGAACATGGGCTCGGATGTTGAAGCCGAACTAGAATTGAGGACTTTGGTATATGTATGTGCATATACCTAAGTAGAGTTGGTTTTTACTTTGTGATTGTATCTTTCCTTTTTGGATTATCTTTTTTGGATTCTAGGAGACCTTCGGGGGACTCGGGGTCCCTACCGAGTAGCATATACTCACCCCTGCACAGGATATGGATGCACTATATTGTGTTGGATGCAGACGATAGACATCACTGATCGTGGTTGAGGCTTGTGGAGCAAGTCGGTACCAGGAGGTGGACCACTGTGCGGGACGTACACAGAGCGGACAACTGGACCCGAGGAGATGAGGAGGCTATCTGTACCCACCCTTCAGGTGGGATTTCCAGTGGATGGCTCTGCATTGCTACTTTACATTCAATTGTAATTTACTTTCAGTTGGGTTTGTATTCTGACCCATTTACTTTCCTGCACTTACAGTTGTACCCAGTTTACTTGTTGTTTACTTCATCTTTCTTACTCTGTGGTGTTAGTTTACTTTATAAAGGAAATGTCTTCCCTTTTTATTAGGATTTACGCCTTTGTTGCTAGTCTCCATCCCTTGGCCTATGGAAGGCGGGCTTGGGGTAGTCACGGAACGGGCCCCGATGATGGGTTGTGACACACATGGTAATTATATATTCTAGTTATATCAATTTATATCTAATTTTACATGAAAATTAATTTAATATAATTTTATATTTTATGTAATCCTTATATTTCCCCTCTTCTCCCTTATAAAATGGAACATCATCCCCTATCATACACAAAACTTTTTAGAATGATAAATTTGAAAATACCAACCCAAATACCTTCCCAACATTCCTCATCATGATATAAAGTTATTGTTTTGGGTTTAATATCAATCTATGTGGGATCAATGTGTAAATAAAATAAGGATGTCTAAATAAGACGTATATATTTCAACTAAATGTTTTAGTTTTATTTCTTCTTCTACCTCATTCCAATATTATTCAAATTTAATGAAATTATAACATCGAAATATTACATATAATCAGTGGGATCAATGGTAAGGGATTTCGTAAGTTAATTTTTTTCATTGGGATATAATTTTACGTCATTGGCATTTTTATTCAATGATTAAGTGTGAAATGATATCTAAATTGATTTATTATGTATTTATAATTTATTTATGTGGATTTAAATATGTTTCCATAATCACTTCATGGATTAATTATGTCTTCAAAAGTTAAGATCTTTGCAAGGGTTTTCTTTGTCTTAATCTCATTTTCCTAAAATTTGTTTTATGTTGTGCACTATGATTTCCATGTATGGTGTAATTACGATCTAAATAGTAAATTTTAAAATATTAATTCCTGAAATTAATTATATTTATGAATAGTTATCACACTAATTATTTCAACAAATTTTTATTTGAATTTTTCCAAAGTGGTAAATTCTTTATATTACATTCTCCCTTCTTTTAATGATTGTTTATGTTCAATAATACTATTGAGATATCATATGATCTAATTTTCCTCGTCCATATATATTATATTCTACAGTAGTTATGAATATTTTTTATGTTTTATCCTTTTTCATCCCTTATTGATTAAAGAAACTCAAATAAATTTGATTCTAAGTGACACGGATCTTGTATCTTCTTTTAGATTTGGAATCATTCTCTTCAATATCCATATTTTCTAAAATGTTTTATATAATTTTATTTTATAAAAATAATTTATATTTTACAGTTATTTTATATAAAACATACCTTATTTTAGAATAAATTAAAAGAAAATTTTATAACATTCTCCACATGGGTTACATTTTACTCTCATTAATAAAGTTTGAAAAGAATGTTTTCTAATATTTATGACATTAATAGATGTTCAAACAATTATGATCATTATTTAATTTAAATATTTATTTATATTTTTTCATGTTTATTTTAAATTTAATGTATCTTTATAATATTATGGAAGTTTTTTGTTTTCAAATGTGATTTCAAAAACTAAAATAGTATTTTCCTCAAGAATTTTTTAATAATCTTTTTAAAGTATTTCTATTCATCAATGAAAACAACCATTGAATATTATTATGATACAATTGTAATATTTTTTAATTATACCATCCTTATTAATTATATATATGGATTAACATTGTTTTAAAGGGATTTTTATTAAACCTGATACTTTCCCATGGGTAAATAAAGCAATGAAAAAAATGGTTATTCTTATATTATAAAGTAAAATCATTTAATTGTTTTTTAAAGATACAAATCATTGAACTTATTTATGGAAGTTGTATTTGTGAAGGAACCAAAATCATTATGGGTATTTTTCTAATTTTCTATGGGTTTTCTGTAGTATCCCTCTAATCCATTGTGTAATGACAATGGAGCTGACTGGATATATGTCACTCCTATGGGAACATGGAGTGAATTAATTAATAGGATACTTTTAAGAGATTGTGGGTATTAACCAGGTATGTTTATCCAGTATATAAGGTTTCTTTTAAGGATACAATTAAGATAAATTGGTTAGATACTAACACATTTTATTTATTCTCGTTATGGGTTTTTAATGTTTCATTTGATCAAAATTTACATCACACGAATCACAATTATCGATTTCAATAATTTTTTCCTTTGTTATGGATTTATACCATGCCGCATGTTTAATGATCCATGTTTTGATGGGTAATAAGAATATTTTTTATGATCATTGCTATTGATTATGTAATCATACAGTTATGATGACCTTATTCCTACTATTGACATTAAATTATAATTAATTTTATTTACTCTTGTTGGTTGTTATGGAACACGCTTCTTATATTTCTTTTTACCCGTTTTATAACAATTGATGATAAAAAATTTGTATATAATGGTTTTATGTGTTGATAATTTCATTGGGTGTGTAACACCCCTACATTTTTTGAATTTTTATTTCAAATTAATTTAATCTTTTTGATATTTTTCATTTCACACAACACTGAAAATAGGTTATTTTATATTAAAAAACTATGATTGGATTGCATTATAAAAAACAGCACGTTAATCATGTAGTACATGCAACATAAATGTTTTCTTTATCTACATAGAACACAGATGATATCTTGTGCTAAATGCAACAATGAATTTTCTTCCATGGATTGTGAAACACACATGATCGATTTTTACCGAACCATAGTATGCCACTAACATGTTATTATTTAAAATATTAACATTTAAAATATTAATAAAATTAGAATTTAAAAATATTATTAACTAATTTAGGAAAAGTAATGGTTTTGAAGGATATATTTTGAATTCATAGGTTACCATTTCATTATAAAGGAATATGAAAATAGATAGAATATAATTGAAAATATTATTATTTTTATAGAATCAAAGTCGTTTTAACCTAATAAGTTAAATTAATTACAATTAGATAGTGAAATTAATTTAATATATTTGTTATATATTCAATAAAATAATTTATATATTCACCCAATAGATTTTATATACATAATATAAGATCGAACCCAATTTTTTTTTCAAAACCCTTTATTATTTATAAAGGTATTTTTACCGCCTTTTAATGGATAACCCATTTTAAAAACAATTAATATTTATGTATTTAGTATTTAAAAATAAAATTCATATTTTCAATTGAAATATAAAAATTATTTTAGGATATATCTTTGGTATTTTTATGTATGGTTTCATTTTTTAATGAATAGTTAGAAATACTCGATTATAATTCAAAACTACTTTTTCATAAAATTTAATTTGTAATATTAAATTATATATTAAATTGGTTTAAATGTTTAATTAGATAATATTTTTATCAATTAATATAATTATGTTCATTGGACCCAAATTCACATTGAAATTGGATATGAAAACATAGAAAAAATTTATCATTTTTCACATTAAAAACCAGTAGTGTCTTCCCGCTGTTGGGATTAATTTTAAATTAATCTCTACCACACCTATGATTGAAAAATTGAAAATTGTATTCAATATTTTTAATAAAAATAATTTTAAATTTATAATCCGTTAAACATTGTTTTTTATCAAAATTATTAATGAACATAATTAAAATTAATTATATCTCTTATGGTGAAATTAAGCATATCTAAGGAAAACCCATAAATTTAAGACCCAAAATGTCCTACAAATTTATCCAAAACCCATTGGTTGTCCATGATTAATCCATTAACATTAAAATATTGATTTTGGTAGATTTTTAATGAATTCGTTAATGAAAAATCTTCCATTCAACAAACATGTTTTCAAAAATGCTTAGTGTGACCTTTCCCTTCCCTATAAAAGGCCACCACTCTGCATATTCTTCACGCATCTTAAACAACATATTTTCGTCCAATATATACCCAATACACTTTCAAACATCCCTCCCTTACATATATAAGCATCCCATTTGGAATAAATCTATCCAAGGAATCCGTTTGGCACAAACCCAAAGGAGTTACCCTATTAAAATATAATGTCTTGTCTCAAGCTCCTTTATTTTATTTTCATTATCTACACCATTAGCTATATATATTCCATTATTTTATTACAAGAACTGTATACTAAATATTCTAGTATTTTCTATACTATGTTTTCTACCTTCACATACACACACCTCCACTTATTTGGTAAAGAACATATTGTTTATGTGTACGGTTAACCATCGCCTCACTAAACGAGGATTGTTCAATTTTCCTTTACTACCTCTCATGGTGGGACTTATGATAGAAACTCTATTTATATATTTCATATATTATATTTATAATGTATTTAAACTTAGTTATTTCTTTTTATAGAACATATCTTTTTTACATTCCATTTTTTGATAATACGATAATTTCCTTTCAAGAAGTGTGGACTACTGCCCGCTCAATGCGACAAGATTCGTTTATACACTATATGGGATGTATGAAAGATTGTTTTATTGAATATATATTACATATATTATATAATAAATATAATTTACTATGGATATATATATATATACATATATATACATATATATCTTTTACCTATGTTTTTCAACATGGAGATTAAATGGAAATAGCATTCATTCATACATTTGACTTAACGTCTTCATGATCGGTGTGTTTTGTTTCAAACTTATATATTACATAGATTATTATAAAAATAATAAAAATAATAAAAATTATTTTTTAATAATGTTTTAAATTCTTCAATTTTTTATATAATTTGAAGGACCGAATATATACGAAATTATGAAATATACAAAAAACAAAACGGACATTTCCCAAAGTGAATCCTTAACATAGAATTGTTAACAAGAGGGTAATATAAGGCCATAATAAAACCCTATATGGTATAATATGTAATAATACAGTTCTTGGATAAATTTATAATATATTAATATTTATAATACATTTTTTTTGAATGAGTACGACAAGATTCAAGACACAAGGTATGGGGATTTCATCTCACTTATTATTTTTATAAGATACATGGATTATTCACCACCGATTCCTTTTATGTGGTTTGTATACTGACCAAGGATGTATTAATTGATAATTATACTTATATTTATGGGTATTTACATATCCATTCTATGATCATTATTTCATGTTAATTTTTTTAAAGCTACCAAATTGGAAAGATAATTTTTTCCCAAATTTCCTTGTTTGAGACACATGTTTTATAATGCACCTATATTTTTCCATGAGTTGTATATAATTCCTTCGAAATATTATATCTTGAATATTATTCTTTTGATGATATTTAAGGACTCATGTGATTTCATTTTCTGAGATAGGATGTATGTTCCAAATTAACAATTTGGTAACATTTTATTTAAACAATATCATCACTTTATGAGATTATTTATAAATATGCTTCCACTGATGGAATATTTTAATTCATATCATAATAAAACTCAGGAATTTTATTTTCTAATATATATTCATAATATATTATTATTTTGGTACCTTTTTTCACTCTTTCGTATATATGATAGTCACGAATGTGTTTTTAAGAATGGTTGGTCTTACCCTCTCTACAGTAGGAAATCCATGTTCCATTAAAACCATGTTTTCTAAAAAGGGTTTCCAAGAATACTCTACTAATATCATATTATCATCAATGATATTTTTACCCTTTTTTCTTTTAATAATTTTTTCAAAGGAATATTCTTATGTTTTTCCAAAAGATGAATTTCTCTAACCTTTTTGCAATGAAAAAATTGTTATTTTTACATCATATGACATGTACAGATTTATCCACCGTTAATCCTTTGAAGATTTATTTTAATATTTAATTGTTACTTTTAAAAAAAATTAAAGCATATTTCCAATGAAAATTGTTTTGATTATTTTCTCAATCTCTATTTTTAATTTTATATTGAAAATATTTTTCAAAATGTTTTGAATCCTTCTTTAAAATTTTCCAAATTTATTTTAAAGCAAATTGTTTTCATATGTTTTAATGTTTTAAAAATAGTTTTTCAATCCAAAAAGGATTTTTCTTCAATAAATGTTTTCAAAATATCCATTAAAGTTATTAAGCATCAAATATAACGTCTTTTTATTTTATTCATGACCATATAATAAATAATCCAAAGGTTACATTCATATTATTTCTATAATGGTTTATGTTTTGATTGAATGATGCTTATGAAACCCGTTTCAATTCCACATGTTTTATGCTTTTGAAACCCATTTCATTTCAGGGGTTTATTCTTTTATGACGTGATTATGAAACTTATCAATTATCATAGGTTATGAAGTGATTAAATATTTAGGATACTCATTTCATTTCATGGGTTATCATTTGATTTTTATAACGCATCTCTTTTTATGGGTCATGATTTAATGAATGTTTGAATATCTTATAGTAAATTTATGAATGATTTTATTATGTTATGGGTGGGTCCTATATCTCCCATCAAATCATTGGGTAATAATTTGTTTTATATAATATAATAGGGTACATGGGCAGTATCCTAATCATGAAAACCAAAATGTACATTCGTTGTATCCGTATAAGAAAATGAAACGGTATATGGTTTGTAGCCCAAGACTAAATCAATAAGGTAAAAGGGTCATATCCTATGCCAAAAGGTATGAGGGTTTACTTGTTGTAGCCTAATCTCAAAAATAATAATGTACATTGGTTTTAGCCCAAGCCAAAACAATAAGGTATATGGGTTATGGCCCAATCCTAAAATTAAGAGGGTACATATTTTTTAGCCCAATCCCGAAAACAAGAATGTACATGGGTTTTATACCAAGACTAAAATTAAGAGGGTACACAGGTTTTTATCCTAATCCCAAATTAGTTACATGGTTTGTAGACCAAGATTAACATGTTATAATGTTCTGGGTAGGTAGGCTTGTCCTAAGAATTTCTATTCTTATATGCATTACTTAAATTCCATGTCTTATTCCTATGTTATGATTTCATGACTTATTCTCTTACATTTATTATTATCTATGTATTATAAAATCTATATATTTATTTTGATCTTTAATATGCTGGTTCTGATCTTAAAATGTTAAACTCATGTTCTATACCGTTTTATTCATATTATTCTTATAAATTTTCATTATTTATCCTCACTAAGCATCTGAGATCACCGCTTTTTTATGTTTCCTTTCCCTAGATAATGAAGAATCATTTTAGGTTGAGGTAATAATGGTGGAGATATCTATGGTAGATTCTCAAGATCTTTTACCAGGATAGAATATTTTGTTTCCATGTTTCCAAATACACTAAACTATTATGGTCCTCTGGTATGTATTTTTTGTAATGTACCTAATATCCATCTAAAATGATGTAATATCCATGTATGTTAATCCTGAGTCGTTATAGTTGGTATCAAAAGAATTTTTAGTAAAACTTTCGAAACTAGGATCAAAAAACTTTAGTGAGATACATAGTTATATTACTACGAATATATTTAGAGATGTATTTAATAATAAGTATAAGGATGAATAACAATTATGAAAATTCCCTGAAATTTGGTTAAAGTATAGAGTAAGTGGTTTCTTGGAAATACATCCATGTATAGATACTACTAGTGCTAGTGGAACTGGAACAGATATAACTAGGAGTAACAACAACAAAAATAATGTTCCCTACCTAACTCGGGGTATTCTGGTACACACCTATGGGCCTTACTGCACATCTAATTGACACTCCTAGGAGATATGATTTAGAAATTGACAAACTCTTCATAAACCATTATAATGTTTTGAATATAATATGGATATAATTAACCTACTATAATCCTATTTTGTTGATTAAAATTTAGTTTTCAGGATTTATACATATTATAAGTTATTTTTCATGATTATATGGCTTTCTTATATGATATGTGTTTCTCACCCCATTCTTTCTAGTTTTAGTCAATGGATAGTACTAAAAGGAACGTGGTTTACATTGAATGTTTTAGATGTGGAATGTATGGGAATTATGAAAATTTATTTCAAAAGTGTCAATATCGTAATGTTAATTAGGATGAGGGATTTTGTATTCATTATACTTTCTAATATAAAGAGACCACAAATGAAATGTAGAATTTATGTGATTTTTTTCCAGTATTTATTACATTAATCATAATAAGAATTATTAGATTATTGTTGTGGAACCTTAAGACATGATTCATATTTCATATTGTCTGAAAGAGCTATTAAGGAATAAATTAACAAATCATGAGTATTGGTTTATGAATAATGTTGAATTAATGGAGTTTTTATGTTTTATAATTCGAAGATTATGTTATATGAATCATGAAATGTATAATTATTTTGAGTATATGTTATAATTGAGGATAGAAAAGTGATTTTTTAGTGTTGATGATGACATAAAAAATTGATTTTAGGGAATGGTTATATTTCTATTAAGGAAAGGTAAAAATTAATTAATGCCTAAAATTGAGATTATGATCTTTGAATAACAATATATTGTATAGGAATAAGTAAATTGGTCGATAAGGATTTCCCTAAAACTATATATTAAAAAATGGTTTATTTTATCATAGATAAAGTTTATGATTTCTTGGATTTAAATTATATATCCAGTAATCATTAGAATAAAGAATTATTCATGTTTTCTAAAAGGATTTATAGAAATTAAGGTTATTACCATGCTTCAATGGAATATATGATCATTTTATTCATGTGTTTGGAATGTGACAACCATGTGGTACATTGTGATGTATGGGAGATCAACGTTAAGTTGATTTCATGAATTTCTTTCTAAAGATTTCAATTTTTCTCTTTTATAAGGGTTATCAAGTTAACAAATCATGGAATGATTAAGTTAATCTTTAGATAAATTTTGTGAGAATGAATAATTATATTATGTCATGAACCCCTCCCCACAATGTGTACCCCTTCTAAGAAAACAATGAGAGAAGGTAGATAATGACCCATGAGTCTCTCCTCTAGTAGGCCCCGGGTTGGCAACTAGCATCGATGGTATAGTAAACACAGAAATGGGAGGCATTACCCTCTAAGAGAACACATGAGGAATAGAGAGATAATATATACACCAACCAACTCCATATAAGAACTGAAATATAAATGAAAACCCAATTTCACATATATAATGTCCTGAAAAATTACTACAGCTAGAAGGGGAAAACTGTAAGTACCCAAAAGAATGTAAAAATAGCACCAACCACAAGCCCGAACAACTCCTGCAACCCCAAACTAGTAGAAACCAGCTTGATCTCCAAACATATCTATGTGATCTGAAAACAAATTTATATATAAAAAGGGTGAGTATAACAATATACATAGTAGACTCCTCATCGAATTCTCTCGTTCAAAAGTAAATAAATCAAGCTAATGTACAGTGAACAACAAGTGAAACTAACCCATCCCCTAAACAGGTATACTAAGTTCCCAACCTCACCATGACTACTCTCACCAAGTAATGCATTAAATAATATATCGTATAATAAATAATATCCGGGGTTACCCACAAATAATTACCCACTAGTTTTCCTGTTCTCCCCAATGTCGCACGTCCTGGGAATCTCTCTCCAAAAAGGTTTTCCTGTAGACACCTGGGAGAAGCACCACAACATGCACCTCGAGCAACAAAACCACCACGTCCATGTAATAAAAGTAACTTGGTAGTTTTAGGTGCCACCACAGCCCACATAATGTGTATCTTATGTCAGGTAATATACCTCAAGTCATTACACCCCATACACTGAGTAAGGATCCTCAAGAAATCATAGCCTATACACATTACACCTATAGTAGTCCATAGGAAACTATATCCATAATGTATGTGTGTGAAGAACCACAAGCCATTACAGCCCTCTACACACATATATGGGGAAAACTATCCAATGTGCCTACCAGCACAATTAACTACCAATAGAAGACAGTGGGGCCAAATGGGGTAGTCAGCCATTCATCCTCCCATAAAAATGTTGGAGAAAACACCCCCACCCCCACCCCCAGGGATTAGAATCCCCGAGGTGTCAGTTCCCTTACTGACAGGGTGGAGTAGCGTATAAAAACACAAAATGTACAGGATATACTATAGCTCACAACCAAACTATGTGCATAACCTAGTGTTAGACTCAACTACAGCTGACGTCTCTCAGACTCCGGGCTTCCACTTCTAAGACTAGGTATCCTATAAGCACACAACCATTTAAAGAGATTTCATACATTATTTCATTTCCTTTTTATCAGTTTCACTTTAATTTAATTAAATATTTAAACATTAATTAACAAGTACGAATTCAACATTATTTTTCATTAGCATCACACCCAATGTACACCGTTCCTTCGAAATTACAACCTCATCATTATGTTCTAGCAAACTCCAACCCCATGGGTTAACACAATTTATTCAACTATTCGTTACAAAATTACATTCCCACATTCCCAAGAATTCTAGAAAAACATTCCATGTTATTAAGCACAATGGGGCTCAACATGCTGAGTAGATATACAACCCATTGATTCTTTGCCGCCTATAGCAAGAGCATAGACCAATCCTCCCAAGAGAATCTAATCACGGAAATCATGTGGCCTACCCCACACATCTTTACCTATTTTAGAAGAAGGGTAAGAAAGAACAAATTCCTTGAAAAGTGGGGAAAATTAAAGCAGATAATCAACCAATAAGAAACAGTAAGCATCCAAAAATCAGATCCATCTCGTTCCATCATCCCTGGTGTCCTCCCTGACACCCACATGCATAATACAGTTAATCTATCCACTCTAGGCATCATCTACTACCACTACCTAAAGGAATGTATGCCCCCATATATCACAACAGCCATCCGGGCTCACATTACAACACAATCAGCCAGAAAAAAAGCAAATTAACAGTTGGGATATTGTCCCTTTAACAAAAAATATGGTAACTCAGAACCCAACTAGGAGTTATATTTCATCAATCAACAAGTTCTTTAATCCATTTATATTAAATGTTTATTATTCTTAGGTTCCAAATTTTGTAAACCTAATTAGTAATCTATCACAAATAATTAAACATGCTAACTGCACCATTTGGATTAACATTAAATTACTATAAGAAGAACCAGATGCATTTAGGTGCCTCTTTATATTTATCGCACCCATGTTCAATTAATTTTGGTTATACGTTCTTTACCATGTTCTATCAAGAATGAAATAATAAACATAGAAAGCATTGAAATCACAATATCTATTAAAACAAGAGGCAATAACATATTCTCAATGTCAATTTTTTATCTGGTTAAAATATTAATTAGTTCAAATCCGTTGTGATCTAGTGGGATAAATCATGCTAACAATACAGTTTCTTGTAAAAGAAGTTAGAAGCAACGAATCCCCTACCTCAAACGGTTCTTGATGTTCTTTATCCACACAACAGATCATGATTATTCTCTATCGACAACTCCATCCACCTGAGGATGCCACGGTACGACCGCACTAACTGAACCCCAAGAAAACATCATTAGAAGTGTGGAGATTACATGATATAAAATGTAATGGAGAAACATGAGAAGATAAACCCCAAAATAATGATGATAAAACATAAATAATTTTGATTATTGATCTATACTGATTGGTTGCACGGAAATAGGGGGTGCACTTGTAGCATGAAGGACATCAAGGAAACCAATCCATGGGGAAATTTTTTTCTCATGATTCCTACATAAAGGAAGAAATATTTCGATCATCTCTCACCAGAGAATAATGTGAAAGAATTAGGGAGGAAGATATCCTATCCCTTTAGAAGATTTAATGGAGTGAGGGCTTATGATATGCCTAATTTCTCATTAAAATCTGATCGCACTAAACCATCTAGTTTGACCTAGTAAAAACATCCTGAGACATAAGAATAATTAATATAGGAGTTATGGCCTTTGAATCGGCCTTAGAGTCCTTAAAATAAGGCTTTAAATGCATTTTACATCAAAGGAAACGTCGAAGGGGGGAACTGTAGGAAGCTACAAAAAACTGTTCATGAACTCAAAATTTGGCAAAGGAAAAACATTGTTCATGAACCTCACCATTAGAACCTCACCAATAGAACAATGTTCATGAACATCAATGATAGAATACTATTCATGAACCACATTTTTAGAACCTCACTGATAGAACATTGTTCATCAACCTCTCCATTAGAACCTCACTGATAGAACACTTTTCATGAACCTCACCATTAGAACATTGTTCATGAACCTCACCGTTAGAACATTGTACACCTACCACTCTCGAAACACTACCCCAACCGATCCGGAAACACTATTCCAGAATTGAAATTTCAGCAATGGGAAAAGAGGTTACCATTAGAGGTTACTGATAGAACAGTTCACTGATAGAACTGTTCATAGAATTCGAAATTTGGTGAAGGAAAGAGAGGTTACCGTTAGAGGTTACCGATATAAATATTCACCGATGGAACTGTTCATAGAATTGGAAATTTGGAAAAGGAAAGAGAGGTTACCATGATAGGTTACCGATAGAACAGTTCACCGATGGAACTGTTCATAGAATTAGAAATTTGGCAATGGTAAGAGAGGTTACTGTTAGAGGTTACTGATAGAACTGTTCTCCAGTAGAACTGTTCATAGAATAAGAAATTTGGAAAAGCAAAGAGTGGTTACTGTTAGAGGTTACCAATAGAACTATTCACAGATGGAAATGTTCATAGAATAGAAAATTTAAAAAAGGAAATAGTGGTTACTATTAGATGACACTGATAGAAATGTTCACCGATGGAACTGTTCATAGAATTTGAAATTTGGAAAAGGAATGAGAGGTTACTGATGCACTGTTCACAACTATCTACTATTGGAACTGTTCATTGAGGGTCACCGATGAAACTATTCACAAAAAGAAAAAATTGGAAATGTGTTGTGGATAAGTCACTTTGAAATCCTGGAACCCCTCAAACACCATATTTTCCCAAAGTAATGGACCATAGAGGTTCACTACATTACATCATATACCTCTCAAAATATTATTTCCCTCGATAATTCAAATCCCACCTAAAGGGAAAATGAAATGGGGTCTGAACAACCCCCCATCGAGATACCTCTAAAAATAGAGAAAGCCATAATAAGAAACAAAATAAATTCATAATATAAACATGAAATGTCTATCCAAAAAGGAGACATTGTTACAGGAAAAGAGTTAAACATCAAACAACTCTGGGTACTGAACATGTATCTGTGACCCACATTCCTAAGTGCTCTCCTCCATCCCACCATCTCGCCACAAAACACGAACCAAGGGGATAGAACACCCACTCAACACCTTCTCCTTGTAGTATTCTATCTCCAAAGGTCTCTCCTCAAAGGCTGCATCATCATCAACATCGATATCTCCCCAATCGATGATTAGAGAGTCTTAAGGAAGATAAAAATGGAGTTGTGATACATAGAAAACATCATGTATTCAACTCATTTAAGGGGGAAGTGCTACTCAATATGCCAAATCTCCCACAAGAGCTAACACATTGAAAGGCCAAATAAAGTGGGGAGAAATCTTACTCCCATGACCAAACCTTTGCTGCCCACGATGGGGAGTCACCTTAAGAAACATATGATCCCCAACATTAAACTCTAAGGGTCTCCTCCTTTGTTCATCATATGATTTCTAATGATCTTGTGTTGTCTTCATCCTCTCATTAATTACCCAAAACATCTCTGTTGTATTCTTCACTAGTTTCGGTCTGAGAATTGCTGACTCTCTGACCCCAGTCCAGCACAATGGAGAATATCTAGGTCGGCCATAAAAGGTTTCAAATGGATCTATACTGATGGTGGAGTGAAAACTATTATTATAAGAGAAGTCCAACAATGATAAGTTCCTCATACATGAGCCTCCAAAATCAAAAACACAAGAGCATAACATGTCTTCAAGAGTCCGGATGGTTTGCTCTGTCTCACCATCCGTTAGAGGATGAAGAGTAGTGATAAGGAATATGTGAGAACTAAAAGCCTGTTGGAGACCTATCCACACATTAGAATTAAAGTGAGGGTCTCGATCAGAAATGATCATCCTTGGGACTCCATGAAGTCTCACCGCCTTCTCCAGATACTACCTCAACATAACTTCCATTGACCTCGACTTATTGATTTCTATAAAGCGGGATGATTTTGTTTAGCGATCCACTACCACCCAAATAGCATCATGTCCTCTCAGAGCTCGAGGTAAACCAGTTACAAAGTCCATTGAGATGTCCTCCCACTTCCAATAAGTAATCATTAATGACAGGAGAAGACTATCCAGAACACGGTGTTCGACATTCACCTTCTGACAAACCAATCATTGAGACACAAACTCTACATCCGCACGCTTCAACCCCAGCCACCAAAAATGGCACCTCAAGGCTAGATATATATTTGACACACCAGGATGCACCGCTAAAGGTGAAATATGGAACTCTTTAAGAACAATCTCATGAATCTTCATAGGAACAAAAATTATTCTGTGATATAACACTCGGTGTTGTTCATCCCCCAACCAACCATCAAGGGCCCTGCCACAAACAACTCGGTCTCTCTATACCTCCACATCTAGATCCCCCAACTAGGACTCTTCCAACTTTTGTATCTGGGTTGACTATACCATCATATGAAAAATACATCCTCTACCCCCAAATTCTCTGATATCAAGATGTAATGTAGACAGCTCTTCCATTACTCTCCAGGAATCACCAGATTCACGCACAGCTTCACTACGTGACTTTCAACCTAGTAAATCAGCCACAAAATTACCATTTATAGGTGTATATGATATTTTGAAGTAGTATTCCTTTAATAAATTCATCCGTCGATGCTTTCGTAAGTTCAAGTCATGCTGGGAGAAAACATACCTCAAACTCTTATGATCGCTGAAAACCACAAAATTCTCACCAATGAGGAAATGTCTTCAAAACATCAGAGAAAACACCATGACTGCCAACTCAAGATCATAGGTGGAATAGTTACACTCATGGGGACACAACTTCCAAGACCCATAAGAAACAATTGATCTCTACAGCATCAGAACACTGCCTAACCCCAGATGCGAAGAATCGCATAAAACATCAAACTGAACTCTCTCAGCTGGAAGACAAAGAACTGGAGCCCTTACTAAGTTATCCTTTAGATACTTGAAATCTACATAAAACTGATCAGTCCATACGAATGCCCGAAATTTCCTAGTCAAAGCTGTCAGAGGAGTCGCAACTCGTGAGAAGTCTGCTACGAACCTCCTGTAGTAGCCTGCGATACCATGGAAACTTCGCACCTATGTCACTATCTGGGGGGTTTCCCAGATATAACTACTTCTATATTTAATGGATCCATAGCTACTCCCTGTTGGTACACAACATGCCCCATGAAATAGACTTCTCAATCCCAAAACTCACACTTAGACAACTTCCCAAATAGATGATGTTGATGAAGAACTTCAAAACGGCGTGTAAATTCTCTTCATGCTCCTCCTCAGATGTGGAGTACTCAAGAATGTCGTCAATGAAAACCACCAAGAACATTTCTGAAAACTCACGGAAACAGCATTCATCAATCCAATGAACATAGCTAGAGAATTTGTCGTGTTGAACGACATTACAATAAACTCATAATACCCATGATGACAACTGATATCAGTCCTCATGATATTCTCATCCTTTATGTGCATCTGATGATATCTGGACCACAAGTAGATCTTTGAGAACCAACTTGAACCCTTCATTTTGTCGAATAAATCATCAATCTGTGGAAGAGGATTGCGATTCGTTATTTTCACTTTATTTTAGCGATGAAAATCGACACACAACTGCAAACTGTTGTTAGCCTTCTTCACGAACAAAACAGGTTCACCCCACAGTGACACACTGGGCCAAACAAACTACACTATAACAGACAATCAAGAAGTATATGTAACTATCGCAACTCAAAAGGGGTCATCATATTTGGAGACATAGATATAGGAGACGTTCCTTGTTGTAGCTAGATCCCAAACTCAATCTCTTGTTGTGGGGGTAATGCTACAACATATTCTCGAAATACATTAGTGTACTCTTCTCCGACCCTAGGAAATGCTAACTATTGAAAATCTGAAGAACTAAACATCATCTCAGCCATCATGTATGATAAGGACAGAATGCATCTATGACCAATCTGAGGATCTTGCTCACTAAAAAACACCACCGGATCTCCATACGCACCAAAGAAAACAAAATTATTCGTGAAGTATTCCACGATAACTAGCACATAACACAAAAAATCCATGCCGAGGATGACATCATATGGTTATATTCATAAATATAGGAAATCTCCCTATGTGCGGTGCTGCCGAAACACTAGATCACATTCTCTACATACTTTAAACATGTCATCTCGACCTCCAACTGGCGTAGTCCACACCAAGGGAACTAGAATCGTTTCTTACCGAAGTCCAAAATAATGGAAAAGTGTTGGTGATATAAAATAATGTGTCACTACTGAATCAAAAAACCCCTACACCATAGTATAAAGCAAGAAATGGGTACCTCGAATGACGTATGGCTCTCCTAGAGCTGGCAACGCTAGAGTATGAAGCTGACCATGTCCTCCTCCACTTCCTCTCTGGCCCTGACGACGACCACCACCATGGCCGCACTCTACACTCTGAGGACAGGGATGTTCATGGACTGTCCTTTCTCTACCCCATCTACCCTCTGCTGATCTAAAGTGGGTGCAAATTGCTGCTGCTGCCTTGGTTGTAACTGCCTCAACGGAGAAACCTAGAGCATAGCACCTGGTGCACGATTACTACTTTGAATGGTTTGGCACTCCTGCTGATAATGACCATGACCACCATAAGGAAAACAAGTGCTTGATACCTTGGCATAGGTCTGAGATTTTATGCCTCTGGTGAAATGATATGTCAAGGGTCGGGACCTACCCCCGACTGAATGGAAATTCGTCTGCCCTAAACACTGAGAACCCCCAGACCACAGCTATGCTTCATGAGGAATCATGATGATTCCCCTATCATAATGATCTAGTCCTAGACAAAGTCCTCTCAACAACCTCTTCCCTCACCAGCACCTTAGGATATTTATTCCGCATAAATGGGGTAACCTAGTGCTGGATCTCTGGATGCAAAGCCTCCTCCAAATGCCTCGCCCTGGCCTCATTATCTGTTAACAGATCTGAATCATATCGTAATGGGTTCATGAAATGGATTACAAACTCTGAAACACTATAGCTCCCCTATCGAAGGGTAAGAAGCTCCTAGTGACTAGATTCCTTTGCAGTAAAATAATGAAACTCGACTCTAAACATATCTCGAAACTCCTCCCATGAGATCATTGACTCCTCACGATCCCTGAGGAACAAGAACCACCACTGCCCCACTGCTCCACGCAGTAACGTCACAATCAATGACACCCAGAGCTCCTTCCAACCATGGATAGATCTAAATTCTATCTCAACCTCCTCTAACCAGTCCTCTGTGACTGCATCTAAATCTGAGCCCTCATACTTCTGAATACTCTGGCGCTGAAACTCTCGGAGTTTCTTCCTCCAAGTGTCATCATCGTCAACCTCTACCCCATGACTATCTGCTGGAATAGCCTGCTAGACATTTTTTGCGCAAACATGACGAGGATGTAGAACTGAAGTCATACCTATAAAATAAAAAACCATTAGAGCCCCAAAACATGGAATATGGAATACTCAACATTAATTAATTAATTGTTTCCTTTACTTTATTTTAGGTTAACCTATCCCACGGACTGCCCATTCAAACACATGCACAAAGAAGAATGATGCAGGATCCTTTCCTAGGTCTCTACCCTGTAACTAGTATCACATTTTCTAGTATCCATAGTAATCTTAAAGGTATATACATCAGATCATAGGAGGGGATAAATGTGTATGTCTCATCCAATCTATAGTTTTTACATCACTTGCTAAATGTGAATGACACTGTTGCCCTACCAATCCATGAAACGCCAGCTGTGCCTAACTCCAATCTCCATCATATCCCTCAACCATACCTATCAGAACACTCTGTCATGACCCCCTACCCACAATGTGTACCCCACCTGGGCCTATAATGTGAGAAGGGAGATAATGAACCCTAAGTCCCACCTTTAGAATGCCCCAGGTTGGCAGATAGCACCGAGGGTATAGTAAACACACAAATGGGAGGCATTACCCTCTAAGAGAACACAAGGGGAAAAGAAATATAAGATAGAAACCAACCAAGTCCAACTCATAAATAAAATATAATATAATAACAATGTTAACATATGTAATGTCATGAAAAAGTAATAAAACTGGAAGGGGAAACAACAAGTATCCAAAAGAATGTCAAAATTGTAGCAACCACATGCTCGAACAGCTCCTACAACCCCAAGCTCATAGAAACCAGCTTGATCTCCAAACTTCTCAAAGTGACCTGAAAATAGTTTATATATACATAGGTTGAGTATAATAGTATACTCATTAGGATCATCCCTAAAGCCTCTCATGCAAAAGTAAAGAAATTAGGCTAAAGCACAGTGAACAACAAGTGAAACTAACTTGTCACCTAAATAGGTATACTAAGTTCCCAACCTCACCATGGATACTCTCACCATGTTACACATGGAAGAATATATCATATAATAATGAATATCAATGGTACCCCTCCACTACTTCTCCACTGGTTTTCCGCTTTTCCCCAACCTCGCACATCCTGAGCATCTCTCTCCAAAAATGCTTTCCCGCAGACACATGGGTGAACCACCACAACATACACCTCATGGAAAAAAACCACCACGCCCATGTAATAAAAGTAACTAGGTATTTTCAAGGATCCACCACATCCTGCATAACGTGTGTCATACATCGGGTATTATACATCAAGCCATTACAGCCCATACACCGAGTAAGGATCATTAAGCCATTACAACTTGTACCTGTTACACCTACAGTAGTCCACATGAAACAATATCCATAACATACGTGTGTGAATAACCACAATCCATTACATCCCTCTACATACATATATGGGGAAAACTAACTGATGTGCCTACCAACATAAGTAACTACCAAGAGAAGAGAGGGGGGCCAAAGGGGGTAGTCATCCATTCATCCTCCCACCTGAATGTTGAGGAAAACACTCCCCAGGGCTCAGAGTCCCCTATATGTCAGTTTCCCTTACAAATAGGATACTGTAGTGTATAGAAACAAAAAAATTACAAGATATACTATAGCTCATAACCACACTATGGGTATAACCTAGTCTTAGACTCAACTACAGCTAACGCCTCTCGGACTCTGGGAATCCACTTCTTAGTCTAGGTATTCAATAAGCACACAAGAATTTAAAAATAATTAATACATTATTTCATTTTCATTTTATCAGGATCACTTTACATTAATTATTTATTTAAATATTAAATAACCAGTACCAATTACCCATTAATGTTTATTAGCATCTCACCCAATGTACATTGATCCTTCAAAATTAGAACCTCATTATCATGTTCCAGCAAACTCCAACCCCATGGGTTGACACCATTTATTCAATTTATCATTATAGAATTACATTCCCACATTCCCAGGAATTCTAGAAAAACATTCTATGAAACTAATCATAAGGGGGATAAACACGGTAAGTGTATATGCTACCCACCAAGTATTTGACGCCTATATCCCAAGCGTAGACCCATCTCCCTTGAGAAGCTAAACACAGAAAGCACGTGTCATACCTCTCATGTCTTCACCACTTTTTGGAAGAAGGTTAAGAAATACCAGCTTCCTTGAGAAGTGGGGAAGATTGAAGAAAATAATCAACCAATAAGAAAAAGTAAGCATCCAACAATCACATCCTCTCATTCCATCATCCCTAGTGTCCTCCCAGAAACCCACATACATAACTGATTCATCTCACCACCATAGGCATCATATGCTGCCACAACCAAAAGGTCTTCATGCCCACACATAGCACAATAGCCATCAAGACTCACATCCCAACCCAAGAAGCAGGAAAACAAACATTTTAACAGTTGGGATCTTGGCCCCTTAACAAAAAAAGGGTAACTCTGAACCCAACAATGAGTTATCATTTATTAGAAAACTAGTTCTTTAATCCATCTTATATTAACTTATTATTATTCTTAGGTTCCAAATTTTGGAAACCAAATCAGTAAGCTATCACAAATAATTAAACAAGCTTACAACACCATTTTGATTAACATAAAATTACAATAGGAAGAACCAGATTCATTTACATGCCTCTTTATCTTTATCCAACCCACTATCAATTAATTATGGATTTACGTTCTTTACTAATTTTTATCATGAATGAAATTCTAAACACAGTAAGCATTTATATCAAACTATCTACCAAATAAGAGGAAATAACTTACGACCGATATCAATTGGTTTATTTAGTTCAAATATTTATTAGGTCAATTACATTGTGATCAAGTGGGATAAATAATGAAAACAATATAGTTTCATGTAAAAGAAAAGAGAAGTAATGAATCCCTTACCTCAAACGGTTCTTGACATTCTTTATCCACATAATGGGTCACGATCCTTCTCTCGTGACAACTTCATCCACCCAAGGATGTCATGGAACGACCGCACCAATAGAACCCCAAGAAAAATTGATTAGAAGTATAAAGATTACATTATATAAAATCGAAGGGAGAAATAGGAGATGGTGAAACCCAAAATATGGATGATAAAAAATACCTTATACTGAAGATTTATCGGTACTACTTGGTTGCACAAAAACTGGGGGTTCACTTGCAGCAATAAGGACGTTGAGGAAACCAATCCACTGAGGAATGTTTGATCTCATGATTCCTATGGGATGGAAGGAAAAGGTCGAGCATATCACACTAGAAAACAAGGAGAAAGAATTAGGTGGAAATATATCCCATCCCTTTAGATTTTTTAACGGAGCTACGGTTTAAGATACACATAGTTTCCCATTAAAAAAGGACAGCATTAAGCCATGTGGTTTGACCAAGTAAAAACATCCCGATCCATAGGAATAATTAATATTGGAGTTATGGCCTTTGAATCGGCCTTAGAGTCAATAAAATAAGGATTTAAAATCATTTTACGTCAATGGAAACATCAAAGGGGAGAAACTATAGGAAGATGGAAGCAGTGTTCAAGAACTCACAATTTGGAAAAGGAAAAACATTGTTCATGAACCTCACTAATAGAACATTGTTCATGAACCTCACCATTAGAACCTCACTGATAAAACAGTGTTCATGAACCTCACTGATAGAAAAATGTTCATGAACCTCACTGTTAGAACCTCACCGATAGAACACCGTTCATGAACCTCATTGTTAGAACACTTTTCATGAACCTCGCTGTTAGAACACTGTACACCTACCATTCTGGAAACACTGTACACATACCATTCAGGAAACACTGTTCATAGTACTCAAATTTTGGCAAAGTAAAAAAGAGGTTACCATTAGAGGTTATCGATATAACTGTTCACCAATAAAATTGTTCATAGAATTGAAAATTTGGTGAAGGACAGGGAGGATACCATTAGAGGTTACCGATAAAACTATTCACCGATAGAACTGTTCATAGAATTGGAAACATGGAAAAGGAATGAGAGGTTACTATTAGAGATTATGGATAGTACTGTTTACATATGGAACTGTTCATAGAGTTGGAAATTTGGTAATGGAAATAGGGGTTACCATTAGAGGTTACTGATAGAACTCTACACTGATGGATGTAGTGATAGAATTGGAAATTTGGAAAAGGTAAGAGAGGTTACCATTAGAGGTTGCCGATAGAACTATTCACCGATGGAGTTGTTCATAGAATTAGAAATTTGGAAAAGGAAAGAGTGGTTACTGATACTCTGTTCACAACTGTCTTCCATTGGAACTGTTCACAAAGGGTAACTGATGCTACTATTCACAGAAAGGGAAAATTGGACAAGTGTTGGGGATAAGTCACCTTGACCTCCCGGAACCCCTCAAACACCATATTTTAACAATGGAATTGACTAGAGAGGTCTATAACATTATATATTACCACATTAAGATTTATTTATATTAGATAACCTAGTATAAAAATATGGTTTTAATGATAACTGATGATTGATTAAGTGAAAATCATGGATCTCATTTTCTATTACTGCATCAAAAATAAAAATTCACCTTCATTTTTTGAGAAAGAGGTGAAGTTGATAAAGGAAAAAAAGGGTTAGGTTTCCCTAAAATCATGCAAGTATATCTTTTCTTGGAATTTACTCAACTTTACGAAAAATGATCATGAAACAAAAAAATATTTATCCTCCTTCCACTATATTTGATGAATCAGATGGTCCTGTAGTTCCTCATAGATTTATAGACTTATGATTGCTAACATTAAATTAACATTTTTATCTATTACTCTCCATAAAAACATGATATTTATATTTTTCTTCCCTTTCCATGTTTTCACTTCCCACCAATGTTCTCCAATGTAGAAACCAAGTTATATATTACTTTGGGTAACTGTTTTGGTTCTAACATTCCCTTTTTATGGTAAGATTTAATATTAATTTTTATGATGTGGGATCCAATAAATTATGCATTAAATTATCAAACATTTGGTAAACTAGATTAATTGTGATGTTGAAATTCATTATAACAGAGTTAGACTATAAAATTTGGATATTTGGGAATTATTTTTTTCAAATTAATTTAATCATTTTAATATTTTTCATTTCACGCAACACTAAAAATAGATTGTTTTATATTAAATCACAATTGTTGTCTTTAATTATACATAAAACCAAGTTAATGATGAACTAAACACAACATATATTTTAACTTTATCTTCATGGAACACTAAGGTTAGCTTGGTTTAAATGCAACGATGACTTTCCTCGATGGCTAGTGTAACATGCAAACTGATTTTTACAGAAATATAATATATCATTAAAATATTATTAATTAAAATAATAAGATATAACCTAGTTTTTAAATTAGTGTTTATTAATAGTATAAATGAATTTATGAAAATTTGTGGTTTACATAAATATTATATGAAATTATAGATTATCAATTTATTATAAATGAATATGAAAAATGATTCAATATAAAGGAAAACATTATTATTATTATAGTCACAATGTAATTTTATCCTAAAAAAATAAATTAGTTACAATTATTTAGTGATATTAATGTAATATATCTACTATATATTCTATTCCAGGGCACCTCGAAGCTGATGTGTCACCTCCAAATCCATCCACGTGTCCAAAAAATATTTATGTTACCATATATTACCCCTTTAAAACTACGCAGTTCATCCATTATCGTGAAACCCTCGGCCACAAAACTCCCCCTCCCGCGTTCCATCCGAAAATTTCCTCCATCTAGGGTTCTCTTAATTCACGGATCCCACTTTAATCGAATCCATCTAGAATCGCATCTCCATCTTCAATCACCTCCATCAATAATCACAGATCCATATACAATTGTGGATACCCTCAATCTGTCGCGACACACTTGCAGGAGTATCTAGGTACCTTCAATTACATGCGCGTCCATCTTCTTTCTCACGGAACTGACCACATCTTCCTCTTCAGCTAGGTTGCAAAATCAATCCATCAGCACATGCATTCAAGCGTCCATTCTTCATTGCGTAGGACGATCACTTGCTTTGTCTGCTCCAACAACAATCTTCGCAAATTAAGAACCTTTGGATCCAGATGTGTTATTCCATTAAGTTACTCACATTTAGCTTCAAAAACCAGAAATGAGATGTCTCTTCCACAACTAAGGCTATAGTGGTAAGATATTACTCCCAAAAATATCACCACCATTTCTGTGGGATTTTATTGAAACGGTGAACTACTGCTCCCTATTATTTTCCCTGAATTTATATGTTACAATTGATTTTTGCAGTATCAAACAATAAAAATGAGATGTCTATTGCATGTTTACTGCAACTATACTAACGCAAAATCTGCAACAACCCTTCATCAGACATGATGTTATTCCTCCAGCATTTAGGTGCTTTCATTAGGTCTCTATTTTGTAACCCCTATTTTGAAATTATTGCAACCTAAACAGTGGCAGGCCCCTCCTTTCTGTAATATATAACACCACATACCGACGTCTTACATGTTGATACTCATATGGCAGCAACTATAACATTGTTCCTTAATCTCTTATCCAGCCACCATTTATTTTGTACTTCATTTCATTTCAAGTATATTCAAATGTCAATTCTGCGTGACATTGACAGTTACATTCATTAGAACTAAAATATTCTTTCAATGTACCATTTCCTAATAGTTCTTTTCTGTAGGCTTTCATTGGATACATGACATATTTCAATGCTCCATTCCATCATTGATACTCAACAAATATAGCTGAATTCTTCTCGGTGATGATATACTACTTCTTTGACAACAAAATTCTGCCTCTTCCATCTTAAGGGCATCAAATCGTGTCACACAGGTATCGCTTCATAAATGTTATTTGAAAAAAATCATTGTACATTATGTTTTCTGTTAGATATTAATTGTATCTATTATTTGTATTTTAATGTATCTTGGCTCCATCAATCATTTACCTATGTATTGTGTTAATATTAAACTTTTAAACATGAGCTTTATTAAGTATTTTGTTTTCCTATTGATAAAAATTTAAATTCAATTATCTACTATTCATAAAATATTTATCAAGTCACCTTGGCAATTATATACAAAGAATACCAACAAAACCATGCATACCACTTCATGCTCTAGAGACTCAAGCATCCACAAAAGACTACTCATGCAGCAACGTCAACAAAATAGTGAGTACTGTATTTTTTTAGAATAAATTACTTACTAACTCTACTTCTATCATTATATTATTTTCATGTTAATTTCTAAAATAACAATGTTGTCATGTACTGTAGGTACTCAAATGCCTTCTACCATGTGCCCCGGTTCCACAATTATTCATCCACTATCAGAAAATTCCATCAGACATAAAGTCCGACGATTACCACTATCACCTTTATCTGATAATGGTATTTCCCTTTTAGAAAACATACACACACATTACTATTTACATCAAAGTGAAACTACTAATAATTTGTTAATTATTTGTTCATAGTACGAACTGAATGTTGTGCCAAGTCAAATCTATCTGCCGGAAAAAACAAACGAAAACAAATACATCAAACACTCTCCCCTATATCCTATTATAATTCTGGTGTCTGTCAACGTTTATGACAATAATATGGGTCACCCACTTATTTAGTGGTCATCAAACACTTATGTCACTTTTTTACTTCAGGTCTACTAAATGCAGACAAAAATATCACTGAATCTACAGTTGTCGGCCCGACAAAGTATGCATTAGTTATACACTTAAATATGTCTTAACATGTCAATTAAATTTCAATTCTTACTGTATCCACTATGTAAAGCTTTTGTCTTCCCAATAGTAGTGCACTAACATACGATACTCCATCATTGACATGTATGTTATAAGTTTGTTCTACATTAATATAGTTTTCTTCGTTTGTTTATTATCACCACTTAAAGTTTCTTGACGGTTATCTTCTATTCAACATGATTTCTCCTAACAATTTTCAGCAACGTCTTCAAACAATACTTATTTCGTCAGCTAAACTACAAACTACATTAGTTTTTTGACTAAAAACATCAACTTTAATTAGTATTACATTCTATACAAGTTAGGACACACCATATTTACATTTCAATGACTTCTACAAGAAACTCATTACAAATAGACATGGAGGAGAACGTAGGTTATTGTTTTTATTAATCCTACACTATTAATATCATAAATCAAATGCTATTCATTGACAGACTATGAATATTGAATATCATTTTTTATACTTTCTTTCCCATCATTCAGTATACACATATATTGGAGAACCCACTTATATCTTACAATACTGTAACTCTACTATGTGGTATGACGATAAAAATAGGAAATGTAGCAACTGACATATCCAACGTTTTGCTCTATACTGCTTGATGGGAAAGATTGCATTGGATTTACTTACGTCACCTACTCCATACCTGCAGATGTTAGTTTTGAATAGAAATTCATCCCTAGAACAAGCTTTCCAAGAACATATGCATCTTTATAATTCTATTTTTGTATTCACATCAATGGGTGGGAAGGTTGATAGGTCTTTTAACAATGGTCGAGCCCCGACTATATTCAGACTAAATGGAAAAAACTACCATCACATAAGTAGTTTGTTTCCAGTATAAGGACAACTCCCAAGGTTTTCCCAACTATATGTGTATGACACAGAACATGAGTGACAGAATAGAGTTAGTAGTATGAGGTATTTCTCAAATTCAATGCTTTGAATATCAATCTCATGATTTTTATTATAATTTCCTGACACAAAAATGTCTTCCATCTTTGATGGAAAAAATATTCACTCAATTATTAACTTCAGTATTGTTGAGAATTTTCAACATATGCTACATGAGATCAATGCTTTAGCTCACCAGTTCATATCAGTAACAGATGTCCTCAATCGTGAAGATGTTCCAAACTAAAAGATTCGCCTGCTTAAAAAAAATTCAAACAAATGATGTGACACATAACTTGTCGACAACATCTAAATTTGTCATGCTTATTGTTGGTGATATTGAAGATCTAAACGAAGAGCGTGAAATATTCATTCAAAACAAATGTGGTGCATTGCAATGAATTGATGAGATTCACCCATTATATCTCCTATTATAGTATCCATTGATTTTCCCTGGTGGCCAGGATGGATATGTTGACAATGTAATTCATTACACTACTCCATTCACAACCAGTTCAAAGATAAAAAAATGTTACAATGAGAGAATACTTCTCATTCCACTTGCAGTTCTGTGACATTGAATCATCCACTTTGCTACATTCCAGATGATTACTGCAAAAATTTTTCATCAATACTTACACAATGACTGAGTCACAGAGACTATCATTTATTCATTTCAATCAGAAGCGACTACGGGTCGAACTATACAATGGTTTGCAAGATGCATTCTTTCGAGGTGACCGAGAAGGGTCCTCTTGCGGAAAGTGAATCATTTTTCCCTCATCTTTTACTGGTGGTCCAAGATATATGATTCAAAATTATCAAGATGCAATGTCAATTTTTAATTGGGTAGGTTATCCAAATTTTATCCTAACATTTACATGTAACCCAATGTGGCCAGAAATCAGTAGATTTGATAGACAAAAGAATCTTCATCACGCTGACTTTCCACAATTACTATCTCAAGTATTCAAAATAAAGCTTGAACATCTTCTAAAATATTTAAGAGAACATTGTATCTTCGGCTAATCTAGGGAAGGTAAGATCATTATATATAGTTTCATATGATTACCTTATAATATCAATTTTTATAGTATAGTATGTTTACCTTAATATTTATTATTACATCACCTAATACTAACTCAACATAATCTATTCTATTTCCATTACAGTTGTTCGAACCATTGAATTCCAGGAACGTGTCTTGCCATATGTCCACATTTTATTGTTTCTATTTCATGAAAACAAAATTATCACTCCATCAGATGTTTACAATGTTGGATCCGCTGAGATTCCAGATAAAGTTGCCTACCCAAGACTACATGATACTGTTAAAAACTATATACTCAATGGCCCATGTGGTGATTCCATATGTTCTTCTCCGTGTTTGAAAAATGGAAAATGCTCTAAGTTCTTTCCTAAAAGATTTTCTCGAGCTAAAATAGTAGATGACGATGGATATGTAATATATCATAGAATGTATGATGGAAGAAGAATCCATAAAAATGGTGTTAATTTTGATAATTGTTTTTTGGTACCATACAATCAAGTTTTTCTACTCAAGTATCATGCCCATATCAATAATGATGTGTGCAACCAGTCATCTTCTATCAAGTATCTCTTTAAATATATAAGCAAAGTAAATGATCATGTAATGGTAGAAATATATGAAAGAAACAACAAAGACATATTAGACAACACTATTGAAGAGATAAAGATGTATTATGACTATCGCTACATATCACCTTGTGAGGCTTCCTGGAGGATATTCTCTTACGATATCCATTATAGATATCCACCTGTCGAAAGGCTACATTATCATTTACCGGGGCAAAATTCTGTGACATATAGAGACGATGAAAAAATTGAAAATTCCTAATTGACATAAATGTTGCTAAAATAATGTTCACATCTTAGTTTAAATCAAATGTGATATTCCTAGAAGGTAGAAGTTTAACACTCACAGAATAACTGACTAGGTATGTATTCTGTAGTCAATAAAAAAAGTGGAAACCTAGAAAACATGGTTTCTGTTTTGGTCAACTCTATTATGTGCCTCCTACCCCTAGAGGTCTATACTATCTGTGAATTCTACTGACAAAAATCTAAGGTGCAACATCATATTAGGATTTGAAAACTGTCAAAAACATTACATATGGAACTTTTAGGGAGGCATGTTCTGCTATGGGATTATTAACTAATGACAAAGAATTCATTGAAACTCTTAAAGAGGTCTCAACATTGGTAATGGGTGTCTACGTCGACTATTTTCATGCATGTTAATCTCAAATAACATGACTCGCCCTAATTTAGTTTGGAAAGAAACCTCAAATATTCTCTTGGAATATATCTTATATTATCAGAGACAAAGGCTTAAAATGCAAGGTACACATTGAAATTTATCAACTACTACTTCTTACTACATCATTACATTAATGTTTAATTTATGTATTTTCTACAAATCTATTAATTTATCTATGAACCAATAAACATCACTAGCGTCATCATTGCATCTATGAGCTGTTAGTTTAAAGATTCCATGTAGCTATTTCTATAACACTTTATATATTGTTAACCAGGTGATTATATTAAAATTTTGTCTCATATGAACACATTTCCAATGGTTTCCACTTCTGTATACTTGTAGATGAAATTTATATTACTGGATTATATCATTATAGTTAACTTTTCTGTGTAGTACCTGTAATTTTTTATTACTTCATTGTATATTTCATATGTAAGCCTTTGTTATATTAATACTTTAACATTTTCATATGATTCTATACAGATTTCAATATAGACTATGACATACATTCTTATACATTACAAGAACTCCATGTATTTGAAGATTCTTAAATGACATGGTTCTACCTACATGTTTTTGCACACTTCATATAATTTTCCATTAGTCCATGTTATGTTCTGTACATGTTGATGCACAGTTCTACAAACAAACTGCATGTCTATCAGGAATTTTTTATTATGATGTCTATAATGTACATGCACAATCATATATTTCTATACAATGTTCTATACTTTCTGTTTTTAAATGATTTAGTAGTCCCTATAATGTACTTAAACGTACTCTTTTTCTGTATGACATGCAGTTTGAAATTATGTCAATATATTTACTCCAAAAATTTAATTATACTATCAATAATAATATATGTTAGTTCTCTCTTTAATAATCTTGTGGAACCATCCTGCTTTCTAATTCTAAGCAATATATTGACATATTTCTAAAATGTGATCAATGTCATTTTGTCTTCAATATCAACTCTGTGTGGGGGTTTCTTCTTCTTGCATGGATATGGAGGGACCGGTAAAACATTTATCTGGATAGTACTCACATATTTGTTTCACTCATTGGGCAGTATTGTTTTGGTAGTAGGATCAAGTGGAATATCATCACTACTTCTTCTTGGTGGGCGGATGACACATTCTTAATTTCCTATTCCAATCTCTGTTAATGGGCAATCTGTTTGCAATATTCAACAAGGGAGTGGGTTAGTACAACTATTACATGTTACAAAACTGATTATTTGGGATGAGGCATCCATGGTTCACTAGTAATGCTTTGAGGCTCTTGACCGTACCCTGAGAGATATAATGATAACAAAAAATGTCAACGCAGCACCTTTACTGTATGGTGATATCACAGTTTTATTGGGTGGAGATTTCCATCAAATATTACCAGTTATACTAGGTGGTAACCGAAATGATGTTGGTTTTTCATGTATTAATTCATCATTTCTTTGGAAACGATGTACAGTTTTAACTCTAACAAAAAATGTGATTGCATTCTGGGACTGCCAATAATGATTTTGATGACATACAAACATTTTCAAAGTGGTTTTTAGATATTGGTGATGGTAACACTGGACAGCCTGATGATGGTGAATCAATAATTCATATTCCATCAAATTATCTTCTAAAATCATCCGATAATTCATTGGCATCAATTGTTGAATTCATATATCTTGCTTCTATAGATCATTACAATGATGTATTATTTCTAAAGGACAAAGTGATTCTATCTCCAACACGTGATGTTGATCATGAAATCAATGACTACATGCTATCTCTCACAAATTCAGAAATCAGAGACTACTTCATCTCAGGCAGTGTTTGCAATTCTTGTTTTGATTTTGATAGGTTAGAGAATATATACACCTCTGAGTATTTAAATGGTATTAATATCTCTGGATTGGAAGTGCAGAAAATTAGCCTGAAAATTTGAGTTCATGTTATGTTGTTTTGAAATGTGGATTAATCATTTGGTCTATCTAATGGCACTCGCATGATTGTTACACACTTAGAAGACCATGTCATTAGAGAAAAAAATTTAACTGGCTGTCATTCGGGGTATTGTTCATTCATTCCATGATTAACTATGGCACAATCTGATTATAGATGGCCTTTCTAATTACAAAGAATGCAATATCCTTTGATAGTATGTTATGCTATGATTATTAATAAGAGTCAAGGGAAATCTTTCTCTTAAATTTGGTTATTTCTACGCCGCATTGTGTTCTCGCATGGTCAATTATATGTGGATGTTTCTAGGGTCACCTCCACGAATGGTTTGAAAATAATAGTTGCAGACAGCCATAACACAGCTGATGACTTCACACACAATATTGTCTATAAAAAAATATTTGATAACCTGTCATAGGTATCAATTGAATTTAACTATTCATATTATAATTTTTTTATATAATGCAGTCTCTGTAACTCTAATGT
Organism: Viscum album; assembly: GCA_963277665.1. Taxonomy (NCBI): domain Eukaryota; kingdom Viridiplantae; phylum Streptophyta; class Magnoliopsida; order Santalales; family Viscaceae; genus Viscum; species Viscum album. The sequence continues at coordinate 2,129,478,293 of OY728161.1, read as the reverse complement.
TTCTTTATGTTTTGATTTAGTTATCTTTCTAAAATAATTGTAAATGTACATAATAAAACAATTATGTCTAGATCAATAACCCCATTGTTTGAGATTTCTCCTGAGTCAAATGAAACTCTAAAGATACATGTTTGTGTGTTGAACATTTGGTGCAATTATTCATAAAAAAACTCCAATAATGTCATTGCTATCGATTTTGTACATGGAGATATAGAGGTATCTATTTCTAACAACACATTATTTGTAAAAACAAACTATATAGAAATATTTTCAATTACATCTATGTCTTCTTTGAAATATTATATCTCTATTACAACCACTATTATATTTATTGTTTTCAGGGAACAAAGGTACAATGTTCAATTAAGAACCGTCAGCTTATCTCTAAGATCAAAAATCTTCTTCATGAAGGATTATGCTATTACATTCAAAACATTCAAATTGCTCGGAATCAAGGTTGTTATATGTCAACTAGACATGCATGCCGAGTTCTGTTCACATCAACAACATTTCTTCTCCTTCTGATGCACAACTCCCACTATTCAGTTTTAATTTCACTTCATTTAATGATATTTCTCAAAGGAATGTACCTGAAGATAACCTAATAGGTATACTACCATTACAGTGCATTTATATACTTCTATATCCAATATTTATATAGTCATCAATATAGTGTTTTCCAAATCAATCTAACTCCTCTTCATTGTTATTATTTCCGTGTTCTATGGTTTAGAAATCATTGGGCTTCTGCGATACTACCAACCATTGAAGTCAATGGGAAATTCAAACCTTAGGATGTAGATTCTTCTTCAGGATGAGAAGTTCTTTAAATTTTGTATTACTATGACATTGCAACATTATATGACATTAACAACCAGTGCTAATTTTTCCCTTATAGAGGTCTACAGATTCAATGCACCTTATTTGGCATTTAATTTACTAAAATGTCTGCTTATTTGGATCAACAGAAGGACTCACCTAACATTTTGATCTTACAACTCGTCCAGGTTAAAAAATTAAGCAGTATAGTATCTGTCCACAATTTACAAATTTTCATTTTGTAGTTCAGTTGTTTTTATTTGTATCTTCAACATTAGGTTGACTAAAATTGATCACCTATACTGTACAAGAACTGTTATTGTGACAACTACTATTCAAGAAACGAATATTTTGTACAACCTAGACATTGCAGATGTTGAAAGTTTTAGAAACAGGTTTACTGTGTATTGTTAATATGTCATACATTTAGTTCTATGTTAATCGTTATTCATAGCTATAAAAAATTATATGACGGCTGTTTATTTTTTTCCTATGACGAATGTATCTAGGTTTGGGTTCATATTGTCATCCCGGTTACAGAGTCCATCATCAACTATTCCATACCCCAAAACAGAAGTACTATATTGGATTAACAAAAAATACATTTCTGATGTCAAAAACATTCAACAGGTAATAACTAAGTGTTTACTTTTAATATGTCAATTTTTAGTTACTGTTACTTTAAACTTATTATTTGTTTTATTAAAAAATTTGCACTGTACACCTTCGGTTGTAGCCTACAAAATGCTTAATTTCAGAAAATAGTACAAAAGATTCAAAGAACCCACAGTTGGTTTTATGAGTCCTGTGAATCTTGAATGAAAAAGGTTCACAGTTTAGATGGAATATTATGGTGCCAAAAATGCATGTTATCTCCTAATACTACCACTGCCAGGTTAACAACTCTATGATTTGTAAACTGTTTGACAATTCAACTCGGTGGTACTGATGAAATACACTATCTTCCACTGAATTTACTTTTTTAAAAACACAGTGAATAGATTTAGGGTCCAGCTCATGGTTTTAGATAGTACAACCTCATTTTCAGTTGTTATGTTCGACAAACAAGTTATGCAGTTCATACACAAAACAGGTGAAAATTTAAGAGCTGCTCTGATACAGGTAGGATCATATTTTTATAACATCTAACCTTATTTCTGCTATATGACAACTAACAACTATTATCATTTTTAAATTAGGATGTTGAGGAGTTTGGTTTCCCTCCTCAGATGGAAGTATTCAAGTCAAAGAATTTCTTACTCTCAATTGATGTAACTACATTCAATATTAAAAACCATTATCATTCATTTGAACAAAATAGCTATATCGTTATTTCTATCAGGGATAATTAAATTTTCATTCATAGCATCAGTGACACCTTAGACCAAAAATAGGTAATAAATTCCAACACTCTCAACATGCTATACCATTATTTATTTCAAACTTATTTGTTCTCTTTCTAACAAAACCGACACATCATAATAGTGGGTCTTCAGAGTTGGGTAGTGGGATTGAAAATATGCCTGTGGGTAAAATTTAGAATATTTCAAATAATGTTAACCAAAACATGATATACTATGGTCTAATACTCTTTTTTTTCTTCCCCTTATAGTTACATCATGATGATGGGGTTTTTACTTCTTACGGTTGCTCAGGAGTAGCTGTATTAGTATCAGATGTCTCATCTACTCAAGTAAAATAATCTTTCCTATATTAATTATTATAGTATTTAGAGATTTATCGACTGACAGTCATTCATATTATAAACTAATGTATTCTGTTTCACCAATTACACATCTCATTGATGGTTACATACATATTAATGTTCCATTTTTTCATCATGTAGAAAAACCCCCTATCAGATTTTGAAATTGAAGAACAGATTCAACATAATCTTCAAAAATGTGAGGACACCCCAAGATCATCAAGTCATTGTACTCACCTTGATGTGCCAACAATGAAAAAATTCCACAGGAGGAATGACTGTAGAAACTAACTACTTATCGTTGGTTATATCGAAGATGAATAATGCGCATTTTCCGGACATCATCTAAAGTCTATAAGCCTTAGATTCTGATATAGACAATCTGGATCCCTGTGTCTACTATGAAAATTTTCTATAGTACTAAAATAGTATTTTATTTTTCATGCACTGATTCTAGAAATGTCATACTATATGTTTTTTTGATGACATTGAAACTTTTTTATGTTACCCTTTAGTTTCTCATTCGCTATATCTGTGTTTTAATCTTTCATTAACTTCTACTGTATATAAATTATTTTTCTATATTCTTTCATATTAAGACAATGTTAAAATCCAAACATATGTTGTTTAACTTTTACTATAAGATAGACATAGAAAACAATTTGTGCTTTTAAAGGTTTAGTTTATCATTAGACAATGTTCATTAGTCAACCAGACTAATCTCATACTATTATAGCTTACATTATTCATTTTCCCTCATCCATGTATCTGTGTATTTCTATTTATATTTAAGCAATTTAAGTTGTCGAAACTCTTACTAATCTCATACAGTTATACATATCATGGCTCTATTCATACAGGTACATCTAACCTTTTATAATATCCCACATCCATCTATGTGTGTATTTCATTATATGGTCAAAAAAATTCAGTTTCAGTTGGTCTTAATACCAAATGATACATTCAATTTCTATTTATGTTTAAGCAATTCAAGTTGCAGACACTCTTACTAATCTCATACAGGTATACATATCCTGGCTCTATTTATACATGTACATCTAACCATTTATAATATCCCACATCCATCTATGTGTTATTTCAATTTATTGTTAAAAACTTTTCAGTTGCAGTTGTTCTTAATACCAAATGATGTATTCAATTTTATGACATCATTCCTACCAAAATTCGTGCAGGTATACCGGAGATTTGTCATTTCCACATATCAATGTATGTGTTTATTTTTTTAGGCACTCTTACTGCCTCTAAATTCATTCAACTTCATTACCATGTTCTTGAATCTAATCATGCATCTATAGGTTACTTATTTCATTTTACCACATCCATGTTTGTGGGTATATCTATTTATGTTGAATTAGAATTAGTAGCAAGTATTCTTACTATCTCTATAATTTTGAAACTTTAAATGAATTTTTTCATTTTCTGAATATACTTTTCATCAAAAAATTTAAATTATAAACAAAACATGCTAAACAAATTTGGGAATCCCATTCTTTTCATTTTTTAATATGTTTCATTATATTTTATTTCTATTTGATTTGATAAAACAGATAACATTATTTTCATGTTCATTTTATGATTTCATGGCATTAACATGAAACCTGTGTCCCTTTAGGATTATATTGGAACACTGATGTTGGGTATGTTAAAACAACTACAAATATTTCTTCTACTCAGGTCACTGTAATGATGATATTCAGGATGGATTTGTTATTTTTCTATTTTCCTCTTTCTTTTAGGTACCAATTGTAGTATTTTTCTGATTTGCCTATTTCTTTGACTGTTTCATTACTCTTAGTATCTTTCTATGCACAACATTGAAGTCCTCCATCGGCTGTTTGGTAATCTGGACCTTGATGCTTCATCGTACCTGTATTACCCTCATTCTACTATAATTTTTGGGAATTAATCTATTCTGTATATTGCTTTTGATATGTATCTATTTTTTAGTAGTAGTGTGTGATTAGATGTTGAAGGTCTACCTGCCTTTTATTTGATCCGTGCATTGATATTTGACAAACATGCTACCTAATTGTTGATCATGGTGTTTCCATGTACTACTTTTGGATTGGTGAAGAATTATCATGATGATTTGAACAGGTCTGATGACTTCTATACAACTTTTTATTATGTTGTGCAGGTTTCATCATCATTTTGTGAAGATATGTTGGGTTTTTGACTCCTATTTTTCTATGTACTTCTTGATATTCTATTTGAGCTTTCTTGAAGCACATTTAGGCATCCATTTTCTTGATCTATGTAGATGGAAATTTTGTTGCTATAAAACCCCTGAAGCCGTTTTTATCTCTTAAGGATAGATCATCCTCTACAACGAAGGCTGGAAGTTTTTATCTCTATTGGATGGATCATCCTATCAAGGTTAGTTTCAGAATCTATAAGCACTGATGAGGACATGTCAGTGTTAAATTATATTTACTCATGGGTCTGTTTCTAAATGCATCAAATCCAGTAACAGGCTTTTTTAAATTGTTTCTTTATTATCAGTATGTGATATTCCATGTTGTTGCTATAGTTTAACATTTAAGTAACATTAAATTTTTGAATGTGGAGGAAATAGACTCATCAAATACAAATGATTAAATGTTCATGTTTCATCTAAATAAAGCTATAGAGCTTTTCATGTATGTTGTTGGTTTAGTTTGCATACCACCTGTTGTTTTTTCACGTTTATTTTTTCAAGTTGCCCTATCTCTGTGGCCTTTAAGCTGTTACATGCTGAAACTTGTATTTAAATTAATAAATGAGTACACAAACATTTTGGATGAACAATTCATGATGGAATTTTTTGTGGTGTCTAGATTATAATAGTTTGTTACACACACATACACACACACCGGGTAAACGAGCTTCATGTGGCCTTCTCTCTCTTAAAATTCATTGGCAATATATTCAAGATCTGTCCTGAATATGCGTGTGAACTATCATAAATCCAGTCAGATTTTGTTGGAGAGGTTTTTCAGTTTCCATTTTGTTAACAATCTTACAGTGACTGATATAGAACATTTAATGGACCTCAGATGATTATGGAATGTAAATTTCAACTAGTCATCATTTTCAGCTTCAGTAGAAGAGAATGTGGAAAATATGCAATGTACATGTCGAAGCTTTATTTCAATACCAAAGAACAGAAGGATGATATTGAGAATGTTTTTAGAAATGTCATGTTCTACATGAGCAAGGAGGATAGAAATTTATCTTCCATTGAGTTAATGTTGCCACTACTATAGAGAGGAATTGTTGTTCATCATTCTGGTCTTCTTCCAATTATCATGGAATTGGTAGAACTTCTATTCCAAGAAAGCCTTTAGAAAACCGTTTTTCTACTAAGAAAGTATGATTTTTTTTAATTTAATTGTGGTTCATGAATTCTTGACCTGAATAGCTGATATCAAACTGAAAATTTGACATGGCTACTTCATTTTGAATTTGACAGTTTACAATGCGGATGAATATGCCAGCAAAAACTGTCATTTTTACATCCATCAAGATGTCTAATGGTGATAGTCACTGGTTCATTAGGTCTGGTGAGTATATCCAAGTGTGATAATATGTAGCGTGTTTTTTATGTTTCCTTTTCTTTTTGAGTTTTTGTTTTGGTAAAACCAAAACAAATTTTCACGAGTTTTCATTCCATTAATATATAATTTATAACACATCATATTATTTTTATCTTTAAATAATGATTTTTCCTTTTCATTCCTCTTCATATATTTTTCAGGACAATCTGTTTTTTCTCCCAACTATTTGATGTTTCACTGTTTTAATGATTAAATTGCTTTGTCTTCAATCTTTTTCCGGTTTTTTGGTTTCTATGTCCACACAATTATTTTAGATGTAGAACCATATGATTTAAAATAAAAACTAATATTCCATTGGTTGTGCATGGTCGGAGTACTAGTTTTCTATATATTTAATCTAATATTTTTAATATTCATCAAATAGATTCTATATACATAAAATAAGGAAAAACCCAATTGTATTCTTAAAATCTGTATTTTTTATAAAGTTATTTTTATTACTTTTAATGCTGATACTATTTTATTTTGAATTATTTTATCTTATTTATATTTAATTTGTCAAAATAAACATCATATTAGGAATATGAAAATAAAAATTATGTTAAGATAAATTTTTGGTATTTTTATATAATGTTTTTTAAATGAATAGTTAAAAATGATGACTTTTAATTCAAAATTACATTTTCTTCTATTTTATTAATAATGAAAAATATGTTTTAAATTAGTTTAAAAGATTAATTACATATTATTGTTATAAATTAATCCAATTTAGGTAATTTTAACCAATTTCACATTGAAACTAGATATAAATCTTAGAAAATTTTTGATCATTTTTACTTTAAAAACTCGTAGTGTCGTCCCATCTGTAGGATTTATTTTAAATTAATTTATTCCACTTCTATGATTGGAATTAATAAATTTGAATTTAATACTTGTAATAAAAATAATTTGTTATATATAATAATTTCAACATAGTTTTTTTACCAAAACTATTATTGAAAATAATTATAATTAATTACATTGGTTAAGGTAAAATTAAGCTTTCTTAAGAACAAAACCTTAAATTTAAGACCCAAAATGACCTATAAACTTTTCCAAAACCCATTTTATGTATATTAATCAACATAATTCTTATATTATTAAGTAGGGTTCTTCAGTTATAACATATTATAGGTAAAAACGTTCGTATTCAAAAACATGTTTTAAAAAATGCCAACTCTGTCATTTCCCTTCTCAATAAAAGTCCAACACCTTTCCTTCTTCTTCACACCTATTAAACCACTTATCATAGTTAATTATATTCCCAATAAACTTCCAAAAATCCCTCCCTACCTAATAAAACCATCCAATTTGGAAGAAATCAATCCAAGTAATCCTTTTGGCAGAAACCAAATGGGGTTAACTACATAACCGGTAACATCTTCTCTCCTTCTCCTTTATTTTATTTTATTTCCGCACCCCCTACACTATATTTATTAAATTATTATACAAAAACACAAATATACTCAATATAGAAGTATTTTTTTTACTTTGATTTTTACCTACACTTACACACCGCTCCCTCTAATGGGTAATGAACATACACTTTATGTGTACGGATAACTATCACCTCACTAAATGATGATTGTTCATTTATCATTTATTGGCTCTCATGGAGGGAATTATGATGTAAAATATATTTATATATGTCATATATTATATTTATTATTCATTTATGCTTCTGTAATATTTTTTAAAACAAATAACATTTTGGATTCCATTTTGTGTTAGTACGCTAATTTTGTTGAAGAATTGTGGACTACCGCCACTCTATGCAGTATGATTCATTCATAAGATACATGGAATGTATTAAAGATGGGTTTTTTGAATATATATGATATATATGACATAATAATGAAACCATAGTAACAATATATATACATATATGTCTTTTACTTATTTTTCAACATGAAAATTAAAAGGAAATAGAGTTCATGCATACGTACGGCTTACCATCACCATGGACGGTGTATTCTATTTCATAATTATATATTCTATTTAATATAATAAAAAATTTAATGAATATATATTATATTTAAATCTTTCTTTAATATCTATAAATAATGATTTAATTATAATGACCGCTGATATAACAAATTAGGACATACGAAAATCAAATAGGATATTACCCAAAGTGAAACCTTATCATAGAATTATTAACAAGTGGTTAATATAAAGACATAATCAAACCCTATATGGTATTAGAAGTAATAATATGGTATTTTGAAGGATATAAAATAAATTTATATTTATTATATATGTTTTTTGAATGAGTACAATGAGATTCAAGTCACAAGGAAAGGGGATTACATCTCCCTTTTTGTTTTCATGAGATACATGATTTATTCACCACCCATTCCTTTTATGTTGTGTGTATAAGACCCATGAATGTATTAAATAATTATTATACTTAAATTTATGTGAATTTACAAATTCATTTGATGATATTTATTTTTTGGGATTGATGTTTCAAAATCTAACATATCAGTAAGATAAGTTTCTCTCAAATTTCTTCTTTGGGACACATGTTTTATTATCATCCTTTATTTTTTTGAAAGGTGTACATAATTATTATGAAATGTTATATCATTAAATTTATTATTTTCATGATATTTTTAACTTCATTTAATTTTATTTTCTCAAATATGGTGTATTTTAAAAAGTTACCAATTGGGAAAAGTTTATTAAAGTAATCTAATCAGTTTTTGAGATTGTCTATATTTAAACATACTTTGATAAAATATTATGATCCATATCTTAATAACACTCATGAATTTTATTCTCACTTATTTATTCAAAATATAAGCATGTGTGGTTAATATTTTTACACTCTTTGTTACATAAGATAGTTATAATTGTGTTTTTAATAAAGCCCGACATTACCCCTCTATTCATTTGGAAATATGTGTTCCTTCAAAAGCATGTTTTATAAAATTTAATTCCAATAATAATATATTAATATCCTATGATATTTAAAATACATATTTAACCTTTTTTCTTTTAATAATATTTTTTAAAATAATTTCATCTCACCTTCCAAACAAGGCATTTTTCTATTCTTTTTACCGTGAAAAAAGAATGTTATTTTCACCTCATACAACATGTGTGGATTTATCCACCATAAATCCTTTAAAATTTTATTTTCAAGTTTCATGGTTATTTTTTTATAAATAAAATAAAATATATATTCAAAGAAAATGGTTTTTAAAATTGTTTTCAGTCTCCTTTTACAATTTTATAAGTAAAATGGTTTTCAAAGAGTTTCCGAGCATTCTTTCGATGATTTCAAAGTAATTTCAAAGAAAATAGTTTTCAAACGTTTTTATGTTTTAAAAATCATTTTCAAAGAATAAATAATATTTTTCTCACAAAATGTTGTCAAAATATCCTTCCATGTTATTTTTTATTTTATATAACAAATTTTTATGTTACTCATGGCCTTATAATAAATGATCAAAAGGTTCTATTAATATTCTCCATTGAATGGTTTATTTTTTGATGTAATTATTCTTTAGATACCAATTTTACTTAAATGTGGTTTATGCTATTCAAAATAGCTTATTTTCATGGGTTATGCTTTCAAAAAGTGATTATAAAACCTATCCCTTTTCCTAGGTTATAATGCATTAAAATTTTAATGATACCCATTTCTTTTCACAGCTAATGATTTGATGTTTATAAAATCTATCTATTTTTATAGGTCATCATATGATGATTGTTTTCTTTTCTGGGGAAAATTTTTTGAATTATTTTATTACTAGATTGGTGGGTACTATATATCCCTCCATTATATTGGGTAATTATGAGATTTATATGATTTAAAATGGTACACAGGTTGTGTCCCAACACCCAAAAATTAAGGTATATGAGTTGTATTCCAATACTAAAATATGAATATAAATGGGTTGTAGCCCAATCCTAAAAGTAAGAGGGTACATGGGTTGTAGAAAAATCTTGAAAACAATAAGGTACATGGGTTATATCACAAGAATAAAATCACAAGGTACATCGGTTTTATCCTAAGCCTAAAATTAATAGGGTACACGTGTTGTAACCTAAGACAAAAAATAAGAAGCTACATGGGTTGTATCCCAAGCCAAAAATAAGAAGGTGCATTGGTTGTGGAACAAGTCTAATTGTAATACGGTAAAAGGGTTTTATCACAAGCCCTAAAACAAGATTGTAAATTTGTTACATCCGAATACTAAAAGTAAGAGGTTATATGAATTATTATTCCAAACCAAAAGAAGCTACATGGTTCATATCCCAAGCCTAACATGTTATAAAGGTCTTGGTAGGTATCCTTGACATAATATTTTCAATTATTTTTTGCATCCTACAAATTCAATGTCCTATTCCTATAATATTATTTCATGACATATGATCATAACTATCTTTTGATATTTGTATTATGAAATTCCAAAATTTATTATGATCTCTAATATTAAGTGTGTGATCTTCAAATGTTATCTTCATGTTCTATACCCTTTTGTTCATATATTGCTTAAAATGTTCTTTATTTACCCTAAAATAAGTATATGATTTCAAACCATTTTTATGTTTCCTTTCCCCAAGATATAAAAAAAGGTATGAGGTAGAATTACTAAATCTGGATATTTTATAGGAGATTTGGAAGATATTTTACTACGATATACGATTGAGTTTCCAGGATTCTAAAGACACAAAACTATTATGGTTCATGTGCATGTATTTTTTTTAATGCACCTAATATTCATATAAAATGATGTAATATCCTTGTACGTTAATCCTAGGTCATTATTGTTGGTATCAAAGGAAAGGTTTCATTATACTTCAGAAACTAGTATGGGAAAACATTAGTTAGATCCCTAGGTATATTTCGAAAGATGTATCTATGGATGTGTTTAAGGATAAGTATACGGATCAATCCAAGTTTAGTAAAATGTCATAGAATTTTGGTAAAGGATAGAGTGAGTGGTTTTTGAGAAATAAATCCATTTTGGATAATACAAGTGGATGTGGCTCTAGAACAGATGTGCCTAGGGGTGACAACTTTGACAAGATGTCTCATGCCTAACTCGAGGTAATCTGGTATAGGGCAACATGCCATGATGTACACCTAGTCTGACAATCCAAGGGGATATTCATTACAAATTCACAAACTCTTCACGATCTATTATGGATTATTTGAATAGATAATGACTATGAATAACCTATTACAATTCTAATGTGTCATTGATTAAAAGTTAGGTTTCTTGATTTAGACATCCTATAAGTAATTAATCCTGATTATGTGGATTTATTATATGATATGTGTTTCTCACCCCATTATTTCTAGTTTTAGTCGATGGATATAACTTGATGGAACACAATTAACATTGGATGTTTCATATGTGGAAAGTATGGGCATTATGAAAATTGATATCCCAGGTAGATAACACATATATACATTTTGGATGGTGGTATCAGTATTGGTTATACTTATTTAGACAAAGACAAGAAAATTACATGTGATACGTACGAGATGATCTTCATGTATTTTTTACATTTATCATAAGAATATTGATTGGATTGATGTTGAGGAACCTTATGACGTGATATATTTTTCATATTCCTGGAAATAGGTATTAAAGAATAAGTAGATGAATCCTGAGTAGTGGTTTAACAATAAATTTGGATAAATTAAGTATGTTGTTTTGTATTTTAAAGATTAGGTTATATGAATCATGGAATGTATATAAATTTTCATTATAAATTTTCATCAAGGATTATGAATGGAATGTGTAATAGTGATGGAGACATAGAAAATTGATTTCATGGAGGGGTGATATTTTTATTAGGGGATTATAACCATTAATTAATGCTTGAGTTTCAGATAAAGATATTTGGATAATGATATGTTAGAAACGAATAAGTAAATTGGAAGGTACAAATTAATGTGGAACTAATTATTGACAAAATGTTCTATGTCATTAAGGATTAATTTAACGACTTCTTGGACTTAAAAAATATATTCAGTAATATTTGGAAGAAGGAATTTTTTATGTTTTCCAAAACAATTAATGGTAACTACAGTTATTATCATGTTTCAAGGGAATATACGAAGAAGTTATTCACATGTTTGGAATGTGAAAACCAAGTGGTACATTTTAATATATGGGGGATCAATGTTAATCTAATTTCATGAATTTGTTTTAAAATTTTAAAATTTTATCTATTTAAATGGTTATAACGTTAACCAATTATGGAAATATTATGTTAAACTATGGATGAAGTTTATGAGAATAATGTATTATCTTACTATGTGAGGATTTATTAATATTGGATAACCAATTGTAAAAATGTGGATTTGACGATAATTGGTGACAGATGGGATGGCATATCATGGATCTCATGATCTGTTACATCTTTGGGAATAAAAAATTCATCTTCCATTTTGGAGAAAGATGTTAAATGGATCAAGGAATAAAAAATGGTGACATTATACTGAAATCATGTAATTGTATTATTTCATTAAAATTATTTAAATATAGGAAATGGATCTTGATACAAAAAAATTTATCCTTGTACCACCATTTCAGATTAATCATATGGTCCCTTAGTTCATCATAGATTTATACCTTCTTGGTTATTAACATTCTCCTAACATTTTTCTCTATCACTCTCTATTAGAACATGATGGATATATTTTTCTTCTATGGATATGTTTTCACATCCCACTTATGTTACCCTAAATGGAAACCTAGTTATATGTTACTTTGAATAACTATTATGGTTCTAACATTCCCTTTTTAATGGAAGTTTTAATGTTCATTTTTGTGATGCGGGTTTCTAGGTATGAAACATTCAGGTATTAAACCTTTGACAAGATATATCAATTTGGAGGGTTAAATTCATTTTAATGGGGTAAAATGTAACACCCTATGATTTTGTGAATTATTTTTTTTCGAATTAATTTAATCTTTTAGATATTTTTTATTTCACACAACTCTAAAAATAGATTTTTTATTAAAGAATTATTTTTGGATTATGTAATATGCAACAATAAGCAAATCATTAACTAAAATAAACATAAATTTTCCCTTTCTCTTTGTGGAAACCAAAGATAGATTTTGTTATATTCAATAATCACTTTCCTCAATGTCTTTTGTTACCCGCATGAAAAATTTTTATCGAAAAATAGTATATCATTAAAATGTTATTATTTGAAATAAAAAAATATAACTTATCCGTTTAATTTTAATTTATGAATTTTATAAACTAGTTTTTTAAAATTTATGGTTTAAAAAAATATAATATGAATTCATATGTTACCAATTAATTAGAAATTAATATGAAAATCGATTGAATATAAAAGAAAATATTTTTTATAGTCATAATGTTGTTTGAACCTAATAAATAAGATTAATTATAACTATTGAGTAATACTAATTTAATATATATGTTATATATTCAATCAAATATTTTTTATATTTATCGAATATATTTGACAGACATAAGATAAGAGCAAACCCAATTTTAGGCTTAAACCCTATATTTTATATAAAGGTTTTTTTTACCAACTTTTATTGATGAAACCATATTAAATCCAATTTTTGAATATTTTATAGAATCAATATTTTAAATTAAACTGAATATTTTGAAGTGAAACATAAAAATTGGGTTACGATTCATTTTTTGGAACTTTTATTGAAGGTTTTATTTTTTTAATGAATTGTTAAAAATACTGTTTTTTAATTCCAAACTACCATTTCGAATATTTTATTTATATGGATAATTTATTTTTTAAATTGTTTTAAATTTTTAATTAGGTACTATTTTTTTAAATTAATCTAATTTATGTCATTTTAAAAAAATTTAAATTTAAATTGGATCTAAAAACAGAGTAATCTTTTTATAATTTTTTCACATTAAAACCACACAGTGTCATCATGTCAGCCAGATTAATTATAAATAAATTTCTTCCACCCCTATGATATTAATTTATAAAAATGGATTACATATTCATAATCAGAATAATTTATAATTTCTAATAATGTAAACTTAGTTTTTATAGAAAATATCTAGTGAATGTAATTAAATTTAATTATACCAGTCAAATTAAAATAAAGAATAAAGAAGAAATAAACCTTAAATTTAAGACCCATATCAACCAAGAAACTATTATGATTCCCATTTTATGGTCTGTATTATACCATTAACCTTAAAATATTTTTTGGGTTTGTTATGAACATTTTAGGTAAAAACGTTGGAACACAAAACTTGTTTTCAAAAATGCCATGTGTGTCTTTTCCCTTCCTTATAAAATGCCACCACCTCTCCATCTTCATCACACATCTCATACCAATTATGTTCTTCAATGATCTTCCCAATACACTTCCAAACATCCCTACCATACTCTTATAATCTTTCCCTTTGGAATAAATATATCCATGGATGCCTTGTGTCACAACCCAAAAGGAGTTACCTAATTAAGAGGTAACGTCTTCTCTCAAGCTCCTTTCTTTTATTTTCCTTCTTCACCCCTCCACTCTATTTCGTACATTATTGTATAAAAAATTATCCTAATTATAAAATAATTTTTTTAAAAAAGGGTTTATCCTACACATACACACCACTTAATCTAATGGCTTAAGAACATATTTTTTATGTGAAGTCTAAACTTCCACCTCACTAAACAATGATTGTTCATTTCACTTTGACCACCCCTCATGGTGGATATTAATATGGACACTCTATTTATATTTTTCATATATTATATTTATTTTTTATTTAAGCTTTTTTATTCATTTTGACAACCCATATTTGTTTTACATTCCATTGTGTGTAAATACGATGATTTTGTTTGAGGAAGTGTGGACTATCCCCCCCCCCCCAACGTGATATGATTCGTTCAGACACTAGATGGAATGTATTAAAGATGTGTTTCATGAATATATATATGTGTGTGTGTGATATATGTGATATAATAAATATAATTTAATAATTATATATATATGCATATATGGGTTTTTCTTTTTTTTTGAACATGATAATTAAATGGAAATAGGGTTCATGCATACATACGACTTTCTATCTCCATGAACCATTTATTATATTTTATACATATATATTATATGGATTATTATAATAAAAATATAATTATTAAATATTATATTTAAATATTTTTTTACATTCTGAAAATCATGGTATAATTATAAGGACCAAAGCTATAATATATTAAGACATATACGAAAAACAAAGAGGATATTACCCGATGTGAAACCATAACATAGAATTTTTAACAATCAAGTAATATAAAGACATAAAAACCCCTATATGGTATTAGAAGTAATAATATGTTTATTTTGAATATTTATAATAATTTATTTTTATTATACAGTTGTTTTGAATGAGTAAAAAGAAAATCAAAACATAAGGTAAGGGATTTCATCTCACTTTTTATTTCTGTGAGATACATGAATTATTCACCACTTATTCCTTTTATGTGTTGTGTATACTACCCTAGGATGTATTCAATAATTATTATTCTTAAATTTATGGGTATTTAAATATCCATTATATTATCTTTATTTCATGGGGTTAATGTATCAAAAACATCCAAATCAAAAAGATATTTTAGTCTCAAATTAAATTCTTTGAGACGAATGTTTTATTATGCGCATATTTTTTTCATTAGGTGTATATACTTACATTGAAATTTTATATCATTAATCTTACTATTATCATGATATTTGAGGCTTCATGTAATTTTGTTTTTTTAAATGAGTATTTTCCAATTTAACTTGGTGGTAAGAGTTTATGGAAACAATGTCATCACATTTTGAGATTGTTTATTTTTATGCTTACATTGATGAAATATTATGATCCATATCTTAATAACACTCATGAAGTTTCTTCTCCACTGGTTATTCATGATATATTCAGGTATTGGTACCTTTTTTCACTCATTTTCATATAAGATAGGTAGGAATGTGTTTAAAAAAACCAACATTACCCTCTCTTCGGTTGGAAATTTGTGTTCCTTCAAAACCATGTTTTCTAAAAAGGTTTTCCAATAATATTCTTCTAATATGTTATCATCATTAAAATACATTTTTATCCATTATGTCATTTACCAATATTTTTAAGGGAATCATATTTTCTATTTTTGAATGAGTCATTTTTCTAACCTCTTTACCGTGCAAGAGGAATGTTCATTTTACCTCATACAACATGTATGAATTTCTCCACCATAAATCCGTTGAGGTATTCTTTTCATGCCTAATGGTTAATTTTAAAAAATAAAATATGCTTTCAAAGTTAATGTTTTTAAAAACATTTTCAATCTTATTTAATAATTTTACATGTAAGAATTTCTTCAAAATGTTTTTAGTCCTACTTTCTTAGTTTTTAATGTATTTTCATGTGAAATGGTTTTCAGATGTTTTTATTTCATAAAAATTGTTTTTCAAAGATGAAATGATATTTTACACAAGAAGTTTTTTAAAAATATCATTCCAAGTTATTTACTTTCTATGATATCATCTATTGATGTTACTGATTCCCCTATATGAAATGATCCTAATGTTACAACCATATTTCTTCCTTAATTGAATATGTTTTGATGGTATGATTATTCGGACACCAATTTCACTTCCATAGGTTTTATTCTTATGAACCCCACTTCTTTTCATGTGTTATGATTTCATAAAATTATTTATAAACCTTCCTATTTTCATAGGTTATGATTTTATGAAATTTTAATGAAATCCATTTCATTTCATGGGTAATTATTTGATGTTTCTAAAACCTATCTCTTTTTATGAGTTATGTTATGATGAAGGTTTTATTATCTTTTGGAAAATGTATGAATTATTTTATTATGATATGGGTGGGACTGTAATCACCCACAAATGAATTAGAAAATTATAATTTGTATATGATCACAAAGAATACATGTTTTATATCCCAATACAAAAAAATTAAGTTCCATAGGTTATAGACGAAGCCTAAAACAAGAAGGTTACAAGGTTCTATCTGAAGCCTAAAAGTTATAGGGTCCATTTTTTGTAGGCCAAGAACAAAAAAAATATAGGTACATGGGTTGTATACCAATCCTAAAATAGGAAGGTACACAGGTTTTAGCCCAACCCCAAATGTAATAGGGTTCACGGGTTGTATCCCTAGTCCTGAAAATAAGAAGTTACAAGGATTATAACCCAATCCTAAAATAAGAAGGTTCATGGCTTGTGGAGAAAGCCAAAAGGTAAGAGGGTACACAATTTGTATCTCAGGGATGAAAAAAGGTACATGGGTAGTAGCCTAATCCTTAATGTAATAGGGTACACAGGTTGTTAACTCAAACCCAAAGAAGTTACATGATTTATATCCCTAGAATAACATGTTATAAATGTTTTTTTAGGTATCCTTGACCTATTATTTTCTATTATTATGTGAATTCTTCAAATTTCATGTCTTATTCCTTTGTTAGGCATTCATGACATATTCTCTTTATTCTCTTATGATCTATGTATTATGAAATTTCAATCATTATTATAATCTGTAATATGCACGGTATGATTTCAAAATGTATAATTATAGTTCCATAAACTTTATTCATGTTATGCTTACACATTTCTTTTGTTTACCCATACTGAGAATCTGAGTTCACCACTTTTTATTTGACCTTTTCCTTTGTTATGAAGAAAGGTTTTATGTGGAAGATTTAAAGGTAGAGATCTTTATGGGAGCTGTTGAAAATCCTTCACTAGGACATAAGTCATTATTTCCATGTTTCGGAGGACACTATGCTATTAAGGTCCCCAGTCATGTATTTTCATAATATACCTTATATTATTATAAAATGATGCAACATACATGTAGTTTAACACTAGGTCATTATTTTTTGTATCCGAGGAACGTTTTATTCAACCTTTGATAACTAGGGTGATAAAACATTAGTGATATCCCTTGGTATATATATATATATATATGTCTATGAATTCCATTAAGGGTAAGAATAAGGATGAGTCATCATTTTTGAAAATTTCCTCAAATTCTGGTAAAGGATAGAGAGAGTGGTTTCCTTGAAATACATCCCTATATAGATACTATAAGTGGATGTGGCTCTGTCGTAGTTAATACTAGGGCTAACAACTTCAATAAGATGTTCTGATCCAGACTCAGGATAATTTGGTACACGACAACGGGCCTTGATGCACCACTAGTTTAACACTCCCAGGGTATATGCTTTGGAAATTAACAAACACTTATCAAAGCAATATTATTGATTTGAATAGAAAATTGATATGGATAACCTAGGATAATCCTATGGTTTCATCAATTAAAAGGTATGTTTCATAATTAGACATCCTATAAGTAATTTATCATTATTATGTGGCTTTATTATATGATAGGTGTGTCTCAAAAATTTATTTTTTGTTTTAGTCAATGGAGAGAACTAGAAGGAACATGGTTAATAATAAATGTTTTAGATGTTTAAACAATGGGCATTATAAAAATTTATTTTTCATGTGGAAATCTTGTAAAGAGAATCAGGAAGGAGGTATGACTATTGGTTATACTTCTAAAGATAAAGATAAAGAAAATGACATGTGAGAGATATGTGATTCTTATCTTGTATTGTTTATATTAATCATAAGATGCATAATGGGATTGAGTTTGAGGAACCTTAAGACATGATTCATATTCCATATTCTAAAAAATAGGTATTAATGAATAAGTTGATTAAGCTTGAGTAATGGTTTAAAAATAATGTTAGATAAATTAGGTATTTATGTTTTGTAATTACAATATTGTGTTATATGAATCATGAAATAAATAACTATTTTATGTATATGTTTTCATTACGGATTTAAAAGGGAATGTTTAATGGTGATAAAGACATAGAAAATGGATTTTATTTAGTGGTGATATTTTTATTAAGGGAAGGTAATCATTAATTAATGCCTTAAATTTAGATAATGAAACCTTGATATAGATTTTTTTGAACTAAATAAGTAAATTGGATGGTACATATTACCCTATAACTAATTAATGAAAAAAATTAAATGTCATAAAGGATGAAGTTTAAGTCATCTTAGATTAATTAATTTATGCATAAATCATTGGAATAAAGAAATGTGCATGTTTTCTAAAATGATTTATGATAATTAAGGTTAATTATCATGTTTCAAGGGAATATGCAATGAGGTTATTCACATGTCTAGAATGTGACAACCAAGTGGTACTTTTTCATATATTACGGACCAGTGTTAAGCTAATTTCATGACTTTCATACTAAATATTTGAATTTTCATATTTCAAAAGGGTTATGAGGATAATAATTTATCGAAATAATATGTTAAATATTATATTATATATGTGAGAATTTATTGTTATCTTACCCCATGGGTATTTATGCATATTGGATAACCAGTTATAGAAATGTGGTGTTGATGATAACTGCTGACATATGGTATGGCATAACATGGATTTCATGATTTGTTACTGCTTTGGGAGTGAAAAAATCATCTTCCTTATTTGAGAAATATATGAAGTTGATCATGGAAAAAAATAGTGTGGTTGTCTAAGAATAATTAATTTATATATTTTCTTAAAAATACTTTAACTTTAGGGAAAATGATCTTGGAACCAAAAATATTATACTGGTACCGCCATTTCTAATAAATCATATGGTCCCTTATTTAATCATAGATTTATGGATTTATGGTTGTTAACTTTCTCTTAACCTTTTTATCTATCACTCTCAGTAATAATTAGATAGTTTGATTTCTCTACCATGTCATTATATTCACTTCCCACCTATGTTCGAAATCTGGAAACCTTGTTATATTTTACTTTGGGTAACTATGTTGGTTCGAGCGGTAACACCCCAACGTTCCATGGTATGTTTCCCTTTGAATATTGTTGTAGCTTTCATTGTACGGAACTCGAACAATTAACACACCACGACCAATCAAACTTGCCATAATGAATAGTAATGCCCACTTTTGATGAATACTGAAAACACTGAGTTATTGATTAAAACCCACTTTTATTAAAATAATTATTTATTTTATTTATGTAATGTAAAAATAGATACATAATACCTATACTAGTTCAATTTAATTCATTGGAGTCATTTTTATAATAAAATTAGATATATAATATTTTATTGAACTTTTTACCGTTTTTTACCCACCTTCTATGAGCATTTTCAAATATTCATAAAATGTAATTTTACCGCTTCTATGAGTTGAATTTCAAATATATTAAATACAAGGCTGGCATCAATAAGTTAAATTTTGTTCAATAAGATGAAAATAATTTTTGGTGATTATTAACTTTTGACTTTTATTTACCACAGTTAAAACTAAATAGGGTAATTAAAGGTAAAAATGATATTATAATTACCATAACACATGTCCTAATTATGTTGGATAAGTGAAATTCGGATAGAAACAACCTAATAAATAAAATATTATCCTTTTTTCCCACTTGAATTATATTAGGGCATTTATTATTATTTTATTTAAAAAAGAGTTAAAAGTGTTAAATTCAATGTTTAATAACA
This sequence comes from Viscum album, assembly GCA_963277665.1. NCBI lineage: Eukaryota > Viridiplantae > Streptophyta > Magnoliopsida > Santalales > Viscaceae > Viscum > Viscum album. Next base: position 2,129,457,637 of record OY728161.1, on the reverse strand, counting down.
AAACCTTTTTTAATATTGGTTTACATATAAGATAAATTTGACTATAAATATTTATTAGAAATATAGAAACATTTCCTACATAATGGTATTTTATTTATAATTTTTAGACATTAAATAATTAACTATATTTATGACACAATGATTATTCAGTAATTTCCTGGTTAATGAAAAATTAAAATAATTGATATAATAAATATTAAAATAAATTTAAATTGAGAAATTTGATGAATTAAAAGAATTTTATAGGTTAATATGACATTTTATGTCTGATTAGATGAATATTTTTGAATTACTCAAGTTATTACGACTTTAAAAAAACCAGATACTAAATAGTGTCATAATTGACAGAAATGAGTATTTAAAACAAATACTATATTAATAAATGATATAACAGGCCATAAAAAATATTTTTTGGACAAAGGAATTATATAATTATATATTAGTCATTAATAAACCACTGGGGGTTCTCTTGGTATTTTATTGTATGTTTATTAACCATATAATATACAAATTCAAGGAGACCTGGTTAATGTTAAACTATTTCACCAAGGGTTAAATCTAAATGATAATGTTAATATGGTGACCTAAACCTTTCTAAAACATATTGGTTGAGTTTTTTTAGACCCATAACCATCTTACACTCTAAATTAATCATTTTGGGGCCATTATATACCGAATATGATTTCTTAATAAAATAATATTTAATGGTTTTCTTAAAGTGGCCATCACCTCTCTTATAAAAGGGTACATCCCCTTATCTCAAAATCACACCTCCAAAGCAATTTGGCTCAGAGAAACCTGACTCAAATATCTTCCCCACTACCCTCAATTTGACCTAGAGTCCTTACCAACATCAGAAATGAAAACTAATGGTCCCTTTTGATCAACTCAAAAGGAAACACCCGAAGAAGAGGTAATAATTTCACCACCCTCTTTCAAGTTCATTTCTTATTCCACTTCTTCATTATTTGTTTTTTTCATACAAAAATTATTTATCCAGTACCTTATACATATTTTGATGTTATTATAAATATGTTACATCCATATTCGTTACTCTATCAATCCTATAAATTACAAAGACACAATATGTGCATACGTATGACTTATCCTCTCCACAGCGTGGTGTAGTTTGTTATTATAACAATTAATTACTTGGATGGGTAAAATAATGATTATAACTGATGTAAAAAATAAATATAACATGTTTATTTTTCTTTATATATGATATACCACTCAATTACATACGATTTCACAGTCAATATAATGATACGGTCGCTCGTGCGTACGTACAGATTACCGTCTCCAAAAACATGATGAGATTCATTCCCCATCATAATCATTCAAGAATAATTTTTATTTTATGATTAAAATATTGCTTAAGAACATAATATATTTCTTTATATGAATCAAAAACATCCTATCAATAACAATCATTTCTTCTGTTTCCAAGCATATAAAGGAAAAAAAATCAATTAACATCCAAAACAATTATACTAGTGAAATATTTTTAACAAAGCAATATTTAAATATCATATATGATATCATATATTTTTAATATAGTTATTTAATAATTTAATAAAAAACATTAACTATTATACCAGATGCTAACAATCCATTGACTAAGGAAAAGTTAAAGGTAATGGTTAATTTTACAATCTCATTACTTATCCTAGGTTATTAATACGTAATTATATACTGGGACCTCTTTATCATCCACATCCTTTTTTTCTTAAAAATATATTTCAAAACATTTTTACTATTTACTAGAATATGGGTTAATTTCATTTATACCCTTATTTTAACTTATATGATTTGAAATGAATCATTCTGTCGTTTTCCAAATATTGTACTTTATAACTGTTTTAACAAAATTAAGGTCAGAATGTCTTTTTAAACATGTACGGCAGGTGCGGCTATTTTCATCCGTTATAACATCTTCAAAGCTTCCATTACAAGATTATAAGAAAATGTTCAAAATAAATGTTTTCTTTTATAATTATGTTATAATTAAATGATATCAAAATAGAAAAAGATATTTCTATTAATTAGTTTTGTTTTCATATATGTCAACATCCTTTTATAAATTTTACACTTTTTTTGAAGTTGATTTATTATGATACAAATATTCCGTATTGTATTTAAGGTTTTGTGATATGTTTGACTATTGATGTGTTATTTGTATACCATTGAAGGTTTATGGATAAATAATAGAAATTTTTTATTCTAGTTTTAGTATGAATATTGTTGTTATGTTTCAAACTTTTCATATGAGGAATGTATTAGAGTTAGTAAGTGATGGGTGGAGCCCACTATAGCTCCTTGGTGCATCGGTCAGTATCTTGAGTCAATTAGATGTGGATTTGGCCGAGGCCTTTCCCAATTTTATATATGGTTTCAGTCAAGGCCTTAATCATTTTTAGACATATTGGTCGAGACCATGAAAAACTGTTTCAGAATGTCCTGCATTATACATTCCCTCATTATGAAAATAATATTTATGGTTCATGTGGTTATTCGAATATTTGAACTCTATGGACTTTGTTTTATTATTTAATTATTTACTCAGCTCATTTTCCTTCCCTAAAGTGTTCAGGTTTTTTATTTTTAAAGGCATGTGTTTCAATTATTCACCATTCCAAATGTTTATGTTATCTTCTGCTATATTTCTTACTCTTAATAAGTGTTTTATCCCACCCCTTTCATATGTTTCATTTTCCTAGTATATGAAAAAGTTAGTTATTAGTGACTTGCATTTATAATCTAGGAGGCTTCAATGTTTCTAATGGAATAAATTAGTGTTGTATTTCTTTTTAAGTTGTAATTTTGAACTTATGTATGTATCTTGTTTCCAATAATACTAAACTAATCGGTCTTTCAGGACATGATTCCTTTTGTTATGCCAAAGTTAGGTAATAATTCACTGACACTACATAACTGGGGTCGGGGCAATATAGTTGTTATTATAGGATGTTTAGTACAAACCTTAGAAACTATATTTAGAAAAACATTGATTAGAGAACATCACCCTAAGATATACTTTGATAATTAGTATATAAGAACTTCATAGAGTTCTGGTAATGTAGAGATTTTATGAGTTTTCCAAGAAATACATCCTTCTTATTTAAAAAATAAAGGATGACAACGGGGACTCAGGGATGCACGCAGCATTTTCGATGGCGATTGGCAGCTCTGGAACCCTAGATGGTGCTCGGAGATGACTTCCCCCCTTCACGAAGTGGAAAGGGGGACGAATGGTCAAATCCTCCAATCCTGCAGAAATATTTCATTCCATTCTCAAGCCCAAGATCTCCCCTACATATCCCGAAGATTTCTTTATGTCATAAATTCCTGATCATCGTCAGGATGATCCACAGTTATCGATTTCTTCATTGGAGTTCTTTTGAAGCATTAATCCATTTGGATCTAACACAGGTGGATTGTTTCAAACAGTGAAGGCCCTAGGTTGATGACATTGACCACTTCATCTTTGGTAAGTGGGATTTTCCTGGCCAAGCAGTTTTTGAGATTCTCGACAAACTCCATCTCACGATTAATCTTTCCTCGGAAGACGATTTGATACGAGCCTACTCCAGTACAACTCGTAGATACAACAAATGCCACTTCTTCCTCCTTCACTGTCTTTTGATATATGCATGAACCAAGATCCATCAACCATTGCGGAATGGGTTAGTCTCCCTCAACTTCGTCTTCCTTTCTGAAATCATTAAATTATTCGCATGATTGGTAATATGTTGGGGCGTTATCTCTGCTCTGATGTCCAAACATTCACTGTAAGTCATCTAGTAAATCCTCGTATCTATGTGGAGGTGGATGTTGCAAGGCCATCAGTCACTGGATATGTCTTACCGTTCGAGAAGTGTTTAGTTGTAGGTAGTTCGTGGTCTTTAAATTTTTAATAGACTACTGCAATACCTGTTTTCGATTAGGGAATATGGATTCAAAGTGTCATTTTGAGGTAATTAACAGAAAAATTTCTGACCGGAGGGAGAGGGTAGGAAAGTCTCACGGTTAAAGGTTGATGTCCACTGTAGGTGTGGTATCCGTAATTGCTGATGGTGTGGAGAACCGGGTTGCAGTGCCTTCGAGGAACTATGTAGAGGCACCCAATAATCCAGATGTTTCGGAAGTATTCAGTAGGCTTCGCCATGATCTATAGTTGGGTGATGGGGTGATACAAGCTATTGTAAAGGATGTTGTTGGTACTGGTGAAATGGGATGTTCAATAGGTGTTGTTGTAGTTGCGCAGGATTTATAGCATGAGGTGTGAATTTATCTAATGGAAAGATGGAGAATTGGTGAATGGGAGCATAGAATGTGTTTGAAAGAATTCTGGATGATGTTGGTTATGTTACTGGCCCTTTGGAGGTGTTGGATGTTGCTAATGGGTCATAAGGGAAGGGTATGATTTATTAGGGTGTGGGCTTCACAGCTGCTACTAGAAATCTTTTACAGGAGTTGGAAAAATAGGATGTTGAGGAAGACCTCCCAACAAATGAAATGTAGAATGGTTCTCCTTCACAGGAGGGTGGAAATGGATCCAAAGCTATGAAATAAGGGACTTTTGTTAATTATGAGACTGTGGAATAGCCAAGGTGCCTTGTTGTTGTCACCAATGGACAATTCCAGAAGGGTAGTGGAGGGGAAGATAATTTTTAGAATGTGATCATTAATGGGAAATGGGGGGATTTCTATGAGAGTGACAAAGAAAACTATGGCAGTATGATAAATCCTTCATTTAGTGATGTAGTCCAAGGCAGGAGAATGAAGATGATTGAGACCCAAGAAGTATTCACTGCCCTGCCGTGACGCAGGTCAAGGAAGGACTACTCCTACCTGGCAATGTCGTTGGCCACTAGGTCTTCTTGTGGTAACATTGAGCACTTAGCCTTGGAACGGATGAATCTGTGAAGAAAATATGCTATGGTTTTGAAGCATTATGACAACTCAGAATAGGAATCGTCTACTACGGAGGAATCTTGCTACCAGGGGTGTGGAGATGGGTTTGTTTTTTATGACATGTAATTCTATCGTTTCAATTGTGCTGCTTGTCTACTGTCCTTTTCTTTTATTTTAATTAATGGTCAGTGGGTTATACCTTGGATGAGAATATCTAGTAAAAAAAGAAATACATCCCTACCTCAATATGAGAAGGTTGAGGCGGCTCTGGTATAGTTGTACCTAGGAGTGAAAACTCTGACGATGAGTATCATCCTTGACCCGGGGTATCCTGGTGTACGAAAACGGGTCTTGCTGCACTCTTGGTTATGACACTTCAATGGGATATGATTTGGATAATTCTCATTTTCTTTAAAAAACATTGTAAATGATTTATGAGAATATACTTCCTCAGAGAAAATATTTTTTTATTATGGATTATATCCATAAATTGTTAAATTTATGTTATGTGTTTTGCATGTTTGGAATTATGTATAGTGATTCATAATCTAATCCAGTGTATGCCATTGTTTTGAAATGGAACCTAGTTGAAGGAATGGAAACCATATCAATGAACTTAATCGATGTAGGGACTTCCCTCCTACTCAAGATAATTATATAGGAGATGGTGATGCAATTGGTGTGGATCAACTTATTACCATACTGAGAAAACTCACTCGGGTTATGAATAATAACATTACCTATATGGAGAACCCTAATCCACAATGTGAAAGATCAATGTTAGACTGCTTCATGAGAAAAAAACCACCAAAATTCAATGGTTCTACAAATTCACTTGTAGCTGAGAAATGGATAAGTTCATTAGAGAAAATATTTCATGCTTTGGGGAGTAACGAAAGGGAAAAAAATTCATAGAATCTTATCACCTCACGGGAGATGCAGATCAATGGTGGTCATTAATTAAAAACAAAAAGGAGGATGAAGAAGTATCATGTATGGAATGGAGGTTGTTTTAAGATCTTTTCATAGAAAAATACTTTCCCCTTGACCATTGATGAAATATGGAATGACAATTTCTGTGTCTGAGGAAAAAGGAGGATGAGAATGTCGCAAAGTATGAATCTAACTTTACAAGGTCAAAAAGGCATGCTATAGATTTTATACCTAACCCAAGAAGTAATATTGATCATTTCTTTGATGGGTTAAAACCATTTTCCATTATTCATTAGTCTCGTAATACTTCTCATCGTATGAAGATATTGTCTAATGTGCTATCAAGATAGAAAATGAATTTTATATGTCTTACTACATTAATGCAAAGAAAGATAAGAATAAATTTTTCGAAAAATATGGGAAAGTAAATAAGGAAACATGGAAGAAGGGAAGAGTTGAATTTCCACCCTGTTATAATTGTGGAAGGAAGAACCCTTGTGTCTATCTAAAAGTCAATGAAGTATGCTAAAAATGTCAACAGAAAATCCATCTTGTTGGTGATTGTAAGGGGTATAAAGAAGCTGCCAATGTTCAATGCTATAATTGTAGGGAGATGGGAAATTATTCACATGAATTTCCTAAGTTCCAATGTAACATACCTCATAAAAGGCCAAGGGAGCAAGGCCAAGCTTGTGTGATCACTACTGGTGAGCTTGAAGCTCTGAATGATGTGATGGAAGGTAATTTAATGGTTTCCTCAAATTTATCCATTGATTTATATGATTATGGATCATCACATTGTATCATGTATTCCCAGTTTTCCATGAAAATTTAAAATTATCAATTTGACATAACAAGGGATTTGTCAGTCAAAACTCCTAAGGGATGTATAATTGAAAAAAAAATCTATGAATCAGTTGCCATTAGGGCATATAAATATTCATTATCCACCGATCTCATCATCAAAACCACGATTGAAATTGATATAATCCTAAATATGGATTGGATTTTGTACAATGATGTAAAATTTTATCATAAAAAGATGGAGGTTACAATTTAAATGATGATAAGTTGTAACTTATCATTAGAGTAGAAAGGTCACCATCTTATTTTTATCTAGATCCACCACTATTAGATCTACTAAATTAAATTTTTGTGGAGGATGTGATTGAAATAATTATGGCTGGGGAATTGAATGTTCAAATAGAGGATGTAACTATTGTGCAAGAATATGTTGATGTGTTTCTAGAGTATTTACTTGGACATCCTCTATAATGAGAAATTGAGTTTTCCAATCACTTCATTCCTGGTTCAAAGCCCATATCAAAGACCCTTTATAGAATGGACACTACATAATTAGTGGAACTAAAAAAACTAGAGGAATTGAGTAATAATAGATTTATTTGCCCTAGTGTTTATCTATTGGGATCCCCTATGCTTTTTTAAGAAGAAATATGGAACTATGAGGTTATGCATTGACTATAGGGAGATCAATGCTATAACAATAAAGAACAAGTATCCCATACCTCGCATTGATGATTTATTCAACCAACTTCATGAAGCTCAATATTTTTCAATGATTGACATTTGATCTGGATATCATCAGTTGTGTGTGATTAAGGAAGGCTTTCCAATGACAGTATTTCATACCAGAAATAGACATTAAGAGTTTACAGTAATGCCTTTTGGACTAACTAATGAACCCTTTTTCTTTATGGATCTAATGAATATAGTTTTCGAGGAGTATCTAGACGAATTTATAGTAGTATTTATTGGTGACATCTTGGATTACTCCATAATCAATGAAGATCATGAAAATCACTTGCGTTGTATTCTGAAAACTCTTAGATGAAATGATTTATACGAGAAGTTTAGCAAGTGTGAATTCTGGATTCAAGAGATTATTTTTCTTTTCCATATTTTTTATAATTACATAATCTACATTGATCCTTCTAAGACAAGAGAAATCCAAGAATGGCTAGCATAGATGATTATAACTGAGGTACACCATTTTTTTGGTTTAGCTGGTTATTATCAGCATTTTGACAAAAAGAATTCCCGATTGGCTAACCCATCATCCAATATCACACGTATTAGGGTTAAATTTGTTTGGAAAAAAGAGTGCGAAGAATGTTATGAAGATATGAAGAGAAGATTAGTCAATGCTTCTATCTTTACTCTGTAATTTGGGAATGATGGGTCTGTTATTTATTGTGATTCTTCAATGAAATAACATTGTTGTGTCCATATATAGAATGATAGAGAAATTGACTGTACATCATAGCAGCTAAAAATTCATAGACCAAACTATCCTACTGAGGATATTGGGTTAGCTACTGTAATATTTTATTTGAAGATATGGAGATACTATCTCTATGGTGAAAAATGTGAGATATATACCAATCACAAGAGTTTGAAGTATATTTTCTCAAAGAAAGAACTCAACATGAGGCTATGTTGATGGATTGAACTACGCAATGATTATGATTTCACAATACACTATCGTGTGGGGAATTAAAATAAGGTGGCAGATGTTTTGAGTAGAAAAGATCATGGATTTCTGAACAATATGAGAGTTGGAAGGGATCCAATGTTCATAGATATAGTAAATATGGATATGGGAATAATCCTAGAAGGTGAAACATCGATACTTTTTAAAATAGTTTCTAAACCATCTCTACTAAAAAGGAAAAAAATTTCTCAGGCTGATGATGAGGTGTTTCAAAATGAAATTAAATCTATGAAATATGGGAGATTGATCAAAATTGTATATGATGATGAGATTTTGAAATTTGGGAATTGCCTTTTTTTTGTGGCATACCTCATCTAAAAAGTGAATTTTTAGATGATTATCATAGCTCCAATTTCTCTATACACCCTGGTTGTACTAAAACATATAGATATTTGATGGAACATTTTTGGTGGGACAACATGAAGATGCATATTGATGAATATGTGTCAAGATGAATAGTTTGTCAACATGTAAAAACAAGAAGGAAACATCATGTAGAATTAACGCAACCTTTTCCCATACCTAAGTGAAAATGGGATGATATTACAATGGAATTTGTCCTGGGATACCAAATAATCATATAAGGAATGACACAATATGGGTCATTGTTGATCATTTTATCATGTGAGCACATTTTCGTTCTATAAGATAAGATTTACAACTTGATTTTTTAGAAATACAATATATTAATTAATTTATAAGACAACATGGTGTACCCCTATCGATTTTTTCTGATCGTGATCACCATTTTACATGAAGGTTGAGGGTAATTATTCAGAAATCCCTAGATATTGAACTTTGTCTAAGCATTTCCAACCACCCTCAAACTGATGGACAACCAGAACATACAATTCAATCATTAGGAGACATATTGAGATCTTTGTCACGTGACTTTCAAGGTACGTGGGATCAATATTTACCTCTGGTAGAATTTTCCTATAATAATAGCTTCCATTCCAGTATTCAGATGGCACCATATGAAGCATTCTATGAGAAGAGATGTCACACACACATTTTTGGGATTATATTGGTGAAAGAAAACTTGTATGCCCAAAACGTGTTGAGGATACAATGGAAAAAGTGAATATTTTCCAAACACACATCAAAGAAGCTCAATGTATGTAAAAGATATATGTTGATAATCGAAGGAAGGATTTGGAATATCAAGTAGCTGATCATGTTTTCATGAAGGTATATCTATGGAAGGCTGTTAAACATATTCGTAAGAAGGGTAAATTGAGTCCAAGGTACATCAGATCTTTTCAAATTCTGGAATTAATTTGAGTTGTAGATTACCATTTAGAAATGCCACCAAGTCTCTCCAAAGTTCATGATGTGTTCCAGATATCACTGTTGAAAAATACATGCTTGACCCAACACATGTACTCACCTATGAAGAAATAGAAATGGAACACGACCTATCTTATTATGAAGATCCTATCAGAATTCTTGATACTTGTGAACAAGTGTTGTGAAATCGGACGACTCATCTGGTAAATGTTCTATCGAGAAACCATAGGATAGAAGAGGAAACGTGGGAACCCAAGGAACTTATGATGAAGAACCACCCGCATATTTTTGCAGTAATATTCTATAAATTTCGAGGACGAAATTATTTAAACTAGGGAAAATGTAACACCCAAAGCTTCCACAACATGTTTCCCTTTAAATAATGTAGTACCTTGCATTGTACGCAAATCGGAATTTTAATACACCACAACCAATCAAACTATCCTTTATGAATATTAATACACCGTTTTTTAAATTTTATAAATTATATTTTTCAAAATGGAGTTCATTTTTTGGATTCAGAATATCAACATTAGCTTAGGGTCAATTTTTTGTATTTTTTTTGAAAACTGTCAATTTCTGATGAATAGTGAAAAACACTGCGTTATTGTTTAAAACGAACATTTATTTGAATAATTATTTATTTTATTTATTTTAAGTCAAAATAGATATATAATACATATACTAGTTACATTTAATTCATTGGATTCATTTTTATAATAAAAGTAGATGTATAATTTTTTTTTGAACTTTTTACCATCTTTTACCCACATTCTAGGAGCACTTTCAAATTTTCATAAAACATAATTTCATCACGTCTGTGAGTAAAATTTCAAAAATCTGAGATACATGGTTGACATCAATAATTTAAATGTAGTTTAATAAGATGAAAATATTTTTTTGTGAATAGTAATTTTTGACTTTTATTTACAACAATTAAAAGTAAATAGGGTAATTAAAGGTAAAAATGATATTTTAATTACCCTATCACATGTCCTAATTTTATGGGATAAGTGTAATACAACCAAAAAACAAACATAGGAATAAAATACGATCATTTTGGTTCACTTGGATAAGATTACGAAATTTATTATTATTTTATTTAAAGAAGAATTAAAAGTGTTAAATTCAATGTTTAATAACTAAACCACTTTTAATATAAGGTTACACATAAAATAAACTATACAATAAATATTCATTAAAATGATAAATATATTTCCTACATAATGGTATTTTTTTATTTTTTATACATTATATAATTAACCTTATTTTTGACACAATGACGATGCAGAAAATACATTATTAAGGAAAATTTAAAATAAATGATATTATAAATACCCAAATAATGGTAAATTGAGCCTTTTAATAAATTTCAAGAATTTAATAAGTTAATATATCATGTTAGGGTTGATTAAATTATTTCTTTCTAAGTAATAATGTTTTTATAACTTTAACAAAAAACAGATACTAAATAGTATCAAAATTGACATAAATGAGTTTTTAAAACAAATATTATATTATTATATGATATAATAGTATTGAAAATATTAGGATTGAGAAAAGTAATTATATAATAATATAAATTTTATTAATTAACCAATTTGGGTTTTCATGGAATTTTATAGTATATTTGTTAACGATATAATATAAATATACAAGGAGACATGGTAGATGTTAAACTATTTGACCAAGAGTTAAATCTATATGATAATGTTAATATGGTGACCTAAAGTTGTCTAAAACCTATTGGTTGAGAGTTGTTCGACCCATAAAAACCTTAACCTCAAAATAAATAATTTTTTAGAAATTATAAAACAAATATGATTGTATAATAAAATAAGATTTCTTGGATTTCATAAAGTGACCCTCACCTCTCTTATAAAATGGTACTTACCCTTCATTCAAAATCACAATGCCAAAGCAATTTTTGATGGAAAAAACCTACTCATATATCCTCCCGACTAACCTTACTTTGACCTAGAGTTCTTACCTTGATCATAATGCCATCTTAAGGAGCCCTTATGATCAACTCAAATGGAAACACCTGAAGAAGATGTAATAATTTTACTACCCTGTTTTAAGATCATTTCATCTTCCACTTTAGCTTTATTTGTTGTTTCCATACCAAAATAATAACTCTTTATCCTTCTACATATTAAGAGGTTTTTAAAAATTTGGTACAACCATATCTGTTATTCTATCCATCCTATAAATGAAAAAGTCTCCATACGTGCGTAAATACAGGTTACCATCTCCACGACGTAGTGTGGTTTGTTATTCAAACACTTCATTATTTGGATTTGTATAAAAATGAGTATAATTTATCTAAATAATAAATATATAATGTTAGTGATTTGGTATATATTAAATACCATCCAATTATATATGATTTCTCCATCAATATAATGATATTTTCACTCGTGCGTACGTACGTATTACCATCTCCACGAACACTATGAGATTAATTCCCCATCGTAATAATTCCAGTGTAATTTTCTTTTTATGATTATATATAAATTTTAAGAACATAATAAAATTATGTATATGAATCAAATTCATCCTATATATAACAAACATGGCTTACATAAACATTCATATGAAGGAAAACGAATAAGTTAAAACTCAAAATGATTATACTACTCAAATATTATTAACAATGAAACATTAGAGGTTCATATATGATATCATATTTATGTGTATATTTCCTATGAAATTTAAAAAAAATATCTATTATACCGGTGGTTAAAATAACATCGACTAAGGAAAAGTACACAATAAGGGTTAATTTTACAATCTCTTTACTTATCTGAGGTTGTTAATATGTGAGTCTCTACTGGGACCTCCTTACCATCCACATCCATGTTTTCATAAAAATGTATTTCAAAATGCTTTTACTATTTACTAGTCTATTGGTTGATTTCATTTTTACACTTATTTGACATTATATATTTTCGAAGGATTCATTCCATTCATTTCCAAACAAGTTACATTATGGACTTTTCGACAAAATTAAGGTGAGAGTGTCTTCTTTAACTTATACAGTGGGGGCAGCTATTTTCTGTCATTATAACATCAACTAAGCTTCCCTTACAAGATTATAAGAAAATTTCTCAAAATAAATTATTTCTTTTATAATTATGTAACTCTTAATTGATTTCAAAGTAGAAAGATCTATTTCTCTCAATATTTTTGATTTCATCTATATCAACATCTTTTGATAAATTTTAAACTTTTTTTGAAGTTGGTTTATTATGAAAGAAATCTTCCATATTGTATTTAACGTTTTGTTATATGTTTGACTATAGATGTTTTATTTTTATACCATTCAGCTTTTTAGTTAATGTATTGACATTTGGTATGCTAGTTTTAATATGAATGTTTATGCTATGATTCAACCATTTCATATGAGGAATGTATTGGACTTAGTAAGTGACAGGTGGAGCCCTATATAGTTCCTCGGTGCAACGGTAGGTCTCACAAGACAATTAGATGTGGAATTGGTCGAGGATATAACCAATTTGATATATATTTTTGGCTGAGGCCTTAATCATTTTTAGACATCTCAGTCGAGGCCTTGAAAAAATATTTTAGAAGGTCCCACATTATACATTACCTGATTATGAAAACAATATTTATGGTTCATGTTGTAATTGGACTAGTATAATACCCATGACTATGTTTTATTATGGCATTATTTACTCACCTCATATTCATTCTATAAAGTGTTCATGTTTAATATTTGTAAAGGCATGTGTTTTAAATTATTCACCATGCCTAATGTTTATATTTTCTTCAGCTGTATTTCTTACTCTTACTTACTGTTTGAGCTCAACCCTTTATTATGTTTCACTTTCCCAGAATATGAAAAAGTTAGTTATGATTTACATGAATGCATAATCTAGGTGGCTTGGATGTTTCTAATAAAATAAATTAGTGTTGTATTTATTTTCAAGTTTTAATGTTGAACTTTTTATGTATCTTGTTTCCAATAATACTAAACTAGTCAGTATTTTAGGAAATGATTATTTGTATCATTCCAATGTTATGTAATAATACACCGACTCTATATAACTGGGGTTGGGGAATTACACTATCATTCCCTTTTTAAGGGATGTCTTAATATTTGATTTTATGATTTGTGTTTATATTAATTAAACTTTCAAGTATTAAACCATTGATAACCCATATGAATTTTGAGAGAGAAATTAATTTTAAGGGGGGTATAATGTAACACTCTGAGATTTTGAAATTTTTTTCAAATTAATTTAAACTTTTTGATTTTTTTTATTTCACACAACACTAAATATAGTTTATTTTTTACTAAATAACTATGTTTTTCTGGCATTATACACAACACCATGTTAATAATGCACTAAATGAAATATAAATATTTTCTTGATCTATAAATAACACCAATTTTATCTTACATTACATGCAAAAATGAATTTCCTCGATGGATTCTGTAACATGTATGACATTTTTTACTGAACAATAGTATTTCATTATAATGTTATTATTTTAAACAACAATATATAACCTAGATGTTAAGTTATATGTTATGAATATTATTCAATATTTTATGAAAATTTATGTTTTAAATAGATATAATATAAATTCAAAGGATACCAAATAATTAGAAATGAATATGAAAATATATTGAATCAGAAATAAAAATATTATTAATTTTATAGTCACAAAGTTGTTTTTACGTAGTAAATTAAATTAATTAAAATTATTGTATGAGATTAATGTAATATATATTTTATATATTCAATAAAATATTTTTTATATTCATCCAATATATTTTATATACATTAGATAAGAATAACCATAATTTTATGATTAAAACCCTATATTTTTATAAAGGAATTTTTGCAATATATTAATTAAGAACCCATTTTAAATCTAATTTTTAGAACATTTGTATATTTAATATGTAAAAATAAAATTCTTATTTTTAATAAAAATGTAAATATTAGGTTTGGATAATTTTTTTGAATTTTTCTTCAAGGTTACATTTTTTAATGAACATTTCAAAATATTGGATTTTAATTTAGAATTTCATTTTTCGTAAAATTTATTAATATGGTTAAATTATATATTAAATTGGTTTAAAAGTTTATTTAGATAATATTTTTATAAAAGAATCCAATTTAGGTCATTATAACCAATTTCACATTTAAATTGGGTATAAAAACATTGAATGTTTTTTATTATTTTTTACTTAAAAAAATCACAGTGTCATCCCATCAGCGGGATTTATTATAAATTGAGTTTATCCACTCCTATGACTGGAATTTTGAAAAATGGATTCTATATTTGGAAAAATAATAATTTCTAATAATATATAATATATAACTAGTTTTTTTCCAAAAAATAATTGTGAATGTAACTAAAATTAATTATATCATTTATGGTAAAATTAAGCTTATCTATGGAATAAACATTAAATTTATGACCCATAAAAACCTAAAAATTAAAAAAAACCCCATTTTATGGACTCTATTCGGCCATTAACCTTCCATTATTGAGTTTTTTTTTTGTTTTTTAAAACTTTTTTGGGTAAAAATGTTGGTACACCTAATTAACTTGTTTTCAAAAATGCCATGTTTGTCCATTCCATTTCCTATAAAAGGCCACCACCCTAACCTCTTCTTTACACATATCAAACCAAATAGATTTAGAAAAGATATTCCCAATATACATCCAAAAATATCTACCTTAATCTCATAATAATCCCCTTGGAAATAAATCTATCCAAGGAATCCTTTTGTAAAAATCCCAAGGGAGTTACCCAATTAAGAGGTAAGGTCTTCTCTCAAACTCCATTATTTTATTTCATTTTTCCAACCCAATCCACTCTCCTTATAAATGTTTTTACAATAAAAATAGTATATTCAGTATAATAGAATGTATTTATGCAATTTTTCTACCAATACTTACACACATCTCAATTTTATTGATAACTAAAATACTGTTTTTGTGTACGGTGAACTACCGCCTCAATAAATGATGATTGTAATTTTTTTTTACCACCTATAATGGTAAAAATTAGGATGGAAACTCAGTTTATATATTTTATATATTATTTATTTATTATTATTTATTCCTTTTTACAATACATATCTTTTTTACTTTATATTTTTTCTTAATACGATAATTTTTTTTAAGGATGTGTGGACTACCGCCTCCTAAACGCAATATGTGTCAATCATACACTAAATGAGATGTATTAAATATGAGTTTAGTAAATATATATGTAACATATTTTATCATAAAACCACTATAATAATGATATATTTATATATACATATATGTCATTTACAATGTTTTTTTCAACATGAAAATTAAATGGAAATAGCATTCATGCGTACATACGACATACCATCTCCATGAACTATGTATTCCATTTTATACTTATATATTATATAAATTATTATAATACACATATAATGAATATATATTTTATTTAAATCATGTTTTTTGTTTTTTAAATCATGATATAAGTATAAGTACCAAGGATATAACAAATTAAGACATATATGAAAAACAAAGCTGATATTACCCTAAGTTAAACCTTTACATAGAATTGTTAACATGAGTGTAATATAATCCAATAATGAAACCCTATATATTATTATTTGAAATAATATATTTATTTTTTATTTTTATAATAAATTTATATTTATTATAGAAGTGTTCTGAACGAGTATGATGAGAGTAAAGACACAAGGTATGGGGATTTCATGTCACTTTTTGTTTCCACGAGATACTTGTTTTTTTCACCCACATTTCATTTATGTGGTGTGCATTATTACCGTTGATTTATTCAATTATTATTTTAATTAAATTTATTTTTATTTAAAAATTCATTCTGTGATATTTATTTTTTGGGCTTAATGGTTCAAAAGCAACCAAATCGATAAGATAGTTTTGTCTCAAATTTCATTGATTGAGGAACATGTTTTATTATCCATCAATATTTTTCAATTATGAGTATATAAGTGCATTGAAATTTCATATCATTAATATTATTATTTTAATTATATATTTGGGATCACATAATTTCATTTTTCTAAATGTAGAGTATGGTCCAAAGATTCCAAGTGGTAAGATTTTATTGAAACAATCTCATCTCTTTTTGAGATTGTTTATTTTTATCATTACTTTGATGAAATATTATGATCCATATCATAAGAACACTCATGAATTTTATTGTCCTCTGGTTATTCATAACAAATTCATGTATTGGTACAATTGTTTCACTCTTTGGTACAAAAGATAGTTTGGAAAGTGTTTTTAAGAATGCTCAACTTTAACCTCTCTTCGGTCTGAAATTTGAATTCCGTTAAAATTATGTTTTCTAAAAATGGTTTCGAGTAATATTGTACTAGTCTCATATGATCATTAATCATAATTTTTTACCATTTTATACATATTTGTTCAATGTAATATTCATGTCACATTCCAAAAATGACTTTTTTCTAACATTTTTACCATGAAAAAGGAATGTTCTTTTTACCTCATAGAACATGTATAGATTTAGCCACTATCAATAATTGGTATATTTTTGCTTCTTTAATGATTCATTTAAAAAAAATATTTTTATATAAAATGGTTCTCAAAACATATTCAATCTCTTTTATAATTTTACAAGGAAAATGGTTTTAACATCTTTTTTCAGAACATCTTTCTATGTTCTCAAAGTAATTTCAAAGGAAATGGATGAAAAAAGATTTTATTTTATAGAATTTTTTTTAAAGTATAATAGGTATTTTCCTCATGAATTTTTTTCAAATTATCCATCCATGTTATTTTCCATTTATGAAAACATTTATTTATGTTAATCATTCCCTTCTAGGAAATGATCCAATGGTTCCATTCATATTCATTCATGGATGGTTTATATTTTTATGTAAGGATGTTTAAGACCCTTATTTCACTTCCATAGGTTTTATGACATTGAAACCCACTTTTTTTCATGGGTTTTTATTTCATTAAGTGATTATAAAACCTATCTATTTTATTAGGTTATGATGTGATGAAAATTTAATGATACCCATTTAATTTCATGGGGTATGATTTTATTTTTATAAAACCCATCTATTTTTATAGGTCATGATATGATTAAAGTATTATTATCTTTTGGCATAAGTATGAATGTTTATAATTTGAGATAGGTGGGGCCTATATCTCCCTATAATTCATATGGTAATGAGAAGTTGTATATGAGCTCAAAGGGTGCATAGGTTTGTAGACGAAAAATGAAAAGAATAAGCTTAATGGGTTATAGCCGAAGTCAAAAAGTAATAGGGTATATGGGTTGTACCCCAATCCCAAAAATAAGAAATTACATAGGTTGTAGCCTAATCCTGAAACAATAAGGTACATGGGTTGTGTCCCAAGCCTAAAATTAATATGGTACATAGGTTGTATCCCAAGCCAAAAAACATGAAGGGACATGGGTTTTAGCCCAATACTAAAACTAAGAGGTTACACAGGTTGTTATCCCAAGATCTAATGAGATACAATGTTTTTATCCCAAGCCTAACATGTTATAAATGTCTTGGTTAGTAGTCGTGAAATTTGACTATCTATTATTATTTTCAGGACACAAAATCCATAACTTATTACTGTGTTATTCCTTCATGACTTTTTCTCTTAATTAAATTATGATCTATGTATTATGAAATTCCAATCATTTTTATGATCTCTAATATGCAGAGTGTGATCTTAAAATTTTACGCTGAATTTTCATACGGTTTTGCTCATGTTATGCCTACGATTTGTTTTGTTTACCCTTACTATGCATCTGAGCTCAGCCCTTTCTTATTATCCCTTTCCCCAGGATATGAATAATGTTTTTCAGTATAAGTTCTACATGGGGAGGTCCTTATGGGATATGTTCAAGATCTTTCACCTAGATAAAATATTTTTTCCATGTTTCCAAAGACACTATACTATTATGGTCCTTGGGAATATATTTTTTTAATGTACATAATATTAATTTAAAATTAAATATTATACATTTATGTTAATCTTAAGTCATTATATATTATGTTGAAGGCTTTTTGTCAAAGAATAAAAAATTGGTGTAGTAAGAAATATTTTCCCATGGGGGTATGGGTATATTAATGCAAGAGTTAGATCTAATTCTCTAAAAATATAGACCTAAAAGGATATTGGGTATGTAATTGATACCATATTTCTATTTGATTTTTTATGTTCTTTATGGATAAAACTAGGAAATGTTTTTTATTTTAAATACATAAATGCAATGATTTTCTAGCACTAGATCCGGGAGTATGGGTTTTGGGATATTATGAAATGAATATAAAATTAATTAATTTTACCTTGATAAAATTATTTCTCAGAATGTATATTATTTTTAAGAATATTTCTCATCCACTATAATGACATTTTACCCTCCATGTATATATTTTTCTATTCTCACCAACATTCTACTTTATATTTGGAAACAAGTATATGTGTTATCTCAGGTGACTTTCTCATTCCTCTTACAATTTTAAAATAATGTTTTTTAATCCTATTTTAAGATATGGGTTTTAAAAAATGTATTTTAAATTATTATATGGTTTTCCATACAATGTGTTTTTTTTCCACTCCATATTTCATTGAAATATACTTTATGTATTTCCAACTTTCCATTATTGAGAGTTCTTTTTAAAAGTAATTTTTTAAAAAAATCACATCACCATTTGAAAAAGGGAAATTTAACATGAAGTGTACCTTCCTATTTTATGACCATGATAAAAGAACTATTTTTTAAAAATTATTTTTTGAAATAACTTCAATTTTATTTTTTCATAAATGAATTAATTTCCATCAAAATTAATTTTCATGTGTTACCCTCTAAATACTCTTATAATAATTTTAGGGATCAAAAATCCTAAAATAAATTATTATTATTTTGTTTAATAATCATCCAATATATATAAATTTTATTTCCCATAAATTTCTTATCTTATGTGAAACCCATATATAATATTTCTTTATTTTAATGGTTTTTACAAAGATACCAATACATTTATTGATTGGGGAAATTATTTAATAAACCATACACATTTTTTATTAAGTGTAAATATCATATATATAATCATATTAATTATTTTGTATTTACATATAATTTTTTTGAATAATATTGGATAACCATTTATTTTCAATGGGTTTATCATGTCATGATTATTGTGGTAATATTTAATGATTTTATTACGTTATTCCATTTTAAAAAGAAATAAAATCCATTTCCATTTCATAGGTACTTTATAATAAAATGATAGATTGATTTCAAATGAAACACACACACACACACAAACACACACACATATATATATAGATGATTGATAAGTTGGGTCCTTTATTTCTCTCCAATTTTCAAAATTTTAAATACCATGTTATATTTCTATGTGAGTGAAATTAAATGTTCATGCAATTATGTGGATCATAAAGGTGATGTTTCTCTATGCTAATGTTTTTTCCACATTTCTAAGGTAACCATGTATTATTCCCTCAAAGATGATGTTTAGAAACAAATGTTTTTACTCCCTTTTGATTCATGTATTATGTTATTCCTATCCATTTCCATGACTCATGATTTGTAATATATGATTTTTTTGGATTTTTTTCTATTATGTCATGTGAATTTACCATTGTTATAACTAAATTCTCATCTTATGTTCCTTTATGAACTTTATATTTTATTGCTTATGATTACCCTTATTGTTCTCTTGATCTCACCCATTTCACATATTTATATTCCCCAAGTGTGGAAGATGAGAATATCTTATTATAACATTAGTAGGGGGTATAGTGTGTATCTATTATGGATAAATTTTCACTATTATTGTAAAATATGTTTTTAATATTTAAATTCCTTGATAAAAATAAAACATTAGGATCTAATATCTTGTTACTATTTTGAGATGATATATTAAAATAAATGAAATATACAAAATTTTATCTTGGGTCCATATCTTGTTATCAAATATTATTTATAATCAATTTGTTTTTTATCATTAGACTTGAGAGTGTGGCTTTGGGGTTCCTTATATTGAAACCACCATAGGGTGAAAACCCCATATAGTCCCCTACACAATGGAGATAGTGATGTTATTGGGCACCTTATTGTTATAATCCCAATTTTCAACCAGAAAAATATTTTCTGTATAAATAAGTTGTGTGAGGGAATTTAAAGGTGGATGATACATCAATTCACTCAAATGAATAGCACTTTGGCTTGTTCATGTCAAGTATGAGGTTCGGAAAATTATATCAATAAGAAGTTTCACATGATAGAAATATATGGTTAGGAATCAATGGTTTTAATAAGATAAGATTAAAGCCCTTTCTTTATATACCCTCATTATAAATGTAATATATGAAATATATTGATTCTAAATTAGATATTAACGAGCTGATTATTCCAGGGGAAAGTTTATCCATCACTTTATTAATTAGATATATTACACTTATGATGAATATATTTTACTCACTTATTTTGATAAAGTGAGTTTATATGTTGTGGGGAAAGTATTGTTTTGTGAGATTCCAACAAGGTAGACATGAGATTCAATGGTAACCATCTTGGTATGAATTGTGTATCAGTTCTAGTACCACATGGTGATTCATTATTTAATAAATGAATCCTTGTTTACACCCACCCCCACCCAATATACGGTGAGGTCCCCTATAGAGTAGTGAGCAGTTCCCAACCTCAAAAAGTTGTGTTATACTTCTCATCATGTAGTAGTAATGGATTTTATAGGTTGAGTGTTTAGAATAGAAACTAACTTCCTAAAAATATTAATGTATGTGTAGAGTATTTTGAAGTATGAATCATGGTAAACCCTTATTGAAAGGTGGATGTGTGAATCATATTTAATTATAATGATGCTTTTTAAATGTTTCTTGGTGGATTTATTACCTACCATATGGAATTTATATCCACCTAAAACAAACCATTCATGTATTGGTTTGTAGAGGAACATGTTTTGAATTTTGGAAATTTTATCTTTTCATTCCATGATAGTGGCAACTATAAAATAACCTCTCACAGTGTGGTATATGGAATATTTTGTGAAAGTGGCTTCCCAAGACCCAACTCCAGTAGTACTTTCAAATTATTACATCACATAAAAAGTTTGTTTTTCATTATTTATTCTTTAAATAATAGTTTTTATACATATAAATCCACTATATAAGTGGTAATTTCATTAGGTTATCTTCACATAAATAGGATATATCTCTTTGAATCTATAATTAGAACCTAGAGATATTGTGATGGTAATGATAAATATGTGTCATATTGTCTATAAAATCATACTATCAAGACACAGGTTATGTATGACTGTCTAGTATTGGGGGCCATAATCTTCGAGACTTATATTCATTCAGATCATACTTGGATGTCTCAAGTAGATGATATCATTAGGACTAACCTGGAAATAATAACAAAATATGTTTTGGGTGTCATTGGTTGTTCCAATCTATGAGAATAAGTATTGGTCTTATGAGTTGAGATATTTATAATTGTTTATCATATTATGTTACACTATGATGGAAGATAAAAACAATGATATTTATTTTGTAGCAATGTATCTTATGTTGGATGTTTCATTAGTGGTATGGAATTAATTGAATGGCCTAGAAAAAATTTAGCTCCACTGAAAGGAAGAGATATCTCAGTCCTAGTTGACCAAGACTATATTACATATACAAAATACTTGGACATTCTAAAATAAGCTATGTCTACCATGTATGGTTAAGAAATAATTTTGCAAGGATGATGAAATAAAGTGTTCATACTTCTTTATAATATATTACAAGAAAAATATATTATATTTGACAGAGCATATTTGTTGGAGGTAGTCATGCTTATGACTTATAATTATCAAGTTAGGATCATGATATGTTACTAGATAACACTCTTGGTATGTGGGTATGAATAATTTATATTAGCATAAGGGCCTATAGGATCATCAAGAAAGTGTATCCATATGTTCTACCTATTCAGATTAATACCAATTTAAGCTGAAGTGGGCCGTATGTGACATGGTTGATGAAGGCCTATGTTCCAAAAATCATAAGTAAATTAATTAAATTATATTATTGTAGTTTATAATAATAATTTCATTTCTCTCTGATGATATTGGTGGGTTATTTTGATATAAAAGTTGATATGATAAAATATTATTTTTTTTTAAAAAATAACACATTTATTTTTTGTTAAATAATTAAGGGTTCTTATAATCCTATTAAATAGTTTTTAAATTTTTTCATTTTGTGTTATTAACTAAAAAAAGTTATAAAATACTAATGTCACATTCTAGGCATTAAATAATTCATTAGTGGTTCTATGTTTTTGTTTTTAAGGGTTAAATCGTTTTAGTGCTTAAAATTAAGTTTTTACGAGTTCAATAAAGATATAAAGACCCATTTTTTTCCAAAAAATGAGAAATGTATATGATTTATTGAATTTTAACACCACTTGAGAAATATATAAATTATTAGAGGGATGAATTGTTAGAAGTAAGAGAATTGATATATCCCATTCCTCATATTGAGTCTGTGTTCTTCACATGATCGAAGGGACATTATAAAGTGATTCATTTTCATATGATAGAACTATTTAATTCAAGTATAATCATACAATATATTTGGTGCATCTGTGTAATATATAGAGGATTCTGTGATTTAATCATTTGATCTATGACATGAAAACAGTGAGTGACAGATATCAGTATTGATTAACAACCCATGTATTATTTATAGTTTCATTAAAAAAAATTTCTTCTTTCATAAATTAAATTGAATCTGATCCATGGAAAAATTTGGGAATGTTTATATTAAAAATCAGGATTAGGAATGAATCCAAACCCATAAAATTTTAAAATACATTTATTCACCCTTATGCATATTTTCAGGTATTAGAGAAATTGAGCAGTTATTTCAGCTGAAATTCCAATTAAATTTTATAGAATTCAGTTATAGGGTTTTAACATGGTCCCAATTCTTTAAACACATATCTATAAAAGTTTTAATTCCCATGAAATATAAATTCATGTATCATTTGGGATTTAATTCCAAGTAATACACTTAAGACTAAAAGGAAGAACACTTACTAGGTACTTCCACCACATTAAATCTGAGAACAAGAATCTCATGAAGGACCACGCCATGCTTGTGGAATTATCCCAAAAAATACCCAATAATATAGAACTAAGAACATAAGACAATACAATTAATTTATCCCTAACACCCTTTTATAACTCGATCATCCAATTATCTTGACAAAAATGAGGTGTCACATTGTACAAGAATTGTAACGTGACAGCCTCAAGCTAAGCAGCATTGAAGCCCCATCATATTATGATGATTACACCATCCTCCAATTGAATATTCTAAAATATACATAACCTTTAATAACAAAAAATAAATAAATAGATATAGAGAGGATAAAATATGGGTTCCTTGCGTATTGGAACCTACCCTAATTTGTTATGAAATAGGAAAACAATTCCTGAAGAAGAAGGGGGGACCCAGAAAAATGAAAAAGAGTGATCCATGGTCTGTATGAGCCATAAATGAGGGGAAATTGTTTTTCCCCTATTAAATCCTAATATGGTGGAATTATAATTATTCCACCTAAACCCCCCAATGGCTAGTATAAGGAGGCCACTAGTTGGTCATTTTCCTACCTCCTACTACAAGCTATTTCTCTTGCCTTCAGACCTCTGTCAGGTGTCGTCCAGCTACACCAAGCTACAAATCTACCCTTAAACCACATCCAATGACTCTATTTATACGGGTAACAACCATCGGAACAGTCTTATAATCCCTTTTTATGAATAATAACCCTCCAGTAAATGAAAGCTCAAATTTTACATGGAAATTAAAACCAGTAAATACAAATCATGTATTCAAAACACCTGCCATAAAACTTCTCATCACTGATATGTTTTGGTGGTCATCTAAAGGATCCTTAGACCTACATTAGTCATTATTTCTCACTCTATGAAAACATTCCAACTCTAAATTCACAATTTTCTTATGGATACTAGAATCAATTTCATGCACATAAATAGCCAAAAACAATTGACCTCTTGAAGTCAATAAAACATTCATACAGAACCTTCACACACCCATCTACATTGAGGGAGACATGGTGTCCTTACCCAAATTCTCATTTGAACTATAGTGCTCCCCACCATAGGACTTACCTAAAATTAGACAATTCGGAACCACGAAACCCTCCAAAATTTGAATCGCCTATAAGAACATGAATTTAGCACTCCAATGACACCTACATGGTAGTTCTTGATCCATCATGTACACAAAATCTTGAAAACACTAATACTCATAATTATCAACTTCCAAAAATTTCAAATGTTCCTCAAACACCCAAGAACCATTCCACTAATTATTAATTATCTTTTAAAAGGCCCTAAAAACTCTTGAAAATTCCAATCATATCTATAATGATGAACCCTAATGGTTTAGGAAAAACCACATAAAATTACATGTAATAATGTTAGTTAAACCTTCCATATCCAAATTTTCCAATGAAAATGTTCATCAACAACTATTGATGTGCGACTAACCCACCCAAAAAAATCATAACCCCTTAAGACACCTCATGATATTCCAAACATGAACACCTAAGTTTATAAACTACTTTTCCTGAGGTTATAAGTTAGAACTATCAACTATCAATTTTCTCTACAATGTCATACTGTGACCACCAACACACAATTGACCTGATCTTGTTCATATCACTTCTAACCATCCTAGGAATGATGATAATGCTCCAACCCCAACATAATTCATATTTTAGTCAATAAATATCATTTACCAAGGGTTACATTAAATTTTACCCTATTTATTGAATGGAATGAAAAAACCATAACATTCATCCACTAATCGATCTCACCCACCCCCAATCTCCCACACATGTGGGTCACATTAAAAAGTAGAATCTTTTTTGTAATGTAACATAACCATTTACATTATAAATAGACCACATTTAATTCATCACCAAAAATGATGGATGGATGGGGATGAAACCACTCATCCTTGAGTAGCACTATGAAAGGTAACTAACACCCTCTCTCATCTCATTATAATGTTTCCAATGGCTTTCACTAAGAAACCAACTGAAAACAAGAGATGCACATTTAACGATTGAATGGGTAATACATACCATTTTTCTCTTATATTACCACTTATAAAGTATTGAAACATATGTTTATCATTAGAGCCTCGTGTGCATCACCCCTATTAAGTTATTCTATTTCACATTCCACATTAAACCCTGATTATTTCATCGAGGTTCAACCATGGATCAATCATTTAATCACACTTGGTCCTCCCATATTCTAATTAACATACTAAAAAATCACAATTCTCTTCATTTATCAATAGGTAATCCCACCCACAAGCCTATCATAAAATCTACATGAGTCATTGTCCCACAAATGGCTTCTTATTCATTAATGCATCATGAGTGTATGATCTATTACCTCGTACATAAACCAATAAAAAAGTGCATATCCCACTAGTGATTTCCTCCAATTTGTTTATCGATGGAAAATGGTTTCATGTAGCTATGAAACACAACCATAAAGCATAAAATCAATCTAAAGAAAGTAATATTTCTTTAAATCATGTCTTATGCATCCAAGACAATGGCCACACCTATTTTTATACATATCTTACCAATTAAAATGAATCGTTAGTGATTTTTATGATCTTGGAATATAACTATTTATAATATCTCAATACATCCAATCATAAGTCAAGAATCATAATAAAACCCCACTAGTGTTCGTTACACTCCCAACATGCTCTTGAAGGTTTATTTGAAGCCAAAAAATCCAAAAACCCAACTATTCATACCCTAAAAAACTAGGATCAGAACTAAAGATTGATTATTTAGTGTTCTTCTCATACAATAAAATAATGAATTTTTATCTGCCTCACACGAAACCCCTTTTGGAGGTGTTCTTTCCCATAGACACCACATGTTTGATTCACCCCAAAATCTTCAAGTTTATTACAAATATAAAAAATTTCCCAAGTTATACCATATGACTAAAACCATACAACCCCAAGATCCTATTATGATTAAATCTATAACTATGTTTTTATCCACATTCAGTAGTTCTAGGAATTCCATACACAATTTTAAATAATAAACCCCCTATCACCCACACTAGGTGGTTTATAGGGTTTGGTGCCCAATAATTCTACTCCTGAAATAGTCATTTAGAAGAAAATCATTAGAACACATGTTCATATTCTATAACTCCAAAGTCATCTAACAAGGATAATATACAAATCTAGTAAACCTTAATATATCAACGTCATAAAATAAAATATCTCCCCTAACCTTATATACCTCAAGGAACTCATAGACTAGGTCTACACCTCTCATGGGGCACCATAAGGAGACAAAAGGCACAAAATCCATGCTCTATATTAATGACATGAAAGGTCACTAGGCTCGACCACTAGCCCACACGTCAAGACAAGTCTCACTTTGGCCACAACTCACAGGAAGTTTTTTTCTTACCATAATAAAAAGACATAAAAACTGCCTTGACTAACCACACACTTTATGGTATCATACGTTTATTTGATCCAAGTCATCCCTACACAATACTAGGTCAACCACACCAATGGGATCTCCACAGCCTCACTAAAACACAAGTTAATATCACAACTCCAACTAGAGCTACAATAAGCATGTAATTTCATGTTATTAAACACCCACATCATAATGTTCATATTATCAAAGGGATATCACCTAACATGAGAACTATCGTAAACAAAAATCCAATAAATAGGGTATATATAAAATAATCACTATGTCAACATAACATACACATTTATTTGGTTCTTAAATTTATCTTTTCCATTTTTTCATAAATCAACTGTCAAGTACAAGCAATAGTGGAAAAATGTTTATAATTAGTACATGGATTTTTATTTAGCTGTATTTTCACAATATTCAACGTATGAAATCACATAATTTACTTTTAACTATTTACATTAACTAAAAAATTTATATCAGTGGGTTAGTTAATTGATATTTCAATTAAAATATATAGGGTAAAACAGTTTTTATGTTGTAACTAGAATTCTATTTGTTGTAGTAAACACAATAATAAAGATAAGATGACAAATAATATGTATTTAATTTATTATAGTGACTGGTTAAGTATTATTATATCATAAAATTAAATTGAAACAATGTATATATGGTTTCAAACACATTATAAAACTTACCCATGTCATAGTCCATGTATTTAGATAATTGATTAAAAAATCATGCATATGAATCCAACATGACTGTTATCATTCAAGCACACACACTCTCATTTCATATAGGGACAATAGATCAAATCCCATATTTGAATAACCATATAATAAATTTCATCACCTTAGGTTAAATAAAATATAGAATAAAAATAAATAGTGTGAATAGAAATATCATCCCTATCAACCAATACTTCCCTTGACCATGGGTGGATATTGTAAGTAAAATATTTCATACCATGTTCCAAAAAAACATATTCTCTTATATTACTTTCTTAAATAGTATGATAATTAAATGTATCACTGATGCAATTTTGTAACTCCCCACTACTTTGGATCACTAATTATTTCCCATATTAGTGGTTTCTACTGTACCCCAAGTGTGAATCCCCATATGATAGTGTCATATAACTAGAATCATGTGTCTAAGGTGGTAGAGTGTGGAGACTATAAACTTATATCAGTGTAGGTAATGTATAGATTTAAATCCATATATATAAATATAAGTAAATAAAAAAATTTAATTAAATACTATTAATAATTGATAATATCTAAAAACAATGCAATTATAAATAAACGAAAAATGATACATGTCAAAAATGGAACAAAACACCAACCTAATGAATATAATATATCATGGATAAAAATATAAAAGTTTGAACAGAAGATCAAAAATTACTTGAGTCCTAAATTAATTCAAAATCCTATTATTTTTCCTAGTGACTAACCAGTCAAAAACATAATGATATTTTCTATACCTATACCTGCAATACAACAGTGATACCCACTCAGGTAACGAGGTTCTATGGTGACCGAAGAAGGGTGTGAGCATAACATAATAGGATACCACCAATGATGTCACTAAACTAACTAGTGGATGATAATTCTCTAGTAGGAATAATATAAATAGATACTACCATTTACTGATTTAGATATTTAATAGTTAACAATTTAATAAATTAAAAGTAATATGGGAAAAACACCCTCATTTATATGAAATCCATAGTGGCACCAGACATAAATATATACCTACATCATCCATTTCTAATAATTCATTTATCATAGTATATATCATGTACTTACAAGATCCTAGGTATATAAAAAAATAATTCATATTTTCTATAATATTAGGGAATCTATATTGATCAATCAGGAATTACCCGTCAAACATCCCATAGGGAATCCATCTATGACCTTGGTTTACCACTGATCAAGTCTATATGTCTGAACTCAAAGAACCTTCCATGACATTCATTATCACCACTTGATTGAAATCCCTGTATAATTACCAAGTCATTTAACCCAATATCAAGATGAATCTGGGGAGTTCATCCCCCCGCATTCAATAAGGGTACCCATAATTATCTACAACATTAATCAGTGGTATTCGATAAAAATAGACATTTCCATATTCCTAAGGTGGGTCTACCCCCAAGGAATTCATGATAATTAATCTAAATATAATGAAATATCATTATCAAGGATCTCAATGGCATCATCCCTCAATGAATCTGTGGGTGTCATCCCATAATGATATTCATTTAATTTCCCTATCAAAATCCAAGGATCGATCATGGAATTTCATACCAATCAAGCCCATAAGAAATCTATGGAATATATAAAAGGAATTCATATCACATCACAACTACAAAAAGATAATCCCATTGAACTTAATATTATTTATCCAATAATTAATTCATTATGAACACAAGTCCTTTAGTTCCCATTTACCAATTTAATATCAAGTCCATAAGAGAAGACATTACATCCAATGATTACCAAGTAATTTTTTATTTCTTATTAAAGAATTTTTTAATTCCAAACATTTCCCTCACCGCCTTTTATTACAAAGGATAACATTTAGTCTTCCCATAGTATATCAATATTCCAAAATTTACAACTCTTGGTTAAATAGGTTTTCATTATCATACAATAAAGGAATACACCTTATAAGTTATGGGATTTTCCATGCACTATCATTTAACAATTCACTTTTAATAATGTTAAATATTTTCCCCTTCTTGGACCATTCTACCAATTAATTACATTAGTCCAATATCCAACTCGTAGACCTACTATAGTCATATCTTGATACTAAAAAACCTAAATTATTTATTGTAATATAATTATAATTAATTAACAACATACAACTAATTAACCATGGTAACACACTTATGAATAAATTAAAAAAACCTCACTGGTTACTTTAACCACACCAAATTCATGATCAACTATATCCTGAATGCACACGCCGTGATTCCCACACTATCTCGATCCAAATCCCTCTTATCCAGAGCCAGAACCATAAGAGAAAATATTTAATTTATTCCAATGAACTTGAAAACTCATACTACAAATAATTTCCTCCAAAAAAATTCATGATAACATTCATACATTATATTCAGACATCCTCAAAAAAATTAGGGAGGCTCCATCAACATGGCATGATTCAACCATCCTCCAAATGAATCATCTCACAAATACAATAATGAGAAAACCAAAAATTAAAGAGACACAATGAGGAGAATAGAGTGAATAATTGGGAGACTGAACATACCATGTGAACACATTTTTATGACACAATAAATTTATTATGATTTTTAGATTGATTTATAGTCTAGGGTGGACCCTGGGTTGTCTCTCAAAGAGAATTGATAGGTTTTGAGGGTGTATTTTTAATAAAAATTAATACAATAGGGGTGGTTTTGAAATCCGTTTTAAAAATAAAATTATGTAATAAAAGATTTTAATAGTTGATTAATAAAAGTGGTGTTTTAGAATTATGAGACAACAAGATAATTTCAAGATCACTACACATCTTGTTGATTTCATCATTCTGAAAAATTCACATCATTTAATTAAATCCTTTAGTTGAGGGTTGCCAAGATCTCAACCTTCCTCTTGCATCTTTAAATGACACTCAAAGAACCTAAACATGACACAAAAATCATGTTATCAAGGTTTGGGCATCAATCATATAAAATAAAGGATTAAAAATTATACTTAAATCCAATCTATGTGTGGATAAATGGGAATCTTGTCTTTTCCAATCGAAATAATATAATATTCCCACATGAAATCTCAACACAATGGGTGTTGGGATAAAAAGTGTTCCACATAATTACAAAAAAATTGAAATGTATTCGGAGTAGAATAACCTCAAAGTTAAAAATAAGTGAAATATTTATCACAAAAAATTACTAAATGCTAGTATATTTTCATTTTCCAGAACTCCCTCCCATGTTTGTGTAGCTCCCTTTAATTGATCATCCACCATTTAACTTTCCATCGAGAGAAGGAGGAGGCTCGGGTGGTACTACTTCTTTATCATTGACCCCCCTATGAGGATAGGGGCCTCCAAAACTTCTATAATGATGAGGAAACTCCTCTAGGAATCCAAAATGGAAGATCGTGGATCCTGGTTCGAACCCTCTTAAAAAAGTACCCTTGGTGCTCTTTTATAGAAAAATGGGAAGTTGTTTTGGGCACACTGATTGTGTAAACCAACTTTTCCTATTTCTTTTGGCCTCCATACAGTCTTCAATAGCTTTTGAAAAAACTAGAATGTTGTTTCCCCACATCTTTGATATCTCCACTGACATTTTGGATTCATTTCGACATACATAGATTGAGATATGGAAGACACATATGTTTTGACTCCGTGCAGATGTAGTGGAATGGTCAGATCACATTGGTTGGGCTACTTAATGGGTGAATAAGACATCTGTGTCTTCATAAGAGTTGTAGAAAATTGAATTTTGGACCAGCCCACAAAAGAAAAGCCCATTTGGATGCACTTAGTATTCATACTATACTCAACAGTGGACAGGTGTTCATGGAACCCATGTAGTTGTGGCCCATTTTCTTTCTGGATCATCTTTGGGGCCTCTAAATCACCTCCTCTTAAAATGGAATCATAAAAAAGTAACATTGACCTTTTTAAAAGTGATAAACACAAAATTGAAGATTCAAACATAGAATAAAATTTGATATTTTATTATAATTTTTAATATAAAAAATGTTTAGCATAGTGGTGTATGGGTGAAAATAAAACTCTGAATCGTGGTGCGATCACAGCCCCACACCAAAACATTTACACTCCTGGGAAAGGTTACATTTGAAAAAATTATGCAGGTATATAGTACTAAAATCTTAAAGATTTAACATTTGAGGAAATTTTAATTCATTAAAATAATGTTATCAATGCACAAACCACCCCAAAGAGTTCTTCCTAGTGAAAATGGGAAAAGATGTCTCATTAATAATATCACAATGAAATTCAAAGTGATTCATGATACCAAATTTAGAAATGAATTCATAATTCAACCATCCCACTAGCTGTCCACGTTTGTGAGTGAAAACCATTCCATGCTATTCATTCCACATTCAATCCAATAAATCTATGTAATTTTTACATTTTCAGCTTTAATTATTTTGTCCACCAATCCATCCCTACTTTATTTGCAATAATATTTTAAGGCACAATCACATAATAATTTCCATAAGTCAATCCATGTGCTCCCTACCAAGATATCCCCTAATGTTTCACATTTCATCACTCCCCTCATTTATTATTTTTGTTTTTTTTCATAAGTTGAATTTGGAATGAATCTCACAGTCATCTCCTAACACTTGTTTGGTCTACTCATGAAACTAATTGTAATAGTTATAATAGG
This sequence comes from Viscum album, assembly GCA_963277665.1. NCBI lineage: Eukaryota > Viridiplantae > Streptophyta > Magnoliopsida > Santalales > Viscaceae > Viscum > Viscum album. The sequence continues at coordinate 2,129,424,973 of OY728161.1, read as the reverse complement.
ATAAAAGGTTTAGGTGGAGTGGTTTTTAACCTACCCAAGACACAACCTAGTTTTTTTATTCTATTTTTGAGGGAATACAATAGTCGGATATCAGGTACACATGCATAGGTCAATATAGTACAGTAATAAAACAAACTAGATAAGTAAAGAACGTATAAAAATATAATTTTAAGATATTAAATATTAACCTAACAAATATTAACCTTCTACTATGTTCTAAATACTCATACTTTTTGATTTGGTAAAAAACATGTGTATAGATATTAGTGACACAGTTTTCCCAAAAACTAATCACACAATGGACATCAACCACCTCTAGTTCTTCATAGAGATACAACCATGTATATCATTGAAAGAAAACAAATTCACCAAAAATCAATCCTTGGTGTTAAATTTATAGAAACATTCATTCCATAATAGAGCCATATTTTCATCAAATGTTAAATCAACATGGAATCAAACATTCCAAAATGTATTTTCAAAAATCCCCATGATTTGGTAACCATAAGGGGGAAGTAAAAATACTGTAAAGAAATAAAAAAAAAGTAAGAAGAAATACTATGAAGATAAAAATGTACTAAACAAGATGGGGAAATGTGAAAATTCCATAAAGAAGTTGAAATGGAAGAAAAAAGAAATATGATGAAAATCCTTAAGAACTGGACAAGATGGGGAATAGTGAAAATACCATAAAGAAGTAGAAAAAGAGAAGAAAGATGAAAGGCGATGAAAATCCTAATGAACACAAAAATGTATCCACCCCCGACCTGGTATGTGCATTGTCCTCACTACAGTAAAAAAATGTGGGAAGGAACAATAATACCTAGTGGGTGTCATTGGTATGTTTCTTCTTGAACATGGAGTTCCTCTATTGGGAGCTTTGGAAGGGCTTCTTGGAAGTGCTTTAGTCGATTCCAATTGAAAGTTAAATTTTTATTAGTTTCTTCATTTTTAACATGAACAACTCGAAATTGAGATACATTATTAACAGCGTATCGTTCAAACCAATGGAAATTAAGCTTACCTAGATGCAATTTTAGCATTTCATTGTAAAGGAGGACCTTCTTCCCAATGTGGAACTGACGATGAAGGATGAGAGGGTCGTTGGTATCCTTGGTTCGCTCCATATAAATAAAGGAGTTCTCATATACATCTTTGTGAATTTCCTCTAGCTCCTAAATATATAGTTTTCTCTGAGAACCTGCACTAGAAATGTTATAATCGCATTGTTTAATGGCCCAGTAGACCTGATGCTCAATATCAATAGGGAGGTGACAATGTTTTCCGAAAAAAATATATTAAGGATACATTCTAATGGGATTTTTAAAGGCAGTAAGGTACACTTATAATGAATCATCAAGTTTAAGACTCTAATCATTTCTATTGGGTTGAACATTTTTTTCAAGAATTTTTTTTACCTCTCTGTTTGACACCTCAACTTGACCATTGGTCTATGGGTCATATATAGTAGACACTTGGTAATATAACCCATACTGATGCTAATGTCATCTCATTGTTAGGTTGTAGAAATCAGAACCATAGTCACTAATGATGAACATAGGTAATTCAAACCTACAAAAGTTTTGAGATCTCACGAAATTACACAATTGATCTAGAATCTTCTGTCCTGGTCGCTCATACCTCTACCCATTTTGACATATAATCAACTGATATAAGGATGCAATTATTTCCCAAGGATTTGAGAAATGGACCCATAAATTCATTTCCCTAAGCATAAAAAATGTCATGAAATAGAAATTGTTATTGTGGAATTTCATTTCCTTTAGATACATTCCCCATTCTATGATAACAAGGACAAGATTTTCAACGTTCATGGGACTCCCGAAAAAGTGTTTGCCAAGAGACACCAGAAAAAACGACCTTTCAAGAAGTCCGTTGGGGACCAAAGTGGTCCCCACAAGCAAGTGTGTGGGAGAATATAAGGACAGACTGAAACTCACAATCAGGAACACAATGCCTAAGGACCTGATTGCTACATGTGCGCCAGTGGTTGGGGTCATCCCAAATGTACCAACATGACTCATGCATTAGATGACTGATTTATCTTTTTTTTTAATTAGTAGGAATGAATGATTCTTCAAAATAATATACAATTTTTGCATACCAAGGAATAACATGTTGCACTTGGTACAATTTCTCATTAAGAAACATGTAATTAATGGGAATACATGGGGATGGGTAAATGTCCAAGGATGGGAGGATCCTACTAACATGGTCTACCACCACATTTTCTGGTCCTCTTTTATCTCTAATTTATAGATTGAATTTCTGAAGGAGGATCATCCAACGAATGAGATGTGGTTTAGTTTCTTGTTTCTTAAGGAGATACTAGAGTATTGTATCATCGAAAAATACAATGACATTGGACCATAAAATATATGACCTAAATTTATCCAAGGAAAAAACTATGGAAATGAATTAATTATTAGTTGTGGTGAAGTTTTCATGTGTGGGGTCCAATGTATGTGAGGCATAGGCTATGACTTGTGGGGATCAGTCAACTCTTTATGACAAACCCGCCCCAACTGCATAGTTAGAGGCATCAACCATGAGCTCAAATAGTAAATCCCATCAAGGTGGATTGATTACCGGGTGTGATGTGAGACTAAATATTAACTTATTAAAATATTCCTCACATTCATTATCAAAAAAATACCTTTTATTTTATTGTAATTAGGAGATGGGGAGGGAAATCTTACTAAAGTCGCGAATGAAATGATGATTAAATCCAACATGTCCTAGCAAAGACTGCATATCATGTACATTTTTGGGGAATGTTTGGGAGGAAATGAAATCCACTATTGATTTATCTACATTGGTACCATCCCCAGAAATGATATGCCCCAAAACTAAACCATGTCGCACCATGAAATATAATTTCTAATAATTTAATACAAGATTCTTTTCAATGTAGAAACATAGGAATAAACCAATACTACATAAACATTCATCAAAAGAGGATCTATAAATAGTAAAATCAACCATGAAAACTTCCATACAGTTCTCTAGGAAAACCCAAAAAATACTAACCATAAATTGCTAGAATGTACTGTGAGAATTGTACATACCAAATTTCATCCTTATATTAGAAAATGTGTCGAAGGGGAAAGTGAAGGTTGAATTTTCCTAATCCTTAGGGTCAATATGGATATGAATGTATCTAGAATACTGATCAATAAAATAGTAACAGGACTTCCCCACTATCTTCTCTAGAATTTTTTCAATGAATGGAAATGGAATATGGTTCTTCCTCGTATGTTGGTTTAGTCAAATATCGTCTATGCAGACACACTAACTATTCTGTATATGAGTTGGAACCAATTAATTATCTTCATTATTGATTACTATAAGACTGGTTTTTTTAGAAACTACATGAATGGTACAGACCCATTGGATTTCAGAAATGGGGTAAATGATTCTAGAAGCCAATAATTTTGTTATTCCTTTTTAACTACATCTAAGAGGATTGGTTTCAGTCGATGTTGTGCCTGCCTCACTAGATTAGACTCATCAATCAACAAAATATGATTCGTAAAAATTGATTGGCTAAAACCAAAAATTTATACAATTATCCAACCCAATGCATTCCTATACTCCCTAAAAAGATAAATCAGGTGCAATTCATGGTCAGGACCAAGTGAAGTAACAATGATGACGTGCGTCTTGTTTCCATTCTCAAGGTATGAATAATTTAAAACTTGAGGCAGTTATTTCAGTTCCAATTCATGGTATTTTTTATTGGCGGGACTTTGTGTGATATTTTGAGGTCACACAGCTCATCTAACTGAACAATGGTCTCATCCCAAGATGAGGAACAAGTTTTTACAATCTTAGAAGTATCATCAATAGTCAGTGGATCCTCATTGTTTCAGAAGTCATCAATTAATAAACATGCATGAAATTTTTCTAGATCGGTACAATGTTATATGCATAATTAATTACCAATAACTTCAATTAAATAAGAATACTTAGAATGGGGATCAGGGAAAATAAAATATGCACATTTAGGGGAAGGGAGTACATCAATAACATTAACCGAGATAGTATAATGTTCATTTGAGTGGTGCTTCATGGAATCAAGGATGTTGAAGTGGAAAATGTCACCACCAAACTCCATATATAATGTACCATTGGGGTTGTTTATTATGGTTTTCGAAGTTTTCATGAATGGTCTCCCCAATATAATTGGGAAATTTCCATTCATCCTATCATCTTCCATTTTTAGCACATAAACATTAGCTGGAAAAAATAAATTTTGTACCCACACAAGAACATTCCCTAACACACCATAAGGGTGTGTTGTACTCTGATTTTCTATATGAATCACTATAACAGTGGGATTTAATTTCCCATCCTACAATTTAGAGTAAATGGATTGCGGCATCACATTTAAAGAAGTGAAAAAATCAAGCGTAGCATTGGAAATGGAATACTCCAATATAGTGCATGGGATCGAGAGGGTTCTAGGATCATTGAATTTGGTAGGCAATGATGGTTCTATAAATTCTGATACATTCATTCCCAATATTACCTTCACATCACCTCAAAGTCTCCTGCGGTGTGTATAGAACTCCATTAGAAACATTGAGTATCTTGGAATTTTCTTCCTGACATCATCAAAGGAATTTTAACCTGAACATTTTTTAAATATTCTGAAATTTTTTTATCATGTCCAATTACATTTTTTTTCACGGTTGGGTGTACCTTTGGTGAAATGGAACAACAATGGATGGGATATGTGACCTATCAATAGACACACTCTTTCCATTGGAAGGGCTTCTCTCAAGAAATGTATTTTCAACATTTGGACTAATTTCAATAGTTGGCATGGTGTTTTCCTTATTAGGGGATGGAACTAATGAGGGTATATTTGGGTTTTAATTTGTTTCCTACTCCTAAGGGTGATGTCACTAAAATTTCCCTTATCTATAGGGTTAACTACTGGTTGAGAGGGTAGTTTACTCTACTCATGACTTCGGATTTCCCCCACATAGTTAGCTAATTGGACTAATTGGATTTTTTGGTCTTGTATGGAAGCTTGGATGGTTTGGTGAAATTGGATATTATGGTCATCCATTGGTTTCATCATGTCTTCAAGGCTAGTCATCGATTTTGGTGCGGGATGTTGGAAATGAATTTGGGGTGGTTGAGGATTTCTGGGTGATGGTGGTGGATGACTACGCTAACCATATTGGTTACATTATTGTTGAGGTTTGTTTGAATACCCCCGTATTGATAATCTTGATTTTCTTTCCACCCAATATTGGATAGATAGTATGGTTCTTTCCTAAAGGGGTGGTTAAAAGAGAGTCCTAGAAATATTTCCTCACTACTCATAGAAGTTTCTCTCAGTTGGGGGCATTGGTCTGAATAGTTGGTATCAAAAGAGAATATAACACAATGGTTGGGAGGAGGGGATTGGTATTTTCATTGGTAAATGGAGATTTTTTTATGAAGGGTACATAGCTCCTCCAACATCGTGTCCACCTTCATCTCAAATTCAGTACTTTGCACCTCATGGATACCTCGAATGGGTACATTGGTCCTTGAACTGAATTTTTCAGTGTTCAATTCCATGTTATCAATTATGGTATTTATAGTGATTTTGGTTTTATCCACTCGTTCACCTCCTAAAGCAGCATAAATTATATTTCTGTTAATAAGGATTAAACCATCATAAAAATATTGTTTTAACAGTTGGTCACTTATTTGGTGGGGTGGACAACTTGAACATAATATTTTAAATCTTTCCCAATATTCATGAAGTATTTCCCTTTGAGATTGTCTTATGACATATATTTCTTTCCTTATTGTTGCAGTTTGAGAGGCTGGAAAATATTTTTCAAGAAAAAGGTATTTCATGTCCACCCAGCATATTATTGGTGAATTAACATAGTATATAAAATCCTTTGTAGTGTCTTATAATGAAAAGTTTAATTCATTAAGTTTTACATATTTTTCATCAAAATTTTCAGTTTTTAATGTTGAAAACACTGTATGATATTCTTTTAAATTTTTATGTGGGTCTTCTCCTATGAGTCCCATAAATCTAGGAAACATGTGAATTAGACAAGATTTTAATTCAATATTATGTTCCTCGCCATTCATTTGAATATGTGTGGGTTGAATGTCATCATCTGGTGAGGTTAATTATTTTAGTGTTCTATGTTTTCATACATGTTATATAAGTGTATTTATGTTTAAATGTTTGTTATAGAAGAAGAAGATGGATGAAGAAGACGTATAGTGTGTGGTTATTCCTCCTTCAAAGTGTTGTCTTGTGTGTGTCGATGTCCTTTACATAGGATCCTCTACGATTTAGGTTCAAAGGGGGTAAATCTCCAGGAGTAGAATTCTTCATGCACCAATCCAACATAATAAATAGATCAGAACATAAAATGATTTAAAAGGTACAAGAGAAAACAAATAAATATTCACAAAATTTAAAAATATCATAAAAAACATGCACTAAAAACCAAAGTGCTCCCCAACAACAATGCCAAACTATGAATGCATTGACATGTCATGTCAAATTTATTATGATTTTAAGATTTATTTATAGTCTAGGAAAGACCCTATCTTTTCTCTCAAGGATCTTTGATAGGTTTTGAGTTTTTATATTTAATAAAATATTAATAAAAGAGGGGGGGGTTGGAAACTGTTTTAAAAATAAAATGACCTAATTATATATTTTAATAGTTGATAAATAAAAGTGGTGTTTTTGAATTATGAGATAAATAGATCATTTAATATTAAATAAACATATTTTTGAGTTAATAATTCTAAAAAATACACATGGTTTAATTGATTTTTTTTCATTGAGGGTTGTCTATATTTGAACTATCCTCCGGCCTCTTAAAATGATGCTCAAAGAACCACCCCATGTCACAAAAATCGTGTTTTCATGAATTGTGTATCAAACATAGAAAATAAAGGATTCTAAAGAATACATAAATTTTTTCTATTTGTGAGAAAAATAGAACTCTTGTCATGTCCAATTGGAATAATACAAGATTCTAACTTCAAATCTCAACAAAATAGGTGTTGAGACAAAAAGTGATCCACTTAATTATAAAAAAAAGAAATGTTATCAGAGGAAAATAATATCAAAGCTAAAAATATGTGAAATATTTATCACATAAAATATGGAAAACTTGTAGAATTTTATGTGATGGAACTCCCTCTCATGTTTGTATAGGTTCCTCAAAATGATCGCCCACAGTTTAGCATGCCATTGAGAGGAGGAGAAGGCTCAGGGGGGACTCCTTCTTCATAAGTGATCCCCCAATGAGGATAGGGGAGTCCATAACATCTATGATTATTAGAATACTCGTATTGGACTTGAAAATGGTATATCTTGTCTTCTAGTTCAAACTCTCTTAAATGAGGTACCCATAGTGCTCTATTATAGAAAAAATGGGAAGTGGTTTTGGGAACATAGATTGTGTAAAACCAATTGTCCCATTGTTTTTTGCCTCTATAAAGTCTTCAATCACTTTAGGGAAAACCATAAAGATGTTAGATCACGTCTTGGATATCTCCAATGAATTTTTTGCATCATTTGGACTCCTACAGCTCGCGATATGGATAGCACATAGAGCACAACTTTTGACTCCATATAGATTCGATGTCTGGGACAGATCACTTCAGTTGGAATCTATAATGGTCGAATGGGGCATTGGTGTATTCATAAGAGTTGTAGATAATTTAATTTTTTACCCTATCACCAAAATCTCAGACCATTTGGATTCATATAGTTTTTATACTATTCCCAATAGTGGAAAGGTATTCATGGAACCCATGCAGTTTTGGCCCATTTTCCTTCTAGATCATCTCTAGGATCTCCAAATCACCTCCTCCAGTAATATAATCTTCAAAACAAATAACATTGACCATTTAACTGTGATAAACACAATATAAATGATTCAAAAAATGGAATAAATTTTTTATTTTATTTTATTTTTTAATATAAAATAATTTCAGCATAGTGGTGTAAGGGTGAAAATAAAACAATCAATTATGGTGCAATCACCATGTTTATAAAAACTGAGCCAAAATCAACTCAATAATTAGGGGAAACCAAGATAATGTATTATCTCTATAGTCCACATAATCTAGATATGAGGGGAAAATATGAATTGAACCTCTAAAAATTCTTGAGGGGAGAAATGAAATTGTACCCCTTGAAAACCCCACTAGCTAGAAAGTGGCCCTAGGTAGTGGATAATGTCATAGACAATGTCCAACAGTTGGTTAGTGGACACCTTTTAACCTAATGATTTTGTATCCTCTCTAGAATCTTGTCTGTGGATATAGGATGAATCTTTTCCACTTGGCATATCGCTGATTCCTTTCTATTTCTCCTATCTGCCAACTAGCCCTGAAACCACATCGTAAACACATTTTAGTGGTTCTAAACCTTAAAAGACTATTTTTAATGAAAGTTATCAAAATGATACATCTAATAAAAAACAAATCAAATTTTCTCTAAAAATTCAAACTCATCTATACATATAGTTTTAAAATAAACCAAGGTATGGATTACAAATTTTTGTAGATCACTGTGTGGAGATTTAATAAATGTGGCTCATATTGATCATTATTCATGATCTATATGCATAAGTTAAAATTCCTTTTATGTAGTAGATGATATAAGAATCTAAATTGAATGGGATGATCTAGATAATTAGTAACCATCTTGATTGAATTTTAAAGTTGGTAAAGAACATAGCTTTGTGTGTATTTTTTATGAATCATTATTATCAGATAATTGTCAATAATTTTATATAAATATGAAAAGAATGATTCTCCCTCCATTGATAATTTTTTTTAAAAATCCCTATTTGGGATGAGTTTCAATGGTTTATGGTTCCTTCTCTTTCTTGGTGGAGAGATGAACTTTGGATAAGAAAAGGTTTTGAGGTTGATTCATGGGAATATATACTTGAAGAAGATATATGTTTCAACTAAGTCTTTTAATTTATATTCATAGATATTTTAGTTTTTATGTATGTGGATTTACTATGTGTTTGATTATTGGGTTTTTTATCTCATACATACATCGGTGAACAAGGCATGTGTGATGGGGGTGGTATACCATAGAGGATTCATTTTTAAATTTTCTTTTTTAGTAGCCCTAGTTCATTCATTTTTATGAAAAAATATCATAATGTGGGGAATAAAAACTCTCCTAGGTTTTTAAGGGACGATACATAGCTCAATTTTTAGTTTTAAAATCCTAATTCCTCCATATGGATAAAATGGAAAATTTACCCTATAATAAAGAGAATGAAATATTATATGATGGTTTCCCTTATTTTTAGGTTGTGTGTTTGTCCATAGGTTGAGTTAATGGAAACGTTTAGGCTATCCTGGGCCTTAAAAAATTATTATTTATAAACATGTTATTTTTATCCCACACATGTTTCATTTTTATAAATTTCTTACCTCTAGAACAAGGTTCCAATGGTAAAAATTGATTCCATGGTTTATTCCAAAATATGGGTTTTCAACTAGGGGTCATATATTTGTAGTTTTCAATGGTCATGAGGATTTTGGTCATCGTGGTTGATAAATTAAAGGAATTAATAAAAAAATTACTTAATTAATTTATTATCTGTTAACCATAAGATAATGTCAATTTAATCACTAGTATGTTACCTATATAGGGTGGCTCATTCATCATTGGAATAAACCCTTGAGAGATAGTGGGTGGATCAACCAAAATATTTGTGGATAAGACATCATATTGAATAATGAGACTAGATCACACAATAAAGGTAAATAAGACCTTGGATTCAATAATAGATTAAAGTATTAATCATATACCATTGTGGAAAGGCATTATATTTTATCTCCTCTCTCTGTTATTTACATTTTTTAATGGAGAATTATCATTCCTATATTATGATTCACTTATTATATATCTGTGAAATTTTTAATATTTTTATTATCATATTTGGATCCTCTTCTTTAGGTGACATGCATTGACAGAACCATGCTAGATGAATTTTGATCAAAAATTACATTATGGTTCATTATCGCTACTTTTCTCTTGAAGGTGAATTTTTATTAATGGTATTTTGGTGAATAATATAACTAAGGTAGCCAAATTATTTTCCACCTTTCTCTCTCTCTATCCCACCACTCCTACTTTTCATGCAATAAATTAGTGGAGTATGAAAGCCTTATGGATAACTATTAGCTATAGCATGGATAAATTCACATCACATTGATGATTGGTGTGAGGGTAACTAGGAAAATGATAGTAAAAAATCATGTTCAATGAAATATGGATTGTGAAATGTGGCTGATATGAGTGGGCTAGTGTGTGGTGGCCATGTGAGGTGGATGTAATGAGAATGGTGAATTGTGAAATGACATGTACAGGGAGGGATGATTTGATAATTACACTTTTAGAAAAAGGGAGAACAACATCAGGAAAAAATGGTGTATTTCATGCATTGGATGGACATTACATATGAATATATTTATTTATAAAGATAAAAAATTAATTTAAATGTGGATTGGTTGATTTGATGTCGTGAGTTTAAATGGTAGGTCTTGTGAATTTAGTTTATTTGTGGGGTTGGTTATTTTCATGTAAATAAAGAGCGGGTTCCCCCATTATAGTTCTATAGGTGGTGATGTGGGTTTTAATTATATAATATATCGCTAAAGTTGAATGAGTTATTTCTCTAATAGATGAACGTTTTTTCATTAGTGAGGGGTTCACTAAGGATATTTTGATTAATGGAATTGTATCAAAATACTAGAGGATGGATAACTCTATCAAATAATATGGGTTTTACTACAGAGTAAGATCACCTCCATAGAATATAGTATCCATGTTGTAGTTGGAATGTATTTATCATTTTAGGAATATTCAAGGGATGTGAATTATGAATAAAACCTTTGTTTACTTTAAGGCATGACATATATCAAGGTATTGAATTTTTTTTTTGAGATTTACAGAACTCTAGGTATCCTTTTTGTTTCTCATGTGACTTAGAAACTCATTATTTGTTACTATGGTTCTTGGGATGAACCATAATGAAGTAGAACAATGATGATAAGGTATCTTCCATGTCATTGTGACATGAGGTTTTAGATAATATTTTTTTATTGTTGTTCTCTTGTTACTTTCCAATATCATAGTTTGAAATGGTTGTTCATTGTATTCCTTTGGGTTTTGTTATAGTACCAATAGATTCCATATAAATTTGTGTTTTGGGATTCCCTTATTTGTTTTCCACCAGGTCATCTGTCATACCATGAGATTCATGTCACATGTTACTATGTGTATCGATTTTTGTTTTTAGGTTTTATTACTATGTATGTTTATCCTCACCATTGAATAGGCTATGTTCCAACATGTGACGTTTCTGTGAAGTAAGAGTATAGGTAAAATATAGACTTTTTAGATGTTTATATAGTGTAATGACTCTATCCCTAGTAGAACGGAGCTAGTGTGACACTATATTACATTAGAATAGATATAAGATTCTACTCTTAAAGTAATGACCTATTTAGAAGATTTGGAAACCAGATTACAAAAATTAACCATACAGTATATTTTAAAACATAATGTACATAATTTAAAATACTTTGAGAATGCCATTATTCTTCAAGATTGACCCTACATATCAGTCATAATATACTTATTGTAATGCTTGGAAAAGATGAAACATAAGCAATGGGAGAACATAGATTCTCAGTAGTGGTATACATACAATAGAAACTATTGTCAATAAAGAAACCTAAACATCAATGAAAGGTGTATAAGTAAAACACATGCCATTTAAATATAATATTGATCATAATATGGAAATAATAAATGAAAATATAATAATTCCATATGAATAATCACATGGATCCTCTACAAATCAAATAATAACATGGAATATCAATAAATAATCTCATAATGATTGAACTCATTTTGCAATTCATCATATACCATTAAGGATTATTCCAAGACACCAAGTATAAAAGGTTAAGGACTCATACAATACCCAAACTAGTTTCTCTCATGAGACTTATCAACGCATCCAGGGGATATGGTTGTCCCCACCCATCTTTTACTATGTCCAATTAATTCCTAATATGAAAACTGGAACAACATAAAAAATAATATTAAAAAACAATCATATTAATTGTGAATACTTCAACAATAAACCATTAATGGTATCAAAATAGTACATCCAAAGAAAACCTGGTCATAAACCCTTCAATAGAATATGTTAAATGGTATCATAAAGGATCAAACTCAATCATGAAATATATCTAACAAAGGATGTTGACATAGATGAAAATAAACTAATAAAATCATTAGAATTTTCTTGAGATAAGCGCTTCTTTTTTCTTTTAAATCATTTATTTAAGAGGTTCTGATATTTTAAAAGAAAAAAATTCATTGAAATGATTATTGTAAAATTGTAAAGGAAGTTTCAAGAAACTATGTTTTCATTATGTTATAAAAATCATTTTATGGTTTATAAGGATAAAAAAATATTCCTTCTGTATTTTGTCAAAAGAACCATTAAGTACCACATTTGTAAAATGAAAAGGTAGATTTTTTAATAGAAATTTTATAAAAATTCGAAAATATATTAAAATTATTTAATTTTTTTAGGAAAATACTAAAATCATTTTTAGAAACATTTTTATAAAACATGGACAAGGATGAAAACTTTCCCTAATATAAACTTATAATGAATCCTGAAATATAATGATATTATGAATTTAACTCTTATTAAATTTTAATAAGTAGAATTATATTCTACATAAAATAATGAAATTTATATGGATATTAAAATACCATAATAATAGGAATAATACTCAAAAAATAAATTAAGGTTTTTTATATACACCACACAAATGAAACAAGTAATATATAGGGTATTTGTCCCACAGAAATAAATGTGAAACAAAAATCCCTTACCTTGTAATTAACTTTAGTTTAATGTGTTTTAAACTCATGTATGATGGTTTAAAACTTGTTATTAATTTATATCAGAACTACATACATATTTTTGATACCATATGTGATCTTTCTATATCATTTTGTTAATAATATTCTACTATTAAACTTGTTTCGGGTTTTAACTGCTTCATTTTCCTATGTATGTTTTGTCATCTAATCCTTGTTTCTTTTACCTAGGATATATATATATATATAATTAATTAATTTAAGTTCAAGGATATTAGATTTAATCATTGTATAAATTTTATAATCATTCTTGAATGGTTGACCTGGAAAATGTATCTCATCGCCTCGTTGAGATGGTAGGTTGTACGTACACACTAGTGATCGTATCATTCCCTTAATCATGAAAGGGTACGAAACTAGAAGGTATATTCATTATAAAAAATTATAATATTAAATTTATTATTTATATTATTTATATCAATTATTATACCCATCCAAATAATGTTTTAATGAAATAAATTACACCATGATGTAGAGATGGTAAGTCGTATGTACACATGTGTGGTGATTTTATTTTTGTTGGATGAATTAAAGGTTGAATATGGTTATACAATAATAATAATAAGATATAAGAATATATATTATACATTATTTATTACTTTAACATGGAAACAACACCTGAGGAGGATGCAGGATAATAAATGAACTTCAATGAGGTGGTAAAACAATTAACTCTTTTTAGGTGGAATTCTTTTCGATCTCTCCTCAAGGGATCTATAGTTGGAATTTTTAGAATACTATGAACTAGAGAGATTGTATAATAATGTTTTAGGGATAAAATATCTGGTTTTTGTAGATCTATAAGGCTTAAAGTGGTTTGAAGAGGTTAGGGAGGAGGTTCCCTTTTATAATTAATGTGAGAGGCACTTTTGAAAACTCTCGAAATATTATATTTATATAAATTGATTTTCAATTGAAAATGGCCCAAAAGTGATTTATTTAAAATCTAATATTATTATGGTCATCATTAATCTCAAGAATTAATATTTAGACAATTTTAGGTCACATTATTACCCTTGTCTTTTTGATTTAACCCTTAATTAATTCTTTTAAGTCTTACGTGATAAATTTACTTCTTACTTATTAAGGGTAAGTATAGTAACAATAAATTGTAAAAAGAATCCTAAATGGATCATTAATGAAATAATTAACAGAATCCAATGTAGTTGACTGAATTTTATATTTTTGTGAATTTTATAACTTTTATGAAAATATTATTTACTTTAAAATATAATTAGTGATAATTTGGATAGTATTCATTTCTTATACATTTAAAATAACTAGATATCTTAAAACAAAAATATATTATATATCAGAAATATGAAAAAATTTCTATAATGTTTTTTGATGATTTTATTTATGTCATGGTATATTTATTTTAATATTTTTTATAACCAGTTATTTGATATTATATTTAATTAAATAATTAATCCATCATTATTCAGTAAAATTTTAAGGTTATTATTTATTTCTAAAAAATTACAAATAAATTATCCTTATTAATATGAACATTTTATATTTCAAATGACTATTTATTTTCAAATTTCCTTTATTTATAAACATATTCTAAAAATGATGTAGTTACTACAAATATGAGTATGACATATTTAACTTCTCCTTAATTAAAATATAATAAATTTCATACACTCATCCAAGTGGAATCAAAACGATATAATCTTAGCCAAACGATGATTTTGGTTGAAAATCACACATTGAATTATATCTGCATTAGTGTTACGGTAATATTCTAATATTCATAAAATTAATTTTACCCTTAATTATTTTATGTACCTTTAACCGTGTTAATAATAAATTACTAAAATTTCTATTCATATTGTCCAAAAATAAAAACAACATATTTAAATAATTTATACCCACTATTTCCAAATACTGAAACCATTTTTAAAAATTCAAAACTCATAATTTTTAGTAATTAAATTAAAATTTATCTCATTGATGGAATGAGAAAATGAGTTTTTAAATTGAATGATTCAAAAGATTGAAATATCATTATATCCTAATTTCATCTAAAATTAATAAAAATGACCTAAATTGTTGTAAATGATAAAATATTAATCTAATAGAAATTATAACTAATTAAAAATATAATTTAACACTATAAATTATTTTGATGAAAAAAAATCAATTTAGAATCCATATTTTTTCACTATTCATCAAAACATAAAACTTCTTATAAAAAACTAAAAATCCATAAAAATTAAATTTGATATTTAATAGTCAAATAAGATTTTTAATTTGAAAAATATAATTTATAAATGTTTCAAAATTAGATTTAAAATAGGTTCTCCATTAAAATGTTGTAAATCAACTTTTAGAAAAATATAGGTTTTTATAACTAAAATTGAGTTTGTTATTTTGGAATACCTATAAAATATTTTGGATGAATATAAAAAATATTTCATTTAATATATTAAAAACATATTTCATTAATATATTTTACTAATTTTAATTATTTTAATTTATTAATAAAAAATGCATTTTGGTGAATAAAAATAAAAACATTAACTTTATATTAAATTGGTTTATATTTATATCTCTAATTATTTAGTAACTAGTGAATTCATTATATGTTTTTATAAAAAATAAATTTACATATGTTATTTAATAATATTCATAATGACTTATTTAACAGCTAGGTAATAACAGTGACAGTTAACAAATAATATTTTGATGTTTGTTTAAGATCGTTATTTGGTGAAATGTAATCAATGGAAGAAATTGAATTTACAAAATGTCATACCATAAAACTCTTATAGTATTAAATTTCCCATCATTTAATAAATATTTTGTACACAATTTTAAATTTAGATTTGAAAATCAATTGTTGATACATGAAAATTTATTTTTGGGAATCCCACATCATAAATAGGGTTAATAAAACATCAACTTAATAAGAGGGAAAGAGAAATGAAAATATGAAAAAAAAAATGGATTTCGAATGGGATAAAATTACTAGGAAACAAAAACTAGGAAATTGAATAGAATATAACCATCATGTTCTTATATATAATCATAGAGTACATGTTTATTTAAATGTTAATCATCAAAAAACTATAAATCTTATTATTGGTTAAAAGGCTACTAATCTTTTAGAAAGAAAAGTATATGGATAATGTTTTTTTGTTTGAAAATAATTTTCATAGACTTGAGGAATTATATTACTAGTTAGAATAAGGACATATGAACATGTACTTACTTTACAAGTATAGATACATCCTTTAATCAATTTCCAACACAAATTCATCTTTTTCTACCATCAATGAGTATATAAGATGAATTTTTTATGCATGAAGAATTCATAACATCTTATACGAATCACAAAATCCATAATAGTATAAATTTATGTACCTATTATCTTTATACATTAACCAAAACCAATATGGTTAGGTTAAGATAAGATAATTCCCCAAATCTAATAAAACGTTATATGATAAAAACAAGTTTAATCCTCACAATTCAATTGTAATATCCAACGTTCAACATAAATAAATCATAAAATAACTATCCTTTATCAAAAATATTCTATAAAATGACCCATAAATTACAAATATTTGTTTATATAGTCTTCCAAATAACATCAATAACTCATCTTTTCTTATACCAAACATTTAATTTTCCCTACCACTTAATCTCTAAGATATGTTAACCATTTCTATTAATAACCTAAATAAATATAAGTCCACAATAAAATCATATTTGGATTCAAAATACAATTCATACTTTATTCCTCAAAATATCTTATTTACATTAATCTTCTAGAAAATTTCTTACTAAATAACATTAATCACATAATCACCTAATCATTTGAAGAGGCAAAATATATATATTTAAAAAAAATTCCTTGAAATAAAAAAAAATGTTTATCCATTAGATATTTTCAGTAAAAATGTTCTGATAAATATAAATTCACATAGTTTAGTTGATGGCATTGCATACTATTCAACCTTCGGTAATGGGTTCAAACCCTACAGCCTTTCTAGATGTTATGGGTTTTCACCCAGCATAGGGGTTTTCTTTTTTGTAAAACTATATTAAAATAAATTTAAAAATATATATGATAGACATTATTGAAATAAAATTAATCACTATAATATATTTTAAATAAGGTATTCAATATAACCCCAATACATAAATACATCAAACATTTATTTTCAAAAATTTAATTCCAAGTTCTAGAGTTTATCCTGTAGAATAGGGCATTGACTCAGGTAATGCCCAGGCTCTATGCATTTAAGTCAATGATCTAAAAATGGATTCTTAGGATATTTTTTATTTCCTTCTATTTTAATATTAATTTTTCCTCAGCAATTATTTTATTTATGTCTTTATTTCCCATAAATAAAGAATTTATTTGTTCTATTGAGACACTTTCATGGGTGTCTCCACCCAAATTTCTCGCATGATAGAAATCAAGCACTCTTTTTTCCATGGTCTCCACCATTGGGGCTCTAAGAAAACATCTTCAATATCTTTTTTGGTGATTTTTATATTTGGTTAAGGTATATATTATTATTCATATATATGAAAAAATGATTATTAATGAACATGATATCATTAACTTCTATCAAAATCTGATTTGGTTTCTCATCACAACCACATCAACCATCATGTTAAATGTTAACATGACTCTTTCGGGTTCCAACCATTATCTAAAACTAGAAATAATAGTGTGATAAATAATAGTAATATTGATAACAATGTATAATCATTTATAGAATATAATGACATGTTATTTTCAATCTAAAAACCATAGGTGTGACCTAGGTTATTCATTTTCATAATATATTCAAATCCATCATAATGATTTTTAAATGAAATGTTAATTATCCTAACCATATCCCCTACGAGTTTCAAACCAGCTGTGCAATAAGGCCAATTATTGTGTACCAGGTAAAACTCGAGTCAGATTTGATGCACCATGTTGGAGTTATTATCCCTAGGTAGATCTATTAAAGATCTATGTCTACATGTAATACCCAAATAGGTAATTATTTTTCTTATGTCCCATATAATCACTACCTTACCAAAATTACAGGATGTTATTCTATAATTATTCTCAAATTATATCATAGAGTTATGTTCCCCAATCCATATTTTCTAAATCAAGATCCAAAGGGTACTAATAAATTTTCTCAAATAAAAATTATAACGACTGATGCCCCAATTTACTGAAGCATGTTCTTAACATTGTTCAATTTTCATAGATAAAATATTTGAATCCCAAAGGACTAGTCAGTTCACCATTTTTGGAAACCATATTACCTACATGAACCTTACAATAAATTTTAAAACATAAAGTAAAACATAGAAAATTATTTTCTAATTCCATTTTTCTGTTAGATTAATCATGAATATTGGTCATAATATACTTCTTGGAATCCTAGTGAAAGATGAAATATAAGAAAAGGGAGAGATCATATTTTTAGTAAGGGAATACTTACAGCAGAACCTATTATGAATTAATAAACATTAACATGAAGGTAATGTGTATAACTAAAACTATATCAATTTAAATATATTCTTCAGCATAATATAAAAAAATGAAAATTAAATAATTCTATATTAATAATCAAAAGTATAGTATAATAATTAAGTAATAACATGGAATATCATTATCTAATATCATAATGAGGGAATACATAATATCATACATCTTGTACCATCATGGCTTCTACCAAGACACCATAAATAAATTTGTATGGAATTAGATAATACCCAAACTATTTTATCTCATGAGTGTTTTTTATATATTAAGGAGAAATATAAATTTCCTCCAATCACTTACTAAATCAAATTCCTTCCCCATAAGAAATCATTAACAACATAAACATTCCTATTGAAAAACTACAACAGGAAATGTGAATACTTTAACCATAAACCATAAATGGTATAAAAATAACACATCCACAGTCAATGTGATCAAAAAACATTTTTATAATATTATATCAACCTCAATCAATCATAAGATATAATAATTTAGTTTGACATAGATGAAAACATTCTAGTATAATCATTAAAATTTTCTTGATAGAAATAATATTTTTTTACATTGAAATAATTTATTTAATATGCCATGTAATTTTAAAAGAAAAAATATTCATTTAAAATAATCTTGTAAACTTATAAACGAATATTTAATTCAATTATATTTTATGAAGGTTGAAAAATATGTCCCTTCTATATAATCCAAAAAAATTACATTCATATTTTTTTTGAAATAGTAATAATGTAACTTATTTGGGAAGACAACAAAAAGATTCGTTTAAAACCATTCCATAAAAATTCAATCATGGTTAAAATGAATTCAAAATTTTGTAGTATAACATTAAAATTGTTTTTGAAAATATTTTTATAAAATACATTCTTCGATGTTTAATTTTCCCTAGTAGATACTTATGTATAAAAAATGTCAAATAATAATGGGATTATGAAATTAACACTTACCGCCATGTAATCAGTAGAATCGTATTCTTAATGAAAGGAAAAAATTATATCGATATGAAAATATCATAATCCTAAAAATAATAGACAGAAAATAAATTTAGGGGAAATATATACACTACACAAAAGAAATATGTAGTGTATAAGTTATGTGGCCCACTGAAATAAAAGTGAGACAAAAAACACTTACCTTTTACATTACCTCTGTTGAATGTGATTTAACCTCTTATATGATGTTTTAAAACATGTTATTAATTTATAACATTACTATATACATTTTTATTATATCATATTTGATCTTTTTATATCATTTTTTATAATATTTCTCTATTACCCTTGTTTTAGGTGTTAACTGCTTCATTTTTTACACATGTTTTATCATGTAAGTCATGTTTCCTATTTATAGGATATATGTATATTTTATATACATAATTATATTAAGTTAATGAAAATTAAATTTAATAATTATATACATTTTATAAACATTTTATAATGGTTAATGTGGAAATTGTATCTCATCACATAATGGAGACGGTAGGAAATATGTACGCATGAGAGATGGTATTATTCCATTAATGGTGAAAGGGTAAGAAATTGGATTGTATATTAATTATAAATAATAAATATAATTTCATATTTTCTATTTATATCTATTATTTCCATCGTTATATCCATCCAAATAAAGTGGTGATGAAACACAAATTACACCATGGTGTGGAGATGGTAAGTCATATGTGCGCACGTGCGGTGCATTTGTTTTTCATTGGATATATAAAATGCTTAATATGGTTTTACCATAATAATAAAAACATAATAGAATATATATTATATTTTAGATATTAACTGAGAATCTAAATAACACATAAATAGTATGTAAAAGAATAAATGAACTTCAATGACTTGGTAAAACAATTAACTTTTTTCGAAGGAATTCATATAGATCTCTTATCAAAGGATCTTGTTTTGTTATTTATAGAATGCTAAGACCTAAAAAACATTAATAATGATTTTTGGGGATAAATGGTCAGTTTTTTATTGATCTATAAGGATAAATTTGGTGTAAATCAGTGAGTGTGGAGGCTCCATTTTATATTTAATGTGAGGGGCACTTTTGGATACCCTAAAAATATTAAATTAATATAAATTAATCTTCATTTCAAAATGGTTCAAAATTTATTAATTTATAAGATAATATGACTATGGGTCTAAATCTACTCAAGAAAGAAATTTTATATAGGTTTAGGTCAAATTATTACCCTTATCATTTTTCTTTAACCCTTATTTAATTCGTTTAACTCTCATCATGATAACATGGATTTTTACTGTTTAAATGTTAATATAGTTGGGATAAATTACAAAACTAACCCTTATTGGAACATTAATGATATATTAAACCTTATCCCAAAATATTTACTGAATAAATGATTTTTATGAATTTTATAACATGTAATATAATTTTATTTACATTAAAATACCATTAATGTCAATTTTGATATTATTCAATTCATTGAAATTGAATCAAATTAATAAAAATATATATAATCAAAAAAAATTAAAAAATATCAATAACCTATAAAAGTTATCAAAAAATTAATTATGACATCAACTATGTGAAATTATATTTTTTAAAGAAAATTAATAATTTATTTTATATTCTCATTAATTAAATAATTACTGCATCATCAATGTGTAATACCTTAAGATAGTTATTTATTTATTCAAAATTAAAAATAAATTATGATGATGAAGATAAAAAATTTAACCTCAAAATTAATATTTATATTTGAATTTATCTTTGGTATAACCATATATATAAATTATGTAGTCATTAGAAATAGGAGTATGGAATCTTCAACTTCTCATTAAATAAAATATAATAAATGTCATAATCTCATCCATGGGGATTAAAAAGGTTATAATCTCCGACCATGATAATTTTGGTCAGCACTTGTTCATCTTATAATTATTTTACAAGTGTGAGAGTAATTTTTAAATATTTATAATGTTATTTTTTACTATTAACCATGTTAATAAAAAAAAATTAAAACTACTATTCATAATGTCTAAAATTGAAAGTGTCACGACCCATCCTCGGGGCTCGTGCCGTGACAACCCCAAGCCCTCCTTCTATAGGCCAGGTGCTGGCGACTAGCACCAAAGGCGTAAATCCCGATATAAGGGAAGGCATTGCCTTTATCTAAGTAAGGAAACACAACAGAGTATGCAAGATGAAGTAAACACATAGTATACTGAGTACAAAAGTAGGTTCTGAAAAGTAAATGGGCCAGAATACAAACCCAACTTAATGTAAAGTACAACTAAAAAGAAAGTACAGCAGCAGTAAAGTAAATCAGCAACAACTGAGTCATCCTCTGGCTATCCCACCTGAAGGGTGGGTACAGATGGTCTCCTCAGCTCCTCGGGTCGGGTCGTGTGATCCGTATACGTCCCACCAAGTGGTCCACCTCCAGGTACCATTCCACTCTAAAAGTCTCAACCACGATCAGCGCTATCCGTCGTCTGCATCCCACATAATGTAGTGTGGGCATAGGCCGTGCAGGGGTGAGTATACGATACTCAGTAGGGACCCCAAGACCCCCTAAGGTCCCACAAATCCACAAAGGATAAACCAAAATGGAAAGATAGAAACATGAGTATCAACCAAATCTACTTAGTTATATTCCCATACGTATACCTAATTCATCAATTCCAGTTCGGCTCCTACTCACGAGCCCAAGTACAACCTAGTCCACACAGGAAATCAGAACCCAATCCACACAGGAAAGCAATGCAATCATATTGATGATAATGATTGAAAGTCAAGACTCAGATAACACAAGTATACTAGTCATGAAGAGAGTTGGAGATGATAGATGTAGCCTCTGAAACATCTCCCCTGCCGAACCCACGTAGTATCCAAGAACAGAAGTCATCGCTACCGAACCCACGTCGGATCCTAGTACAGTAACCATCACTGCCGAACCCACGAGGGATCCAAGTACTGTCATCATCGCTACTCAACCCACGTAAGATACAAGTACAGTCATCATCATCGTCGAACCCATGGAGGATCCTAGCATGGTAGTCATCGAAGTCGCAGCTAGCTCTACGGTTTCCACACATAGCATACTCGATTTTGAGAGGGCCCGCTCCTCGAGTAAAAGAGGTGGATGCATCAACCATCACAGAGACTAGAGTTGATGTATCCCATAGTTATGTCCCACTTCATAGGGGAAAACGAATAGAAACATGCCCAAGTCATGGAGAACAGGACATCCAATCCATTTTCCTAAACTACACGGCGTATAGGTAAGCGGTACACGCCGTTTCATCAGACATCGGGTACTACCCATGTGAAACGGCCCGTTTCATAGGGCTGGTCGTGTAAATAAAAAGGTACACAGTGTGTGGTATGGTTACAGGTTGTGTCTTCAGTACATGGGAACCGTCCGTGTACCACAGCTCGTGTCAAAGGGTTTTTCGTGTAAAAAGTAAATACACGGCGTGTGGTACGGTTACGCGCCATGTCCAAAATTCTGGGGTCGGCTCCATGTACACTGGCCATGCCTGGTCATGTGGTGGAGTACATGCTTGTTTAATCCACCCAGAGTCTGTGTATTCCCATAATACATGTCGAGTCATCCCGAAGCCGCTTCATCCAGGGTGAAGTAATTACACACTGTGCCTCTTGGTCGTGTAGTTCTGCCTGTGTCCATGTATCTCCCGGATTACACACCGAGCCTCATGAAGATGCTTATCCCATGGTGGTGGTAGTACACATCGTGCCTCGTGGCCATGTGGTTCTTCCCGTGTCTGTGTATCTCTTGGATTACAAGTCAGGCCACGCGAAACCGCTTCTTCCTTTCAATGAAGGTAATACACATCGAGCCTCATGGCCGTGTATTTCTATCCGTGTCCGTGTATTTCACTTGAATACAATCCATGTCCATCGAATTATTCTCTATCAAAATCTGTGGATAGTACACACCGTGTGACCGGTGTCACACACCGTGTGTCACTTCCTCTGATGTATGTTACTTCTGTCGATGAATGCTTGTTCTACACGGCGTGTGCTTTGGAAGTATACATCATGTATTCGGGAATTTTCCAGAAACAAGGCCTCTGGCCAGCACACCACCCGAGGCGTCTATCCTTTGTTCTGATGATCCTTTTGCTACAAAACTCTCATTCCTAGGTCTTCCTAATGTTCCGAGGCTTTTTTTGTTGTTTTCAGTCCTCCAATGGGCTCTGAAAACATGACTTGATTCACCGCTCAAGAACGTTTGGAGAACACCATACAACAAGAATGGTGGCAGAATCAGACTGTGTTAGTTTTGTCTGGTTCCTTTCGCATTAGTTTGATAGGAAAAGGTTTAGAGAGACCAAATAACATGGAAAGGAAAACAATGTTTCTCATTCATAAACACACCCATACCTCAAAGGATGTTCGTGGGTGTCAAGCACCGTGAATGATGGCGTCGATTCTGTCGTCGTCGATGTCTCCTTCTTTGCCATGGAGGAAGAAGAGGATGTAGAAACTGAGCCACCGAGTCGACATTCTTCGTCGGAGAGTTGGCGTTCTTCGTTGATGGGTTTCATTCTTCGCGGGAGGATAATGTTCTTCCAAGATGGATTTAGAGCTCTCTCCCAAAATCCTCCCACAACAATCCAACTCCCCAAAATAAAATAAGTCTCATGTTATTTTATTAATTCATGCCAAGCATTTAAAATTCAAAATTAAAACAGATAAATCAATTAATTTAAGAGGTTCAATTAATTAAATTAATGTGTGTTGGTATTATTAAAGTGGAAGAGGAGAAGTCACATAAAGGGGGAGTTATGGAATGTGAAGAGTTGGGGATCTTATAGGCCCCACCTCAACTTTATCCTCTCAAGGGTAGTTATTAACATGTGGGTCCCACCCAACTCCCAAACCTAGGATTTAACCACAGAGAATAAAGAATAAAATTGTAACACATTATTATTTTACTTTTTATTTAATCCACAAATTTATTAACTCCTCCCGAGCAGACACATCTTTGGTAAAGGTCCCCTTAAGCAATTACCAGCGATGCGGTTCCATCGGTGCCCTCAGATTTCAATTCAGAGCACCGGTTCAAATGATAGAACAACCCGCTCTTTTGTTAACTGAATGTACCCAAGCTAAACTTTGGTAATTGATTCTGAGCACTCTAGGCCTCAGATTCAGGTGCTGTTAGAAATTGCGTACTCGTTAAATCCGAAAGAATTTAAGAAAAAAATTTCCTTGAAATTTACGGGTCTTTACATTACTCACACCTCAGGGATTTACGTCCCCGTAAAGCTACATCATAAACAAGGGAAAAAAATATGGGTATTGTGCATGCATCTGAGCCTCCCACTCCCAAGTGCTCTCTTGGAGGTTCCCGTGCTGCCACCTGATGTGCACTAGAGTAATCGACCATCCACGTAGGACCCGCTCTTGTCAATCCTAGATCTCCACTAGGACCTCCGCAAATGTCACCCCATCATCGATGTCCATCTCCCTGTGATCAATGATTTGCATTGGGTCTTTCACGTATCTCCTCAGCTGAGATATGTGAAAGACTTCGTGCACCTGGTGCAACTGACGTGGAAGAGCCATGCGATAAGACACCTCTCCTATCCTGATGAGAACCTGGAATGGTCCTATGAAGAACGGAGATAAATTGCTGCCCCTGCCAAATCTCAGTAATCCAGGTCATGGTGAGACCTGTAAGAAAACGTGGTCTCCATCCTCAAACTCTTGTGGTCTCTGCCTCCAATCAGCAAAGGACTTCTGTCAGCTCTGAGCAGTCCTCATCCGCTCCTGGATGATTTGTACCTTCTTCGTCGTGGCCTGGACCATCTCTGGTCCTACAAGTGCTGACTCCCTATGGCCTGTCTAGCACAGAGGTGATCTGCAAGGTTGGTCATACAATGCCTCGTATGGTGCAATCCTGATGGTGGAGTGGTAGCTGTTATTGTATGCAAACTTCACCAAGGGTAGGTGATCCTCCTAGCTGTGACCAAAGTCGAGGACACATGCACGGATCATGTTCTCGAGAGTCGGAATGGTCCTCTACGTTTGACCATCCGTCTGTGGGTGAAAGGCGGTGCTCAGGCGTAGCTGCATCCCAAATCCCTATTACAACCCCTTCCAAATTTGGGAAGTAAAGCGTGCATCTCGATCAGAGATGATAGTCGATGGAACACTATGAATATATACGATCTATTGAACATAGAGGGGTCCCAAACACTCCACTGATCCCTGCACTATGATGGGTAAGAAGTGGGAAGACTTGGTGAGTCAGTCTACGATCACCCAGATGGAGTCATTTCCTCTGAAATTACATGGAAGCCCTATCACTAAATCCATAGATATCTCATCCTTGTTCCACTCCGGGACCTCCAAGGGTTGTACCAAGCCTTCTAGTACATGGGGCTCCGCCTTCACTAGCTAGAAGTTAAGTCATCGTGAAATGAACTATGCCACAACATTCTTCATACCCGGCCACCAGTGTTGTCGTCTATGGTCCTGGTACATCTTCGCTACTCCACGATGTACCTCTAGAGGGGAAGTGTGAAACTCCCTTAGCAGCTCCTCCCATAATGAATCTTGTACCATGGTACGTCCCCTGAAAACGACGACATGCTCTGCACCTATAGAAAATCCATCAGGTGTTTGCCTTGTGGAAATCTGAGCACGTCACGTCTCACTATCAATGTCACAACTTTGTGCCTCTCTGACCCGCTGACGTAGTGTAGGAGTGTTTGTGAGAAATTGTAGAAAGGCTGCCCCATATCTATCCACAAAGGATATATGAAAAGTGGCTAACTGCTCTGTCGCCTCTCCAAGTAGCTAAATGTTCATCCTCCTGCTGAGAGCATCTGCTACTAAGTTCCCCTTTTCAAGAGTATAGATTATTGAAAGGTCATAGTCCTAGAGGAACTCGAGCCATTATCACTGTCTTAGGTTCAGGTCCTTCTTCGAGAACATGTACCTGAAAATCTGGTGGTCACAGTAGACTGTAAAGCACTGTCCCATCAGATAGTGCCTCAAAATTTTCAAGGCGAATACCACGGCTGCTAACTCCAAGTCATGGGTAGCATAGTTCTTCTCATGCTGCCTCAACTGTCGCGAATCATAGTCGATCACTGCCCTATCCTGCCACAGGACACACCCGTGTCCGGTCCCTAATGCGTCCCTATAAACTATGTACCAAACGCCCTCCTCTGGTAGCCTCAAGATGGGTGCACTGTTCAATCTCTGTCTCAGCTCCCAGAAGCTCTCATGACATCTATCTGACCACACGAACGGTTTCCCCTTCTTCATCAAAGCTGAAAGCGGTGATGCAACTATGGAGAAGTCTGGTACAAATCTCTAATAGTACCCAGCCAGACCTAGGAAACTCCGCATCTCCGTCACGCTCTAGGGTGGCTCCCAAGATAGTACTGCCTCGATTTTCACATGATCCACCGCAACTCCCACCTCAGAGATGACGTGTCCCAAGATGTAGACCTCTAGAATACAGAACTGAAATGTTTAGAGCTTACCATAAATCTGGTGCTCTCGGAGTGTATCCAGTACAACCCATAAGTGGTAGGCATGCTCCTCCTTAGTAGTCGTGTAAATCAGTATGTCGTCGATGAAGACCATGACAAAACGACCATGGTAAGGCTGGAAGATCCTATTCATGAGACTCCTAAACAGTTATTGAGTATTTTTTATGACTAAAGGCATAACCAAAAACTCATAGTGGCCATACCGACACCTGAAGGCCGTCTTCTACACATCCTCATCCTGAACTCTGAGCCGATGATAGCCTGCCCTGAGGTCTATCTTCGAGAACCATCGTGCTCCCTTGAGCTGATAGAAGAGGTCATCAATCCTCAGAAGTGGAAAATTGTTCTTCACAGTCACCTGGTTCAGGCGACAGTAGTCGACACATAGTCTCAAGCTCCCGTCTGCCTTCTTGGCAAATAAAATCGGGGAAGTCCAGGGTGAAACACTGGGTCGGATGAATCCCTTGCCCTACAAGTCTTCCAGCTGTAACCGTAGCTCTTGAAGCTCAGCTGGATCCATCCAATATACTGGATTAGATATCGGGCATGTCCCAGGGTATATGTCATTATAGAAGTCTACCTCTTTACGAGGAGGTAGTCCTGGAACGTCGTCAGAAAAAACGCCTGCATACTAATCCACCACTATAAGAAATCTCGGACTCCGCAGGTCAACTGATACTAGGATGAGACTAGCCAACTGATGAGTGAACAGCTTTCCTCTCCTCTGTGTGAGTCCATCCTGCACTGAAGAGGCTCCCTTCTCGCCGGTGAAGGTGAACCTACTCCCATCGGTGTGGACAAACCACACCTTGCGCCTAATACAGTCGATCCGAGCAAAGACCGTAGATAACCAATACATGCCCAATATAAAGTCGTAAGGCCTCGACGATGCTACAAGAAGATCCCAATCGAAGATCTATCCTCCTAGAGTAAGCTCACACTACAGTCACCTGTGCATAATCATTGAGTTTTCTCCCTTAGGATTCTCTAGCCGTAAGGATCGAGCCAACGGCTCCGTCGGAATCTCCGAGCTCTGAACAAGGGCAGCGACAGTGAAATAATGACTCGCTCCTGTGTCTATAAGAACAGCAGTAAGGGTGTAGTAGACACAGATAGTACCTCGAATCATCTCAAGTGCACCGTGGTCATAAGTCTCCACTTCCTGAAGTTGATCCTGACTATGTCCTCCAGTTCCCTGTGGTCAGGGTGGACCTCTTGGTGGTGGTGGTGGTAGAGCCTCGAAGCGTCGTCCATCACCTGCTGCTCGGCCAGCTCCTCTACCTCATCCTCCTTCTCCTTGAGGACCACTATGGTCAAAACTCTGCCTCTTCCTGGATGGTCCCTCAACCGTCTGCTACTTTACTGCATGGCGGGTCAGGCAGTCACGAGGCATGTGACCATGCCCGCCACATGCATAGCACTGTCTGCCTCTCGAATGACTGGCACTGCTATGCATGACCCGCACCTCCGAACCAGTATCTTGAGGTCGTCCACCTGATGGTCTACTCCGCTTAGACCTCTACGACATCTGTCTGTTTTCTGCTACATAAGACTTCGCTACCTGCCACCCTGCGGTAGGTCTCGCTGCTGGTGAAGGCTCAACAAGAAAGCTCTCCACAAGAAGGGCACGCTCTAGTACTCTTGCCTGTGTCGGAATACTGAGGGAGATCCTAGATGCCCTGATATCATGCCTCAGTCCCTGCTCTAAGGTCTGGGCCCAGAAGAATGGGTCCCATACCATGTTAGTGGAATAGCGTGAGAGGTCAGTAATCCTCGTCGTGTACTGGGATACTGTCATGCTGCCCTTATGCGGTTGTAGTAACTCCTGGATATGGAACGCACAAAGGGTGGATGGAATGAATTATGAGCCGAAAATTCTATCAACGTCTGACCAAAGGAGAGATGCCTCATCGTGAACCTGGAGCATCAGGCTCCACCATCTACCAGTTGCCGCATGCCGGAGACTTTCCGAAATGATCACCATGAGATCTGCTGGTGTCCCTACCAATTTAAAAAATCGAACAACTGCCTCCAGCTAGTCCTCGGATGCCTTAGGGTCCGTCTCCTCATAGAACCTGGGTGGTCTCTGAAACTAAAACTCATGTAGTGCCCTCAGGCGACGTGCACTCTCAGCTGTTGGGGCTGGTGTCATCGGTGGCTTGACGGGTAGAGATACCGCCGGTTCCTCCGCTGTAATGGGGCCCCGCACTGAGGCTTCGTCACTTGGTGGGCTGCCATCTCGCACAAAGCCCGGAACCCTAGCTGGATACCATCGTGAGGCCATCCTAAAAATAATCAGGTGTGCCATGGTTAATACAGTATACCTAGTGAGCTGACACAAATTTATCACAAAGAAAACATTGAAACACAAATGCAATCAATGTTTTTATGCACTAAGTTGGAAATCAGAATTCATGGTCCTGGTGTATGGATACATCGGCCACCGCACCAACACTGGACTCCCCGGACTGATAACCACACTCAATACCCTTAACACTATTTCATCAGATAGAAGAAATTATTAGAGTCTGGAGTTTTGTGGTAGAACCGACTCCTCTGATACCGATTTGTCAAGAACCATCATCGGGGCCCATGTCGTGACTACCCCAAACTCGCCTTCCATAGGCTAGGGGCTCGCGACTAGCACCAAATGCATAAATCCTGATAAAAGGGATAACATTTCTTATATTTAAGTAAAGAAACACAACAGGGTACGCAAGCTGAAGTAAACACTAAGTATACTATTTCCCACGGAATTTCGGGATGACCTCCTTGATTGAAGGTTCAAACATTCCAATCGGTTTCTAACGGGTTTTTTCGTAGAACCAGAAACATCCAATGATTCCACATCCATTTGGACCTACTTTCCATAGGATGGTACTCATTAGTTTGTGGACTGATGAGGCTTAGGCATTTTCATTGGTCGAGGGGATGGGAGGTCGGACTCATCACACCTTTTTTAGGGGAATTATAGTCTACTCCAGGACTCTCTTTATAGATTTAAGTTATGTTCGTGAATCCTTATTACATTACCAAATATAAAATGATCATTCCAGTAGATCTGACGATAAATGATTTATATGTAGGAAATTTAGAGAATCTTTTATATGTATTCGAGGTTCTTCATCGATTAAGAATCATCTGTATTTTTCAGAGATTCTTAGTTGATGGTATCCTTAAAATACATAAAAAAGTCTTTTGGTCATTATGATGACCATACTGGTTTTAATGCCACTCAGTGGGGCACTTGATGTTTATTTTCATTCAGGAGGACATGGATTATTTCAGAATTGGGATCGAACCCGCATATGGGCTACCTAGGTATCCTTAGTTTAGAGAAGGAATCAGAACCCACGTAGTTCGACTAAGGGAGTATGGTGCTTATGCATGATTGATGGTTCCAAGAAAAAAAGAATTCATGATTACTTTTACACTCTAAGCTCACGTGAGTCATGCTCGGTGTGAGAAACAAGAGGTATTGGTGAAACCAGACAATTGTACCATGAAAGATTCAATAATCTAGGGCTTATGTGTTTACGACTGCCCATAATAGATGAGGATTATGATTTACTTCAAGGAAGAAATCCAGGAACAGGGTCCATAAAGTTATATGTAATTTATGGAGATTTTTATACTTTAATCTTGGAGCTTACTCCTAATGAAGATTCCCAAGTTAGGAGAGGACTTATGATTGGGTTTTACTCCTGAGAAAGAAACCCCAAATCCAAATTATGTTAGAACTGGTTAAGAGAAATTAAGATTGGGGATTAGTCTTGAGAAGGAGGCCCAAGATAAGGGACTTGAAAAATTAAGGGACTTGGGGCTTACTCCTATGGAGGATGCCCGTATTTGAGAATTATGACTGGGGATTATTCTTGAAAAGGATTCCCAGGTTAAGAATTATGACTGGGGCATACTCATGAAAAGGAGGACCATATTTGAAACTTTTGTACTGGGGCTTACTCCTGAAAAGGAGGACCAGGTTAAGGGATTCTCTCATCTTAAAAGATGAGGTTGAATGACTGAAATCTCAATCTTTAGTGACATAAAGATGCGTAAATCACTAGATTTTGAGAGATATTCCATAGAATTCCTTTTAGATAAGGAATTCAAATCAAGAAATCATTCCATAAATGGATTTGAAGTGTGTCTTGAAGACTGAATATTGAATAGGTGAGGTGGAATGACATAAGAGGGAAGAAATGGGAAAGAAGGGTGCCCAAAAAGGCAGGGGCGCGCAAGTCCTGGTAGGCGCCCAGGTACTGCGTGGGCACGCAAGTCCTGGTCGTGTAGGTATACTTTCACGACACATGGGTACTTGCACGTTTGTAAACCAGTATGAAAATACTTGGGCGATCCTTGACCAATGCCTTTAGAATTATCCTGAGGTACTTCCAGAGGAGAGGCGCACATGTTTTGGTGAAGAATTAGGGCAGCGTGCATGTATGTTCATTTCCCATAAGGGTAAAACACCTTAGGTGCACAAGTGTTAGTGAATTCTAACACTTAAACCTTACTCCTCTTGTTTAGACCTTCCATTCTAGGTAAATAATTACATTAGAAGTGTTCTGAAGACCTAAAGAAGAGACTTGGGCGAACAGAGCTCTAAATCTGAATTCTAGAAAAAATACTCTCGAATGGGGGGCCCACAGGGTCTATTTATAGGCTGAAGATGACCCCAGGTGGTTATCCAATAGGGCGCGCAAGTCACTTGTGTGACCATTAGGTGGCACGCAAGTCACTTGCGTGACCATTAGGTGGAACGCAAGTGGACTTGTGCGACAATGATGGAACTTGCGCGGCACATGTTCTTTTGAATCTTTGTTCATGCCTTTGTCGATTTTTGATGTTTTCATCAAAGGATGAATCAATGTGTGCTAATTCATTTCCCTTTCCATTCATTTAGACAATGTGACAAAAAGGAGCGTCAACAAAAGTCCCCCCTCAGAGTTGGATCCGAAGAAAATGAGGATGTGACTCCGAGGAAAAGCAAAAAATGATAGGAAAGGCGGCGCACAAGTATTTAGGGCGCAACACTTGGCGCGTAGGATGTGGAGTGCAAGGTATAGCGGACAACATCCAGCTAGACAGACTTCGGCATGCAGGATACAGCTGTGGCCTATAAATATGTGGTCCCATTTTTATAAAAAGCATCCGGATTTCAAACTTTCGACCTCTCACCACGCAAGTGGCCTTCGTCATGCAGGTTGCTCTGTTTTCTGTTGTTTCTTTGTTGTCACGCTATTGTAGAGGTGTTTAGATTTGCGCGGTTTATAATTATGGGCCAAATACTAGCGCGACACACTATCACTTGTGTTCCAAGTTTGGACTTGCGCACCTTAATTCCTTTTCATTTTTTCTGAATTACTTCACAAATTTTAGGAATAATAAACCCATTTAAGAATTAGCTTATTCAACTTTTTTGCAGATCCAATGGCTCTTAGAACTGGAACAGCTGATGAACGGGCTAGCAAGCGGATTGATGACATGATGAACATTGTTGGCCATGATTATTATGATATCTGCAACAATACTCTCCCAGATTTGGCTAATTATTTGAAGAAATATCATCTTAATTTCCCACAGATAATATACATGTCCTTGTATGGTCATGGTCATCTGCAAAGAGTCAATGTTCTAGATGCAAAGAACCATACACCTGAAATGAAACTGCACTGCTACTCCTCTATTTCAGTTATGCTGTGCATTAAGAGCAAAAACAATGGTGTAAACTTTCAAATATTCCATTCATTCCATTTCCTTGCAGATATGAAAATGGAAAACCCATGGGCTGAAATGTTTTCCGCTACCGATTGGTGGAGAGAAGACAAACATGGTATTAGGGAAATATCTAAAAAAGAGTACTCTCTCCAAATGGATATTTACTTCCAATGATCCATTCTCAAATCCATTTATCCATCATCCAAGTCTCTTAGACAGAAACAGAGTCACCGTTTGATCAGTAGAAAATTTTCTCAAATCGCACTCAGGAACATCCTTTTACAATTATTCCAAGAAGAGTTGGTATAACTGCATCTCTTATTGTATCCAGTTGAATGAATGAATTACAGGTTGTTGCTGATTAAGCTCGGGATACTGTAAATCAAATGAAGATTTATGTTGAAAGCCTTTTGTAATTCTTGAAAAAGAGAAGAGACTCCAGTCCATGGATGTCCTTCTATCTCCTATATATCAAAGAAAAACACTTTCATCATCAATCATTCGTACCTACATTCTTTAGCTACATGATTTAACTTTTACCTAAGCCAATGGGCCTAGTAAGCCTAGTTTGATTTTTACTAGGATTAATATAAATAACCCTACAAACTTTGAATCCTTTAATTTCTCAATATTACCTAAATCATACAAAATGTATGTTTAGTGAGTGGAACTTGACTTTTATTCAGATTTACTTTGTCTTTTTTGGGCATTTTAAAGTCATGCACATCAGGCATATAGAGGCTAATGTTTAAGGTCTAAAATAGCTTTGACCGAATAAATTAAAATTGACTCAATTCTTTAACAATTTATCTGAAAACATATTACCATACTCAAGTATGAGGGAAAATATGTAAACTATGGCTTAAGAATATTTGAATCTAAGGAATGATATGAAAAATAGCTAAAAGGCATCATAAGAAGTAGTTTCCAAGAATGAATTTAATATTATTTAACAAACCCGTTAGGGAGTTAAATTATGCAGGGCCACCTAAGGAATTTGATGCATAGTCAAATAAATAGCATCTTTTGGCTGACAAGTATGTTATGTAGAGTGTTTATGCAAGGCCGCCTAAGGGAATGTTCTGCATAGTCAAGCAAAAGAACACTTGGAATTTTACTTTCCTAGTGAAAAAAATCCAGTGAAAGTTAATGGAGATTCAAATTTTCCAATGTATATAGTTTTCTGTATGGAAAGAGGTACTTGAATATGGAGAAGATATTTCCAAACAATATTATCAAAGAACTGGATGGATATCACTCCTGGGAAGGTCTTACCCAAACGTAGGGAAGGAGTATATAAACCATAGACTTGAAATACTTTCAGATCTTAAAAAAGGATATGGGAAAAATATGTTAAGGATGGCTATTTTTTGCGGATCCCTACATACTGTCATTTAAGACCAATAAGGACAAAAGAGGCTTTCTTCCTAAGAACGATGTTTCCAGTATCTGAAAAACCCATTAGGGGTTTTAATTATGCAGGGCCACCTAAGGGCATTGGCTGCATAGTCAGATAATAGTATCTTTTGGCTGACAAATTTGTTATGGATACTGATTATGCAAGGCTGCCTAAGGGCACATAATGAATATTCAGGTAAAAGAACTCTCAGAAATTTGACTTTTTTGTGACAAAAACTCAAGAAAAGTGTTATGAAGATCTGAAAATATTTATGTTTAGGATTATGACACATAAAAATGGGTATTTTCTAATGTATACAGAGATAAACTGATCAATGCTAACCATAATCATGTTGTGGCTGGGTCCTGAAAGGAAATGTTGGACTTCACAACGTATCTCATAAGGATGGGAATCAAGCCATACGTAGTTAATAATCTAAAGCTTAACTTCGTGCGTGACAAAAGGATTATAGATCTTAGTTTAGGGTCATAGAGCTTGGAACATTATAATAAATACACAGTGTGTGTTTTCATGCGGACTTTTTATCCAAGGGACTAAAAGTGGAATTTGGGGTTAGGCCCAAAATACTTGGGACTGGATTCGAGGGACACTCAAACATTCCTATGTATCCCATAAGGATGGGAATCAAGACCACGCAGTTCTGGAAATACCATTTGTACAAATTTGGTTCGTACATGTGATGGGTGAAAGGGGACTTTAGTACAATGATGGTTTAACCAAAGATAAAAGTTTTGGCCATTTCCATATATGCATGTAGTCTTTTAAATGAAACATGATTGAAAAATCAATGTAAATAATGGTTCCCTCTTAGGTGAGGGTATCAAAGAATATTATAGTTTATTGTCATACTGGACAAAAGTGTTGTATAGTTTAACGTCGTATAACAGGGATGAAAGTGAACCAATATAAAGATATTGATTTTAGGGGCGGTTTCACGAATCAACATCATGTGAGATGGAGGTGAACTGATGTGAAGAGATTCGTTTTGGGCTTGAACCTTGGGAGGTTGCCTACGTACCTAGCCTGGAAGGCAAGGATCAAAGTCCGCATAGTTCAATTAAAGAAATAATTAATGATCAAGTTGTTTTTGGGGACAACGACCAAAAAAAAATGATGTTGTTGGGACTTACACATGGTCAGTAGCCCAGAGAGAGTGTTATGGTTGAGGTTTGCTCTAATCTCACGTGATCCATACTCGGTGTGAGAAACAAGAGGTAATAACAACCTTAACGATGCACAGTTTAATGTCATGTAGGACATATAAAGGGACTATGCAGTTCAAAGTCTTACAGTTAGGACTATTGGTGCTACACTATTTAGTGTCATGTAGCAGGGACAATGTACAGTTTAATTTCATTTAAGTCATATCAATGGACATTCTGTACAGTTTAGCATCATGTAGTTAGGAAGATGGAGACAACACAGTTTAACGTCATGTTGGACAAAAAGGCAACTGTGCAGTTTAATTTCATGCAGTGAAGACAAAAGAGTACATCATTTAACATCATGCTGGACGTATTACGGACTTTTTTCATAGTTTAACGTTATGTTGGACGAAAGTAACACAAATTGTTTAAGGTCATATGTATGTACCATTGGGGATGTTGTTTAACATCATGCTAGACATAAGGGATGTTTTCACAGTTTAACATCATGTTGGAAAAAAAGGGATGATACTGTTTAGCATCATGTTGGATGAAAGTGAGATGAGTTTAAGGTCATATGCATGGACTGTGGATGGTGCAGTTTAATGTCATGCTGGATGTAAGGGGGACTGTGCAGTTTAATGTCATGCAGTGAGGAAAAATTAGGGAATTTTTTCCCCCACAATTTAACGTCATGTGGGACGTAATTAATAAAAATTGTTTAAGGTCATATGTATGGACCCTGGATGATGCAGTTTAACATCTTGTTGGATGGTGGTGTAATTTAAGGTCATACCGAACCATTGGTTATGTAGTTTAATGTCTCACTAGACGGTGAGGCAGTTTAAGGTCATACCAGACCATTGGTGATGCAGTTTAACATCTCGCTAGACGGTGATGCAGTTTAAGGTCATACCGGACCATTATAACATATTTTTTGTTTATAAAAAATACTTCTTAAAAAATATGGCATTGGTTGGAGTATTGATGAGTTCTCCATCCATTGATATTAATGAATAAGCTTCATTGGAGTAGACCCTATGTATTGAGTAAGGTCCTTCCCATTTTGGCTCAAGCTTGGGAGGTTTCTTTCCTGGTATCATTGGAGTTATGAGAACTAATACCAATTCTCCCTGAGTGAATTAATGAAGATGAATTTTTTTGTTAAAATCTCATGTTATTCGATTCTGATAGACTTACAAGTGGTGCAATGTACACAATATTTTCTCATCTAACAGTTCCAATTCATTCAATCACTTTTGAGATTGTTCATCTGTAGATGATTGATCAGAAATGGAAACTCTGAGCGAGGTTATTTGAACCTCAATTGGCAAGACTGCTTCCATTCCATATACCAATTAATATGGAGTTGACTGCATTGCAGTGCGGGTGGTAGTCTGATAAGCCCATAAATCATGAAAGAGTTTATCAGGACACGACTTCTTTTCTTTATCCACCATCTTTTTCAGTATATTTAAAAGAGTCTTATTGAAGTCTTCTATCTGGACATTGGCCACTGCATGATACCAAGATGAATGGTTGTATTTGATGTTGTATTCTTGATAAAACTTCTTTACCTAGGATGAACAGAAGTTGGTGCCATTGTCCGTCAATACGGTATAAGGGACACCAAATTTGGTAATGATGTTAGACTTGATGAATCTAAAAACACATTTAAAACTAACTTCCTTGAGAGGTATTTCCTCTTCCCATTTGGAAAAGAAGTCAGTAGTAGTAAGAATATACTTAAACTGCTTGGCCGTAGCCGAAGGGTAAGGTCCCAACACATCCATTCCCCATGTGGAAAATGGCCATGAGTATTTATCTCTATGAATCAACTCTAGAGGTTGATGAATGAAGTTGGCATGTAATTGGAATGAATGAAAATTCTTTTTGAAATCGACACAATCCTGTATCATTGAAGGCCAAAATTTTCCAAGCCTTCGAATTTGATCAGACAATCTATGTCCAGACTGGTGGGCACCACAGACTCCTGCATGCACTTCTTTCATGACATCCATTGTCTCTTCACCATCAATGCATCTGAAGAGAACTCCATCAAAACCACATTTGTAGATAGTTTTCTCTAGGTGATCTGGGATATCATAAAGAGTAAAATTGACCACACGTCTCCAGATTTGTTCTTTCTCGGCTCTATCAGGTAGAAGTGTTCCATTTTGAACGTATGCCCTGATAGGTGACATCCATCCTGTAGTATGACCATAAAGTTCAGGAATAGGACTAATTTCATTAATTTCCTCTATTCTGATTCGAACATAAGGTGAAATTTCACAACGGTGGGCAATACTGATGGTTGTCTCGTCCCAATTTGGATCTACCAGAGTTGTGGCTATAGTATCCAGTGCATCAGCTTGAGAATTTTGTGATCATTGGACATAAGAAAATGTTGGTTCTGAAGGGAATTCCTCCATTAACTCTCTGACATAATCATACAAAGGGATTAGATCTTCTTTTCTGATGGTATAATCCCCATTGACTTGTTTGATTCACAGGTCTGAATCACCTTTCACCTTTTTAAGGGATTCACTTGTGCTTGAAGCGCTAATTCCAAGCCTGTGATGAGATCTTGGTATTCTGTTTCATTATTGGTTCCACCTTCCCACAATAAGAAGGAATAAGGTAACACTGCATTTTTTGGAGAAATGAGCACAATTTCTAAGCCAACTTTGTTGAATTTAGGAAGTTCCATTTTCCTCCCTGTTGTACTTCTGGAAGCACCATCAAAATACATTTCCCATGCCTGAGGACTTTCTTGAAAAGTGAAGACTTCCTCATCAGTGTGTTCAATAATTGAATATGTGTCTTCCACTGAAGGATGTTCAGCCAGGAAATCAGCTAGATCTTGTCCCTTTATCGCCATTTGAGACACATACAGAATGTCAAATTACTGCAAAATAACTGCCCACCTTCCCAGACGTCCGGTAAGCATTGGACGACTAAGGATGAATTTTAGTGGGTTATTGGGAGATACCAATTGGACCTCGTGATGTTGCAGGTAGTGTATCAACTTCTTAACTGCAACGATTAATGCCAGGACGCACTTCACAATACTTGAATATAGGGTTTCTGCTTCAAGCATAGTTCAACTGAGATAGTAGAGGCAGTTTTCATTCCCAGCATCATTATTTTGAGCAATAAAGGCACCCAATGATAGCTCTAGTGTTTTCACATAGAGGATTAGTGGTCTTACTTCAAAAGGTGGCTTGAGTACCGGTGGACACAAGAGGTATTTCTTGATAATATTTAATGCTTCGTGACATTCTTCAGTCCACTGGTAAGTGACTCCCTTCTTTATCAATTTGGTGAAGGGTAAAATTTTTCCTTCCAAATTGGAGATGAAATGCCGAATATAGGCTAAGTGTCCTTGATTTCTTCTTAATTATTTCAAATTTTGAAGAGGTGATATACCAAGGATTGACTTTGTCTTCTCAGGATCAACTTCAATACCACAATGTCATACAACAAGGCCGAGAAATTTTCCTAAGGTTACCCCAAAAGCATATTTTAAGGGGTTCATCATCAAATTATGTTGTCAAAGGTTGCGGAATATTACTTCCAAATCATCCAAGTGATTAGAAAGTTTTTTGGATTTAACCACAAAATCGATTCATAGCATTTAAAAAACTTCCCTAAGAAGGGTTTGAAGATACGATGCATGGCATGCTGATATGTTGCACCTGCATTGTTTAATCCAAAGGGCATTACCCAGTATCAAAACACACCCTGAGGAGCTCTGAAGGTTGTGGATTCCTTTTCTTCTGGATCCATTTGGATCTGATTATATCGGGAATATCCATCCATGGAGGAAAGTTCTTCATAGCCAGCTGTTGCATCAATTAAAATTTCTGTAATCGGAATTGGGAAATCATCCTTGGGACCATGCCGATTAAGATCTCTGAAACCGATGAAAACTCTAATTTGTCCATTATTCTTCTTTACAAGGAAAATATTATCCAAACACTTGGGATATTGAACTTCTCTGATGATGTTAGCTTTGATAAGCCTATCCACTTCAGCCTCAATTTTGGAAGCATAAGTTGGGTGTGTTCTTCTCGCAGCTTGCTTAAATCCTCAATGTTCTTCTGGTAACCCCAAATGATGAGTAGCAACATTAGGATCAACCCTGGGAATTTCTGTATATTTCCAAGAAAATATATCTCTATTTAACATTACAAAAGAAATATACATCTCTTTCTCTTCTAGAGTTACGGCCGCACTGATCAAAGTGGGGCGTGGATCTTTTTTGGTACCCAGATTTATTTCTCTGAGTTCATCCACAGTGGTAGAGATTCCCTCTTAAATTATGGAGGAGCATCTATGAGATCTTCCTATTCTTCATCATCATGTGTTATTTGTTTCATTTCTACTTTCATAGTAGACGATAAAGAAAAATTTTCATGATCAGAAGAGATGTCAAAATTTGAACATCTTGAAGAAGAAGCTTCCATTTTTTGACCCGATTGATGATGAAGGGTCTTCTTTGGGTAATAAATATGAGATGATGGATTGAGAATCGACATCATTTTTCACCTCCGATGTTGCTATAACTTCTTCTGGCCTAATTGGCGAAGTATAGACTTGTTGGATTTCAGCAGATTAAATGAAGACGTCACCATTTGTGCTTTCATCACTGCATGGTGGGTTACCAATTTCTCCCATGTTGTCCTGCTCGATTGTCATAATTGACATTATGGATCATTCCATAAGTGTATTTTTGATTTGGTTCTATCTTGTCAATTTGACTGATAGGAAACACATAATCTGTACTCAAATGTGTAAATGGATTTACTGGAATCTTTTCCAAACTATATGGAGCATTAAC
Organism: Viscum album; assembly: GCA_963277665.1. Classification (NCBI taxonomy): domain Eukaryota; kingdom Viridiplantae; phylum Streptophyta; class Magnoliopsida; order Santalales; family Viscaceae; genus Viscum; species Viscum album. The sequence goes on along the minus strand of OY728161.1, from coordinate 2,129,384,810 downwards.
TTTTGTAATCTCCTTTGTTGTGGATTTCTCCCTTCCCTTCATGTGATAGAATTCCGCCTCAATGTATTGAGACTCACATGTGTTGAACAGGGCATTATCACCATACAATGTACCAACTTGACTATCAAAACAATATTTGAGACATTGATGGTATGATGAAGGGATAGCTGCATGTTGATGTAGCCAGGGTCTTCCAAGCAAGACATTGAAAGATGAGTCTTAATCAACAACCATGAAATCTTAACTGGATACAAGATCTCCAAACTATGTTCTGAGTGTAACTTTGACCAGTGGTTCTTGTTCTATTTTATCATATCCTTGTAACATCATGGTAGAAGGAGATAAATCAAATTCATTGAGGCCCAATCGATGAAGTGTACGAACGGGCATGAGGTTGACTCCTGAACCATTTTTAATGAAAGCTCTTCAGATGTCTATGTCATTGACCTTTCCAGATAAATACAGTGGTCTAATATGCCCATGCACAACATTATCTTCATCATCATCAGAAAAAGATATAATTTCATGGCATTCGGTAGGATTATTCTCTATGTGATAGACTTCAGCTGCAGCAATTTAAGTTTCAAACTCTTGAGGACTTGACAATGCCTCAATGAGTGCTTCCCGAAGATCTTTTGACATATTCAAAGCATCTAGAATTGATAACTTGGCTAGTACTTGGGCCAAGTGTTTTAATACATCATACTTTTTATCCAGAGGTCTGCGTTTCCCAACATGAATATGTTTTTTTAGCAGGTACCTTGGAAGAAGATGCTTTGGAAGTTGATGCATCTTGTATCAGGATAGGACTTGGAAATATTCCTAGTTTTAGAAGATTAGACCAATTAAATCCATTTACTTTATGAAAGGAAGAAGATGGAACCTTCAAACGGTCTTCCAAAATAACCTTTCTAGGACTGAATTTTCTACTGGTAGAAGAACTTTCTTGTTCTTGTTGAGCTCGCTGAAGGGCTCTACCATGAGTTTCTACTGTGTACACAGTTCTAGAAGGGGTATAATTGGAATACTGTCTTCTGAAAGATCCATGTCTTCCCCTGTATCATGAGCCTCTGGAACATCCTCTAATTACCCTGTTTGATACAGGGAATTCAGGCTCTTCGAAATCCAAACTGCGACAGGCATATGGATCTGTTAATTGAATCATATTAATAGAACCGAAGATTAACTCTTCATCTGATGAAGACTCTTCCTGATTAGCCTGTTTAGGCTGTGTCGTTTGGTGGGGCAGTGCCCGTGTCTTTGAAGTAGATGGCATGAAGTCTGCCAAAGTCAAAGAAAATATAGGCTTTGACATATACTCATCTTCTTCTGATTCTTTTTCCTTCTTTGAATCATGTCGTTACTTTGAGGACTTTCCCTCTGATGAAGAGGGTTTTTCCGCAACATTCATGGTAGAAGACACAATCGGTTTCTTTAATTGTGTTCGAAAAATAGCATGAGTTTGGTTGATTGTATTTCTGACCATCCAATCATCATACTTTTGTTCATTTTTGCTTTTGACTTCCTTCTATTCACCTTCCTCCTTTTGAACTGTTGCAGTAACCCATGCTACTTGAGCTGAAGAACCTATCAGTTTGACTTGTCCTGAGCTGACCATCTTTTGCAGGATTTCATTGAAGACAAAACACTCTTAGATGGGATGACACAACATATGATGAAAAGGGAAATAATTGGGAAGATCTTCATCTCCTTACTTTTTTGACCTCTTAGGCCTTGGAAATTGAAACATATTATTTTCGAGAGCCAAAATGAAGTAACCAGGAACTTGATCAATTTAGAAAGATTATGTTTTGCTCTTCAGATTCTGAAATTGTTTTCGTCTTTGATCTCTTTGATCAACTGGACGAAACGACCTTTGTTGTTGGCACTCAGGAGGTGAAGCACTACGAGAAGATGAAGGTTTTGATGTAGAAACAGATACAGGTTCTTGTTTAAGCATAACTGTAGCAGTTTCTTCTTTTCCCGTTCTTCTTCCTGGAGGTGATGGAATTACACAAGATTTACCCTTAGCCTGTATAAGGGAATCTTCAATCTGCTAATCGATTTATGTAAGGTCTCGAAACCCTCTTGTGTATTTCATAGGGATCAATGGTGTGCGTAATTCGTCATGCAGATTTTCCACACAAATTGGCAACAATTCCTCTTGAGGGAGTGCTATGCTTAGGGAATATGTTAATCCCTTCCACCGAGCAATGAAATCTGAGACCCTTTCATTCTCTCTTTGCTTACAGTTTGTAAGATCGGAAACTATTGTCTTTGGAAAAGTTGAGCTGAACTAAAGGAGGAATTTTTGGTAATGATCCTCCCATCCGGTAATTGACTGGGATCGCAAGCTTGTATAACAGACAAAGGATGGTCCTTGCAAGGTCCGTACGAAGAATTTGACTTTTACTACTTCTTTCTACTCTGATGTTTCCATCATAGGATCACAACAAGACACGTAATGCGTCAAATGCTGTTCAGGGTCACCTGATCCATTAAAAATAGGGAATACAGGGTTTCCAAAACTGGATGGAGGAGAGATTGAATCTACCCATTCAGGGTAAAATTTCTTTTGTGGTTGAACCTGTTCACGTTTCCCTTCCATAGTTTCTAACTGAGTTGTTAATGACTCAATGTTAGTTATTAACTTTTGATAAACATCTGGTTGAACTTGGACTTGGGTAGGTGCAATGACTGGAGCTTGGACAGATGTGGTGGTTGGTTCTGCAACTAATGGTAGCACTACTAACTGTTGTTGCACTTGACCCATAGGATTAGACCTGTGAGGGTGTACTGATAGAGGACAATATTCTTGATCCACCTTAGTAGCTGCAACAAATTCCCTTGGCTGACTGACTCCGTCATGCTTAAGAATAAGACTACGCTGAAGTAGTTCTACATTCAACCTCCTTAATTCCTTCATTTCTTCCTCCTCTTGTGCAAACCTTTCCTTTAGTGAGAGTGATTGGCCTTCTGCAGAGAATGGATATGTTACCTGCTTCTTTCCCCTCCATTTGTTGGATCCCTTTCGGAGAGGGGGAAGTGGGTTAATTGAAATATTACCTAGGTTCTGAGTAATTTTTTGATTTCATGTACGCACACCTTCTTCATTTGTGTCTGTGCGTACATCTTCTTGAGCAGTAACCTCTTCATCTAAGTCCCCTGAGTGAGCCTCATATGGTGGATCAACAATAATAGAATTAAGGACATTAATTCATGTATAACGCCTAACATCCCTTCTATCAGAATTTTTGTGATATTGTCTTCTTCCATGTCTTTGATGAGACCGTGCCTTTTGTTGATTTGATCCCTCGGGAACTTCTTGATGAACTGTATTTTGGAGGGAATCTCCCGATAATTTGGATCTTCGTTCCTCTTGAGGCTTCTTTCCCAATCGAGTAAAGACTGACTTTCTATGAGGATGGGATTGATGATTTGAAAAAGTCCTCAGTACAGTGGACTAGGGATGTTCCTGTTATTCCTGCTCAACTCCTCGAATCTTATTTGTTGATTCCAAAGGTTGGTTTAAATGAGTCCCTAGTCTGGCAATCTGGGTGGCTCATGACATGATAATTCTGAGACTATCTTAAAAGCTCTCATGATCTTCTGAACCTTAGTTCGGAAATTAGCTGGATGCATTAATCTGTATCCACTTTTATCACATGGTTCAAAAGACCATTTGATGATTTCCGAAACTTCTGTCACTTGATGATGTGCTTGCTCCATACGAGAGGCCTGTTCAATATTATCATTTTCTTTATGTAGGAGTAATTCAACAACTTTTTCTCTATATGATTTATTTTGAGAGTAACTAGTTGAATCCTGTTCTTGGGAAAGCTTTTGATTACAAACAATGCCCATTGACTTTGGCCGGTCATGGGAAATAACATTGCATGAGACCATTTTCGGCGGGCTTTGCTGACTGGAGAGCACAGTGAAATGTAGTGTTCCATGAACACCCCATCCTCTAACATGAATACCAGATGGGGAATTGGCAATTAACTGACGCAATCTTATTAGTTCTCCAAGTCATGAACGTTGAAGGGATCTCTGCTACTTTTCAGCCTTTGGATATCGAGAGACTGATAGATATGCCAAATCAATCTGAAGTTGTAACCCATCTATTATCTTAAGATGATTTTCATATTCATCATAAGATAATACTTTCTTCTTCAACAGAAAAATATTTCTCCATATGTTGAGATGAATATCATGAATTACATATTCTGTCAACATCTCTGGAATGTCATACGGAGAGTCATCTAAGGCCAAAACATGACTGGTACTTTACCTTTTTCCAGTTGTTTTCTCATGTTCATTATTTCCCCTTTATCATTAAATAAATATTCTTCTACCTGATTTGACTAGAGTTGGTGCTTGCTTGTTACATCATCAGATTCAACAAGATTAGTAGAGATATTACTGATTAAACTAGAAGATGCATGACTTAGGGGGGGTTCGGAGAATGACCAACACCCTGGGATATCTTCTAATTGAGAAAGTATTTCACCTGCTTGCGATGAAGAATCAGACATGACTGGTTTCACATTTTCAAGTGCCTCAAGATAAGAGGGATATCTTGGAACTACATTGTATAATGGAGCATTTTCCGTGCAATGTGAATCACTACTACAAAGAGGACTTTCGCAGAGATGTTCATCATCATGGGGAGGGCCACCATGGTGGGTTACAACAAAAGATGAGATCTCTTGACCCTTGGTCTTTTGGGCCCATATAGGGTTATTGTAGCTCTCATCTAAAGATGAAACTTTGAAATAGACCAAATTTTCATGAAGCAAGCCTACATGAGGAAGTTTCTGTTGAAGGCATTCAGAATTAATGTTCCCACAATTGGGAAATGAAGGAGTAGAATCTTGGATTCCAACAGATAATTGTCTGAGGGCTTCAAAAACTCCAGCATCAAGTAAGGCCTTGTTACAGATTGGCTCTTGATCATTTGACTGTGCTGGGCGGGTCTTCTTCTTATATGCCTTCTTAATCACCTTGGAAACCACTTGTTGATGAATGTTCCTGCTCTGAGTAGGTGTATGTTCCTGATCAGGAGAGATGGCTAGGTTAGGCTGACGATCTCCACTCAAATCAAGTGTATTTGCTGGAATTGTTTGTCCGTATGATATGGGGGAGTATGCCCCACAACCCTCTTGGATTGGAATAGATGTGTGTGTCTGTTCCGGAGTGAACTGTTGATGTGTTACGCCATTTATAGGGATAGATTTATGTGTCTTTCCTTGAGATGTCGTTGAAGCTGTTATAATATCCTGTCAGACATCCAAAATATGAGCAGGGATTTTCTTCTACTCCTTCACTGTTGATAAAATATTCTTGGTGACTTCAGCTACCGGAATGGGGATATACGTCCATTTCGTTCTTGGAGTAGGTGTATGTGCCTGCTCCTGTCCTCCTTTTCCTGTCAGTGAATCCTGACAGTACAGAAGTGTGGGGGCAGAGAGTTGATTCTAGCTCCTATTTGTTGTTGGGGCTTTCCGACTAACTTCTCTGAATGCTACCAAGCGAGACTGTTGGTAGGCTTGAATAATACAAGCAGGTATATGTTCCTACTTATTGATCTTCGCCGAATGTGGTTGACGAGCTCCATAATATGTATTCAAACGAGCCTGTTGACTAGCTGAGGATGTATAAACAGGTGTATGCTCCTGCCTATAGTACTCCACCGGAATTGCCTGGCGGGATTGGCGTGATGCTGCCAGATGAGTCTGCTGGACAGCGGAATTAAAACAGGAAGGTGTGTGTGCCTGCTTGTTACTTACCACCAACTTAGGTTGGTGGACTTCTCCGGAGATGGAAGAGATGAGAACCCACTCACTGTTAACCGGATTTCACCTCTGGAGATTCTACTTTCCTGCTCGGGTTCGAGGAACCTGAGCTGAACGCCTGGAGTCGACACCCTCATCATGTTGAGGGTGCACTGCCACACGAGTATGGCGGAGATTGTTGATGGGATCCCTCGAAAAGGACTCTTGATTCCTTGAATTAAGGCCCTGTGGAACCTGCTCATTCACCTCCACAGAACATGGGAGTGAATTGTGATTGCGTTCCGGGGATAATGACCTGAAACTGTTGGAGACGGTGGTTAGCACTGCCTGTTTCTTGATCACTGGTTTTCATTGTTCAGATGTCCAGGTTGAATTGTTCACTTGGAGGGCTTGTCAAGCAGCCTCCAGAGTTGGAATAGTACCTTGTTAATGGTACTCCTTAACCAGTGCATTTGATTCCCAGCATTGAAGATGCTGAGTAGGTGATGTCATCCTCAGAATCAGATGATGATCTAGAAAGAGTAGTAGCAGTGGCATTTGAAGTAGTGGTATTTACAGAAGTGGTATTCATAGGTGTGAACTTGAGATCAGCCCTTTCATAAATTGCAGAATATCTTGAAAAAGAGTGCATGTATGATGTAACAGACGTAATGAAGATAAAATCAACCACTACATCTTTTGGATGAGGGCATATGTCAATGATTGTTTTGTTGGCCCTCCAATTGATTTTTAAATAGGGGCCTAACAAATAAGCAAAACATTATTTTAACATGTTTAATGATTCATGTCGGGTTCAACATTTTTTTTCCCTCAAAATTTGTGGATGACCTCCTTGATTGAAGGTTCAAACATTCAAATCGGTTTCTAACGTGTTTTTTCGTAGAACCGGAAACATCCAATGATTCCACATTTATTTGGACCTACTTTCCAAAGGTAGGTGCTCATTAGTTTGTGTACTGATGAGGCTTAGGAATTTTCATTGGTCGAGAGGATGGGAGGTAAGACTCATCACAACTTTTCGTGGGGAATTATTGTCTACTTTGGGACTCTATTTATAGATTTAAGTTATGTTCGTGAATCCTTATTACATTACCAAGTATAAAATGTGCTTTCCTTTAGATTTGGAAATCAATGATTTATATGTAAGAAATTTAGAGAATCTTTTATATGTATTTTAGGTTCTTCATCGATGAAGAATCATCGGTATTTGTTAGAGATTCTTAGTTGATGGTATCCTTAAAATACATAAAAAAGTATCTTGGTCATTATGATGACCATACTAGTTTTAAATCCACTCAGTGGGGCACTTGAAGTTTATTTTCATTCAGGAGGACATGGATTATTTCAGAATTGGGATCGAACCCGCATATGGGCTACCTACGTATCTTTTGTTTAGAAAAGGAATCAAAACCCACGTAGTTCGAGTAAGGGAGTATGGTGCTTATGGATGATTGATGGCTCAAAGAAAGAAAGAAGTCTTGATTACTTTTACACTCTAAGGTCATGTGATTCAGGCTCGGTGTGAGAAATAAGAGGTATTGGTGAAACCAGACAATTGCTCCATGAAAGATGCAATGATGTGGGGCTTATGTGTTTATGACTTCCCAAAATAGATGATGATTAAGATTTACTTCAGGGATGAAATCCAGGAACAAGGTACATAAATGTATATGTAATTTATAGAGATTTGGATACTCTAATCTTGGAGATTACTCCTAAGGAAGATGCCCATGTTAGGAGGGGACTTATGATTGGGTTTTACTCCTGTGAAAGAAACCCCAAATCAAAAGTAAATTAGAACTAGTTAAGAGAAATTAAGACTGGGGATTACTCCTAAGAAGGAGGCCCAGGTTAAGGGACTTGAAAAATTTAGGGACTTGGGGCTTACTCCTAAGGAGGATTCCCATATTTGAGAATTATGACTGGGGCTTATTCCTGAAAAGGAGGCCCAGGATAAGAATTATGATTGGAGCTTATTCCTGAAAAGGAGGCCCATATTTGAAACTTTTTATAGGGGCTTACTCTTGAAAAGGAGGTCTATGTTAAGGTCTTCTCTCATCTTAATGGATGAGGTTTAATGATTGAAATCTCAATCTTTAGTGACATAAATATGCTTAAATCGCTAGATTTTGAGAGATATTACACAGAATTCCTTTCAGATAAGGAAGTCAAATCAAGAAATCATGACATAAAAGGCTTTGAAGAGTGTCTTGAAGACTGAATCTTGAATAGGAGAGGTGTAATGACATAAGAGGGGTGAAATTGGCAAGAAGGGCACCCAAAAAAGTAGGGGCGTTCAAGTCCTAGTAGGCGTGCAGGTACTGCGTGGGCGCACATGTCCTGGTCGCGCAGGTATACCTGCTCGACACATGGGTACTTGTGAGTTTGTAAACCAGCATGAAAATACTTGGGCGATACTTGACCAAGGCCTTTAGAATTATCCTGAGGTACTTCCAGAAGAGAGGCGCTCAAGTTTTGGTGAGGAAGTATGGCGACACTCAAGTATGTTCATTACCTTAAGGGTAAAACACCTTAGGCGCGCAAGTGTTAGTGAATTCTAACACTTATACCTTAATCCTATTGTTTAGACCTTCCATTCTAGTTAATGAATTACCATATAATTGTTTGAAAGACCTGAAGTAGAGACTTGGGTGTTCAGAGCTCCAAATCTGAATTCTGGAAAAAACCCTCTCGAATGGGGGGTCCCACAGGGTCTATTTATAGGCTGGAGAAGACCCCGAGCGGTTATCCTTTAGGGTTCCCAAGTCACTTGTGTGACCATTAGGCTTCGCGCAATTGGACTTGCACAACAGTGATGGAACTTGCGCGACACATGTGCTTTTGAAGCTTTGTTCATGCCTTTGTCGATTTTTGATGTTTTCTTCAAAGGATGAATCAATTTGTGTTTAGTCATTTCCCTTTCCATTCATTTAGAAAATATGACAAAAAGGAGCATCAACATATACTGAGTACAAAAGTGAGTGCTGATAAGTAAATGGGTCAGAATACAAACCCAACTGAAAGTACAGTACAACTGAAAAGAAAGTACAGCAGCAGTAAATTAAATCAGCAACCAATGAGTCATCCTCCGGTTATCCCACCTGAAGGGTGGGTACAGATGGTCTCCTTAGCTCCCCGGGTCCGGTCTTCCAATACTTATAGGTACCTCCAATTGTTCCACCTCCAAGTACCATTCCGCTCCAAATGTCTCAACCACGATCAGTTATGTCCGTCGTCGGTATCCAACACAACGTAGTGCGGGAATAGCCTATGCAGGGGTGAGTATATGATACTCATTAGGGACCCCGAGACCCCCGAATGTCTCAGAAATCCACAATGGAAAAAACCAAAAATGAAGGATACAAACATGAGTATCTACAAACTCTACTTATGTATATGCCCATACATATACCTAAGTCATCAGTTCCAGTTCGGCTCCTACTCATGAGCCCAAGTACAACCCAATCCACACAGGAAATCACAACCCAATCCAAATAGAAAATAAGGTCAATCATATCGATGATAATGATTGAATTTCAGGACTCAACTCACACTGGTATACTACTCATGAAGAGAGGTGGAGATGATAGATGTAGCCTCTAAATCATCTATCCTGCCGAACCCATGTAGGATCCAAGTACAGAAGTCGTCGCTTCCGAACCCATGTAAGATCCTAGTACCGTAACCATCGCTGTCGAACCCACGTAGGATCCAAGTACAGTCTTCCTTGCTGCTGAACCCACATAGGATCCAAGTACAGTCATCATCGTCATCAAACCCACGGAGGATCCTAGCATGGTAGTCGTCGCGGTCACAGTCATCTCTATGGTTTCCGCACACAACATACTCGATTCTAGGAGGGTCTGTTCCTCGAGTCAAATGGGTGGATACATAAACCATCACAAATACTAGAGTTAATGTATCCAGTAGTTCATTCCCACGTCATAGGGGAAAACCAAGAGAAACATGCCCAAGTCACGGAGAACAAGAAAACCAAGCCATTTTCCTAAAGTACATGGCATGTAGGTAAGCGATACATACTGTGTCATCAGACACTAGGTATGGCCCGTGTCGCAGGGCTAGTCGTGTAAATAAAAAGGTACACGGGATGTGGTATGGTTACACACTGTGTCTTCAGTCCACGGGTACTATCCGTGTACCACAGCCCGTGTCGAAGGGCTGTTCGTGTAAAAACTAAATAAATGGCGTGTGGTATGGTTAAACACTATGTCCAAACATCTGGGGATAGCTCCATGTACACTGGTCATGCCTGGACGTGTGGTGGAGTACATGCTCGTGTACTCCACCCCATGTCCGTGTATTCCCAGAATACACGTCGAGTCATCCCAAAGCTACTTCTGCCATGGTGAGGGAAGTACACGTTGTGCCTCTTGGACGTGTAGTTCTGCCAGTGTCTGTGTATCTCCTGGATTACACGCCGAGCCTTGCGGAGCTGCTTCTTCCATGGTGGTGCTAGTACACACCATGCCTCGTTGTTGGGTGGTTCTGCCATGTCCGTGTATCTCCCGGATTACACGCCGGGACTCGCGAAGCCGTTTCTTCCTTTCAATGAAGGTAATACACGTTGTGCCTCATGGCCATGTATTTCTATCCGTGTCCGTGTATTTCCCTTGAATACACGTCATATACATCGAAGACTCCTCTTTCAAACTATGTAGATAGTACACGCTATGTGACCGGTGTCACACGTCATGTGTCACTTCTTCTGATGTATGTTACTTCTTCCATTGAATGCTTGTTCTACACGGATTGTGCTTTGGAAGGACACGTCGTGTATTCTAGAATTTTACAGAAATAAAGCCTCTGGCTAGCACTCCTCCCGAGGCATCCGTCCTTTGTTCTGATGATTCGTTTACTAAAAAACATCCATTCCTAGGTTGTCCTGATGTTCCGAGGTCGTTTCCATTGTTTTCGGGCCTTCAATAAATTTCGAAAACTTTCCTTGATTCACCGCTCAAGAACGGTTGGAGAACACCATAAAAAAAGAACGGAAGAGGAATCCGACCGTGCTAGTTTGGTCTGGTTCCTTCCACATTAGTTTGATAGAAAAAGGTTTAGAGAGAACCAATAACATGGAAGGGAAAACAACATTGCTTATTCATAAACACACCACTACCTCGAAGGATGTTCATGGGTGTCAAGTGTCGTGATTGATGGCATTGATTCTGTCGTCATCAGTGTCTCTTTCCTTGTCGTGGAGGAAGAAGAAGATGGAGAAACCGAGCAACCGAGTCAGCGTTCTTCGTCGGAGAGTTGGCGTTCTTCATTTATGGGTGTCGTTCTTCACAGGAGGATGAAGTTCTTCCAAGAAGGATTTAGAGCTCTCTCCCAAAATCCTCCCACAACAAGCCAACTCCCCAAAATAAAATAAGTCTCATCTTATTTTATTAATTCATGCCAAGCATTTAAAATTCAAAATTCAAACACATAACTCAATTAATTGAAGAGGTTAAATTAATTAAATTAATGTGTGTTGGAATTATTAAAGTTGAATAGGATAAGTTACTTAATGGGGGAGTTAGGGAATGTGAAGAGTTGGGGCTCGTGTGGGCCCCACCTCACCTTTATCCTCTCAAGGGTAGTTAGTAACTACTGGGTCCCACCCCAACTCCCACACCTAGGATTTAACCACTTAGAATAAAAAATAAAATTGTAACACAATTTTATTTTACTTTTTATTTAATCCACAAATTTATTAACTCCTCCCGAGCAGACGCATCTTCGATAAAGGTCCTCTTAAGTAATTACCGGCATTGCGGTTCCATCGATGCCCTTGGATTCAATTCCGAGCACCGGTTCAAAAGATAGAAAAACCTGATCGTTTGTTCACTGAACGTACCCGATCTAAACTTCAGAAATTGATTTCGTGCACACCGGGCCTTGAAATCAGGTGCCGTCAGAAACTGCGTACTCGTAAAATTGCAAAGAATTTATGAAAAAAAATTCCTTGAAATTTACGGGTCTTTAGAGAAAGGATCCTATTTATATAATTTAGACCCTTTGATTCCATATATTTAATCCATTTCATAATATTTATAACACAAAATATTCTATAATTAATTTAAAATTAATCTCATTGACAGAATGATAAAACATGTTTTCAAAGTGAAATGTTCAAAATATTTGAATGTTTTTATATACAAATTCAATGTAAAATTGATTTCAAGTACATATATTGATTTAAATGTTAAAATATAATATAATTATAAATAAAAAATATATAAGTTTTTATTCTTAAAATTGGATTTGTTATACGTTATACCTATAAAAAAAATTATTTGAATATCAAAAATATTTCATTGAATATATAAAATAAATATTTCATTAATATCATTTTCTGAATATAATTAATATAATTTATTAAGACGAAATTAATTTGGAAGAATAAATAAATATTTATATTCAATTTGTTTATATTTTCATTTCTAATTAATTTGTAACCAATGAATTCATCATATATTTTTATAAACCATACATTTTCTTATGTTAGTTAAAACTATTTATAGATACTAGTTTAACAACTATGTCATAATAAAAACATTTAAAAAATAATATTTTTTTGTTTACGATCCTTTTTCCATGAAATTTAATATACTTATGAAATTAAATTTAAAAATTTACATACCCTAAAAATATTGGGGTGTTACAAATTTTGTGCCTTTCTCAATGATAATTCCTAGTGGGCACCCTAGTGGGTGTAGCATTTGAAGTTCTGAGTGGTACATAGAGGTGGTGGTAGTATGTGATGTTTGTGTTTGGTCACAGCATGCTATGGGTACCACATTATTTAATCATTTTTTTAATTTTCCCTTTTGGCCATTGATTATGTATTTTTCTACTTAATCTTTATGTATTATGAAATTTCTTACCTTTTTTGGGTCTTAGTGTTTGACACATTAAATATTTCTATTGTAGTTTTTTATTTATCATTCCTACATCATTATATGTTATGTATATATTTTTTCATATAAATATAGTTTTGGATAAGGCCTCCCGTATTTTTTCATATGCATACTCATTGCTCAACATTATCCCCTAGCCTATTGGTGGTAGTCTTGGAATAGAAAACATGTCATATCATCTGGTCAGGCATGGTCTGTAGGTCGGGTCAGGTCAGTAGTGGAATAGGACATAACATGAGATTAGGTGCGTGACCTCAAACAAAGTGAGAGGTAGGTGGAATGATATTTTGAATGATATTATGTGTGATAGCTCACCCTAAGTTAGGATGTGTGCGTACATTGTGTAATAAAAAATGTTGTATGAGACCACCCGTGATTGAGTGGGTGATGGTTCAAGATGAGACGAGAGATTAGGAAGTTTCATGGGACCCTACCATGTATGAGTAGGAAGTGTAAAATAATTTTTGGTATGTCCTCATCATTCGCGATGGTGCAAGGGGATAACTCATGATGGGAAATGATGACTTCCATCAGCTTTGACTAAAACAAGTGAGGTTAGGTGTCATAGTGTACATGTTTTTACATGATGACCTCTAAAATATTCTTTTATGTTGAATATTTACTTTTTATTCATACACAAAATATATATAATGATATATATAAGGAACAAAATTTGTGTTTACCGAGTGATATTATTTCTCAAACATTGAATGATCACCTAGATGCACATAAATTTAGTCATTCTTTACTTTTAGTAGAATATTTGAATTGGATCTATTGAAATAGTGGTTAGATAAATATTTGGGAGACTGAACCCATGTTAGAACTAGATTATTATATTTAATTCTCCCATGTTTTAAACTTCTATTTATCTTTAATTATTTGTTGACTTAATGAGAAACACTGGTGTATGTTTTTAAACTAGGCATGGGTTTCATTTATTTGGGGTGTTACAAAATGTTATTAGATCATTGTTTCAGTTAATGTTCTATCTAGGAATTAGTAGTCATATATAGGAATGTGTTAGAACATGGATGGTATTCTTGAAATTGTTTTTAATGATTAAATTTATTGAGATAAAATAGTTATGTAATGGTTTGAAAAAATGTAAAAAAGTATAATAAAAAATAAAAAATAACCAATTTCGTGTTTTTAAAAATATCTTATTATTTAGATATTAATAAATTAAAATAAATATGGATCATTTATGTAACATCCCAGGTAAATAAAAAAATAATACATATTAATTTTAATTAATATTTTGTGAATTAAATATTAATTTTACTTTAAAGAGGTATATATGTTCGATGGCATACTAGTTACGTAGCAACGAGTTTCTTTGATATCTTATGTTATACAATAATAATATAATATTATTATTTTAAATGGTATTTAAATCCTAACTGTTGTATTGGCGGGAATGAACAAAACTAACTAAAATATGATTACACATGTTTGTAAAATGTTTTTACATTTATCAAATGAACATTAGAGGCTTAAAATGTGAATGAATCTAATTTTAAGCATAATTTAATTTCAAAGCTCCATTTACCACCTTTTGAAGGAGAACCCTCTTTCAATATAGTTTTGGTCACATTTATATGTTCTATTTGACTAAATAAAATTCTTATTTGGAATCGTGACATCAAAATTTACTTTGGGTAAATTTTTATTATTTTTATGATAAAATTCCATTTTTTTTGAATAGTGGACAATACTGTATTTTAATTCAAAACTGCCTTTTAATCTAATTTATTTATATGTTTTGGGTATATTTTAATTGGATTTATATTGTAATTAGATTATATTTTTACAATTTCATACAATGATTTTCATTGGAAATAATTTCACTTTGAAATTGGACATAGACAAGTGCCAATCTTTTGACAGTTAATATTTCATAAAAACACCCTTTTTGTTTGGACAATGGGAATTAATTTTAAATTAATTAATCCAACTTATATGTTTTTAATTTGGTAAAATAAACCTCATTTTTGAATTAGGAATGTCAAATATAGATTTGGTTAAAATTTTGGTATTTTTCTAAAAAACATCAATTTTGGATGAATAGTGAAACCACTAAGTAGTAGTTAAAAACTGACTTTTTCAATTAAATAAAATTTTACCAATTTTGTGAATAGAATTTAGAAAATATTACATACATGTTTGTTATTAGTAAGTAAAACCCGGTTCAATAAGATTATAATATTTTTTGGTGAATAGTAACTTCTGACTTTTATTTACCGCAGTTAAAGATAAATAGGATAATTCATAGTAAAACTAGATTTATAATAATACAAAATTACCTTAACACATGTCCTAAACTTATTTTATGAGTCATGGCAGGAAATTGGTATCCTTGGGTAGATTTTGGGACCCCATGAAGCTACTTAAGAGTGATAATGACACTTTATTTTAATTAACCTAATGTAAAGAAAAATATTACATAAACAAATATCTTTTACTAAATTACTTTTTTACATAGTGTTATATAAGTTTTCATTTCAAATATAAATATTTTTTTGAAAGATTAAATTATTTCTTAGATCATTGTAATTTTTTATAATTTTTATACATAAAATTAATAAAATTATGTATGACACAATAATGATTGAGTGTTTACCTCATTAATAAATGATTTAAATAAATAATATTATAATGATAAAATCAATATCCAAAACCTATTCAATTATTATTGGATGATATTATTTGGACCATGAGACATATTATATTCAAAATTAATTAGTTTTGGACATTTAGAAACCAAAAATAATTGTATAATAAAATAATATTTTCACACTTTCCTAAAGAGCCCCTCCACCCCTTATAAAAATCCCACACCTCTATCCCATTTATCACACATCTCAAGCCCCATGGATCATCCAAAACCAACCCAAATAAACTCTAAAAATCTCTCTCTTCCACCTATAAACCTTACCTTAGGCAGAAATCACTTCAAGAAGTCCTTTTGTTTCAAACCAAAGGGAGTTACCCGAATTAAAGGTCATAGTTTGTCTTAAATTTTTTATTTTATTTTACTTATACAACTTCTAAACTATTTTTATTCTTTTATTTTATAACAATACCAGTTTTATCAACATAATATAATGTTTTTAGGAGACGTATTATAACTACACTTACACACACCTCCATCTAATGTGTAAATAAAATGTTGTTTATGTGGATTGTAAATTAACGCCTCACGAAACACTGATTGTTCAATTATCACCTACCACCTATAAAGGTGGAAATAAATATGGAAATGTATTTATATATGATATATATTATGTTTATTGTTCCTTTATTCTTCTGTATTTTTCATTTATAGAATACCTTTATGGTTTTCATAATGGGTAACCGTGATAATTTCATTTGAGGAAATGCGGACTACCGCCCCCTCAAAGTTATATGACTTGTTAATGCCATATTGGGATGTATAATGGATGGAGCTAATTATATTATATATGAATGTATACTAGAATTATAATATACCTATTTATCCTTATTTTTTAATTCCATTAAAATACAAAATATAAATGGAAGTATCATTTATGCATACGTACGACTTATCCTCTCCATGAATGGTGCATTTCATTTTTTACATCCAAATGTTATGTACTATTATAAATACAAGTATATACAAGATATATATTATATATATGATATATAATTCATGAATTTAATTCTGTATATAATGAAATTTTGACCACATGAAAAACTTGTAATGATAAGAAGTCCATTTTTGACTCAAGTACAAAATATCGAAAAAACGATCATTATTAACATAAATGATTACATAATATTTATAACATGATAATAACATATTTAAAATGAATGATAAAATTGAAAAAGGTTCTTAAGAGAGTTGAAATTAAATTTAGTTTTTTTTCAGAGATTAATGAACAAATGGGTCAAGTTGTACATCAGGTAATGGAATTCGTCTCAATCTCCTTTCATTGAGGAATATTTAGTTTTATACCAGAAATTATTTTATACGTTGTATAATACCCTTTGACTTTTTCTTTTATTCAAAATTAATCTTTTCTATACTAATCTTTTTACACAATAATAAAAATTAATGATTATTTTAACGTACGCGGTGAAAACGACCTTTCCGACGTCATGAGTATTATTGATCTTTGGCATACTTAGCAAGATTTAATGTTTTTAAAAGGAAAATAAATACCATATACTCTTCTATGTATTTTGGTAATAAAAATGGTTTTGATAATGGATTTGTTATGTCTATATATATAAATGATATATTTTGTTTAAAAAGTGGAAATTTTATCTTTCCATTATATTTGTTTAATGTGTTATGAATATGTTATGGTTCTTGGGAATTGTTATGTATATGGGTGATTCATGATAAACCTAGGGTGGGTGAGCCCGAGATAGATCTCCAATGCATTGGGTAACGTGACGGCGGTAAACGTGAATGATTCTCCTAAGAGATTTAGGGAATATACTGTGATGGGTATTCCAATGGTAACTCCCTACGTAGCTGTGATAGTTACAATGTAATTACGATATGGATGGCACAAGTTACCTTTATGATTTATGTTTTCTATGGGTTATTCATAAATCTTATGATTTAATGTGGTATGTTAAAGATCATATGTTATGTATGTAATGATGAAATAATGTTTTTTTGTTTTATTACCCTTGCTGAGCTTTTTATGCTCATCCCCAGTTTTGAAAAAAAATTCACAGGACTTAAATATGAATAGGGTCAATGATGGGATCAAGGAAAAGTCAAGCTGTCTAAAATAGGGGACTAGTCATGACTCTTATTTTCAAGAGTTTTTATTTTACGAAAAAATAGAAACTGAGTACAAGTACTAATTTGAAATTTTTGAGATGTAATGTAATATTTATGGCCTAATTTTATGAAACACTAAACTGAAAAGATCCAAAATGTGAATTATTCATTTAATTCAGGATTATGTAAAGTTTTTGGTTGAGACCATATAGTTGGTATCAGAGTTCTATTTAGATAACTTTAATAATTATGGTATTGTTAAATTAATATCCATAAAGTAATTTATGTTAATATTTAAATGATAGAATTTATAGATTACCATGTTTCTTTACCTAAAATATCTCTGTATTCAAAATAGTTTTCCTAATAAAAAATAGGGCAGCAATGTTGGGACGTCATCAGGATAAATACAGCCTTTAAAATCCGCAAACTGAGATGGTTATAATCATAACTGAACAGTTTGTTGCAGAGATGACACCATTGAGTTAGGCTATAAATCGTGGTGGTATCCATGCACAAGAACAGCAAGATCAACCACAAAAGAACATGTAAGTAGTGGAGCATTTCATGAGGAAACATCCCCCATCATTCAGAGGATCATCTGGCCATTTGCTCGCAGAAGGGTGGCTTAAAGCAATAGAGAAGATTTTTGATGTTATGGGGTCTTCAGAACATCAAAAGGTTAGTCTCGATGTTTATGTTTTTGAAGGTGAAGCTCATCAGTGGTGGTCGATGGTGAGAAATATCAAGGATAGTGAAGAGATTGGTGATTTTGATTAGGATAAATTCAAAACTATGTTTCTTCAGAAATATCTTCCTATGGTTTTTTTTCTTAGTAAAGAAAAATAATTCCTGCAATTGTGGTAGGAGGATGACTCAGTGGCTGCTTATGAAGCAAAATTCACTCAACTAGAAAGGTATGGTCCAAATTTCCTATGATATCTTGATACTAAAATCAAACATTTTTACTTAGGATTAAATCCAAAGTATCAAAGGGATTTAGATTCTCGTGAGTTCAAATGTTATGAAAAAACTTGTTTGATGTGCAGACAAGGTGGAAGTTGAGTTTTTCGATGATCATGTGTTCTTTGAAAAACAAAAAAATAAGAGGTCGAGGTGGCAGATGAAAAGGAAGAACTCTTCAAAAAAAACATGATGGTCTGAAACATAAGATAATAGTTTGTGAAAATTTGGATAAAAAGAATGCATGGGAATGTCTTTTGAATTCTGGTAAGTGCAACAGATGTGAAAAAATGGGACATAAAGCTTGTAATTTCACAAAAATATATTAGGATAATAGTAAGACAAAATCTTATTTACAGTCAGTAAAATGTTTTAAGTGTAATGAAATTGTTCATTATGTAAATGAGTGTCCAACGAAGAACACTTATAAGGGAAAGCATCTAGACTACAATTTGAAAGGGGTGGTGAAATACTTTGCAACTACTTTAGTAGATGTTGGTCCATCAAATGACGTAGTATTAGGTACACTGTTTGTTTGTTCAGATTATGAAAATTTATTGTTTGATTTGTGGTCTACACATTCATTCATTTCTAAGAAGTTTTCTACTAAATTGGGAATTCCATATCATGACATGATTCTGGAACTTATGGTAAAAATACCGGGAGGAAATGTTGAGACAAAAAGAAATTATAAGAACCTTCTTATACTTGTGTGTGGAAAGAATCTACATACAAACCTTATTGTTTTTCCTCTAGTAGAATTTTATGTTATTTTGGGTTGGGATTGTCTATCTGTTTATCCTATTAAGATATACTACAGTGCTAAAGAGGGGTTTTTTAGAATGTTTTTTAGTTTGTGTACCAGAATGAACCCTTACATTTCATAACATATAAGGATGCTGAGAAACTAGTAAAAAATGGAAACGACTGTTACTATACACATATTGTTGAAAACAAAGGAACTGTTCAGATTAATGATGTGCCAGTGGTAAATGAGTATCTTGATGTTTTTCTTAATGACTTGCCTGGTATTATACCTAACCAGGAAGTTTAATTTTTTATTGACTTAGTTCTTGATGCTAAGCCAATTTCAAAACCCCCATATTGAATGGTTCAAATTGATCTTTTGGAGTTAAATATGCAATTACAAGAGTTATTAGAAAATGATTTCATTCGACCTAGAACGTCATCATGGGGGGATCCTACCTTTTTTGTTAAAAAGAAATATAGTTCAATGAGACTTTTCATTGATTATATATCATTGAATAACATCACTATTAAGAACAAGTATCATTTGCCTCATATCAATGATTTGTTTGATCAGCCCTAGGGAGATCTGTATTTGTTGAATATTTACATGAGGTTGTGATACCCTAAGTTGAAACTAAAGGAAGAAGACATTCTGAAGACTCTATTTCATACTAGATACGACCACTATAAATTTGTTGTTATGCCTTTTGATTTAACCAATTCACCTGTAGTATTCATGGATCTTATGAATATAATTTTCAATGAGTTCATGGATAAGTTTTTGGTTGTGTTCATTGATGATATTTTGGTTTATTATAAAATTAAAGAGAATCATGAATGTTGTTTAAGGGATTTCTGGAAAACCATGAAAGAAAAGAAACTATTTTTTGAAATTCAGAAAGTTTGCGGTTTGGTTAAAACAAATTTCTTTCCTTGGTCACATTGTTTCATGAAATAGCATAACTGTTGATCCTGCTAAAACAAAAGTTGTTGAAGAATGTCCAAGACCCACAAATATAACCAATATCCATATTTTTATTTCTTTAGCACGTTATTACTTGATTTTTTTGAGAATTTTTTACAGTTATCTTGTCTAATGACTAAGTTAACTCAAAAAGGTATTATGATCATTTGGACAAAAGAATGTGATGATTGTTTCGAAAACTTTTAAAAAAGTTCAATGAATTCTCATGTTTTGGAACTACCTTTCAGAAATGGTGATTTTATCATTTACAATGGTGCTTCGTTGAATGGACATAGCCATCTCCATATGTATAATGATCAGGTAATGGATTATGCTTTATGTCAGTTGAAACCTCATGAGTTAAATTACCCTACAGATGATTTGGAATTAGTTTCTGTTGTTTTTTTCTTAAAAAATATGGAGGAACCATTTGTATGTAGTAAAATGCGAAATATATACTGACCAAAAAATTTGAAGTATATATTCCCACAGAAAAAATTGAACATTTGACAGAGGAGATGGTTGGAATTATTCATGAATTGTGATTGCAATATCCTTTATTATCTGGTAAGGGAAAATATAATTGCTGATGCTTTGAGTTAAAAAGTAATGCAACATTAACCATAATAAATTTGGAATTAGATCCTTTGGTATTTTAATTTGAGGAACATTTCCATAGATGTTTTGGTGCAAGAAACTATTCGGTTTTGTTTTTGGTGTCAGTAAAATCATCTCTATCAGACAGAATTAAGCAAACTCAAAAGGAAGACATTGAGTTGCAGAAAAAGGTACAATTGGTTTAGAAGGGTATGTTGCCTGAATTTAACATTGATAATGATTTTGTTTTGAGAATTAGAAAGAGTTAATTCGTGCCTTGTGATTCACATTTGATGAATGTGTTGTTATGTGAAGCTCATTGTTCCCCATATTTTCTGATCATCCTAGCAGTACTAAGATGTATATAGATCTTTAGGAGTATTACTATTGGGATCGAATGAAAGAGATATTATTGATTTTACTGTGTAGTTTTTGACTTGTCAGTAGGGTAAAGAAGAGTGGGAGTTACTAAAATCAACGATTTATTCATTACCAGTGCCAGAGTGGAAATGGGAAAATATATTCATGGACTTTGTTGTGGGATTTCCAAATCCATCTTGAGGTAAAAATTCAATCTGGTTTATTATTAATCGATTGAATAAATATTTTCATTCCCTTCCTATTCGAGATACATTGTGTCTAGATCAAATTTATCAGTTGTATGTTAATGATATATTCAGGTTGCATAGGGTTCCCCTCTTTATTATATCTTATCATGATCTCATGTTTACTTTTAACTTTTGAAAACGCCTTCAGATGTTATTGGGTGCTGAATAAAATTTAAGTATAGATTTTCATCCGTAATCAGATGGGTAGTCAAAACAAACAATTTAGACCTTATAGGATATTCTAAGTGCTTTTTCATTGGATTACCAGGGATGCTGGAACCAAAATATTTATTTGGTTTAATTTTATTATAATAATGGTTTTTATTCCAGTATACAGATGGATCCATTTAATTCATTCTATGGAAAGCATTGTCAAAATATAGATTTTTGGGATGAAGTAGGTGAAAGGAAGCTGATGGGACCAAAATTGGAAGAAGAGATGGTATAAAAGGATCACCTGATTCAGAAGCACATGAGAACAGTTTAGAGTAGGCAGAAACATTATGCGGATATTCGGAGGAAGGATCTTTCTTTTGAGTTAGGTGATCATGTCTTTCTCAAATTTTCTCCATAGAAAAGTGTGATGTGTTTTGGTAAGAAGGTAAAGTTGAGTTTGAGGTTCATTGAACCTTTTGAAATCCTGGAGAAAGTTGGATCAGCTACGTACATAGTGGCCTTACCAACATGTTTGTCTCAGGTACACAATGTTTTTCATGTTTCAATGTTGAGAAAGTGTATGCGAGATCCATATCATGTTTTGAGTCTAGAGGTAGTTCAGTTGGAAGATAATATTTTTTATGAGGAACAACTAGTCCAGAATCTTGACCAAAGAGAGAATGTGTTGTAGAATAAGGTAATTAATCAGGTAAAGGTTTTTTGGAAAAACCATATGGCTGAAGAGGAAACGTAGAAATCTTAAAATTCTATGAGGGATAAATACTCCTATTTATTTTATATATGAATAAAATTTTGAAGATGCATTTTCCAAAAATGGGGAAGTATGTATTATCTTAGGTAGAAAAATAAATAATACATTTTAATATTAATTAATATTTTTTGAATTAAATATTAATTTTACTTTAAAGGGGTTCTATGTTCGATGGTATACCTGATACAAAAACAACGGGTTTTTTTGAAATCTTATGTTGCACAATAAGAATGTAATATTATTATTTTAAATGGTAGTTAACGCCTTATTGTCATATTGGTAGGAATGAACAGAACAAACTAAAATATGATTATACATGCTTGTTAAATGTTTTTACAGTTATCTAATAAAAGTTAGAGGCTTAAAATGTGAATGAATCTAATTTTAAGCATAATTTACTTTAAAAGGATGATTTACCACCTTTTGATGGAGAACCCTCTTTAAATCTAGTTTTCGTCACTTTTATTTGTCCTATTTGACCAAATAATATTCTTATTTAGAATTAGGACATCAAAATTCACTTTGGGTAAAATTTTGGTATTTTTCTGATAAAATTTCATTTTTGAGGAAAAGTGGAAAATGTTGTATTTTAATTTAAAACATCCTTTTAATATAATTTATTTAAATGGATATATTATCTTCATAATTGGATTTAAATTTGAATTATATTTTATTTTTAACATTTAATCCAATTTTGGTCATTTAAATTAATTTCACATTGAAATTAGGTTGAATTTTTGGTATTTTGTTGAAAAATTTAAATTTTCGATGAATAGTGAAACCACTAATTAGTAGTTAAAAACCGAATTTTTCATTTAAATGAAATTTTACAACTTTTGTGAATTGAATTTTGAAAATCTGACATAAATGGTTGTTATTATTAAGAAAAATGTGTTTTAATATGATGAAAATTTTATTGGTGAATAGTAACTTTTGACTTTCATTTCCACAGTTAATGGTAAATAAGGTAATTCGAGGTAAAAAGAATATTATTGTAATAACTAATTACCTTAACACTTTTCCTAACCTTAATGGATGATTCATGGGGGACCATGGCCTTCCTTGGGTCAATTTCGGGACCCCATGAAGCATCTTAAGAGTGATAGTGACACTTTATTTTAATTAACATAAAGCAAAGGAAAAATGACATAAACACATATCTTTTAGGAAATTAATTTTTACATAGGGTTATATAAGTTATATTTTCGACTATATATATTATTTTAAAAAGTAAAAATATTTAATACATCATCGTATTTGTTTTATATTTTTTATAAATCACATAAATAAAATAACTTATGACAAAGTAATGATTTCGTGTTTAACTTATTAATAAATTATTTAAATAAATAATCTTATAAATATTTAAAAAATATCCAAAACCTGTCAAATTCTTATTGAATTATTTTATTTCAACCATGATTTATCTTATCTTATACTTTAGTTAGTTTTTGACCTTTATAAACCTAAATTCAATATATTATAAAATTATGTTTTCACACTTTCTTAAAGAGCCCCTTCTCCCTCTTATAAAAAGCCTTCACCTCTAACCCATTCCTCACACATTTAAAGCCCATTTTCTCATCCAAAACCTATCCAAATAAGCTCTCAATATCCCTCTATTCCACATCGAATCCTTACCATAGGCATAAGTCATTTCAAGAAGTCCTTTTTGTTGAAACTAAAGGGAGTTACCTGAATTAAATGTATCAGTTTCTCTTAAATTATTTTATTTTATTTTACTTCTCCAAACTCTAATTTTTTTTTATTATTTACTTTTATAACCCAAAAAATATCCTCAATATAGTATAATTTTGTGATGAGAAGGATCCAAACTAACCTTACCCATACCTCCATCCAATGTGTAAAGAACATATTGTTTCTGTAAATGGAAAACTAATGCCTCACGAAACGATGATTGTTCAATTATCTTCTACCTCCTTGCATGGTGGTCATTAATGCGGAACTTTATTTATATATGATACATATTATGTTTATGTTTTCTTAATACTTATTTATTTTCATTTATATCATACCTTTATGGTTTCCATAATGGGTAAACATGATAATTTCATTTGTGGAGGTGCGGACTACCGCCCCCTCAAAGTTATATGACTCATTAATTCCTTATGAGGGACGTATAAAGGATGGAGTTAATGATATTATATATGATATCATACTATAATTATAACAAACCTATGCATCATTATGGTTTAATTTGATTAAAATAAGAAATGGAAATGGAAGTAGCATTTATGAATACGTACGACTTATCATCTCCATGAACTGTTTATTTCATTTATTACATCCAAATGTTATTGAATATTATAAATACATGTATATAATGGATATATTTGATATATATGATATCTAAATAATTAATATAATTCTGGATATAATGTACTTTTGACAACATGATCAACTTGTAATTATAAGTCCATTTTTGATTGATGTACCAAATATCGACAGAACGACCATTATTAACTTAAATGATTACATAATGTTTATAACATTATAATAAGTGATTTAAAAGGAATGATAAAATTAAAAAAGGTTATTAATAAAGTAGAAATTATCTTTATTTTATTATTTAGGAGATCAAATAACGAACTGGCCATGTCGGAAAAGAGGTAAGTGACTTCGTCTCAATCTCCTTCCACTGAGGTGTATTTAGTTTTATACAAGACATTCTTTTATACATTGTATAAACATCATTGACTTGTAAATTTATTCAAAAGGAATACTTTTACTACTATGAGTTTTACTAAACAACAAAAAATAATGTTTCTTTTATCGTATGCAGTGACAACGACATTTCCACCGCCGTGAGTATTATTTGATCTTTGGATTCCTTAACAAGCTGTAATGTTTTTAAAAAGAAAATAAATACCGTATACTATTTTATGTATTTTTGTATTGAAATTTATTTTGATAATGGTTTTTTAATATCAAAATATTTAATTGATATATTGTGATTGAAATGTGGCAATGTTACCTTTCCTTTATATTTTTTATGTGTTATGAATATGTTATGGTTCTTTGGAATTGTTACATATACGGGTGGTTCCATGATAATTATAGGGCAGGTGATCCCATGATTTCTCTCCAATTCAAAAGGTAATGTGATAGAGGTAAATGTGAATGTTTCTGCTAAGAGATTTAGGGAATATATTGTGATGGGTATTCCAAATGTAACTCCATACTTAGTTGTGATAACTATAATGTAAGTATGATATAGATGCCACAAGTTACCTTCATTTTTTTTGTTTTCTATTTGTTATTCATAAATCTTATGATTTCATGAGGTGTTTTAATGAACTTATTTTATTAATGTAATGATGAAATACTGATTTCATTCGTTGTTTTATAGCCCTAAATGAGCTTTTTATGCTCATCCCCAATTTTGAAATGTTTTTCACAGGACTTAATGATTAATAGGGACAATGACGGGATGATGGAAAAGTAATGCTATCTAAAACAAGGGAATATACATGAATATTTTTTCAAGAGATTTGTTTTATGAAAAAAAATTAAACTAAGTATAAGTGTCTACTTAGTAATTTTTGACAAGTAATTTAATAGTTATGGCCTAATTCTCTATAACTTTAAACCTGAAAAGATCCTGAATATGAATTATTCATTTAATTAAATATTATGTAATATCTATGGTCAGGTCCTTATAGTTTATATGCTTGTGAGTTATGTGAAGATGTTACAGTTTTACATATATGGAGGATGACCATCCTTTAATGGGTAGTCTTGCGTAGTTGTTGCCACATTTGGTTGGTATAAATAGTGTGTTACTCGGTCATATATTTCTTGACTCATTGGTTTCAGTTAGTGGAAAAACATTGAGAATTTTAGGTTTTCATGTGATACTACCCTGGGTTGTTGGAGTGTCCCTCTATTGAGCTCGTGGTGAGATGACTTTTGAAGAAGACATTGGTTATTCCAATCAAGAGGTTGTACATGAGTTGTTCAATTTATGGGATATGGGATTTATTGTTGTTTAGATGTGACATAGTTTATTTCCCTAATTAGTGGATGGTTTTATCACTTTTAATTAGGGAAGATGTAGTTTTTAATGATAAATGAATAGCTTCTCATGTTTTTTATTGTATGGTGGTATGTTTTTCAATGAAACATGAGTGAGATGGGTTTTTTGTGTGGTTTTTTTGAACTATTGGGATATGACATGTATCATGTGTGTTTTGTTGGTATCAATCAATAGTTAATAGTTATGCATGTTGAAATATTCTTTTAGTCTAGTGGGACAGTGGGATGACTGATACTCAGAAGTCATAAGAGGAAATGGAGTCAGTTTTAAATCATTTTCATAGGGGAATGTGAGTGAGTTTCTTATTCTGATAAGATTGAATGAGGATGAAAACTTGGCTAAAGGAATAATATGTAGATTATTCTATATTTAAAGTGATTTGGATTTGGGAGTTCAGTTTTTTTAGGCATGGCCTTGGTCAAGTTGGAAATAAAGGAATAGTTGGTGGTTCATGAGATATATTTTGACATTCACGAAATGGGTAAGTTGAAGGTTTTGATTAGTGGTTTTATATTTGAAACCAAATTCAAGCCTTAGAGTGGGGTGACTCTAATTTTTTTACATGAGAATGGTAGAGACCATGTGACACATGCTGGTATTAGAGAGTGGGATGATGTGAAATTATTTAGAACATTATATTTTGAAACACCTTTTGGATTTTAGCATGGTGGTTTAAGGAACCTTGAGATTTTAGATGGCTCATTGAGGTGTGACCATTTATTGAAAAACTGGGAGAGACCGAGTGATGTTAATGGGTAGATACTAGAGTAATGTATCTAATGGGTAGTTCCTAGTTTATGTATACTAGGAGAATGAGCATTTTGAATATTTAGATCTATTTTTGGGGATCTCATAGTGTGATGGATATTAGTTCATTATGTATGATCTCATTGAAATATATCCAATTTCATAGAGGATTTGAGAATGTATGTATTAGATTGGTGTGTAGTCCTATTAAGTAGTGAGGTGATCTTGTGACAGTCTCATAGGCTCGTTTAAGTGGGAATTAGAACCATTATGTTATTAAGTTCCATCGATCATAATACGGAAGCGATGTCTCAGAATGGGAGAGTCAGACAGTGGTAGATCCTATTAAAACATTTTGTGGAGGAATGTATTGTGTTAGATGTGTAATTATATTGATAGTTAGCTACATATAACTAGAAAGATGACTTCATAACTAATCCCAAGGTTATAGTGTTTCATCTCTATATATACTAAAGAAGATTTTATTGGGAAATGTGATTGAGGGTTTGTTGGGGTGGGTGAGCAATATTTTTGACATCCTGATATTATAATACCTGAAATATATATTAATGGGAAGAGGTTTTCTATTTTTTCTATGAAAGGCTCATGTTGGTAAATATACATAAAACATTAGTGTTTATATATGATAGTATGAGTGGGATAGTGATAGGGATAACCCCATGGTATGGACCACCTAATTGGATTTTCAATGTGTATATTTTCATGGAAAAAGTTTTGAAATTCATTGTTGTAATGGTCCTTCCACCGTTAGATTATTATTTAGGATTATTCATATCTATTTATAATGGTATACAATGTTTGGGGATTCTTTGGTGATATTTGATGTCATTGGTGCATTTTTTTTATCCAATATATCTTGGGATTCAGTGATGAAGATAAGTGTGGCATGGGATTTGAGCATGTCGATAGTTATGATAGAGTAGGGTGTGGATATCAGGTATATTTGGGTTGATTGGAAGATGGCCATGACTTGATCTTTGTCTTAGAACATGAGAATTAACAATTTTTAAAGGGTTCTTATAGTCACAAGTTATTAATTTTTCTTCTAACTTTGTAATGAATAGTTTTTTTGCATCATATTTCATTACAAAATGTATCTCATAATAGATACATCATTTTAGTTATGGTGATTAATATCATGGTTATATAGTTTAGTTTTTATGGATGTTGGTGCATGAGATAGATGACTGGTGATTATTATTTTTTGTTATACTGGATAAATTTTCTTCATTTCAAATTTAATATTTAGGAAATAGTTTATGGGTACTGAGCATCGCACGAGATTTTTTTGAAAAACTTTGTTGTTGTTGTATAGGGTAGATATGTGGTTTTATCGTATCATATAGAGAACTGTGAATGATAAATATGATCATGTCTTGATGGACATATCATGTATCTAGTTATCATACCTGATGGTCAATAGGGATGATAATACCTAATATGATGAGTTTGAAATGGCACACAATTTTATGAACAATTTTTTTCCTTGTGAACATGAATTCAAATCATTAAATAACAGTTTTTTTAATAATGGAGAATCATAAAAAAAATCAGAGTTTGGAGACCACTATGAGGTGTTTTTATGTATGATTGAGTTTTTGGATGGTTCTTTGAGGTGTTTATTAGGATTTAGGGGTGATTTACTATAATTACAGTAAAACAACACAGAGTACTTGATGGGGATGCTATAATTTATGTCCTCTCAAGGCCGCAATAAGGTACATGATTTCCTTCTATTTCTTTTTAAAATATATTAATTAAAAAAATAAAACCATTACCCCTCTTTTTTAATCCATCAATCCCTATTAGTCTCTCCCACTCTCCCCTTTACCCCCCCCCCAATCATTTTTACCATTCAAATGAACTTGTAGGCTATTATCTCACTATATTGATGAGACTTCTAAATCTAGTAGTCTAACTTAATAATACTATGGTTATACCTAAGTTCTATGCCACTTTATTTGGTTAATTTCACCATAATTTTATCCCAAACCCAATTTTAGATATGTTTTTATAGATTTATAATTTTTTGGGAAATAAGGGTGAAGTAGAAATGGAATCAAATGAGATAACTCTTATAAGGTAAAGGTTGGTGGTTCCTTTTATATTTCTCTATATTCTAATGTTTTTATATAATGAATTGATCCTTATTTGACCCAAAATTTTATTTTTTTTAAATAATTCACTTTATTTTACTATTAAATACATTTTCAAGTTTAGAGTTATAAAGAATTATGTCACAACTCTTACATAATAATCCATATATTCGAATTTGGAAACTCTCTCATAGTACCCATTTTTCCATAATAAAAACATTAAAAAAACACATTTTCTTTTCATAAAAAATCATTAATATTTTAAACATGAATTTATTATTGTTCTTAATCATTATTAAATTTTACAAAAATATTTAAAACATTGTATCAGTATAAAAATTTTCGTATGGGACACATAAGAAGGATGAAAGAAACGTTTTATTCTATTTCAAAATCATGATACCAAAAAATATATTATTAATTTAGAATAATATATATTGATATTAAATAATTATTTACTTTCACATGAAACAGTATTTACTACCAAAATTTTTCGTAAAATAATTTATAATAAAATGAAAATAAAAAATCTTTATCACTATAGTTTCATAGAAAAAATTATAACACTTGAAAAACTATTTCTTGAAAACATAAATTTTTATCTTAAAATGGATTATAATTCCATTAAATAATTATCATTAGATTACATTTTGAAGTCAATATATTTCCTTGAAGTGCATTATAAATCACCAAAAATTCATTTGGGTCCATTGGGACATCAATTTTTTAAAACACTTACAATAATCCTTACAAATTGAATAACATAATCAGTTATTTTAAAAATAAATATATTGGGAAAATAAACATTACCCAATAAATTAGATAACTATATTGGTCTCAACCATGAAAATAAATAATTAAAAATGACCATATAATACGTAAAAAAATAAAATATTTCATTTTCAAAATCAAACTCAATAATATATTCCTTTTAAATCCATAATAAAAAATGGATATTAATATATTACATTATTTTAAAACGCCATGTTAAAAACTAATGCACCCAATAAAATGGAATAATAGTATTATATGAATAAAACATTTAATATTGTAATGTAACTAAAATATCAAATATCTGATGTGGTGGTGGGAAAATTTTTTGTTGTCATTTATGTTAAAATAGAACATTCCTTTTACCTTTTTTCAAAATTCTCCCCATGAAATACAAAAAAGTATTACTTTTAAAAAACATGGAAAGATATTATAAAGGGGCCTAAAATATCGTTTATAATTTATTTTCAAAATAAATATATCTCTAAAATAATTTTGAGAATATGGACATGAAGGGAAGATTTTTAGAAAATAAATATTTATAATATTTAATAAAATGATTAAAGGTAAAGTGTCTCTTACCATGAGTCTGACTTGTCATGTATGTTATTTATCCTCTGGAATAATAAAATAATGTTAATTTTCAATTTTATTAATAAATTTTTCATCTATATTATTCCATTTAATTTAATTATATCCATGTTATACTTATTTAATTAGTGGATTTAGATCACATTGATATTTTTTAAATATGTTAGGTTCATATGTCCAAAATAACATTGATTGGTAGAATTTGTTCAAAAAGGATTAGGATTATGAAATTTAAAAATATTACTAATTTTATAAATATTATTTTTATTAATCAATTATAATTTCATAAAAATCTATTTATGGTGGTTATGAATAATGAATTAAGTTATAACCAAATAGATTTTAGGTCTTATGTATTCATGAGTAACATTTATATTTTTTGATGAACCCATGGGAATGATGTTAAGTATAATATTATGTTTACGTAATGATAATTATATAATAATTATCATATTACTTACAAAAATAAATCTATATATATTGTCCATGTCAATCAGTGATGAAAAATAAAATAGATCAATTTGTGATGTGAAAATATGCATGTACACCTGAGTGATGTTTTTATTTTTCATTGGATGGTAATTAAATCCAATGAATAGTTATTTACCATTAAATAATTAAAGTTATACCTTTAATAAAATATTATTTAAATTTTATCCATATTAATTACCAACCATAATAGTTATTGATGAAAAATGAAATACATTGTCTAGTGAGGATGTAGTCTTCATATATGCACGCACGAATGATATTTTTATTTTCTACAAGTTGATTACATAGAATAATGTTTTTTTAAAATAAGAATAATAACTTATTTGTGTATTTTATATGATTATGTTATTATTTAATCATGTTTAAATAATATATGAAGGTTGTAAAAGAAGAAATAAATTGAAAACACTTGGTTAATAATTATACCTCTTCTTTGGACAACCTCCTTACATGTATAACTAAAGCCCTCCTATGATGGTATTAGTATAAAATATTGAAATCAAGGTAATTTAGAGGAATTATGGGAAGTTATTTGGGTGGAATTTATAGATATATGAGGCTATTGTATTGGGATGAAAAAAGAATAGGGGTGTCCTTTTATAAGTGGAGGAGAGGACACACTTGAAATTTTTCAAAAGATTAATATATTAATGTATTACGAAAGAAAAATGTTTCAAAAATAGAAAAATGATGAATATAAGTTGATATATATTCTAAATATGGTCATAAAATAGAATTATATATGTTTTTTATCATTATAACCCTTATCTCTTTAGTTTAACCCATCGTAAACATATTTCAACTTTGACCATGGTAACATATTTTTACTGTTTTTACAATTAATTATGAATAAATAATTACATGACCTTATTACCTAAAATTAATTATTTGGACATATAATATAGAATCCAATTTATTAAATTTAATTCAAATAAGTATAAAAATTTCATTTAAATTGATCATAAAGTATGTGATGAAAGGCAATTTTCCAGAAAAAATGACTTCCTAAGTGTATAAAATTATATTACAGAAATCAAGAATATAGATAATTAAAAGGATTTTAATTTTAATATATGTAATTTAAATTAAACAGTTTTACTTTGAAAATTTTTGAAAAAATATTAACTTTGTAAATTCTTGAAACATAAATACAATTTTCAAAAAAAAATTGGTAGTTTCTACTATTCACTTAAAAGTCATCTTTTTCAATACAAAATCTTGATAAAAATAACTATAATATAATAATAAATTTATTATATAAAAATATTAATTTATTTTATTTTTTTTAAATAAAAAGTCTAAATTTATTAAATTAAATAATTTAAATAAGGCCATATGAAAAATGTAAAAATTTTAGTAAGAATAAAAATATTTCTTTTTTATTTGAAAATTAATTAATATTCTCTTATAGTGAATATAACTCTTAAACAAAATAATTAATGAATATTATTATGGTATGAAATTTATTTTCTAGTAACATTACTTGATATTTTATATTCTCCTCCCTGGAAATTTCTTCCTAAAAGTTTTATACATTACATAAACTACTAGGTATATTTTTTCATTTATATAACGTTTTGATTTTTATTTTACTTCTGAATCATATGTTTCTTTAAAAAAACATAACCTAGTTAACCAACTTATTCCATAACACCTTTTTTATATATGGTCAAGAATATGAACATTTTATTCCGTAAAATAAAGGTTCTCTTCCATATCTGATACTTTAGGGCTCAAAATAAGAGTTTCAATTGGAATATATTTTCCTAACAATAAAACGTGAAACACATCAGGAGCCTAAGATAATCATTAAATAAAGACCACTCAACAGTAAATAGATCTAATACACTATAATTTCATATGGTCTAATAAAATCCTAACTCAAATTTCCGTTTTACCAAAACTCATAACACCTTTCCATTGAGATACTTTAAGAAAAACATGGTCACCTACCTTGAATGAAAGATCATTCCTTCAGTTATATGTATAAATGTTTTTCATAATTTAACCCATATGCATATGTTCTTTAATCATATACACTATCTTTAACATTTCTTATACCAATTCTATTCTAAAATAAAATGTTCACCTAGTTCGTCCCAACAAGATTCAATATGACATCTTTATCTATATAACACCTCCAAAGGTACCACTTTTAATTAGAATAAAAAATTTTATTATAGGAAAATTCAACTAGTGAACATTATTTACCCAAAATTCCCTTGTAATCCATTGAACAAGATTAATGAAATTATTCCAAAGTCTAAATAGTTCTCTTTGTCTATCCATTAGATTAAGGATGAATAGTACTGAAATTTTATTCAGTACCCAAGGACTTATTAATAATTTTCCATAAAATTGTTGTAAACATAGGATAAATTTCAATGATAATGAAGTGAGTAACTCTAAATAATCAATCTATCTTATTGTGATACATTCAAAAATGTTTATCTAAATTTAAGTGTCTCTAAAATGAACTAAATTTACTTATTTGGTCAACTGATCCAGAATAACCCATATCACATTTTTACCATGATATGTATTTGGTAATAAAAAACATTATTTAATATATTTTTCCCTTTCTACTTCATCAATGGAAATAGATGAATCATCTCGTTCAGAAATTTTTATTTATTTTTACATTTTTGAAAGTAAAATATTTTATGGAAAACTAAACAATATCCCTTTTTATTTCTTCCAACTAGTAATTTTCAAGAAGGTGTGTATACATCATAGTGTTACGTAGATTAACATAAAATGAATAACTATGAGCTTCACTCAATAATTATCTCTTCAACTGGTAGTCAAAATCCACACAAAATTTCATCCTAAAATATGATAATATATTTGTCATTAATATTAATATCTACAATATTATCCCCATTTAATTATCTTACATGTTCCTATTGAACATGATACTCCTTCTCATCATTCTTAATTATATCTAGTAATGATGAATTTACAAACACCTTAAAAATAGAGGATCTTCATTGATGCATAATTTCTTGAACAATATTCTTCAAATAATTTACCATTGGATCATGTTCTAAATGTAGTATAGTTAATGATAAATTATCTTCTTGATATAAATAATCAGCTACTCTTTTTTTATTCCAAGATGATAATGAATCGCCTAGTTCAAATCATTAATCAGTTTGAACTATATGCTCTTTCACATGTTCAACACTTTCTTGGAAAATATATATTTTAATCATATATGATCTGTATATTGTTTGCACTTTTCTCCGTTTAAATTCATTCTAAATATTTTTACAAAAAAATATTTGTATCTAGTTTAAGGTGATTTGTAGGATAATTATTTATTCATTTGGTTTCAATTTACATGATGTATAATAAATTACCTTAATATTTTTTATTAGAACACCACCATGTCTCTTTAAATAATCATACCATTAGATAATAATGTCATCATTTCTAGATGGTAAGAAAAAAATTATATCATTCACTAATATTATTATTTGGAAACATTCGTCACATTCTTTTATCTAGTAGAATTTAACTCTTTATTCATGATAACATAAGTAGTTTTCTAGATAATTGAGAAAATTTGTCCAAAAACCATCAATAGTTACCCATTAAATCCTAATGAATTTAAATTTTATATGTAACACTTCGTAATATTTTAAGTAATATTTATAGATTCAATGTTGAATTATCGGACATGGAATATATGAGTGTTGGAATAAAAAAAATATAAATAATATTATATCACACGAACAAATATTTTATGAAATAATGTAATAACTCCCAAACAGATTCATAGATGAGAAATATGAGACATAAATTAAATTCAGAATGTGATTTTTACCTTAGTAGTGACATAAACCTTTTCAAAATTAGATGCTTGGATAGATCATTTTCATGCGTGAATATGAAATTAATTTAATTAATTAATTAATTTAATTTTCATTTATTTGATAATCCATATCAAAACCTCTATATAAACCTCATTATAGAGGATTTTCTAGGGATATCTATATAAACCTAGATAGAAGTGAGGATGGAGAGAGAAGAATCAGGTGTTAAGTGTGATTGTGGACAATCATAAGATCATGGATCTGGGACCAAGGTACTTCAATGATCATCATCATAAAAGATGTTCTTGAATCTCACTAATGGAAATGAAATGAAATTATAATTCATCAGTGATCAATCCAAACTCATGTTAGGACATATATTTTTTTTTTTAATCTAATAATTGTTTTCTTCCATGTATAATGCAAATCAATACAAAAAACTATTAATTAGTAGGTCAAATATGGAATTATGAATGATGTATTTTTATCCCTATATTATGATTTTATTGATATTTGTTTATTTATATTCATTCGTAGTTATCAAGGTAATAGATTAAGGATTATCTGAAAAATGAAAGATGTCCATTCATCGTGTTCATGTTTTGTGTATTTTAATTGTCATTCTTCACATTTTCATCATCAACATTTTCTTTGGTTGATGGTTTCAAACATACCAAACATGCGACCATTTTGAAATCATTATTTGGTGAAACAATCATTAACATGGGTTTGGGTTTGAGGTTGTTCTCACGATCGAGGTATGCTAATTACTTTGGATGAACTGAGATGGATCCTGATCAGATTAAAGATCTTCATATCTGGTTTGGTGTTTTAGTGGGGGCATTTTGTGATGGGACCACTTCCATAGGGGATTGAATGGCTAGAATCAGGCCACCTGAGATTTAAATGTTCTTTTAACTCTATATTTGGGTTATATAGTATGAATCATCTTTAGAATAGATACCTGTGGTAAAGATATGTGAATGTTATAGGATAATGTAAAATTGTGATATACACATCATGTAGTTAGGGAACTAAAATTGTGTATTACCCTCTATGTGGTAGCTATAGTTTCCACTTGAAGAAAATATCGCTTGTGGTGTGGTGAGTCCACATGAAATATGACCCTTAGCAGGCTAGATCTTCTTATATAGGGAGTAAATTCATGGGAATTCATGTAGTGAATCAAATTTTTTATATCAGATCGCATGTAATCTACACCTTATAAGAGTGAAATATGTGTACATGGAGTTCATGGAGAGGATTCCATGTGACCCAACACTCCATGTGTGGTGATGCACATGTGGTGATCTTTAAAATGAATATGGGATTTCACAGGTGGAACATGGTGAGTGTCAGACTGAAAACCACATTTTATATGATATGAAGTACACCTCAATTATTTCTTAAATTACACATACACAAACAATGTACATATTCATTCCCTACATAAATGGGAATGGGACATAGTACACAGGCTAGAACAGATGGCTTATTGAGTGCTAGAACAATCTATACACACCATGTACCCCTAGTGCACATACAGTGTATTTGGAGAAAACATTCCATGTGAGATTGTGAGACATGATAAATTTCATAATTAGTGATTCATGATGTGTACGACTTCATAAATTCCATGAACTTCTTCAAGATAAAGTTAAAGACCTTCTTCTTCTTAATTCATCACTGGTGTGATCTTGGGTGGGTCCCCATAATTGGAATATTTTTGGTTTTGTTCCCTATTTCTGTCATTCTATAGTGAGTTTTCTCATTCCACCGCTCTTTGGGTTAAATATAGTATTTTTTAGATTATTTTACCTGATCCCATTAATGGACTAGAGAGTGAATCCTAATGTAAGGGCTAGGGGTTCTATCATCATTCTGGTCATATTCTTCCCGGTGTAGGGTTAAAGAATCACGTAAATAGTGTATGTATGTGTGATTCTATATATAGTGGGTCATTCTAGTTACGTTTGGGTATACCTCATAGGTCATGGGTGTGATCACCTATAATTTTATTGACATATGTTGACTTCTGGTGAGGTGTAATCTGATCCAGTGTATTCCTTGGATAATCCCTCTCAGCTTTCATTAGACTTTTTCATAGAAAGACCCAATGAGGATGTTATCTCAAATGATTTCCATAAATATAATAAGACCCAATGAGTCATTCCTCTTGGATGAGTTCGATCAATGATGGAATGACTTTTGGAATTTGTTCTCCTAAATGAGTGTTACTTTGGGCCTCTAATAGAATCATAGTCTAGTTGTGAGGATATAGCCTCACATTGATACGTTTTATCTACCCTTGAGTATATATAGGTTAAAGTTTTTTTATTTCTCAAATTATTATTGATATTCCTTTTTGGTGATGATTATACTACCCAAATTCATGATTTATCTTTGTTGATTTTAGGGTGTCCTATTAGGTATGTTTATACTCACCCCTGCATGATTTATCTAGTTACATTTTGGTATACCTCATAGGTCATGTGTGTGATCACCTATATTTTCAGATAAATATCCCTTAATTGGATTCCTAGTTGGTAACAATTTTAACTCTAGTAACCTAAATCCAATGGTTATTTTATTACCTTTTCATAGATATAAGGGGTCAAATCACAAAGGATCGATCAGTTTATTAGTCTTGGATATCCAGATATATACGTGATACCCATTTTACATTGGGGATATAATACAAAACATAGTAATGGAAAATATTTGGCATCCTTCAACTCAATAAAACAATTCTTCTTCATATCTTAGGGAAAAGAAAAACATAATTGTGAGATCAAATTCCCAATAAGGGTTATGTACATAAGAATCTATTGGGAGTAAATAAGGCATAATAAATATGTAAAGGTAAATAACTAGAAACAAATACTATTTTATCAATAACTTAAGCACTAAATTCATACATGGAAAACATTAATGAAAAGTTATAATGGATAGTAATAAATTAATTCTCAATGAAGGAAATTATTAATATTTTATTTCATGAACTTAGATGTTAAGATAAATTTTCCATAAATACATTGCTCCAAAATAGTTTAAAACTATGTGTAGACACCCATTTAATTTGTCCAACATTTTTATCTCATAAGACCTATCAGCGTATCAAGGGGATATATAATTTTAGGCCACACCCATCACTGCATGTCCAATTCATTCCACATTTATCAAATAATCAAATTTATTTATCAACAACATTCATATTAAATAAATATACATATTTAATAAAGAATATGGAATATCAATATTTCATCAGTCAATAAAATAACATTCAATGTAAATAATCATATATATAAATGATAATTTTTTTATGTATTAATAATATTGACGATAAATAATATAGATATTTAAGGGAAATTTAATTTTAAATGATCACAATAAAGTGAATGATTCCAGAAAATATAGGGATCACAAAAATTAATAAGATATAAGATAGGATCATCGGTTCACTTGGTATGTAGTTTTTATTATAAAATGATTCCATTTTAAATAATAAAGGGAATGTAAGTGAAATATTAAAATAAAATTTCATAAAATATTTTTCATTGTAAAACCATAAAAAATAAATATAATATTAAAAATATTTCAAAATAGTTATAGAAAGGGGAATTTCCTCCAAAGTCATATATGTTAAAAAACATTTCTTTTTAATTAATTAAATAAAGTTGAAATTAAAATATTCAGAATTTTTTTTTTAAATATTCATTTAATGCTATTTATAAAAATTACATGTTAGCTACAAATTTCCATAATAAATCATTTTATTAATAAAGAATGATTTTGAAAATTGTGGACATGGAAGAAAAATATTCCTGATTAAATTAGAAATAAAATATATGTTTATTTTAATCATTTCACATCTTAATTAAATTAAAAGTATATAATAATTTGAATGAAAATATTGAAACTCCATAAATCTCTAGTGGGTAATAAAATTATTGGAGCATATGAAGCATAAATTATAATATTCCTTCAATGAAAATATATATAATTCCAAAATAATGTATGATTTTAAAATAAATTCTTAGCACATTGCTAACTTTTAAATTGTAACACCTTGAAATAATATAGTTGAATTGAAAAATTAATCATCGTGAATAAATTGAAAATCATGTTGAATATATAAAATGAGTATCATATACACCATATAAAAGACAATTGTTATATAATAAACAATATTTCTCAATGGAGATTAAATTGATATGAAATACATTACCTCATGTTTTTATTTAATTGAATGTGTGTGTTAACTACATCATTTTCTCACGCATTCTTTTTCAGGGATATTTCAATTATTATGCATAGAATATATGTCCATAAAATTTATAATTATATTATTGATTTAAATATAATATTTTTTCATTAAATACCTTTTTTCAAATAATTCTTTAAATAGGAATGAGGATAATTAATAGCATCTCTTCATGGAGACAGCTTTTCATACTTATGCATGAGTGAAGATATCATTTTTAATAGGATAAAGGATAATTCAGTGGATGATATATTAATTTTATAGAATTATTATCATTCATAACTATCATATATATTATTTATTTTTATCATTATGATTATCTATTCGAGTCGATGATGGAAAACAGTTACATAAGTTCGTGAGGCGGTAATCTTTCATACTCACGAGTGATGGTTTTGTGAAAGAATTTATGGAGAAAGAGATAAATAAATATTATTACATCAAAATATTAAAATATAATTATATTTTACATCTTAGTTTTATTATATTATAAATTATATGTTATAATTTCTGATGGTAAAAGTAGAATTGAAATTGAAATAGCATAGTGAAGGTAATTAATTTCATTTAGAAGAACAACCTTTGGACCTCTTATTAAGGACATTGAGGTTAATTTTTCAGAATAATAGATCCTCTATAATATGTCTAATGATTTTTGGAGACGTTATGGTAGGTTTAGATAAATGGGTTTATATTTTTGAATAAGTGTGGAGAGGGGTGCCCAATTATAATTGAGGAGGAGATACACTTTTGTAAATACACAAAACTATTCAATAATGGGAATTAAATATCAACCAATGATATTAATAAATTTATAAATAATTGGTTTTTGTGGAGATAATGTCAATTTACACCCCTACCACTAAAAATAAACAAGTTTCATACATGTTTTACCTTTACAACCATGGTCACTTACTTTTATAATTTCAGTTTTAACCGTGGTAAAAAACAATTTTCCACCATAATTTAACTTGTAAGACTAAAAATAGATTTAAAATTATTATATAACTTGGACCAAATTATTATAAATATAAAATAAAATATATCAAATAATAATTCTATTTTGTGGAAAATTAATTTTAACATAAGTGCAGTTAATGTGAAAAACCTTATTTTAACCATATATGTGGTAATTAATTTTTACTATTATTATAATTAACTATAAGAATATATTATGTTGATCCTACCTCCTAATATAAATTATATTGACTCCAAATATGTAATCCATTGTTTTAAATTCATGTAAAAAATATGACATAATTTATTTTATAAAAACCCACGAATCGTGTTGAAAAATAGTTTTTTAAGAAATGTATTTCTTGAGCATAAGATGATATTGTATTAACTAAATGACTATTTTTCATCATTATATAGATTTTAATGAATATATTTAGATATTATATATATATATATATATCATTTAAATCATTCATCATTGAATGTTATTTTTATTAATTAAAATTGGAATGCATTATTCCTTTTTACAACCAAATGATATTATATTTATTTCTACCAAATTGATGGTTGATAATTTTTTAATTTAAAAAAATATATTAAATTAATATAAATTAATGTATTAATAGTTAAATAAAACATTTTTTATTATTCTTAATGAATTATTTCTAAGGGTAAATTTAAATAATTCATTCTTTGAATTTGTTGACAAAGTAAGTTTAAAATTGATATTCATCCTATAAAATTTGAATATTTGATCCCTGAAATATTAAATTTCGAATTTTATTATAGAAATTTTAAATTAGAGTTTTCACTTAATATAACTGATCTATATGTGTTAAATATGGGACTATAAGCAAATTTAGCTTAGCTATGACATTTGGACATCGCATGGATCTAAGAGTTTCTTTGGGGAATCATCCCCAGTGTCGTCAGCCGGTTGGGTTATTTTTCATGTTCGGTGTGCTTTTATTTATCATTGTATACTTATATTGTACTACATGTGGTACTTTGATGTGGGAAATATGTTAATATTGTATTTATTGTATTATTTTTTTAACATTGTGTATTATACGTGTGTATGGAGATTCATGTGTGTGTATAGATACTTTAGGATAAGGAATTCCATGTGTGTGATATGACCACACAGTGATAGTATACATACCTTGGCCTATTTTAGGTGGTAATGGGGTTCCAATCATGGATTGCATCCATCTAGGAGGACACCAGTGTGTTAGGTCATGATATATTAGTATCAAAGTAGGTCATCAAAGGGTAACAGTTTGGATATTTTCTAGCTATGAGGATTGGTTTGTGATCTAATGAATTAGTGAAAGAGTGTATTTAGTTCATCTTTCAGGATAGGGAAACTACTGTTGGTGTGGTGTATGATGTATCCCTTCATTGGAAATCTAAGAACCTTATTTTTTACTCGGTGTATATCTAAATTGGTTACATAAAAAACATTGGACCATACATCATATAGAAATGGGTTGCGGTTTACATGTCCTTCTTGATTAACCTCCCCATATATGATATTTTGACTATGTAATGTCACGTTTATCACTATATTCCTACACAGTGATATCTATATTTGATTTTTTGTGAGTCCATGGTTATGATTCACTTACTAACGAGCCTTATGATTCGAGTTAATGGAAAGAGATGTGTCCACCAATTCATCAATATAATGAATCATATCGGGTGGTTTATGTGGATGAACCCTGTCAAGTCAAACATCTGCTGGTTTTAGAGGTACCATTTGATGATGCATGTATATTCAGTGTACTTCTTAGGTTGATTTTATAGAATTCACCCATGTGTTATGGTGAGCTATACTTCCTTATCATGTGGAAGAGGAAAAAAATGATCATATGGTGTTATTGGCCTACTTGGTTAGGACCCCTCTTGATAGTGGTCCGAGTAGTGAGACTTCTCAATAGTGATATCAGGTGTTGGTATAATCCTATGTTGGTTATAATTGATGTGTATTTTAGCCTAAAAGAAAGTGGGACCCCCCCCAGCAAGTCAATTTATTATGACTTAGTTTAAAATCATTTTGGTTAGTCAATATTTCTCAAAGAAGATAGTGTCATGGTGTGGTGGTGAGTTCATTTGACATGAATGTTTGATTTCATTTTGATTTTATAAGGTGTCAAAGTGATCCCTAGTTATAATGAATTTGTAGGCAGGGGAAGGATAGATTTAGGTAGTGGGATCTTGTGAACTGGATGATTCAGCTGTGGTTTGAGGTATGAAATTTTTCTCCACTACTCCAGTTATAATTTTAGTATAGTTTCATTAGCCAAATTTCCTTGAACATATCCCCTTTTGATGATTTAACAATATAAGTTGAGTCGTTTATATTGATCCATGGGTTCAAAGTCTTAAAAAGCGAGGTATTAGTGATAAAAAACATATGTTGATAGTTTGACCAAGCACAAGAAGGATAGATATCCTTATGTGGAATCTTTCTTTACTATATATGATACCCTTTTACTTTTTTCCCTAGGGTGGATTAGTTTACTACTATTAATGCTAAATTTACATTTACAAGTGGTCGTTTAATTCAATTCGAGTTAGTGGGATGAACATTTCTATATTTAGTGATTAAAAACCCAAGGTAGGGTTGGATGAGATAATGTGAAGGAGGATATATCCAATTTCTTATTAGTTGGCTAGTATTGCCACTGGGGAAGTTTATGGTACAATATGGTGTTTTAGGAGTATGTATATGTGCTCTCTAAGGATGTTCCCAACTTATATCAAAATAAAATGTTATATTCTTGCAATAAATTAAACCAGGGATAGCTTGATATTTGTGATATCAAATCAAATGACCTCATATAGCTATGAGAACTAAATTTATGGTATGAGAAATACAAAGAGAAATTTCTTTTCAAAAATGGTATGTTCCCCTAGGAATAAAAGTGTTTTTCACATATAAATAT
This sequence comes from Viscum album, assembly GCA_963277665.1. Taxonomy (NCBI): domain Eukaryota; kingdom Viridiplantae; phylum Streptophyta; class Magnoliopsida; order Santalales; family Viscaceae; genus Viscum; species Viscum album. The sequence goes on along the minus strand of OY728161.1, from coordinate 2,129,341,755 downwards.
AATTATTGATTTTGGATAGGTATGGATTATTATCACTTGAATGAGGTGACGGACTGGAATGAGTGTCCACCCTAATAATTGATTACTTCTTTGACCAGTGGTTAGAGGTAACGTATTTCCATGAGTTTCTCCTAGGGAAAGTTTATCACAATCTCTTGGAACAAGAGGATAATATAAAAAATGTGGATTTCTAAATCTGTTATAGTTTCATTGAGTTTATGGCGATACCTTTTGGGGTGTTGAATTCCAAAATGGTGTTTCTAAAACATATAAACTTATTTCTTCAAACCCTACATATAATCATTCAGGGTTTTCTTCTTTGATGACATCCTTATTAACTAAGTGTCCAAATTTTAGCATACAATACAATACAGTAAGCTTATAGACAGGCCCTGAGAGTTCCATATTTATGGGGAACTCTAAACATATACATTTATGATTTAAGAGGTCCACTACATGGAATATTTCTTCTCAAGCATGGATGTAGATGTGGATATAGTAACGGTTGTGGTATTAGTAGCTTTGTATCCACCCAAGAGTGTTGGTGTGGTAGAAAATTCCCATACTAAGGTTTTTTGTTCATTATTATTGAGTGAGGTGATGAATTAATTGACCATATATATTTAAACCTTGAGGATGAGGATGGTGTTGTGTACCCCCAGTTGGTGGTTGTTACCTCTCTTTTTATTTAGTGATAGAGGGAGAGAAAACATAGGGATATAGGATATGAGATCTTGTGTGACTTGTTGTCCACTCAACATGTTCTGGTAAATATTTTTTAGGTGGGGAGCATGTCATCCTTGTTTGATGTTGGATGATGAAATCAGTCATGATATAGTAGATGGTTCTAGTGAGTTTTCATGCTTTCCCATAATAGTATGTCCATTATAGTTGAGTATGTACTTCGATACTATGGAATCAGGTTATGGGTCCAAGGAAGTTATATTGTGTTTCTTATTTTAACACTAGATGCCTCCCTTACCAATAGGTAGATTCATAGAGTACCCAGTTGGAAGACGAAATGGGATGGTGTCTCTATGGTTTTTGTGATTGGGCCCCCAAAATAATTGGATTGTCACAATTCAATCTAATTAATCATAGTATGACTCATTAAATCAACCCACTTTCTAACCACCCATGAGTAGGGCTTAGTGGATAGTTTGGGAAACCTATTTGTGCGATAGGTAGTCTGGATTCATGGAATTCCCATGATGATCATTTGAAAATGTGATTATTTCATCAATTCATGATTATGGAGAGGATTCATGATTATTGGAACTTATTTTTAGTTGAGAAAGGTGTTTCTACCTTATTAATATTGACATAAAAAATATACCTTTTTATTTCTCTAGAATATACTTGGGGTTTTCATGTCATTTTTAGGATAAATCAAGGGGGATCATCTATGATCATTAGAGTTTTTGTATCACAATAGGTACCACTCCATCATCATTGTAGCACCATTTGAGGCCTTTCATAGAACACCATTTAGGTCAACTCTATTATAGTTAAAGAGAGTGGAAAATAGTTCTTGTGGGCCTAGTGTTAGTGTGAACAATTATTGTAAAAGGTGCAGTTCATCCCAGGAAAGATGAGGACTACCCAGATCCATCGGGATACCTTTTTATACTGGAAATGTAGGCCATCATGGTTTAATGAGATTATTATATGTTCATATGAGTCTCCCCTCAATGATAATTTCCAATATTTTGTAGATATGGAAGGTTATAGCTATGTTTCTAGATCCATTTACCAATCTACTATATAGGGTTAGGGATGTTGTGTACCACTTATCCCTGCCACCATAGTTAGACATGGTGATTAGTGTATTTCATTTTTCTTATTTGAGAAGATAAATTCATGACCAATTATAATATTTCAACTAGGATGAACAATACATATATTATGGAGTTAAATTTTTATGGTACTCATTGGAATTTGAGATCTAGAGGGAGAATTTCCTTCGTGTTAAAGTGTCCATTATGTGAGTGTTTTTTGGTAGCCTAAGAACCTCTAGGAGAGCTCATTAGATATTTTGATCTATATTCTAAATACATACCCTCATATATGAGTAAGTTTATTATCTTCGATATGAAAATACTTGAATTATAGTTGAATATAATGAATTTAAATTTTCTATGCCACACTTTGAAATATTTCAAGAAATATTTCCATAGTTGGGAATAGAGTGTACATAGAATTTTTGGGAAAAGAAAAGCTTGCTATAGATATATATAATTTTTTAAAATATTATACCTTGAGCATATATATATTATAAAATAATAAAATAAATCCATGTTATAGTCTCATATTGGAAATATGATACTTCAATTAAATAGAGAATATGATTTTTACCCTAGGTGTGACCTATGTTTGGTCAACATCGAGCACTTTGATAGAGCTCTTTTGTGTGATAATTAAATGGATTAAATGAATTAATTAATTAATTTACATTAATTTTAGAATCCCTATCATGAACTCTATATAAAACCCATTATGGAGGATCCCCTAGGTTTATTCATATTACCCTAGTGGGAATTGGAGGACAGAGATAGAGGACTCATATGTTGAGTACATTAGAATATGATCATGAAATCATTGATTTAAGATTAATGAACCATGAGGATAATCATAATTAATTAAGTTCAAGGGTATTTCTAATGGAAGTGATTGTATGTTTTTCATCATCATTAAACGATACAAACATGAGGTTGAGAATTTTTTATGTTTTTTAATTGTGTATTTTTTATTCCTAATCGAACATGACTCAATCCTTATAACTATTGATTTGAGGGTTGAATGTCAATTTACAATTGATGTATTTTTATCCTTGGATTATTATTTTGTTTTCATTTTTTTATTTCTATTCATTAATCATTATCACAAAAAATAAATATGGACATCCCAAACAATGACTAAGGTTAATACCTCATGTTTATATTTTGGGAATTTTTTCCCATAATTCCTTACCCATTTATCTTTGGATTTTCCTTTGGTCGGAGGCTTGAAAAATACCTTGTAGGTTTTATTATGAAATAAATCTTCATCATAAAGGATCAATACCATGTGCTCAGGTTTAGGGTTTTGGGCATGATTGAGGTAAAATGAAAAATATGGATGATTGAAGCTAGATTGGGATTGGATATTTGTTTTAATTATGAGGTTGGAAATTATATAGGTGTCATGGTGTGATGAATTCGATTCTATAGTAGATTAGATGGACAAAATCTAACCACTGACAATATAAAGTCCTACTCTATGCTAGATATGAGTTATATAGTGATAATCATGGATAGAACGGAGACAGCAACGTGGGGTTGGGAAAACATTTTAAATATAAACTATATTTATTTCAGTAACAGATACCATGTAGTCCCCTCTTTTCGATAACTGGGGTTTCCTTATGGAGTTAAATATCAAACATCGTGTGGCGAGACCCCAGACCTTGTAACCCATATCGATCTAGCATGAAATGTATTGGGATTACATGACTCAGTGTACATATATCACTACATTTCATTTATATTGGATCTCATCCCTTATACACCTTGGTGTATAGATCTACATGTACACAGAGTAAAAGACCAGGAGGCCATGTGACCCCACACACCTTGTTTGGGGGGCACATGTTGTATGATTCAAAAGGTACATGGGATTTTTTGGTTTGTACACACTGAGTACATTCCAGTAAGCTACATACTATGTGACATGATGTACACATCATTCACATCGAAAAGTAATCTAACAAGACCAGTGTACATGGGTAAGCCTTGATTATATGGGAATGGTCTATAGTATATAGGGTAGACCGTATGGTACTTGGATTTCTTAACAAAAATCAATATTTTTTGTATCCCTAGTATATATGTTGTGTATTTAGATAAAACATGTTGAATGATACCATGACATAAGGTAAATTCCATGATTTGTGAGTCAAGTCATGTAACCCTTGGTACATGCCATGTACTTCTTCAAGACCAATTTAGTTATGTTTTTTTCTCAGTTCATCCCTTGTTTGATCTTGGATGTGTTTCCTAAATTTATATCTTTTTGGGTGCATTCCCTCCTTCTATCATTCTAGAGTGATTTTTCTCTATCCACTTTCTTGAGGGTTTAGTGTGGTATTTTATTTAGATCATTATATAAGATCCCCTTAGTGGACTACAGTAGGAGTCTCTCTATGAGGCCCAGGGGTTGTATCCTCAATCCTATTGTCCTCATACCTATGTTGGGTTTTAGGAATCACATGAACAATGTACATGGGAGTGATACCCTATCTAGGTGGATATTCTTGTAATGTTCGGGTATAAACCAATGGCCTTAGTAGTGATCCCCTGTTTATATATACATATATGTTGTTTTTCAGTGAGGTGTAGTTCATCAAGTGTGTATTTAAAATTATTCCACTATATTTACTTCATGCCTCTTCATGGAAAGACCTGACAAGAATGTTCTATTAGTAGGTTTCCATCATTATAGTAGTACCTTAAGAGTGAGACCACTATGTTGAGTTTCATCAGTAATTGAAAGACTCATGGTGTGAGTCCTCTAAAATGAGTGTATCTTTAAGCCTGTAGTATAATCCTAGGCTGGAAATGAGGTTGTGACCTCACCATGTGACTTGTTATATTCTTTTTATGTTTTTAGGTTATTATTGTTATTATTATATCTTATATTAAGATTGGAATGTCTTATAGTGAGGAGATGACTACTCACTTTGATGATTTATGTTTGGTGAATTCGTGGTGACCTATTAGTTATGTTTATACTCACCATTTCATGGGATTTTCACACACATGTCATGTCTAATATATATGAAAAGACCTTCTTTGGATTCCTATGTTGATGAGTAGTAGGTGGAGATAAGTTTTTCTAGATGCACCTAAGATGGATCCTTGGGTTTCTTCTTATTGGTTTTCCCATGTTTTCAGTGGGATTGGCTCTTTGAAATATTTGGTTTTCAATTATTTGTTCGTTTATAATTCTATTACACTTATTATAGTACTCTAATAAGGGATTGATGTTATGAAGACATTTACATTATGGCCTTTTTAACTTTCCACATTATAATAATATAGTTAGATGCTTGCAAGTGTGGGGTTTCTTTATGATAAGGTCTACCATGTGTGTGATATGCCTACTGGGTGTTAGTTGTCATCCCCTGGCCTATTGAAGGTGTGATTGGGGTATCAATCTCATCATACCACTGCCCAGGTGGGCCCCTATGTGTTAATTCATTACATAAACCATGAAAACTATAAATCACTATGCCATTTTTAGGTCTTGGACACTCCTTAACCACTTTAGAATTAGTTGTATCAATAGCTATTGCATATTTTTTAACAATATGTCTGATGAAAAAAATAAATGTCTACCAAAATTCACATTCACTAAATTTTCCCAATGAAATATTTTAATTCATGGTTTGTAAAGAACCTATCAAATTATTCTCATAATAATCATAAATTATACAATATATAAGTATGTCATCAATAAAGGAAACAATATATTTATCCATTAAGTCTTTGAAAACTAAATTAAAAAGCCCCATAAATATAACTGGAATATTTTATAACATACATATAATAACCACAAACTCATAATGACCATTCCTAATCCAAAATTCTATATTTATAATTTCATCTTCCTTCACCTTCATAAGATGGTAGTTGGACCTTATATCAACCTTATAAAAATATCAAGATCACTGGTGATGATCAAATAAGTCACTACAGTAAAATTCCACATTAGAAGGGGTTATTTTTTACTTTATAAAGGGTTATAACACCATCTAAATACATTAATGGCGGTTGTAAGGAACCACTGAAAAGGTGGTCGACTACTGTTATTATTGGTGCTTTTGAGTAAATGCTGGTAAAGTCATGGTGACTTTAGCGGCGGTTACATTAGAGGGGGTTTAAACCCCCTCGAATGTTGACTTCAATTCATTACAAATACATTAGTTTGAGCCTATTATAGGTGGAACAACAACTAATATAAAGGCTTTAGGGTTGGTTTGAACTGCCCCTAATAAGGGGCTACTTTAGGGGTGGTTGAGAACCCCCCCCCAAAGTTGTTTAATTTTTTAGCATCAACCCTGCGCCCCCTTGCCTATGTGCTCCCATTGTCACCCTCAGTACCCCTCAGTACCTCCCTTCTCTTCCCACCCCACCCCTTCTTCATCTTTTTCATGCCCTACCCCACCCCTGGCCAGTGCCTCCCTCCCATTCCCACCACATACCCAGCACCTCCCTCCAATTCCCACCCCACCCCCATAACCTCCCTTGCATTCCCAGTACCCCACCCCCAGCCCTCCTCCTCGTCCCGCCCCAAGCCCTCCTCCCTCCCGTTCCAGCTGGCTCCTCCCCTTTCCAATTAATAAAAAATTATTCCTCCATGAATCAAACCATGGAACAAACACAAACCATGCACATGATTGTATTTATATATATCTGATTGTTTATTATGATAAATATTATTAGAATAATATATTTAAATACATTTAAATAATAATATATATATTATTTACTATATTTATATGTATATCCAATTATATATATTTAATATTATGTAATTATATATCACCTAAATATATTACATCAGTATATATGTATATATTGTACTTATATATATTTGTGTGTGTGTGTCTGTGTGTATAATAATAATAATAATTATTATTATTATTATTATTATTATTACATTAATTTTTTAATCTATAAAAAATGTATGTTTTGTTTATAAATACTTCAGTGCATAATTATTGTATATGTTATCAATATGGATTGAAGTGTATAAGAGTTTCTTTTGGTGTACATAAGCATTGAATATGTGAATGAAAGGTATTGATGAACAAGTTGGTGAAGCCTTGGAGAACTATGGTTGATTACAAGCATTGAATACTACACTTGATCAATTATCCAAGAGGGTATAAATTTAATGATTGATGAACTAGTCCTAAGTTCAAAGGCTTGTATCAAGGTGATACATTGTTACAACACTCGAATAAGTACATGAAATAGTCAATTTCATGAGGAATGAAGTGGAAATCCATCCATAGTCACTATGTGGATAAAGTGTTGAAGATCCATTCATTGAATCTAAGTGGATGAAGTTTAATAAATCAGATGATTCTTTGAGATAGTCATCAAAGTCCAAGACATGTGTTAATGGATAACACATACCTCACAGTAAGGAGATTCCATGAATTATGCCTTAATGCATGAGGAAAGAATAAATGATCCAGGAATCATCCATGATTGGATAAAAATAACTTTAAGAAGCATTATGATGTTTTGAATAGAAAATAAAAGACAATGAAGAAGGGAATTTGATAGATATAGGGGGCTATGAATCTTTTTTTATTATGTTGGAACATTTTTTATGAGACTTTGTAAAAAAACTAGACAATCATGGTGGGCCAGTCGAGGTCCTCACCTCAAGCACATGCAGGACCTGTGGGTCAACCACACTCGAGGGAAGCCTTCAAGTCCAGCCTTGCATGAGGCAAGTGTGCATAGACCGTTTATATGCCCGAAGGTTCCTCACGAGGGTGAACATGCACAACATGGGTCCTAGGAGTGCACCGAGAGGAAGTAGAGTAGGTGCTAAGAGTGCGTCTGTAGGGTGAACATGGTACGAGGCGTTACCGTGGAGGGAGAGAGGGGGATTTTGAGCATTGTTTGGGGAGATTTGTATTCTAAATGATCTTCGTTTGGGTCTCCATTTCTATGTTGGGTAACTTTTTAAAAAAACGGATTCATTCCTAGCCGCACATCTAATCTCGCGTGAGATCTCGACCGCACACTCCATCCCACATCCTACGATGTATTCACAACCATATGTGATTAATCCAAGGTGATCCAATGGACATGTAGAGGAACTAAGGTTATCTTCAACCTCCAGACACCTGATCTTCTTCCACAAACCAATGATGATCCATAACACAAATCACATCACTCTGGCCACCATTTCAGCTTGTTCCAAGATTGTCTAGATCACCTGGACAAACCAAACACATGCATGCATTAAAAGCTTCATGCATGCATCTAAATAATGAAATTCAAAGGATCCCAATGAAAATGAAGTTTTTGAGGGTGCACGGGTCATTAAATGTACAAAGAGAATATTTTCATGCATTGGACAATGCATGCATGTAAAGATTGCACCGAGAAATAAGTTGTTTACGTTGAACAGAAAGAAACCGAGACTTACAACCATATCTTAATCCGCATTTGAAGATTTAAAAAAAAAACTATATATCTCGGGCATTCAAATATTTTCACCCCACGGGTTTGAAAATTCTCATTACTTATAAAAGGATTTTCCAAGAACATGAATACTCTACTACCATTCTCGAAAAAGGAGATCATGTTTCTCTAATGAAATAGAGAAACCACGAAACCCTCTAGTTTATGAAAGGTAGTGGATTCCATGTAGCCTCGCTATGTGAATAATGATTTCCACACATCTCTTACATGAAGAATTCCCATACTTCCATTGTGCAGAGGAGAAGACTGAACCCATTGGTTTGCGAAGGTGAGTGGTGCACCTCTTGTGATTTGAAAAATAACTCGCACCCCCCTATGTGAAGTTTCTAAAATCACGTGATATGATCTTTGAACCCATATTGTATCTTTGTGAGGAGTACCTCACGGGTAAAACAACTTTTTTACTTTCACCCTTTTTTTTCTTTTACGAAGGCAGAACCAAGAACCACTCTTGGTTTGTGAAGGAATTCACGCACACCCTATTTATTAAAACAAGAAAAGGACATTGTATATGTACACTACCCTAGGAGAAGAAGAAGGGACCCAAGTCAGTACGTGTTTACAAGATAATCCATGCATGATTCACATGCATACCTGTGCATGAGTTAAATACATTTTCATTAAAATAAAACAAAAGAATTATGTGTGAAAACGTGAAAATGAAAGAAGAGGTGAACAATGTGCATATGTTAAATCAGTCAATTAATAGGAAAACTGTGTGTGTGAAAAGTGAGTATCATATATACATTAATGATGCATAAGCACATGTAAAAATGTAAGGTGCATACACATACGTACATAAAGAAAATTAAGAAAATAAGAGATGGGTGTGTTCATAGTACCAAGAAGTGGTGATTTTGAGTGACCTGAATTCATGCATGTCCATGCACACATAAAGAATAAATCGTGTGCGTATATTGTGAAAAAGGGTTAAATGTGAGTTTCACCAAGAAGAGTGCATGCATTCATGAATTACCATTTACACATAAAGAAGAATTGTGTGTCATGCATTACATGTAAGAAGATTAAATCTTTGATATATCTAAATAAATGATGTATTGGATCCCAAGAAATCCATGCATAAAGTGAATGAGAACTGAGACTGAAGCAATACATTGTTAAAGAATATCTTATACCTAAGTTTACAAAATTTGAGAATCCAAGAAAGAAGACATGGCTGATATTGTTCCAGATTATTTTTGCATTCTTGAAGAGGTTTTGTGCACCACTTTCACACATACAAGTGAGTCCAAGTGTTCATCGGAAGAAGAAAGAATAGACAAAGAATTATTGACACTATAGACTGATCAAATAAGTGATCACAATTATTGAGCAAGGCCAACATACCATACTGAAGGATCTTGAAGATTTTTGAAGAGATACACAGGTAAGTATGATTCAGAGAGCCTATTTGAAGAGAGAAGAAGATCATCTACATTGAATCCAGATAAAAATTAATGATGGAATCTCCTCATGTGACTTGAGATCTAGAAGAATCCTCTGAGATTCGGGGTGGAAAATATGTCCTCAGTGGGACTCTGAAGTAGGCTAGTGGGACTCTGGTAACACTGTGTGAAGAATTATAAAGTACCTCATGTGGGACTTTGGAGAGATACTGTGTGACACTCTATCTACCATTGTAATTACTATGTGAGTTATAGTGGAGAATCTTTGTTGGGGAGAATAACCAACACAATAATGAGTAGGTATTTGAACTGAACCCTGTAAATCCCTGTGTTCAGTGCCTTTACATTTATAGAATCATTAAATTTAAGGCTGAGAGACACAAGAATAGTTGATCGAGTCTTTAATAAGAAATATTGGTTTAATTAAAAAGAATCAATTAGTAAAAAAAATTAAAGGGATAAATGATTCAACCATATCCCTCTAAGTGATTCACACTGATCTAGGCACTATAATTTGTATCAGAGGGTGGTTCCCTCTAATAGATACAAGGGATTATTAATGAAGAGGAAATTTTATGAGATTAATAAGAAACCTCAAATCTAGATCTCAGCTAAGACTGAGAACAATAGAATTAATAAACTGGCATGGAAGATGAAGACGAAGCTTACTACTAATAGAGATACACATTATACTGAAGGTAATAAAAAAGTTACAACATGTTATAATACTTATTATTCTTCTAATGAAACATTCTCAAGATGTGATGATGATAGATCAATTAGTGATCTTTATATTTCACTCAATGATCATTTGAATAAAGTACCTAGAGAAGTGTCAAGAAACATTTTTTCAAGCATTAGTTCTCTACAAGATGAAAATTGAAAGCTAGAAGAAGAAGCTAATGCCATGGAAGAAGCATTCCTAAATGGGTTGGAATATCCAACACTCTAACAAAACGATTGAATAAAAAGGAATAAACAATTTCTCTTTTGAATGAAAGACTTGATAAAGTTATTGAAATATTGTAGGGAATTATTTTTTAGAAATAGTTTATTGATATTGTATTTGTATATGCTTTCCATGAATTTAAGAGGTTTCAAAATTTTATTCTCGTTGTCAAAGCTGCTCAACTAGAAGAAAAATCAGACAGACTGAAGGAGCTTGAAATATCTTTGCAACAATTAAGAAATTTTAATGAACAAAAATTAAAAATGCTAAAGGGGTATTGGGAACGTCAGATGAGTTTAGTTGAGGATGAGAAGAACTCCCTCATAATGAATTGTTTAGAATTGTAAGTGAAATTGAAGAATCAGCAATCACTCTAAGATGGAACATCACAAAGAGCTGAAAGACGGGTTGATTCCACTCAATATTGAATTGTGGAATATGATTCCAAGAGAAATTTCAAATAATCCTCTAATCCAATGGAAAAATATTACATGATGTAGGTATCCCATAACAATGTTATTTTTGTTTCTATTAATACAGCTTTATCTGCAAGTACACATTCATATCCATAACCTGGGAAGATGTGGATTGATAAAAATTTCAATATATCAATAAAAAATTCAAGGGTGGATACTGGAATAATTAAGAAGAGAAACTATCAAAAGGATTCTCTAAATAAAGAAAGGTAATTCCAGAAACAACAAAGCACTAAATCTAGCATGACATATACTATAATAAAAAGAAGGAGAATTTTTTTTCTACTATTGGTATTTTTGGATGATTGGGAATCCGACCAATTATTACTGGAATTATATGTCATCATATAAAAATTACAAAAGGCCTACATTTAGGGAATTTAGTTGTGAAGAAATGAAGCTACCTAAAAAGAATAGGCATAAATCACAGATGAAGAATAATCTATCTATCCTGAATAGATTTGATTATCTTGGAGAGTTCTGTGATGATTGCACCAAAAGGTTTCATAGTTATGATAGGTATTGGTTTAGTGCTACCATGCCTTAGGCAGTTCATAAGAAGCATAGAGCACAACAAAGTTAGGAGAAAGGAATAAATCATTGAAAATTTTTCTATTGGGAATATGGAAAACACTAAAGTCAAGAAAAATTTGAAACAAACTGTTCCTAAGAATAAATCTATGATGGATTCTAAGAATGTAATATCAATAAAGAAAATACGATTTTACTATGGAAAGAAAGGTCATACATTGGATCACTTCAAAGAGTCCATGGAAATGAATGAAAGACAGCTTGAACTAAATGGAGAATCAATCACTTAGAATTAGGGATTGACTGACGACATTATTGAAGATAATAAGTTTTCTATGATAGGTTACTTGAAGATAGTAAATAATCCATGTTGAAGCTCCAATTGAAAAAATGTAAAGAAGGAGTTTTTAGTTATCTTGATTAATAAATTGAAAATTTCAAGAGGACTTCAAATATCTAAAGATGAGGTACTCACTAATGAAAATGGAAAAAATGGAAATAATCCATTCCATGTGGAGGAAAATTCTAATTTCATGAGAGGTCTTCATCACATGATAACCCAAGTGTCTAACCACTACTGTGTGGAAGGTGCAAGAAGGATGGACTTCATGCAAACAAATGTATAACTATTTTTCCAGACCAAATATAGATTCTGAAAATTGAAGAACATGCACCATTGGAAACTACTTCACTACTGGAATAATTAAAGGAAAATAATTCACATAAGATAAAGGTGAATGAATGCAAAGGGTCTTTGCTAATAATTAAAGATAAAAATTCCAAATGGAGAGGAGACATCAGCATGAAGAGTAGCAGACACATTATTGCTACAAGGAAATGATTTCTTGGTTTGAGAGAAAATTCTCATCCCCAGTTCTTATATTAAAAATATCACAAGTGTTCCATGATATTCCCTTATATTTTTGTTATATATGTGTTCTTACATTTTTAGGGAATTGAATACGAAGGATATTACCAAAAGGATAATTGAATGAACAAAATGGGAACTTTATGTTGGACTCATTATTCATGATTTGATAATTACTTGATGTGTTCCACATTTGAATATTATCAATATAAATATATTTAAGATTATATGATGATGATTTTCTACCAAGGAAAATCAAAGATTGCTCACCCCTAGAGGGGGAGAAAATATGAAGGAGATGATATAATTAATTATTCCATACAACATCTTGAAATTCATATCCTCTCAATAAGTTTAAATTGAGTTATTCTAATCACACATTCATCCCTTGTTCTTAATTGTATTTTTCATTTCAATTATGGGGGACTGGTTGATTGATGAAAATATGGGATTAAAGGGGGATTTTTATCTTTACATGTGAACTTTTTTAATATTTTTGGTGAATTATGTGTAGGATTTAACATTTCATTGATAAATCTGTTTATCTCTAATCCCCTGGTCATGAATTGAACCATTCTAAGCATGATTTCACTTGTATGGTTTTTTATTGACAGCACTGAAAACCATGGTCAAATCTCTCTTGTTTTCGACACTGGGTTTGCCCAAGTATACATAGAGTTTATTAACTAAAAGATCATTTCTATGTAAACCATGATACATCATTCCTCTCTCAGAAATATTCAAAATGATATTATTTAAAGGGAGGAGGAAATGTTTTGGAAGAGACCCCACTACCACCTTTGCATTTGGTTTCCAACAAGGGGGAGAAAATTTTAGCACACATAATGACCCATTAAAAGCGTGGTTAAGTGATATTAAAAACAAAATACAAAGGGGGAGATTGAAGTTCATAAGAGTTTCATTTTCTATCAATATGGATTAATGTTCATAAAAGTTTCATTTGTTGTCAATAATATGTCAATATGTGAATGAAAGGTATTTATGGGGAATTTAGTAAGGCCTTGGTGAATTTTTGTTTATTAAAAGCATTGACTACTACACTTGATAAATTCTCCAAGAGGATATAACGCTGACAATTGTTCGACTGGTATTTTTTTCAAAGACTTATATCAATGTGATACATTATTACAACACTCGAAGAAGTCCATTAATTACTCAATTTCATGTGGAAAGAAGTGGAAATCAATCCATAGTAACTAAGTGGATGAAGTGTTGAATATCCATTCATTAATTCTAAATGGATTAAGTTTAATTTATCATATTATTGTTTGATCTAGTTCTCAAAGTCCAATACATGGGTTAATAAAGAACACATCCCTCACATCAAGGAAATTCCATTAATTATGCCTTAATAAATGAGGAATGAAGAAATTATCCATGCTTCATCCATGAGTGCATAAAAACAACTTAATAAAGCATGAAGATGTTTTGATGAAAAAATAAAAGAAAATGAAAAATGGTCATTGATAGTTGTAGGTGGATATGCATATTAGTTTATTATGTTGGAACATTTTTTATGAGATTTTTCAAAAAAATATCCAACCATAGAGGGCCATATGAGGTCCTCACCACAAGCACATGCAGTACCAGTGGGTCAATCGCTCTCTAGGGAGGCCCCCAAGTACATACCCAGATGAGGTATGTGTGTGTGGGCCTTGTATAAACCCATAGGTGCTGCATAGTGGACAAACAATGCATCATGGGTGCTAGGAGCACTCCCGGAGGAAGCAGAGTGGGCTCTAAGAGCACGCCCGCAGGGTGAACTTGGTAAGGGGTGGTACAGTGCAGGTAGAGAGGGTAATTCTGGGCATCGTTTGTAGCATATTGTATTATAAATGAGCCACATTCGCATATCTATTTCGATGTGGGATGAGTTTTTAAAAACCGAGATACAATCCTGGCCACTCATCTTATCTCGCGTGGGATCTCGACTGCTCGCACCATCATTCATCATATTATCTAATCACAACCTTCCATGATTAATCTGAGGTGATCCAATGACCAAGGAGAGGAACCATGGTTATATTCAACATCCAGACACCCAAGCTTCTTCCTTGAACTATTGACGATCCAGAACACTGATCACATCATTCTGGCCACCGTTTGATCTCATTCCAAGCTCATCTGGATTGTCATGACAAATAGAACACATGGATGCATTAAAAGATGCATGCATGCATCTAAATAACCTAATTCGAAAGAGAATAATTAAAAAACACATTGTTTAGGGTGAATTGGCCATTCTATCTAAAAAGATAAGATTTGCATGGATTCTAAAATTCATTCATGTTAGGATTGCACCGATAAATAAGGAGTATACGTTGACCAGAAAAAACCAGAGATATACGGCTATATATTGATCAGTGTCTGATGATTTCAAAACTTAGTATATCTCTATCATTCCAAGATTTGAGCCCCGCAGTTTTAAACACTCTTCTTGCCTTTAAAAGGAGGATCCCAATCCGTGAAGAGGTTTCTTCCATTCTTGAAGAAAGGAGCTCATGTTTCTCCAAAGAAACAAAGAAATCGTGAACCCCTTTGATTCTAAAAAAGTAGAAGTTTCCATGAAACCTTGATATGCGAAGAAATATTTTATTACATCTCTTGCATGATGGAGTCTCATGGATACCTTGCGAGGAGGAGAAGAGAGAACCCCTTGGATCACAAAGGAGAGCCGTAGAACTCTTGTGGTTCGCAAAATTACCCGTACCCCCCCCCCCCTAAAAATTTACCACAAGCTCATGATAGGTTTATTGAACCCTTGTTGTGTCTTTTTGAAGAGTTTCTTGTAGGTAAAACAACCGGTGATGGGATGGGAATTCATGCACACATTTTTCATGAGAAAAATCAAAAGGCAGTGTATACATACACTGCCCTAGGAGAAAGAGAAGGGACCCAAGGCAGTATGTGTGTACAAGAGAATACATGGATGATACACATGCATACATGTGCATGAGTTGAAGTCATTTGCATGAAAATAAAACAAAAGAATTGTTTGAATATTTGAAAAAGAATGAACAAGTGAACAGAGTGAATATTTTAATGCACTCAAATAAAATGTAGATTGTGTGTGTGTAAAGTAAATATTTTATATACATCAATGATGCACATCCACCCATGAAGAATTAAAGTGCATACACATATATAATTAAATAAAATTAAGTAAATAAGAGAAGGGTGTGTGCATATTAACAATAAGTTGTGAGTTTGAGTGACATGCATTGATGCATGCCCATGCACACGTATAGAATAAATAGTCTGTGCATATTGAGAAATAGTGTTATTAGTGCGTTTCACAAAGAAGTGTGCATGCATGCATTCCCATTTACACATAAATAAGACTTATGTGGCCTGAATTACAAGTATGAAGCTTAAATATTTGAGATATCAAAATAAAAGAAGTCTTGGATTCCATGAAATCCTTGCATGAAGTGAATAAGAACTAAGACTAAAGCCAGACATAGTTAAAGAAGATCTTCTATCTAAGTTTAGAGTATTTGAGAATCTAAGAATCCAGAAAGAGCTGATATTGTTAAGGATTATTCTTTTATTCTTGGAGATGTTTGTGTGAACCACTTCAACACATATAAGTGAGACCAAGTCTTCATCAAAAGAAGAAAGAATAGCCAGAGCCTTTTTGAGACTAAGGACTCATCAATGAAGTGATCAGAATTATTGAGCAAGGCCAATAGACCATACCAATTGCTATTAAAGATTATTGAAGAGATACATAGGTAAGTATGATTCAACAAGCTTGTGTGAAGAGAGAATAAGATCCTCTACAGTCAATAAAAAATAACTTAAAGAAGAATGGTTTTTGTGTGACTCGAGAGCTAGATGAACCCTGTGAGATTCTGGGAGGAGCATAAGTCTTCAGTAGGACTCTGAAGTAGGCCAGTGGGACTCTGGTAACACTATAGGAAGCAGTATAACGAACCTCATGTGGGTATCAGAGGACATACAGTGTGTCTCTGTATTGACCATGGTAATTACTAATCGAATTATAGTGGAAAATCTGTATTGGGGAGAATAACCAACACAATAAGGGGTAAGACTTTGAACCGAACCTTGTAAATCCTTGTGTTCTTTGCCTTTACATTTAAAACATCATTTGAGGTAATGCTGAGAGACACAGGAAGAGTGGATTGAGGCTTTAGGTAACAATAGAGGTTTAATTCAAAATAATCAAGTCGTAAAAATATTTAAAGGGATCACAGATTCACCCTCCCCCTCTTAGTGATTCACACTGATATGGGCACTTTAAATACTATACATTTATTTTATGATTTATATCAAACATAAATTATATTAAATACATTATTATTATATATTTATGTTTAATTAATATATATATATAATTATCTAATTAATATATTTATATAAGGTCTTTAATAATATATTATATATTGTCCTTCAATACATATATATATTATTATTTATATTAATATATATATATATATATTCTAAACTGTATAATATTGTATAAAATTAATATATTATTATTATTATACGAAATACAATTTATAAAAATATTAATACTATATTTAATTAGTGTTATATTATATATAATATGTATGTATATTACATATAATCAATATTATATGATATATAATTTATACAAAAAATATACTTAATATTATATGAAATTAAATTTTATATTATATACAATTAATATTATATTAAACACAATTTAAAAAAATACTTACATAATCTATTTTAATACATATATTTAATATTATGTATATTAATATAAATTTGTATTTGAATAAATATAATTCGATAATATTGTGTACATTAATATAAATTAATTTTTATAAATTCTATTTCATATAATTTTAATTATATATAATATAAAGGCATAAACCGATTATAAAAAAAATATTTACTATTATTATATAATTTATAAAAACTATAAGTTTTTGAATTTATATGATATATTTTTAAAATAAATTATATTGATGTATATATTTATATAAAATTTCTATACATTTATATTATAAATAATTAATATTATATAATATATAATTTATACAAATAAATATATATTAATTTACATAATATTGTATAATTATATTTATGTATACATATAAGGAAAAGTATGTACAATCATATAAATATCTTATATAAAATGGTCATATAATGTTTTTAAATTCATTTATATAATATATTTCTAATTATATAAATATATATGATAGAAGTTTCGTTTTTTAAAATAGTGGGGGTTCACAACCCCTTTTAATCATTCAAATTAGTGGGTTTTTGAAACCCCTCATTTTTAAATACATTATATCGGGGGTTTTACCCCTTAAATTTAACAAAGTAGAGGGGGGTTTTCAACCCCCACTATTTTAAGACATTAGAGGGGGTTTTGACCTCCTTTAATATAATAAATTATAGGGGGGTTTCAACCCAATTTATTTTGATACATTAGAAGGGTATTTCCACCCCCTTTAATTTAAAACATTGTAGGGGGGTTTTAAACCCCCACTATAATCCAACTCGATATTAAAAAAATAATGTCAAATTATTTTTTAGGGGGTTCAAAGCCTTCTATAATTTAAGAAATTATAGGGTGTCCATAATCCTCTCTAAATTTTATGATTAGTGGGGTTTGTAGATATCCCCCTTTAAATTTTATAGAAATCGAATTTAAAGGGGTTTCATAACCCCCTCTAAAGTCGATGATTAGAGGGGGTTGTGCATACCCCCCCCCCTAAATAACCCCCTCTAATGTAATTTTGTGTGTGTGTCATCTATAGAAGGAAAAAAATACTTATTATAAATAGATATTTCATTAAATTTTTTGTAATCAATTCAAATCCTCATTAAACCATAATTATTTTTAACACATAAAACAGTACCCCCCCCCCCCCATGGTGATATTCAAGGATGAATGAGTCCATTACCAAGAAACTCCTGTAACATTTTTATTCTAAATTATCTACTTAAAACATCCAATAGGTAGGTATTGATATTCTATTAGAATAATAAACAATTTAAATAGTAAATTTGATATCCTCATAATGTATAATACCATGAAATTCATCACGAAATACATTAAAATATTTATTTACTACATTAAAAACACCAACTTAAATTTTCCCCTTCTTCTCAAAAATATGAGAATGATAACATCAATTTCCATATTTAACAAATTTCTCATCTTCTTGATGTTCTATCAATGGTATGAATTAATTTTTGTATACTATATAAAACTCATTTTTTTTAAAGCTTATTTATCTCTACAACATATCCTAGCAACATAAACATAAATTATATCCACACTTTGAATAACATAAAACTGTGCAATAGTAAATACAAGATGGTTTGTAGGTAAAGGCCTTCCACAGACAATAAGAGGACTATTAAAATAATTTAATTTTTTCTTTATACTATCTCCATGTATTTTTACCAAAAGTTTTAATTCATTACTTGTGATTAATCAAGTACTTGCATATAACCCCATGTCATTAAAATTGAAACATCTTACACATATATTTTCATTATTTTTTAATAATTACATTGATCATTTTATTTTATATCATGATCCAAAGGTTAAAACATAACACATCAAAAAATATTACATGTTTTATAAAACATTGACCATGGTTCTTTTTACCAAACTTATCATAAGATGGAAACATTATTTTCTTACCTTCATATTTCTTTGATGGATGGTTCTCCATTTCTTACCACCTAGACCTCTTTTTCTATTGGTTTTCATATAACATGTGATCATTAAAAAAATCTATTTCTATGTTCTCATAAAATTGAATAAGTTTATCATAGATTTAAAATTTAGGAGAAATAAATTACCTTCTATATTTTGACATCAATCATGATTAAGAGTTGTTAATTTCACCATCATGATCTCAGATACAATTTAGTGTATAATTTTCCAATCATGTGAAATTTTCATCATAAAAAACCAATGAATCTTCCTCCTTCCTCAATTAATATAATTTAATTTCTATAATTTGTGGAATTTCCTTAGGAAAATATTTTTCAGAGAACATATTCTCAAATTCATCACATTCCAAAGAATAAATATCATTTATTTCTCTAATATTCTTTACCATTGACCAAAAATGATCATTTTAACCTTCCAAAAAGAAAATAGAAAGAGTTTCCATTTCATATATTGTATAATATATTACTTAAAATATATTCTCTAAGGATTTAACCCATCCTTCAGCTACCACATGGCCATATGATCCCCTAAATGTCTAAGGGTGATATTATATTAAATGCTCCACTATAGACATGTTTGCAAATGGTAATCATTGTTTCTCTATTACATGGAAACCACCAATATTTATATCCCATGTCAACTGATCCATCATAATAAAAAACCCCATAGATCAAATTAAAACCATTATAATTTTCCAATTTGGGAAGATGTTATTTTATATGTATTACTACTTTAGACTCCATGTTTCCCCTACGAAAAACCATTCTGAAGAAATATATATTCAAAGATATTACATGGTAATATTTAATTTCTATATCATGATAACTAAAAAATTATAATCTGTTAATGGCACTAATATAATACTAACCCCTAAAATTATATAAACCATTATATAATTATAACTATACGGTTTAGATACTTATTTATCCCAAAATTTAATTTTTGAACATGAATTAATTTCCTTGGATCTACTAAGATATTTCCAGGTTTAGATTATTAGATAATTATCTTATAACTCTTGTGTAATGAACTCATACATTAAAATTTGAACACGTCCTCTTAGAATCAATTTTTCTCATAATACAAATCCATTACAATGAACAACATTTTATTTTCATGAAAAATATTCACAACTTTCAAATTTAATTCATCACTGTACTTACTGATACATAAACCATGTGAAAATAATTTTAAAATGTGTAATGAGAAAAAAAATATCAAAAAGGGACACACAAAAAAGGTATAAAGAAACTTGTTACTCGGTTTTGAAACCATGATTTCATAAAAGAGATTTTAGATTTAACATAATAAAGTTTACCCTTAAATAATTATTTACTTACCCATTAAATTAGTGTTACTGGATAAATATTTTAATAAAAAACATTAAAATAAAATATAATGTTAAAATCATAATCATGAGGGTTAAATAGAAAACACAAGGATCCTTGAATAAAATTCTTTGAAACGTACCTTTTTACACAAAACGGGAAAAATCATTCCTTTAAAAAATTATAATTATCTTAACTTATGAAATTGATGTATTTTTATGAAAAAAGATTTGTAATAAAATTAAATTCATATAGGTTCCTTGGAAAATCATATTTGTAGAATCTTTAAAAGAACCCATAAAAATGGAATAACCCACTTGTATAATTACAACATAATTATCCAGGGAACATAATCATAACCCAATGTATCAAAGAGAATTATAGGGCTCACACAACAACATTAAAAGTTTACAAGGACTACATTGTACATTAAACACATAAAATCATTCATTTACATTATCAAAATCATAAAGATAATCTTTTGAACATATAAGAAAACAATTTCGTTTATTGATATATACCTCTCATTTAAAACACCATTTTAGAAAACTAAATTACCAACAAAAAAGGTAAAAGGGAGTTTCATGGAAGAAAATATGGAATATTTAGAAACAATTCAGACATTAAACAATAGTGGAGATGTTAAGAAAACTCTTCAATGTAATTTTTATTAAAACAAACTATTCCTTTTTACATTTTTTAAAACATTTCATAAAAAATACCTAAAGAGGTTCTATTTTAAATCCATCAAAATAATGTCACAAAAATTCTAATATTTACTTTATAATTTATTTATGTCAATATAAATACGTCCGTAAATTAATATTAGGAATATCAATATGGATAAAAAATAAATAGAAAATAAATCATTAAAACATTTAAAATGAGTTTTTAATTTAAAGTGTCTCTTACCTTGAGACTGACTTGTCAGGTATGATCTTTGGCTTTATAAATAATAAAAATATGTAATGTATTTAATTATTTAATAATTTTTTTTAAGTTTATTATTTTTTTATTTCACTTATATTCATGTTATACTTAATTACATAATTGTTTTAGTTCATATTGGACGTTTTAATGATGTTTGGTTCATAAGTCCAAAATGACATTAGATATTTTACTATGTTCATATGGATCAACATTATATCATTTCCAGAATATTAATAATATAATAACTATCATATTCATACATTAATTTTAGTTTTTTAACAAACTATTTAAAATGGTTATGAAAAATAAATCACAGTCCAATCATAGAGATGGTAGGTCGTACGTACGCAAGAGTAACCTTTTCATTTTTCAGAAAATGTAAGGGAAATAAAGTAATTATTATTATTTATTTCAAAAATGACAACTATATATTAAATATTATATTAGTTCAGTAAATTCTTCAATTTATACAATCCATTTTATTTAGTGATGAAAAATAAAACACATCACTTTTTGAGGCGATAGTTTGTACATACACACGAGTGATGCCTTTATTTTTCATTAGATGGCAATGAAAGAGGTATAATATTTATTTATCATTAAATAATAAAATATATACTATATATATCATTTTTTTATCCATCATTGTAAAAACCAATAATAGTCAGTGATGAAAACATAAATACATCGTCTCACAAGACGGCAGTATGCATGTATCCATGAGGAACACTTTTATTATTTATTAGGTCGTTATGTAGATGAAAAAGGTTTTAAAAAATCTTAATAAAACGTATATATATTTTTGATAATTATGTTATTATTTCATCATTGTAAAAATCTATTTGAAGGAGGTTTAAGAATAAATAAAATGAATATTCTTGTTTAATATCTATACCTATTCTTCAGAGAACCTCTTTAGGTTTATACCTAATGCCTTGATAAGATGTATTATAATTAAACTATGAACACCATATCATGTGTATATATGTTATTATGTTATTTGGTTATTTATTATTTGATATTATATGCTCTTGAAGTGTGGATAAATGAGAAGAGGGGTGTCCTTTTATATGTGGGAGAGAAGATACACTTTGAATTTTTCAAAATATTAATATAATAATGTATTAATTAAGAAAATGGATCATAAATAGGTTATTCACAAATATTATATGATATATGGTTGAAATATCCACATATAATATGATTTATACACGTTTTTAGGTTATTTTATCCCTTATCATTTTAGTTTAACCCCTTAGTAAACATGTTTTAACCTTAAACATGGAAACAACTTTTTATTTTATTAATATTAATTATGAAAAAAAATTAAGATCAACTTATTAAATATTATTAATTATGTTAATTCTAAAAATTAGAAACCATTTTATAAAATTAAATTCATAGCAGTGGAAAATTTTAATCTAAATTTAGTCCCACAAAACACAATGAAATGTGACTTTTATAAAATGTATTCTTAAGTATAAACTTTTTCTACCATCTCAAGAATAAAATTAATTTCATAGTTCATAATACTGTTATTAATAATATAAATGAACTAATTATACTTTAAACCCAATTTTTAAAAAAAATTAACATTGTAAATTCTTAAAACCAAAATATATATTTCCATAAAAACAATATTTTATATTATTCACAAAAAAATCTAACTTTTCATAAAATTAAAAAAATAATAATAATTAGTTAATTTAACTAGATGATATATAAAATGATATTAATTTTTAAATTTAAAATACAAAATCTGGAAATAAATATTTAATATAAAACCATATAATATCTGTAAACAAATTATATATGAATAAAACTATTTCAGTTTATATTGGAAAATTACTTAATATTATATTATAGTGAATATAACTCTATAAAATATAATTAATGATTATTAAAATGGTATAAAATTAATTTTATATGACCATTACCTAGATTATTATGTTTTACATGTCGTGTATGCACGTGTGAGGGTTTCCAGGTTTGAATTTTCAAGAAAGCAGTCAGGTGAGTCTAACGTGGTTAAGGGACACTAAATTGCCTTGGAGGATATATGCCAAGGAGTGTGATTTATATTCATCTCCAAAATTACGCATAGTTATTTGTACCTATGTGATTATTGATGGGATTATAGTTCAAGGAAGTGTGATTGGTTTGTGGTCCCCCTAGTAATTACATCCTTAGGTAAAAGCTGCTGTTATGGGCATGTTTCTAGTGTTCTTTAACAAGAGAGTAGAGTGTGCCTAGGGGACATAGAAACAAATTTTTAAGAGTTGATATATTATGATATTGTTCTTTTGAGTTGAAATTATCTCTTCAAAAATGCTTATTGATTATATATGGGTTCTTACCTTAAGTTGGAATCTTGTTATAGTTTTGTTAGAGTGTCCTTGATGGGTGATAGTTATGGTATGATCCTTAGGTGGGATGATGTGTGATAAATATTGGGGATTTCTTAAAATTAGGGAATAATTAGTTAATATCATGATTTTGGTTTTCATTAAGAAGGGATGCCTCCAGGATGTTTAGAGTGTGACATTCCCTTGGAGTCTTATGATATTAGTGAATCAAATGTTATGAAGTGGCATGAGTGAATATTTTGACCATAGGGTGCATTATAGACCTAGTGAGTTAATTAGGAATTGGTGATGTCAGTTAGTCACATCCCCTATGGTTAGTTATTACTGAGAGGTATATTGGTTATGGATGTTACTGAGTGTGATCGACAAGTTAGTATATGAATTTATTATGATCTTAGCACTTGAGAATCCCATAGGAATGTTTTATGACCATAGTTTTGAAATAAGATATTTTTGTTATGATATAGGTCGGGACTATTGTTGAAGAAATATTTGTTGGGAGATCTCCTAGTGGTTCATTTGGTGTAGATTAGTGGCTAATTTGGGGCTAGTCTTCATGTTAAATTCATATGATTATTATATTATGTGCATGACATGGTTTTGAACATATAATGAATGAAAATAACTGTTCAGAGGACTCACCCAAAGAGAGAGGGTGAAAGCATAGACCACCTTGAGTGAGTAGGTATTTTTCCAAGATGTGTTATGATGCCTAAACATGAATGATATAGTGTAGGTGTTAGTTATTTTGAGTTTGAGGGTGTCAGTGCAGAATGTGACTATAGAGCCTAACCCTATGTGAGAATGTGCTAGAATAGATTTCATTCAATAAGATTTCTTTGATATATAATTTATTTATGATACTTCTCCCTATGTGAGAAGGTTATTGCGTGAGACATGACATGATATAGAGAATAATGACTCAATTTCAAGTAGTATAAGACATAGAATGATATAAAGTATGTGACCTCTTCCAGAGTGAGAGAGTTGTTGAATAATGTGTGGTATAAAATGTGGTACAAGACTTCCCACTAAGTTAAAGGGTGGTTGTGCTAGATGTAACACCCCAACCCTAGATTACCATAGCTGGTGCATTATTTTATTACATTGGTATAATAACAAGGAATCAAATCTCGAAGGACTGATTAGTTTATCAGTTTTGGAATGCCAAATTACATACTTTATACCCATAATACATTGGTAAAATAAAACAAAACATGATACATAATAAAATAAAACACAATGAATCCTTGAAATCTTATTCAGATATTTCATCTTCATAACCTGGGGAAAGGATTCGTCATAAGGGTGATATCAAATACTTAGTTAGGTTATGTAAAGTAGAATATAAAATTAATCAACGAGAATAATTTTCATGTAAAGTTAAATAATTTAAAACACATGCCATTCAAATAACTGGATAAGGAAAATTTAATATTGAAAGGTAATAATCTAAAACACATTCCATCTAGTTATAAAAATGAGAGTGGACTATCCATAGAATTGTCGATGAAAAATCTCATGGATAAATAAAAGCTGAAATATCTTTGAAGTAAGTGGTTAATTATTGGATGTATTGTACAAGGAACATGAAAAAATATACCATCAAAACATTTCGCAGGCTGATTAAAACTATGGATAAAAACCTATTTAATTTTTCCAACTTATTTTTTTCATGGGAACCTATCAGTTAATTGAGGGGATATAAAAATTTTGGGCCCCACCAATCATTTCTAGTCCAAATCATTCAATATATAAAACAATCAAAGTAAATAATAATCCTTATCAAAAATAAATATTGAATAAATAATATGGAATTATAAATAATTCATTTGTGGTGGGTAAATAACAATAATGGTTTTTGATTTTTATGAATGGAAATACCATTTAAATATCATTAAAACATTCCTAAGAAAAATAATCATTAAACATTCTAAATAATCTCATACCATATTTGAACATTTTAATAATAATTTTATATGAAGGAATAATATCAAATGAATCTTATAATATCATGAGAGTAAAAATATAAATGATATAACATATTAATGTGTGGTATATATAGAAAATAAAAGTAAATTGGTGAATAATAACAAATAAGTCTGAATGGAATGTAAATTTAGAAAAAATATCTTATCATGATTATGACATTTCAAATATGTCTTTATCTTCCTAAATTATAAGATTTTGTTAATTATTTACAATCTTAAAATGCTTTTTCAATTTTATTGTTACTATTTTTTTAATTATTAGAATTGTTTTATAATTCATTAAATAATTAGGTTTCTTATTTGGTGTTTTAATCAAATATGGTTTTTGTGCTAAAATGGCTTTAGTAGGTTAACTATTGTAAAGGGGTTCATTATCTAAAAATATCAAGAATAATATTCATGAAATAATTATAATATTTTTACAAAAATTATACATTTAAAACTATTCATGAAATATGGTTATGAAAAATGAACCAATGTTGTTGTCATGGAGATGGTAGGTCAAACATAAGAATTAGAAACATTCCAATTTTTCAATGATTATTGTGGAAAGAAGTTAAGTAACACAATATCATCCATAATGATAACTATATCTTAAATACCATTTTACTAAGTTTAATATACTTATATATTGGATTCTTGTGATGTGAAAGGAATCACATTTTTCTGAAGAGGTGGTAGTCCCCATCCACGAATGACGATATCACTATTTATGTGTGTGAAAGGGTAATAAAGAAAATGATGTATTATATTTCAAAAAAGGTAATTATTTCATTAATATTATATTAATTTTTATTATCTCAAATATGTTAAATTAAAACCATATTTTATACATTCCATGTATCATATTAATGAATCATGTCTTTTTGAGGGGGTGTTAGTTCACACTTCAACCAATGATGTTATCGTATTTTCCCAAAAATGGTAAGTATAATGATATGTGTTATAAAGGATTTAAAGAAGCTTAAATACATAATAAAAATCATATATAACATATATAAATATATTTTTGATCATAATGGTCACTATGATAGGTGGTACAGGAAAAAATGAGCAATCATCACTTCATGAGGTGGTAGTTTTTCGTATATGTAAACAATATGTTCCTTATCCATTAGATAGATGTGTGTGTATATTTATGTAGAAAACTTGTCATAAAAACATATTAGTATATTTACAATACTACAGTTTTTATATTAACATAGAATAATATGAGTTTTGTATTTTTTAATGGAAATAAAATTAATTAACATTAGGAAAAATATTACTTCTTCATCTGGTAACTCCTTTTGGTTTGCACCAAAAGGCGTCATTGGATTGTTTTATAAACAAATGGAGGCTTCATAGAGGATTTTAGGGAATTTTTGGAGTTAATTGGTAATATATTTGACGAACCTATGTGAATCTATAGGTGGGGGAGTGAAATGAAAGGAGGACTTTTAGAGTGGAGGAGGAGTGGCACACTTGTAATATTTTCAAAGAAAGGAATCGAACCCCCACTTTATTTATTAAAGTGAATCAATAATGAAAACACAAGATTAAATGGATTATTTGGTAGAAATATATCCCTAAAATGACTTTTGGAAAATTTAATTGGTCATATTATGAATTTAGTATTGGTTTTAGTCCCTTGTTAGGCTTAATTCCACCTTAATCGTTGTAAATAATTTTAATTACATTCACAAATATTTTTGACCAAAAACTAATTTTACCTTATTATATATTATAAATTATTCTTATTCCAAGTATATAATCCATTTTTCCAAATTATGACATATAATTATCCTAAATTTAATTAAATTTTATCTCACAAAAGGGATGACAATGTGAGGTTTTAATGTAAAAAATGTTCAAAATATTGCTATTTTTTATATGTAATTTAAAATTGAAATTTATTATAATTAAATAAATTTGATAAATTGATAAAAATATGATTTAGTTAAAATTTTAAACCAATTTAAGATATAATGTAACATTTTAAATCAATTATATGATAATGTAGTTTTGGAAAAAAATTTAGTAATTTTAACTTTCCATTAAAAAATGCAACATCACAGAAAATTTCCAAAACATCACCATAAGCTAATTTTTATGTCAAACATCCAAATATGAAGTTTATAATAGAGTCTTTTTTTAATATATATTAAGAAAATATGGGTACACTTGGGGTATAATTCAAGATAAATTTAACCAAGACATCAGGGCTGCATATAAAATATTCAGTATGTGATGTCATTTTTAGATATTTATCTAAGGGTTTTCTTAAATAGATAGACTATGATATCATTAAACAAATTCTATTTTTTATAGTTTTATAGAATTTATATATTCACTTCATGATAGATTAATATCATTTTTGATATCCTAAAAGGGATGTACTCAACTCCTTCTCATCATGGTAATTTGAGTAGTAAATGAAGATAAATTATTATCAATGTGTGTGTCACTAGTTTTTCTACATTAATTCCCTATATGTTAGTATAAATAAATAATAATAATAGGTAATAATAAGGTGATTCTTTGACATTAAAATGTAGCACTGAGGTTGAGATTTTTCTCTCTACCTAGGCTTGTCCTTCCTTCCAAACTCAACAATTCTTCTATGGTAAAAATCCTTAACAGGTTGCTCACTCTAATTTTTTCCACAATTATTTCAAATGTATTTGGAATTTTTTATTATCTTGAAGTTTAATGAAACTTCATTGCATTATTCTAGTATATGATACCTCATAATATCTTCGTAGGATTGTAATATGGTCACAAAATCTTCTCTGACATTCCCAATTTTTTAATACATTTCACACATTTATACATGAATTTTCACAAAAAAAAATTATATATAGATTTAAATGAATGAAAATATTCTCCAATAAAACAACTTTATTTCAATTTTACATAGAATTTATCTCTTATTTATCCATATTACTAGCCTTATCAAATTTATCTATCTAGGTTTATATGAATTTTTTCTTAACCAACATGGTTTTCATGGGTTTCTCATAAGACTTCTTGCTTGTATCCTCATTGAATGACTTTTCTATAGTTTTATTTTGAATTTTCATTATTTTTATACTATAAATAACTTATCTATAAATACTATTCATTATCTTATCACCTATATATATTTATTTTTTATATTTTTGATATGCTTCTCATAAATTCTTAAATCTATGTTCTATGGATATATTTTTTGGTGGTCTAGTCCAATCATGATTTTTTTAGAATTTATTCTCATTTACTCTTAAAATAATACCCTCTATTTATCCATAGGTTACTTATGTAAGGTTATGAAATGTATTTTTGACACATATGGTGAATTAATTACACTAAAGTAGGCGAGGTTTGGGGATTGGAATTATATTTCCCATTGATGCAATGACAGATCTCCTAATACAATACATCTTGGGTTTTGGTTTATAACTATCCCCATATCAACGTAGTGACTTGGAACAAGGCCTTTAAAGTATGTTTTCAGATTTGGAATTATATATTCTATCATTATGAGAACAGGGATTATTTTAATCCATCTTTTCATTAACTGGGGTGGATATAACCTGAAGGCTGTTTTAGATGATTATGGATTAATTTTGTTTATTTTATTTTCTCTATATCGGTTATTCCATTTTTCTGTAATGATATCTTATGTCATATGTTACTCATTATTGAGAATCTAGGCCCACCCTTATTATTTCATTTACTTGAGAATATAATTTGAGATCTATGTGTAATATTCAATGAAATGATAGAAGGTATCAAGATGTTCTCCTGATGTGTTGATGATTTATATTATGTTATTGAATGTAATATATGTTTTTATATAGGATTACAAGACTATTAAGTTGTTAGTTCATATTTTTACACATTTATTCTGTACCAATACTATAATATAACTTCCATCTATAGGTTTTTGATTTCTTTAAAGTTACATTTGGTATCAGAGAAGTTTTAGTAGTGAAATTAGGTAATTAATATAGAGTAACCTTGTTAGATAGAAAAAGTTCAATGAATAACCCTCAATATTTGTTGGGAACACTCTAAAAAACATAATATGAATTATATTTTACAATTCAGTATCATTATCTAATTGTTTTTATGTCACTATAGAAATATGGAGAATATTGGAAGGAATGGAATGTAAACAAAATCAATACTCATAGTGAATATAGCTATATTACCCATAAAAAAGTTAATGAAGTTTTAGTTTGGGCAAATCAGATCATAACCATGTTAGGTCAGTTTACCCATGTTATGAAAAATATTATCTCACAGATAGAGAATCCTACTAATTAAAAATACAGTTTAACTATGTTTTATTAATTCATGTGGCAATAAAATCAATCATTAATTAGAACTATTAATCCATTGGTAGATAAAAATAGATTAATTCCTTTTAGAATATCTTTTTTACTTTGAGAAGTAGGGAAAATGAAAAAAAATCAGGTAAATATATCATCTGAAGAGAAATGCAGACTAGTGGTGGTTAATAATTTAGAACAATAATGATGAAGATGATATAAAGTTAATTGAATAGGGAAATTTTAATGAATTGTTCAATGAATAATACTTTCCACAAGAGAAATGGTTCTGGGAGTTGTGTGATATAGGATTTATACACCTAAGTGTTTCACTATGGGGTGTCGTGGTTTTATGAATGGAAATGGTGAATGGGTATATGGTATTTTGCATCAATAATAGAGTGATAAATTTTATTTTTTTCATAAACTATTACAAAAGTGATCAATTGACTTACTATATAGATTATGTATCATTTTCTACACAGTGATTGATTTTTGATCAACATCAAAGAGTCAAATACATTATATATATCAATATTTTCACTGGTTATCATCAATTGAGGGTGAAAATGAGTATATACTAAATTAAACATTTTGAATAAGGTGTGGACATTATGATTTAATGGTAATTACTTTTTTATTGACTATGAAACTTATATTTTTATAGATAGGATGAATATACTGTTCAAGTATTAACTTGATAACATTTTGGTGGTATTCGTTAACAATATATTAATTTGATATATTATCCACAAAGAGTGTTAAATTCATTTAAATATAATTATTGAGACACTTAGAAAAAATAAATTATATGGGAAATATAGAAGGTGTGGATTTTGGTTCAATTAAAAAAAATTTCTTTTCTGTATTTTTTCTAATGATGGAATAATTTTTGAAACATAAAAATAAAGGTAGTAAAAAATGGAATACAAAAATGAACATAAATGATATATAACGTATGAAAGGTTTATCAGGTTACATTAGGTGGTTAATTAAATGTTTTGACTATTTGGTCAACCTATTAACAAAGTTAACACGTAAAGAGGTTAAATTCACATTGTCGAGAGAATTTGAGGAATATATCAGAGAGATTGATAGGAAAATCATTAATTTAATGTTAGTAAATATACCATCATGTATGTTTCTATTATTAATATATAGTTATTAATCAAATAAATGATTGGGTTGTGTCTTTAGGTTGAATGATGGGGGGATTTTCGATGCATCAAGGCAATTTTAAATTCATGAAAAGAACTATCAAACTCAATCCCTTGTGCTGGACGCTACAATCATTAAATTGAAAATATAAGGACACTACCTTTATGGAATGTGATATTATATATGTATATATCTGTGTATCATAATATTTTTAACTATATCTTCCCTTGTAAGAAACTCAATATGAGGAAAATTAGATGATTGTAACTACTCAAGGACTATAATTTCATAATACACTACCCCTCTATGAATAAAAAAATGTGGTTAATGCATTGAGTAGGAGGGACCATATAGTCCTAACCATGATTAGCGTTAAAAAATAATATGATATAAAATTTTCTAGAAAGAATATATATGGTTACTTTGTTCATGGTGACCCACAATTCCTTTTTATAAGAAATTGGTACTCTATTTTTACTAGAAAATATAGAGAGATCTTGGATGCATTTTCGGGACATATCAAATTAATTATGTTTTTATAGTTGATTTATAGTCTAGGGATGTCCCTAGTGAATATCTCAAAAGTGAATTTATTATTTTAGCGTGTTTATTTCTAAAATAAATTTCAAAAACAAAACAGAAAACATTGTTATTTTAAATTATACTTCAATGAAAAATAAAAAAAATTAAATAGATTAAAAGTTGAAAAAGGCAAGGGGTTTTAGAAAAATGAGAGAATTAGTTGGTTTAAATTTCACTACACATCTTGGTTAGTTAATTATTTTTAAAAAATAATTATGGTTTTGTATAATCCTTTATATAATGGTCTTCAAGATCTTGATTCCATTCTTGCGTCTTAAAATGATGCATAAAGAACCAACCCTTGAAAAAAAATATTGTTTTCAATGTTTCGATGTAAATTATAGAAAATGGATTCAAAAGAATAATAGAATCATATATATATATATATATATGAGATAGAATGTATTCATGTGTTGTCTAATTGTAGTAACGTAATTTTTCCACATGAAATCTCAACCCAATCAGTATATAAATGAATGGTTTTTCACTTTATTATACCAAAAATTGCATTAAATGGATAAAAATGTTAAGGTAAAACATAAATTAAATTATTCACATAAAAATTTAATAAAACATAATAATAAAAATGTTTAAACTCCCTCTCAAAGGGTGTGTATCTCCATTGAAATGATCACCAACCATTTAGCACTTCACAGAGAAGAGGATGTGGTTATCGTGGAACATTTCCTTCATCCTTGATCTCCCTATCAGGATATGAACCACCAAAACATATAATATGAGGATATTACCACATTTGTTAACTAAAATAGTAGTCATTTTTATTATTTTAACTTAAAAAAGGGGATCCCAATGTGAAAATTTATAGGCAAAGTTCACAGTGGTATTCGACACCCTGATTTTGAGATACCAATTACCCCATGGTTTTGGGTGACCATATAGTATTATCTTGCTTTGGAAAAAACTAGAATGATTTTCACCACCTCTTGAATATCTCCATCAAACATTTATCATTGTTATGATTCCTACATACTGAGATGTTACTGAATTACATAAGATACCATGATACTATGAATAGTAAATATTTTCTCCGATGATGGTGCATTTTAGTTCTAA
This sequence comes from Viscum album, assembly GCA_963277665.1. Taxonomy (NCBI): domain Eukaryota; kingdom Viridiplantae; phylum Streptophyta; class Magnoliopsida; order Santalales; family Viscaceae; genus Viscum; species Viscum album. The sequence continues at coordinate 2,129,308,822 of OY728161.1, read as the reverse complement.
AAATGGAGAAATTGGTCTCTAGGTTCTTCTAGATAAATGAATCCCATATAATGTTTAATTATTTCAAAAAAAATTGTCCAAATTTGATTCACATATTTTCCTATGTTTTCATTTTATTCCACATGTGTTTATGGGAACTTATTGAATAACGCAATTTTTTATTTAATTTCATCATGGGCTCTTTGAATGTCGTCCAACTACATTGTAAACATCAAAACAAGTGAAATTTAACATTTAAATACTGACAAACAATAATTAATTGAAACAAATTTTGATTTCATCTTGTTATTTTATTTTTAATTTAAAATGAAATATTAGTTGAACACGGTGGTGTAAGGGTATAAATTAATAGTGAAATGCTACAAGATCACACCCCCACACCTAATACTAGGAAAAGACACATTTAAAAAATGATGCATGTATATGTTCATAACATCATGAAATTTTTACATTATAAGAATATTTAATTCATGATAATAATTTCATTAAATAAAATACCACCCAAAGGAGTTTATATTAGTGATCATAGAAATATATGTCTCCAAAATTGAATCTGAAAAAAATTCTAGGAAAGGTATGATACCAATGTGTGTGAAGAATTAAAAATTCAACCATGTCACTAACGCTATGTGTGTACATGTGTGTTTGTGTGAAAATCAACTCATTCAATTATTTCCACTTTTTATCTTGTAAATATTGGTTAATTTAAAAAAGTTAGGCAAACCTAATTATTTCCACCAAACCATCACTACATCCTTTGGAATCAAAAATTCATATCCCATTCACTTATGAATTCCTAAAATTCAAACCATAATTTATCAACCTAGATATCCCCATATGTTATACATTTCATCACTACCTTCATTATTTATTTTCCTTTTTTATATTTTTTGGGGCACAATAGTCAGATAATATAAACACATGTGTATTTAAATATAATATAGTAATGAAATAGATCTAATAAGGAATGAATATATAGGAAAATCCTATTATAAATATGATAAATATTAAACTAACTTATATTTACCTTCTAATCAAGTAATTAATATTCATACTTCATGGTTGGGTGAAAATATATGTTGAGATATTACATGGCCCAATTTTCCCATAAACAACTCACTCATAGGGTGTTAATCATCTTAATGTTTTCATAGAGATGCAAACATTTATATCATTGAAAAATATATAATTTTACTTAAATTCACACCCCAATGTAAAATTAATGCTAAAAACCACATTCCATTGGGGAAATAAATTTTAATTAAATGTTAAAATAAAGTCAAATATGAAATTAGACATGCATCTTTGATAAATTCATGATCAAATAGGTATTTTTCCATAAAAGATAAAATAGGGAGTTAAAATATCAAACAATAATAAATAATATGAAAAATATGTAATATGATGAAAATGAAAACTAACCCATTAATTTACACACCCACTCACCACTACACACTCAAACCTAGTATATATAGTGTCCTCACTATAATAAAAGACAATATGGTAATGGTGGTTAAAAATCGATGGGTTTCACTAGTAAGGTCCTTTTTGAAGGTTTAGTTCCTCCATTAGGGACTCTAGAATGGTTTCAGAAAAGTACGTCAACTGCTACACATAAATAGTTAAATTTGGTTTTTTTCTTCATTTTGAATCTTCACCAAACCAAGTGAATAGACATTAGTTACATTTTATTGGTGAAACCATTAGTAATGAATTTTACCTAGGTGAAACATCATAATTACACTATAAACTGAGACATTATTCTCAATTTGGAATTGACGATGAAGGAAGAATCAATCATGGTAATTCATGGATCTCCCCTTATAGATCTGGGAAATCTTATATGGGAATCTTCACATTTCTTCCAGCTTTAAAATCTACAACTTCTTTTTATCACATGCACTAGAAATAGTATAATTTCATTTTCAATAATATACTAGTAGGTTCGGTGCTCAATCTCAAAAGGGAAGTGAAAAATCCTTCTAAAATCTAGCTGATAAGGTTGTATTACATTGGGAGTTTTGAAGGTAGTATAGTAAGCCCACAATGTATAATCAAGTCTAAGACTCTAATATTTTTTATTATCTTGACCCATTTTTTGTAGAATTTGTTTGACCTTTCTATTTGATACCTCAGATCGATTATTGGTTTGGGGGGATATATTGTAGAAACACTTTGCCCAACCCCATATCGATGTAATAGTGATTGTATTATTCTGTTGTAGAAATGGGATCTCTGGTCTATGATGACGAAGCAATTAAATCAAAACCTATAGAAAATTTGGGTTCTCAAAAATTCCAAACCTTTATCTTAATCATCAGTCCTTGTGAATCATTACTTTACCCATTCTGGCACATAATCTGCTACAAGGATAATGAAAACATTTCCAGATGAATTAAGAAATATCCTCGAAAATTCAATTCCAAAAAAAAAATTATTAAAGATAATGCGTTATTGTGGAATTTAATTTCATTTAGATACATTTCCAATAATTTTTCTATTAGTAAAGGATATACCAAAACTATGGGTATCTTGAAATAATGGTGTCCAAAATAGATTAGAATCGCGGACCTTCTGAGAAATCTGTTATAGAAAACATTATTCCCCATATGCAAGAGTGTGTCAGAGCCTATGGATAGAGTAGAACTAACTATCTAGAACACAATTACTAAATAATTTATCACTAAATATTCATCAAAGATTGGGGTTATCCCAAATTCACCAGTGAGACACATGTTTCTTATGATCAGCTGGGTTTTTATTGAAATCATTACGAATTCTGGATGGTACTAAATAATTTGAATTTTCAGTATACCAAGAAATATCATCATGAACTCAATAAAATTTATCACCTAAAAACATTTAATTTATGTTAATATTTTTGGATGAGTTAATTTCTAATAATGGAAGGATCAAACGGATTTGGAAAACCACCACATTCTCTTCTCCTTTTTTATCACTAATAAAGAGATTAAATTCATGATGGAGAAGCATCCCTCATATTAGGTTGGGATTAGATTTTGGTTTCATAAAAAGAAACCAAAGGTTATCTCAACCAAAAAACAAAATTAATTTTGAATCAAGAATAGGTTAAGGAAATTTATCTAGTAAAACAAATTTGAAAGAATTTATTTTTCAGTAGTTATGTAGTTTTCTAGGGTAAGATCAAGGATATATGAGGCATATAAATTTACATGAGGTTCCCACTCAAACCTTTATGATAAAACATCATCAACTATAATGTTAGATTGATCACACATATGTTTAAAGAGGACATCACACCTTAGTTTTTAGATGATGGCTGGTAATGCGAGGCTCCTTTTTATTGAATTAAAGGAATCTTCACAACTTTAGTCAAAAATAAACAGAATTTTTTTTATAATAATATTTACATTAGAAATGAGATATTTATAAATTATGTAATGATTCATTTTTAAAAATAGAAAATCACAAATAACAAAAACATTTTAAAATGGGTGGGAGAAAATTATTTGTATTTCTAATTAATTGTCATGAATTCCCTGAATTAAAATAATATTCCCACGAATTATCCCACACTCAACCATGAAATAGAATTTCTCATAATTTCAAATTATATATTTTTGGATATAATAAAAGAGGATGGAGCCTAGGTGTTCCAAAAAATCATCAATGTAAGATCCATAAACATTGAAAAAATCCATAAAAAATCCATAAAATTATCATGGTTCTTAGAAAATATACTCTATAAACAACACTGAAAAGTTATAGGAGTTTTACATAGACCAAATAGAATCCTCATGTATGAGAATATTCAAAATGGAAAACTAAATGGTGTATTTTTCTAATCCCATGTCCAAATAAATTTGAAAATAACCCAAAAATCCAAAAAGGAAATAGTAATGGGTCTTTGTAGCTAATCCTTATAATATTTGGTCAATTAAAGGTAAAGGAAATTTTTCCTTTTTCATGGCATGATTCATCCAATGGAAGTCAATACAAACTCTCCAACAATTTTACAAAAAAAAATTAACCAATTAATTCCATTCATTTGACACTTCCATTATTTTAGTTTTATTAGGAACAATTTTCACTAGGCTAACCCCTTTACTATTAATAATTGAATAAATGATCCGAGAAGCCAAGAATTTACTAACTTTAAATATTACCACTTCACAGAGGGTGAAATTTAACCATTATTGATCTTTAATTATGGTTTTAGCCTCATCATCTAAAAGTATATGTTTCATGAAAATAAATGGACTACTCCCAATAATATCATCCAATGTTCATCCTATCATCTTTTTATACTCTGTAAAATAGACTATATGTTTTGATTCATTTTCTATAGAGAGTTTATTGACAATAATGATGATAAGATTGTAAATAGCCTCATGATATTCATATTTTAAATTAAATAGATATTTTTTTTAATTCCAATATCATTTTTTTTATTGGTGGAAAGGATTTAGGGGGAGTGAGTTCTATGAAATTGTATATCTAGTCATGTTTATTCTCTATTAAATAAGAATTAATGGAAACGAGACTTAAAAATCATTGAAAGTCATGAGAACCTCATAATGAACACACTAATTAATTGAAACATAATATTTATGCTTATAAAACCCAAACAACATTCAAAATATGAATTATAACCAAAATAATTAAAGATTTAAGAAGAGGGAAATGAATCAATCTATGGGATAAGGAGATAATGTTGTTTTTGTTTGTCGTTGGAGATCACTTATTTCAAGAATAAATAAAGAGTGATGTTCTCTTCAATAGGGTGTTTTATGGAATTTATTATATTGAAACATATCTTTTCTCCCCCAAATATCAAAGATATCATACCGTTATGAACATTAATTATTTATTCGTTGTCTAATGTAAAGTCACTCCATGTATAATAGGACAATGTCAATGGGACCAGGTATCATCTATCTTAAGAACATAGAATAATATAGGGAAAATATAAATTATATACCCACACATGGACTTCCTCGATCACTCCTTTTAGGTGAGTGGTGCTATGATTGGAATGCTATATAATTAACCCTATTGGTTGAACCTGTCAAACCTAAAATAAAGTATACACAAATTGATTCAACATATTAATTGAAGAACATAAATCAATAATTTCATCATAAAAGACCCTCTCCCCTGAGGTAAAAGGTATTGTAAAATTTCTTGGATCCAAAAATTTGGGTGGAATCACTGGTTGTTTCAAGGAAAAAACATTCCTTTCATGGTTAACTCTCTCTTTCCCCTTAAGTTTTTATCTATTGGTGAAAAAATATTAAATAATTTATCATAGATAAGTATTTGTTTAACTGCATCTAAGAGAAGAATGTTAGAATTTACCGATGAAAATTTAACCATGTTTACATTATCAATTTTATTATAAAATATTTTCATGGATTGACAGTCCTTAGAGAAAGGGAAGAGGAATGGATTGTTCAGGGTATTCCTCATAGAAATATTGTATTCCCTTTTTACCCTTATATTCTTCACTTAAATAATTTAAAGGTAGAGAAAGGATATATTTGGTGGAGTACATAATTGATCTTCATAATTACTAAATGGAGAAAGTTGTTTTCTTTAATGAAGTGTGATATAATATATATTACCTTTTATCTTAAGTATGAAAATAGGTTTCGATGGTTTTTTTCTAAACAAATGGCAATAAATTTCACCTACTGAGTTAGTGAGTGGTTTTAATTGATTTTTAGGTATTTTATGTCTTCATGGGTAGTTTTTTGGCATTATAGAATATTTTCAACCATTTTTATCATCATTTTCGCAATGATGGGATCAAATTTTGGAGGAGGATATTATAAAGACCATTATAACAATTGAGTATTTCTAGGTGGTGGTGGAGGGAGACACTCTACCCCTGGTGATTCTAGGATTGTTGAGGTTTTTTTAACTAACCCCTTAACATTAAAAAAAAGTTTTATTTCCACCAAAAGATGGATAAATAGTATGTTTCTATCCTAACAGGTTTCTTATAGGGGTGGTCTAGGAAGATTACCTCAAAAATATTAGAATGTTATTTCAATTGAGTACATTGGTCTGAATAATGGGTATCAACAGCACAAATAACATAATTAATTAGATAAGTAAGTATTTCCCTAGTGGAATAGAAAATTATCAGAGTAGGGAACTTGAATCTTCCAAATTTGTTCCCAACTTCATCTTGAATTTTGAATATTTCACCTCATAAGCACATATGATTGGTACACTAAAAATTGGACCGAACTATTGAGATTTTTGTTCAATTTTATTATGACATTTGTTTTAATGATTGGGGAACTTTCCACTGGAGAACCTCCTCCAGTTGTAATTCCCTGACCCCATATGTTCGGAGCTGGTGAATTATTTTAGAACATTGTCATGATTATTAGGAATGAAATCCCAAAGGACAAACCAGTTTAGCAATTATTAAAACTTAATCACATACATGAAACATACATTAGAATTCATTGTATAAAATGAAACATAGATAATTCTTTCCAAACGCCGATATTATGCTTAGTTAACCCTAAATATAAACCATAAAACAATTCTTTGAATCCTGGGAAAAAACATAACGACTGGATGAGTATAGATGTTGCGTATGGATAAACAATATAGTAGTATCTATCACGAATAACAATAAAAATTAAGGAAAGTATAAAACTGAAACAAAAGCCTTTTAAACATAATATTCATCATATTATGGAAATAATAAATCAAATAATGTGTATATACTTTGGAAGTGTAAACAAATCTTGGGTAATTACACATAGATGACTCACGCTTGGTGGGAGGGGAACAAGGTATCAGATTTTTAAGCATCCATGGCTTCACCAAATCAATGTATGTCCTTTTTTCCTTAGCTTAGGTTCTTTTATTCATGAGTTTATTATGTTTTTTTATTAATCATTCTTTTTGATTTCACAATTTTAGACCCCTATGTTCTTTTTGTACCCTATTTATTTTCATAATCAATAAAAATTATAGCTTTCAGACATAATGTTGGACACCAAAACCACTTTGTCAATTCCTTATTCCAAGACCATACTTATGCGAGTAAGATTCTATTCAAAACCAAGAATAATTTTTCTCATGAGAACTACTAAGTCATCATGGGTTTTTCATTAATTGTTCCCCAACCCATAGGGATTCCATTATGCATCAACAACCCATCTCTTACTAAGTCAAATGAATTCCTCATATGAAAATGATGGAATATTGAAAACAAAAAAACACTCATATTTAAACTAGCTTATGGAATGTTAATACTTTATCCCTAAACCATGAACGGTAACATAATATCACATCCACATTTAAACATATCAATGACCCTTCCATACATTAACAAATAAACCTCAATTAAGCATAAAATCAAACATAGATTTTGAGATAGATTAAAATAGTAATCATTAAAACTCTTTGATAGAGATATACATTTTTACATTGAAATGATTTAAAAGTGGCATAATAAAAGTAAAAAATTCCTTTAAAAATAACCTTGAAAGATTTTATGGGATGCTTTAAAATTTTAAGCCATCTTAATGGTGGAATAAAACCACTCATGTCGTATATGTTAAAAAACATTTTTTACTTAATTATTAAAAAACATCATAAGGTAGCACATTTAGAAGACAATGGAAAAAATCCTTTAAAATGATTTAAAAAATTCAAACATGGGTCAAGATTAATTGGAAAATTATTTGATAATATTTTTAAATACATTTCAAGAAACATGGACATTTATGGAAGAGATGTCCCAGTAGATACATACGTATAAACAACCTTGGATAATAATGAGATTGTGAAATAAACCATAACATATCACCTGTAAAAGATTAACTTGGGAAAAAAATTTAATGAACATAAAAATATACATAAAACATACATTATAATACTTTTATATCCATATAAATAATTATGTAAAATAATATCAAGAATATTGAAAAGGGGAAAGGATTAATTCTTTAAATATTTAAAGCGTCCCATACCAATTTAAAAAATTATATAATAATTCCAATAACTTCAAATGAATATTTAAATACCATGAATATATATATATATATATATATTCATGATATAAAACATAATATGTGTTGTATATACACTACACATAAGAAATATGTGGTTAACATGGCTTATATCTCCCAAAAATTTAAAGTGAGATGTAATTCCCTTACCTTAGGTCAGATACTTTTTGTACATGTTTGAAACTTCTGTAAAATGGTGTTAAAAATATTATAAACTTATACCAAAATAATATTTATTATATCATATATCATTCATTTATAACTATTTATTACTCGTTTATTAATAATTTCAATGTTAAAGCAACATTTTGGGTAATAATCGCTTTCTTTATCGAACGTGTATTGACATGTTATTCATGATCGTATTACTTATATCATGATTTACATAATTACATTATATATAAAATGATTTATATATCATATATATTCAAAATATAAATATATATAATAGATAGATATATGAAATGGAATACACTGTTAATGGAGATGGTCGGATGTACATACGCATGAATGTTGCTTCTGTTTTCTTATCGTATTAAATTGAAGTAAGTGAATGACTTATATATACGTACACATGAGTGATGGTATCATTTCATTAATATATTTATGGTATATAATTGGATGTTATATTAATTATAATTAATCACTATAATGTTGTACTAATTATTTATATCCATTATACTCCTCATTATATCCATCCAAATAAAGTGGTGTTGAATAGAAAATTACATCACAATGTGGAGATAGTAAGTCGTACATATGCATGCACGATGGCATTTTTATTTTTATGATGGAAGAAAGAGAAATATGGTTGTCCCATGATTATAATAACATATTATTATATTTATTATACTAGATTTATCACTTTATTATAGAAATAACATAGAAATAGTAAGTTTAAAAAGAAAATAAGTTTGACAGAGGTTATAAACAATTACCTATTTTTTTGGTATCTTTTTTTGATTTGAACAAAAGGATGCCTTGGGATAGATTAATTCCCAATGTATGGCCACTAGGATATAGTTACATATGTTTTGAGGAGACGTCATCTGTTTTTGGTTTTGATCCAATGGGATTTAAATATATGAATTAAAGGGAATGAGAAGATCCATTTTATAAGAGAGGTGAGGGGGCACTTTTGGAAGATCCTAAAATATTTATCTATTAAAAATTTACTTTCAGATTCAAAAAGATAAAAAGTAATTAATTTCATGTATATGATTACGATAGGTCTAAATCTTCTTATACAATTATTTTTAGACATGTTTATGTCCCAAAAGTAACCATATATTTTGGGTTTAACCCTCAGTTAAACTGTTTAACTCTAACTGTGTCTTATTATATTTTTACACAATAGGGTTAAAATAGTTACAATAAATGGGAAAAAAACCCAATTGGATAATTTTATGAATAGAACTCAAAATTTTAGGAATTTTATAAAATTTAATGGAATAGTATTTATTTTTAAGTATCTTTTATGTCAATTTTCATACTACTCACTATATTTATTTTTAAAAATATCAAAATGACATGATAACAACAATAAAATTCTTAAATTAGGTCATTAACATGTCTATATTATATAAATAAAATTCATTAATTAATTCTAATTATATTTATTTTATTATTTTTAATATCAGTTAATGTATTCTTCCTTTAATAATTCAATTAGTGCATTGTTATTGTGTCCCCATTGAATTTAATTATTTATTTCTATAAATTATAAAAAAACAACTATTATAGAGATAATTTTTGTATCTTTGTAAATAAAATTTATAGTCAACCATATCACTTATATATCCTCAAATTAAAAATTATGTAGTTATTAAAATTTGAATTTTTCATTTTTAACTCTTATTTAAATTAAGTATAATAAATGTTCTAATCAAACATAAGTCGCTTAGAAATGATCATATTTTTAACCTAAGGTTAATTTTACTCTAAAAAACCTATCTAATTAAATTAGGATAAGTTCTAGGATAATATTATATTATTATAATATTATTTTTACCTTTAATTACATTATTTACCTTTAACCATGGTAAAAAAATTCAAAATATTATATTCAGAAAAAAAATATTTTAATCCTATTTGACAAAAAAAATTAATAATTAAAACCATGTATTTATATTTTACCAAATTCAAATCACATAAGTGGTAAAATTATGTTTAATTCTAATCCACAGATGCGCTTAAAAGATGGGTAAAAGAGACGTTGAAAAGTACAATAATTTTTTTAAGTAATTATATTATAAAAATGATTCTAATGATATATATAAGAATAATATATTTAAAATTTATATATTGTTACATTGATAAAATTTAAATTAAAAAACTTTTTTTAATGAAAAGTTCGGGTTATTAATATTAATGTAGTATTTTTCAATATTCATAAAAAATTGAAATGTTTCATAAAAATACAAAAAAAATAACTATTAACTAATTTCAATGTTCCAAATTAAAAAATGAAAACTATATTGAAAAATAATATTTAAATTTATAATTTGGTTAATACTTTTCATAACACCTTTTTAAACTGCTAGTTTGAATAGGTCCTGGTGTTTTCAAAATCGGTGTTCCATATAGAGCATGGTATTGAATTATTTTAAAAAAGAAATATAATTTGGAATCTTGGGGTTTTACATTATCCCCACATTCAATAAATTATGTCCTCTCAATTTAAACAATGAAACAAAATACATGGTATGTACTTTTTCTTACATCATTGTTAAAATCCCACATTACAAAATGCATTAACGAGGCTATGATTTTTAAAAAAAGAGAGGAAAGTACGAAGATACTTAGAGATAACACATACTAAAGTTCCATATAGGAGAACATAGTCATGAAATAAAATTTAACAATTGAGTTCTGATGGATAGTGATAGATAACGTTATTAAGAGAAAGTTAACAACCAAAAATCTATAAATTTGTGATGATCAAGGGACCATTAGACACATCTCAAAAGAAATTACTATGATTTTTTGGTTTATTATCATTTCCAAAGATTTGAATAATTCATTACCTCATAGAATTAAAACATAATGAAACATACATACTTATATAAAAGGTAGAGTTTCCTCCTTTGATCAATTTCCACCATAGACTCTTCTTTTTCAACAAAAGTGAGTGTTTAATATGAATGTTTCTTCCCTTGAAGCACTGGATTCAACTTTTAGATAATCTCATAATTCAAAAAATATTAAATATCTTCTTATAATGTCTTTATTCATTAACCAAAATTTTAGTACAAGATAAGATAATATTAAAAAATAATCTAAAAAATTCTATAGTGAAACCCAAAAGTTCATCATAGATCATTCTTCAAGTAATGAAACTTCCACAAAAATATTCTAGACTATGACTGAAACACCAAATTCATTAGTATTTGACCACAAATTCATCCCAACAAAATCTTAATATTTATCTCAAAATAACATAATCACTCTTAATTCCTAATACAAAAAATTAATTAACCAAATTATATATTCTCTAAGATAGGTTAATTATTTCCATAAATAACCCAAATTGATAAAAGTCATCAAAATAAATCATAGATTCTTCCAAAATAAAATTCAAACATCACACCTCAAAAAAAAATTCATAGAATTATATTTACCTCAATCATATAAAGGTCCCAAAATAGTGAAATTATTTTAAAATAATATTTATCACTTAATTCCCAAATAATTTTCAAGTACCAAGGATAACCATTTGATAAAATATAGGTTCCCAAAATCAAAATTGCCTTATTCCATTAACTTGTTTAACCCAAAATAATAATTAATACTCACTAGAGACATCACATAGGATAGTGTTGTGTGTTCCACACCTATCTCCCATTATCTGTGGAGTCAAGACCCATGGCCTTTCCTAATCTGATGGGTTGTCACCCTTCTTGTGTGTTTTCCTTTTTCTAAAACTATATACTTCATATAACATTCCAAAATTGAGATAATATCTAAAAATAAGTATAACATATTTTAATCTCATAATTTATCTCATGAATTTCATTTTTCATCGTAAAATGTAATATCCCATAATTAATGCCAAATCATATAAAAAATAATGTTTATTTAAACCACTATAATTACTTGCACACAAGTAAAGAAAATTTATTCCTCGAATAACACTTTCACATAATAATCACCATGATTACTCAAACTAAAATAATGTATTCCAAAGTAATCACATCATAAAAATAACATTAATACTTTTAAAATTTTCATCATTTATTTATTTTCATATACATCCTTTCTTAGCAGAGTGGTCATCCTATAGATTAGTGAATTGACTCATGTAATGCCCAGGTCCCCTAAATTTATGGAAAATGAATATAAATGGATTCCTAGGATTAGTTTTATTTCCTTACATTGTGATATTAATTTTTCCTCAACAATCCTTTTTTAAGCCCTTAGTTCCCACACATAATGAATTTATTCATTCCATTGGGACACTTTCCTCGGTGTCTCTTTCCAAATTTCCTACATAACGGATATTGGACTTTCTTTTCTCAATAGTATACACCATGGGAGATCTTAGAATGCTTCACCATTATTTTCATTTGTGATTTTGGGATTTTGTTAATGCATATGTTGTTAAACATATTTTTGGAAAATTTATTAGGCATAAACACGATATCGTTCATTCCTATCAATATTCTATTTAGTTTCACATCGCTGCCACATTTTTAAACTTTTCTATAATTTTCGATGTTAATATGACATATTTGGGATACAAACCATAACTAAAACTAATAATATGAGTGTGAGTAATAATAGTTTTAAGATAATTTAATGAATATCATGACACCATATTTTAAATCTTAAACACCATATGTTTCAACCTGGTTATTCATTTTCATCTCATATTAAAATCCTCCATTTTGGTCTGTAATGAAAATGTAAATTATCAAAAGCATATCCCACAAGACTGTCAAACCATGTGCATATTATTGATCTTTTTCATGTACCAGGTTACCCTGAGACAAGCTCAGAACACCTTGTCAAAGTTATTACTCCTAGGTACATCAATTCCAGAACCACATCCACTTTTAGTATCCAGACAAGGATGTATTTACTAAGAACAACCACATATTCTCTATATTACCAATATTTTATAATGTTCTTCTATACATATCCTCAATGTCTATCTTTGGGTCATGATCCCTAATCTATATTTTCTAAATCTAGTTTCCATGGTTTTTGATAAACTTCCTATGATACCAACTATAATGCCCCGACCATAGATTCTCAAAGCTGGTGCATTATTTTAATACATTGGCATGATTTCAAGGAATCAAATCCCAAAGGGATGATCAGTTTAGCAGTCATAGAAAATATATTACATACATGAACTTTACAGTACAATTCGATGTGTACAAAGAAACAAGGATAATTAATTGAGAACAAAACTATTATCCAAGATTAACCCTGCATATCAATCGTAAAAGACTTCTTAGAATATTGAGAAAATAAATCATAATAAATGGGTTAGATGATATGATCAGTAAGGATAAACAATATAGCGTAATCTATAATGAATAACCATAATATTTAAGGAAAATATAAAACTGAAACACAATCCCTTTTAACATAATATTAAGAATATTATGGAAATAATAAATCATATAGTTCCATTTATACATTCACATTGTTATTCTACTAGTTGAATAGCCACATGAAATATAAATAAATAAACTCATAATGAGGGAATACATAATTTCAGAAATCATAAACACTTGTCAAGGCCTCGTGCCAAGACAATACTTATGTGGGTAAGATGTTAGTCAAAACCCAAAATAATTTGTCACATTAGAACTACTGATGCTTCAGGGGGATTTCATTAACTGTTCCCTATCCTGTAGGTATTTCATTAAGATATCCTCGGCCCGTCACATACTAAGTATAATGCAATCCTCATATGAAAAAGGTGAAATGATGCCAACAAAAACACTAATATTAAAACTAACATACAAAGGGTTAACACATTAACCATAAACTATGAATTGTAATAGAATATAACATCCAAAGTCAAACATATTAGTGACCCTTTAATACAATAATAAATCAACCCCAAATAAGCATAAAATCCAACAAGGATGTTGACATGGATGAAAATCATAATCATTAGAACTATTTAAGATGGAATTCCATTTTTAATTTGAAGTAATTTAAAATTCATCCAATAAAAGAAAACCATTGTTTTAAAATTAACCTTTTAATATTTCAAGTGAGGATTCCAAATGTTAAGGAGTCATAAGGGTGGAAAATAGACACTCATACAATATAAGTTAAAAAGCATTCATTAATTAATTTGTAGAAAATGTCATAAGGTTACTCATTTCAAAAATGATGAAAAGATTATTTTACAAATGTTTTAAAAAAATTAATACACTTGAAAAAATTACATCAAACATTTGTTTATAAAATTTTTAAAAACATTTTAAGATACATGGACTTAGATGATAAAGATTTCCCGGTAGACACTTACATATAAACAACCTCAGATAATAATGCGATTGTGAAATTAACCCTTACATAAAACATAAAAAATCACCCTTTTTGAAAATAATAAATGAACTAAAAAATATACATAAAACATCCTTTACAATCTTTTTATTTCTAAATAAATAATTATATAATATAATATCAAAAATATTGAAAAGGGGAAGGATTAATTCTTTAAATATTCAAAGAATCCCATACCACAATGAACATTTAGATAATAATTCCAATATATTAAAACTAATCATTAATGACCATGAATATAAATGTATTCATGATATAAAACGTAATAGGGTTAGTACATACACCACACACAATAAGTCGGTTGTAGACATGCCATATATCCCACAAAAATTTAAATTTAGACGGAATTCCATTAGCTTAGGTCTGACATTCTCTGTACATGCCTGAAACTCCTTTATAATGGTTTTAAATATATTATTAACTTATAAAAGTTATGTTATAATATAGGATTCATTTATCACTTTATTTTAACTATTTATTAAAAATTTATATGTTAAAGCCACATTTCGGGTAATTATCTCTTTCTTCATCACATGTTTTCTTACTTTATATTGTTGATCATATTACTTAGATTATAATATATATACTTTTAGAAATTATAAAATGATTTATATATCTTATATATTAAATATATTAATATATATTATATATAGATATATGAAATTGAATACATCGTTCAATGAGACGGTAGGTTCTAAGTACGCATAAAGGTTGTTTCTCTTTTCTTATCATTTTGAATGGAAGTCAGTGAATGAAATGTATGTACATACATATATTTATTATTAAAGTAGAATTATTATTTCATATATTTAATAATAATTAATAATATATATTTTTATAATCATTCTTGGACGATCAACATGGATGATGAATCTCATCGAGTCATGGTGACGGTAAATCGTATGTACGCACGAGCAGTGTTTTCATTTCGTTAATGGTAAAATTGTATGATATTGGATGGTATATTAATTATAAAGAATAATTATCATGGAATATTAATTATTTATATCCATTATACTCATCATTATATCTATCCAAATAAATCAGTGTTGAATAACAAATTACATCATGGCATGGAGACAGTAAGTCGTATGTACACACACATGGTGATGTTATTATTCGTATGTTGGATAAAATAGGAATATGATTGTGTCATGATTATAATAATATCTCAGTATATGTATTCCACTATATTTATTACTTTTCTGTGAAAAAATAAAAATTGGATGTAGAATAATAAAAGAACTTTGAATGAGGTGATAAAATAATTACCTATTTTATAGGTATCTATTATTGATTTGAACAAAATGACTACTTACGATGGATTCATCCCAATGTATTGACTAAAGGATGTAGTGGGGGGAGTTGGGAGGAGATTTGGGAAGGTTTTTTGGAACCAAATGGATTTATATGTGTGAATTAAAGAGAAGTATAATTTCCCTTTTATCAGAGACGTGAGGGGAACTTTTTGAAGATCTTAAAATATTAATTTATAACAAATTGATTTTTGGTTTAAAGAATATAAAAAGTAAATTATCTTCAGTATAATATGAGTATGGGTATAAATCCACTAATCCAATTATTTTTAGAAAAGTTTAGGTCAACAAAATAACCTTATATTTTGGGTTTAACACTTAGATAAACATTTTAAATCTTACCGTGTCTTCTATTATTTATACACTATATGGTTAATATAGTCACTATAAAATTCCAAAGGAGCCCCAATTGTATCATTTATTATATATTTAACACTATAATAGTTATTTTTCTAGAAATGATATTTTTTAAATTTTATAACATTTAATAAATTATCATTCATTTTAAAGTATCATATATGTCAATTTTGATGTTATCCAATATTTTCATTTTTAAAAATATCAAAAAAAACATGAAAAATTGGAACTCAAATATATAAATAAAATGTTTATGTTATATATAAAATTAATGGTTGTTATTAATTAAGCATAATTATATTTATTTTAAAAAATTTAATATCATTTAATTGATTCTTCCTGTAATAATTCAATTACAGCATAATTATTATGTCACCATTTAATTTAATTATATATTTTCTAAAATTATAAATAAATTACCACTATGTATATAATAATTTTTTCTTTGTAGATAAAATTTATAATCTAACTTATCACTTATATATCCTCTTATTAAAAATGATATAGTTATTAAAATTTAAAATTGACATTTTTAACTCCTCTTAAAATAAGATATAATAAATATATGAATATAACACAAGTGGATTAAAAAAACATATTTTATACATAATGTTTTTTTCATAGAGAAAAATGTATCCAATTAAATCATGAAAAGTGTTTTGGTAATTTAATATTAATATAATTCTATTTTTAACTTTAATTACCTTATTTACCTTTAACCGTGGTAAATAAAATTTAGAAGTTAGTATTCACGAAAAAAATATTTATATTATTTTTGACCACATTTTTCATAATGATTACAACCATGTATTTTAATATTTAGAAATTAAATTTAAAAAATTTGTAAAATTAGGTTTAATGTAAATTTGTAGATGTGCATAAAAGGTGGGTAAAAGAGACGTTCAAAAGATCAATAAAAAATATGATAACTATTTGAATTATCATAGTGATTCCAATGAACTATATTGGACTAATATATGTATAATTTATAAATTGTGACATTAAAATATATTTAAAGTAAAATAATTATTTAAATAAAATGGTCGGGTTTTTAACCATAAAGCAGAATTGTTTACTATTCCCCAAAAATTCTAACATTACAGAAATATAAAAAAAATTAATCCTAAGCTAATTTTGATCTTGTAATGTCCAAATTAAAGACTATTTTGAAAAATAATATTTATAAATTTCATAATCTCATTAATACTATTCTTACCTGCTTTTTAAACAGCTAGTTTGAATAGGTCGTGGTGCGCTCAAATTCGTTGTTACGTGTAGAAAATGCTATTAAATTATTTAAATAATAATAATTTTACCGTGGTATCATGGGGTTTTACACCAGTATTGTCAATATATTTATGATAGATTGGAATTAAACCTTCATAAAAGTAATGTATTATATATTCTCACTTATTTTATTGAGTCGAAAACTTGAACTAATTCTCTTAAAATATTCCCAATATATTGAATTTTTAACCCATTATATTTCATTATTTTACAAATGTATTTCCCTATTGTTGTTGTTCAGGAGGCTGGAAAGTAAATTTTAACCAAAAGGTGGTCCATTTCTTTGCAGCCTAAAATTTCGGAACTTAGATATTATAACAAGCCTTTTTATGTGGCTTATAAATATAATGTAACTCCCAAAGCGTAACAAATTGTTCAACAATGTTTTTTGGTTTTGATGTTGATAACAATGTATGAAATTACATTATGTTCTTATGTGGGTCTTCTCCATCTAGTCAATTAATTTTTTTTAATAAGTTACCGAGTATGGTATCTAGTCCAAAATTAGGTTTTTTACCTTTTATTTGAATGTACTCAGTTGGATATCAATGTTAGGTAAATTGAGTTATTTTAGTGTTATGTTTTTTATTCAATTACATACATGTTATGTTGGGTTTTTTAATTCCTTAAAAAGAGGGGTCTAGAAAAGTCTAAAGGTGTTGTGTGTCCTCATTCAAAGGATCATCATGTGTGTATCATTGTCACTGACTAAGGATCCTATCTCACATGGGTAACAAATAAGGTAGTTCACTACGAGTATAATCCATCATTTACCAATCCTATAAAGAAATATATAAAAAACCACTTTTATAAAAAATATAATGCAGGAAATAAACAACAAATTTCCAAATTTCCAAAAAAATTTATCCAAAATACACACTAGAATGAAATTATCTCCCCAAAAATGGCACCAGAATTTTTCATTATTTTATGGAATTATTAAATTGATTATGTTTTTAAGGTTACTTAATAATATAGTTTAGACGCTATGTAATCTATTGAGGGTTTTTGATGATTTTAGTGTGTGTATTTTCAATAAGTTTTTAAAAAAAGAAACTCAAAACTATAGGATTTTGAATAATGATTCAAATAAAAATAACTAAATTTAAAAGAGTTTAATAATTAACAAGAAAGGGTGGTTTTTTTAAAAAATAATTAGAGGATAAATAAATTTGAATTCATAAAAAATCTGGGTTAGTTCAGTTTTTACGAAAAAATACACATGGTTTAATGGAATAAATTGGTTTAGGGTGGCAAGGATCTTGATTCCCCTCTTGACTCTTAAAATTATGCACCAAGAGCTAACCCATGACACAATAATCATATTGTAAACATTTGGTCTAAATAATAGAAAAAAACCAAATAATACTGAAATATTATGTTTGAGTGGTGGACAAATTATTCTTCTGTTTTCTAATCAAAACAACATCATATTACCACTTGAAATATCAACCCAATTGGTATTCAAATTAAAACTGCTTCACCTGATCATAAAAAAATAATGAATTAACTGGATAAGAGTGTTAAAACAAAACATAAATCAAATTTTGCACAGAAACATTACACAAAACTAGTAGAATAATAACTTCTTGAACTCCCTCTCCGTGTTTCTGTATCTCCCTCGAATGGATTGTGTAGCATTTAGCTCACCATTGATAGGAGGAGGAGGATCATGAATAACGTAGTCTTCATCCTTGAAATACCTAGGCAGATAGGTTCCTACATAACTTCTAGGATGAGGAAGGAATCCATTGGGCTCAAACACATAATCCATTTTCCCCTATTCCAACGTACAAATGGGGTTCCCAACCTCCCAATTTATATACAAAGAGGAAGGTGGTTTGGGCATCCGAATTTTGAGATTCCAATTGGATCATGGTTTTGGGTGACCAGGCAGTCATATCATACTTTTAAAAAAAACTAAAAAAAATCCCCACCTCTTAACTATCTTCATCAAATATTTGGAATCTTTAAGAGGCATGTAGCCTCAGATATTAATAAATTACATAAGTGACCTCGAGACTATGAATACAGAAGGTTATCTCCAATTGTGAAGAATTTTGGGCCTCCAAATTAATTAATTGGTATTATATTATTTCTAGGGAAATGTACCCCAAATATTTTTTCACTATTACACCAAATTTCATCCTAATGGATGGACATATTATCCAAAAAAACATTTTAGTCAACATGTGTTCTTGGTCACTTGCAGAGTTTGGCCCGTTATTCATGAATTCTATTATGGGCTCTCCAAACCACCTTTACCTACATTATAAACATAATGAAAAGAGAAATTTAACTTTTTAAAATTGATAAAAATTAATTAATTAGAAACTGTTTTATGTGAATAAAAAATATTTTATTTAGAATCTATAATGAAAAATATGTTTCACACAGTTGAAAAATATTGGAAATAAATATTGAATTGTTATATGACTAGATCCTAGAAGGATGAAGAGGAATTCCAAATGAATATTAAATAATTAAATAATTGGAAATTGACATACATAATATATATATATGGATTGTTGAAGTTTTGAAATGGGTTATGTGTTTCATCGATAGTCAAATTAAAGAGGGGACTAATAGATAAAATACATTGCTCAAATTTCTCTATAATCCTTAATATAAAAATGTTATATAAAGATTAATTAAAACATTTTTCATGTTATAGTATGATGCAGTAAATTCCTGACTATTTGTTAAGATGTACAGTATGTTACAAGGAAAAGGAAAAAAGATATTACCCTAAGGGATTCTTGGAACCTTTTACTATACCTATATAGAATATGGAAAATATAATAATGGACCTATTCACTATATTTTCAAATACATTGAGGAATAATTATTTTTTATGTGTCATCATTGATCATCATAATAATTATAGTTATTATTTAGCCATAATAGAATATCTTCCCCCTAATATCCTTTCCTAGATCTATATCAATTAAATCTTTAGGATCCATGTGGAAATTATATCAATCGTATATAATAATGACCCTTAGTTCACATTGAAATTATGGAAGACTCTTAAAAGGTCTCTCTACATTAAGACTAATTCATCCATCACCTATCATTCACAAATTGGTGGGAAATATAATATAACTATACATAATTTTAAATATATATTGGGATCATTTTGTTTTTACTTCTAAGGTATGTGGGATCATAATCAACCATTGGTGGAATTTTATTACAATAATATCTTTCATTTGAGAATCCACGTTGCACCATATAAAACACTATATGGGAGGAGGTTTAGTACTCAAATCTGTAAAGAAGAATTTGGATAAATAAATCTAATTGGGTCACAGTTTGTATACAAGATGAACATTCAAATACAGATTATTCAGGATCAAAAAGAAACTCAAAACAGATTAAAGAGATATGTTGATAATCAAAGTAAAGAATTATAATTTCAAATGTGGGATAATGAATTATATATTTTTTACCCACGAAAGTGTGGTTTTACGATTTGATAAAAATTTAATGTTGGTCCCTATGTACATTGGGCCTTTATATATTCTTGAAAGAAATAGAGGTATAAATTACCAATTGGATATGCCACAAAACCCTTTTAAAGTACACAATGTCCTCCATGGTTAATTACTGAGGAAATACATAACATATTTCATGAGCTCACATATTAAATAGTAGTGTAATATTATGACTTTTTTTATAATGAAGAATACTCCAATATTCAAGAAAATATATTTTATGTATTGAAGTATTATACAACAATGTTGGTGAAAGGCCTTTTGTTAAATCACAGTCTAGAAGTGGTAATATGGGAGGCTAAAGAAAATATCCACATTTTTCAATATTTGATATATACCCCAATTTTTTTGTTGAAATTATTTATTTTTGAATATTGTAATACCTGAGACCCCACTATAGTAGGTAAACATTGTATATTTAATTATCACACAATACACACTCTATATAAACTTCATTCAAAATAATATTAAAAATTTTAATTTTTTGTAGTAATAATTTTATTTCTTCAAAATAATCTTCATTTTTTTAATTCATCATAATGATATTATGTTAAGACAACATTTTGTTATTTTTATAAAAATATAGATTTATAGTTGAATAGTACAAATACAATATTTCTTAAAGATGTGACTTTTATACAATCTCTATGATGTAAGAATAAATTAAAAATTAAAAAACATATACCTTTAGAAAATATATATTTTAAAATTATAATTATATACTTTAAAATATTAATATTAATTTATAAACCTATATTTGATATTTTAAATCTTAAGTCACATTATTCAATAAAATTGTTTTAATAATTTACACATTAACTATTATAAAATGAATTTATATTACTTTTTATAAATTTAATATCATGATAAGGCACTAGAAAGCATGGATATTGAGTCTACAATCATGAAATTGGCATTTTTATAAGGAATAAAATTCTAAAGGACCGAAGATTTTTCTAGCCTCTGTAAACCTGATACATACCAGAGTCTTGTATTATAAAAGAATACACTAATTAAAAAATTATTTTTTTATGATAGGATAATAACTTAAAGGATACCTTTATTCCATATAGAATATACTTGTTTATTTTTCACAGTATTCTTCTTGGATTCTTAGGGAAAGGAAACAAAATGTTGTCGATATTAAATGCTCTGTTGAGGTAATGTATAATGGAAGCAATAATTAATCAATAAGAATAAATCAGCATTGCATGATAAATTATTGAACACACATAAAATGTAATCATAAATGTAATAAAGAATTTCAAAAACTATATAGATAATTAATAACTAGAAACACATTGCATTAAATTAACTAGTTGAACCAAAATCAGTATGGTAAGGAAAGAAACATAAATAAATTCCATTTAATAAATGAATTGAATATGAAATGTATCCATATATATATTGACACAAAATATCATTTCGGACTGATAACTAAATCTAATTTAAGGTAATGCTTAATTATCAACTAAAAACCCATATAATTTGTGCAACTAATTTATCTCATGAGACTACAAATGTGTCAAGATGATATATATAACTTGCCACAAATTTTTAAATACATTTTAAAAGAAAAATAAACCATCATATTGAATAATTAAAATAACTAATATGCTTGGTAAAATATTCTTATTAAATAGAAGATACAGATTTATTAATATTTCCTAAAATATTCAAATAAATCTCAAAGTGTGCACCCTATGAAAAATTATATACGGTTTCAGAAATAATCATATCCATGAAAAATGATGTATATACTTATGGAAAATTAAATGTCAAATGATCAAAGGAAATTGAATATTTTAATGGTACTAAATGGAATTAAGGAAGTGAATGTTAATATTATCATGGGACAAATCAATCATAGACCATCTAGATGAATAATTCGGATTGTATAAATATACAATATCCCAAGTGGAGTAGAAATAAAGTATTTTTGTCTTTTATGAATATAAATATTATAAAAATAATAAAAAATTATTGGGGAATATATCGTTTTTTATTTTGAAAAATAAAATTAAATAGTATTCTTTGAAAACCACTTTTTTAAAAAAAATCACAAAAATTTATGCATTTAAAATTGGAAAGGAATATTCAAATAAATAACAGTGGGTAAATCTATACATGTCGTGTGAGATAAAAATATCCTTCATTTTTCATTGTAAAATTTAGTAAAATGCCTTGTTTAGAAAGGGATAAGAAGATTCCTTTGAAAAAATTGGTAAAATAAATAGGGGTAAAAAATAATTTAGAAAATCATTTTGAAATGGTTAAAACACTTTTTGAAAATATTTTAAATAATCATTGTTTTTAGAATAAATATTTTTTTCTTTTACTAAAGAGAGAAATGAATTCGGGATTCCTTAAAAAAAATTTCTGAAACATTTTGTGTACTAAGGAGTGGAAAGTTGTACTAATGCTTGAAAACGGCATGAATAACCAAAAATAGACGAAAATTAAAGGTTTTATTATAAAATATTCAAATAATTTCCATTGATGAAAATTCAGGAATAAAAAACCCAAAAAATGGGATTCTAAATTAAACCTTTTAAATGATTATAATGTTAGAGTGAGAATCGTTGAATGAGTATATTATGTGCATCAACTACATATTAATATATATTAGTGGAAATTAATAAATAGATATTAACATTCATTATACACATAATGGTATAATATTAATGAAAACAGGGATATAATACAACCCAATGAAAACTAATTGGGTTATAAATTAATTTTCCTCTAGGTAACTTTTAAATCAAATACCCTTAGATGAAATAATTCCAATTGAAACTCAAAATATCATGAAGAATGGATAAATCATGATATTATGTGAAAATGTTTTAGTATGTATCACATATAAAATAAATTATATGAAAAACAAATAAAGTGATGATTTCAAGATAAATTTAACAATCCCAAAAGGAAGTGATATTTTAAAGATAATAATTAATGTGTTTCTCAAGGAAATAATCTCTTAACATTCCAATGTGTCCCATACCACTTTTTTAACATTTGAATCAAAATATCCATAAAGGAATAATATTAAATAAAACATATAATAACATTAGAATAAATATATTCATTATGTAACATGAAAAATGGTTGTATATAAACCATATAACATAAACTAAGTGTATAACAACAAACAAGTCTCAATTGAATGTAAATTGAGAGGAAATATCTTACATTGTGTTTCCGTATTGGGTGAAAATCCATTAACATTATATATAATGGTTTTTAAAATTTCACTAACTAATAGAATAACCACACTAATTTTTATAATATTATATATTATCTTTTTTTAATATATTATTACCCTTTTGAAAATAATATTCATTATTTTCACTATTTCGGGTTCTAATTGCCTAGTTGGTTGAGTAAGTTTAGATTTGTTATTTGATTTTCCAATTGGTTATATCTTGATTTAATCATATATAGAATTTACGCCATTATTTAATTATCTTATATATTCAGCATAAATGTATTTATAATAATCTTTAATATTGGGAGATAATAAATGAAATGCACTAGTCATGGAGATGGTAGGCCATACGTATGCATGAACGCTACTTTCATTTCATTGTCATATTAAAATAAAGAAAATTAAATGATACATATATATATTATAATTAAATTATCATATATATTTCATATATGTTACATGGTTTTATTAAACCCTCCTTTATACATTACATGAATAGTGTGAATGAATCACATCACCTTGAGGGGGCGGTAGTCCAGACATCCACAAATGATGTTATCATATTATAAAAAAGGAATTCATAAAGGTATATTTTATAAAAGAATTAAAAAATTATAAATAAATTATTAATATAATATACAAAAATAATAAAAATATAGTTTCTATCTTAATTCCCAACCGTGAGAGATGTTAAAGGAAAAAATTAACAACTTTGTTTCATGAGGTGGTTGTTCGTCGTACACATAAACTGTAATTTTGTTAAAAATTAAATAGAAGTGTGGGTAAGTGTAGTTATAATACTTATCATAAAAACAAATTAGTACATTTAGTATAAATTTTTATTATATATTCAATTAATAATATGATTTGATGTGTTGTAGAATGGAAATAAAACCAAAGGGCTTGAGAAAACATATTACCTTTTATTCAGGTAACACCTTTTAATTTTCGCCAATGGGATTCCATGAATGGAATTATGAACCAGGTGACACATATAGGTCGAGGTGATGGAATTTTAAGACCTATTGTATTAGATATTGGTTGATCTAATGTGTCTTTAGTTGCATTAGGAAGTGGGAGGAGAGGAGGCCTTTTATAGTGGAGTTCCACTCTTGTAATGTTTTGGAAAGGGAATTCCACTCTTTTTATTCATATAAAATGTGAATCCAATAATGATAATTATTAGATAAATGTGATCTTGTGGTCAAAATATGCCCATAAAATATATTTTGGACAATTTTCTAGGTCATTTTAGACTTTAATAATAATGTTTAGGCCTTTGTTAAGCTTAATTTCACCTTAATCATTATAGTTATTTTTAATTACTGTCATTGATATTTTTTGTCAAAAAACAATTTTACCATATTATACATTAAAATATATTATTATTACAAATATTGAATCCATTTTTATTAATTAAAATCATATTACAAGAAGATATTAATATTAATTTAATCCCACAGACAAGATGACAATGAGGGTTTTTAAAGTAAAAAATGTCTAAATGTTTGGTATGATTTTTTGTCCAATTTCATTGTGAAATTGATTAAAATTAACAAAATTTTATTAATTAATAAAAAATTGATCTAATTAAACATTAAAACTATCTTAAAATATAAGTTAACTATATAAAAAATTAGATGAAAAAGCAGTTTTGAATTAAAATTTAGTATTTTTCTCTATTTATTAAGAAATAAAACTTTGTAGAAAAATACCAAAAAATCCTCCTAACCTAATGAATATGTTTCTACATATAAATTATGAAGTTTATTTTTGAAATATATAATCTATAAAATATCTAAAATTTTAATTTAAAATATATTATCCATTAAAATGTGATGAAACTATCTTTATAAAAATATAGGTTTTTATGTGCAATATTGGAATTGTTCTTATCTTATGTCTTTTGAATATATTGGATGAATATAAAAAATATTTTATTGAACATATAATATGTATATATATATATATTACATTAATATCACTCATTAGTTTTAATTAATTTAATTTTTTATCATAAAACAACTTTGGGGTATAAAAATAGTTTTTTATAAAAACATTCCCTTTATATTCAATTGGTTATTATATTCATTTATAATTAATTTTTAACTAATTAATTCATTTTATATTTTGTGTAAAACACATATATTCATAATTTGGTTAATCCTATTCATAACTAATAATTTAACAGCAATGTTATATCTTATTATATTAAATAATAATATTTTAATAATATATTATAGTTTAGTAAAACTCAGTTTTTCGTGTAATGTAATCCATTAATGAAACTCATTTGTGTGTCTGGAATATTCCAACTCATTATCATGTTCATTTAAAGTGATAAAATATATTTAATATATTTAAAATATTAAATATATTATAAATATTCATGATATTATATTCTCTTAGGTTATTGGTGTTGTGTGTTATACAGGTTGTCAAATATAATGGTCCTACTTTAGATTTTTAGGTTATTACATTCAAAATTCCTTAAAAAAATTGCATCCTCATATTTTAAATTCAACATTGGTGCTGGAATATTCGGTATTTCCTTTGATTTAAATCTCACATTTTGAGAAGGGTTACTAATAAATCCTCTAAAAAGAGATAATGGGAAGTAAAAAGGTCATATACAATTACATATAACGAGTTCTATATGAAAGATATAATTAGTAGTAGGTAGATATACATATATGGAGGAAAATCCGAAAAATTTAATGGGTTGATTGAGGTCATCAATAAAAAATAAGTGAAATATAAATGGAATGTTTAGGTCCTTAAACCCATAAATTTTCAGTGATTTAGAAGACCGTATGTTCAACAAAAATGAAGTTATTAGGACAAAAAAATTAATATCCATTTTATCATGTTTGGGAATTTCTTTACTCTCTACGAATATATGGAAATTTACTTACATGATATATTTTAATTTCTTATGAATAATTACATATTTATGTTTTTTTATCAAATTATAATTCATCCCTTACTTCAAGAAATCTATATCAAAAAATTAATTTGTATTCGTGGAGTATTAAAAATCACTTTAAACAGATCATAATACCCATAAAACAATTCATAATATTTGTATCTGACTATTTACCAAATATAATATAGTTATGAAATACATCTATAAACCAAAAATGAAACATTATATGTTCGATATTAATATTTATTCATTAAAATATTTGAATAAAAACAATGATAAATTAAACAGGACATCACACAGGCCATTGGTAGGCATCAAGCCCTTATTGTCCTTCAGTCAAGGGTTCAAGTCTCACGATATTTCTGTACATGATGGGTGGTCACTCGATATATAGGTTATCCTTTTCTAAAACCATTTTAATATAATTTCAAAAATAAATATGATAAACCTCCATAAAATAATTTTATTCAGTAAATATACTTTTGACTAAGGTTTTCAATAAAACATTAATACATAAATACATCATTAGTTTTATTTCATCATAATCCCTTCCTTGGACTAAGCATTGACATATGTAATTCATTATCATTATCAATTAAAATGCCTTATCATTTTTTTAATGAAAATGTGAATTATCCTAAGAATATCCCTTTGAGTGTCAAACCAGGTGCACAATAAGGCATGTTGTCGTGTACCAGGTTATGTTGATTCAAAATCAACAAACCTTATTGAAGTAGTTACTCCAAGGTACATATGTTCTATAAAGACATCAACATGTAGTATCCATACGTGGATTAATTTTTAAGGAGACCCACATAATCTTGGATTTATCAAAATAATTTTGTATTCTTATATAATTATCCTCAAATTATACCTTAAGGTTATGTTCTCTAATTTAGGTTTTCTTAAATCTATTTCATAATGTCTCTAATAAACTTCCTATAACACCAATTATAGTGACCAGACTTGAGAAATCCCAAAGCTGGTGTATACTAACATTAAATTGTCATTATTAAAAGGTATCAAATTCCAAATTACTGAAGTATTTAGTAGTCTTGGAAAACCAGATACCAAAATTATTATTGAATTATAAATTAATTCACTAATTATAATATATTTTCTTTTTATTTTTAAGATATGATAATAACATCAAGGATAAAATTATTCTATATATTATATCCTTGTATATCTCTCATAGTATTCTTATTAGATTTCTAGGTAATGGGTAAAATAATGGTGAGCTCAAATACTCAGTAAAGGTAAATTACACTAGAAGCAATAATAAATCAATGAGAATAAATCAACATGGAAAATTATATAACTGAACACACAAACCATGTAATTAGAAAACTATTAATTAAGTGCATAAAAAATATTGAAAGGTAATAACTAAAAATGAATTCCATTAAAATAATAAGATAAGTTATAATCAATATGGAAATTTAAGAAAATGAAACACATGCCATTTAATTAATGAACTGAAAATGAAATTTATCCATAGATATTTCATTACAAGATCTTATAGATGAATAATTATGGAAACTTAGTGAGGTTAATTCTTATTTATTAGATTCTATGTTTCCTAGGTACATAGTACCTCTACCTTCAAGATATTTCAAAATAATTTTTATAACATTTTAGGTAAAACCCATTTAATTTTCAAATATAATTTATCTCATTAGACTACGGATGCATCGAGGGGATATCTATAACTAGGAACCTCTTTCGTTGTTCCTTTATAAACCAATATTCATATAAAATAATAAAAATAAAAATATTCCTGATCAAATATCTATATTGAATATAAAATAAATATTTATCTATATTTCCCCAAATAATCTAAAAAATTTCAAAGTTACCATCATATAGAAAATGTAATATTGTTGAGGAAATTATCATATCCATGAAAAATTATATGAATACATAGGGTAAATCCAATGTTAACTAATCATAGGAAATTTAATATTTCAAGGCGTCTAAAAGGAATTAAGGAAGTGAATGTCAATAATATACTTGGTCAAATAAATCATAGACTATCTAGAGGAAGAATAAAGATAATATCAATACAACATATCCCAAGTGGGGTATAAATAACGGGTTTTTTCATTTATGAATAGAAGTACTATAAAAGATATCTAAAACAATTTTGAAGGAAATATCTTTTAAATTTTAAAAAAATTAAAATATTTTTCTTTGAAAATAAATTTTAAAAAATATTTTCTTTGAAAATTATACATTTATTCTTGAAAAGTTAGCATCAAAGAAATTATGGTGGGTAAATTTATACATTCTGTATAAGGTAAAATGAACATTATTTTTTCATGGAAAAGGATAAAAAATACCTTGTTCAGAAATTAAAAAAAATGATTCCTTTGAAAACATGGGTAAAAAACAAAAAGGGTAAAAATATATTTAATAAATAATTTTTGAAAATAATAAAAACCATTTTCGAAACATTTTAATAATAGATGGTATTTATAAGAAAACATTTTCTTCAATAAAATAGTTAAATGAAGTTAGGTTTTCTTAGAAATATATTCCAAAAAGATTAGTACCAAAGAGTGGGAAAACGTACTAATAATTGAAAAATTTCATCAATAACAATAGGAGAATAAAATTTAATGTTTTATTTCAAAATGATCATATAATTTAATCATATGGAAATTCAAGTGTTAAAAATATCATACAAAATGATATTTTAATGTAAACCCTTAAAAAGATTACAATGTTTGAGTGAGGATTTATCAATGAGTATATGATATGTATCAACTATAAAGACACATATAGAATTGAAAATACATAAATATATATATTAAAAGTCATTGTAAGAGAAATTATATATAATTAATGATAAAAAGTAAGTAATATAACATAATTAAAATAAATTTGGTTATAAAATCTTTTTCTACTTGGTAACTTTTAACTCCAATACCCTTAGATGAAATAATAATAATTAAAAATCCAAATAGCATGAAGAATGGATGAATCATGATATCATGTGAAAAAGTTACATTATTTACACCATATATAAGTGATTGTGTGAAAAAAAATAAAGTTATTGTTCCAATAGAATTTTAACAATCACAAAAGGAAGTAATATTTCCAAGATAATCATTAAAACATTATTAAGGAGAATAATCATTAAACATTCCAAAGTGTCCAATGCCACATTAGAACATTCAAACAATAATCTCCATGAAGTAATAATATCAAATTAAACTTATAATATCATGATAATAAATAGTTTCATGATATATAATTTCAAAGGTTATTATATACACCATATAAAAGAAACTAGGTTCATAAAATTGAACAAGTCGTAATGGAATGTAAATTGGAAACAATTCATTGCCTTGTATTTCCATTTTGGGTGAACATATTTTAACATCTTGTATAATGGTTTTAAAAATAACTCTATGTAATACCATAACTATTATCGGTTTTTTAATATCTTATATTAAATACTTTTAATATCTTATTACCCATTGTTAATAATATTTCATTTTTTTCACCATTTTGGTTGTTAATTGCCATGTTGGTCGAGAAATTTTTGATTTGTTATATGTTTTTACTATTAAATAGATATGGATTTAACATTTTATATAATGTAAAATATGATTTAATTATTTCATATATTTATTTTATATTAATTTAGAATAATCTATAGTATTTGGATAAAAAAATGAAATGCACCATTCATGGAGATGGTAGGTCGTACCTACGCAATAATACTACTTTCATTTCATTATAATGTTAAAAGAATGAAAATTAAATGATACATGTATATATTTTTTAAAAAAATTATAATATCTATTTCATATATGTTACATAGGTTTAATAAAACAATATTTCATACATTCCATGTATAGTGTGAACAAATCACATCACTTTGAGGGGGCAGTAGTCCACACTTCCACAAATGATGTTTTTGTATTCCCGTAAAATGGAATACATAAAGTTATGTGATATAAAATAATTACAGAAGTATTAAATAATTATAAATATTATATATAACATATAAAAATATATTTTCCATCATAATACCAACCATGATAGGTGGTAAATGAAAAACGAACAACTTCGTTTATTGACGTGGTAGTTCACAGTACACATAAAAGATAAGTTTTGTTACCCAATAGATGGACTTTTTTGTAAGTATAGGCATAAATCTTAAAATAAAAACATCATAGTATAATTATGATAGTTTTTTTATTATATAATAATGTAATAAGAATTTTTTATGTGGTGTATAACGGAAATAAAACTAAATAGCTTGACGAAGAATGTTACATCTTATTCAGTTAACTTCTTTTGGTTTGCACCAAAAGGATTCCTTGGATGGAATTATGAACAAGGTGATGATTGTAGGTTTATAGGAGGTATGTTGAGGATATAATTTTGTAGATCTTGGTCAAGCCAAAGGTTCTTGATAGGTGTGAGAAAGTGGGAGTAGAGGAGGCATTTTTATAGTGTAAGAGGAGTGACACTCTTGTAAATGTTTTGAATGGGAATTACATCCATGTATTTCTTATGAAACGTGGATCCAATAATGAAAAAAAATAGATAAAAGATATTATAGGGTCTAAATATGGATGTAAAATAGACCTTTCACTAGTTTTTATGTCACTATTGCTTTTTTGTTTCAGGTTTAGTCCCTTATTAGTATTAATTTCAACTTAATCATTGTGAGTCATAGATGTTTTTTATTGGATTAAGAAGAAATAAATAGAACAAGAACCCTACCACCCTCAAGGTGGACGAAAATGAGGAAGTCCAAGGGCACCCCCATGGAGAATAATCTTGCACTCAATAGGGAGAGAGTCAAGATTATGGTAAACCATTAGATCCTCTTCTGGTCTTCCCATGCGAGCCAGCGCATCCTCAAAAAAGTTTGTCTCCCACCAGCTATGATGGATCATCTAGGCATGTTTGGTTTGTATAATGCATCTGCGAATAATGTAGGTCAAGACCCAGGGTATCAAATATTTCCCTTGAATAGCCTTTACAAGAACTTTGGAATCCAATTAAATCTCTGTCACCTAGAATCCCATCCTTCTACTAACCTCAAACCTAAAAGAACTGCCCGAGCTTCCACACCGAGTGGGTTTTCAGTACCATAAAAGGTACTAAATCCCACTAAAATAGAGCCCTTGGAGTCCCTCAGAACTCTGCCGCCTCTCATGATTCCTTCTGAGCAGAAACCATCCACATTGAGTTTGAGACCAACGGTAGGAGGCTCCCATTTAAACCACTGTCTGCATACCCTATTCTGAGTGCGAGGTGTGCTAATGCGATTGCCGATCGTGATAGAAGTTAAGACCCCCTTCATAATCGAAACGAACTCTACAAAGAGGGACCAGGACCGCATCTGCATGAATAATAATGAGCGACTGGAGCTGAGCTGAACATGGTTGTGGTCCTCCCATATAGTCCAGCATATCGAGTATAAGATAATGATACACACCTTTCACTCCATGATTCTGATTTCAGATCCTCAAAAACAAGATTTCAAGAAACCCTTTAAGGAGAAAGGGTTTCCATTCATTCGTGGGCGAGGGGAAAAGAATGACTAAAGATTCACAACCCAAGAACACTGAAAAAATAATTGAAGCATTGCCTCCACCTTAGGACACTCACAGCCAAAGCATCGAGATGCCATTGAAATTCCATTCCATTGGATATTATCATCATTCGGAATTGCCTTGTTTGTGATTCTCCAAATTAGAAAATTCATACTAGTAGGAATCTCTGTGCACCAGGCCACCAGAGGGCAATAATCTGAAACAAACTCATCATAGAGAAGACCTATATAATCCTGCAAGTTAAACATGCCTGAACTCGACCTACTGAAACAACATTTATTTTGACATATATATTCTATAAAAGATTCAAAAAATGAATTTAAAATAGGTTTTCCCTTAAAATGAGTTAAAGGTGCCATTATACATATATAGGTTTTTATGTGTAATATTAGGGTTATTCTTATCTTTTCGCTATAGAATCTATTGGATTAATTTAAAAAATATTTGATATAATATATAATAAATATTATAATAATATAAATCACTAATATTAATTTAACATATTTATTAGGATAAAAGAGCTGTTGAGTATAAAATAGTTTTTTATAGAAACCTTCCATTTATATTAAATTGGTTCTCATATTCATTTTTAATTAATTTGTAACCAATAAATTAGTTTTATATTATTTTTAAGCCGCCTATTTTTCATAATTTAGTTAATAATAATCATAAATTATAATTTAACAGTCAGGTTATATATTATTTTATTAAATAATTATATTTTAATAATATATTATTGCTTAGTAAAACTCATTTTTGTGTGTGATGAAAATCAATGAGGAATCTCATTATTGCATATGGCATATACTAATTCAATGTAATGTTCATTGAAAGATAAAAAATATATTGAATTTATTTAAAATAGTAAATATATTAGGAATACTTGAGATATTATATTCTCTTAAGCGCTTTCTGTTGTGTTTCATACACGCTATCGAATATAATGTTCCTAATTGAGATTTTTGTGGTGTTAAATTTAATTTTATTTAATAGATTTAAATTTTTTTAACTATTATGACTAAATTACAAAAAAATGGACCATATTATTTTAAAGAATAATGGATAAATTGCAATGTTAAAAAATAGTAACCATGATAAAGGATTAAATGGTAAAGGTAATAATTCTAGGGTAATTGTGATTAAAACTTGATAAAAATGACTATAACTGAGTTATCCAGATATAATATGAATTATCTCACCCTAATATTAATTATTGTCTAATTTTGGAGCCACATGACATGTTTAACATATTCTCCCTTTATATTAAGTTTAAATTTTTGAAAAAAATTATTCTCCCCAATAATGAATGGGGACTCTTACCACCCATAAAAAACACACTAAAAATTTTATTTACTCCTAATAATACCCCCTCATTACTTTCCATATAATTCTCTTTCAATATCATTATTTTATAAATTAACAATGTTTTATCCTAAGACCTTCATGTTAATGGAATCCTCTAGGAGAAACTCAATGTTCTCAATGTAAGTTCTGTCATTTCACTAAAATATTTTCATTTTATCATTATATTAAAAATTAATTTTTACCAATATTATATAAATAATTATGTATTTATATTATACTTATTGTTATATATATTATTAATAATCACTCACAACATCTCCCATTCCCTTCAAGAAAAATGGTACCTTAATTTTTGTGTTGTGTGGACTATCGCCTCCACGATCAATGTATTACATTTTAAATAAGTTTTTTTTCAGGAATAGAATTAATAATGTTTTTAAAGGATAAATATGATTTTTATGTATATATTATTTTTTTAAGATAAATTAACATCCCATTGATAGTCAAAATAATCAAAAATCATTCTAAAACATAACCATCTTAATCAAGTATAATAAAAGTAAAATATTTTTTTCATAAAAAGTAATATTTTCATATCCATAAATTATTAATATAATTAATTCCAATTATGATTTATAAAAATAATAAAAACTAAATAATATCACTATCGTCATTGATTAATTATATTTTAACAAAACCACCTCATAATCATTCATTAAATCAGAGTATATTCTTGTTTGGGTCAGTTTAACCACATAGTTGAACAATGCTGTGAATTTGTATCATGGTTGAATATAGGAACATAATTATTGGTATGATATAATATCAATTGGAAAATAATTATTTTTTTATTATACATATTTTATATCAATATATAATTCATCAATTAAGAAAACACCCTTCAATTATCTAGGGCCACCAAAACATGATTGTTATCGATTTCATCTTCATATATAAAGAATAAAACACTCGTGAATGGAATTTAAAAGATCATAAATAATTAAAATTCATTCATAATAGTATGTTTAATATCCTTTTAATAATTAACTTTTTAGTAATAATGAATACTGACACCACTATTATAAAACTATTAAAAATGGTCAAAACTATAAACACCCAATGTGGAAAATATATAAAAATCATATAGAGAATGACTATTTAAGAAGAGTATAAATGAAAATTGATATGATTATGCTTATGAATTATGATATTATTATAGTTATTTTTTTGATACAACTGGTTAATGTATGTTCATGGAATTTTGGGAAATAGATAATGATTTTTTATTTCAAATTCCTATCACTGGGACATGTCTGGTGTTATGCACTTAACTTACTTTATGATGTCTTTATTTGGATTATTTGAGATTTTACATCACAAAATTATTTTATTCAAGGTATTTCTAGATTATTTTTAATTCATATCTTTCAAGAGGTTTTGAATGAATGGTTTCCCAATCCAAAACTGGGGTTTTTTCATCACAATTTACTTTCTTTGAGAATTGTGTAAATTTCGCCACATTTATTATTCTGTGTGGTGCATAAATTTACATGGAAAATTTTTTATGATATAACTCATTAAATTTAATGGATTTAAATTTCTATAATTTTATCCATATATTATATAATTTTAATTTATGAGTTACCAAAACTGTTGTAAAACACAATCATTTTGTGGTGGAAACTTCATATTAAATTTGGGTAAAGTAATAGAGTGTATATATTTATTTAAAATACTTCCCAATATGGATATATGAAAGTGGATAGAACTCTGTAATAGATTCACCTAGGGTTAATCATCCTAAAATTTTCTAGTTTTTAATTGACTCAATCATCACCCTAATGCATGTTTAATAGGCCTAAGACTATACACTTCGATAGACACTCCCATGGGATATGCTTTGGAATATTAACATGATCATAATAAGCAATGTTGAATTATTTTTCATACTATTAAATTAGTCTCATACCATAGAAAATTATTGAACTCAATTACTATATTACATGGATAAACCATCACATTGATTGTACCCTCGCCTCTATTTATTTCAAAAGTGTACTTTCTATTACCCTAAAGAATACCCCTAAGGATTCAATAATAATTAAGATGTTTTCAACTATATATCCAAATTATTAAATTTAATGGGTAAGTATTTGTTTCATGTATTTTTAATTATATGGATATCATTGTTTTTATTCATCTAAGGATTCCTTGTGGAATGGTATGAAATATCCTGTTTTATTGTATGGTGAATGTAATCGACTTAATCAGGTGATGGGTGGGGGAGAAATTATATTTCCCCTTGATTTATAGATAGGTCTCATGAGACAAAGTAGACCGGGGTTTGGTTTATACCTATCCTCACATTAGTATAGCGTATCGGGATAAGTCCTTGATATGATGTTTTGTTGTTCGGAATTATTTATTCAATTAATAATAGATCAATGATTATTGTTATATATGTTTTAATTTATTATCATGGATATTTCATTCCCTTAGTATTATTTAACAATGGATTCATGTTGTTTATTTATTTCTATAATATCTCTTATACCATGTTTATGTTATAATATCTTCTATTATATGATTCTCTTTACTAAGTATCAAATACCACCCTTGTTTATTTTCCTTTCCCTATGAAACATAGATGAGAAATATGTCTAATTTTCAAGGAAGTGATAGAAAGTATAACGATGTTCTTAAAATATTTTCATGTTATATCTTATGTTTTTAAATGAAATGTATATGTGTAACTATTATTATTATATTAATTTGTTGTTAGTACCTGTAGGAACACTTTTATTCTACACCAATAATTTAATATAACTACCAATGCTAGATGTCTAGAGTTCAGGTTGTTTCAAATAATGTTTTATCTTTTCTTCCATATCATCACTTCTATATCTCTCAAAACATTTCTTTATTTGAAAAATGAAAGGTAATTCATCATTTGATGACCTGTATAAGTCGTTCTCTTCCTTATTCACCAACATATTCCTTTTTTATTGTTGAAATATTTCTTCTTTCTGTTATGATATTTTTTTTTTGTTTTCTAAATTTCTCTTCCTCCTCAACTGATTTAGAATCTTTAGCTCTTTAAATTAGGTAGTCTTTTTGAAATTTACCAATTCTGTTACAATTATAACACTTTAGAATTTGATTTCCCATGACATTCCACTTTCCCTTCTTGACTCTTTTGATATAAGAGAATCAAATGTTGAAGATATCATCATCCTCATCATTATCATAATCACATGATTTTGGAATTTTTTCTTCTATAGTCATTAATTTTCTCATGTATTCTTAATAAAACTCATCCTTTTCGTTCTTCTTAAAAGTTAAATAATTTATCAGCTCACAAGAAATAAGTGTATTATGTAACTAATCAATTTTCAAGTCCTATTAATCATTCAGGGATGATAATTTTAGATTACAATTAACTAGAATATTCCTCTTATACTTTTTAACAATAGTTGAATCATATAAATTTTAACAAATCCCTGAATTTTACTCATAATCTCATTAACCATTAAAAAGTATTCTTAAATGATCTCATCATCTACTATATTTATGTCACCAAATATTCTTCTCTATAACTTCAATTTGGCTTCATGAATTTTATATATCAGTTATAACTTCTTCATAACTGATCCCAAATATCATTATCATTTTAGAGTCCCTTTACCTTATCATGAACCTTTTTTAAAAGAGAAACTAAGATAATATATCATGATTTTCCATCAACCTACAAATTTATCTTGTCAGAGAGTGTCATAGAAGTTTCTTCAGAGAATGGTGGAAGTAAAATTGTGCCAATATCTATTACATATAGTAGGTGGGTTAAAAGGTAAGGTATTATCTTATTCATCTAATTATGATACTTTATTCCTTTAAAATTAGGTACACCTCAATTTTTTATAGTTTTTTTCTTCTTAAGACTTGGTAACTTCTAAAGTCATTGATAGGGAACAAAGAAAATATTTGATACCTATTTTAATTACCTTGGATTGAATGACCACTAGAGAGGGTGATCAATGGTGTTATATTGTGAATTACCTTTTTGTACTCAATATTGTAGACTTATTATGGTCTCCATACACTCAACTAAATATCACTACCTAACCTCATGTGTAGTAGAATGTAAAGAGAGAATAACACATTTGATTTAAAAAGTTCATCTAAATATACTAATCATTACCATGATTAGTTAGTCCCCCCAAACATGTATCATCCTACTATTAGAACATGTAATTATAACCACATACCTTACCAGCAGAATTAACACATAGTCTCATTGTTTTCAAGCTTCTATTAAAATAGTAGATTATTTCTCCTTCATCATAACACACTAAAATTTACTATCCAATCAATGAATGATCAATGTAATATCTTTTAGTCTTTTACACCTCTTAAAAATGATCACCCACTATGAATAGGCTAGATCAAAAATTATACTTGTGTAAAAATCCATGTCTTTAATGTTCATATATTATTTTGAATAGAGTCAATCAACTTTCCTAACAATCTAGTTCTTCACAAAAACTAGTTCTCACCAACTTTTTAAATACCCAGTCGCATTGGGTCTTATTCTTCTTCTTCAATGGCATTCGTCTTTGAAATGATTTTTATCTCTTCAATGTAGTGGTGCGTATCAATATATAATAAAATCTATCACCCAATGATCATGTGTTCTATCACCATATTCATTGTTCATTATTCTCTTCTTATATATCTATATGCATAAAATAATATCATTAATAATAAAAATTATCATAATGGAGTTTTGGAATCTCCTTGATCTTTGGTAATAGAAATAAAAACTGTTTAAATTTCTTTAAACAGAAATCTAAATTTTATTTCTATGGGTAACCAATTTTAATCTCAATAAAATCTTACTTTTTAATTTCTTAAAGACACGACATGTATTCATCTTCATTCCATTAAATATAACATATTTATTTTCTACAAAATTTGCTTCTATACTAAAAGAGGCTCAGTCATGGGTTCAGAGACCCATGAACCTAAAATTTACTAAAAAAGTTTAAAGGTGTAATATACAAGAGGAAATTCATACATGTGGCATACCACATCTAGATAGAAAACTCAAAACCACATCCAGACATTACCTTTTTTTAGGCCTTCCTCGACCCCTAGACCCTCCACGATTAGCAGGATGGCGCTATCGCCCCCTTTGCATTCCAGATTCATTCTCCAACGGTAGAAGCCAATATTAAACAATTAAATTTTTTTTAGAAGACTCTTCCCCATGAAACATTGAAAGCCCAGCTTCAATATAGGCAGCGCCATCATGATGATCGAAACCAGTAGGAGACTCTTCAAGAAGGTCCAGAGGATCCTCTTGTATAGTATTAGAGACCTTCACATCATTGAGAGAATTTGCAGCATTTTGAACTGGATATTCCATCGTCTTTGGGTTCTCCAAATAGTCAACCGAAGCTGGTATCGAGGAAGAGAATCTTCTATTGCTGCATCTTACATTCTGGGGACCTTCAAGATTAATCAGATAAAAATCAGGATTATTAATATACTCTAACATGGAAAAGAAAATGACAACTAGTTTTAGAGGTTTTTTCCAATTCCTCATCGCTCAATGAAACCATTAGTGAAACATCCAGATTAGTCCCCCTCTGATACAAATCCATTAGAGGGGATTATTCCTCTAAAATATCAGGGGCAGATCTTACATGAATATCAACCTGCGTATGTGAAAAAGATCATGATACACCCTCCTCCCTTGGATCACCTTGCTAACCAGCATCCTTATGAACAGAAGCATCTCTATTCATCTGTACACCCTCTTGAATCCCATAATGGACATTAACTTCTCCTGCAAATACACTATCCATCAACAGATCATCTACCATCTGAGCGGCCACACTGGCCACTTGAACTGGGCATGCCCTTAGCTTCTTAGGCATCACCAGCTAGAATCCATCATCATTAAATACCTTCATCTTACCCATCCTACAAGTCGAGGCTAGTGAAGCACGGTCAAACTTTATATTTACATAAATTTGGATAGCAGCCTCATGCTCTTCTTGATACCCTTCCTCCTCAGCAAGCATTTATAAACCATGGTGGACAGGAACAGCAATATCTTGCTGAAATTCTAGTAGGATTAGTAAGTTGGATAGCAGCCTCATTCTCTAATTAGTTCCCATCCTCCTCCTCAGCCATATTACCCCATGAACTATTATCATAACCCCCTGGTGATTCCAAAATTAACCTGCTCTGATACATTATAAACTGGAACAATAACAGCAGTAGTTGGCTGAGAATCAGCAAGCATAGACAAACCATGTTGTACAACCTTAGCAAATGAGGAAGTGCCAGCATTTTGAGGATCCTTCCCCCCGAATGCATGCTTGTTACCAGTCTGTAAAACTAGTTATTTTTTCACTGATCAGTGGTATGACCCAAAGATTTATAAAGTGTGCATTTTTTATTCCTACAACATTGTATAGGATTATGACCAATACATAAACATGAATTACAAAAAGTAGGCAACCACCCCTATTGTATAGCAAGTTCTAACTTAATCTCACACGCATCAAGGAAGACTATGTCAATAAGAACATCAGCTAAATATTTCTCTTCCAAAACATGAGAAAAATGACCATATATAGGATGTTCTATTTCCTTATCAACCTTTATCGGACAACCAAAAGCAGAAGAAACCTCCCATAAAATGGATAGAAGCCAAAAAACCAGTTTAAACCCCTAATTCGAATCCATGTTTGATTGGAGGAGTTCTTAACTGCAAGAGGAATTTCTAATGGATCCCACTGTTGAATCATTATTTAACCAGGTTTCAGCAAAACAGGTCCAAAACTCAAGGAAATTTTTTTCAATTCCTTTGATGGAAAAAAATACGGAACATACCTCTCCCAATTGAGATCAAACTCCAGTCAGTAAAGCCCCAGCTTTAGGCTAACCATGTTCGCATTTCATCAACCCTCAAAGGGGTATCACCCAAAGTTCCCTATAACCTACCAAGGAGGGAGAACCATCATTATTCAATGTGAGATTCCAACACTTTCAAAATCACTACAACAAATGCAATCGATCCATTTTTTGTAATCCATTTATTTAATGAGGTAGATTCAACTTGAGATTCAATGAAAAACCTATTTCGGGAGGTTGGATTGTCATAACATGATAATGTTATTTAAACCCTTGTATGAGGATCTTCTGAATTAGATGAATGAAAGCAGGATAAAAATAGAAATAAAGAACTAATGTTAACATGTATAACATACACAAAAGAACCACTACATTTTCTTCTCCACATTTATACACCATCAAATTTTCTTGATAAAGATCACTATAATAGAAGCCAAATGTGTAGTGACCCTAACCATAGAATCCCATTGCAGGTATCTTCTACCATTAAATTGGAATAGATGCAAGGAAATTTAATCCAAAGGAATTAGTAGTTTATTAGCCTCAGTAAAATAGATACATACATCAGTATTACATAACATTTTAATACAGAAATTATAAAATAATTTCTTTCTTCTTTAGAGAATAACTATATTCTACTAGTTTTACCCTGCATATCATCCATAGTATACTTCATCGATTTTGGAAAAGGAAACAAGATAATATTTGCATCTATTTCTCAATAAGGTTTATATACAATGTAGTCTATCATTAATAAATAATAATAATCAATATATATAGTTAAATGAATAAAAACAAATTCCATTTAAATTACTGCATATTGATAATCAATATAGAAAAAATTGGGAACCATTCTATTTAATCAATAAATAGAGAATGGAATGAATCCATATTTTTTTCATAGTGAATATATAATGGATAATAATAACCAAAATAAATAAAATGATTAATTATTATATGTCAACTCTTTGTCACATAAAAACCTCTACGGTCTAGATATATCTTCCAGAAATTTCAAAACTACAGGTCGAACCTCATTAAATTTGGCCAACAAATTTTTCTCATGAGACTTGTCAATGAATCGAGGGGATATAAAATTTTAGGAACACATCCTTCAATTCATGTCCAAAAGATTCCAAATATATCTAATATTCGATTTAATTAATGTATAATGAGCCTTATCATCAAATATCCATATTGAGTAAAATATATGAATTTATCAGTATTTACACAATTATTCAAATAAATATCAATGTAAACATCATATATAAAATTGGTATATTTTTTAGGTAACAATAATATCCATGATAAATAATATGGATATTTTATGAAAATTAAATATTTAGTGGTCACTAGAAAGTGAATAAATCAAGGAAAAGTCAATGACTATAAAATTGATTCAAGGAAGTGAATTTCAAAACTACCATTTGTCAAAATAATCATAATCCAATTTCAGGAATAATAAGGATGGTATCAATATGATCTATACCTATTAGAGTAATAATAATGGTTTTTTCATTTATTAATATTAATATAATAAAAATATTTTTTGAAAACATTATTGAGGAAAATAACTTTCAAATTTTGAAAAAAAAATTGTAAAATAATTTTCATTGAAAATAAATACTAAAAATATCTTTAAAAATATCTTCTTAAATTTGAAATGGAAGCTTCAAAGAAATAACAGTGGGTAATTTAATACAAGGTCAAATGGAAAATTCATTTTTTATATTAAAATGGTAAATAAGTGCCTTGTTTGAAAATAAATAAAAATATTCATTTAAAAATGTAAAAATAAAAAAGGGTAAAAAATTATTTTAATTAATAGTTTTGAAATTTTTAATGAAAAATTTATTACTTTGTTTTAAATCATGTATTTTTATGAAAATTATATTTTCGATTGAAGAGAGAAATCAATTCGGATTTTATTGAATAAGGATTCTAAAAACTTTTGAGTATGAATGAGTTGAAAATAGTAATATTACTTGAAAAAGATAATGAATAACCATAGGATATGAAAATTAAATGGTTTATTAAATAATTATCAAATAATTTTCTTCATTTGAATTCCAAGTGTAAACAATACGGAATGAAATGAGATTGTGAAGTAAACCCTTGAAAAGATCGTAAAATTGAAGTGAGAATCATTTAATGAGTCATTTATGTTTTTCAAATATAAATACACGTAGAATAAGTTTTAATACATAAATATATCATGAAATTCATTAAACACACAATTTTATAATATTAACGATAATTTCGAAGTAATTAATCACAATAATAATAAGTTGAGTTATGAAATTATTTATAATACGGGAAATCTTAATTCAAAAATCCTGAGATGAAGTAATAAAAATTTAATGTTAAAATTCCTTGACGAATGAATTATTCATGATATTAAATTCCAATGGGATATATATAGACCATATAAAATAAACTATGTGAATAACATTACAATAAGTCTCAATGAAATGAAATTGAGATAAAATCACTTTCCTCAGAATTCCTTTTGGTTTAACACTATTTAAAATCATATATAATGGTTTTAGTAATGTTATTAAATCATAAAAAATCGTATTAATATTTATAAAATTATATATTATCGTTTTATAACATCTTATCACCTGTTTGTAAATAATATTTCAATATTTTCATTATTTCAGGTGTTAATTGCCTTGTTTTCGAATATATTTTGACTTGTTATTTTTTTGTTCCTCTTAATTTGTTCATAATTTCATCAAATCTATAATTTAATCCATGATATAAATGTCATATATATTCATTATATATTTATTTAGAGTAGTCCATAAAATTTAGTGATAGGAAATGAAATTCCTTGTTAATGGTGACGATAGGTCGT
The DNA here is from genome assembly GCA_963277665.1 of Viscum album. NCBI lineage: Eukaryota > Viridiplantae > Streptophyta > Magnoliopsida > Santalales > Viscaceae > Viscum > Viscum album. The sequence goes on along the minus strand of OY728161.1, from coordinate 2,129,265,008 downwards.
ATGTACGCATCAATGCTGCTTTCATTATCAGAACATATTAATAGAAAAAAACTAAATGATATATATTTATATTATAATTAAATAATAATATCTATTATAGATATATCACTAATTTTATTAAAACTATCCTTAATATATTCTATGTAAAGTCTGAATAAATCACATTGCTTCATGAGGTGTTATTCGACCATACATATAAGCATCGTTATCACATTCCCAAAAAATAGAAAGAATGAAGTTATGTATTATATAATAATTATAGAAGAATAAATACATCATAAATGTCATAAATGTCATAAAAACCTTATTTATATCAATATTCCTAACCTAGAAATGTGGTAATGGAAAAATGGTCGACATTAGTTCGTGAGGCGGTTGTCCGTCGTACATATGAATAATGATCTCGTAATCCATTTGATGTAAGTGTGTAAAGTTGTAGGACACACTCTTAACCTAAAAAATATAACTATAATTCATAAAATTATCTTATTATATATTAATTAAATAATAATAATTGAATTATATGGAGAAGTGGATAATATGAATCCACTTTTAGATCCATTTGTGTTGAGTAAGAGGCCATCCCTAGGAGGTATCTACCGGATCCATCTCCCCAATATACTAGCATCATTCTGTGCACCAGAAATCCTCGAACCGTATAGCACGCAAACAGACGGTGCCTCCTTCCTGTTGCCTTCCAGACCGACCAAATCATAAAAGAGGCACCTAGTTCTGGCCACAACTTACCTTCCTGAGGATGGGATCCTCTCAAACCGGGCACGATTCCTTACCTGCCATAAAACCCAGCATCCTGTAATGAAAATGACACGCCACTCCGCCGAGTCTTTTCCTGAGCCGATGGCACCCTAGACCCAATGCTCCATGAAGAGCTCGATGTTAACACCTGTATGGACATAATTCGTGATAATTCCGAAGGAAATCCACATCTGACAAGCCCATTCACCTGTGATGAATATGTGACTCGGGCTCTCTTTGGTTTTGAACACGCAGCATTGGAAATAAGAAGCCATGCTGACTCCCAAACGTTTAATGTTATCATCAGAAGGAAGGGAATTGTTACGAAGCCTCTAGGAGAGGAAACTAAGTTTAATGGGTACTCTGTTACCCCATACCATATCACTCCATCCATCTTGTTTACCCTGAGAAGAGTTCAATATGTGGAACTCCTTCGAACTGAAAAACCCCGAGGATGAAGGAGTGTAAATGCACCTGTCCTGTACAGAGCTAATGCTAATCGATTTGTAAACCTCTTTTTGGTTTGCGTACAACAATGAGCAGAAGAATTGGGGGTATAATCTCGACTCCCTGAAAGAGATGGTAGGTATAAAGACTAGTAAAATTCAATGAAAATTTTTTCTTAATTTTCTTTGGGATTTTACAAAAACGCGGTTTCTGACGGCACTTGATTCCGAGGCCCAGGTGCCAGGAATTTCTATCTGAATTTTAGCTCGGGTGCATTCAGTGAATGAACGAGCCGGAATTTCTATCTTTTGAACCGGTGCTTGGAATCAAATTCCGAGGGAACCGATGGAACCGCAGCGCCAGTAATTTCTTTGGAACACCTATTCCGGGGTTTCATTTTCACGAGAGAAGATGATAAAAATTGTGGAAGTTTAATTTATAATTTAACTACAATTTTTATTTTCTTTATGTGGTTTAAGGCTTTGGGTGGAAGTTGGGTAACTACCCAACTACCCAAGGGAGGTTATGAGGGTGGTGGGGCCCACACGAACCCCACCCCTTCATATTCTTCAACCCCCCTCAACTCACCATTAATTTTTGATAACTTAAGTATTAATAACTTATGTTATTAATGAAGTGAGTTTAATGTGTGTGTGGGTTTGAAATTCAAACTCATTTTTAGTTAATTAATTAAGTGAGGGCTTAATTTATTTTGGGGTTAGTTTCTTGTGGTGGAGTCTTAGGGAGAAAAAGGATAAGGACTTGAGGAACTTCTTCGTCTTCGACGAAGAACGCGAGGAACACAACAGTCTCCGATGAAGAATGTCGAGTTCTCGGAAACCGATTACGTGACGCCGTGTATCGCGACGTCGTCGACGTCTTCTTTTGCGACGTCTCTTTCCACGATGGTTTTTCCACAACAAATCCTCCTTCGACAAAACTACGTTCAAGATACGCTTGAGGTAGGGGTTTATTTATTTATTTGTTCGTGAATACTACCTTGTCATTCTTCATGAAAATACGAAAAAATGATATCAATTAATGAGAGGAGGTCGGGCCGCACAAACACGGCCAACCCTCCTCCCTTATCCTTGTTATTGTTTCTAATGTGGTTGGAATGGCAATGGCGTGGTGTCGTCGCACCGCGCAGGATCGTGCGGCAAGTAATTCGTGGCATTGTCGTGTCGCGCCTTGAAATTGAACGAAGTCACGGTGCCGTCGCACCGTGATGAAGAACCGAAAAAACACTATGGCCGGAGTGGGGTCGCGGTGGAGGGGTGCGGGGCCGTCGCATCGCACCGGACAAATGAAGTCCGCGGCTGAAACCGGGCCGCGGGGGAGCATGGGAACTGGCGGCCGTAAGCGGGTCGCCGGTGTTGGAGCAGGGAGGGGACCGGCTGTCGCTAGTCCCGTGGTGGCAGAAACCAGTTGGCCGGGGTGGGCCGGCCAGGCAAGGAAAATACGGGGGTTCAAACCCCTGGCTGGCCAGCTAGCGGTCCCCATTAAGGGGGGCCGCGGTTACAAAATGATGGGGGATGCCCCCCCCCACAAACCGAACAGCTCGGTCGTTCGGCCGAGCCAGCTGGCACCGAGCGCCGGGTCACCGCGCCGGGCCGCACCTAGCCGGGCTGACCCGGACCCGGTTCAGGTCGACTCGGTTCGGGCCGACCCAGCGGGTCTCGGGCAAGGTCGGCCCGGGCCCGAAACCCTCGTTTCCGGACCCTCTTCGGTCTTTTGCCCATATCTTGGGCTACGAACCTCTGAAAGATGCACCGTTAGTTGCGCTGCGATCCTTGGATCGAAATGGTCGTTTGGATATATCACACTCAAGGTTTAGGAATACTTTGGGTTCGGCCGAGTTGGTTCATACACGAAACCAACCGGGCCCTCAGAGCAGAAACGCTCATAACATGAGCTCCGGACGTCCGATTGGCATGTCGTCGACTTTGTTAGATTCCTATTAGTGAGATGGATCTTTAGGCTTACTCCGCCCAAGGTTTGGACGCAGGTGGATTACGGTCGGGTTGGTTTTGTCTTAAAAACCAACCGTGCCCCTGGGACGAAAAATCCAATAACTCTCAGACCGGGCGTCCGATTGACGCGTTGTCTGTGACGTTGAGTTCCTGTTGATGATACGGAACTTTTGGATACATCAAATATGGACTATGTGTTAGTTGATTTATCAGCCTCTTGGCTCGTGGAGCGGACACTCCAGAACGAGCTTACTGTGTGCGGGAACCCTAGAGCTAGCTTCGTTTGCGACTGTGATGACGACGACGACTGTACAGAGATCCTCAATGGATTCGACGGCGACGACTACAACACTCAGCGATCCTACGTGGATCAGTGCTACTGATCCTCTGTGGGTCCGATCCTGTGTGGGTCAGCGCTCATCGGTTCTGTGTGAGCCAGCGCCTACAGATCCTGTGTGCGTCTGATCCTGTGTGGGTCTTTGCGGGGGTTTGTTACCTATCGATCCTGTGCGGGTAAGACCCTTCCTGGGTCATTGCGGGGGTTAGTACCTATCGATCATTTTTGGGTCCGATGACTTAGATGAATCAGTGGATATATCTGATAATCTCTATTGTCATTCGAAGAAGTATACCTGTGTGAGATGAATCCTGTTTTGCTTTCCTATGTAGATTGTGTTGTGCTATCATGTGTGGATATACGTTTTGCTTTCCTGTGTGGACTGGGTTGTACTTGGGCTCGGATGTTGGAGCCGAACTTGGAATTGATGACTTAGGTATATGTATGGGCATATACCTAAGCAGTTTTGGATGTTACTTTGTGACTGTATCTTTCCATTGTGGAATATCCTTTGTGGATTCTGGGAGACCTTTGGGGGTCTCGGGGTCCCTACTGAGTAGCTTATACTCACCCCTGCACGGGCTATGCCTGCACTACATTGTGTTGGTTGAAGACGAAGGATAGCGCTGATCGTGTTTGAGGCTTGCGGAGTAAGACGGTACCTGGAGGTGGACCTCTGGCGGGACGTACTCGGAGTGGACGGTTGGACCCGAGGAGCTGTGGAGGCTATCTGTACTCACTCTTCAGGTGGGAGTCCCAGTGGATGGCTCGATGTTGCGGCTTAATTTTTAGTTGTTGTTTTCCCTTCCGAGTTGTACTTTAATTTAATCTTGGGTTTGTATTTTGGCCCACTTACTTTTCCGCACTTACTGTTGTACTCAGTTTTTACATAGTGTTTACTTCTTCTGCTTGCTTACTCTGTGGTGTTTCTTTACCTTACAAAGGCAATGCCTTTACTTTTTACAGGGATTTACACCTTGCTGTTAGTCGCCAGCCCCTGGCCTATGGAAGGTGGGCTTAGGGTAGTCCTGGCACAAGCCCCGAGGACAGGTCGTGACAAATTGGTATCAGAGGAGTTCGGTTCTACCGCAGAACTTGGGACTCTGATCTTTTTCTATGTGACGCAATAGTGTTAATCTTATTGGGTGTGGTTATCAGTCCAGGGAGTCCAGTGTTGGTGCGGCGGCCGACATATCCGTACACCCGGACCCTGATTTCTGATTTCTGACTTAATGCACGAAAACATTGATTGCATGTGTGTTTCAAGTTTTCTATGTGATTACTCTATGTTAGCTCACCAGGTATACTGTTTGATCATGGCGCACTAGTTTCTTTTCAGTATATCCCCACGACGGCAGCCAGCTAGGGTTCCGAGAGTTGTGCGTGACGACAGCCCACCGAGCGGCGAGGCCTCGGTGCAGGGCCCTTTGACAGCTGGGGAACCGGCGGTACCTTTACCCTCCGAGCCACCGATGCTTCCAGCCCCAGCCGCTGACAATTCATGTCGCCTTAGTGCACTGCACGAGTTCTAGCGCCAGCGACCGCCCAGGTTCTGCGGGGAGACGGACCCCCAGGCAGCCGAGGACTGACTGGAGAATGTTTTACGAGTTTTCCGGTTAGTGAGGACACCAGCAGACCTCATGGTGATCCTCGCAGCGAGCCTTCTGCATGCGGCAGCAGGTAGATGGTGGAGCTTGATGCTCCAGGTGCACGATGAGGCATCTCTCCTCTAGACGGACTTTGAGAGCCTCTTCTGCTCGGAGTTCGTCCCATCCACCCTCAGTGCGGTGCGCATCCAGGAGCTTCTATAGCTGCGGCAGGGCAGCTTGACGGTCTCCCAGTACTCGGCAAGATTTACCGATATCTCACGCTACTCGACAGACATGGTACTGGACCCATCCTTCCGGGCCCAGACCTTTGAGCAGGGATTGAGACATGATATCAGGGCATCGCTGATCTCCCTCAGTATTCCGACTCAGGTAGGAGTACTGGAGCGATCTCTCTTGATCGAGAGCTTTCTTGATGAGCCTTCTTCAGCAGCGAGACCTATCGTGGGGCGGTACGTAGTAGAGTCTTCTACAGCAGGCAGTCGACGGATGACTCATGGGTCCAGGAAGACCAGACCCTCAGAAAGACGACCTCAGGATACTGGCTCAGCTGTGCGGGGCACACAGCGTAGGGCCAGTCTTTCGAGAAGCAGGCAATGATACTCATGCGGCGGGCAGGGCCACATGGCTCGTGATTGCCTGACCCGCCGTGCTGAGGAGCAGCAGACGGTTGAGGGACTACCGAGGCAGAGGCAGAGGGTCGACCGTGGTGGTCCGCATGGAGTAGGCGGACGAGGAAGAGGAGCAGGACGAGCAGCAGGTGGTGGGAGATGCTTTGAGGCTCTACCACCACCACCACCAGGAGGACCACCCCGGCCACAAGGAGATGGCGGGCAGAGATAGGCACAACTCAAGGCAGTAGAGGCCTACGACCATGGTGCACCTGAGATGATTCTAGGTACTGTCTGTGTCTATTCCACCCTTACTGCAGTTTTTATAGACACAGGAGCGAGTCACTCATTCATAGCTGCTTCCCTTGTTTGGAGCTCGGAGATTCTGACAGAGTCGTTGGCTTGATCCTTACGGCTAGAGACTCTTATGGGAGCAGACTCGATGATTACACACGGGTGCCGGCAGTGTGAGCTTACTCTAGGAGGTGAGAGCTTCGGCTGGGATCTTCTTGTAGTGGAGTCAAGGCCTTATGACATCATCTTGGTCATGGATTGTTTATCTACAGTCCATGCACAGATTGACTGTATTAGGCGCAAGGTGAGATGTGTACGCACCGACAGGAGCAGTTTCACCTTCACCGGCGAGAAGGGAACATTTGCAGCACAGGATAGACTCTCGCAGAGGAGAGGACAGCCCATCACTCATCAGTTGGCTAGTCTCATCCTAGGAGAAGTTGACGTGCAGAGTCCTCGTTTTCCTACAGTGGTGGATCAGTATGCGGACATCTTTCCCGACGACGATCCAGGACTACCTCCTCACAGATAGGTAGACTTTTATATTGACCTATACCCCGGGACAACCCCGATATCGACTCCAGCATATCGGATGGCCCCCGCCGAGCTTCGAGAGCTACGGGTACTGTTGGAGGACTTGTAGGGAAAGGGGTTCATCCGACCCAGTGTTTCACCCTGGGCTTCCCCGATAATGTTCGCCAAGAAGGCGGATGGGAGCTTGCGACTTTGTGTTGACTATCGTCGCCTGAACCAGGTGACAGTGAGGAACAAGTATCCGCTACCGAGGATTGATGACCTCTTTGGCCATCTCAAGGGAGCATGGTGGTTCTCAAAGATAGACCTCAGGTCAGGCTATCATCAGCTCAGAGTTCGAGACGAGGACGTGCAGAAGACGGCCTTCAGGTGTCGGTATGGCCACTATGAGTTCTTAGTTATGCCGTTCGGCATAACCGATGATCCAGCAGTGTTCATGTCCCTCATTAACAGGATCTTTCAGACATACCTTGATCGATTTGTCGTGTTCTTCATCGACGAAATTTTGATTTACTCGACGACTGAGGAGGAGCATGCCTACCACTTGCGGATTGTGCTAGACACACTCCGAGAGCACCAGCTTTATGGAAATCACTCGAAGTGTCAGTTCTGGATACATGAGGTCCACTCCTTAGGACACGTCATCTCTAAGGTGGGAGTTACAGTGGATCCCATGAAGATCGAGGCAGTGCAAGCTTTGGAACCACCCAGGAGCGTGACGGAGGTGCGGTGTTTCTTGGGACTAGCTGGATACTACCAGAGATTTGTGCCAGACTTCTACAGAGTTGCAGAACCACTCTCAGCTTTGACGAAGAAGGGGAAACCCTTTGTGTGGTCAGAAAGATGTCAGCAGAGCTTCTAGGAGCTAAGACAGAGATTGACCAGCGCACCTATCTTGAGGTTGCCTGAGGAGGAAGTAGGATACATAGTCTACTGTGATGCATCAGGGACCAGACTCAGAAGTTTCCTGATGTAGGAGCGAGTAGTGATCACCTATGGATCACGTCAATTGAGTCCGCATGATCAGAACTACACTACCCACGACCTGGAGTTAGTAGCAGTAGTCTTCGCTCTGAAGACATGGTGACACTACCTGATGGGCGAGCGTTTTACAGTACATTCTGACCATCAGAGTCTCAGATACATCTTCTCTCAGAAGGACCTAAATCTGAGACATCGGTGATGGCTCGAGTTCCTCCAGGACTATGACTTTGAGATAGTCTATACTCCTGGGAAGGGGAATGTGTTAGCCGATGCTCTTAGCAGGAGGACGGGAATTCAGCTACTTGAGGAGGAGACAGAGAATCTAGCCTCTTTGCATATATCCTTCGTGGATAGAGATGGAGCATCCTTGCTTCAGTCTCTCACATTCTCCCCTCCAATACTGCAGTGGGTTAGAGAGGCACAGCTTGGGGATGCTGACTGTGAGACTTGGCGTGCACAGATATCCTCAGGACAGGCACCTGATGGTTTATCCTTTGGAGCAGAGCACATCATCCTTTTCAGAGGACGTACCTTGGTACCAATTTCTTTAAAGGAGGAGGTGCTGAGAGAGTTTCACACTTCTCATTTGGAGGTACATCCTGGAGTGGCGAAGATGTACCAGTATCTCAGACGACAGCACTGGTGGCCGGGCATGAAGAAGGCTGTGGCAGAGTTCGTTTCTCGATGCCTCACCTTCTGGAAGGTGAAGGCAGAGCACAAGGTACCAGCAGGCTTGGTACAGTCTTTGGAGGTCCCAGAGTGGAAGTGGGACGACATATCTATGGACTTCGTGACTGGACTTCCATGCACTTCCAGAGGTCACGACTCCATTTGGGTGATTGTTGACCGACTCCCCAAGTCGGCACACTTCTTACCCATCAGAGAGCAGGGCTCAGTGGAGAGCTTGGGATGACTTTATGTTCCGGAGATTGTGCGGCTTCATGGTGTGCCCTCATCTATCATCTCCGATCTAGATGCTCGCTTTACTTCCCGTCTTTGGAAGGGGTTGCAGGAGGCGTTCGGGACAGAGCTACATCTGAGCACAGCCTTTCACCCACAGACGGATGGTCAGATGGAAAGGACCATTCAGACTCTTGAGGGCATGCTCTGCACATGTGTCCTCGACTTTGGTTGCAGTTGGGAGGACCACCTACCCTTGGTGGAGTTCGCGTACAACAACAGCTACCACTCCACCATCGGGATGGCACCATATGAGGCATTGTACAGCCGACCTTGTAGATCACCTTTGTGCTGGACAGACCCTGGGGAGTCAGCACTTGTGGGACCGGAGATGGTCCAGGCCACGACAGAGAAGGTCCAGGTCATCCAGGAGCAGATGACGACAGCTTAGAGCCGGCAGAAGTCATATGTTGACAGGAGTCTGAGGCCACTAGAGTTCGAGGATGGCGACCACGTCTTCTTGCATGTCTCACCTCGACGTGGATTACAGAGATTTGGCTGGGGCAGCAAGTTGGATCCACACTTCATCGGACCATTCCAGGTCCTCAGCAGGATTGGCGAGGTGGCTTATCGCCCGGCTCTACCACCTCAGTTGCACCGGGTGCACGACTTCTTCCACGTATCTCAGCTGAGGAGATACGTGCACGACCTGACGCATATCATTAACCATGGGGATCTTGACGTTGATGATGGGGTAACTTTTGCGGAGGTCCCAGTGTAAATCGAGGATCGACAGGAGCGAGTCCTACGTGGATGGTCGATTCCTCCGGTGTGCATCAGATGGCAGCACGGGAACCTCCAGGAGAGCACTTGGGAGCGGGAGGCTCAGATGCGTGCTCAGTACCCACATTTGTTTCCCTAGTCATCGATGTATCTTTACAGGGACGTAAAGACCTTAGGTGGGAGTAATGTAAAGACCCTTAAAATTCAAGGAAAATTTTTTCTTAATTTTCTTTGGGATTTTACAAGAACGCAGTTTCTGACGGCACTCGATTCCAAGGCCCGGTGTGCCCGGAATTTCTATCTGAAGTTTAACTTCGATACGTTTAGTGAATGAATGAGCAGGAATTCCTATCTTTTGAATCGGTGCTCGAATCAAATTCTGAGGGCACCAATGGAACTGCAGCACCGGTAATTGCTTAGGAACACTTGTTCCGGGGTGGCGTTTTCATGAGAGAAGATGATAAAAATTGTGGAAGTTTAATTTGTAATTTAACTACAGTTTTTATTTTCTTTATGTGGTTTAAGGCTTTGGGTGGAAGTTGGTTAACTACCCAACTTCCCAAGGGAAGTAATGAGTGTGGTGGGGCCCACACGAACCCCACCCCTTCATATTCTTAAACTCCCCTCAACTCACCATTAATTTTTGATAAATTAAGTATTAAAAACTTATGTTATTAATGAAGTGAGTTTAATGTGTGTGTGGGTTTGAAATTCAAACTCATGTTTAGTTAATAAATTAAGTGAGGGCTTAATTTATTTTGGGGTTAGTTTCTAGTGTTGGAGTCTTTGGGAGAAAAAGGCTAAGGACTTGAGGAACTTCTTCATCTTCGACGAAGAACGCAAAGAACACAATGGTCTCCGGCGAATAACACCGAGTTCTCAGAAACCGATTACGCGACACCGTGTACCGCGACACCATCAACGTCTTCTTTCACAACGTCTCTTTCCGCGACGGTTTTTCCGCAACGAATCCTCATTTGACGAACCTCCGCTCAAGCTACGCTTGAGGTAGGGGTTTATTTATTTATTTGTTCATGAATACTACCTTGTCGTTCTTCATGAAAATATGACCAAATGCTATCAATTAACGATAGGAGGTCGGACCGCACAAACACGACCGACCCTCCTCCCTTATCCTTGTTATTGTTTCTAATGTGGTTGGAATGGGAATGGCGTGGTGTCGTCGCACCGCGCGGGATCGTGCGGCAAGTAATGCGCGGTGCCGTCGCGCCGCGCCATGAAATTGAACCAAGTCACGGCGCCGTCGCGCTGCGTCGGAGAACCGCAAAAACACCGCGGCTAGAGCGGGGCCGCGGCGGAGGGGTTCAGCGCCATCACGCCGCACCGGACGAATGAAGGTCGTGGCCGAAACCGGGCCACGGTGGAGCATGGGAACCGGCGGCTGGAAGCGGGCCGCCGGTGTCGGAGCATGGAGGGGACTGGCCATCACTGGTCTCGTGGTTGCAGAAACCGGCCGGCCGGGGCGGGCGGGCCGGGCAAGGAAAATATGGGCATTCAAACCCCCGTCCGGCCAGCTAGCGGACCCCATTAAGGGGGGCCGCGGTTACAAAACGTGGGGGGCAGCCCCCCCCCCCCCCCCCCCCCGCAAACCGAACGGCTCGGCCGAGCTAGCTGGCACCACGCGCCAGCGCACCGGGCCGCGCCTAGCCGGGCTGGGCCGACCCAGACCCGGGTCAGGTCGAACCGGTTCGGGCCGACCCAGGGGGTCTCGGGCCAGGTCGGTCCGGGCCCAAAACCCTCGTTTTCAGACCCTCTACGGTCTTTTGTCCATATCTTGGGCTACGTAGCTCCGAACGATGCACCATCAGTTGCAATGTGATCCTTATATCGAGATGGTCATTTTGATATATCGCACTCAAGGTTTCGGAATACTTTGGGTTCGGCCGAGTTGGTTCATACACGAAACCAACCGGGCCCTCGGAGTGGAAACGCTCATAACTTGAGCTCCGGACGTCTTATTGACGTGTCGTCGACTTTGTTGGATTCCTCTTAGTGAGATGGATCTTTAGGCTTACTCCGCACGAGGTTTGGATGCAGGTGGAGTACAGTCGGGTTGGTTTTTCATTAAAAACCAACCGGGCCCTGGGACGAAAAAGCCAATAAATCTCAGACCGGGCGTCCGATTGACGCGCCTTCTGCGACGATGAGTTCCAGTTGATGATACGGAACTTTTGGATACATCAACTCTGGACTATGTGTCAGGTTATGTATCAGCCTCTCGGCTCGTGGAGCGGACACTCCCGAACGACCTTGCTATGTGCGAGAACCCTAGAGATGGCTGTGTTTGCGACTGTGACGACGACGACGACGACTGTACAAAGATACTCAGTGGATTCGACGGTGACGACGACAGCACTAAGCGATCCTACGTGGATCAGTGCTACCGATCCTGTGTGGGTTTGATCCTGTGTGGGTCAGTGCTCAGCGGTTCTGTGTGAGCCTGCGCCTACAGATCCTGTGTGGGTCTTTGTGGGGGTTGGTTACCTATCAATTCTGTGTGGGTCAGACCCATCCTGGGTCATTTCGGGGGTCAGTACCTATCAATCCTTTGTGGGTCCGATGACTTAGATGAATCAGTGGATATATCTGATCATCTCTATTGTCATACGAATAAGTATACCTACGTGAGCTGAATCCTGTTTTGCTTTCCTAGGTGGATTGTGTTGTGCTATCCTATGTGGATTTACGTTTTGCTTTCCTTTGTGGACTGGGTTGTACTTGGGCTTGGATGTTGGAGCTGAACTTGGAATTGAGGACTTAGGTATATGTATGGGTATATACCTAAGCAGTGTCGGATGTTACTTCGTGATCGTATCTTTCCTTTTTGGAATATTCTTTGTGGATTCTGGGAGACCTTATGGGGTCTCGGGGTCCCTACTGAGTAGCTTATACTCACCCCTACACGGGCTATGCCTGCACTACATTGTGTTGGTTGCAGACAACAGACAGCGCTGATCGTGGTTGAGGCTTGCGGAGCAGGACGGTACCTGGAGTTGGACCTCTGGCGGGACATACTCGGAGTGGATGGTTGGACCTGATGAGCTATGGAGGCTATCTGTACTCACCCTTCAGGTGGGAGTCCCAGAGGATGGCTCGACGCTGCGGCTTACTTTTCAGTTGTTGTTTTCCCTTTCGAGTTGTACTTTACTTTCAGTTTGGGTTTGTATTATGGCTCACTTACTTTTCCGCACTTACTGTTGTACTTAGTTTTTACTTAGTGTTTAATTCTTCTGCTTGCTTACTTTGTGGTGTTTGTTTACTTTACAAAGGAAATGTCTTCCCTTTTTACTGGGATTTATGGCTTGGTGCTAGTCGCCAGCCCCTGGCCTATGGAAGGCGGGCTTGGGGTAGTCACGGCATGAGCCCCGAGGACGGGTTGTGACAGTAGGGGCCGGACACCCTGAGTACCCCAGCACAGAGCCCGACCAATTAATATGCCAAAAGGAAATAAGGCCCTCCCTGATGATCCATTGGGTGAACGGGAGAAGCATCGGAATGATATTGCTCACTGAAGTCCCAAAGGGCAACCCATTAGCCGAGGGACATGAACCACAAGCCTTGTATCGCTGTAGCATGAGCTTCCCCCATATGGTATGATCCTCATTGATTTTCTATGCAAGGTTCACCCGCATAGAGTGAATAGTGCCTTCCAGACTCTTGACGTTAATCCCTCCTTTACTACTAGGCCACGCTATACTACCCCACGACACTCATTGACTCTTCCCTTCAGCCGCTGCATCCCATATGAAAGGCATGATAACTCTATCAATGGACCTGATCACCCCCTTTGGCACACTTACAGAGGCCAAGGCATGCACCGGAATCGCTGATAGAACACTATTAACCATCGTTATCCTCCCCCCAAAGGATAGGAAGTTATTTTTCCAGTTTAGAATATGATATGTGATTCTCCCGACCACTCTGTCGAAGTCCCTGTTTCACAGTATACCTGGTGAAACAGAGGTAATGAGGTATTCCATGGGAAAAGAGCCATGTCCCATAACTAGAATGTGGCCCATCATGTCCACCCTACTCAAACTGCACGAACATGGTACATAGAAGTTACTCTTACCACTGTTCACAATTTTCCTACTCTAGTGCCCATACTCTTCAAGGATCATGTTGAGTGCATTAAGATACCTCCCTCCCGTATTCATGAAAATCACTATGTCATCCACAAACATAAGGTGTGATACCGTTGGGAGGCCATACTTCCTCCCATATGGCATAATGTCCCCACCAAATACGCCCATATAGATCAGCTTGCTCAGGGCATCTTTCATTAGGATAAAGATACTCAGAGATAATGGATCCCCTTGACGAAGACCTCACACAGACTTGAAGAACCCTGGATTCCTCCCCATGAATGATAATTCCATCCAAGGTGAACAAACACACCTGAACATCATATCGCAGACCCATTTTGAGAAGCCCATTATGGAAAACACTCTGTTGATAAAGCCCCACTCCATCCTATCGTAAGCCTTATTCATATCCAACTTAATAACCAGATTAGAGCCACGAGATTTGGTATTCAAATCTCTCAGAAACTCTTATGCCAATGCCACCGCTCCCTGGATCGACCTTCCCTTAACAAAACCATGTTGCTCCGCAAATACCCACCTGGGTAGAAGGCAAGACAGTCGTCTATTTATAATACTCTCCATGATCATGTAAGGTAAATTTCACATGATCACAGGACGATAGTGTGCAAGAGAGGTGGGATCTTTGATCTTCGGTATAAGCACCAGCGTAGTCGCTGATGTGATCTGAGGGATGACACCCCCGCAGAAGAAGTCCTGAACAACCAGAACAATATCATGCTTAACAACATCCCAAGATCCCCTGTATAAGGATCCCGGGAAACCATCCCGACCTACTGCACTATCGGGGTTCAGCTTCCACATGGCCTCCTGGACCTCCTCTTCCTCTGGAACCCTTTCAAGCATCCCATATAACATAATTCTCAAATTACTATACATATACACTTCAATTATCCTACTTAATTCATAAACAATTACTTAGGATTCATCATCCTATTTGTTAATATCCCTTTCATTGAATATGAAATATGAATCATTTCATAAGGTTCCTAGAACTCAATTTAATCATGTAATCAATATTGTTAGAACATCCCATAACATTATAATTTCATTCATGGTCTCTTTATTATCCAAATTATGAATAATATTTATGCCAACTTCTAGATTCTCTTCATCAGATTTCTACTTAGGACATCAATTTTAAAAATTCTCATATTTTCCACATCATAAAAATAAATAATTATCCCAACTCCTTCTAGTTATCTATTTTTACTAAAAATAGAAATCATAGTGTGAGAGAAATTTATAATAGAAAAAACCACATAATCATGAAAAAAATAATTAAAGAATGCATAATATTTAAAACTTATTTTAAATATATGATACATTAGTATTATCAATAGATACATACCTAGCCATATACATACAAATATCCAAAAATAGATAACTATGTTTTTCTCATACTAGTTTCCAAATATTTACTAAAACATTCCTTTTATACCAACTATAGTGACCCAGGATTAACATACACGGATATTACATCAATTTAGATTAATATTAATCACATTAAAAAAGTACATTCCTAAGGATCATAATGGTTTAGTGTCTTTGGAATCTTGGAACAATATATTCTAACTTGGAGAAAGATCTTCAATGTTTACCACAAATATCTTCCTCTTTGGTACTTCTATTCAAAAAATTTCTTCTTAACCTAGGAAAATAAAACATAATTAATCCTGAGATAAGATGCTCAGTATGGGTACATAAAGGATATACATAAACATATCATGAGAATAAGGGTATGAGAACAATATAATAACATTTTAAGATTATACCTTGAATATCAAAGATTGTATACCTGATTCATGGGATAAACATTTCAGTTTATAAGAAATCAATCATAAGGGAATAAAGATCATAATACATTATACAACAACATTAGAATAACACATATAATTTGGTTCATACACATATGAATATAAAACCTTGTGTCAATAATACCTACTAAGACCTTCATAACATGTTAAGCTTGGGTAACCACCCATTTACCTACTTTGGGATAGGGATAAATTCCCATATACCTTAATGTTATTGGTCTAGGGATACAACCTATATGCCTCTTGTTTTTTTGGCTTGGGATACAACTGGTGTACCCTCTTATTTTCTGTATTGGACTATAACCCATGTACCTTTTTATTTTATGTAATGGGATACCCTCTCTTATACCCTCTGGTTATGGTCTTAGGATTCCCTCTCATGTACACTATTGTTTCAGGTATGGGATTCCCTCCCATGTACCCTCTTGTTTCAATCTTGGGATACCCTCATGTGTTCACTCTTGTTTAGGGCCTAGTATTTCTTCCTGTGTACCCTCTTGTTTTGGGATTGGGATTCCCTCCCATGTGCCATCTAATTTCTGGCTTGGGATACATCTCATGTATCCTATAAGCTCATGTAAAATTTGTAATTACTCAATTAATTGGAGAGAGATAGAGGTCCAACCCATCATATAATGAAATCATACATACATGTGCCACAAGATAATAAAACATTAATAATTTTATAACCCATAAAAAATAGATGGGTTTCATAAACATCGTATCATAACTCATGAAATGAAATGGTTATCATAACATTTCAATCATAACATAACCTATGTAAAATATATTGGTTTCATAATCACTTCATCCTAGAATAACCCATGAAAGAAAGTGGGTTTCATAAGCATTTATCACTTTATAACATGTGGAAGAGAAATGGGTTTCATGTCAATATCTTTAAAACATTATTTACTCATATAAAATAAAATGGTTCTATAAACATCATTCCATAAAAAAATAAACCATTCCTAGAAATAATATGAATGTTATCATATGATCATATCCCCGATTTGGTAACTTTTGAAACATAAACCACATGGATGTTTGGTTTCAACATAGATATTTAAATACCCATAAATTTAAGGATAATAATCTTATAATAAACTCATGGGTAGTATGTACACTACAAAAAATAATAAGGTGTGAATAAGGCATAACTCTCTTAGAAATAAAAGCGAGACTAGAAATCCCCCTAAAATTTGAATAACTTTTGATTTGTGAGCCACATGAAAGAATAAAATCAATTAAAACATTCAATGTAATTTGATAAATGAAATTAATTATTTGACATGTCATAGGTAATAATATATACCAAACAATAAGAATTAGTGGTGAATATAGCATATATCTAATAGAAATAAAATTGAGATGAGAAAACCCTTACCTTAATTTTTGAATTTATTAATACATGTTCAATCATTGAGTATAATAAGTATAAGTTTATTATATATATACCATCAAACCATATTATTATATATCATACCATATATTATTTTATTCTGACTTTATATATTACCTTTTATTAACAATTACATGTTAATGTTAAGTTTCTCGTAATAACCACTTTAATTTTCATATGTGTTTTGATTTGTTATATTTTTTGTATTCTTATATATATCATGTTTACATCACCTAAAAAGTGAGAACCATGATATAAATATCATATATATTCATTATAAATATTTATATTAATCTATAAACATTATAAATGTTAAATAGAATACACCATTCATGGATACGGTAGGTCATACATATGCATGAATGTTGATTCTGTTTTCATGTCATATTGAAATAATGAAAGTAAATGAAAAATATTTATGTAAATATAAAATTATTAAAGATTAATTATTATTTAACATATATCGTATAAATTCACTAAACCCATCCTTAATAAATTTCATGTACATTTTGAATGAATCACATTTCTTTGAGGAAGTTGTAGTCCACACGTCCATAAATGAAGTTATCGTATTCCCAAAAATTGGAAAGAATGAGATTTTTTGTTATATAATAGTTACATAAGTATAAATAAATCATAAATTTCATATATATATATATATAATAACTTAATTTACATCATTATTTCCAACCTTGATAAGTGGTAATGGGAAAACAGATGACATCGGTTCGTGAGGCGGTGGTCCGCCTTACACACGAACGACGATTGGGTATCCTATTTAATGGATGTGTGTGTGTGTGTGTAAGTATAACCCTTTAAATAAAAACATATAATTATATTTATTATAATTATTTTATTATGTAAATATATATTTAAAATTATTTAATGGTGGGAGAAATAAATTAAATAGAAATTTATGTTGAAGAACGTCACCTCTTTTTCAGGTAACTCCTTTGGGTTTGCAGCATAGGGATTCCTTTGTTGGATTTATACATAAATTGAGGATTCTATAATTATATTAGGGATTTTTGTAGACTATTTTTTCAGTTTTTTGGGGATCTAAATTTCTTGAGAGGTGTGAATAACTGTGGGGGTGAGTTCTGCTATATAGTGGGGGAGGCGTGGCATTCTTTTAAAAATATTAAAATGTATACACTATTGAAAGGCCTCCATTAAATAATGTGGTTAAAATAATTTTCCATTTTCTATATAAGGTAATATATGGTATAAATATATCTATAAAATTTCTTTTGTACAAGTTTCTATGGAATTGTTTCCCATAAGTTAAAATTTAACCACTAAGTAAAAATATTTTTAGCTTAACCACTCTAATTAGTTTTAATTAATTTTACTAATATTTTTGGTAAAAACATATGTTGAAATTATTATATATTATTAACTATTATAATTAAAGATATAAAATCCATTATTTAAAGTTCTAAACACAAAATTTGAAGAAATTAATTTAAAAAAATAATCATGTAGAACGGACAAAACAACAACTTTTTAATGTGAATGTTCGAATTATTTTTATACCGAATTTCAAAGTGAAATAGATTCGAATGACCTAAATTGGATTAATTGATGTATAATTTATCTAAATAAACTTTGAAACCAATTTAAAAAATAATTTAACTATATAAATTAATTATTGAAAAAAAATATTCTAATTAAAATTCAGTTTTTTCCTTATTCATTAAAAAATGAAACTAGTCAGAAAAATATCAAAAATTCTCCCAAAGTGAATTTTGGTATTTCTATTTCAATAATGAATTTTATTTTGTCAAATAAAAATTATATAATTATTCGAAATTATATTTAAAACATGTCTTCCATTAAAATGTGGTAAAATAACTTCTTAGAAACATATATTATTATGTGTAAAATTGGATTTATTATTATATCTTGTCTAGAAAACACATAATATGAACATTAAATAGTTTAATGAATATAATTTAGATTTATTTATATAAAATAATATATCAAAATTGTTTTAATTAATTTATTTTTGTAAAATAATTTTTATTGAATATGTATAGTTTTCCACCAAAATATTTCTTATATTTTGAAAAGTGTTTTATATTCATTTCTAGTTAATTGGTCACAAAATAATTCTTATTATAAACATTTTTAAACCATATATTCATAATTTAATTAATATTATCCAAAACCACCATTCTAATGGATAGGTGAAAATTTAATGGTGTTTTAAAAATAATGTTAATATTACATTGTATGTTGGTGAAACAGGGTATTACATGAAACACAAGCTATTTAAGGGTATCAGTATTGTGTGTAACACAAGAAAAACATTGTGTTTCATATACCAGAAGATAATCTAATTATTTATTGTAGCAAAATATTAACTTGGTGATGTGTATAATTAAATACAAATATAGATTTTTCTTATAAAAAATCTATATTCAGTGTTATGTAAAATAACGAATATTGAAAATATTAAATTAATTAGAAAAAATATATATTTATAATTTCCTTGTGTGTTATAGTTATCCCATAACCTTTATTTTTATTGAATCAATCATCTTTTAAGTCATCAAATATTTATGAATTTGAGGCCCTCGATATTCAACTAATAATTCACTTGTTTGTGATAAATGACCTCAATCACCCTCCATAATTATTTACTCTTTTCCTTCAATCCCATATTTTCAATTCCCACTAATTTTATCCTATATAGAATCCTAGATATATGTACTTCCATATAACCATTTTAATTCCATTTATCTCTTATTAAGAAGATATTTTATTAACACTTTTAGATGTAAATTTTTAATAAATAAATTTTCAAATATCAATTATTTAACTAACAAGATCAAGTTTAAAGTGTTAGGATGCAATTTATTTAAGGTAGGGAGAATATAACACATGAAAAAATCTTGAAAGAGTAAATTTTTCTATGTTTGACATGCAACACCAAACATAAAACTGAATATAAACTCTCAAGTATTTATGGTATATTTAATTATTTAAATAAATTTAATATATTATATAACTTGTAATGCACACAATAATGATTTATCATTCATCACACACAATAATGAATTTCTTTGATAGCTTGTGTTACAAATAAGATGGAGTTTTACTAAACAATATTATTTTTTTAAAATATTATTATTTATTATAATAATATATAACCTAGCCATAAAATTAGCAGTTATGAATAGGATTAACCAAAATATTAAAATATATTGTTTACAAAAATATAAAATGAATTCATAGGTTTCCAATTAATTTTAAAACCTATTGAGTATAATGGAAATTTTTTAATGCACACAAAGGTAGTTTATCCTAATAAATTAAATTAATTAATTTTAGTGAATGATATTAATTTGATTTATATATTATATATTCAATCAAATGTTTTTTAAATTCATAAAATATATTTTATAAGCATAAGATAAGAACAGACCCAATATTACACATAAAAAGATATATTTTTATAAATGCAGTTTTACCACCTTTTACTGGCACACCTATTTTAAAACTAAATTTTTTGGTTTTTTATAATTTTATAAGAGAAAATAAACTTCATTTTTAAAATTGTAATATAAAAATCATCTCAGATTTAATCTTTGGTATTTTCTGAGAAGTTTCATTTTTTGATGAATACTGAAGAATACTGAATTTTAATTGAAAACTAAATTTTCATCTAAATAATTTATAAGGATAAATTGTATTTTAAATTGGTTTAAATGTAACATTAGATCAATTTTGCATAAATGAATCCAATTTAGGTCATTATAATCAATTTCACATTGAAATTGGAAATAAAATAGTTTCATACTTTTTAACATTTTTTCTTTAAAAACCCTCTATCTCATCCTATCTATGGGATTAAATTTAAATTAATTTTTACCAATTCTGTGATTGGAATTTTTAAAAATGTATTTTTTATTTCTCATAATAATATTTCATAATTTCAAATATGTTTAACTATGTTTTTGACCAAAAAATATTTCTGAAATAAATTAAAATTGATTACAGTGATTAAGAGAAAAAATAGATTGACAAAGGAATAAACCTTAAACTTAAGGGCCAAAATGACCTATACATGTAACATATCGACCCAGTTTACCATTTAACCAGTAGCCAGACTGGTGTGTCCCATGACCTCAAGTGTGTCTCCCCATACACTAGAGGTTGTCGACTAGCAGCAAGGGTCTCGGGAGTTGATAGTGGGGAGACAATAGCCTCTTATCAGAGATGCACAAAAATTTAACAAAGTAAATAATAATATAGAATATATGAAGAAGTAAATATAAATTATATAGTATTGGAAGATATGTTTTATATAACTGAACAAAATTGGCCAATGCCAATTTATACAATGGAGGGGTTATGGATGATACATAACCAAAAGTAGTGAATAATACAGAATTATTTAAACTACCATAAAAAAATAATGAAAGATAGAAAATACCCACAAGTAATCTCCATGATCATCTGGAGGTTTATCTTGGTCATTTTTTCCTAATTCCCATGAACAAGTAATACAACAAATAACCATGATCCTATAAATATAATGTCTAATATGATACCAAGGGTACCCAAGCAGGGTGTGAGCTATAAATATTAGTATCCTAGAACCCAACATTTTTTAGCCCGATATAGATCGTGAAATATTAATTTAAATAGTGTGAAAGTATTGATAAACTGATAAAAAACTTTATAAATAAATAGACACCCATCCAAGTTCATTGGGGACACTTGATAGTGATACCAGCTTTAGCCCATGGTTGGTATGTCTGATCATGTAAAATTTATATATATATATATAGTAGCAGTATATATATATATATATATTGATATAGAGATATGATGGGGTGGATCTGGACATACCACCGCCATCCTATTCAAGGGGATATCTCACGGTCTATCCCTAACCCAATTTTAAGAGCCCTCATAGTCTCTTGGGATATATTTATATGTTTTGGGGTGGATCAGGGCGTACCACTATCATCTAATTCCAGGGGAGCTCTCACATTCTAACCCAAACCCAATACCAAGAGCCTTCACTGTCTCTTATCATTACCACATTATATGTCTATTGGGGTGCATCAGGACATACCATGGCCATCCAATATTAGGGGAGCTCTCACAGTCTACCCCTAACCCAATACCAAGAGCCCTCACAATCTCTTGACATTCACGCATTAGATATATGTTGGGTTGATTAGTACATACCATCTCTGTCCAATTCCAAGGAAGTTCTCATGGTATAATCCTAACCCTATAATAAGATCCCACATTGTATCTTGGCATTCACATGCCTACATGGTGTTATCATTCATAATACATAATTCATGAGGCATTAACCTCTCATGTATCTCATTATCCCATTTCTTTTTATATCATAAAGCATGAGTCATAAACCTCTCATTCCATTATTAATCCATATCTTTATAGGATTAATATCATAATCATACTCAAGGAATACATCTTAAGAATTTCAATTAAATCATTAAAATCCACTTGGAAACATTCAATTCAATAACTTAGGCAAGGGCCTCTCATGAATGTCATTATCCATTTTCAACTCTATTTCAAGGAATCCATTTCATTTTAACCATTTAACACAAGGAAAGAGATTATATATGACTAAACCACATATTCAATGAATTAAATTTGGTGTGATCCATCCTACTCAAGGTCATCTCACTCAATTTTTATAAACATAGAAAATTTATTTAATGGTAAATGTTCTAGAGGGTTCATGTTCGTTACCCTTAAAATATTCTACCATCTTACATAAGTCATTTTAACCATTCCATTTACCTTTATAATTTCATTTAAGTCATTTAATCATAGAATCTATATTAGATGTGATCAATTGTAAAGGAGTGGTTTTATGGAAACATTGCACATGCTCACTTGGGAAAATGCAACAATAAGGTACCAAGAACCTGAACATTCTATTTAAAAATTGTGATCAAGGAACAAGAATAAGGAAACACTAATAAATAATCCTAACAATCATAAAATCATAATCATTACTTTTTTACATTAAGACAGTGAACCTCTTATGGAGGGTTTTTATTATTAAATCATGAATTTTCTTATCAATAATTAATTTTCACATTTCATAATTTCATTAAATTTTTCATGAAATCGCATTATAATAAACTAACATACTTGGAATTTAATTAAATAATAGAGACAAGAACATTAAATTACTTACTTAATGCATTATTAAATTAAAAGGTTAAGGATAGGGATCCTACCTCAACTAGTATACCATGCCAAAATACTTTTTATATTGACATATTTGGAGGTTAACACTTGAAACTGCCCCACTTCCACACACACTAACATTCATATATATTTATATCCTTAACCCAATGCATGTATTCCCCACGCCATGATAGAATATATACATGGAAGAAATATATATATAATATATATACATACGGAAGTATATATGTGTGCATCCTCAATAATTGATCAAATAAACTAAAAATAATTCTTGAGACACAATACCACCAAAAGACCATAAATTAAATAGGGAAAACAATCAGTGATTTTAAAACTCACACCAAAATGATGACGGTGGACTAAATCAAGTTTAACAACTTTTCCTTTATATGTAGTTGTTGAAACACAATCAAAGGGTTCTTGAGAGACCCTTCACACCACCTAACATCGTAAGAATAAAAAAAATAGATTAACCCCAACCTAGGGTTTCAACTGAGATATATATGATAAAAATGATGCTAAAATTGTACAATAAAAGGATCTAGATAAGGTAATAAGTCCATACCATGGATATTAAAATAATAAATATCAAGAAAATTGTGGAAGAATCATGATCCAAGAGGTGGTCTCATGGGGGTTCGAGCGTGTCGCTAAGGGAGAACCCAAGGGGGTATGCAATGTGATTTTGAGGGGAGAGGGGTGAGGTTATATTTTTGTTTAAATTTATTTTATTTTCATTTTAATTTCATTTAATTTTTTAAAATAGGACATAGTGCATCGTTTAGGTCTCACGGTTAATAAAATCATTCACTAACCACGAACCCCTTCACGGACACCTAGGGCACCCCGTATGGTCGGGCTACACGGTCTAGAAACTATTCTTTAACAGTGCGATGAACAGTTCTTATCTACTACCCAAATTCCACTGAGCATTCAGGTTATGCACATGGTTTGGAAAATAGTGAGACAACTTGTTCCCTCATTCACCAAGTTGTGCAGTTTCTTACTATGGGATGCATAGTTTCAGTTAAATAATGCACGCAATGCAGATCCCCTGAAACATTGATGTTATGGGTCTGGTGCTCCCGACACGCACTAAGAACTCCAATAAAACTCCTCGAGCCTTCACCCAAGTCCAAAAATATCACATTAAAGAGTTATAACTCGCAAAATTTCATTCTAATGATCTGTTTTAAAAACATCTGGTCTAGTAAACAAAAAATTTAAAAATCCTCCACTTTTTCATCTGGTTTAAAACACCAGATGTTAAAACCTTCCCACCTTATAACTTCTCATCCCCAAGAAGCCTTTGGAACAATGTAAACATCACCCGACCAACTAGGATCATGAATATTTTCTTATATGGTCTTGTTTCAATTCCAAACATCCAACGCACCTTCAAGAATTCATTTATTCACATCGCACATGAGCCATCAAAACTTGATCCTAGGCTCGTTCTCTAACTGAAACACCATGACATCTCTTACGCAATACCATTTAGCTAGAGACACCATCATATCGTCATATAATTAAAAATATGTCCAAAGGAACTTCCCACCATAGGATTTAACATTATGAAATTGAAATTCCCAAACCAAGGTAATTCCCATCATAATAATTTCATTACAAATCATTCTCCAAATATTTTTAACGATGCTCCTATCATGATTTGGGAAAAACCAAATGGTCAATTTCCAATCAACATCAAATCCCAAGTAGAACCGTATTTTCATGAAAAGACCAAGAAGACACACCCAGAACTCTCCTCCACCTAACAACATTCTCAAGCATGGTCCTTTACTAACTGTTACATCTAGAAAAATAATGAAAAGTTAAGACACTATAGCTTACCAATCAAGAAGATGCTCAGCATAGACGATCAGTGTTTCACAAGAAGAACTATGATGCCTCCCCCCAAGGAATCTCTTATTCACTAAGAACGCATTCACGGAAGTATATATCTAACATTCGATGAAATTCCTGAGAAAACCATGATGGAAACCATGCATCTAGCATGAAACGCCGAAAGAGAAACACCAAAAAAACTCAACATCCTTTAAATATTTAGCAGGGTGTAATACCGATGCTCTCTTAGTGCATCTAGAATGATTTTAAGATAGGGTAAAGGATCATCAATGAGAATAAAACACTAAGTGGATTGATAGGTTTCTAGTCAAACATACACAATCATTTAAAAATAGAAAAATTGAGCCCTAATCATTTGACTACAAGGGGGGACTCTTATTTACATGTCGAGAAATTTCCATTAACTATATGCATTCCATTACCACCTGAGGAATACATGATCATTCAATGTCATCCACCAAAATTGAACCATGTCCAAAGGTGTTTCTCAAGGGATTAATTCTCACCCAACCACAAGAATGTTGTGATGGAAAGCAAGCAGAAATGTGATTAAATACTCACCAGACTCAAAGGTATTAAATGAAGACCAACCATTTCTAAATGTTCCTTCTTGTTTGTGCTCCCTCTACAAGGAACGACACATTTACCATGTTCAATATGATTCTCCCCACCTTAATATTGTCCTATCCATCAAAAGAATAGATAAACTAGCCGTTTACAGGTGAGCTCATTTGAAAGCCCCATTAATGAACATGTGATGCTCCTCTGATCCATGATCAAAATGTAAAACATACAAATAAGGTCAAAAATACAATATTGTTGTGCCAAAACACCTCAGTCTTATGAAATCTATCCAAATAATTAGAATGAAACTAATTATTTAATGCTCATGTCACTATACCTATAGATTACCCCAGACTGTACTCAACAGCACAAGATATTTATTCCATAGTCGTATTTCCCCATACAACCTTTCACTTGGATAACGACATGCCAAGACATCCACTACCAAGGAAAGGAAAGGTTCAAACAACATGCAAAGTGTCTTGTCATGCCCTAGGAATATATAAACTACTAAAAAAGCATTACATGATTCTCACACCCATATCGAGGGATAAGATACCAAGACCACCCATCCAAACAAGGGTTTCATTAGAAATTCAAGAGTCTAAAAAGGGAAAACAGCACCCTAATGACACCAAATGTCAGAAAGATCAGAGTTTTAGCAAGGCACTTAAACACTAAGAGTTATAACTACTATTTCCTAGCCCCATATGAAAACACTGGTTTCGACCCTATAACTTGGTCATGATAACCAAAAGAGTCTCTAGGATAAATATCCTAATATTAAATCCATTTCTAAAATAAATAACACCTACCAAAAATGCTTCAGCTTACATGACAAGGAATCTCAAAGAATATTTAACTACCATAACATGTGGGTTTTTAAATAGAGTCCAATACTATAGGTTCTATTTCTGAGCACTTTATATTTTAATAAAATTTAATCTTTAATCATTAAAATATTTAAACAAAACATCTGGTACCATTTTTCAAACACGACACATGGTACTTGATTTGTAACCAATACCCCAAGGGAAAATAGGTAAGTTTCCTAAAAATTCATTTTAAAACATTAAAAATCCATTGAAATTATATATTTATTTGTTAATTTAATATGTAAATTAATTTTATTAAAAAACCCTAAAAGGATCCAAATAACCCATTAATGGTTTCATTATCATGAAACCCAATAGAAATTTCTTCATTTTCAAAAATTATATACACCCAAACAGATCATCCCATAAGTTACATGTCCCAACTAGCCTACTTGGGTCCAGTTTCACATTTTAGAAGGTAACCAATTTCATTGAATATTAAAAACCAAAAATATTTCACATTTATAATAATTTCACAATATAACCTAGTTGCATACAATAAGTTCAACTTCATGGGTTACCATATCCTAACTCATTAATCACTCATACACTCCATATATTGAAAATTATCACCCATTAATCGAATCCAATTCAATTAATAATTTAAAATTATCATACACAAAGTTACAATCATAAGGGGGGTCACCTACCAACCTATAACACACCCATACACATTAAAGTTTGGCATTTGGATCAAAACCAAATTACATGAATATCTAAACATTAGTTGCCTTACATTTTGTCAATATTCAAATGATGGTTTGACTATAAAGGTCAGCTCTTCCCAATTATAAGGAACTCATACATCATATAATTGAAAAAAATGTCTCCTATTTAATCGGGACCAATATATTTATCCCTTGCAACCATTTACATATATTAATACAGTACATGTATTCTATCACAAGCAATAAACAAAGAATCAAATTCTATTAAGCACAAAAATATGTTGTCTAGAAAAAACATACTAAATAAATTGGAATCATAGAATATAAATAAATTAATAATGATAAAAAAATAAAAACATGGAATAACAGGAAAGGAGAACAATCAAATTATCAAGAAAACCATAAATGAAACTATATTTCGTGGAACTATGTGTGGCATGGGAATTCATATGTGCCTAGTATGATGCATGTAATGAAACTTCCTTGTCATATCTGGTAAAGGGTAAAAGTATCATAAATTCCATCAATCATAAGTAGTGAAATGTACACCAATCATTTGAGGTGAAATCATAAACAACTTTAATAACAAACAGCAATTAATAATAATCTCGGCCCTGGCTACTTTATCATTTCTTGTTTGTGGGTTGATCAGTTCCAAGCACAACTATTAACCATGTTCCAACACAATCATATTATCCTATATACCATACCAAAACAGTAATAAAAAGGAAATGAAACATCCTTTGATACCACATTGTAATGTCCCAACCCAACATACCATCGAACCGGTAGATGGACCGAAGGATCACATGGCCTCAAGCACATTTCCATGGATGTCAGAGGCTTCCAACTAGCAGTGAGGGTCTCAAGAGCTAATAGTGGGGAGACTTTTCCTTATTATTAGATATTCACAGTGGTATGATAGAGTAAATAATAATATAAATCATAGGATGTAGTAAATAAGACTGATATAGTAGAGGAATATAGATTTTATATAACTGAAAAAAATGGCCAATTCTAGTTTATTGAATGCATAGATGATTGATGATGCATAACTAAAATCATTTGAAAATACAAGACTATTTAAAATGAAATAAAAAAAATAAAGGAAGTAAATCCCCATTAGATATCTCCATGATCATCCTAAGCTCTAGCTTGATCGTTTGCTCTTAACTCCCATGTACAAGCAATACAAAAAACAACATAGATCATGAAAATATATGGTTTACTCGAGTACCATGGGTACCTGAGTTGAGTGTGAGATGTAAATCTTAGTCATAAATCCACCAAAGGTCTCTTGACCAATACAGAAAATGAAATCATAATTTAAATAGTATTAAGGTTTAGAGAAAATGATAAATAAAAATGTATAAATAAATAGACACTTGCCCATGTTCTAAGGGGGCACCTAATGGAAATACATTCTTCATACCATTGATGGTATTTCTGATCATGTAAAATTTATACATACATATATATTTATAGTATTATATATATAGATAGATATTTGAATTTTGGGGTGGATCAGGACATACCACTGCCATCCAATTCTAAGGGAGCTCTCACGATCTACCCCTAACCCAATTCCATGAGCCATCATAGTCTCTTGGCCTATTGGTATATGTGTTGGTGTGGATCAAGACATTCAAAAACCATCTAAATATATGTTATATCTCACAGTCTACCCCTAACCTCATACCAAAATCCCTCACCATCTCTTATAATTCTCACATTATATATTTTTTTGGGTTGGATCAAGACATACCACCGCCATCCAATTTCAGGGGAGATCTCATAGTCTACCCTAACACAATTCCAAGATCCATTAATGTCTCTTGGAATTAATGAATTAGATATATGTTTGCATGGATCTGGAAATACCACCACCATCTGATTCTAGAGGATCTATCATGGTCTACCCCTAACCCAATACTAAGAGCCCTCACCATGTCTTGGAATTCCTATGCCTACATGGTGAAATAATTCATAATACATAATGCATGAGGCACTAACCTGTCAAGCACTTAATTATACCATTTCCATTTATATCATAAATCATTTCCAATAAACCTATCATTCTCTTATTAATCTATATCTGTATAAGAGGAATATCACAATCACAATCAAGGCATAGATCTTAATCATTTCAATTAAATCATTAACCTGGGATTGATAACATTCAGTTCAATAAATAATGGAAGGGAATATCATTCATGTCATTAGTCATGTTCAGCTCCATATTAGAGAATCCATTACATTTAATCCATTTAACATGAGGAAATAAATTCAATATGACTATACAATTTATTCAAGGAATTCCATTTTTTGTGATCCATAATACTAAAAGCCATCTCACTCAATTTTCCTAAACATGGAAAATTAATATAAGGTATGAGTTTTATAGATTTCATGTTCATTACCCTTAAGGGATTTTACCATCTTGTATAATTCATTTTAAAAATTTCATTTACATTAATCATTTCATTTAACTCATTTTGTAATAAAAATTACATTACAAGGGCTTAAGTGTAAAGAAGGGGTGTTAGGGAATCATGGAATGTGCTGACGTGGGAACATTCATTGAAAGGGGACCAAGAACATAAATATTAAATTTAAAAATTATGATCAAGGAACAAGAATAAGGAAACACTAAGACATAATCCAATCAAGCATAAAATAATAATCATTACTTTTTATCTAAAAAACAGTGCACCTCTGATGGACGGTTTTTATTATTAAATCATGACATTTCTTATAGAACAATCAATTATCACATTTAATAATTTTATTAACTTTATCATGAAAGAAATTTAGAATATACTACAATACTTGGAAACGCATTTAATAAGAGTGAAAATAATGTGACATTAATTTATTAATGCTTTCTTAACTTAAAAGGGTAAGGATAGGGATCCTTCCTCATGTAGTATACCATAACACACTAAATTTTCACTCGACAGTTTTGGAGATGACCACTCAAAACTGCCTAATACCCACATGAACATAAAATAATATATATATATATATATATCCTTAACCCAATTCATGTATTCCCTGCTCCATGTGGTAATACGTATATGGAATACATATTATATATATATACATACTTATTTATATGTGTGTGCACTTACAATCATTGATCAAAACCCACAAAAAACAAATCCAGACACTAAATACCATAAAAATATGATAAATTAAATAGGGGAAAACAAACATTAGGTTTAAAAATCACCCCTAAATAATGATGGTGGATAGAATCAAGCCAAAATGCTTTGCCTTTGGTGGTGTCTTTCACAAAAAGATCGAAGGAGTGTCGAGAGACCTTTCACCCTACCAAAAATCAAAAGAAACAAATAAAAACAGATTAAGCCCAACCTAGGGTTTTATCCAAGCTACATTGGGTGATAAAGAATCCAAAATCAACCAAGAAAAGTAAGGATACAAGGTAATAAGTCCTTATCATTGAGATTAAAAGAAAATTTTTTAAGAAAATGGTGTAAGAATCATGAACCAATACTAGATCGGAAGGGGGTTCGAACATGGGCCCATGGGATAGCACAACGGGGGTTCTGTCGCAATTCTGAGGGGAGAAGGGTGAGGTTAATTTGTTTGTTTCAATTTTAATTTATTTTTATTTCAATTTCATTGTTTTTTTAAAATATGACCCATCATATGTTTTAGGTCACATGGTTTATAAAATCATGCACCAACCGTGCACCCCTTAACAGGGCACCTAGGGCACCCTGCATGGGCTGGCTGCATGGTTTAGAAAATGTGCACCAACCATAGGGTGGACAGTTATTAGACACTAAAAAATTTTACTAAGAATGCAGGCTAAGTGCACGGTTTAGATAACCATTTGTATCCCATGTGACAGCCTCTTCCCACCTACACCTAGTTGCACAGTTTTCTATTGTGGGATGCATAGTTTCAAATGAACCATATGCCCATTGTAGTTCCCCTGAAATATTGATGTTTTGGGTCTGGAACTTCGAAAAATCACAAACACCTCCTGGAAACACCTCAGGTCTTCACCCAGGAGTAAAAAAATTACATTAAATAATTCCAACTCACGAAATTTCATTCTGAATATCGATTTTAAAAATGGAATGCCCCGTAAATGAAAAAGTTCAAAATTCTCTACTTTTTCATCCAGTTCAAAACATGGGATGTTACAGTACACATGTCCAAACCCTATGGATGTAAATATTTCAACGATATCAGAACATTTCACAAAAATGGACCATTATTGGAGGCACATGATGTAAAGAAGCCTCTCAATAGTGTTTACCCATTTATATTTACATGAATTCCACTCCTCGTACATTTTAAAAAGGAACTCACCCATACCACTTATTCATGCCTATCAAGCCCTTTGATTTATCCAAACCCTAAAAACTAATATCCCAAAATCTATCCTAAAATCATAAAATCCATAATTTGGGAAAAAATCAAACCAAGTAAGTCTTTTGGTATAACCAAAAGGAGTTACCTGAATAAGAGGTAACGTTCCTCGATGATCACTTTTATTTAATTTAATTATATATACCATAAATAATTTTTATATAATGATTATATAATAACCTCAGTTTCATCAATATGATAATATTTTTTATGTCAATTTTAAAACCTGAATTCACACACACTTCAATCAAATGGGATACGCAATCATCATTCATGTGTACAGCAGACTATCGCCTCACAACCCAATGTTGTTCGTTCTTCCATTTACCACCTTTAATGGTCTCAAATAATGATGGATTTATATTTTATATATGATATTTAAAATTTATTTATCTTTATTTAATTATTATATAACACAAATCTTCATTCTTTCGATTTTGTGGAAATATGATAACTTCATTTATGGATGTGTGGACTACCGCTTCATCAAAGTGATGTGATTTGTTAATTCTATACATGGAATGTATTAAGGATGGTTTAAATAAAAATATTTGATATATATAACATTAATATAATAATTATATTATATTTTACATATATATATCACATAAATTTTTAATAGGACAAGGAAATGGAAGTAGCGTTCATGTGTAAGTACGGCCTAGCATCTCCATGAATGGTGCATTTCATTTCTTATATCCAAATTTTATGGATTATTATAAATACATATGTACTGAATATATATAGAATTTAAATCATATTTTACATCTTGGAGATGATAAAATCATTATTTATGTAAGAATAACAAAAATAACATGTGAAAACAAACTCAAAAAATATGAAAATTAACACACAAAACGATGAAAATAATAAAATATAGTAAAAATATATGTAATGATATATTATAATAAGATTATATATGATATTATAAATATTAATATGGTTCTTTTATATGATAATAACATTCCTAAAACTATTATACAAAAGTTTAAATTATTTTCAACCAAAAGGAAACGCAAGGTAAAGAACTTCGTCTTAGTTTCCATTCATTGAGGCATATTTTATCATTGCTTGACTAAGTACTTATATACATTGTAAATACTACCAATTTTACATGTAATATCATGAAAAATTAATATTTAATTTTATTATAGTTTTAACTAGGAATATTCCATCTAATCGGGTTTTTCTTGAATGTTACAATGTAGTAAGGGATTTCATCTCAATTTTATTTCATGGAGGCATATTATAATTAGATGCACTTAGTTTATTTTATATAGTGTATATACCACACCTTTGAAATTTAATACCATGAATAATTTATTATTAATGGTATTTTGAGTTTCAATTTAAATTATTTTATCTATAGGGATTTGAACCTAAATTTATCAAGTGGTAAATAAATTTCCTAACTCGATTACTTTTCATTGGGTTATATTACTTCCTCATTGTAATTAATTTTATATAATTATTTATATAATTAAATTGAATATATATTAATGTATTTAAAATTATTACACGTTGATTTAAATTTTATCCACATAATTAACTCATTTTTTAATTCTCACTTAATCACTATGATCATTTTAAGGGTTTATTTATTAATTTCGTTCAAATCGAGATTGCTTATTCTTGAGATTCCATTAAAGGAATTTATATGATTATTTTTATATAAACCATATAATTTTGTTATCAACTAGTGATTCTTGAACCTTGTTAGTTAATAGGACCTTTATTCACTCTTTGGTACTGAAAGTATTTTATAAAATGTTTTTAAGAAAACCTGACTTCATTTCTATCTTCAGTCGAAAATCTATTTTGTCTCAAAACCATGTTTTATAAATATATCTTCAAAAAATATTTTAAAATTTTAAAAATGATTTATTAAAGAATATTTTATCCGTTTTTGTTATTTATAAATTTATTCAAATGAATATTCTATTCTATTTCTGAATAATACACTTTTCTTTCTTTTTTACTAGGAAAAAGGAATGTTTTTTTAACTTTTATTGCATGTTTCGAATTACCCTCCTCTATTTATTTGAATATTTCTTTGAAATTTTTCAAATATATTTTTAAGTAAAATTTATTTTAATTTTATTTTAAAATAATATATATTTTCAATTATTTTTGAAAATTTAAATGATATTTTCCTAAAATGTTTAAATATCTTTTTACTGTATATCTATTCATCAATAAAAATAGCCATTTTTCATTACTCCACTTATGATATTTTGTATTGTGACCATCATTATTGGTCCTATGGATGGTTTGTGATTTATTTGACTAAGGATAGAATTTCCATTCACTACATTGATACTTTATTTATTCCCCTTGATATATAAAATTCCCAAAGATCATTATACATTAAATTTCCCCTAAATAACCATATTATATATCATTGATATGTTTATTGCTTAAAACGTGTGTCATTATTACATACAGGGATTAATTTGAATTTTATTTCATTAACTGGGGAAATACAGATAGATCTATGTATCTTACTCAATATGTATATTTTATAAGGTGCATTATTATTTAATTTAATTTATTATTCGATATATGAGGAGTGCGTTGGACATGTAAAACATGGGTTGGGGGCCAGTTTATGAAATTTCGTCGATGCATCGATAGTCTCATGGGATGAAATCAGTTGGATAGCCTAAGATAGTAGGTTTTTACAAATTATTTTTTAAACTGTCTTGAGGATATATCTTGATAGTAAAGGTATCATGTTCCTATGAAACATGACATATGATAATTTATCATTTTCACCATTTAGTATTTATTTATCATTATTATCCATGATATTTTCATAACGAAAATATATATGGATGAATTTCATTATCATTGAATTGATTATAAGGAATTTTTATTCAGTTATTTTCCCTTCCATATTAACTATTCCTTATCAAGTTATTTAAATGGCTTGTATATTCAGATATTTACCTTTCCATATTTTTTATGCACTCTCTCCCAATTTAATGATTACATGGCTTGTGTGTTTGAACATGGTGTCATGAAAAGTAAAATTGATTATGATTTTAAGGTTTATTTATAATATAAGGAAGACCCGAGGTCATCTATAAAGGAGATTTTATAGGTTTAGAGTATGTGTTTTTAACAATATATTAGTAAAAATGGGTGAATTTGAAATCAATTTTAAAAGAACAAATTAACTTAATGATTTTAATTATGGACAAAACAATTGGACTTTGAAAAATATAAGATGATGGGTTAATTTCTATTTCAATACACACATTTCAAGTTCATTTTTTATATTCATTTAGGTTTCATTTAATTCATTGGTTGAAATAAATAGGAATCCTGATAATTTTTTAAGCCTTTAATTCATTGCTTAAAGAACCAAGCCTTGACATAACAATCGTATTACCAAGGTCCAGAAAATATGTAGGGAATAAGATCTTAAAAATGTGATTTAAATCCCAATAAAGTGGTTAAGAAAATGATTCTTGTGTTTTTCAATCATAACAACAGAAGTCATGAACTCAAACCCTCTCACTGATCTGTTAGAAATTAAGAGCATAACATTCACATGTATAAAAACAATCATTAAAAAATTAAATAATGTAAGATATATGGAATGAAATGTTTTAACACCAAAATTAATCTAATATAGTATCAAATTGATTCACCAGAACTCACTTTACAAGTGTGCAGCTCCCTCATAGTGAACGTCCATAGTTTATTTCGATATCGAGAGGAGGAGGAAGCTCGGGTGGAACTCCTTCTTCATCCTTGACCCCCCCCCCCCTATGATGATAGAGGACTCTATAACTTATAAGGTGAGGAGAGTAATACTATATAACTCCAAAATGGAATATATTTTCTTTCAGTTCAAACTTAAAAATGAGTTTCTCAATGTATCATTTTATAGGAAAAGTGGAAGGTGGTTTAGGGCACACTGATTGTGTAAAACCACTTGGCCAATTGTTTTTGGTGGATTGACTGCCTTATCTTGCTTTTGTAAAAACTAAATGTTTTACCCACCTCATAATATATCCACATATATTTTTTCTTCATTTGGACACCTTTTTCTTGAGATATGGACAGGTCCCAGCAAAACACTTTTGAATTCGTGATGAATCGATGTGACTAACATATTAGGTGGGTTAGGCCATTTAATTGAAGAATTGGGATTGGTTATTTCATATGAAATTTAGGAAAATAAATCAAGGAAAAGATCAAAAAAATCATCCAATTTGGATGATCATTTT
This sequence comes from Viscum album, assembly GCA_963277665.1. NCBI lineage: Eukaryota > Viridiplantae > Streptophyta > Magnoliopsida > Santalales > Viscaceae > Viscum > Viscum album. The sequence continues at coordinate 2,129,229,611 of OY728161.1, read as the reverse complement.
AGTAGAACTATATGGTTTAGTTCACTAGTGTCTTTGGATTCGATGCAGTTTGGACCATTTTTTCTTAAACTTCGTCATGGGCCTCCAATTCACCTCCACCTTCAATGAAATTACCACAAAAAGTAACATTGAACTTTTTAAAAGTGAGAAACACAAAAAAAATGAATCAAACAGGAAGTATAATTTATTATTATTTTTATCATTTTCAATAAAAAACTATTTTAGAACAGTGGTGTAATGGTGAAAATGAAACAGTGAATCACAGTGCGATCACAACCTCTCACTTAAACATTTACACTCCTGGGAAAAGTCATATTTCAAAATATTATGAATTTTGATTTTTCCAAATTTATAAATATTTAAAATTAAATTAAATTTTAATTCCTGAGAGAAATTCAATCAAATCAAAAATCACACGGAGGAGTTATTAACAGTGCTCATGGAAAAAGATGTCCCAAAATTGTATCAAAATGAAATTCCAAAAGATGCATGATACTAATTGAAGTAAATAATTCAAAAGTTAATCATGTCACTAATTATCCACATGTGTGTTTGACAACCATTTGATGCTATTCTTTCCACTTTCTATTGAGTAAATATAATTTATCTTTAAAATTTTCTACTTACATGATCATTTCCACTGAACCTTCCCTACATCCTTTGAAATAAAACTTCAAGATACACTCACATAAGCATTAATATAAGTAAAACCACAAGATTTTTACCTAGATATCCCCATATTTTGTACATTTCATCACTCCCATCAATAATTTTCTTGGGTTTTTTTAGGGCATACAATAGTAGGATAATAGGTACATATGCATAGGTCAATCCGGTACAGTAATGAAATAGATCAGATAAGGAATGAATGTATGGAAAAATAATTTCTAAATGTAGAGAAAAATTAACCTAACTTATATTTAGCTTCTATTATGTAATAAATTTTCCGACTTCATGATTGTGTGCAATGATGCTTGGAGATATTAATTTAAACAATCTTCTGTTAAACTATTTACATTAAGGGTATCATTCTTATCAACAGTTTTAAAATGATACAACCATTAATATCATCAAAAAACATCCAAATTTCAAGAGAAAGTCACACCATAGTATGTAATTATTTTTTAAATTCACATTTCATCAGAATTTTTTTTAAAAGTTAAAACAACATGAAATAGAGAAATTCCTCATGCATTTTCAATCAATTCCATGATTAAGCAGGAAGCATTTCCTATGATAATGTTGGAATGAAAAATTAACATTCAAACACAAAAGTGAGAGGGAGGAAAGGTGCGAAGCAATTGATAATACAATCTTGCATTCTAAAAAGGTAAAAATAAGAAAGATGATGAAAATTACTAACTAACCTTGGAATATACCAATCTAACAGACCTAGAGTTTGTAGTGTCCTCAATGTAACAAAACAGAATGTGGGATGGAAGGATAAAACCCATTGTGATTCATTGGTATATTGATTTTGGAACTTAGAGTTCCCCCATTAGGAACTCTAGAAGGGAATCATGGAATTGCTTATGTCGCTTCCCATTGATAGTAAAGGTTTGCTTCATTTCTTCATTTTATACTAGAACAACGCCAAATGGATAAACATTGGTAACAATGTATGGTCCAAACTAGCGAGAATGAAGCTTACCTAGATGAAACTTCGGTCATTCATTGTTAAGGAGAACCTTATGACCAATTAGGAATTGATGATGAAGGATGATACATTCATGGGAAGCCTTGGTTTTGTCCTTATAAATCTGGGAGTTCACATATGAATCTATTCTCATTTCACCCAGTGCCAGAATGTCTAACATCCTTTGAAAACCTACACCAGAAGCACTAGAATTACATTTTATTAATGTTCTAGTAGGCCTTGTTCCTTATCTCAAAAGGGATTTGACAAATCTTTCCAAATACTTTCCTATAAGGTGACATTCCAAATGGAGTTTTAAAGGTAGTACATTAAGCCCCTAATGAATTTTTAAGTCTAAGACTCCAATATTTTCTATTGGCTTCAACGGTTTTTTGAAAAATTTGTTTTACCTCTCTATTTTACACCTCGACATGACCATTGGTCTGTGGGTGATAAGCAGTAGACACGCGATACATGACCCCATACTGATGCCAAAGAGATTGCATTGTTCGGTTGTATAAATTAGAACCTAGGTCACTGATGATGAACCTAGGTAATCCAAACTTACAAAAAATTTGGGTTCTAAAAAATTTCACAATAGTATTGGAATCATCATTTATTGTGGTGTGTGATTCAACCCATTTTGACACATAATCAACTGTTAGAGGAATGTATAAGTTCCCAAATGAATTGGATAATGGTCTCATAATGTCAATTCCCCAAACATCAAAAATTTCAAGGAAGAGGAAGGGTTTTTGTGTAAGTTTATTTCTTTTAGAGACATTCCCCATTCTCTCAATGTAAGGACATGATTTGAATAATAAAGACCATCCCTAAATAATTTTGGCCAAAAGATACTAGAATCAAGGACAATACGAGTAGTTAGTTTCAGACCAAAGTGGCCCCCACAATCAAGAGTGTGGAAAAACCTAAGGACAAAATAAAACTTGATATCGGGAACACAAAACCTTAGGACTTGATCACTACATGTGTGTAAAAGGTAGAGGTCATCACAAATGTATCAACGGGACTCATGTTTTACATGGTCTGCCTGGTTTTTGTTTAAATCAGCAGAAATGCATGATTCCACCAAATAATTTACAATTTAAAATTACCAAGGAATAGAATCTTGCACTTGGTATAGTTGCTCATCTGGAAACATTTAATTTATGAGAATACAGGGGGATGAGCTAATGTCTGAATATGGATGGATCCTACTGATAAGGTTAGCCACCACATTCTCTACTCCTTTTTATCCCAAATTTCAATATTGAATTCCTAAAAGATGATCATCTGGAGAATGAGATGTGGTTTAGATTTTGGTTTCTTGAGGAGATACAAGAGGGCTACATGGTATGAGAACATAATGAAATTGGACCCTAAAAGGTTTGACATGAACTTCTCCCAGACGGACACAATGAAAAGAAATTATTTTTTGGTTTTAGTGTAGTTTTCTTGGTTAGGGTACAATGTAAGTGAGGCATAGGCTTTGACATGTGAAGCTTAGTTGAAATTTTTTTGATAAGACCATCCAATTATTGTAGTTGGAGGCATCACAAATGAGATCAAATGGTAAATCCCACTGAGGTGGTTGGATTACTGGGGGTGATGTGAAACCCCATTTCAATTTATTAAAATCATCAGCACATTCTTCATAAAAAAACAAATTCCTTTTCTTTTTTGAGAAATCATAAGAGGGGGGGTTTATTTTTACTAATGTCGTGAATGAAACGATGGTAAAATCTAGCATGACCTAAGAAATACCACACATTCCGCACATTTTTTGGGGAATGGTAGGGAAGAAATGACACCTACATTTGATTTGTCTACATGGATAACAACCCCTAAAATGACAAGTCCCAATATTATACCTTTTCACACCATGGAATGGTATTTCTCATTATTTAATATGAGATTCTTTTCAATACAACAACGTAATAATAAACCAATACTACTCAAACATTCATCAAAATAGGATCCATAATCATTGAAATCATCCATGAATACTTCCATGTAATTCACCTGGTAATCTGAGAAAATACTAACCATGCATCATTGGAAAGTACCTGAATCATTTCACAAACAAAATGGCATCCTTCTATTTGTAATTGTGCCAAAGGGAAAGTAAAGGTTGTCTTTTCCTAATCCTTAGGGGAAAATATGGATCTAATGTATCCAGAATACCAATCAGGAACATAATAATGGGACTTCCCCATTATCCTCTTAATAATTTTTTAAATGAATGAAAATGGTAAATGGTCCTTCCTAGTGTGTTGGTTTAGTCGTTGATAGTCTATACACACATTCCAACTATTCTGCACATGATTTAGAACCAATTAATTGTTTTCATTTTTAATTACTATTACAATAGTTGTTTTAGGAACTTCCTAAATTGGACTGACACATTGGTTATTATAGATGGGGTAAATGATTCCAGTAGAAAATAATTTTGTTACATCCTTTTTAACAACATCTATGTGGTTTGGGTTCTTTCAATGTTGTGACTACCTCACTAGTTTAGACTCATCATTTAACTATATATGATGTGTACGAATTGATGGGATAATACCAGTAATGTTTACAAGTGTCCATCCCAATGATTGTTTATTATCTCTCAAAAGTTCAAGCAGTCATAATTCTTACTCAGTAGGGAGTGAACTAGAAATGATGACAAGAAACTTTTTTACATTATGAAGATGGAAATATTAAAAAACATTAGGTAGTTTTTTTAGTTTCAATCCAGGTAGATTTTGGATTAATCAGAGTGTGTGTGAAAGTGAGAGGTTACAAATCCCATCTAACTACTAAATGGTATCTTCCTTAGATGATTAATGATCTTTTACAATTTTAACAGTATCATTGACAGTCATGTGATCCTTTGTGATCAACAAATCAAAAATTTACAAATATGTATGAAATTTTTCTAAACCGGTACAACATTCTATGCACGATTAATTTCCTATCATTTCAATCAAAGATGAAAATTCAGAAAGGATATTAGGGGAATGAAAACAAGTTTTTTTATGTGCAGTATATCTATAGAGTTAATTAAGAGAGAGAAATGTTATTCAAAGGGGTGCTTCATGGAATCAAGGATATTGAAGTGGAAAATGTCCCAACCAAACTCCATAGATAATGTACCATTGTGAACATTAATTTTGGTTTTGGAAATTTTCAATAATGTTCTCCTCAATATAATCAGGGAATTTCAATTCATTCTATCATCTTCAATTGTTATCACATAAAAATCTGCATGAAATATTAAATTTTGTACCCTCACAAGAACATCATATAACACACTAGAAGGGTGTGCAGTACTCCAGTTTTCTAGTTTAACAATAATTTCTGTGGGATCCAGTTCCCTAATCTTCAATAAATATAATATAGAGTGAGGTATCACATTTATAGAAGTACCCAAATCAATATAGCATTAGAAAATGAATAATCCACTATAGTGCGTGGAATTGAGAATATTCCAGGATCATTTCATTTTTTATGAATTGATGAATATATATCAATGCTGATAAATTCCTCCCCAATCTCACCTTCTCATCACCTTGAAGTCACATTCGGTGTGTACACATATCCTTCAAAAATGTGGCATATCATGGAAAATTCTTCACAACATTAATCAAGGGGATGTTAACCTATACATTTTTTAATGTTTCCAAGATATCATTATCATGTTTAGTTTCTTTTTTTTTCTTGGTTGGGTGGCCCTTTGGAAAAATAAAAGAGGAATGTTTGGGAAAAGTGACTAATCAATAGACACACTCTTCCCTTTGGAAGGTCTTCTCTCATGAATTTTTTTCAACATTTGGAATATTTTCAATGGATGGGATGGAGGTTTCCTTAGGTTGGTATGACTCTAATGGAGGATTAATTTTTATTTTCTATTTTTTCTACTCTTAAGGGTGATGGAACTACAATTTCCTTTATCCCTAGGGTTAACTATGAGTTTATAGGGTATTTTACCCAACCCATGACTTTGAATTTCCCCCATGGAGATAGGGATTTTCCCTAATTAAATTTTTATGTATTTTATGCCTTCTTGGGTGGATTTTTGGAATTGGAGATTATTGGAAACAATTTTTCATCATAACATCTACGATAAGCTCAGGTTTTAGAGGGGGTGGTTGGAATGACCTTTGTAGTGGTTGGGTATTTATGGGTGGTGGTGGTGGATAACTATTGTTCCTTGGTTGGTTCCATTATTGTTAAGGTTGGTTTTAATACCCCCTTTCCTATAATCATGGTTTTATTTCCACCCATGGTTGGATGGATAGAAAATTTCTTACCTAAAGGGTTAGTTATGAGGCAGTCCTTGAAGGATTGCCTCCCAACTCTCATAATTTTTTATTAATTAAAGGAATTGGTCATAATAGTGGGTATTGAAAGAACATATGCCCCAATGGATGGGAGGAGGAGATTGGGATTTCCCATGGGAAAGAGAACGTTTTTGAATAAGGGTACTTACCTCTTTGAACTTTGTGTCCACATTTTTCTCGAATTCTGTACTTCTCACATCATGGACAACTCAAATTGGTAAATTGGATCTTGAACTAAATTTTTGAGTGTTCTGGACCATTTTCTAAATTAGGAATCTAGTAGAAATTAGGGTCTTATCAACTATCACACCACCTTCAGCAGCATCAACCATATTTCGATCAAAATGAATTAAACCTTTATAAAAATACTAAATTAAACCTTGATCAATTATTTAGTGGTGAGAGAAACATGAAAAAATCCTTTTAAATATTTCCTAGTATTGTTTAGAGTATCACATTGAGATTTTATTATCCCACATATTTCATTCCTTATTAATGCAGTTCTAGAGGTTGGGAAGTATTTTTCAAGAAAAAAGTGTTTCATGTCTGCCCAACCTCTAATGGTTGAATTAACATAATACAACCAATCTTTTGTAGTGTCTTCTAATGAAAATGGTATTTCCCTAAAATTAACTTTTTATTCATCCACATTAGCATGTTTTAATGTCAAACACACAATATGAAATTATTTTAAATTATTTTTTGGATCTTCTCCCATTAGTCGATGGAATCTTGGTAATAAATGAATTAAACTATATTTAAGTTCAATATTGGGTGCCTCACATTGAATTTGAATATTTTTGGGTAGGATTTCAACATTAGGTGAGTTTAGTTATTTTAATGTTTGTTTTTTTAATCAAAGTTCTACAATTTTAATTCAGTTTAAATTTGGGTTTCAGAATAAGAAGAAGGATCAATAATTGTTTTGATGTTTTGTGTGTCCTCATTCAAAGGGTTCTCTTGTGCATCTCGGTTTCACTGATGTAATATACTGTGTGATTCATGTTCGAATGATATTTTTTCCACTAATGTAGATTACATCATGAACAATTCTTACAAAAGTATTATTTTATAAATCAACATAAAAATAGAAGGAATAAAAAAACTTAAAAAATAATTACAAAATACACAATACTTTTATACAAAAGACACTCTAAATAAAGCACTACCCTAAAATGGAACAAAAATATAACTATGTTTTATTGAAACATAAAATTGATTATGATTTTAATGTTGGTTAATAGTATAGGTAAAATCGTTGGACATCTCTCCAATATCATTGATAGCATTAGAGTATGCATTTATAATAAAAAATTTCTAAAAAGGGGGGATCTTTTGAAACTAGTTTTAAGAAAATAAATTTAATTAAAAAGTTTCATAGTTGAAAAAACAAGTGGATTTTGAGAAATATGAGACAAAGGGGTCATTTTGATTTCACTACACACATTTCTTGTTCATTTTTCTTAGAGATTCATTTAGGGTTGGAGTAATTCATTGGTTGAAATTAATTGGAATTCTAGTTAATTCCTAAGCCTTTATTTAATTTCATGAAGAACCAAACCCTGTTAAAACAATCATATATTCAAGTTTCAGAAATTATTGATGCAATAATTTCTTACAAATCAGATTGAAATCCAAAGAAAGTGGGTATGAAAATGATTCTTGTGTTTTCCAATCGGAACAACACAAGTCATGCACTCAAAACCTCACCCTGATCACTAACAACTTAAGAGTACATCTTTCAAATGAATAAAAAATAATTATAAATGAAATAATGTAAGATAAATTGAATGAAATATTTTAACACCCATATTACTCCAAACCAATATCTAATAGATTCAGCAGAACTCCCTTGACCTCTGTGAAGCTCCCTCATAATGAATGCCCACCGTTTAGCATGACATCAAGAGGTGGAGGATGCTCAGGGTAGAACTCCTTATTCCTCCTTGATCACCTTATGATGATAGGGGAATCCAAAACATCTATATTGAGGATAGGAATATTATTGATGTCCAAAATTTTAGAGATTTTCTTCTGGTTCGAACACCAAAATGAGGTTCCCAAAGTATCATTTTATTGGCAAAGTGTAAGGTTTTTTGGGGCACACATATTGTGTAAAAACACTTGACCCATTTTTTTCGGTGTATATACAGCATTATTATGATTTGGATAAAACAATTACCAACATATTTAATATCTCCACTGAAATTTTGGATTCATTTGGACACCTACAACTATAGATATGTTCATATCATAGCACACCACTTTTGAATTCATGCAGATTCGGTGTTCTAGACAGATCAGGTATTTTAGGACAAATAATGGTATAATTGGGGTTGTATTCTGTAAAAAAAAACTTTATACCAGTACATTTTGGACAATCTCACCAAAGTTCAACCCATTTGGATGCACGATTTAGTATAAGTGTACATTTTATTTCACAAGTGTGCTTGGATCCTGCACAGTTTGGCCCATTTTTCTTGAACATCATCATAGGCCCTTTAAATCACCTCCACCTTCAATGAAATTATCAAAACAGGTAACATTTAAATTTTTAAAATTTAGAAACATGGAAAAAAATTCATTAAACATGATGTGTAATTTGTAATTATATTTATAATTTTTGATACAAAACTATTTTAGAACAGTTGTGTATGGGTGAAAATGAAACAGTGAATCATGGTGTGATCTGTGTTCATTTATTTACCTTGCCTTATTGAGTATTCTAATTTCTTCATTATTGTTTCTATTTTACGTAAACCTTACTGAGCATATTAGCTCACCCTTAATTTTTTCCACAGGATTCCTTAATTTTTACAAAGAATGATATCCAAGGATATTCTAGATGGAATATAGTTGCCCTAGAAAAAATTGTATTGTAATTAGTATATTCATTTAAAATGAAAGACTCATGTATGTATCTAGTTTACCAAGACTACTAAACCGATTCATCCTTCAAGATTTGATTCCATGGAATCATATCAATGTAATGGTATTATAAACCAGCTTCGAGCATACTGCGTTTGGTGAAGTACATGTAATCCCAGAGTGACAAATTGCCAATACCATTGAGTTTCTTAAAAAAGGAATAGGCCTCCAGATAAGTAGGTAGTCTTACCCCATTTCCCTCTACCTGCCATTACATTACTCATAATATATTTTATTTCATTATAACTCAAACACCTAATATGCATAAATTATTTTTAACTACCAATTTCATGTTAATAACTCAAAATACTATCTACGGTCAAGATAGATGAAAATCTAAATTTATTAATAATACCTAACATGTAATTCAATGATTTATCCTATAAGTAGATTAAAATCTTAAAATAAATCATACACAATATTCATATTTTACATAAAATTTAATAAAAATGAATATAGAGGGAAAAATATTTAAATAAAAGGAAGATTTCAAATATTTAAACAGGAGATAAAAAATTCATAAATAAAAGAAATTTAGAAAACCTTTTATTATTTAAAATTTAACAATATGAACACACCATTATTTATAAAATAAATATTTTATAATCATTCCAATAAGAAATTGTTCATATTCTTCTTTATAAGAAATTTTAATTTTAGATATAAGATATTTTATGAATTATAAATAATATAAAATCCCAATTTATGATATGTTAACATTTTAAATCATCAAAATGTCACAAATTTGAACATCATTTAGAATTTTATCAAATAAATCATTAAAATTCTTTTGATGAGGTGTAAATAATATTCCAAATAAGACCCCATTAATTTGAACAATTAAAAATAATTAATTATCACTATTTCATAATTTAAAAATAAACAATTTATATTTTGAACTTATTTCAAACTTTATAACCCATTTATAAATTATTACATATGATTAATAAATAATCACTTTTATATCTATATCGAAGGTTATTTTATATAAATTTTTAAAAGGTATTTCTAATATTAACATTTAATATTTTTAAATATAAAAGATTCATAAAAATTTATTTAGTTAATTATAAACAATTTGTAAATAATTATTTAATTATTTAATTAATTCCTTATATATTAAATATTCCCAAAAATCCTTTTAATATTATTTAATAACATTTTATAAATTATAAAACCCATTTAAAATTTTTAAAACATTTTTTAAAAAAAATATTGTGTTTACCCTTACAGATAATCCATATTCAGTGTAAGGGTATACTAATTCTACCCATGCATATACATTATAAATAATGGTTGATATCCATGAACCTTTTCTTGAAAACATTGTGTAATGGTATATCCTATCTTTATTTTACATGAACTCTTCATGCAAGGGTATGTATTGATCTACCTTTACGTAAATCATTAAAATAATGCATTACCTTTATGTGAATATGTAAATTCTACACTATGTCAAGGTAGATAGTAGTAACCTTTATGCAAGATATTAAAACATTGAATTACTTTTATGTTAACTCCTTCATATAAAATTAATTCAATGGTTACTTTTATGTTCTGGTGTTTCCGGCAAGGATAAGCTACATGATACCTTTACATGACCCTTTTAGAAACACAACTACCTTTATGTAGCCATTATTTCACATAAAGGTAAGTTTTTATGACCCTTATTTTAAACAATCTATATAATATTAATTATATGGTTACCCTTACATAACCCAATTAGGTTTGTTAAACTATTTTAAACCAAATTTCTAGAACACTGAAAATTATACCTTTTCAGTTTTGTCTTAATTATCTTGAGATTTTTTATAGTTATAAAGCATATGAAGGCTTTGATACAACAGAAGGGTTTTAAAAGACACTAATATTTATTATTAGAATATAAAGAAGTCATTTAAACCCTTTCCTAGGGATATCCCATTCTAGAAAATGAAAACATGATAAAACCAAAAATTAAGAATTATTGCGAAAATTTGTAACTTAAAATAAAGATCCACTAATTTGTATTCTATAACTTTGAATTTTCTTGTTAAAGATCATTATAAGAGTTTCCAAAACACATACTCTCTATTTGGCTACCTATAGGTTGAGAGAATCATTCGGCATTTAAATAGGATCCATTCTATCTCTTTGACATGTCATTGCCCCTACATGAAAAGGAAAAGAATAAAGAGAACTTTTGTTGATAGAGAGTTTCAGAAAATCATAAATCACACAATATATATCCACTATTATCTCATATAATTTTTTTTATATATAACAACCAAGGAAACTCATTCAGTTTTATTAAATTTATTAGTTCATTATAGTGAACGAGAAAATGTTATGGCCAGTTCATGTATCACATACTGTAATGTCTTGGACCCCTCCGGTCCATTCCTTTGTTGAAATTGATATGGTCAACACGACGCACGTTATAATGATATTTTTTAATATTGATGATAACGTAAAAATATGTTAAATAATAATGATGATGACATAAATTGTGTGATTAATTAAACTAAAAAGATAATAATCATGATAAAATGATTTAATGGATGTTATTATTATTAATGATGTGAAGTGGGAAGGTGTGTGACCTATTGGATGTTGATAAATGAAACATGCGGTTTATTATTAATTGAGTAATTGCTGAAATTAAATTTGAATAATAATAATAGGTGTTGTGTTATTAATATTATTCATAATATTAATAAAAATGAGAAATTTATGAAATAAGTCATAGAATTTATTTCATACAAATAAATGAAGATTCACAGTTGATTCATGGTGGTGCGTTAATAAAATTTAAGGTGAGTTCGTTATTATTATTATGTTAAATAATAATAATAATGGTGGCATAAAAATATGTTGGGTTTATTAAATTGAATGGTTTTAATTTAATAAAATTCATTTCAATTTAATCATTGTGAAATAAAATAAATAAAATTGAATGTACTTAATTCAATGAGGGGAGGTGCATGGTTTTTTTTCATTTATTTAAATTTTTATAAATAATAAATTATGAGTTTAATGGGAGGCTGCTCGACGTTGACGCAATGGTGGTCGGACATGTTCAACACAGCGAATGTCAATAATAATAATAATTATTATTATTAATTGGAGACGAGTTAATAAATATTAATTGGGGATATGTTATTATTATTATACTAAATAATAATAATTATAATGTTGGATTAAATTTTGAAGGATCCGTTAATAAATATTTAATGAGATTTAAATTTTGAATTCAATGTAATGAGATTTTAGATATGAGAATAGATGAGATATGTTATTATTTTTAATAATTATGCTAAAAAACAATAATTATAAATGTTTAAAATGGGGGTGAGGCTTGTGGGTTTTGATGGGAGGAGATCTTGCATGTTTGTTAGGGAGATTTAATCATTATTATTGAAAATAATAATGATAAAAAGAATGGAATAAATGGTGGAAATCAAGGGAGTCATGACCCACCTGGAGAATGAGGAAGAGCCGCTTTTTTGGGGGCGTGATGAATATTGGGGAAGAATATTGGAGATTGGAGAGAGAATAGGAAGATAAGAGGAATTAAAAATTAAATAAATAAAGGGATAAGAGAGGGTGTGAATATTTGGGGATGAATGAGTTTGGAGAGAGGGAGGTATTATATGATAATAACGGAAATAGATAAATAAATATCAAAGGCAATGTTTCATGCATGGAATGAGATTAGAGATATGAAATAACTAAAAAATTAATAATAATAATAATATAATATTGTTATTATTAATTTGGTTGATAAAACAATGTTTTCACTATAACTTCTTCGTGCGAGCTCAGTTTTATGAATCATCAGCGGAAGTGTGACCCTAACTTCGAGACGGAAATTATGAGTCCAATATTGGATGTCTTTTTAGGGTTTTTGGATTGGGTACCTGAAATGCTCATGAATTAATAAATTTAATATTATTATAAAGTCTTCGACCTGCCATAACTCCCGCGTGCGATGTCCGATTGACATGTCATCAGTGGAAATGTGATCATTTCATTAATACATTCAATTCAAGTCTAAGGTTGAATATTAAATTATGGTTCTTGTCTTGGGTCCACGAAACACCCAATAATAATAATATTGTTCTTATTACAGGATCTTGTATCCAATGTATCTCCCTCATACGGTGTTGGAATGGCGAACCGTATGTGACATTGCAACCCTAAAATTATGACAGTTATTTTAAGAACAATGATGAATACCTTTTCTATGACTCATGTCTCGGGTCAATAAAACACCTATTATTAATTGAAGTACTTATTATCATTAAATTCATGGAAACCGCGTGACATGTCGTGTGTCGACCAGTCAAACAGCGTAACAGTTGTACGGTCATGTCGTGTATTAATTAATACATGATGCGTACCATTTTACTTTTCATTGCATACATAAGAGAGGGACACATGTTATTTTACGGACCCCTCTTCTTTTCCGCACGATGATACTCCCGAATGACCTAGAAGCCTTCCTCCTAACTTCTTCATCGGGACTCCAATCGTCGATCCATCAGTGACTGTGAGATCGTGTCATTATAGAGAACATCGTACACCATGTTCCATTCCCTCTTCTTAGACTTCCCCTCCACAGTTTCCAACCGAGGAGACTGCTGATAATTGACGAGAACGACTGTCTTTGATGAAAGACTCTAAAATGGTATGTTAAACCACTGTTCTTGTATTCTATTTCTGATCCTACTTCTGCCGTTTTCTTTACATGCTACGAAATGTCATCTCCAGGTTGAGGGAGTTTCTTGTTTTTTTTATTCGGTGGTGTTGTGACGTCCTTGGTGGGTGCAGTGGTTCTAGGAGGATCCTTGTGATCGTGGTGGTCCTATTCGTAGAAGGACATCAGAACCTGTTGAGGTAGGGATCTTACCAACGTCTCTCTAAATTGTGCATAATGCAGGGTGGGTGTCCTCTTGTTTACATGAAACACATTTGAACCGGTTTAATAAAGATAATAACTGGCTTATATAACTAGTATGGGATGTTTGTGAATGCAGTTATATTTTTTATATCATGTGATATTATGTTGTGATTTGAATGGGCTTCTGCCTACTAAAAATCATGGTCGTTCGGGGCCTTTGATTACGCAGTTAAATGTTTCCCTCTCCTTCTAGATTTTCTTATTGATGGAAATTTAATTGAATGTGGAAATTCGTTAATCATGTAAAGTTGGCTGATTAAATACTTGGAACCCTTGTGTGATCACCCCAGTTGAACAAACTGAAATAATAAACATGTGGGTGCTGGTTATGGTTTATTAATGGGAAGGGGGTGTTTTGTGGGTTGTTTTGGATCGGGTGAGCAGTGGGGCTGCGGTTGGCTTGGTTCTGGGTTGGTGTGAATGCTATGTTGGTTATGGGAAGCGGGGCAATGATAAATGGTATCAAAGGGATGATGATGATATATGGTTCTCGATGTGATTGTGGTTATGGTGGTTGGCAGCGGGGTTGCAGGAATGAGTTTGAATGTGAACGAAGTATAGGTTGTGAATAATAAATAAAATTAGAAGATTTAATGAATGGTGGGGCATGGTAATGGAACGGGAATAATAATAAATGGGGTTGGTTAGTTAATAAGAAGGGACTTGTTAGTGTTTCTTGTGTTTTCCAAACATGATTTGTGGATGGCATGGATATGTTTTATGAATGCTTGATCCAGTTTGGTTGTTGATAGTTTCCCGGTAGTTAAGAAACTGATAACTAAAGCTATTGAAAGGTGAGAACATTAAGTGGGGTTTTGGGATTGATTGTTGTGTGCATACTCTCGAAGTAGTAGTGCCAAGGAACGTGCTCAGATCATTGTGTAGAAGCCTTATGATGGGGTGAGTGGTTGTTATACTTATATAAATATGTACATTTTAGGTTTCTTTACACACCCCACCCATGTCGAGCACTACGTGCTGAACACTTGTGGGATAGGGGTGATATTCTCAAACATCCAAAGGATGGCTGGTTATCGTTCTTCCCTGTGCTCGCTCTTCCAGGTTCTATTGACCATGTTCCTTCAGGCAGGTTACAATAGATGTTTCCCAAGTCTCTTTAGGATGAGGTGTTATATGTTCCCAGGTGTCTTTGTGATGAGATGTGGTTATGGTAGAGGATTGTGTGCCGGTGGGATGATATTTGATATGGTTGAGGATTGTGTGCTGGAATGTTACTTTGAGCTTCTTATGGCCCGGTTACGGCACTATCTCGAGCTTCGTATGGCCAAGTTGCAGCACTAGCTCATGAAGAGTAGGAAGAATCAGAGAGTTAGGTGTGAGGGATTGAGCAGTATCCAGTGGGATGGTAGGGTGGGGTACCCATAATTTGATAACATTACTACTATACTCTATCGACTTGTGTAACATGGTGAGTGTGACTGGTGAGGCTGGGTGGATAGATTCCTTTCTAGGTTTTGGTTCTTCTGTTTTCTCACGGGGAATTAGGATGTCTCCCCACTTGTGCACGAGAGCTTTAGTTTTCCCTACTGAGTATACTTGTATGCTCACCCTACATTTGATTTCAGGTTTTCAGGAGGACTACAGGGACTGTGCGGGACCTTATTAGTCAGGAAGGGGGAGTTTTTGTTGTTTGTTGTTGTTGTTTTCCTTTAATTTTTGGTACACTACTATGGAGATTTTCTGTACATGTACTTTTGTTTAGTATTGTGTTAAACATGCATATGGGTTTGATTTTTGGTTTATTTTCACTTTTTCTTTTTTCCTTTTGGTGTTTGACTCATCCAATTTCCCGATCTTAAATAATAAAAAGGGTAATGCCTCCCATATTTGTGAAAACTCATACCCTTTGTGCTAGTCTCCACTCTGGGGCCTACTGAAGGTGGGACTCGGGGGTCATTATCTCGCTTTCACCATTGCCATCTCAGGAGGGGCATCTTTGGTGGGAGGGGGTCAGGACATAATGGTATCATAGGCTGATGGTTGAGAGATAGGATGAAGTCTGGAGTTAGGCACAGTGAGGATTGCATGGGATGGTAGGGAAATAGTGTTGGCTGATCTTGTTGCGTGAAATAGGCCAGGGAAGACTGGTGAGGACATGGGATTTTAGCCCCCCCCCCCCCTCGTGATCCGATGCAAGGACTCTGAGCTTACCGAAAAACCATGTAAGACTACATTGATTGCAGGGTAGAGACCCTAGGAAAGGTACATGCATCATCATGATTTGTGTTTTACATGATTTGAGTGTTTTGGGAAAGAAATCGAAATAAAATGATAAAATGAAACCTTGAGAAAATTTCCTTTCTACTTGGGCTTAGGCGTTCTTTGTTTACCATACAGTTATGGAACTTTGACATTGTTCCTGGGTGACTCAGGCAGTCAAGGCCGAGCAGATTCAGACGGTCTATCAATTGAGGATTGACCGAGAGGAGGAAGATGACTTGTGATAGTGCATGTTTCATGCTTTCCAGTGATAGTGCTTGAAGAAGTATGAAGGTAGCACTTCAGATACGGAATCAGAGAGTTGGTTGGAGGAACTCAAGAACACCTTTGGGCTGAATAGGGCTCCATCAGAGTATAGGGTTCCTCTAGTAGTAAGCCAGCTGTGAGGAGCGGCGCATCAGTGGTGGATGCTTTACCTTGGGGGGGGGGAAGGAGACAGAAGTTCTAGGGGCCAACATCGAGAAGGAGTTCTGCGAGGAATTTCTTTCCTAAATGAGGAAGTATAAGAAGAGGTAGGAGTTGATGTCTCTACAACAAGGAAGCATGTCAGTGCGGGAACTAGGGGTGAAGTTCAAGAATCTCCTCCGTTTTTTCCCGAATATCTTTCCGGATGAGGATTCCTGAGCCAGACATTTATAGGAGGTACTTCACCCCTCTATTCAGTGTGCGGTGACCCCTTTCACCTTACCAAAGTACTTGGAAGTACAGAAGAAGGTTGAGATAAATGAGAGGATGCACTCGTGATTAGTTACACTATGAGAGAGGATTCAACCAAGTTCGTCCAAGAAAGAGGCGGTCAGCAGTAGATCCCCAGCAATAGGACCTTCCATGTCTCGACCGGCAGGGAGCAGACTTCAGTAGGTCCCATACCAATCTCACAATTTTCCACCCATTTTCTATGGGACAGTGACCGAGGTGCTTTTCATGTGGGAATCATGGGAATCTTGGCAGACATTTCCCTTTTCAGACTCAGTATGGAGGGACTGGCCAGGTTCTGCCCCAGCCCCAGCAGTAGTTCCCATCCCGACCCATCCGGCAACAACAGGCTCCAGTCCCTCCAAGGGGAGCTGGAGAAGGAAGTGACCCACCACATGGAGTTCCTCAAGGACCCCAACCAAGACGTGGTCGAGGAGGTGGGCGTTAATCGAGAGGAAGAGGATTGGGTCGCAGACAGTTTCACCAAATAGAATCGGAAACCCTAGAAAGGCCAGAGATCGAGAGAGATGTTTTCAATTTTACATAAATGCTCTGGTTTATGTTTTGTTTAAATTAAGAAGCCTCAAAATACATTGTTGAAACTCATTCTCGCCCATGATTTGTGTTTGGACCTTGTTTTTCATGATTCTATAATGCTAAGTTGTTTCCCTCTTTCGTTTAAATGTGTGTGAAGAGTCCTAACATTTGGGGAGAGGAGGACCTGATCCCTAATCAAGATGCATTAATGTGGATGTGATTAAACCTATGTGGGAGAGTTAGTGCCGCCCAAAGTGGATAGTATCTTGACATTGGAGAAAGAATTTCTCAATCCATGTGTTGGGGCAGCGTGTTACTTATTTTGTGCGGTGTTGGGGGCAATGTGTGTATGAGAAATCCTAAATTATATGGGTGGGAGGACCTAATCCCTAATCGATATACATTAATGTGGATGCAATTAAACCCATGTAGGCAAGTCAGTGCTGCCTAAAGCGGATAATTTATCAACATGGGGGGAAGGAATTCACTGAATCATACAATTGTGATAGTGGTTGGATTCATCTTATGATGAGATCCCTAAGAGGTATCTTGCGGAGTGGTTGTTCGGATCCATTCTTTCTTCTGGGTTGGTTTTTAATTCTTGAGGACGATAATGTTTTGAGTGGTATCTGATGTAATGGCCTAGACACCTCCGGTCCATTCCTTTTTTGAAATCGATATGGTCAACACGACGTGCGTTATAATGATAATTTTTAATACTGATGATAACGTAAAAATATGTAAAATAATAATGATGATGACATAAATTATGTGATTAATTAAACTAAAAAGAGAATAATCATTATAAAATGATTTAATGGGTGTTATTATTATTAATGATGTGAAGTGGGATGGTGTGTGACCCATTATATGTTGATAAATGAAACATGTGGTTTATTATTAAATGATTAATTGATGAAATTAAATTTGAATAATAATAATGGGTGTTGTTTTTTTTTTTTTAAAGGTTGGGGCCGAAGCCTCATTTTTATTAATAAAGCAAAGCAAAGACCTCTTTTAACTGGGTAGAGGGAGACCCATTACATAGCCCGAAGGCCCAGTGGGCTTGAAGCCCATTACATAGCCCGTAGGCCCAAATTTTTGGCCAAATTCCTATTCTGTGAATAGTAACCCGGCTGCTACAGTACCCGCTACAGTAGCGCCACCGCTACAGTACCCTGCCGCCGCTACAGTGCCCTGCCGCCGCTACAGTACCCTGCCGCCGCTACAGTACCCTGCCGCCGCTACAGTACCGCCGCTGCTACAGTACCCGCTACAGTACTGCTACAGTAACCTGCGCCCAATGGGTTTTGAACCCCCATTTTTCATGTAATATTATTCATAATATTAATAATAATGAGAAATTAATGAAATGAGTCATGGTATTTATTGCAAACAAATAAATGAATATGCACAGTGGAAGCATGGTGGTGGGTTAATAAAATTAAAGGTGAGTTTGTTATTATTATTATGTTAAATAATAATAATAATGGTGGTGTAGAAATATGTTCGGTTTATTAAATTGAATGGTTTTAATTTAATAAAAGTGGATTCAATTTAATCATTGTGAAATAAAAGAAATAAAATTGAATGTACTTAATTCGATGATGGGAGGTGCATGGTTTCTTTTTTATTTATTTAAATGTTTATAAATAATAAATTATGTGTGTAATGGGAGGATACTCGATGTTGATGCAATGGTGGTCGGACATGGTCACCGTGGCGAACGTCAATAATAATAATTATTATTAATAATAATTGGTGACGAGTTAATAAATTTTAATTGGGGATTTTTTATTATTATTATACTAAATAATTATAATAATAATGTTGGCTTAAATTTTGAAAGATCTGTTAATAAAGATTTAATGAGATTTAAATTTTTAATTTAATGCAATGAGATGTGAGATATGAGAATAGATGAGAGATGTTATTATTTATGATAATTGTGTTAAAAAATAATGATAAAGGTATAAAATGCGGGTGCGGAATGTGGGTTTTGATGAGAGGATATCTTGCATGTTTTTAGGGAGATTTAATCATTATTATTGAAAATAATAATGATAAAAAGAATGGAATTAATGGTGTAAAATCAATGGAGGCATGACCCTCCTAGATAATGAGGAGGTTCCACTTTGTTTGGGGCGTGACGAATATTGGGGTAGAATATTGGAGATTTGAGAGAGAATAGGAAGATAAGAGGAATTAAAAATTAAATAAATAAAGGGATAAGAGAGGGCGTGAATTTTTGGGGAGGAATGAGATTGGAGAGAGGGAGGTATTATATGATAATAATGGAAATTGATAAAAAATATCAAAGGCAATTTTTCATGCATTGAATGAGATTGGAGATATGAAATAAATAAACAATTATTAATTATAATAATATAATATTGTTATTATTAATTTGGTTGATAAAACAATGTTTTCACTATAACTCCTTCGTGCGAGCTCAGTTTTACGAACCATCAGTGGTAGTGTGACCCTGACTTTGAGATGGAAATTATGAGTCCAATATTGGATGTCTTTTTCGGGTTTTTGGATCGGGTGCCTGAAATGCTCATGAATTAATAGATTTAATATTATTATTAAGTCTTCGACCAGCCATAACTCCCGCGTGCGACGTTCAATTGACATGTCGTCAGTGGTGATGTGATCTTGTCCTTAATATGATCAATTCAAGTTGAAGTTTGGATATTAAATTATGGTTCGTGGCTCGGGTCCATGAAACACGCAATAATAATAATATTGTTATTATTACGGGATCTTGTATCCAACGTATCTCCCTCATACGGTGTTGGAATGGCGAACCGTCTATGACGTTGTAACCCTGAAATTATGACGGTCATTTTAAGACCAATGATGAATACCATTTATATGAATCATGTCTCGAGTCAGTAAAATACCTATTATTATTTGAAGTTATTATTATCATTAAATTCATGGAAACAGCGTGATGTGTCTTGTGTCGACCAGCCAAACGTCGTAACAGTTGTACGGTCATTTCATGTATTCATTAATACATGTTGCATAAAGTTTTACCTTTTTGTTGCCTATATAGTAGATGGTCACATGTTATTTTACAGACCCCTCTTCTTCTCCGCACGGCGATGCTCCCGGATTACCTAGAAGCCTTCCACCTAACTTCTTCATTCGGACTCCGATCGTTGATCCGTCAGTGACTGCAGGATCATGTCGGCGAGGAGAAAATCATATACTCGGTTCCATTCCCTCTTCATAGACTTCCCCTCCACAGTTTACAACCTAGGGGACTACTGATAATTGATGGGAAAGACGGTATTTGATGAACGACTCTAAAAAGGTATGTTAAACCTCTGTTCTTGTATTCTCTTTCTGATCCTACTTCTCTCATTTTCTTTCCATGCTATGACATGTGATCTCCATGTTGAGGTAGTTTCTTGTGTTGTTGATTTGGTGGTGTTGTGACGTCCTTGGTGGGTGCATTCGTTCTGGGAGGAGCCTTGTGATCATGGTGGTCGTGTTCGTAGAAGGACATCAGAACCTGTTGAGGTAGGGATCTTACCTTCGTCTCTCTAAATTGTGCATCATGCGGGGTCGGTGTCCTATTGTTTATGTGAAACACATTTGAACTGGTTTAATAAAGATATTAATTGGATTATATAACGGGTATGGGAAGTTTTTGAATGCAGTTACATTTTTTTATATCCTGTGATATTATGTTGTGAACTGAATGGGCTTCTGCCTACTGAAAATCATGGTCGTTGGGGGCCTTTTCTTACGCAATTAAATGTTTCCCACTCCTTCTGTATTTTCTTATGGATGGAAATTTTATTGAAAGTGGAAATTTGTTAATCATAAAATGTTGTATGATTAAACACCTGGAACCCTTGTGTGATCACCCCGGTTGAACAAACTGAAATAATAAACATGTGGGTGCTAGTTACGGTTTATTTATGTGAAGGGGGTGTTTTGTGGGTTGTTGTTGATCAGGTGAGCAGTGGGGTTGTGGTTGTATTGGTTGTGTGTTGGTGTGAAATCTATGTTGGTGATGGGAAGAGGGGATACAATAAATGGTATCAAAGGGATGATGATGTACGGGTTTTGGTGTGATTGTGGTTATGGTGGTTTGTAGCAGGGCTGCAGGGATGGGTTTGAATGTGAACAAACTATGGGATGTGAATAATAAATAAAAATAGAAGATTTAATAAATGGTTGGGCATGGTAATGGAAGGGGAATAATAATCAATGGGGTTGGTTGGTTAATAAGAAGGGACTTGTTTGTGTTTCTTGTGTTTTCCTAACTTGATATGTGGATGGAAGGGATATGTTTTATGAATGCTTGATCCAGTTTGGTTGTTGATAGTTGTCCGGTAGTTAAGAAACTGATAACTAAAGTTTTTGAAACATGAAAACATTAAATTATGTTTTGGGATTGATTATTGTGTGAATACTCTTGAAGTATCAGTGCCAAGGCACGTGCTTAGATCTTTGTGTAGAAGCCTTAGGATGGGCTGAGTAGTTGTTATACTTATATAAATTTGTACATTTTATGTTTCTTTATGCACCCCACCCATGTCGGGTACTATGTTCCGAACACCCGTGGGATGGGGGGTGAGATTATCAAACATCCAAAGGATGGCTGGTTACTATTCTTCCCTATGCTCCCTCTTCGAGGTTCTATAGCCCAAGTTCCTTTGTGCAGGTTACGACAGGTGTTTCCCAAGAATCGTCGGGATGAGGTGTGATATGTTCCCAGGTGTCTTCGGGATGAGATGTTTTTATGGCCGAGGATTGTGTTCCAGAGTGATGTGATTTGAGATGGACAAGGATTGTGTGCTGGAAGGTTACTTTGAGATTCAAATGGCCAGGTTGCGACACCAGCTCGAGCTTCGTATGGCCAAGTTGTGGCACTAGCTCAGAAAGAGGGGGAAGCACCAGAGCGTTAGAGGTGAGGGATTGAGTAGTATCCAGTGGGAAGGTGGTGTGGGGTACCCATACTTTGATAACATTACTACTATACTTTATTGACTTGTGTTACTTGGTGAGTGTGACTGGTGAGGCTGGGTGGATAGATTCCTTTCTAGGTTTTGGTTCTTCTGTTATCTCACGAGGCATTAAGATGTCTCCCCACTTGTGCACGAGAGATTTAGTTTTCCCTACAGAGTATTCTTGTATGCTCACCCTATGTTTGATTTCAGTTTTTCAGGAGGACTATAGGGACAGTGAGAGGCCTTACTAGTCAAGCAGGGGGAGTTACTGATGTTTTCTGTTATTGTTTTCCTTTACTTTTTGGTACAATACTATGGAGCTTTTTTGTACTTGTACTTTTGTTTCAGTATTGTATAAAACATGCATATGGGTTTGTTTTTTGGTTTATTTTCACTTACTTGTTCTTTTTTCCTTCGGGTGTTTGACATGTCCAATTTCCCGATCTTAAATAATAAAAATGGTAATACCTCCCATATTTGTGAAAACCCATACCCTTGGTGCTAGTCACCACTCTAGGGCCTACTGGAGGTGGGACTCAGGGGGCATTATCTCCCTTTCAACATTGCTAGCTCAGGAGGGGCATCTTTGGTGGGAGGGGGGTCGTGACACATACGTGAATTCTGTTTTCCCAAATGTTTCATCTCATGAAACAATTCATTAAATTCTAAATTTATGGAATAATGACTTGAATGGTAACTATTTATCATTCATCTACAAAATAATAATCATGAAACAACATAACAATTACACATGAAAATCATAATTTGCATTAAATATGAGATATATTATATATTGTATATACATATAAGGATTTAGGGAATATCTTATTAATTATTATAATTTGATTGATCATAATATTTTGAATCCATAATGTTTGTAGGTTCAGTATTTTTATATTTAGTTCTCCTTAAAAATACATAATTCTAAGAATTATCACCATTTATATAATAAATAATTCTTAAGAGATTTATTCAAATTTTATATGGTAATGCTTCATAAAAGAATCACAATTCTCTTACACATAGGATAATAATTTTATGCATGTATAAAATCTATTATTGTCAACTAAATTATCTTATGGCTTGTTGAAAATTTATATGCCATATGACTTATTTCATTGAAAAATATATTCCCACCCAAACTTATTTCACATGAATCAATTCTCTTAAATATGTCAATATTATCATACACGTATATGAAATGTGTTGCATGCTGTAAAATTAACTCCCACATAAATGAATTATATTACGTGTTGGACACTTATCTTTTACATAGATGAATTCCATTTTCTATTTTTCCAAAATTTCTTACACATGTTAATTATGATATGCATTGGCTAGTTTCTATTATGCATAAGATAATTTTATTTTCTATTTATTTCAACTTCATCTGTGTAGATGAAATGTTTTAAGCATAGTGTAAATGCATTTTACTTTTTACAAAACATAATTTCTGAAATGGTGATTCTATAATTTCCTCAAATAAATCTAGAACCAACTGACCTATTCATAAGGAATTCCCTATGAAAAAACTCATCTTAAAGAATTTCAAAATCATCATTTAACTTGTTTTTGGAACAAGCTTATAAAAGCATAAAAACTCTAAATTATTTAATTGATTTCATTTATATTTAAGTTATTCTAATTTTAGAAAATTATTTCCTTTAATATCTTCATACATCAATCTCTTTAAACACCTTAAAAACATATTATAGAGAGAACTCTCACCGCTATAACTTGTTATTGACACGAATAAAAGTACAAAAACCAACACATTAAATCATTCGATTTTTTCTTGAGTTTGTATGCATAATTACTCTATGTCGTAACCTCAAAACATATCATTTTTCATATAACATGGCAGCACCATTATAATCTCAACATGCTTTGACTTTACTACACACGACCTAATTAAAAAAATATAACTTCACTATTTGGGCACTTATAAGAATATATACAATAAATTAATATTAATTTTATCAAATATATATGATACATATTGTAAAATCTCATCTACTTTGGGGTTTTAAATTCTTAATTTAATTTCATTTTCTAGTTAGGTGGGGGGATCCTTTTGAAATCCATATTTCATATCAAGATCATGGAGTTAGAAAATACCAAGTTGAATTTTTATATATTTTTTGAGGCTTGAGAGGTACCTTGGGTGCTTGAGTAAGTATCATGAGATTGGAGTTAAGTTTCAAATGTTTTATAGTATTTATTCCTTGGTGTATGTTTTTGTGTACATAGTTTAGGATAAATCATACAACACCTTAAGCATGGGGAATTTTTCTATACAATTTGTATAGTTCACGGTTGGTCTGTGTGGTTAGTACAAGATTCAGTGTGAACCAAATAGAGTTTTAAGGAAACTATGGGGCTTGGATTTGACTTAGGGCTTGGCGCACCATTTTTAGATTGTTACAAACAAACAATGTTGAATCTGAAATTCGAGTTGGATAGGGTTTTTCAAATTTAATTCATTGATTAGTAAATCATGCGACCAGACCATGTGTATGTAATGGTTTGAGATATTTACAACCACATGGTTGTTTTATAGTTTGGGAAACCATACATCAAAATCATCCATCTAACCTATTTTAATTAAAAGGTTGAAGTCAACAATTTTCCTCCATTATTTCTTAAACTGCAACCTTGACTTCTTCCTCCCACACATGTGAATGGTCCAACCACATCATCTATCTTCTTCTTCTAATTTACCACTTGATTTGGGGTTATTTCATGGGTGATTTTTTATAGGATCAAGTTATTTCCTCCTTTTATCAACTTTTATTCCTCTTATCTTTTTCTTGCTGATGTGGAAATTCTCTGAGTAGGGTTTTTGGAAACAATTTCACTAGTGCATGATAAAATCATCTAATAATGAGGGGGTTTTAAAATGACTTGGATAGAGGATGACCTGAGACAATTTATTCATGTTTCCATATGTTTTTTTATGGAGTTATTTCATCATATGAATTCTCTTAAGTTGTTTTAAAAAATGAGATGAAATTTTTGGTTGACTTATTGGATAATGATATGACTTTTCCTTGTCTTAGATTCAGGTTTTTGTCAAAAGTATACAAAATCGCATTGTTCGTGGTTTTAGTACCATGAGGTTACTTAGAGATATTTGGGCAGTATACCTAATTAGAATAAATTTTAAATTATTTTTGATTTATTATTAGTGAATTAGATAATTAGTTGTTAATTATTTATTATTAATTATGGGAAATTTGGATTGATATAGGAGAGTGGGATGTTGATGCAAGAGTGGTTTGGAATGAAATGATCCTAGGAAAACATGAGAAGTTTTTAAATTAATGGAATGACTTTGAATTGGGGTAGGTGTTACCTTGTACATTCCTCTCTATATTATTGAATTCTTTTTTGAAGGCAAGGGATGTGAATTCTCCCCATAAAGAGAAATAAAAACATTTAAATTGAAATAATTGTTTTGTTTGAATGAATTACCAAGAAATGGGCATGGTTCAAAGGCCCATAAGGGGAGTTGATAATTAGCTTGATTCCTCACCCATCAATGGACAAGGAACTAATTATAATTGAAAGATATTTGGACCTATATGGTTGAGTCTTAAATGAAATTAGTGATTTAATCATACCTAGGTATGTTCCCTAGACCCCTTGCATAGAGATCGGTGATGATTATTGATACATTCTAGTATGTATTTGCTTTTTGGGGATAGTGTGATCATGACATGATTATAAAGAGACTGAGGGACTCTATATCTTCTAATTGGTGATCATGGTCAGAGAGATGGGTTTAAGATAAAGGGTCCTAGGTAGGATGACCATATTGTGATGTGATCTAGGGGACCATGTTGGGTTCCCTAATGATATTTTGACCCTAGATATGGTGTGATTGGGAATGGGTAGTGATGATTCCAAGTATCACCTGAGAAAATAAATTGATAATTTGATCCTTATATGGCCATTTTAACATTTATTGATGTAAATTTGGGAGGCTGAACTTGAATTGTGGGATGAGTTAGGGTAGGTGGCCAACCCCATTGAGATGTCACATATGAGATGATTTTGGTGGGATGAAATTCCTAACAATATATATTGAGAATCATGGGATTCCTTGTTTATTCTCCTTAGATCCAAACATTGTGCCTTCTCCTATGGAATTTTTAGATTTGGATTCTTAGGATTCATCTATTGATCCAAGGATATTGAATTACCTTATACATTCTCCTTAGAATCGAGATAGGGTATGCAACACTCATAGGTATCCAATAGGATTGGTTTGGATTTCCTTGTAATTTCTTCTTAGAATAGTGGTTAAGAATACGACCCTACCAGGTAGCCTCTAGGATTGATTTATACTTCCAAGGTATTGCTACTGTTATTCATTTATTGATTTTTATTCTACTAAATTTCATAGGACCTACTCTTAGGAATCATCTAGGGTCTTGATATTAGTTTTTAGGGTTACGTATTGTGCTCAGACTCACCCTTGAACTGGCTAAAGAAGGTTTGGGTCGATCATGGGTTTATCATTAGAACCTAAGGATCAATAGTGGGTATTTATTTACACTAATGTATTATAAATATTTATTTAGATGATCTTATCACATATGTACATTAAATTTAGTGGTTATATATATAATTTTATTTTTTCTCGTACTAAGTTGTACTCACACCCGTCTTGGGTAGTCATCACACTTGGGTACCCGAGCAGACATAACTAATAACAAGATCAAAGTTTAGATGTATTTTGATCAAGTGGGATAGATCTAATGGGATTAGAGATTGAGATGAGTTGATGACTAGTAGTGGGAGTAGAACCTCATTATCTTGTATTATTTTATTTATCATGTATATGTAATAAAACTGGTGGACAATTAGTTTTTGTGTATTTCCATTTATTATTAATGGATATGTTTATTATTTCTACATACATTAATTATTTACTATTGTAGATGAATTTTGGTTTTTTTATTATTAATCACTCTAACATAAGGGTATAGTATCAAGAAGGTACTAAACTGGACCCATTCTACTAGTCAGTAGCCTCTATTGTATAGGGTGGGGAACCTAAGATCATCTTGTGACTTGGTATGGACACAGATGAATGGTCTCAGGCTGGGGATATCAAAAAGTGGTATCATAGTTTTTACGTGATTAGTATCATAGAGTATATGAAAGTTATATTTTGTCTTACTTTTTTGGGAGATATCTTGAAATTGATATAGGAATGTGTCAAGATATTTATGGATATCCGACTGCTGCATCAAGGATACCTTCTCTAGTATAGAATAAAGGTTATCCTGGATACATAATTACTTTTCTTGGATCCTATTTTATGATTGTATTATTTTACCTAGTGTGGAACACTTGAGTTTTGAGATTTATGATTTATTGAGGTTTTTGTCTCTTAGCCCATTGACAAATGGCTGGTCTATAGGCATCATATTTGGCATGTTGGATTCACACTAAATTCACTTTTCTATTAGTTATTTATATCACTTCAAATTAGGGATAAATTTTTTAAAGTACAAAAATAAATTATATGATGTTTTCCCATATATCATTATGTTGTAATTCTACTCAGTTGTTCTATAGTATATTCCCTTTGACGATGGGTTGTGTGGATTTTATATAGGGATGTTACTCAAGGATGACAGTTATAAAATACCTCATATATGGGATGTCTTGTAACCCTATTAGGTCAGAAAAATAATAATATTTCTTAGAGATAGATACCTTATTGGTGGTTTTGATACTGATTTTGAAAATAATATAATTTTGTTTATTTAAAATGTTAGCAATAAATTATATATTGTTTTCCAATATATATTATTAATGAAATTATACTTAATCAAACCATGTGGATAGTTTAGTCAGCACTAATCATTATAGGATCATATTGTGATATATATGTAAATTAAATCATCTTCCTTAAGGGGACCATTTCATACATAGATTCTCAGTTAAGATAAGTTCCCTTTAAGACTAATGATTTGGAATGTGATGTCTGATATGTGTGAGACTCTAAATGTGTGTGTTTTGGAATGTGATTTATTATTTAATAGTTGAGGTGGGAACAATGATATTACTCCATGTCCTATAACCTATGTGAGATATCTCTTCTGTTCTATATGGGAGATCTTAGTTACATAGAGATGCATATTAGGATATTGTTAACTTGGGTATTATGGTTGATTTGAGGTTTATGGGGTTAACCTGGGAGAGGGGAAAACCCTACTTTGTGAGTGTCATAGATATGGGAAGCATGGGTGGATGTTGTGTGTTATGATATTAGTGCATGTATTATGCTACCAGGTATACAATATAGGCATGAAGATTCCATTATCTTTCATGATGAAAAACACTTGAGTTGTTTGGGTAACAAGGATTGGTTTTGAGGGTAGGATTAGTAGGATTCATAGCACTATTTATTTTCAGCATGATTAATAATGAGAATGTGGATCGTTATCCTTGATGGTTAGATCTATATGGGTAGACTGTTGGTAGATTCTTTTGATTTCAAAATGATTCTTGGGAGGTAGGTGTTCCCATGTTAGGCCTTATCATGGGTTAAATGATTGAGTTGGAAGAGGATCATTGGGGGATGGATTGAGGTATACAGGTTTGAAATTCATGAGGATCATGGTTAGGAATTAGGTGTGTGAGCCTAGGATTATGGTTGATGAATCATGGGAATGTGACTTGAGTTCTATAGTAATGTGGAATATGATAGAACACCCTTTTGTATTATATGATATCAAGGTAGAATATGCTAGTTATATGTAATTACTATTGAATTATGGTTTGGTGTGTAGTCGTGTATGGGAAAAAGATCAATGGTTTGGATGAAATTATTGTGAGACTAGTTTCCTAGAGATTTTATGAGAATTAAAGAATTCCCTTCTATAAGAGGTGATATTGAGGATGAATATTGGTATCACAGTATGATCGACCCAATTTTACACCATGATTAGTATTTCCATTGATGTATGTGGATGGAACATTCATGGGAATAGTGATGGAAATAGGGGCTTTTTGGAAGCATGAAAATGGTATTTTAAAAAATTTAGTTTGGAATTTCTGTCAAAATATGAAATCTAATATACCCCTATCCAGGTTCAACCATAGATCACTTGATAGTCAATTTTAACATGAATAAAAAATTTATAAAATTTTATCAAAATCAAAGATCCTCTGATTTTGTTCAAAAACATATTTTTTCTTCATAATTGATCCTCACTCAAAGGAGATAAACACAAACCCCTCTACATAATCCACATGTATTTAAAAAAACATTTTAGACACCATCCTATGATATCTATGTTCTATCATAGAGAATTGAAATCTCTTCGATGTCATTATAATCATGGGAGATCAAACTATAGATACTCAAACTTGGATCAAATGATTCTTGATATTTCCTTTTCTTTATCTCTCTAGGATTTTATATAGAAGTTGATAAGAGATATAATTATAGAAAACACTTTACAGATTCATTTTGGACCTCAAAAATATTTAAATACATAGTTTATATCTTTAATAAATTTTATTTAATTCCTTATGAAAGTTAACCCTTAAAATGGATCAAAAAATGACATTAAATTCCCTTAAAAGAAACCACAAATTTCATAAATATTTTATAAAAACATTGTAACATCTAAAATATGTTATACGATAAAATATGTGTCATTAAATAGTCTTTAGTTTCCTATAAATATTAATTGAACTTTGAATTTTAAATATTTAATATTAATTTGAAAAATAATTTTCAACATTTTCACTGAATAACAAGGGAATAAATAAGTAAATAAGATCAAAAGTTATTATTCTAAACTCAAATAATAATTATTTTATATATTTCATTTATGATTTTATAGACTCAAATAATATTTTATCCCTAATAAAAGGCCTACCATATCCTAAAATCAAGTTCACTATAATTGGAAAAGCTTCTAAAAATGTTGTCTATGTGAACCTCTTGGACTTTATCTTCATAAAATTGAGTTATAATCAAATACCATAATCATAGTCTATAAATTCATCAAGGAACTTATAGAGATTACATTTATTTATTGAAATTGCAACCTCCTATAAACAAATATTGTTTAATAATATCTCTTTGTCACATGATATCACATAATGCATGATGAAAACTTTATATCATCATCCTTCATAAAATTATTTATTTTTTACCTTTCTAGATATACATAACTTTAATCCCCATGTATATGCATATTATCCTAGTCAACAGGGACAGATATATGTATTCCTTTTAAAGAAACAACTTTTTTTATAAAAAAGGTTGGGAACCAAGCCCCCTAAATTGATCATAAAGAAAAAAAGAAACATCTTTTAAACAGGGAAATAGAAAATGCATTACACTAAGGGAACACATCCTTAAAGAACATTCCAAAAAGATCCTAGAAGTCCAAAAGAAATATATTTCTTAGAGACACCTGAAAATCTCATCGTACCCATCACCAAATAGTGCACCAGTAATATTAGTCAAAAAGAATGTGTCACCCCCTCTGTCAAGATGTCGCACTGTGCTAGCGGCACAATGTGTCAGAGCACCTCTCCAACCAAAAAATGATAAGTATATCTGGATTAATGGTGTCAACACACCTTTCTCTCTTTCAAGCCTCCCACCCGATAATGCTTGAGAAGAATCTCCACAGTGCCAACCTAATGCAACACAAACAGAGACTGAAAATCAATGAGCAGCTATGACAGCAAAGAACCCATTAATCCATCAAGATATGATGCATGGATGATGATGGGTGTCAAAACCCCATCCCTATATCTAGGCCACCCACCAAATAGTACCTATAAAATGTATCACCAACCAAATGTAGTGAGAAAGACAAGTATCCACAAAAAACCGCTTCAGTTGAAGACATAGGATCAATGAGACCAATGCAAAAAAGAGTTAAAATCCATAGAATCACCCAAATGCAGTTCAACCAAATGAACGTCTAACATGAAACAAAAAAATAAGAAAAACTAGATCATTCACTACTCAAACTATAGAAAAATATCCATCTCCACCCCAACCATCCTAAGAAAGATAAAGAAGACAAACCAATGTCTCCATTAACATGCCAAATAAAGGCACACCTAAATCTTAAGCTCAACATGTCCTCAAACCAGTTCATCCAAGCATCCACCTCCCTAAAGACTGACCCACAGCAAGTCGTAGAAGATATTCCATAGCCCACATGAAGCCCCTTTCCTTGAGTCAAATGTGAAAAATAGAGTATCATAAAAATGTCTGCATTTTCTATCAAAACATGAACCCATCATGAATAATTGTAAGCAAGTATACAGTAATAAACAAAGGAAAACATTGCAATCTGCAATACCACATAATACACATCAAAAAAACACCCAGCACATTCACATCAATAATAAACTTGTTGATTTGGAACAGAAATTCAGGGGACCGCAGACATGACACCATTAATTTCCAAAATCACACAAGAAGATGCTTCAAAAGGAATAATCGAAAGAATTTCCAAGATCAATCTATGTTTAAAATTTCTGAAACCATTGGAGAGCATTGTCATGCTCAAAAAAAGTTCGGATCTCACCATAGAGGTGTTGAAACTATGAACACAGAGAAACCAAAGCATATCTCTTTCAACCACCCGAATAAACATCCACCTTCGACCCACCGGACTCCACCACATGATCCTAGAAGTGAAAAAAATGCTTTCACCACCCAATACAATCTCCCTACATGATCGACATGAAACACATCATAGGAATCTGAGACCACTATCACCATCATCAACATTCACTGCATTCCTGATCAGCAACCACGCAGGGAGACCACATCAGAATAGATCTGGTGGAGGGGGTCGCCAATCAGGAAGGAGACTGTCAGAAACATCACACCAGGTGGGGTAGAAGAAGAGCCAGAACATAGGAGGTAAGATCCGAAGTAGAACCAGGAATGAGGGAGACAAAACCAGTCGATGAAGAAGGAACAATCTTGAATAGAGGCATGAAATAAGATAATTTGTAGCGAAGCTCCATGGATGGAGATGAGAAAAACTCATAAAACCAACTAGTGGTGATCAAATTCACCAATAAGCACAAAGTGATATGTCATGTATCTCCCACATAAGGAGATTATTAATCCCTTGGGGATGGTGTGCGCCACCTGGAGAGTGCAGAACCATTTTTCCAAAGTCACCTTCTTGAAGAAACAATTTTTTTCTTGAATATTCAACCAATTCCATACTATAAAGGGTGCACACAATTCAAGAAACCTCAAAAAACCAAAATTTAATTTCTTTTTTCTTGAATCAAAGTACATTATCAAATGGTGCACATTGATAATGATCTCAATTTGATAGACCAATAAACATTCTAATAAACAGGAAAAACCAATCACACCTGAAACATGTGGTGTTTCAATTTGTGGTCTATTTCTCATAATCTTCTCTACTTGAGATCACTAAGTAGAACTTCATCAGAAGAATTCATAATTCATATGAACCCCTAGCACTTAATAGTCAAACATCATCTGTTTCTAGCCTGTATACTCTTTCTAAATCATATTATATATTTTTAAAATTTATGTTATAGTTTCAAAATTATCTCATTATAGTTGGGAACTACTATAACCTTTCCATGCAGAAAATAATCTAAATACATTAGCGAGTAATTATTAGACATATAAGTTTCAACATTATTATGGTAAGTATAAAACATGCATAACTCTCTATATATATTATATGGTAATCAAAAATTAATTTTCAAATTTGGTTTAAACAACCATTTTTACAAAAATTCCACTTGAACTAGAGCTAAATTACAAATGATCAACCTGTTATCTCTTACATGATAAGATCATGTTCTTAGAAAGTTATAGAATTAGTCATTGGACCTACAATGTTTTTCAACATGGATACTCTTTTATCTATGACCATACCACCTTGAGTAAAACTCTTCAAGAGATGATATCCTTGATTTTACCCCTTATCCCTCTATTATAATATTTACATCTTAGATAGTACCATTATCTTAAACTTATTATAATTTATATTATGATAATACTTTTTCTTATTAGGTGCAATTACAATAATTTCAAAAATTAGTTTTGTGGTTTACACTACATATTCAACTACATAAAAAATGGTAATATACTGGATATTTGTAGATATGGATTCCACAAGCTTTAATGGTATTCTCTTACTTATTATCATACCCTGACTATGATATTGGATGAAATTGATCCAAAATAATACAATTTTGTGTTCATGTGTTACTTGTGCTCCTTCCTCTCCATATTCCAAGTATATATCCCTTATACTTTATTGAAAGTTGGTTCTCTAGACCTGATATATGATGTAATTTGATTACTAATACTTGTCTACATTTTGTTCTTTATTCATGTGTTTATATTTCCATAATAGTGTTGATACTTCTTGTGTCCACTATATTTTTGGTAATGTATTTAGATTATGTGTTGTATCATAGGGTTATAGCAGATCCCATGCTATAATGAAAACCTAGAGATAATATGAATGTAATATTAAAGTAATGTCATATGGTCTAGATACATCATAATTCCAGGACACAGATGATGTGTGACTATCATGTGTAGGGGAATCATAACCATTGAGACTTCTTCTAATGAAGTTTTCACTTAGTGATCTCTTTTAGTTGAGATCATGGAGATACTCCCACTAATAAGAGCACCCCATGTTTCTGGGGTTATTGGTTGTTCCTACTTATGGACATGTGTATTGGTCTCCTAACATGAGATCATTATAAATGTGTTCCATATGATCGCATACATTGATACAAGGTGAAAACCATGACAAGAAAGTTGTGGAAGGGTAGTTTCTTCTGGGTGCATCATTGGAGGCATGACACTGGTTAAATGATCAAGATATGATTTTACTCTTCTAAGTAGAGAAAGAAATTCAAATGGCTAGGTTAATCAATATGGTTGAACCTTCAATAATCTATGGACATGGTAGTCGAAGGTATTTTCATCTGGTTATATCGAAAAATAGTAAAGAAAGAACATGATGGTCATACAAGTGTGCATTCTTATTTATGAGATATCATATGACAGAGAGATTATATTACACATTATGTGTTTATAGGTTGGTTATAGTTAATATTAATTTTCCTTATTTATTTATGGGCCTTGATGGGTTTCTAGAATCTGGTCATAGTCTATGAATATTATTCACTACTATTGAGACAAGGTCCTAGACGGTCACACACAATAGTGCATTCAATAATATGATATATTCTGTTGAATAGGAATATATAACTTGGTGGACCCCATCACGGGGTCGAGTTGACCAAGTTTTATTGATCTCCAATAAATAAATAAATTCATTATTATTCATGTAAATAATAGTC
Organism: Viscum album; assembly: GCA_963277665.1. Classification (NCBI taxonomy): domain Eukaryota; kingdom Viridiplantae; phylum Streptophyta; class Magnoliopsida; order Santalales; family Viscaceae; genus Viscum; species Viscum album. Next base: position 2,129,194,952 of record OY728161.1, on the reverse strand, counting down.
GGGTGGATTTTTTTATTAAATTTATTTACAATTGAATAAATAAATATATGGATTAATATTATACAAACAGATATTATTTTAACATTACAAATTCATTTAATATTATCAAGAGTTACGATTCAAGTTAATGGATCATGTTTATCATGTAATATATATTACAGGTAAGTTTTAAAAATATAAATAATATTATGGCGTTGTTGGTTCATCAGAATTAATTATTTATATCACTTATTTAATGGATGTTGAAAACATGGGGGTTGGGGAACCCAAATAGAGTATCTTGAATATCCACTATATAAGTATAGAGAAGCTCATACCAACATAGAATTAATTTTTTTCGAAATTGATAGCTTCTCTCTCCTAATTCTTAGAGAGAAAATAAATCAATCTGAGCATACAATCCAAGTTTGAATTATCAGATCAAAGGAAAAGGATTGTGGTGATCAACATAATGTATAAGTGATTGTCAGACCTCCATGCTAGAACATGGAATCTAGAAAAATGCATACATTCAGATTCAAGGAGAATCTATGGATGATCTAGAGGGGTTCAATGTTGAATCCTTCGATTAATGAATTCTAGGAACTTATGACGGACGTGTGCACGTCAAATCATAATGGGGAATTAATTTATTATATTTATTATGCTCCGATTAAACCATGTTTGATCCTCAGACTATACCAGGTCTAGATCGCCAGAGATGAAAATGTTACGTCACTCTTGTGATAGAAAATTTTCAAATCCTCATCCCACTAGCCTCTTCTATGTGCCTTAGTACCTTCAATTTGTTTCAGAGCAATTTTATGTTTTTTCTAAGCCAAATAATTTATTTGGATTTAAATTTTATGTAGAGGGTATCAAAACAGTTCCAATGAATCCAATAGTGTGTCCATATGATTTCAGATGTCCATGTAATTTTTATATAAAAAAATATTTATGGATTGAAATGATGTTTTTTGGAATTATGTTTTTGGATATTTTTATGTTATTGAAGAACAAATTATTAAAATTTAAATGTTTTCATGTTTTTGTGTTTCCACTGGTTTTATGGATATTATGTAATAATAATCATTATTATTAATTTACTATAATGATTATTATTATTATATTAAAAGTATTTTTAATGAGCATATGAAATTTTATGTATTTTTAATGAACCAGTTGAAAAAATGGATCGGGTGCTTGACTAACTAAAAAAAACTAAATCCATATCTTCCAATTGGAGATATAGTTCCTCTACAGACAATATTTACATTATCTTAGGTCTGTGCATGGACACGAGGATAAGATACATAGTGTGATGACTCCCCACCTTTAAAAATAAAAAAGTGGTGCTAGATCCATTTTTTGGTGCAGTGTTTTTTAAAAAATAATTTATTAAATTTTAAATGGTTGGACCATAATACTCATCCTCTTATGTAAATATTTTTAGATAAATTATAACCATAAAGTGATTAATTAAAAATTTAATTATAATATAATTATAACAAATTTAAATATATATCATTTAATAAAAAATATTATTATAAACTATTAATAATAGAGATAAATAAAAATATTATACGTTAGTTAATTTTTGGATATTTTTAAATATTTTAAAATGAATTTATATGACATCAAATTTTAATATAATCAATATATTTTAATTAAATTTTTTTATTTAATAATATTGTTTATTAAATAAAATTTTATTAATAGTTATTATTAAATACTAATAACAAATATATTTTTAATGTCTCAACAATAAAAAGAAATAAATATATAATAAATTGATATATGAATGGAACATTGCACTAAAAGTTTTCGAAGTAAATTTAATATAAATGCTTCTAGAGTAAATCCTCAATATAAATTTTTTATGAAAATTTAAATTTTTTATTTATTATTAATATATCTACACTGAACATATTTAATATAAGTTTTTACTAAAAATTTCCTATGGAATTTGTCCATTGAAATTTATTTTGGAAGGTTGCACTAGAAATTTTCAGTGGAAGTTTTCACTAAAAATTTTCAGTGAAATTTTGTAGTGGAAATTTCCATAGTAAATTATTAATTAAAATTTTCAAAACATTATTTATGTGTTAATATATAAAAACATAAAAAATAAACAGTCAAATTTTCAAAATATTTACTATAAACATTTTATTGTAATAATAATAATAACAATCAAACAGAAATTTTAATTGGAAATTTAACAGGATGTTTGAACAGAAACCTCCCAACGAGAATTTCCACTAAAGGTTTATAGTGGAAATTTTCAATATAAATTCCAAAAGAAAATATACATTTTTAATATATGTAGTAGTAAGATTTGTATTAGAACTATAAGTGGTAAAAATTCCCACTATAAATTTCTTATAAAAAAATTTCATTGGATATTTAGAAATGAAATTTTCATTGAATGGTTTTATTGGAAAATGAAATTGTTTATTTAAATATTAATATATTTTTACTGAAATTTTTCTTTTTTTATAATCAAATTTTAATTTCTTTTTTATTTATTAGAATTTTTCACTATAAATATTCATTTAAAAAATAAATTGTATATTTATATTAGGAATTATATGGTGTGTGGAAAATATGTATTTAAAATGAACTATATAATTTAATGTCGAAATTTGGGCTATAAATTTCTATTGTAAATTTTTCAAGAAATTTATTAATGAAATTTTTCATTGAAAATGTGCGGTAAAAATTTACATTGTTTTTTATATATTAATACATTATGTATTCATATACTAAAAATTTGTATTATAAATTCCCTCCGAAAAAAATAAACTATATGTTTATAATAGGATACATATGATGTGTTGGAAATAAGAATTGGAAATTTATGGTGGAAGTTTTCAATATATATTTTCAGTGAAATTTTCCATTGGAATTTTGATTTTTTTTTGTATATTATTATAGTATCACATGTAATATTAGTAGACATTGACAAAAAAAATTAAAGATGATAATTTTCTTTTCATGTTTTCATTGTAATTCTCTGTTGCAAATTTTCACTTTTTATTTTGGTATACTAGCCTTGAAATTTTCAAAATGTAATTGAATATATCTATAGGTTAATCGTATTATTCAAGATAGCAATAATGAACCCAGATACATTACAAATCTATCCCTAGTATATCAAACATGTGATGAATAATAAAGAATGCTAAAAATTGATCATACCTGGAATGAAATTTCTTCATCACACATTGGTTCCACCGATAATTATAAATCTTCATTGTGAATTTTAATTGGAAATTTTCAATGGAATTATGTGACTTTCCAGTGGGAATTTTAACAAGGAAATTATATTTTATATTTATATTTATAAATAAACATATATGTATGTATGTACATTTTTATTCAGTCAAATTTTGTACTGAAAATTTGTGATAAATATTTTCAGAATATATTTTTATTAGTGGAGATTTATAATGTAAATGTAAAACACTAAATTCCAATGAAAATTTAATTGGGTGTTTGTATATAGGTGATGAAAATTTCCATAATACAATTTTCACATGAAATATATAATTTAACCTTATCATGTATATTTGTATTTGTATGTGTTTTTTGTGCATTTTTGATTGCGTTGAAAATTTCATAATACATTGAATTTTTTTTCGAAATTTTTAGTGAAAATTTTTAATATGAATTATAAATGAAAATATCTAGGAAAAAAACATAAATTGATAATTTCTACTATAAATTTGAATCGAACCATACACTAAATGTTTCTGGTGGAAATTTTCACTAAAGGTTTATAGTGTAAATTATCAATATAAATTTCTAATAAAAATTTACATTTTCTATTTGTGTATTAACATATCTTCGTTGTAATTTATAGCGTGAATTTGAACTAGAATTTTTCATTCGATGTTTGCACTGGATGTTTTCATAATGAGGATCTTGGGAATAGAATATTTAACTTGTACATGATTTATAAAGTATTTATAGACTCTTAGAAATCCCTAAATTTTACACTATAAGTTTTTAATTCAAATTTGGATTGAAAATATTCAGTAAAAAATTGTATTTTTTACTTATGTATTAATATATTTTCAATGTAAATTTAAGTTAAAATTTGAAGAGTAAATTTCATGTAAAAATTTTCATAAGAAATTTCCAATGTAAATTTACACTGGAAATTTCAAGTGGAAATTTAGATGGGAATTTCTACCAGCGGCAGCATCAAAACCCCAAAAATGCATAACGGGGGAATTTTCATCCAAAAACTCAACCTGAGGGTTAGGTTTAGGTGTCCAAACTGAGATGATTTAAATACCTATGGGCCATGGTACCTTTAACTAGGAAGCTATAACAACAAAAATAATACTTCTCTATCTATTTGTTACCATTTTTCCTGGTGTGAGACCGCATGGGTAGTCCCTCTTCTTGATGACCCTGGTTTGAGAGTTCCACTCACCTCCCTCTCAATCGATCCCCCACATCGGCCTCCCTATCCTTCTAATTAGCACAATCATAAATTTCCCTCTCCCGTTACTAGTACACTGAGTAGAACCGGACACATTCTGTTTTGAAGGCTGAATCATGTCATCCACTTTTCTCTCAAGTTCTTTAGAACCTCCTTCGGCAGTACCCATCACCGCTGTCCAAACCCAATTCTGCCATTGTTCCATCTCCTCGGTACACTACAACAGCGCATATTTGAAACCCCATCCATATGCATGATACCTACCCTCACCAAAATATACTACTAAAATGTATTTGAAGACCCGAGCCACCAAGAGTAGTCGTTTATACCTCTCCTGAGCTAGATGTCTCCTTTCCCCAGACTACCTCCAACTACCTCAAGTCACGCCCAGCTATTGCGCATTGTTGGGGATGAAAAATGATTGGCCCATGATATATAAATAATCACATGATAAAATATAGTAAAAAATGCAGAAAAAATGGGCATGATATGTAATTTGGAAAAACCCCCAAATTAAAGGGGTAAAAAACCATGGGAAAAATATAAGGATCAATATTTGTAAATGTGGGTACACACTCCCTCACTATTACCAAGAGAACACTCTCACAAATATTTCTCTTGAACAGGTGGGGAAACCACCTCACAAATAACGCATAAATAGAATAACTGGTTATGAGATTGCTGACTAAGGTGATAAACAAATCTGAGTTGGGCATATTTTTTCTTCACAATACTCTATAATTAATGATGTTTTTTATGATAACAAATATCTTTTTTTGGGTTCTAATGAATTTTTGTTGTTTAAATGTATAGGATTTTATATTCTATTATCAAGATTTTAACTTTTCAGGAATAATACTAGAAACATTGTTTCCATCCATACATTACAGTGAAAAGAAAACTTTTACATTTGGTATCAACCCTACATTATGTTGATATATTTTCAGTTTTGATCGACACGAGTATAGATTAGCAATCCAACATTGGAATATGGAATTAATGTGCATGCCCTACATTCGAGAATTTGAATGTATGGTTAATCAATGTTGATTTTGGAATTTCAGGCTGATAAGGATGAACGTATTGATCATCATCCCTACATTTTGAAAATAATCCCTACGGTATGAAATAGAACCCTACGCTATGCAAAGGAACCATGGCTAGCTATTCAAACCTACGCTACATGATCAATTATTTATTGCATTATTAATTTGAAGATTTCTTTAAGCCCTGTCTTTTATTCTTGATTGCTACAATGGTCACATCAGCTTTAGAGATTGATTCAAGTATATTTTTTATCATTTCAATGAACCAAGTTTTTCATAGATTATTGCAACAATTATTGTGATAGTTTATAACTCTCCTAGTAAATTCAATTTTTAATTTTATTGATAATTCAAGCTAATTATTTGGATATGAAATATAAATGAAAATTTGTGTCTCTTTATCTGCTAAAAATTCCTTCAAAAAATAAGATTCATTTTGTAGAATTTTTTCTTTGTGAGCTTCAAAGAATGATCAATCTTAAAAATACTGGTAATCTTTGGTGATATACTTATTAATTTTTCTACTAGAAGTTCACTACTGTTTTTTTATTGATTTTTTAAATTGTAGATCAATTTGTGATGAGAATCACTTTAGATTGTTAAATCTCTTAATGTTTATCTTCTTTCGGAGAAGAAGATCCATTTACTATCTGTTGTTTCTACAACTATGAAGATAAATATGTTTCATCAAATCAATCTATATTGATTCTTTTGAGTATCAGCTTCTTGATATATGCTGTGGTTTTTTACTTCACTGTTAAAGAACCAGAATACTCTATTTTTTTCTTTATTTGTAATGGTGCCAACTGCCTGCACTCAGTTGTGAATTGGTCATATGATATGAGGACCTGAATAGTGAAATTCACCAAACTCACAGATAGAGATACTGGTGGAGTGGATTATATGATTTTTTTCCTTGAACCACTATAATAATTATTGTTTTATTATTTCTATTTATCCACTACTCAGTCTTTCATACGGAAGATAAACACTTCTTGTCTGCATAAACCTTAGTTGACGATAAAAGGCAGCATTATGAAATATTTTGAAAAGACACAATTCAACCCCCTCTTGTGTATATTTTTATATTCCGACCTAACAACTGGTATTAGTGGGTTGATTATTTGGATAAAGTTATAGAAAGATAAAAGTTTAAAGGTCTATACAAATATGGAAATCGATAATCCAATAGAAGAATTATCCATGGTCTGTGCTGCTAATTTAGATGGTGAATATTATGGGTGTTGTATGTGAAGGATGATCATATATATAAAGAAATCATGGATATAGAGTTTCTTCAAATATCCTTACCCCATATAAGATTTATGAGGATCCAAAAACATGGGATTCTGCAACTGAAGCTGATTATGATATGAATTTTAAATACATGAATGATATTATTTGTGGATTAAGACTAGATGAGTTCGATTGAGTTTAAAATTTTTCTACTACATTTGAAATTTGGTAAAATATTGAATTTTTAAATGAAGTAATACATAATGTTAGACAGATTCAATATGCAACAGAAATGCGGAAGTCTGGCACCTTTAAAATGTTTGATGGAGAGAGAATTACTCAAATAAATGGAATGATTATAGAAATAGTTAACAATATTACGTCTTTAGGTGAGCCTATAAAACAATAAGATCAATCTTTTAATGTACTGGGAGTACTACCTACTAAATGGAATGGTATATCAACTGCAATTCGACTATCATTACCTATAAAAAATATGACATTGATCGAAATGTTTGGGACACTGATGATGTATGAAGATATAATGCAAGATAAAGCTAAAGATAATAAATTCTTGGTGAAAAAGGATAATACAACTCTAAATGTATAATCTCAGAATCAAAGAAAAATAATAAATCAAGAAGTCAGAGAAGCAAGGAATTTAGATACTTCTGATTTTGAAATGGGATTGTATCAATTAGCTAGATAGTTATGAAATTTTATAATAAGAAAAGAGGATTCAAAAATCCCTTCAAATGGGATGAGAAGTACTCTAGGGAAGTTGGATGATGTTAATTAATGAAATTAGGTCATATAATATGTGTTTTTACCCAAATAAAAGGTAAAATGAGAAAGCTAGATATGAGATATCAGAAAAACGCATATAATGAATATAAAGGAAAAAAGGGAAAGGAAGATGCGAGGGTCCGGATATTCCCAACCTCACTAAATTTGTTAAAAATAAAAATAAAAAATAAAAGGGGGGTGGAGTCAAACGACCCACACCTGAAAACCCCTTCCAACACTAAAAAAGAAAACAAATAAAGAAAAGGACACAAAATAAAAACCAGATGCAACACCATCAACCGTACCAACATCAGAACCTCTTAGCCAAACAACACCACCATCCAGAATCCCCAATCTAAATTACCATCACGCAATTCACCAACATCAGATATTAGAAATTAAACATCAAACTAAAAACCCAGAACCATTAGTATCAAATCATCAAAAACACAGCCATTCGTTTGCAACTGAGTTCTTCAGCATCAATCAGGCAGACATACGTAGCAAAAAAGTAACAAAAGGAAGAACCAGTAGCACCAGAAATCAAGGCATCCCCCATCTGAGAGAAAGGATTGACCCTGATAAAACTAGAACACTCCAAAGACAATGTCAAACTGGGAGGAAGACGTACAGAAAGACCAGATGCATGTTAGGACAAACACCATGAACACCAGATCTTATGTTGGGTCAGTCATAGAGGAACACCAGAGGCATGTCGTATCCGAGAAACCCAGCCTCAAATCCCATCACCAGGATCCATGGGGGTTCCTAACCAAGGATGAAAAAGGATTCTGAAGCCAAAACACCCTGGGATGATAGATGTTGGTGCCAAACCATGACCCCGAAGCCAAGCGCCAGAGCCAACTACGAACACACCGGATCAAGGACTACTTAAAAATAGGATGTCAAACCTTGAATTCTGGCTTACCAGGACTGAGCGTGCCATAGTCAGCGATGCATACTCCAGATCTGAAGCATCCCAAAGATGGGAGGTGCAGCGAAAAATCCACCAGATAGATTCATACCACACTATTCCAACACCTTCCAGCACCAAGCCGAGGTGAGACATCAGGCGTCGAGGCTGAACCACTTCAGAGGAGGGGGGAGCAGAATCGACAGAGGAACCCTAGAAACATTAGGGGGGAATGGGAGCCACCGCTCAGAGGCATCCTTCAGAAAGTAAAAATGGAAATGAAGGCGACATGGAGTGTTCCTAAACAATCTAACAACTCAAAAAAATCTGATTCAAAAAAGGAAGAATCAAATCTGAAAGCAAATATGTGCTTCATGGAAGAATATGATAAGGTACAAACCTTTTATTAATCTAACACCTATTCTGATACTAGCTATTCAAATGATAAATTTGATGCCTATAGTTCTATCCTAGAATAGAAATATTATTCTTTATTGAAGAAATATAAATATTTATAAAACATACATAATTTGGTTTTAAGTGAAATAGATACTTTACATAAACAACATTAGAAGCTAATTTATAACATTAACTCAATTGATTGAAACTGATCGGATAATGAGAATAAGATTAAATCATTACAATATTAGGTAGAAACTTATAATAGTACTACTCTTATTTTTAAAAAAGGAGAAAATTTCTTAAATGATATTCTTAGTAAAAATGTTATTAAAATAGAAATGTTTGGTATAAGTAGTAAGGGTGAAAAATTTAAACTATATAAGAATTAATTTATTCCCAACTCAAAAAGTGGAATATTTTTTTACTATTGAACTAAAGGACATGTAACAAAAAAATTTATTTCCAAAATCCCCAAAAAAGTGTAATTCAAAGAGTCTTTATTTCTAATAGCTTAGTTGCAGTTAATGATACTACTTATTAGAAAAAAATAAAGCACATCTGGATACACATATCCCTACTAGAAAACAGTGTTGGATCGAAGAAAATGTGGGTACAAATACAAAAAATTATTTAAAAGTTTTTGTTGGAAAGAGGCCATAGAAACAAAAATTCTATATGGTATATGGATAGTGGTTTTTCAAGACACATGAGTAGAGATCCATCAAAATTTAAACATGTTGACTCAAATGGATGGAGGATATGTAACTTTTGGTGATAATGACAACGGAATTATAGATAGAGTTTGAACTATTGGAGATCCAAATACATTATATATCAACAAATCATGTTATGTGAAAGGACTAAGGCACAATATAATAAGTATTTAGCATCTTTGTGATTATGGTTTCTATGTTGATTTTTGTGAAAATTTTTATTCAGTTTTTAGAGATAAACTGCGTATGTTTAGAGCACCTAGAAGGGAAAACGTTTATACTTTGGACTTATATTCCATATAAAAAACAAAATTTAACTATTTATCTTCTTAGAAAAATTAATCTTGGATTTAAAACATTATAATATTTATGTTTTACATAAATTTTTTAAAAAACAGTTAGTTTTTTATTTACCCAATCTTAAGTTTGATAGTGACAGATTTTGTGATGCATGCCTAATTGGAATGAAACATAAATCTTTTTTCAAATCTATAAAAAAAATTGCTACATCAAAACCTATGAAACATATCTATATTTTTTTTTGGACCATCATGAGTAGAAATTTTGGATGGTAAATCATATGTTTCTGTTTTAATTGATTATTATTCTAGATTTACATAGATTTATTTTTTAAATATTTTGATTAGAGTATTTGTTTTGTTTAATATTTTTTTTTTCTTGTTCAAAATGAAAGGACTTATAAAATAATTTAATTAAGAAGTGATCATGGTGGAGAATTTGAGAATCAAGAATTAAATTATTTTTTCTCAAATATGGTTATTAAACACACCTTCTCTATACCAAGAACACCTCAACAAAACAGAATTGTTGAAAGAAGAAATATAACTATTCAAGAAATTCCTAGGACTATGCTAAATGAATATAGTCTACCTACCTATTTTTTGGTAGAAGATGTGGGCACAGCCTGCTATTGTATGAATAGAGTTTTGATTAGGCCTATTTTTAAAAAGACACCTTATGAACATTGTAATAACATAATGCCTTAAGAAAAGTACTTTAATGTTATTGGATATAAGGTGTATATACTAAACACTAAGTAAAATCTTGGTTTGATTGATCCAAAATCTGATGAAAGAATATTCTTGGGATATTATGCTAACTCTAAAGTCTATAGAGTGTTTAATAAAAATTCAAGGATTGTTAAAGAGTCAGTTCATGTGATGTTTGATGAGACTAACCCCTTCATTAAATAAAAATATCAAACTGATGATGTCACTAACTCTTATGGTAACATGAGACTTTATACCCTTAAAATTATTTTGAAAGTGATGCAAATAAAATTCAGTCCTACTCATAAGAATGTGAAAATGAAGAACATGAAAGTGTTCTTCCTAGAAAGTCTAGAACACTAAAGAACCATCCTTTAGAAACTATTATTAGAGAATTAGATATAAGTATAATAACTAGAATAAATTTAGTAAATATAGTTTAATTTTATTTCATTCTATCCCATTTATAACCTAAGACTATAGAAGAATACTTAGAAGATGAGAGCTAGATGTTAGCCATACAAGAAGAGTTAAACCAATTTAAAGGAAATGAAGTTTGGGAACATGGTAGGAGACAAAATAACTATCGAGTTATAGGGACCAAATGAGTTTTTAGAAGAAACAAATTGGATGATCAAGGTATCATCAATAATAATAAAGATATATTAATATCTAATGGTTATAATCAAGTGGAAGGAACAGATTATGATGAGACTTTTTCCCCTGTATCTAGAGTAGTAGCAATTATAATTCTGTTATCTTATAAATCTCATATGAATTTTAAATTATATCATATGGATGTTAAATCTACCATTTTAAAATGGTTATTTATTGGAAAAAAATTATGCTGATAAACCTATTAGTTTTGAAAATCCTCAAAAACCAAATTGGGTTTTTAAACATTCTAAATATACTTATGGACTTAAACAAGCACCTAGAGATTGGTATGAAATATTAAGTTCTTTTATTTTAAGAAATGGTTTTAATGTTTTTTTGAAAGAACCATCACTTTTTAAGAAAATATTTTTTTCTAAAATTTTATTAGTACAAATTTATGTTGATGATGTTATTTTTGGTTCTTCTAATCGAAATCTTTGTCAAGATTTTTCAAAATATATGCAAAAATAATTTAAAATGAGTATAATGGAAGAACTAAATATCTTTTTAGGATTTCAGATTTATCAAAAATATTTTATAAATGTTTTAAATCAAATAAAATATATTATTGATTGAATAAATAAGTTTTGACTTGAAAAAAAGACATATTCAACTCCTATGTGTATCAATAAAATTCTTAACTTGGATAAAGTTGAAAAACCAGCAGAAAACAATTTATATAGAGCTATGATTGATAGTTTATTATATCTTACTTCTAGTAGGCTAGAAATTATGTATTTAGTGTGTCTTTATGCAATATTTCAATCAAATCCAAAAGAATCTCATCATACAGTTGTAAAAAGAATTTTTATATATTTAAAAGGAATTGTTTTTTCAATATCTTTTTTCCCCAAATATTTTTATTTTAATTTAATTTTATATTCAGATGTTGACTTTGGAGGTTGTAGATTAGATAGGAAAACTACCTAAAGCACCTATCACTTTTTTAGGAAAATCTATAATGTCATGGTCATGTAAGAAACATCACATTGTTGTTCTATCAACAGATGATGCAGAATATATATCTGCTGGTAGTTGTTGTGCACAAGTGTTATGGATGAAAAACACACTATTGGACTTCAGACTAAATTTTAATAGTATTCCTATTTTATGTGATAATACTAGTGCTATTAATATCTCTAAAAATCCAATAATTTATTCTAGTACTAAACACATTGATATGCGACATCATTTTCTAAGAGATCTAGTTCTTAAAAATGATATATCATTATAATTTGTCAAAACTGAATATCGATTAGCTGATATTTTTACTAAACCTATTCCGAGTGTTATTTTTGATTTTACTAAGTGTGAGTTAGGTTTGTTTAATTTTAAAAAAAAATATTATTCTCTGTTCCACTTCTTTTTATTTCGTAAATTCTAAAAAAATCAGTTATTTAAATTTTTGTTTCATTTATTTTTTTTGGGGGTTATATCATTTTATTTATATTATTTGTCTTTTTATTTTTATTTTCTTTTTTTTATAATCCTCAATTGGTGTGAGAAATTGTTTTCCTTCTCCCACTTATCCTCTATTGTCCTACATGTCCTTTCAAAATTAAAAAGTTTCTCTCTCTCTTGTGTCTCCAGATTACCCAAAACCCAAAACATTTCAAATATTCTATTTCCTAACCTTCGGTGATGGAATACTCACAGTAAACTGTTGATGTTGATCTTGATAATGGTGTGTATTCTTCTGGGAAATATCAAAAATTTTTGCAAGGTAATGTAATTGACTTTGGATATTTAGAGTCCACAAATTCATCATTTAAGGAAGTAATACATTTTCAAGGCTTAGTTTTTTCCCTTAGGGAAGAAAATATGCCAATTTTCTATGAGATATAAGTAAAGGAGTTTTGTTAAAATGAAAAATTTAGTTTTGGTTTTGATGAAGACACTATTATTTCAAAAATTAATCATCAAGAGTTTTCAATTACTTCTCTTGAGATGGCTAAGTTACATTGTTATCCCCATGAGGGGGGGGGGGCGTCGGTTCGAAATGTAGAACATTGGAAATTGTCATTATAATTATGAGGATACCATGTTTTCTCTGTTCGACACATGGGTTGTAAAAAAGATGTTTACAAAGGATTTAACTCACGATCGCTATGTTTTGATCAAATTTATCCAGATAGGAATTTTACTGAGGATGGATGGCCTAGAGAATGTTTTTTATCCTGAAATTTTTATCATTTTTTTGTATTTAAACAAAATAAAGTTTACTTTTTATCGATTAATGATTCGATATCTCAATCATTCTTTTCATGATGAAGTCAATATGGGTTCTTATCCTTATGGAAGGATTATTTATTTTTTGTAGAGAAGGATGGGTAAAATTTTAAATATGTTTTATGGAAATACATTTCATCATATCAATACGTTGAATGATAGCACCATGAAAAATCTTGGATTTTTCTAGAGAAAATCTTGCAACAGTTTGTTTCCAGTTGGTGCGGAGGAAGAACAAAAGTTATTGTCCAGTGGTCAGAGGGATCATAGGGTAATCCCATCTATTGGTTCAATTCATGATTGGCCCTAAGATGAAGGTATATCAAGGATAGGGGACACTCTTATTCAAAAGAGACGATGTTTTTTAGTTAATGTTATGAATATATTAGTCAATGATACTATTGGTTATGTGAATGTAACTTCACATGATGAAGCTGAGGAAACGTGGCGTGATAGCCTAGTAATTGAGAATGTTGAGTAGGAGGCTCAAAGTCAATAACTTCATCGGGAAGAGATCACTGATGATGAAACTCATAATGTTCTTGATGCTGATTTTGTTAGAGGATCTACTTTAAGGAGCATATCGGAATGAGATAGTGAGCCGAGTCTAGATATTGTTAGGCTCAATCAAGGAAGAAATTAATCTCGTGTACCTTCTCACTATGAGTTTGATGCTAAGAAAATAAATATTCACTTACAGGAAGATCAAAATTATTTCATAAAAGAACAACTGGATGAAAAAAATATGAAGTTTTAAGAGTATAAACCTATTTTTGTTTCAAGATCAGAGTATGATGTTCAGAAGCTTCATTTGAAATATTTCAATGAAAATCTCATATCTGTTAGAGATTTGAAGGATCTAATTACCAAACTGTCAAGGGAACTTTCAAAATTAATGGATGAGTCTGTCATGATGATAGATTTTGAAAATTTCAAGGATATTATTAGATGATAATTTCAATATCTGAAGGAAAGTTTTAGTTATTATTCCCAAAAGAACCCACTAGAATGGTCGAGTAAATTTGAAGCAATTACAATTTTTTTGGATGATTTTAATGATAGGTTGCACACTCATCAGTGTGATTGAATTCCCTTGGGTGTAGTATTGGAAATCCAAAGGAATCAAGTTAGTTAGTTGACTTCCAATGAATCCTAGTTGGGACTAGTGATTAATCAGCTTAGAGACAAGTTAACATCTTTCATTAAGTCTGAGGAATAATTGAGTTTGCTTATCAAGATCAAATTAGTTGAGAGCTTGAAGATTGGGCATGAATCTAAGAAGTTACTTCAACATTGGACAGAAGATTTCAATAATCATTTCGAACTTTGATTCTAAAGTTATTGGATCTTAGCAATGTAATCAAATCCATTCATCATCTAGAAGAGCCCTATATTTTTATTGAAACTGAGCATTAATCCCACTCATTCTAAAGACTCAAACTGATTCTAAGTTTTATATTAATACTTTTAAAAACATTTGAATGTCTGTTTCAATTTAATTCATTTATTCATTATTTTATTTATCCTTACTTTAGTTCAATTCTTTACTACCAAAATTATATTTTTTCTGTTTATTATTATAACTTTTCACTAAGTGAAGAACAATATTAAGTATTTTTTATATTGATTTATTCTTTTCCATAGTCTATTTGATATCACAAAAAGGGGGAGAATGGGGAGTATCCTTGGAGAATACTTATTAATCACTACATTTTTTCATTATGAAAATAATTATGTGAAATCAAAATGTTTTTCTATATCTAGATGTTTTGAAAATTTCTAAAATTTCTTTAATTATAGCTATGTATTATAATGGGTTTTTTGATCATCCAAAAGGAGGATATTGTTGTCCATATTTTGTCTTCACAATACTCTATAATTAATGATTATCTTGATGCTCACAAATAACCTTTGTTTTTTTCTAATGATGTTTTTGAGTAAATATACAAGATTTTATATTCTATTATGAAGAGTTTAACATTTCAAGAATAATTTTGAAAACATTATCATTATATCTACATTACACTAAAAGGAAAACTTTTACATATGGTATCAACCCTAAATTATATTGAAATATTTTCAGTTTGGATGGACACGCGTATGGATCTAAAATCCAACATTGGAACTTAGAATTACTATTCATATCATACATTCATGAATTTTAATGTATGGTTAATCAATGCTAAATATTTGATTTTATTCAAACAAGGTTTAACATATGGATCATCATCCCTACACTATGCAATGGATCCCTACACTATGGAAAGGAACCCTTTCCTACACAAAGAAACCCTATGATATGTGTTCAACCAATTGCTACATGTTCAATTATATACTTCATTCTTAATAGAAATATTTCGTGAAGTCGTGTCTTCGATTCATAATTTCTGCAATTGTCATGTCAAATTTAAAGATTTATTCAAGGATATTTTTTGATCTTTTCAAAGAATCAAGTTTTTCAGAGAATATTTCTCCTATTATTATGAGAGGTTAAGACTCTCCTGGTAAATTCAATTTTGAATCATCATGATAATTCAAGCTATTCATTTAGATCTGAAATATCAATGAAAATCATTGGCTATTTATCTTCTAATAATTCTTTCAGAAAATAAGAATCATTTTTTAGAATTTTTTCATTGTTAGCTACAAAGAATGGTCAATCTTAAAAAGAGTCATCCTCTTTAGTGGTATACCTTTTCATTGTTCGACTACAAGTTTACTACTGTTATTTTGTTTCTATTTTCAGATGAAAATAATTTTGAGATGAGAAACACTTAAAATTTTTCTATCTCTTGAAGTTTATATTTTCGGGATAAGAAGATCCAATTACTATTAGTTATTGTTGAAACTCTGAAGATCAATCTATTTCATCAAATCAATCTATATTGATTCCTTTAAGTATATACTTCTCAAACTAATATATGGATTTTAGGTTCTATATTAAATAACTATAAGTCTCTATTTTTATCCTTATTTGTAAAGGTTTCAATTTTCTACACTCTGTTGTGAATTGGTCTTATGATATGAGGACTTAAATTGTTAAATTCACCAAACTCATAGAGGCGGTTATTGATGGAGTAGACTAGGATATTTCTGTGCTGTGAAAAACTATAAAAATTGTGTTTTTTCTTTCTACTTATCCACTTCTCATTCTTTCATACAGAAGATAAACACTTCTTATCTTTATAAACCTTAGTTGACATTAGAAGGAAGAATTTTGAAAGATTTTGAATACATAATTCACCCCGGTATATATTTTTATATTTAGACCTAACAATCTACTGGGAGAGATCCCCTTTAATAGGGTGTTTCCAACATTCCATGCCCTCTTGATTCCTTCTCCCACTGATGGGTTTGGTGGGGATGGCCACCCACCACGTCATCCACTACGAGCCACCCTTTGACAAATCAAAGGGGGGCACCATCCTAGAGAAAATTCTATTGACACATCTCCCACTTGGAGATTTGATTGAGAACTAATCACATATTCACCCATCTATTCTATTTTCCAAACATGTTAATCACATACCTTTCAGTCCTATTGAGGATCTTCACCATTTGAACTTACCAGAGTCAACTACCATCATCAAGAATTCTGGAATATTTTCTTTAGTATGAATTTTTTGCATTTCGACACTTCCTTCAACTACCACATCTTGCCCGAAGTGATACTTTACCCCAATCTTCATCTTCTAGTGATGAAAAATGGATTTCTTGTAATATGAAAGGTGCTATGACTTTAACAAAATAATGGAATCTACTCTTGTATATACTCGATATCATCCAATAACCTTCTCATCCAAATCTCCTCTTTTAAATCCTTTGTAGTTTCCATGTACTCCACCTCCATTGTGGATAAATCCAAAACATACTGTAGATTTGAAATCTAACTCACATATCCTCCTAAAATTGTAAACACATAACTTGTCGTGGATTTCCTCTAGTCAGAATCTCCTAAAAAATCTGAATCAACATAGACTCTAATAGCGACATTTGATCAACCATAATAGAATGCATCATCTAAGGTCTCCTTGATGTATCTTTGTATCCTCTTCACAGTTCTCAAATGCTCTCGTATTAGATTCTCCAGGTACTGACTATCCTCTCCCACTACATGTGAAATTTCTAGTCTATTATAAACCATAGAAAACATTAGAATTCCCACTGATGATGTATACAGTACTCGATACATTTCCATCCTATCTACTTCACTACATAGACTCATCATTAAGGATAACATGAAATTAACCAGAAGAGGGGTAGATATTGGATTACAGTCTTGTATTTTGAATAATTTCCAGACATTATGTATGTAATTATTCTGTCATAGCCAAATCCTCCCATTATTTATGTTTTAGTAAATCTGCATCACAACAATCTTGTTTGATGGTCCCAAGTCCTTCATATAAAACTACCTAGCCAACTGTACCTTCGTCTCTTGGATATGATCTTTGTTGGGGCCTACAACCAACATGTTATCCACATACATTACAAGAATAATCAAATCATTACCATCTGAACCCCTAAAATATGTACAAGGATCTGAATGGAGTCTGTTGTATCCAAATCTCATGATATAGGAATCAAATCTATTGTATCAACACCTCAACACCTGCTTAAGACCATATAGTTATTTTTTCAACCTAAAAACCAAGTCCTATTTTCCATCTTTTGAAAAACCATCCAATTAGAGAATATATATTTCTTCATCAAGATCACCATGGATAAAATAAGTCTTCACATCTAACTGCTCTAGATGTAAGATGTACGTATCACACATCTCTAAAACTATCCCAATAGTCGCCAGTCTAACAACTAGATAATATATTTCATTCAAATCAATAACTTCTTACTGATCATATCCTTTGACCACCAGTCATACACTATATCTTTTCTCCTCGTACTTTACTTCATGGTTGATATTAAAGACCCATTATGTAAAGACCCAAACATTCATTAATGGAAATTCCTCTTAATCTCATTAAACATATTATTATGGTTATATATAATGTGAACATCATTGTTTTAATGTTTCTATATTTTAAAATACCGTTATGAATTGTGATTTTTGCTAATATATCCATTGAACAGTGATCACATGATTAGTATAAATATAGGGCTCTAACAAATCCAAATTACTCAGAAAAATGAAGCGATAGCCTCATCCAGTAGACTTGCCCCATACGAAGCCCATTTTTCGGACCTTGGAAAGGAGGTTCCATCATTGGGCTTCACTCTTAACCAAGACCAAACCGAGATTGAACACGTTAAGCTTGAGCAGAACCGACTAAGGGAGAATTGGAAGTTAATAGAGATTACCACACGAGCGATGTTATCTGAGCCACCCCAAGAGTATGTCACCATTTCACACCTTACCATTTGGTCTTATGTAGGTGTAATATGTGGTTATTTAACAATACCCTAGAACTATTACTATTTTCATTATTTTTTTTGTAAAGAATGTGCATTCATTTTATTATTTTTACTTTTTAAATAGTTTTTAAATCACAAATAGTATATTTAGTTAATATTCAACTAAGAAATCTATTTTAATGTATTAATGGAATTTTGAATTAAATATTATTTTAATAAAATATTATTATTATTTAATCAATTTTTATTAGATATAAATTATCATATAATTTTATGAATTCAATTGTAATTTTTATTATGGTTTGAAAGCTGTTTTTGTCGAAACCAATGAATTTTTCATAAATGTCGGTTTTTATTTTAAAATAAAATATTCACATATTTGGAAAATTATTTAGATAAAATGAATATTATTTTTTGAATCATGAAATAAAAATTATCCAATGGTGAATTTTTCATTATTTTTTGAGATAATCGAATTTTTGGGTAAAAATTGGATACCATTAAAATATATACTATGTTTTATGACATCATAGTGACCCAATAGTGATGTAATAAAATAAAATTAACATTAGTTTCGGCCAATATATGATTTACCATAAAAATAATGTGATTTTAGATTTTTTTGATTTATTTTACAAAGCTTTAGTGGACCCTTCCAGGCTTATAAAACATTTTTTCTTTTTAAATTGTTTTCCTTGAGAGTGTGACTCACCTCCATAGAATCAACCCTATTATTTTAAGAAGTTCGGCAATTTTCCATATAAAATATGTTTTTACATTTCCCTTTGTAAAAAACAATGGGAAAAAACCATGGGATGCTTTGTGGTTTTGATTTTTTTTAATGTGAGGTTTCTCATACCTATATAATAAAGAATTCTCTCTCCTTTCATATATAAACCCACCCAAGATCTCACTTCCTCTTCATTGAAAGCCTTTGCAGTTCGACCAACCCCTGAAATCCTCTCTATAGAATCCTCCCAAGGTGCACCAACCTCCCAAAAATCCCCTCTCAAGCCCCTCCCAAACCTTTGGGATCACACTTCCAAGTAAGGGGTTTCTTCCTTTATCATTTTTGTTCAATTTTATTTAAGTTGTTATTCCCTTTTGTTTTCAATTACAAATGTTGGGGTATGATTTCTCAACTCCCGCATAATTCCCTATTTATGATTTGATAATGGGATACCCCTTTATCTATCATTAATGCCTCCCATGTACACCTATTACCATACTGAAATTCCACAAGGGATTTCTCTATCCTCTTTTACATCCAAGATTTATTTTGTTTTATGCAACAAAATTCCATTACAGTTGTTGGGACATGTATCAATATTACCCCTTAATGTTCATTTAAAGTACATATGATGAGACACCCTATTCTCCCTCATCAACCATTTTCATGAATTCTAATGTCTCGTCGTTATGCGGCTGAAATTGCATTGCGTTTTTTCAATCCAATGTCATTGTGTAGTGAATACCATATTCATGTCCCTATCAAGGGTATTCACCTTTATACACATATACATATTGAATGGAAATTTCATGAATTTATTCCACATTACTTAATCGTGGAATAACTTAGAATGTTGATTGATTCCATGTTATATGATCCATGTGGAAAACTTATGCATGAAATTAAATGTTTAATAAGGGTGTTCCCTAATAGAGTTCTAATGCATTCGCTAAAGTAAAGTATCATGATATGTCCTGTGTAATGAGATTTGACTCTTGATAATTCATGTGCAATTAGATTTTACTCGTGATTCAAGTTCAATGAGGGTTTACTCATAATTCATGTGCAATGAGGGTTTACTCATGCTCCATGTGAAATGAGCCTTGGATCATGCTAAGTCTTTGTTAAGTGTTGCTGCTACATTTCCATGTTATGATTATCATGATTTATCAAGCATTTATTTTCGATTTTCTCTTATGATCCATTTATATTCCAACTGTAAAACATGTATTTTATTCCTCATGTTATTCCATGTTTATTCCCATACTGGGCTTTATAGAACATCCTTTTCTTATGCATGTCCTCAGGTTATCCCATGCAATCCTAATTAAGAGGGAATATAGTGGCCATTTGAAGGTAGTTTTCAATAAATATATTGTTTTTCATGTTTTAAGTTGTTATGTAATTATCATAATATCCAAATATACTAGACCTGTTGATATTATATGTTGTATCAAGTAAAGTTTATGTATTAAATCATGTTTATGTTTTTAATAAAAGCAGGGTTTTTATAGTTAGTATGAGAGGATAGGTTTAGTTATTTCTAGGATTAGGATTAGAAAACTCTAGTGAAGACTTAGAGACAAGAATAAGTATAATAAAAACATCCCTAAGTATTGGTGAGTATTGAGTAAGTGGTTTATCAAGAAAAAACATTCCTATCTGTATACGAGAAAGTAGAGGCAGCTCTAACACAGATGTATCCTAGGGGTATAACCCAAAACACTACTTTGAGCCAGACTCAAACAAGAACTGGTGCACGAAAATAGGTCTTGAGGCACTCTTGGTTATGGCACTCCATGGGGATATGCTTTGGTCAATTCACTAGCTTAGTATGAACCCTTATTAAGGGAACTAAAAAATCCCCCTACGAATATATGTTAGAAATTAGATCATGAATAGAATAGATTGAATCCTATGGATTCATAAGTTAAGAAAATAAACGTTATTTATAAGTCATTAGTTTTTTCCTTGGATTACCCTTTCTGAGTTACCCCTAACTTTCCTTTTATTCCGGAAAATGGCTGTAAATAAGAGGACTCGGGCTAAAAACCGATGTGAATATCAATGTGATGACTGTGCTAATGAGATGCCCAATCTGATGGGAGTGGGAATCGTGAACTTTTTCATGTTTCTCGATTAGTTAACTTGTGATTTGAAAAGAAACATGGGTCAGGGGGAACATTCAACCCCCTTAATAAATAACAAGTCTCTATCAAGAGCATCATGAGACAAAGGACTCCTAGTTTTAATGGATCATATGATCCCTCAATCACCGAACAATGGGTCAACTCCCTTGAAAAAATCTTCTCTGGCCTTCAATGTTCTAGACAAGAGATTGTTCTCCTGGCTGCTTATCATATGATGGGTGAGGCTAATAAATGGTGGAAGTTTATCAAAAATACTAAGCCTGAGGAGGAGATCGAGGCATTGGAATGGAATGATTTCAAGAAGATGTTGTTTGATAAATATTTTTCACCCACCCTCTGACTTAAGATGGAAAGGGACTTCCTTGAACTCAAGAAAAAAGATGAAAAATCTGTCGGGGTGTATGAGGAAAACTTCACAAGGATTTCACGATACTCCTCCAGCTTTTTCGTTACCCTCTAATGCAAGATTGGCCACTTATTTGGTGGGCTGAAACCTAGACTATGGAAATCACTGGTGATCCGTGACTTTGACAGCTATGAGAAAATTGTCTAATGTGCACTCACGGTTAAAATGGATATCAGATAATCTCTAGGGTATCATGGGGATAAAAGGAAAATGCTGGACTTAAATGTTGGCGGTCCGATGGTTAAATCCAACTGTGCTATAATGATCCAACACTCCACTTTCCAATGGTGCGAAAAGAAGCACCCCAGAAATTGCCTGAAGTTTACAAGGAAATTCTTTAGGTATGGAAGAAAAGGTCACCTAGCTATTAACTGCCGACAAGAAAAATCCACGGCTATAATAGAGGAGAGGAATGCTCCATTTGAACCTCAACGCATTGTTCATTACTACAAATACAAAGAACCAAAACATCTTGTGAATCAGTTCCCTAAGCCAAGGGTTTTTAGAGGCAACCAAAAGCCTCCAAGGTAGCAAGGGAAATCTTTTTCCATCACTACTACTGAAGTGAACCCCGAAAATGAAGTGGTGAGAGGTACGCTAGTTATTCATTCAAAAATAGAGAATATACTATTTGATTCTGGTTCTACATATTATTTTATATCCCGAATGATTAGTAGAACAATTCCAGCACCAGCACAAATCATGGAAGTAAAGATTTCAGTGAGTATGACAAATGGGGAAATCATTTCATCCCATGAATATAACTCCTCCCCTATCATAATATCTAGATTGAATTTCCTAGTGAACCTCATCATGCTTCCTCTGGTGGAATTTAATCCAATTCTTGAAATGGATTGGATTTCCTTATATAGAGCCAACATAAATTTCTATGAGAGATAAATCACTCTCAATGTGGAGAATTAAACCCCGATTCTGTACAAGTGCATGGAGGAGGATGAAACTTCTTTAGCTCCATCATCTCAAGAATGGATTTTATTGCCCTATGAGCACACATATCTATCTCATATGATTGAGTCCATGGAAGCAACCATCCTTTAATATATGCCTATTTTGTAGTAATTCGCTGAAGTGTTTCTCGAGGAATTTCTTGGTATTCCTCCTATAAGAGATGTTGAATTATCAATTGATCTTATACATAGGGAATTTCCAATATCCAATAATCCATATAGAATGGTTGTTGTGTAGAGTGAGGCGCTGAAGAAAAAACTACAATATAATCTAGAAAAAGGGTTTATATGCCCAAGTGCTTCACCATGGGGTGCACCAGTCCCCTTCGTCAAGAAGAAGGATAGGTCAATGCACCTTTGTATCAATTATCATTAGCTTAACAAAATCACGATAAAGAAAAAGTATCCTCTCCCATGAATTAATGACTTTTTCAATCATTTGTGTGGAGCACAATACTTCTCCAAGGTGTATTTACAGTAAAGGTATTATCAACTAAGGGTGAATAAGGAAGATATCCCCAGGACTGATTTTTGTTAAAGATACGGGCACTATGAATTCAAATTAATAACTTTCGGCCTCACTAATGCTAAAAAAATTTCATGGAATTGATGAATATAGTCTTTAGGGATTACCTCGAAAATTTTGTGTTAGTCTTTATTGATGATATTCTGATACACTCTAAAACCAAGGAGGATCATGAAGAGCATCTAAGAATAATACTAGAGACCTTGCAGAAGGAGAATCTCTATGAAAAGTACAAGAAGTGTGAGTTCTAGTTAAAGGAGGTCTCATTCTTGGGAAATATCATTACAAGCAATGAGATATCTATGGATCCATCCAAAACAGATGCAATTGAGATATGGTCGAGGAAAACATTAGTAATCGATATTCGTAGCTTCTTGGGGTTTTCTGGACATTATCAATGATTTGTGTGAAATTTCTCAAGATTTTCTAACCCTGTTACTAAGATAACTCAGAAGGCAGTAATTTTTTCTTAAAGTGATGAATGCAAATAAAGCTTCAAGGAGTTGAAAAGGAGGCTTTTCGTTGCACCTATGCTCACTTTACACACAAGTGGAGAACTTTTTGTGTTATTCAGTGATGCATCAAATAAGGGTCTGGGCTGTGTGTCCATAAAAAATGAAAAAGTCATTGCCTATACTTCAAGGAAATTAAAAGTTATTGTGCAGAATTATCCAACACATGATTTGGATTTGGTTACGGTGATATTCACATTAAAAATTCAGTGGCATTATCTCTTTGGGGAGAAGTGTGAAATATATACGGACCACCAAAGCCTCAAGTATATATTTGTACAGAAAGAGTTGAACATGAACCAATGAATATTGTTAGATATGATCAAAGACAATTATTTCTCAATCCCTTATTACCTTGGGAAAGAGAACATGGTGTGGGATGCTCTAAGTAGAAAGGACCCAGCAATTATATCATTGATGAGAACTGATAAAAATCTAATATTCTTAGACTTGATGAAGATGTACATGGGAATCATAATGAACGGAACATCATCAATCCTTTCACAAATGGTTGCTCAACTGTCTCTTTTGGAAAGGATAAAAGATGATCAAAAGGCTAATGTGGGAATTTAGAAGAGATTGGAAGCTTTCAAAAAAGGGAAATCCTTAGAGTTAAATGTTAATGAAGAAGGAATTTTGAGATTTGGGAAAGGACTATGTGTTCCATCAAGTCCGGAGCTGAAGAAGGAACATTTGGATGATGCGCATAGTTCAAATTTCTCTATTCAAATAGGAAACACGAAGATGTATTGAGATCTCTGAGAGAATTATTCATGGGATAATATGAAGAAAGAGATCCTTGAGTATACATAAATGTTCTTGGTGTGTCATAAAGTGAAGGAAAAGAGGCAGAAGTATAAGGGGATGATGTAACCATTGGCCATACCAGTATGGAAATGGGTGAAAATCACCATGGACTTTGTCAATCGATTTCCAAAGACATCCGAAGGAAACAATACAATCTGGGTTTCTATGGATCTTCTTACAAAGTCTGCACACATTATTTCAATTAGGGATTATTTATCATTGGATCAGTTGGCACATATATACATTAGAGAAGTGGTAAGGATGCATGGATTACCACTATCTATTGTATCTAATCGAGATCCAAGATTGACCTCTATGTTTTGGATGAGTCTTTAATTTGCTCTGGATACTGAACTGAACTTCAGTACGGCCTATCATCCACAAACGGATGGCCAATCTGAGCGAACTATTTAGACACTGGAGGATATGTTAAGATCAGGTTCTATGTACTTCAAAGGATGTGGGATCAACATATTCTTATGGTTTAATTCTCCTATAATAACAGTTTCCACAAGAGCATAAGAATAACACCTTATGAATCCATGTAAGGAAAGTGGTTCATAATGTCAACATGTTGGGATGAAGTTGGTGAGCACAAGCTGCTAGGACTATAAATTGTCGAAGAAATAGTGGAGAAGGTAAAAATCATTCAGTAGCATATCAAGGAAGCCCAAAGTCGACAGAAGAGTTATGTAGATAACCATTAATGAAAATTGAGTTTAAAGTTGGATACAAGGTATTTCTATGCATATCTTTATGGAATAAGGTTGTGAGGTTTTAAAAATAAATGGAAGTTAATTCCTTGGTACATCGTCCCCATCGAGATTCTTGCTCGTGTTGGGGTTGTGGCCTATTGACTAGAACATCCTCCTACCAGGGACAAAGTACATGATGTCTTTCATTTATCCCTCTTAAGTAAGTAATTACAAGACCATTCACATGTACTCTCTTTAGAGGTAGTACAGCTAGAGGATTATCTTTCTTACGAGGAGAAACCAGTGAAAATCTTAGATCTTAGAGAAAAAGTTCTACGAAATAAGGCTATTCCCCTCATCAAGGTGTTGTGAAAAAACCACAATTTTGAATAAGTGACATGGGATTCAGATGGATGTGATGAAGCAAAGTTACCCACATTTTTTTAGAGTGGGAAAAAGAAATTTCGAGGGCAAAATTTCTTAAGGGGGGAAGATTGTAGCAACACAAACATTAATTAATGGAAATTCATCTATATATAATTAAATGTCTTATAATGGTTATATATAATATGAACCTCTTTGGTTTTATGTTTCTTGATTTTAAAATACCGTTATGAATTGTGACCATTACTAATATAGTCGTTGAACAGTGATCACATGATTAGTATAAAAATAGGTCTTTAACAAATCCAATTTACTCAGACAAAAGAAGTGATGGCCTCATCTAGTAGACTTGCCTCGTATGAAGCCCATTTGTCAGAGCTCAAAAAGGAGGTGGAGTGATTGGGATTCTCTCTTGACCAATCCCAAGATGATCATGCACACATTAAGCTTGAGCGTAACTGACTATGGGAGAAGTGGAAGTTAATAAAGATTACCACCCAAGCGATGTTATCCATGCCACCCCAAGAGTCTGTCACCATCGCACACCTTACCCTTCGGTCTTATGAGGGTGTTATATAGGGTTATGTAGCAAGACCCTAGCACTATAACTATGTACACTATTTTTAGTATAATGAATGTGCATTCATTTTATTATTGTTACTTTGTAAATATTTTTTAAAGAACAAATAGTATTTTTCGTTAATATTCAACTAAGAAATATTTTTGATGAATTAATAGATTTTTTAATTAAATAATATTTTAAAAAATATTTTTATTATAAAATTACTTTTTATTAAATAAAAATTATCATATAATTTTTTTAATGCAATTGTAATTTTTATTAAGGTTTGAATGTTGTTTTTGTCAAAACCCATAAATTTTCGATAAATGTCGGGTTTTATTTTAAAAGTAAAAATTCACATATTTAGAAAATTATATAGATAAAATGAATATTATTTTTGGAATCAGGATATCGAAATTATCCAATGTTGAATGTTTCATAATTTTCATAAATAGTCAAATTTTTGGGTAAAAATTAAATATCGTTTAAATATATAATGTGTTTTATGACATCATAATGACCCAATAGTGTTGGAATAAAATACTATAAACATTATGTTCAGCCAATATATGTTTTAACTTTAAAAAATTGTGATTTTATATTTGTTTTAATTATTTTACAAATCTTTAGTGGACCCTTCAAGGCTTATAAAACATTTTTTCTTTTTAAATTGTTTTCCTTGAGAGTGTGACTCACCTCCACATAAGAAACCCTATTATTTTTAGATGTTTGGACATTGGCCTTATAAAATATTTTTTTCTAATCCCCTTCTGCATAAACCATTGGTAAAAACAATGGTCTGGTTTTTGGTTTTGATTTGTTCAATGTGAGGTGTCCCAAACCTAAATAATAAAGAATTCCCTCTCCTTTCCTATATAAACCCACCCAAGCTCCCACTTCCTATTCACTCAAAGCATTTGGAGTTCTACCAACCCCTAACCTCTTCTCTCTATAATCCTCTAAAGGTTCCCTAATCTCCCATTAAGCTTCTCTCAAGCCCCTCCCAAGCCTCTGGTATCACACTTCCAAGTAAGGGATTTCTTCATTTTTCATTTTTGTCCAATATTCTTTAAGTTGTTATGCCCTATATTTTTCAATTACAAATGTTGTGGTATTATTTCACACCTCCCCCATACTACCCTATTTATTTGTGGATAATGTTATACCCATTTATCTCACAATAATTCCACCCATGTACACCTGTTACCATGCCGAAATTTGGTGAGGGATTTCTCTCTCTTATTTTACATCAATGTAATTCTTTTGTATTATGCATCTAAATTCCATTAAGTTTGTTGGGACATGAATATATATGATCCCCTTACAATCCATTTCATGTATATATCATGAGACACTCTTTTATCTCTCATCAACCATTTTCATGAATCCTTATGGCACACCGTTATGATGCCGAAATTACACTACGTTTTTCCAAGCCCAGATCATTGTGTAGTGAATACCATACCCATGTCTCTATCAAAGGGTATTCACCTTTATGAACACATACATATTGAATGGTATTCTCATGTATTTATTACACATTACTTAATCATATAATAACTTATGATTTTGATTGATTCCATGTTATATGATCCATTTGGCCCACTTATGCATGAAATGAAATGTTTAAGAAGGGTGTGCCATGATAGCACTCCAATGCATTGGGTAATGTATAGTATCATGATACATCAAGTGAAATGAGTGTTGACTCATTCTAATTCAATTTTAATGAGGATTTACTCCTTATTCAAGTCTAATTAGAGTTTACTCGTGCTTCATGTGCAATGAGGGTTTACTCATGCTCTATGTGTATTGATACTTGGCTCATGCTAATTCCATGTTAAGTGTTGTTGCAACATTTACATGTTATTATTATCATGATTTATCAAGCCTTTATGTTCATGTTTCTCTTTTTCTCCATTGATAGGCCTATTGTCTAACATGTATTGTATTCCTCATTTTATTCTATGTTTATTCCCTTACTGGGATTTATAGCTCACCCTTTTCTTTTGCATGTCCTCAGGTTATCTCATGCAATGCTAAGTACGAGGAAATGTAGTGGTCATGTAAATTAATTTTTCAATAAAGATGTTTAATTTCATGTTTTATGTTGTTATGTAATGACCATAATCTCCAAAGACACTAGACCTCTCGATCTTGTATGTTGTATCAAGTGAAGTTTATATAATAAATCATGTTTAAGTTTTTAATAAAAGCATGGTTGTTATACATTAGTTTATTATATCCTTCCTTCCATGAGGTAATGGAACAAAATCCCACTTCTTGTTTATGTACAGGGAGTTATGTTCCTTATACATCATCATTATCCATGAGGATACATCTAGACTCTGGGTCACATTCACAAAAGAAGATGGATCTCCATCCTCCATCAATAAGCAGTACATAATATTGCTCTCAGTCACATAGTCTAACTACCATAATGGTGCTCTTTTCTCCTGATTTCACCATTGTGGTCCATAATCAATTAGTATTTGATCATCATTCTCTTGTAATTCCTCATATTAAACTATTTTTTCTTTAGATTTTTACTCTACTTCGACTATTTTGTGTTTCTCTATTCTCCTTCTATATGTCTCGATCAATTGTAATTTTCACCTTATATTATAATAAATGACATCTCTGCTAATGATAAGTTTGCGGGCAGTAGGGTCCCAAAAATGATACCCCTTCATGCCATCAGCATACAACAAGAAGATACATTTTCTGGATCTCGAATTTAGCTTTGATCTTTCCTATTCATCATACATTGCATATATAGGACTTCCAAAAATATAAACCTGGGAATATTTAGCAGGTTTTCCATTTCACATATTCATTGATGTCTTCAGTTCAATCGACATTAAAGGATATTGGTTGATCACATAACAAGCGGTATTCACTACTTCTACCCAAAAAAAATTTTAAATTCATGTAGTCTTTATCATTTCCCTTGTTCTATCCAACAGAGTTCTGTTCATCCTCTCTGCCACTCCATTTTACTGTAGACTATACGCCATTATTTATTGTCTCTTGATTCATTCATGTTGAGAAAATTTATCAAAATCCACAGTTTTATATTCTACACCATTGTTAGTCCTCAAACACTGAATCTTCTTTCTAGATTCAATCTTCTTCCATGCTTTCAATGTTTTTATGACTTCAAAAATATCAAATTTCTTCTTGATTGGATACACCCAACATCTCCTAGAATAATCATCAATGAATGATACTAAGTACCTTACTCCTCATAGGTATATAAATAGTTCTTTCCAAACATTATAATGGATCAAATATAAGATCTCTCGACTTTTCATTGTTGAAGTCACAAAATTTAACCAGTATTACTTGCTCAAAACAAAATTTTCACAAAATGGTAAGGATACCTTTTAAACACTAGACAGTAACTTCTGATTTGGATGAATCTTTAGGCCTCATTCAAACAAATGGAAAAACTTTTTATTCCATAACGTCATCAATGCTTATGTCACGTTAGTTGATACAACAACTATTTCCAACCCCTTGTATGTTTCACCCATAAGAACATATAGGTTCTTTGAGATATTTTCTTCCTTTATTACCACAAGTTCTCCCTTAAAACCTCCCATCACTCCATTCCCATTGTGAGTCTTGCATATGATATCATAAAATTATCTTAAATACAATATGTTCTTCTTTATGCCCTTCACATGACGTACTCCATGGATGGTTTAAAAAATATTGTCATGCATCTTCAATTTGATGGTATTAACTCCAATGATCATTAAGGTTTGATCATTCACCATGTACAAAAGTCCTCCTAGGATGTTTTCATACTGATCAAACCATTATCATCAAGATTTCATGTTCTATACTTCTCCTGAACAGTTAATCTAATCATCATTGAGATTCTATCTTCTTCCAGAAGTCGTCACCTCTTCACTAACTAATATATCTCCATTTCCAGAAGTACTCGCCATATTCCCGAAAGATATATTTTCATTACACTTCTTATTCCAACAATCCTTATTGGAATGTCCCTTCTGGCCGAAATTGAAACATGTGGTATTCTTCTTCTTACTCAATGATTTGGACCTTCCATGGTTTTGGCTCCCACTGGAACCATGCTCCATCATCATTCCTCTCTCCATTGACAGAGCCTCTTCTCAGTGAGAAGTTGTCTATCTGTCATCCTTATTCTTGCATTGAATTCCTTCTTTAAGAACTATAGCTGCAACATCATTGAAGGCCAGTATGTCCGTCACGATATTGTTGGTGAGGTTGGTTATTAATTGTTCACATGAATCTAGAAAACTCTATATCAGAATCTTTGTATCTTCAGTATCCACAATTTTATATCCCAACGCCCAGATATGAGAAAACAAGTTGTTGAGGTTGTTGATGCGGTCAGTCACCTATGATGACTCTGACATTTGAAGAGTGTACAATTTTCTCTTTAGGAAAATTTTACCGAGTAGTGACTTGGCCTCGTATGGCTTCATCAATGTATCCCATATTTCTTTCATCATATTTTTCTCCGTAATACTCGTTAGTAACCCATCTTCCAAATCTAAATGGATTTTGGAAATATCATTCCTATCCATGTCATTCCATTTCTCCTCTATCAAACACGCCTGATTTTTGCTAATTTCACATAGGGTATTATCCTTCCGCAGCACTGCATGCATCTTCATTTTCCACAATGAAAAATATTCCCCTTGAATTTCTCAATCTCTTATTTCACCACCATATGGACACCCCATTAGTCCAAAACCTCCTCTATTTCACAATAATGTGTTTAATAATCTCAATAATGTTTTTATGATGTGACAAATCAACCTAAATTGAAATCACATAGCATACTCAAATCTATGAGAATTATTAATACCCAAAAATGTGAACAGTACCAGGCCAAAAACATACCTCCAATACCACTTGTTTGGACTGAAAAATTATTGTACCATGAAACAGAAATATTTACAAGGTAAAATAATTTTCAAAATGCAGAAATAAAATGGAAACCAAATGTAACATGTAAAAAACCCCCAAATGAAAGGGGTAAAAAAACCACGGGCAAAATAGAGGACCACTATGGGTAAATGTGGGTTCACACTCTCTCACTATTACAAGGAGAACACTCTCAATAATATCTATCTTGAATAGGTGGGGAAATTTCCTCACGAATACCGCACAAATAGAGTGACCAATGATGAGATTGACAGTGAAGGTGATAATGAAATCTATTGGGAGAGATCCCCTTTTATAGGGTGCTTCAATCCTTTCCCTACCCTCTTGATTCCTTCTCCCACTGATGGGTTTGGTGGGGTTGTCCACCCACCATTTCAAACACCACTAGCCTCCCTTTAACAAAGAATATGGGGCGGAACCATCCTGTAGAAAATTCTACCGACACGTGCTACCTCCTGACCCGTCCGGCCAAATCTCACTGAACATTATAGCTGAATAAGGCCCCATCAGTGAGACTCCATATTTCCTCCTAGTATATCAAGTATAAATCCCCACACATGAAGTAATATTTCTAGTTTCCATAGGTCCATCCAAACCTAATCTTCCCTTATATGAGTCGGGTCAGGTTTGCCCAACCCAAAATGGGTCTAGACATGCCTGCCTGGACCAGAATACCCCCGCACAGAGTTTTCTATGCTCTAATGGGAATGAGAGGCTATTGGATTGTCTGAAGAAGACATAGGTGGGGTTTTTGGGACATGGTGGAAACAAATAATAAAAATAAATTAGTTTGATTAATTTAATTTTATTTTAAAATTAAATTAATTAAAATTAATTTTGGTTTTAAAATTTTATAAACTGAAATATTAATTTAATTTGAGTAGTAAATTAAATTAATTTTTTTCACATATTTTTGGATTTAAAATTAAATTAGAAATGGAATCAATAAAAATAAATTATTTAAATTCTTTTAAATTCTTTTAATTTATTTAAATACACTCATACTTGTAAATTTATCTCAATTTAAATATTATTGTGCATTTAATCATGTATACCAACTGATCTTGAGCTAGTGATTGATCCATGTATGTCTGGATTATTTTACTATTTATTTAGTGCATGTGATGATTATAATAAGTATGTAATTAAATGATGGTCTTCACATCATATTACTTTTATTCAAACACTTATAAGGGTATGAATTCCCAATGTACCTATTATACATTACACCCCAAGAACCCCTCAACTTCATATGAGTGTATTTGTACATATATAATGATTTTTCAAGATGCGGACCCTACCAATTCAAGGTGATAATTTATACAGGAAGTGAATACATTACACTAGGGGTGAGCTACGATACGATTCAAGAGTAAACTCGGGTATGAAACCCATAGGTAATGATTAATTTATTATGGATCAATCATAATTAGATTCTCAAGACCATTTGGGTAAAATTAATTCTTTTTATGCATAATTTTTTATTTTATACAAATGCATGACTATTGCGTCATCACATAAAATAATAAACAAACTAAAATAACTAAATTTGAGACATATTCATTAATATTTCATGCTTAATTGTGATAAGGAAAACATAGATTGAACATATTTAATATAAATAGATTGCATTCTTCACGAAATAATAAAAAATCCCTCGATAATATATTATTTCCTAATGCATTCCATTGCTCACATTTGAACAAAATTAGGTGTCCAATGTTCTCATCAGTCTTAGTTGAGAGTTACTCTTACTAAAAGGGAGTTCTCATGAGAATATTTGGTTGACATAAATAAAGTGGCCAGTCAAGGATTAGCCATAGCTAACTTTCTATCACTTTAGAGGCAAAGAGTTGAGGGAATCATGTTAGGATTCCAATAAGCTTGATCAATACCCATCAGATCAAGGAACTATCAGTTAAAGTGTTTGGCCAGTCTAGTTCCTTACTTAAAAATCTCCAACTAGTGGCATAGTCATATCTTGTAGACTATGAGGGGAGGTTTAGAGGATCCTTACCACTAGAATAATCAAGTAACAAATTATTCCAAATATAATAGTGAGGGATATTAAGGTTCGATAAAATAATGGGATAAATTTAAATGATATAATAATAAATTAATCATAAATGTCAAAAGGTGATAAATAAACTATTGACTACTAAAATTTATTTATTATAGATATAAAATGGAAATCTCTAACACCACAAGTACATTATCACCGCAATCAGTTTTGTAAAAAGAAAAAAATATGATCGTCCCTAACTTCCCAGATTGGTGAAGACATTTGTGTACAGTTATTCACAAAGATATGAAGTTTTATTTGCGAGAATCCTTAGTTTTTTCAAAGCCTCATCAAGAAGAAATCCAGGTGGGTAATTAAAAATGGAAAAAAAATAACGTAGGTGATGCACTAGATGTTCTGTGTAACATGTTGTCATCCATGTCCAGTCAATTTTGGAAAATTCATAAGGATGAGAATTCCTACAAGATTTTGACTCATCTCTAAGAATTATATCAGGAGGGAGAAAGTCATGAAATTTATAAGATTTATAGTTCCCTATATATGTGTGGGATAGTATAATGGAATCATGTTAGAACTCATGTACTCAAGATGATAGGGTATATTGAGAGTCTAGAAACCCTTGGATTCAAAATGAACCAAGAACTAGAAACTAAACTCATTATTTACCCTTTACCACAATGTTTTCAAATTTTATTGTTAATTAAAACTTTAACAACATGAAAAAGTAACTCTCGGATATTTTTCATTTAGTTCACCAAGCTAAAAAGGATATAAACATTACAAACTATTCAATCATTATGGTGAACAAGAGGAACAATGGAAAGGAAAAAGGGTCTAAGTCCAAGTCCAAGGTAAAGACCTCAATGCACTATCCTTCCAAGAATCCAAGGATATAGAGGCAAGGTAATGAGAAATAGGTTGCATTATTTTTATAGGGAAATAAAGGCTACTAGAAGAAAATTTTCTATGTTGGGAAGAAGAATCAAGGTGATGCTTCTACTTTTTGTATTTTTTTCATTGAATGCAATATTTCATTATATATAAGTTGGTTATTGGATATGGCATGTGGATCACATATATGTATTCATATACAAGAACCATGTAGATTCGAGAAGACTTGAAATGGTGAAGTTGACTCCGAGATAAAAATGGTCTGACTGTAGCAGCCTTGTCAGTGGGATATTGTTACATTGCTTTACCTAGTTGATTGGTTCTTGAATTAAATAATTATTATTATGTAAACTATGTAACTATAAACATGTACTAAGGTTAAATTTTAGACACAATTGGATTTTATTTCAAGTTTGGATATAAATGTTGTCTCTTTTATATGGATAACATGTGTTATGGTATGGTGCATCCTAAAAATGGATTATATATACATGAACTCAAAAACCTTGTACTGTAAATCAATGAAAAAACTAGTGAGAATGACTTATATAACACCCACTTATGGAACTTTAGTATTGGTCATGTAATTGAGCTGTGATTAAAAAAATACATCATATAGGTTCTTTATACTCAGTTCATTTAAAGCCCTTGGATGTATTCTATTCTTGATTATGAGGGAAAATGATGAAAGCACCCTTTTTGGGAAGGGAGAAAGAACCAATGAATTACTGGAATTAATTCATACTGACGTTTTTGATCCGTTTCCAATAGATTCAATGGGTGGGTTTTCATATTTCATTACTTTAAAAATGACTATAGTAGGTGTGGCTATATCTACTTAATGTGGTATAAGTCATATTCCATTAGGTTGTTTAAGGAATACCAACATGAAGTGGAAAAACAACTTGGTGAGATGATTAATACACTCTATTGAGACCAAGGAAAATAGTATATTATCAATTATTTCATTGATCACTTAAAGGAATGTGGGGTTGTATCCCAACTCAGTCCTCCTTCCACACCAATGTGGAATGGTGTTAGTGAAGGAGGAATAAGATCTTGCTAGACACGGTCAAAACAATGATGACTCAAATGACTCTACCATTATCCTTTCAGGTATATGCATTGTAGATTGTGGCATATACCCTTAATCACATACCAACTAAAACAACATACGGGATTTATAACGACCCAAAGTTTTTCAATGGAA
This sequence comes from Viscum album, assembly GCA_963277665.1. Taxonomy (NCBI): domain Eukaryota; kingdom Viridiplantae; phylum Streptophyta; class Magnoliopsida; order Santalales; family Viscaceae; genus Viscum; species Viscum album. The sequence continues at coordinate 2,129,159,350 of OY728161.1, read as the reverse complement.
ATTCACTTCTTATATTTATGTCATAAGATCACATGAAAACACAACATAATGAACTACTAAGTGAAAAGTGAAATTTAAACATAATTTTGTCACTTATCTATTCGGAATTATAAAAATCCGGCATACACGGTTATGTTCAAGATGTTTTTTTGGAGTCTAATAAAACAAAAAAAAATATTTTTTGTGAATAGTAACCTACCCTAATGAATAGTAACATACCCTTATGAATAGTGATATACCCTAATGAATAGTAACCTCGCCTATGGTGGTATAAAAATAATATTCATGTGGGAAGTACAATATACCTATATTTTAGAATGAGTTAATGAATGTTTTAAAACTTGTTTTGATAATAAATTATTATTTTAATTAAATATTAAAATAATCTTATTTAGAAAATTATTTTTGAAAAATGGAATTCATTTTTGGATTCTACATGTCGAAAAATGGTCAGGGTGAATTTTTGGGATTTTTCTGAAATACTTGAATTTTTGTTGAATAGTGGAATCTGATAATTCACCATAAATGCTAGATATTGGATTAATTGAGTCATCGATTATTTTTTGCTGATGTAAGCCTACTTGGTTCGGTATCACATGATAAAATCACTATTATTGGTCTGGGAATACTTACTATTCCTTGTCTTGGGAAGAAATAATAAATTAATTATTATTATATTATGAAATCCCTCCTTTACACCACTATAAGAACCCCCTCCACTCCCTCTTCTCTCCACTCCTCTCAAGCTCCAAGCCCTCTCTAAATTCTGCCCAAATATCTCCCCAAGGTCCTCCCCCATGTCCAAAATCTCTCAGCCTCCTCAAAATACAAAAACCTCTCCCCTTTAGAGGTTCTCAAAGGAGCAAGTCTCAAGAGGTAAATTCCTCTTCCCAAATTTCTTCTTTTCTTTTAAGTTCTTTTCTTTTTTATTTTCTTTCCTCACCTCCCTTCACCATAATATAATGATAAGTCTAGTAACATAAATGTACTAGAATGTGTTCAAGCTAGTGATATATTTTATTATCTTCTCCTCTTTCCCCACCCTTTTATTTGAATGAAATGAAAGCACAGTTTGAGATGTGTTAATTTAGCACATTCAGGGACAAGGATTTACCAATTTCTGTTATTATCATGAATTCTGGTCATGAAACCAATTGTGTTATGGTTTAACCAGACTATTATATGTGTGATATATCATATTTTTGGTTCTGTAATATTTTGGTACAGATGGAATTAAATTAGAAATCAAAACACATTCTTTGTAATCAAACCCACCGAATAACAAAAATGGTTATCACTAAGATTATATATGTAATAATTCAACATCACTCTAAGTGACATAATTAAAATTAAAACCATGTATTCACCTGTATATAAACTAAATAATATAACTTCAATTCTGTACATCCACTTTCATCTTGCATATAATCCAAACATGAATATAAGTGAACCGATCTTTAAAGCCGAGTAAACAAATGAACTCGAACAATGAAATTGATCCTTATAACTAATCAAAAAGGCTTTGAATGAACTAAAAAGGGACATAAAAAATAAATAAAATATATAAGAGGTTATGGAATTATGAATTAATAATCCTTATTTTTTTATTCAGTTCATTAATAACAAGTGGAGAACTCCACCAGATTTAAGGTAAGGGATCCGCCCATTTTCTCTCTTAATCATGATTGTCCTCTATAATTTGACTTTTTATGTGTACCAGAAAATGATGTGTTATGTTTAATAACATCCCCCATACTTCCTTCTGGATTTATAAGTGATGAGAAACCCCATTTCTCTTTCATCAATCCCTCTTGGTCACACCGGACACCATGTCGATAAAATCATAACGAATTCTACCCGAACCATCTTTGTTCTTTTGGGTTGCCTTATCTTTATTTTAAAATGGTGTTATATTATCTATCTATGTGAGTCTTATGAATTCTTTTTAGTTGTAAAATATTATTATATCAAGACCCTTTCATCACATTCTTTTGGGGATATACATGATTTTGAAATATTCCCTCCTTAAAACATTCCGATAAGCAGACCTGTTTTAAGGGGACTTCCCAAATTTTTACCCAAATTTCAAGTGCACTCTATCATATGTTTTAAAACACCATTGTATTTATAAAATCATTATTTTTATAATGAAAAAATTCTTGGTTAAATTATGCTTTTATATAATAGAATATATTCTTATCTATTTGAAAAGCTCTAGAGTGTTTTCCTTAAGACCGCACAAAAATGTTTTAATGCTAATGTTTCTAAAATACATTTTTTATATGTTGTCACTTATATTTGACACCACATACCATGTTATATGCCTATATTACCCTATTAATGTCCATTTATGTTCTCATCCTTTCCATTCATGGACACTTTCATGATACACCCATTGGATATGTTTTGTGTCATGATTGTGGTACCCAATTATTTCCATGGGTACCCCTATGTTTATGTATGGTTGATTATGTATGATTATTTATGTGGAAAGATTATTTATGTGGCAAGAATATTCATGAATATGTTGAGATTGGTGTGCCAAGATAGCGCTCCAATGCATTGGGTAAGGTTAAGTCTCATGGGATGTGATGTGAAACGGGATTGGCGGTTAGCCTTGACCCGTACTAAAATGGGAAACGGGATTGGGGTTAGCCTTGACCTGTACTAATGATATGATTTATGATGCTACCAAATTTATAATATTACATGTTTATATGATCCCATGCTTATATTAAATGATTTAATAAGTTTCATGCTTTGGATATCATTATGTTATGCCTCTTAATTCATGTGCTTGAGGTGTATCCTTATGTTCATTCCCTTACTGGGCATTTTTAGCACATCCCTTTTTCATGTGTTCCCCAGGGTACCCTATGAAAATGTAAGGGATCAAAGGATGTTAGGATCTCATTATGGAGATTAAATAATGAAGTGTTTTTTTAGCCCTATGTTTTATGTAATATGTACCTAGTCTTCCAAGACACTAGACTTAACGATCCATGGCTTGTACCCTGATGGTTAATTGTGCTTGAAATAATGAAATATTTTATGTAAAAGGATTGGGTTACTATATTTGGTATCAGAGGATGGTCTAGTTATTTTTGGAGATTAGTAATAGAGAACATTAGTGATACCAAGTATAAGAAAATAGTCCTAAATTTTGGGAGGTATAGAGCAAGTGGTTTATCATCAAAATACATCCCTGTATGGATATGAGCAGGTAGAGGTGACTCTGGCACAGATGTATGTAGGGGTAAAACCCGAAAACACCGCTTTGAGCTAAACTCGAATGGGAACTGGTGCATGACAACGGGCCTTGCTTCACTCTTGGTTACAACACTCCTGGGGGATATTCTTTGGTAGATTCATGAGCTTAGAAAAAACCATTATTAAGGGACAAAAATAAGCCCATGAGAATATAAGTTAAGAAATAGATCAAGGATAACCTAGATATAAACCTAAGGAATCACAAGTCAGGATATAGTTTTTCATTATAAGTTCATACTTTTATGTTCAAAGTTTGTTTTTATGATCAATTACTAGGTATTCAAGAACTCTAATTATACGTTCCTTTTCTTAGTTAATGGCGGGAAATAGAAGAACACGGTACAACAAACAATGTGAGAGGTAATGTAATGATTTCCCTAATGACATGCCTGATGTGATAGAAGTGGGTGCTCAAAACTTCATGGCAGTACTTGATCTGCTAGCTCGAGTTATAAATAATAACATGAATCAGGTGGAACATCCCCCTCCTCCATGGAAAGAGCAAGTTGACATAGAATCCTTCATGTGGCAAAGGCCTCCCATGTTAAGTAGGTCTTCTGATCCCCTCCTAGAAGAACAATGGATTAACTCCATTGAAAAGATTTTCTCTGTCCTCTAGCGCTTGGAAGATGAGAATGTTTTACTGGTATTCTATCATTTTGATGGGGTAGCTAATCAGTGGTGGACATTGATCAAGAATACAAAGTCCCAAGAGGAAATTGATTCCATAGATTGGGAGGGATTCAAGAGGATGTTTTTCAACATATATTTTCCTCAAACCCTCCTTCTCAAGATGGAAAGAGAGTTCCTTTGACTCAAGAATAAGGAATATGAGTTCATCGGGGCACATGAAGCGAAGTTTACAAGGCTTGCAAGGTCCGCCTCTGGCTTTGTCATGAAAATCGAAAGTAAGGTGGATCTCTTCTTTAGCTAACTAAAGCTGAGTCTACAAAAAGTGTTCGAAATTCGAGACTTCAAAAGCTATAAAGAGAGTGTTTGTTGTTCCCTCAAGGTTGAAATGGAGATTGGAGACTCTTAGTGGTCACATGGGCCTAGTTATAGGAAGTTTAAAATGGAGAAAAAAATGTGTGGTTCATCAAACAACTCCCATGATGGAAAGAAACCTCACTTTCCCCATTGAATGAATTTTGGGAAGAAGCATCGTCGTGACTGTCTTAAGGGAACCAGGAATTTCTTCAAATGTGGAATGTTTGGTCATCTGGTCAAGAACTACCCAAAGGATATAAAAAATCTAGCTAATGTGGAAGAATAATGGAAGGATCAGATCAAAACTTAGCCTATAGTTTCCTATTTTATCTCCAAGGAGCTTGGGCATTATGCGAACAATTGACCTATGTCGAGGGTTGTTGGAGGCAATCAGAAACAACCTCCAAGGAAACAAGGAAGGGATTATGCTATCACTACTGCTAAGGTGTAGTCAGAAAATGATGTGGTGTTAGGTACGCTATTTATTCATTCAAGAATAGCGAACATACTAATTGATTCTGGTTCTACTCATTCTTTCATATCATGCACGTTTTGTAGAACTATTAAAACACCACCTCAAAATTTGGAGGAAAAGTTATCTATGAGAATAGTGAATGGGGAAATTATCGCATCCATGGTTTATAACTCCTCCCCAGTTAATGTTTGTGGACTTTACATCCCAGAAAATCTTTTCATAATTATATTAGTGGAGTTCGATGTTATCTTGAGCATGGATTGGCTATCTTTGTACAAGGACAACATCAATTGTCGGGAAAGGGAGATTACTCTTCACATCCCGAAGCATCCTATGATTCTTTACAAGTGAAAGGAGGAAGATGAGTCTCTTTTAGAATCTTCATCTCAAATTTGGATATTTCTTCCTTGTGAGCATTCATACCTATCTCAAATGATTGATACAAATGAGAGAATCATGCTTGAATACATGCCTATTGTGAGGGATTACACTGATCTATTCCCTGAAGAGTTTCCAGGTCTTCCCTATGACTGAGAGGTTGAGTTATCAATTGGACTTATCCATAGATCTCTACCAATCTCAAAGACACCTCACAGAATGGCCACTATAGAGATAGAAGAGCTGAAGAAGCAGTTACAGGAGAATATGGAGAAGGGTTTTATACAACAGAGTGATTCACCGTGGGGTGATCCAGTCCTCTTCGTCAAGAATAAGGATGGATCAATGAACCTCTGCATTGATTATCATGAGCTCAATAAAGTGACTATAAAGAACAATTATCCCCTTCCATAGATAGATGACATGTTCGATCAGCTTCGTGGGGCCAGTTATTTCTCTAAGGTGGACCTTTAGTCGGGATATCACAAACTAATGGTGAGTAAAAAAGATATTCCCAAGACTGCCTTTAGAAAGAGGTATGGAAACTATGAGTTCATAGTCATGCCCTTCGGACTCACTAATACTCTATAAATTTTCATGGATTTAATAAATAGAGTCTTTAGATATTACCTCGACAAATTTGTGGTGGTCTTTATTGATGATATTCTGATATACTCCAAGAGAAAGAAGGAACATGAGGAGCATTTTGAAACTGTGTTAAAGAATTTTCAAAGGGAGAAGTTGTATGTAAAGTACAGTAAATGTGAGTTCTGGATGGAGGAAGTATCATTCTTGGGGAATTTTATCACCAGGAAAGGGATATCTGTGGACCCTTCTAAGACGACGACAATTGAAGAGTGGCTGAGGCCAACTTCTATAACAGAGATCCGCAGCTTTTTAGGTCTATCTGGGTATTATCGATGATTCATGAATAACTTTTCACTATTGTCAAACCCAATGACCAATATGACATGGAAGGGAGTAAAGTTTGTCTAGACACAAGAATATGAAGACTGTTTCAAGGAGTTGAAAAAGAGGCTTATCACTGCGCCGATACTCACGCTCCCATCAAGTGGATAACTCTTTGTGGATTATATTAATGATTATAAGAAAGTATTAGGCTATGTTCTAATGAAAAATGATAAAGTGATAGACTATGCCTCAAGGAATCTGAAAATCCATGAGCAAAACTATCCCACGTATGATCTGGAGTTTGTGGTTGTGATCATTGCGTTGAAAATATGGCGGCATTATCTCTATGGGGGAAAATGTGAGATATATACTGACCACAATAGTCTAAAATATATATTCAAACAGAAATATCTTAATATGATCCAACAAAGATCGATATATATCATCATGTATTATTACATTCAATCCACTACAATCCCGGTAAGGCAAACAAGGTGGCGAATTCTCTAAGTAGAAAGGATCTTGCATCTTTATCAATGATGAGAATTGAAAAGGATCGGATATTCTTGGATTTTCAAAGGATGTAAATGGGAATAATTAAGGGAGTAACATTATCAATCCTTTCTCAAATGATTTCTCAACCATCCTTCTTAGAGAAAATAATGGTTTCTCAAAAAAGGATGTGAAAATTCATAAAAGGGTGGAAGCTCTTAAAAATGGGAAATCCTTAGATTTCAAAACTGATGAGGAAGGAGTTGTAAGATTTGGGACATGATTATGTGTATCATTTGATCTAGAGATTAAGATGGAGCTATTGAAATATGCAATAGCTCGACCATCTCTATCCATCCTGGAAGTACCAAAATGTACTGTGATCTCTGAGAACACTTCGGGTGGGATAACATGAAGAAAGAGATCGCGGAATATATATCAAGGTGCGTGTTAAGTCATAAAGTTAATGTTGAGCAAAAAAAGTCCAAAGGTATGATGCATCCATTGCCTATACCCATGTGGAAATTGGAAAATGTTACTATGGACTTTGTCACGGGTCTCCTGAAGACGTCGAAGGGAAATATTATGATATGGGTTATGGTTGACCGACTCACCAAGACATCATATTTCATCTCTATTCAAGAAGATATCTCGCTTGAACAAATTGAAAAGTTATATGTGGAGGAAGTGGTGAGACTACATGGTGTTCAACTCTCAATTATCTCTGAATGTGATCCAAGTTTCAAATCTAAATTCTAGAGAAGTCTTTTACATGCATTGGGTACTGAATTAAGTTTCAGTACCACCTATCACCCCCAAACTGATGGCCAATCTGGAAGGACTATCCATACACTTGAATATATGCTAAGAGGTTTCTCTCTAGAATTCAAAGGTGTTTGGGATCAACATCTCCTAGTGGTTGAGTTATTATACAAAAATAGCTTCCACTCAAGTATTCATATGGCTCCATATAAAGCTCTGTATGGGAAGCAATATAGAACTCCAACCTGTAGGGATGAAGTTGGAGAAAGAAAGCTACTTGGACCTGATCTTGTTCAAGAGATAACAGAGAAGGTTCATTTCATCTAGAAACACATCAAATATGCTCAATGTTGGCAAAAGATCTATGATTAAAACCTTTGAAGGGACTTGGAGTTCGACGTTTGAGATGAAGTCTTCCTTCGAATATCTCCAGGGAAAAGAGTCAAGAGATTCGGGATGAAAGGGATGCTAAGCCCAAGGTATATTGGCCCCATTGAGATCCTTGACCACATAGGAGTTGTGGACTATCGGCTTGAACATCAACCAAATATGGCTTGATTTCATGATTTTCTCCATGTATCACTCTTGAGGAATTACATACCTGATCCCTCACATGTACAAAACTCAGAGGTGGTGCAGCTGGAAGATGATCTCTTCTATGAGGACCAGCTAGTAAAGATTCTAGATCGGAGAGATAAGGTTCTACTCAACAAGACTACCCATCATGTAAAATTTTTGTGGAGGAACCATAAGTTTGAGGAAGAAACATGGGAATTGTAGGAAGCAATGAAGGAAAAGTACCCACACCTATTTTTGTCTTAGTATGTAAAACGAAACTTCGAGGGAGAAATTTCATATGGGGGAAAGAATTTAATGACCCAATGTTTTTCAATGGAAATTCCCTTCTTATATTTATGTCATAAAATCACATGAAAACACAAAATAATGAACTACTAAGTGATAAGTTACCTTTAAACATAATTTTGTCACGTATGTGTTTGGAATTTCCAAAATCTGGCATAGACAGTTGTCTTCAAGATGTTTATTTGGAGTCTAATAAAACAAAAAAATATTCTTGGTGAATAATAACCTACCCTAATGTATAGTAAAATACACTTATGAATATTGAAGTACCCTAATGAATAGTAACTTCACCTATGGTAAAAATTGGGTACAACCACGGAAGCGGCACACAAGCAAGGAAGAAAATTACATTAAATCAAAAGTTTGGGGACTTGACCCCATGACCTTCCCCTCACCCATCAAACCCTTACCACCCACCACAAATAGTGGGGAAATTAACCTCACCTATGGTGGTAAAAAAATAATATTCATGTTGGAAGTATGATATACCTATATTTTAGAATGAGTTAATGAATGTTTTAAAACTGGTTTTGATAATAATTTATTATTTTAATTAAATATTAAAATAATAATATTTATAAAATTATTTTTTAAAATTGGAATTCATTTTTGGATTCTACACATCAAAAAATGGTTAGGGTAAATTTTTGGGATTTTTCTGAAATACTTGAATTTTTTATGAATAGAAGAAATCCGATAATTCAAAATAAATGCTAAATATTTGATTAATTGAGTCATCGAGGATGTTATGGTGATGTAAGCCCACTTGGTTCGGGATCACATGATAAAATCACTATTCTTTATCATAAAATACTTACTATTATTTGTCTTGGGAAGAAATAATAAATTAATGATTATCATATTATGAAATCCCTCCTCTCCTCCACTATAAACCCCCCTTCACTCCCTCTTCTCTCCACTCCTCTCAAGCTCCAAGCCTTCTCTAAATTCTGCCCAAATATCTCTTCCAAGGTCCTCCCCCACGTCCAAATTCTATCAGCCTACTCAAAATACCAAAACCACTCCCCTTATGAGGTCCTCAAAGGAGGAAGTCTCAAGAGGTAAATTCCTCTTCCCAAATTTCTTCTTTTCTTTTAAGTTCTTTTCTTTTTTATTTTCTTTCCTCGCCTCCCTTCACCATAATAGTATGATAAATCCAGTAACATAACTTTATTTTAATTTCTTCATGCTAGTGGTATATTTAATTATCTTCTCCCCTTTCACCACCCTTTTATTTGAAAGAAATGAAAGCAGCGTTTGAGATGTGCTAATTTACAACATTCAAGGACAACGTTTTATCATTTTCTGTTATTATCACTAATTCTGGTCATGAATCCATTTCTGTTATGGTTGAACCAGATTATCACATATGTGATATATCCTATTTTTGGTTTTGTAATCTTTTGGTGAAAATTTAATTAAGTTATAATTCAAAACACATTCTTTGTAATCAAACCCACCGAATCACAAAAACGGTTATCACTAAGGTTATATATATAATAATTCAACATCACCCTAAGTAACCTAATTAAAATTAAAAACTTTAATTCTCCTGGATATGAAATAAAGAATATAACTTCAATTCTGGACAACCAGTTTCATCTAGCATATAATCTAAACATGAATATAAGTGAACCGATCTTTAAAGTCAAGTAAACAAATGAGCTCGAACAATGAAATTAAACCTTATTACTAATAAAAAGGATATGAATGAACTAAAAAGGGTTATAATAAATAAATAACATATATAATAGGTTCTTTAATTATGAATTAATAATCCTAATTTTTTTATTCATGTCATTAATAACAAGTGGAGAACACCACCAGATTTAAGGTAAGGGATCCTCCCCTTTCCTCTCTTAATCAAGACCATCCTCTATACATTGCCATTTTATGTGTACTAGAAAATGATGGGGTAGGTTTAAGAACCTCCCCCATACATCCTTTTGGATTTATAAGTGATGATAAACCTCATTTCTATCTCATCAATCCCTCTTGGTAACACCCGACACCATGCTAATAAAATCATAAGGAATTCTACCTGAACCTTCTTTGTTCTTTCAGGTTGCCTTATCTTTCTTTCAAAATGGTTTTATCTTATCTATCTATGTGAGTCTTATGAATTCTGGTTATTTGTAAAAGATTATTATATCAAGTCCCTATCATCACATTCTTTCGGGGATATACATGATTTTGAAATATTCCCTCCTTAGAACTTTCTGATAAGAAAACCTGTTTTTAGGGGACTTCCCAAATTTTTACCCAAATTTCAACTGCACTCTATCCTATGTTTTAAAACACCATTGTATTTATAAAATCAGTATTTTTATTATGAAAACCTTCATATTTCAATTATGGTTTTATATAAAATAATGTCCTCTTTTCTATTTGAAAATCTCTAGAGTGTTTTCCTTAAGACCGCACAAAAATGGTTTAATGGTAATGTTTCTAAAATACATTTTTTAGATATTTTCACTTATATTTGACACCAATTACCAGGTTATATTCCTATATTAAACTATTAATGTCCATTTATGTTTTAATCCTTTCCTTTCATGGACACTTTTTTGATACGCCCATTGGATATGTTTTGTGTCATGATTGTGGTACCCAATTCTTTCCATGGGTACCCTTATGTTTATGTATGGTTGATTATGTATGATTATTTATGTGGAAAGATTATTTATGTGGAATGAATATTCATGAATATTTTGATATGGGTGCTCCCAGATAGTGCTCCAATGCATTGGGTAAGGTTAATTCTCATGAGATGCGATGTGAAACAGGATTGGCGGTTAGCCTTGACTCGTACAAAATTAGGAAACGAGATTGGAAGTTAGACTTCACCCATAAAAAGGATATTATTTATGATTATTCTACATTTATATGATTCCATGTTTATATGATCACATTATTATATTAAATGATTTCATAAGTTTCATTCTTTGGATATCATTATGTTATGCCTCTTAATTCAAGTGCTTGAGGTGCATCCTTTTCTTCATTCCCTTATTGGGCATTTTAGCTCATCCCTTTGTTCACGTGTTCCCTAGGGTACCCTATGCAGATGTAAAGGCTCAAAGAAAGTTAGGAGCTCATTATGGAGATTAAATAAAAAAGTGTTTTTTTATTCCCATGTTTTATGTTATATGTACCTAGTCTTCAAGACATTGGACTTAACGATCCTTGGATTGTACTCTGATAGTTAATTATGCTTGAAATAATGAAATGTTTTATGTAAAAGGCTTGGGTGCCTATAGGATTCCATATGAGTTTTGGTATGGAAAGAAACCTAGTTTTTCACACATATGTTTTTGGGGATATGATTATTTTTTTAGGACTATAACTAGTGAAAAATTAGCATCTGGAAGCATGTAGTGCATCTTTATAGGTTATCCTAATGATACCAAAGGATAATACCTATATAACACTTCATATAGAAAATTGATTGTGGAAAGGAAATCCACATTTCTATTAAGGGAACAGATTTCCAATATAAATAGTAGGATTAATATTTAATTTGATGAAGTTAATTCTCCAGATACATAAGATTTAGTGTGGAAACAATATCCACAAGAGACAGTGGGAGATAAAGTGGTTCCTGAGACACAAGTGCTGAATTGGTCCACTCAAGAGGTTGTAGAAAAATTGAATTATGGTTTTATTATCACTGAGTTAGGTTAAACCTTAATCCTATAATATTTTGAACCTATAACCTAAAAGGAAGTAGTATAAGGAAAATATGATGCTAAATGGTAATATTTCATGCATTATGAGATGAAGTCCATGTAAAAAAATCAAGTTTGTATTTTAGTAGACCCTCCAGTTTATGTAAAACCCATTGGGAGAATTTGGGTATTAAATAAAAAATAATTCATGATTGTGTGGTTAATACTTATAATGAATGACTGGTAGTGAAGGGTTTTAGAAAATGTTAAGTAATAGACTATGATGTGACCTTCTCACCAGTAGAAATTCTGAAATCTATCTGAATATTACTTGAAATAATAGCCTTCCATGATTCTGATATTTGTAAAATGGATGTCATATATTTTTTCTCAATTGGAAGTTGGTTGATGTTGTCTATAGGTCTCAAGAAAAATGGTTTGTTAGGTCAAATAATGACAATAAGTTGTGTAAGATGAAGAGTTCCATTAATTGTTTGATGTAGGAATCACAATCATTGAATGTTCATTTTTATGAGGAAAAAATAAAATTTGGATTCACTAAAAATGAAAATAATCCATGTGTATATATGAAGGTTAATGGAAATTACATATTTTTTCTAGTATTATAAGTTGATGACATATTAATTATGGGAAATGAAGTGAATGTCATATAGTCAGTTAATACTTGGTTAAATGAATACTTCTCTATGAAAAAATTAGGGGAATCAATATACATTTTAGGGATGAAGATCTATTGAGATTGATCTCAGAGGCTGGTTGAGCTAAGTCAAACTACATATATTTACAAGGTACTCAAAATGTATAATATGGAACAATCCAAGAGAGGGGTGTTTCCAATGTCACATGGTATCAATCTCTATAATAAAATGTGTTCATAATCACGGGAGAAGATTAAAATAAGGAGTATAATCCCTATGTATTTGTAATGGTATCTATCATGTATTCCACGTTATGTATTAGGATTGATGTTGCCTTTACTTTAAGCATTGTGGGTAAGTATCAAGATAATCCATGATAGATACACTAGGAAGCTTTCAAAACAATCCAAAAGTACTTGAGGCATACAATGGATATGTTCATGGTGTATGGAAGAGATGAGAAACTAGTACTGAGAGGATAAACTGATGATAGTTTCTAGAAAGATAATGATGATCAAAAATCATAGTCAGACTATATATTTTTCTTGAATAGTGGTGTAGTGAACTGGATAAGATTGAAGCAATTTGTGGTCCCAGTTCTAAAGAAAAATATGAGTATATAGTGTCTTCTGGTATATAAAAGGGAGCGGTGTGGATAAGCATATTTGTTTCAGATGTTTTTTTATACCAAGTAGTGCATACCCTATTCTAGTTTATTTTGATGATACTATGGTAGTGATGTCTTTCTAGGATCCTAGAACAAATCTTATACTACAGAAGATTCATCTCTTGAGGGATTTTACTCAGTGAGGTGAAGTCATAGTTGGCAGAGTAGCCACAGTGGAAAACATGGTAGACCCCTAACTAAATCTATATCTCAGTAGAATCATAATATTCATGTGAGATCTAGCAGATTTTAACTTGTTAAAAGTTGTATCTAATGAATGTGGGAGTGTTGAAATTAGTTACCCTTGACCCAACAAATGATGTACTTTGATTACCACTACATGTATATAATTTTTTATATATATGTGTGTTTATCATTCCATAATTGTGTTGATAATTCTTTATTCACTATATTTATGGTAATTTCCTTATATTACATGTTGTATCAAAGTGTTATAGAAGATCCTAAGCTATAATGAGAACCTATAGATACTATGATAGTAATCTTAAAATAATACCTATGGTCCAGATAAATCACATTGATAGGACATGGATTACTTGTGAATATCAAGTATTGGGGGCACCTAATCATTGAGTATTATTGTCATGAAGTTCTCACTTCGTGATCTCTAGTAGTTTAGGCTATGAGGATAGACCCGCTAATTGGAACACCACCTATTTGGGGTGTCATTGGTTGTTTCTATCTACATGCATGTGTATTGTCTTATTGAATTGATATCTTTATCAATGTGTGTCATTTTATAATGTACTTTTATACCAGTTGAAAACTATGATAATGAAGTCATGGTAAGATATTTTGTATTGGGTGTGTCATTAGTCGCATGACATTGGTTGGACGATCAACATATAATTTTTCACTTTCGGGTTGAGTAGGGGATGTCTCTGGCTAGGTTGATTGGGATGGTAGTACCTTCATTAATCCTTGCACATGGTAGTCGGAGATATGTATTTCTAGTTAGATCAAAAAAAATCAAGAAAGGGATGATGACACAAGTGTGCATCCTAATTTATGAGATATCATATCACAAAGAGGTTATATTACACAGTTCATGTTTGTAGTTTGGTAATCATTTCTATAAATTTTTATTTTATCTTTAGGGGACTTGATGGGTTGATATAATCTTCTCTTTTTTTATAAATATTACTCACTGCTATTGTAAGAACCCAAGTTTTTATAACGGTTCAAAATCTCAACCCTATTTGAATTTTTTACTTGTTCCTGAGAAATATGGGAAATTCTGGGATATTCTTGAAATTTCCAAACTACACGCTATGTACTTTCAAGTACACGCCATGTATAGGTTATATAACACCCTGATATTTTATGAGAAATATTTTTTTTATGTATTAAGTTAGACGCAACACCAAAGGAATCATTCATTACACACAACACTGGCTTGGCTTGCGTTACACGCAATCGCGACCTTCCTTGATAGCGTGTGTAGTATGCAATATCGGGTGTCACTAAACAATGATATATTGTTATAATATTATTACGGACTAGATGTTATGAATAGTATTAACTATATTCACTACTGGAAAACTAATCTATACCAACGGTTTGGAACCGTTGGTATAGGCCTCCAAACAGTTGGTATAGCCTATACCAACGGTTTGGAGAACCGTTGCCAAGTAAACTGTTGGGATAGGTCTATACCAACGGTTTTGGGAAAACCGTTGGTATAAGTAATATGAAAATATATACCAATGGTTGTGGAACCATTGGTATATATATTTCAAAAAAAACATTCACTGGGATTTGATCCGAGGACCCCGAGTTTATCATTGAACGACTTAACCATTAACCTAACATGACTTTTGTGAACATAATTACATAAATATATATATGTATTCTCATAATTATTTCAAATTTTGATTTATATAATGTTCTCATTAAGAAGAACTGATAAAAATCAAAGGATCTATACCAATGGTTGTCAAAACCTTTGGTATAGTTCTATACCAACGGTTTTGACAACCGTTGGTATAGATTTTGAGCCTGGATTTTTATTCTTGGTGAAGGTTGATCCATGGGGGACCTTTCCCAAAAGTTTGGCCAAACCATTGGGAAAGGGTACACCTATCCTGACGGTTTGTCCAAACCATTGGGAAAGGTGTCCACAAAGTGGACTTTTCCCAACAGTTTGGCCAAACCGTTGGGAAAAGTGGCCTCAAAGTGGTCTTTCCCAACGGTTTGGCCAAACCGTTGGGAAAGGGAAACTATACCAATGGTTTTTACAAACCATTGGTATAGAAGAATTGGGAAAAGTCAGATTTCTAGTAGTTATTTTGAATTTTATAACATTATTATTTATCTTTCACGTTTTATAAAAAATGGTATGTGAAAAAAATAAATTTTTCGGGTAAAATAAGTAATTTTTAAAAAATGCAGTTTTTCCACCTTTTGATGGTGCACCCACATTAAATCTGGTTTTTCACAGGTTTATAAGTTCAATTTAACAAAATAAAATTCTTGTTTGGAATCATGATATAAAAATTTTCTTGGGATAAATTTTTCATATTATTTTGATAACTTTCATATTTAAATGAATACTAAAAACACGGTATATTATAATTTAAAACAACTTTTTTTCATCGTAATAATTTATATGGTTAAATTATAATATTTAATGATTTTAAAGTATAAATAGAATATATTTTTAGCATTTAATATAATTTCTGTCATTACCATAAATTTTATATTTAATTCATAGGTAAAAACATTACAATCTTTCGTAATTTTTTAACTTTAAAAACCCATTTTCTTAACAAAGGGATTAATTTTAAATTAATTAATGCAACTTCTGTGTTTCGAATTTTTAAAAATGGATTACATATTTGAATGCAGTGGGTCCAAATTATGTTAATAGGTTACTTTTATTTTTATTTTTGATATTATGAATAATAACAATGGTAATTTTTATTTACTTCAGTTAAAGGAAAATCGGTTAATTATGGGTAGAAATAAGATTATAAATTTACACTAACACCTACCAAAATTCTATTGGATGACTAAAAGTTGACCTGAATCACCTACGGGTCAGTATAGATTAATTTTATGGACTTTTTACCATAAAAATAATTTAATTCTTATTAAAACCAAAGAAAGTGACAACATGTCACTCTCTTAAATCTTATAAGTATAATAATTTTAATTTTGTGATAAACTTCATGGAACTTCAAACATGAATAGTCTCCAGAAAGGTAATAAAATTATCTATATCATTTAAATTTATTTAGAATTATTATGGATTAAATAATTATCATTAAAGGTGACACAATGGTGATGTTGAAATTATCATATCGATTGAAATATCAAATAAATGGTTTTAAAAATATTTAAATAAATATTATATGAACTCTTTAATGTGCTCCAATAATTTTATAGATAAATATGACATGTTATGAATCAATTAATGAATTTTAGTTCAAACATATCTTATGTTTGGATTTTATTTAAATTCAAATAAATGAATAGTGTGAAAATTGACACTATTGTTATTTTATAAAAAAAATAACATAATATAAAATTGTTTAAAAATCACAAAAATATTTAAAAATTATAAATTAAAATTTATTTGGTCGAAAATTTCATAAATTATCAAATTATGGACAATTCACAACACATAATTAATTATTTATAAAATTTCAAATTTAGATTCTTATTACAAAAAATAAAATAAAATAGATTAAATATGGATAATTAAAGATGATAATTTTAAAAAAAATCCCAACATTTCTAAATTTTATTGGTTGATAATATTACAACCCTATATCATCTAATATTCGTATTTGAGTCATTTTTGAAGGTTTTATTTGGGGTTTGAATTTATTATAAATTAATATTTTTGAGGTTTCCAAACGTGCCCCTCTCCTCCCTTATAAAACGGCCCCTCCTCCCTCTCCTCTTTAAAAAACTTTGACCCTTCATGCTAGGCCAACCCCTGCCCACTACTCTTCTCAACTTCACTAGTAATATTCTAGAGGTTCTGGTCATCTCAAAAGACCAACTCTAGTCCCTTGAGAGGAAGTTTAATGGAGGCACGTTGAGGAAGAGGTAATCTCTTCTACCGATTATTCCAAGTTTCTTCCTTCATATACTTCCTATTATTTAGTTGTTTCATTATAAAGTAATAACATCAGTATCACGTATATATTGATATGTTATTATAAATATGAAACAACCCAATTTCATCTTCTATCCATCCTACGAAAAATGAAATCATTGCCCGTGCATACGTACGGAATACCGTCTTCACACAGTGTTGTAATCTGTTTTCTACCACCACCTTAAATTGATGGGTATAATGGTGTAAATAAATAACTATATATGATTATTGTAAATTGATATAGATTATAAAATATTATATATACACTTCAATACCATTCCACAATCAAGGAAATGATATCATCGCTCATGCGTACGTACGGCCTACCGTCTCCACGATGTGATGCGACTCGTTCGACGTGATCTTAAATGAATAATGATTATATAAATTAATTGAAAGAATAAATATGATATATAATATACTAAAACCATTCTTTAAATTATATATATATAACCTAAAAATAAGAATAAGAATTTATTTGACAAAACACGCATAAGAACATAAAGTAGTGAACACCCGAATAACGAGTAACATTGAAATATTACCAACAAAAAGATAAGAATATGACATTATATGATATCATAAAAATGAATATAATTATATAATAAGTCAATGACATTATTTAAATAATCATACCGGATGTTCCAATATGTACGAATCATATCAGACCTACGGTAAGGGAAAATCTCTCAATATCAATTTTTATCCGAGATTGTTTATACTTCGGTATTTAATGGGGCATATTAATCATTCACATCCATGTTTCCTAAATATGTAATAATATTTCTATCCTCCTACAATTATTTAAATCCAATTTTACCTATTGGAGAACTTTTTATAAAATATATGAAAGGAATCTTTTGTCATTTTCAGTACGAGATACTTTTTGACTTTTCCGGCCAAAGTACGAGAGGAATGTATTTTTAACTTATACGGAATTGATAGATTTTTATGATTTCATAGAACATTATTTCTATGAAGCTTCCATTATAATTTTTCAAGTATTATTTTTAATTATTTTCTTTTAGTTTAAAATTTTATGATATATTAAGAAAGGTAAAATGTTTTTGAAGTAGAAAGTATATTTTCTTCAAGAATGGAGTTCAAGTGTATTATCAAAATTATTTTCCATCTAAGATAATATAAGGTTCTGTTTCTATCACTATTTTTAAATTGATTTGATTATGTTATGGTGGAATTATGTCCTTTTATCTTATATGGTTTATGTTATGATGGGATGATGTTTAAGAATCCCATTTTTATTACATGGGTTATGCTATGATATATGATTTTTGGTTTTTGTGTCACATATAAGAATGGTTTAATTATTAGATGGGTGGCACCAATATCTCCCTACAATTCATTGGTTAATGATTTATATCTCATGAGATAGACATAGCTGGAACAGAAAGTTAATCCAGTTCAGTGATATAGGACTGGAACGAGGAATGATCTCAGTTCAGAAATGGACTTTGTCCACTAAGATAGTATTGGTAATGAGTCTTGACTAATAAGAAATGATTTTTTATGATTATTTGTGTATGCCAAAAAGTTTCATGTTTTATGTCATGATTATTGAGATTACATTTCACTACTATGATTTATCCCATGTTATGATATTATGATTTCTTCTGCATGTTAAGATTTTCGAAATGTTATGTTCTTATGAATATGATATTTCCTTTGTTTACCCTTACTGAGCATTTGAGCTCACCCTTTTGTATGTTTTCTTTTCCCTAGGTCATGAAGAAGGGTATTAAGGTGGATATTCCAAGAATTGACTCTATATATGATGAAATAAATGGCAGACAATGTAGATGCTTTGTGAACCAGTTGTTTATGTTTTTCAGTTTCTAAAGACACTATACCTATACGGTCCTACCATGGATTTTGTTATAGGTTGTAATAAGTATGCTTCAATTCTGAAGTAATAACATTGTATGTAAATTAGGGGTCGTTATAGTCGGTATCAGAGTAAAGGTATATTAAACCTTTGGAAACTAGGATGTTAAAGCCTTATTAAGAACCCTAAGGATATATCTAAGCATAGAACACAATATTAGTGTTTTAGAAATGGCCATGACTAACCTATGATAAGACCATAAGTGTAAAATTTTATTCTTTATTATGTGGTTTTTCAATTATGATTAGTGTTTCCTAGACTATTCTTATTGGTTTTAGTCAATGCCTGGAACCCGAAGGAACCGTGTTAATGCTGAATGTGACGGGTAATGCGATGATTGTCCCCCTGAGCAACCAAACGTTATGGGAGATGGAATGAAAAATCTTGTAGCCATGCTCACACAACTTTTCAAGCTATGAATAATGAAGGACTTCCAAATGAGCAAAGGAAAGAGAAACATTCTGTTGAATCCTTCATGAGGTAGCGTCCACCCTCATTCAGCGGGTCTACTATTCTAATAGTGGCTGAACAATGGATCAGTACCCCTGAACAGATATTTTCAGTTCTTCAATGTTCTGAACATGATACAGTTATCTTAGTAGTATATCATTTAGAAGGTGTTGTTGATCAATGGTGGAATCTTGTCAAGAATTCGAGTCAAATAGACAAAATTGAGTCCATGGAAGGGGATGAGTTCAAGAAAATATTTTTCAATATGTACATCCCTCGTATTCTTCATAAAAAGGTGGTGAAAGAGTTTCTTGAACTAAAGGAAAAGGATGATGAATCTGTTGGTACCTATGAAGAAAATTTTACAATACTCGCAAGGTATGCTTCCGGAATTATTATCCACCCTAATAGTAAGATCGATCGATTCTTTAGTGGCTTAAAACCAAGACTTCGAAGGGAGTTAGCCATAAAGGACTTCAAAATCTACAAGAAGTTAAGTTCATGTGGACGGAGGAATGTGAAAAGAATTTCAAGGAGTTGAAAAAAAGGTTATCCAGTGCACCTGTGATCACAATGCCTTGTAGTGGGGAAAAGTTTTTGATCTACAGTGATTCATCCAAGAAGGGATTAGGGTGTGTTCTCTTGCAAAATTATATGGTGATAGAATATGCCTCACAACAGTTGAAAATAAATGAGCAAAATTACCCAACTCATGATTTGGAGTTAGCTGCGGTAATCTTTGGATTAAAGATTTGGAGGCATTACCTTTATGGTCAAAGGTGTAATATTTATAACGATCATAAAAGTTTAATGTATATTTTCACACAAAAGGAGCTGAATATGCGTCAAAGAAGATGGTTTGAGATGATTAAGGATTACGACTACTCAATTCATTATCACCCTGGGAAAGCAAACAAGGTGGCCGACGCATTAAGTAGACAAGACCATAATAGCTTATCCATGATGAGGATCACAAAAGATCCTGTAATTATGGATTTAAAAAGGATGGATCTTCGAATTATAATAGAAGGGAAAAAATCTTATCTTTCTCAAATGAATGTTCAACCATGTATACATGTGAAGATTAAAGAGGCATAGAAAGAAGATGTAGAGTTTCAAAAGAAGGTGAGAAATGTTCTTGAATTACACATTGATTGTGATGAAATAACAAGGTTCAGGAATCTGGTTTGTGTTCCTCCCATCCCAAAATGAAAGAAGGAAATATTGGATGAATCTCATAGTTCTTGATTCCTTATTCACCCTAGAATCACAAAGATGTATTGGGACCTAAAGGAGTACTTTTGGTGGGATGGCATGAAAAGAGATATTGCAGAATATATATCACAATGCTTGGTTTGTCAGTAAGTTAAAGCTGAGAGACAGAAGTCTAAGGGGATGTTACAACCATTTCCCATACCAGAATGGAAATGCGAAAACATAACTATGGACATTGTCACTAGACTTCCTAAAACATCCAAAAGAAATAATGTTATCTAGGTTATAGTTGATCATCTTACGAAGTCGGCACACTTCATTGCTATTAGAGAAGATTTCTTTATTGATTAGCTTGCCAGGATATATGTGAAGGAAGTGGTAAGATTTCATTGAGTACCACTTTCCATTATATATGATCGGGATATGATTTTTACCTCAATGTTTTGGAGAAGTCTTCAGCATACTCTAGATACAGAGTTGAGTTTCATCACTGCTTATCATCCTCAGACTGATGGTCAGTTTGAGAGCACAATTCAAACTCTAGAAGACATGTTGAGATCTTGGTCTATGGATTTCAAAGGTGGTTGTGATCAACACCTACCTTTAGTAGAATTTTCTTATAATAATTGCTTTCACTCCAGTATTCTTATGGCTCTTTATGAAGCTCTGTATGGAAAGAAATGTAGAACTCCAACTTGCTGGGATGATGTTGGGGAAAGAAATCTTTTAGGACCTGATCTTGTTGATGTGATCATAGAAAAGGTAATATATATTCAACAACACGTAAGATCATCTCAGAGTTGAAAAAAAATTATGCCAACAACCGAAGAAAAGACATAGAGTTTGAAGTGGGTGATAAAGTGTTCTTATGAATATCTCCCTGGAAGAGAGTAATGAGATTTGGAAAGAAGGGAAAGTTGAGCCCTAGGTATGTCAGTCATTTGGAAATACTGGATCATGTTGGGAAGGTAGATTTCCGATTGAAACATCTACTGAATATCTCTCAAGTTAATGATGTATTACATGTATCTCTCCTAATAAAGTACATACCTGATCCTTCGCATGTATTAATCTCCGATGTTGTACTGCTAGAGCAAGATCTGTCTTATGAAGAACAACCAATAGAGATTCTGGATCGTAGTGAAAAATTTCTATGAAACAAGACCACTCTCTTGGTTAATGTTTTATGGAGTAACCACAAATTAAATGAAGATACATGGGGACTTGAGGATATGATGAGGGAGAGGTATCCTTATTTGTTTGTAACGAAGTGACGAATTTTGAGGGCGAAATTCTTTTTAAGGGGGGTAGAATGTAACACCATGAGATTTTATGAGAAATATTTTTTTATATCTTATTTTAGATGCAACACCAAAGGAATATTTCATTACACACAACACTGGCTTGGCTTGTGTTATACGCAATCGCGACCTTCCTCGATAGCGTGTGTAGTACACAATACAGGGTTTCACTAAACAATGATATATTGTTATAATATAATTATGGACTAGCCTTTATGAATATTATTAACTAAATTTTGAATTTTATAACATTATTATTCATCATACACATTTTCTAAAACATGGTATGTGAACAAAATAAATTTTTCGGGTAAAATAAGTATTTTTCAGAAAATTCAGTTTTGCCGCCTTTTGATAGTGCACCCACTTTAAATATAGTTTTTGATAGGTTTATAAGATCAATTTGACAAAATAAAATTATTCCATGGAATCAAGATATAAAAATTTACTTTCGATAAATTTTTCATATTATTCTGATAACTTTCATATTTTAATGAATAGTAAAAACACATTATATTTTAAATAAAAACAACTATTTTCATCGCAATAATTTATATTGTTAAATTATAATATTGAATTGTTTAATTTATAAATAGAATATTTTTTACCATTTAATATAATGTATTTCATTAACATTAATTTTACATTGAATTCATAGATAAAAACATTTCACTCTTTGGCAATGTTTTAACTTTTAAAACCCATTTTCTTAACAACGGGATTAATTTTAAATTAATTACTACAAATTATATGTTTTGAATATTTAAAAATGGATTCAATATATGAATTCTCTGGGTCTAAATTATGTTAATAGGTTACTTTTATTTTTTTGATATTATGAATAGTAACTACGGTAATTTTTTTACTAGAGTTAAAGGTAAATCAGGTAATTGAGGGAAAAAAAATAAGATTATAAAATTACCCTAACACCTGCCAAAATTCATTTGGATGACTAAAAGTCAAGCCATATCACCTAAGGGTCTGAATAGATTTATTTTATGGACTTTTGACAATGACAATAATTTAATTATTATTAAAACCAAAGAAAGTGACAACATATCACTTTATTAAATCTTGTAAGTATAATAATTTTAATTTATTGACAAACCTCATGAAACGTCAAACATTAATATTCTCCAGAAATATAATAAAATTATCTACATAATGTGAATTTATTTTGAATTTTTAGGGATTAAATAATTATCATTAAATGTGACACAATAGTGATGATGAAATTATTTTATCGATTGAAATATCAAATAAATGGTTTTAAAAATATTAAAATAAATATTATATGAAATATTTAATGTGATCCACTAATTTTATAGATAAATATGACCTGTTATGAATCTATTAAATCATTTAGATCGAACATATCTTTTTTGTGGATTTTATTTAAATGAAAATAAAGGAATAGTGTCAAAATTGACACTATTGTTATTTTATAACAAAAATAACTTAATATAAAATTGTGTAAAAATCACAAAAAAATTTAAAAATTATAAATTAAAATTTTTGTGGTCGAAAATTTCATAAGTTATCCAATTATGGACAATTCACAACACATAAGTAACTATTTATAACAATTTAAAATTTAGAATCTTATTACTATGAATAAAATTAAATAGATTAAATAAGGATAAATCTAGTTGAAAATGTTTAAAAAAATTACAAGTATAAATTTTATTGGTTGATGATATTAAAACCCTATCTCGTCTAATATTCAAATTTTAGTCATTTTGGAATCTTTTATGTTGGGTTTGAATTTATTTTAAATTAATATTTCTGAGGTATCCAAAGGTGCCCCTCTCCTCCCTTATAAAAGGGCACCTCATCCCTCTCCTCTTTACATAACATTGAGCCTTAAAGCTCGGGAAAACCCTACCCATTACTCTTCTAAACTTCACTAGTAATATTCTGAAGGATCTGTTTTTCTCAAAAGACCAACTCTAGTTCCTCAAGAGGAATTTTAAAGGGGGTACGTCGAGGAAGAGGTAATCTCTTCTGCCAATTCTTCCAAGTTTCTTCCTTCTTATACTTCCTATTATTTAATTTTTTCATTATAAAGTAATAACATCAGTATCACTCATATATTGATATTCTATTATAAATATGAAACAACTCTATTTCATCTTCTATCCATCCAACGGAAAATGAAATCATTGTGCGTGCGTGCGTACGGAATACCGTCTCCACGCCATGGGGTAATCTGTTTTCCACCACCACCATACATGGATGGGTATAATGGTGTAAATAAATAACTATATATGATTATTTTGAAGTGATATTTATTCTTAAATATTATACAAACACTTCAATATCCATTCCATGAGCATGGGAATGATATCATCGCTCGTGCGTACGTACGGCCTACCGTCTCCACAATGTGATACAACTCATTTGACATGATCTTCATTAAATAATAATTATATAAATGAATTTAATGAATAAATATGATATATATTAAACTAAAACCATTATGTAAATGATATATCTATAACCTAAAAATAAGAATAAGAATTGTTTCGACAAAACTCGCATAAGAACATAAAGTCGTGAACACCCGAATAACGAGTAACATTGAAATATTACGAATAAAAAGATAATAATATGACCATATATAATATCATAACAATGAATATGATTCTGTAATAAGTCAATTACATTATTTAAATCATCATACAGAAGGTTCGGATACATACAAAGCATATCATACCTAAGGTAAGGGAAAATCTCGCAATCTCAATTTTTATATGAGATTGTTTATACTTCGGTATTTACTGGGGAATATTTATCATCCACATCCATGTTTCCTCAATATGTAATATTATTTCTATCCTACTATAATTGTTTAAATCCAATTTTACCTATTGGGAAATTTTTAGTAAAAGATATGAAATGAATCTGTTGTCATTTTCAGTACAAGATACTTTTTGACTTTTCCAGACAAAGTACGAGAGGAATGTTTTTTTTAACATATACAACATGAATGGACTTTTTAGGATTTCATAGAAAATTATTTCCATGAAGCTTCATTTACATGTTTTTAATTTTTATCTTTAATTAG
Source organism: Viscum album (assembly GCA_963277665.1). Taxonomy (NCBI): domain Eukaryota; kingdom Viridiplantae; phylum Streptophyta; class Magnoliopsida; order Santalales; family Viscaceae; genus Viscum; species Viscum album. The sequence goes on along the minus strand of OY728161.1, from coordinate 2,129,134,151 downwards.
CTTTTTTTAGTTTAAAGTTTTATAACATATTAAGAAAGGAAAAAAATTGAAGTAGAAAGGATATTTTCCTCAAGAATGGAGTTCAAGTGTTTTATGAAAATTATTTTCCATCTAATATTGTAAGAACCGGTGTTTCTCCGGATAGTCATTTTGAGCAGAAATTTGAATTTTTGCTATTGGATGCTCGTGAGGGGTAAAACTGTCATTTTACTCTACCATCTGATCTCAGATAATTTTCTTGACAGCTCCGTTGGTCCCAAAATAGGTAGTTTACCCTTGCACAGGAGTTTGGAGGAAATTTGAGCAGTTCGAATTTTGGCAGAATATTTAATATTTAATATTATTAAATTAAATATTAAATTATTTGTGTAGGTTCATTTGGAAATAAATTTTAAACGAAGTGTCGGATTTAGTTTTCGTCTGCACCATTGAGTCCAGAATGGGGAGTTTAGCCTAGGGAAGGCATAAACTCATATCGGGCACTGGGGCCGGCCCTGGCCCCTTTTTCTTCCTTTTCTTTTCTTCTTTCCTTTTCTTTTCTTCTGTCTTCATTCCTCCTCCTCCTTTCTAAAATCACCTACATTGCTCCACCTTTAGTCGTGACCTATGGGAGATATGAAGTTTGGGGAATAGGGAGAGTTGGAAGCCAAGAAGGGAACCGATTTGAACCTCTTGACGCGCTGAGTTGGCGTACGACAACCGTGACCCGTGAAATCAACCGAATCTTCAGCGGTCTCCGCCTGAAGGTACGGAAATTTATGTTTCGCTATAGATCCTCATTAAATATGTCTTTTTAAGTCTTTTAAGCCTTATATTTCTTGCTTGTGGCCTCTTAAGGCTGAATCTAATGTCTTGGGGGTGAAAATGGGCGTTTCGGGTGTTTTCAGGGTTTTCCCATCGGAAAACCCAGAAGACACGGTGTGTATTCCCGGGGTACACGCCATGTGTTCTTCCTGTTCAGGGAAGATAAAGTTTTCTTAAATACACGCCGTGTACTTTGATTACATGTCGTGTAGTGGGTGGTCGTGTGGCTGGTCGTGTGGAGTAGAACATGGAAATAGTGGTTTTTAAGGACTGCACGTCGTGTACTTTAAGTACACACCGTGTTGTGGTACATGGGAATGTATTCGGGTGAAAACGGACACGGCGTAACTTTTTGTGAATATTACACGCCATGTACAGTAAATTACAAGACGTGTACTATTACACAGGTAGGCCCTTGAGCTCTGGACATGTACTATGGCCATGTACTACTTAAGTTTAGTATTTTTGAGATATCTTGGGATCTGGAAGTCAGAATTGGACGTGTGAGTAGTATATTCTGATAATTTTCCCCGTATATCGCAATGGTGTAATCCTTTCAATATTTATAGGTAATATAAAGAGAGTTTTGGGGGTTTTCATCTAAATAGAGGGGTTCTTCCTCCACTAATTGAGTTCAATTGTCACCGGAGAGTGAGACTTGGGGTGGATGATCGGTTGGGTGTTCGTACCAACTTCATTGAGACCTTAAATAGGAGATGAGATATGAGCTATCATCTTTAACCCATGCTTTAGAGGACTTTTCCCTTGTTAGATGTTCCCTTCTAGCCTATGAGGCTTTGAGACTAGGTACTTCTAAGGATCCCATGAGGGATGCCTTAGCTTGTGTGCTGACCAAGGGAGTCTCTTATAGGATCTCTCCCTTGTTCTTCCTTTGACATGAACAATGTTGCGGAATGCCTATGTTTTCCTTCCTTTTAGGATCCCATGTAGGATTCCTCCCTTACTCATCGCTAAAGATCCCGCGTAGGATTACTTCACTCGTGTTTACCTGGAGGATCCTGAGTATGATGCCTTCTAAGTGTTTGACCTGAGGGACCCAGTGGGTGCCCATTGTTTGACCGAACCTGAGTTGTTATGTCGGGTTCGGGTAGAGATGGTGAACGGGTGTCACCTAGAACCCGTTCCAACTAGTAATACATTTGGGATTTTGATTTATTTTTGGGTTGGGTGTTCGGGCCACCCTCACTGTTTTTTTATATCAGACTTGGTTGCTGATGCTGTAGTGTTTACTAGAGGTGCTTTCTAGTTGGTGGCTGGTGAACCTGACGCGAGACGTCTTTCTTTATTGTTGTTTTCCAACCTTTATTTATTTCTTTTTTAGAGGTAATTTGATCATGTTTTAGTATAATTGTTGTTCTTGGATGTTTTCCCCATGCCTTGTTCTGTTTACGACCTTTGGGTCTTGTTAGCTTTTGGCCGTTATGCCTGTTTTCCAAGCCTTGTGACTGTAGGATGGAATGATTTTTCTTGGCATGCTTTTATCTCTATAGACTGTTTAGATAAGTATCCCTATAGGTGTACTTTGGCCTTATAGAATTATTATTCACTGACTGGAACGGGGCTGAGAGAACATGGTGCTATAGACTATAAGGTATAGAGCGAGTGATCTTCCCAGAGAGTCTTAGACATTATAGACTACAGGGGATGGACTGAGTGAGCTCCCAGAGAGTCTTGTATATTATAGACTATAGGAGGGTAGAATGAGTGAGCTTACTCAGAGAGTCTTACCTTGTTTGAATATCATTAAGAACCTTCCCAGGAAATAGGAGGAATTGAACGAGTGAGCTTCCTCAGAGAGTTTGTTAAATACCTAAAGATATATGGGGAATTGACTGAGATAGCTTCCTCAGATAGTCTCTATACCTTGGGGATAAGAGGGTTAAAAAACGTGATCCTCCTCAGAGATTCCCTGACTACCCTTGACTATGAGGGGAATTGACCTAGTGTGCTTCCCCAGAGAGTCTTATAATTTCGTATGACCAAACCAGAGGGGTTAGGCTGAGTGCACTGCCCAGAGGGTTGTTGGTACTTCATGGATAGGACCAGAGGAGTTCATTGCGAGTACTTCCCATAGGGATATCTGTTGTGTTATTTGCTTGCTTGGGTTTGGTTGGTTGAACTAGAGGATAGCTTGTCTTTGTTTAGCTTGTTCAGAGTCACATCTTCGAAATTGGCCGAAGAAGGCACATGTCGATGGGATTACGGTCCCAGAGATCGAAAAAATTGATATACGTCTTTATTGGCACTACGTCCAGCTCAATGCCCTTGAATAAGATTTCCAAGAGATCTGGATTATGGTTCAGAGGATCGATTGCTGATGTTGTTTCTTGTTATTTGAATCACTTCATCATGAATATTCATATTAATGTATGTGTATAGGTATGGGACTATACATGTGTACTTATATAGACATGGAAATCCATGGTGGCATTTTCCTAGTTGACAGGGATTACATTCCCTGAGTACAACTATGGTTGCATGTTTGGTTTACTTCCTTTTGTTGTTCTCCAGCTAGGCTAAGCACTTTGTTGTTGCATACACATTTAGAAGCACAGTTGTAGGTTGCTTGTCGGGGTGCTCTACTGAGATATTTCTCACCCCTGCATGTGCACCTCGGTGTACGTGTAAACCTTATCTCTAATTTTCAGGTTGAGCATAGGTTTCATGGTGGAAAGGGTTGAGGCCTAGTGTTGCATGACCGATCGGAGCTGCTCGAGTGGTTCTACTAATCGGGCTGCTGCAGTTCAACAATGTCTGGAGATCGGGTACGTGGTTTTTCTCGGAGTTATTATCAGAGCCATGTACTTTTACTTTCAGTTTCTTTTGTACTTTTATTTTTATGGTCGGCCCGGTGGGTGACCATTTTTGTATTGTATTTCATAGTTATTCGGGCTTTTACCGCATTTTACTATTATAGCTTGTTCTATTTCAGTTGTATACTGTTTCCGCACTCTATTTACTTTCTGTTGTGTATGATGCTTAGTTATTTTCGCTAGTTTCTTACTCTGGTATGAGGTCATAGTCTCCCCACTATCTCACCCTAGTCCCTCGCTACTAGTCGGCAGCCTCTGGCGTACGGGGAGGCGCACTTGAGGCCTTGTGGTGAACCGTCTCGGAGCACCGGTTTAGTGTATTCCAGGTCGGGACGTTAAAAGGTGGTATCAAAGTAGTTTTTCCTTCTTGGTCTTTACTATTTGGGATATGGTAGACAGGAGTATTAGGAATGTGTCGGAACCTATGATGGATATCGGGCTGGTGCGTCGCGAACACATATTCCGGTAAGAAGTCCTGGTTACCAGGGTTTGGGATTGTTGTTATGATTTTGCGATGTTACAGTTGTATATTATTTTTACCTTGAGCGAATCACATGTTGTGTGGTGTTTTGATTTACTATGGATATCTTGTTCTTGGCCATTTGTAAGATGCCAAGGATAGATATTGGCTCTTGGATAGAAAATGAAAGAGGTGTCTCATGCATCACACTAGTCAAGTAGGATTCACAACATATAGGCCTGCTAGTGTTTGTTCTTACTTATGACTGAGACCCTTGGGTCTTCTTACACATACGTTTTACTCTAATGGCAGGTTATGTGGATATATGTTGAGGCGATGGTGTGAGAATGATGAATCGGTCCTTTTTCATAGGTGGTGCAGTGACCCTAGTTGGTCTATGTGGCACGTGATACCTTTTTGTTTAACCCCTTATTGGGTGTTTTTTCTCGAGTCTGTGGTTATCTAGTTAGATCGTTGAGAACGATGTCGATAGATACCAAGGATTTTCTTTTGAACTAGACCTCATTGTGGTATTTTCATATACAGATACCCAATTGGTGTTATCTCAGCTTGTCTCTTCTGTTTTGTTTGTAACCTCCATGGATTCGTTCCTTCTGAGGATGCTCGGTGATGATCCGGGACCTTGTAGGTTGTGTTTCGGTTTCAAATTTCCTTTGTTCGTTGTGATCATTATCATCTTCTGAGAGGTTTTGGATCTTTGGGCAAGGTGGTTAGACCTTGTGACCCAGTTTTGAGTCTTTTTCTGTAGGACTAGGTGGAAGACATAGAGACCCTGGGTTTTCACTCGAACCCTTATCAATCGATGTCTATTTTTTTTTGGGGAAACCTTGGTGAGAATTTTGGCCAGAGTTTTAAAATTCCTTTTGGCGGTGTTTGTTTTCACGACTGATTTTGATGAGTAGGCCTGTTCGGGTGCCTGTCCTGGTTGACCAGTGTTTCTGATGTTATTGTTTCAGAGGTGACTTTGTGAAATTTCAGGTTACCGTGAAATGGTTGACCCATTCTTGAATCCTAGTCGTGTTTTGGCAGGATGTTAGCGTGGCTCGGAGGGAGCTAGACATGCCTTCAGTGAAATCTTAGTGTACTCCTATAAGAGATGATCATGTGATATCTTTATTCATCTTGAGTATGCTGAGAGAGCTTCGACCCTACATCGACCTCGTTTTTTTACAATCCTAATGTTCATCCCTGTTCTGAATGAAACCTTTTTGGATTGAGATCTTGAAGGGGTTTAAGGAAAACCATATGGTGTAGAGTGCACAATTGGCCTTTGAGGGTGGTTTTCCTTGTTTAGGTTAATCTTCGGTGTTTTCCAGTGGGCTTTTGAGCTCGGAGTTTTCTTTTAAGATGACGGCATGGGTGTTCCTATGGTGGGGAGTACCAGTTTGGTCCTAGTTGAATGTCATCTCTGTAGAAGGTGGTGGTTAATGATATAATGCATGTCATTAGATAGTCTAGATAGCTTGGTTGCGTTGATTCTCGGGTTATGAGCATGGTTTTTGTGTTCTTCACTGGGCTTCTCGGGGATGAGAAGGTTTATGGTGGGGAGTTTGTAAGAACCCGTGTTTCTCTGGATAGTCGTTTTGAGTAGAAATTTGAATTTTTGTGGTTGGATGCTCGTGAGGGGTAAAATGGTCATTTTCTCCTACCATATGATCTCAGATAATTTTTTTGATAGCACTGTTGGTCCCGAAAGAGGGAGTTTACCCTAGGATAGGAGTTTGGAGGAAATATGAGCAGTTCGAATTTTGGTGGAATATTTAATATTTAATATTATTAAATTAAATATTAAATTATTCGTGGAGGTTCGTTTGGAATTAAAATTTAAATAGAGAGTCGTATTGAGTTTTCTTCTGCACCGTTGAGTCTATAATGGGGATTTTAGCCTTGGGAAGGCATAAACTCATGTAGGGCGTCGGGGCCGTCCCAGGCCCCTTTTTCTTCCTTTTCTTTTCTTCTTTCCTTTTCTTTTCTTCTTTCTTCATTCCTCCTCCTCTTTTTGCACATTGCCTACTCCACTCCCCCTTTGGAAGTGAACTATGGGAGATATGGATTTTGGGGAATAGGGAGAGTTGGAAGCCAAGAAGTGTACTGATTCGAAGCTCTCGACGTGCTAAGTCGGCGTACGACAACCGTGACCCGTGAAATCAACTGAAGCTTCGGCAGTTTCCGCCCGAAGGTAGGTCCATTTATGTTTTCACCATATATATCCATTAAAAATTTCGTTTTATTTATTTTAAGCCTTGTATTTCTTGCTTGTGGCCTCTTAAGGCTGGATCTAAAGTTTCGAGGGTGAAAACGGGTGTTTTTGGTGTTTTCAGGGATTTCCCATCGGAAAACCAAGAATACATAACGTGTATTCCATGGGTACACACCATGTGTTCTTCCCGTTCAGGGAAGGCAAAGTTTTCTTAAGAACATGACGTGTACTTTGAGTAAACGTCGTGTAGTGGGTGGCCGTGTGGCTGGCCATGTGGAGTAGAACACGAAAACAGTGGTTTTTAAGGACTACACGACATGTAATTTAAGTACACATCGTTTAGTGGTACATGGGCATGTGTTCGGGTGAAAATGGACACGGCCTAACTTTTTTTGAATAGTACATGTCGTGTACTGTAATGTACACACCGTGTACTATTACAAAGGCAGGCCCTTGTGCTCTGGCCATGTACTCTAGCCATGTACTACTTCAGTTTAGTATTTTTTAGATATCTTGGGCTCTGGAAGTCAGATTTGGGCGTGTGAGTAGTTGATTCTGATCGTTTTTTCACGTAGATCTCAATGTTGGAATCCTTTTTATATTTAGAGGTAATATAAGGGGAGTTTGGGGGGTTTCAATCTAAATAGAGGGGTTCTTCCTCCAATAATTGAGTTCAGTTGTCACCGGAGAGTGAGACTTGTGGTGGATGATCGGTTGGGTGTTCATACCAACATAGTTAAGACCTTAAATAGAAATGAGATATGATCTATCATCTGTAACACATGATTTATATGTTTTTTCCCTTGTGAGATGTTCCCTTCTAGCTTATGAGGCTTTGATACCAGGTACTTCAAAGGATCCCCTAAGGGATGCCTTTGCTTGTGTGCTGACCTAGGGAGTCCCTTATAGGATATCTCTCTTGTTGTTCCTTTGAAAGGAACCATGTTGTGGAATGCCTATGATTTCCTTCCTTTGAGGATAATGTGTTGGATTCCTCCCTTACTTTTCGCTAAGGATCCCACGTAGGATTCCTTCGCTCGTGTTTACCGGGAGGATCCCGAGTCTGATGCCTCCTCAGTGTTTGACCTGAGGGACCCAGTGGGTGGCCGTTGTTTGACCGACCCTGAGTTGTTATGTTGGGTTCGGGTAGAGATGGTGATCGAGTGTCACCTAGAACTCATGCCAACTATTAATACCTTTGGTATTTGGATATATTGTTGGGTTGGACGTTCGGGCCACCCTCACTGTTTGTTTATATCTGACTTGGTTGCTAATGTTGTAGTGTTTACCAGAGGTGCTTTCTGGTTGGTGGCTGGTGAGCCTGATGCGAGACGTCTTTCTTGATTGTTTTTTTCTTCCTTTCTTGTTTGCTTGTGTAGAGGTAATTTGATCATGTTTGAGGATAATTGTTGTGCTTGGATATTTTTCCCATGTCTTGTTCTGTTTACGACCTTTGGGTCTTGTTAGCTTTTGGCCGTTATGCCTGTTTTCCTTTCCTTGTGACCATAGGATGGAATGATTTTTCTTGACATGCTTGTGGGTCTATAGACTGTTTATCCAAGTATCCCTATAGGTGTACTTTGGCCTTATAGTATTATTATGCACTGACTGGCACGGGGATGAGAGAACCTGGTGCTATAGACTATAAGGGATAGACTGAGTGAGCTTCCCAAAGAGTTTTAGACATTATAGAATACAGGGGATGGACCGAGTGAGCTCTCAGAGAGTCTTGGATATTAAATATTACAAGAGGGTAGACTGAGTGATCTTCCTCAGAGAGTCTTACCTTTTTTGACTCACTTTAAGAACCATCCCAGGCTAGAGGAGGAATTGACCTAGTGAGCTTCCTCAGAGAGTCTGTGGTATAACTGAGGCTAGAGGAGGAATTGACCGAGATAGCTTCCTCATAGAGTCTCTAGACCTTGGGGATAAGAGGGTTACACTACATGATCTTCCATAGAGAGTCCCTGACTACCCTCAACTATGAGAGGAATTTATCGAGTGTGCTTCCCCAGAGAGTCTTATAATTTCGTATGACCAAACCAGAGGGGTTAGGTTGAGTGCACTACCCAGAGGGTTGTTATTACTTCTTGGACAGGACCAGAGGGGTTGGCTGCGAGTACTTCCTAGAGGGTTACCTGTTGTGTTATTTTCTTGCTTGTGTTTGGTTGGTTTAACTAGAGGATAGCTTGTCTTTTCTTAGCTTTTTTTAGAGGCACATCTCTGGCATTGGCCGAAGCAGGTACATGTCGATGGGATTATGGACCCAAAGATGGAATTATTAGATATACGGCTTGAGTGGCACTACATCCAGTTCAATGCCCATGAATAGGATTTCCAAGAGATCAGGCTTATGGTTCCGAGGATCGATTGCTGATGTTGTTTCTAGTTATTTGAATAACTTCATCATGAATATTCATATTTATGTATATGTGTATAGGTATGAGACTATACATGTGTACGTATATAGACATGGACATCCATGGTGGCACATGCCCAGTTGACAGGGATTACTTTCCTTGATTACAACTATGGTTGCACGTTTGGTTAACTTATTTTTGTTGTGATCCAGCTAGGCTGAGCACTTTGTTGTTGCATACACTTTTAGCAGCACTGTTGTAGGTTGCTTGTTGGGGAGCCCTACTGAGATTATTTCTCACCCCTGCACATGCACCTCGGTGGACTTGTAGACCTTCATTCTGATTTTCAGGTTTACCACAAGTTGCATGGTGGATAGGGCTAAGGCCCAGTGTTGCATTACCGAGCGGAGCTGCTCGAGTGGTTCTACTAATCGGGCTATTGCAGTTCAACAGTGTCTGGAGATCGGGTACGTGGTTTGGCTCGGAGTTAGTAGCAGTGCCCTGTACTTCTACTTTCAGTTTCTTTTGTACTTGTATTTGTATGGTGGGTCCAGTGGGTGACCAGTGTTGTGTTGTATTGCATAGTTGTTCGGGCTTTTACAACATTTTACTATTACAACTTGTTATATTTCAGTTGTTTACTGTTTTCGCACTCTATTTACTTTCTTCTACGTATGATACTTAGTTATTTCTGGTAGTTTCTTACCCTGGTATGAGGGCATAGTCTCCCCAATTTTACACCCTAGGCCCTCGCTGCTAGTTGGCAGCCTCTGGCGTACGGGGAGGCCCGCTTGGGGCCTTGTGGCAAACCGGCTCGGAGCACCGGTTCAGTGGCTTCCAGGTCAGGACGTTACAAATATAATATAGGGTTCTATTTATATACCTATTTTTACATTTATTTAATTATTTTATGATGAAATTATTCCTTTTATCTTATATGGTTTATGTTATGATGGCATGATGTTTAATTATCCCATTTTTATTACATGGGTTATGCTATGATATATGATTTATAGTTTCTGCGGACACATAAGAATTGTTTCATTAGGAGATGGGTGGGACATATATCTCCCTCTAATGCATTGGGTTAATATTTATATCTCATGATATAGACATGGATGGAACAACAAGTTAATATGGTTCAGTGATACAGGACAGGAATGAGGAATGAACTCAGTTCAAAAATGGACATTGTCCACTAAGATAGTCATGGAAATGAGTCTTGACTAATGAGAAATGATTTTATATGATTATTTGTGTATGAAACAAAGTTTTATATTTTATGTTATGATTATTGGGATTACATTTTACTACTATGATTTATCCCATGTTATGATATTATGATCTCTTTTATAGGTAAATATTTTCGAAATGTTATGTTCTTATGAATATGATATTTACTTTCTTTACCCTTACTGAGCATTTGAGCTCACCCTTTTTAATGTTTTCTTTTCCCCAGGTCATGAAGAAGGGTATTAAGTAGGATATTCCAGAAAGGGACTCTAGATATGATGAAATAAACAGGATACAATGTAGATGCTTTATGAACCAGATGTTTATGTTTCAAAATTTCTGAAGACACTATACCTATACGGTCCTTCCATGGTTTTCTTATTTGTTGTAATAAGTTTGCTTAAATTCTGAAGTAATAACAATGTATGTAAAGGATGGGTCGTTATTCGTTAGATGAGTGTCGTGAAGGACCCCGGGACACCCTGAGAGGGGAGGGGTGAATCAGGGTGACCACTTTTTCTTTTAATGTGATGGATCTTGTTCCCACGTTGGTAGGAACTTATTGAACCTGTATGAAGATTATGATCAGAAAGAAAAACATTCACAAGCACAGAGAAGACACAGCCATTTTTACTTGGTTCACCACTAAGGGCTACGTCCAAGGAGCATACGCCGACAGGTTTTCGGTCGTACCAAAATCTACTATGCTTCACTAGCTGTAGATTAAAAAAGTTCGGGTACAGTCGCTCTGTCCCAGGCTCACTGCCTTTACAAAGGTTCAGGGATAGCTCACTGCTTCCCTCGGGTCACTCCCGTTGACTCCCCCTGGCTTACTGCCGTTGGTGAAGACTCACTCAGTTTATAGACGTGAAGGTCTCCTCAATAGATTTTCATTGAAGTCTTTGCCTCTGCTCAGCATGAGACTCTGCTTGCATCGAAGTCCGAAATAGATGCACTAGAACCCACAGAACCACTGAACCGGATAACCAGAACGTGAGACAAACCTTACTAACAATTGCGTGCAACACCAACCCTTTGCGCGCAAAACCTTCCTATTGCGCGCAAAATTTACTTTTCGCGCGGAAAAATATTTCGCGCAAAAATTCCCTTTTCGCGCAACTCCGAATATATCGCGCAAGCCCCTTTACGCTATCCTTTTTCGCGCATCAGACCTCGGATCTTCTCTAAGTCTTCCACACGCTTGAATGAAGGGGGTCACCTCATATTTATAGGCGACTGAGACCCCTGCGCGCAAAATCCCCTTCGGCGCGGAAAACCTCTCATCTGGCGCGTAATATTTCGCGCAGGTATCGTTTTCCGCGCACCTCTCCAGATATTTCGCGCAATCCATGTCTTTGCCATTTTTTGACGGTGTGATTCCGAAACACTATTTGCGCGAAAAACCTTGATCCACTATTTCGCGCATCCCGCTGTTTTTCGCGCCTAACTTAAGTATTTCGTGCAAGCCTCTTATATTTCGCGCACCACTTCCTTTTTGTGCGAACCTCCTTTTGCAGACAATCCATGTCTTCATTTTCCGATTTTGAGGCCCAAAAATTTGGCAAACACTGGGAAACAGCGCCACCTTCAATACTGTTGTCTGCTTGAACTGTATGATCACTTTGCTGGTACACACCCTGAACTTCCACTGAGGATTGACAACAAACACAAACCATACACCAAATCATGCTTTGAAGAACCTGGTTCCAACAATCTCCCCCTTTGGGTTTGTTGGCAATCAGAATAAATTCAATAGATCTCCAACCATGAGCAAATCCAAAACGCAAGAATCAACTCACCCAACACTCTAAGTCTACGTGAGCAACGCTCGGTGTAGAAAACAAGAGAGAAAGATTGAATTGGGTCTTAGTGTTTTGAAATTCTCCATGACGCCCGATGTTATCCTTATTAAACTTCTCATCACAATCTTACACTTCTCATCACAGAAGAATTTCTTGCCTTGAATTTATTCCTTTCTCCCCCATTGACAATAAAACCAAAGACCGAAAAGTTTTTTCAACGTTCAACTCAAGCCATACTCCCCCTGGATAGTATCTCCCCCATAAACCTGCATTACAGCCATAAGCAGATAAAAACAGTTAAAACAAACGGGGAGAGGGGACTTCCAGAGCCTCCTTATGCAGTAGGAGGTGGTCGAACACCGAGGTTCAACCGATGCTTCTCGAACACAGCCGCGGACAATGGCTTGGTTAGGATATCAGCCACTTGCTCATGAGTTCCAACATGATCCATTTTAATCACGCCTTGTTCAACCTTTTCTTTGATAAAATGATACTGTATTTCAATATGTTTTGTACGAGAATGCTGAACTGGATTCTTCGTAAGATCAATTGCACTTTTGTTATCATAATAAATCACCATTGGTTGCTGCACCTTATCACCAATATCTGTTAGTTGCTGCTTCATCCAAAGAAGTTGAGTGCATGCTTTTGTGGCAGAGATATATTCCGCTTCAGCAGTACTAAGAGAAGTACTTTCTTGTTTCTTGCTCAACCATCCAACACATTTCTGCCCAATATAGAAAGCTCCACCACTAGTGGACTTTCTATCTACGACATCACCAGCCCAGTCAGCATCAGAAAATGCTGATAATTCACTGTCCCTGCCTGCAGCAAAAAATAACCCGAAGTTATGTGTACCTTGAATGTACCTCATGATTCTTTTTACTGCTGCCATATGTTCCTCCTTTGGATTACTCTGAAAGCGGGCCGCAAGGAATGTTGCAAAGACAATATCTGGCCTTGTCGCTGTCAGGTACAGTAGGCTTCCAATGATCCTCCTGTACATGGTGGGATCAACAGAGTTCCCATCCTCATGCTTTCCAAGTTTAGTTCCAACTGCAATCGGAGTTGACATTGGTTTGGAGTCTTGCATATTGAACTTCTTCAGCAGCTCTCTTGCATATTTTTCCTGAGAAATGAATGTGTATTCCTTCTTTTGAATCACTTGCAGCCCCAAGAAATATGTGAGCTCCCCAATCATAGACATTTCAAATTCTGATTTCATGTGGTTGGCAAATTCATCCACTGATTTCTTCCTACTGCCACCAAATATGATATCATCAACGTAGACAAGAACCATGAATTGATCTTTTGAAGAATTCTTCACATAGAGATTGTGATCAACTCCTCCTCTTTTGAATTCCAACTTCTTGAGATATGAATCTAGCCATGAGTACCACGCTCGTGGTGCCTGCTTCAAACCATATAGAGCTTTCTTTAGTTTGCAGACCTTAGTTTCATCGGTACCCAAGACAAATCCCACTGGTTGTTCAATGTAGACTTCTTCTTTGAGTACACCATTCAAGAATGTTGTCTTGACATCCATTTGATATACTTTATATCCTCTTTGGAGTGCCATGGCAAGGAAAAGCCTGATTGACTTCAGTCTAGCCACTGGAGCAAAGGTTTCTTCAACATCAATGCCTTCAATCTGAGAGTATCCTTTACATACCAGTCGTGCCTTGTTTCTGATGACACTTCCATGCTCATCAAACTTATTTTTGAAGATCCATCTGGTACCAATCACATTGTGACCTTCGGGTCTCTGGACAAGATCCCATGTCTGATTCTTATCAATCTGATCTAATTCATCATTCATGGCTTTCACCCAAGATTCATCTTTTGCAGCTTCTTCGAATGAGGATGGCTCTACAACTGATAGAAATGCAGATTGCGTGGTATTCCTCATCCTTCTGGTTTGAGTGGGTGCACTCCTATCCCCAATTATGTTGGATGGATCAATCTCAGCTCTTCAATTTATCCTGCGAGGTTCAGTAGTATTCTCTTCAGCCATGGTTTCTTCTTCAGATTCTTCTTCTGAGTCAACATCATTATGTGATTGATGATTGTTTTGAACAGCTTCCTCTATTTCTGCATTTGTAGTTTCTTCATGTCCACATTCTTCATGACTTTCTATCACATCAGCATATAACGTCCGTGAAGCATTTGTGGTTTTCTCTTCAATTATCTTAACATCATTGCTTTCCACAATCCTTCCCAAACGATTGTTGAAACATTTGTAGGCTTTGCTGTTCATTGAGTAACTGAGGAAGATTCCTTCATCTGCGTTGTCACCATATTTCCCCTGATTTCCTTCTTTGTTCCTGATGAAGCACTTACTTCCAAAGACACGAAAGTATTTTAGAGAAGGCTTCCGTCCATGCCACAATTCATATGGTGTCTTCGTCTCACCCATATAAAGTCCTGTTCGATTCTGAATGTACACTGCAGCTTGAACAGCCTCTTTCCAGTAATGTCGTGGAATACGACTCTCAATCAGCATAGTTCGTGCCATGTTGTTCACCTGTCGATTCCTTCGTTCAACAACTCCATTTTGTTGTGGAGTTCTCACAGCAGCTACCTCATGTTGCATCCCATGCTTCTCCAGATAATTTTCAAATTCAATGGACGTGTATTCTCCTCCATTGTCAGATCGCAACACTTTGATTGTTCGTCCAGTATCATTCTCGGCGATTCGCCGATATGTTTTCATGCAGTCAAGGACCTGTCGTTTCCGGTGAATGACCATCACACATTCCATTCAACTGTAATCATCTATGAAAAGGACAAAGTACCTTTCTCCATGAGTTCCGGCAACATTTATTGGACCACAAACATCTGTATGAATCAGATCAAGAAGGTGAGATGCCTTTTTCTTCTTTGGCCGATATGAACTGCAGACCAGCTTCCCACGAATACAAGCATCACAGGATTTTTCACGCTCACGCTTCAGGTTGGGGATATCCATGACAATTCTTAATTTTGATATTTTCTCCATGTCTTGTTGATTGATGTGACCCAATCTCCGATGCCACAAATTGTTTTCTTCTTCAACAGTCATGTAACATACATTTTCTTCACTATCAACCTGATACAAGTTGCCTTCTGTTCTGCATCCTTTCATAAGTGAATTGTCGGTTTTTCCCTTGATGGTGCAGCCTTTCTGATTAAAAGTAACTATAAGTCCTGAGTCACAGAGTTGACTCATGCTAAGGAGATTATGGCGTAGGCCATCTACGTAAAGGACTTCAGTCTTCTTTAGTTCTCCATTAGCTAATTGGGTACTACCACTCCCTTTGATTTTCAGAGCCCCATCATTACCAAATCTTACTGTACCATCAACATTCTTTATGATATTCGTTAGTAGGCTGGCATTACCCATCATATGAGATGAACAACCGCTATCCAGAATCCAGGTACTGTTGTTCTTTGTAGCTTTGAGGGCTACCTCTGCAAGGTTCGATTTCTCAATCTTCTTCCTTTCCTTCCATGAGACATTAGATTGAGTATATAGGACTGATGGCCTTTCAACTATCTCTTCCGCATACCCAGGTTCTTCATAGTCAAAGTCTTCTGTGAGAGGTGAGAACCTGTTTAAAAGAGCAACACTGTCTTGTTGATGAGACTTGACTTGTCTTGAACTTCGGTATGAGGTGTTTATGTCTCTTCTCTGCCTGCAATTAACGGCCTTATGACCAAAGTTAGAACAACAAAAACAATATCCATAGAAATTATTTCTTCTATGAGAATTAGGATATGAGATTGTTCTCCTTTGTTGAGCATCTATATCTTCTCCATTCAGATAGCTTCTTGCCTCTTCACAATAAGACATGGTATGGCCCAGATAGCCACAGAACTGACACTTCATGAGAGGAAATGTCTTCTCACTTGAATTTCTCCTTATACCTTCTTCCTTGGGAGAATAGTAAGACTGTCTGTCATTTTTGAATGTTTGAGGATAATTTTCAGGTCTCCTTTTAGTTTGGATTGAGGATTCCTTTTTCAGCACTCTAGGTAACATTTCATCATGTTCAACTTTCATCTTGTCTTTCTTTTGGATCTTTTCACTTCCAGCAGTTGATGACTCAGCCTCACAGCCAATTCCACTCTTTCCCATGCAAGCCGGTCTTTGATAACTCAAGACTTTTCCAACCCCATCTGAACCACACTTGGCTCTTGCAAGTAATTCTGCATCTGAGAATCTTCCGAACTGTATTTTCTTCCTCGATTCTTTTGGAACTGATTCTGTCTCCATTTTACTCCTTAGAGAAACTACTTCCTCCTCAAGACCCTCAACAGTCTTGGATTTTTCATCCAGTCTGGATGTGAGGTAATTGATGACCTTTGCCTGCTCTTCAATTCTCAGCTTCAGATCAACTGCATCATCATTGCTTTCAATTATTTTAGACTGTACCTTCACAAATTCTTCCAGTCGTTCAATTTCAGCTTCAAGTTGATCAACATATTCAGTTGATTCTTCTACAATTGATTTCCACTTATTGCATCTCTTACATTTAATCTTAAGCTTACTAACTGCATCCTTAAGTTGCACCTCAGGATCTACACAAGTTCCCAGTTGTTTTTCACCATCATTATCTTCTGACTTTTCAACAGTGGCCATCATAGAAGCATGGTTCCCAGTTTTGAATTCTGGTTCTTCTTCATTACAGAATTCATTGTCATCTTCTTCCTCTTCACAGACAAATCTCTTCCTTTGCATTTTCTTATCAGATTTGAATTCTCCCTTTTTGAATAACCTTATTTGAGGCTTCTTGAAGTTTTCATCTTCACTGTCATCATCATTGATATTCTTCAAGCACTGAGAGGCAATATGCCCAACTTTTCCACAACGGAAACATGCGAGAGGTAACTTCCCTTTGAATTTCCCTTTCCCCTTCTGGAACTTATTTGCAATGAGAGAAAGAATTTCTTTCTCTTAGTCATCAGCACCGCTACTATCCTTTGAGATTTTCAATTTATCCATGGCCTTGAATGCCATTTCCTTGCTCACCCGAGTCGTAGCATCTTCTGGTTTGACTCTCATTTCATATGCTACCAAACTGCTCAGTAAGTCATCTAGAGAAAGTTTGGAAAGATCTCTTTCCTCAAGAGCTGACACCTTCGCATTATACAGAGGTGGAAGTCTTCTTAATATTTTCTTTACAATATCAATGTCTTTTATTTCTTCGCCTAGACCCCGAATTGCTCCAACCACTTCAGTAATTCGATTGAAGAAAGAGTCTGCATTCTCGTCTGGATGCATATTCAGATCATCAAACCGATTGTGTAGAACTTGTAGTTTCGCCTCCTTCACTTTGCTATCACCTTCATAAATATTATCAAGTTTATCCCACATAGATTTTGCTGAGGTGCAATTCATCACCTTCAGGTAAATCTGATCAGAAAGGGCTGGAGTGAGAGCATTCTGTGCTTTAGCATCTGCATCAAGAAGTTTCCTGTCTGTTTCAGTCATTGCCAGAACTGTTGGATCAGTGACATGTATTCCTTGTACAGTAGAAAAAAGAACTTCCATTCCAAGAGATCTTAGATGAGATCTCATTCTATTCTTCCAGATCTGGAAATTGCTTCCATCGAAGTGAGGGACTCCCCTGACATTGACGGCGTTTTCCATGACGAAGAAGGTCAGATTCAACACCAGCAACCTTTACCCTTTGATACCACTTGAAGGACCCCGGGACACCCTGAGAGGGGAGGGGTGAATCAGGGTGACCACTTTTTCTTTTAATGTGATGGATCTTGTTCCCACGTTGGTAGGAACTTGTTGAACCTGTATGAAGATTATGATCAGAAAGAAAAACATTCACAAGCACAGAGAAGACACAGCCATTTTTACTTGGTTCACCACTAAGGGCTACGTCCAAGGAGCATACGCCGACAGGTTGTCGGTCATACCAAAATCTACTATGCTTCACTAGCTGTAGATTACAAAAGTTCGGGTACAGTCGCTCTATCCCAGGCTCACTGCCTTTACAAAGGTTCAGGGATAGCTCACTGCTTCCCTCGGGTCACTCCCGTTGACTCCCCCTGGCTTACTGTCGTTGGTGAAGACTCACTCAGTTTATAGACGTGAAGGTCTCCTCAATAGATTTGCATTGAAGTCTTTGCCTCTGCTCAGCATGAGACTCTGCTTGCATCGAAGTCCGAAATAGATGCACTAGAACGCACAGAACCACTGAACCGGATAACCAGAACGTGAGACAAACCTTACTAACAATTGCGCGCAACACCAACCCTTTGCGCGCAAAACCTTCCTATTGCGCGCAAAATTTACTTTTCGCGCGGAAAAATATTTCGCGCAAAAATTCCCTTTTCGCGCAACTCCGAATATATCGCGCAAGCCCCTTTACGCTATCCTTTTTCGCGCATCAGACCTCAGATCTTCTCTAAGTATTCCACACGCCTGAATGAAGGGGGCCACCTCATATTTATAGGCGACTGAGACCCCTGCGTGCAAAATCCCCTTCGGCGTGGAAAACCTCTCATCTGGCACATAATATTTCGCGCAGGTATCGTTTTCCGCGCACCTCTCCAGATATTTCACGCAATCCATGTCTTTGCCATTTTTCGACGGTGTGATTCTGAAACACTATTTGCGCGAAAAACCTTGATCCACTATTTCGCGCATCCCGCTGTTTTTCGCGCCTAACTTAAGTATTTTGCGCAATGCTCTTATATTTCGCGCACCACTTCCTTTTTGTGAGAACCTCCTTTTGCAGACAATCCATGTCATCATTTTCCGATTTTGAGGCCCAAAAATTTGGCAAACACTGGGAAACAGCGCCACCTTCAATACTGTTGTCTGCTTGAACTGTATGATCACTTTGCTGGTACACACCCTGAACTTCCACTGAGGATTGACAACAAACACAAACCATACACCAAATCATGCTTTGAAGAACCTGGTTCCAACATGTCGATCGTGTGCTTGCCAAGTACATTCTATGTGATGAAAGCGTAGGAATTTCTTACTAAATGTTGTGTAGTTATCGACACACTGTATACCTTTGACCATGTGGAGCCGATACATGGCGTGTAGGCCTATTAGTCGGTTAGAATCATTTAACCAAGTACATTTCATGTCCTCCTTGCACATGCCATGTAGTCTAGGCATGTAATAGGGATATACATGGTGTGTGGGTAAGTCGATGAGGAAGAGAAGAAAAACTATGTACATGACATGTACCCCTAGGTACATGCTATGTACTCATGTCGGCGGGTTATGGAAAGTATGTCGGAGAAATATCATCTGTCTTATGAACAGTAAAATGATACATGTTGTGTACTTAAAGTAAACACCGTGTATTTTATTTTATTTTTCTAAAATGGGAAGTAGCCTTGTATTGAGGCAGAACCTCAAATATTTTATCAGGTCATGCGGGGAGAGCTAGCCAGAACTTCAATCCTCTCCCGTTCCTTCATCTGAGACCCGATTTGAACATTGATTGATCCATTGGAACCCCGTCGGTAAGGCCTTAATTCCTCTTGATCTGTTCTTCTTGATTTCTGTTCTAGAACAAGTTATTTGGGTTTGAGCAGTTTCGATTCTTTTATAGATCTGCTACATTTTTTATCTAATTTGAGGCTGTTATCAGAGGAGTAGCATCATACGAGTCTCAGGTAGGTGGTGCATGCATTTTTTTTGTCTTTTCATGGTCATTTGGATGGCGCGGCCTTCAGCGTGTTTTGAAGTATTTTGAACGGGACCCATTTTTATCTGATATTGTATATAAAATTGTTCATTAGACCTATGGGATGCCTTTGGGTATACCCATTACCTGTTTTTCTTGAGAGGGGCTGGGCGAGGGGTCATTGCTCAATTTGGGCATTTGGGCTGGGGAAATCCAAAATGGTTATAATATAACTGTGTTGTTTTATCTGATAATTTTAGTACATTATGACTAATATGAATTGTTAGAGGCTCTCAAGACCTCAGTGCTCGTATGGGACAACACCATGCTAGTGTAATTCAACTATTTTGTTGTCTTTACTATTTAAAGATTTCCATTATGATTATATATGTGATCTGTGATATTTCATATGATGGAACACTTTTGGTTGTGTTGGGAATGCCCCGGATGTTGTTGAGTGATGTTGATCATAGGTTGGGCTTGGCCCAGGTAACTTTGGGTGGTTCTGACCACGGGATTGGGCATCACAGACGTCGGTTTGAGGTAGGATGACTGTCAGGTTGGGCATATCCTGGGTTACTATGATGGAAAGGCCATCAAACTTGAGCGGCATGGTTGCAGGGACACAAGGTGTCAGAGATGTTGTGGCTTGGGTACTTTTTGGTGATTACTGCTCACCCAGAAACATTGAGTAGTGTTCACATATAGAGACTTTGTATGAAGTGATTTTGACCACTCGGGTGGGTAGAGTCCACTGTTATTTGTGGTTTAGGTACTTTTGGTTAGGGGGTGCTTGCAGTAGGAAGCCACATGGAAGGTGAGGATCCATCATAGGATAGCATTGAGGTTATCCTATTGGGGGAAGAGGCTTGTTGTTATTTGAGGGCAGATATCATTGTACCTCTGGATACATTACTTTTAGGGTAGACATCGCTATCCCCCCAGCTACGTTATTTGAGGGCAGACATTGTTGTCCCTTCAGTTACTTTTTGAGGATAGGCATCATTGTTCCTCCTAGTTACTGTTTCTCAAGCATGCCTTTTTGACGTTGGTACTTGAGACAAGCGGTGTTTGGGGGCACCTGGTGCCGGGTTATATGACTGAGATTTCAACGTTGGCCGAAGCAGGTGACACCCCATGGTGGTTGCTGAGAACCAATGGCTATTGTGAGTTATTTGTGCATCGTTGTGTTTATTTCTTTCCTTATAAATGCATGAATTCTTAAACACTTATATTAGGTACCCACCATTGGGTGGTATCCTTCTGATATTCGTCTCACACCCTGTATGGGCACATCGCGATGCGTGCAGACTTTATGGATTTATGTGCAGGTAAGAGGCTAGCTTCTGGAGCTGGGCTACAATAGTTGTTGCATGGAGATGGTGTGGAACTTGAGGTCTTTCCTAGCTAGAGTTTACTATGTTATGTATACTTTATTATATCAGCATGATTTTTTATAGCTATTGTTGGTTATCCATTAGCGCCCATTATATTTACATATACACATGGCCTTCTTTGGATGCATGTTTTGTTGTTTAGTAGTACTGAAAAGTGATAATCATGTTGTTGTGTTTATTTCCACTACTATTTTTATATTTATTACTTCTGATGTTTATCGATATTGAATGTGATTTCGCTCTGTGGTTCTGGTTAGAGTCTACTGAGTCATTTTTCCGCTGCATCTTTGTTATTACACTCAGACCAGTACCATTGTTATTACCCTCTGATAGGGTATAGCCTCCCCACTATACCTATAATACCCTCGCTGCTAGTCAGAATCCTTTGGCATTCGGGGAGGTGCACCTAAGGAAGTGACAGCCGACCCATTTAGCATTGTTCGTGTGGCTGTTCGGGTCTGGGTCATTACAAAGTGGTATCAATAGAGTTATTGACAGGGATTTAGTAGCAGTTTTTTACTGGGTACTAATGAGGTTGAGGGTTCTCTTATTTTTTATAGTCTACTATTTGGGATATGGTATAATGGAAATTGGTTGTAATTGGAACTATGTTTCTAGCTTGTTCATAGGTGCCTGCATCCCCAGGTACGAGTGATGGACCAAGTTTCCATGGGTGGGAATTGCTGTTTTTTTTTTGCTCAGATGACAGTTTATATGATTTCCACCATGGTGGATCACTTTCAGTGTGATGTTATTAATTGTGATCTATAACCCTTGACCTGGTATGGTGAGGGAGAATTGGACCATCGCCTAGTATGGCAAGGCTTGTTTGTTTGGATTTTGATAGGAAAATTTTTTGGGTATTTCAATTTCATAACTACATGTATGCTTTGTGATTTGATAATTCCATGTGAATGATAATAGTTACCATGCTTTGTATTCTTGAAATTTGAAAACGTGAAATTCCTAATAGTATTGTATGTTGTTGCAATATGCAATACATGATTTATATATTTGTAGAATTTCATGTGATAGGGTATTTGAGTCTGGAACTTGTATGAGCAGGAAAGTACTATCAGTTGAGGTGATTTTGATCACCAGGATTAGGTGACATGGTTGTAGGTTTGAGGAAATTTTAGTTGTCCGAACATTCATGGTCTGAGGTATATTTGATACTTGGCTCTATTATGGGCAGGTAAGGAGGCCATGAGGTCGGGATGCCATGGGGCAAGATTAACGTCGGGTAGAGTAAGGGTGGTAGTTATGTGATTTAATTTACTAATTTCCTATATATGTTGAATATATATTGTTATATATATATATATATGGGATGTATGACCATTTATTGCATTTAGCGAGTTCCTTTTTTGGGCGAATCAGATGGAGCGTCAGATGGGAGATGGTACAGTGCCACAGGCGCAAGATCAGGTTCCAGATCTGATGTAGGCAGAGCAGGAGCCACAGGTATAGGCCCAGGGACAAGATCAGGTTCAAGAACTAGTTCAGGTAGGACAACTTCCAGGTTTGGTAGCATTCAGGCCATGGATCAATGAGAAGCACCAAGTGAGCCTGGTATGTTTCTTACAGGGGATTGATAGAGGCGTGCATGGTACAGAGCCATCCATGGCATACCTGACGCGGGAATTACAGTCGCAACACCCACCGCTTTTTTCAGGGTGAGGGTGGTCCACAGGCAGCTGAGAACTGGATAGAGAGTATGTAGGTTTTCTTTGAGCATCTCGAGCTGCCTCTAGGGTGGAGGGTCAATCTAGCGACATATATGCTGCAAGGACTGGCAAAGCGTTGGTGGGATGTGTCGGTTCAGGATTGCAGGCACGAGGGACTGGCATGGAAGGACTTCGAAAACAGGTTCTTTGAGCACTTTTACCCAGAGACATTGAGAACCAAAAGAGATCATGAGTTCTTGAGTCTTTATCAAGGAGAAATTTCCGTCATGGAATATGAAGCTATATTCACCGAGTTGTCTCTCTTTGCAACTTGTATAGTAAGCGATGACGCGGCTAGGGTGAGGCACTATGAGGATGGATTATGACACACCATTTGGATCCTGGTGAATATCTTCGGACTGCGTTCTCTCTCAGAGGCAGTGATTCAGGTGCTCATAGCATAGGGAAACTAAAGGTATAATCCCTAGGTTAGCCGGACGACGGCTTCAGGTGACGGTTTGGATAGCATGAAGCAAGGACGGGATGAGTTCATGTAGATAAGTCATGCCAAGGACTCAGTTAGACCACCTCGTGGAATTTCTTTATTTGTTTTCTTTCAGTGTGTACAACCTGTACATGTTCGGACTCAGTGCGATAGGCCTCCAAAGGAGTGCTCATTGTGTGGACAGGTCAGGCACCTTAATATGTTTTGTAGGTAGCCTTATTAGATAGCCGATAGGCAGGGACCAGGATAGATGATGGAATCTAGAGTTGGTTCAGGATCAGTACCAGGAGAGGGTAGTCGGAATTTAGTTGCACGCAGAGGACTTGATAGAGACAGTGGGACCCAGCTGAGGGGTCAGTGTCTAGTGGCTGGAGCAGCACCGCAGGGTGGTCAGACATCAAGCAGCCATACTTTAGGCCAGGTTCACGCTGTGGAGCTACTAGAGGCTAAGCAGGTTGGTGAGCCGATGACAGTTAGAGGTACATCTGGAGTGTGGCCATGATTTTCATGTTTCTTTTTGGAATTACCTGTAGCAGCATGTCCATTTTGAGTGCACAAGATTCACAGGATCTATATGGATTGACTAGATTCTAGTCAGTGGTATTGGCACCATATCGGGTGCGTGATATATTTATATATATGTATGAGATGCGTAGCATCAGGGGCATAGATGATGCGGGTTACTTGAGGTGTTGTGGGCATTAGGTCATTGAGGATGTGCGTTACTTGATGTTCCTTGGGCATTGGGGTATCAAGGATGTGGGATAGATGAGGTGCTAGGCACCAGGTTCGTTTTTGAGCATCCATGGGATGCAAGACCTCATGGTGGCGGAAACTGATGTGGTGCGGGCTACGTTGGGTGTCGGGAATGACACAAGAGAACCAATGAGGTGCAGGGGTGATAATGCATCATGTAAAAACTATGCATCTAGAAAATATGTTAGTGAACCTTTAGTTGTTTTGAGTTTTGTATTGTTAAAATTGAGTTAGGAAATTCCTAAGGTGGGGAGCCCCCTTTTGGAATTTAGCCAGGCCCTTTAAGACCGGGGATTTCCAGGTTACATTGATTGGGGTGGTATGTTCGGTGTCATCTCTCGGATTATTTTGATAGCTCAGGGATGAGCTATATTAAGGTTGGTAGATTGTAAGAACCTGTGTTTTTTGAATGGGTCAAAATCCCTACCCTATTTGAATTTTTTACTGGTTCTTGAGAAATATGGGAAAATCTGGGATATTATGGAAATTTCCAGACTACACGCCATGTACTTTCAATTTTAAACCATGTATAGGTTATATGAGTTCCAACCATGTGCTCGTCAAGTACATTATATGTGATGACCATATATAAATTTCTTACTACACGTCGTGTAGTTATCGACATGTCGTATACCTTTGACCGTGTGGAGGCCATACATGGCGTGTAAGCCTATTGGCTAGGTAGAATCGGTTAACCAAACACACACAGTTTCCTCCATGGACACGCCGTGTAGTCTAGCTGTGTATGAGGGATGTACATGGCATGTGGGTAAGTCGGCGAGGAAGAGATGAAATACTAAGTACACACCGTGTACCCCAGGGCACATGTTGTGTACTCATGTTGGCAGGTTCTGGAAAGTAAGTCAATAAAATATCATATGTCTTATGAATAGTAAAATGATACACGTAGTGTATATAAAGTACTTGCTATGTGTTTTATTTTATTTTCTAAAATGGACAGTAGCCTTGTATTGAGGCCGAACCTCAAATATTTCATCGGGTTGAGTGGGGAGAGCCGGTTGAGACTTAAATCCTATCTCGTTCCTTCATCTGAGACCCGATTCGAACACCAATTGATCCATTGGAACCCCATCGGTATGTAATTGGATCCTTTTGAGCCGTCTTTCTTGATTTCTTTTCTAGAATGACTGATGTGTGTTTGATCAGTTTTGGTTTTTTTGTAGATCTACCGCGTTTTAGACCTAATCTGAAACTTTTATCGGAGTATTAGCATCATAAAAGTCGCAGGTAGGTGGTGCATACCTCCTTTTGTGTTTTCATTGTAATTTGGGTGGTGCGGCCTTCGACACGTTTTTGGGTATTTTGAGCGGTACCCATTTTTATCTCATATTGTGTATTTAATTGTTCATTAGACCCATGGTATGCCTTTGGGTATGCCCTTTACCTGTTTTGCTTGAGTGGGGCTGGACGAGGTGTCATTGCTCAATTTGGTAATTTTGGCCAGGGAAATCCAAAATGGTTATGATTTAACTATTATGTTTTATCTGATAATTTTAGTATATTAATCCTGATATGAATTGTTAGAGGCTCTCAAGTCCTCAGTGCTATTATGGGACAACACCTTGCTAGTGTAATTAAACTATTTTGTTGGCGTGCCTGTTTAATGTTTTCCATTGTGATTGTATATGTGATGTGTGATATTTCATATGTTTAAACCCTTTTGGTTTTGTTGGGCAGATCTCGGATGCTGTTGAGTGATGTTGATCAAAGGTTGGGATTGGCCCAGGTTACTTTGGTTGGTTCTAACCACGGGATTGGGTGTCATGGACGTTAGTTTGAGCATGATGACTTTTAGGTTGGGCATGGCTTGGGTTACTGGGATGGCAAGGCCATCAGACTTGAGTGACATGTTTACAAGGATAGGAGGTGTTTGATATGTTGTGACATGTATACTATTTTGGTGATTACTGCTCACCTAGAAACTTTGAGTAGTGTGCACATAGAAAGACTCTGTGATGAGGTGGTTTTGACCACTCGTGTGGGTAGAGGCCCCAGTTATTTGTGGTTTAGGTACTTTTGGTTTGCGGGTGTTTTTTCTAGGAAGCCACGTGGAAGGTGAGGAGACTTCAGAGGATAGCATTGAGGCTATCAGGTTAGGGGAAAAGGCTCACCGTTATTTGAGGGTAAAGATCATTGTCCCTTCAAATACTTTACTTTGAGGGTGGACATCGCTGTCCCTACGACTACATTACTTGAGGGAAGACATAGTCATCCCTCCAGTTACTTACTGAGGATAGGCATCGTTGTTCCTCCAGGTCACTATTTTTTGGGCGTGCCTTCGGGAGGTCAGTACTTGAGACACGCGGTGTCAGGGGGCACATGGTGTCGGGTTATATGACAGAGATTATGGCACTGGCCAAAGTAGGTGACACTCCATGGTGGCTGCTGAGCACCGGTGGAGTTTGTGTTTATTTGTGCATCGTTCTGTTTATTTCTTTCCTTATAAATGCATGACTTCTTAAACACTTATATTAGGTATGCACTGTTGGGTGGTATCCTAATGTGATTCGTCTCACACTCTGCACGGGCCCTTCGGGACTCGTGCTGACTTTATGGGTTTACGTGCAGCTAAGAGGCTAGCTTCAGGAGCTGGGCTGCATTAGCTATTGCAAGGATTTGGTAGGCACCTTGAGGTCTTTCCTAGCTGGAGTTTACTATGTTTTTCTTACTTTCCAATATCAGCATGCTTGTTTATAGATACAGTTGGTTAGCCATTGGTTCCCTTTATATATATATATACATGACAAGCTTTGGATGCATGTTTTGTTGTTTTGTAGTAGTTATAAATGATCAACATTTTGTTTTTTTTATTTCTAATGTTGCTATTATATTTATTGCTTCCACTGTTTATCAATATTGAATGTGTTTCCACTTTTCGGGTCTGGTTCGAGTATGCTGAGTTGTTTTTCTGCAGAATATTTATTATTATACTCGTACCGGTACCATTGTTATTATGCTCTGAGAGGGTATATCCTCCCCACTATACCTATAAGAACCTCGCTACTATTTTTAAGCCTTTGGCATTCTGGGAGGTGCGCCTAAGGAAGTGACACCCAACCCGTTTAGCACTATCCGGGTGGCTGTTCGGGTCCCTGTTGTTACAACTATTGATATAAGGGATTAGACGGTCACACACAATATCTCATTGGAGAATCATCTATATTCTATTGAATAGAAATATAGGACATGGTGGTCCCCACCACGGGGCCAGGTTGACCACATTTTATTGATACCCAATAAATAAATTATTTAATTATTATTCATGTAAAGAATAATTTTGGTGAATTTATTTATTACATGTATTTAAAAGTGATTAAGTAAATACAAGTATTAATATTATACAAAATAATATTATTTTAACTTTCTATGTTCAATTAATATTATCAGGAGTTACAAGTCGAGTGAATGGATATGGCTTTTCATGTAATATATATTTCAGTTAATTTATAAAAATATAAATAATATTATGGGCCATTATGTTTTTCATAATTAATTTTTTATATCACTTATTTAGTGGATGTTCAACACATTGGGGCTGGGGAATCCTAACCGGGAATTATGAATATCAACTATATAAGTGGAGAGATGGTCATCCTAACATAGAATTCACTTTGTTTGAATATATATATTCTCTATCCTTTTTATTCCTAGAGATATAATCACTCAATCCAAGAATATGATCAAAGTTTGTCTATAGGGATTGAACAAAAAGGATCGTGGTGATTGATTCACCAGAGCTCCATGCTAGAGACTATAATCTAATAAAGGGAATACATTTGGATTCAAGGAGTGTTTATGGATGATCTAGAGGTGTTATAAACAATTACTTCAAGTACAAAATGGTGTAAACTTACAAATGATGTGCACACATCAAATCAGAATGAGGTGTTTTTTGTTTTATTTATTATGATCTTATTAAACCGTGCAAGATCCTCACACTGTACCGAGGCTGGATCACCTGAGAAGATAAAGTTACACCACTTTAGTGATAGAAAATTTTTACATCATCATCCCACCAATCCCACTGTGCACCCCAGTACCTTCATACTTTGTCAAGTTCAATTGGATACCTCTAATTTCTTATTATTCATCTCTCCTATATTTATTTTATATTTTTTTAACATAATTTATGTGTTGCAAAATCATGTTTAATATGTAGTATGGAATATGTTATAGATCCATCGGGGTAGAATATGGAATTATACTCTCTGTTTTAATCCTCTCATAAGCTTGTGCATGTCTTCTTGGAGTGATTTATGTCACGTTACATTAGCAACAATTTTCTCTCAGATTGTTTCAATACATTATCAGTATATAGACTTTTTCTGGTTCTAAATAACCCACTAGATCTACCTTCATAGATAATTTTTTTCAAGAACATGGGTTGATACATTAAGTCAATATTTAGAGAGTTACTTTCAACCCATCATAAAAAAATTTAAGACTAATGGTTTTTTTCCATATGTTATCAACATATTTTTACTTAGAGAACTATATCACTCCCATTAACAAATCTTAGACTCCATTCATACTTTCATTCAAAATGATTAATTTATAATCATGATTCTTACATTAATCCATAAATGTATCTATAGATGTTTCATTTCTTATTCTCATTATATGTTGTCACCAATTATTTCCAGTTGTTTCATATAGAAACATTCTAAGAATGGTTTCCTTGACATCCAATGCTCAATATAATGATTGCATAGAATTTTTAGGATATGTAGAATTATAATGGATTTAAGAATAATGAATTAGTATAACCAATCATGTCTTATAAATACCATTCTTATACCATCCATTTATTATTTCTATTGTATACCACAAATTGATTTACATCAATTAGAGAAATAATTGAAATACTAAGCTAATTTTGGTATAAGAGATCTATTTTTTCAAAATTCATATGAACTTGTAAAGTATATCTTATTAATATTTACTATTTTATTTTTGGATGAAAATTCATTATTATCAGTAAATGATATATCTCCTTGACTTAATGATAATAAAACAATCTCTCTTTGGTTTTATCTATGCTAAGTTGTATGGGTCTCTAGAATAATTCATCTTCCATGTTATATTATAGATCTTGATTGAATTCTATTTATTTATTCATCTTAAGCATTTAATTACTCAATGTTATATTTCTCCTACTATTTAAAAAAAGTATGTTTACCCTTTTATAGAAATATAGTATTTCATGTTACTAAAATTTTTCTATTGTAGTGAAAATGTAATATCCTAAACAAACTTTTACGTAATTACTTTAGATACACTTTTTGTTATTCTTGATGAAATTTTGTTTATTGAAATACTCTTAACAAAATATTTGCATCAAGAACACATGATTTATGATATAATGGATTTATTTCATACTTTTACACATATGATATCCATTTTTCATTATATTTTTAATATGGTTAGAGGTTAACACAATTATTTACAAATCATGTCTCAAAATGATAATGGAATATTTTTATAAAAAATATGATTCATCATTGATCCTCCTTTTACTAACATCATGGATTCGATGTGTATAAGGAAATTTAAGTATTGGAATTACTCTACTCTACATTTTAATAATCAATGAATTCATGTAAGACTCATCATTGATCATACTTTTACTAAAATCATGGTTCTGATGTGTATATGGAAATATGAGTTTTGGAATTACTCTGCTCTACGTTTTAGTGATTAATGAATGATCAGTTGGGATATTATTCATCTCCTGAGACCAAAAGAACACATTTATTTTAACCATTAATAATTATTAATTCACATTTAATTTTATTAAAATTTTTAATTGAATATTGTAAAGTATATGATTTTACCTCTAGATTATTATTTAAATAGTTCACACTATCTAGATAAACTAATTTAGGAAGCATTATTGAAATCTGTTATTTATAAAGGTTTCTTTGTCTAAAAATGATAAATTTCTGGGATGATAATACCTAAAGTTTTTGTCACCAAATATTCAAAATATAATTCTGGTCATATCCATTAAAATTACTTATAGTTTTATTTAATAAAGATTTATCATTCCATAACTAGGTACGAATCTTAAATTTTATATTCATGTTTTTCAAATGATGATTCATGTATTACTGAATTATTAGTTGTTTATTAAATATGATAAATAACATTCTATCCTAAATTGTTTGGTATCATTCAACAGACAATTATATATTCATAAGAATCATTCACTTTTCAATAAATTGTTCTGTGCTTCTTCCCACTAATGTAGGTATCATCCTTTCTTGGTTTCTTGGAAAATGTACCTTGACTTCTAGTAATGTTTCATGAATTATTTAGTTCCTGAATTTGGAAAAAAAATATATAAGTAAAATATCTTATATAATACTAATGGAAGAAAAAAAAAATCACCTGTGAATAAAATATCCACATGTTTAGTGCTCTCCCTTTATCTTGGGTTTCTTAGATACACATTATGAGGTTGCCTTTGGAGTCAAATTTTCCATTTACTTTTTCACCCTGTCTTTCTTATTTTTCACCATTAGAATTAAATAATTATATTTATTTAAGTTATAATATTATTAGTTAACTTATCCCAAAATAATCAAAGTAGTTTCTCCATACTATTCATTCTGCAACTCTCAATGAAACATAAGAAATGGGGTGGTAAGAATGAGATAATGAGATGAACTGAAACTTGTTGATTCATCTTAAATCCAAAATATTCTCATCGATAAATGTACTCTATTAACTTGAGTACATGAGAATTGGATTGAATTCAATATTTTAATCTATACATGATCAGTTATATCATAATCTCATTGATCTCTCACTTCATTTTCCCCTTTTAATCTTCTAAGAGTTGAGACAACATAGTATAATCATCCATGTTCTCATGTTACTTTTTAACTATTTGGAAATTTATGATAACATTATAGTATAGAAATAAAATGAATCATCCATGATTCTCTTATAATAATCCTTATTATCGTCACTTTCTTCCTGATGTGGCTAATCTAGTGTTAGGGGATCCAATACATATAATTTCATTTCATATTATAGTACTATGTG
The DNA here is from genome assembly GCA_963277665.1 of Viscum album. NCBI lineage: Eukaryota > Viridiplantae > Streptophyta > Magnoliopsida > Santalales > Viscaceae > Viscum > Viscum album. The sequence goes on along the minus strand of OY728161.1, from coordinate 2,129,103,392 downwards.
AAAATTCATGTACCATTATTGAAAATTTGTTCCAGTGAATACATGATATTTATCCAGTATTGATCACAGTTCATTTATGGTTTTACTTTCCATTTTCTAAAAAATATAAAAAAATAGTATTATTAATTTTATCTTTATTACTGATTTATATAGACATTAATGATTTATTTTTAACATTAAATTTCTCTCACTATTTTATTGAATTATAGTAACCATAAACTAATATATTCAAAATACTCAATCGATAGTATTTTAGTGTAAATGATCCATTAAACCTCTCCACATAGTCAAAGCTATTGTTATGACACTAATAAGAGATTTTTAGGGTAGAATTTTAGTTGGACAACCACATTAACTCTTGGATCCTCTATCAATTGAGTAGAGTATAATTCCTTACAAAGCATAAGTTTTCAATTATCAATAATTTACCTATAAAATTATAATAAGCTAGTTATTTATATCTCTCTTCATTTAAATTTTGTTAAGTTGTCCAACCACTCTCATATAAACATTCCATTAATAGGATTCACCCTCAAATAGTGCTATTGAACACATCATACACCCAGTTTTGTACAAATTTAAGTGATGTAAGTCATCAATGACTTAATATTTACTTTGGGGGATTTTAAGTTATTATAAATGAACTAATTTTCTATTTTACATGCTTGTTTGATGTAATATCCTGAAAAACTGAACCATGATTAAATAGTAAACATTCACCACACAGGTTCATTTTTATCTATGCATTATTGTTTCTTATTCTATGTGATTGCACACATAAACACATACATAAAAATAATAAATCATTTTTAAATAAACAAAAAAAATTATAATCATGATCTAATTATAATGATTGATCCATTGAAAAAATAAAAAATCAACCTTGACCCTAAGGGTGACTCCTTAAGTCGCGTCACATCTTACTCAAGTTACAGAACTCACCTTATCCAATGAATCAATGTGCTATCTAGGGTCTCACCCAATCTTGGAAAAAAATTCATCACATTTCAACCTCGTCATTTTAAAATAAGAATTTCATGAATGAAACAGGGATATTGAGTATGTGGGGTAGAGATGAAAAAAATTCTAGGTGTGTAGATCTTTTACAAATTATTATGCAAAAGGTGATGATCAAATTACTATTATTAAATAATTATTCAAATTAAACACATTTCAATAATTAAATAAATAAAATATAACATGGATTGAAAGGTATATGGATCATCATCGGTTAGTAAACATTAAAATCATGTAAATAAATTGAATTTTCGAAAAATTCAACTTGAGGATACTTTTTATAAATAAAAATAATTTAAATTAATGTTAATCCCCAAAATTAATGTCCCACGATCCAAAAAAAATTATTTAAGAAAATTCCAAATGTTCTTTAAAGTATATTCATAATATTTTTAATTTATTTATATTATTATTGGTACCTAGGAATTTTTTAAACCCCTATGGAGGGATTCTAGATCATAGGTGGAAACTTGGAAAGGGTCTAGTGGGTCAGGCAGAACCCAACCCAACCCGACTAACATTGGTCGGACCTAGTATGACTTCTAAGTTAGTGGTGTGTGCATACCCATTAGAATTAAACATAGGCTTGGGGGAAGTCACCTTTCATGGGGTGCTTCTTATAAAAAAATGTATTTTAAAAATTAGTAGTGCCTTAGGTGTTACATCCCTACACTCAAATGGGGAGGGCCTTCTTCCACAAAACTAGGGGGTTATGCCACCTATAAATTCAATAATTTTTTTTAATTGAATTGAACATGAGGAAAAATATACTTCCCCAAAAAAATGGGGTGGGTGATTTTTTTATGTGTGGGGGGAAAGGCTACCTCCAATGTCAAAAACTATTTTTTATACTTATTCAAAAGACTACAAATTAGGATTCATAAATTTGTTTTTTAAGAACCCTATAAAAATTTGGAATCTCCCCCCACCCCAAGAACCTAAATATATATATATAGAGATAGAGAGAGAGAGAGAGATAAAGGGAGAGAAAGAAAGATATTATATAATGTATGTGTGTGTTGTAATGAATTTTTAATTGATTCAACATTGACTCAGGCTTCCCTGCTATTATAGCTCATCCATAGAGATCCTATATGGGAAATGTTATAGAAATCTCCTCCAATCCAATTTCACCAATAATCAAAAAAATAATCCAACATTGGAGATATATATATAAATACATATCCATTCTTAATTTTTAGGCCTGAACAATTATAAATTTGGTCATTGTATGGTTATAAAATGACCAAATGATCTATTATTGATGCACTGTTTGAGGCATGATGACTATAACAATATCATCTTATTGAATAAATAAAATTTTAATTTTAATTTTAATTTATTAAATGCATGGTTTCTTTGATACAAATTAGAGAATATCAAGTACTTTTATAAGCATAAAAAATAGAATTTCAAAACCTTTTGGTTCATATTTATATAAAAACAAAAAAACAGTTACCCCAACCTAGATTCAACCATGGATAATGTTCTATTTAATTTATAAATGAATAAAAAATTATACAAATTAAATCAAAATCATACTTTCTCTGATTTCAATCCAAGACATATTTAAATCATCATTAGAGATTATTTCTTGAAGAAACCAAACTCTAGACCTTTTAGATCATCCACATGAATTCTAGATGTTTGAATAAATATCATCCAATGATATATGTGTGTTAGAATGGATAATAAAATACTCCTCAATTTCATCAAAATTGTGAGAGACCAAATTATCGATCCTTGAATTTTCTTTGAAAAATTCTTGATATTCCCTTCATTTTTTCTCTATAGGAATTGAGAGATAGGTTTAAAGGAGATTAATATATATAAAACACTTAATACATTAAATTTGGGTTTTAAAAGATTTTAAATACATACATTATAATTTACATAAATTGAATTTAGGTCCTTATGGACGTTAACCACTCATGCACACCCAAATACAATAAAAAAACAACTAAAACATACTGAAAATGTCACAAATATTTGATCACATTATTGTAACATATAAACAATGATACATGATAAAATATAATTCATTAAATTGACTTGAATATCCAAAAAATATTAAACAAACCTTGAATGTAATATATTTAATATTGATTTGAAGACTATTTTTCATCATATTATATAATAACTTATAAATATAATATGTGAATAAATATAACATTTATTATTATAAAAATGAAAAATATTGGATTTACTTATTTCCTTTGTGGTTTTACAGCCTCAGACAATAGAGAGACCATGTCATGGGCAGACCATGTCCTAAAATCATATTCACTAGAATTGGCCAAGCTTTGAAATACTCTATGTCTGTGAACCTCTAGTCTATTATCATGATATCTGGGAGTAAAACACAAATGCCAGGAGAAGTTTCTAGAAACACATCAAGTCCCCTAATGAGATAATGTTTACTCATAGCAAATATAACCTCCTTAGAACAAATTTCATGTAGTATAATCTCTTTATCTTGTGATATCTCATAAAGAAGAATGTTTACTTCATGTCATCATCCTTTCATGATTTATTTATTCATTGACATACTTGACAGACATTCCTTCAATCACCATGGCTATGTACTCATTGAAGGTACTACTATCCTGGTCAATAGGGCATGTGATATGTCTTACATTTATAAGTAAAACAAAATTCTAGAAAATTTAACCAATGTCTGTCCAATAATGATGCACTCAATGAGAGATACCTCACCACAACATAAATTTCAATTTTTTCATATTTAATTAAAGTATGTGAAAAAATGGTGAACATTGATAATGATCTTAAATCAAGAGACCAATACTCATGCACATTAATAGGAACACCCAATGAACCCTGAAAGATGTGGTATTCCAATTGGTGGGTCTGTCCTCATGGTCTCCTAAACTTAAGATCCCCTTGAGTGAATTTCATGATAAGTGGTCTCAATGTTTATGATCCCCTAGAACTTGATATTAAAACATCAACTATTTATAGTATGTTTGATCATTCTAAACCATATGAAATATTTTTAAGATTACTATCATAAAATATTGCGGTTCTCATTATAGTTCAGAATAGTTATAACCTTTTGATAATATAAATAACGTAAGGAAATTATCATGTAAATTGTATATGAAGAAGTGTTGAAACTATTGTGGTAAGAATACATCATACACAACTCTTTGTATAAATGATTTGGTAATTAAGAATTAATTTTCTAGTTGGTTCTAGTGAACCATCATTTACAACACATAGTGGTTGGGGTTTTTATGAGGGTGAGAAATTCCCCCATAGTGTGACGGTGACATTGGGAATGAATCAGTTTCTAGTGGAATAATTGATCAGATATTTGATCATAGATAGGTGTAGTATAGGATGAGACGAGCATAGATGACGAGGATCGACACATGCATAAAGTTTATTTCTATTGAGGTAGAAATAGAGGGGTGATATAAGGGAATCCATATAATTGGGAGTTCACTATTAGTGGGTGTGACCCACATTTGGGATAGAAATTCAGTGGGTAGTGAGGATGGTATTCCTAGAAAATCAGGATTGGTTAGTGATAAATGTTTAATGTTGTTGCACAGATATGAGAAGGGGTGGCTGTATCCAATTAGTAAATGCGCTAATAGATCAGATGTGGACTGTTGAGGTAAAACCCTTATATTATATGTGTCATGATTGTGATGGGATCAGTTGTAGGCTGGTTAAAGTAGATTTTGGATACTGGTGTATCTGGTCCTATGTATAATACCATTTTTGAGGAACATATGTGATTTCATAAAAGAGTTTGTATGTTGTAATAGTAATTGACTGGTTTGTATGTGATCCAAGAGAGATTTAGATACATATTTCATCAGTGCTCATGTGTGGTGTATGATGGTGGTTTTGGTTGGTTGAGGATCCAACCATGAAGTTACACTAACATTCATGTTTGGACTTCAGTGTGGATGTTGAATAATTTTGAAATGTCTTTGAGAATTATGGATTTGTGATCAGATGTGGTTGTATCACATCAGTGGGGGAGACTGAATGTTTGATAGAATACTTAAAAAGATGAGAAAAAAAAATTTCATGTAAATATATTTTATAAGAGGAAAACCACACTGATCATGTCATTATACCCCTGATAATTTTTTTGGGTCGGCGATTATGGTGGTGAGGAGAACCATGGCTCAGAATCAACCCTTACGAGTGGAGACTTATATTGGGGAGAACTATACACCTAGATTTGAGTTAGTAAATAAAATTGTGATCTATTTGGATATACGGGTGTGGGAAATCATTTTATTAGTGTTTTTGTAATGTTGATGAGTGATGGAACAGGTTTTGATGAATAGTCTACTTAGTGTTTGGATTTTTGTAGTGGGAGGTTATTTGGCATTCAAAAATAGAATGAGGATAATTAAGTATAAATTTATGAAGTATTTTGATAATTTTATCATAAATGGGGTGAAATATATAAAAATAATTTCATCATAAAGGGATAAGTTTCTCAAAAACAATTAACCTTATTTTTAAAAATGGGAAAAGTATATTTGATCATAAAAGGGGATACTTATTCTATTTTAATTTTCAAAATGTTTTGAAATTTATGTTAGAGATAAAATTTATTTCTCTTGTTATTAACATACTTGATGTATTTAATCATTGATCTCATTGAATATATTTTCCACATCTTGAATTTCTTTTCTAAATCACTTACTCTTGATTTACACTTAATTTGTATTTTTTTTGTTAAGTGTTTTTTATCATAAAAAAGGTGGTATATTTTTGAACCTATCTCTCTCATGTGTTTTCATGGTCATAAAAACTCTCTTTTGCCTCAAATATTTTCATTTCGGTGATTTTTCTTCTATTAAATTTGACATAAAATGATTTCATTATTATAATAAATAGAGATCTTAATGTAAATTCAAAGGAAACATATTGATCTACTTGATATCTTGGAAATGAATTCATTCAGGTTTCAAGACCATGGAATTGAGTTAGAAAATATATAGGATAAAAATAAGGTTTTATGGGTATCTCTACTCAAATTTGGAGAATTCAAGGCTACACCAACTCATCATAGAAGGGTGTCAGCTAGCCCATGCCATGGTGGCAGGCCTCCTAGTGTGCTTAAGACTCACCAGTAAGCTGGTGGGGAAGGAAGTAGCAGAAAAATTCTCCAAACATACACTATCTATTAGGTGGAAGTGCATCATCTAGATGGTGTTTGATTTATAGAAATAGCTACCTCTAGGTAGTCCATCAGCTACCCTATGGAGGCTACCAGGTATCTGGTGGTATCATGACTGTTATTCTAAGATAGGATTTTTTAGGGTCAAAAAGGCGATAATTGATGAATTATTTATCTTCAATCCAATCATTGAATTCCAAAATCTTCCCACACATCTTGGAGACTATAAAATAAGAAACGTATTAACTTCAAATTATTCACCAATTATAAACAATTATCTCGGACTAAATCTATTCCAAATCGCTAGCAATCTCAAAATCCTCTCAATAAGACATTCACATTTCTCAATATCTCAAAGGCACTCTATTTTTCTCTCAAATACCTCATCCAAAATTTTAATCATTTATACAAGAGATTTCTAATTGTATTTTTAATGGGTTTTTCAAAATCAAACCTCTCTCTTCTCATCACCCTTATTCAACAGGTTCTCCCTATCACATAAGTGAGGGATTGGTTCCTTAGCTACCAGAGAAGCTCAATAGGGTTCTCACAAACCAAAATTATGAGTGAAAGGTTTCTTGACCACCTCTAATATCAGGTGATTAATAACATTGACCTCTCAAGCAGAGGGGAGGAGACATAGGAGCTCCCGTAGATATATTTCTGAACTCCTTATCAAATTTTTATGAATCTCCCATTTACATTTCACATTGCATCATTGTACATAAATTTCTGTAACTACATAAATTCTATTTGAACATTTTTTATTGTGATCAATCACTTAATTAGATTTTAATTTAACTTTATATCACGTATTAAATTTAACATTAATCACTCAATCAATTTCACTAATTTAATTGATTTATATTTTCAAACATTGTTTGAATTTGAATTTACCTTTTTCATTAACATTAAAATTTTAAAAAAACCCTCTATATACTCCGACCAAATTAATATATGTGGATATAATTATAGGAGTTCATTTTTGGATTCTTAAAGTAACAAAAATTTCCAATTGATCAATAATCGATTCAACCACATAATTGATGATCAGAAGAAAAAAAATTATAAAAAAAAATTATTCGATAATTTTTTATTTTAAAATTATTTATAAATTAATTAAAATGATTTTATTAATAGATTTTGGTCCATTTCATTGATTTTAGATGGAAAACATTTTAAACATCCACCACGTCCCACTGCTTCAACTCTGCTCGAATCCTTTAATGGTTGAGAATATATAATAGCGTAGATTTAATTGATAAGTATGTGACCATGAAAACAATTACACTTTCAAAATGAATATCTATAATTTTTCTTAGATAATATAACCTATGGGATAATTTCCTTGAGAAAAATTCAACATTAGTTGGATCGTTTATTTTAAAAATAAAACAACTTATGTTTATGAGATCAATTATTTTAAGATTTCATTACACAAATAATCATAACCATTTTATTTCATTTATGATCCCAATTATGAAATTTATTAATATATATTAACAAATATGATAACTTTATTAACCTATAATCTTCATATAAAAGTGGGAAGAAAATTTCTTTGCGTTTATCTATTTCATAACATTCAGTTTGGGATGTGTTGGATATAGTGATATAGAAAGACCCATACCATATATAAAGGCATAATATATTAATAAATTTATTAAAAATAAATTAAAAATAAATGGATTTCTCGTAAATGTTACAAATGAAGTAGAAGAGGTTTTATAAAAGAATTATAACCCCTTGTGGATTCCTTATTAGGGTATGAAATCTCCTTGAACATTTTCAACGCCACCCTCATTAAAGGCCTCAGCTCTAAAAAACCTCAATGTATAGTGGATTGAAATATTTAGAACCATCAGAGCTACATTTATTGAAGCTTATGATTTTATAATTGGGTCCACAATACAGTCAAACCTCTCTTACCTCTCTATTTAATTCACCCAATGTACAATGTCATGATACATTTATAATTCTACTCCAAGTGGATTCTTTCTAGTGATTAATTCCATCAACACCACCGCAAAGTTGTACACATCGCATTTCTCTATTATTTTATATCAAAAAACATACACTATAAATGAATCTGAATCCATTAGAAAAATTTATTGGGGTTAGGTTTCAAGAAAATGTACAAAAATATTTACATTAATGGATATTTACATGTTGAGAAATCTCAAACCATGTTTGTACGAATAGAATATGAATGGAGTTAAATATAACTAACCCAATCTTCATATTTGGTATCCTTAGTTGATATAAAGGGATAAAATATTATACTTTGTTATAAGAACTAAAAAATATTATTCACTTGTGAATCTGACTCTAAAAAAATTATATTTTCTTTAATTAGTGTTCTATATTTTATTTATAAAGATATTCTTTCTATTTTTTTGCATTTCTTTTTTAATATTTACATTTGTCATGAACTGGAATTGAACTACCATCATTTTTTCAATTTTTATGAAATTGTTATGTGTGTAAAGAATTTTTTTTCAATTTTTTTACATGATTCATTACCATTTGAAATGGTTGAAAGTATCTTGGTGATGCTTTTTCTATAGAAAACCTAGTGAAATGGATATTATTGGTCATGGAAAGCAATTGGTCACCCAAATATATAGTCATTAAAGAAGATAAAGATGCAAATAAAATGGTTTTCTAATAAATTACTAGATCCTTAAAGACGTACGAAATTACAAAGAATTGATAAGTACAGAAGGAGGCCAATGTAACAATATATTTAAAGAAAACATTTTCCTTAAAATCTAAAAAATATGACTCATCTATAGGTGAAGTTTAGAACCTTGGTTAACTCATCAAGAAAATGAAAACATTATTCAATAAAAATAATTGTTCCAAGAAGGTAAATTAGAATTTGAAACCTAAAGTAACATCCAATGAATTCAAGAAAAAAGGTTTCATCAAGCCGGAATTCCCTATCTATGAAAATAATATTAAAGAAAGGAAGCAAGTTAAGAATCCCTTCAAAGTTACAATGTGAATTGAAAGTGATGACTCCATGAAATCAACATACTCAACCACTTCAAGTCACTCAAGTAATAAGTTCTTATGGAATATGTTGATGAAGACTTCGAGGTTAGTAACCCTATTATTATTTCATCCTCTTCTTATTATTCTCCCAATTCTTCTCACTAAACTTTTTCTTCTTTCACCTAAAGTCACCTTAATTATAAATAACTAAAATATACCCATGATTAACTCAAAAATGGTCTTTATAAATTTTATTCTTTATATAAATAACTTGATAAGAAATAAAATCAATAGATTAATGAAAAAATATTATTTTTAAAAAGATATGTATTTTATCATCATGAAAAAAGAAGATGAAATATCCTTTAAATTTATGAATCAACCAGATGTTAATAATCATAGATATTACCATTAAAGGCCTCAAATATTATATTTCCAAATTCACTCAATGTGAAAATAATCTCAATAAACTTTTGGGCTCTCAAAGACATGGAAAAAATGGTTTGTTCATGGATTCTTAAATCATGAAATAACCTCAAAAAATCTATCCAAAATAATTTTTAATTATTGGATGCTTTCAATATAAAGTTTGTAATTATTGTAAAAGAATTTTAAATTTAATTTATGAATGTTAATTCAAGAATTAATGGTATGGGAGACCAAATCCAATTCATCTTTCACCTATTATTTCCAAAATAAAATATCAAACTAAAAAATAGGGATCCCTAAGTTATTATTGGCTAATATCAATTGAACCAAGTCCATTTGGGTTAAAAAACCTTTAGTCATTTGATTTTATAGGAAATTTTCATGGGAAAAAACTCAAAAATAATTATGGTACCTAGATATTGGTTTCTCAATACATATGTGTGGTTTCCTCTCTAAATTCAATAAAATCATTAAAATAGAAGGATTCCACCTCCAATTTAGTTATAAATCTCGGGCTAAGATAATCGGTGATGGTATCATTGGTTTTTCTAAATCAAATCTTATTAAAAATGTTTTATTTTTTAATGTATTGGATTGATATTTTTGATGAATTAGTCAATTGTGTGATAGGGATTTTAAAATTTCCTTCAAAAACATTTATGAAAAGTTTTTAACTCAATTGGAAATCTTTTTTTACCACCTATCACTTTCAAATTTTTTATAAAATCAACTTAAAATATATAAATATCCAAAAAATAAATATTTTAGTGAATGGGTTAATGGAGTCATATATTTGGCATAGAATACTTGGTCATGGTAGCACACACTCACTTTTTAAAGTAAATTGTTGTCAACTAGTGAAATATCTATAAAATTTTCATTTAAAAAAAATTCATGGATCATGAATAATTCTAAAATGGTAAGAAATAAAAATACTCGTTTAAATCTAAAAAAAGTAATTTCTTTTTCAAAATATATTGAACTAATCCATCTTGATTTATTCAAACATTATCAAATTTAAATTCGACAGGTAAATCCTCTACTTTTATATTATTGATTAATTTAAAAGATACACATGGGCTTGGTTTTTATCCCATAAAAGTAATGATTTTAAATCCATCATCAATTTTTCCATAAAATTAAAAATGAATATTTTTTAAAAAATATTTAAATTTAAATTTATCATGGTAGAAAACTCAAAAATAATGAATTTGATGATTTATATTATTTTAAAGGCTATAGTAATTCTTTTTCTGGTCTTCAAACCCCTTAAAAAATTTGTGTATATAAAAGGTGAAATAAAACTATCCAAGAAATTGCTAAAACTCTATTAAATGAATTTTATTTATAAAAATATTTTTGGGCTGAGAATATGAATATTTTATGTTTCATCATTAATCAGATTATTGTAAGATATCCTCTTTAAAATAACCCTTATTAACTTTGAAAAAAAACAAAAATTGGTTTATTTTATGTTTTTTGTTATGTTTTATTCTCAACATAAAAGGCATTATTTGAAAATTTTATTAAAAAATCTGATAAATGTATCTCTACTGTGTATTATAACTCAATAAAGGGAAATAGATTCATTAATAATAGATCTAAAATGTTGTAAGAATCAATTAATGTTTGTTTCATGAATGTTTTCCAAAATCACTTTCTAATTTTTTTGGAATAATGATTTAAATGTATCTTTCAAACTAAAAAAGTATATGAATAATAAGAATATACTTTAAATTATTCTCCTAGTTATTTTAAAAAAACAAAAGACCATCCCCTTGAGAATTTAATTGGTTATTTGTAAGCGGGAACTCGTACTATATGATCGGTCCTAAATGTGGTTGAACTTCTTGACTTTTTCTCACAATTAGAACCAAAAAATGTAATGATTCCCTTAATGATGAAAATATATTCCTTTCTAGTAAAGTGAAACTAAATCAGCTTTATCAAAATGGTGTATGTACTCTCGTGTAAATACTTGATGATAATATCATCATTGGATCTAAATGGATTTTTGGGAATAAGTTAGATGAGATTGGAAATATAACTAGAAATAAATCTGGTTTGGTTTCCAACAGTTATAATCAAGAAAAAGGAATTGACTATGGTGAAACTCTTCACCATTACTCAGTTATAATCCATTATAATTTTATTGGTATTTGTATCTCATCTAAATTTCAAACCCTTTTAAATATATGATAAATGTGTCTTCGAAAATGGTTTTATTAATGAAAATGATTTTTAAACAATCACTTATTTTTGAAAATCCTTTTTTCCGAACATTATTATCAAATTAAAAAAAATATCTTTAGTTATTATAATAATTTCATCAATCTTATCATGAATGTATTTATAATTTTATTTTATAAAATGATTTTAAAATAGAAGAGTCTGATTTATCTCTATTTATAAAACACAACTCATATGATATTTTACCAATTGAAATTTATGTTTACGGTGTGATTTTTGGCTCTACCAATGAATCTATTTGTTTCAAATTTTCTTTTTTTAAATATAAACAAATTTGAAATGATCATTATGGGTGAACTCAAATTTTTTCTCATTTTTCAAATTTCTCAAAGAAATTATTGAATGATTCTAAAAAAAGTAAAATATTATATTGATATTTTTAAATGGATGAACATATATCCGGATAATGAAATTAGTACTCCAATGATTAAAACATATAAGCTTACATTGGATGAATCCATTATACTAGTCGACAAAAAGAATTACAAAAGTATGAATGGTACTTTACATTATATTATTGTGACCCAGCCTTACATCATGTATATTGTTTATCTTTTTTCTCATTTTAAAAGTAATCTAAAGGAATATCATTTTAAATCTTTGAAAAGTATATTTTTTATTTATAAGTAACTAATAAATTTGGTTTTTTATCCAAAAATAACTCTGTTTGAATTAACTAGTTTTTTTATGATGCTGATTTTTGAGGATGTCAACTAGATAGGAAAAGTACAATTAGGACTTTCCACTTTATTCTAAAATCCCTTATCACATGGATAATCAATAATTAGAACTCAGTTTCACTTTCTATAGTCTAAGTGGATTATATAGACACTAAGAGTTGTTGCACCCAAATAATATGAATGAAACACACCAACATAAACTTTAAGATTACATTTTATCATATCCTTATTAAGTTTGATAATAAAAGTTCCTTTAATATCTCTAAAATCATATCCATAACCCACTCACCAAACATAGTGATCTTATGATGATTTTTGTAAGAGATCACTTTTAAAAAAGGTGATATCTTAAAAGAATTTGTTCCAATCAAATATCAAATCATTGATATTTTCACTTAACCCTTTCTCTTAATCAGTATAAATTCATTAAATGAGAATTATTAATGATTCACTTATAACACATTCCATTTTATATATGGAAATATTGAGTTATCAATTTTTAAAATATTTTCAAAATCTTGAGTTTCTTATTTTATATTTATTATATAGAAATCTTGGGTTACCCATTTAAATAAAATTAAAAAAATTAATTTTTTGTATTATTTTTTTCTTATCTCTTGGATATGATATCTATAACTCACTTGTTCAATCGTTTGAGTAGGATACTTATCTCTTTGAATTATATTATTTCCCTTAAAAGAGATATTTTATTTTCATAAAATTTAACAAAGTTTTTTCTCTTATTTTAAGATAAATTTAAAAACCATTTTATAAAAATTAGTATTTTTTATAATACAATTACGAGTTTAAAAAATAATTCAAAACTAACAAAATTATTTATGTGTATACTATTTTTTGAATAAAAATTATTATCTCTAATAAAGAAATATGGGTGATGAGTAAAAAGAATTATATATATTACTTATCTCTATTACAAAATTCTTGAGTTGTCTTTGATGAAGTGTAAATAAAAGGATTCTTCCTACGTTTGTTTCACCTCAAAATAAAATTTTAAAATAAAAAATTCAGTCAATGGATGTATAACCATTCCTTGAAGAAAGTAATGTCATGGAAAATGTGTGTACTAATTTTAATTTTTCTTTTTATCTTTCTATTTTCCATCTTTTCTAAATCTATTTTTTTCACTCTTATTTTTTACTTTAATATCTCACCCTTTCTAAAATAATTTTATTTAATAGGATATTTTTAAGTTAAATGATGTTTTAAAAATCTATTCTATTTTCTTATTTTTAATTTTTTTTTTTCTATTTTGACCATTCTATTCGAATCCCTATTTTGGGGTTTTTAATATATCCCTTGATTTTCTCATCAGAACACTATAATATTTCTTCTTATTATCCTTTTTTTTCTTTTTGATAATAACAAATGGGGATAAATTTATAAAAGTTTATTTTTATCCCAAAGGATAAGTTTCTTGGAAATTTTCAATTTGTTACCTTTTTTTAAGAGGGGAAAAGAGTATTTTATCACGAAGGGGAAAATATATTTGATAATTAAATTTCCATATAAAAATGTAATATTATGGAAAAATTTTAATTTTTTTTTCAAAAGGGGAAAAGAACATTTTACAACAGAGGGGGAGAAGTATTGTCTTTTAATTTGGTAATTGTTTTGAACTTTTTGTTAGTAAAGAAATGTATTTATCTTGTCAAACACTTTCCTGGTGTATTTACTCCTTGATATCATTGAATATCTTGTCAAAATCATGAATTATTTTGTGATATGTGTCACTCTTAATTTACACATAATTTATATTTTAAATGTTAAGTACGTTATATCATAAAAAATGGAGAGATTATTGGAACACTCTCTTTTATGTGTTTTAATAATCCTAAAAAATATCTTGTGTTTCTTGTAATGACTCTTATTTCTCATGTATTACTTTATAATATTATATGGATTTTTTTAGATCTACGCATTAAGACTGCATGATATTATAGGGCCCAGTGATCTCAAAATTAGTTTTTGAAATATATTAAATATATTAAATATCATGCATGTGTAGTCTTCTTGAAAAAATGGAATAAATTTTAAATAGAGGCTCGAATTAAAAATATAAGGCTACAGTTGATCTTAGAGCATGGGATTTACCTTAGGATTGACATAATCTTTGTCTGCATTGGAATTATGGTTAAAAGTCATCGCATGAGACAATAATAAAATAAATATATTTATTTATTTATTTATTCTACTAATGAATCAATAAATTTTTTCTCCATAAATACATGGTAATGAGGAGATCTAAGACTTTACCACTTAACCCTAAAGACCTATAAAACCATTGGAGGAGACTGTTCCTAGCGGATATCATCAGATTATATGGATATCAAGGGTTGTTGTGCCATCTAGGTTCGAGGATCTCCCAAAAAACAAGGAAGTGGATTCTTTCTTCCTCATAGATTGAACCATCTTGAGTTAGGATGTTTTTTTATGTGAATTTATCCCCATTTATTTTTTCCTATGATGAACATGAAACAATCAACTAAAGAATTATTTGATGGTCGAGCATATTGTGGGTATGGGATAGATATAATCAAGGATTGGTTATTTATTTTTTGATTATATTATATATATATTAATAATTCTAATGGGAATTAATATAGGAAAAAATGAACATTGGATGAGGTCCTTTCATCATGTTTTTTTACATTTCTCCCTCATTCATTGTTCATTCATCACAAGTGTTCATTTTGGATACTCATTCAAAAAATACAGGATAAACAATCATTGCACACCCGTTTTTTTTTCATGAAGGATTGATACCGAATATCCACGTTCATATTAATGATTTCATAAATCTAAAATGATGGGTAAGGATTTCATGATGCTTGTCTTGGAATACGGCACAAACAAGGCATGATGGCATGTGTTCTTCTGAGCAACGGATATAGTCAGAATAGCTGGAATCTGGAAAATAGTAGTGAGAGGTTTTGGTTAACCCTAGATTCACAATTTATTCTATTATTTCTAGTGTGATTATGGATTTGATTGGAATCTGGAGGTATGAGTGAAGCCATGTGAACTGGATCTGGGATTCTAAAAAATCCTAGGTTACAAAGCATGTATTCCAAAATTAAATGTCATGTGGGACCCTTAGAATGGCGGCTAGGGTTTCCACATAAAGATAACGATCACATATTGTGTTGTCCCTACCACATATTTTGTGCTCCTTATCCATCCATATCAGTGTGTATAGGGTGTACATGTCAAGGAATCTGGGTGGTGTTACATGTCATGGGGTTCGTTCCATACAACATGTACACCCTATAAGGCAACTGATAAAACAATATTTTGTTGAATATTATATTAATAATAACTGAAATAATTTCCTCACATTGTATTAAAAATGTTTATTTATAAAATATTTGGGATTTTGATCATTCATTTGAAAATTTGGTGAAAATTATAGTTTTACGCTTTATAGTGCACTGTAGTATTTCAAAGATAAATATTTTTATATTTATTATTTTAATTTGAAAATTTTTAAAAGTGTTCCTAACTTAATTTTCTACAACTTTTATTCAATACACTAGTGTAAAACAGTGAATTTGGTTGGTGAAAATGGGCCATGAAGTCAAAGTTGGGCTTGACTCGCCAGAATCGACATAGGTTCTGTATTTGGGCTAGACCGTCTTCATCCCATATTGGAGTAGGCTCATATTTTGAGAGGATCTCGGGTATGCATATTATCAAAAATAATCCTTCTATAAGGAGAGATTATTCACACGTTTTGGAGGTCAAATGGGTTGTGTAAGTTGTATTAAAATATTTGGATTAGAATACCCATTCACAATTGAAACCTCTTTAAACCTAGACTCCCCACTACTCTATAAATTAGTGTTTTTATCATTTGGATGGGTTGGGACCTGCATTAGGATATTTAAAGAAGAGGATAATTGGTTTCACCCAAATAATCCAACTATTATAAGAGGGGTATCTCTAGAAGCAAGGATCCCCTCATTGAATCCTCCATCTCTTCTTCATTTTGTAATGTTTTCATTTGTGTAATAAAATTCTTTGATCTTCTTTTATTTATTATATTTTCTTC
Organism: Viscum album; assembly: GCA_963277665.1. NCBI lineage: Eukaryota > Viridiplantae > Streptophyta > Magnoliopsida > Santalales > Viscaceae > Viscum > Viscum album. The sequence continues at coordinate 2,129,086,780 of OY728161.1, read as the reverse complement.
TATTTTGTTTAAATTTCTTCTTCTCTTAATCTTCCAAATTGGGTTGGAATAAAGAGTGGATATTAGATTGGATTCTACCCTTTCAATCCTTTGGTCATGCAAAACGTCTCTAAGATGACTACACCACCCATAGAAGAGTAGTTTTCTTGGTGATCGATCTATCTTAAATCCTACTTCATTCTTTTTTTTTAATCAATGATATACTATAATTCACATAATATGATAATTTAATTTAATTTTTAATTTAATTGAAACTATGTGTAGAGACCCAAATATTGACATACATATACACTACATTACTTTTACAGAATACTTAATACATAAAAAAACAGACACCAAAGGACCGTAATAGTTTAATGCCTTTGGAAACATAGATCATAATCTTCTAATCTTGGTGAAAGATCTTCAACATATTCAATAATGATCTTCCCTTTTTTTCTTACCTAAAACCTTTATTTATATCCTAGGGAGAAGAAAACATATAAAGGCTGAGCTCAAATTATTAGTAAGGGTAAACATGGAGAAAATAAACAAACCATATACCTTTGAACTTCAAAACATGAACATAATGTTTAAACATAAAAATCATGAGTTGTGAAATAAATCTTGGAAGCACGTAATTCATAGATCATAAAGGAACATCAATCATGATAAAATAGGATGGTAATAAAACATTTAATTGTGGAAAACCATTAAGCACATGATATGATTTCCATAGTAGCCAAGGCATTGCTGCCAAGACCATCAAAGTGGACAAAGTCCCTTTCTGAATAGAGTTCACTCCTCATTTCAGTCCTGTAACACTAAACCGAATTAACTTACCGTTCCGGCCATGTCTATCTCATAAGATATAAATCTTTACACAATTCATTTGAGGGAGATATAGGTCCCCCCATCTCATAATGAAATCATTCTTACGTGTGCCACAACATAAAAATAAATCATTCATCATAACCCAAAGAATAAAATGGGTTTCATAAACATCTTCCCATCATAACATAATCCATATAAAACAAATGAATATCATTTCATCATATGAAAAGTGAAACCATTTAAATCATATAGATATTATACTTTAAACATACACATTAAATAATGTCATCTTACATGAAAAATAGTTTTGATAAAACACTTGAAATTAATTCTTGAGAAGAATATCATTTCTTCTTCAAAATCATTTTCTTTTCAAAAAATGCCCTGAATTTTTAAAAGAAAGGGTTTTTTTAAAAAATTAGTAATTAAATCTTGTAGAGTATACTCCATTAAAATAAGGCATTATGAAACCGTAAAAAATTTTCCATGCCGTATAAGTTAAAAAAACATTGTCCTCATACTTTTAACGAAAAAGTCAAAAAGTACCACGTATGGTAAACAAAAGAAAGATTTCATCCATAACACAAATTAAAAATCAAATAAGGGTAAAAATTTCTTTAAACATACATGGATTAATATTAAACACTTTATGAAAAATATTTTATGGACCTGGATGAAAAATATAACCCCACTAAATACTTACGTATAAGCAATCTCGGATAAAAATGAGATTGCAAAATTATCCCTTACCATAGGTCCGATATGCTTCGTACGTATCTGAACCTCCAGTATAATGATTTAAATAATTTAATTGACTTATTAAAGAATAATATTCATTTTTATGATATCATATATGGTTCACTTATGATTTTATATTACCCATTCTTCTGTAAATTCTTTGTTAAAGAAGCATTTTGGGTAAAATTGTTTCATTTATCGTATGTGTTTGGACATGATGTTCATGAAATTATTATTACTTATATCGTGATTTAATTACATAAAGATTGTAAATCATGATTTATAAATCATATATATTCAGTATATATATATATAATAGATAGATAAATGAAATGAAATACACCGTTCATGGAGACGGTACGCCGTACGTACGCATGAACGTTGTTTTCCTTTCCTTATTGACTTGAATGGAATTAAGTAGATGACATACATATATATATATACATAAATCCTGTAGCATTATTCTGTAATATATTTCAAGATTACTTATTATATATACTTTATAATCATTCTTCAATTGTTAACATGGAAAATAAATCACATCGCGTCGTGGAGACGGTAATCCGTACGTACGCACGAGCGATGATATGATTCCCATATTTATTTAATGGAATTAGAGTGGATTATATGATATATTAGAATCATTATTATGTTATAATAATCATATATAGTTATTCTTTACACAATTATACCCATCCATGTATGGTGGTGGTGGAAAAAACAAATTACACCACGGCGTGGAGACGGTATTCTGTACGTAAGCACGCGCGATGATTTCTTTTTCCATGGGATGGATAGTAGGTGAAATATTGTTGTTTAATATTTATAATAACATATAATTATTTAATTAACACTTATTTTATTACTTTATAACAAAACAACTAAATATGGGGAAGTGGAAGAAGAAACAAACTTGAAAGAGTCGGTAGAAGAGATTACCTCTTCCTCGATGCACCTCCTTTAAACTTCTTCTTAGGGCACTAGATTTGGTATTTTGAGAATACAATAACCTATATTATATAACTAGAGAGGATGAGAATAATAATTGGCAGGGGTTGGCAGAGCTTTAAGGCTCAAAATGTTGTGAAGAGAAGAGGGAAGGGGTTCCCCTTTTATAAGGGAGGAGAGGGGCACCTTTGGAAAAACTTAAATTATTATTTTATAAAAAAGTCATATTTAGTTTTTAATAGCTCAAAATTGATTTATTTATAAGCTAAGTTGGGTATGGGTCGAACTCTTCTCAACCAATAGGTTTTAGACATGTTTAGGTTACTATTTTAACCTTATCATTTAGATTTAACACTAAGTTAAATAATTTAACTTTTCCGGGGTCTTTTTGTTTTCTTACACTATATGGTTAATAAAATTACTATAACAATTCCAAAGAACCCCAAGTGGTTAATTATTAATATATATATCTATATATAAGTCATTTGGACGAATCGTAGTTTTTTAGAAATAAAATAACAATTAATAATGTAATATTTGTTTTAAAAACTATTTTATGTCAATTTTGACACTATTTGGTAATTAATTTTTTTGAAACTCAATAAAGAATTATTATTTCTAAAAAAAAGTTAAATAAATCTATAAAAAATGTCATATTGTCCTATAAAATTAGTTCAATTCATAAAAAGTCTCAAATTACATTTATTTTGATATTTATAACATCAATTATTTTAATATTTCATTAATAAGGTAATTACTGCATCATCATTGTGTCATAAATAAGATAATTTATTTAATATCTATAAATTATAAATAAAATACCATTATGTATTAAATATTTTTATCTTTCTAGTGAATATTTATAGTCGAATTTATCTTATGTGTAACCCTATATTAAAAATGTTATAGTTATTAAACATTGATTTTAACTATTTTAACACTTCTTTAAATAAAATAATAATAAATGACCTAATCTAATCCAAGTGGACCTGAATGGTCATATTTTATTCCTAAGGTTTTTTTTGGTCGAATTAAACTTGTTCAATAGAATTAGTACATGTGTTAGGGTAATAATAATATCATTTTTATCCTTAATTACCATATTTTCTTTTAACTGTGGTAAAAAAAATAAAAAGTTACTATTCACAAAATATTATTTTTATCTTATTGAACCACATTTTACTCCTTGATATTAACTGTGTCTCTTGGATTTTCTAAATTCCACTCACAGAAGTGGTAAAATTATGATTTATGTAAATTTTCAAATTCTCATAGGAGATGGGTAAAAGATGGTGAAAAGTTCAATAAAATTTTAATATATCTAAAATTATTATAAAGTGACTCCAATGAATTAAATTGAGCTTATATAGGTATTAGGTATCAATTTTTACCTAAAATGAATTTAAATAAAATAAATAATTATTTAAATAAAAATTCAGTTTATAAATAGTAACCCAGTGTTTTCACTATTCATCAAAAATTCAAAGTTATCATAAGAATACAAAAAATTCACCCTTGGCTAATTTCGATATTCCAAATCCAAAAATGAAGTCTATTTTGAAAGATAAAATTTATAAAATTTCAATAAGTGGGTAATACTATTCATAATGGCTAGTTTTATATAATATTTTAATAACTTATCGATGTTTAGTGAAACTCGATATTGCGAACAACACACGCTATCATGGAAGGTCGCGATTGCGTGTAAAGAAATCCAAGTTAGGGTTTCATGTAGTGAAATACTACTTTTTTTTCATATAATATAATCCAATCATATTTCATTTATTCATTGAATTTATATATATATACACTCAATGTTGCGTAGAATAACTACAATCAAACAAACTTGAAATTGTGTATAACATGATCCAAGAATAGTGTTGCGTATACTGCAAGATAATACGATGTTTCATATAGTGAAAGATAATTTTGGTTTACCATACAACATAAGATATGAAAGAAATTGAAAATAATATATCTTATAAAATCTCAGTGTGTTACATTCTACTCCCCTTAAAATGAATTTTTCCCTCGAAATTCATCAGGGATATAAATTGTTTACTACTTGAATGATTCTTTCATAGAAACCCATATCGTAAAAAGGAATACTAAAACTTCATTTTAAAAAGGGAAGTTAGAATTAGAACAGTCACCCAATGTAACTCAACACTGGGTTTCCCCATAGGACAACATGGGTTAAAATATGTATATGGAAGAGAAATATAGCCATCAACTTCTGATGAAGAGTGGTAGAGGACATGGATATGAAAAATCCAACAATCACAAATCCATAAATTAGTGATTATCTAAAGTACCATCTAATTCATCAGATATAAGGGCACTAGGACAACATTTTTTGTTTTCAAGATCATTTCCCTAAAGTTAAATAAATTGGAATTAGAAGAAATGCTTTCGTGATTTTGGTATAATCTCTCTGTTGGTCGTTCCATGGACAATTTCCACTTTATCTCATAAAGAAATGAAGTTGAATTTGTCATTCGTGAAGTGTTAGCCGATCATGTGATAAAATGATGGGTTATTCCATCTATCTCAAACAAAAGGTTAGAAAAAGTTATCAAAAATACATATGTCTATCTATAGTGAGATTAATCATATATGGTTCCTAAAATGGACTTATACTTAATATATCATACTTATTAATATAATAAAACTAGTTTCTACTAACCAGGGACTTCCTGTAGGCTAGTGTTAGGCGATAAAGGCCTGTCACACTTCGGTTGTGGGTTCGATTCCAATATCCTTGTCCGATGCGACTGGTTGTCGCCCGTCCTACACGATGTCCTTTTTCAAAAACTATATTATTATAACATTCCATAAATAATATCGAAAAAAGTTCTAGCATTAATTAATAATTACTTATGTCCAACATAATCCAATCCAATCCTTAGGCTTATCCAAATACTTCTCTCCAAGCTCATAGTATAAAGAAAACAATTACTAGAAATATCATTTGCCGAGCATGTGAATACTATCATTTATCTCCCATATATCATACAATATATCTTATTGGTCAAATTACAAACATGTGAATACCTTAATAATGTATTCTCTTGAAAAATTAATACCCATTGACTCTTAGGGAAAACATGAATGCCGTCAAAATTTAACACTTTCCACATACAAAAATCCCAAAATTTCTATATACTCAAACTATGATATAAATTTTTTCTTATATCTGTCATGAGCTAATTTCATTTTTTTCATTATCACTTCATTATGAACATATCATCTTCTTTCCAAAAATATTTCAATCACTTTTCATGGTTACCGGTACCATATAATTATTGGAAACCAATACATAGATATTCCAAAATTCCACGATGTCATAAATGAGATTCTGTGATACTATTTTGAAATCCCATTACAAAAAAACTTAATCATTACACAACATCATTTTCATACTCAACATAACAAATAGAGATCGCATGTGACATCCCTTTATCCATTTCCTTAAGAGGTTTCTCACATTTATCATCATTAACCCTTGGATTAGGGAATTTATTATCATAATGCCCCATTTATTTTCACCTTAAACATTGAACTGTTGGTGGTGCATTCTCTGCAGTCTTTTCTTTATTCACATCATTAGCAAACCTTTTTCCATTACTTCGACACTTAGCTGCTATATTACCTTATTTTCCACACATAAAACATTTTCTAGTCCCTTGAATACAATCTCCATCGTGCTTTGTTCCACAATTTGAGCATAAAGAAACATTCATCTTCTTTTCACCATTATTCTGAGATTTCTCCTTGAACTACATCATTCATTTCTTATTTAAACAATGAGATGGATATGTAACACCAACTTCCATTTCTATTTTGATAGCACAATGCAAAATTTCTTCATAGCTAATGAATTACATTATAGATAATGCACTTCGAATACTTGGTTTTAAGCCACTAAAGAATCGATCAACTTTACTTGTAGGTTGGGTGATAAAGCTAGATGCATACCTGGCAATCCTTGTAAAATTCGCTTTGTATATACCAACAGATTCATCATCCTTTTTCTTAACCTCAAGGAAATACTTTTCCATCTTTGTTTGAAGAATATGAGGGAAGTACTTATTGAAAAATAAGTTCTTGAACTCCTCCCATTCCATGGATTCAATTTCATCTCAGGGCCTCGTATTCTAAATTAGAGTCCACCATTTATCTACTTCACCTTCTAAATGGTAAATAGCGAGAATTACTTTTTCATGTTCCGAACAGGGAAGTATGGAAAATATCTTTTCAATGCTTCTGATCTATTTCTCATAAACAAGTGGATCAGAAGACCCACTGAAAGAAGTTGGACGTTGCCTCATGAAGGACTCAATAGAATATTGTTCCCTTCTCTGCTCATTTGGAGGTCCAGAATGATTCATAGGTTGTGTAAGTATAACAATAAGATTTTTCACTCCATCTACCATAAAATTGGTTTTCTCAGGAGGAAAATAATTACCTTTTCCATTACATTGATCAACACGGTTCCTTTAGGTTCCATCCATCATCTAAAACCCAAAAAGAATAGTGTGAGAGGCAAAAATCATGCTAGGGAAAAAACATAATAAAAGGGGAGTACCTTCAATATATAACATATTAGGGTTAATTCTAAGATTGTTAACATAATTCTAGGACTATAACCTATACTTATACTTAACCTGAGGGACATCCCTAGACATACCTTAGAAATAACTCTAGGGATCTCACTAAAGTTTTCGCATCCTAGTTTCCAAAGGTTAACTAAACATTTCCTCTGATAACAACTATGACAACCCATACTTTACATACATTGTTATTAATTCAGAATTTAAGCATACTTATTAAAACATATAACAAAACCATGAAAGGACCGTATAGGTTTAATGTCTTTAGAAACTGGGAAACATAAACAACTGGTTCATAAATCATCTACATTGTCTCCAGTTTATTTCATCATATCTAGTGTCCCTTTTGGCATATCCTACTTAATAACCTTCTTCCTAACCTGGGGAAAGAAAACATATAAAGGGTGAGCTCAAATTCTCAGTAAGGGTATGCATGGATAAAATAAACAAACCATGTACATTTGAACTTCAAAAAAATGATCATAATGTTTAAACATCAAAATATTGAGTTGTGAAATAAATCTTGGTAGCACGTAAGGCATAGATAATAATGGAACATAAATCATGATAAAATAGCATGGGAATAAAACATTTAATTGTGTAAAACCATTAAGCACATGATATGATTTCCATGTTAGCCAAGGCATTGCTTCCAAGACCATCTTAGTGGAAAATGTCCCTTTCTGAATCGAGTTCACTCCTCGTTTCAGTCCTATAACACTGAACCAGATTAAAATACCATTCCGGGCAAGTCTATATCATGAGATATAAATATTTATAAAATTAATTTGAGGGAGATATAGGTCTCACCCATCTCATAATTAAATCATTCTTACGTGTTCCACAACATAAACATAAATCATTCATCATAACCCAAAGAATAAAATGGGTTTCATAAACATCATCCCATCATAACATAATCCATATAAAACAAATGGATATCATCTCATCATAAGAAAAGTGAAACCCTGTAAATCATAGAGATATTATACTTGAAACATAAAAATATGAAATAATTTCATCTTAGATGAAAAATAGTTTTGATAAAACACTTAAAATGAATTCTTGAGGAAAATATCCTTTCATCTTCAAAATCATTTTCTTTTCACAAAATGACATGAAATTTTAAAATAAAAGGATTTTGTTGAAAATATTAATTCAATATTGTAGAGTAATCTTTATGAAAATAAGGTGTTATGAAACCGTAAAAATTCGTTCATGTTGTATAAGTTAAAAAAACATTATCCTCGTACTTTTAACGGAAAAGTCAAAAAGTACCACGTATAGTAAACAAAAGAATGATTCCATACATAACACAAATTAAAAGTCAAATAATGGTAAACATGACTTTAAAAATACATGGAATAATATTAAACACTTTATGAAAAACATTTTATGGACTTGGATGAAAAATATAACCCCAGTAAATACTTACGTATAAGCAATCTCAGATAAAAATGAGATTGAAAAATTATCCCTTACCATAGGTCCGATATGCTTCGTACGTATCTGAAACTCCTGTATAATGATTTAAATAATGTCATTGACTTATTACAGAATCATATTAATTTTTATGATATAATATATGGTTCACTTATGATTTTATATTACCCGTTCTTTTGTAAATTTCATGTCAAAGCTGCATTTTAGGTAAAATCGTTTTATTTATCGTATGTGTTTGGCCTTATTGTTCTTGATATTATTATTACTCATATCATGATTTAATTACTTATAGAATGTAAATCATGATTTATATATCATATATATTCAGTATATATATATAATAGATAGATAAATAAAATGAAATACACCGTTCATGGAGACGGTAGGCCTTACGTATGCATGAATGTTGTTTTCCTTTCATTATTTACTTGAATGGAATTAAGTAGATGGCATACATATATATATACAAAAATAAATTTGCATTATTATTTCATATATTTCATGATTACTTATTATATATACTTTATAATCATTCTTCAATTTTTAACATGGAAAATAAATCTCATCGCGTCATGGATGGTAATCCGTACGTACACACGAGCGATTATATCATACCAATATATATTGAATGGAATTGTAGTGGATGATATAATATCATAGAATCATTATGATGTTATAATAATCATATATAGATATTCTTTACACCATCATAACCATCCAAGTAGGGTGGTGGTGGAAAAACAGATTACACCCCAGCGTGGAGACGGTATTCCGTATGTACGCACGCGTGGTGATTTAGTTTTCCATGGGATAGATAGAAGGTGAAATATGGTTTTTTTATATTTATAATAACATATAAGTATTTAATTAATACTGATGTTATTAATTTATAATGAAAAAAATAAATAAGAGGAAGTAGAATAAAATGGAAACATGAATGAGTCGGTAGAAGAGACTACCTCTTCCTCGATGCACCTCCTTTAAACTTCTTCTTATGGCACTAGAGTTGGTATTTTGAGAAGACCAGAACCTCTATGATATAACTATAGTGGTTTAGAAGAGTAATTGGAAGGGGTTGTTCAAGCTTCAAGGCTCAAAAGGGTGTGAAGTGAAGAGGTAAGGGGTGCCCTTTATATAAGGGAGGAGAGGTGCACCTTTGGAAATACTTAAAATATTATTTTATAAAAAAGTCATATTCGGTTTTTAATAGCTCAAAATTGATTTATTTTAAAGGTAAGGTGGGTATGGGTATAAATACTCTCATCTAATAGGTTTTATACATGTTTAGGTTACTATGTTAACCTTATCATTTAGATTTAACACTATGTTAAATAATATACCTTTTACAGTGTCTTTTTGTTTTTTTAAACTATATGGTTAATAAACAAACTATAACAAGCCAAACGAATCCCAAGTGGTTAGTTTTTAATATATATATCTTTATATATGTCATTTGGACAAACATTATATTTTTAGGAATAAAATAACAATTAATAATTTAATATTTGTTTTAAAAACTATTTTATGTCAATTTTGACACTATTTGGTAATTGATTTTTGTGAAACTTATAACAGCATGATTAGTTCGCAAAAAGTTAATTAAATCAATACTAATATGTCATATTAACCTATAAAATTATTTTAATTCATAAAAAGTCTCAAATTACATTTATTTGTGTATTTATAACATCAATTTTGTTAATATTTCATTAATAAGGTAATTACTGCATCATCATTGTGTCATAAATAAATTAAATTATTTAATGTATAAAAATTATAAATTAAATTCCATTATGGAGAAAATATTTTTATATTTCTAATGAATATTTATAGTCGAATTTATAATATGTAAAATGCTATATTAAAAATGTTTTAGTTATTAAACTTTGATTTTAACTATTTTAACTCTTCTTTAAATAAAATAATAATAAATGTCCTAATCTAATCCAAGTGGACATAAATGGTCATATATTATTCCTAGGGTTTTTTTGGTCGAATTAAACTTATCCAACAGAATTAGAACATGTGTTAGGGTAATAATAATATCATTTTTACCCTTAATTACTCTATTTACTTTTAACCGTGGTAAAAAAAAGTAAAAAGTTACCATTCACCGAAAATCATTTTTATATTATTGAACCACATTTTACTCCTTGATATTAACCATTTCTCTTGGATTTTTGAAATTCCATGCACAGAAGTGGTAAAATTTAGTATTATGTAAATTTTCAAATTCTCGGAGGAGGTGGGTAAAAGACGGTGAAAAGTTCAATAAAATTTTTATATATCTAAAATTATTATAAAGTTAATCCAATTAATTACAGTGAACTTATATAGTTATTATGTATAAATTTTTACCTAAAATAAATTTAAATAAAATAAATAATTATTTAAATAAAAATTCGGTTTTTAAATAGTAACCCAGTGTTTTCACTATTCATAAAAAATTGAAAGTTTTCAGAAAAGTACCAAAAATTCACCCTAGGCTAAGTTTGATATTCGAAATCCAAAAATGAAGTCTATTTTGAAAGATAAAATTTATAAAATTTCAAAAAGTGGGTAATATTATTCATAACGGATAGTTTTATATAATATTTTAATAGCATGTCATTGTTTAGTGAAACTTGGTATTGTGTACAACACACACTTTCTTGGAAGGTCGTGATTGCGTGTAAAGCAAGCCATGTTAGGGTTGTGTGTAGTGCAAGACTCCTTTTTTGTTGCGTATAACAGAATACAACCATATTTCATTTATTCATTGAATATATATATATATATATATATACTCAATGTTGCGTAGAACAACTACAATCAAACGAAATTGAAATTGTGTGTAACACGATCCAAGAATAGTGTTGCGTATACTGCAAGCTAATATGGTGTTGCGTATAGTGCAAGATAATCTTGGTGTACCGTATAACAGAATATATAAAAGAAATTAAAAAGAATATATCTTATAAAATCTGGGGGTGTTACACTAAGAAAGAAATTGAATAATTTACACAAAAACAAATGAGGATGAGATTTTGTGTAAATTGTGAGAGTGAGAACTTAATCAGTTATACAAAACCATACAAGATCAATTAGTCATGTTCAGAGATAATCCCTAAACTCAATTAATTCTAATTTTAATGGAGGAAATGTGCCTTAATTTGCAACATACCATAAGCTAATCTTAGAGCATCAATCAGAGAAGGGTGCAGCGGTTACTTCTTCCAAAGTTAGCCTAGGTTTAAATTCACATCATCTTTGAGGAAAAGTTAATTCTCGTAGGATTTGGAATTTAAAAAATTAAGGGATCATAATTAAGTGAATTTTAATTTAAATTATATTTTTTAATAGTTGAGTGAAGAGGTAGTGTTAGATCGATTACACCTTTTAAATATTTTATCAAAAAAACATCTTCTCATTGTGCTTTGTCAATCAACTTTCATTTCAAAATTAAAAACAAAAAAATGCAATCTTCTTCCCACAATCTTCTTCTAGTATTATAAAAAATAAACCCCCCATCCTTTCATGTAGTGTTTTAATTCTATTTTATTTTATTTTTAAAATACATTTAAGAATTTGTTTTAATTCACTTCTTCTTTTGAGAGACAACCTCGGTCAGCTACTCTGCTGCACCTATGTAACCTAAAACCGAACATCATTTGAGGGTACCCACGATAGTGACATACAAATTGGCGCCATTTTTGGGGAGACAAGTAATTTTTTCAACCAATTAAAGGTTTTAATTTTATTTTTAATTTAATTTGTTTCTTCTCCTATTTATTTATTCTCTCCCATTTCTCATGTTTTTTTCCTCTTCTCTTACTCTCTTCTTTTATTTTTATCAAACCAACTCAAACTTCTTTTATATTTTTTATGGTCGACTATTATTAATTTTCTTTTTATGTTTCATTTATTTTGACATGAAATAATCCCAAATATCTCTTAGATATTGACCCTGAGATTGAACGCAGCCTTAGGGTTTGAATTTGACATTCTCATTCCACAGGAAGTTTCAACATTCAAATAGTTGGAGAATTCCTCTAGTCCAAGAACATTGAAATTGGAAACACTTATAATTCCAACTTAAAATAAGAACTAATGGCTGAAAATAATGGAAATGAACATAATATAACCTTTCTAGAATTGGTTGCACTTGATATTAACTATCATCCAAATTGTATTGCATACCCAAATCTCGAATCAGACTTTAAACTAAAATCTGGGTTAATTCATATTCTTACAAAGTTTAATTGATTATCCGATGAGGATCCAAATAAACATTTAAAAGAATTTAATGTGGTTTTTTTAACCATAAAACCAAGAAATGTTTTTGAAGATCAAATCAAACTTACAGTATTTTCATTCCCATTTGATGGAGCTGCGAAGGACTGGATGTATTATTTATAACCTAAAGATGTATCTTTTTGGAATGATTTAAAACATCTTTTCTTGCAAAGATTTTTTCCATCATCAATGACCTCTTCTGTTCGTAAGGAGATATCGGGGATCAAGCAAGCGCAAGAGGAGTTAATGTATGAGTACTGTGAGCGATTCAAGAAGTTGTGTGGAAACTATCCACATCACCAAATCAGTGAGAAACTCCTCATCCTGTACTTCTACGAAGGACTCACACCTATGGAGAGAATCATGGTGGATTTCACGGCTGGAGGAGCATAGGTGGAAAAGACACCAGTAGTTGTACATGTATCAATCAACAAAATGGCCCAAAACTCCAAACAATTTGGAGATCGAGGTACATTGCATGTCATAAGAGTACATCAGGTAAGTCCTTCTTCTCTGGAAATTCATTTGATTGATACTAAGTTAGAATAATTTACCACTCTGGTGAGGTAGATTGCATTGGCTCAGAAGACATCCCAACCCCCTTCTTCAAGGCCATGTGTCATTTGCACTAAGACAAGCTACCCAACTGACAATTTCCCCCAACTACAAGAAACAGAAGATTGTGCATCATTGTTTTCTGGGAAACAATTTTATTAGAAACAACAACCATATCCCCAAAAAAAGTTTGATTCCATTGAATCAACATAAAACCAAGTATGGAAGGATAAAAATAATGTGAGGTATGGATTTGGACAACAAAAAAATCCCCCCTTTCAACAAAACTTCCAGCAGCCTCCACCTTACTAGCAGGGCTACCAACAACCCCAGAAGAGATTTAAATCCCATGTATCAAAAATAAAACAATATAGGAATCCCACACCAAAGATATATTCTAATACTTATGATCTTTTGAAACAAATTATTCTTAATTAACAGAATGAGTTGAAGAGTCAAGGTTCAGAGCTGAGGGAGTTGAAAACTCAAATAAGCCAGATTTCCACCACCCTCCATGAACTGGTAAGCACAAATTATAAAAATATACCTTCCCAACCTACTCTAAATCCAAAGGGGAATGTATGTCCCATCACATTGAGAAGTGGTAATCAAACAACTAATGTTTCTCCACCTACCATTCAACCAAAATTCACCTCATCTCTGGAGAAGCCCCATTCAAAACTGGTTGATGAGAAATCCAAGGAGAAAGAAAAAGGTAAGAAAAATATTGATGGTGTTAATCCTAAACCCCTTCCATTTCCAAATAGAGTTGTACACACAGAAAATACGGCTGAAGAAGCACTGCAAAAAGAGGTTTTGGACACATTTAAGCGTGTAGAGATCAACATTCCTCTACTTTAAGCCATCAATCAAATCCCAAGGTATGCAAAATTCTTAAAAAACATTGTACCAATTAGAGAGGGCTCAAGGGAAATGAGAGGATCAATATTGGAAGGAATGTGTTAGCCCTCATTACACCAACTCTAGCAATTCCAACAAAGTGATAGGATCCTGGGACATTCACCATCCCATGCACTATAGGAGAGTTACACTTTTCTGATGCACCTTGTGATTTATGAGCTTCCATAATTGTGATGACTCACTCTGTATTATACTTCCTTTTAGGTTGGTGAGTTAAAACCGACAAGAGTAGTGGTGAAGTTGGCAAATAGAGCTACGGCATATCCAACGGGAGTCCTTGAGGATGTACTTGTCCGGGTAAGAGACATGATCTTTCTAACAGATTTCTACATGCTTAACTTGGAGGATGATCAAGTAAGTTCTTATGATCTGATTATCTTAGGTAGACCATTCCTTAAAACTTCAAAAACTATCATAAATGTCAATGAGGGTACACTTTCTGTGGAGTTTGGGGATGAAGTTGGGATATTTAATGTTATGGACTCCACAAAGTACCCCTCAGAGGACCATTCTACTTTTTTTTATCTCCCATTTTGAACCACCAAATAAAAACCCCATAGAATTTTATTGTCCCATGATTAGGAGGATTATGTGTATTGGGTCTAGTTTATGGTATAAGAATACTTCCACACCTATTTCTTATGCACAAGACTCTATTAGATATGATTTTGAAATGGAATCATATTCTTGTTTTGATCATTTTAACTCTGATTATGACATGGAAATTGTTTATACTGATGTATTTGATGCATTATTCTCTAATAGTGATGATTTATATTTTGATACTGATGCTATTTGTGCACATATTTTAGTTCCTTCTATATCTACATCCATACACCACCCCCCTACACTGGAACTCAATCCATTGCCACCAAATCTCAAATACTAATACTTGTTAATTGGTGAGAAATTACCAGTTATCATTGCTAACAATATCACTTTTGAACATGAAGAGAACTTTTGTATCTTTTGAGGGAGAATATCAGGGAAATCTGGTGGACCTTGGCTGATATATCATGTATCAACCCTTCCATTTGCATGCATAGTATTCTTTTGGAGGATAGGTCTAAATCGATTAGGCATCCACAAAGGAGACTCAATCCAACACTTTTGGAGGTTGTTAAAAAAGAGGTTGAAAAATTGATCGAGGAAGGTATAATCTATACCATTTCATATTCCCAATGGGTAAGTCTTATTCAGGTTGTGCCTAAGAAAATTTGTGTTACTATTATTAAAAATAATAAATATGAGTTACTTCTAATGATGGTACAAAACAATTGGCATGTGTGTATTGATTATAGGAAACTAAATCAGTCTACTTGCAAGGACCATTTCCCCTCCCATTTATTGATCAAATGCTTGAGAGACTAGATGGTAAAACACACTACTGTTTCATGGATGGATTTTCAGGATATTTTCAGGTTCATATTACTCCATAGGATTAGTATAATCCTACATTCACCAGTCCCTTCGGCACATTTTCATACTAGAGGATTCCATTTGGGCTTTACAATGCCCCAGGTACCTTCTAAAGATGCATGGTGAGTATTTTTTCTGATTTTATTGAGACATGCATGGAGGTATTTACAGATGATTTTATAGTGTATGGATACTCATTTGATGAATGTCTAAATAGTTTGGGAATTGTGTTGAATCATTGTATTGAAAAGAATTTGTTCTCAAACTTTGGAAAGTGTCATTTCATGGTAGATCAGGGCATTGTCTTAGGGAATATAGTGTCAAAACATGAGATAGAGGTTGATAGATCTAAGGTATATATTATTTCATCCTCACCATATCCTTCATGTGTGCATGATGCTAGATCTTTCCTAGGGCATGCATGATTTTATCGGCGCTTCATCAAAGATTTTAGTATGATTGCTCTTCCTATGCAATGATTACTTCAAAAGGATTCTGATTTTGTGTTTTTGATGAGCTAACGAAGTGTTTGACCACTCTTCCGATCATAAAACCCTCACGGTTGGATATTTCTTTTGAGGTTATGTGTGACGCCTATAACTTTGCAGTTGGAGATGTCTTATCTCAGAGGGTGGAGGGACATTCACATGTGATTGCCTATGCATAGAGGACACTGGATTTAGCCCAATAAAACTACAGAACCATGAAAAAGAAGTTGCTTGCTATCATATTTTCTTTATATAAATTATTTTCATATTTATTGGGCTCTAAAGTAGCTGTTTATTTACCATGCAGCTTTGAGTTACCTTTTGAAGAAGCCAGATGCAGAACCCAGAATTATCTGATTGATGCTTCTTCTTCAATAATTTGACATTGATATAAAGGAAAATAAGGGGTCAGAAAACATGGTGGCGGACCACATGAGTAGGAATATTCACACACTAAAGGATGAAACCTTAGACCAGGTACCACTTCGGGACACTTTTCCCTATGATTATTTTAGTCCATCTCAGGTACACAACCTTGGTATGGTGATTTAGTAAACTACCTTGTTGCCTCTGAAATTCCTACAAATTTAAAGATACATCATGTCCAAAAATTAAATAGTGATTCAAGAATTTATGTTTGGGGTGATCCATGCCTATGGTGCATGTGTAGTGACCATGTTATTAGGAGGTGTGTTCCTGATCATGAGTTTGAGTCTATTCTACATTTTTTTCATAAAATTTCTTTTGGTAGAAACTTTGAACGCCAAAAAATATCTTGGAATGTTTTGGACTCTGGATTATATTGGCCTAGCTTATTCCATGATTCCCATGTGTTTTTTAAGTCATACTCTCATTTCCAACACACTGGGAACATTTTTAAGAGACATGAGATGCCCCAACAACTCATATTATTCTGTGAGATTTTTGATGTATCAGGAATCAATTTTATGGTTCCTTTTTCCTAGATCATTTAGTTTTTTGTATATTTTGGTTGTTTTTTATTATATCCATAAATGGGTGGAGGCTAAGGCTACCAGTACTAATGGCTCTCATTTTGTTGTGGAATTTGTTAAAAAATAGATTTTTTTTAGGTTTTGAGTACCAAAAGCCATCATCAATGATCAACGGACATAATTCTACAATTGGAATTTGGCTTCCCTCATTTGGGAGTATGGGGTGACACACAATACATCAACACCATACCACCCCCATACAAATGGGCAGGCTAAGGTTTCAAATCGTCAGTTGAAACAAATTTTGGAAAAAATTGTGCAACTGAATAGGAAGGATTGGAGAAAGAGCTTGGATGATGCACTATGGGATTATAGGATAGAATACAAGACACCCATTGGTATGTCCCCATTTCGGATTGTTTTTGGGAATGTTTATCATCTCCCCATGGAAGTTGAGTATCAGGCTTATTGGGCTATAAAAAACGCAACATGAATTTGGCCCAAGATGGAATCCAAAGGAAGATGAAAATTCAAGAGCGTGAGGAGATTTTATTGTCTTCATATGAGAACTCAAGGATATAAAAGGAAATTTCAAAAGCATCTCATGAAAAAATGATCCAACAAAGGGAGTTTAATGTTAGAGAGAAAGTCCATCTCTACAGTTCACGACTGAATCTAATGCTAGGAAAGTTGTGTTCCAGATGGTTAGGTCCTTATGTTATGACTAATTTTTTTCCTTAAGGTGTAGTGTATATCACTAAAGAGGACATAGTAAGGAGATTTAAAGTCAATGGGAATCATTTTAAGAGATACATTGAGGGACTTCCTACTAATGCAATGGATTTCATCACACTGCATGACCCATCATCACTTGACCCTATCAGGATGTTCCAAACACTTTCACATGTTTATACTTTGTCCTATTAAAAATTATACATTTCATGTGCATATATCATCTCATGGTTTCACATTTAGGATAATGAAATATTTTAATTGTGAGGGAGTGAACCTTTTAGTTTGGTAATTTCAATTATTTTCATTTTTTTCAATGATTTTCAAAAACAAAAAAAATGAGTGTTTTTCAAATTGTGTGTGTTTATTTTTCATTTTTTTGTGTGTTTTTGAAACTTTTGAGCTGAAATAATTCTCATCACAATTTTGAAATTCATATCAATAAGTGAAACAATTTATCCCATGAAACTGAGCTTAAATGAATGCTGAAAATGAATTTTTTTAATGTTCAAATCTTTTATAATTTCATTAAAAGTACTCTAAATTTTGAATCTCATGCCACATCTCACTATCTTTATATTTGAAATCACTTTCCTGGGAGGATTCTGATCCTTTTTTTCCTATCCTTATATTTACATAATTTCTTGAGAGAACCAAATCATGCTTGATTTAACCAGAATTTGATTTATTCCTCTCAGAACACAATGGTTTGAGGTACTTATGTTTTGAATGATTGAGGAATATTTTTTGTATTAAAGACCCTATTTCAAAGAATCCTTTTTATAAAGTCCTGCCTTGAACATTAAATCATTTTAGACCTTATAATCCATGAACAACATGTTAGGTTTGCCACATTACGAGCCATTTTTCTCAATCCAAACTACTCTTGTAGTGAAATTTCATGATCTAGTTGAACTTAAGTGTGGGGGAAGCTATCTTGTGTTGTGCTACCACATTTTGTGATACATTGGGAGGAAAATTAAAATCCCTAAGAGATGTGTTTGTTTCTTAATAAAATCATTATATTCAAATTTTTGCCTTTCTAGAGCTTTCATGATAAAAGAAGTTGTGCCTTTCTTTAGCTTCTGATGAAGAAAGAAAGTTGTTCCTATCTAGAGATTTCATGAAAAACAATGTTTGAGAAGATTTAAATTTTTACTATTGAAATGTTGAATGGTGTGAATGTTCCATTTTTTCATGATGGTAAACATGAATTGATTCTATGAGTATTTAGGAGGAGACCATATTTAAGTGGAAATTTGATTAATGCAATTTTCCTTCAAAAAGAGCCAATCCCTCCTCATTCAGCCTCAGAATTTTTCAGATCTAAATCCTACAAACCGGAAGCCACAAAACAACCTTCAAAATTCCTCATGATAAACATATGTACTTCACTCACAACAGGTGGCGATGTTGGAATTTATCAAGCCTATGGTGACCCTTGTATGAGTTTGGATGAGAAAGACATTACTGAAAAAATTACATTTGTGTGATAAGAGAAAATTCAAGTGAGGTAAGTGTTTTCTACATGGGAGGATAAATTAAGTGGAAATATGTTGAATGATATAAATGGAGAACTTGAAATAAGGATTTTTTATGAGGCATGATATCTTTTGTTTCTTGGTGTGTAATTGTTGATCTCAAGGATATGTGTTTTAGAATTTTTTTTGATTTGATATTGATGTCTACTTGATATGAAGTTTTTTCCAAGAGTGAAAAAGGGTAAGTGTGGGGGACTTGAAAAATCACCATTTTTTTAATATTTTATTAATAATAAATGACATAATTTCCTCACATTGTGTTAAATATGTTTATTTTTAAAATATTTGGGATTTGATCATTCATTTGAAAATTTGGTGAAAATTCCAGTTTTAACTTCTATAGTGCATTGTACAATTTTAAAGATTTTGAAATTGAAATTTTTTAAAAGTGTTCCTAACTTATTTATCTAAAACTTTTATACAGGACAATAGAGTTAAAGAGTGAATTTGTTTGGTGAAAATGTGCCATGAAATCAAAGTTGGGATGGACTCGCCAGAATAGACATAGGTTCTCTATATGGAACATAACATCTCCATACATACTTGGATTAGGCCCAAAGTTTGATATGAACTCAGGGATTCATTTTAACACAAATCCTCCTTTGGTAAGGATAGATGATTCACGCGTTTTTGAGGTCAAATTGGTCGTTCCAATTGTATTAAAATATTTGGCCGAGATTCCCCATTCACACTTGAAACATCTTTAAACCTAGCCTCCCCTCCACAATATAAATTAGTGTTTTTCTCATTTGGAGTGTTTGTTACGTTCATTAGGATATTTAAGGAAAATTAGAATTGGTTTCACCCAAATTCTCCAACCATTATAAGAGGGGTATCTCTTGAAGCAAGGATCCCCTCATCAAAGCCTCCTTCTCCTCTTCATTTTGTAATGTTTTCATTTGTGTAATAAACTTCATTGATATTCTTTTATTTCTTACATTTTCTTCTATTTTTTCTAAATTTATTATTCTATTAATCTTCCTAATTGGGTTGGAATCAAGAGTGGAGATGATGTTGGGTTCTACCCTTTCAATCCATCACTAATGCAAAACGTCTCCACGATGACCACACCGCCCATGGAAGAGTAGTTTTCTTAGGGAAAGATCTGTCTTTTATCCTTCTTTATTCATTTATTTTCAATCAATGATATACTATAATTCACATAATATGATCAATTAATTTAGGGTTTAATTCAATTTAAAATAAGCAAGAAATTTAACAATTAACACGAAAACACGTGAGGACGAGATTTCGTGTAAATTGTTAGAGTGCGGACTTAATTGGTTATACAAAACCATACGGGATCAATTTATAGTGTTAAAATATAATTCCTAAACTCAATTAATTCTAATTTCTAGAGAGGAAATGTTCCTTAATTTACCACTGACCATACGCTAATCTTAGAACATCAATCAAAGCAGGGTGTTGTGATTGCAGGTTCCAAAGTTAGCGTAGGGTTAAATTCACTTCATCTTCGTGGTAAAGTTAATTCTCGTAGGGTTCAAGATTTCAAAAATTAATGGATAATAATTAAGGGAATTTTAATTTAAATTATAATGCTTTATTATTGAGTGAAGAGTTAGATTTAGGTCAATTAATCCTTTTAAATATTTTCTCAAAAAAACATCTTCTCATTGTGCTTTGTTAATCAACTTTCATTTAAAAATTAAAAACAAAAAAAATGAAATCTTCTTCCAGAAAACATATTATAGTTTTATAAATGATAAACCCCCCATCCTTTCATGTAGTGTTTTAAATCTATTTTAATTTATTTTTAGAATACCTTTAAGAAGTTGAATTAATTCACTTCCTCCTTCGAGAGACGACCTTTGTTAGCCACTCTACTACACCGAAGTAACCTGAAACCAAACATAATTTGAGGGCACCCATGATGGTGCCATTCAGAAACTCGGCATTTAAATAGGTACATACCTAGAAGACTGTGTGGCCTTACACATAATGTGTGTTAGCCCATAAATCGTGTACTCAGACATGAAAAGAGACACAATTTATGAAACATGGGTTGAACCTGGTGGTGAGGATACATGCTATGTAATCATGGTACATGTATTGTACCTCATCAAAGGAGGCTTGGAGGGATTTTCCTCTTAATCTTTGACATGTTTTCTTAGGGTTTTTTCCATTGGTCCTTTCATTGAGGGTTGTTATGTAATCACGTCATTTTTATAGGATGGTGATCCCCTTTGATGAACATTAGTACCAGATAGATTCATCATAATCCTTCTGAGAGTCTTGTATTGAGATCCTCTATCATCATCATCAATTAACTAAGTGGTTTCCTTGGTTTCATCAGGACCAAAACTACATATGAATCGATACCCTAATTTGCGAGTTAATCCATTTTGGGTTTTTGGTATACCCCATGGCCTTGGGTGTTATCTCCATTTGTGTATCAATCAATTTAGACATCCAACGTATAATTCATATGGCGAGACTCAGATAGAATGATATCTAAGATGGACACCATTAGTGCTATCTAAATTTTGGAGTGTGTTCTACTAGGCATGTGTTATATGGAACCTTTGAGCAGGAATCCTAGGTTGGAAATAAAGTTGTGGTCTTACTTGAGACTGTGTGTCTACTATGAGTATATCTATATGACCTTTTTGTATATGTCATATAAATAAACATGTGAAGAGATGACTATTATTCTTTATTTAATATTCTTAGGGATTTTGGGGTGTCCTACTAGGATTTTTTATACTCACCCCTTTATGGTATTTTCACACACATGTAAATTTTTATATTAAGGGTGGTCCTTTTGAAAAATTACTAAAGGGACAAGGATCATGTGGATCTTAGTGATTCTTATAGACTGAGGTGTTTCTTGATGGTTTCATTTAAAGTTATCCCATAATAATTCAAAGTTTTTACTTGTTTTAGTTTCTTTTCCTGAGCCTGTATTTGGACCTAATTTTCCATTACATTGTTATTGTACTTTTATAGTGGGATTTTTGATATAAACATGCATGGTTATCGATTGTTTTACATTTCACCATTTTGTGGGAAAAAATATTTGTGTGTGTAGGAAAATTAGGATAAGACCTCCCATGTGTGTGATATGCCTACATGGTGTTGGTCACCACCCCCTGGCCTATTGGAGGTGGGATTGGGGTTGTCATGGTTTAGGCCTCGTTGGACCGGTTCCTGGTAGAGTTGTATCAATGGATTTGGTTCTACCTTGGGACTAGATTATATGATATTGTTTTGGGTTTTATGTAAATAGTGTTTTGTGTTTTGTGTTTGTCTCTCATTCTAGGGACTCCAATGTTGCTGCAATGGCCAATGTATCCATACACCAGGACTCTAACAACCTGCTTCTAGACTCAGTACATAAAGAAACCAATTGTAGAGAAAATATTAGTACATGAATCATATAGAAATGGTTATTGGTTTCCATATCCTTCTTATGTCATCTCACCATATATACTCATTGACCATGGTATGTCTTGTCTAATTCAGCATTCCTCTATAACATTTTCTAGCTAGGATTTAGAAAAAGGATCATTATTATGATCCCCTAATTGATGAGGCTATGATATGGGGACCAATTCTAGGAGTGATACCTCTATGTGGGGCTCTAGTATTACCACCACCTATCATGAAGAAAATGGTACTGGCAGTACCAGTGCACGAGGTCCATAGTCTAAGTGCACTTCATGACTTTCAGTGTTAGTGACCCTTTTTTTAGAGGTCATCTAGACCCAATGGCCGCTTAGGATTAGTATGAGGCAATTAAATGAGTATTTCTTTTAGGACACCGGCAGATCAGATGGTGGTCTTGGAAGTCATCCTTCTTCATGGTTCTACTACATTATAGTGGATCTTAGTTACCCATTCATGTTATGAGGAGACTCTTACATGATTTGAGTTTGAGAACCTTTTCATATAAGAGTTTCCTTTATCTATGTTGAGGGTTTTTCACATCCAAGAACTTTTGACGCTTTACAATATAGTATGATTATGTTCGTGTATTCATCAAGGTTCAACAACCTTTCTTAGTACTCAATGGACATGGTATGTGATCAGTTCTTTTAGGTGTGGACCTTTGAGTGAGGTCTATGTAGAGACTTCTAATCCAGAATTATACCTTTATGTATTCCTATCTATTCTGGGGTGCTATAGCATGCTTTGGTAGTTGAAAGTTTCATGGATATGCAGATAAAGACAGTTGGTTCTAGCAGTGGGCACACTGGAGAAAAGAATTTGGTGGTGGGTAGCTAAAGACAGACATAGGGACCTAGACATGTGATATATTTTAGGAGGGATTCCTAGGATATAGGATATGTAGTTCATCGGTCTCAAGATATATGTAGTCATCCTAGGGATAGGAAATGATGCTATTATGACAGTTAGGGACATCATACATGATATATCTTGACCTAACTTGAGGTTGATAGAGAGATAGTGGATAAGTAACCTTGGAAGAGGCAGTGGAATGATAATTCATAATTTAAGGGAGAAGGATGCGGAATTGGATCTAAGAGAGAAGATGGAGGTGGAAGACATTATGACTAGTTACTACCACCACCCCTGAGTATTCTGCACCAGGATCATGGAGCTAGGGGACAGGGGTGATTGTAGTTGCAGGCGATCAAGGCATATAACCCAAAGTATTCATGTATGATACAAGGTATAATATATGTCTTCTATACATTAACTGCAGTATTGATAGATATAGTTGTGAACTACTCCTTTCTTGACACTACTCTGGTTAGAGACTTAGATATTATAGTTAAGACCTTAGCTCAACCCTGTGCTTTTATAATCCTACTGGAGACAAATCAATGATCACACACTTTTTCCAATGGTTTGACTTGACTCTTGAAGGATAATTTTTCTTATGGGGTCTCATTATGTAAGTAGTGAGGCCTTACGATGTCATTATGGGAATAAACTAATTATATACAGTTCATTACTAGATAGACAATTTTAGGTAGAGTATTTGACGTGTCTGAAGTGATGAGATGAGGTTTTCCTTTGCAGGTGAAATGGAATCCCAGGAAGTATAGGAAGGACTCATGTATAGGAGGTTGTTGCCTATTGCACACCAGTTGGCTAGAATGACCCTTGGTGTAGTGGATTTTATGAGTTTTCATTTTCCTATAGTGGTGGTGGAGTACAATGATGTATTTCCTAAAGAAATTATAGGCTTAACAACCCACTGAAAGATAGACTTTTTAATTGATATAAACCCCATGAGAAATTCAATATTTGTGTCAACATATTATTTGGATCCCATAGAGCTTTGTGAGATGAGGGTGAAGTTGGAGGACTTGTAGAGGATGAGTTTTTAAGGAATAATGTTTCACCCTAGGTAGCCTCAGTGTTGACCACTAATAAAGAATATGGGAGCATGTGGTTTTCTTCTGATTATTGTCTCTTAAACCAGGTGACTATAAAGAATAATTATCCACTACCAAGTATTGATGACATCTTTGATCAGTTGAGATGGTCACGATGGTTCTCAATGATTGATCTCAAATATGGTTATCACCAGATATGAGTACGGGATGAGGATAAACTGAAGATTGAATTCAGATGTATCTATGGTCACTATGATTACTTTGTGATGCCCTTTGGAATGAAAAACACCCCAGTAGTGTTCCTAGGACTCCTGAAATTTATATTTTAGCCTTTCATAGACCGGTTTGTGGTGGTCCTCATTGATGATATCCTTGTATACTCATCATTGGAGGAGTAGCACTCGAGACACATCAAGATGGCATTAGATGTGCTTCGATAGAACCAACATTATGGGAATCTCTTGAAGTACCAGTTCTGGATTCATGAGGTGCACTTTCTAGGTCATGTTATCTCATCATATGGTGTATTTTTAGACTCGGTTAAGTTTGAGGCAGTGTTATCTTGGGATCCACCCACGAGTGTGATGGAGGTGTGTAGCTTCCTTGGGATGGCAGGCTACTACCCAAGATTAGTACTTGATTTATCCAGTATATCATTTCTATTAGCATCTTTGACTCGAAAGGGGCATCCTTTCAGGCGAATAGAGAGGATCAAATAGTCTTTGTAGGAGTTGAGGAAGAAATTGAGGAGTGCCCCCATTTTGAGATTATCGAAGGAGGGGGTAAAGTATATTGTGTTATACAATTCATTAGATAATATGAATGGTTGTGTTTTAATATAGAGGAAGGTGGTGATTACCTATGGTTCGCATCAGTTAAGACCACATGAGAAGAACTACATGACTTGCGATCTTGTGATAGCAGTTGTAGTCTTCGCACTAATGATATGGTGACACTACCTTATGGATGAGTGATTTATCATCAATTATGAACATAAGAGTTTAGTTATATCTACTATTAGAATGATATTAACTTAAGAAAAATGTGATGGAAGTATTTATTCTTGGATTATGACATCGAGATTGTCTGTACTCCTCGAAAGGGAAACATAGTAGAAGATGATCCTAACAGAAGATCTTATTCACAGATATTAATCGTTGCATCGAAAGTAGTTGGCCTTATTATAGTCATCCTTTATGGGGATGGAGGATCTTATCTTTAGTCTATGGTTGATACCCTCTACTTATACATAAATCTAGGGAGGAAAAACTTGGTGATACCGACTGTGAGACTCAATGTACCCAAATATTCATTGGACATGATCTTGGTGGATTTTCTCAAGGTATAGAACATGAAATCATTTTTATAGGACATAAAATGGTACCAATGATGTTTTAGGAGGATATTCTTGGGGATTTTCATACATATTTCTTTAAGGGACATCTAGGTGTGGTAAATATGTGTCAGGACCTTCAACATTAGTTTTGGTGTTGAGGGATGAAAAGGGGAGTTGTTGATTTTTTTCTGTCAATGGTGAAGGCTATGCACCATATTATGGCATGTTTATCCTAACCTGTTAAGGTTCCAGAGTGTATGTGGGATGGGATATCCATGGAATTCATAATTAGGTTACCATGTACATTTTGGGAAAGCAATTCCATCTAGGTAATCATAGATCGGCTCACCAAGTCAGCCCACTTTCTATCTCTTTGAGAGTAGTGTCCAGTAGAGAGATTGAGATGACTCTATGTGTATGAATTATTTTATATCCATATGTTTACCTCAAAAATCATTGAAAATCATGATACACACATCACCTCTCAATTATGTATAGGATTTCAAGAAGCCTTTGGGACCCAATTACATTTGAGCACAGTTCTTCACCCTCAAACTGATGGCCAGACTGAGTGAACCATTCTTATTGTGGAGGACATGTTGCGGGCTTGCATGTCGTACTTCTTTTATAGATAGAAGGATCATATACCCTTGGTGGAGTTTTCGTACAATAATATATATCATTCAACAATTGGTATGACACCTTTCGAGGCCATGTATGGAAGATCTTGCAGGTCACCACTATAGTGGACCGACCCAAGAGATACAACACTTGTGGGCATGCATTTTGTCTGAACTAGGACAGAGAAGGTTTATATCATCCCAAAACAGATGAGGACTACCCAGATTAGTCATAAGCCCTATGTGAATTGATGATATAGGCCTTTGGATTTTGAGGAAAGAGACAATGTGTTCATAAGGGTCTCACCTTTGATGTGGATTGTGGAGATTTTGCAAGGGTGGAAAGCTATCTCTGAGATTAATTAGCATCTTCCAAATACTCTGTAAAGTTTAAATTATAGCTTACCACATAGCTCTGCCATAATAATTAGACCAGGTAAACAATGTATTCTACATTTAACAGTAGAGGTGGTATTTGCATGACCCATCTCATGTTATTGAATGGGTAGATATGGGCATTGAGGATGGAGTTCCTTTCATGTAGTACTAGTGGAGATCAAGGATCGGTGGAATAATACCCTTCAAGGGAAAGAAACCCCTTTAGTTCAATTATAATGGCATCATGGGAATATTTAAGAGGAACATGGGACCAGTAGATCCATATTTGTTCTCAGTACCCACATCTCTTTATGTAGTATTTTGCTTTGTTTTTCAGATGAAAAATCCTAAGGTGGGGAGAATGTAGGAAATATGACTTTTCCAGGAATTGAATATCATATGGATTATTTTGAGTTATATGAATGATATTCCAATTCCTGGGGAGCCCAAAAATTAATTTTTAAAATATATTAAATATCACGTGTGCATAGTTCTTCTAAAAACCTGGAATTACACTTAAATGGGGGCTTGGATCAGAATTTGAGGTTTCTGTTGCACTTAAATAGTGGTATTTACCCTAGGCATGAAATAATCATTATCAACATCATACTTATGATTAAAATTCATCAAGGGAATAAATAATAAAATAAATTTATTTATTTATTTATTTATTTTATTAACACAATGACCTATTTTTACTTTATAAATACATGGTTATGAAGAGATATCAAGGTTGTGATCTTAACGCTGGAGACCTAGAGGAACATTGGAAGATAGTGTTCTTGGAGGAAAACATCATATTATATCAAGATCGAGGATCGTTTCACCATATGGGTTTGAGTATCTCACCGAAGAAAACAACACAAATTTGTTCTTTATTAGTGATTGATTCATATTGAGGTATTAATTTGTATTATGTGTCTTTATCGCCATTTAATTCTACCAATGATGGAAACAAATCAATCACCTATGTAATTTATTCACAGGTCGAGTGTATTGTAGGTATGGGAAAGATTTAATCTTGGATTAGGGATTTTATGCTGATAATATTATATCACTTGATTTTTCATTGTAAAAATATGAATTAAGGCCAAAAATATATTAGATGAAGTGAATTCCTCATGATTTTGTTTTTTTATTTATCCAATGTTCTTTGTTTATTAAAAGTTGGAATTCTTTTTGGTTGGTGGTTCAATAAATACCTAATAAAATATAATTTTTCACTTGTTTCTTAGAAAAGTGGATTGATACCATAGATCTATGTTCATATTGATAGCATGATCTAGCTACAAAGATAGATCAAGAGTTCATGATGGTGGTCTTGGAATGTGGCACCGATGAGGCATAATAGTGGGTGTATTTATGAGTAGGGGATACAGTCGAAATGGCCTGAATCCATCTAATGATGGTAAGAGGTTTTGGTAAACCCTATATATGTAACACATTTTATGATTCATGGCTTAATTTTTGGTTGGATTGAAGTCTATAGGTATAGGTGTAGACAAATGAATCAAGTATGGTATTTTGGAAAATATCATGTTACATAGCATGTATTCTGGTGTTACACATCATGTGGGACCCTTAGAATGGTATCTAGGATTTCTGTGTAGATATAATTATTACAAATCAAGTGGTCCCTACACAAGTCATGTAGTTCTTATCTGGGTAGCTTGTTGTATACAAGGTGTACACAGCCAGGAAGTCAGCTGGCGTTACACGTCATGTGGGCCATGCCACACGCCATGTACATGATAGTAGGTGGCTTGGGGTGTATAGGAAATATACTCCTGAAAGACCATGTGGACCCACACTCCATGTGTGGTGGTCCACACCATGTGTACTCAGACACAGACACAGACACGGGCCTTGATATATGGGTATAACCTGGTGCCGATGAGACATGTTTTGTACTCATGGTACACATTGTGTACCTCATAAAATGAGGCTTGGAGCCCTTTTCCCCTTCATCTTGGATAATTTTTGTTAGGTTAAGTTCCATTTATCCATTCTTTAAGGGTTTTTATGGAATTCCATCGCATGAACTAGGTGTTGATCACCACTGAAGAACATCAGTCCTACATAGATTTGTTGGAATCCTTCTATGAGGCTTAGAGTGAGATCCTCTATCATCATCATTTTTTCCTTATGTGGGGTTCTTCTTATCATCATGAACAACACAATGTTGATGTCGATCCCCTACATAGTGGGTTAATCCAGTTTGGGTTAATGGTATACACCAAATCCTTAGGTGTGATCCCCATATATTATTGATCTCTTCAGACTTCCATCATGTACTTATTATAGCAAAACTCGATGAGCAGGACATCATAGATGGATTCCATCAGTGTTATCTGACTCTTGGAGTGTGTTCTCCCAAATGGGTGTTATATGGAAACTTCGAGTAGGAATCCTAGGTTGGAAATATGGTTGTGATATTCCTTGATATTGTTGAAATAGTGGGTTCCCTAGACCCAACTATCTAGTTCTTTTGATTACCATATCATGTATACAGTTTCCTATACATGATGTCATCTTACCATTATAGTGTATAATTTTCTATGTCCACTATTTAAATGGTAATTTCCAAATATTAAATATCATATTGAAAGGTTATAGCAGTTCCCATGCAATAATGAGAACATCAAGATACTATGAAATTAATCTTAAATATATGTTCTATGGTACAGATACATCTTACTCGCTGAACATAGTAGATGTTTGGCTATAAGGTTCTGGGGGCTCATAAGCATTGAGACTTCTTCTCACGAAGTTCACACTTGGTGATATCTAGTAGTGAGATCTTGTGAAATGACCCGCCAATAGGAACACCACATGTTTTGGGTGTCACTGGTCGTTTCTATCTACGATATTGTGTAATGGTCTCGGAACCTGAGATCATTACCAATGTATGTCATTTGATTTTTTACATTGATGCAAGATGAAAACCCTGGAAATGAAGTTGTGGAGAGTTATTTTGTGTTGGGTGCGTCATTGGTGGCATGGCATTGGTGGAATGGTCAGGAAAGGATTTGTCACATATGAGTTATGTAAGTAATATATATATTAGGCCATGTTGATATGGATGGTATTACCATTATAAGGCCATGTCCATGGACGTCGAGGGTAAATCTATCCAGTTACATCAACAAACATTAAAGAGAGAAAAGGGTGATGACACATGACTGCATCCTGCTTTATGAGATATTACTGACAAAGAGATTATATTACACAATGCGTGTTCGTAGGTTGGTTGCCGTTGTTGTGACAATCCTTATCTCTTCAGGGGCCATAATCGGTTACTAGATCCCACTCTTGGTTTGTGAATACTATTCACTACTGTTGAGATAAGGGCCTAGAGGGTCACACACAATAGCATATTCAAGAATCTACACTATTCCGTTGAATAAGAGTTTTGGGCATAGTGGGCCCCACCACTAGGGTCCGAGATTTTTTCAAATTTAAACTATCAGCAATGAAATAAATAAATTCATATTATTCGAGTTT
Organism: Viscum album; assembly: GCA_963277665.1. Taxonomy (NCBI): domain Eukaryota; kingdom Viridiplantae; phylum Streptophyta; class Magnoliopsida; order Santalales; family Viscaceae; genus Viscum; species Viscum album. The sequence continues at coordinate 2,129,056,176 of OY728161.1, read as the reverse complement.
AGAATGATGAGTATTGAATTTATTTATTTAATATATTTACTAGTTTTAGTAAATACATGAAAAATATTAATTGGTGAATATTAAATTATTCAAGGTTCAATTAATATTTATGGGAACGAAGAGTCGAGTTAATGACTCAATTATTATCGCATAATATATTTTAATATATTACAAGTAAATGATAATAATATTTATGACTCAGTTTACTATTCATAAAATTTTGTTTATAGTGTGTTTAGTATTCGGGGCTGGCGAAGTGATACCAGGTATTTTAATTCACCACTTTAAATAAAAGTGGAGGGGCTTTTACCAAGAACTATTCATAGAGATTCTCTATCCACTCCTCTCTCCCATAATCTAGAGAGAGATGCTCTGGATCCATGGAGCATGGATCAAGAACTCTCTCAGGAATCGCTAGTGAAGCGATGCAGTGATTGTTGGATCATTGAAGATATCGTCGTAATTCCTTGCTAGCGCCCTCATTGAGATGAACGGTGCTCCCATGGATTCCATTAAGCGTGTGTGGACGATCTAGAGAAATTTGACTTTGGATTCTTCGAGCAGTGATCGCCAACAATGAGCAGACGCCGTGCGCAGCTTTGGATCTAAACCAGGTATTTTTTAGAGATTATTTTGTTGTTAAAATCCTTCATACATGGTCTTCAGCGAATACCATGCTATTTTTCACTGACGTTGACAAGTTTGCATCGATCATCGGTGGAATTTTTTTAAAAACCCACCTCTTTGGGTCTACCGCTGCACGCCTGGTTCCAATATGTAGTATTAGAGGGAGCGCATGTTGATTTTAATAATATTTTAATATTATTACTAATTTCTAAAGCCGGCAGTTGTCTCCCTCTGGCAGAGCAGCCTACGCATCTCTCTCACTCTGCAACTAGTGAGGCGTCGCACCAGCCATGCGCTGCACCAGGCCCAGTTGGCACCCCAACACCCTGGCGGCTTCCTCCCGGTACCTGCCTCTTATAGCGCGCAGGCACCCCGCTTCAATGGGCCCTTCCGGTGCTACCCTCTGCATGCAGTGTGCATCACCTCGGGACCCCAGGCACCTCCTCCTCGCTCCAGCGGCTGCTCCCACCAGCACCCCGCACCTCCCCGAGCTGCTCCCTCACCAGGTGCAGAGCCACATGCAGATGCCGACCGCCAGCTCTGGCCTCCTCCCCACTGCACTAGACCTCCCCATGCAGTGCGCTACTAGCCAGCCCAGGCCACCGGACCACCTAGTAGGACCATCCCAGCCAACCCCTCTCTCAGGTCGCGCCCCGCACCACCAGGCCAGCAAACCAGCAGGCGCCTGCACAGCTCCCAGCCTAGCACCGTGGCATGGCCGAAGCACACGTGCTTCCAGCCAGTTCGGCTCCAGGCCACCTGCTTTCCAGCGGACCGGCTCCTCCCTTCTCTGTCAAGGATCGTCCAGCTGCTAAATTAGGTGCTGGTGGAACCAGACTCGTGAGCTTCCTCCCTACTACACGGCCCTCCTATGGTCCGGATCTCTCAGACCACACCCAACCCGCCTTGTTCTGGTTGCCTCCGGGTCCTCCTAGTGGACAGGTTACATGTGATGCCCCGAAACAGGCTTGGGCGGGTCTACATATCTTGGAATGGGCTTAGGCGGACTTGCCCATCTCGGAATGCCCCTGCACGGGGTGGGCACATCCCGGGATGGGTCTGCGCATGTCCGGCGCTCGGGGTTTGCAGGCCCCGATTATTTTAAATTAATCAAAAGTTAATTAAAATAATTAAAATAATTACAACTAATAATTAAATTAATTAAAAATTAATTTTCGTTTTAAAAGGTCCTGTGGTGTAATTAATTTAATTTGGTGATTAATTAGTTTAGTTAATTAATTTAATTTTAGTTTTAAAGTTAAAATAATTCAATGCGACTGAATGACAATATTTATTGAAATTAAAATTAGAGTGAAATTTTAGTTCAATAAAAATGCCCTCAGAAATTATTTTAATGCAAGTTTTATTTTTATTCTTCCCTTTTAATATACATGAGTTTAATGTGTATACTGATCATGCGCTAGAGACTGACCAATACTTGTCTGGTGCATTTTATTTAATTATTTATTTAATTTATTTATTTAATTATTGCATGTCGGTTTGTAATAATTATTTAAATTAAAGAGAAGAAAATCTACAAGTCATATCAATGATCATTATATGTATAAGGGCTTGCACGCCCATTCTCAGAGTTGTATTTTATACCCTGAGACCCCCTTTCCTGCATATGAGTATAGTTGTATAATTACGAGACGAGACATGAATCACTTCACGCCAAGTTACGGCAACACACCAGATAGGAGTTGGATAACTTGGATGAGCAGACACTGCTATTCAAGTTGCAAGCTACGCGACTAAAGGTACTTAACCCTAGGGTTTTGGTTGGTTCGTTATTCACTCAACATATCAACCATTAGATTCAACTCATGATCAGGTTTTTCATTTTATTTTTTCAGGGTTTATTGTTTTTTGAATGTGTAGTTAGAGTGTGACCACATAGAATAATAATAAACAAGCATGGAAGATAAAATGAACATGTGACGTGATGAAATTTCTATATCTTTCATGGTCAGTTATGAGTGCAATCACACAGTACATGCTTATAAAATAGAAAATGATTTCCTTCGTCGCATTAAAAATAATAAAACCCACAAAATTATATTAAGTCACAACCACCTTCCAACATTTAAATTTGGGAAAAAACGGTTTTTTGAGGTGTTGGACTTGCCATAGTTGAGGGTGCCCCTTACTACTGGGGAGTCCATACAAAAATGATGGGTTTACTTAACTAAAATTGCTGCAAATAAATAGTCATAGCTAGCTTGTTGTAATCTTAGAGGCAAGTATTGAGTTAATCATGTTCTGATTTTAGAAGCTGTGAATTCACTCAACAGTTCAAGGAACCACAAGTTAATGCGATCGACCTGCCTAAAGCCCACCTAGAACCATCCAAGTAGTGGCATAGTCATAGCTTGTAGACTCTGAGGGGTGGTTCCGGGATCCTTGTCACTCGAATACTCAAGTGGTGGAGTATTCCGATTCTAGTGTAGAGGGTTCCTAGAATCTAATAAAATAGTGGGAGACATTAAATGATTTAAGTAATTAATAAAAAAATGTCTAAACTGGTAATTAGATAAAAGGAACTAATCTACAAAAATTTATTTTTTTGTAGAAAATAGAAAGATATATGACAAGATTTAAACTACAATATTATATTGGACAAAATAAATGTCCACACTGACATGAGTATCCATGAATTATACAGGTGTGTGCGCATAGTACTATGGTATAGGAAACTCAAGGTGCCAGTGTCCCCAACACTGTTAAGCTACCTCAAGAAGCAAGGATTAAAATTTCTTACAGGAGACTAATGTACAAAGAATATGATAGTTATATCATTAATTTTTCATCGACATCCAGTGTGAGTATCAGTCGCTACACAAGGATATAGATGAAATAACATAAAGTCTCATCTTTGAAATGTTTTTAAGGAGAGAGAAAATCAGTGATATGAATAAGGAAATGGTTACTCCGGCATGTGTAAGTTTAAAGATTGATCATGATCTTTAAATAGTTTTCTTTCTCTTATCATTTTCACCTCTTTACTCAAGTTTTGTTACAAAATGAACATGTATTGAGTAAACGCTTCATTACCTATCTAGGTAAGGTTCTCCAAGTGAATAAAAATAAAAGATAATTAAGCTTTAATTCTTATGGCGGATAAATTGAAAGACAATGTGAACATCTCAAAGGAATTTAATGCCAATGAAACATTTGTGATATCCTTGAATTAATTAGGTGTTAACAATAGTTATTTTCATTGCATATTATAAAATAATACTATGGAAGTTTAAAAGCAATAAACTGATTTAAGAAGAATGTTTACACTTTTACATGAGGAATATTCATCAATGTAATGTTTCCTTTTACTACAGGGGTATTTAGTACTATATGAATTTTATATAGGACTATTTAAATAGAATTACCAAGAAAGTATATAAATATTACTAGAAGTTAGGTGTATTCTCCAGGTGGTTATGAAAGGGTGATACCTAGGCCAGTGATGAAAAGTACATGACTTCTTAATTTCCAAGTGAAATATTGTTTTTGAAATATTATTGATTATAACCACAAAAAATAATCTCAGGTGTCCTTGGATGCAAGGAGACAAACTTTCAGGTTCTGGAATGAGTGTTTCTTTTGGTAAACTCAATCACTAGTTCAAAAATAATGAATCATAGGAAATTAGTGATGAATATATATGTAAGACTTATACCCAGTTGTGACAAGATAATTATTTTTCAAGTAATACTAAAAGTGAACATCATCCATATACCATGTATGGTATTTAGGCTCAGTACAGCTAAATACTTTTGGTATTATCGACATCTTTAGTTTGGACAATGGAGCCTTTAGAAATAAAGGTATGTCACAAATCATTTGGAAATAGTTCAACAAGTAAGCATGAACTATTCCAAGTATAATATATAGGTATATATACTTCATAAGAATCCTTTAAGTAATTAGTGAATAATAAATTGAAGTAATTTCATGGTCAAGAAATATGACTTGTTCCAGGTTGGGATACTGAAGAATATATCGACAAAGCATTCATCAATCATAATAATACAGCGTGGAGTAATTCCCAAATGCACGTTACCTTGTTGATATCATGAAATTTATGTTAGTGTGGAGGATTGATGATGATGTCTTACATGTCAAAATTGATCAATAAACATGTAGCATGGAGAAATTCCTAAACACATATGGTATACATCAAAAAATTGATGTAAGTAAAATCATTGTTGCAACTAGCTAAAACATCCATTATATTTTATGAAATGATTTGAAAATAACAACGATATCCCACAACCATATGCCAAATATAATGAAAAATGGATATCATATGAGTCATAGTATGATGATAAAACCATTATGTCATAAGGCCATGTGTTTGGATGCAAATAATATGTTAGGACATAAAAAATCATGCATCAAGACAAACACATGGTACATTTTGAATAATAATCTTAACGGTTGCATATGATATTACAAAAACCCTATCATAGAAAATATATAGTCAAGTTATAAAATTTATTTCTATAATAGGGTGCACATCTCTATTAGTGATAGTGGGAGATATATTGACTTGTGTTTAGTCAATGATCAAAATTCAAAAATAGTTGGAATGAGAATTAGTTCCACAAACGCATGTGAAAGAAGTATGTTCCAGAGACACATACTGTGTAGAAAGGATAAAAACATGGTAATAGTTTTTATATTCACTATTCTCAGTGATATATTATTCAATATGAATAATATTTCCTACAAGATGTATATGGAAATTAGCTAAAATTAATAAGACCAACTAAAATTCAATTAATGGTTTCCATGTATCACAGTGAAAAGGGGATTATCATTTTGAATATGAAGATGGGTATTCAACTGTGTTGATACAAGAGTGGTAAAAGAACAGTAAAAATAAGGTTTGATTGGTTTCACCAAGTCATTATGCCTAAATCCATTAGATTTTTACTTTTCATGGCTAAAATTTATGATCAAATTATTTAGCATTGGATGTCATGACCACCAATCATGGATGGTGTCTATATGACACAACCAGAAAGGGATGTTAATGTCACAAAATTTTGTTAATGGTTGAAAGTCATTGAAATCTGGTTTAGGATTAAAATAAGAAACATGATCATAGAATATACATTTGCAACAAATGATTTACATGTGTCAGAGGTCAGTGGGAGTGCTAATGTTTTCCAAAAAAAATATGTTTGGATACTTATGGTAAATAGATTTGTCTTATAGTTAGTTAAGACCAAAATGAAATTTATTCTCCAATGATTTACATAAAGTATAAACCTATGTTCTAGGTAACATGATATACTAACGTATATCTATTGGTTTCTTGGTCCTGGTCGATCGTACATATAGTGACATTGTATTGAAAAATACAAGTTTGAAAAATTCAAGAGATGAATTGTTGCCTATGTCCCAATGTATAATCTCTCCATGTTGACATGTCCGTGACATGGGAATAGATAAATGTGTTGAGTTAAAATCCATATATCAGAGTGATAGATCAATCACATATTCCAAGATATGTACAAGATCTGATATTGCCAGGGTATATTGGGAAGATATCAGTTATATCCAATATCACTACAAGGGGTGCAGTAAAAACTATATAATTTTACTTCAGTAAGTACAAAATATATGTACCTTGTAAGTGGAGAAGAATGGATACTTGTTTTTTGCGATACAAACTAGTATTCCGTAGATAAATGTTATCTAGTATTGAATTTAGGCTAAAGATGATAAGAGAATCAAGCTTATATCAGCCAGTGGTAGCCATACCTACAAATATTGAGTATGCTGCAGCTTCTAATGTAGCTAAGAAGTAGTTAAATGAAAGAATTTTTTCTAGATCTTGGAATCACACCTAGTAAAAAAATTATTATCATAATGTAAATTATGATATACTTACTATACAAGATTTCAAGCTATGACAGTTTAAAAAAAGGTATATACTCGGGATACCATCTCTTGAGAAGTTTTACTCAAGGAGATAAGGTTGCAATAGAAGAATTGCCACATGGCGGAATCGTGGTGGACCCAGTACCTAAATACATTACTCTGTAGAAACATGATTTTCATCATGTGAGTAGCTAACATGTTTTGTTATCAAGTTGGTTATAGTGCAAGTGGGAGTGTTGAAATAGTGGGTGCCCTATACCGAACAATTCAATGCTTTTGATTAACATATCATGTATACAATTAGCTATACATGATGTTATATGACCATTATAGTGCATACTTTTCTGCATCCACTATTTAAATGGTAATGTCCAATGATTAATTGTCATATTAAAAGGTTATAGTTGTTCCCAGGCTATAATGGGAACCTCAAGAGACTATGAAATTAACCATAAGTATATGTTATATGGTATAGATACATCTTACTGACTGGACATAGTAAATGTTTGAATATCAGGTTCTGGGGGATCATAAGCATTGAGACTTCTTCTCATGATGTTCACACTTTTTTATCTCTTGTTTTGAGATCATGAGGACTGACCTACCATTAGGAACACCACATGTTTTGGGTTTTATTGGAAATTCCTATCTACAATCATGTGTAATGGTATCCTGACTTGAGATCATTACCAATGTATGTCATTTGATTGGGTACTTTGATGCAAGATGAAAACCATGGCAATGAAGTCATGGTGAGGTAGTTTGTGTTGGGTGAGTCATTGTTGGCATGACATTGGTTGAATGGTCAATAAAGGATTTGTTGCTTCTGAGTCATGGAAGTAATATATATCTCAAGCCATGTTGATATGGATGGTAGTAAATTTATAAGACCATGGTCATGGAAATATAGGGTAAATCTATCTAATTACTTCAATAAACAATAAAGTGAGAAATGGGTGATGACACATGAGTGTGTCTGGTTTATGAGATATTATTGATAAAGAGATTATATTACACAGTGCCAATTCGTATGTTGGTTGTCACTTCTATGAAAATCCTTATCTCTTCAGGGGCAATGATGGGTTGCTAGATTTGGTGCTTGTTCTGTGAATAATTTTCACTGCTATCAAGATAAGGGCCTAGAGGGTCACACACAATAGCATATTCATGAATCTTTCCAATTCAGTTGTATATGTGTTTTGGCCATAGTGGGTCCCACCATTGGGGTCTGGGATTTATCCAAATTTATAGATCACCAATGAAATAAATAAATTCATATTATTCAAGTTTAGAATAATCAGTATTGAATTTATTTATTAAATTTATTTTCATGTTTTAGTTTATACATGTAAAATATTCATTGACGAATATTAAATTATTCGAGGTTCAATTTTTTTTTTTGGGAGCGATGAGTTGAGTTAATGACTCAATTATTATCATGTAATTTATTTTAATATATTATAGGTAAATGATGATAATATTTATGACTCATTTTAGTAGTCATTAAATTTCTTTGATAGTGCGTTAAGTATTCGGGGTCTGCGAGGTGATACGTGGTATTTTAATTAACCACTATAAATAGAAGAGGATGGGATTTTTCTAAGTTATATTAATAGAGCTTCAATCCCCTATCCTATCTCCCATAATCTAGAGAGAGATGATCTAGATCCGAGGAGCATGTATCAATCACTCTCTCAGGAATCACTAGCGAAGCAGTGCGGTGATCGTTGGAGTGTCGAAGATGTCATCACAATTCTGCGCTAGCACCCAGATTACGACGAACAGAACTCTAGAAAATTTTGTAAGCATGTGTGGATGATATAGTTGAATTAGACTTCAGATTCATTTAGTAGTGATCACCAATGAAGAGTAGACATTATGCATGACTTAATATTTAAACAAGGTATTTTTTACGTTTTAATTTGAGCTTAAAATCCTTCACGCGTGGTCCTCGGCTAATTCCAGGAAGCTGTGCACCGACGTCGACAAGTTTACGTTGATCGTCAGTGCAATTTTTTTTAAAAACCCACATGGTTGGGGCTTCTATTTCGCACCCAGTTCCAAAATTTATTGTCTATCTACTATGACTATATATAAATGTTCTTGTTATATATGTTCTTGACATATACCTATGATTTGAATACTATTATTCTTGATGTTATATGATTTTTTGTTTTCAGGTGTCCTACTAGGTATTTTTATAATCACCCTTTTATGTTATTTCCCACACGTGTTGTGTTTTATGCATAAGACATACCTTTTATGGATTCCTAGAGAGACTAGGACCAGGTAGAGCTTAGTGATCAAAACATACCAAGTTGTGTATCAGTTGTTTCATTTAAAGTATTCCCCTCTTAATTCACATATTAGACTTGTTTCCATTTCTTTTGTTGGGATGGTATTTGAACCTTTATTTATAGTAAATTTTTTCATACTCTAATGGTGGGATTTTAGATGTATGAATGCATGGTTATCAGTTGTTTTAAATTTCTGAATTTTATGGGATTAGAGATGTGAGGGTGTATACAGGTACATTAGGCTAAGGCCTCTCATGTGCGTAATATTCCTACTAGGTGCTGGTTTCCAGCCCCTAGCCTATTTTCAGATCTCTTGGGGTAGTTGTGGTTCAGGCCCCATTGGGTTGGGTCATGACATATAATATGTTTTTTCATTGAGTTATTTTCAGTCTCTTCAATTTGACTAAAAATTGTGTCATTATTAGACTAAATGGAGATTATAAATTCAATTAAAAAACCTATTGATTTGTTTAAAGTATTTTACATTTCATATTTCATGTTTCAAGATCGTGAAATGGAGTTAGAAGATCAATATGAGGAAATTGAAGTTTACTGAGCTGGATCCACTTGAAGGTGGATAAGTACATGTTGATCTTGTTGGATGGTTAAGGGCACTTCCTAGTAGGTGCCATTGGTGGTAGGCCTACTTGTGTGTAGATAGCCCTCCATTTAGTTTATGGGGAAGGAAATAGTAAAAAGATTCTATTTAATTCCACCATCTACCTGGTGTAGGTTCGCCAACTAGACGATGAGAGATTTACAATAGTAGATTCCTTCAATTAGTCCACCAACTACATAGGGGAAGCTACCATGTATCTAGTGGTGTTGAGACTACTAATCTGAGATGGAATTTATTTTGGTAAAAAAATTTATAATTTTGGTCTTATTAACCTTCAATTCCCCTAATGAATTCCAAGATCTTCCCACACCTCTAGGAGCCTATAAATGGAGGTCCTTGTCATCTTGAAATAACACATCAGTTACCAACAATTCTCTGTGATCAAATTAAAGTTGAATCACTAGCAATATAAAAATCCCCTCAATGTGCCATTGTCATTTCTTAACCTCTCAAATATCTCATCCAAAATTATAATCATCTATACAAGAGATTTTTTAGAATATTTTTAAGGATTTTTCCAAAATAAAATCTCTCTCATCTCCTCACCCTTCTTTAACGGGTTCTCACTACCATAAAATTGAGGGATATGGTCCTTCTCTGCCAGTGAATCAAAAGAGGGTTTGTACAAACTATAATTTGGAGATAAATTTTTTGTGGTCGACTACAAAATCAATGGATTAATAACATTGACCTCTTTATTTGAGGGGTGGATCCATAGGGGATCACATCAAGCTATTTTCGAACTCCTGATCAAATTGCATTTGATCTCTCATTTACATTATGTATTGAATCATTCTATATCAATTCACATAACTACATAAATTTGATTCAGTCATTTTATATTTTTATCAATCACTTAATTAAATTTGATATTAAATTTATAACATAGAGTTATTTTTCAATTTATCAATCAATTTATTTCTTCAGTTTAATTGCTTTATCATTTTGAACTTTGTTTAAAATTTGAATTTACCTTTTCCATCTTCTCCCCCCACTATCTACACCAAAAAACATAACACTTGTGGATATCATTAGATGAATTATTGTATGGATTCTTGAAGTATCAACAATCTCAATTTGACCAATAATCAAGTCGATGATATAAATTATGAGCGAAAAAAATAAGAACATTAAATAATCAAAGAATATATTTTTTTTTAAAATGTAATATTAAATTAATTGAAATGATCCAATTAAATGATTTCGATCCATTTTATCGAGTTTATATGTAAAAAATTGTAATGGTAACTGCGCTTATGGAGAATCAAGTATTGTAGGATTTTGAAATTTTGAAGAAATTTTAAACTTTCTTCGTGGGTGGTTTTGAGGGTTTAAATGGTCATATACCCCTTGAATATGATCTTGATTATTTTTTCTAAAAACTTTTTTGGTCTTGAAATAGGGCGTTTACCCTACGACATGTGTTTTGTGGAATTCCGATTCATTTGACTTTGGAAAAATATATAATATTTAATTAACTAAATGTTAAATTATTTGTATGGGTTCAGGTGTTGATATATTTGTAATATAGAATCAGATTGAGATTCTAACATCACTATTGAGTTCAAAATGGAGATTTTTTCCATGGGGAGGTATAATCCCACTTTGGGTTTTAGGACTCAGTACGGGTGTTAAATGGAAACTTAATTAATTAATTAATTAATTAATTAATTAATTAATTGAATTGGGTAAAACATCCACCCTCCACCCACCATCCATTTGGGTAATTCTACATATAGCACAAGGGTGATGATTCCTCCCTTGCGTACGTGACGGACAAACCGAGAGGAGAAGGGGAGGATATGCTGTCGGACTTCATCCATGGTAGATATCGAGACTGTATCGTGGTACAATAGCTTCTAAGAGCAAATTTAAACCTAATGTTTTGGAATTTACCCCAAATGGCAGGCTAGTTTTTTTTCATTTTATTCCACAGTCCTCATATTTTAGTTGTTTTCATGTTTTAGATCCAATATTGATATGATCCCATGGGAGAGATTTTTATTCATTGGAGAAAATTGGGGTTTTATGATGTTTATGGGAATTTTTTGATTCAGAAAACTTAACTACACAGCATGTGGTTCTAAGAACACATGTTGTGTGTTCTTCCTGTTTGGGGAATAAGAGATGAATATGAATACATGGTGTGTAGTCTGTAGGACACATTTTGTAGTGTTGTTTGGTATGTGATAATGTACATGTCCAGACGACCCATGTAGGGGGGACATGGTTATGTAGGTTACACGGCCATAACCTGTATGGGTTATAGTCCATGTAAGAGTACACGTCTAGATAGTGACAAATGGCCAATCTGTGTGGGGTACCCCAGAAAGTACCCCATTTAGGGTACATGATGTATACAATTTTTACATTCCATGTATTTGGATTTTACATGACAACTCTGGCTAGAGTATATGCCCATGTGGGTATATGGGAGTTCATGCCTTGTACTCAAGAATAAATGTCTTGTACTGACCCCCCCCCTTCAGTTACCATTTTTAGGGTTTTCAGTTTTTGGTGCCACAAAGTGAGAATTATACACCAGAGGAGTCCATTTTGAGTGTTGTTTCATGTATAATGTGATGGTGGGGCCCTTGGGGAATTTTGAGGACTTCTAAGAGGTGGTTTGGGGAGAGTAATTTGTTATATAGTTTCTTTCCTCTAGTAAGTGAATTCAGTTATCTTCTAAGAGAGAGATATGGGAAGAGGCCTAGGCAAGGGTCATGAGAATGATTGGAGAGTGTGGTATGAGTTCATTGGAGACCTCATTTTGTGTTGGCTATGAGATGTTCCTTGTCTATAAGGGAAAATTTGTGAAAAAAGGTTATGGACAGGTTGGATGTTTAGAAAAACTAAGGTCTTCTTGTAAATAGTATAAGTACAAGGATATTTTCTCCCATGATGTTTAATGTCATAGAGGCCTGTGGGACCATGAATTTCTAGAGACTATGTTTAGGGATGTGTGATCCTCGAGTGATAAGAGTTGACCTGAGATTTTGTTTGGGACTATATATCAATATTATGATGTCTCTAATTATGTTTCAACATAGAGGATTCTAGGCGGAATTCCTTCACTTTAGTGCTAGTTCTGAGGATCTAGAGAGGGATGTCTATGTTTACGTGTAGATTTAGACATCTAGGTGAGTTATCGATTTTTAGGCTGACCCCGATTGGGTGTCAATTTTTGGATAGTGATATTTGTGGGTTTTCCCTTAGGAACCAATGTGATGTGTGGGATGATCGTGTAGAGATGTTTATGATGGGTATGGTCATTCATCTATACCAAAATATGTTACTATGATGGTTGAGGTTGAGGCTTGGTTTTTTTGAAAGGGTTGTTGTGATATGGTTGAGTTTCCTTTGTTGGATTCTAGGTTACTGAGATGGGATTTTTGGGATGAGATTGTATAAATAAGGTACCATAGATATGGTTCTAGATATTTTATATGATGCTCCACATCAGGGGTTGGGTAGGTTGAACATGATGATCCATTCCCATATGATATGATAACGGGATTGACGTTCTATATCAGTAGAGATGATTGTTACTACATGAGTGTTGGACTAAGGTTTCAGGTTTATTTTTTGATATTTTTTAGTATGGTGGACTTGATGTTCCACATACATGTTTGAGGTTCTGGATTAAGGCTCAAGGAATGTGTACTATGTTATATGAATTAGGTGTCATACTAAGTATCTAGATAGAAGTAGTTTACTTTATTTTTTAGGTGTTGGACTAATGTTCTAAAACCACTGATATTATGTATAGTTGGTTGGGATGTTGGACTGATGATCCTATCCCTAGTTTTGGGTGGCCCAGACTGATGATCTAGGTGCCTTGGTGTATAGTAGTTTTGGAGGATGTACTGATGCTCCTGACTCCAAGGGTATAGACATGGAATTCTATATCATGGTTGGGATGGATAGACATGGTGTTCTGAATCCTAGTTAGATACTTGGAATAATGATTCTTATATTCTATCCTATTACCTCTATAAATTATGGTTGGTATGGTTGGAAATGGAATTATGAATCTCAATTGGATACATGGACTAGTACTCCTTTCATGTTAACCTGTGACAACTGTGTTATTTTTTTTAAATAACTGGCATGGGCTAAAGTAGTTATGATCGATCAAGGTCACATACCTTAGGATCAATGGTGGTTTTATAATTTTTTTATTTAAGTTATGTTTCTGCTAGGATGAGTTTATTTCATAACCATGCACTTATGGTAGTAGGTTATAGGTTCATCATTGTGGTGGCCTACAGAGATTTATTTCTCACCCCTGTATGTGATCCATGATGTGCTGGTAGACCTCATGTATGCATTTAGGTTGAAAAAAATGCAAAATAGATAAGGTCAAGTCCTGGGATTTCATGGTTAAGTGGGATGCTCGTATGGAATTTGAAGATCGGGCTGGAGTAGCTCAATAGGGCTCTGGAGAACCGGTATGTGATATGGCCCTGGGTTGGTAGTAAGCCTGGTGTATTTATTTTTCAATTGTTTATATTTTATATTTTATTGGCATGGTTTATGATCGATTTTTTTATATAAGTCATGGTTGTTCGGTCCTATACTATATTTAATTTTATTACAACATGTTTTAGTATCAGTCGATTTATTCTTATGTATTCTCTGATGTGTATAATGTTTTGTTATTTAGTTTTGGTTGTACACTCTAATATGGAAGCATAGTATCCCCACAGTTCCACCTTAGAACCGCACTACTAGTCAGTGGCCTTTGGCATATAATGAGGCATTCTTGAGGTCTTGTGGTAAAGAATCTTGGGGAACCAGTTTTAGTGGTACCTGAGCTGGGACATTACAAAGTGGTATAAATGGTTTTTATTTACCTTTTTATTTTACTATTTAGGACTTGGTAGAGTAGAGATGAAGGAATGTGTTGGAGCTTGATATGTATATTAGCTAGTTAATCACAAACATATATTCTTGTAGCAAGTCTGAGTTACAAGGGCATGAGATTGGTGTTCTTGGAATTTTATGTTACAGTTGTATATGATTTTTTCATTCTATGATACAAATTTGGTTTGGATTTGAGGATTTATGATGGATATTTTGGCTCTTGGACTATTGGGAAGAGTTCTGTGATTTGGTTTTGACTCTTGGATCATAGTGGAAAGAGGTGTCTTTGCATCATGGTAGGCACATATGAACCACATGTTATAGGCCTTCTAGTGTTCAATTTTATAGATTTCCATTTTATGGTAGGATTTTTGGATCTATAATGACATGCTCAATAGTGAGGATGTTGATGCAATCATTTTTCAAAGTAGGTGCAGTGACCCCGGTGGGTCAACATGGTATGGTTGTATAATAGTTGAGGCACTGTGGGTGGTATTTTCTTGAGGATGGTTATGTGGTCTGGTCCACCAGGGAGCGGTCTGATGTGTAGATGCTCAAATAGGAAGGGATACCTTGTTATTAGTGGTTGGTTTTATGTGTGATGTTCTTTAGATATGAGACTTTAGATATGGGTGTTTTTAAATGTCTGTGTTTTGTGACGTTAGGATAAGAGCATGATGATGCCCCATGAGGTGTGGCCTTTTTTGAGTTGGCATAGACCTAGGGCTTAGACATAGTGACTAGACATGTGACTTGATCAGTAGGGCTATGTAGTAGATCCTAGTGGACTTTTTGACTTGACTCTAGGTTAGGGAGTTAGCGCCATTTGATTTTTTAGGGTGACCCATGAGAGGGGTCGAACGAGTTATGAGTGCTTTTGGGTGCATGAGGCATAGATGGATGCTTTGGAATTTCAAAAAATGGTGCATGAAGGGTGTTTCCTAGTGTGAGGTTTAGTCATGTTGGATCCCTTTTTTATGAAGTAGAACTTGTATGCCTGTGCTTCAGGAATGTGGGTGGTTTTAAGTGGGGAATGTTCATTTGGGTCCCTATCCCAGGTAATGGTTTTTCCTAGATGTTATGAGATAGATTGGAAGAAAAGTGAGTCCTTGAGGTTATGTGGATGGGTCTTGTGATCTAATACTTCATGATATGTGACATGTTAGAGTTGGAATCAGGTTATGTGGTTTGGTTACACAAGTGCACGTGTTGGTTAAGCATTAATGGGATCTTAGAGAGACAATTATTGGCAATGCACTGTGTTATTTAGATTTTAGATTGACTATTATGGAAGCATAGTCTTGTGGGACTTAAGTTGAGCAGGTAGCTATGAGTGGTATAAGAGCTGAATTTGGTGTGATGAGGGGATTCATGGTATGGTGAATTGAGTCCCTTGGGATAAAAGAGTAATGTTCTAGAATGGATGAGTTTGTGGTGGTATTCTTTAATGACATCTTAGTGTACTCGTATTCTAGATGTGATCATTCCTAATATCTTGACATCATTCTGAGTAAACTAAGAGAGCATCAACTGTATACCGAGATATCTAGATACTATTTTTTGGTTTGATGAAGTGGATTTTTGGAGTTTTTCTCATGGAGTGAAATATGTGAATTCGTATGGTGTTAAATGCACCATCAGCTGTCTGAGAATGATATCCTCATGATGGATGGGATGTTAGAGAATATTGTGGATGTTGATCTCAAATATTGGTATTGGTACATAGTTGATGTTTTGTTTTTCCTCTCGAGTGGGAGATAGAGATAACCATGTTCAGTTTTGAGGTTTGTCTGTGATTGGGTCATGGGTCATGGAAAAGTTTATTCGTTTGTGAGGAAACAATAATGATACTCCTATAGTGGGGAGTATTAGATAAAATGTGGTGATATGACCCTTATGTGGGTAGGGTCAATGATTTAGTGGAAACCACATTGAGTGAGTTAGTCGACTACAATATATGTGACATGATAAGAAACTTTGATGGTGGGAAGCACCATGGATCAAAATCAGAAGTTGTGGGTTGATTTCGGTGGTGGGGAGAACCATGATTTTGATGATGAGTTTTAAGTTATGTAGTGACATATTAGGATGGATGGTTGTATTCAAACATCATTGTTGGCGCCAAAATATGGAACAGAATGAAGGGGTGAAAAAGAAGCCCCGCACGCTGCCTCGCGAAGCTCCGACACGAAGCTCCCCCGAGCATCGCTGTCACGTGAAGCTCTGGAGGCGGTAACGCTCTGCGAACGCCCTGACGTTTGCGAGACAGCCCCGAAGCACAGGAGGCGGTAACGCTCCGCGAATGACCTGACGTTCACAAGCCCGCCTCGAAGCACAAGAGGTAGTAATGCTCTGCGAACTCCCTGACGTTTGCGAGCCCGTCGCGAAGCACAGGAGGTGGTAACGCTCCGCGAACACCCTGACGTTTGCGAGCCCGCCACGAAGCACCCACCACCCTTTCACGCTGTGTGAGTTCTACTTCACGGCGCCCCATTCCTATAAATACTGGGTTCCCCCTGAGTCCAGGGGATGGACTATCCGAACTTTTGGCTTCTCAACTCCCGAATCGCGAAGCACCCTTCGCCCCGTGAATCATGAGCTCCGCGAGGTATTTTTACTTCGCGAGATGCCTTCACTTTGTCTTGTTTTGAGCCCCTCTTCTGAGAGGGATTCCCTTCACGGAGCCCAAGGCATTCGCATAGGAGGGGGATTCCCAAGGGAACTCGGGCAGCCGCAGAGCATTTATGCTTCGCGAAACACCCATCCTGTACTGGTGATCCCCATGCCAAGGTAGGGTCGCTGCATATCACTAAGCACACTGCTTCGTAGCACCATTCTTCACGAGGCACCTTTTCTTCGGGAGGAAGTGCTCCGAGAAAACTATTCCACTTCGTGAAGCACCCCCCATTCACAGCTCTGCCCCATGCTAAGGCCAAGTCACTCCACTTCGCGAAGCACACTCCTTTTCTTGGCAATTCCTCTTCTTGTTCGACCCTCCAGGTTTGCACGATGTGATTTCAAAGTCCCATGGACAACACCACTCGAAGCGTTTCTTCACCTAATGCTTCTACGAATAGGCATGCTAACGGTTATTGCTTCTTCGCATAGCCATGATAACGTGGACCCCTCAATGGTTCACTCGATGACCCCCCTTGACCACGACCTTACTGGTACCTTCCCTCCCCCAAGGAGCAGAGGGTGTTGGTCATGTCAGTCCTAGGGGTGCGGAGTAAACCCACCTCGTCTGAGATGTAGGACAACTGCCAAGCACCTCGTCCTCAACACATGACGTTAAACTATGACATGACCCCGCTCCTCGCACGCAGGGTCCCCCCCAGCTCGGACATTCTTTACGCCACACGCCACCACGGGAATGGAATCACCCCCCCACAAGGGATGATATCCTCCTTATCGGAGTAGTATATGTCCATGGGAGAAGGGAAACAACCTTGGTGTAAGACCCTTTCCCCTCTTGCAGAACGTAGCACCCATGAACCTCCGTACTTCCCCACTGCCAAGGTCAGTGGAGGGCGTGATAGGGAACGAGGCACCTTCCATCATTGGTCCCAGATCCCTCTCCCACTGCACTTTTCTACACTTCGGGCCTCCATCCTGGAGTAAGTCACAGCACCATGGGCCACCTAATGCTTAAGCCCCTCTTTGCTTCTCACGAATGCACCCTTCGCGACGTGATCGTCAGATCCTTGCGGCCTCTTGTTTCTCACACCGAGAATGACTCACGTGGGCTTAGAGTAAGCATCGGCCATGGAAATTCCCTCGTCCATCATGACATTAAAATGTATTCCTCATCCATCAAGACATTAAACTGTATGCCTCATCCACCATGATGTTAAACTGTATGCCCCGTCTAGCAAGATGTTAAACTGTATGCCCCTTTCCAGCATGACGTTAAACTCTATGCCTCTTCCAGCATGAAGGTAAACTGTATGCCACATCCAACATGATGTTAAACTGTATGCCCCCATCCAGAAAGAAGTTAAACTTCATTCCAGTCCGACGACAAGCCGTTATGACCAACCCGAACTACGAGGACTTTGATCCCTGTCAAGGCATGATACGTAGGAACCCTCCCTGAGGTTCACGCCCATCTCCCATTGGACCAAGGTCCTTTCCTTACATCAGTTCGCCGACACCCACCATCCCGAACTATGAGGTCTTTGATCCATGTCAAGGCATGGTACGTAGGAAGCCTCCTGGAGGTTCAAGCCCACCACTAGTGGACCCCGGGGTCTACTTTTACGTCAGTTTTCCGACAAAGCCCTGTGAACTATGAGGCCTTTGATCAGTGTCACGACATGGTACATAGGAAGCCTCCCAGAGGTTCAAGCCCACCACTTGTTGGTCACCCCGACCCTCTTCACGTCAGTTCACCAACACCTGGGCAGCCTGGTGTGTAAGCCCCACACCATCTGGACCAAGGTCCTCACTCGCGTCGGTTCACCGACACACCATTATGAACTACGAGGTCTTTGATCCATGTCAAGGCATGGTATGTAGGAAACCTTCACGAGGTTCAAGCCCATCGCCACCTGGACCCCTGGTCCTTCTTCACTTTGGCCTTCCGGCGTCCAACGTGAACTACGTGGTCTTTGATCCATGTCAAGGCATGGTACGTAGGAAACCTTCATGAGGTTCAAGCCCATCGCCACATGGACCCCTGGTCCTTCTTCACATCGGCCATCCGGCGTCCAACCTGAAATACGTGGTCTTTGATCCATGTCAAGGCACGGTACGTAGGAAGCCTCACGAGGTTCAATCCCACCACCAGTGGACCCACAGGTTCACCTCCACATCGGTTCGCTGACGAAAACCACTACCTGAACTACGAGGTCTTTGATCCATGTCAAGGCATGGTACGTAGGAAGCCTCCATGAGGCTCAAGCCCATAACCCGGTCATTCCGACCCCATTCACGTCAGTCCACCCCCATCCCGCATGACGTTAAACTGTATTCCTATTTGAACTACGAGGTCTTTGATCCATGTCAAGGCATGGTACGTAGGAAGCCTTTATGATGATCAAGCCCACCATAATCGGACCAATGTACACCTTCACGTCAGTTCGCTGACGATACCCATCAGACCAAGGTCCACCATCACGTCAGTTCGCTGACGATACCCATCGGACCAAGGTCCACCCTCACGTCTGTTCGCTGATGATACCCATCGGACCAAGGTCCACCTTCACGTCAGTTCGCTGACAACACCCAGTGGACCCACGAGTTCACCTTCACGTCGGTCCTCCGGCATACCATCCCGAACTACGCGGACTTTGATTTCCTGCCAAAGGGATACATAGGAAGTATCTTCGAGGCTCAAGCCCATCTTTACCATCGCCCTTACGATGGTCCCATTTCATTCCCCCTCCGCTTCATTCAACTCTCCATCATCTATCCTGATTCTCATCCGGGCCGCCACATCCCGGTGGGATCATGTAATCCACCCTCCCCGCTGCTCCTAGCAGCACCTGGGCCGCTATCCACGCATAAGCCCCAACATATCTCCGGGTCGTTGTCCTCTGTGTACACCCCGATTCATCACCCCTTTGAACTATGCGGGTTTTGATCCCTGTCCTCTACACAGGGCATGTAGAAAACCTCTAATAGGTTCAATCCTAGCCAATGGTAATCCATGGTGTCCCCCATCTTGGGATGCACTTCCCCTAATCCGGCCTCAGTGGTGTTCAGATCAGCCATTACGGTGTGACATCTCCCCTCTAGGGAGTGCACCACCTCAGATTTGTCCTCATTGGGTGTTCTGATCCATCCATCTTACAGGTGTTCTCTCATTGGGATATAACAATCTGATCCGTCTCTATGGGACATTCTGATCACCATCATTCCGTCTCCATAAGACGTTAAACTCATGACCTACCTCGTGATAAACATGAGATGCCTGAGGAAAACCTCAGATGACACACCTTTGGCGTAACTGTCTCCGCAAGAAGTTAAACTCGTGTCATACCCTGTGTTAAACACGAGAAGCTGAGGAGAACCTCAGATACATGCCTATGGAATATGATTCCCCGCATTCGAAGCAGGATGCCTTGGGTTATGCACCCTTGAGATGCCCTCTCATGAGGAAGAATACAGGTTCCCCAATGTCCATGCACCTAGAGATGCCATAACATTACTGATGTTTTCATCTACTCCGACCGAAGGTCTCTACCATGTCAAGATCCCATGGAATGTCTTGACAGAAGTAGTGTAATTAACCGGTGTCCATGAAGATATGGCACTGAGAATGATATTCACGAACAACGTATTAAATCTACGAGGGAGACCCGGACTAGGTGACGAGTTCTGAGGAGGAATCCACAGAAGGAAGAACCAACATCTCATCATCCCGTTTTGATCAAGGAGCTGACGTCCCTGAACAAGGAGCGAATGCCGCCCACCTTTGGAAAGTGGGAATGCGGGGCAACAACTGCGTGTCCTCCACAAATGGATGCATGATCCCCGACGAAAGTGTCAGAAACTAGAAATGGTGAACCCGACGTGAAATTATTCTCCTCAATATAGAGATTAGTAGCGTTTGAGCCACTAATAGATTGACATGTCACCGGATCCAGATATCCAGCACTGGGTCCCGCCAAGCAAATGGCGGGCCTGGCGTGAAACGCACCGGAATTTGGGGTAGTAGAACGTGGGGCATTCCGTTCCACAACATGTTGGTGTGGATACCTCTTACTGACATGGAGAAGGAAATGATGTTGGGGAATTGGTTGTCAATCCTCTTCCTCGCGGTGCTGATGAGCTGATCTCTCTGTTTCCCAGGAACCAGGTTGCTGTTGTGGAGACACGATCACTGCCCACCCGCCTACGTCGGGGGGGGGGGGGGGGGGGGCAACACCGGCACATCCGCCCCACCTGGCTCCGCTATAGCCATGAAGGCCTCTACATCCGTGAATACGGGGCGCCCACGTCCCCTCTCCCCATCAGAGATCATCCAATGAAGGGTGATCAATAACCTTGTACGTAGGTACGAGGAGGAAGGGGTCATCCCAACTCGGGATATGGCCCACCTAGACCTGGAGGCATCTAGGCCCCGCCATCAACGCCGCCCTCACAAGCCGCACAGGGATCCCCTGCTCCCCACCCCAACATTCAATTGTTTTGGGAGTATGTCCCCAGAACGCCTCGACGACTCCTCGCCTTACGCTGATGAGGCGGGTGATGTCCGGCTCGGCCCGATCAAAGTCCCAATCCAAGGGCTTCAGGCAAGGGCTCCCACCTGGCCACGTCAGCACCACCGTTCGGCTTCGCAAGAAGAGCAGGTAGGCTATGCCCCTGCACCATCTGTGCCAGATTGTCTGACCCGACGTCAACGCCGGGCCCGAGCTGAGGACGCTCGTCAAGGTGCGTCGACGTCAACAGCTACTGTGGCCCGAGCCATCGCCGACATGCATCATGGAGTCCCTGCATACACTAACCAGGGGAACTCCTTCACCCGACCAGGATTGAGGCCTCGGCCGCCCCATGGGCTGGCTGGGTTGACTCTCGGGGTCACTGGCCCAAGCGACGATTGCCGTGAACCAATGCACGGTAACGCCACTCCATACGGAGGTCCTCTCTATAACACCATTCCACATAGCATGGGCCTTCCCCACTCCGAAGCTCGTCACAGAGGTATGCCTCGTACTACCCCCATCCCGAAGGAAGACTTGCCCCGCGGTAGTGACGCTCATCGCAGAAACTTCTCCCGCGCCCACCAT
Organism: Viscum album; assembly: GCA_963277665.1. NCBI lineage: Eukaryota > Viridiplantae > Streptophyta > Magnoliopsida > Santalales > Viscaceae > Viscum > Viscum album. Next base: position 2,129,034,145 of record OY728161.1, on the reverse strand, counting down.
ACAGGGTATGGAGTCCCTCCTCCTGCCCCCGACCATCGATATGAAGGCGCTGCCTATCCGGTCCTTCTCTAACATGGGGGTCCTCCCTATGTCCTCTTTGCAACTGGAAAAGGTCCTCCTCGCCCCGGAAACTCGAGGAGTGCAGGTCAGCCTCGCTCCGCCTGCATCGACCATGGAGGTCCTCCCCATGCTCTTGCCAATTCCAACAGAGGTTCTGCCCACATGGGTGCTGTCCATGGAGGTCCTCCCCATGTACCCTTCGACATTTTCCCTGGTGCCCCTTCCACCCCGGCTATCTCAAACGGGGTCCCTCTCCGCCACGGCGCCAGCGCTGCCCCGAGGCTACATGTTGAGAATCAACCTTGTTATGAAGATCCACCCATGGGTAGGAGAGTGGGTCATCGCTGCCACAAGAAGGTTCCTGGGCGGCCCTAGTGGAGATCAAACCGGTCCGTTTCTCAGATTCTGAAGCGGAATGTGACTCAGTGATGGAACCTTCTCCCCACTCCACCGCATCAAGGACTGGGGCAGGAACCAAGCACATCAGCCTCATTCTCCCAGAATGCGAGGTCCACCAGATTCCCGCCTCTCTCCGTAGGTACATCCAGGAGGAAGAAATTGTGGAAATTCCGTAGGTCCCGATCGTGCAATCACCACCGTCGTCACCATAAGCGCCCTCTACCTCTACCAGAGATCACGTAGAGCTATTTTGTGGACCAACGACGGTAGATAAACGACATGACCTATCACCGGCAACCGCAATTCCTTCACCAGAAGCTGTGGCTATCAGCCCATCGTATCACAATATCGTGGTTAGGTCACCTCACTCTTCAGAGGATGGCCCGAAATTCGGCGGCCTGTCATCTCATTCTTCATATTCCCCACAACAAAGTTTACTATCCCAGCGGTCCGCCTCGGTACCGCTACCGGTCCCTCAGCCGCCTCCAGTTGATGAGTGGGGAAATATGGGGCCAGAACCTGAGTCTGAGCCCAGGAGCTTATGGACTATTCTCGCAGTGGATCACTTATTGGAGAAGTTATGGCCGACGGCAGCACCAAACTTTTGCGCACCAGAGTCCCTTACCCCAGAGGAAGTGGGGTGCTTCTGCCGAACCCTATGGGAGAAACACTTCCTCCTTCGTTATGAGCGGGTGATGTAACCCAGGAGTCGAGAGCACCTTGAAGAAATCAGTGATCCATGCTGCTTGATCTAATTGGCCACACTCCCTTTGGCCCAACGCCCTGAGTCACCAGGCCGTCAGAGCACCCTTCAACGGAAATGCGTCCAGAGTTTCAAAGTATGCTGCAGAGTCATCAGGGAAGCTACCCCCATGTGCAAGTCCGTGGCTAGGGACACTATGCTTCTCTCCTCTTCAGCACTATCCGACGACAGCCTGATTTGTTATGCGAAACTGAGGTCATTACCTCGAGAGGGGTCGCGGTCCACATGGCTAACGTAGTGGACAAGGAAGATGAGCTTGAATTTCTCGATGGGGACTTACCCCCTGAGGGTGTGCCGCCACTACTGGACCCATCAGAGAGGGTTACTCGTCAGCAAAGGAACCTTCTAGGCCTCCCTGTACCCACCGAGTCATTGGTACTCAATCGAAATGCCGGTAAGGGTAAGGAGAACGTCGGAACTGTCAAGCGCTCTGACCCATCTTCCTCAGTACAGAAGATAGACGAGGATCCAAAGAAGGTCACGTTGTGCCATCAGCTTGCTGAACAGAAGAGGCTGGTTGACGAACTCTTGGCCAAGCGTGCTGCGGAACGGTGACCCGACTACGGTAATCCCAATCCGGGGCAACAGGGGACAGAACAATTTCCCCCTGGTGAGATTCCTCCAGGCAACCCTGATCATGCTGCTTCCGCGGATAGGGAAGAAGCCGGATCCCATGGAAAGAGGGCGCGATACGTCTCGCTGAACCCTCCTTAACGACGAGGCAATCTGAGGAATCCAACTCAGGTTCCCCCAGTAGCCCAACAGGTCGTTCCGCTAGTCGCCCCACGAGCTGCTGAAGCCATCTACCGTGTCGAAGAACTCGACAATGCACTTGTGATTAGAGATCCCCATCAAGACAAAGACCCCCACCTAGATGATCTTATAGCGGCACTCATCGCTCGCCTCGAAGCGTTGGAAACGCGGCAGGTGGTAGTCCCACCAGATGGCAAGCCATATACCGTGTGGGTGGATGATATGCCCGCACCCTCGGGTTTTGGGAACCCCAATTTCTTTCCTTTAAACGGGACAGGGGACCCGTCACAGCACTTGGCCCATTTTTATTCCAGGTGTGGCCCCATGCTAGGGACTCTGGCCCAGCAAGAAGCCGCCAAGCTCTGATGTTTCGTGCAGACATTGGAGGGTCTCGTGTTCATCTGGTACGGCCAGCTCTCTATCGGATCGGTGACCGGTTGGGAGGATCTCCACCGGTAGTTCCTATACTAGTTCGGCTCCACCACGTGAAAGACCAGCATTGAAGACCTCTTCAAGTGCAAGCAAAGGCCTGATGAGAAAGTTGCAGACTTCATCACCCGGTGGAAGGGGATTACATACTCCCTCAACATGCCACTGACCTAGGAGAAATTACTGACAATGTGTGTAGGGAACATCAAAACGGAGCTAGTTCCTTCCCTGATCACCCAAAACTACCCTGGGGGCTTCCAGGATTTCTCAGATAAGGCTCAGTGCCTTGAGGAGGCTCTACAACAGGCTAGTCAGGCATGTTCGTTGCCCCCTGCGATCCCAGCCAGGAGGGATGCGAGAGCTGAACCCACCACGGTGGCCCAAATAGAAGCCCACTGGCACCTGGAATTACTACCAGTGGCACCAACCCCACAACCCCATAGAGGTCCTCCACCTCAAGCACAGGATCCTGCCCAGCAGCGGCCGCCTCAAAATCGACAGGCTCCCCCACGCAATGCGCCACCACCACCTAGGCAAGAAAATCAGGCACCGCCTCCTCGGCAGGCCCCTCTAACCCCTCGTTAGGGCCAGGCCCCCAGGGCCCCCTATCCAGAAAGAAGGCACCAGGCTTATTCGTTCAACGAGAATCAGGTCCCTAGCTACTTCCGAAGTGCTCTAGAGCAAGGGATTGTGCGCCTACCTGAGTGCAGAAGGTCGACGAAGACGAATCTCACTGATCACCCCAACTATTGTCCTTATCATAAGATTCTGGGGAACACCCTCAAGCAATGCTATGTGTTTAAAGACTGGCTTCATGACCAGGTCGACAACAACATAGTCAGGTTGGGCCCGACACCAACACAAGTAGTGGGTGTCTTTGTAGGGTCAGAGATCGGTAGCGACAGCGAAGGCGAGAGGCAGCAGGTTCCCAGCCATGGGTCCCAGAAATACAAATACTGGATGGCTTGAAAAACCGTCTCCCATTCCCATGGTATCATCCAGGGATGATCGAATCAACCAGACCCTTTGGAGGAAGTAGACGGTACCTCTGCAACGCCTTCACAGCCGACCTCTTCCCAAAAGGACAAGCAGCGATGATGCAAGAAGAAGCAACGTGCTCCACCCCTACCGTAATTATACCACACTCTTGGAGACTTTATGCCCCCTGAAATTGGGATTCCTCCCAGAATCCACCCGGTGGTGGATGACTCATCGAGCGACAGCCAGGGGTACACTTCGATTAACACCGTGGAGCTGGTAAAGCCCTATATGACTCCCGACGAGGGGGAACGCCAGGCGAACCTCCCCAAAGTTTCTAGCCGATGTCAACGTCAGTGGAAATGCAACCACTCCGGTCATCGAGGCACATCAGCGGGCACTTTCAATCAGGCCGTGCATGCTACTGAAACCATACAGTAGGCTCAGCGCAGAGTTTAGCACGAGCAACCCCATCTGACACCCTCAGCTCTACCTCCGCCGCTGTTTGTGCTACAAGATCAGGCAGAGCTGCCTCGTCCGTATCATAGTCAGTCTTTCCCAGCTACAGGCCCATCTCCGCTGTCTGATACTAGCCTGGAAACTACTCTCCAGGCTTCAACTAGTAGGCAGCGGGATGTACCCAGCACTAGCCAACCGCCGATTCAACCGGCAGGACCCGCTATGCATCCAACTGTAGAACGACCTCCTGTAAGCAGAGGCTCGCACTTGGCACGAAAGTATGATGTCTGGAAGCACCTGGCTGACATTCCATAAAGGCTTTCTATCCTTGAGGCCCTTCTCCTATCATCTAAAATGAGCGAGGCACTTTCCGAGGCCCTAAGGAGCCCCCTCCAGTTTGAGACAGAGGTGGCAGCTGTGGAATCCTTCAACGCTGAGACAATTGAGAACGCCGAATGCCAGGTAGTTATCTCGTTCTCTAGTGAAGATGAGGACCCTCCCATACAGGGGCATATTCTCCCACTGTAAATCATTGGCTACTTCAATGGCATAGAAGTCCACCGCTGCCTCGTTGACATGGGTTCCGGGATCAACCGAATCCCGACTCGGACACTGTGAATGCTGGGTCTATCTGAAGATGATTTAACTCCCTCCGACCTCAGAATCCAGGGATACGTCAGGACCAAGCAATCCCTAGTCGGCATGATCTACCTGAAGACTCAGTTTGGTGGCCTAATTGCCCGCACTGAGTTCATGGTTGTCTCCTAGGACACCGCCTACAACGCATTGATGGGTAGGCCATGGCTCCATCTGCATGCAGCAGTCCCTTCGTCGTATCACCAATGCCTCAAATACTCCATCAATAGTTGAGTAAGTGTGATATAAGGAGATGCGTCTCCTTTTGCCTCTTGTGAAGACCTCTATCTAGATGCCAATTATTACAAGATCAAGGATAAGAAAATCCTAGTAAGTTAGGATGAACCCGCCCCGGTCACGAGTGATCAATGGGCAGGCCTGGATGACACCTACATCTTCCCGATCCATCGATTGGAGTCCACGACCCTGGACATGGGGTAGTGTTTTATTATTTTGGGTACGCAAGGAAGGCGTGTTCCCATGTCCAATAGACGTCGGAAAATCACCTCGTACTCCTACACCAACCGGGCTCAGGTGATACCGGAGCCTCCTACCCCTGTACGGTACCGGAATTTCAATCTTATGATGATGGAAGTACGTCATATGTGTCTCTTCCGCCGAGCTGGAATCAACTGACTCAGGCTGACGCGTCACTACTGCTTTGACGTCATCAAACGTGGCCCCTTAGGCCGAAGTCCATATGGGATAGGATCGAATGACTTCATTGCTATGGTCTTAGTGGCGAGTGGGTCTCCTGATATGATGACCACTGCTGCCCAAGCTGGCACCAGCTACCCGTCAGGGTTTGATAGCTCAGAAGTAGCTCCCTTTTTGGGAAACCCCTCCACAGGTGGAGAGGAAGATCTGGAGGATGCTCCCCCCGACTTTGAGGAAGGCGTCTCTACCACGGTTGATGAACTGGTATAGGTGAACCTTGGTAGTGAGGCAGATCCAAGACCCACAATGATCAGTGTAGCCATGCCCCCCGAGGAGCAGCAGTGGTACATAGACTTTCTCAAGAAACACCATGATGTGTTTGCCTGGAGTTATGAAGAGATGCTAGTACTAGATCCCCAGGTAGCCATTCACCGTCTGGGCCTCCGGTCAAACCATCGTGGGTTTAAGAAGCCTCCCAGAAAGATACACCCTTCTCACGGTGCTATGGTTGAGGCCAAAGTTTACAATCTTATCAAAGCCAACTTCGTCAAGGAAGTCCAGTACCCCAAGTGGCTTGCCAACATTGTGCCAGTCAGGAAGAAGAATGAGCAGATCAGGGTCTGCATCGACTTCCGTGAACTCAATCCCCACTGACCAAAGGATGACACTCCCCTACCGGTGACCGAGTTATTGATTGATGCCATGGCCAGGTTCCAAGCTCTCTCTTTCATGGATGGGTATTCCGGGTACAACCATATCCGGATGGCCCCCAAGGACGAGGAATCCACTACCTTCAGGGCTCCCCAAGGTACCTTTTGATACCAGGTTATGCCCTTCGGCCTCAAAAATGCAGGTGCCACTTATCAGAGGGCCATGGATCGCATATTCAAGCCGATTCTTGGGACGCTGGTGGAATGCTACGTGGATGACCTATTGGTCAAATCGCACCAGCGCCAGGACCATATCAAAGACCTTGAGAAAGTGTTCATCTTCCTTCGTTCCCATCACCTGAAGATGAACCCATTGAATTGTGCCTTCGGGGTCACCTCTAGGAACTTTCTTGGCTTTTTTGTTAGATACCGAGGCATTGAAATCGACCCAGAGAAGATCAAGTCCATCAGCAAAATGCCTCCCCTGAGAAATATTCGGGAACTTCAAGGTCTCTAAAGCCACATAGCCTATATACGCCGATTCATCGCGAATCTGGCCGGAAAGTGTAAGCCCTTTTCCCGGCTCATGAATAACGGCTCCTCCTATGAATGGGATGAGGAATATCGTACCGCCTCTGAGGAAATCAAGCAGCACCTTCTCCAACCTCCGGTTTTGATGCCACCTATCTCCGGAAAGCCGCTGGTCCTTTACATGACCACCCTAGAATGGTCCCTCGGTGCACTTCTCACCCAGAAGAATAACGAGGGTATGGAGAACAGTCTCTACTATCTCAGCTGCATGCTTCTCGATATGGAGATCAGATACTCCCCTATCGAAAAGAGTTGCCTTGCACTCGTTTTTTCCGTACAAAAGTTGCGGCATTACCTGCAGCACCATTAGGTACAATTGGTCTCTTGGGTAGACCCACTGAAGTACATCCTAAAACACCCCATGTTGAAAGGCAGACTAGCATGGTGGGCAGTGATCCTACAGAAGTTTGACATTTGGTTCGTGCCTCAGAGGGCCATTAAGGGACAGGCACCGGCAGATTTTTTAGCTTCCCATCCAACCTCCGTGGATCAGTCCCTGGACCTGGATTTTCCTGATGAGGCGATCCTCTCAGTCGATCATGCCATCTCATGCTGGAAATTGCACTTCGGTGGTGCCTCCCAAAGCCCCACTGTTAGGAGGCTCAACGATCCTAAGCTCAACAGAGTGGGTCTGGGAATTTTCTTCATTACCCCAACACAAGTCGTCCTTCCATACTCATTCCTATTGTTAGAAGGTTGTACAAACAACGAGGCAGAGTATCAGTCTCTCATCACTGGCCTCGAGTTGGCCCTCGAGATCGATGTGACCCATCTACATGTGAAATGAGATTCCGATCTGGTAATCAAACAAGTCAATGGCGACTATGTCATCAGGAAGCTGGAGCTTGTACCATTGCTGGAGTGCACCCTCCGTCTAATGGCCTAGTTGTCTTCTCGACCAGAGGTTACCCATGACCCTCGGTCATAGAACAGTCGAGCGAACACCTTGGCTGGTTTAGCTGCATTGCTCGCAGAACCCGAGCAAGATGATTTGATTATATATGTGGCACACCGGAGAGTCATTGCCTCCGTCACCCAGGAGGACAATGACGGCCTGCGGGTAAGCCATCTCACTGCCATACCTGCTACGTCGGGGGTCCCGGGTCCGTCAGAAACAGCTGTCGAGGACACTCCTGACTGGAGGGAAACTTTTTTCGAGTATCTCCAAAATGGTCACCTCCCGGACGACCGGGTCGAGCGCGAGTGAATCCAACTCCGCACGCTGCAATTTACCCTCCAGAGTGGTCCCGGTCTTGAGCATATCCTTTATAAGCGAAGCTTTGATGGTGTCCTCCTCCATTGCATTCAAGGAGTAGAGATTTCTTAGGTTATGAAAGAGGTTCATGCCGGTTCCTATGGTGCCCATCAAGCTGGGCCAAAGTTGTCCCATCAAATCCAGAGGTTGGGGTACTTCTGGCCCTCTATAATCCATGATTGTATCATGTATTCCAAGAGATGCCATGCATGCCATGTTCACGCCAACTTCCTGCATCGGTTGCCGGAGCCCCTCCACCCCACCAAGTACTCTTGGCCATTTGTGGTGTGGGGACTTGATGTTGTGGGACCATATCCACCGGCGACAGCTCGCCAGTGTAGGTTCATCCTTACTGCTATAGATTTCTTCTCCAAGTGGGCAGAGGCAGTTCCACTCAAAGAGGTTAAGGACAGTTCCATCATCAACTTTATGAGCTCCAATATCATCCACCGGTTTGGGGTCCCTCACACTGTCTTCATCGATAACGACACCAACTTCCGAGCGGCCGAGCTGAAGAAATTGTACGCCAAGTACAAAATCCATTCAAATCATACCTCCCGCTATCACGCACAGGCAAACAGACAGATCGAGGCATTCAACAAAACCCTCTCTAACATTTTGCAGAAAATGGTTGGTCAGAACAAGAAAAGTTGGCCGGACAAGCTCCCCAACGCCCTCTGGGCTTATCGGATGATGACTCACAACTCTACCCAGGTGACCCCATATTCCCTGGTGTATGGGGCAGAGGCCATCTTACCCTTTGAGATTCAGCTTCCATCGTTACGCACTGTAGTCTATGACCACCAGGCACCAGATGAGGTGGCCGAAATCCGTCTAGCTGAATTAGAAGCACTGGACGAGAACAGGCTTCGTGCCCTGCACAATCTGGAAAGGCATCAGAATAAGATAACGAGGGCCTTCAACAAGAAGGTTCACCTTCGTTCTTTTCTACAGGGAGACCTAGTGTTGATCCTTCGAGCGCCAATGATCCCCTGTAGGAAACCTCCCAAGCTAGAGCCCAAATGGGAAGGGCCTTATATCATCTATAAGGTTTACCCCAACGGGGCATACTCTTTAGTGACCACGGATGGTGAGCGCGTAACCTCTCCCACCAATGCCAAGTTCCTCAAGTAGTACTTTGCCTAAGCATCCTTGGCCCAAAACGAACTTAAACTGTATGGTCCTATACGACCTTAAACTGCACCGCCGTCCTACAAGATGATAAACTACAAAATGTTCTGAGCTCTATGACCTTAAACTAATATCTCTTCCCGTCCTTACTATATGACGTTAAATGGCAAGTCGATCAGGTCTCCCTGACCACGGCTCGGCCTCAGGCCCCTTCGTTTTCATCAGCTCAGGCTCTATTATGGGATTGTACAGTGTGGTGTGGGATATGCCCCATTCACGTCAGGTTACCCGCCGTACCTATCCCCAAATGAGACGCATCTTTTGTCCAACACGACATTAAACTGCGCTTCCAGAATTATGTGTGGCTTGATTCCCATCCTAATGGGATACATAGGAACGCCCGAACGTTTCTTCTGTTGGCCCAGCCCAAAAGCCAAAATCTTCCCCTCGGGTCAAGACATATGGCAGGGTGCACATTTTTTCCCCATCTCACGTCGAGCAAGCCTCGACCTGGCTGCACGTCCCCCTAGAGATGTTCGCCTCTTTCGTGGATGGATACAACTATGCTTCACCCACTCCTTGACTGGGATTCCATCATCTTTCACACCCAGAGGGCCCCCCCAAGAATGGCCTGGATAATACGCCCAAGGGATCTCCTACCGACACAGGCCAATACCCCTAAGGGTTTCCGAGCAACAAGACGATACAAGTCCCGCGTTGTGAATTTGGTCAACAGTCAACGCTCATTTGTTTCTCCCATATCAGGTCACCATCAGGACTCTGTGTTTCGAACATGTTCGACAATGTCCTAGATTTTCGGGTCCACCCCGAGATGTACCAAACATCGAGTGCAGTGATTTGTTATGCCCCATCCTGAAGTGACAAACTTCCCTCTGGGTGGTGCCAGCGGTCGGGCCCACGACCTCGACTCTCTTATAAGGGATGTACGGTGGGGTGAAGGATTACATCTTCATTCATGCTGGGTTAATTTCCATGATGTGCACATCCCCAGATAAGATACATTTATCTCTTTCCCTGTCCTCATGTAAGACGTTAAACTGAAAACCAGTCAGGCCTTCCTGACCGATGCCTAACCTTAGGCCCCTTGGCCATATCGAGCCCTAGCGCAACCTCTTACCCAGAGTGTATGATGTGGTGTGGGACTATGTCCTCATTCATGTCGGGATCATGTACCATGTTGTACAATTTCCCACACGAGGCCCAGCCTCAGGCATCTCGGCCTTTCCGGGCCCATGACCCTTGTCCTCACTACAAGACATTAAACTGCAAACTAGTCAGGCCTTCCTGACCGAGGCTCAGCCTCAGACCCATTGGCCTTCTCGGGCCCCTTCACCTAACTTCTTACCCGGAGTGTATGGTATGGTATGCGGTTATGCCCTCATCCATGTCGGTTTGTCCGCTATAATGTACACTTCCCCTTCCTTTTCTTGGGGGTATCTTACTCCCTCATCTCGTACCGCATGACGTTAAACTGCATCTAGAGAACTACATATGTCTTGATTCCCATCCTTATGGGATATGTAGGACAACCCGAATATCTAAGCTTCAGGTCCATCCCCATATCTTGAGAGTCTCTATTCCACCTCAGCTCCTCGACCAACTCTTCCTCCACGAGGGAATTATATGGTGTGGTGTGAGATTATGCCCTTATTCACGTAGGTCTTGTAATGACCATGCCATGTACCTCTCATTCTCGAGTTTTCTTGTCGACCCTTCCTGAAGGTTCACCAATGTGCCTAAGGGTACTCCGATTTATTACCTTTAATGCCAGACTTTACTCAGACACGTCCGCACCCGCTTTCCAGGCTTTGTGTATCCATGCATCAGGGCTTCCATCATCATTCACACCCAGAGGGACCCCCAAGAATTGCCTGGATACTACGCCCAAGGGCTCTCCTACCATTACAGGCCAATGCCCCCGAGGGTTTCGGAAAAAAATCGATAAAAATCCCGTGTTGCGAATATGGTCAGTGGTCGATGCTCATTTGTTGTTCCCACCTCAGGCTAACATGATATGGAGACCATTTTTCCGCCACGGTTAACGATTATCCTCTATCACCACGCCAACCCCAATAAGCCCAAAATGTTGGTTACATGATTCATGTCCTTCTCCATTCTCATCATGTTCAAGTGGAGTTTCGAAACTCTTGGTACTATTCCTCCGTGCACGTCTGCGCGTTGGGGGAAAAAATCCTTGTCAAAGGCGTCTTTTGGGGCTCTTCACTGACTTCCACTTGATAGATGTTTTAGGTATTGCGATAAGGATCTTCCAACCCACTTGTTTCCCACATCGAGTTTAACTCACGTGGGCTTAGTGACAGGGTCAAGGTCTACGCTTACCTGGAAAGTTGTCATCCACCCCTGGTCCGAGCTCTAAGACCATAAACTAAGATCTCCTCGAAACTACGTTCTGGTTGATTACCATCCTCATGGGATACATAGGGCTACCAAAACTCCTTGTTTTCGGGTCCATCTCATTTGGGAGCTAGTCTCTCCCCCATTACCTTTCACCTCTATGTGGGCCTCGCGGCCTAAGGTTCCTCTCTCGGGACTGCGTATGGTATAAGGTGGGATTATGTCCCCATTCACGTTGGTTATGCCGCACAACACCATACATGTTCCCCGCCTAGCATCTTCTCTTCTAAGTCTGCACTGCATGACGTTAAAAAGAATGCTTGGTATTATCACACGACCCTAAACTGTGACATTATTGTCCCGGCCGCACGATGAAAAATGGCACTTCATTGTGATAACCTCATTGTAGAGGACATCATGTTGGGTATTGGTCACGTTCCATGCCATTTGTCAATGCCTATCACGACTTGATTCTTGTGGAGAAACGAGGGCCTACTACCCTAGGCCTGTCGCTTCAAAAAAACCACTCACCTTAAAGGACAAACAAGATTTATCAAATTCTGCTTCTTTTAGTGCAAGGGCCACACCCGCACTACCTTTTTTCCCCAGCACTGATACCTTACCGTGCCACCCTTCAGAACTATGTATGGCTTGATTCTCATCCTCATGAGATACGTATGAGCGCCCGGGCACTTCCCTGCGGGCCCAGTCTAACCTTCGTGTTCGGTCCCTCGACTCGAGCATTTCCCGAAAGAACACATGGTAAGTAGGGATTAGGTCCTAATTCATGTCGGGTTTTCTAACCGCCTTACCATGTGTCCCCTGGTTCCCTTACCCATTTATGGTCCGAGTTCTAAGACCCTAAACTAAGACTCTCTCAAGAACTACGTGCTTCTTGATCCCAATCCTCATGGGGTACGTAAGAACGCCTTCAAATTTTTCTTTGGGCCCAGCTCAACTCTCGTTTATAGTCCCTCGATCTAAAATTGTCTGAGAAGCACATGGTGGTCAGAACCCCCAGTTCCCATTCATGTCAGGTGTCTGAGATACCCCATAGTGTGCCTCCCATGTTTCCTCCCAACCTTTGGTCTGAATTCTATGTCCCTAAACTAAAATCTCCCTATTGAAAAGAACTCTTCTCCCTCTATCTAATATGTCTCGTTGTCTTATTCAAATGTGTTTTGACAAAGAGCCCGAAGTGTGGGATTTTCATAGGGAAATTCCCCTCATCCCATGACCAAGCTTCGTGAGCTCGCTATTTGGATCCTCATCCTCTTCCACATCAAAAAGGACCCCCGGACGACATGGATACTAGGCTTAAGAGCTCTCCATGAACGCTGGACCTAAGGGACCTCCAATCGTTTCGGGCCAACATCCCTACGGATCTCTGACAACACTTGTGACATAGTCCCGTGTTTCGAACATAGTCAACGGTCGACCCTCATTTGTCTGTCCCCATTCTAGGATAATGCGATATGGATACTGCATTTCTGCCACGGTTTACAATTATCCTCTATCGTCACGACGCCGTCATTGTGATCCAAATCTAGATCATCATATGATTCGCACATTTCCACTTCCTCGTGTTCAGGTGGAATTCCAAAATGCTCAGCTCTATCTCTTCGTGCATATAGGTGCGCCACATGGTCATGTTAGTATCATGGGGTCGGTATTCACCAAGCTTCCCTTCACCCTAACCTGCCTTTTCTATATCGGGAAAGTCCCACCACTACTTCTTGTTTCCCACACCGAGCATGACTCACATGGGCTTAGTAGTTTTGGCAGGATGTGTACCAACACGACCAGGCTTCTCATCATCCCGCATGACATTAAACTGCACTTTCAGAACTATCTATGGCTTGATTCCCATACTCATGGGGTATGTAGGAACGTCCAACTTCTCTACTTCGGGCCCAACCTAATCCTCACTCTTGGTCCCTCGACCTGGAGAGTTTCCTCCGTGGGTACGTGATGTGATTTGGACTCCAAGTCCTCATTCATGCCGGTTTCATAACTACCACACCATATGCTCCCTGGGATATTCTCTTTCACTCCACGTCCTATAGCATGACGTTAAAGTACATGAGTCCATGTGTCCTCAACGCATGACACTATACTACGGTTCTACCTTGAACAAGTTCAGGATGCCCCGTCTTAATCATGGGATGCACCAGAGCCTCTGCCAGAGAGGATTTAACCTGCCAGTGTTGGTATATGACTACACTGTGCTTCCAGAACTACGTGTGGCTAGATTCCCATCCTCATGGGATACGTAGAGACACCCTGGTATTTTTACTAGGGTTCATCCCATAGGAATCATTAATCCTATCCTTCCCCTTTCCGTCCCCCTGGCTGGACCCCTCGCTAGAGAGGCCCTGTCCCAAAGAAGGAAGGATCCATAACCAAATCAATGCACCCATCTGGCATACACCCACCACGGTGGTGTAATTACATGAGTGTTGGATTCTATTCCGACAAACCATCACTACATATTCCACACTTTGCGTGCCCCTTTATCGGACCCTCGTCCCCTTTCATGTCTCAAGGGACCCCCTAACGGCCTAGTCTCATGCTGCATCGGCTCACCTACCGTCCTGGTCCAATGTTCTGGAAGACTGGTCATGTTTGGAGGGACCCCTTAACAGTATAGATGCTCGACCTAGGGTCCGCCTACTATCCTGGGCCAACGTCCTGAAGGATTGATCGACAACATTTGTGACATGGTCCTGTGTTTCGAACATGGTCAACGGTCGACCCTCATTTGTTGTCCCCATTTCAAGATAATGCAGTAAGGATATCATTTCCCTACCACAGTTAATGATTTTCCTTTATTTTCACGCCATCCCCACAGTGTTCCGAATCTTGGGAATCGTAATTCATGCTTCACGTTTCCATCTGTTCAGACCGATTTCAGCGCCCCTGGCATTGCACCTTTCGTGCATGAGGGCACACTGGAGAAACGATAATTCGGCTGTTTTGAGAAATTCCTTCTCCAGCCAGGCCTCACCCATCTTTCAAAAATCCAAACTGGTTATCCAAACACCGGATTCCCGAAGCTTGGTTTCCACTACTATGTTGAGTGAGATGAGAAGGCAACTATCCCTTGTTTCTCACATCGGGCTTGACCCATGTGATCTTGGGGAATTATCGCCAGACGTCCCACAAACATTGTAGGGATGTAATGAACCGATTAAAACAGTGGAAATCGTGCATGCTACGACATTCAGAACAATAATGGAAGAAATTGAAGCACGAAAGTACCACTAAAATGTTTTTAATTTGTTATAGTACCCGAGGGTAGACTCCCCCCATGGACGGGTTGACCCTATCAAAAGAGCGTTGCAGCTCAGCCACCCTTCGGCTTGTGGCGTCAAAGACTTGCTGTCGCTGACTCAGCTCCCGCTCCTCCTCAGCAGCGGCGGGGCGCAGTTCGTCAGCCTTCGCTCTTTCCCTCTCTACGCCAGCCTGAATGGCAGCCATAATTTCAGAAGCCTACCTCATATTCTCTTTTACCTCTTCCAGCTGGGCCTTCAACCATGAGATCAGCTCAGATTGTGCATTAAGAGAGGCTGAGTGCTCATCCACCCAGGTCTACAGCTGTTGGACCTCGCTTTCAGCCTCTTGGAGATTCTTGATGTTTGTCGCCTTCCTCCACTGCCAGCCTATGCTGAGCCCGCGATCATACTCCAGATTTTCTCATCCATGAGACCTCGGATGAGCGCATGAGGACGTTGGGCATCCACTCCCCCAGCGCACAGTTCGCACAGCCACGAGCGAAGTCTGTCCATTTCATTCAGCTATAGCGCTTGGGGGTTTCCTTGATGAAGGGCTTGATTAGCTTCCATGATTGGCAGCGGACTATGCTGCTTTCTTCTTCGTCTGAGGTCGTTTCATCCCAGTCTACGTGATTGGTAGGCTCGTACGCAGGATACGCCCACAGGAAGTCCTCGGCAGGATCTGCATCTGGTGTCGAATCCGGCACGACATCTGGCGTCGTGGCATGCGTGACGGGACTTGGGTCGACCGATTGATCCTCTTCCTCAGAATTCACCTCAATAACCTCAAGCACGACCCTGCTGGTGGCCCCGCTGATGATAGTGTGTGTTGTAGCTCGGGGAGATGGGGGGACTATCTCCACCATCACTGGCATGCCCCTAGGAGGGATGCCGCCAGACATCCCAACCAGCCTTGCCGCAGCAGCCCATGCCAGTCGAAGAACTGTACCATAGAGAAGGACACAAACATTAGTTAGCACCATCTACATATGACAACAATGAATTTGGTATAGGAAAATTACGGAGATCGATCTCCTGGTGATGCTCTTGAGTTGATACTGATGGGACCCCGAGGCACGACCCTCCGTATACTGTTTGAAGGTCTGGAGATTCCTGAGGGGCCACCTCGGGTGCTCTGGCCCCACCAGACACAGAACTGGATGTATCCATAGGTGCGGGTTCTGAAGGTCCTGTATCGTCACCCACCAAGGGGCGAGAGAAAGGCCTGCGTACAAGTTCCTCCTGCATGGCTGAAACATCGTTGAGAAATCCATGATGGCCCGAGAACAGACCATAAGGAAAGAAGTTCGGAATGCTACCTCGAGAGCCTATGTGAAATCATTAGAATCTGAGTCTTGGTCTTGGACATCTCCCTCCTCCAATGGGATCCCTCTTCCAGACTCATCCTACTAAGAGGAGTCCTTTGATTTTTCCGGTAGGGGGAAGCGCTCTCTCAGATCGGCAGCTGACAACTGTGGGGGGGACTGTCTGATCTAGCAGTACCCTCACCTGGTCTGTCATTGGGAGTGGGGCACCACTGGAGTGAACGTAGTCCTCCAGCTCAACCAATTATCACTCTGCCTCCGCTGGAGACGCCGTGAAACCATCCTGGACTGGGACTATGCCCAGTAACTCCATCCCGAGGTGATTCAAGTGTGCCAATATCTTGGGTGGACTGAGGAATTTCTGGTTGAGATCTCAAATTTCCCAAGCCTCCGGGAAGACGTCATCCTCTTCCATGTCGATATGACATAGCCTCTTCTCCGGAGCCTGAGTGGATATCCTACGAAATCCCCTCAGCAGCCGCCCCTCCGGATGGCCCTGCTCTTCCGGAATCACTGGGTCCGCCGCTGCTGCCACACCCTCGGCCGGTGCGGGTCTCGCCGCCATGGCAGTCCCACCACCGCGAGAGGCCCTTGCTGCCCTCTGACCCTGACCTCGGGATAGAGGAGGCTCGCTGTCACCATCCCGAATGGTTGGATGCTTCAGCATCTCCCCCGGATAAGTAGCCTCCCAGCTAATGGCATACTCTCTCACCAATCCTAAAGCAGCGATGGATGGAGGCAATGCAATTCGCATCTTCCCATCTTCCTGCATGAACATGAGCCACAACTACCTCATAACACATGGGTGCTCCTCGTGATACACCTCCTAGTAGACCTATGGGGTCAGCCACTGGAGGCACCAGAACTGCCTCGAAAACCGATGCTAGGTGTACGGTTCATAGAGCGGTGCACGATCCACTCGTGCCACCAAAACTCCACCTTGAAATGCCAGGAGATAAGCCCGGTGTTCTTCCGTTCCCTTCCCGTCGTCAGTATGTATCGCCGTCGGCAATGGGAATGGGTGGAAGTTAAACTCATCCACCCTCCACACCTGGTTCAGCACCATCAGCACAGTTAGTTTGAATGGGAATCTCCCAGCCGCATTCAGAATGGAGGGGCGAAAGTTTGATCCCGACGACGAGATAGGGTTTGGATACTCATAGATACCCCTGATGTGCGCCGCAATCCACCCATACAAGAGGTGGAAGGGCCCGCATATCCTTGGAGGCTTCTTGACCTTGCTAATGTGTCGTAGTATCCTGTACAGCTTGGCGAGCATTGGAATCCCCAGATTGACCTGCTGCCCCATGTCCAGCATGGATGCCATGATAAACGAGCTGGGTTGCACCCCCATGCTAGTATCCATCACCAGTAGGATCCAACCGAAGATGAGAGCCGTGATGAATGCCACCAGCCTGACTATCGGTTGCTGTTTAGTGCTGAAACTGAAACCCCAAGTCTTCCATTGGCTGTCCCCCATGTCTCTCTAATACAATTTCTCCTTGCCCCGTTGAGCCGCCTTTGGACAAGTTCGAGGCCTTGGAGGAAACTCTCGATTCTCTGGGAAGTTCAGGAACCGCACGAACCACTTCTTAAAGGGGACATCCCTCACCGCCCCCTTGTCCTCTCTAGGGACCAGTGCCATCAGCGCTGACGCCAGTCACGGAATCTACTCCATATCCTCCCACGCGCTCATGACGGGGAGGAACTCATCATACATGGCCCCCAAGATTGGAACCCCTGAAATCTGGTGGACATCCACAGGCTGATGCCCACCTCCCCATGGTTCAGGTGAAAAGTATTGGTCCTAGACGACCATCTGCTCAGCAGCTCCGGCATTAGCTATTTCGGTTGGTAAACGTGGAATTGGGAGGCCCATGTTGCCTCATACAAACCCACTCTCCTTAGCTCGACCCCAAACTCCTCGCATGAGGAGCCTACCCAGTAGGCCCAGGCCCAGTCATTGGTGAAGTTGTATCCCTGGCGCAGGTCCCACTCATCGGACAACCCATTCTTAGAATCCTGCAAAGCCACCTTCAGCATGGTACGGTACAGAGGAGGGTACGTCTCTGGTCGCAGTGGATTCCCGTTAATATTGTTCACATGGTTTTAGAGACAGTTGGTGGTGACAGGTGTGAAGTCCTCCCGTGCATGACCATCGGCCGCCCTGAATCACTGGCCCTGACATGGCGTGCTCCTAAACTAGCAAGCTGGTACGTCCCTACTCGCCTCAGGGATGAAGACGTCATCCCTCAACCCGAAGCCATACAAGGGATGCTTCTTGCACTGCAGATAGTTCTTCTGACCCATTGATAGAAGTTCTGTCAAAGAAGTATGATCCGAGTGGCTTCAGACCATCTCCCCAAGGCCCAGACAGTTGGCCATCTAATCCCTTCAGGCGGCGTCTGCAAGCACCCCCAATACAGCTTCTCGATGGTCCATTTCGGTTTCGGCACTTAGAAAATAATTTTTTCAGGCTGGATCGCAAAGCTTGCCCACGAAGATCTCTCACGAAGATCGGGCGCAAAACCAAGCCACGGAGTCTGGCCTAGGCCGGCAAACAGAAGTTCGCTTGGCGGGGTCATGGAGTCGGAGACTCACAGTTCTCCGCGAAGCTCGATTCGCGGAGAGCAGACACGAAGTACGCGGAGCTTCGCGATGTCGAGAGCACAAAGGGACAAAAGTAATGAGAGGAAAAAAGAGAGGTTAGCCCCCTATTTATAGGCAGCGACCCCAAAGCATCACGGCGCATCCCGCCTGAGCGAAGCATCGCGGCGTGTCCGGACCGCGTGGCCACTTTCACCACCGCAGGCCCCTTCGCGAGGCCGCATCTCGAAACCGCCGATAATTTTGGAAATTTTCCCTTAGACTTCGACCCTTCATCCCTCCGTGGCTCCATGTATGAGGGGAGGCATTTTTTGGTTCCAAAATATGGAATGAAAAGAAGGGGTGAAAAAGAAGCCTCACACGCTGCCTCGCGAAGCTCCAACACGATGCTCCCCCGAGCATCGTGGTCCCACGCAGCTCCGGAGGCGGTAATGCTCCGCGAATGCCCTAACGTTCGCGGGCCCGCTGCAAAGAATAGGAGGCGGTAACGCTCCGTGAACGACCTGATGTTCGTGAGCCCTCCGCGAAGCATAGGAGGTGGTAAGGCTCCGCAAATAGCCAAACGTTCGCAAGCCCGCCGCGAAGAACAGGAGGCGGTAACGCTCCGTGAACGCCCTGACGTTTGCGATCCCGCTGCGAAGCACCCACCGGCGCTTCGCGCCGCGTGAGTTATGCTTCGCAGCACCCCTTGCCTATAAATACTGGGTTCCCCCTAAGTCCAGGGGATGGACAATCCGACCTTTCGGCTTCTCAACTCCCGAATCACGAAGCACCCTTCGCCCCGGGAATCATGAGCTCCGCGAGGTATTTTTAGTTCGCGATATGCCTTCACTTTGTCTCATTTTGAGCCCCTCTTCCGAGAGGGATGCCCTTCGTGAAGCCCAGGGCATTCGTGAAGGAGGGGGATTCCCAAGGGAACCCTGGCAGCCGCGAATAATTTATGCTTCGCAAAACACCCATCCTGTACTGGTGATCCCCATGCCAAGGCAGGGTCGCTGCATATCATGAAGCACACTGCTTCGCAACACCTTGCTTCGCGAGGCACTGCTCTGCGAATACTATTCCACTTCGCGAAGCACCCCCCATTCAAACCTCTTCCCCATGCTAGGGCCAAGGCACTCCACTTCATGAAGCACACTCCTTTTCTTGGGAATTCCTCTTCCCGTGCGACCCTCTAGGTTTGCACAATGTGATTTCAATGTCCCATGGACAACACCACTCGCAGAGTTGCTTCACCTAATGCTTCTTCGCATAGGCATGCCAACGGCTATTGATTCTTCACATAGCCACGCTAATGTGTACCCATCAATGGTTCGCTCTGCGAACCCCCTTGACCACGACCTTACTTGTACCTTCCCTTCCCCAAGGAGCAGAGGGTGTCGGTCATGTAAGTCCTAAGGGTGTGGAGTAAACCCACCTCGTCCAAGCTGCAGGACGTTAAACAACCAAGCACCTCATCCTCAAAAATGATGTTAAACTGTGACCTGACCCCGCGCCTCACACATAGGGTCTCCCCTAGCTCAGACATTCTAAACACCACTCGCCTCCATGGGAATGGAATCACCCCCCCCCCCCACAAGGGATGATATCTTCCTTATCAGAGCAGCATATGTCCACGGGAGAAGGGAAACCACCTTTGTGTAAGCCCCTTGCCCCTCTTGCGGAAGGTAGCACCCATGCACCTCTGTACTTCCCCACTGCCAAGGTCAGTGGAGGGCGTGATAGGGAATGAGGAACCTTCCATCATTGGTCCCAGATTCCTCTCCCGCTGTGCTTTTCTGCACTTCGGGCCTCTATCCTGGAGTAAGTCCCAGCACCATGGGCCGCCTAACGCATAAGCCTCTCTTCGCTTCTCACGGACGCACACTTCGCGACGTGGTCATCAGGTCCTTGCTGCCTCTTGTTTCTCACACCGATCAAGACTCACGTGGTCTTAGAGTAAGCATCGACCATGGAAATGCCCTTATCCAGCATGACGTTAAACTGTATGCCTCATCCAACATGATGTTAAACTGTATTCCCCATCCAGCATGACGTTAAACTATACACCCCATCTAGCATGACGTTAAACTATATTCCCTCGTCCAGCATGACGTTAAACTGAATGCCACGTCCAACATGATGTTAAACTATATGCCCCCATCTAGCATGACGTTAAACTGCATTCAGTCTGATGGCAAGCCATTATGACCAACCCGAACTACGAGGACTTTGATCCCTGTCAAGGCATGGTACGTAGGAAGCCTCCATGAGGTTCAAGCCCATCTCCCATCAGACCAAGGTCCTTTCCTTACGTCGGTTCACCGACACACACCATCCCAAACTACTAGGTCTTTGATCCATGTCAAGGCATGGTACGTAGAAAGCCTCCCAGAGGTTCAAGCCCACCACTAGTGGACCCCCGGGTCTACTTTCACATTGGTTCACTGACGGAGCCCTATGAACTACGAGGTCTTTGATCCGTGTCATGGCATGGTACGTAGGAAGCCTCCCATAGGTTCAAGCCCACCACCTGTTGGTCACCCCGGTCCTCTTCACGTCAGTTCACCAACACCTGGGCAGCCAAGTGTGTATGCCCCACACCATCTGGACCAAGGTCCTCACTCGCGTCGGTTCGCCGACACACCATTAAAAACTACAAGGTCTTTGATCCATGTCAAGGCATGGTATGTAGGAAACATTCACGAGGTTCAAGCCCATCGCCACCTGGACCCCTGGTCCTTCTTCACATCGGCCTTCCGGCGTCCAACCTGAACTATGTGGTCTTTGATCCATGTCAAGGCATGGTACGTAGGAAACCTTCACGAGGTTCAATCCAATCGCCAGCTCGAGCCCTAGTCCTTATTCACGTCGGCCTTCCGGTGTCCATCCAGAACTATGAAGTCTTTGATCCATGTCAAGGCATGGTACGTAGGAAGCCTCACGAGGTTCAAGCCCACCACCAGTGGACCCACGGGTTCACCTCCGCATCAGTTCGCTAACGAGAACCACCACCTGAACTATGAGGTCTTCGATCCATGTCAAGGCATGGTACATAGGAAGCCTCCATGAGGTTCAATCCCATCAGTCGGTCGTTTCGACCCCATTCACGTCGGTCCACCCCCGTCCCGCATGACGTTAAACTGTATTCCGATTTGAACTACGATGTCTTTGATCCATGTCAAGGAATGGTACATTGGAATCCTTCCTGAGGATCAAGCCCAACACCATCGGACCAAGGTACACCTTCACGTCGGTTCACTGACGATACCCATCGGACCAAGGTCCACCGTCACGTCGGTTCACTGACGATACCCAATGGACCAAGTTCCACCCTCACATCGGTTCGCTGATGATACCCGTCGGACCAAGGTCCACCTTCACGTCGGTTCGCTGACAACACCTAGTGGACCCACGGGTTCACCTTCATGTCGGTCCTCCAACACAGCATCCCGAACTACGTGGACTTTGATTCCCTACCATAGGGATACGTAGGAAGTCTCTTCGAGGATCAATCCCAACTTTACCATCGCCCTTGTGATGGTCCCATTTCATTCCCCTTCTGCTTCATTCAACTCTCCATCACCCATCCTGATTCTCATCCGGGCTGCCACATCCCTTTGGGATCATGTCATCCACCCTCCCCACTGCTCCTAGCAGCACCTGGGCCATTATCCACATATAAGCCCCAACATGTCTCCAGGTCGTTGTCCTCTGTGTACACCCCAATTCATCACCCCTTTGAACTATGCAGGTTTTGATCCCTGTCCTCTACACATGGCACGTAGGAAACCTCCAAGAGGTTCAATCCCAGCCAATGGTAATCCGTGGTGTCCCCCATCTTGGGGCGCACTTCCCCTGATCCGGCCTCAGTAGTGTTTAGATCATCCATTACGGTGGGACATCTCCCCTCTAGGGAGTGCACCACCTCAGATCTGTCCTCATTGGGCGTTTTGATCCATCCATATTCCAGGTGTTCTCTCCTTGGTATATACCAATCTGATCTGTCTCTATGGGACATTCTGATCACCCTCATTCTGTCTCCATAAGACATTAAACTCACGGACTACCTCGTGATAAACATGTGATGCCTGAGGAAAACCTCAGATGACACACCTTTGGAGTAACCATCTCCGCAAGACGTTAAAATCATGGCATACCCTGTGTTAAACACGGGAAGCTGAGGAAAACCTCAGATACATCCCTATGGCATATGATTCCCCGCATTCGACGTGGGATGCCTCGGGTTATTCACCCTTGAGATTCCCTCTAGTGAGGAAGAATACAGGTTCCCCAATGTCCATTCACCTAGAGATGCCCTGACATTCTTGATTTTGTCATCTACTCCAATCGAAGGTCTCTACCATGTCAAGATCTCATGGAATGTATTGACAGAAGTAATGTAATTAACCGGTTTCCATGAAGATATGGCATAGGGAATGAGATTCATGAACAACATATTAAATCTATGAGGGAGACCCAGACTAGGTGATGAGTTCTGAGGAGGAATCCATAGAAGGAAGAACCGACATCCCATCATCCCGTTTCGATCAAGGAGTAGACATCCCTGAACAAGGAGCGAATGCCGCCTGCCTTTGGAAAGCGGGAATGTGGGGAAAAGCTGCATGTCCTCCATAGATGGATGCGCGCGCCCCGGTGAAAGAGTCGGAAATAATCATTTTGGTATTTTTCTGATGGTGGAAAGTTTTGTCTTAACATTTAATGGATTGTGTGACCTATCTTATAATATTCGATGGATAAACATGGTTAGCATCTTCAAGTATAACTCAACGAGTTGAGCATGATTTGATGATTAAGGTGGGTCGGTAACTGTGGTTGGAAGACCATTGAGACTGATTCTGGATAATAATATTTATGGTGTGGAGGTTGTAGAGACCCAATTTTTTTAGTATTCTGAAATTGGGCAAAATTTTGAAATTTTTAGGTGATTTTAAGGGGTAAAATGGTCATTTATCCATAGAATATGATCTTAGATACTTTTTTTGAGCACTTTTTTGGTACCAAGATAGGGAATTTACCCTATTATAGGAGTTTGGTAGAATTCTGAGACATTCATGTTTTTAAGGAATGTTTAATATTTAATTAATTAAATATAAAATTATCTATGTGGGTTTGGGTGTCGATATCATTTGAATGTAGTTTTGGACTGAGATTATGAATTTTTGGTACATTCTAGAGTGGATATTTTTGTTTAGGTGATGTATAAAACTACTTCGAGTTTCAGGATTCGGTACGAGTGCTGATTGTGCATTTAATTGATTAATTAATTAATAAAATTTAGTACCCCCCCCATTTGAGGCTTTTTACGCATGATATAAGGGGGATGATTACTCCCTTGCATGTGTGATGGATTGACTGAGAGGAGAAGGGGATTATATGTCATTGGACTTCCTCCATGGATGATATCAAGACCAAATCGAGGTGCATTGGTTTTGGGGGGCTGATTTGGACCCAAAATCTTCAGTGTTTATGCCACGATGTAGGCTGTTTTTTTGAGTTAAATGACCCAATCCCTGTAGTTTAGTTTTTTTCATGTTTTAGAGAACTATATTGAATCCAAATAAGCCCATGGGGTCAATATTTAATTAAACATGGAAAAGGGGGTTTTTGGTGTCTCTTAAGGGTTTTTGATTCAAAAAAACTGACTACACAACATGTGGTCTTAAGAACACATGTTTGTGTTCTACCTGTTCGGGAAGAATAGAATAATATGACTACATGGCATGTATTAAAAATGGCATTCCATGTAGTGTCACCCAACATGTGGGAAATTACATAGCGAGATGAGCTGTGTAGGGGATGTAGGTTTTGGGCATAGCAAAAGCATGAGATGGGTGGTTACTAACTCTATTTTTTCCCATGATCGATGATTAATTTTAGATTTAACACAACATTGAATTTCATGATCAATAGAATTAAATCAAAGAGTCAGACATTAGAAATAACGCTGAAACTAGAGGGAGGATCATCACATATTATTTATAATCAATTTAAATTATTAAATAATTGACTTTGTTGGAATTATTTCTTCATTGACGAATATGGAAACAGATCTGCATTTTTCTATCATTTCATTGTAGGAATAAAGTGAATATTTCCTATAGTAGTGATCTTCACATGTTACATGAATATCCAGATTTTGCCGAAGGAATCTCTAGGTGCTAGCACGATAGATCCTTTCACTTGTGTCATCCACCATTGATCAATTTTATAACCATTTAAAAAGAATTCTCCTTGATCTGGTGGAGGAAGATTGCTCTCTGTTCTTGATAGCGTTCATTGAGAAGAGAGATCTCAAGGTCTTGAGAGAATTCTCCAGTTTCATTGTGTAAAACAAAAAATAAAAATCAATTATATCCTGAGAAAATAACATAATTGGGTTTATATATTTCTAGTGTTAAAAATAAATAATTTTACAAGTGCCCTTATTATTTATTTAATCATAGAAAAAAACCCATGTAATATAACAATTATAATATCATTATTTATTGACATGCGCTTTACTTGAGAATTATAATTAAATATTATTTATTCAAATAATATTAAATACTTAATTTTCTCACTAGACCAAAAATATCATTCCGTTATTCCTCTATAATATTTATCATACTTTGAATAATTACTATTTTTTATTAAATAAATATCACTACATTATTCACCAATAAAGAAAATAAATATTATATTCAATTAAATAAAAAATAAATATTTATTAAATATTCTGCTCAAATTATATTCTCTTGGATAATTGGTGATGGGATATATGAAATCAAGCATACATGAATAATTATTGAACCTCATGTGGGAATAATATTTATTTAGCTTGTTAAAAAATAAAAAATAATATATTATTTAACTAAGATTAGGGATACACTTAGTTCATGGCCCACTAGACCTCTTTCTCAAAGGCATTAGGTGGAGTAGCCTAAAGTCCAAGGTTAGCATCTATAAACACCCCAAGGCACCCATAGAGATATAATTTAATGTTTCAACAACATAATACCCCATAAAAATTCTTTCTATGTAATATAATCTCTTTATCACGATATCTCAAATCAAGAAGGTTGCATACCGGTGTCATCAACCTATGTGCTCGATGTCTCTTTGTTTGACATTCTGCAATTAGAAATTTCCTATAGAACACCATGTCCATGAATTTATTTAGGATATATCATTTCCATCAAAAGGAATGAGATATCAACTTTCATTAAAGAATATAAGGGACAAATCCTTTCTTGCATTATTAGTTAATGAAATTTTAATTGTGATGCACCCAATGTATCATACTTCATTGTGAACATTAGTTGTCATGATTTTCATCAATACATCAATGTAAAAGGCTCATAATACTCATTAATAATAATATTAAATTATAAGGACCAATACACATGTCCGAAGATTGGAACATCCAATGAAACATATAAATGTTGATTTCCTACTCGTGGGTCTCATTCTTATAATATCCTACTAGGTATTACCAAGTTCGTACACCATGAAAAGGTGCCTAAAAGTCATAAAATTCAACACCTCTGATATCCTTTATCATTTGGGTCCCTCAAATTAAATCATCCGACTATAGAACATATATTAAGAATAATGTTGTAGCACTTCTAGGTTCTCATCATAGCATGGAACTACTTTAACCGTTTAGTGTGATAGCTACTCTTGGGACATTATAACATACAATGTTAAGTAGAAGAACAATATAGAAGTGATAATAATTTTATTGATATTCAAAAATATGGATACGAGTTATCATAAAGTACACAAAATTTGGTTCTATGGAAACAACTATAACAGACTTCCACATACAGTAATGTTACTACTAATATCCTTCAGTTTTCTAGCTATCACATGATACTCATGCTACTAATGAGATAGGCCTTTAGTCAAGGGGTCTACCATGTTCTATTCTATGGGTACTATGATCAGTATAACTTCACCCCTTAGATAGAAATCCCTTAATAGGTGATACTTTCAGAGTATATAAATTGTCTATTGGTATGACCTTAGATCTTTTTCAAGATCCACCACTGATGTATTATCACAATACAATGTGATAGGGTCTTTACTACTAAGTACCACATAAAGCTCCTAGACAATTTTTTGAATCCAAATGAATTACATATATGAATCATAAGACACTATATACTCAGACTCTATAGTAGAATTGGAAAAAATTGGCTGCTTTTAACTCTTCAGCTCATAGATCCTCTGTTGAGATAGAAAAAATTTCCTGATTGCGACTTCAGATCATTCTTATTTTTCTGAAACATATCATCTGTATAACTTCTAATGACCATCTCCTCGTCTCCTCCACACACTAAGAACATATCCTCTTTTATTCTAATATACTTAAGGATAACATTAATAGCATACCAATTATATTCTCCTAGATCTTCATTATATCTTCCTACCATGATCAATGTATAGGAAACATCATGTCTTGTACATAACATGGCATAGATGATTTATCCTATTGTCTAAGTGTATAGAATCTTACTCATTCTCTCATTCTCATCTTGTGTTTGAAGACCAATTTTCTTATAAAGACATAAGCCGTGTGACACTGTAACTAATCTCCACATGGATTGGATCATACTAAATCTCCTTAGTATCTGGTCAATATATATACTTTAACTTAGTCCAAGAATCCTCCTAGATCTATCATGAATGATCATTATCCCTAGAATATAGGTTTCTTCACCTATGTCCTTCATAGAGAAACACCTTTTTAATGAATCCTTAACTAACTGTAAGACTCATATGTCATTTCTAATAAGTTATATTTCATCAACATATACTACTAGGATAATGAATGCATTCCCACTAAGCCTCTTGTGAACAAACATCTCACATTCATTCTTAATGAAATCAACTTTTTTATGTATTCAACAAATAGAATGTTTCATGACCTGGATAAGTGGATAAATACATAAATAGATCTCTACAACTTCAAAATACGTTTGGCATCACCTGTAGTCACAAAACCTTCTGGTTGTGTCATATATATATTCTTTTCAAGGATACCAAAAAGGAATGCAGTTTTGACTTTCATCTTCAAAATCTCATAGTCAGGGTAAGATGCTATAGTAAGAAGAATTATGATGGATTTAAAAATTGCAACTGATGAAAAGGTTTCATCATAGTCAATTCCATGACATTGTTTAAACCCTTCAACCTCTATCCTTTCTTTATAGGTATTTACTATACCTTACATTTCCAGTTTCTTGTTGAATACCCATTTTCATCCAATGGGATTTACATCAACCAATGCATCAACTAGAACCCAAACTTGGATATGATACATGGAATCCCTTTTATAATTCATGTATTCTTTCCAACTTGTAGCTTCTTATATATATACTACGTCCTTGTATGAGATAGGTTCATCATTGTAAACCAATAATGAGTCACCATATTCAGTGACTAAAAAATTATCTCTCTCTGGTTCTCTTACCAATCTTTCACTCCTACGTAGTACTTTTGTTTCAAGAAATAACTCTTCCATGGGGACCTGTAGAATCTGTTCCTATACCAACTCTTATATATCATGATCATCAACTTCATTGATTTCAATATTTCTCCCACTATCCTTTTTTATAATTTTATTCCTCTCAAGAAAGGCAACTTATATGGCGATAGTCACTTTGTTATCAGAGGGGTTTTTTAGGTAGTATCCTTTTGTTTCCTTGAGATACCCTAAAAAGTAACACTTTGTTCTCTGTGGTTCTAGTTTTTTTCCCGAGAAGTACTTAAAAATTTCCTCACAACCCCAAATACATGTATGTGAAAAAAATGGGGTTCTTTCCACTCCATAACTCAAATGGAATTCTATTTGACATATGATTTGGTACATGATTTAATGTTTACTCTATAGATTATAATGCATATCCCTAAAAGAATAATGGAAGATATTCAGGACTCATTATCGACCTTATCATTTCCAAAAAAGTACAGTTACTCTTTTCACTAACACCATTACACTGTGGTGGTAAGGTGGAGTGAGTTGATATAGAATCCCAAACTACCATATAAAGTTGATAAAAAACCTTGGTTAAGATATTATCCACATCGATATGATTGAAGCATCTTTATCTTCTGACCAAACTGATTCTCTACTTCATTCTTAAATTCCTTAAATTTCATAAAAGGCTCAGACTAATACCCTATTAAGTAGACAAAGACATATCTACTCAAGTCATCGGTAAAAGTTATGAAGTAAGAATATCCACCTATAGATTCTACTAAAAATGGTCTATACACATCAATGTGTAACAATCCTAGAATCTCTATGTCCCTTTCACCCTATCCACCAAATAAGGGTTTAGTCGCTTTTCATTATAAACAATAATGAAATCATTAAAGTGGTTTTAGCTCAGATGATTCTAAATAACCATCTTGATAGAGCTTTGTCAAACTCTTCTCTTTTACAATACCAAGATAGTGATTTCAAAGATGGGTTTTATATGAGCCATGTGAACATAATTTGTAAAAAATTTCCAATACTTATTTTTCATAATTTAATACATAAAGACCAATATTTCAATGTTTCATACCCTAACATATGTTGTCTTTTTAAAAGAAACAAATTTTATTTCCAAACTAGAAAATAAACACATATGTATCTAGGAATGATATAAAAATTATATTTTTGGTAACTAAAGGTACATAATAACAATATATTAAAATCAAAATCATTCCCATTTAAAATAAATGGTGGTAGTCACCAATTGACAGAGCATCCATCCTTTCACCATTAGTGGCACTCAAATCCACCTCTCATCTCGAAATCCTTTAGAATAAACTTTGTTCCTTTCTTTAGAAATAGATATGATCCCCACCAGCTACATATAATACCTAATGTGTAGATATTTAAATACAACCATTAATAATAAATTCACATTTAACTTCCCCTTGATTTTGGGTGTAGTTCCTCTTCAAGGGTCTGGCTAGCCACATGAAAAACATAATGCATCCTTTTCCTTACTCTGTCTCTTCTTCTTGGAAGGATGGTGTTCAGAAGCTTTAGTCTATTTATATGTCTTGGTCCCTTTTTCCTTGTTCTTCATTTTCTTATTCACCATAAGTACCATGGGTTTATCACACACCATGCCCTTATCCACTTGGAAAATCAAACAAAAATAGTTTATAAAGACTCTTACCATTATTTCTCATATTTCAATTAACAATAAAGCTGGAGAAGGTCTTGGGAAGTGATGAAAGTATGAGAACTTTATGCAACTCATCTGGGAATTTAATCCCTAATTAGTTCAAGAGTTCAATAGAGCCAATATTATTGACCACATGAGTCATAGTTGGAATAGACTCTCCAATCATATTTGTAAAAAAATCATTGGAGATATCATACATCTCTTGTCTTTCCTTCTATTGATAGGGATCCCAAAGGTGAGACAACAAACTATCTAAATCCATGTACTTGTGTTTCTTAAAAATTTCATTGGACATGGATGATAGGATGAAACACTGAACCTATGTAGCATCATTCAGATGTTTCTCATAAATAGATAGCTCTTCATCACTTTCCTCATTACTAGGCGCCACTAGAAATGGTTCTTCCAGCACATATAATTTTTTTTCATGGTGAAAGATAACATATAAGCGCCTTTTCTACACTTGGAAATTTGTTTCGGTGAGAAGGTTTAACTTATCAGGTATGGATCTAAATGAATTGTTTGAATGTAATTTTAATGTTCTTTCTAAAAAATAATATAAGAAGAATTTTAGTACAATATCTGATATAATTTAGACAAACATATAAATATTATATTTATTAGTCTCCCACTATTTTATCGAAACCCAATAGATCTCACCATTGGCTTCAAAATATCCTATTTCTTGGACATCCTTGTTGAAAGGTTCCATATTACTATTCAGATTACCCCAAATGTTTTTGGTCAAGTATCTTAAATGGTTTTTGGTAGTAATTCCAAATGATAATTGCATTAAATCATAGTTCTTGATAAGTTGAGCGGACTCCCTGATCCTGAAATCCATAAATTGAATTTCCACAACCTTTTCCTTCCCATTACTCCAATTTTTATTTTGGAAGTCAACCCTTTATGTGAACAAAGTTATGTCAACCCAAAATGTCAAGAAATAATTCCCCTATAATTGAAAGCACCCCCACTTTTGTTGGTCAAGCACTTTTAACTATGGTTTGATTTTATCCAAAGGATTTGAAGGCTATAGCAACATAATATATTATTAAATGATTTTATCTTTTTATTCATAAATTGAAAATTATTATCATCATCACATGGATTTTAATATTAAGTATATTTATATAAGTTATTAACCATGTATTAGATAATATTTATGCATAAGACAATTTATTTTTATTCTATCTTGTAATCTCATTAATTTGATTATATTATTTGATACCATCAAAACATCCATAATGAAATAACCATGAAACTTGATAGAAATAAAATAATAAAGTTATATGATCATGAGAATTCACTAGTGGTTAGATTATCTTAATATTGATAAACTAACCACTTACCTAGCGGAAAACAACTTGAACCAATTAAGGTTAGTGTTATAGCCTTCCACCTATCTTCTAGTGTATCTCCCTTGGAATGGGTTTTCCTCAGTTCAAAACTTGAACTGACTCCACTATATTGGGAGCTCCATCCATTACATATTCTTTTACTCAAATGAAAGTGTGCAAAAAGGGGTTTACATATAGGAAACCATAGGCATGGAGACCCTACAAAATAAGAGGAGAGAAGGAACACATGCCACTAATTTAATTTAATAATAAATTAAATGAAACCAATCACATACAAAGGACTGGTCTTGCTCGTGATCATCCAAATGAATGTATTGAATTATGAATTTAATAAAACTGTCATTCAATTACTAGTCTTTCTTATTTAAGATAAATCATACTCGAATAAATTATTTATCATTATTAAGTAATAATTTTTTTATCTTAATTCTTATCGGAATTTTTTTAGATTCTCATCCAGTATAATTTTAAAAATTTTAAATAAATTTATTTAAAATTACTATGAATATAAATATAACTTGGAAGAAACATGGTGAATACTCATTCAATTCTACACAACATGTATTATACTCATTTACTATTTTACTCTTGTAACATATCATATGCATGAATTATCATGTACTTTCAGAAATTGTATTTCACAGATCATTACACAAATTACATGATTTTTTGGTCACATGTTATGCTTCAATGTACCAAGAGTAAAAACATGTAATTTGACTCATACATGATATGAATATCTGAACAATATGTAGATATTATTTAAACATTTATATATTTATAGATATTAAAACTTATCACATGGAATGTCATATCCTTATGACCACATGTAAGTAAATGTATCAAGGTTTACATAGTATAATAAATAAATTTTAAATATATGTAATATAGAATAAGTATATGTCATGGGCATACGAGTTACCCGACATGTAAATCTCTCTCCATCTATCTGAGGTACATCTTTAGGAAATCCATGTGTAAATCATACCTCATAAACTAGAGTACATAACATTTCCAATGGGATACATGCTATGTGATATATGAATTACACTATCATCAGTCAGGTAGGTCATGTATTGAAATACATAGCCAGTATTTGACACAAAGGTAATACACGCCATGTAATGGGTTAAATAGAGAATAATTTTGCTAACCATGCACCGGTATGTACTGGTCAACAAATTTTTTAAGAATTATCTACACTGTGTGTCATCAATGCACACAGTTTAGTAATTTTCGAATTAACTCTTGGTTCATTAACCATGAGTAAACAGTGTGTAACTCCGATTACACAGCATGTACTCATGTGTTTTCTGGCCCGAAACCTCGGCACCCCTAGATGAGTTTCTCAATTTTATTTTAATCATAAAATTAAACATTTCAATTAGATATATGAGAAATGAAGGAGTAATAAATGTATCTCACAATTCCGATCAAAATAATGATTAAACAGGAACTTAAAAACTAAATTACAAATGCATAAATCAATCAACTATTTTTAAATAATTATGTGACCACTTTGATACCACTTGTTGGTTTCAGGCATAGTGTAAGCATACAATGGACAGTTCCCAACTCTACGTTTTTCATAATCATTTATGAAACCATGATTTAACACAACATTGAACGTCATGATAAATGGAATTAAATCATATAATCATAATATAAAAATTACAATAAAACCAGAGAGAGGATCATCACATATTATTTATAATCAATTTAATTAATTAAAGAATTACCTTTATTGGAATTCTTGCCTCGTTGGTGAATATGGAAACAGATATGCATTGTTGCATCATTTATTTATAGGAATCAAGTTCATATTCTCTCTAATGTTGATCCATGCATGTTCTGAGAATCTCTAGACATCACTGAAGAAATCTTTGGGTGATAAACAACAGATCCTTACGATGGCATTATCCATCTTTGATTGCTTTTATAACCTCTTCCAAAGTATTCTCCTTGATCTAGTTGAGGAAGATTACACTTCATTCGGGAAAGAATACTTGGAGAAGAGAAATCAAAAGTGCTTGAAAAAATTCTATAATTCTATTATGAACAACCCAAAAAAATGAATTATCTCTAGAGAAAATAACATAATTGAGTTTATATATTACTGGGGTTAAAATAAAATAATTTCACATGTGACATTAATTATTTATTAAATCCAAGAAAAGCCTCATGTTAAATAATAATAATAATATCATTATTTCCCTACATGAAATTAACTGGAGAATTATAATTAAATATTATTGAATCAAATAATATTCAATATTTATTGTTTATCACCGGAACAAAATATGAGTCCTTCATTCCTCTATAATATTTATCGAAATTTTAATAAATATAATTTATTTATTAAATACATATCACTACATTATTCACCAATAAATAAATAAATATCAAATTCAAATAAAATAAAAAGAAAAATTTAATATATATTCCACCCACATTATATTATCTCAAATAACTAGTGATGTGATATATGTGATCAATAATAAATGAATAATTATTAAACTTTGTGTGGGAATAATATTTATTCAGTTATTTAAATAATAAATAATAATATCTTATTTAACTAAAATTTGGGTACACTTATTGTGTGACCCTCTAGAACTCTTTCTCAGTTGTATTTGGCGGCACATACTAAAGTTATTATTTAAATAAGAAATTCAATATTTTTAAATTAATCTCTACTCTTAATAAATAAATAATGATGTGTTTTTTTTAAATTTTCATATGTTTTCTACAAATATGAACATTTTAATATTCTAAAATGTATGAAAAAATTATACCATAAAAATACATATATTTATTTGTTTACTTACTTGATGTAATCATAAACCCCATCATGGATGAATAATAATGTATGATGAGCCATTTCCCACTCATCCATATTCAAAATACACTACATGTGTGTTCAGATATCACCTCTATTTAGGGAAGTGATGAAAATCTAGGATCATGAGAAATAATCCACCATGTTGAAAGCAGTAGAAATATTATCATTATAACAATGGATACATGTAAAAGAAATATATGAGATAACATTATAAGATTAAACTATATGGTAATGTGATATTTTACTAAAAATAATAGAAAAAAGGGGATTTAGGGCATCTGCGTCATTGAATGACTGAAAGTGAGGTGTGTGAGGCTTACTTGAGAGTTAAGAGACAATCAGATCGAAAGAACCGATGAAAATGAGGATGTATGAAGCTTTAAAAGGGGTTTTTAGGCCACTAGATTGAATAAATGAGGATGGGGATTCAACGTGAGAGAGAACCAAAATTGATTTTTCCTGATCGAAAAACACAAAAATGACTCGAAATAGGAATTCATAAAATTATAAATGATTAATCACGTCAGTTATTATATAAAAAAAGTTATAAAGAAATTTTTATTGATTTATCACGTTGTTTATATAAAAAATGTAATGATAAATTGATTTACCACATCTATTATTTTATAACAGATGTTATAAAGAAATGATATTTTCTTTATACTATTAGTTATTATATTTAATCGATGTAAAAACATGTTTTATCACATCGATTATTCTATAACCAACTTGATAAAGTAGGATACTTCATTTATCAATTTTTTTATCCTATAACCGAAGTGATAAATCAATATCCACGAATTTTCACATCAGTTATAAATAAAAAATGTGAAAATACTAACATAATAAATACTTTTTGTACTAGTGTGGGAAGCCCTATGGATTGAAATCAGTAGTTTTGGGTTGAGTTATACTTTGGGGAGCACCATGATTTTGATGATAAGTTTTAAATTATGTTTTGACATATCAGGATGGTCGGGTGTAGTCATACATTATCTTGGTAGTTTTCTGATGGTGGAAAGTAGTGGCTTAGCCTTTAACGGCTTGTACATCCTATCTTATGAAGTTATGCAGATAAAATTTATTAGCATCTTTGAGTATAACTCAATTGGTTGAGCATGATATGATGACCAATGTGGGTTGGTATGTGTTGTTGTAAGACCACTAAGGATTATCTAGGATGAGAATTTTTATGGTGGGGAGGTTTTAGAGACATTATTTTTTAAATATTTTGACATTCATTTGAAATTTGAATTTTTAGTGATTTTTTGGGGTAAATAGTAATTTCCCCATATAATCTGATTTGAGATACATTTTTTGACCACTACACTGGTACTAGAATAGGGTTTTTACCATAGTATATGAGTTTGGTAAAATTCCTATCCATTTAAGTTTTAGAGGAATGTTTAATATTTTATTAATTAAACAAAAAATTATTTATGTGGGTTCGGGTGTCGATATCTTTTAAACGGAGTTTTGGATTGATATTCTAACATCACAATTCATTAAAAAATAGATTGTTTTTTTAGGTGATGTATTAACCCACTTTGGGTTTTGGGATTTAGTACGAGTGTTGAATGGTCATTTTATTGATTAATTAATTATTTAAATTTAGTAAAACATCCCACTAGTTTGGGGTTTCTACACAAGGAATAAGGGGGAGGTTCCTTTATTCCATGCGTGATGGATAGACTAAAAGGATAAGAGTAGGATATGTCATCAAACTTCATCCATGGTGTATATTGAGACTAAATCGAGGTTTAGTGAATTCTAGAAGTGGATTTGGACATGAATCTTTGGTGTTTATGCCATGAGGTTGGCCAGTTTTTTGAGTTATATTTGTTAATCCTATAGTTTATTTTTTTCAAGTTTAAGAGCACTATATTGAATCCTAAGAATCCCATGGGGTCGATATTTAATTAATCATGGAAAAATAGGTTTTTTCGGAGGTTTGTAGGGGTTTCTAGTTAAAAAAACCCAACTACAGAGCGTGTGGTTTTAATAACACACGACGTGTGTTCTACCTATTCAAGAAGAATAGAAGAATATTACTACATGGAATGTATTTTGGAGGACACACCATATAGTGCTGCTAGGCATGTGGCTGAGTACAAAGCTATAGGACCCATGTAGGGAATATAGGTTCTAGGTGTCGCCAAAGCATGTGATGGGTGGTTCCCAACTCTGATTTTTTCCATGATCGTTGATTAATCCAAGATTTAACACAAAATTGAATGTTGGGATCCATGGAAATAAATCAAAGAACCAGACAATAGAAATTATGCTGGAACTAGAGAGAAGATCATCATATTTTATTTATAATCAATTTAATTTATTAAATAATTACATTTGATGGAATTATTCTTCATTGATGAACCTAGAAACAGATCTATATTGTCGTGTCACATATTTATAAGAATCAAGTGAAGATTCTCTCTAACATTGATCCATACATGTTCCATGAATCTCTAGACATCATTGAAAGAATTTTTGGGTGCAAGCACGATAGATACTTATGCTTGCATCGTTCGCCTTTGATCACTTTGAGGACCTCTTCCAATGTATTTTCCTTGTTCCTGTGGAGGAATATTTCCCTCCATTATTGACATCTTTCTTGGAGAAGATATATCTCAAGGGATAGAAAGAATTCTCTAATTTCATTATGAACAATCTAAAAAAATGAACTATCTCTTGAGAAAATAACATACCTGGGTTTATATATTTATAGGTTTAAAATATAACAATTTCATAAGTTCAATTAATTAATTATTTAATCCTAGAAATACCCCATATCAATTAATAATAAAAATATCATTTTTTCTTAACATGTTCTTAACTTGTGAATTATAATTAAATATTATTTAATCAAATAATTCTCAATATTTAATATTTCTCACTGGACGAAAATATCATTCTATCATTCCTCGATAATATTTATTGGACTTTGAATAATGACTATTTATTTATTAAATAAATATTCCTTCATTATTCTCCAATAAATAAATAAATATTATATACAATTAAATAACAATTAAATATTTATTAAATATATCGTTCACATTTTATTCTCTCGAATAACTAGTTACATGATATAGGTGATCAAGAATACATCAATAATCATTAGAACTCATGCTGGAATAATATTTATTCAACTTGTTAAATAATAAATAATAATAAATTATTTAATTGAGATTTTGGATACACTTTATGTCTGACCCTCTAGGCCTTTTTCTTAGTGGCATTTTGTAGAGTAGCCTAAAGTCCAAGGTTAGCATCTAGGAACCCACCAAGTAACCCATAGATAAATAAGTTAATTATAAAACAAAATAATACCTCATGAAAATGCTTACTATGTAATATAATCCCTTTATCACAATATATAAAATCAAGTAGGTTTTACTCTAGTTCCATCGACCTATATTCAAGACTTCTATTATTTTGAATTTCTAGAATTACAAATTTCCTATAGAAAACCTTGAACATGAATTTATTTAGGCTATATCATTTTAAAAAATGTTCCTATGATATTATCTTTTGTTAAATAACTGGAGGGACAAATCCTTTCTCACATTATTTATTAATGCAGTGTTAATCATGATGTACCCAATGTATCCTACATCACTGTGAAAATATATCATCCTTTTTTTTCATCAATACATTAAATTACATGACTCATAATACTCATTATTAATAATCTTAAAGTCTATGGAACAATACACATGTTTGCAGATAGGAACATCCAATGACACAAATAAATGTGGATTTCTTACTGGTGGATCTTGTTCTCATAATATCCTACTGGATATTACCAAGGGTGTACCCCATGAGAAGGTGGCTCAATGTCCTATGAGTATACACCCCTAATATTTTATTGTAATGACATAGAATATTCTATGTAAGTTTTTTAAATATATGGAAATATTACGAGTCTGCAAAAATTGACGGTGCATGATTCCAATGCCTGGTGTGCCTAGAAAGAATTTCTGAACTTTGTTTTGGGTACGTTTAGTAAACGCATGAGTAACATATTTTAACTTTTGAATCGGTGCTCATAATTGAAATCTAAGGAAACTGTTGATATTACAACACTGATATTCTCTTGAGGAGACCTGTACGCTGACTGTAGTTGGTCTAGGGTGGAAGATAGTATTTTGGATTTTCGTGGGAGAATTAAAAAAATAAAAAAAATAAATTTTATTTTATTTTTATTGAAACCTCTCATTTGAAATTTTTTGGAGACCACCCAACCTTGTAACCTTGTAACTCTTGGAATTCTCCCAATTAATGGGACAACATTAATTGATTAATAAAATTAACTTAATTAAGTTGGCTCCTCATCTCTCGTGGGGGGAATCATTGGCAAAGGAGAGAACTTGGGAGAGCTGTTGGAGAAACATCCTCCAATGAAGAACCTCCTCCAATGAAGAATGAACCTCTGATGAGGATGATGGTCGAGCTTAGATTGGGAGCATGTTTCAGGAGTGACGAATGACGACGTCTTCATCTTCTTCCTCACACCACCTCCAATGATCAAATGAGGTAGGGTTTGTTTAAGATTGTTCTTCGTTAATTTACGTTGAATCATTATTATCGAGCCATATGAAATTGGTCTAACACAGAGGGTGCGGCCATACAAATACAGCTTGATTCCTCTGAAATCATCATCTTTTAACATTTTCTTCACGGGAAAAAACCGGGATGAGCGTAGCCCGCCGATGCCACATCGCCAACAACTGACGTCTGCAGGGCACAAGGTGGTGGCCAACACATTAGTCAGTCGTGATGACGGCGGTGGCATGACCATGTCACTAAAGGAGGCCACAACCCATCGGTCATGGTGGAGGAAAGTGGCATCCAGAAAATTGACAGCCGCATGGAACCAGGGTGGTGCTTGACTGCCCTGCCGATAGCGAGGGAGGCCGCGGCCCGTCAGCGGCAGCTGTGGTAGGTGGTGGTCAGCACAAAGGCCAACTGTGGGTGGAAAATGGCGCCATCACGCCAATGACTGGAGAGCTAGCCAAATCCCTACTCGGCTGCGTCTTGCCGAGTGGGACCGCTCCGATGGGTCCCGCGTGCCAACGGGTGGCGCAACATGGTGCCATAGGGTTGGCCAAGTTGAATAGTCTATTGGACCATTCAGAATACCGGGGGGAACCTCCCCCTAGTAGTGGCTAGGGTGGGTCCTTCCATGGCGGACCACACCCAGTGGGGCAGACCGCACCTAGCATGGACGATCGCACCCAGCCGAGTAGGCCGCACCGAGCGGACCACACCAAGCAGGCAACGCCGAGTGGGCCGTACTGAGAGGGTCATGCCCAACATGGGCTGGGCCGTGCCTAGCGGGTCGGGAGGTCCCATTTGTGGGCCAGAACGAGGACCAGTGGGATGGGCCCACTACGGACCAGCCCGTTCAGCCTGGACCCCGACTGGGTTGGGTGTCCTATGCCGGGTTGGACCAGACCCTAGCCCATCTAAACCAAGATATTCCTTTTAAGACATATCTTAAGAACCGAGAATTTGTTTGGTGAACCTTCTACGACACCGGGATCCTTGGAATGAGATAGTCCTTTTCGTATACTCCATTTGAGTTTTGGATAATGTTGGAGTATGGATGGGTTGGATCGAACCTGAATCCAACCAGGACCTTAGAATGGAAATTCTAATAACTTACAGGCCAGGTGTTCAATTGACGCGATGTATGTTACATTGGTACCCATATGATGTGGCATACCTTTAAGATACATCTTCATGGGAGTTGATTTATCGACTGATGGCTGGAGGAGAGGATCCTCCTGAAATCAATCATGCTTAGTGCGGGAACCCTGTGGTAGGATGTACTTAAAGAATCTCCAAATCTTGTGTGGGTAATCGTCATATCCTTTGTGGGTCAGCTTCAACAGATGATGTGTGGGTCATCTATAGATCATATGTGGGTCATCTTTAGTTAATGTGTGGGTCATCCTCAGATCCTATTTCAGTCATCTTTGATCCTTTGTGGGTCAACATCAGAGCCTCTTGACGAAGTAAGTTGATATAGCAATACAGCTAATCATCTATACTTCTATAAAAAAGTTATACCGGGTGTGATCTGAGTATTTACCTTTATGGTACACTTCTGTGTTGTGATACCTTCGCGGTATTCTTCTTTGTGGTGTTATCTTTGTTGCACATACCTTCATGGTGTTATATGTGTGTTACTTCTATCTTCGTGGTGTTACCTGTCTGGTATTTCTACATTCATGGTGTTACCTTTGTGGTATACTTCTCTCACATGTGATATGAGTATATATTGATAACTTTGGTATATATATGGGCATATACCTAAGTAGTGTTGATGACTATTTATTTGTGCTTTAAAATTGAGGTTTCGATTTGAGGTTTATCCTTTGTGGATTCTGAGAGACCTTCAGGGGTCTCAGGGTCCCTACAGTTTATCATTATACTCACCCCTGCATGGGCTACACCCGCACCTTGTTGTGTCGCATGCAGACAAAAGACTGCGCTGAATGAGGATAATGGTACCAGGTCTGAAGGCTGCTTAGAGGTGGACATTAGATGAGATGATTCGTAGAGACGACTGTTCGATAGTTGTACCTACCCTTCATATAGGATACTTGGCAGGTGTTCACATGAATAGTTTTCAGTTTTACTTGTAATTTCCAGTTGGGCTTTTATTTTTCCCCCTTTACTTACTGTACACACCCTATTTACTATATAGTTTACTTTGTTCTTGTGTCTTGTTGTGTGCTTGGTTTATGTGATTTTGTATGTTTAAAGGCAATGCATTCCTGGTTTTAGGTATATGCCTTTCTAGTTCTAGTCACTAGCCCCTGGCCTATGGAGGCAGGCTAGGGGTGGTTGCGGCATGGGCCCCGAGGGACGGTTCATGTAAAATTGGTATCAGAGGAGTCAGTTTTACAAAAGAACATGGACTCTAATATTTTGGTAATAGTATTAAGTGTTATGAGTGTGGTTATCAGTTTTGGGAATCTAGTGTTGGTGTGGCGGCTGATGTATCCATACACCAGGACCCTGACTTCTAATTTCCGACTCAGTGCACAAAAAAACACAGATTGAATCTGTTTTTTTGAAATGTTTTTTTTGTGATCACTTTTAGTCAGATCAACAGCTATAACTTATTGACCATGGTTCACCTGTTTCTTTCAAGGATGCCTCTACAATGACAGCCATCCAGAGTTCCATGTAGAGTACACGATGAAAACCCATCAAGCTACGAGGCATCGGTGCATGGGCCCCCTTTCGGTAGTTGTACCATCAAGTGGTTTACCATCAATAGCACTACCCATTGGGCAGCAGATACCACCATCCACAGTAGTAGAGGGTGCTCACCGCATGAGCGCATTACACGAGTTTCAATGATAGTGGCCACCGAGGATCTGGGGGAAACGGATCCACATGCAGCAAAATTCTGGATGGAGGTTGTGGTTAGAGTTTTTTGACTGTTAGGGACACCATATGATCTCATGGGGATCCTTGAAGCTGGTATTCTTCATATGAGGAGCAGACAATATTACTCATGCGGCGGGCAAGGTCACATGGCTCACAACTGCCCGACCCGCCATACAGACGACCATCAGACGATAGAAGGACCACCTAGGAAGAGGCAAAGATTTTATCAACGAGGTCTGCAGGCAGTAGGAAGACGTGGTAGAGGAGTTAGTCATGTAGCAGGTGGTCAGAAATGATTCTAGATTCTACTGTCACCACCACCAGGTGGTCCACCCCAACAACAGGGAGCATGTGGACATGGACGAGTTTAGAACCAGGCAGCTCTAGCCTATGACCA
The DNA here is from genome assembly GCA_963277665.1 of Viscum album. Taxonomy (NCBI): domain Eukaryota; kingdom Viridiplantae; phylum Streptophyta; class Magnoliopsida; order Santalales; family Viscaceae; genus Viscum; species Viscum album. Next base: position 2,128,992,620 of record OY728161.1, on the reverse strand, counting down.
CGACAATTTGAATATTATTAGAGGTATGGTCTATTTCTACACCACCTTGGTTGTAGTACTTATAGACACAGGTGTTAGACACTCTTTTATTTCCACGACCCTCGTTCGGGGCTCGAAGATTCCGGTGGAGCAGTTGCCTCGATAATTACGGCTAGAGACTCCTACAAGAGAGGATTCGATGATTACACACTGGTGTCGGTAGTGCAAGATTACTTTAGGAGGCTAGATCTTCTGCTGGGATCTTCTAGTAGCAACGTTGAAGCCTTAGGAAGTCATTTTGGGTATTGATTGGAAATATAAAGTCTATGCTAAGATCGACTGTATTAGGCACAAAGTATGGTGTTTCCATGAGGATGGGACAAGTTTTCTTTCACTGTAAATAAAGAAACCTTTTCATTATAGGATGGACTTACTCGGGGGAGGGTTCAGCTGATCACATATCAGTTGTCTAGCCTTACCCTTGGGGCAGTTGATTTTAGGAATCTGAGCTATCTTGTAGTGGTGGACTAGTACGCTGATGTTTTCCCTGATTATGTTTCAGGTCTACGTCCTCGCATAAAGGTGGAAATTTATATTGACTAGAACCCTGGAATGTCACCAAAAACTATAACAACATATTGAATTTCCCTCACAGAGCTTCGAGAGTTATGAGTACAGATGGAGGATTTGTAAAACAAGGGGTTCATTAGGCCCAGTGTTTCACCTAGGGAAACCCCAATTTTGTTCGCCAAGAAGGCAGATGGGAGTTTAAGACTCTGTGTGGATTATTGGCACCTGAACTAGGCTACCGTGAAGAACAAGTACACATTTCTAAGGATTGAAGATCTTTTTGACCAGCTGAAGGGAGCATGGAGATTTTTTATGGTAGACCTCAGATCAGTCTATCACCAGCTTAGGGTATGAGACGAGGATGTGAAAAAGACGAACTTCAGACGTCGGTATGACCATTATGAGTTCTTGGTTATGTCATTCAGCATGACCAATTCCCTAGCAGTGTTCATGGGACTCATGAATAAAATCTTCCATCAATACCTTGATCTATTTGTGGTAGTCTTCATTGATGGCATCCTGATTTACTCACCTACGGAGGAGGAGCATGCCTATCATCTGAAAATAGTTCTAGACACACTCTAAGAACCCCAGCTTTATGGCAAGCTCTCTAATTTTCAGTTCTATATCTGAGAGTTTCACTTCCTGGGACACGTCATCATGGAGGATGGAGTTGTGGTGGATCCAGATAAGATCGAGGTTGTACTTTCTTGGGAGCTACCCAGGAGTGTGACAGAGGTGCAGAGTTTCCTTAGTCTGGACGGTTACTACTAGAGGTTTGTGCCTGACTTTTCCAGAGTTTCGACATCCTTATCAAGGTTAAAAAAGAAGGGTAAAATATTCATTTAGTTTGGGAAATTATATTAATGTTTCCAGGAGCTACGTTAGATACTGATGAGTGCCCCCATCTTGAGGCTATCGGAGGAGGGCATTGGGTTCGTAATCTACTACAATGCATCAAGGACTAGACTCAAATGTTTCCTGATGCAAGAGTGAGCAGTGATTGCATATGGTTCTCGAAGGCTTAGATAGCATGATCAGAACTATGCTAACCATGACATGGAGTTAGCAGTAGTTGTTTTTGCCTTGAAGATGGGGCAACATTACTTGATGGGTGAACATTTTACACTCTACCCAGATCACAAGAGTCTCAGGAATATCTTCTCTTAGAAGGACCTAAACCTGAGACAACGACATTGGCTTGAGTTCCTCTAGGACTATGAATTTGACGTAGTCTATACTCCTGAGAAGGAGAATGTAGTAGCAGATGCACTCAACAGGAGATCTGGTATACAGTTGCTGAGTGAGGCGGCAGAGCAGCTAGCCACATTGTGGATATCCTACGTGGATCAAGATGGAGAATCTTACCTTCAGTCTCTGTCATTCACTCCCCCACTCCTTCAATGAATCATGGAGGCACAACATGGGGACACCGACTGCGAGGCTCGACGTGCTTAGATATCCACAGTATAGACACCTGATTGATTTTCAGAATGTGGGAAGCACATCATCCTCTTCAGAGGGTGTACTATGGTACTGGTGGCACTACGTGAGGAAGTGTTGAGGGAGTTCCATACTTCCCCTCTAGTGGTACATCCATGAGTGGTGAAGATGTACCGGTAACTCCGATGTCAGCACAGGTGGCCAAGAATGAATAAAGTTGTGGCATAGTTTGTCTCATGGTGCATCACTTGTTAGCAAGTGAAGGCAGAGAATTAGGTTCTAGGAGGAATAGTTTATCTACTAGAGGTGACGGAGTGGAAGTGGGATGGAATTTCCATGGAATTTGGGAAAATACTTCGACGCATGTCCAAGGGACATGATTCCATCTGGTTTATCATTGACCAACTCACCACATCAGCCCACTTTCTTCCTATTAGAGAGCAATGATCAGTAGAGTTATTGGGATGCCTCTACATACATGAGATTGTACGGCTTCATGGAGTGCCTTAGAAGATTTTCTCTAATCGTCATGCATATTTTACTTCCTATTTATGGAAGGGGTTGCATGAGGCATTCATGACTCAGCTTTGATTGAGCACCGCCTTTCATTATCAGAGGGATGGTCAGATAGAGCGGACCATTTAGACTCTCGAGGTCACGCTATGTGCTCGAATCCAAGATTTAAGCTACAAATGGGAGGATCAATTTCCTTTGGTGGAGTTCGTATACAATAATATATATCACTCCACTATCGATATGGCACCATTTGAAGCATTGTACGGTCGACATTGTAGATAACCTCTGGATAGACTGACCCCAGGGAGTCAGCACTCATTAGACCGGAGATGGTATGGGCTACTAGAGAGAAGGTGAAGATCATCCAAGAGTATATGAAGTCTACACAGAGCAGGTGGAAGTCTTATGCTGATAAGAGACGGAGAGCACTTGAGTTCATGGATGGTGACCATGTCTTTATATGGGTCTCACCTCGATGAGGTTTATGAAGATTTGGTTGGGGAAACAAGTTATCTTTGAGGTTCATAGGACCCTTTCAGGACCTCAGCAGAGTTGGTGAGGTGGCGTACCGCCGAGCTCTTCTCCCTCAGTTGCACTAGGTGCACAACATTTTCCACGTATCCGAGCTGAGGAGATATGTACATGATCTTTCGTACATCATTGTCTGGGGAGAGCTAGACATCGACGATGGGGTGACGTTTTAGGAGGTTCGAGTAGAGATTGAGGATCGATAGAAGAGAGTCCTAGGTGGGCACCTGATACCTCTGGTGCACATTATTTGGAAACACATGAACCTACCGGAGAGCACCTAGGAGCGGGAGACTCATATTCGTGCACATTACCCCAACTTGTTTCCCTAGTTTTTGTTGTGGCTTTCGGGGATGCAAAGCCATGAGGTGGGGATAATGTAAAGACCTGGAATTTTCCATGTAATTTTTTTAAAATATATGAAAATATTACAAGTCTGTGAAAATTAACGAAGCATGATTTTGAGGCCCAATGTGCCTGGAATAAATTTTTGAACATTTTTTCAGGTATATTTAGTAAATGCGTGAGTGGGGTTTTGTAACATTGGAACCAGTGCTCAGAATTGAAATATGAGTACACCGTTGAACTCTCAATGCCGATATTCACTTAAATATACCTTCACACCGACCACAATAGATCGAGGGTGGAAGATATTTTTTCAAATTTTCATGAGACAATTGACGAAAATAAAAAAAATAACATTTATTTTATTTTTCATGAAACCTCTCATTTGAAATTTAGTGGGGACCACCTGAACATGTAACCTTGTAACTATTGAAATTATCCCAATTAATTAGAGAACATTAATTGATTAATAAAATTACTTAATTAAGTTGGCTCCCCACCTCTCATGGGATAAATCGTTGGAAAAGGAGAGAACTTAGGAGAGTTGTTGGAGAAACATCCACAAACAAATAACCTCCTCCAACAATGAACGAACCTCTGATGAGGATGATGCTCAAGCTTGGATCGGGAGCATCTTGCGGGAGAAATTAATGACAACCTCTTCATCTTCTTCCCCATTCCACCTCCAACGATAAAACAAGGTAGGGTTTGTTTAACTTTGTTCGTCGTTAACTTACGTTGAATAATTCTCCTTGAGCCACTTATTATCAGTCTAATGCAGAGGGTGCGGCCAAAAAAACATGACCCGATTCCTCTGAAATCATTTTCATTTGATGTGTTCATCGCGGGCGAACACTGGGATGAGTGTAGCCTGTCGTCGCCACGCCGCCGGCGACCGACACTAGAAGGGAATAAGGTGGCAGCCAGCATAATGGTCGACCGCGATGATGACTGCAGCACGACCACGCCACCGAAGGAGGCCATAGCCCGTCGGCCGCGATAGAGGAAGGAGGTGGCCAGAAACCGTCTGACTAAATGGAACAGGGGCGGCGTGCGACTGCGCCGCCTGTAGCGAGGGAGGCCATGGTCCATCGGCCGTAGCGGTGGAAGGGGCGGCTGGCACGCCGGCCGGCCGCGTGGAAGAAGGGCGGTGTGCGTTCAGGCCACCAGTAAAGGAGGAGGTCGTGGCTATTGACCTGGGGCGGTGCACAAGGGTGGCCAGTAGCTAGCCGACCATGGGAGGACAGCGGCATTGTTGCGCTGTTGGGAGGAGAGTCGGTCGAATCCCCGACCGGCCACGTGACGTCGAGCAGGACCGCTTCAGCGGGTCCCGCTTTCCAGCAAATTGGTCAATTTGACCATTCAGAATACTATGGGTTCCTCCCCCCTAGGTAGCGGCTAGTGTGGCCCCTGCAACAGTGGACCACACCCATTCGGCGGACTGCACCCAGCCCGACAGACTGCACTCAACCGAGCAGGCCACACCTAGCGGGTTGGGCCGCTCCCTCTATAGGCCGAACCAGGACTAGGTTGGGTCAACCTGAACCAGGTAGGGTCAGCCCAGGCCAGGTTGGCCCGACCGGGTCGGACATGACCTAGGGCCATCTAGACCAATATACGCCTTTTGGCCATATCTTGAGAACTGTGCGTCTGTTTGAAAAAACTTTCTACAGCATCGAGATCCTCGAATTGAGATGGTCCTTTTGGATTACTCCCCTTGATTTTTGGATAAATTTGGAGTTTGGATGGGTTGGATCGAATCTGAATCCAACCGGGCCCTCAGAATGGAAACACTAATAACTTATAGACCATGCATTCGATTGACATGTTGTCTATTGCGTTGGGACCCTTATGTCATGGTGGTCCTTTGAGATACTTCTCCATGGGACTTCATGGCAGTTGAAGTATCGAATGATGACTTGAAGAGTTGATCCTCCCTGAATCAAGCATTCTTAGTGTGGGAACCCAATGGCTGTCTGAACATGAAGAATCTCCAGATCCTGTGTGGGTCATCTTCGGATCATATGTGGGTCATCTTCTACCGATCCTGTGTGGGTAATCTATAGATCATGTTTGGGTCATCTTCAGATCATGTGTTGGTCATGTTCAGATCCTGTGTGGGTCATCTTCGATTCTATGTGGGTTAAAAGTAGATATTCTCGACAAAATATGTTGATCTAGTAATACAGATAATCATATATGCTTCCGTACTTTAGTTATACCTGGTGTGATATGAGTCTTTACCATTGTGTTACACTTATGTGTGGTGATACCTTCATGGTATTCTTCTGTGTGGTGTTACCTTTGTGGTACTTACCTTTGTTGTGTTACTTGTGTGGTCCTTCTATCTTCATGGTGTTACCTGTGTGGTAATTCTACCTTCATGGAGTAAACTTGGTGGTATACTACTCTCACCCGTGCTGTTTTCTAAGAAGGCTGATGTGTCTTTGAGGTTATGTGTTGACTATATGAAGTTAAATCAAATGAAAATTAAGAACCGATACCCTATTTCTAGAATTGATGACCTTTTTGACCAACTGAGGGGTGCCATAGTGTTCTTCAAGATTGATTTGATATTGGGATACCATCAGTTGAGGGTGAGACCTTCTGATGTACCACGTGCATTTTTCAGAGAAGGAACAAGTTGTATAAATTTTTGGTGATGCCATTCGGGTTGACCAATGCACCAGATGTGTTTATGGTACTAATGAACCCGTTATTTCAATTCTATCTAGATCATTTCCTGGTTTCCTTTTTTGATGACATCTTGGTGTGCTCACGAACCCTTGAGGATCATGCCCAACATCTTAACATCATCTTGAGTACACTAATAGATAATAGGTTTTACATCAACCTATCAAAGTACCAGTTCTAGATTTAGAAATTTCATTTCTTGGGACACATAATTTTTGAGTCAGGTGTGTTAGTGGACCTAGAGAAGGTGAAGGATGTGGTGTCTTGGGAGCATCCCAAGAGTGTTTCTGATATCCAGAGTTTTCTGGGTTTGGCAGGTTATTACAATATGTTCATTTGGGATTTCTCCCATTTGGTTGCACCACTCTCGTGATTAACTAAGAAGGGTGTTTGGTTTGACTGGTCAGAGGCATGAAATTTGTTTTCAATAATTAAAGAATCAGTTGACTACTACACCAATTCTAATCTTACCCGAACCTATTAAGAAGTATCCCTTGTTCTATGATGCATCCGGTGTTGGACTGGGGGTAGTTCTATTGTAGGATGATCGAGTTGTAGCTTACGAGTCGAGACAATTGAGACCACATAAAAGAAACTACTATACTCATTATCTTGAGCTAGCTTCTATAGTTTATTCCTTAAATTATTAAAGGCACAAATTGTTGGGAGAATGATTCCTGGTGTTTTCAGATCGTAAGATTTTAAAGTATATATTATCTCAGAGGGATTTAAATCTTCACGAATGAAGGTGGGTCGAGTACTTGGAATCCTTATATTTTTATTTTGTTTACACACTGGGAATTGGTAATAGTGTTGTAGATTCTCTGATCCAAAGGATTCAGAATTATTTGATTTATAAATTGAACTCTGAATGGTAAATGATGTCTCTATTTCTAAAGATGAAACTGGAGGTGCAGTATGGGCACAAAAAAATGGATCTTGCATCTTTAGCGATTGAGTCTGTAATTTTAGGCATGGTTAAAGAGAGCTAGCTGGAGGATCCAGAGTGTATGGGTATGAAAGAAAGTCTTAAAGGTGGGGAGTCACCTTCAATTTAGGCTTCAGGTGGTAATGGAATCTTCTCTATTAGTGGTCATGTGGTTGTATCAATGTGTTTGTGTGAGGAGCTATTGCATGAGTTCTATTCATCAAGGTAGGCATTGCATCTGGGCTTGAATAAAATGTATCGTGATCATTGGAGGTAGTACTAGTGGTTAGGGATGAAAAAGGAAGTTGTGAGTATCGTGGTGCGATGCCTTAGTTATAAATATGTGAAGGTCATGTATTAGCATCTAGTTGGTTTGTTACAGTCATTTCCTACTTCATAATGTAATTTGAATGACGTAATGATGAAATTTGTAGTGGGGCTTTCAAGGACACCATGGAAGAATAATTCAATCAGCGTCATTATGAATAGGTTGACTAAAGTGGTTCATTTATTACTAATCCAGGAATCTTATGCAATTGATCAATTGTGTGAGCAATAATTTTGGGAAATAGTTAGATTTCATGTTGTGATGAGAACCATAATTTCAGATCATGATCTTCATTTCACATCGCGCTTCTGGCCGGGATTACAAAAGGAACTCGATACCCTAGTTTTGTTGAGTACGGCTTATCACCAGTAAATGGATGGGAAGTCTGAGCATATAATTCAAGTATTGGAGGACATGTTAAGAGATTGTGTCCTATATTTATGTGGTTTAAGGGAAAAATACTTATCACTGGTTGATTTTTCATACAATAATAGTTTCAAGGATATGATTCAGATGGAACATTTTGAGTCACTTTATGGGAAAGTATATAGATCTTTGTTGTGTTGGTTAGAGTTTAGGGAATCTGAGCTGTTAGGATCGAGTATCATCTGTGATATGTCAGAGAGGGTTCATTTGATTTAGAAGCACATGATGACATCCCAGAGAAGGGAGAAGTCATATGAAGATCAGTTTCATAGACATACTGAGTTTCTGGTGGGGGATAGTTAGTTTCGTCAGGTGTCATTAAGGATGGGTCACTATCGAATTCCGAGATAGGGAAAGTTGGTGCCCAGGTACATGAGACTATTTGAGATTTTGGATAGGATCAGACCGGTGGCTATCCAATTGGCTCTTCCACAGTGGTATAGTGTGATGCTTGATTTTTTTCATGTTTCAAAACATCAGCAGTATCATCTTGATTCATATTTGGTGATAAGCATTGATGATGTTGAGCTTGATCCGGACATGTCCTTTGAAGAGAATTCAGTTTCTATAGTGTATCATAGTGAGAAGGTTTTACAGGGAAAGTTTGTATCTTTGGTTCATATTTTATGGATGTATAGAAACATATAGAAAGAAACGTGGGTGTGAGAATCAGATATACGGCCCTAGTGGCCTAATCTCTTTACTTCAGAAACTAAATGATTCTTAGGAAGGGTGGCTCAAGGATGATATGTCTTAAGCTGAAGAGGTTATTAGATTCGAGACCTTTCGTAAGGTATGTTTTTGTTTATGTTTCAATTTATGTCCTTTTTGGGTCAAATAATTGTTTCCCAAAGTTCATGTGAAGGCTCGAGGGTGTTCCGGGGGTTCGGGACATGAAAATGGAGGAAAATGGTGTTTTGGGCATGTTGCACGCTTTGGAAATGATTAATGAAAACCGTTCGGATCATCCCAGGTAACCATGTAACCTTGGATAAGGGATTTACCACTTTTATGTCATGGTTGAGTTAAACATGTTGAATACCATGGAAACCTTGCTATAGGGGTATTTTGGTATAGTATCCCTCACACAGTTTGTGCACGGTTTGGCAAACCGTGCAGGTAAACTGTGCATCCAATTATAGTTGAGCAATATAAAAAATTACCACTCCGGGATTTTTAACCCCCACTCCAGATTTTCCTCCTTCTTCCTCCTTTGAACCCTAATTATGATCCAAGATTCCATGATCATCCAAGAGGTGTTTCTCCTTTGATCATAGAACGTTTAAAGTGCCATCAATTGCAGATTAAAGATTCGGGTAAGGTTAAACCCCCAATTACTTACATTTTTGGTTTAAGGTTTACATTCCTTCTTTATCTCCTTCTGAATCCCTAAAACCCTTATTTTTCTGGGAAATCTAGGTCGAGGCATCAAAGGGGAGCTGAATCGGGATCTACGGTCTCAATTAGGTGTGCGATTGTCAAAATACCCAAGCTATGTGGTCTACATATTATATCCCATGACTTTTTTTGAGATTTGTGCATGATTGGGTTTATTTATTAGTTACCACTTGTTGATATTTTAATCCTTTGATGATTTTGGTTGAAATGGATGTCGATATGATGAATGGAAACCCTCATTGTTCCCATGGAACACATGGAGAATGAATTGACCTTTGCAGGTCCACCCATGGGTGTGGCGTTACTTTCCCGACTAAGAAGTTTGCTAAGTATGAGCAAGGTTTCCTTGTGAAAATGTAGATCCCTTGATAAGAATTTTGAAATGTTGAATGGGAGAGGAAATGAATTATTGGCATGTAACTATTCTTTGTAATGGATTAAGGTATTGTTTGGCATGGTAATAAGAATTGGTTAAATGTGTTAAATGGGGATTGTTCTTTGTGGCTAATGATTTATGGTGAAAACCATAAGAGGGTGGGTGTATGTGAAATGATGACACATGGGATGGGTAATGGCTTGTGAATTGATGAATATAGTTAATGGGATGATACTTTGGATAGAGAATTGGTATATTGGGTTATGTTTCATAAAATGGCATAGTGAACAGGTTATGGAATAACATTGAAACCTTTCTTGACCGTTGTGAAGTATGATTGTTATATTTATTGATTTTCTTGGTTGGGATATAGATAAATGTGGTGAATGGATAAAATAAGAATATGAACATGGAATGGTGGTAGGATTAAAGACACATTCTCCTCCCAAAGGTAGGTTTGGACTGATGCTCTAACATACCCAAGAATGCACAGGTTAGGGAGTCAGACTGATGCTCTATGCCCCCAATGGTGGTATTTTATGAAAATACCAAGACTGAGGCTCCAAGGTAAGTGTGGTGATTAATTTATAAGGATGTTACTAGTGATATATGGACTTAACATCTTCACTTATGGGGAATGATAAATGCCATGAATATTTTGAAAATAAGTTAAATGCCTGACTCACTGATTACTTGTGGATGCTGAACTAAATTATGAGATTATGTACATACTAAACTTGGAATGATCATCCTAATAAAAATAGAAAATTAGAGAAAGGCTAATGAGTGGACCCAAATATTTTTTTCCTTTACTTCCATTTATTTATACATGCATGCACTATCTGTAAGAATGGATATTTTGTAGACACCGTTGGTGGTGGCCTACTGAGTTGTACTCACACCCTACTCAGGACTCTATTGGGAATCTGAGAAGAATTCATGCTTATAGGTCATGACAAGGTCAAGGGCTCTATTCTAGGGAGTAGAGATGGAAATGGGACATGCAAGGATGAGGTTCCTGACTTGGAGTTAGGACCTTTTGGGGGGATTTAACTGTTGTATTTATTTTGTATTTTGTTCATATGGAATTGTAGTATGACATGACATATTTACTATTTCTTGTGGTTTGTACCCAGTTTGGGAGATGTTTGACAATGCATGCTATTGGTTGTTTGTTATTATTTCCACTATTTATCTTGTATTCTACTGTAGCCTAATCCGATAAAGAGGTTATAGTCTCCGCACAGGACTAATCAAGACCCTCACTTCTAGTCAGAAACCTCTGGCATATGGGGAGGCACACTTGAGGTCATGTGACAACTCAGCTTGGGGAACCAGTTTATTGGAACCCAGGTTGGGGAAATTACAAGATCTATCGTGTAGGGGTGAAGGAATAATATAGCCGTGTAGGTCCTCGAAATAGGTGTACCACGTAGGTATACCACACATACCATATTGGATGGATCTCTTTTCTACTCTTTAAGATTTATTAATACATAAAATATCCATGGTACCCTTCATAATCTTTTCGAATTCCTTTATTAAAAGGTAATGTCAACAAAATAACTCCCCCTTATGATTTAATCTAAAATGAGAGAGGAGGGACTAGTCCTAATGTAAAAGTCATGGGAGAAAACATTATGAAGGATCAACAGTGGATCATGCAGTTATACCATGTTGCTACTCCTCAAAGATCATTCACATTTTTTTTCCAGTGTAGGTATATAGTGTAGGCAAGTGGCATAGGCTGGTGGTGCCTAAAAATACCCCTTCCCCTTTTCACTTTCATCACCTTCATTTTCTGTGTTTTTCTCCGGCTGCACTAATCCTTTGTCCAGATTTGTCGCATTGTGCACCCATGAAGGTTTCCTAAAAGTGTTCTTAAGTTATAGAAACTTGAGCAATGGGGCTGTATTGATTCATCCTTTTCAAAAGGGTCACATAGAATGATATCATTGAGGTTCCTACATGGGGAACATTTTCAAAGGAGCTACGCAGGGTAGCTTGTCGAGGGACTTTCATGGGGATGTTCATTTCCCAAATTCATGAACTCCTATAAGTTAACAATTCAACATTATTAAGTCAATATTTTAACATAACAAGATAAAATTTTCATTAATTTTAGGATTATTTTAAATGACTAATTTAATGACTACAAATGAGGATGTTTATACACAATAGACTGAAATGATGAAGGCCATCAGACCAGATTACTATGATGTTATTAAGACTACCCATTCTAAATCTGAGAAGTCTTTGTTTCCATATCAACCAGAGTATCCATGTAGTGAATACCTTCATTTTTATAGGAATGGGATTCATAAGGATGCTCATATTCCTATGTATAAGAAATATTTCCTAAATACTTGGTTTGTAAAACACATCAATTCTCCCAGTTTCAACATCTATGCAAAGGGTGTCCCCATTAATGAGGGAATAGTCCCAATTGGATGAATCATAAATTTCAATATTTGTACTCCTGATATGAAGAATCATGTCATAGAGACAAGGCCTCATTTCTAATATTTGACCTTTAATTCTTCAAAGACAGATCAATCTCATGGTTGGAAAGATGAATGTGATCTCTACTCTGGAGGGGGAGTCAGTCCTAAATGGATTTGGGTGATTTGATTATGGAAAACGTTTTCAGAGTTCAGGAAAGTGTTGAAATATGTTTACATTTATGAGGTAGTCTAGGTAAGATAGACCAATGTTTACAATAATGTAGATATTATTCCTAAATTATTGAGCTGATAAAGTCTGCAGAAAATTTATTTTCATTTGGTGCATGGTGAGGTCGGTATTAGTTTGTGGGATGTCTACCAAATCTCTAGAGCTCCCATTATTTGGAAACTTTATGATTAATTATACCACCAAGAAGAACATGGGATGATATTGAGAGGATTCCACCATTGTACCATGAGCTATTAAAAATAACAGAGGATTTTCAAAAATAAAATAAGGATCCTCGTCCTAGGGCTGATGTCCATGCATAAGTGTGGATGAGAGCCTTATTATATCAAGAAAAAACAGAAGGGTCTTACTTGCATATGTCCTACCATTTTCCCTAATATTGATAATTGGGGTTCTTAAGGCACATTATATCCCACTTTGGAGAAAGGTGAGTATAAACATTGGGGTTACAATGTTAAGACCAAGATTGACGCAAGTGTTCTCTTAGATGGATTCCTTGCCATGAGGCTAAGCATTTACGTGCTCCCCATTCATGAGTCCTATAGTGGTGTGAGGCCAGATACATTTATTATTAGAACCAAGATAGTATAAGAGAAGTATATTGGGTTGGATACTCCTATTTTAGAAAGAATCTATCACTATTTATTGCATTTATACAATGGGAAGGACCCATTTAGACTTGCATGACCATTCTAGGTGATACAGGGCTGGATTGAAACACATTTTAGTTCATATTCAGTAATGAATTCATTTAGTATCCCCAACATTTTAATTACCCCATTTGATGAAAAAGACTCCAGAATTCAGTAGTTGAGCCTAAAGCCAGATGAGGTGCAGAAGGCACTAAATGTATTTGGAGAATTTAGCTTCTTTCTTTTTGGTTACCCACCAACCAAAACAATTGTTGATAATGGTAAGGAATATAATTATGAGATAAGGTCATACAAGATGTCATTCAAGGACAATTTATTGGTATCCCGTATTAACAGTGGTAATATCTGTGAGGCTTACGTCCCTTATCGGTTTTCTCTCTAGTTTAAATGTCTTAAACAATCAAGTACCTCCCCCCATCATATGTTAGGAATGAGAAGTATCCTATGGTGTACCAATAATTGTGAACCCAAATGGCACTGGAGACATCCAAAATTTTAATCACACTACCTCTGTCAGAGGCATCAATTGGACTGAAGTCCAGATATTCTAAGGCCTGGGTTTCTTCATACCCTCAAGGGGATTTGACAAAGGGAACATATCAAGAAGAGGCCATGATAACTTATGGTCATGGAATATAGGGAATGAAACCCAAAACCAAAAATGAAGTAGAGGCCTCATAGGCCTTAGAGACTTTGAAACATTCTTGTAAAAGGTTCACCAAGAAAGCTAAAGTTAAAGAGATAACATCCCTAGTGCCAAGGTGATCTAGTCACCATCATCTGGGGAGGTTTCTGCCCCATACCCTCACTCTTCTGATGAAGAAAGGAGGCCTAAAGATGCCTTACAATCATAGGGCATTGATTTTTCCCCGCATCCAAGCACATCAAATCCAAACCATGTAAGACCCTTTGCAATCCACTATTAAGAAATCATGACTCATAATCTCAAGGATGCATGGGAGTATTTCCAGTCCGGTCCTCGAATTATAGAGTTGGGTGATATTAAAACACCCCCACATTTTCACTAAAAAATAATCTAGATGATGTAAAGTAGTATATTAAATATTTGAAGGCTTTTATACATGCAACTGATGATCGAGTCCCAGCCTCAAAGCGAGTATCCAGTATGAGGGATCGAGGAGTATTTGATGGGGGTAATTGTTCACCCTGGGGAGGAATGAGACCTTTATTCTAAAATTGATGATATATTTACCTTTTACTATTTCTCTTTTCTACTTTTTCATCCACTATCACTATTCATAAAGGGATTTTATTTTAAATTTTGGAACAAGAGAAAAATAAGCGGAAGAAAGTGAGCTTGAGTCTCCAAAATATGGGCCTATAGGTACCCATATTGAGATGGTGAATGAGGCCCTCAGATCTCTAGAAATATCTACCTATAAGAAGACCATGATGGAGGTTATTTTAATGGAAATTACTCAACCATTACCTTAGGTATCTTCTTCCATGAAGAGTAGGAAAATCTCTCCGCTGTCTTATGAAAGGAAGCGAAAGATAACATTAAAGTTGGTCTGACGAGTACGTCAAAGTTTGTATTTGTTCTTCCATATGGTATTATGAATTTCATGACACATTTTCCTGACCATGTTAATATTTCTTCAGAATCCACATTGATTTATTACCTTAAAGGATCCTGTACTAGTTCTTCAAGGATTAAGAAGGACACCCCGGGGGATGTACTGATTGATGTTAATAAATTTGTCACGTTGATAGATGAAGTGTATAAGGGTGTGGATATGACTAATAATACTTCTAAAATAAGTGAATAGGGTTATGGTAATTTCATATGTACTTATTTTAGGTACCATATGATGTTTCTAACATTCCTCTCCTCATAAGATTTCAGATCTGTTGTATGAAAAAGAGGACTCAATGGTGATCAATGTTGATATTTCTATTTCACTAGGAGGGAGAAACGAAGATCATGGGCAGTATGAGGAAAGTATCAGTGTTGATCTTGACTCATTAAGTCCTGAAAACATCACTCCAATTAAATAACTGGTGTAGAGAAATTTCTGTATGGAAATTTAAGGTCTTGATCAACATTTTTTGGATACCTTAAATGGTGAGGATGCTATGATAGACAAAGCCGTATACTTTGAAATGATGGACGCTATTAATCCAGACATTTATATTACATATTCAATTAATGGATTTTGGAGACTTTCATAAGGAATGGAATGGATGTGAGTTTTCTAGTTCTTAAATTTTTCATACATAGTTGTTCTTTCATTTGATATTTCACATCAAAGTTCATCTTATGCAGCTTTGTCTCAAGATAATGTTGTAAAGGCCCTTCAAGAACAGGGAATTCCACTGCATCCTACCTCTACTGACATTGGAGAAATATAGTTTAACCATCCATAATTGGGATATGCTCAGAGCCTTTGATAAGTGTGGTTGAACAAGCTTATAAGAGTTCCCCTCCCCAATAGGTGCGTGTTTAGACTTCCAATGCAGGGAGTATTAGGGATAAATCTATTCAAGAAACTGACATATTATTGGGTAAATGTCATCAAATATATTGATCATGCTCTATTACATCTATTATTTTGAAGCTAACACTAATTCAAATTCATCATCTAGGATTATCAACATCTGTAGCTAGATCTAAAGGTGAATATTCTGAATTATCTCAACTAGTAATGATAGGAGAGGCATCAACTACTTAGGAAGGAGTAGGGAAAGTAACTTACTTGATTTTTTTTATTCTAAAATACTTCTTTCCTCATGGCAGTGACTCTGATTCATACTTAAAGCTACATGTTTCCCTTAGTATCATCCATGGAAAGACATAGAGGATTATTTGGAAAATGGTCTTTGAGATTCCTTTTAAATAGATGCTGTCACAATATGCCTCACTTCCAACATTGTTTAGTTTATTGGTATTTGGTAGATTTGATTATCATCCAATTTATAATGGTGTAAAGGAATCCTTCTACCGGAGGGAACAAGAGAATAATCTTTGCTAGGACCTTATAAAGGCCTAAATACTTACCAACATTGAGGTTTTTCAAGGCATAGTATCCTTGAAAGATGCCAATCATAGTGCAACATTGGGATATTTCAGGAGAAAAATCAAGGATAAAGCATTTGAAGTGTCACACCTTCAGCAAGAGGTGTCACACCTTGAGAAAGATTTGTATGCTGCACAAGAGGGACTTGTACAATTCCATAAATTATTTGGAGAATCCTAGTTGGAAGGGGTAACTACCATTGGTAAGGCCACGTAAGTTCTTAAAAAAGATGAGGACACTGATGATGGTCGACCGACTGAGCTTCAACAAGCGATTGATAATGTTCGGGAGGCTGTTCAACTAATCAAGGCTTATGCCGAAAACCTCTTGTAACATTAGTGAGAGAGACTCTATTATGTGGATGTTACTATTATTTTTCTACAAAAATGAAAATGATTTTGCCTCTGATCATATATTTCTTCATCCTTGTTGTCTTCTTGTAATCATAACGTTAATGTTTATTTTTATAGCATTATGACTTTATGCCAACTAACCATAATTACAATGATAGGGGTGGGGGTGATTTAAGTTTTACTTAATCCAAGGGGCCTAGTGAGCATAGTTTTACTATTACTAGGGCCATATGTACAACCCTATAAACATTGTGTTTTTTATATTATCACTCTAACTTTTTTCCTAGGCTCAATATGGAGGATCCTTAGTGGGAGAGACTTGGCTTTTTCTTAGGCCACTATTTTCATGTTTTTGGTAGAATAATTTTTTCTTTTATTTTTTTATTTGATCTATATTGAATAAATCTTATAGATTTTATGTCTAACAAGTTGAGACAAGACTTTTATCTAGATTTTCCTTTATAGGTTTTCAATATTGAGAGTATTGTGTCTCTTTTTTTGGAAGTTTAAATTCATGCAAGTTGAACTTAAAGGGCTAGTAGTTTTGGTCAAACAGCCTCAACAATAATTTTTTTTTGAAATTAGAATCCAAACAAGGGTTTAAGTCTAGGAATTTTATGATACTCTTTATATTCTTCCAAGGGGATTCTTGAGGTATTTTTTTTGATTTCGATATCCAAACATGGTATTCAAAAATAGAGAAGGTTCATTCATGATAATGAAGTTACCACTGGTTGAAAAACCCATTAAGAGATCTATTTTATGCAAGGACAACTAGGGCACATACTACAGAGTCAAATAGAGGCATCTTTATGCTAACAAACCCATTATGTTGGAAATTTATGAAAACCTGATTGGGGAACATTCTACATGGTCAGGTAAAAGAGCTTTCAAGAATAATGAAATTCTATTACTGATAAACAATGAAAGTTTTAGATTTGGATAAATCAAGGATAAAGTGGGTTTCCTCTCCAAGGAAAGATGTCTGAGAATAAATTAATCATTTTTAACAACATAGGATATTAATAGGAATCCAATCTTACATACATTTGATGTATAAATGAGGGTACATTTTTTTTCTTCAGAAAGTGGATTTATAATATTTTGTTGTGTAGTTTAAATTCATGCAACAAAGACATTAGGGGGATGTGAAGTTTCAAGTCATGAAACCATAACATTATGTTGTACAGTTTCAAGTCATGCAGAAGGACATTATGCTATGTTGTTCCAAGTCATGTAGTAAAGACATTATGCTATGCAATTTCAAGTCATGCAACATTGACATTATGCTGTACATTTTCAAGTCATACAGAAAGGACATTATGATTTGTATTTTCAAGTCATGTAATAAGGACATTATTTTATGAAATTTCAATTCATACAGTAAGGACATTAGGGTATTATAATTAAGGTCCTTATATTTGATAGAAGGTTTGATGGTTCTCCAATTCTCAGTAACATGTCTTGAAATATGCTACTATATTTAGGTGTGGAAGGATAAATTTTTATGTTGTGATTTGTGGATTCTTAAATATAAAGGATTCTATGGGAAAAAGGGATAAATGACATTATAGGAGGTATCTTCCAGGAATTAATTTACCACTATTTGATAAAAATATTATATAATATGTATTATGTAGGTCTAGCTAGGGAATATACTACATAGACAAACAGTGTCATCCATTGGATGAGAGGCTCATTATGTAGGTGACTTAGCAAGGCCAACTAGAGGCATATACTGTATAGTATATTAAAATAGGTCTCAAGAATTTTGACATTCTATTGCTAAAATACAATAAATGTTTATGGAGATTTGAGTATCCCCAAAAATAGATATTGGATTATGGATAATATTTCTTGAATACAGAAGATGTATTTCAATTAATATTTTCCAAATAATTTGGGGAATAATCTCTTTAAGAAGGTATAATAAAAGTGCAAGAAGTATTGTGCCTATAGTTTTAGGTCATACGAATTGGACTAAAATATTAGGGAAACAATGAATGATATGTGGTCAAATGACCCATGGTTATTCAAATATGATTTGGACAAATGAGAGAGGAAAAGTTTAAACCATGGTCTTAGAGACATTTTGGTTGATTGAAAGGATATAAGAAAAATATGCAAAGGATGAATGATTTAAACATCAGGTTCTTGTATACCATTATCAAATCATAGAGGGGAAGTAGAGGCTTCTCCCAAGAATGAAGTTTCTGCTATTTGGAAAACCTGTTATGATAGTTTTATTATATAGTTCTAGATAGGGAATATGTTTCATATCCAAACAATGGTATACTTAGGATGATAGGCCCATTATGTGACCAACTAATGCAATTCCAACTGGGGACACATACTTCATTGTCAGGCAATTGATCTCTCTGATATTAAAGTTTCTACCACCATAAACTAATGATATATAATCAATATATAAAAGTATTCATGATTAGGAGTACGAAATGTGAATGGTGTAATGTACAATGAACACAGGGAGTATTTGGACCGATATTGGTCATGAGTATGGAGTCCATTACATAGATATGAATCATATATATAATGGGGACACTTCTTGTTACCTTGGTGGGCCCTTTAAAGAGAGGACCCAAAATAAAGGCTCCTGCATATATTTTTTAATTATATGTGGGAGAGGGGAAATTTTCTTTTAACCCATGGCTGGGATGAGGATCCATGTCCTAGTTTTTACTATGAATCACAATGGGATGAGAATCAAACCAAATTTAGTTCTCTGGGTACCATGTAATTTAAGGCCGTGCAGCAAGGAAATTATGTTGTGTAGTTTAAATTCATGAAACAAGGACATTAAGGGATTTTATTTTAATATCAATGGAATATTATATATGGAATAAGGTATCATTCCAAAGTTTCACTTTGTATCTTTTCCGAGCAATAATCAAGCCACACATAGTTCTATCAGATACAAGTTCTTGTGTAATGTGAGAACATGCATTGGATCTCCTCACATAGATTTGATTCATACACAGGAGGATAGATGATTTTTCATATCATGATGCAGCTGGGCCCAATATTGAAAATTGGGATGTCACTATGTATCTCATATAGGTGTCAATCAAGCCACACAGATTTCTTAAATAGAGGTCCCCCCTTGATTGAATTCATAAGGGGAGGATTATGGGGTTCTCTTGAATATGGGTTTATTCATAAGATGATAAATCATATTGAATATCCTCACATATATCAAACTCATACATTGGAGAAAATGGGCATTATTTGCATCATGTTGTGACTAGGTCTAGGTGTAAAGATCTGGATGTAACTGTGTATCTCATAGAGATGAGAATCAATCTACATGTAGTTCTTGATAATGTTCCCTCTATATGTATGATTCATACACGGGAAGTGGGGTTTCTTTTAATTATGGATGGACCTGAGATATGATATTCGATCATCACTATATATCTCATAGGGGTGAGAATCATGACACATGTATTTCTTAAACATCTATACAGCATAACATAATGTGGTAAGGATGAAGTTGAGTTGATGTGAAGTCACCACATATCTCATGAAAATGAGAATCGAACATTTGATAGCTCTTTGTGAAGATCATGCAATTTATTGTCATGTGATGAGGACATTTTTCGTTCCTTTTAAGGTCTAACAACCAGTACCATTGATAACCCAAATGATAATTGAGACACTTTTTTATGAAGAAAACTTCTTTAACACATGCCTAAGCGCACGTGAGTTGTTCTTGGTGTGAGAAACATGCAGTGGTAATATTTTCTTGTACAATACAAAGGCAAAAATAATGAAGTATAGGGGAATGATGATAATGTGGTGGTTGAACAAAGGCGTAAGACCCGCAATTCACTACGTATCTTATTTGGGTAAGAATCAATCCAAACATAGTTTTGGATACGGGATTTTTATAATTTCTAGAGAGATGGTTGGACCTAAATTATGAATTTTAGGAATCATAGTGTATCTCATTATAATGGGAATTAGGCTATAAGTCAAGAAATATTTCTCCAATGAAGATATGATTCATGCATAAGGGAAAGAAATTTTTTTTTCAAAACAATGGTGAGACACAAGATTGAAAACCTGGGTGTGACTACATATCTCAAATATTTGATAATCAAGCCATACATAGTTCATTAATTTCCATACAGTTTAACTTCATTCAGTAAGGAAGAAGATAAACTGACATAAAAAGATGGAAATATTATTCTACACCAAGTTATAAGGCCCAAGTATCACTACATATCCTACAGAAGTAAGAATCAAGCCACATGTAGTTCTTGAATGGATGGTTTCCCACACCGACAGAATTTTAATGTGAGAAATAGAGGGTCTTTAATATTTTTCATACTAATGGTCAGACCCCAGTTACAAAATGTTATGATAATCAAGCAATATTTTCTAGAAGGGTTACTTGTATATAATTGGCTCATATACAAGGAAATTGGAAATTGTTTCTTTTATGGTTGTGGTTGTGTCCAAGATAGGAGATATGGGTATCACTATATATATCATTGGAATTAGAATCAAGCTACACATAGTTCTTGAAGAACCTTGTAGTTTAATGTCATACAGTATGGATGGATGTCACGTGAAGTAAAATAAATATTATAGCTGGAACAAGGGATAAGACCCATGTTTCAATACGTATCCTCTAGATGCAAGAATCAAGCCACACATAGTTCTTTAAGATATATTTATTTTGAAGATCTGACCCGTACACACAGGGAATGAAGGAGAAACATTTTTTTTATCATGGATAGACCCATGATTGGAGATCTGGGTATCACTACATATCTCATTATAATGAGAATAAATCCATATGTAGTTCTTGAAATTGTTCCTTATGCAGATTTGAACCAAACAAAGGGAGAAATGGAGATCAAGTCTCACTAAGGAGTGACACTAAGATGGGTGATTCTTACGCATGTAAATTTCCCATTTCTTTTTAAGGGATCACAAGGAATATAAACTTGTTGTATTTTAGGGGATTCTTTTACATCAAATAAGGGATACATTAACCATACAATTTAATGTCATGATGTGAAGACAACTGGTGTTATGTAGTTTCACCTCTTGCGGATTGGACCACATGTCATGCATTTTATCATCTCGTGACAAGGATGATGATAATACACAGATTAACATCGTGAAACATGAACAGAAATGGTTATATTCAGTTTAACATCCTAGAAATAAGATGATGGTTGTAATATAGTTTATCTTCATACAACTAGGATGAATTTTATGTGATTAAACATCGTACTTCTTCAGGAACCTTGCATTGGTTGGAGTTGTAATGAGCTCTCCATCCATTGACATTAAAGAATAAGATCCATTAGAATAGTCCTTATGTATAGAATATGGTCCTTCCCATTTTGGATCAAGCTTTAGAGGCTTCTTTCCTGGTATCATTGGAGTCCTAAGGGCCAAAGCCAACTCTCCATGTAGGAATGAATGAATGCAAACCTTCTTGTTAAAGGCTCATACTATTTAGTTATGATAGACTTCCAAGTCATTCAAGGTATTCCATATTTTTTTGTCAAGTCACTCCAACTAATCTAGCAATATCTATGATTTCGAATTGGTGGATATATAATCACAAATGGAAATTAGAAGTGATGGAAACTGAACATTAATGGGAAGGACTGCTTCTGTTCCTTACAACCGTGAGTATGGGGTTGACTATGTGGCAGTAAATTTTTTTGTCCTATAGGACCATAAGCCATACAAGAGATTATTAGGGCAATATTTTTTCTCTTTATCCACCATCTTCGAGAGTATGTTGGAAAATGTTTGGTTGAAATCCATTATCTATCCATTTTCTTCCACATGATAGCAGGATGAATGATTGGATTTGATATTGTGTTCCTGATATAGCTTCTTTACCTCAACAAAAAAAATTGGTGTCTTTGTCCATCAATATGGTATGAGGAACAACAAATCTTGTAATGATATTATATTGGAAAAAGCTAACAATGATCTTGGACCCGACTTCCTTGAGAGGTATTTCCTTAACCCATTTGGAGAAGAAATCGGTAGCAGTAAGGGTGTACTTGAACTTCTTAGTTGTAGTAGGAGGATAAGGTCCTACTACATCCATTACCCATATAGAAAATGGCCATGAGTATTTTGATATATGTAGCAACTCTGATGGTTGATGGATGAAGTTGGAATGCACCTGATAGGGATAACACTTCTTAGTGAAATTTGTGCAATCCTGCATCATCAAAGGCCAAAAGTATCCAAGCCTTGGGATTTGATCAGAAAACCTATCCCCAGACTGGTGGGAACCACAATCCCCTACATGTACTTATTTCATGATACATTTAGTATCTTCCCCATCAATTCGTCTGAGGTGTATTCCATCGAAACCTCATTTGTAGAGGGATTTTTGGTTACTTAGGCCATCATAAAGAGTGAAATTAACTACTTATCACTGGATATGATTTGTTCCTACTATGTTTGGTTGAAGTACTCCATCTTGGATATATCCCATTATGGGTGACATCCATCACATAGTAGGACCAAATGGTTTGGGAATGGGACTGATTTAATTGATTTTTTCTATTCTAATTTGAACAAAAGGTGAAACCACATGACGATGAGAAATTATGATGATTGTTTCATCCCGATTCGAATCTTCCAGAGCTATAGCTACATTTTCCAATGCATCAGCTTGGGAATTTTGTGACTGCAGGATGTAATACAATGTTGGTTCTGAATTTTTTTTGTCATTAACCCTTAGACATAATCACTTAAGGGGATTATCTCTTCATTTATAATGGTGTAATCCCCATTAATCTGTTTGATCACCAACTTTGAGTCACCCTTTACCACTATGTGGTTCACTGGTACGTGGAGCGCTAATTCCGAACCAAGAATCAGGGCTTGATATAATTCCTCATTATTGGAACATGATTCTAATAATAGTAATGAGTATAGAAAAAATTCCTTTTCTAGGGAGATAAGAACAATTCTTAACCCAACTTTGTTAAGATTAGGGTCTTCCATTATATTCACCTTTAATCTTATGGAAGCACCATCAAAGTACATTACCCATTTTGGAGACTATATTGAATATTGAATATTTATTCATCAGTAAGTTCAGTATTTAATGACATATATTCTATAAATGGGTGTTCTATGAGGAAGTCTACTAAGGATTGTCATTTTACTACTTTATGAAGCACAAAATGTATATTAAACTACTATAGAATAACTTCCCACCATACCAAATGTCCTTTCAATATAGGTCGATGGAGGATAAATTTGAGTTAGTCATTTCGAGAGACCATGTGGACCTCATGATGCTACAGATAATGCCTCAGCTTTTGACAAGAAAAGATTAATGCTTTGTATCTCTTATCAATATCTTAATATTGATTCTCTACATTGATCATGGTTTGACTGAGATAGTAAAGCTTATTTTCATTCCCATCAGCATTATTTTGTTCAAGGAAAGATCCTGGTGATTTCTACAGGGATATCACATATAGAATGAGAGAATTTACTTCAATAGGTGGCATCAATAACAGTGGGATCAAGAGGTATTTCATGAGGTTATCAAATTACTCTTTCTATTCACTGGACCACTAATATGTGACCCCTTCATCCTGAATTTGGAAAAGGGAAAACACTTTCCTTCCAGATTGGAAATGAAGCACCGAATGTTGGACAAGTTTCCTTGAAGTCCTCTAAACTCTTTCATGTTTCAAGGAGGTTACATGCTAATGATATCTTTAGTCTTCTCCGGATTGACTTTGATGCCACGATGGAGTATAAAGAAATTGAAAATTTTCCCAAGGTTACCCCAAAATCATATTTCAAGGGGTTCATCTTTAAATTTTTCTATCCAAGATTTCTAAATATGGTCTCCTAGAAATTCAAGAGATTAGATTTTTTTCTATATTTTACTACTAGATCATCAACATAGAATTCAAAAAATTTCCCCAAGAAGGGTTTGAATATCCAGTGCATTTCATGTTGGTATATAACCCCATCATTCTTCAAGCCAAAGGGAATTACTCAATAGTAAAATATGACTTGAGGGGATCAAAGGGTTGTAGATTCTTCATCTTCTAGGGAAATCTATATTTTTTTATACCTATAGTATCCATCCATGAAATATATAGCTTGGCAGATAGTTGTTACATCAATTAGGAGTTCTATGATCAGAACCAGGAAGTCATCTTTGGGGAAATGCTGGTTGAGATATTTGAAATCAATGAAAACTATGAGTTTTACATTATTATTTTTCACTAGGACAATATTGGATAACCAATTTGAATATTTCACTTACTGGGTGAAGTTTGATTTGATAAGTTTTTTGACATTAGCCTCAATTTTGGAGGCATTAGCCGGGTGTGTTCTTCATGTTTCCAACTTGTATCCCTGATACTCTTCTAGAAAACCCAAATGATTTGTGTCCACTATAGGGTCAAGACCTATAATTTTTCTATAATTAAAATTGAACACATCTCTATAATTATTTATAAAGGAATTATACACCTCTTTCTCTTTAGAAGTCATGAACTCACTAATCAGAGTGGGGTGTGGATCTTATTTTGTACCCATATTTATTTCTCCAAGTTCATCCTTAGTGGTGGATATGCATTCCTCATATACTATAAGAGTGTCCCTGAGGACTTTCACTTCTTCATATTCTTCATGTGTTACTTTGTATACCTATTCTTGTAGGGTTGGTGGTGAAGCAATGATTTTAAAGTTAGGGGAGGAGTTGGTATTTGGACATCTTGAATAGGGGGAAACCATATCCGACCCAACTAACTATAAAGGGTATTTTTGAAGCTCTAATGGGAAGATGGTGGAATTAGAATTGACATCCCTATCTTTTTCTATGAGTGTGAAAACATCTTATATCCAGGAAGATAAAGTAGAGACTCACTAAATATTAGAGGATGGAATAAAGAAATCTTCATTTAGGCTTTCATCACTGCTTGGAGAATCAATGATTTCTCTAATCTTGTCAGGTTCAGTTTCAATAATAGACATTATGGAAGACACTGAATGAGTTCTTTGATTTAGGCTGACCCATTAAATTTCGTAACGTCCCGGTTCCAGAAGCCACCCAGAGGCACCCCGTACCCAGTTGGTCACATGACCTCAAGCACATTTCCTCAAATTCCAGGGGATGTCGACTAGCAGTGAGGGCCTTGGGTGTGATAGTGGGGAAACTATACCCTCATTGGTCGAGTACACAGTAGGAGTAAATAAACATGCAAGAGTGGAAGCATTATATAACCAACAATAATAAACAGCGGAACGACTAAATCAGCAAACAACTGGAGCTCATATGTATATATATGAAATGATGCATGATATATATCTAGGAATGTAGTCAAACAAGTCACAATGCTAAAAAATACAATAGTACCAAAACAAGTATAAAATAAAGTAAACAGCTTCTCAACATCGCAAGCCAAAGCTTGGTCCCATGGTCTCCTGCTCCAAAGCAGTCAAGTACTAGAAGTCGAAGGGTGCTTTCCCTTGACTACATCGGCAAAAAAATAGTCTATTTGGGCCCAAAAACATGACCCAAACAAGGGGTGAGACTAAATACCTTTAGGAAACCACCCGAAGATCTGTGCCTAACAGTCAGTGATTATATGGCAGGTAATAGTACAAAAAGCAGTAAACAATAGCAGCAATAGTAGGAAGTAATCAGTAACCAGTAAACAAGATGATATACAAAAGTGATCAATCCACAGAACAACAAGTAGTGGTGAAGAAACAGCTAACGCAAACAAGAAACCCTATGGGAAGTACTCACAGCCATCCCCTCTGGTCCTATCTAAGAAGTACCACAACCCTCTGGGTAGTGCACTCAGCCTAACCCCTCTGGTTTGGTCATAGGGAATTCTAAGACTCTTTGGGGAAGCTCACTTGGTCGATTCCCCTTATAGTCTAGGGTAGTCAGGGACTCTCTGAGGGAGATCATGCGGTCTAACCCTCTTGGCCCCAAGGTCTTGAGACTCTTTGAGGAAGCTCACTTAGTCAATCCTCTTATAGCCTCAGGTATACCATAGAATCTCTGAGGAAGCTTACTCGGTCAATTCCTCCTCTATCCTAGAAAGTATTTAAAGAGATTCAAACAAGGTAAATACTCTCTAAGAAATATCACTCCGTCCACCCTCCTGTAGTTTATAAAAATAAGACTCTCTGGGAAGCTCACTCGGTCTATCCCCTATAGTCTATATTGTCCAAGACTGTCTGAGGAAGCTCACTCGTTCTATCCCCGTATAGTCTATAATATCTATGACTCTTTGGGAAGCTCACTCGGTCTATCCCTTATAGTCTATTGCACCAAGTTCTCACAGTCCCATGCAAGTCAGTGCATATTAATGCTATAAAGCCAGATTACACCTATAGAGATACTTGGCTAACCAAAGTACACCTATAGAGCTACTTGCCTAGACAGTCTATCTGGAAACAAACATGTTAACAACATCATTCCGTCCTACGATCACAAGGCATGGAAACTGGTACAACGACCAAAGGCTAAAGAGACCCAAAAGTTGCAACACGATCAAGTATGGAAAAAACATCCAAGCATGACAATTATCCACCAACATGATCAATTTACCTCTACACAAGAATGAAAGAAAGGTAGGAATAACCACAAGGTAAAAAAGGTAAACACGTGATACCCCGTCCATGGGTATTGGTGGAATTTGCACATAAAACTCAAAGACATCGAAAGGTAATTCCAAAACCACCTTCCTCGATCTTAGGAAATTGATATACTTGAACCACGAGGCTTGATTCTCCTCATAATGGCGTAGATATACGAAAAATCACAAAATGTTCAACCCACGATAACATAAGAAAGAGAAGGAATTGGAAATCAAGGCTTTGAGAGAAGGATAAACTTACCGCTTTAGTTACAACACAATCGTAGGCGGTCGATTCAGAGAATGGATAAAGGCTCGGGGGCTCAGAGAAGATCAACAGCCATATGGGTCGCTCTTGGTCAAAGGCGCTGGAGAAGAAGACGGTTCTGTCGCTTAGGCATGACCCCGGTCTATTTAATGAGAAAAAAAGAGAATAAATGGTGTGTACTTCTTGAATACACGACATGTATTCTACTCTTCCATACTCCGCTTTAAGCATCCTCCACTTCACCCCTACATAGCTTGTGTGTGTCCCGAACATGGCCAACACACGGCCTGGCATGGAAAGGGAGTACACGGTGTGTACTCATAAAGTACACGAACTGTACTTCAAAAATTTCCAGAAACTATTCTTGTCACAAAAACTCAAGGAAAAATAAATTCATACATGAAAACGAAGATCCAGGTTCTTACAAACTTCCCCCCCTTAAAAAAATTCATCCCCAAATTTCCCTAGCAAGGCGTAGAAGAAGCAACCTTGAATAGCTCCGGCCACTGCAA
Organism: Viscum album; assembly: GCA_963277665.1. Taxonomy (NCBI): domain Eukaryota; kingdom Viridiplantae; phylum Streptophyta; class Magnoliopsida; order Santalales; family Viscaceae; genus Viscum; species Viscum album. The sequence goes on along the minus strand of OY728161.1, from coordinate 2,128,964,937 downwards.
TCGTACATCGGTCTCCCTCTCCTAAGTCTCGTCCTATACTCGCCCGTGCTGCCATAGCACCTGTACTAGAGAAACAAACCGGCCACAGAGAACCTTTGTACTGCCATCGACAATCTATATGGGATGCTCCTTAAATGACGCATCTACTTCATGCTCAACCTCCTCATGTTGAAAGACTTGAGATGGGTCTGAAAAGTAACGTTGGAGCTGAGAAACATGGAAGATGTCGTGCATATCCCGATACCTCTGCGGTAACTGCAACCGATAGGCAACCAAACCAACTCTCTCCAATACCTCAAACGACCCGACGTACCATGGTGAAATCTTCCCCTATCTCCGAATCCTCTTGTGTCCCAACCTCAGTGCGACATGCCGGAAGACCTGATCTTTGACCTCGAGCTCCAGAGGTCGTCTCCACTGATCAGCATAAGGCTTCTGTCGAGATTGTGTTGTAGTCATCCTCTTTCGAATGAACTCTATCTACTCTGAGGTCTCCTGGACAAGATGGCCTCCCAGCAAAGGTGCCTCTCCTGCCTCCAGCTAGCATGAGGGTGATCGGCATGGCCTACCATACAAAGCCTCGTAAGGCGCTATCTAAATAGTCACCTAGAAACTGTTGTTATAGGAAAAATCCACTAGAGGAATATGCTTCTCCAAAGAACTGCCAAAGTCTAGAATGCAAGCTCGGAGCATATCCTCAAGCACCTGGATCGTACGCTTGGATTGGCCATCAGTCTGGGGATGGTATGTTGTACTCAAAAGTACTTGTGTACCCAAAGACTTCTGAAGTCCCTACTAGAACCAAGAAGTAAAGCGTGAATCCCTATATGAAACAATGGAGTGTTGAACTGCATGTAGACGTACAATCTCTCGGATGTACAACCGTCCCATCTCATCAACAATGAAGGTATCCTTGATCAGAAAAAAGGGAGCAACCTTCGTAAGCCTGTTGACGACAACCCAAACAGCATCACTCCCTCAAGGTGACCTCGGTAACCCCGTCATGAAGTCCATTGCGACATTGTTCCACTTCCAAACGGGAATGGGTAACTGCTATAAAAGTCATGCTGGTCACTGATGATCTACTTTCACCTATTAGAAAGTTGAACATCTCATGAGAAAACTAGCAACAACTCTCTTCATACCTGGACACCAGTACTGGGGGTGTAGATCACGATACATCTTGGTGACGCCAGGATGATCTGCCCAAACTGAGGAATAAAAATCCCACATCAGCTCCTCGCGTATGTCTGCTGGCACCCATACGCGTCCCTGGAAATGAAAGATCTCATCCTCACCCACTATCCATCCAGGAAGAGGGTCCTCTTCTGACACACTCTCCTGCAGGACTAAGCATTCTGAGTCTGATAGCTGCCTCATCTGTACCCAATCAAGAAGAGAAGAGGTAACATCTATAGAAGATAGGTAAGTCTGTCCCTATCTGTCATGCATCTCTAGATGAATATCAGAGAACAGAGACATAATATTCCACTCACTACTGGCCTCCTGAACTACCTGAATCCATGTTTTCCTGCTCAACGCATCTGCCACTATGTTTCCCTTTCCCAGCGTATAGGTGAGCTCGAAGTCAAAAGACTGAGGATACTAGACCCACCTGCGTTGTATCATATTCAGATCATGCTAAGTGAAGATATACTTGAGACTCTTGTGGTCAATGAAAATTGCAAAGTGCTCTCCTAGAAGGCAGTGTCTCCAACAACGTAAGGCATGAACAACAGCTGCCAACTCCAGATCGTGCGTTGAGTAGTTCCTCTCATGTGCCCTCAACTGTCGAGACTCGTATGCAATGACCCCATCTCCCAGCATAAGAACAGCTCCCAGCCCAATACCCAAAACATCACAGTAAATAGTATAGCCATTGCCCAGCTCTGGAAAGACCAGTATCGGTGCTGACATCAATCTCCCCTTCATCTCCTGAAAGGCTGACTCACAAGAATATGGCCATAAAAACATCACCCCCATCTTAGTCAGACATGTTATATGTGATTCTAGGAATGAAAAGTCCTGTATGAAATGCTTGTATTATCCATCCAGCCCTAGAAAACTCTACACCTCAAGGTCATTCTTCGGCTGCTCCCAGGAAACTACAACCCTCACTTTCTCTGGGTCCACTGATACTTCTGTCTCTAAGATAACATGACCCAGAAAGTGAATCTGATCCATCCAAAAGATGCATTTCAAGAGCTTAGAATATAATTGATGCTCTCTTAGTGTACTCAGAACGATCTCAAGATGTGTGGCATGGTCATGTCGAGTGTGATAGTACACCAAGATGTCATCCACGAAAACCACCACAATGGAATCTAAGTATGGATGAAACACTCGGTTCATCATTGCCACAAAAACTACCGGCGCGTTTGTGAGACCGAACATCATGAATGTATACTCGTATAGACCATACCTACTCTTGAAGGCTATAAGTGGTATATCTGATGGTCTAATGCGCAAATGATGATAACTGGACCTCAAATCGATTTTCGAGAACACCCGGGCTCCTCGAAGCTGATCAAAGAGGTCATTGATCCTTGGCAAGGGATATCGGTTCTTGGACGTCAACTAGTTCAGCTTCTAATAATCCACACAAAGCTGATGGGTGTCATCTGCTTTCTTTGCAAACAAGACATGCGAACTCCAAGGAGAAGTACTAGGTCGGATGAAATCCTTGGCCTGTAACTCCTCCAACTACTTCTTGATCTTCTAAAACTCAGGTGTAGCCATCATATAAGGAGGAATGGACACCGGTGTCGTGCCTGGCACGAGCTCAATCAAGAAGTCTACCTCATGCTCTGGAGGCAAACCTGAAAAGTAATCTAGAAAGAAAACCCTGAAGCGATCCACCACTAGAGGAAAGTCTAACTGTGAAGTCCCCTGGTCATCTAGATAAAGACTAGAAATCTGGGCTGTAACTCCTCCTAGACCATGATACTCTAGTCCATCTCTACCCGCCTGGACATCACACTCACCTCTATGAAGGAATGATATGACCTCTGGTGACACAAAACTCACACTGCGGTGATAGAAATCAATGACCGCCTGGAAGGGAACCAACCAGTCCATCCCGAGAATAATATCGTAGCCCGTCATCTCTAGGAGATAGAGTTCCAAAAAGAAATGACATCCTTCAAACTCAAGAGGTCACTCTTTGAACTGACGTATGCTAGATTTACTCATTCCCAACGGAATGTCAAGAGTCAAAAAGTCAGCAGACAAAAAGATACAGGGCCCAAGGCACTTCATAACAGCAACAAAGATAAAACTATGTGAATCACTAGTATCAAAAAGTGATGAAGATAAAACTGAGGCTACTAAAATTGTTCCTCGAACTGTAGAAGGGCCGAGATCCTACTCTTAAAAGGTCTACTCCATGGCGAAAGTCAGACCTGTAATGCGTCCCTGCGCCCCTGGCTGACCACTATGAGCTAACCGACTCTGCTGTCACTGGTAACCTGGTGACTGACCACCGTGGTCGCGACCTCCACCTCGGCCTGAACGGCCGGAAGAACTCCAGTTCCCAGAGTGGTGAGAAACTTGTGAAGCATATTCTAAACGCGGGGTCATAGAAGAACCCCTACCACCAGCTGAAGGTGAGAAGATTTGACAGAAGTTCTGAAGATGGCCTATCTTGCCGCAAGATCGGCACTCCATCGGGTTTATCTGGAACTGAGGCCTAGTATTCCCACTCCTACTGCATTGGTAGCATACAAATTGGCTACCATAAAATACATCATGCCTGCCCTGATCTCTTCGAGAAGACTCTCTGCAGTGCTTCCTACTTTCTGTAGGAGGAACACCAGCTCTGGATGTCAAACTGCCCTGGCTCACAGCTCCAGAATCCCTCCGGTTGCGCTCAGTGATCAACACCTGGTTGACGATAGAGGATATCTAAGTCAACCTGATGATATTCACCTAAGAACGGATCTCCTACCAGAGACCGTCCTAAAACTTTCTAGCAAGGAACAACTCATCACCTGCTGGGATCAGCGTGAAGCACTGCTTCTCAGTAAAGTGGGACGAGTACTCCATAACAGAAAGAGGACCATGCTGCAGACTCATAAAATCTTGGGCTCAGTTGGACCTCAAGGTCTCTGGGTAAAATTAGTCATAGAATGTGCAGTGAAACTCATCCCAAGACATACTCTGTTGGCGCCCTGATTGCGAGATCACCTCCCACCACCTCTTGGCGGTGTCACAGAGCATATAAGTGGCCAACATTACCCTTTTCTCTAAGGGTATATTCATATGCTCGAAGATCATCAGCATGGTCTCTAACCACGAATCTGCAGCCTGGGGTCCTCCATCCCCTGAGAAAGTAGGAGGATGCTTCTACTAAAAGACCCACGTCAATTCGGCCATCGACGGGGCAGGAGGCGGCACTCCCTGAAAAGTCTGCATCATCCTCAGGAAGTCCTCCATGAACTGCGTATCAGCACCTACGACAGGTATGACTACTAGTTCCAAGGCTATCATAGAAGAAGGATCTGCAAGACATCCCTGATCGGCCATATCCGGTGTCTAATCACCGTCTGGCAACTGGCGTACACCCGGATGATGTCTCAGAGGTATAGCTCTGAAAAGATCAAAATCACACATCATATTATGATTATCAAAGAATTAGAACACAAGAGTAAGAAATGGGAACAGGAGAAGGAAACATTCGAGTTTACAAAACACGACTACCTGGCATGTATAAAAACAAAACGGCGTGTTCACTTAAACTAATGACATGGGCGTGTACACATGCCACCTATGGTCTTGTAACAACCCAACTACACGGCGTGTTTTCCCCACACATGGCGTGTGCTTGAACTCTATTCCCATAACCGAGTCTCTTTACACAAGAATCCTACATGGTCTTCTTAACCCTAGACTACACGACATGTTCACTAAGGACACAGTGTGTTCTAGACAAGGTTTCGGTAACCCGTATTGTTAGTTACACGGCCAGCTACATGGATGAACCTTACACGGCATGTTCCGAACTAACATGGCGTGTATAGGAGAAGATAACACCAACCCGTGTTGTTCGTGACAGGGCTGGGTACCTGGAAAAAGACTACACGGCGTGTCCTTTACCAACACGGTGTGTTCTACTCGAGCTCCCTCGACCTGTGTTGTTAGTGACACGACTAGGTACATGGATTTATACTACATGGCGTGCACCTACCGTACACAGCGTGTTACTAAAGACATTTCCTCAACACTGTGTTCCTGCTCACACAGTCAGTGACACGGTCTGAAACTACACGGTGTGTAGTCATAAAGTACACGCTGTGTATTCTGAGTTTTTCCAGGCAGCAGCTCAGAAACTGCACTGAAGCCCAAAAACCCAGAAAAAAAGGAATGAAGGTGCCAAATTCCGATCCGTGAGGTCCCATACTCCCCAAAAACCAAACCTTGGAATCCAAAACAGTCATATATATGGAAATATAGGTCAATGATTCACCAATTTCTGAATCAAGAGGGCCCATTAAACCTCCAGAACCAAAATTTGGCATTCATTTAAGCAAGGTACAATACAAACAGTCCTCTATCAAACAACAGATATTATATCAAAACATCTATCATAATAGATTGAATAATCTAAACAATGACTATCACAACAACATGCAATCAATAATGCATCCTAGATGGCATGACAAGAATACATGGCATGTGATTTCTAACAAGTGCCAATATGATGCATGATATGGCATACCCTCATCTCATCAGGCTGTGATAGAAATAGAACTATAATAGAAACAAAAATAACAACACAAGTCATGTGAATCACTCAAGGTGAAATCACATCAACTGTAAAATCTCAAAACCAGCAAACTGCAATAAATGAGGTAGTCTGGCTTTTCCCTGTACACGAGTTAGCTACTCCCGGGCACAACTTATTACCAAGTACCGAATCTATCCTATCCCTGGCTAAAGGCTCAAAATAGTAAATCAAGAGAAAATATTTTCTCTGATACTACTTTGTAACGTCCCGGTTTCAGATGCCACCTAGAGGCGCCCCGTACCCGGTTGGTCACATGGCCTCAAGTGAATTTCCCCAAATGCCAAAGGCTGTTGAATAGTAGTGAGGGGATTGGGTGTGATAGTGGGGAAACTATTCCCTCATTGGTAGAGTACACAACGGATGTAAATAAACATGCAATAGCAGAAGCAATATATAACCAACAATAATAAATAGTGGAATGACTGAATCAGCAAACAACTAGAGCTCATATGTATATATATGAAATGATGCATGATACATATCTAGGAAAGCAGCCAAACAAGTCACAATGCGAAAAAATGTAATAGTACCAAAACAAGTATAAAAGAAAGTAATCAACTCCTCAGTATCGCAAGCCAAATCTTGGTCCCATGCTCTCCTGCTCCAAAGAAGTCAAGTACCAGAAGTCGAAGGGAACCTTCCCTTGTGTATAACTGCAACAACATAGTCTATTTGGGCCAAAAAACATGACCCAAACAGGGTGTGATACTAAATCCTAGTAGGAAACCACCCGAAGATCTATGCCTAACAGTCAGTGAGTATATGGCAGGTAATAATACAAAAAAGAAGTAAACAATATCAGCAATAGTATGCAGTAATCAGTAAACAGTAAACAAGATGATATACAACAATGATCAATCCTATGAACAGCAAGTAGCAGTGAAGCAATAGCTAACACAAACAAGAAACCCTCTGGGAAGTACTCGCATCCATCCCCTCTGGTCCTATCTAAGAAGTACCCAAACCCTCTGGGAAGTGCACTCAACCTAACCCCTATGGTTTGGTCATAAAAAATTATAAGACTCTATGGGGAAGCTACATCGGTCAATTCCCCTTATATTCTAGGGTAGTTAGGAACTCTCTAAGGGAGATCACGTTGTCTAACCCTCTTGGACCCAAGGTCTAGATAATATCTAAGGAAGCTCACTCAGTCAATCCTCTTATATCCTCAGGTATACCACAGACTCTTTGAGGAAGCTCACTCGGTCAATTAATCTTCTATCTAGGGAAGGTTTTAAAGACACTCAAACAAGGTAAAGACTCTCTAAGGAAGCTCACTCGGTCTACCCTCCTATAGTCTATAAAACTAAGACTCTCTGGGAAGCTCACTCAGTCTATCCCATGTAGTCTATAATGTCCAAGAATCTTTGAGGAAGCTCACTCTGTCTATCCCTGTATAGTCTATAATATCTAAGACTCTCTAGGAAGCTCACTCGGTCTATCCCTTACAGTATATAGAACCCGATTCTCATGGTACCGTGCCAGTCAGTGCATATTAACACTATAAATCCAGAGTACACCTATAGAGCTATTTCACTAACTAAAGTACACCTATAGGTCTACTTGGCTAGACAGTCTACAGGGAAACAAGCATGTCAACAACATCATTCCGTCCTACGATCACAAGGCATGGAAACTGGTACAATGGCCAAAGGCTAAAGAGACCCAAAGGTTTCAACAAGAGAAAGCATGGTAAAAACATCCAAGCATGAAAATTATCCACAATCATGATCAATTTACCTCTACACAAGCATGCAAGCAAGGAAGGAATAACCATAACGGTAAAAAGCTAAACATGTGATACCCCGTCCATGGGTATTGGTGGAATTTTCACATAAAACTCAAAGTCATTGAAAGGTAAGGCAAAAACCACCTACCTCGATCCTAGGAGATCGATATACTTGAACCAAGAGTCTTGATTCTTGTAACGCCCTAACCCCAGTTACGTAGAGTCGGTGAATTATTACATAACATTGGCATGATCACAAAAGATCAAGTCTCGATAGACCGATTAATTTAGTATCCTTGGAATCACTAGATACATTCATAAGGTTTACATTACATCATAAAGTGAAATACTACAATAATATAGTCTCCATAGTCCACATTCATATCCCCTTCAGACTATCCCTGTAGGTCAATCATACAATATTTATTCACATCCTGGGAAAAATAAAACATAGAAAGGGGTGGGCTTAGATGATCAGTAAGGAAAACAATATAGAGGAAGCTTTCATAAATAAGCTTAAACATTTGAAGAAACGTATAACTAAAACAAAAGCCTTTAAAACATTAACTTCAGATTAATATGGAAAAGATAAAATGAAAAAATTCCATTTACATATTCACATGGATATTCTACTAGTCAAATAATCACATGCAATATCAATAACCACTTTCATAATGATGGAATGAATAATTCCAGACTATTATAACCACGTAGCCAAGGCCTCATGCCAAGACTAAAAATAAGACTTCTTTAAGGCCTCATGCCAAGACACTAGTTTCTCTCATGAGACCTACCGATGCATCGAGGAGCTATAGTGGGATCCACCCATCACTTACTAAGTCCAAGTCATTCCTCATATGAACAGGTTTAAACATAAAATAAAAATTATTATTAAAACTAGCATATGAAATGTCAATACTTTCTCCATAAACCATGAATGGTATAAAAATAACACATCCACAGTCAAACATATCACAAAAACTTCAATAAAATATGGAAGTTTTGTATCATAATATATCAACTTCAAATAAGCTTAAAATCCATCAAAGGATGTTGACATAGATGAAATCAAAACTATTTGAGAGAAATATCTCTTTTTTGAAATATTTGAAAAGTCACTCATTTATAAAGGAAGTAATTTAAAAGATATTTTTGAATAAAAGTGTCCCATACCACTTTGAAACTTTTGAAAAGAAATATCATTTCAAAACAATCATGTCCATATAAATAAATCCTTAAAATCATTTTGAAAACATGGACCTTAATTAAAAAGATTTAGAAAGATAAATCTTTAAAACATTTAAAATTCATATCTTGATAAAGAGTACCTTTCACAAATTCTTAAAATATTCATTTTGAAATCATTTAAAAGTCACATAATTATAAAATAAAACATTTACTTTGAAAATATTCTTATAAGCTTGTGATGGAATCTTCGACGATTTTATAACGGTGGAAAATAATTGCACCCTCCGTATAAGTTAAAAAAAGACATTCTTACATTAAATTTTTCAAAAAGGTTAAAAAGTACCTTGTTTGGAAAACGAAGGAAAGATTCCTTTCGAAACCCATAAGGGTATAAATGAATTTAACCCATTCTCTAGTAAATAGTATAAATGTTCTTAAATACATTTTTAAGAAATATGGATGTGGATGATAAAGAGGTCCCAATAGATAATTACGTATAAACAACCTCATATAATGAAGAGATTGTGAAATAAACCCTTACCTTGTACTTTTAATTAGTCGATGGTATGTTAACCTCCTGTATAATAGTTAAAAAATTGTTATTAAATTATACAAGAAACATATACATAATTATGATATCATATATGATCTTCTAATATTGCTTTGTTAATAATATTTTAGTATTATCGTCATTTTTGGTGTAAACTTACTCGTTTTCTTTTATATGTTTTGTTACATAAGTCGTGATTGTTATGGATATGTTTTATCTTATTCATATACAGAATGATATAAATTTCTTAAACATTACTTTTAATCATCAAATGATAATTATTCTTGAATGGATATGATGGGGAATAAATCTCATCATATTTTTGGAGACGGTAATCCGTACGTACGCACGAGTGACAATATCAATCTTTTCATATTAAAATAATATATAATTGGATGGTATATAATATATATAGAATCATTATCATGTTATATTTATTATTTACTTGAATTACACATCATTCTTATACCCATCCAAATAATAATATATTGAATAACAATTACACCACGACATGGAGACGGTAGGCCGTACGTACGCATGTATGGTGATATGTCATTCAAAGGATGTATAGAATAATGAATATGGTTGTACCATATTTATAATAACATCACAGTATATATAATATACTGAAGTTATTATTTTAGAATGGGAAAACAAATAAAGAAGTAGTTGAAGAAGAAAGGAACATGAAAGAGGGCGGTGAAAACATTACCTCTTAATTGGGTTCTTCCTTTTGATTTGATCAAAAGGGATCCTTAGGTTGGATTTCTGATCAAACTAAGGCCTCTAGGTCGAAGTTAGTGAAGTTGAGTGAATATCTGGTCAGGGGTTGTCAGAGCCAAAAGGCTTTGAAGGTGTGAATAATTGGTTAGAAGTGGTGTCCTTTTATAAGGGGGAGGAGGGGCTCTTTAGGAAAAACTTAAAGTATTATTCTATAATAAATTCATATTCATATTCTAATGGCTCCAAAGTGTATAATTAAAAAATTAATGTGGGGATGGGTCTAAATCCTTTCAACCAATATATTTTAGATAGGTTTGGGTCCTTATATTAACCTTATATTTTAGTTTTAACTCTTAGTTAATTAGTTTGACATTTACCATGTCACCTTGTATTTTTATATTATATAGTTATAAACATACTATATACATACAAGAGACCCCCCAAGTGGTCCATTAATGATACAAATATCATGATATAAGTCCACCGGCCGATCCTTATATTTTGAGGAATATAATATCAATTAATAATATAATATTTTTTATAAAAACTCTGTTATGTCAATTTTGATACTATTGGGTATTTTGTTTTTGACAAATTAATAAAAGAATTATTAAGTCGAATAATATTAATATAACCAAAATTAATATGTCATATTAACCTAGAAAATTATTTTAATTCATAAAAATTCTAAAATTATATTTATTTGGATATTTATAATATCAATTATTTTAATATTTCATTAATTAGTTAATTACTACATCACCATTGTGTCATAAATAAATTAAACTATTTAATGTCTAAAAATTATAAATAAAATACCATTATGTAGGAAATATTTTTATATTTATAATTAATATTTACAATCGAATTTATCTTATATATAACCCTATATTAAAAATGTTTTAGTAATTAAAATTTGATTTTAACTCTTTTAACTCTTCTTTGAATTAAATAATAATAAATGTCCTAATCTAATCCAAGTGGACCTAAATGATAACATTTTATTCTTAAGGTTGTTTTTGGTTGAGATACACTTGTCCAATAGAATTATTACATGTGTTATAGTAACATTAATATCATTTTTACCCTTAATTACCCTATTTACTTTAAACCGTGGTAAATAAAAGTAAAAAGCTACTATTAACCAAAAATTATTTTCATCTCATTGAACCAAATTTTAATCCTTGATATTAACCGTGTTTCTAATATTTTTGAAATTTCACTCACATAAGCGATAAAATTAATGTTATATGTGAATTTCCAAATTCTCCTTGGAGGTGGGTAAAAGACGGTGAAAAGTTCAATAAAATTTTTATGTAACTAAAATTATTTTGAACTAACTCCAATGAATTAAATTGAACATTTATAGGTATTATGTATCTATTTTTACCTTAATTAAATTTAAATAAAATAAATAATTATTTAAATAAAAATTCGGTTTTAAACTATAACTCAGTGTTTTTTCACTATTCATCAAAAATTGAATGTTTTCAGAAAAATACCAAAATTTCACCCTAGGCTAATTTCGATATTCCAAATCCAAAAATGAAGTCCATTTTGAAAAATGAAATTTATAAAATTTTAAAAAGTGGGTATTACTATTCATAACGGTTAGTTTGATTGGTTGTGGTGTGTGTTAGAACTCGAAGTTACGTACAACACACACTACTATATTATTCAAACAGAAGTGTACCATAGAAGCTTGGGGTGTTACAATTCTCCTCAGAACAGCATAGATCTATGAAAACACACAAAACATTCAATAAATGATAACTTAAGAAAGAGAAGGAATTGTAAATCAAGGCTATATGAGAAGGAATAACTCACCACTGCGGTTCCAACTCAATCGATGATGGTCGATTCAGAGAACGGACGGAGGATCGGGGGCTCAAAGAAGATACACATCTATATGGGTCACTCTCGGTCGAAGGAATTGGAGATGAAGACAGTTTTGTCGCTTAGGCGTGACCCCGGTCCGTTTAATGAAAAAAAATACACGGTGTGTACTTCTTGAGTACACGGTGTGTATTATACATTTCCATACTCTCCTTTAAGAGACCTCCACTTTACCCCAACACACCGTGTGTGTGGCCCAGACATGGATAGTACATGGCCTGACGCTGCATGGGAGTACACGGTGTGCACTCATAAAGTATACAGTGTGTACTTCAAAAATTTCAAGAAACTATTATTTTCTCAAAAACTCCAGGAAAAAGAAAGTCATACCTGAAAACGAGGATCTGGGTTCTTTCAAATTTGAATAATGGGAGGCACATAATCTATACTAAGATGATTGAATGGGTTATCTAGAATCTTCTCCAGACCATTCGGGGCATTGATTTTGGTAGCATCATCATCCATTGAATATTTTCCTCCACTATGACAGAATCCCACATCATTATATTGAGATTCACAAGTTTTAAATGGGGCATTATCACCATGTAATGTACCAATATAACCATTGATTCAGTATTTGATACATTGATGGTACAATGAAGAAATGGTCGCATGATGATTTAGCCAAGGCCTTTTGAGAAGAACATTGAAATCTGTGTCTTGAAGGAAAACCATCAACTCTGAATCAAATATGAGATCCCCAAACTATGTTATGAGGATAATATCACCAAGAGGTTCTTTATCATTCTTTTTGTAACCCTGTAACATCAAATTGGAGGGATACGAGTGGAATTTAGTGACGACCAATCAACAAAGTGTCTTAATGGGAATGATATTGGCTCTTGATCCACTATCAATGAAGGCTCTTTCGATATCAGTGTCATTAATCCTTCCATGTTGGTATAAGGGAATGATTTGTACACATATGAAAACATTCCCATCCTAGTATGTGAATGATAGGATTTCATGGAATTCTTCTAGGTTATTCTCTATACAGTAAACTTCCATGACAAGAACCTCAACTTAAATCACTTGAGAACCTGACAAAGCCTCAATGAGTTATTTTTGGAGATCCTTTGACAGGCTCTGTGAATCTAGGATTGATAACATGGCCAGTACATGGGCCAATTGCTTCAACACATCATACTTTTGATCTAGAAGTTTGTATTTTCCATCTTGCAGATTCTTATTTGCAGGTTCATTATGAACTGATGTTCCTGATACTGGTGAAACCTCTTTTGGGTAAGAATCTAGAAGTATTTCTTATCTTGGTGTATTAGGTTGACTAGTTCTTCCCACTCATTGAGGAAGTGATGGAATAGCCTCTAACGAGTTTTCAAATATTATCATGTTAGGGTAGACCCCATCATGTGTAGGGGAGTTCCCTTGATCATGCTGAGCTCAATGGAGGGCTCTCCCATGAGTTTCTACTACATAAACTGTTTGGTAAGGGATGTGGATGGAGTAGTGGATTCTAGAACAACCATGTCATCCCCTGTATCCTCGACCCTGATGACCTCATTCCCCAGTTCACCAATCAAGTGCAGGGAAATCAGGTTCATAATTATAATCATCATTTGAAAAGGGATCCGTTAAGTGAATAACATTAATGGATCTAGAGAACAACTCCTCATCTGATAATGGTTATTCCATATAGTTCAATAATTGTTCTTCCATTTAGTGGGGTGGTTACCATACTTTTGAGACTGTTGTCATGAAATACTCTAAGTCCAAGGACAACTCTAGCCTTGAAACAAACTCATATTCTTCCATTTTCTCCTTATTCTTCCCTCCATGTTGCTTATTTGAGGATTTTCCATCAGAGGACTGGGATTTTGATGATGTTTTTTTCTCTAGCATAAGTGGAAGGTGGAACAATTAGCTATTTCTACTATGTTTGTAGAATTTCATGAGTCTGAATGATTGTTTTTTAACCATACAGTCAAAAAAATTATGCACATTATTTCTTTAACTTATTTCAATTCTCCTTCCTCCTTTGGATTGATGACATAAACTTATGCCACCTAGGTTGGGGAATTTTTAAATTACATTTTCCCAGAATCCACCATCTTTAGTAGGATTTCCTTGTAAAAAAACCCTCCTAGATCAGATTTCCCAACATTTTATCGAAGGGGAAATAGTTTGGGAGATCCTCATCACCTTCTTTGTTAGCTTCTTAAATTTTTTAAACTGAACTAAGTTGATTTACATGTCTAAAATGTAGTATCTACAAAATTTTTCATTTAAAAAAGAATAGAACCTATTTTTAAATTCCTCAAAATGTTTCCTTCTCTATCCTATTTGATTATCTTAATAAGGTGGTCATTGTTGTTAATGATTAGGAGTTAGGGGCCTACAGTATGATTCATGCTTTGAGGTAGGAGTGGGTATAGGGTCCTTCTTAAGTGTAACCGTAGTGACATATTCCTTTCGTGTTATCCTTCCCAAAGCTGATGGTATTATCCAGGATTTGGATTTGGTCTCTATGATGGAGTTTTATAACCATTGAATAATTGCAGCTAGATCCTGAAACCCTCCTATGTATTTCATGGGCATCAAAAGTGTGCACAACTAATCACAGAGATTTTCTACATATATAGACAATATTTCTTATTTAGGGAGTGGTTTGTTTAAGGAGTATGTTAATCCTTTCCACTGAGAAATGAAATCTGATACACTTTTATTCTCTTTTTTCATGAAGTTTGTGATATTGAAGACAATGGCCTTCTATAGCATTTGTGATGAATTGGAAAAGGAACTTTTGAGGGAAATATTATTATATGGTTATTGATCGAGACTGGAAACTCATATACCATACAAAGGCTATACCCTACAATGATTGTAAAAATCATACGAGTTTCACTGCTTCCTATTTCTCAGGGGTCCCCATCATGGGATCATAGTGAGAGAAAATAATGTGTCAAGTGTTTCTCTAGATATCTTGAGCTGTTGAAAAACTAAAAAGTCGGATTCCCAACGTTTGGTGGAGGAGGAGTCCGATCTACCCATTCGGGATAAGCATTATTTTTATGGTTGAACTAGTGTGCACCATCCTTCCATTGCTTCCAATAAAGTTATTAATGACTCAATGGTGTTTATAAGCATTCGAGGAATATCTGGTTGATCTGGGACTTGAATAGGTGTAGAAGATGAAGCCTAAACTACTACGGGGACTAGAGCCCAAACTGGTGTGGAAACTAGAGCCTGAACTAGCACATAATCAAGCTAGACCAATGGTGTAGGAATTGATGGTATTTTCCTTTGATAATCCATGGGGAAAATCTTGTAAGGATGTACCTAAACTAGCACTGGTTTTAATTTAAATAGAGGGATTCATTATCTTCATTAGTAGTTGCAAAAAACCCTTTTTGATGAGTGCTTCTACTAGAATTTCATCATGATGATCTTGTTGTGGAGCATATTTGGAAAGAATTCTACCTCGAAGTAACTCTACATTCAATCTTCTCAACATCTTCATCTCCTCATCTTGGTGAGAAAATCTTTCCTCATGTGAAGGGGATTGACCTTATTTGGGGGAAAGGTGAGAGATGGTCTGACCTTTACCATTTCCTTTATTATGTTCTTTTTGAAGAGGTGAAAGTTGATCATTTGAGGGAATACCCAAATTTTTTGTAAGCCTCTAATTTTTGGTACACACAACTCAATTTTCTTTGGTTTGGACCGCATTTTTAACAAGAACCTCAACCATTGACTCCCTTGAAGTGGATTCATTTTATATAGGATCTTCTTTGAAAGCATTGATGAAATTTCCTACCGCATAATGCATTGATGGCATTCTTTCAGTATATTTGTGAGATCACCTTATTCAACACCCTCTATGAGACTTTTTCCTCATATTTATTTGTTCCTTGGGAACTGTTTGGTAGACATTAACCCAAAGGAAATACTTGGATAGTTCCATTATGAATTCATTTTGAGGGTTCTTCCATAATCATAAGAAAAATCACTACTACCGAGGAGGGGATTGTGAATGTAAAAAGCCCTCAGCCCTGTGGGCTGGGGTGACTGTTGACCTGATATGGATGATATATGCTTACATGATCTTCTGATTTTACAAATTATAGTCCGAATGTTGGTTTGGTGTATTATGTGGAACTCACATAAATAACATGTTTCATAAGACCATTGAGTTATTTTTGAAATTTTTACAATCTACTGTCTTATATCCTCTAAGAGGGAGGCCTACTTGATGTTCTCAGATGCCTGATGTAAAATTATTTCAATAGGCTGATCACTTTGAGCCTGCCTTCAGTGAGATTCAATCAAGGCCTGTTATTTCAGAGCATCTCTTTAGTCATGAATAGAATGTGTTTTTTGTAGCTGGCCTGGGGAAATAATATTGCATGAGACCACCTTTGGAGGGATTTTCTGGATTTTGTGTGTAGTAAAATGAAATGATCCATATGCACCCCATCCTCTGATATGAACACCAGATGGGGTATTTGCGATCAATTGTCACAACCTCCTTAAGGAAATGAGGCATGTTCATTGAAGGGATATATATTTCTTCTCAATATTTGGATATTGGGAATACAAGAGAGATGCCATGTCAATTTGGATTTATAACCATTCTATTACATTGACATGACTTTTGTATCCATCATAAGGTAATATATTTTACTTTACATGATGAAGTCTTTTCCACATGTTGTGGCAGATGTCATGTATACAATTTTCCATCAACATCTCTGGAATTCTATATTTATGAGTATCTAAAGGCCAAAATATGACCGATGTTTTATTTTTAGCTATTTGTTTTATCATGTTCAATATATCCTCTTCATCTATTGTTAAAGGATCCTCTACTTGATCAAACCAAAGTTGTTGTTTATCTACCATTTCATCATAATAAAAAAGATCATCAGAGACTACCTCTATTGCATTGGAAGATAAATGGCCAAAGGGTGGTTCGGAGAATGACAATTGCCTTAGAAAATCATTTGGTTGAGAAAGGATTTTACCCACCAGTGAAAAGGAATCAGACATGACTAGCCTTGTATTTGTAAGTACCTAAAGTTAAGATGAATTTCTTATCAATACATTATCAGTTGGAGGATTCTATTGACAATGTGAATCACTACTATAGAAAGAACTTTTTCATCAAATTCCATCATGTGGTGGAACATCATGGTGGATTAAAGAAAGGGGTGGAACCTCTTGATCCTTGTTCTTCTGGCCACACAGAGGGTTTTTGTGGCTCTCATTAAGAGATAGGTTCTCAAGATTGACTAGATTTTCATGATTCAAGACTTCATGAGGAAGTGTCAGAAGAGGACAATCAGAGTTACTGCTACTAATCTCACTATTTGGTAATGTGATGGTAGGATATTGGGCTACAATAGATAAATGTATGAGGGATTCAAGAACTATAGCATTATGCAGAGTTAGGTTACAGATTGACTCTTGATTTTCCAACTGTGTTTGGTAAGTCTTTTATTTGTACATATTATTACAAGTAGATGGAGCCATTTTTTGTGAAAAGTGGTTATCATGGGTAGGTGTATATGCCTTCCTTAGAGTGGCCATCAGAATAAGGTGATTATATCCAGTTGGAACGAGTGTGTGTTCCTGATCTAGTTGTATGTATTATATGGGAGAGTATGACTGATGAACCTCTTGGATTGTAGTAGAGGTATGTATATTCTATGGGGAGACAAGATGATGAGCTACCCAGGTATGAGGAAAAAGTGATGCATCCATCCTTCAGGTACTACTGTTTTCGTTGTAATGGTATTCTGGAATGTTTCTAGGATATGAATAGACATTTTCGTCTTCCCTTTTACCATTTCTAGGATGTGTTTAGTGACTAGAATGGGAATATACATCCATTCTGTATCTGGAGTATTTGTATGTACCTACTTATATCCTCCCTTTTCTGCTAGTGGATATTGATAATACTCATATGTGGGGGAATATAATTGAGTCTTCCCCTATCTTTTCATTTGAGCTTCCCAATTGACTTCTCTAGGTGCATCCAAACAAAATTGTTGTAAGACTTGATGGGTGTAGGTAGGTGTATGTTCCTACGTGAGAGATTCCACTGAAGTGGGTTGGAGTGCTTCTTTGAATGCTTCCAGATGAGTATGATGATTGTATTGATGATCGTAAGAAAGTGTATGTTCTTTTTGATATTACTCCATTAGTTTTGAATGACGGGATTGGTTGGATGATGCTAGATGAGTCTATTGGATGGAATAATGATGGTGGATGGGTGTATGTACCCTCTCACTATTTTTCACCAAACTGGTTTGGTGGGATTCTTAGAAGGGGGAAAAGCTAAGAACCTGCTCCATGTTGGAAAATTGTTTCCCCATCGGGAAATCTTGTGTTCTCGAGTCTGGGGGACCTGGGGTGGATAAACGAAGGTAACACCCTCATCAAGTTGATCGTTTATGGCCACATGACGGTGGTGATGATAATTTTTGGTAGGATCCCATGGGAATGACCCTTGTGTCTTTGGTATGAGGCCTCAAGTGTACACTTCTTCCACGTCTTATGAATATGGGAGGGATTCCTGGTTGCATTCTCGGGATAATCTCCCTAAATAGTTGAAGACAGTGGTTGTAACCATCTCCATCTAGACCACTGGTCGTCACTGATCTGACAATTAGGGGTTATTCTTGATCTGGAGGGATTTTCGGGAAGCATCCATGGTTTTAATGGTACCATAATGACAATACACTCGAACCATTATGTAAGAGACCCAGCGTTGAAGATAACGAGTCGGTGATGGAAGCCTTTGGGTGGATGAGGATCCAACCTGAGAAGTAGCCATGAATTTCATGGGTGTAAACTTAAAGGAATCCATTTGGATTTAATGGAGTTATAGAAAGGAGTGCCTATATATGTGATAGAAATATTAATAAGAACCTTTTTAGGGAAAAATTATTTTGGATGAACACATGCATGACTGATTTCCTTGTCTAGCACTCTTTTATATACTAATAGGTGTCTGAAAGATGGGTAAAACTATCATCTTGGTAAAGAATTCATGTTGGGTTCACCATTAGTTTATTTCCCTCAGAACATGTGTTCTAGTTAGGAATCAGTGTTTTCGAACAATTTCTAATTGAATTGTTTATTGAACCAGAAACAACTAATAGTTTTGTATCCAAATGGACCTACTTTCAAAAGGTAGACATTCATTATGGATATTGACCTATGATAATAAAGAAGTCACATTCATTGAGAGGATGAGAGGTCAGGATCATCACAACCTTTTGGGGGGAATTTTTTCATACTATGGGACTCCCTTATATATTTAATATATATTCATAAAATATTCATTAATTCAAAATTATTATATGGGTTATCATAACATTAGAAGTCTTTTATTGGCATAAGTGGAATTCAGAATCATCTGTATGTATTCAACGTTCTTCATTAATAGATATATCTGTATGTATATAAGGTTCTCCATCAATGTTATTTACTCATATACTACTTACATATTCATTGGTTGTTTATTATGATGATTCTTGTTTTTAAACCATGAAGTGGGGCACTCTAGAGTTTATTGTTATCCATGTAGTTTAATATGACTATGGAATTTATCGTTATTTAGGGATATAGACGTTGTTATGATGTGGGAATCAAACCCATAGACGGGGTACCTATGTATCCTCATGAAATGAATAAGAACCCACATATTTTTCTTCCACTTAATGGGACAAATCATACCTTTTAAGGTCATGTGATGAGGACCTAACCATAGAATTTAACGTCATGTAGAAAGGAAATTTAGGTAGAAGATTTATAGTCAATTTTTTGTGTGGGACTTATACCATAGTAACCCAAGGAACGTAGAATGGGTATGAGTATAAAAATTGAATTAGACCCTACTAGGGTATGATCCAGAAAGAGAAGGGTTGATTTTGGGTGTTGGGTTTGAACCTCATGGAGGCTTCCTACATATCCTGTTTAGATGGGAATCAAATCCCACGTATTTAGTTGAGTTTCAAATGAGAGTGTGGTAATTTGAAAGAGATATGGTTGGTGATTATTCCTGAATATGATTCTCTTTGTAAAATACCCTGAGTGATGTATCTACTCATGATATTTTTTGGGTTTAGTTCAAGGCTTACTCTTAAGAAGGATGCCTAGATTAAAGGAATTATGACCGAGGTTTAATCTTGAGGAGGATTCATATTGAGCTCGAGCCTTAAAAAGGATTCCTATGTATCCCAGTTGTAACACCCCGATATTTTATGAGAAGTATTAATTTTAATTTATTTTATGTCTTGTGTTGTATGCTACACCAAGATTATCTAGTACTATATGCAACACCGTATTAGCTTGCAGTATACACAACACTATTCTTGGCTCGTGTTACACACAATTTCAAGTCCGGTTTGTGGAAATTATTCCACGCAACATTAAGTATAGATTTTTTTAATGTATAAATGAAATAAGTATTGATTATGTTATACGGAACACAAAATGGAGCTTTCACTACACGCAACCTTGACTTGGTTTGCATTACAGACATTCACGACCTTTCTCGATAGCGTGTGTTGTACGTAATACCGGGTTTCACTAAACAACTATATGTTATATAAACTAGCCATTATGAATAGTAATACCCAAGTTTTGAAATTTTTTAAATTTTAACTTTCAAAATGGATTTCATTTTGGGATTCAGAATTTTGAAATTAGCCTAGGGTGAATTTTTGGTATTTTTCTGAAAACTTTCAATTTCTGATGAATAGTGAAAACACTGGGTTACTATTTAAAACCCGACGTTTTATTTAAATAATTATTTATTTCATTTAAATTTATTTTAGGACAAAATTGATACATAATACCTATATAGGTTTAATTTAATTCATTTGAGTCATTTTATAAAAATTTAATATATATATAAATTTTATTGAACTTTTCACCGTCTTTTACCCACCTCCTAGGAGAATTTGAAAATTTACACAAAACTTAATTTTACCGCTTCTGTGAATGGAATTTCGAAAATCTGAGAGACATGGTTAATATCAAGGAGTAAAATTCAGTTCAATAAGATAAAAATAATTTTTGGTGAATAGTAACTTTTTACTTTTATTTACCACGGTTAAAATAAAATAGGGTAATTAAGGGTAAAATTGAAATTATTATTACCCTAACACATGTCCTAATCCTATTGGATAAGTTTAGTTCAACCAAAAACAACCTGAGGGATAAAATATTACCCTTTAGGTCCACTTGGATTAGATTAGGACATTTATTATTATTTTATTTAAAGAAGAATTAAAATAGTTAAAACCAAAGTTTAATAACTAAAACATTTTTAATATAGGGTTATACATAAGATAAATATGACTATAAATATTAATTAAAAAGCTAAAAATATTTATTACATAATGGTAGTTTATTTATAATTTTTAGACATTAAATAATATAATTTATTTTTGATACAATGATGATGTAGTATTTACCTTATTAATGAAATATTAACATAATTGACTTTATAAATACCCAAATAAATGTAATTTTAGACTTTTTATGAATTACACTAATTTTTTAGGTTACTATAACATGTTATTATTGATTTAATTAACATTTTTCTAACTAATCACGTTGTTATGATTTTTACAAAAATCAAGTGCCAAATAGTGTCAAAATTGACATAAAATAGTTTCTAAAACAAATATTATATTAGTAATTGTTATATTATTCCAAAAAATCTATGATTCGTTCAAATGACTTAGATAAGGATATATATATTGATAATTAACAACTTGGGGTTTTTTTGGCTTGTTATAGTAAGTTTATTAACCATATAGTGTAAGAAAACAAAAAGACACGGTAAAAGTTAAATTATTTAACTTAGAGTTAAATCTAAATGATAAGGATAATACTATAACCTCAACTTGTATAAAACCTATTGGTTGGGATTTTTTCTACCCATACCCACCTTAGATTCTAAATAAATCAATTTTGAGCTATAAAAAACCAATTATTACTATATTATAAAATAATATTTTAAGTTTTCCTAAGGTGCCCCTCTCCTCCCTTATATAAAGGGCACCCATTCCCTCTTCTCTTCACACCCTTTTGAGCATTGAATCTCGGCCAAACCCTTCCAATTTCTCTTCTCAATCTCTCTAGTTATTTCATAGAGGTTCTGTTCTACTAAAAATACAAACTCTAGTGCCTTAAGAAGAAGTTTAAAAGAAGTGCGTCGAGGAAGAGGTAATCTCTTCTTCCGACTCTTTAATGTTTCTTTCTTCTTCTACTTCCTCTTATTTCGTAGTTTCATTATAAAGATTTAACATCAGTATTACTTGTATAATGATATGTTTTTATAAATATTAAACAACCCAATTTCACCTTCTATCCATCCTACGGAAAACGAAATCACCGCAGGTGCGTACGTACGGAATACCGTCTCCACGCCGTGGTGTAATCAGTTTTTCCACCACCACCTTACTTGGATGGGTATAATGGTGTAAAGAATAACTATATATGATTATTATAACATCATAATAATTCTGAGATATTATATCATCCACTCCAATTCAATTCAATAATTATGGGAAGGATATCATCCCTCGTGCGTACGTACGGATTACCGTCTCCACGACGCGATGAGATTCATTCTCCATGTTAACCACTCTAGAATGATTATAAAGTATATATAATGAATAATAATGAAATATATGACATGATAAAGCTACTGTATTTATTTATATATATATATATAAGTCATCTACATACTTCCATTCAAGTCAATAAGGAAAAGAAAACAGTGTTCATGCGTACGTATGACCTACCGTCTCTTTAAACGGTGTATTTCCTTTCATTTATCTGTCTTTTATATATATATACTAAATATATATGATATATAAATTAGGATTTAAATTATGGATTTAATTAAATCATGATATAAGTAATAATAATATCATTAACAATAAGTCAAAACACGTACGATAAATAAAACGATTTTACCCAAAACGCTGCTTTAACATGGAATTTACAAAAGAACGGGTAATATAAAGTCATAAGTGAACCATATATGATATCATAATAATGAATATGATTCTATAATAATTCAATGGAATTATTTAAATCATTATACAGGAGGTTCAGATACGTACGAATCATTTCAGACCTAAGGTAAGGGACAACTTTTCCAATCTCGTTTTTATCCGTGATTGTCAATTCGTAAGTATTTACTGGGGTTATATTTATCATCCATGTCCCTATTTTCTAAAAATGTATTCATGTATGTTTAAAGTCCTTTTTAATTTTTTTTGACTTTTAATACATGGCATGTAAGGAATCTTTCTTCTCTTTACCATACGAGGTACTTTTTGACTTTTCTGGAAAAGGTACGAGAAGAATGTTTTTTTAACTTATACAGCATGAACAAATTTTTACTTTTTTATAACACCTTATTTTCATAAAAATTTCTCTACAAAATTTATTGACTATTTTCAAAAAATCCTTTTCTTTTAAAATTTCAGGAAATTTTTTGAAAAGAAAATGATTTAGAAGAAGAATGGATATTTTCCTCAAGAATTCATTTCAAGAGTTTTATCAAAGCCATTTTACATATAAGAAGACATTATTTTATATGTGTATGTTTCAAGTATAATGTCTCATTGATTTACATGGTTCTACTTTTCTGATGATGAAATGATATCCATTTGTTTTATATGGATTATGTTATGATGGGATGATGTTTATGAAACCCATTTTATTTTTTGGGTTATAATAAATGATTTATGTTTTTGTTGTGGCACAAGTAATAATGATTTAATTATGAGATGGTTGGGACATATATCTCCCTCTAATGAATTGGGTAAAGATTTATATCTCATTATATAGACATGTTTGTAATGGTAAGTTAATATGGTTTAGTGTTACAGGACTGGAACGAGGAGTGAACTCGATTCAAAAAGGGACTTTGTCCACTAAGATGGTCTTGGAAGCAATGCCTTGGCTACTATGTAAATCATATCATGTTCTTAATGGTTTCCACAATTACATGTTTTATTCCCATGCTTTTTATCATGATTTATGTAACTATTCCTTATGTACTACTATGTTTTATGTCATTTCTCATGATTTTTATGTTTAAACATTATGTTCATGTTTTTATGTTCAAATGTATATGGTTTGTTTTATTCTCTCTATGCTTACCCTTACTGAGCATTTGATCTCACCTTTATATGCTTTCATTTCTCCAGGATATAAAGACAAGTTTTTGGTAAGAAAACTAAAGGGGAAGATTATTATGGGAGAAGTTGAAGTTCTTTTACAATGATTAGAAGATTTTGTTCCGAGTTTCCAAAGACACTAAACTATTACGATCCTTGAGTGTTTCATTTGTTTTGTATTAAGTATTTCACAAAAGTAATATACTATCTATGTACGTCAATATTTGGGTCTCTAAAGTTAGTATCAGAGGAAAGGTTTAGTTAACCTTTAGAAACTAGGATGTGAAATCTTTAGTGAGATCCCTAGATATATTTCTAAGGTATGCCTAGGGATGTCCCTAAGGTTAAGTATACGTATAGGTTATAGTCCTAGAATTATGGTAACAATATTTGAATTTAACCTAAGATGTTAGATATAGACGGTACTCCACCTTTATTATGTTGTTTTCCCTAAAATGATTTTTTCCTCTCACACTATTATTTTTGGGTTTTAGAAAATGGCTGGAAACAGGAAGATTCATGATAATGGAGGATATGATGGACTATGGAATGATATTCTTCATGAGAAACCAAATGAAATGGGATTTGGAAGTCCAAAAATCATTATTATTTCTAATCAGAAATCTCATAATATGATCAATAATCTCAACTTTGGTAAGTTTCCCGACTCAGCTAATAAGAGAAAGAAGGAGTTTCATGATGATCATAGAGGAAATAAAGTTCAATTTCCCTCATGTAAATCATGTGGGAAGAGGCATCAAGGAGAATGTTTCAAGGGAACTGGTAGATGCTTTGGGTGTGGAAAGGAAGGACACAAAGCCAGTAAGTGCAAAGGAAAAAGTTCAGTTAACACCATGGACAAGGATAATGGTATTGCTAAGACATCAACAACGGTTAAATGTTTTAAATGTGGAATGTACGAGAATTATGAAAACCAATTCCCTAAGGTAAAATCTCATGAAGAGAATCAACATGGTCATATGGGTAGTATTTATGTGGATGGTGATGATGAGGAAACTACAAATGATATATGAGATGAAAGAAGTGTTGAATCTTGGTCAATGGTTTAAGAAGGTAGTGGAATGATTGTATGTTTATCAAGAGTTATATTGTATAGGTAATTTAATGGTACTATGGAATAAAGAAACATCTAAGGATTGTTACACTATTGTTTTTTCTAATGTATTTGAAAGTATATGTTGAATGGTACTGGTAACCATGAAAGTTTATTCAGATATTTTTGGAAAGAATATGATATGCGCATAATGAAGGTATGAAGAGAAAATGAAAATTTGATAGTATTCATAAGCTCATGACTGATATAAGGACAAAGTGATATCATGGTTTGAGTATATAGAAATTTTGGGATTTTTGTATTTGGAATGTGTTAACTTTTAACAATATTTATGTTTTTGCTAAAGTTCTATGGTAATTCATGTTTCTAAAGAATACATGATTAAGGTATTCACATGTTTGGAATATGTCCAACAAGATATATCTTATGATATATGGGAGATAAATGATGGTATTCAAATGCTCGGTAGATGACTTTTCTAGTAATAGTTTTCTTATACTATGATCTTGGACATAAGTATTTTGGATAATACTAAAGATTGGAATGTATTAAGTTAGACATTAGATAGTATTGTTTAAGGCTAGGAATTTTTCTATTATTCATGTAATGTTATAATAGTGTAGTTTTAGAAAAAGGGACAACTTGCAGGACGTGCGACAACCCATCATGTCGGACATGGCTGTGGGAATCGAACCCACAACCGAAGTGCAACAGGCCTTTATTTCCTACCACTGGCCTACAGGAAGTCCCTGGTTAGTAGATACTAGTTTTATTAAGTAGTATGATAGATGACGTATAAGTCCATTTTTGGAATCATATACGATTAACCTCAACATAGATGGACTTATGTATATTTGATAACTTTTGCTAACATTTTGTTTGAGACATATGGAATGACCCATCATTCTACCACATAATCTCATAACACTTGAAGGATGAAAAATTCAACTTCATTTATTTAATAGATGAAGTGGAAATTGTTCAAGGCACGAACAACGGTGAGATTTTACCGAAATAAATTAAGTATTTCTTCTAATTCAAATTCTTCAACTTTAGGGAAATCATCTTGAAAACCAATTTTTTTCCAAGTGCCCTTATATCCGATGATTCAGATGGTACCTTAGATCATCCCAAATTTATGGCTTTTTGATTGTTGGATTTTTCATAGCCATGTTCTCTACCACTCTCCATTAGAACTTGATGGTTAGATTTCTCTTCCATATCCATATTTTCACCTATGTTCTCCTATGTGGAAACCCATGGATTAGTTAATTTGGGTAACCGTTATGTTTCATACATTAGTTTTTAAAGATAATTTTTGGTATTCCTTTTTATGATGTGGGTTTCTATCAAAGAAACATTCAAGTAGTAAACAATTTATAACCCCGGCGAATTTTGAAGGAGAAATTCATTTTAAGGGGGGTAGAATGTAACACCCCAAGATTTTATGAGAAGTATTCCTTTTAATTTATTTTATGTCTTGTGATATATGATACACCATGATTATCATGTACTATACACAACATCGTATTAGCTAGCAGTATATGGAACACTATTCTTGGCTCGTGGTACACATAATTTCAAGTCCGTTTTCTGGAAATTATTCCACGCAACATTAAGTATAGAGTTTGTTTAATGTATAAATGAAATAAGTTTTGATTATGTTATATGCAACACAAAATGGATCATTCACTACACGCAACCTTTACTTGGCTTGCATTACACGCAATCACGACCTTTCTTGATAGCGTGTGTTGTACGCAATACCGGGTTTCACTAAACAACAATATGTTATATAAACTAGCCATTATGAATATTAATAACCATGTTTTGAAATTTTATAAATTTTAACTTTCAAAATGGACTTCATTTTTTGATTCGGAATATCGAAATTAGCCTAGGGTGAATTTTTGGTATTTTTCTGAAAACTTTCAATTTTTGATGAATAGTGAAAACACTGGGTAACTATTTCAAACCCGATGTTTTATTTAAATAATTATTTATTTTATTTAAATTTATTTTAGGAAAAAATTGATACAAAATACCTATATATTTTCAATTTAATTCATTTGAGTCATTTTATAATAATTTTATTTATATAAAAATTTTATTGAAATTTTCACCGAATTTTACCCACCTCCTAGGGGAATTTGAAAATTTACACAAAACTTAATTTTACCACTTCTGTGAATGGAATTTCGAAAATCTGAGAGACATGGTTAATATCAAGGAGTAAAATGTGGTTCAATAAGATAAAAATATTTTTTTTTGTGAATAGTAACTTTTTACTTTTATTTACCACAGTTAAAAGTGAATATGGTAATTAAGGGTAAGAATGATATTATTATTAAACTAACACATGTCCTAATTATGTTGGATAAGTGTAGTTTGAACAAAAACAACATTAGGGATAAAATATTACCTTTTAGGTCCACTTGGATTAGATTAGGACATTTATTATTATTTTATTTAAAGAAGAATTAAAATAGTTAATATCAAAGTTTAATAACTAAAAGATTTTTAATATTGGTTTATATATAAGATAAATTCGACTATAAATATTCATTAAAAATATAAAAATATTTCCTACATAATGGTATTTTATTTATAATTTTTAGACACTAAATAATATAATTTATTTATGACACAATGATGATGCAATATTTACCTTATTAATGAAATATTAACATAATTGATTTTATAAATACCCAAATAAATGTAATTTTATACTTGTTATGAATTACACTAATTTTATAAGTTAATATAACATGTTATTATTGATTTAAGTATCTTTTTTGGACTAATCACGCTGTTATGATTTTCACAAAAATCATGTACCAAATAGTTTCAAAATTGACATAAAATAGTTTTTTTAAAACAAATATTATATTAGTAATTGTTATTTTATTCTTAAAAATCTAAGGTTCAGACAAATGACTTAGATATGGATATATATATATTAATAATGAACCACTTGGGGTTCTTTTGTCTTGTTATAGTATGTTTATTAACCATATAGTGTATGAAAACAAAAAGACATGGTAAAAGTTAAATTATTTAACTTAGAGTTAAATATAAATGATAAGGATAAAATAGTAACCTAAACTTGCCTAAATCCTATTGGTTGAGAGTATTTAGACCCATAACCTCTTTATCTTCTAAATGAATCAATTTGGAGCTTTCAAAAACCGAATATGACTATATTATAAAATAATATTTTATGTTTTTCTAAGGTGCCCCTCTCCTCCCTTATGAAAATGGCACCCCTTCCCTCTTCTCTTAAAACCCTTTTGATCCTTGGAGCTCGGCCAAACCCTGCCAATTACTCTTCTCAACCTCTATATTTATATCATAGAGGTTCTGGTCTTCTCAAAATACCAACTCTAGTGCCTTAAGAATAAGTTTTAAGGAAGTGCGTTGAGGAAGAGGTAATCTCTTCTACCGACTCTTTAATGTTTCTTTCTTCTTCTACTTCCTCTTATTTATTTGTTTCATTATTAAGTAATAACATAATTATTACTTATATACTGATATATTGTTATAAATATGAAACAAACCTATTTCACCTTCTATCCATCCTACGGAAAACGGAATCACCGCGCGTGCGTACGTACGGAATATCGTCTCCACGCCGTGGTGTAATCAGTTTTTCCACCACCAAATTACTTGGTGGGTATGATGGTGTAAAGAATAAATATATATGATTATTATAAAATCATAATAATTTTGAGATATTATATCATCCACTCCAATTAAATTCAATAATTATGGGAATGATATCATTGCTCGTGCATACGTACAGATTACCGTCTCCACGATGCGATGAGATTCATTCTCCATGTTAACCACTCAAGAATGATTATAAAGTATATATAATGAATAATAATGAAATATATGACATGATAAAGATACTGTATATATATATATATATATCATCTATATACTTCCATTCAAGTCAATAAGGAAAAGAAAACAGCGTTCATGCGTACGTATGACCTACCGTCTCCATGAACGGTGTGTTTCCTTTAATTTATATATCTATTATATATATATATATATACAGGATATATATGATATTTAAATTGTGATTTAAATTCTGGAAGTAATTAAACAATGATATAAGTAATAATAATATCATGAACCACAAGTCCAAACACGGACGATAAATAAAATGATTTTACCCAAAACGCTGCTTTAACATGGAATTTACAAAAGAATGGGTAATATAAAGTCATAAGTGAACCATATATGATATCATAACAATGAATATGATTATTTAATAAGTCAATGACATTATTTAAATCATTATACAAGAGGTTCGGATATGTACGAAGCATATCAGACCTAAGGTAAGGGATAACTTTTCCAATCTCGATTTTATCTGAGATTGTCTATTTGTAAGTATTTACTGGGGTTATATTTTTCATCCATGTCCCTATTTTCTAAAAATGGTTTCATGTATGTTTAAAGTCCTTTGTACACATTTTTTCGACTTTTACTACATGGTATGTATGGAATCTTTCTTTTCATTACTATACGATGTACTTTTTGACTTTTCCGGCAAAAGTACGAGAAGAATGTTTTTTTAACTTATAGGGAATGAATGGATTTTTACTGTTTTATAACGCCTTATTTTAATGAATCATTCTCTACAATATTTATTTAATATTTTCAACAAAATCCATTTCTTTTAAAATAGCATGTAATTTTTTTGAAAATAAAATGATTTTTAGGAAGAAATGATATTTTCCTCAAGAATTCATTTCAAGTGTTTTATCAAAACCTTTTTCCATCTAAGATGAAATTATTTCATATGTGTATGTTTCAAGTATAATGTCTCTATGATTTACATGGTTCCAATTTTCTTATGATGAAATGATATCCATTTGTTTTATATGGATTATGTTATGATGGGATGATGTTTATCAAACACATTTTATTCTTTGAGTTATGATGAATGATTTATGTTTATGTTGTGGAACAATTAAGAATTATTTCATTATGAGATGGGTGGGACCTATATCTCCCTCCAATGCATTGGGTAAAGATTTATATCTCATGAGATAGACATGGATGGAATGGTATGTTAATCTGGTTCAGTGTTATAAGAGTGGAATGAGGAGTGAACTCAATTCCAAAAGGGACTTTGTCTACTAAGATGGTCTTGGCAGCAATGCCTTGGCTACTCTGGAAATCATATCATGTTCTTAATGGTTTCCACAATTACATGTTTTATACACATGATATTTTATCATGATTGATGTATCTATTCTTTATGTAATGCTATGTTTTATGTCATTGCTCAAGATTTTTATGTTTAAACATTATGTTCATGTTTTTATGTTAAAATGTATATGGTTTGTTTTATTCTCTCCATGCTTACCCTTACTGAGCACTTGAGCTCACCCTTAAATTTTTTTATTTTTCCCTAGGATTTAAAGAAGAATTTTAGGTAAGAAAAACAAAGGGTAAGATCTTTATGGGAGAAGTTGATGATCTTTTACAACGATTAGAATATTTTGTTCCGAGATTCCAAAGACACTAAACTATTACGATCCTTGAGTGTTGGTTTTTGTTTTGTATTAAGTATTACGCAAAAGTAATGTAATGTATATGTACGTCAAGATTTGGGTCTCTACACCGGTTATGGTAGGAATCATGTTTCTCATAGTTCATTCGTTCATGTGGATTGTATAGATGTTGTGATTAGTACAAACCTATAAGACCATGCGAGTAATGTTTGGTGGTAGAAACAAGAGGATGTGAATGATTCAACAAACCACGCACTTTCCTTCCTTTGATGATGGGAGAGTCTGAGGCTATAGAGAAAGAGGCCATGGCTATGGAAATTCCCTATTTTTAATCTACATTGTACATTATTCCAATATAAGGTAGGATTGAAGGTGGGAAAAGTAGAGAGCAGCATGACTGCAACGTCCTACATCAGAGGCTAGGGGATTACACTAGGGTGGTTTCCCTAAAATTGGATACGTAGTGGGGGAGGAGGATGAAATACATCATAAAGAAATGAAATTGTGATCCCTACCCTCCCTAATATGGACCAGAGGCTCCATATCTCAAAGACAATAAGGGAAGGAAAAAGTCCTATCCTCAAAATCCAAGACTCAGAACTCTGAAACACCACCATTGGGGTAAGGGTCTACGTGACCATAGATAACCAAATCTATAGACACCCTGATGATCCTTACCAACTGATAGTAAAAGTGTGGTAAACCACTAACCATGGAAATCCAAATCCAAATGGAATACATGCATATGTTCCCTTCCATAAGGTTTTGTAAATCAGGAAGTTTTGGTGGAGGTTTCAACATGGTCTTTTTTATGAAAGTAATAATAGAAATGAGAGGCCCTATTTTTGGTGACTTTTAAAATTACTTAAAGGGTGGATATTTTAGGTCTTGAGTTCATATTCTAGGAATAATGTTTCCATACAAGTTCCTCATGCAGGTGTACCATGCAGGTGTACTATGCAGGTGTGCCGTGTAGGGCCTATGAGAAACTAAAAAGGCTTCACACAAGGGAAAAAGTGTTGTTTGAGATGTATATGACATTATAAATGGACTAACATGGTATCACACTTGGGTTAGTTCTTAACATAAGCACCATGGTTCCCTTATTATATACTTGGAAGAGTCTTGCATAGGTCTCTGATTAGGGAGAGGGATTTCACACAGGTGGTTTCTTCTTAAGGGATGAAAGTCCTTATATAAGGGTTTTATGTATTTACACCCCATGGGGACTTTTATATTGTTTATACATTTTAATTATCCCTTATCCCATGTTTTAGAGAGATACCTATGAAATTTTTTGGGATTGGGGCGAAGGTGCTATGCAATGAGATCTCTGGGAATCTTCCAATTTTTCAGTCATAAAATGAGGAAACCAGGGGTCCTATTTATAGTCAAGTATGGGAGCTTATTGAAGAATGCTGTCGATGTAGGTCCATCGTGCAGTCCTAGGGCACAAATATCTCACACAAGGGGTGCGAGAATAACATAGCTATGTTGGTCACTGGTGTAGGTGTACCACGTAGGTGTACCATGCATCTCTATTTGGACAGACCTCTTGGCTCCACATTAACATTTATTGATTATTAATATATCTAATGTATTATTCCTAACCATTTTCCTTCCTTTATTAAAATATATTTTTAATATATGGAGTTTTATATATTTATTAAATTATGGAATATACTCAATAATATATTGATTATATAAGGAATAATGAGAGAAATAAATTTTGTAATCATGCATTTTTTAATTATGGATTTATGGTGATAAAGGTATTACCATATTTTTTATGTTGTATTAAGAGTTATTTATATTGTTTGGGTAATATAATGTTAATTAAAGTTTTGAAATTTATTGTCCTTATTTAGGAAATTATATTTTAGAGGATTCTAAAATTTGACAACTAATAAAATAAATTATGTTCGAATTTGTGGTTATTATTGAGGCTCTATAAATTAATGTATTTTGGGATAATTTTTTCAAACCATTTTGGTTCTGTAAAATATATAAAGATAGGGAGAATTAATTTTAATTATTTTATTGATCTTATAATATATTAAAAGTCTATTTTAGTTTTTCATGCATGGAAAATTAATCTTGAATACTCATTGTTTGGAGAAAATTATGAGATTGTGTTGCAAATTGTCTAAAGAATGAAATTTTACTTGTAAAGTATATTTCATAATGTTCTTATTCTATATGGTAAATGGATTACTAAAATCTAGGAAAAAGGATACTAAAAAAAATAATCTTGGTACCTTCATTTTTGGTAAATCAATGGTCTGTTCACCCGTCACAGATCTATGGATTTGGGGTTGTTAAATTTTTCTTGATTATTAACTTTCTTATAACAAATGATCTTTATAACTCTTTATAATTATTTACTCTTTTCTTTTATGTCTGTATTTTTAATTCCCGATAATATTTTCCTACTTGGAAACCTATTTATTTGTTATTATATATGGCTATTGTACTTTCCTTTTCCTCATATCAAGAGGAATTTTTATTAACCCTTTATATGATGTGGGTTTTCAACAAAGGTATTTTAAAATTTAAAGAACTTGATTTTAAATATAAAGTTTAAATTTCAAGGAATGAATTTATTAAGGTGAGGAGAATGCAACACCTTGTGATTTTCAAATATGGACATTATGTTTGGTAGCGTATACAACATGAAACACCCATGTTAAATGACACAAAAAATATATTTTAAAAAATGACCATTATAACATAGCTGTTAAAATTATGAGTATGAATAAGAATACATAAATTTGGAAAATTATATTTTTTACACATGTATAAATATTTTTTTGGTTTTCAATTGATTATAAATAAAAATAATAAATATTTTAATGAATATTAAATGTTTTCTAAAAAACTATATTTTTTCTAAAAATCAACTTCCTCATGTTTTTTGTTCTTAGGATAAAATAAAATGTTTACAATTTTAGAAAATTTATTTGACAGAATGATTTTTTGAAAGCATCATGTTAATATTATCTTATATATATTTTTTAAAATCTCTAAAAATATTATTTTTTATTAATTCTTAAAAATACTGATTTATATTGAAAGTTGTCTTTTCATTTAAATCATTTACCCACATATTTTTTTAAATAATTATAAAATTAAAATTAGTTCAATTTTATTATAATTATCCCAATTTAGGTGATTATACTAAATAAAATATTCAGTTTTATTGTATATAGTTTTTATACTTACGAAACCTTTTCCGTTGGAAAACTATTTTTTTATCGCATCTATGGGATTAAATTAAAATTAAATTCATAAAATTATATGAATATAATTTTTATAATGTATTATATATTTTTAATAATCATAATTAATATTATATAATAAATTTAATTTAATTTTTTATATTAATGAATAGAAAAAACATTAAAAATTAATTACCACAGTTAAGGTTAAAACAGGTTTACTTGGGGTTAAACTAAGAAGATAAGGGATATAATTCTCTATAAACATTTATAATTACAATTATATTACCATATTTCAATCTTATATCATCTAAGATTCAATAATTAAAATTTTTTAATCCATATTTCTTATGAAAAATATGGGTACAATTTATTCATTAAAAAAATCCAACTGCATCCTTTCCCCACTTATAAATGAAACCCCTATCCTCCCCTATTAAAACCTTCAAATCCAATTGGTTCTAAAAAACATACAAAAATATCTTTATTACATCCATAATCATTAACTATAGTTCCCTGGTTGATTATGAAACCATTTTAGAAAGGCTTTAGGTACAAACCAAAAGAGTTCCTCCGAAAAAGTGGTATAGTTCTTAACCATGAATTTTAATATTCTTTATTTATTTAAATAATTTAAATCAATATAAAATATGATAAAATAATAAAAATCGTATCTCCAATATACTTATAGGTTATTATTTTAATTTAGTGACATATATTTCTCTCCTCTTCCATCAAATGGGAAACTAAACTGTTGATCGTGTGCAGGGAAGACTACCACCTCACGAACTGATGTAATTCATTTTCTGTCACCACCTATAAATGATATATATAATGATGATTTTAATTTATATATATTATATTTATAACTTAATTACAATTTCTAATTATAATATCAAATATACCTTCTTATCTTCAAATCCGTTGGGAAATGATAACGTTGCTCGTGTGTATATGTGGACTACCGCCTCCATGAAGCAATGTGTAATATTTTTCATTTTATTTTGACATAGATGATAATAAAGATATATTTAATTAATATATACAATTTATATGATATAATAATGATTCTTTAAAGGTTTAATATTATTTACTTTTCTTTTTTTCCATACATCAAAAAAATGAAAACTATGTTCATGCATGTGTATGACATACTGTCTCCATGAACGGTGAAACTCATTTTCTATCTCTAAATTTTATGGATTAATATAAATAAATATTCAATGAATATATATAATATTTTTATCATGACTAAATATTTTTGATAATGTAACCATGATCAAATTAAAAGGACCAAAACTACCAAACCAAAACATACCTAAAAAAGGAAGCAGTTGTCACCAGAAATAGAGTTTAAAAAAATATTAATAAATGGGTGATAAAATGTTATATTAAATCCATATATGGTACTATATATATTATTATGTTTCTTAAATATATGTATAATAAATATATAATAATTATATAGGAGGTTCAAATACATATGAAAGAAATAAAACCTATGGTAAGGGTTTCCAGTCTCGCTTTTACTTTTATGAGACATATGTCCTCAAATACCTTTTTTTGTTCATTAAAAAACCACTTTTTATATGAGTGGTAACCTCAAAAAAATGGATATCAATTTCAAACATCACCCACATTAAACAACATTACACAACATTACCTGATCCCAAAATCCATATTCCAATTTTAAAATTCAAATTCAACATTTGGAAACCACAAATCATGGAAAAAGAGTACCGCCCAAGAAACCCACCATCGAGGAAGCCAGATCACCTCACCATTATAATCAAATCCACAACCTATAATATAATCACCATCACCACCATCACATTGTCCCATCACCATAGTCATCTTCCTCATCGACTCTTCACCACCATCCTCTTCTCTGACATCTACCACCTGTACCAAACATCATTGCTACTGTCTCAAAGGACCTTCGTAGTCATGATAGTTGTAAACTCCAATCAACCACCAACACCAACATCTTAATATGAAAACCAGACTATAGCTTTTAAATCCATGAACAAAATGTCATCATCCCCCATCACCATACCACATACTAGCTACAAGAGGACACTAAATCAACCAAATAAATATAATGCCTCCTGGGACATTGATACACTCGAACATCACCTACCAAAGATTTTGTGACAGTCACCACACAAGACTGATCGAATGAGGATAGGTGGTATCTAAAGATAGATTAGAGTAGGATAATCATAGATCCTTCATAGGGAGACACGATCTTCACTGGCATCCGCCAAGCAAATTGAAACCCCACCATTGCTTGATAATATTCCAGGACACCTGGAACCCCCCACCATATTGAAAAACAAAACCCAAAACCTCTTAGAAAACATCGCACCTGAGTGGCATAGTTGGGAGTAGTGGATCTATAGGATATATAGGAGTATAAGTGGACATGACTTCCATATAAATACACAACCGAAAAACCACCATCATTCTCACCGTAAAACATCATTGATGAAACTTCACTATCAAAATAGAGACCACAAAGCCATCAAAACTCCCGAAGAAAAACAGGATTGAAACACATAACCATCACAGAACAAGGAGGAAAAAAATGGGATTGAAACACTAATAAGAACACAGTACTGAATCCTAAATAAGAAAAAATTAAAGAGAAATCGAAAAGGGGGGCTGGGGATGAAACCCTAAACAAAAGGAACCAATAATGGGGGAATAAAACCCTAGGAAGTAGGATATAAAGAATATGGAAGCAGGACAGATGCTTCAGAAGAGAACATTGGGGGATGAAACCATATAAAAAATAAAATATATCACTCCAAGGAACTCTTAGTAAGAGAACAGTGGCTAGAAGTACTCTCCAACATTAGGGGATGGAAGCTAAGTAAGAAGAACAGAAGGGTGCTTGGGAGAGCACACTAAGAGAGAACAGGGTCATCCCCATGGGACATATGTCATATTCACCACTTACATATTTCGTGTAGTGTATATAATTTCCCTTAGATAAGTTATATCATGAATCTTTTTATATTAATGGTATTTAAGGTTTCATTTGAATTTATTTATTTCATGGTAGATATGATTCAAATGTTTTCAAAAAGGTAAGAGTTTATTTCACTATCTCATCATTATTCTGAATTGATTATGTTTAAGACTCCGTTGGGGGAATTATTTAATATTTCTATATTAAAACCAATATATTATATTATCCTTTGTTTAATTAGGAAATTTTAATATAATGGTTTAATTTTACTCTCTTTTTACTAAAAATGGTTGAGAAAATGATTTGAAGAAAAGATAAATTTATTTCTCTTTTCATTCAAAAATACTATCTCTTCCATGTCCATGTTTTCTAAAAATGTTTTCAAAAATGTTTTTAATATACTACTATGATTGTATAAAGTATTTTTGACCCATGATTGGATATTTACAAATTTTTTTGAAAGGTATCTTCTTGTCATTTTTTAAATGAGGTACTTTTTTACTTTTTACCAAAAATATGAATTTATTTTTTAACATACATTTCATGAACAAAATTTCCAACCATAATTACCACACAATTCATTAAAGATTACTTTAAATGTTTTCATAATTATTTTCAAGGAAATTTTTTTCCAAATATTCTGTAAATTTTTAGTTTTTAAAATTAATTTTCAATGTGAAAAGGGTATTTTACTCAAGAATATTTTCAAAGAAATTTTTATAGTATTTATATTCATCAATGAAAAAAACTTATTTTAATTAAGGTATACTAAGGATGTGTTGTAATGATACCATCATTTTTATTTCATTTTATTATTTATGATTAGTTTTACTTGGGATGTAATTTTTTGGCACTATTCTCTCTATTAATAATGGATGGATTGTGATTGTGTTTATTTATTGGGTATGTTATTAAAATTTTATATAAAAGTTATTAAATAAAAAAAATTATTTTGATTATGTTTCTTCCCATTCCTATGAGTAATTCATTAGATTTAGTATGTGATGGGTGAGTCCCGCTATAGCCCCTTGATGCATCAATAAGTCTCATGAGACAAACTAACATGGGTTTTTAGATGATACCTTACCCATTTACATAAGATTTCTTGACATGAGACCTTCACGGTATAGAAATGTTGTACAAAATTATTCATTCCCTCATTATGAGATTTTTTATTGATGTCCATGATATTAGTTGATTAGTTATAATATCCATGCATAAGTTCCAAGCTCATGTTATTATTTATATGGAATTATTTTGATAATAATTTATTCCTATCATATTATTATTTAGGTTCAATGTAATTATTAAATTTATTGTGATTCAGAAATTTATCTCACTATATTGATTATCTATTATTTTTTCATGATATATTCCACTGTACGAATACCCTTACAAAATAGTAGAGCCTACCACTTATGTTTCTTTTACCTACGATTCTAGGATGTGTATTTTGATTGATATTTAGCGATATGATAAATGGAATAATGGTTCTCTCAATGAAAATACTCTATTGTATTTTAGGTTTTCAATTGTAATGTGATATTCAAGTTTGTATCTTGTTTAACAAGTATAAAAAAATGTTTGCTGCTTCAGCATGTGATTCCTTAGATCTGTTGCCAATGTAATAAAGTAACCACTGACTATGGGATACTAGGTTCATGGTCATTAAAATTGTGGTATAAATATAAAAATATTTTATAGAGATCATGTCAGATTACTTTATAGATTTTGTAGAATTGGTTATTTCCTAGAGGCTGATCTGTGCCTATATTTATAAATCTTATGATCCATATTTGTTTTCAACACTATAAAGGCTCATGTGGTCAAACATTATAGTTGACTAAATGGGGAT
The DNA here is from genome assembly GCA_963277665.1 of Viscum album. Lineage (NCBI taxonomy): Eukaryota > Viridiplantae > Streptophyta > Magnoliopsida > Santalales > Viscaceae > Viscum > Viscum album. Next base: position 2,128,926,240 of record OY728161.1, on the reverse strand, counting down.
TTAGTTTGATTTTGAGAGGTTCTATTAAAGTTTTTTAGAGATTTATACAAAAAAGGATGGGATTTGAAAGAAGTATTACAGATGATTTAATACATGGTAAAGACTATTATATCTTTTGTAAAGTGTTTTAAAATATATCTTAATGGTGTTTTGGATATTATTTAAAAAGTTAACATATATGATATGATAAAATGTTAACTGATATAAAATTTTATTAGGCTTCATTAAAATTGGTATTTTGATTGAAATATTCTCTAAATACATGAAAATCATGTAATATGATAAGTTTTATCATAGTGTATGATAACCATATGGAAATGGTATGATCAATTAGCCTATTTTTATAACATATATGATGATATAAAGGGGTCATAAATACTATCTTGTGAAGTCACATTTTTTGAATGGGGGAAATCATAGGGTGACATTTGGAGCATATCATACTATATTATATGGTTAAGTCATAGGGCCAAGTATTTAATGATTCAATGATTATGGAACATTCATGACTCAATCAATCATCAAAATTTTAAGCATTTAATGTTTAAAATTCTCTAACACATTATATTTTGTCAAAAGTTGAGAGAATTAATTTTCAAAGATTATACAAGTTGTAATAGTAATAATTACTCATAAATTTATGAAACATATAGTTAAATGTGTGAATTAGATAAATGGATTTGGGTCAATACTTGTAACCTATATAAAGGATTATTAACAATGGGAAATGAGTGTATGATCCTTAAAAAACCACTGGACAAAACTCACTCCTTATAAATCTATCCTTCTTCTTATTTATTTACTTTTGAGATATAATAATATTAAGAATGTTGAAGAATATGGCCTAAAAATTTCAGTGGTTCAATGTAATTCTATGATACCAAATATTTTCATGAGAGGGGAGTCATCAAGATTAATTATATAGAAGAGATATTGTTTGGGGCTCCCAGTTTCCTAGGAATTAGAGAATTCAGATAGCCAAGGGTTGGTCCCATCCCTCATCATCTCATTTTCTAGGGGTGAAATCTTTAAGTCCTCTTCTAAGGGATAATACGTATGTTTTTATTATGGAGGTTGAGTTTATCAGTGGGGAGTGTTCCTGAACATTACGAGCCGACATCATGGAAGAAGTGTTCTACTTCAGGTTACTCGGTTGAGGCAATATCAGTTGAGGAAGTAGTAGTAAGGTGCCCCATATTTGGATATGTATATAGGAGAGATGGAAGATATAGTATTGTCACAAGATGCTTCTTATAGTTAGATAATAATGTGTGACTATAGTGGTGGTCTCTATCATGGGTTAAGAGGCTGTAGAGTATGTCTTTGTCAGTTTCATGCTTTTTAGTTTTCATTATCAGGAGATCCATTCATCGTTTGAGGTACCCTTTGATTGTTTTCTACTTGTGGGCATGATTTTTTTGGATTCAAGAGCTACATAATCCTTTATATCACTGGACCTAGTATATTATTTACGACTTAATGTAGAGAGGATTCCATTGTAATTGGAATTACCTATTCTTGTTGGAGGTCGATCATATATTTATGAAGTATATAGAGACTATGATATAGTGTTGGGGGTAAACTACTCTTCGAGATACTTACTATGTTTACATATATTTCCATGTGAAATAACCCTCGTCATCGACTAGATGTATTTGGTATTGGTCATTGTGTTTTTATTTAAGGGATATATTATTGTATTATACTGGTAGAGATTATTCCATGTGTGTTGGTTAGAGATACCCTTATATGGATTGGAGGTGTCTTATGTACTTGTCTTCTATAGTGAAAAAGATGATACCAAGTTCATTGGACATTCAACCAATGGTGTTTCCAAATGTTGTGGAAGAGTACCCTAATGTATTTTCTATAGATCTTGTGGAATTACCCCCTCGACGAGAGTTCATGTTTGGTATAGAGCTAAAAATAGACACTTCTTCTATCTCAAGGTCTCTATATAGGATAACACATTTTATGTTGTGGAAGTTGTTGGTATACATTGATCATATTTTGAAGAAAGGTTTCTTTCATTCAAGTGTTTCATCTTGGGGTGTACCATTTCTTCTAGTAAAGAAGTTTAATGGTAGTCTTTATCGCTTTATTAATTTCCATCACTTTAATTAGGTGAATGTGAAGAAGTGTTATCCTCTTCTATCTATTGATGATTTATTCAATTAGATGAAAGGATCTAGTTAGTCCTCAATGATTGATCTGTGTTCGGTATATCATCATAACAAGGTGAAGGATGAATATATATCAAATATTTATTTCTAATGATTTTATGGGAAATATGAGTTCACTGTGATGTAATATTTTGTGATTAATGTTTAGGATGTGTTCAGGAGTTTGATAAACAAAATTTTTAGAGGGTTCTTGGATCAGATCATAGAGGATTTCATCAATGAAATCCTTATTTAATCCATATCTAGGGAGGAAAACATATAGAATCTAGGTTTTGTTTTGTGCATTATTCACCAACAACAGATATTCTGGTAGTTGTTGAAGTTTGAGTTCTAATCCTGTGAAGTTTTTTTTCTAAGGGAATGTCATTCCCCATCATGGTATATCTATAGATCCTTTAATGAAAGAGGTAGTCATTTCTTGGGAACCCCAACACAATAATAGAGGTGGAGAGTCTCCTTAGTATTATATTATATTAAAGGAGTTTCATAGATGATTTACCGATGGTTTTGAATCCATTGAAAAACCTGGCCAGAAAGGATTATGATTTATTATGGATTACATAGTTCCCAGAATATTTTTATTACATGAAATAGAAGTTCGTCAATTCTCAAGTTTGTGGTCTTCACAAAGGGGTAGTTCAGTTCAAGGATTTTGTGATTCTTTGTGTGATGGTTTGGTTTGTGTTCTGATGAAGTAGAGATCAGTTTATTCTTATGGGTATCTACAATTACATCCTTGTGATATTAACTATTCCACCCATGATATTGAGTTTTCAATAGTCTTGTTTCCTTGATGTTGTGGTGAAATTACCTAATTGGAGATTATTTTTTGGGTTTGGCCAATCATATTATCCTAATGTATTTTTTCTCCAATAATGAAATAAACTTGCGATAAAAATGGTGGAATAAATTATTATCTGATTGAAACTTTTACATTTTATATACATTGGTTAAGGGTAATGTTATATCTAATGCACTGAGCATTAAGTCATGAAATGATGTTGTTTGGGAATTTGGAGATTCCTAGAGTGTGAAGGATGAGATCTCATGGAAATATTTTGATATGGGTGGTTGGTGGTAGAGGAACCATTTTTTAGATGATGATATATCCATATTTTTTTAAATAGGAGGAGGATTCCCATATAGGGGACTTTTAGGTAGAGTTATAGGGAGACTGTCATATCCTTGGTGATGGGCCTTATAGTTGGTTTGGGGATGAACATAAATGGGTGTTTTTCAGAAGGATTTTTTTTTCACTCCTTCGATGACGCATGAGGTGGTTATCCACAAGTTCCATAAATCAACCTTAGAAGTATATCATGCCTTGAAAAATATGCACCTAACTCTAAGAGGCTAGTTTTGGTGGCCTGGGTTGAAGTGTTTAGTTTTAAAGTTTATTTCTTGATGTTTGTTCTTCTAGAATGTAATTGTTGGACACCATATTATTGGTGATTTTCTATAGAAATTGGATATTACTCAGTGGAAGTAGGAGGACATCTTGATTGACTTCACCACTAGTTTACATTGAGAACAAGAAGGCTTTGATGCTATATGGGTGATAGTTGAATGTTTGACTAAATCATCCCACTTTATAGTAATCAAGGAGTTGATCTCCATGGTGGTTTTGTCATGGTTATACTTGCCGGAGATGGTGAGCTCCATAGAGTCTTGAGGAAAACCATATCTGATCCTGATCCTTATTTTACATCCAAGGTGTAGAGAGGTCTCTTGTATTATTTTGGATCTTAGTTATTCCTTAGCACTGCTTTTCATCCATATATGGATGGTTAGATAGAGAGCACTATCTAGTCTTGACCGCATTGTCATGAAAAGTAAATTTTATTATCATATTAAGATTTACTTATTGTATAGGGTAGAACCTGTATCATATCACAAGGATCATTGGTGATTTTTTAGTGTGGATTTTTAATAATAAGACCAAAAGAGGGGGTGGTTTTGAAAACTATTTTAAGAAAATGACTTGATTTAAAGAGTTTAATAGTTGTTAAATAAAGGTAGTGTTTTGGAATAATGAGATAAGGAGATAATTTAATGTTCACTTCACATATTTTTGAGTTCGTCATTCTGAAAAAAATACACATGGTTTAATGGAATCCTTTGGTTGAGGGTTGTGAAGATCTCGACTTTCCTCTTCGCCTCTAAAAACGATGCTCAAAGAACCACCCATTGACACAAAAATCGTGTTGTCAATGATTGAGTATCAAAAATAGAAAAGGAAGGCTTCAAAATCATACTAAAATTTTATTTATGTGTGAGACATATATGACTTTGGTCTTTTCCAATCGAAACAATACAAGATTCCAACTTGAAATCTTAACCCAATCTTTGTTGAGATAAAATGTATTTCACTTAATTATAACAAAATAAATGTATTTAGAGGGGTAGTGCATCAAAGTTAAACATAATTGAAATATTTATCACAAAAATTACAGAAAACCAATAGAATAACAAGTTCCAAAACTCACACCCAAGTATCTGTAACTCCCTCGAAATGATCGTCCACCGTTTAGCTCTCCATCAAGAGGAGGAGGAGGCTCAGGTGGAACTTCGCCTTGACCCTTGATACCCCTATGAGGATAGGGGCCTCTAGAGATTCTTGTATGAGTAGAATACACCTGGGAGTCTCCAAATTTTCATAGTTTGGTCTTTTGGTCCAACTTGAAAATGAGGTTCCCATGATGTCTTTTTATAGACAAAATGGGACAGGGTTTTGAGCACCCTATTTTTGAGATACCAATTGTGTCTCAGTTTTGGAATAGTATAAAAAAATATTATGAATTTTACAAAGGAGAAGAGTTTTTTGAAGGCCTCTTTAATATCTCCATTTCAAATTTTGTGTCCATTATACATCTGTATTGGGAGATATGATCAAAATACCTAACTAAACTTTTTGAATTCGGGTAGATTCTGTCACTTTGGAAGAATGGTTCAGACAGGCCAATATATGAACGAATTGCGCTTACATTCATTGAGAAGAGTTCTATAGCATGATGTTTTGGAGAGGAAAACAAATTTTAATCCCATTTGGATACACATAATTCTTGTAATTCAAAAAATAGTGGACATATGTTCGTGGGATGCAATGCAGTTCAACCCATTTTTCTTCAAGATCATCTATGTGTCCTCCAAATCACCTCTACCTTCAATGAAAATATCAAAACAAGTATAATATCCCATTTTAATAGTGATAAGAAAAAATAAATTAATCAAACATGAATTTAAATTTGTTATAATATTTTAAATTTTTAATACAAAACATGTTTTCACGGTGGTGTAAGGGTGAAAAAAAATAGTGAATCATGGTGTGATCAAGACTCTTGAAGACATGTTGCATTCTTGTGTCTTGTAATTTGGATGTAAATGGATGTAGCTACTACCTTTAGTAGATTTTTATTCTAATAACAGTTTTCACTCCACTATTGGTATGGAACTATTTTAAGCTTTGTATGGACAACCTTTATATTCTCTATTGTGTGAGATTGGGGTCAAAGAGTCATTAATTCTCGAGTTGGAACTAGTGTAGAGAATGATATAGTTGGTTCAGGTGATTACGAAGAAGATAAAAGGAGTATATGATCATCATATTCCCTATGCCTATCATTGGAAGAGAAATATAGAGTTCAATGTTGGAGACTATGTTTTCCTGAGGTCTATCCTCATCATGGGTAGCGAAGGTGTGGTCGAGGAATAATATTTCTCCTCAATTTTTCAGTCTTTTAAAGTTTTCATCTCATGTTGGAATCATTGAATATTAGATAACACATCCCCCATGGATGATATAAATATATGATGTATACTTTGTTTCATAGCTTCACCATTTTCTTCATGATGAATATCATATCATCAATTGTGGTGAGATCAATGTTCATGATGATGTGGGAGATTTGAGGAGTGTCTTGTTGACATATATTATAATATAAAAAGAAGGTAACTCACTACCACTTCCCAACTAGTTTGTTTCTCTTACCTAATGTAATCCTAAAAAGTTATCTCAGATCAATATCAATCTCAACTCAATGACTACCAACTATGATAGGGACCCCATTGTACCACCCTAACATAATGGCTATATGTGAACTAAACCTCAAGGAACCAACTAGAGAAAACTAACCAAGAAAATACTCAGTCTCACCTTTTGGGAACCATCCAAAGAACCTCAAACCAAACCCCACTTAATGAACCAAATATATATTTACCAAGAAATGGAAAACTATCACGTAGGGCTAACACCACACTCCCCTCAAAAGTATTTTAAAACAAAACCTCAAAGGAATCCTCCAACACTAAACCTATATAAAACCGAAAGAATCTCTAAAACATCTCACCACAACCTATAATCTCCCAATGTTTCTTACCATCACATAATACATGGAAAGAAACCCATAAATGAGTTATGATGAGTCAAAATCTAACTCTTGGGAGAGAAACCGAGTAAAACACAACTAAATTGATAGTATAGGATGTGTACCTTTTATAGACAACTTGTTCCCAAAAATCCCATCTATTGTCATGAACCTTAGACTAACCTACAGTGTACTTCCCAAACACGTGGTGTGCACTATCCCATACATGATTTTTTCACCACAAAAGGTACCTAGATTTTTACCCAACAAAGTCTCAATTCAAATACCTTACACGACCTCAGGACATGCATTGTACATGGGGTCTAGAAGTGTACCTTAAATGGACATGTTTCCCCACACTAGGTGTCCAGATAAGTACCTCAAATAAACACTGAGTAACTATCATGACTCATCCCAAGAAACTCATCCATCTAGGCTTTGAATAGATTTTCCATAAAAGCCAAATGGTGTTCCCAATCCCCACGACTTGAAGAATAACACCCAAGCATCCAACAACAATAAGAGGGAACAATTTTTACAACCTAAAAAAGAGAAATGGCTTATATATAGAAATAAAACCATAAATAAAATATACCATAAATAAAAGAGTTCCAATATCATTAATACAACCAAAGGTAGAAAGATAAAATCCATGGTACATGTCCTAAAAAACCAAAAAGGACACCCAAATAATACAATGCTACTCTATATGATATATGGGAAAGGTCTCACCATCTGACCACTTTCTAAACATTCCCAACTTACCAAAGCCCTCACCGCCACACTATGGCATTGTTACCTTTCCTATATCAGATAAATCAAGGTCTAAAAACCCCCAAGAGAGTGTAGAATGTGTGAGATAAATAGTATAAGTAGGATACCACCCAGGTATTCCATAAAAAGTCTATTTTAATAATCCCAATATTCTCATTTTAAAAAAAACGTGTCATGATAAGTAGTTACAAAGACTATATGAAAACCATGGTAAACAATTCCATTTTTTCGTAGTTCTAAATTTAATGATAGGTTGTACAATTCAAAAGAATAATTTTTGTAAACCATTCACATTTATCAAATCATGTAGAATATCGTATCAAAGACAAAAAACTAAAAAGACATAGAAAAATGGTAGAAACCTATAAGATAACAAATTTTGGGCTATCTAGATCACTTGTACCCAAAATGCATTCAAAGACTAGTGAAAACTCAATTCCCTATATCCAATAAATCCATGAACTTGGATAGAGGAAGATCCTGGAAAGTGAAACCCTTAAAATTTCAAATTCAAGTTCCTATAGACAATGTATTGATGATCTAGCAACAAAAAAACACCCTTGAATGTGAATCCCCATACAATTTCAATAGATAAAGATCAATACTAAACCCTCCACCTATGTACCAAAGGTTACCATGTGAAACATATACCAAATCAATTTTAATGGTCTTATAAAATTTAAAATAAATTACAAAAATATATTTTCCTAAAAGAAATGATTTGAAAACTAGTTTCACTATCCATTTAACAATTATATAAAAAAACATAACATTACCAAAAAGAGTAGAAAAAAATATTTTATCAACAACCCTTTTTACCCATGCATAAAAAACAATTTAGGGATTATTCAAATTCATTTAGAAAACCATTTATAAAAAAATATCCTTAACGGTTCATTGAACACAGGTTAGAGAGGTAACTAACTAGCACAAGTTTGGGTCACACACTACCCAAAATGGTATTGTTAAAGAAAAAAAAAATTTAATTCAAGATCAATTGTTAGGAGACCCTAAATAAATATTCCAAAAACATAGAATTGTGTTTCTATAAGAAAAAGTATCAAAAAAATTGATCAAACATATCTTAAGAATCAGACACCGCACTAGAATCGACGAGAGAACTAGACTTTGGATGAAAAATATTTGAAGAATATAAAATATATTGAAGAATTATTACAACATAATAAATAGATCTAAAAAATTCATCCTAGATCTACTTCCAGATCAATATATCTAAAAGAAGCATGAGATATTTTATCAAACATACTGATCCAATGAAAAATGAATAATCTAGGATTGAAACACCAAGTAAAAGAGTTCATATGGAGATAGATCTTAAAAAAACACCTAGAGAAAACCTATGGTTCAGGGAAAGAAGAAGGTAGGTGAATAAGAAAGTATATGGGTGACCAAAATATTTAATCTCTTGTAACATACATGATTCATGATGTGAATCATTGGTTCATGATATGAACTTTTAGAATGGATGACAGGTTGAAGAACACGTCACATTGGATTAAAATCCCGACATTACTGTTCATAATAAGAATTATATTTCATTTCAGTAATAGTTTTTACACAATAAACCCAAAATCAGTGATTTTTACCAGAATCCATTCATATCGTGAATATAAATTCCCAGTGTGAACTAACACATGTAGATAGTTCTCTATGTTTTGTGTCATATCCTCCTACAATCAATACTGATATACCTCTAAACATTTTATGACACCCTTTAAAATGTGTTAAAACTTAAAATGAGGCATACCTAAAAATCAATAATGTTATTACTCTCTCTATCATAGGACAATCTATCCAAAAAAATGCATACAAAAGAAGCATGCTCTAGAAAGAGGTGAGGCTACTGATCCCTTAATAATAATTATTGAGCCCAATTATAATGAGAATTTGATCCATTACACCATAAAACATTGATCAAAAAATATAATTCCATTAAATAATTTTCATCTAAGTATTAATGATCTCCACCCGATCCTATAAACCAAATATTTTTGGCTCCAGGTCAATCTTCTTTGAATTTAGAACATGGGAAGGATCGGGATGGAACTTCTTGAGATATGATTTGTGAAAAATATCTTGAATACTTGTCAACTGAGACAGTTAATCCAACCTATAAGAAAACCTTCCAAGACGCTCAGTGATTTCAATGGGTCCAACATATATTGAAGCCAACTTTCATTATTTCCCAGGACGATAGTGACCCAACCAAGGAGAAAATTTCAAGAAGAATAGTTAACCAATGAAAAACTCCAATGGATGATGCTAATAATACACATGTGATTTCTACCAACTCAAAGATATAACCATTCCTTGATATACATCTTGAATCCTCATCGACATATGCTGGATGAGACTCGGTCCCACAAGAGAGGGATCACACACCTTTTACTAACAAATATGTGACCTTCATGAATGACTATAAAAAGATTCTAAGGGAGCCACTATGATCAAATACTTTTGATTGATATTATAAGAAAAATTGAATAGTCATAGATGGTTTCCCCATGATCCAAATAAATCTAAGACACATTAAAAAATCATATCATCAAGAAAATGTATATAACACTATGTCTAACCTTCCATCTTTGAATGTTAAGTTGTATCTAACCATAATTGAATCTACATAACCTATTGGAGACTCTTCCAGAACCAATAGCTAAATTGAGGATTCTTATTAGAAATAATGGGAATGGAGACCCCATGGAACCTCACAATATTTTTTGTATGATGATTACCCATATCTTCAAACTTGGTGGTTTCCATAATCAAAATAAAATGATCCAATGTCATAAATCAATCAATAACCACCCATATATAATTATTTCCTCAAGGAGAATATTTTAATCCAATTATTATGTCCATAGGAACCTCATATATGTTACAAACTAGCACAGAAAGAGGATGTATAATACCAGAAGGCTTTAGGTGCTCTATCATTATCTATTGTCAGGTGTAATAGCGGGACATACATTCAGTGATTTAGCATTTCATACCTAGACAACAAAACACAATCTCATATTATAATACATCTTTCTAGTACCTGGATGAATGGATCTTCAAGAACTGTGAAAATCAAAAAAACACTATGTTCCTAATAGAAAATGGGATGAAAACCCAATTCCAAAAGTGAATAATTCCATCATAAAGGAGAGAACAATTAAAAATTATCTCCCCACTATATATAGATTCTATGAATCCTTTTAAATCATCATCCTATTTTTGGCCCTATAAAATAAACTCAAGGAGTGATGATAGCAATTAAACATGGTTCATAACCATACCTGAATCATCCTCCAACACATCTAGATGTAAATGAGTTAAAATTACAATATGTTTTGACTCCTCCTTCGATTGAAAGAAAACCTAAGATGGGTAAATCCTACTAAAGGAAACCATGATGGAATTCCTCTTCCCCAAGTTATTGGTGATGTCAATTTCAAATGTCTAGAGGTATTCTAACTATCTTATTTGTTTGAGTTTCAGATACTTCTAATAAAATATATTTCTTATGATCTTGTGATAAAAAATAATGTGAAACTCTTTCCAAAGATATATTGTCTACAATACTTAACTGAATGAATAATATTAGTGAGCTTCAATTCATGATTAGGGTAATACTTCTCATGTGGATAAAGATGATGGGACCCATATTCCACAAAATTATCATCCTACATAAGCACACAACCCAAAACAACACCAAAATAATTACAATATACCACACAGAATATACTAGGTTTTTAAAATATTAAAATAGGAGTCAATGTTAAACAATATTTCAACTCATAAAAATAATCATAGAACATATGATCCTAAATAAATTTCAACCCTTTCTTGGTAATAGTAGTTAAATGAGATTATAGTTTTGATACATCCTTGAAAAACTAATGATAATATCCAGATAGACCTAGGAAGATCTATATTTCAAAAAGGTTCCATCTTTATTCTGATGAAAATACATGGTCAATAGAGTGAACATGTTCTGAAACCACATGTTTTGAGAAATTCACTTCTTGTATCTAGAAATTAAAATTTGAAAGCTTCTCATAAATGTGGTGACTCTTTAGAATTTCTAAAACCAAATTAGATAGTGCTCATGCTCATTATTATATCTCGAATAAAACAGTATGAAATCCTTGAATACCATAAAAATGTATTGAGATTCTGGTGGAATATCCAATTCATCAAATCCATAACCAGTGTATGAGTTTTAGTTAGTCCAAAAATAAATAAAAGATATTAATAATGGAAATAACTACTTCTAAAAGAATTATTTAAGACATATAACTCTTTAAATTTAAGATAGCGACACCATAACTGAATATCGATTTTAAAAAACAACTTTTACCCATTTAACTATTCAAAAAGATCATTCACATGAGGTAAATGGTAAATATTCTTAATTAATACCTGATTCATCTTCTAATAGACTATGAAAATACAAATATAATCTGTAGGACTCTTGGAAAAGAGAATAAGGTCTTACCATGAAAAAAAACTAGGATGGCTAAATTCATTGCTAAGAAGATTTTCCAACTAAACCTTGATCTCTATTAGTTCTATAGGTTCCATACTATAAGAGGGTAGAGAAGTTGGCTGTGTACCTAGCACCAGATCAATCAAGAAATCCACCTCCCTCTCTAGAAGAATATTAGAGAAATTCTTGAGGAAGGCCTCAGGGAAATCCTGAACAACCTAGGGAATATCAAAAAGAGATAAAACATCATTGGAATCAAATAAAATGTTAGTAAAAAGACTCTTAATCCCTAGGTGAGAATATTCCACATGGATGTACCTCATATCCTAGTATCTATGGAGCACCCGAGAGATCCCATAGACAGTAAAGAATGTGACACGCTAATGATAACAAAAAATATCAGATCGATGAGAAACCAACCAATCTATACCAATGATGAAATTGTAAATATATAGACCAAGAACTGGGAATTCATATACTAACTCCACATCAACTATCAAATTAAAACAAGATGGAAAATGAAACCACTACTCATTCCTATTTCCAAAAGGAATATCTATCTTCATAAAAACGTACATGAGATCCATTGGGTGTTTCAAAACAAGAAAAAATATGAAGATATAAATGAGTGTGAGACTCCTATATCAAATAGAGATATTGGTATAGAAGATGCAACAAAAAATAGAACATCTCACTATATCTAGGTGCACACCAACCTTCATGAGAAACTCATCCACTAAATGAAGGTGATTCAATCCTGAGGCTTGTGACTGGAGCCCTATGAATTTTAAAGATTATAACTATTCTATAGAATCCTTTGGAGCTAAAGATCCCTGACCATATTTGCGAATAGAGAAATCCTAGAAAAATATTTACAGATGGCCTCGACAACCACATACACTGCTATTCTTCATATGTATAGGAAATGATAGGCACATGTTCCTTACCTTTCCACAATGATAGAAATCCAACAAAAAACTAAAGGATGATTATTATGGTTCCAAGGATTCCTACTGCTAAGAACCACCTCCCCCACCCTTACAATTATCATTCCACTTCACTTTCTTTCATTATGTGCCACTAAAACTGTTAGTGGGTTAAGGATAAAATATACAAAATCTTTCATTTCCTTCCTTATCGATTTCTATCATCATCTCTCTATTGACCATCTAAATATAATAGGTGAGTTTCAGAATGTATACAAATGATTTAATGTCATTTTTCAATCCCTGTAGGTATTTATCATCCCTCAACCAATCATTCCTCACCACCGCTGGAGAAAAATAAACTAGCTTTGCAAAATGGTTTCTTTACTATGAAACCAAACAATATAACTCTTACAAAGACATGAAATCCAAATACTTAGATATATTTAGGGATTCTATATATAACTACTAAAACAAAAGAGTTGTGAATACATTCCACTCCAAGATGAAATGTTAGTTTTCTTGAACCATGGAATCTAACCACTGCATTCTAGGAACCTCAATCATGAATGATGCACAGTTCACATTAATGGATTTAAGTATCTCCAAGAATTCAAATACACTATTTATATTTTATAGCCAGTCCTCTACATCTTGGGTTTCATTAATAACTCTAATGGATGTGGGATTATTACATATGAACTCATGCACTCAATCCTTATATCCTATAAATCCTCTTTGTTCTTAAATAACATGATCTGAACACACAGTACATTCTGGTCCATTACATGAACTGTTTTAAAAATATCCTCTAATAGATTATAATACATTGGGTGATTCCTATTAAGAGAATCTTCTACTAGATGCTCCTATAGAACCCTCAAAATATGTCTCGATGTCCTGTTACTACACAACAAAAATAGAAGGAAATAACCAGCTAATGAGACATATTCTGTTTAACCAAAAGAACATAAACAGAAACTAAGGTCAATGTCAAAATCCAATATAAGAGACATACATCCCAACATCCTGTGGTGACATACGACTTTTCATGGAATGTGTTGTCCATACACTCACCACAACCAACCCCTAAAGACTTGATAATCCTATATCCTCTCTTATAAGTTCCCAATACTAAGCATTAAATCCCTTTGATAATATATTATGATGACCCAACATGTAAAAATTATTTGTATAGGATTTTAATTAGACCACAATAAGACTTGAATAGCATTCTTGATCCCTACAGGATGGAACCTAGCATGAGAGAATCCAACAACAACCAGAGGGATAAATTTCCCAAACCTAGAACAAGACAAATATTATATATATATATATAAACATAGAAAACCATAAAATAAATATACCATAAACCAGAGATTTCTAATGATAGAGATTCAAACAAAGGTATAAAAATAAAACCCTAGGAACATGTCCTAAAAAAATAAAACAAAGGACACCCAAAATATCCACGGTTACTCTATGTGATACGTGGGTAACATCTGACCATATCACCACCAGCTACCCATGCCTAGTTGATTAAAGACCCCACTTCCTCACCGTGCCACCAATCCCTACATATATTATATAAAATAATGTCTACACACCCATGAGGGAGTGTGAGGTTTGGGAGCTATACAGGCTTAGTAGGATCCCACCCAAGTGTTCCAAAACAAATCTCCATAAAATAATTCCAATATGATCAATTTAAAGAAAACATGGCATGATAAGAAATTACATAGTTTTATATAACAATAATTATAAATAATTATTTTTTTACATATATTATAAAATGAAATCCAGGTAATAAAATTTCAAGGAATAATTTCAATAAACCAATTAAACTTTATCAAATCATTTATCATATAATATCAAATACAAAAGTGTACAAATCCAAATCAAAATGGTAAAAACCATTAGGATAACTATGGTTGGGAAAGATAGATCACTTGAACCCAAAATAATAAAATAATAGTGTTCACTCAAGTTCCTAGAGCAAATTAATTCATAAAAAAGGGATATAAGAACACCCCATAATGTGAACCCTTATAATTTCAAGATAAAGTTCCTAGAGCCAATGTATCTACAATTTAGCAATAGAAGAACACCCAATAAAGTGAATTGCCTTAAAATTTCAGTGGACAATGACAAATACTAAACCCTCCACCTATGTAACCAAGGATACCATGTATATAATACAACAAATCAATTTAAAAGGACTTATAAAATTTCACAAACAATTATAAAAATCTTTTTTTCATTAAAAACCTGATTTGAAATCCAATTTAAAAAACCATTTCGAAATTATTTGAAAAACAAATTTATTTTACCAAAAGATGTGGAAAACCATATTTTCTCATGAAATATTTTTAAACATGCATAAAAAAATTTAAGGATCATGATATTCCATTTAGAACACCATTTATAAAACAAATAGGATTAATGATTCTTATAATATAGGATAGATACAGTACCACTTACCTCAATTTTGGTATGCACACCACCCACAATGACATCCATAAGACACAATGTAAAAAAATTTAAGTGAAAGTTATAGGAGGATATAAAAATAGATTCTAACAACATAAAATCATGTTTATAGAATCAAAAGGGACAAAACAAATTTCATCCACACATGCCTCGAGAATCAAATGTTGCACCATAATGTATAAGAGAACAGACATCTGAAATTCAAAAACATAAAGGTTCTTAAAGAGATGGAATAAGGATCAAAATATAGTTAACAAATCCCAAAAAACAAAGACTGGATCTATTTCAAAACAAATATATCATGAATAATTAGGATAGACTCGATCAATATTATGAAAACCAATGAATCTAGGATCAAAACACCATGTAATGGAGTTTAGAGGGAGCTGGAACACTCAAAATCACCCAGAGATGACATAGGGTTTGATGGAAGGAGAAGAGAGTTGAATGAAAAAGGATATCGGTGACTAAAACATTTAATCTATTGGAATAGACATGATCTATGGCATGAATCATTGGTTCACAATTTGAATCTTTGGTTCACAATGGGAAATCTCATAATGTTAGATACACAAAAAAACACATTTCCTTGCATTAAAATACAACCCCCCCTTCATGACATGATTAATATATCACATCATGAAAAATTTTCACATCTTAAACTCAAAATTATTTCTTCATCCCAGAGCTCGTTCACATCATGAAAATAAATATCGAAGTGTGAATAAAATCATGTAGAATGTTTTAGATATTTTGAGTCATATAATCCTCAGAGCACTCCTAACACACCACAAAAAAATTTATTACACCCTTTAAGATGCATCAATGCATAAAAATAGGAATACCACAAAATTGTGGATGTTACAGTCTCCCCGTAGTGCATGCCCTGAACACAAAAACCATGTATCCCCCATATTCAACCTCATAAAAAATGAAGAACACACATTGTGTGTTCTTAAATTAAAAATAGTGTGATCATGTTTTCAGAAATAGAAAACCCCCGAGAATCCCCTAAAACATATGATATCCCCCCATACACTTCAGATTGGTCCAAAAGTGTAACTTCTGAGAATAGGTTCTGTACAACGATGCCCCAAATTGGTTAGCCACCTGACCTCATGTGTGCCTCCTCGTACACCAGAGGCTTCCGACTAGAAGTGAGAGTCTATTATCGATCATGGGGAGACTATACCCTCTTTTTTCACAAGAGTAATACACTAGAAGAGATAAATGAACAATAACCAACAACGTAATCATAACCAGAATAATATCTGTATTACAAGATGACTGAAAAATGGAAAGATAATATCAAAACTGAATTGTACATATTCCATGATAAAGTATATCCATGTTTCAATATTGAAAACCTAACATAAATAAAGATACAAAAAATCATCCACGTGGGTACCAAACCACATATGGTTCCCTCATCCACGATCCATCCCAACTCAAACATCTAACATAGTGCCTTCGCACTTACCTGTACAAAAGACACAGAGTCTATTTGGGTATCGATTAAGCATCCCAACTAGTGTGTGAGTACAACTCAGTAGGCCACCACCAATGAAGTCTAAAACAATATCCATTAAATAGAAAGTGTTTATAGTTGTATAAATAAATAATTATAATGAATAAGTAAATATTTAACATAATATCAATAGATCTTTATATAACGACATAAATCCTCATGTTCCTAAGGACACCCGAACCTCAATACATGCTTCGAACCTGCTAGAGTCTGATCTGTCCCCAAGTGATATCACATTTGAATGTCCATGTTACCATTATTAATACCTGGATGAATGTCTATGTTACCATTCACTATTTAATAACACAAAATTGAATGGGCATGTTACCATTCATAATACTTGGTCAAATGTCCGTGTTTCCATTCACTGTTTCACAAATGAATGACATGTTATAATTTATAACTTCACAATCGAATGAACATGTTTCCATTCATCAACACATAATTAATTCAACAATTAATTATTCACACCAATACCATTACTAATTCAATAATTAGTTAAACATAATAATTAATTATTTAACTCAAAAATTAACTAATCACATCAATAAAATTAATTAATTCAGAAGTTAATTAATCACATTAATATCCTCTAGTAAATTAAACAATTAACTAATCACATCAATTAAATTAATTAGATCAAAAATTAACTAATCACATCATTCTTTTAGTCAATTCAACAGTTAACTAATCACACCAATTTCATTACAAACTCAATACTTAGTTTTTTACATAACTCCCCTTTATTAATTGGCTAATTAATTAAGTACATCAATCAAATTAATTAATTCATAAGTTAATTATTCAATATACACAAACTCAAAATACCATAATTAATCAAAAAATTAATTATCTCATTCAAAAATATCAATATTTCATAATTAATTCCTCAATTAATTATTTCAATTCTCAAATATCAACCTATAATAATTAATTCTTCAATTTTTTATCTCAATTCTCAAATCTCATTATCCCACAAAAAATTCAATAATTAATTATCCAATTCTATCAATTAAATATCCCAAAAATCCAAATTAATTAATTTACCAATTAATTAATCTAATTTGTTCAATTTAATTAACACAACAATATCCATTAATTCATTATCCAATTAATTAATATAACTCATTCAATTTCATTAACCCAAGAATCAAAATTAATTAATTAACCAATTAATTAATCTTACTCATTCATTTTCATTAACACAACAATCCCCAGTAATTGATTCACCATTTAATTAATCTAACTCATTCAATTTCATCAACAAAACAAACCTGAGTAATTAATTCACTTATTAATTAATCTAATAGATTCAATCACATTAACACAATAATCACCATTAATTAATTCTATAATTAATTTATCTAACTCATTTACATTAATCAATTCCACAATTAGGTAATCATAATCAATCCCTTAAATTATTTCATCCATTAATTCTTCACATCAATTGAATTAATTAATTCAAAATTAATTAACCACAATACATACATTAATTAATTCATCAATTAATTATCCCCTCAATACTATTATATAATTAAACAATTAAATAATAAAATTACTCAAATTAATTAATTCATCAATTAAATAATCCCACCAATCCCATTATTTATTTCAACAATTAAATTATCACATTACTCACATTAATTAATTCATCAAAAAATTAATCTCATTATTTAATTCAACAATTCAATAATCAAATTACTTCCATTAATTAATTCATTAATTAATTAATCAAATAAACAATCATAAACATTCATATAATTAATTCACTAATTAATTATTCCAAATCACTCAATTCAATAACCCATAATTAATTCCTCAATTAATTATTCAAACTCACTAAATTTAATAACCCCATAATTAATTCATCAATTAATTATTCTAGCTTAAACAACTTAATAACCCTGATTAATTCATCAGTTAATTATTCCATCTCAATCAATTCGATATCCTTAATTAATTCACAAATTTATTTTTCTATCTAAATTAATTCAATATTCTAATAATTAATCTCAAAAAATAATTATACCCAATTAATAATCCCTATTCCCTCATAATTAATTCAAAACTATTTTTTCATAATACATAATACCAATATCCCCAATTTGTATATTTCTATTAATTAATTCACTAAAATAGTTAATTTAATAAGGAATGAAATTTATAGACATCTAATATAAATTCTACAGTTACATATATATAATTTCAATTAAGACTTAGGGATTTGAATTATATACCACTTACCTCATTTCATCGATGAACAATCACCCAAGGGAAATCCCCAAAAATTTGAGGAGCACAACATATAATGAGATACAAAACTCTAATCCCTATGTCAAGATTAGAGAAATCAAGTTATTATAAATATTGATCTAAATATCACCAAATATATTTAGATATAACCAAATATAGGATTACTTCACTTAAATAAAGAGAGAAGAATGAAATAAGGATGATAAAATAACCAGGATAAGATTCACTTATCGGTAGATGTGTGGATCTTCGATTTAGGATTAAAATAATGAATAATGGAGGTTGGAAAGGATATGAATTATTTTAAACAGATAAAAAATTGTTAAATACCTTATAAGGATGAATGGTGGTCTAAATCGGTGAGTTTCAGTGTTTTAGGGGATTTTAATATTAAAATCAGGTGAATTTTAAAACTTTGCATAGTTTACTGATTAGGGGCGCATGGTTTTATTTAACCATGTACCCTAATAGTGCACTAATTATTATGGGGGTGCAAGGTTAATCCTAAGAGTGTGCATGGTTTGGGAAAACCATGCACCAACCATGCACAACCCATTCTCGTTCTATTGTTTTTCAATTTTCACCCAATCACATCCAAAAGTAAAACACAAATGAGAATTACTCAACATAAGGAAAAAGTATACCTATTAATGATCTTGAGAAAACTCTAGAAAAGTTTGGTATCATACAATCTCTATACCTTATAATAGCTCATCCTTGAGTTGTACTCCCAAAAATCCCAAAGATTCCAAGTCAAAAAGATCAGGCCACTTTTCACTCATATTCTCTTCTATCCCCTAAGATTCCTTCTAAATCCTTCCATTATTCCATGACACATGAACTATTACCACAATCTTTCTTGAAAACACTTTCTCACTAAGATCCAAAACACATATCAGATGCTCCTCCAAGGATGAATCCATATCAAGCTCGAAATCATCAACATAACAAACACGTTTCCTAACTCATGATTCACAAAACCCAAAATAACACTATCAAGCAATGGATCTCAGTATTGACTTCCAAAACCGTTTGGAAAGGACGTACATCCACCACCTCCAAGGCTCACCTGACTTTCCTCTGAGGAATTTAAACACATACATTATAGCTTCCTCATTGGTATTATAATTCCACCATTTCCAAACCATGGTCTTTCTCTACCCACCTACTTCCAACACATCTCTCCCCACTTTGGAGCTTTGTTATCAACACATTGTCAAGAAAAAAATCAACTGTGGTATTAATTAACCATCGGTCCATCTTGATAACCTCATTCGAAAACTACTGATGTTGTACCTCGCACCATCCAACTCCACATGTATAATTCTTCATAAGCTTAATTTCCATGGGGCACCATATCCGTCGAAATGACATTCAGGTAGTTAGTCATAAAGCCATAGCTTTCTCAGTGTACCTGGGATGATTTTATGGTAGGGGACATTATCATCACTACTTAAAAGGACACTAAGAACTAATTATTGAATAAAACAACAAATCCCTCATCCCTTATGTTACCTATCATTACAAAAACAACGTAACCTATCAAAAGTTTCATCCTTCCCTATCCACCAACATCTCCCCACACCAGTCCAAAACCAGAAGGTCCCTCACACAACCTATAACTGAGTTCTCAAACTAGGGAATTCTCACTAACCAAACCACCCACATCAGGGTCTAAATACAAAACAATGGATTCTAAATTCACTACATTAACACAATTAACTAGAGGTATTTAAAAAACTATAATAAGTCTTTCCCCCTTTTTCTCGCCCCACGGTCAAAATTGAGGCACTATCTCTACCCTTATCCACCCTACATCCAGGTCCTAGTTAACATGGGTAAACACATTCCCATTAATAAATATTCTAATTTAGACACCCATTTATTCTCATATTCCATCATTTTAAAATCTTTCACAATTTCATGTGAGGAACCATTTTCATTTCAATTTCACAACAAAGGAAAAATAGTTCATGTTTTACTAATGAACCATTTTCCTATGCATGGCTAAAATTATGTATGTCACAATAACCATCAGTTACTATATTGTTTCATGAAAACTAAACTTGCATTCTATACCTGTCCATTAGTCAAATATTAGAAAATTTTAACCTCAAAAATTACATCACACAAAAAATGTGTCACCCAAGTTAGAATAACATTAAACTATAACAGAAAACAGTAATAACAATAGTCCCAAACTGGGTACTTTGGTTCTCCCATGTACATGGGGTAGATAATCCCATGAACGATTTCATAACAAAGGCTTGAATCTTATTAGTCTATTGTCTACCTTTCTCAGATAGTAATACAAAAAAACTAGGCTCTAATACCACTTCGTAATGTCCTGGCTTGGGTGCCACACACTATTGCCTTGAACTAGTTGGTCACATAACCTCAAGCATGTCTCCCCATAAACCAGAGGATACCAACTAGTAGTGAGGGTCTATTATTGATCATGGGATGACTATACCATCTTTTTTTCATCATATTAATACACCAGTGGAAATAAATTAACAATAACCAATAACATAATCATAACTAGAATAATATTAGTATCACAAGATGGCCCAAAACAATAAATACAATATCAAAACTAAAAAATAGATATTTCATGTTAATTTATGTTCCATGTGTCAATATGAAAAACCCAAAATAAATAAATACAGTCCAAATACTCTTTCAGGGTCCCAAACCAAATACCATTCCCTCATCCATTCTTTGTTTCAACTCAGCTATCCAACAAAGGTTCATTACCCTTAACCTTTACAAAAGACATAGTTTATTCAGGTACCAATCAGGAAACCCAACTAGGGTGTGAGTACGACTTATTAGGCCACCACTAATGACATATAAAACAATATATAGTCAATAGGAAGTGTATAGAGTTGTATAAATAAATAATTACAATTAATAAGTAAACAATTATCACATTATCAATAAATATTTATTTAACAACATAAACCCCTAGTTTCTTGAGGACACTCAAAACTCAATACCTTCTTTGTCCCTTGCTAGAGTTAGATCTATACCCAAGGGATATCACATTTGAATGTACATGTTACCATTCTTACTACTTGGGTGAATTTCCATGTTATCATTCACCATTTAATAACACATAATTGAATGAGCATGTTACCATTCATAATACTTAGCCAAATGTCCATCTGACCATTCACCATATGAAAGTTGAATGACCGTGTTACTGTAACGACCGAAGTTTTACATACATGGATGTTACATTAATTTTGTGGAATACTTAATACATAACAAAAACAAACACACAAGGACCGTAATAGTTTAGTGTCTTTGTAAACTCGGAAAAATAATCTTCTAATCATGGTTAAAGATCTTCAACATCTCCCATAAAAATCTTCCCCTTTTGTTTTCATACCTAAAACCTTTCTTTATATCCTGGGGAAACAAAAACATAAAAATGATGAGCTCAAATGCTCAGTAAGATTAAACATAGAGAACATAAAACAATACATAAACATTTGAATGAAAAACTTGAACATAAAATCTAAATATCAAAATCTTGAGCAAAGACATAAATCGTGGAAGTACGTAAGGCATATATCATAAAGTAACATAAATCATGATATAATAGCATGGGAATGAAACATGTAATTGTGTAAAACCATTAAGCACAAGATATGATTTGCATAGTATCCAAGGCATTACTTCTAAGACCATCTTAGTGGACAAAGTCCCTTTCTGAATCGAGTTCACTCCTCGTTCCAGTCCTGCATCACTGAACCATATTAACTTTTGGTTCCAGCCATGTCTATCTAATGAGATATAAATATTTACCCAATTAATTGGAGGGATATATAGGTCCCACCCATCTCATAAAGAAATAATTCTTACTTGTGCCACAAAATAAACATAAAACATTCTTCATAACCCAAAGAATAAAATGGGTTTCATAAACATCATCCCATCACCACATAATCCATATAAAACAAACGGATATCATTTCATCATAAGAAAAGTGAAATAATGTAAATAATAAATACATTATACTTTAAACATACACGTATTAAATAATTTCATCTTAGATGGAAAATGGTTTTGATAAAACACTTGAAATGAATTCTTGAGGAAAATATCCTTTATTCTTCAAAATCATTTTCTTTTCAAAAAATGCCATGAAGTTTTAAAAGAAAAGGTTTTTCTTAAAAATAGTCATAAATATTGTATAGTAAGCGTCTTTAAAATAATGAGTTATGAAACCATAAAAATTCGTTCATGCTGTATAAGTTTAAAAAAACAATCTCCTCATACTTTTGTAAGAAAAGTCAAAAAGTACCTCGTATGGTAAAAAAAAAGATTCCTTCCAAACCTTGTAGTAAAAGTTATAAAAGGATAAAAATGACTTTAAACATACATGGAAGAATACTAAAAATTTTATGAAATCCTTTTTAGAAAACATGGACATGGATGATAAACATAACCCCAGTAAATACTTACGAATAAACAATCTCGAATAAGAATGAGATTGGAATAATTATCCCTTACCTTAGGTCTGATATGCTTTGTACGTATCCAAACCTCCTATATAATGATTTAAATAATGTCATTGACTTATTACCGAATCATATTCAATGTTATGATATAATATATGGTTCACTTATGACTTTATATTACCCGTTCTTTTGTAAATTCTAGGTTAAAGCAGCGTTTTGGGTAAAATCGTTTTATTTATCGTACGTGTTTGGACTTGTTGTTCTTGATATTATTATTAATTATTTCATGATTTAATTACTTTCAGAATTTAAATCAGGATTTATATATCATATATATTCAGTATATATATATATATAATAGATAGATAAATGAAATGAAATACACCGTTCATGGAGACGGTAGGCCGTACGTATGCATAAACGCAGTTTTATTTTCCTTATTGACTTTAATGGAAGTAAGTAGATGAAATATATATAAACATAAATCCAGTAGAATTATCATGTCATATATTTCATTATTATTCATTATATATACATTATATTCATTATAGAGTGGTTAACATGGAGAATGAATCTCATCGCATCGTGGAGACGGTAATCCATACGTACGCACGAGTGATGATATTATTTCCATAATTATTGAATTGAATTGGAGTGGATGATATAATACATCAGAATCATTATGCTGTTATAATAACCATATATAGTTATTCTTTACACCATTATACCCATCCAATTAAGGTGGTGGTGGAAAAACTGATTACACCACGGCGTGGAGATGGTATTCCATACGCACGCACATGCGGTGATTTTAATTTCCGTAGGATGGATAGAAGGTGAAATGGGGTTGTTTCATATCTATAATAACATATCATTATATTAGTGATACTGATTTTATTACTTTATAATGAAATGACTATATAAGAAGAAGTTGAAGAAGAAAGAAAACTTGAAAGAATCTGTAGAAGAGATTACCTCTTCCTCGATGCACCTTCTTTGAATTTCTTCTTTGGGCACTAGAGTAGGTCTTTTGAGAAGACAAAAACCTCTATGATATAACTATAGAGGTTGAGAAGAGGAATTGGCAGGTGTTGTCCGAGCATCAAGGCTCAAAAGGGTGTGAAGAGAAGATGAAAGGGTTGCCCTTTTTATAAGGGAGAAGAGGGGCACCTTAGGAAAACTTAAAATATTATTTTATAATAAAGTCATATTCAGTTTTTAATAGCTCAAAATTGATTTATTTAGAAAATAAGATGGGGGTGGGTCTACATCCTCTCAGCCAAAAGTTTTTAGACAAGTTTAGGTTACTATTTAATCCTTATCATTTAGATTTAACTCTAAGTTAATTAATTTAACTTTTACTGTGTCTTTTTGTTTTCTTACACTATATGGTTAAAAAAATACAATAACAAGCCAAAAAAACCCCAAGTGGTTCATCATTAATATATATATACTTATCTAAGTCATTTGGTAGAACCTTATATTTTTAGGAAAAAAAATAACAATTAATAATATAATATTTGCACATGAGCCTTAGCCTAGTTGGTAAGGACTCCTTAAGTGCATCCAAATGACCAGGGATCAAATCCAGGCAGAGGCAGGATTTCCGGGTACTATAGCAGCACTATAGCAGGTACTATAGAGGGAACTGTGAAGCACAGTAGTAGTTACTGTAGCAGGAACTGTAGCAGGCACTGTTTGACACTGTAGCAGCCGGAAATATGCCCCTGTTTGGGCCTTCAGGCCACTGATTTGGTCCCTGAGTCCTGTAAGGCCTTCGGGCCACCAAGGCCTTCAGGTCAGTAAGTCCTTTGGGACACCTCAAGTCCTTTAGGCCACCTTAGTGCAGATGAAAACCAAACAACCTACAAGGAACAAGCTCTACAAGGAGGACGAGCAAGGAGCTTTCACCACAATAGAAGCTAAACAGATTGCAAGAATGAGAGGGTATGGAACCTGCCATCGAGAAAAGCCTTTGCATGCATGATAATGCCTAGCCGAATAGCCATGCGAAGGCGGAGAGTTGATTTCACGATGAAAATGCTGGGAAGGATAAGTTCCTAGTAGTTAGACTGGGTTGTATGTAATGTTTGAAGCCTATGGGAAATGAATTCCTCTAAGGCCTACGGGCCATGTAATACTTACGACTACGGGCCTTGTAAGGGATCCAACTCACCCCTTAAAACGTGGATTATCAAAATAAATACAAAATAAAGGCCTTAGGGCCATTGGAGGAGGAATAATATAATATTTGTTTTAAAAACTGTTTTATGTCCATTTTGAAACTATTTGGTACTTGATTGTTGAGAAAATCATAACAACATGATTAGTTCAAAAAAGTTAATTAAATAAATAATAACATGTAATATTAACCTAGAAAATTATTGGAATTCATAAAACGTCTAAAATTACATTTATTTGGGTATTTATAACACCAATTATGTTTATATTTCATTAATAAGGTAATTACTGCATTATCATTGTGTCATAAATAAATTAAATTATATAATGTCTAAAAATTATAAATAAAATAACATTATGTAGTAAATCGTTTTATCTTTATAATTAATATTTATTATCGAATTTATCTTATGTATAACCCTATATTAAAAATGTTTTCGTTATTAAACTTTGATTTTAACTATTTTAACTCTTTTTTAAATAAAATAATAATAAATGTCCTAATCTAATCCAAGTTGACCTAAATAATAATATTATATTCCTAAGGTTTTTTTGGTCGAATTATACTTATAAAATTGAATTATAACATCTGTTAAGGTAATAATAATATCATTTTTACCCTTAATTATCTTATTTACTTTTAATCGTGGTAAATAAAAGTAAAAAGTTACTATTCACCAAAAATTATTTTTATCTTATTGAACCACATTTTACACCTTCATATTAACCATGTCTCTCGAATTTTCTAAATTCCACTCACAAAAGTGGTAAAATTAAGTTTTATGTAAATTTTCAAATTCTCCTGGGAGGTGGTTAAAAGACGGTGAAAAGTTCAATAGAATTTTTATATATCTAAAATTATTATAAAATGACTCCAATTAATTACATTGAACTTATATAGGTATTATGTATCAATTTTGACCAAAAATGAATTTAAATAAAATAAATTATTATTTAAATAAAAAGTATGTTTTTAAATAGTAACCTAGTGTTTTCACTATTTTTCAAAAATTGAAAGTTTTCAGAATAATACCAAAAATTCACCCTAGGCTAATTTCTATATTCCGAATCCAAAAATGAAGTCCATTTTGAAAGATAAAATTTATAAAATTTCAAAAAGTGGGTATTACTATTCATAACGGCTAGTTAATATAATATTTTAATAACATATCATTGTTTAGTGAAACCCGGTATTGCGTACTACACACGCTATCGAGGAAGGTCGTGATTGCATGTAATGCAAGCCAAGTCAGGGTTACATGTAGTGAAATAAACCTTTTTTGTTGCGTATAACATAATAAAAACTTATTTCATTTATAAATTAAACAAAATCTATACTTAATGTTGGGTAGAATAATTTCTACAAAACGAACTTGAAATTGTGTTTAAAACGAGCCAAGAATAGTGTTGTGTATACTGCAATCTAATACGGTGTTGCGTATAGCACAAGAAAATTTTGGTGTAACATACAACACAAGACATCAATGAAAATAATTCTCATAAAATCTTGAGTTGTTACAGTTACCATTTATAACTTCACAGTCAAATGACCATGTTACCATTCATCAGCACATAATTAATTCAACAATTAATTATTCACACTAATGACATTACAAATTCAAAAATTGGTTAAACCCAACAGTTACATTGGTTAACTTAAAAATTAACTAATCACATCAATAACATTAATTAATAAAATAATTAATTAATCACATCAATTTCTTCTAGTTAATTCCGTAATTAACTAATCCCATCAATACAATTAATTAATTAAAAAATTAAGTAATCACATCAATATTAATTAATTAATTAATTAATTAATACCATCAATAACATTAATTAATTAAATACTTAATTAGTTATATCAATTCTATTCTTCAATTAAATAATTAAATAATCACAATAATATCATTAACAAATCACCAATTATTTCATCGCATAAGTCTCCTTAATTAATTCTCCAATTAATTAAGTACATCAATCCCATTAATTAATTAATTAATTAATTAATCAATATATACAGACTCATAATCCCAAAAAATAATAATCTGATTCACATATCTCAATATTACATAATTAATTCCATAATTAATTATCTCTGTTCTAAAATCTCAATATCTCATAATCAATTCATCAATTAATTATCTCATATATTAAATATTATTATTGCATAATTAATTCAAGAATTAATTATGAAATTTTATCGATTAAATATCCAAACAATCAAAATTAAATAAATCACCAATTAATTAATCAAATTCATTCAATTGTATTAACAAAACAATCCCCATTAATTAATTGTTCAATTATTTAATGAACTCATTCAATTTCATTGACGCAACTATCCCATTTTATTAATTATCTAATTAATTAATGTGACTCATTAAATTACATTAACAGAACAATCCCCAATAATTTATTCTCCAATTAATTAATCTAAATCATTGAATTTCAGTAACATAACAACCCCACTACTTAATTCTCCAATTAATTAATCTAACTCATTCAATTGCATTAACACAATAATTAAAATTAATTAATCTAACTCATTTACATTAATAAATTCCATAATCAATTAATCACATTAAATCTCTTCAATTAATCCACCAATTAATTGTTTAAGTCAATTTCAATAATTCAAAATTAATTAATCATAATACTTCCATTAATCAATTCCCCAATTAATTAATCCCATAAATCCGATTATTTACTTCAACAGTTAAATAATCACATTACTCAAATTAATTAATTAATTAATTAATTTATCCCTTAAATCACATTATTTGATTAAATAATTAAATAATCACATTACTCGCATTATTTAATTCATCAATTAATTAATCTCATTAATTAATTCAACAAATAAATAATCATATTAATCACATTAATTAATTCTATAATTAATTAATCTCATCAACCCCAATATTTAATTCAACAATTAAATAATCACATTACTCACATTAATTAATTCATCAATTAATTAATCCCATTATTTAGTACAATGATTAAATAATCTAATTACTTCTATTAATTAATTCATCAATCAATTAATCAAATCCACGATCATAAAATTCCACACAATTAATTCCTCAATTAATTATTCCAAATCACTCAATCCAATAACCCCATAATTAATTTATCTATTAATTATTCCAACTTAAACAATTATATAACCCCAATTAATTCATCATTTAATTATTCCATCTCAATCAATTCAATATCCCCAATCAATTCTTCAATTAATTGTTTTATATAAATCAATTAAATATTCTAATAATTAATCTAAAAAATTAATTACCCCCAATTAACAGTCTCAATTCCCTCTTAATTAGTTCAATAATTAATTTTTCATAATCTATAATCCCAATATCCCCAATTTGAACATTTCCTTTAATTAATTAATTCATCAAATTAATTAACTCAATCAGGAACATAATTTATAAACATCTAATATCAATTATACAATTACATACATATAATTGAAATTAATACTTTTGGAGTTTAATTATAAACCACCTACCTTAATTCATTGATGAATAATGGCCCAATGGAAATACCCAATGATTTGAGTAGCATAATGACGTAGAATGTGATCCAAATCTTAAATCCCTAAAGAAAAATTAAAGAAATCAAGATCGTATAAATATAGATCTAGATCTCATCAAATAGATTTATATCTAACCAAATAGAGGATTACATAACTTAAAGAAAGTGAGAGGAACAAGGAAAGAACTAGGATAAGATTCACTTATCGAGAGAGGTGTGCATATTCAATCGGGTCTTCGAATCATGAATAACAGAGGTTGGTAAGGCATATAATTCATCCTAATAGATCCAAAATCATGAAATACCTCCAACGGTCAAATGGAGGTCAAAATATGTTAGTTTCAGGGGTTCAGAATATTTTAAAATTAAAAATCTGGTGACTTTTAAACCCGTGAACATTTTTTGGGGTAGGTGAACACAATTTTACCTAACCTTTCAACCTAACTGTGCCCCAGTTATTATAAGGGCATACAGTTTCATAAATCCTTGCACAAACCTTTCAAAACCACTTAATAAATATATTTTTTGAAATATTCACCCAATCACACCCCAAATTAAAACATAAATGAAAATTACTCAACACAAGGAAAAATTGTACCTGTAATCTAGCCTGAGAAAACATCATAAATGTTCAGGATCATTCAATAAGGGGTCCTTGGAAACATGAAAATAGGATTAAAATATAAAAAAAACTAAAATATGGGGGTATATGGATTTAAATAAAACAAATAACTACCTAGGGGAATAAAATCAAGATGTTTTGATCCCATATCCACTTTCTGTAGCCACAACAATCTTATTCAGGACTTAGAAGAACCCCAAATGGTGCCTCCTACCTCTCACTCTCCCTCTTCTATCTCAAAAAATGACACCCATAGCAGGGTGTGGGAGATCACATACGTTATAAGATAAAGGGGAAGGAGAAAAATAAAATGTAAAAGGAAAATGAAAGAAAAAGAAAAGGAAAAGGAAAAGGAAAAAAGAAAAGGGGGATTGCGCCTGAGCCCGATGCCTGAGACTAGTTTACACCTCTCCTAAGAAAAAACCCATATTATAGACTAAACTAAAAAAGATATAATTTTAATCTGAGAGTCCATTCAAAATATATCACCGATCACACACATGCAGATAATGAAAATATAATTCATTAAATATTAATTAATTTTTTAAAAAAGTGAACGAATCATAATTCTACCAAACATTCTCTCTATGGTAAACACCCTATTATTAGATCAACAGAGAGGACCTCAAAATTATCTGAGATCATATCCTATTATAAATTTTCTTCCCCTATAACCATTTAGGAATAAAAGGTTCAAATTTTCCTTGATTTTATAAACACAAAAGGTAAAGGATTGTTCCAATTTCCCCCCCAAAACTCTTCTCACCCCCAAGAATCCTTAGTGGTCAACCTACCACTATGATTTCATCCCAAAAACTGGCATATCCAACATGATGATGA
This sequence comes from Viscum album, assembly GCA_963277665.1. NCBI lineage: Eukaryota > Viridiplantae > Streptophyta > Magnoliopsida > Santalales > Viscaceae > Viscum > Viscum album. The sequence goes on along the minus strand of OY728161.1, from coordinate 2,128,895,566 downwards.
CCATCCACTGACTGATCTCATATTACCCCTAAATCTCCCAACATGAGGATCATTCATCCAAAACCAATAAGATTATCCCCACCATATGAGTATCCTTATCATCACCCCAAAATCAAGAACTATCCTCCATGTACCATGTTATCCACTACCAAAAAAAATGATGGTATGTTCCCAAATCTCTCACACTGAGTGTATGTTGAGACACCAACTACCACACATTCTTGGATCACCTGTAATTAAAACCTTTATGCTAAAAATCACAATAAAAAAGGATCAAAACCCCCACCTATAATAGTTAACTCCCCACCAAATGGTTTCCCTTATATCACTCCTAGATATCCAACCTACTTAGTCTCACCCAAAAACAATAGTCACATGTTCTTGTGCCACTCAAATGAAAAACCAGACTCAATCCCACATTAATAAATCCCTAATGAACCTAGGAAAATGTGATTAAATGCTAGACCATGCTTAGATCTCATGATAGTTCCACCAAAATGGATCACCCATGATGATCATCTTCAATAATGAGGACTCTCCCTCATGCCAAAAAAAATTTCATGACTGTTCTGTAAATGACCATCATTCCAAAAAAAATAGTATATAACCACGCCCCAAACATTACACTAGAAGTGAAAATAGAAACAACTAGGCTAGTCATCCATCCATACCTTCACTCTCAAAAAAACAACTTAACCAAAATCACTCATAGTGCTCCACTTAATAAGACCAAGAAAATTAAATTATTAACAAAAAAACACTTTTGGAAAACCAAAATCTCAAGGAAACTCGAGCCCAAACAAAAAATATCTTAAGAATCATACCATTTTAAATCCATTACTAGGGAATTAAAATCTTACACCAACCCTTTATGGTATCCACATATCCCTTGATGAAGGGACTAAATTTCCATCACTAGAGAACATATCACCACATGATCCAAATGAACTATCACTAGAAGAAACATACCAATGGTTTAGTTGAGTAAAATCCCACTAAAAATTTATATGGGGCCACTCATTATAGGTTTTTATTGATACATTAAAATTTTTAACAACCATTTCTGTGAAATCACACTTAAACATGTACATGTTATGTGAATCAATGTTATTAGAATGATTCTTCTACACATGCCTCTTTCCATTAAGATAATAAACAAAAGCCAACAAATCATAAATCCATCAACCCATTTGCATTAAATAAGGTGAAATCATAAAATTTTAATATTTAAAACCTTGAATAAAAATCCCATACCATAGAAACATGGACTTCCTATAAGAAAAATATTTTTTGAAGTTGCAGTCCTATATCCATAACATGCTCAAACAAATTCCTATACCACTTTTCAACCATCCCCCAAATAATAATATATTAGAAGTAGATAGCTCGGATACAACTTTTTCATGAACCATACCAGTTCAATATCGTCTATCACATAATCTGGATCACGATAAGTTCTCAAGAATTCCTCCTTATACATCAGAGGATTATAAATAGTGGAAAGGGCCTATATAGATATAGTGGGGAGGCTACAACCTTGAATACGAGTGAAATATTAGTAAAACTAAACCAAATACATAAAAATTGGTGAAAATTAGAGTATGAATAATAAATAAACTGTACATAAGCATGCTATATCAAATGAAATGCATTATACAGACTCATGGTAAATCTATACACATCAATAGGCTTCCCATTGGGCTGACCAAATATACAAAATAAAAAAAAATACACAATGATCTACTGACATCTGGGATCCATACCTCAAACCCAGTCTCTAGAATTACTGAGTTAGTCCAGCTTGATCCTCATACTCTACATAAGAAATCCTCCTTAATTATGCAATTCTAGTTCTATGACTGATCCAATTTGAATCATGTGCTCTAAAATCAAACATAAGGGTATGAATAGGAATTAATGTTTACATATAAGGGGTGTGAAATAAATATCATTAGGAAACCACTAATGGTGTACCTATAATCTACTATCATATGAAATTTCATACACAAATGTTATTCCCAACCTAGTTAGATAAAAAATAACCTGAAAATAAAGCATTAAATAAATAAAAAAATTATAAAATAAATGATAAATAAAACTAAACACCCAATATCAACAGTTAGGTTCCAATATGCTACTTGATGTTGACCAAAACTTTTATGGATGAAGCTAGAGGCCTTATAACACACTAATCACCAATCCACAAAATTTTTGGCATGTCCTAAATAATATAAAAATATTCATGAAATCAAATGAAACACGTAAAAAATTAGGAATTACAACCCCTAGGATCTCAAACTAGGTGTCCAAGACAAGAAAAACCCCTAACAGTCACGAGTAATCCAAAATTACTAGTTTTACTTGTGATAATAACATATAGGAAGACATAACTAGAGAACATATGAAAGCCTTAGAAGTCTTTCAAAACTAGCTAGGATATAAATGAATTATCAGCATGCATTGACTAATTGAGCCCAAACTTAGTTGATGTGGATGGACATATATATAATATATCTTGAGAGTTTAATATAATCTACTAGGACCAAAACTATTCATAGTGTAAAACTAAATTTTGGGGGTATGTGTACACTCATACAAATCATCCATCAGCTCTGTGGACTTTCCTAACACTATCCAACCAATAAAAGAGTGAATCCAATAAATTTAAGGTCCAAAAACCAATCCAAAATATCCCAAAGGTTTCATCCCACATACAAAACCTAAATAGGAACTACCTTAACATCCTTCAAAAATTCCATAACCAACACTCGTCGACCAAAGCCCGAACCCCTCTTCAACACCTTCTGAAACTAGGATTGACCTCCTCAATTCAAATTATCATGAGGAACCATCATGGGTCCATTGAACCAAAATAAGAACATGATAACCTATGAGGGTATCCCTTTGAATAATTATAATCTATGTCCATGCCCTTCAAAATAATTCCAAACCACCCTCTTCATTACTCGACCTAACACTTAGAAACACTCTTATAACTAGGGAAATCTCAAACAACACCAAAATCATAAGGTAATATTTGGTAGGTCCTTTATACTAACATAAATATCTAATCAAAGACACCCAGTTATGCTTGGAACCCTTTGGTTCCACCCCTGCCCAAAGGTTATAAGTGAACTAAACCACAAAGAACCAACTAGAAAAATCCAACCAAGAAACTATTTGGTCCTACCTTCTGGGAACCATCAAAAGAACCTCAAACCAAACTCCATATGACACTCCAAATCCAAGTCAATAAAAAAAATGTACAACCCTCACTCGATCCTCCAACCACCCTCACTTCCATTAGAAGTATTCTAAAACAACCCATTAAATGAATATTACAACTAAACCTACAACCCCCCCAAAACATATATAAAACATCTCACTATGACCTCAACTCACCCCAATGTCCTTACCATAACATCCTACAAGTGAAAAAACCTTGAAATTAATCCTTATGATTCCAATTTTAACTCTATGGTGACAAACATAGAGGATCACAACTAATTGGTGAGTACATGGTGTGTTTCTTATGTAAACGACATATTCCACCAAATGCCTCCTTTAGTTATGCACCTCACCCCAAATCATCATGTACATCCAAAGTAAATTATGTATAATATCTCTATATAGCATGTGAATCACATGGGGTATCTAGTCATTCACTCCACATGGGATCCTTCCAAAATACCCCACATTGCCTAAGGCCATGCACTTCACATGGGGTCTAGTTGTGTACACTATATAGCCATGTGCCCCAAAAATGGTGTATGGATAAGTACCTTGTCCACAACCCAATTATACCTATATGGTATGTCCCAAAAAAATATGTTATATATCACCGATCACAACACCAAACCCAAAATAAAGAGCACAAGGTGCGTGTTCTTGAATCACATGTCTTGTGATCCGGTTTTCTCGAATAGAAAGCCCCTATGATATCCTTGAAACTACCTATTTCTTCTAAAACAAATTAAATTATCCCAAAAGGTCCCCCCAAAAAACCCAAACAATATTGAAACATAAAAAAACTAAAATATAGGGTTTTTTGTTTTAAAATCAAACAAAACCCAACATTGGGGTGTAAAACACTGAAGCTTCATTCTTGGATATGTGCTCCCTAGCCACAAAACTTCGATCTATGTCTTGGTAGAACACCAAGGGTAACATAATCCCTCTCCCCATCCATCATATTTATTGGTCACGTGACACCAATAAGTGGATACCAAATTCATAATAAGCCAAATGAGAATGAGGAAAAGAGGAGGTAAAAAACAATGAAATGAAAAAAATGAAAAGTAAAAAAAGGGACACATGCCTAGAAGTAGACATTAGGATTAGTTTACACCACATCTTAGAAAACCCCACTCATTTGGAAATTAATCATAGAGTTGTTATTTCAATAAAATACTCCATTCAAAATATATCATCATTCATGCATGAACAAAATAGTTAATAATTAATTAATTATTAAATATTCTATGTATAGTGGGAAAAGATTAGAATTCCACAAAATTCCAGACTCAGGAAAAAAGAATATTCCAGAACTAATAGAGTGGTCAAAAAAATATTTGAGATCATATCCTAGTATAAATTAACATTTTCCTTTTTAAAACTACCAAAAAACTAAATGTTTAAATTTCTATTAATTTTCTCAACCTGTAAGGATGCAGTTCATTACATACATGCATATAGATCTATGTTTAAATCATTATATAGGTATGAAATTTATCCTATACCATACATATTCTTTTACTTGGTGTATATGTGTTCCTCTTCATTTCCCCTATTGTGTTTTAAATTAAATTCATAAATTCAGGGGCTTATGTTTTACCCTTATGTACCTCTGATTTTTATTAGTTTAAACTTGTGGATGATATTTTAGTAACCCTTAAATAAGGTTTTATTTAAATTTAAATGGGTATCTACTACTTTTGTTTAACCCTTATGTGATGTCCCCAAGGTCCCTTATGTCATAAATATGCTTAGTTATTTACCCTTCTATAACTCTCTATTTTCCCAAATATAGAATGTATATTCATAGAATTACCTTGGCACAATGATTCATGTTCCTCATTTAGTGTTGGTTTTAACCTCACACAGTGGCCTAATTAACTTTATGCGGGTGCTACTAGAGATCCTTATGAAATGGGTTTTGGTTAACTTCTCATAGTCACATTTTGAATTAGCTTTATACAAGTTTTTTTTTATTTCAGTAGTGTTTAAGATATTAAGTGCCACTAATTTTTAACCTTCCATTTATATTATTAATTTGATCCATTATTGTATATTATACTCTCATGGGTATTTTTACTATATCTATTTCCAAATTGTAAGAGATTTTTTTGAATCACATGATTCATTCTAGAAGAGGGTGTGTGGATATTTAATGATGAGAGAGAGGGGAAGATTTGGTCAGTGATTAGAGATGAGGTATTAGGGAAATTATTCCAATAAGGTAATATTATAGGTAATGTTGATTTGTTCTCGATGTAAAGGGAAAACCTGTGCTTTGATGTGGTTTAAATCTGATTCATGTGAGTGATTACACCGTGATTCACTGCTTTATTTCACCTTACTCTTAAATTATCTTTGTATTGAAAATAAAAAAGTTAATAAATAATTGAACTTCTAATTTTATTCAATTCTTTAATTATCATCACTATAAAAAAGGTAAATTCTATTTTTTTGTGATTTTATTGTAGGAGGAGGTTATTTGGAGGGCTAGAGAAGATGCAGAATGAAAATGGGCCGAACTACTTGGAATCCCAAGGACACATATCCAATATTTTTAACATTATGATAAATTATTAAATCTAAAGGAGATGAAATTTTGTGAGAGTATCCAAAATTCAGTTGGATACAACTCATCTCAATACATAAAATCCCAATTCATCAATCTGATGGCCAATCTGAACTAATATGTCCAGGAAACTGAATCTGCATCAATACAAAAGTTAGGTTCTATATTTTGACTATATATCCCATTAAATATTTAAAAAGACCACAAAATGTAAATTGAAATAGTAAAAAGGCCTCAAAATAACCATACTCTTTTTTCCAAGTCATGATATGGTTGTTTACCACTCTAAAACTGAGATACAAGTGCTATATTCAAATAAGGGTTCTAAAAAACACCTCTTATTTTGGATATAAAAGGGAACCTTGGGAACCTCATTTATAATTTCTAAAAAAAAGTGATGTTATGCCATATTGGAGTTCTATAGGAGTCTTACCATCACCCTAGAAGATTCTGTGACCCCTACCCTCATAGGGGGACCACAGATGAGTAAAGAGATCCACCCGAGCTTCCATGTCCTCTCGATATTGGGCTAAACGGTGGGTGATCATTGCATGGGAGGTACACACATGAAGATGGAGTTCCAGAACATAACTATCAACTGTTTGGGCTTATATTTTGGTTTTTAATTATTCTTTTCGATGTATCTTTACTTGTTTTCATTCATTTAGTTGAGAAACTTTTTATTTTATAAATAATCGGTGTGTAATTTAAAGTGCATGACTTGGTTATTTCCTATTGAACAACATAATAATCCTTATATTTCAAAAAAATTTATATTTTAGTGTTTATTGAAAAACCATAAACCATTATAATGTTTTGGAACATGACAACATGATTTTTTATGTCATGTTTTAGTCTTATTTTCATTTTCTTAGAGGCTTGTGGGTAGCCATGATCTTGGTTAAACCTTAACCAACAAATTACACAAAAAACTAAAAATAACAATGAAATTTTAAGGTGGTTTATTATCTTATAAATGATCACATACCTCTCATATATTTTCAAAATCCTATTTTTTTCAACTATTAAACAGTTTAATTTATTTATTTTATTTTTAATTTGTTTAAACCCCCCTCTTTTAGTGATTTTTATTAATAATAAACACTTTAAACATCCAACACTCCTTTTGATATGACCTAGGGTATTCCCTAGACTATAAATAAACATTACAAACATAATCAATATTATTTTCATAACAATGCATTCAAATTTTTTCATCATTTATGGGGAGTGATTTTCTTTTTAGAGCATTTTTTATAAGTTTTTTTTGTAAATTTTGTGAATATACATTTGTTTTATCTTCTAACATTACATACCTTTGTGTCTAATTTATTTATTTTATAGGTAATATGAATTATAAGTTATACTCCATGAAAACTACCTTCTTTCAAACCATAATTGATGAGGATATTATGTCAATGACACAGAGACACACAAGACAACCCTTTGAAAGAGGATACACCACATTATACTAATTTTATAAACACATTTTTACCTTGAACCAAGCTAGAAACTGAACATAACTTCTATAAAATGGTAGAAAATAATAGAACACTAAAACAACTAACCTCATTTTATGTTGATATCTAAACCAAATATATTCAAATTCAAGGTGAAGCACCAAACATTGAACTAAAATCTAGAGAAATTCTCTTATTTCTCTGATTTCAAGGTCTTGTAGGATAAGAACCACATAATCACCTAAAATAATTTCATATTATGCATTCAACATTAAAACCTATTAATGTGGATGAAGAACAAGTAAATTTTAGGGAATTCCCATTATATTTATAAGAAACTACAAAATATTGGCTATATTATGTCAATTCCCCAATAAGAGTCTGGGTAGACATGAAATGAATTTTCCTTGAAAAATACTTCCCAACCTATTGAACTAAAACTATAAAGAATGAAATATTTGGGATAAGTAAATAATACGGGGAAAACATGATGAATATTAGGGAAGATTTAAGAGGATTTTTTTAAGCTTTAAACACCAAAAAATAAGTGATAAACTTCTCATACAACATTTTTACGAAGGTTTAATTCCTATTGATCGAAACATGATTGATGCTGGTATAGGTGGTTCACTAGTTGACCAAACCCCAATTTCTATAAGATATCTCATAGAGAAAATGGGGCAGAACACTCAATATTTTGGTTCGAGGACCAATGTACTATTCATGGAGTCCATGAGTATTATAGTTTTGAGTTTAAGAAGAAGGTGGACACAAAGTATGAAGAGGTAAGTACCCTTATTTGACAAATTTCACTTTGCCATGAGAAATTACATTCTCTTCTTCCCTTCCATTGTAGTATCTCTTCTTCCAATACCCACTATTCTGAAAAATTCCATCAACATAGAGAAAACTTTGAGAGGTGTGAGAAAATATTTCCAGACCAAACCTATAAACAACCCATTAGGAAAAACATACTATCCAAACAACCTTGTGTGGAAAGACTACCATGAATATAGACAAGAGGGGTATTCAAACCAAACTCAATTGACATGGAACAAACTGTGGTAGAGTATCCAACCACCACTACCCATAAATACTCATCTACCGCAATGGGATTTTCAATAACTTCATACAAAACCTAAGCCTAGAATAGAATACATGATGAAACAACTAGTTTTAAATAATCTTCAAGTCCCAAAAACCACCCATGCCTCCATACAAGACTTAACAACCCAATTAAGACCACATTCTAACTCAGTGGTGGAAATCCAAAGTCATGAGTTGGGTAAAATACCCTCTCAACCACTATTTATCCCTAGGTATAAGAGAAATGTTAGTTCTATCACCCGTAGAAGTGGAACCCAACTTAAAAACCAAATTAATTCCCTATTAGAGTCATCCCCTCCTAAGGAAACCACCATCCCAACAACTGAAAATGATCCAAATAAGGAAAAAACCATGTCCTGATAGAATCCCTGGAAAAGAAAGAGAGTTTCATATGATGAACCACTAATAAAAACCATGCATCTTTAATTTACACAAATGGAAACCCAACTAAGAAAACAAATATAAACTGAACTTGATAAATAAATCTTCAAAAACTGACAAAAAATTGAAGGTTAACATCCCCTTGATTGATGTTATAAATAAAATTCTAGGATAAACATTGTTTCTCAAGGATATGTGTACGCATATAAAGATACTTAAATTTTATTGAAGGGTGATTTTGGGGAGGAACATTTCAACATTGATAGAGCCATCACTTCCTACCAAATGAAATGATCCTCGAACATTTTATATTCTATGAACCATAACAAAGTATTCCTTTTACAATGCTATACTCATTTAGGGTGGTTTTATAAATGTAATGACTCACTCAATTTTATCTTCATTACATGTTGGATAACCTAAGCCCACATGAATTTTAGTTCAACATGTAAACTAGAGTAAAACACACACCACTGGTGTGTTAGAGGATGTTCTTTTGAGGGTGAAATTTGTAATTTTTTTACTGATTTACGTGTTCTAAAAATAGAATATGATAGGATGAATGGACACACCCCAATTATATTGGGGATTAATTTCTTAAAAAACGAAAAAAAATTGTTAATGTGTACAATTGTATATTATCTATGGAGTTTTGTGGTGATATTTTTCACTTCATCATCCTTGATGCCAAGAAGCACCACTCAGAAGAGCATTCCTCACTTTTAGTTAATTCAATTTATTTACTCCCATCTCCTGAAAAAAAACTTATTTTCATTCCCCTGACCCACTTTCTGAGTTTTCATCCTTGATAGACATGCTAGGTAATGAATCATGCATTGAATTATTTATTGGTCTAGAAAAACTTCATGCATGTCTGTTAATTGATGATTTCTTTAACACTAAGGATCCAATGACAATCAATGATACCAAAAATCTTGTAAATTATCATTTCTCATCTAAGGATTTTACCAATGAGTGGTTCAATGAGATCAGTGATCTCTAACTTCTATAATCACTCCCATCAATCCAAAATCCACCTAAATTGGAACTTAAAAAACTGCCTGAAGATTTAAAATATTCCAATATTGAGAATGGAAAAAAATTTCATGTCAGCATTTCTAGTTAACTCCCTCCAGATCATGAATTGTGAATGCCTGACCTTTTGAGTGAGTATAAACAAGAATTGGGATGGACACTTGCTGGTATTCCAAGTATTAGCCGATCAATTTTTACAAATCATATATTATTAACTGATGATGCTAAACTAGTGAGGAAGACACAATGCCAACTGAAAAAACCTTGTAGATGTTGTTAAAAAGGATGTATCAAAATTAATGGCTACTGGAATCATTTATTACATCTCTGATTTCCAATTGGTTTTTCTAGTGCAACTAGTTCAAAAAAATGATCTTACGGTATTTAAAAATGAAAAAAAAGAATTAGTTCCAACTCATGTGCATAATAGTTGGCATGTCTATCTAGACTATAGTTGATTAAACCAACACACTAGGAACATCCATTTCCAATTATTGTTCATTGACTATATTCTAGAGAGGCTAGCAAAGAATTCTCACTTCTATTTCCTTTATGGGTATTCTGGATACTTTCAAATCCATAATTCCATCGAGGAATAGCAAAATTCAACCATTACTTTCCCCTTTGGAACATTTTCCCTTGGGATGATGCCATTTGGTCTGTGTAATGCTTCAGGTACTTTCCAATGGTGCATGGTTAGTATTTTATTGAATTACATAGATAATTGCATGGATATATTCAAGAATGATTTTGATATTTATTGATATTATTTTTATGAATTCTTGGGTAGTCTGGGTTCTATCCTACATATCTCTATTGAAAAGAAAATTGTATTAAATTTTAATAAATCCCATGTCCTGGTGAGAAAAATTATAGTACTTGGGCATTTCATTTCTAGGGATGGTATACAAGTTGATAAATCAAAACTAGATGTCATTTCATCCCTACCATTACCCAAAAATGTGTGGGATGTGTTTTCTTTCTTATATCATGATTTATTTTATGATTTCGGAGATCGTACCCCACATGCCTAAAGTTTTAAAATATCCTTTGTATGTTCATACTTCTGGTCCATCTCTTATTAGAATTTGGTCATCAATAACCTTTGATCATGGCCCCATATAGGCACCGATCTTTGGATCCTTCTGTGTAGATGGGAATAGACCAACATCATTCAAGGAAGCCCTTTGTGGTTCATCCCAGGGTTCAAGAGCTTTTGGATTTCATTAAATTTAACCAGTTTCCCGATTGATATGTAGGGACTATTCTAGTCTTATAGTGGAGATTCCATCGGAGACATATGAAGAGGTGGTTTATTGTCTCAAATAGATTCTTGTTGCATGATTTGGATCAACAAATCTTTCTTTATCACTTTTCAAGATGTTTATAAATTCTTGTGGGATTATTCTATGGTAAATATTTCTTCAGTTCATTGAGCTTCATTCTACTTAATCTTTGATTCAAATTTGTATTTCATTCACGCATTGTGTAATGATCCCCATATCATGGGTTATTGGTGATTCAATTTGGCCCGATGGTCGATTGATGTGCATAAAGGAAGGGAAAGTCCTTAGGTGGCAATTTGGATTTCTCTACTAGATTTTCCTCTAACAATGCATAATGAGTATATTCTTAGAGTAATTGGGGATTCCCTTGGGGGATTTTCTGTGCAGATAACAAAACCCATGGTTATGTAGATGTACCGTCTACAAGGATATGTGTTGAATTGGTCTTTCCTTCAACCCTTTTGAATAAGAAATCTTTGAATGTGAAAGAATCGATTTCTTAGAATCTGGATATTATTTATCCAATGTTGCCAAGGTTTTGTTCTAATTGTTCTTTACAAGGAACTTCGATTAAATTTTGTAGGAAGCGATGATGAGGTAACATCCTCCATACAGATCCTGTAATGGCCAAATTTAATGAGATATCGGTTGATGCCCCTATGGAGAGTGATAAGGTTTCTACTGTAGTATTTTAACAACCATGTAGAGATAATATTATGGAAGTGAATGAATACTTATACCATATAGATCATGGAATGGCCAAATTTGGTGAGATATCTGATGATGCCTCTATGGAGATTAAGAAGGTTTCTCTTGCATCCTTTGAACAACCATGTTGAGATAATATTCTTGAAGTGAATCCATACTCCCAGTCTTTGAGTATACCATTTGAGGAGGGTTTTATATGGCCATATAGGGTGAATGGTTTAACAAGTGTGTATATAAATGTTCAATGATTCAAGTTTACATGGGTAGGGTTGGTGAATCAGTCAATGGTTGATACAATGTTGCGTCATTTTCCTCTGGTGTTGAGTTTGTCAAGAACAGAGGTTATCCATGTTAGTGATGAAGTTGGAACATTGTCAGGTGGCTATAGAGAGTCTTGTAAATTATTTCTAAAGTAAAATTAATCATGGTCTTCATCTAAAGGAAAACCAGAGGATGGTAGGGAAAGTGTAATTTTTGTCCCTTTCTGTAAAAACTATGTCAATTGTTCTCCTTTGAACAAGGTGGGAGGGAGATCTCGATGGAGCCTGTCCTTTTCGGCTTCACCTATGAAATATTCATTGGCCCTGAAAAATGAAGTGTGCGCAAGTGTAAAGATATAGTCTATGTAGGAGTTTTTATCTTGTCATTATAATATGACCATGAATCCTAGGGTCTTATATATTCCAAATATGTTACAATTATTCAATTCCTAATATGGAATGCATGTGGCATTGGCGCTCGGGTGAAGATGGATTTTCTAGCCATGTAAATAAAAAAGCATAAGGTATGTATTACTGCTATTCTAGAGAACAATAAGAACATGTAGAGAGTGAACGAGTTTTCATATACACTTAGGATGAATATTTGTTTACATGCAAAACCATATAATTATCATATATTGGTTTTTTGGAAGAAAGAAATGAAGTTGGATCTGATTAAAGTTCATGATTAGTATATTACGATAAAAGTCAATACAGGTGTGGAGTTTCTTGTATATATTCTTTGTGTATGGGAGTTTTAATGCACAAGTACATGAGGTTTTTTGGTAGGATTTGTATAGCTTTGATCCAGAGGAATACTCGTGGTTTGTTGGTAGAGATTTTAATATTATTTCTGAACCAGATGAGAAGAAAAACCAGGGTATCTTTCCCTATATGGCTAGCATTAGTTTTTCTCAGTTTATGGCTGGAAGGGGTCTTATGGAAATAGGTTATTTTGGTGACTTTTTTACATGGTGTAACAACCAGAAAGGTGATCTTAGATGCTGGAGTAATCTGGATAGATGTTTGGAGAATGTACATGCTATTGAAAGGTTTCCCAATGCTAAGGTGAAACATCTTGTTTGTGGTATCTCAGACCATTCTCCACTACTCTTTTCTTTTTCTCATAGGTGGGATGGTAATGATAGGTTTATATTCATTAATAATTATGCTGGTGTGTAGAGTTATAAACATTTGGTTAATGATAGTTGGGGTGAAGATATTCAAGGCTATACTTGGGTTGCATTACACAATAACCTAAGACGTCTGAAAATTAAACATCAGGCCTGGGAAAAAAACATTCCACCTTTGGACTAGGATGTGGATATTTTAAAATAGAAAGTTGACATATTGGAAAGAACACTTTAAGATGAATGGGATAATAAAAAATATAAGGTGTTTTATATTAAGAAAAACATATTGACTGACCTGGTTTTAAAATAGAAGTGTCTTCCCAAGGAATGATCAAGAGTGAAATGGATTCGTGAAAGATATAAAAAAACTCAGCCTAATTTCATGCTTGTAATAAATAAAGATTGAGGTTATTAAAACTGAATATTCTACTTGAATATGGTATGTCTTTGGATGATAGATAGGTGATTGGAAATATAGATTTCTTGTTTTTTAAAAATTTACTTGCAGGTCCCAATCCGAATTCTCAAATGGGTATCCTAGAGGAAATTCTGAACTATTTGATTTGATTCCCAACATGTTGTCTGATATTGATAATGAATTCTTGGAATCCATACCAGAGGAAAGAGAGATTTATGATGCTATGATGGGTCCTGATTTGGAAAGTGCTCTGGGCCCGGATAGTTTTCAAGGATCATTTTATTGGGGGTCTTGGGAGATTATAAAAACTGATATTATTATAGCCATTCAAGATTTCATTTAGTGTGGTTCCATACCAAGAGTGGCAGTGGATAGTACTTTGGTGATACTCCATAAAATAAAAAACACTAGTTTCTATACATGACTATAGGACGGTAAGTGTGTGTAATTTTACTTATAAGATCCTATCTAGTATTGTTAACAACTGTCTGTCCTCGTATCTGCCTCAGTGGTTTTCCATAGAGAAACATGGTTTTGTTAAAGGTTGTTCTAGTTAGGGTGCAGTTGCATTGGCACAGGAAACGATTCAGGATATTAACAGCAAAACTCATGGTTCAAATATGGCTTTGAATCTTGATATGAACAAGGAATATGACAAAATAAAATGTGGATTTATCAACAGGGTGCTCAAAGGAATGGGCCTTTTCTCTTGGACTTTAGATATTAATTTTAGATGTTTCATCTCATCATGGATGGCGATTTCTTTTATGGGGAGAACCTATGGTATCTTCAAGTCTTCCCATGGACTTAGACAAGGGGACCCAATTTCTCTGACTTTGTTTATACTTATGCAAGATACTTTAAGTCACATTATTAACAAAAATATGTCCATAAAAAGTATTCTTCAGTATCGTAGGAAAATGAATCAACCCTCGATTTCTCACCAGATGATTGTGTATGATACTCTAATTTTATATAATTCTATTGGATAATCGGTTGGTGGATTATCTTGGATTCTATATGAATATTGTTTATAGAGTGGTCAGGTGATTAATAGGCCCAAGAGAGGTATTTTTATCTAAAATAATTGTGGTGATGGGTAGGTTTCATCCCTGTGTAGTAGAGTGAATATTCAGAGGGGATTTTTTCTGATATAATATCATTGATCTCCTATTTCTCCTGGTCTTATTCGAATCCAGGACTTTGATTATATTGTAAACAGGATTGTAAACTGTGTGTTGAACAGGAAAAAATTTCTTTTATCCTTTGGAGGCTGGATAACTATAATCAATAGTGTGTTATATTTCATCCTTACACATGATCTATTGGCTAGCTATGTTCCTAAGGGAGTATTCTATTTCATTGATAAAGTATTATCAGAGTTCACATGGGATTCCTTATCTGAGGGGAAACACCATTGGGAATCATGGGGCAGGATGGAAAGAAATATTTAGGAAGGTGGGATTGGAGTGAGAAACATGGCTAATACCCTTCACTATATGCATGAAAAACTTTCTTGGGATGTGGTGGAGGAGCGTACTTTGTGGAGGAAGATTATGCCCTATAAAGGGGCTAGTTATGAGGAATTTTTTTTCAAATGGATCTCCTTTTTGGTATTTAATCCAAGAGATTATTTCTATAATTTGACAATATTCAAGATGGATTGTAGGGAAGGGGGTTTATCTTTTTGAATTCATAACTGGGAAGGTTCAATATTGGTTTATCCAGGCTGTCATGAACCTTTGATTTCCTTTAAGGAGGACAGTGAACATCCCAGTTTCATTAATACTATTATGGATGAGGGTCAAAGGGAGGCTTTTTATGATATTATCTTAAATTATAATATAGATAGGTGTGTGTTTACTACATCTAATACATGAGATTTTTCTTTAATGAATTTCAACCATATTCGAACTCCTCAAGGGAAGAATGATACATGGAATTAAAATGTATGGTGTGGTTTCATTCCTACTAAGTATAAATTTCTTGTATGAGGGATAAAAAACCAGGCTATTCCTACAGATGATAATGTGATGAAGATAGGAATTATCATGGTTTCCAAATTTCATTGTTGCATGTTATACTGGGAGGAAGATTCTAATCATCTATTATTTGAGAGTGAATGGGCCATAGTAGTATAGGGATTTTTGGGAGGGTTTACTAGTATTTTTTCCGTTGATCTTTCTGAAAAATATTTTATTGAAAGATGGTTCCATGCCATTAAAGGTGAGGGACCAGAAAAAATGGCCAGAGCTGTAATCTTAATTGCAGGTTGATAGTGCATCTTGTGGGCAAGGGAGAAGGATAGGTTTGAAGGTATTCTTTCCACGGAATGACCCATTGTTATAAGGATGAAATCCCTGCTAATTAATCTGTTTAATGATTTTAATAAATGTAATGATGCTCTTTCCTTGAGCTCCTTGCATTTTAGTGGTTTTATGATTCCGCAACTTGTCCATGCGATGAGAGGGAACTGGGTCCAGTGGGTGGTTCCAAGCACATGTTTGAAGCTGAATTTTGATGGTTCATGCATGCTAGGTATTATGCAAGGTGGAGGAGTGGTTCATGATTCTTGGGGGAGTGTCCTGCTTGCCTATTCTACATACAATAGGAGGGGGAATTCAATTCAATAAGAATACAATGTTATAAAAATGGGCCCTATATTGTGCACCTAGAAAAATATTATGCTCAGCCAGATTGAAACTAATTCTTTAATTGTTCATGATGCAATGCATGGTAAAATTCCAGATCCTTGGTCGATAGCCTATTCTATCAAGAAGTTAAAATCTAGCCACAAAAACACCAACATCTAGGTTATTCATGCATGGGGAGAGTGTAAAAAAGTGGATGATCATCTTTTTTAATTAGCGGTGGTTGATCAAGGTTATCATGTCTTTTGTTTTTCTAGTTCTCTTCCGTTGAGTCTAGAGGTGGTTAATTTGATTAGGGGGGATCAATTGGGTCTTCATTATTTCAGTCCCCTAGCTCCTTTTTCTTTAACTTCTTTGTTATAGTTTTTCTTTATCATTAATAAAAATTCAATATTTATGATGATGATCATTTCATTCATGACTTTAGTAAGATTTCACTCCCCTGCTCCCACTTACTCCAAAATAAAAAATAATTTTTTATTGATAATGAATGTGAGGAAACTTTTAATAAATTGAAATGAAGTCTCACATCACCCCTTATAATCCAACCACCTTTGTGGGATTTTCCATTTCAGCTCGTATGTGATGCCTATAACTATGAATTTGGGGATGTATTATCACAACAGGTAGATCGAGTTACATATTTCAATGCCTATGCCTCACGCACACTAAACCATGTCCAATAAAACAACACCACAATAGAAACATAATTCCTTCTATTGTTTTTTCCTTGGATAATTTAATGTCATATATTTTAGGGTTCAAATTCCTTATGTTCTTAGACCATGCATCCCCCTAGTATCTCAAAAAGAAACCGGAATAAAAACAACATCTCATTCATTTGATGCCCCAACTTCAAGAATTTAATCTAGAAATCAGGTATAAAAAGGAGAATATAATGTGGTGGATGACCATATCAATATGATCCTCCCATCCTCGAACATTGAATCATTCCCATTTATTCCCATAAATTACATGTTTCCCGATAAGAAATTGTACCAAGTGAAAGATTCTATTCCTTTTTATGATGAAATTGTTAATTATTTGGTCACATCTTCCATTCCTGCTGATTTCACCAAAAATCAGGCTAGTTGTCTAAAACATGAGTCTCGTTGGTAAATTTGTGATGAACCCTACCTTTGGAGAACATGCAGTGATAAATTCCTCATGAGTTTTATTCCCAATAGATATATTCAGTTTTTCTTTAGGTTCTGACACACTCTTGCTTGTGTGGGCCACTTTGGTCCCCAACGAACTACTCACAAGGTCCCTGATTCTGGTCACTTTTCGACAACATTATTTCGGGATTCCCATGACATATGTAATGATTTTTATCATTGTCAAAAAATGGGGAATGTATCTAAAAGAATTTAACTTCCAAAAAACCATTGATCTTTCATGATGTTTTTTATGTTTATGGAAATGACATTATGGGGGAGTTTCCCAATTCATTTGGTAACTTGTACATTCATTTGGTAGTTGATTACATGTAAAAATGGGAAGTGGCACAAGCCATGAGGTAAGATGATTCAAATATAGTTATTTAATTTTTGAGAACCCCAATTTTCTATAGATTTGGATTACATAGGTTCATAATTAGTGACCAGAGTTCTCCTTTCTACAACCAAACAATGCAATCACTTTTGCATCAATATGGGGTTGGGCATCGAGTGTTTACTACATATCACCCATAGACCAATTATCAATTTGAGGTTTCAAATAGTGAGGTAAAACAAATTATTGAAACAATGGTTTAACCCAATAGAAAATATTGGATTATTAGACTTGATGATTCATTATGGGATTAACATGCTTCCTTTAAAAATCCCATTGGAATGTCCCCATATCGGTTTCTTCAAAAAAAATTGTGTATTCCTTGTTGATATAGAGTAAAGGGCCTACTATATCATTAAATAATGAAAATATAATCTTTCAAGTTTAGGTTCTCAGAAGAAATTTTAGATTCAGGAGAAGGAGGAAATGCATAGAGACTCATATGAGAACTCCTCGACTTATAAGAACCAATCCCAGGCTACTCATGATTATATTATCCTTCATCATCAATTCCACATTGGGTAGAAGGTCCTAATTTACTGTTAAAGTTTGAAGTAACATCTAGGTAAGATTTATTCCCACTGGTTTGGTCCATACACTATTACTAATGTTTATCCAATTTGTGTTGTTTAGGTTACAAATGATGAAACAAAACTAACATTCACTATCAATGGGAAACAATTTAAGCACTTTCACGAAGCCATTATGAGGATATCAAACAATGGTTGAGTGATGAGTGTGAGATTTTTTTCAAGTTTAACTTTTGAAAAAAAAATACTAAATGAGAGAGTGATGAAATTTAAAAAAATATATGCACATATATAGGTTAGGAACTTAATGTTTGAATTCTAGGAATTCTTATGTGAGTGGGTCTTGAAATTGTATTTCAATGGATGTAGTCAAGGTCTAGTGTAGAGAATCATTTAAAAAGAAAATTTTAAAATAACCAACATTTAAGGGATAGAAATTCGAAAGAATAAAATGAATTGGTTTCCACAAAAAAATAGAATCGGTGACATTGTGGGATTTTGAATTATTTTCTCAAATTGGTATCATTCATACCCTTGAATTTCATTCTGATACAATTTATGAGACACCTCTTAGCATTATCACTGAGAATAAATTCATGGTTTCATTTTTTCTTTTATCTCATTAATATGAATAATTAAATCTTAATTGAATGTTGTATATTAATTACGTTTTAAATATATCCATTTATAATTTGTGGAAATGTGATTTTTTCTAGGAGTGAAAATGTTTAGGTGTGAGGGAGTGATCGCACCTCGACTCACTACTTTATTTCCCCCTTACACCACTATTAAAAATGACAATGTATTCAAAATTAAAAATTTAATAACAAATTGAAATTTATATTTTATTAAATTATTTAATTATCATAACTTTTAAAAAGGTAAATTATACTTGTTTTGGTTATTTTATTGTAGGAGGAGGTAATTTTTATAGTCAGATATGATGCAGGAGAAAAATGGGTCAAACTGCATGGAAGCCCAAGGACACATGTCCACTGTTTTTAACATTTAGATAAATTAGTGAATCTAAATTGGATGAAATTTTGTGGTATAATAAAAATTCCATTTTTTTACAAATACAATACACCCAATACAAATTATTCTATATCCTGGCCCATCCAAATTGATCTCTCTAAGAAACTGAATCTGTAAAAATTCCAAAGTTATGTTAAGGTTTTTAAAAATATCTCCCATTATAGATGTATAATGGAAAAAAATTTGACATAGAGATATTCAAGAGGCATTAAAAAAATACCCACTTTTTTAAAGTCTTTATATGGCTTTTAACTAGTCCAAAATCAATATACAAGTGGTATATACAAATCTGGGTTCCTAATACCACCTCCCATTTTGGTTATAAAAGGGAACATTGGGAAACTCGTTTGAAATTACAACCAAGTAGTGAAGTGATAACATTTTAGAGTTACATATGATTCTTACCCTCATATTTTATATTTTGGAGGCCCCTATCCTGATAGGGGGGTCAAGGATGAGGAAGGAAATCTACCTGACTTTCCTCCTCCCAATGTCGGGCTAATCGGTGGGTGATCATTGTGAGGGAGCTACACAGTTGAAAATGGATATTCGAAAAATAATTCTATTATTTTTGGGAGTATATTATGGTTTTTTATTTTTTATTTCTTATGTATATTAACTTTTATTTAATCATTTAATTGAAACACTTTGTATTTTATAACCCATCGGTGTGTAATTTAATGTGTGTGACTCGTGTTGTTCTGATTGGACAAAATAAGAATCCTCTTATTTCCCAAGTATATGAGATTTCTGTGATTTTTAACAACCCATAAATCATTCTAAGGGTCTATAACTTGTCTACACAATATTTATGTTACGTTTTAGTCTTACTTTCATCATTTTAGTGGCTTTTGGGTACCTAAGATCTTGGTTAACCCTCAAAAAAAGGATTACACAAAAACCTAACAATCAATTAAGAACAAAAAACATTTCAAGTGTCGTATTATCATAACAATGATAACATACATATCATATATTTTTGAAAATACAACTTTTTTTCAACTATTAAACCCTTTATTTAAGTCCTTTTATTTTTAAATCTATTTTCAAAACCACCCCCTATTTTATTGTTTTTTATTAAGAAAATCATTTTAAACATCAAAATATCCTTGAGAGACATCCTAGGGTATTTCCTAGACTATTAATAATATTTAAAAACTTAATCAATTTGATGTTCTAGGAAAACCCCTTAAGTGAACCCAATACTAGTGCATTTAAGGTGGAAAAGGAGGATCTGGTTTAGCTTTGAACTTTCAAACATATACATAAGAAGATTTTTTCATTAACTACCCTTGATCTTGGTGGCATAGAACGTTGATATATTTGTTTTAGGTGCATCTGTGTTATAGATAAAATAACCAATAACTATGAATGATTCATTGATTTTTTTTCATTTTGTTAACGTCTACTACAAATTGATCTCGGGACACTACTTGGTTTTTTATCCTCTTTTATTTTCACATATATGATATCATTGTTCTATTCCATAGTAAAACCAAAAACTACATTCCCCATACATTTAGGCCAATTAGATGAAGTAAAAAAAATTATTTTATTTATTTAACACTTTTCTTTACCTCTTTTATTTACTGTTTCATTGAACTACATCTTGTATATCTCTTTTGTTTATTTCTCTAGTTTTCTATTATAATTACATTTCTTCTATAATGGATTTTTTTTATTGAGGCAATAAATGATACTATTTTTAAATATTTGGAAGTGTTTTTTATTTTTTATCACATTTATTAATATTTTCACCTTTTTTGTTATCATCATTTATGTTTAAACATTTTTCCATTCCCATTGTGAAAATCATTACTGAATTTACCCATGTTATTGGACTTAAATAATTTCCCCATTTTAACCTTTTTTTAGTTTTCTCTAAATCAATATGACCTTGAGGTTGTTGAATGAAGAACAACTCACAATATATACTATAATAATTGGTATTATATCCTAATTGATATTAGTGATGACATCATCTAAATTTGAAATCAATAAATTCAATGGTGAAAATAATTTCAGTTTATGGAGAATTAAAATCTTTTCTTTTTTACTCCAATATGGTTTTCTTGAATCATATATAGTCCCAAGAAGAATTTTGAAATTATCTCCATCAGTGGAAAACCTTCTATTTCCTATGAATATGTTCTCTCTAATGTGTTAGCTAAAACCCATAGTTTTTTTGGGTGATAATGTGCTGCATAAGGTGGCATACAAAACCACTAAAACTTCTATAGGGATAAAATTGAAAACCTACACATGACCAAATATATTATTGGTAGGATCTATAAAAAGTGAGACTTTATATTTTTATATGCAACCTGAGACTTCCATTTGATCTCACATTATTGAATTTAATAAATTTATCCTATTGTTATCTGAAATAAATGTTATGTTTATTTATAAGGATCGAATAATCATCCTTTTTACTTCATTAGATACTTCTTATGGGAGTCTATGTGATTCCATGATGTACGGTAATGTGTATTTGACAATATAATGTATGGTAAGGATTATTTTACTGTAGGTGAAGTAAATTCATATCTTCTTTCAAAGTAATTAAAGACCTTGAATGGTTTAGATTAGAGGGAGAAGGGATTAGTGTCTTTGTTATAATAGAACATAGAGGTCAAAGGAGGAACAATGGTAATGATGATAACAGGGATAAGAGTCAGTCTAAGACTCAGATGTTTTATCAGTGTGGCATTCCATGTCATTTTTAAAAGTATCATCCTAAAAAAGTGGTTCAAAGGAAAATGGGTCTCAATAAAATTTATCTGGTTATGATGATGTTGATGTTTTATAGTCTGCCTAATGTGTTTCAAGGGAAGATTTATGGGTCTGACTATAGTTGTTTTCCTTTTGCGTCATAGGTGGGTTTGTCTTCTTTGAAGGTAACCAGGTCTGAGACTAGTGATGTATTATGTAGTAGTTATAGATGTAGTTTCAAAGGTCGATGCATGGTTGGACACCAAGATTCATGGTGATGTTTCTAGGATTTTTTTAACTGCACTAGATAGGTATTGGAAAATTTAGAGACTAATATCATTGTCAAACTATATTTAAGGTGTTTTTATTTAGGTTAGAAGAGTTATTTCATTTATTTTTTGGTTTTTTCTATCATGGTATTGAGATTGCCTTTAATAAAAGGGATGTATGGGTTTTCAATTCCATTGTTTAGTAATATATAACCTCCTATTTCAGGGTTCTAGGATGTTTCCTTTCATTATTTGAAGAGTTTTATGGGTCTATTTAAATTCAGGTGAACTGATTGATTTTATAACTCTGATCCTTATCGACTAAGTTGTGTTTGTTTTCATCTTTTCATTTTTTAATGTTGTTTTTTTCTAATCGTATTTGCATATGAACTATTTCAATTTGAGATTATTTTCATATCATTGTATTAATGTTTTCCATGGTTTTTTTTGAGAATGGGTACTGCTCTATTTGTTATTATTATATGGGCACTGGAGCTAACCTAGGAACCAATGGTTGACATGTTATCAATAGGGAGTTGTGATATGTGAAGTAGGAGACTTAGGTATGTGAAGGAAAGTTTATTTTTCATAGTTTTGTTTATAAGTTCTTATTCTAATCACATTTAGTAGTAGCTTATATTTAATTGAAAAGGGAAGGAGTGAATCACATTGATACAATATTTGGATATAACTAGTTCATTGTTTTACTAGAACCAATTGATGCCATTTTTTTGATATTTATAGGTTTTTTAGCATGATTTCACAAATCAATTTATAGGTTAGGTGGTGTAGGGATGTTAGGTATTTATGATTCTTCATTTAATTTCTAAGGTATATATTTTGTGGGTTTGGTTTCCCCTATTATGTTTTAGATTAAATGCTTACATTATAATTATGTTTTATCATTACATACCATTGGTTTTTATTGGTTTACCCTTATTCATGTTGTTATGGGAACCTTAGTTGTAGTTAGTTCCCTAGAATAATCTACTTTGTATTGTAGACTTACTGTATATTCTTAGATTTTAATATTAATACCTTATCAAATAATGAATATTCTTCTTCATAACATTAATGTGATAATTTACTAGAATATATGTAACATTGAAAATGTCATTGTAGTTCTCTATTATGAGGAGGAACATAAGTTCTATGAAAATATTCATAAATATTATTCTATAGACGAATAACATTCCATGATAAAAAAAATTACATAGACTGTCTAGTGTGAATACTCATATACATATGTGGATTTATCTCATGAAGTTCTCACTTATTAATCTCCAAGATGAGATATTATGAGAACAAACATGCCTATAGAAATTCTGCATATTTTTATGGAATCAAAATTTCCAATATGCAAGCATCTGTAATAGTACTTAGATTTCAATATTATTATTAATGTATGTCATAACTCATTCATATAGATGTATTTTTATAAACAATGATGAGATAGTTCATGGTGAAGTTGTCTACATAGGTCACATCATGAATGATGTGTTATTAATGAATAAGTCAAGGAAGGATTTTTACATTCCATGTTTATGAATGTTAATATCTTGAAACATTGATTGAAATAGAACTATCACATTAAATTCCATGGGCATAGTGTAATGATGAGTTAATTTAAGTTAGTAAAATAAATACATATCAAGCATATAAGTTGATAACATGAGTGTGGAACTTGATTGATAAGATGTCATGAAAAAGTTATTATATTATTCAATGAGTGTTCATATGTGGTTGTTGTCATTGCGACATATACTCTTCCTTTATGGGTTCCTTGACCCTTTTCTAGATAGTAATATTTGATTTCACGCAAGTCCACCAAATGCCAACATTGAAGAATCCTAAAAGGGTACACACAAAGTCTTTCATTTGATTATAGTTAATTATTATATTTAATAGTGGGAATAAATATTATTATACAAAATGAGAAGTAATATTTATTCAGTATTTACTAAATGATCATAAATGTTAAATAAATATTTTTTTCAAGGTTATTGTTTAATTATGTGAATATATAATATCAATTTATATATTATTATTTACAAGGTAATCAATAATAATTTATTTATTAATAAATAATTTATTACATAGATATCAAAATTAATATTTTATTCTCTAGACTATGAATATAATATTTATTAATTTATTGAATGTATAATATTTATTTTTTGTGATTCACAAGGGAAAAAATAACTATTTATTCATAAATATTTTATTCAGTTACTTAAATATTATAATAAATATATTTATTTTCCAGACTATGAATATAATATTTATTTTTGAAATTTTTTAAAAAATTCAACAAATTTCAAAAGGATGAGTGTATCTAGTTATTGGTCTAGTGGTAAATATTTTTTTCTAGACTATAAATAATATTTATCACTACTCGGGTTAATTCACTCCATGGAATAAAATAAAAATAATAATATTTTACACAACATGGGGTCCATTTTGGGTTTCACATGTTATTAATGGGTTTTAATGAATAACATAATTTGAAAAACTAACCCTATGAATATAAATAGATGATTATGAGAATTGTGAGTTACTATTCATCATAAACAACATTCTATTCCCAAGAATATTATCTCTCATGAAATGAAGTCTCTAGGGTTTTCTCTTAAGATTAGGATATTTTCTCTTCCTCTATTTCTCTCAAGTCAGATAGATCAAGAGATGGTCCTTTATAAGTTAAAGGCATTATATTTGCAATCAAGTTAGTAATAAAGAATTATCAGTACCAACACAATAGAACTTGGATTACCATCGATGACATTTCAAGATAAAAGGATCATGAGTCGATCACCGCTAGAGGGTATCTACTTTGGGTCCTCATCAATGAAACGAAATACAACTGAACGTTGTTCAGATGATCAACATATATATCAAATAAATAACTCAATATTGAGGTATTTTTTCATATTATTAAATTAATTATATATAAATGTTAAGTAGATCCTCTCTTGGTTCCAATGAAAATATTTTTCAATATTATTTGAATAAAATTCATTGGTCATGGTATTCATGTCATGGACATTGTGTATAATCCATAGAATCTAACAAAATATGAGTTATTTATATACCCAGCAGGTGCTTCCACTACACATAAAACCAACAAGCTTTACTTGAGGTTCTCTTTACCTTTACACAAGCCTCTAAAACCTGGTTTTTTCCCTTATATATGTCCCTAAGGACCATTATGTACCTCATATACTCAATGATTTACCCTTATATATCTCTATATTTACCCCCACATAGTTTATATATTGGTGGAATTACCTTGAAAAATTAGTTCTGGTGTACCCTCATGCAGTGATGGTCTGAACCTTATGAAGTGGTCATATTACCTTGATGCGGGTGTTGCTGGTGAGCGTCACATAGTGTATTTTGGTTACCTTCATGTTGTGAAATTTTTCATTACCTATAAATATGAATTTCTATTTATTTTTTAATTTTTGGTTAGTAGGGGCTCACTTATTTTATACGTCCCATTTCTCTTATTTTGTTGAGATACTGAAACATATTCAATTCTCCTCGATATTTCAACCCTATTCATCCTTAGATAGAAATAGATTTTTTTATTCCAGTGATTCATTTTGGAAGAGGCGATGTCGCATATGGTTGATGAGAGAGAGGGTGTGGTTGGATCTTTGATTTGATTAGAGGTGTTAGGTTGCTTCTTACACTGAGGTAAAATTAGTTGTAGTGTTATTTTTTGATTGATGGAAAGGTAAAAATAGAGATTCAGACTAGTGTGGAGCTAGTTCATGTGAGCCTGATCCTAGAGCATTGAATGTGTAAATGTAGTATCTAGTTTGGTTATCTGCAAGAGAACCTAGAAATTGGTGAATGTTATCTTCCTATACTTGCGATCTTTACAGCTTGGATCTTCAAAATATATTTTTTAGCCACATCCATGTTTTTGGTAAAATAAGTCATCATTGGGAGTGATTCTTTTATTTTTTATTCCTTTTGGTATCATATTATATATATTGGTTTAGTGTTATTTCTTAGTCCTTTTGGGACTACTTTTGTTTTCACCTATAATCCATTATTATTTTCAGGAATAATTGAACCTTATCATCCCTTCCCCATGTGGGTAGGCTGGCTAGCCAAATCACATAAAATCATTGAGAACATTTATTACTTTTCTTTAATTCTTTTCATAATTGCATCTTGTATATAATTTCTAGTTATTGTTCTCTATCATAATTGTAATTGCCTTTTGTCTGGACTAGATTGTGTTGATTCTTGAGGTATCCTATGAAACTGAGTGTTATTCATTCTTTTATCTTATTCATGAATCTATTCACATTTCTTGTTATTTTCATATATATTTAAAAAACATTATATTCCCATTTTGGGATAGATTGTTGAATTCCTCCTAGTTATTTGACTTAAATAATAGTACCATTTGAACCATTTCAGAATTTTGATATTTTTTCAAACAATCTCAAAAATCTATACAAGATTGTGGCTGTCGAATGTAGACTACCCCAGAATTCATCCCTCAATAACATAGAGTCCCACATATAAATGAATAATTTTCTATGTTATTGTTCTAATAAGATTTAAAAGAGATAAAACCTATTTCCAATATACCATACCTAAACCCTTTGTGTTTACATCATCTTCTGGTGATCGCGCAGATCTAAGAGGTTTTGTGGTGATTCAATTTTGACCCTTAGGGTCTGGATTAGGTTTTCACAAACATGAAGTTTGATAAAAATATAAAATTTTCCTGACCCCTCCACCCGAAGGTACTAGTCCTAGACCAGTAATGAGATAAGGGAGAGAATGATGTCCAAATCCACCTTCATAAGGTCATGGGTTGGAGAAAATGACCGATGGTATAAAATACATTGAGATGGAATAAATTACCCTCTATGATATGAGAAATGATAGAGATGAGATAGAAACCACCATAAAAATACTACTCATAATAAAATTCAAATATCCAAATTATATGAATGTAATGTCATTCAATTGAAAATAACTAAAAATAAACTTATTAGTATCAAAAAATATCATTGGTAGTAACCATGAATCCTAGACAACTCCTAAACAACCTCCATGATCTAGTAATGTCCAGACCAATGAACCAGCTCCAACATACATGACGTTTATATATATACATAGGGTGAGAATAACATGTATACTCAGTAAGATACTCTGTAAACACTCTCATTCAAGATATTAAGCAATCATTATAAATAATTGTGAACAACAATTGAAGCTAACTCATCACCTAAATAGGTATGCTAAGTTCCCAACCTCACTATTTCTATATCTCACCACGGATCACATACAAGTTAACATGTAATATAATATAAAAATAATTTACCTTTCTACCACTGACCCAAAAGTTTATCGCACTTACCCATCACAAAATATCCCAGGATATCTTTCACCAAAATTAATATAGCATGAAGACACATGGGTTAATGAATCAAAACATGTATCTCATGCTTCAATCATCTCATTATTACATACCAGTCACCCAATGTATTGAATCACATAATCATCCTATACAACATATCTAGATAAAAACTATGTAGTTTTTAAGATCCTCCACAAACCGTATGTCATGTACTATACCTCAATCCATCATTGACCATACACATCATACCTATAATAATCCATGGGAAACTATATCTATATATACATGTGTGTAAAATAACAAAAAACCATTACAAACCTCAACCTACATATATGGGGAAAAATAACCACTATGCATACAAGTATATTATTATAATAGGAGAGAGAGTAGGGACATGGGTTCATTATCCATCTATTTCCCACTAAGATAGATCTTAGAGAAATCACTCTCCTAGAGTCCACTGGGTTTAAGCTACCCTAGTGGCATGATTGGTGGATCATATGAAATCATAAAACATACAAGATATAATATAACTCATAACACACCATGGGCGTCAATCTATTCTTAGTATCAACTGTATCTATCATCACTTAGATACTTAGACGCTGATACTAAGGACTCGATATCATACAAGAACACAATCATTAGATATGACTTTTATTTAATTAATTTTTTCCTTTTTACATTTCAATTTTTTATAATCAATTCATTATTAATTAATTAAAATTATTCCACTCACATTTCATTAACCACCATGTGAATTTCATTCCCTCCAGGCATAATCCAATAATTTACATTGTTCAACATGATTATAAACATTGGAATTTAATTCAATCACAAACCCCATGAGTTAATACATTTATTAATCAATATCATTCTATAATTCTAGTTACTACCATAAAAGTTATGCATAAACCAATTACAACCGTCTACCTCAAGTTGCGGGTAAAGGAATTTTGGTAAGAAAGTAACCCAACCATATGACATTTAAAGCTAAAATTTAACATCCAAGAATCCTAAATTTTTTCACAACAATGTTAAATACTAGATTCTACTAATTCCAAAAATCTCAGTACCATCTCATACACCGCCATGCATCCATCCTACCTTCACCAATGTCAAATTCAACCAAAAACTAGGTCCTTCCCAGACATATATTTTCCACCATCATCTATCCTAGGATTAATCATGTTGTATAGTAAGGTTTACATCCAATGTAATACATAAGGAATAAGATAACAAACATAATCAAGAAGGCATCTAGGCTCTAAAACCATGGCATCTATCTTTAACTTGGAAACAATATTCCATGGACCCATACGATTATCTTTATCAAACTACTATTTATTATAATTTGTAATTAACTAATTCATTTAAAAAAAGTTACATCTAAAGTCAGCCTAAGGCATTAGTTATTAAAAGTCATAAATTATTTAAATATACTCTAAATCACAACATCTTATTTCAACAACTTTAAGGAATAATAATTCCAGTAACATGCCTATTTATTATTATAAACACTAATAATTTATAACTATATTTTATTTATCAAACTCCATTAACATATTAAAGAAAATTTTCAATTAAACATTAATCATGCATCATTTAATTTCCATCAAATTAAATGAATAAACATATTTAATAAACTTTCATCATTAATTATTTTTCCAACCAACATTACTTAATGTGCAATCTTTAAAAAAATTCATTAAATCAAACATAAAAAACTATAATATTAAGAACATGTTAAATAAATAATAAACATATATGTTACACTATTTAGTAAAACTGTAGTTATACTATTATTATAGTGGGAAAACATGTTATCACTATAACCACAAAACATTTATTGTCAATAATTTAGTTTTTTATTAAGGTTAATTCCACCATCACCCAAATATAAAAATAAATATTATTTTAGTATTTTACATAAAATAATAAGAGAAGAAAAAAATAATGTACCTTAATGTTTCCAACATTCTTTGATCAAGAGTTTAATAACAACGTGAAACTCTAATCGCCTTTCCCAAAAAGAATCTACAACCCTCCGAGAATGATTCACCACAAACATTCCAAAAAAACATTAAAATAAGTTCATAGTAACAAAGGAGATAATCCACTATAACATGGAATGAATTAATGAAAGGAAACAATACTTATTGATGAAAAAAACGCAAGATAAAGAGGTAAAACACACCTTGGATCACCACAATTCTAACTTAGGAAGCCAATGATAAATACCTTTTGAAAGGTTATTAAAACGAACTATAAAAGCACATATATCTTACTAGGTTTGGGAGAGAATTAATGGTTTTTATAAAATTCAATGTTTTATGATGATTTATATGAATTCTTCTAGATATACTTCCATGATATGAATGGGTCATTCATGTTGTGTATTTTTTTAGTTTAATACTCATTGCAAAATATATATCACAGATATAATAAACTAGGGATTAATTAATGTCATGAAATAAAAATAAAAATAACTAGTTTTTAGAGATAAATTCGCTAGATATATCCCATCATCCCTTTATGTCACGAAAAAACAGTTCACATCATGAATCACATTCTATGAACCTCACTTCTTTGTCCATGAATTATTATTTAGCCTATGAACTAAACTCTCATGTCATGAACCATAGTTCATGTCATGAAATTTTACTACATCCAAATTCAATCTTCTAAACTCTAATAATATTTTGATAGGCTTCCTCAAAGAACCATATACCTCGAAATCATAAAAAGAAATGGGCTAAAAGGATCCAAGGACTTACATCATATACATATCAAACAATTCTCATCCTGGAGAATTTAAAACCAAACCTGTAGAGAAGGAAAATAAAATGGGTCATTAGAATATATATCCCATGAAATACCACTCAATAATCTCTCTATCATAGGATCTCAACCACCTCACTATGAATAATAAGGAACAATACCAGGAAAAACCAACAACCATACCCTAACCACTCTATTTGGGGGGATACCTCTAAAAAAATAGAAAGGGCACAAACAAATTATTGATGAATAGAAAACCATTTTATAAAATTGATAAATGTCTACAATCACAAAATGATAATTCAGATAAGAGAGTTTATAAAATTCAAATAACTTATGATATCAATCATGCATCTATGACTCTCATTCCAAGGTGTTCTCTTTCACACCATCATTCTACCAAAGGAAATGAACCCAATGAATGGAATTCGCATGAAACACCTACTACTAGTGGTCCTAGATCTTCATAGGCCACTCTGAAAAGTTCATATCATCATCAATGTCAATCTCTACCTAATAAATGATATTGGAGTTGTCATGAAGATAATGGTGAATTATCCACACATGGAATACATCATTTATCTAGCTCATTTGTAGGGGAAGTGTTATCTAATATTCAGAGAATCCAACATGAGCCAACAATTATAAGGGATTAAAAAATAAGGATAAATCTTACTCGTTTGACAAAACCTTCACTTCCAATGATGATGACATACCTTTATAAAAACATGGTATCAAAAATCAAACTCTATAAGTCTCCTACTCGAATCTTCTGAGACTTATGATGATCTTAAACTGCCTTAATCTTCTCAAGAATAACCTGAACTAACGCTACCATTCTCTAAACTACTTCCAGACTGATAATTGATGACCCTATAACCCTAGTCAAAAAATAGATAATAAAATGGTTCGGCATAAAAAGGTTCAAAAAGTTACATACAAATGGCGGAGTGAAAAATATTATTGTAAAAAAAATCATTCAAAGGTAGATTCCTCATCCGTAAACCTAAAAAATCTAGGACATAATTATGAAACATTTCTTTAAGGGTATGGATGGCTTGCTCGGTCTAACCGTTCATTTGGGGATGAAAATCCATGTTAATTCATAACTAAGAGTCCAAAGCATGTTGGAGGCCACTCCACACCCTAGAGGTAAAATAAGGATCATAATTAGAAATTATTTTCCTTTGGAATCTATAGAGTCTTACCACTTATTTCATGTACCCTCTCAATACAACATCCCCAAATCTTGACTCCATGATCCTTATAAAGTGGGATGATTTTTTTCAAATAGAACACTATCACCTATATATCATTAAATCCTCCCTGGGGTTGAGGTAAACTGGTGACTAATTCTATCTAGATATACTCTTACTTATATCTGGGAACATTGAATGGTTGGAGTAAACCACTGGGAATACGGTGCTCAACCTACACCTTTTGGTTGCCTAAATGTTGAGACAAAAACTATATAACTAAACACATAAATATAGGAAAACAAAATTATCCTCTTAGATCTTGATAAATATTTTTCATACAAGGATTTTATTCGAAGGATGATATAAAAAACTCATACAGAACCACCTTAGGAACTATATATAGAATTAAAAGACTCCCATAGAAAATTTATTGATGCTATTAATCCTCATACCAACCATCAGGGGCATCACCATAGACAAATCAGTCTCTCAATACCTCCACCTCGAAGTTCCCTAGTTGGAAATCCCCAACCTGGTGCTAACAAAACAAAAACATCATCTTAAAAATTCATCTTCTACCTCCAACCTCTCCTATATAAAGATGAATTGTTGAGATATCTTCAATCACTCTCCATAAATCTCCAAATTAACACATGGTATCACTGTCTGATTCTTGATTAGTGTAGTAGCTACAATATTACCCTTTATTAGTGTATATAAAATATTGAAGTCATAATCCTATAAGAATTATATCCACCATCACTATCCCAAGTTTAATTCATACTGGGAGAAGAAATAAATCAAAATATTATGATCTATGAACACCAAAAAACACTCACCAATGAGGTAATTTCACCAAAACTTCAAGGAAGCGTGATTTTTTTGTCTCGGTGCCATGTATTGAATAGTTATTCTCATGAAGATGTAACTATTGATACACATAAGAAACATCTAATCTTTTATACATCAGAACATTCCCAAACCAAGACACAAATCGACATAGAAAACCTCAACCTGAGCTCCTTTTTCTAGAAAATAAAAAACTAGAGCATGAATCATCTTCTCTTTCAGGTACTAGAAAGATATCCAACATTGATCAGTCCACAAGAACACTTAATAAATTATATTCAAGGCTATTATATGGATCATAACCTAATATAAATCAATTATAAATCTCTTATAATAGTGTTAAAGATGAAGTAAATTCTACACCTATATAACTGTCTTGGGGATTTCCCATGAAACGACTACCTCGATCTTTGAAGGAACCACAACTGCACCATGCTGGGACATGATATTCTGTAATAGAAAAATGTCATAATCCCACAACACCCACTTCTATAGTTTCATTAATATCTCCTGATACAAAAGAACTCCCAAAACAGTACATAGATTCTCTGTGTTCTACTCTTCATATGTAGAGTGCATAAGGATTTCATTAATAAAAACCACCATGAATCTATCTAAGAACTATATTAACACTGTGTTCATAAAGATGATGAACATGGATGGAAATTTCATTGCATAGAATGACATAAAAATGAACTCTTAATTCCCATAATGACATTTTAAATAAGTCATTGGTATATCCTCATCCTTTACCCACATCTAATGACATAACGACCATATATCGATCTTCAAGAACCAACTAGAACCTTTTAATGGATTGAATAAATAATAAATCCATAAAATAGGATAGTGTTTCATCATTGTCACCTGATTCAAGTAATGGTAATCAATACAGATACATATAATTTCATTGGCCTTCTTTACAAATAGAAACTGTGCACCCCAAGGTGACACACCCGACAAAACAAAACCTCACTAAAAAATATCCTCAATATGTATCCACAACTACTACATCTACAAAAGTTACATCCTAGGTTGATATATTGAAACAAGATAAATTCATAGCTACAATTTTATCTCAAAGTCATTCTCCCATCAAAATTATAACACCAAAACATCCTCAGGAACTACATTAGGGTGATATTCCACAACCCTAGAAAACACCATCCATTGAACATCCAATGAACTCAACATCATCTCTATCATTATAGGAGATAAACATGGAACACACCTATCGCCCATCTAAGGGTATCATTCACCAATAAACATGGAGTACTATCCATTAAAACCATTGAATACAATGTATCTTGGAAATCAACCCACAATGACTTGTACCAAATACAAATAGTTCACACCAAGCCTGATGTCATATGGTTGTATCCATAAACATAGAAATCCACCCCAAGTGAGGTTCTTCCCCAAAGATATATTGAAATATATATATAGTTCAGGAAGATAATTTTAACATCCAACTGTTGTAGTCAACACAACGGGAACTGGAAGATTCTCCACCTTAATTACAAAATAATGAGCTAGAGTAGGTAATATGATAGATATCTTAGCTCCTAACTCAAACAAAGAATGAACCATAATAAAAAACATGGAAAGAGTACCTCAAATGATGAATGACTCACTTGATGATGAAAACTCTGAAGTATATAGCTAACCATGACCTACTCTTTGACCTCTATAAGTATGATGAAGACCACCACCATGATGACGCTCTTATCTTTGAGGATGAGGAGAATCTTAGGTCTATATTATGCCCACCCCATTTCATTTATACTGATGTAAAGATGAATAAACCTACATCAGCATCCTTATCTGTAGTTTCCTTGATGGTGGAACCTCAATGAAAGAACCTTCTTTATGATTCCACCTTAGAAATTTCAAACAATCTCACCACTGGGGACCTCAACCTCCACTAAAAAAACATGTGTATGATCCCTTAAAAGGGTATTTCTATATTCCACCCATAAAGAAATAATATAATGAGTGATGGGACCTACCCTCGACTCTCTAAAAGGACTTCTATCTAGGAAGCTGGAAAACCTGGACAACAAATCTTATATATTAGGAATTCTAATGACTCTCCTCTCATGATTCCTTGGTCCTAGACAAAATCCACTCAATGAATTCTGTGAAGGTATTGGGGTATTATCAGAAGCTTGATGGGCTAGGGGTTTTAAAAATTTTCATCTTCAGGATGATGATACATGTCATATTTGATGATCTAATCCCAAATATGGTCTAAGGATCTCATGGGAATTAAATAGACTACAAAAAATACAACTGAAAGTGTACCTCATTCAAATCGAAGCATGCTCATTCATTACTCATTGCCAACAACCATTGATTTATGCATCCAAATCAGAATCCCTTTTGACTGTTTTCACACACATAGAAAATCTACACACTCACTGTTCGTCGAAATTTGGGTTCTAGCATGGAGCTCTGATAAATCCATTAGCATTACATCAATCACCTCGATCTTGTCCCTTAGATTATTCAAAGTCACCTCAGAGCAATCATTTAGAGAGATACTATCTCTCTAGTAAGTTTTAAGTGATAATATCTCATCCATTGAATGAACAATGCCTAGTTGAGATTCTCCTCTTCTTCTTATATTATGGGTTGAACATATACCCAGAAAGGGTTCCATAACCTCCAGAAATAAAAAAACCACTAAATAAGAAATAAATAATTATGATGAACTAAATTACATCATAAATATTATTAATATTATATCACATAACTGTAATATATAGTAAATATATTACGTGATAATCTTGACTAATTTAGCTCGACTCATAATTTCTTCTAATATTAAATGAACCTGGAATATTAAAATAGTATTTGTTCATATAATATTTGTTCATATTCAATAAATACCTTGTGAATAATTTTAATAAATAAATTCAAACCAATTATTATTTACTTTAATTATAATGAATTCATTTATTTATTAGTGATTGATAACTTGGAAAACTCTCATACCTCGTGGTGTGGCCCACCATGTCCAATAATCCTATTTACTGGAATAGGGTAGATTATTGAATGCACTATTTTTTGTCACCATATAGAATCTTTTATCGACTGTAGTGAATTGTATTCATAAACCAAGGGTGGATTCTATCAACATATCAAGGCCCTTAAATTGATAAGGTATAGTTATAGAAATGAATGCCAACCTACAAAAATGAACTGTGTAATATAATCTCTTTGCCTTTCGATATCTCATAAATTAGGAAACACACTTGTGTCATCATCCATTATTTATTTATTTTTTATTGATATAAAAAGATGGATTTACCTTTTACTGCCTTGTCTGACGATTTTTGAAGTTATTACCGTCCTAATCAACCAGGCCTGAGATTTATAACTCCCTTAACTCAAAAGTGAAAAATCATATATTGACCATTAAAATAATGCAATACCACCAATGGTACATATAACACAAGATACCTTGCCATGATTTCATTATCATGGTTTTTTCCTTGCATAAAATTACATGATCAAATTAAACAGATTGATAATGATATAAAGTAAAGAGTTCAATACACATGTCCATAGATAGAAAAAACCAATGACACCTAAAAACATGCGGTGTTCCTATTGGAGGCTATATCCTCATGATCTAAACTACTAGATATCACCAAGTGTGAACTTTATGAGAAGATGTCTCAATGATAATGATTCCATAGCACCTGATAGTCAAACATAAACTATGTCTAGTTTGTATAATGTATTTAGACCATATGATATTTGTTTAACATCAATGTCATAGTATCTTGAGGTTCTCATTATAAAACGTGATCTGCTATAACCTTTTCATATGAAAATTAATATAAGGAAATTACGATTTATATAGTGGATGTATTAATGTCTTAACTATAATGGTAAGAGTACATCATGAATATCTAATTGTATACATGAAATGGTAATAAAAAAGTATTCTATAGTAGGGTCTAGGGGACCCACTATTTCAACACTCCCATTTTCACTATATCCAACTTGATAAACATTATTTTTAGCACTTACATGATTAAGATAATGTTTCTACTCATTCACAATTTTAGTTGATGGTTCTACCATGTATTCATAATGTGGTAATTCTAGTAAGTTCAACCTCACCTCCTTGAGTAAAACCTCCCAAGAGAAATAATCCCTGAGTATATCCCTTTTATCCACTGTCAAAACATGACATATTGGCTAGTAGTAGTAATAGAATTATCATAATGATAAAAATTTAAATACTATGAGTGATTCCAAGAATTAGAACAAATAATTGCATTTTATAAATTCTTATTAGTTTCCTTAGAAGCTACAACACACTCAATTATTGTAGGTATAGCACCCATGGGCTTGTATGATCTTCTATCACTCGTTACATTAGCTTGACTACAATACAAGATCATATTGACCTTATATAAATACTAGTTTTTATCACATAGCAACTAACATACCTTCTCTATATACCATGTATATATCCTTTTCTACATACTCTATTACTAATGGATAGTTATAACTACTTCCATTGCAGTTATCCATAATATAATTGATATTTTCCTACTATTAATTATATATTGGAAAAATCATTTCTTCTACAAATCATGGAATACTTGATTGATCCATCCCAGAAGCATATGAAGTTTCAACTCACCAATTTTATCTCTTCCCGTGTCCCATACATATCCTGTTGAAGATATTTATTCCATGTGACATTAGTAACAATTCTTTTTGAAATTATTAAAACTTTTATTTTTCAATAAAATGTCGTTTTATATAAAATTGAATAGGTCTAAAAAACAATTAAATATACCTCAGTATATCTTATTCCCTAGAAAATTGTTTTCTACTTTAAACCAATCTATGGAGAGATAATTTCATTCTGGTCTTAACTAACTATAATACCAATAGTTATTTTCTATATGTTACTAAACATATTTTACAAGGAAAACAATGTAACTCCCACTAACCTCTGGTAGACACATGGGAATGATTAATCCCAAATTAATATTCTATGATATTTTTTCTTACAACAATCCTAAACTAGATTTTAGTAACTTTCACCTTCTATTGGAATTTTGTGATGTCATCATTCCTCTCAATGCATCGTACATATACCTTCCATTATTTTTTGTCTTCAAATCCAATTCCAAGTAAAAGAATCATATAAATTAGTTATTAAATGTAAAATTATAATTCATTTAGGCATAATTACTTGGTTTTACTAATGAACCCATATTGGTACCACACTTGTACCATACATGGAATCCATTATTTAATTTTAATTGATTTCATCAGTATTATCTAATTTCTATATAATTTCTAAATATAGGAATTATTATTCTCAATGAATAATGTCTCACCATCTACAGTGAATATAAAACCATCACCCTGGTTTTATCCTTCCTACGTAGTATGTGACTACAAAACATTCTCTCTTAACATTCTCTTGTGGAACATTTTTCTATTCCTACTATTTTTGCATCATTGGCATTGACTAAACCCAATTAAATCTTTTTCCCAATATATATAATTGATTTGTGCACCATTTTATAGAAAAGTAGAATATAACTTGAATATAGATTTTCTATCATTGGGATTTCTGTAATATCATTACAAAACTTTAGGATGATTTCTATATATGCACATTGTGTTTCTATTGATGAAAGATTGTATATATCCTAACAATCACTTTGTATATAAACACATGTTCTTTTGAAATTTTGTATTTCCATAATACTATAACTTATTTGATATCTATTTATCATGGTAGTTGGCATATGGTTATGGGATATCACCGTAATTTTTGAAAAACACCATGAAATATAATTGAAGTTTATGAAATTCATATATATTTCAACATTGATGCTCCATATATTTACATCAAGTCTCTGTTGTGTATAAAGAAATGTGTGTTTAGGAATTACTCCATTCTATATTTTATTGATCATTGTTAATATGTAAGACTCATCAATGATCCTCCTTATTAACATCATATCCATGATGTGGATATGGTAATGTGTGTTTAAGAATCACTCCACGCTACATTATATCGATTAATGAATGTTTGTTCATGATATTCTTCCACATGGTATCCCAAAAAAAATTATATATTATAACTGTGCATATACCATAATTCACTATTAAATTCTTTAATAAACACATAGAAGAATATAATGAAGTATATTTACCAATAGCTTACCCTTGTAATAGTTCACACTCTCTTGTTGAACTAATTCTGAATGCTTTGTGGAATACATTTATTTCTAAGTGTTTCTTTATCAAAACTAAATAAATATATATATATAGATAATAATTATGGTATTTATCTCCTCTAAGTCTAAATACCATATTGGGTATATCCTTGATTTCTACTTTTAGGATTATATGGCAGGTAATTATCTTTCCACAACTAGGAATATATGTCTTACATTTTATATTCATCTCATATTGCCAATGATTCAAGTATTACCGGGCTATTTTTTGAGTATTAAAAAAAATAACATTCATTCCTATTTTATAATAATGTATCCTTGTGTAAAAAGGACATATGAGATAATTTTTTTAGTAATACTCAAAAAAAGTTCAACTATAATCATTAACTTGGCAATATATAAGTCATGCACTTATCACCGCTGACAAAGGAACCACCCTTTCTTAGCTGCATGGAGAATATACCTTACTTCTAGTAATGATTATATACTTACTTGGTTACTATATTTTGATACTCATATGTGATAAAAATATTTTATTTAATACCATATAATTATGTTAAAAACAATACTTATAATTGATCAATATACCCAAAGAAGAAGAAATTACTCTCTTGTTTAACTCAATTGATTATAATTAAACTTACATAGTTTTATTTCACGATATTTGATTAAAATAACCAAGTATTTAATAACCATCCTTTTTTCTTTAATGGAAATTTTTAAGGTGACTTTGGCATCACTCTTTCCACTGGCCTTTTCACCTTGTATTTCAAAATGTTCACTATAAGAATTTAATATTATACTTTCTTTATGTTATTATTTACTTGGACAACCTTACCTAAAAGTTAATGAAGCATTTATTATATCCAGTTCATTTTTTAATTTTAAAAAAACTAATTTATATGGGTGAAAATGATATTATAATGGATGTGGTGAAATATCAAGGTCTATCTTTCAATTTACACATATCCAATGTAATCATCCATTCATATCTCGCATCACATTCTCCTCAAAATATTCTCTGAGATGATTGTATAAAGGAAATAATCTATCTCCTATAATTGTAACCACAACTAACATAGGATGTCGATGAAAACAATATGACATTACCATCATATGTGTCATACATGTGTATACTATATGAACTTTTACACCCTTGCCTCATGAGGTTTCATAACAGGTATTGGGATATGAACACCTTGAATTTCATATATCGTAGTAATGTATGGAATCACATGTTCTACTGATTGAAAATTCTTGATTGTTTGGAAATTTATGTTGTCCATTATTATCACAATGTGTCTCATGGTATTACATTCCATTTAATACACAAAAAATCTAGTATATTGTTCTTTTATCTTGATTAAGGATTTAGAAATTGTTGATTGATTAATTAAATCATTAAATGTCTCCCACTATTTTACTGAATTCTAGGAACCCACTATACTAGAATCAGAATAATCTGTCACATGAGTATTCTAGTAGAAATGATCCTTGGACTTCCCCTCATAGTATATAATCTATGGCTACACCACTACTCTGAGAGTTCAAGGTAGGCTCTTGAATGACCAAAATCAATAACTGATAGCTCTTTGATTTGTTGAGAGAAGTCTCAAATTTTAAAATCATAAAAATGATTTAATCAATGCTTCCCTATGAAGTTTCAGTAATCCATCTACGACTAATCCTTTTATACCAACTTCAGTTAAGTAAACCCATCCTTCTCATAAAAACTCCAAGACAGTAGGATGCACCCTCAAATATTGATGACCGGGCTCCCCAAACACCTGATAGTATTAAAATTCAAATGACTAATGTCATTTTGTTACATAATACTACTTTGAGGGGTTTTATATTTTTATCTATGAATGTACTCCATTTCTATTTATGTTCTCATAATATGTTGTTGTGCTCCCAAAAAAACCTTAATAAAAAAACATTAATCACTTGTTTATGAATTTTACTATTTATTATTTCATGTGTTATCCCTCTATCATTAAAATTAAAAAAATAATAAACTTATTCATAAAAGAA
Source organism: Viscum album (assembly GCA_963277665.1). Lineage (NCBI taxonomy): Eukaryota > Viridiplantae > Streptophyta > Magnoliopsida > Santalales > Viscaceae > Viscum > Viscum album. The sequence goes on along the minus strand of OY728161.1, from coordinate 2,128,854,748 downwards.
ATAAACTACGTGACTAGTCTTGAGCATATAAAACTTGTAGATCCATGTAAACTTAATGGACCAACCATGTCCTAGGGGTATCATTTTTTAGTCATAGATTGACTCATGATGTGGCTCATCCTCGTATCTAGTGTGTCCATATCTCGTTTGGATTTCCCCTTGACTTGGAATTGTCTATAACTTATGTTGTTTTCATCACAATACAAAAATACTCTCTCGTAGGCAAGGGGGTCTGGGGAGTACAAACTACTGACCGACAAAATTGTATGCTCATACCCCTATATATATTGACTAAAAATAAGATGATGTGATAGCCATAAAATAACTAATTGATTATTTACAATCATCATACATAGATACATAATTAATTATATAAATAAAATATGCATATACATATTTGGTTGGTGATCAAGACTAGTTAATGGGTAAAGTAAATGTGGATTAAAATTAAGTTATTATAATTTATTTATAAGTTAAGTAATTAAATTCAATGAATTATTTAATTCAAATAATTTAATTATATTTTTTCTGGTTTTAACTTAATTTTATTCCTAAAATTATATTAATTCATTCATTTAATTTAATACAAAAATTAAATTAATTTTATGAGAGTATTAAAAAATTAATATTTTAAAATATGTTTTTGTAATAAATTTCATTTAATAGTGGATTTAAATTAATTAAATTAATTAATTTTTATCATTTAAACAACTATATGGGCCCCAAAACCCCTAGCAGGGTAAAAGCGAGTTAGGATGAACCCATACAAGCCCATTTCAGGCTGTACAGACTCTGAATTGGGGTGTTGTAGGATATACAGACCTACCTTGACCTATTTTGTGTTGGAAAGATCTACCTAGGCTTGTTTCATGACAGATTTAGTCTAATGGAACCATATAATTCTATGATAGAGGGATTACCTTGGTATTGGGAGGACCAGGTGGTGGTTGGAGCGAGGGTATTGTAACACCCCAAGATTTCAGAGTGTGTTATTTCTTTAAAATAATAAAATAACTTGCACTACACGCAACACCGAGTTCGAGCACACCATGAATTACCAAACAAGCCGTTCAAAAGAGGTTATGAATAGTATTAACTAAATTTTAAACTTTATATAATCCTTATAATTTTAGAATCCATATTATGAGTTTCTTAGACATAATACAAGAACAGATTCATTTTCAGTATTGCACTTTTATCAACTTTTAATAGTGAAACCTTTTTAAATACAATATTTTAAACTTTTTGACTAAATGGGGACATCAAAAAAATTTTAAATGAAACATCCCAAGCTTCCACGGTACGCTTTCCTTTGAATAATACAGTAGCGTGTGTTGTACGCAACTTCGAGTTCTAACACACCACAACCAATCAAACTAGCCGTTATGAATAGTAATACCTACTTTTTCAAATTATATATATTTTATATTTTAGAATGGACTTCATTTTTGGATTCGGAATATCGAATTTAGCCTAAGGTGAAATTTTGGTACATTTCGGATAACTTTCATAATTTGATGAATAGTGAAAATTACTAAATTTTAATTAAAAACAACTTTTTTAATCAAAATAATTAATAGTCATAAATTATGAATTTAAGTGGTTTTAAAGTATATTTAGAATATATTTTTACCATTAAATATAATTTTGGTCATTGGACATAATTTTACAATTAAACCGAACATAAACAGGTGTCAATCTTTTGATAGTTATTATCTCTTAAAAACGCGCTTTTTGTTTTGACAGCGGGAATTAATTTTAAATTAATTTCTGCCACTTCTGTGTTTTTAATTTAGAAAAATGGATTCCATATTTGGAATCAGGATGTTCAAATTGTGTAAATAGGTAACTTTTATTTTTAGACATTTTGAATAATTACTGCGGTAAAAATTTTATTTACCATGGTTAAGGGTAAATCCGGTAAATAAGGGTTAAAAAATAATATTATAATAATACTAAATTACCCTAAAACGTGTCCTAGCCTTATTGTTTGATACATGTTCGACCATAGGCATCTTTGGGTCGATTTGGGGACCCCATGGTGCCACTTGTAGGTAATAGGGACACTTTATTTTAATTAAGTTAAAATGAATACAAAAATGACACAAGCATATATCTTTTAGAAAAACAATTGTTACATTGGGTTATATATGATGGATTTTAGATTATAAATATTCATTAGAAAGATAAAAATATTTAATACATAATTATATTTTATTTATAATTTTTAGACATTAAATAATCTATTTTATTTATGACACAATGATGATGCAGTAATTACTATAATAGTGAAAAATTAAAATAATTGATATTATAAATACCCAAATAAATATAATATGAAACTTTTAATGAATTAAACTAATTTTATAGGATAATATGATATATTAGGATTGATTTAATGGACTTTTTTCGAAGTAATAAATCTGTTATGAGTTTCGCAAAAATCAACTATTGAATAGTGTCAAAATTGACATAAAAGAGTTCTTAAAACAAATATTATATTATTAATTGATATTAAATTCCTAAAAATCTAAGGTTCGGCCAAGAGACTTATATCATGATAGTTTCATCATTAATGGACCACTTGGGGGTCGCTTGGATGTATGTAGTAAATTTATTAACCATATTATATAAAAATACAAAGAGACATTGTAAAAGTGAAAATATTAACTTAGAGTTAAAACTTAAAGATAAGGTTAATATAAGTACCCAAACATGTCTAAATTCTATTGGTTGAGTTGTTTTAGACCCATCCCCACCTTAAACTTTTAATAATAAACTTTGGATCCATTATAAACCAAATATGAATTTATTATAAATTAATATTTCTAGCTTTTCCAAAGGTGCCCCTCACCCCTCTTATAAAAGGGCACTCCTCCTTCTCATTTCTTCACACCTTCAAAGCCATTTGGTTCGGCCAAAATCTGACCAAATACTCTCCCAACTTCCCTCAATACAACCTAGAGGCCTTAGTTTGATCAGAAAGCCAACCTAAGGAGCCCTTTTGATCACATCAAAAGGAAGAACCCGAAGAAGAGGTAATGATTTCACCACCCTTTTCTAAGTTCATTTCTTCTTCCACTTCTTCTTCCTTTGTTGTTACCATTATAAAATAATAAATCCAGTATCATATATATACTGTGATGTTATTATAAATATGTTACAACCATATTCAGTATTCTATCCACCCTTTGAATAACATGTCACCATACGTGTGTACGTACGGCTTACCGTCTCCACGTCGTGGTGTAATTGTTATTCAATATAATATTATTTGGATGGGTATAATAATGATGTGTAACTCATGTAAATAATAAATATAACATGTTACTGATTCTGTATATATGATATACCATCCATTTATATATTATTTTAATATCAAAAGAATGATATTGTCGCTCGTGCGTACGTACGGACTACCGTCTCCACGAACGCGATGAGATTCATTCTCCATCGTATCCATCCAAGTATAATTATCATTTGATGATTTAAAAATGATGTTTAAGGAATTGATATAATTCTGGATATGAATAATATAAAACCTATCCTTTACAAACATGTCTTACGTAACAAAACATAAAAAAGAAAACAAGTAAGCTAACACCCGAAACAACGATAATACTAAGATATTATTATCAAATCAATATTAAAAGATCATATATGATATCATATTAATATATATGATTCTTGTATAATTTAATAACAATTATTTCAATATTATACAGGAGGTTAACCTACCCCAACCAAGTAAAAGTACAAGGTAAGGGATTTTCTTATCTCACATTCAATTCCGTGAGATTTCCATTGTTCGCCACTAAATTATTGAAAGTGGTGTATTGTGTAATGCCATTTGATATGTATTATCATGATTCTTTTTATATTCATGTTATTATGTAAATAATTTGGTGGTTATTAACTTTTGTCCATACGACTCAGTTGATTAACGTGGTAAGGGGTTTTCATCTCACTCCTTATTCCCGTGAGATTCATGCCATATTGCAACCATCACCTTTTGTGTGGTGTATGTACTGCCCATAATTATATTCATTGTGTAATACACTCTAATTTATGTGTATTTACATATTCATTGTATGATACCTCTTTCATGGGTTTTATGTTTCATAAGTTACCAAATTGGTAAGGGTTATTTCACAATCTCTTCATTATCTGAGGTTGTTTATACGTAATAATCTACTAGGATCTCGTTATCATCCATGTTTCTTCAAAATGTATTTCAAAACATTTTTACAATAATATGGGTTAAAGTCATTTATACCCTTGTTTTACATTTTATAAAAGGAATCTTTCCGTCATTTTCAAAACAAGGTCCTTTTAACCATTTCGACAGAATTAAGGTAAGATTTTTTTTTAACTTATACGGCGGGTGCGGTTATTTTCTGCCGTTATAAAATATTCAAAGCTTTCCTTACAAGATTATAAGAATATTTTCAAGAAAATGTTTTATTTTATATGGCTCTTAAATGATTTCAAAAATAGAAAGAGATATTTCTCTAAAAAGTGTTTTGATTTCATCTATGTCAACATCCTTTGATGGATTTTACGCTTATTTGAAGTTGATTTATTATGATACAAAACTTCCATATTTTATTGAAGGTTTTGTGATATTTTTGACTGTGGATAAGTTATTATTATGTCACTCATGGTTTCTGTTTATAGTATTGACATTTCATACGTTATTTGTAATCCGAATGTTTATGTTATATTTCAACCTTTCATTCAGATGAATGTGTTAGACAAGTATGTTCCGGGTTGGGGACCGGTCAAAGTAAGCCCTCCGGTTTGGTCTCCTGTTATTAGAGGAACTCCGGTTTGGTCTCCGGTTATTAGAGGAACTCCGGGTTGGTGTCCGGTTATTAGAGGCACTCCGGGTTGGTGTCCGGTTATTAGAGGCACTCCGGGTTGGTGTCCGGTTATTAGAGGCACTCCGGGTTGGGTTCCGGTTACAATTAGCCCCAAGGTCTTGGGACGAGGCCTTGACAAAGAAATTAAAGTTCAGCATTATGCATTCCAACATTATGAAAGTGGTTATTGATATTGCATGTGATTATTCGATAAGTATAATATCCATGTGAACAAGTAAATGGCACTATTTCATTTTACTTTTTCCATACTATGTTGAAGTTCAAGTTTAAAAGGCTTTTGTTTTTAGTTATACATAGCCTTAAATGTTTATTCTTATTTATGAAAGTTTCCGGTATATTGTTATCCTTACTGGGCATTTGAGCTCACCCCTTTTCTATGTTTTATTTTTCCCAGGAAGTGAAGAAGTAAATTATGAATGACCTGCAGGGATATTATGTGGGGATATGAGTGTGGTTTATGGAGACATTATGTTGTTGTAGTAGTTTTTCATTTCATGATGTAATGTAAAACTTATGAATATATCTAGTGTTTCCAAGGCTACTAAACCAATCAGTCTTTCGAGATTTGATCTTTCTTGTGATCATGCCAATGTTATGTAATAATGCACCGACTCTGGGTAACTAGGTTCGGGGCGTTACAGTTGGTATCAGAGGAAGTTTAGTACAAACCTTGGAAACTAGATTTAGATAAACTCTGATTAGAGCACGTAGACCTAAGATGAACTTTGAGGATTAATATAGAAGAACTTCCTAGAATTTTGGTATTGTAGATATTTTGTGAGTTTTCCGAGCAATGCATCTCTGCCTGGATACGAGCAGGTAGAGGCGGCTCTGGCACAGTTGTACCTAGGGGTAAAACCCGAAAACACCTCTTTGAGCTAGACTCAAACGGGAACTGGTGCACGACAACGGGCCTTGCTGCACTCTTGGTTACGACACTCCTGGGGGATATGCTTAGGATAATTCTCATTTTCTTTACAAACCATTATGAAGGGTTTATGAGTATATACATCCTCAAAGGAGACATTTTTATGATTATGGATTATATCCATAAATAGTTCAATTTATGTTAAGTGTTTTATAAGTATGGGATTATGTATTTTGATTCATAAACTGATCCAGTGTATGCCATTATTTAGAAATGGCGCCCAGTAGAAGGAATGAGAACTCCAGAAATGCACATGATCCAAAGAGAGGGAAGGATCATATCTTTCATGGTCTTAAGCTAGAATTTATAAGAGAAATAGTCTCCCATGTATTATCATTATATGAATAAATAATATCATGTGTTGATAAGATAAGTAAAGAGTTTACTGAGTCCTATGGCTTTGAAGGGAAGAAAGAGAAGAAAAGGATGGAAGAGAGAAAGATGGATAAAGGGAAGAGGGAAAAGAAGAATTTTCCCATATGTGGTAACTGTGGAAAGAAACACCCTGGAACTTTCCTGAAAGGAATGGGAGTTTGTTATAAGTGTGGAGGAAAAGGGAACAAAGTACATGACTGCAAGGGTAAGAAAATGGTTTCAAATGTACAATGCTTCATTTGCAAGGAGTTTGGACACTACGCGAACCTATGTCACAATCATCAGACTATTCCGCAAATGATGTTATTGGATAATAATCAAGTTATGATACTACCACAGATGTAGAGGAATGATTAGAGTTCTTATGTTGATTATATCAATTGAGTGTTGTATCAACAATGTACTTGTTATAATAATTATGGAGTATATAAGGATTGTACTGCAGTACTATTTCATTAAGGACTTGAGATTGTGTGGAACAAAGAAAGGTGACTCAACAATAGGATAAATTTTTGGAAAATATATGGTTGAGAGAATGATAAACCATAATATAGTTCTGATACCGAGTTAGTGATTTTGGAATAATACATGATTGTTTTGGATAAATTATATTGGATATTCTTGACTATCTTGGAACTGATTAAAGATCTGTATATTCCATTATTGTTGGGGTTTAAAACATTTTTGGATTTATGAGGTATATCCAACATTCTATATGGAATAAGGGAGCATGAATGTAATCAATAAGGAATATGGTAATTCAGGATGTTTCAGTGTATTAAAAGAATACATGATGAAGGTTTTCATATGCTATTTCGTGGTAAAAAGGATCTACATTATGTTTAACTTCCTTATAAATGTTGGACTGTGAGTTTGGTCAGAAATATTTCGGATAAATTTGAGTTTGAGATTAATTTTGGATTGCCATAAAAGGACAACCCGGAGGTCAGGCGGCAACCCGTCGCGTCTGGCAAGGCCGCGAGACTTGAACCCGCAACCGAAGGGCGACAAGGGTGTATCACCTACCACTGGCCCAAGAGATGTCCTGGATTAAATAATGTAGTTTTTTTAAAAGATCTGGTAGATGAATTATAAATTTGTTTATTTTGGAACCCTGTATGAATAGTATAAATAGAATTTTTTTTACGAGTGAATGATGAGTTTGTGGTAGAAATTTATTAATGGACAAAACTTTAATTATAAAGTAAGTATATCTCCTTATAATCTTATCCAATCTCATAAATAAATTCCTCAAAATTAAGAAAAGGAACTTAGAACAAAAATTTTGTCCTAGATGGTACCTTAAATCATCACTAATTTATGGCTTTGAGATTGTTGGCCTTTTCATAGCCATGTTCTCTACCACTCTCCATCAGATAATTGATGGTTAGATTTATCTTCCATATCCATATTTTCCTACATGGAAACCTAGTATGTGTTATTTTCAGTAATCTTCATACTTTCCACTCTTTATTTTAAATAGAGGCCTCATTAATTCATTTTTCGATGTGGGATTTCAAATAAGATAGTTTGAAACGTCAAAAATGTGTTATCCTAATACCCTATATTTTGTTGAATCGATGGTATTTCAAATCATCATAGATTGATGAGTTTAAGGACCTCAATTTTATACTTGTTTGTGATTGATGACCTCAATCACTACCTATAAATATTTACGTTTTTCCTCCAATTATATGTCTCTAATTGCCACCAATGTTCTCCTAATCGAGATCATAATTTGGTGGTGACCCTTTCATTTATCATTTCCTCATATTAAGACTAAATTTTAGTAACCCAATTTCCGATGTGGGTTTTCCCACAAAGAATTTTTTAATTTTTTTTCAACCTTTTATTTTCGAAGAACAATTTCAAATTGCGAGGACGCAATTTATTGAAGGAGGGGAGAATGTAACACCCCAAGATTTCATAGTGTGTTATTTCTTTAAAATAATACAATAACTTGCACTACACGCAACACCGAGTTCGATCACACCATGAATTACCAAACAAGCCGTTCAAAAGAGGTTATGAATAGTATTAACTAAATTTTAAACTTTATATAATCCTTATAATTTTAGAATCCATATTATGAGTTTCTTAGACATAATACAAGAACAGATTCATTTTCAGTATTGCACTTTTATCAACTTTTAATAGTGAAACCTTTTTAAATACAATATTTTAAACTTTTTGACTAAATGGGGACATCAAAATAATTTAAAATGAAACATCCCAAGCTTCCACGGTACTCTTTCCTTTGAATAATACAGTAGCGTGTGTTGTACGCAACTTCGAGTTCTAACACACCACAACCAATCAAACTAGCCGTTATGAATAGTAATACCTACTTTTTGAAATTATATATATTTTATATTTTAGAATGGACTTCATTTTTGGATTCGGAATATCGAATTTAGCCAAAGGTGAAATTTTGGTACATTTCGGATAACTTTCATATTTTGATGAATAGTGAAAATTACTAAATTTTAATTAAAAACAACTTTTTTAATCAAAATAATTAATAGTGATAAATTATGAATTTAAGTGGTTTTAAAGTATATTTAGAATATATTTTTACCATTTAATATAATTTTGGTCATTGGACATAATTTTACAATCAAACCGAACATAAACAGGTGTCAATCTTTTGATAGTTATTATCTCTTAAAAACACGCTTTTTGTTTTGACAGCGGGAATTAATTTTAAATTAATTTCTGCCACTGCTGTGTTTTGAATTTAGAAAAATGGATTCCATATTTGGAATCAGGATGTTCAAATTGTGTAAATAGGTAACTTTTATTTTTAGACATTTTGAATAATTACTGCGGTAAAAATTTTATTTACCATGGTTAAGGGTAAATCCGGTAAATAAGGGTTAAAAAATAATATTATAATAATACTAAATTACCCTAAAACGTGTCCTAGCCTTATTGGTTGATACCTGTTCGACCATAGGCATCTTTGGGTCGATTTGGGGACCCCATGGTGCCACTTGTAGGTAATAGGGACACTTTATTTTAATTAAGTTAAAATGAATACAAAAATGACACAAGCATATATATTTTAGCAAAACAATTGTTCCATAGGGTTATATATGTTGGATTTTAGATTATAAATGTTCATTAGAAAGATAAAAATATTTCCTACATAATGATATTTTATTTATAATTTTTAGACATTAAATAATTTATTTTATTTATGACACAATGATGATGCAGTAATTACTCTAATAGTGAAAAATTAAAATAATTGATATTATAAATACCCAAATAAATATAATATGAAACTTTTAATGAATTAAACTAATTTTCTAGGATAATATGATATATTTGGAATTATGTAATTGAATTTTTTCGAAGTAATAAATCTGTTATGAGTTTCACAAAAATCAACTATTGAATAGTGTCAAAATTGACATAAAAGAGTTCTTAAAACAAATATTATATTATTAATTGATATTAAATTCCTAAAAATCTAAGGTTCGGCCAAGAGACTTATATCATTATATTTTCATCATTAATGGACCACTTGGGGGTCTCTTTGATGTATGTAGTACGTTTATTAACCATATTATATAAAAATACAAAGAGACATTGTAAAAGTGAAACTAATTAACTTAGAGTTAAAACTCAAAGATAAGGTTAATATAAGTACCCAAACCTGTCTAAATTCTATTGGTTGAGTTGTTTTCGACCCATCCCAACATTAACCATTGAATAATCAACTTTGGATCCATTATAAACCGAATATGAATTTATTATAAATTAATATTTCTAGCTTTTCCAAAGGTGCCCCTCACCCCTCTTATAAAAGGGCACTCCTCCTTCTCATTTCTTCACACCTTCAAAGCCTTTTGGTTCGGCCAAACTCTGCCCAAATACTCTCCCAACTTCCATAACTACAACCTAGAGGCCTTAGTTTGATCAGAAAGCCAACCTAAGGAGCCCTTTTGATCACATCAAAAGAAAGAACCCGAAGAAGAGGTAATAATTTCACCACCCTTTTCTAAGTTCATTTCTTCTTCCACTTCTTCTTTCTTTTGTTGTTACCATTCTAAAATAATAAATCCAGTATCATATATATACTGTGATGTTATTATAAATATGGTACAACCATATTCAGTATTCTATCCACCCTTTGAATAACATGTCACCATACGTGCGTACGTACGGCTTACCGTCTCCACGTGGTGGTGTAATTGTTATTCAATATAATATTATTTGGATGGGTATAATAATGATGTGTAACTCATGTAAAAAATAAATATAACATGTTAATGATTCTGTATATATGATATAACATCCATTTATATATTATTTTAATATCAAAAGAATTATATTGTTGCTCGTGCGTACGTACGGACTACCGTCTCCACGAACGCGATGAGATTCATTCTCCATCGTATCCATTCAAGTATAATTATCATTTGATGATTTAAAAATGATGTTTAAGGACTTGATATAATTCTGGATATGAATAATATAAAACCTATCCTTTACAAACATGTCTTATGTAACAAAACATATAAAATAAAACAAGTAAGCTAACACCCGAAACAATGATAATACTAAGATATTATTATCAAATCAATATTAAAAGATCATATATGATATCATATTAATATATATGATTCTTGTATAATTTAATAACAATTTTTTCAATATTATACAGGAGGTTAACCTACCCCAACCAAGTAAAAGTACAAGGTAAGGGATTTTCTTATCTCACATTCAATTCCGTGAGATTTCCATTGATCGCCACTAAATTATTGAAAGTGGTGTATTGTGTACTGCCATTTGATATGTATTATCATGATTATATTTATATTCATGTTATTCTGTAAATTATTTGGTGGTTATTAACTTTTGTCCATACGACTCAGTTGATTAACGTGGTAAGGGGTTTTCATCTCACTCCTTATTCCCGTGAGATTCATGCCATATTGCCACCATCACCTTTTGTGTGGTGTATGTACTGCCCATAATTATATTCATTGTGTAATACATTCTAATTTATGTGTATTTACATATTCATTGTATGATACCTCTTTCATGGGTTGTATGTTTCATAAGTTACCAAATTGGTAAGGGTTATTTCACAATCTCTTCATTATCTGAGGTTGTTTATACGTAATAATCTACTGGGATCTCGTTATCATCCATGTTTCTTCAAAATGTATTTCAAAACATTTTTACAATAATATGGGTTAAAGTCATTTATACCCTTGTTTTACTTTTTATAAAAGGAATCTTTCCGTCGTTTTCAAAACAAGGTCCTTTTAACCTTTTCGATAGAATTAAGGTAAGAATGTTTTTTTAACTTATACGGCGGGTGCGGTTATTTTCTGCCGTTATAAAATATTCAAAGCTTTCCTTTAAAGATTATAAGAATATTTTCATGAAAATGTTTTATTTTATATGTCTCTTAAATTATTTCAAAAATAGAAAGAGATTTTTCTCTAAAAAGTGTTTTGATTTCATCTATGTCAACATCCTTTGATGGATTTTACCCTTATTTGAAGTTGATTTATTATGATACAAAACTTCCATATTTTATTGAAGGTTTTGTGTTATTTTTGACTGTGGATAAGTTATTATTATGTCACTCATGTTTTCTGTTTAGAGTATTGACATTTCATACATTATTTGTAATCCGAATGTTTATGTTATATTTCAACCTTTCATTCAGATGAATGTGTTAGAAAAGTATGTTCCGGGTTGGGGACCGGTAAAAGTAAGCCCTCCGGTTTGGTCTCTGGTTATTAGAGGAACTCCGGTTTGGTCTCCGGTTATTAGAGGAACTCCGGGTTGGTGTCCGGTTATTAGAGGCACTCCGGGTTGGTGTCCGGTTATTAGAGGCACTCCGGGTTGGGTTCCGGTAACAGTTAGCCCCAAGGTCTTGGGACGAGGCCATGAAAAAGGAATTAAAGTTCAGCATTATGCATTCCAACATTATGAAAGTGGTTATTGATATTGCATGTGATTATTCGATAAGTATAATATCCATGTGAACAAGTAAATGGCACTATTTCATTTTACTTTTTCTATACTATGTTGAAGTCCAAGTTTAAAAGGCTTTTGTTTTTAGTTATACATAGCCTTAAATGTTTATTCTTATTTATGAAAGTTTCCAGTATATTGTTATCCTTACTGGGAATTTGAGCTCACCCCTTTTCTATGTTTTATTTTTTCCAGGAAGTGAAGAAGTAAATTATGAATGACCTGCAGGGATATTATGTGGGGATATGAGTGTGGTTTATGGAGACATTATGTTGTTGTAGTAGTTTTTCATTTCATGATGTAATGTAAAACTTATGAATATATCTAGTGTTTCCAAGTCTACTAAACCAATCGGTCTTTCGAGATTTGATCTTTCTTGTGATCATGCCAATGTTATGTAATAATGCACCGACTCTGGGTAACTAGGGTCGGGGCGTTACAGGTATAGTGGGGTAGCTGGGAGCTGGTGGCTGGGGAAGATCAATGTTGAGTTCCTGGAGGAAGTTGTGTTGGGTTTCTGCAAGGTTAGGGGTTTAGTGTTGCATGGTGGTGGAGGAGGAGGCCCGACCTCAGATTTAGGGGATAGGGATGGTCCATCGTGGTCGTGCAGCAGCAGCCTGTGGAGGACCGACCAACACCGGTGGCCACAAAGTAGGATTATGAAGGAGTAGGATCTAGTTGATAGGGTTTGACTATAGTGGATGGTGGTCATTGTTGACAGTTCCATCATATGGTGGTGCTTGATCTAGCATGGGTGATGGCCATAGGGTAGTCTGATTGGGGAGTGGATGGTTGTGCTACCAAATCTTGGCGGCGACAAAGTTTGTATGGGTTGGAAACCTAAAAACTGGTGACAGACGTGTGGGTGCCACTCCCATTTTGGGAGTCATTGCATGGTAGCTGGATTTTCTCATTTTTCAGAAAGGAGAAGGAGCATCCATGTTGGACAGTAGATGACATCATGGAGGATGTCTTTAGTGGTAGATGAACTACCCACAAAATTGAAGAAACATGGGCTTTGGTTCCTTAATAAAACTGGATGAAAATCCCATTATATAAAGGAGAGAAATCTGTTGTCTATGTGAAGATGTGGTGTAAGGTATGTGTGTGTCTGTAATCTTTGAGTGATCCTCTGATGATAAAGAAGAGAATAAGTCATCCTTGTTTCTCCCATGGGCATAGGCATCAAAGTCGAACCACGTTAAATACCTATCTTTCTATGTTTTCTTCTTTTTTTGTGTGTTATGGTTACCATGCACCCTCGACATGTCCCAAAAAGTGGTATCAGAGGAATTTCGGAGTGACCAGAGTCGAGACAGAGAGGTGGTAGTGAATTTTCTGCTGACCGGAAAATTGAAAGTGGTTGGAAAATTTTTCTGAGGCCATATCTGTTAAGATGACGACAAGGCGATTTCAACAGCGCAAGTGGCGTTGCAAACGGAGTTGAAACGAAGGAGATAACTATGATCAAAGTTTGGTCAAACCCACAAGTGAACATTAACATCGTGCCAGATAAGTGGTACTATTCACACCACCAGTGACAATTCCGGTGATATTCTGGCTGGAACTCCGGTGTGCCACGTCAGCACCACGTCCGAAGGCGATCTGGATCATTGAACATGTTTTGACAATATCTCGGTGAATTGGTGTCCGATTTCAGTGATCCAAGAGTCTATTACATCTATTTAGACCATTCTAGACAAATCAGTATGGTTATTTTTTGAAAATTCTCACACTATCTTGTGGTTTCAGAGGGGTGAGACATCGATGGTGGTGATTAAATTTTGCAACAGTGACAATGGCTGGTGGTAGAGCACTACCTAGATTTGAGATTGAGATGTTCGATGGTTGAAATAATTTTTTCTTGTAGCAAAGAACAGTGAAAGATCATTTTGTACAGTAGGGCATGATCAATCTGTTGATCAAAGAAAATCCCAAGGCAACTAGTAAATATAATTGGAAAGAGCTTGAGATGCGGGTCATAATCAAAATTCGATTGAGTCTGCAAATTAGGTAAAGTACTTGGTTTTGGATGAGACCTCCCCAAAGGATATTTGGAAGAAGTTGGGGCAGTGATATATGGAAAATAATATCACAAACAAATTATTCCTAAATAATAAACTGTACCTATTACGCATGGATGAGGGAAAGGATTTGTTGGATCACACAAACAAATTCAACAAAATCCTAATATTGTTATTGGGGCTTGGTGTGAATGTTGGAGAGGAATACAAAGCACTTTTTCGCTTTTCATCCCAACTAAGCTCATTTGATGGGCTTGTGACTGTATTTCTCATGGTGAAAGAGACATTGAAGGTGGTTGAGGTGATGGAGTCATTTCAAGATTTGAAGGCATTCCGAAGTCTCGCGATTCATTCAGGCGAGAAAATCCTGGTGACGCGAGATGATGAACGTGGGAGGAGACGACATCGATAGTCAGGAGGTAAATAATGGAGGTCAAAATCTTGGGGTCTTGATCCTAGTGAAATCACTTATTTCTGGTGTGAGATAAATGGTCACTATAAAAGTGATTGTGGAGAGTTCAAACGGTATGTTGCTTGGAAGAGGAAAGTTGAAGAGGATGATGCGAACATCAAAGGATTATTTTCATATGATGAAGCTTGTGTGACAATGATATGTTTTCACTCAGATTATAGAGTTGATCAAGAACAAGTGTAGTGTCATTACAGCAAAAGATATGGGAACCTAATGTGGGAATGCTGATTTCTAAAGATGAAGAATGAGTGGTCTCAAAATCCAAAAGAAGATAGATTGGTTCTGAATTAGGGGAGATAATCACACATATGTACGATGAGAGATACATTTGATACTTTTTAGAAGATTCGAGACTCTGTGAGACTTGGTGATGGGTCAACATGTGAGGTTAGAGGAGTCGGGATGGTGAAATTGAAGACAACAGATGAAGGAGTATGTAAACTGGCTGATGTGAAATTTGTTCTGAGGATGAGACGGAACCTGGTATCATTAAGTAGGCTCGATGCAAAATGGTACAAAATTTCCATAGCAGGTGGAGTGTTAGAAGTCTCATGTAGGGATGAAACGATGCTTACTGGGAAAGAGTCTCAAGGGTTGTATCATTTTATGGGGACCATAGTCATCTTGAGCTCAATTAAAGATAGAGGAAGTGCCATGAAATTTGGCATAAAGAAGCATGTTCGGTTTTTTGATGAAGTTTTCAACACCTGCAAGGAGACTACAGGTCTTGTTTGTAGCCCAAATTAGTCCTGATGGATAGATTTGTGGGGGACACTCCCATTTTGGGAGTCCTTGCAGGATAGCTGATTTTCTCTTTTTTTGGAAAGGAAAAGGAGCAGGCAATTTGGACAATAGATGGAAGCATGGAGGAAGTTGTCAAAGGTAGATGAACTACCCACCCAACAGAAGAAACATGGGTTTTTGTTTTTCTATAAAATGGGATAAAATTCAAATTATTTAATGGAGATAAATATGTTGTGTGTGTGAATACGTGGTGTAAGGTCTTTGTGTATCTATAATCTTTGAGTGATCCTCCGACAAGAACGGAGAAATGAAACAAACCCCTGTTTTTTCCTTGGATGTAGGCATCAAAGTCGAACCACATTAAATCCCTATCTTGCTCCATTTTCTTTCATTTCTGTGTGTTCTAGTTGCCACGCTCCCCCACCATGACCCAACATGACGATTGTTGGGGCTCATCATAGAGTAGACACAGTAGAGGTGGCGACTCCTCGGGTGGGTCTTTATCTAGGAGTGTAGGCTCACTGAGACTCTTGAGTCAGAGAACGAGAGTCGACCATAGGAGAGATCCAAGTGCTTGCCAATGTTCAGCTGATAGGGTGAGCCGACCAAATTAAAAAAACAGAAATTTTATTTAATTATTTATCAGACTTATATGATAATCTACCCATGTGTAAATTTCCACACCATGTTTTCAAATTTATACGGGCCAAAAAACAAAAAAATTCATCCACCATTATGCATTTAATATTTTATAAGGAATATTATAATTAAATATTTTTTATTATCATAATATTATAATTAAATAATTATTATAATATTATAAATTCCAAAAAACTATTGAATGAACTCTAGTTAAAAAACAATAATCTGACCACATGAGTTGCAAGATGATAATGTATTTCATCATATACTGTCACCGATGATAAAACCTGTGTAGAAATTCATACATAAGAAATGTGATAGAAATTCTAATACCCAAAATCAGACAACAAATGATCCAAAAAATGTTTTCGGACGGCCATAAATGGGTCATCTAAACTCGGATTGAAGTACAGTCAGATCCATTAATTCTATTTTAATACCCTCTAATTAATTTTAATTCAACTTTAATTTTCTTGTATCATGATAATTATGTGGTCTCTCTGATTCCAATTGAAGGTATTGGGGAAGCAGGGAAAGTCGGTGGGTTGGGGTTTTTAAAATTTTTTGTCTTTGGGACAACAAGTCTTGTTATCTCTAATGATCTGAGCCTTAGTATAATATGAAGATCTTACGTGAATTAAATAGAGAATAGAAAATAAAATTGAAAATGTACCTCATTCATATAGTAACATTCTTTTTCTCATCAGATCGATCGCTCGAAGAAAGAATTTACCTATCTAGAAAGTGGGAAGAGATAGAATCTCTCTTATATTTGAATGAATAGTTCCCAACTTTGCTTCCCCTCTCCATCTTATATAGTGGGATTAACAAATACTTAGAAAGAATTCTGTAACCCCCAAAAATAAAAAACCCACTAAATTACAATTATGGTCAACTAAACTACATCATAAATATTATTTATATTTTATCACATAGCAGTAATATATACTAAATATATTACATGATAAACCCGTGTCATTTATCTTGACTCATAATTCCCGCTAATATGAAACAGACATGGAATATTAAAATAATGTTCTTTCATATAATATTTATTTTCATATTCACTAAATACCTTGTGAATAATTTTAATAAATAAATTCAACCCAATTATTAATTATTTGTATCACAATTAATTTATTTATTTATCAGTTATCGATAACTTGGACAACTCTTGGACCCCATGGTGGAGCCCACCATGTTCAATATTCCTATTTATCCAAATATGGAAGATTCGGGAATGCACTATTGTGTGTGACCATTTAGGTCCTTATCTTGATAGCATTGAATTGTATTCATAGACCAAGAGCAGTGTCTAGCAACCAATCAAGTCCCATAAAGAGATATGGAGTCTTTATAACACCAAAAACCAACCTACGAAAACACACAATGTAATATAATCTCTTTTTCTTTCTATATCTCATGTAGCGGAATGCAGACTTGTTCCATCATCCTTTCTTACTTTATAATTTTGATCTAACGGGTCAAATTTATCTCCAACTACATTATCTAAGGATTTATAAATGTACTACTATCCTTATCAACTAGTCTAGATATATATTACTTCCTTAACTTGGAAATGAAAAATCCTATCTTAACCATTCATCCAATTCCATAACCCCAATGATGCACCCAACACAAGCTACCTCAGCACGATTTCATTTTCATGGTTTTTTCCTTGCATCAAACTATGCGATCAAATGTAACACATTGATAATGATCTCAATATAGTAGACCAATACACATAAATATTGATATGAACAACCAAAGATACTTGAAACATGTGGTGTTCTAATTGGTGGGTCTATCCTCATGCTCCTAACTACTAAAGATCACCAAATATGATCTTTACATGAAATATCAATTCTTTTGATCCCCCAACACTTAATGTTCTCACATAACCTTTTTCCAGTCAGTATGATGTATCTAGACCATAGAATATTTTTTAAGATTAATGTCATATTATCTTGAAGTTCTCATTATTGCTTGGGATCTTCTATAACCTTTTGATATGACAATTAATCTATAGACATTATCATTTAAATAGTGGATACATAAATTTCTATATTATAATGGTAAGATTATGTCATGCATATCTAACATTATACATGAAATTTTAATAAAAAAGTACTATATAGTTGGGTCTTGAGCACCCATTATTACAATATTCTGCACTCACTAGCACCTCAAGATACAATAGTATCATGAATGGGTTGAACTGGAGTTGGATATGTGGATGCAAAGACTCCTCAAAACTCCACACCCTGCCTCCTTGTCTGGAAAAGTTTCTTAAGAATAACGGAGAAGGGTCTTGAAACAGATCTCAAAATACCACAAACTATAAATCCCCTATCAAAGAGTAAACATCTCCTAATGGTTAGCCACCTTAAAAGTATAATAAATGAAATAATATTGAAATTATCATCATAACTTCTACCATGAGTCATATGAATCCTCAAAATCACCATGGAACAAGAACCATCACTATCTTGCTTCTCCATGCAACATCATTAGCAGTAATGAAACCATGTTCTCCTTCCGAGCATGGATTGAACTGACGGATATTTCAACATCATTTGACCAGTCCTGTATCATTGAGATCCAAAAAAAGACCTCATAATTCTAATGTCTCTAGTGCAAACACTATTAGAGTTTAAAACTTCAACTGTAATCATCATAGACCGCTATTTTATAATGATCTTATAGAATATTCTAGAAACATATTTAGTTCGAACCTAATGGGGATGTTAACCTGGAGTCATGCCTACGAAAGAAAAAATTGTTAGGGTCTACTAAACCCATAATATATAATATATAATAATATTTATTTATTTATTTATTAATGATTCAAAATAATCCCATGTTTTATACATTTTATACATAGGTGAAAAGAATAATGATGCATGATCCTTTCCTAGGTCTCTACCCCACAACCAGTATCACTTTTATGAGAATGATAGATAAACTTAAAGGTCTATGAAATGATTCATAGGGGGGCCTAAATACCTATTTCCATGTTTATATCCCTTGTTTACATTGATTACTATGTTTTACTAATAGAATTTACCACCAACCCATGTAGTTTCCACCCATTCAAACCTCTTTACTTCATCCTATCCCTCAACCTAAACCATTGATACCACACTGGCATGTCCCCTTCCCCTCAAGTCACCCCTCCAACCTTGACAATAAGAGAATGGATATAATGATTCCCAAATACCAACTACATCGTTCCATGACTTAGTAAAAAGTACCGATGGTAAAACATATAGAAAAATAAGAGGAATTACCCTCTATGATATGAGAAACGAGATAGATAAGATATAAAATACCACAAAAATCGTTCTCATAATAAAATTAAAATATCCCAAGTAGATGCATGTAATGTCATAAAATAGATGACTAAAATACCGAAGGGGACTATAAGTACAAAAATATATATTCATCGGTGACCACGAATCCCATACACCTCCTAAACAACAACAACATGCAAGTAATTTTTATCCCGATCAACTAGCTCTTAAGGACCTGAAAAATAGATTATTTAAACACTGGGTGAGAATAACATGTATATTATATAGGGACATTCCCTAGAGCCTCCCATGAAAATGATAACTAAATCATGTTGAAGATGAGTGAACAACAAATAAATATTCATTTTCACCTAAATAGGTACTACAAGTTCATAAAGTCACCATGGATATCTCTCACCAATTATCACATAGAATTGAACATGTAATATAATATCAAAATAAGGTACCCCACTAACACTTACCCATAATTATTTCACTCATCCCCAATATCACTCATCTTAATCCATCTATCTTTAAATGTAAGACAACATGATGAGACCCAGTTCAATGTATTATAACATGCATTCCATGCATCACATTATCTCATTATGAAATACCATGCACCCAATTTTTCACATCATCTCATCATCCAATACCACATCTCCAAATAGTTATTGAGATGTTTATGGGAGACACCACAACTTTTATGTCATGTACTATACCTCAAGCCACCACAACACATACATTTCATACCTATAATAATCCATAGGATACTATATCTAGAGATTCATATGTGTTAAATAACCACAAGCCATTATATACCACTACACACATTTATGTGGAAAGATAACAACTATGAATAACAACAAATAATACTATCAAGATAAGAGAGAGGGGCTTGAGGGGGTAGTCATCCATTCATTTCATGCCAATCTAGAGGTTAGGGAATCCCCTTCCCGAAGTCCACTGGGTGTAATTAAACATATGAAAATGAGAGGGGTAGTGTATGAAATGGAAAATAATATAGAAGAAAATATAGTTCACAAACACACTATGGGAATCAAACTTAACATAGTATCAACTATAGTTATTTTCACTCGCACTCCCAACTTCCACTACTAAGGACTAAATATACTATAATCACATAATAATTTATGAATAATCTCATTTGATAAATTATTTCCTTTTTATATTTCACTTTATGTCAATTAATTCATTATCCATTAATTATAATTATTTTATTCACATTTCATTATCAATCAAGTGAAATCCATACCCTATTGACATAATTCGACAAATTCCATGGTTCCATAAAATAATCAGCATTGACAATAGATTCAAGAACAAACACCGTGGTATTTATTAATCATCATCATTCTATAATTATAGGTACAATAGGAAACATACTTATATATCATAAAATAGATGCACAAACACTGCAAAACCAACTGCCTCAAGTATTGGGGAAAGGAATGTTGGTAAAAAAGTAACCTGGACATCCAAACATTAAAAAATAACATTGAAAAGAAAGAAACCCAAATTTTAGCACAAAAATAGGAAAGCCCATGTTAAAATTGATTGATCAATCCTTGTGTCATCCCCGAAACCACTATGCATATTCCTATGCATCAAACCCTCCACCGCCTCCATCAACTACTATTCCAAACTAGGACCTCCCCACCCATAACTCGTCAACCATTATCCATACCAAGCTAAAATCATGTCACATAGTAATTCTCACATCCAAAGCAACAGAAAAGGAAACAAACAACAAATAGATTCAACATGACCCCTAGGCAATAAAAAGGTAACCATCCTTCAAATGAAAACTAGATCGCTTGACCCCAAAAACTTATATTTATCAAAACACTGTTTATTTACCATATATAATCAAATAATTCATTTATAATTTTTAACAACCATAGTAAAACTAATTCATCATCTATTAAAAACTATAAATTATTTAAACAAGCTCTTAAGAATATCATAATATTTCAACAAATTTACGGAAGAATTATTCCATTAACATGACTATTTATTGTTATTTACACCAATAATTTTCAAATTAATTTTATTCAATCAACTACATTATAATTTGGGAATAAATTTTAATTAATATTTTATTATGCATAATTAGATTTCATCCAAATTATAAGAATCAATGAATACAATAAACCTGCCTGTTTAATTTTTTAGCCAACAAACATTACTAGATTTACATTCTTTATCCATTTTCATCAAATTAAACATGATAAACCATAGAATAGCAAACATTATAAAAAATAATAAACATATATAGCAATCTATATAGTACAACAAGAGGAAAATCATTATCATGATGGAAAAAATATGTGATCAATATGACCATAAACAATTTCATTTCATTAATCCAATTTATTATTTATTAATGTTAATTACACCATCAAAAGAACACATAACGAATTATTAGTTTCGGATTTAACATAAAATAATAGAATAATTAATTAATCCCCAACCTTAAGGCTTCCAATATTCTTTGATCATAAATAGAACAAAAATTTATAACTGTGATCCCCTCTCTCATAAGGAAATTAGAGTCCTTCGAGAACATTGTTCCACAAACATGCAAAAAAATATAAAAATAACTCTTTAAGAACATATGAGATCATGATACATAGAATGAAAAGAAAAAATAGGGGAAACAAGACTAATCAAAGATGAAAAAACAACCGAAATAGGGAAAATTCACCCTAGATCACCACAGATCGAACATGGGAATCCATAGATTAATACCTTGGGAAAGGGATTCAAAACACCTTGAAGAAAACCCTATGTCCACATGGGATTCAGAGTGAATAAATGTTTTTGAGAAAATTAAATGGTTTACATGTCATTATAGGTATTCCTATTAACACACTTTCATAATGTGACTGATTCATCCATTTCACGAATATAATAAGTTTAAACAAACAAAAAAATGTGTCACCCACATCCAAAAAAACCTAGAATTAATTCACACTATGAAACAAAATTTAACATGATGAGTTTTTAGATATATATATTCACCAAATGTGACCCCTCATCCCTTTAAATCATGAACTAATAGCACACATAATCATTCACATCCTATAAGCTTCTATTCGTAGGCTATGAATTTCTATTTTGGTCATGAACTGAACTCTGATTTCATAAACTATAGTTCACATCATGAACATATCCTACTTCTATATTTCAGGTCCCAAATTCCATTGATCCTAATTTAGGATTTCTCCAAGCAACAAAATCCTTATAAACATGAATAATAATTATTTAAAAGTATCTATGTACTTAAGATAGATCCCCCTCAAATAATTATCATCCTCAAGAATTTAAAACCAAAAATAGAGAAAAGGAAAAGAAAAAGGATCATTTGAATAGCCTCCCATGAGATACCTCTCAATAATATCTCCATTACAGGTTATCAACCACTTCAATCAGATGAACAAGGTGTAAAAACACACAACACCAAAAAACAACTCCTAAATACTCTCATGGGGGATATACCTATCAAATAAGAGAAAAGACATAAATAAATCAATGGAGAAGAGGAAAAAATCTCATAAACCAGATAAAGTTCAATAACCAAAAAATGATAGTCATTATAAGAGAATAGATAAACATCAAACAACATTGGATTCTAAGCTTTCATATACAAATCATGTTCCCAAGTGATCTACTCCATGACACCATTCCTCTAAAATAAATGAACCAAAGGAATAGAATGCCATCACAACAACCTATCATAGTAGTCTTGAATATATACAGGATACTCCTTGAATGTCATATCACTTTCAACATTGATCTTTCCCCATTAAATCACATGAGATAATTCATAAAAATAATAGGGAAGCTAAGACATGTGGAATATATAATGTATCTAACTCATCCATGAGGGAAGTTATATCTAATACAAAATGGCTGCAATATGATCCAACACCTTGAAAGGACCAACAAACATGGGAGAAATATTACTCCCACGAAAAATCATTCACTTCATATGATGAGGATACAACTTCAAGAAAACACGCTCTCCAAAATTAAACATTATAGGTCTCCTCATATGATCGGTGTAAGATTTCAAATGATCATCTGTTTCCTTCATCCTCTCTGAATCACCTAAACTAACTCTATTTTCCTCTACAATAGTTCCAACCAAAGAAATATTGACTCTCTAATCCCATTCCAATACAATAGAAAACAGAAAGGTCATCCATACAAAGCTTTAAACAGTTCCACATAAATAGTGAAGTGAAACTGTTATTGTATGCATAATCGACCAATGGAAGGTTCCTCATCCAAGAACTTCAATAATCTTGGAAAAAATCATGTAGAATTTCTTCTTGATTCTGGATAATAAACTATTACAACATTACATCTATTGATGAAATTTAGTTCTAAGGAATAAACCCTATAGTAATAGATATGGTACATGATCATTTCACTAAACTCTCTCAGTATTCATCGATATGATAAATGAAAAGTTCACCAACCCACTAGTGATGGACATGTAGAAGTATTCATCGAGGTTCACCAACCTCTTTCAGTACTCAAGAGATATGTTTATTGATTATTTATTTCAAGATATGATAATTGAGAGAGGCTTATATAAAGACATTCAATAAAGTGTGATACCTATATTAATTTCAACCTATGATGGGGTGATAGAGTGTGTTTTGGTAGTTGAGTGTTTCTTGGATATGTAGATGCAGACACTTTGTGTCGGTAGTGGGAACACAGGAGCAATGACTTTGGTGGTGGGTAGCTCACAACCGACACAGGGACCTGAACATGTGATAGATTTTAGGAGGTGATCATATGACAGAGGATCTATAGTTCATGGGTCATAAGATTTATCTAGTCAATATTTGTAGAGGTGGTGTTTCTTTGGTGATAGTCAAAGACATCATGAACGAGATTTCCCAAATTGATATGTGGCTAATAGAGAAATAGTGGATAGGTCTCATAGTAAGAGGTATCGGTAGGATCAGGTAGTTTTAAAGGCATAAAACATGGAAGAGGATCTGGGAAAGAATATGGGGGTGGAATAATCTAGGAATGGTTACCACCACTACTAGTTATCCCACACTAGGCTTAGGTAGTTGGGGGACATGGTTGTGGGAAGCTTCAACCAGTAAAGGATTATGACTCTGAGGCTCCAGGGATGATATGAGGAGTGATCCATGTCTTCTCTACATTAGTTTCTGTACTAATAGATAAAGGTGTGAACCACTCCTTTATTTACACTACTCTAGTTAGAGACTTAAAGATTATGGTTAACCCCATGGATTTACCCTTATACTTTGAGACCCCTATTGAAGGTCAATCAGTGATCACACACTTTTTCCAATGGTTGGACATGACTCTTGAAGATGAGAGTTTATTCTGGGATCTCATTGTAGAAGTGATGAGTCCTTATGATGTCATCTTAGGCATGGGTTGTCTATCTATTTTTAATTCATAGATTGACTATTTTAGGGGAAGGATGTAGTGTTTATATATTTATGGGATGATTTTTTCCTTTATAAGTGAAAAGGAAACCCAAGTAGTGTAGGATGGACTCATGCATAAGAGGGTGCAGCTGATTTCACACCAGTTGTCTAGATTTACCCTAGTTTCAGTGGATGCTATGAGTTTTCACTTTTCTACATAGGTTTAATAGTACAAGGATTTCTTCCCAGAGGACATTCTAGGCATACCTCCCCACTGAGATATAGATTTACGCATTGATCTACACCCCATGGAATGTTTTTTATCTTCATAAGAATATCAGATGGCTCCCTCAAAGCATTATGAGGTGAGGGTGTAGATGGAGGTTTTTTAGAGGAAGGGATTTTTTAGGTCCAATGTTTCACCCTCAGTATCCCTAGTATTGTTCTCCCAGAAGGTGGATGTGAGCTTGAGGTAGTGTGTGTATTACTGTCTCTTAAACCATGTGATCATAAAGAACAACCATACCCTACTGAAGATCGATGAACTCTTTGATTAGTTGAGAGGGTAATGATGGTTCTCAAATATTGACTTTAGATAAGCCCATCACCATCTACAGGTACATGACGAGGATATAACAAATATGACATTCAGATGTCACTATGATTACATTATGATTCCCTTCGGCATAACAAACACCCCAATAGTGTTCGTGGGACTCATGAACTGGATCATTTAGCCTTTCTTAAACTGGTTTGTGGTGGTCTCCATTAATGATATCCATGTATACTCAATATTTGAGGATGAGAATGCGAGACACTTGAGGATATTTCTGGACAAACATTGAGAGAACCAGATTTATAGGAAGCTATAAAAGTTTTAGTTTTGGATTCAGGAGGTCCACTTTATAGGATATGTTATCTTAGCATATGGTGTAGTAGTGAACCTGATAACGGTTTAGGAAGTTTATCTTGGGATCCACCCAAAAGTGTGATAGAGGTGTGGAGATTCCTTGGTTTGTAAGGCTACAATTAGAGATTTTTACATGACTTCTCTATGATATCAAATCCCTTGATAGCTTTTACTTGAAAGGGGAAGCCTTTCATGTGAATAAAGTGGTGCCATATAGTGACCCTACTTTTCTTACATTACTATTACATAATTTTAATGATAAAAAACATAATAGTATTACATATCCAGGACCAAATTTTCTAGTTTCCTAGGAAAATTAGGATTATATATAACTTTTACACTATAAAACATAATCATTATTTAATTCCTTCGTCTCAAGCTTCTTAGGGGCCCCAGGTACTCCTTATTATATATAGTTACCAAAGCATATAAATCAAAGAAAGGGGTGAGCTAAAGGCCCAGTAAGAGGATAAATAAGAAAATTAATCAATATAAAAAGGGTGATAATAATAATCATCATTAAAACATAATAATGAGATCATCATTATAATCATGAGAGTAATAATTAGGTAAAGTCAGGGAATTTTTAAATTCATAAAAATTAAACATCATGTATTAGTGGTCAACCACCACACATAGTTGTAAACAAAGATATCATCATTTTCAAGCATTAAATATGTGCCTAACGATACCATCATCTTTTTGAAAAATCATATAATCATTTTTACACATATCTTACATTATCTCATGAGATACATCACATTAACCAATGCATTAGAGTTCTATGCATTCCACATTGAATGTATAACAAAATTTTCCATAAAATAACCCATGGAAACGAAATGGGTTTCATGATAATTTTATAAATAATTTATTCATGAATAAACATTGGGTTTCTTAAAATTAAAATATAATAACATACTTGGTATAAGAATCATTAATCTAGAGTGACAAAGAAACAATCTCAAGAGAAGTAAAAGATGTGTTTTTAGAAAGAAGAGTTATTTTTTAAAAATCATTAAATTTGTAATAAAACTAGATTGAAAAAAATTATATCCTAGAAAAAAATTGAAATAAAATTTTAATAACATAATATGAAAATTCATACCATGTAAGAGATAATAACCCAAATAAAGGAATTGGGTTCCAAAATCCCCTTACCTTATGTATGAATAATTTATTTACTTGAATATTTTGAATAATCAAGTTAGATTCATTAGATAATAAATATAGAACCTATTATATATTTATTTTATTTATTTTATATTTATTAAGTTCATTTATATTCATTATAATTAGTTATAGAGTTTAATTCCATCATTCCGGAGTGTTCATTTTCTTGGTTTTTCTTAATCGGTTCACTTGAATACATGATTGGAAGATCATTTAAAATGAAAATAATTATCCATAATTGATATTATATGTTATTAATGAAATTTAATAAGTTTATTTGGTCTTATAAATATTTTTATCCAGAAATTAAGATGATTCATTAGATAAAATGTTAAGGATAATCGTTTAGATTAATTTGGCAGTTTTCGATCACAACAAACTAGTTTTGTTTTATTATATTTAATAATATGTATATAAGTTAGTTAAAGAATAGAATAAAAGTTTATAAAATAAATTTTATATTTTTCCCCCAATATAATGGTTTTAAGACCAAACTTGAAGTTATAAATGGAAAATGAGAACTTGTTGTCCTTGAATGTGATAAAACAACACCTCATAGAAGAGTGCCCCATTTTTCGAATAAAAGAGAGAAGAGAAGAGGTTTGATGATAGATTAATACATTAAAATAATAAAACTCTATTATATATAATATATTTTAGTTATCATTCAACTTGGAGTAGGGGAGGTTAGTATTGAATAAGAAAATAAAAGAACTTTAAAAGTATTTAAAAGAAAAGAAAGAGGATTTACCTCTTGAATTATTCTCCTTGATAACATCCTTAGGGAGATTGGGTTTGGTAATTTTTTTGAGACCAAAGGATTATATAAATGGGGATGGGTCTTGGTAATAGTATTGGTAATAAATTTTACATTCTTAAAGGCTTTCTAGGTGTGAGGAGAAGTGGCGGTGAGGGGTGGTATTTATAGCGGGGGAGAGGGGCATTTTTTGATTATTTTATTCATTAGTTTATTAGATTGGATCAAGAATATGAATAGTTTGAACCTTATCACTAAATATATTAAAATAAATAATTATATTTTATATTATGAGCTTACATTACCCATACATCATCTATGACAAAATAATTAATGTATTTGTTAAATACCCTAAATTACTGTATTTCACTATTCACCAATAAGTCAACTATTTTATAAAAAACCCAAAAAATAATCATAATAATTTTTTTACCTTAAGAATATAGTAATAATCATTATTTTATGTAAATAATTTTATAAATATGAGAAATTATATTTTAACTTAAATCATCAATTATTCAAAAAAATACGAATTTAAAAATTATAACTGATTTTATAACACTTCTAAAAATTACATTACTTATCATAAAATTATCTTACAATAATAAAACAACAAAATAATAATTTATGAATAAATATTATGAAAATATTTTTTTTAAATCATTTTATTAACTATGAAATTGTAATTAGATATTTATAACTTACAAAATAGAAACACTTAATTTAGCATTTCGAAAACATTTATTTACATATACCGTGAAATAAATATATCGTATTTTCATTCATAAGATACCTAAATTTTATTTGTAATTTCATAGGATATTTTACTATTCTATTTTCTGGATTACTATTCGTAATAATCACAATACTATTCAAAAGGTCAAGTTATTATTCCATTGGTATACGTTCATAAATTGTAGAAATACCTCTTATTCCATTCGATTGAAAGTTTTTTATTTGACAATGTATTAAAAAACATTGTAGTTCAAGAATATATCATGGTGGTATAAATTGGTGGAGTCCAAGGGCACCCCCTTGAACAAAATTACTACATTCCCAAGAAATCGATCCCAATCTAGAATACACAATCAACAGTTCCTCTAGACAACTCCCTCTATACAGGGCATATGCAATGAAGTTGGCCTCTCTTGGAACATGAATCATGGAGTATCCATGTCCAATAACCAAAGAGAAACTTCCTAAAATTTATATAATGTTACAAGGTGGCTCTACCTATCCATGAAAAGTACATACACATATCTTAGAGTCTAAATCAGCCTCTGAAAACGTTAATGCAAGATTCTTGAACAGCCTGACAATGTTGTGTAATGCCTTAAATTCTTCACCCAATGAACTCCCCATACTATAAAAGCTACTGAAATAGAGTAGCATCGAACCATTAACATACCACAAAGTCCACCCCACGCATCTTCCAATTCATGAAAGACCTGTCCACATTGATCTTATCACCCTGCGACAATGGCCTCCATTTTATCCAGCACCCAAGGGTACTATCCTGAAGGACTGGCCTGTTAATGAGTTTACAAAGGTTAAATGAATATTTTACTCCTTTAACAAGAGAGACCAGTTCTTTTATCAATGTGTTCATTCTCATAGGATGGAAGAGTATTGATGGTCAAGCTTCTGTTCACACCTTCTTTCTTTCTTTCCATAATGTCCAGAAGATAGAAATGATAATTATGCCACGGATCATGCCTTCTATCTCTAGTCATTACGAGCCCAAAAACCAATTATAGATGAACACCTTCATGTATTTTCATGTTGAGTTGAGATTTCCCAATTGTCCCATAATATACCAAAGGTTGGTGGCCCATTCAATCTTGATAAACAAGTGGAAAACCGACTCCTACTGTGAGTTTGTGCAACAGTAGAAACGAGACGCCAATGATATCCCCTTATTTTGGATGTTATCCTCGATTGGTATATCTTACTTCCCCACCCATAAAATAGATAAATTCATCTTTTCAAGAACCTCTTTATACCATAAATGAATGTCACATTCATCAAGGACCCCTATAAGCTGAAGAAACCTCTGATAATCATGTCTGTTGAAGTCACTAGAAGTAGAACATGTAAAGAAACACCAATCATCCTCCTCAAAAAATATCTCTTAGAATGTGGCCATTTGTTACTTTCTCCATATCACATAAAAAAGATGAGGGTACCCACTAGCCTCTTTAACCTTTATGTTAGACACTAGACAGTTCAGGAAATACAACTTACCACCCACCGAATTGTTACTCCACAAGTTAATCTCACCTATCCTCACCACCCATCATGATGAATCTTGTAGGATTTCCATATTAAAAAAGTTTCTTTTCACCATCCTCGAAAATTTCATCTATACAACCCCTCCCAGTGCTTCCTGTACTTGTTACACATGATTCTAGCCCAAAGAGAATTTGCCGTGATTAGTTCTCATGTCAATAGAGCCTGCATGGACTGCATGGTGATTGACACATCCATGAGGTCGACACCACCCTCTTCAATCAGTTTCGCTAGTCAGATCTAGGAGGCCCAATGAGATCTACCTAAGGTGATGTAATCCCAAATGAATCCATTCAAAATCTAATCCATCATAGATATAACCCCTTTGGGAGGGGTGATAACGGGCAGTACATGCCTGAGAATTGAGGATAATACATTATTGATCACAGAAATGTGGCCAATGAAAGATAAGAACCTAGTTATCCAGTTAATAATCCTCCCAAGCATTCTGTGGATGATATCATCAAAGAATATATTTCTAATTCTTCCATTAGAAATCGGAACCCCATGATAGATCATTGGTATCTATTTCCAATAGATTACCAGGATGTCTTGGATGTCCCAAATTCTTCTTCTAGTAAATTTCACTAAAATGAAAACACTACCCTTTCTTGCATTGATACATTGTCTACATAAAATACCATAGGTACCCATAATATTCATAAATACATGAATGAGATGATCTACTACCATTTAAAAATATGATAATATCATCAGAAAACATAAGGTGAGAAAATGAGCCATCTGAGGCTTTGGAGAGTTTAGGCCGGATCTTCCAATCCTCAATGCCTCTGTGCAGATTTTGTGATTGGGCCTCCTAGGAAATGATAAAAATAATGGTGGATACAGAGTACCACTATCTCACACCCCAATCACTTTTGAAATAACAGAATCCTTTCCCCATAAGATAAATGGTCATCTATGGTGACGAATAACAGCAGAAGCAAAGATCACAAACCCATTCGTGGAACCCAAGATTTCTCATGGTCTGAATAATGAAACTCCATAAAATATTGTCATAGGCTTTATCCATACCCACTTGTATAATAATATTTGATACCATCACCCTTTTATTAAAACATTCCATGAGTTATTTCAAAATTCAAATTGCTCCTTAGATACCTCTGCCTTTTATAAACCTATGTTTCTCTTGAGAAATAACCTTAGGAATCACTTTGTTATGTATCTTTGCAAGAAGGCCTGTCAAAATATTGTAGTAAACATTACATAGAAATATGGGCCTATAATTGTCAATAGAAGAGTGATCTTTTATTTTTGGCAGTATAATCACTCTAGAAGAAAATGTACTATTGTTTACGGCTCCTCCCTAAAAAAAGTATCACAAAGCCTCAATCACATGTCTCCCCACAAAATCCCATGCCACCACAAATGACATCCCTAGAAAATTTTCTGGACCCATGGAACTATCCAATGGCATGTTGTAGACTATGTTCCAAACCTTATCCAAGATTGGAATAACCATAATAGAGTTATTGGCATCAACCACAATGTGGCTAGTAATATAACCCATGAAATACTTATGCTCCTCCCTAGATATACCATTCCCAGAATTCCCCTGAATGTCACCTTCCATCAAGGTTTTGATGTGCCCTAAAGCCAATCCACTAGCAACATTAACATCAAAAGTGTATGATCCATCCTCCATCTTAATATTGATTTTTTTCTATAATTACTTCAAGAATGTATGAAATAGAGATGTATTACGGTCACCCACCTTTATCCATTTCACCCTGGATCATTGTTTTTAGTTCCTTTAATACTCAATCAACCTCTTAGATAAGAAAACTTGTTTATCATATAACTCCAGAAAAGTACCACCATCACATCATTGTTGTAGTTTCTCCTACAAACTATCGATTTAGGCTTACAGAGATTCCATTGAAGTATCTACAACAAGATTATTATTGATCTATTGAAGAATATTATCCTTTAGTATATTTAACTGCCCAATGAGACCAACCTAGGCCCTCCCATAAAACTCATGTTCCCAATAGTTCCCCATCATCTGAATGAAACCCTCCAGATTGTTCTAGTTCGATGAATACATGAAGGGTTTATTATCTTGTCACCCTTATTTAAGTTTGACCATAAGCGGTGCATGATCTAATATAGATCATGATAGATGGGAAATAGAAGACAAAAGAAATGAATCTAGCCCTTATATGTTGGATAATCATCTATCCAAACAGCTCCAAATATAGCTCGTTCCTTTACATTTTTTACACCAAGTGTACTTGCACCAACTAAAGCCTAGGTCTAGAATCCCCTTGCAAAAAATGAGGCTCCTAAAATCATGTATTCCATTGGAAAAACTCCCCAAACCACCCATCTTCTCCAAAACATAAACAATCAGGTTGTAGTCCCCTCGATGAGCTAAGGAAAACCAACTGAATTAAAGGAATCCAGATAGTCCCAAAGGTACTTCCTTTCCAAATGTGTTCATTATTCATTTATAAATTTTTAATTTTGTTCTATTTTTGAATTTATGTGATTTATACTATATGTTATTATTATATAAAGGGAATTTCCATTGAAAAATTTATTGGTTGTTACATTATTTCCCCCTTATAAAATTTATCCCTTGAAATTTTGTTTTACATACTACAGTGAAAACAAGTGAGTGGACTTATCCTTTATCACTTCCCCAATTTCCCATGTTGCCTCTTTATACATATGGTTCTGACATATTACATTGACTAGGTGAGTAGTCATTTTTCATAGTAATTTATCTTTATAGTCCAAGATCTTCACCGAATGTTACTCGTAAGAGAAAACATTTTCCAACTACACAACCTCTATTTTTTGTACATGTTATGGTTTTGGTATGTACTCCCTCAAGAGGGACACATAGAATATATCATGTCCATGAGAAAAGGTTAGTGAATTTCTAGTCAATACGAAACAACTATGAAATGATCAAGAATCTTGAATGGGCTGATGTACTTGGGTCTTAGATTTACCTTATTCTGAAATCTCACAATCCTTTTCCGTGGAGATATGTAGACGAATACTATGTCTTTAACCTCAAAATCTAGGTCCCATTGAAGATTGTTTGCATATCTCCTCGATAGAATTTGTATTTCCTTGATGTTCTATTGAATGGTTTTAACCTTATCCCCCATTTATTCAACCATTTCAAGTCCTAACATCTTACATTCACCAAATTCATCCAAGCATGCTGGTGTTCTGCATCTTTTCCCATAAAAGGCTTTATATGGATCCATTTGGATGATCAAGTGGAAAATGTTTTTATATGAGAAGTAATCTGGAGGTATATGTTGGTACCACACTTTTTTGAGGTCCATAGAACTTGATCTCACCATGTCTTATAGTTTCGGAATTTTCTTCTCAGATTGGACATCAATTTGAGGATGATAAGCCGTACTAAAGTTCAGTTAAATACTTAGATCATGTTGGAGACTTTTCTAGAACATGGAAGTGAATCTTGGATCATGATCAGATACAATAAAAAGTGGAACTCCATGACGACTTACCACTTATCTAATGTATATTCGTGAAATTTAATCTAGTGACAAGTCTTATTAAATTGTGAAAAAGTGAGCTGTCCTTGTAAGACGACCCACAACAACCCGTACAACATTGTTTCCTCTAGAATTCTTTGGAAGTTTGATGATAAAACTCATGGTTATGTTTTCCCTTTTCTATGTTTGTATTTGTAATGGTTGCATCATCCCATTATAATTTTGTCTTTCATCCTTCACTTGATAACATAACATTATCTTTTATATATATTTAGTGATCTCCTTCTTCATATTGTCCAACAAGTAGTGTTCTCAAAGATCTCAATAAAAATTTATGCTTCCTAGGTGAATAGATAAATTTACCTATGTGTGTCATTAAAAATATATTTCATTATCATTTGATTGGATGATACACATATTTGTGACCGAAATCTTACAACTCCAACCTCATAAATTTAGAGCTATGGGGATTTCCCCTTTCTCATAGATTCTATCTTATTCATAATTTCCACATCATTTCTTTGAGCATCCTTTATTTTCTCCATGAGGGATTGGTTGAGAAATCATTTGAGAAAAGATTGATGACGTTTCTTCATTAATGATTCTCATGTATATACTTTTCAATTCTAATTAGAATGGATCATTCTCAATTCTCATCATTAAAAATGTTGCAGGATCCTTTCTATATAGAGCATCTCCCACTTCATTGGCCTTGCCATGATGGTAGTGGAATGGGAAGTCATAATCCTTGATGAGCTCTAACCAACTTTATTGGAGTATATAATGATCATTTTGTGTGAAAATATATTTGAGTCTCTTATGACCATTATATATTTCACACTTCTCCCAACAGAGATAATGCTGCTAGATTTTTAACACAAAGATCACAGTTTCCAACTATTGATTATGTGTGTGATAATTTTTCTCATTAATTTTCAACTTCCATGAGTCGTATCCTATCACTTTATTATTTTGAATTATTACACAACCTAACCCCTTATTCAAAAAATCATTGTATATCACAATGAGTTCCCCAATTTTCAAATGTGTGATTACTGGCATGGTGATAAGCCTCTTTTTCAACTCTTTGAAGCAGTATTCACATTCACTGATATAGAAAAACTTTTCTCCCTTTTGAGTAATCTTAGTTAGTGGATTTGAAAATCATGATAAGTTCTTCAAAAATCACCATTAATACACATTTTGACTAAGGAAACTATGGATATTCATTACAGATATTGGATTGGGCCACTCTTCTATATCCTTTTTCTTGGAAGGGTCTATAGATATTCCTTTTATGGTGATAACATGACCCGAGAATGATACTTTCTCCATTCATAACTCACATTTTCAATACATTTCATAAAGTTTACAAGTTCAAAAAGTATTCATCAAAGTATTAAAATTCTCCTTATGTTCCTTCTTTATCTTAGAATAAATCATAAAATCCTAAATAAAGACTAACACAAATTGTTTGAGGTAATCTATAAAGTCTCTATTCATTAATTCCGAGAATATTGCTGGTTCATTAGTGAATCTGAATGACATTACTATGAACTATTAGTTTTCATACCTCATTCGAAAGGTAGTATTAGGAATATCTGACTTCCTCAAGTTTAATTAGTGATATCCCAATCGATGGTCCACCTTAGAGAAAAATTTGGCCCCACACATTTTATCGAACAAGTCATGGATTAATAATTTATTCCTTTGTGAAATTAAGTCTAAATTCATATATTGTGGGATAAATATGTGTTGAATTTTTATAAGTCAAATATTCTTGGGTATTTACATATACATAGTCTCATACTAATGAATTTACTAATGTTATCTAATCCTAATTCCAAAATTAACTAAATCATGCTCTTATACCAACTATAATGAACCTAACTTTTCTTAAATTGATATTACATCATTTTAAAGATAAACAACATAATAGTGTTACATATCCATGATAAAACCTTTTAGTCTCGTGGGAAAATTATGACTATACAAAACTTTTACATAATAAAACATAATAATTATTTAATTCCATCTTTGCTATCTTCTTAGTGTCCCTTGTGTACTCTTTAGTATCTCTAGACATCTAAGAATATACTTCAATGAAAGGGGTGAACTAAAATTCAAGTAAGACGATAGATTAGAACATGAACCAATATAACATGGGTGAGAATAATAATCATCATCATAACATAATCATGGGATCAACATCATTATCATGAGAGGAAGCATTAAGTAATGTCATGGAATGTGGAAATCAATAAAAATGAAACATCATGTCTTAGTGGTCAAGTACCACACATAGTTGTAAATAATGTTAGCATCATGTTCATGCATAACATATGTGTATAAACATAAAATAATAATTGTGAAAAAATACAGAATCATTTTCAGGAATATTACATATTATCTCATGAGATACATCACATTACCCAATGCATTAGAGCACTATATAATTCTGGGCACACCCATCACATCACAACGTTTACATAATCATGCATGCCACATATATGGTATAAAAATATTTTCCATAAAATAAAACATGTAAAGGAAATGGGTTTAAAAATAATTTCATAAATAATTCATTAATGAATAAAATTTTTTGTAACCCAAAAAAAGTAAATAACATACTTGGTATAATAATTATCAATCTTGAGTGAAGAAGGAACAATCTCAAGAGAAGTAAAAGCTGTGTTTTTATAAAGAAGAGATCTTTAGAAACAAATCAGTATATTTTTCATAAATCCATATTGGAAACATATATATCCTTGAAAATTACATTTTTAGAACATAATATGAACATTCATACCTTTTAGTAGAGAATAACCCAATAAACAGAATTTGGTTCGAGAATCCCCTTACCTTATGTTCGAATGGTTTCTTCAATTTTATATCATGAAAAATAAAATTATATTAATTAATTAATAAATAAATGAACTATTATATATGTATATGATTCAATATAATTTTATTAAGTTAATTTAGTGTCATTATAATGAGTTATAGAGTTCAATTCTGTTTTTCGGGAGTGTTTTGTTTATTGGGTCTTCATGATCGGTTCACTTGTATACATGCATGGAAGATCGTGTAAAATGTAGATAATTATCTAGAATTAATATTATATGTTATTAATAAAATCTTAAAAGTTTAATTGGTCATATGTATTAATTTTTTTCTATATGTTAGGATGATTCATTATATAAAATGTTAATGATAATCATTTAGATTAATTTGGCGGTTTCTATCT
This sequence comes from Viscum album, assembly GCA_963277665.1. Lineage (NCBI taxonomy): Eukaryota > Viridiplantae > Streptophyta > Magnoliopsida > Santalales > Viscaceae > Viscum > Viscum album. Next base: position 2,128,818,061 of record OY728161.1, on the reverse strand, counting down.
AAGTAAACTCATTTTGTTTTATTATTTAATAATATTCATATAAGTTAGTTAAAAAACATAAAAAATGTTATAAAATAAATTTTAAAATATTTTTCAATCATTATAATGGTTTAAATTCCATACTTTATGATGGTAAAGGATAATGAAAACATGTCATCTTTGAAGGCGATAAAACAACACCTCTTAGGCAACGTTTCCATTTTAGAATAAAAGGGAGAGAAGAAGAGGTTTGATGATACATTATTCCATTAAAATAATCAAATGAAATTATATATAATATAATAGGGTTATAATGTTACTTTTATGATGTGATGTGATTAGAGAATAAGAAAATAAAATAAATTTAAAAGGAATTAAAAGAAAAGAAAGAGGATTTTTCCTCTTGAATTCTTCTCTTTGAGAACCAACTTAGGGAGATTTGTTTTGGAATTTTGTAGAGGCCGAAGGATATTTTATGTGTGTAATTGGATTTGTATGTTTATTGTGTATAAATTGTACAATATTCAATGCTTGGGAGGTTTGAGGAGAAGGGTAGGTATTTATACTCGAAGAGATGGGAGTTTTTTTCAATATTTTATTTAATAAATTTTTATTTTGGATCAAGACTATGAATAGTTTGAACCTTATCAATAAATATACTAAAATAATGAATTATAGTTCCATATTATGAGATTACATCTTCCATACATCATCTATGTCTAAAAAATTCATGTATTTGTTAAATATCATAAATTACCTTATTTCACTATTCACTAAAAATTCAACTATTTTAGAAAAATACCAAAAAATCACCCTAACCATTTTTCAATGTTTAGAATTCAAAAGTGAACTCATTTTTAGGAAAATAATTTTTTAAATATTAAAAAGAAAATTTTTAATGAAAATCATTATTTATTCAAAAAATACTGATTTTAAAATTATAAATGATTTTATAAAAATTTGAAAAATTACATAAGGTCACCAAAAATTATCTTATAATAATTAGAAAAATAATTATTTATTAATAAATTTTTTGAAAATAATTTTTCTTTTAAATAAATATATTACATAAAAATTATAATTAAATATGAATAACTTACAAAAAATCCCGACACTTAATTTATCATTTCTAAAATGTTCATTTTCTCATACCTTGAAATAAATATATCATATTTTCATTAACAAGGTACCTAAATTTTAATTATAATTTCATAGGTGAGGTTTCTATTCTATTGGACAGATTACTATTCTTATTTTTCACATTACTATTCCAAATTTCAAGTTATTATTCTATTGTTATAGGTTTCTTAACTTTTAGAAATATGTCTTATTCCATTCATTATTCAATTATAAATTTTTTATTGTGTCTTATATATGATTTTTGGTAATTTATACTATATATAATACTTATAAAAAGGGAGTTTCAATTGATAAAATTTTGGGTTGTTACATGCCAGTAGTTTTTCCAGGAATTGAGGTGGAAATTGAAAAGTGATCCCATCAAGAGACTGACATAGGAGGGTGTTAACCACATAGTGTTATATGTTTCATCAGGGAACATGAATGGTTTCATTTTGACACATAGTAATATGGTTATTGACTATGGTTCATGTTAGTTGAGACAACTTGAGTGGAACTACACAACCCATGATCTTGAGCATGGAATGGTTGTCTTTGCACTAATGATGTGGCAACACTACCTTATGGGAGATCAATTTATCATCTATTTTTAACATAAAAGTATTAATTAAATATTATCCCAAAATTATATTAATTTAATATATAGTTAATTTCTATAGTTCCCCCATGATTATGACTTTGAGATTGTCTATACTCCTAGGAAGGGGATTATGGTTACAGATACTCATAACAGGAGATCTTATTCACAGCTACTAATTGGGTCATCAGAGTAGTTGGTATTGTTATATTTATTCATCATGTTTGGGGATGGATCAACCTACCTTCATTCAATGGTTTCTACCCATTTTTTATATAGTGATTCCGGGAGGCACAACTTGGGGATACCGACTATGAGACTCTACATACTCAGGTATCCACTAGACATGCTCTTGGGGGATTTGTTGATGATATGGAAGACATAATATTTTTAAATGATTCACAATGGTACTAATGATTTTTTAGGAGGTTATAAGGGAGTTTCATAAATCTCCATTTGTGGTATATCCATGTATAGTGAATATGTACCAGAAATTTCAATGTTACTTTTGGTGGCTATGGATGAAAAGGGAGTTCTAGATTTTATCTCTCGATGCCTTACTTTTCAATAGGTGAAGGCAATGCACCAGGTTCTAGTGAGTTTACCAAAACCCTTTAAGATTTCATAGTTTTAGTGTGATTATATATCTATGGGATTCATGGTGGGGTTACCACATACATCTAAGAGACACAATTCCATTTCTGTGATCATATACCGACTCACCAAGTCATCCCACATCCTAGCACTCCAAGTGTAGAGTCTAGTAGAGATATTTTGATGCCTATACAAGTAAGTGATAGTCTGGATCCCTTTAGTTCCCTTGAAAATAATTACCGACCATGATACTTACTTCATATCTCAGTTATCGAAGGTAATCCAAGAATTCTATCAAACTCAATTTCCTTTGAGTACGATTCTTCTCCCCTGACTGCTAGTCAAACCGAGTAGACCATTCATTTCATGGAGGATATTTTATGGGATTTCATGTTGGAATTTGGTCATAACTAGGAGTATCATATACCCTTTTGGAGTTTGTCTAAAATAATATCTAAAATTCCTCCATTTTTATTTCACTGTTAAAGGCCTTGTACATAAAATCCTACAGGTCATCGCTATGCTGAACTGAACCAAGAGAATCAGCACCTATGGACTGAGAGTTGGTGTGAGCCATGATTGAGATGGTTTAGATCATCTTGGAGAGGATGAGTACTATACAGAACCATCATAAGGGATATGTATATTGATGAAAAATGCATTTGGAGTTAGATGAGGGATACCATGTGTTCTTGAGGGTTCACCTCAATGTGGATTGGCAATATTTGGCTAGGGTTTCAAGATATCTCTAAGATTCATTGGCCCCTTCTAGATGCTACATAGATTTGGAGATGTGGATTACTACGTACCTATAATTTCACATTTGTACTAGGTACAAGACATCTTCTATGTGTCATAGCTATAGAGGTAGGTACATTACCCATCACATGTTATCGACTGGGGAAATTTGAACATCAGGGATGAAGTTTTTTTCACATATTACCTAGCAGAGATTGGGGATCAGTGAAAGAGGATCCTCTATGGGAAAGTGATTCCTTTAGAATCTTGCTAGTTACATCATGGGAATCTTCAGGTGGTACCTAGAAGCAGGATACCCATATGCATACTTGGTACTCACATATAATTGTTTAGTCTTTTTCATTGCTTTTAAATATATAAATTCATATGGTGGGAAAAATGTAACAAATCCTATTTTTCAATGAATTAATTTAGAATATTATATGGATTATTTTTAGAGATAAGAACTAAGATGACACGATATTTTGAGACCCAATAAGCCTAAAATTAATTTTTCAAATATATTAAATATATTAAATATCATGCATGAACAGTTTTCTTAAAAAAGTAGAATAATGCTAACACAGGGGATCATATTAGAATTATAAGGCTTATGTTGAGCTTTAATCATGGACTTTACCCTAGGCATGGGATAATATTTTCATCATCATATGTATTATTAAATGTTATACTGGTCATAAATAATAAAATAAATTTATTTAATTATTTATTTATTTTATTAACATAGTTACCTATTTTTTTCTATATAAATATATGGTTATGAAGAGATATCATGGTTAGCTGCTTAACCTTGGAGACTTAGAGGACTGCTGGGGGAGATTGTTCTTGGTAGACAACATCAGATCGAACTAAGATCAAGAATCATTTAACCATAGGTTTTTGAAGATATCTAGCACTATAATGTTCTATATTTTTTCTTAAACATTAATCAATCAATCTCTAGGAAGGTTTTTGTTTTATGTGATTTTATCCCCATTTAATTTTTTATATGATGGAACCAAATCAATCACCTAACGAATTGATTCATGGGTCGATCACATTTCAAGTATAATATAGATAATATATAGGATTGGGTATTTCATTATTGATTATAATATATCTCTTAATTCATCATTCTAAGGAAAAAATCAAGGCCAAAAAAACATTTTCCTATTTCCATTCTTCATGTTTTTATTTTTTTCATTTCTACCTCGTTCTTCATTTATTACTCATCGGCGTTTATTTTGGTTGGTGGTTCTAAAAATACCTTATAGACAATCATTGTGATCCCATTTCGTATTATAATGGATTAATACCAGAAATATGGTTTCATATTGATGACATGATTGAGCTATGATGAAAAATTGGGAGTTCACGATGGCGTTCTTGGCATGTAGTATTGATGAAGAATGATGGTGGATGTATTTTCTAGCAGTGGATACGACAAGAATGGATAGAATATATCCAAAGATGGTGAGTGGGTTTGTTCAACCCCTAATATGCGACATATTTTGTGATTCTTGACCTGATTCATGGTTATATTAGAGGTCGGGTGGATGGGTGAAGATTCATTAAGATAATCTAGGATTCTAGAAAATCTCAGTTATAAGGTTTGTATTATGGTGTTACATGCCAGGTAGGACCCTTAGAATAGTATCTATGGTTTATGTGTAGTGATAAGGATCACACATCATGTGGTCCCTAGTTGGACAACTTAGTGTGTATAAGGTGTGCATGCCTAAGAAGTCGGGTGGAGTAACAAACCGTGTAGGCAATTCCACACACCGTGTACACTCTAGTAGGTAGATCAGCATGTACGAGGGTACACTACCAGAATACTATATAGCCCCATAGACCATGTGTTTTGGTCTGCACACTGTGAACTCAGAAATGAACATAGACATGGGCCGTGATAAAAGGGTAAAACCTGGTGCTGAGGATACATGTCATGTACTCATGGTATACTCCGTGTACCTCCTAAAATAAGGCTTTAAGCCTTTTTCATCTTCATCATGGTTAATTTTTGTATTGGTTATGTTCCTTTGATACTTTCCCTATGGTTTGTTATGGAATTGCTTTAAGTGCATTGGATGGTTATCCCCTCTTTGGAAAGTAATTCCCAAATTGAGTTTTTGGTATCATTCCACGAGGCTCTGAGTGATATCATATATCATCATCATCATTTCCTTAGGTGGGGTTCATGGTATCATCATGACTAATACTATGTGGGCGTTGATCCCCTACTTACTGGGTTAATCTAGTTTGGGCTATTGGTATACCTCATAGAATTGGGTATGATCCCTATATGTGTATCGATCTCTTCAGACTTTCAACAGGTACTTATTATGGAGAGAATCTATGATCACAACATCTCATATGGATTCCATCTATGTTATGTGATTTGTGGAGTGTGTTATCCCAAATGAGTGTGATATGGAACCTTTGAGAAACAATCCTAGGTTGTAAATACAGTTGTGACCTTATTTGAAATTTTGTTTCTATGATGTGTATATTTTGATGTTCTTACTATATATGTTGTAGACATATAACTTTTATGAGAAGACTATTATTATTGATTCTATATTCTTATTAATTTTGGGGTGTCCTACTAGGTATTGTTATAATCACCCTTGAATGGTATTTTACCAAAAGTGTTGTGTTTTATGAAGATAAACAACCTTTTAATGGATTCCTAGAGGAACTAGGACTAGGTAGAGTTTAGTGAGTCATACAAAACGTGTTGTGTCCTAGTTTTTTCATTTTAAATTAGTCCCCTCCTACTTCACATGTAAGACTTGTTTTAGTTTCTTTTGGTAGGCTTGTATTTGACCCTTGATTTCCAATACTTTGTTATCATACTATGATTGTGGTATTTTAGATGTATGCATCCATGGTTATCAGTTGTTTTACATTTCAGAATTTTATGGTCTTTTATATGTGTGTTTGTGAAATGGTACATTAGGATAAGGACTCCCATGTGTGTGAGATGCCTAATTCGTGCTGGTCTCCAGGACAAACCTATTGGGTCCTGACATGGGGTAGTCGTGATTTGGGCCCTATTGGGATGGGTCATAACATATCTTAGGTTTTCATTTGAGTGATTTTTAGTCTCTTCAACATGACTTAAAATGATGTCATTATTGAAATAAATCGGTATCATAAATTCAATTCAAAGGAAGCCTATTGATCTTGTTTATGGCTTGTAATTTTCTTCTTTTATGTTTCAAGACCATGGAATGGAGGTAGAATATTCATAGGAGGAAATTTAAGGTTTTCATGGCAGGCCCACTTAAAGGTGGAGAAGTACTGGTTGAACCTGCTAGCCGGTTCATGGCACCGACCATACAGTGCCATGGTGATAGGCCTCCTGGTTTGTAGATTACCCACCAACCAGCCCATGGAGAAGGCATTAGCTGAAATTTCCTACAAAAGTCATCCAAATAACTGGTGGAGGTTCACTGACTATCCAATGTGATATTTCTAGTAATAGATAGCTCTCGGTAGTCCACTAGCATCCCAGTGGAAGCTACTAGGTATCGGTTGGAGTTGGGACTGCTAGTCTGAGATGACATTTATTATGGTCAAAAAGGATATAATTGTGATCCTATTCAGATTCAATTCCCCTATATAATTCCAAAAGCTTCCCATTATCATGGATCCTATAAAAGGAGGTGAAATAATACACCTGTTACCAATAATTCTCTCTAATCAAATTGACATTGAATCACTAGCAATCTCAAAATCCTCTAAATGTGCCATTTTCATTTCTCAATCTCTAAAATCTATCACCCAAAATTACAATAATCCATACAATATATTTGTGAGAATATTTTTGACAATTTTACTAAAATCAAATATCTCTCATTAAATCACCCTTCTTCAACCAGTTCTTACTACTACAAAAGTGAGGGATAGGTTCCTTGGATACCTATGAAGCTTAAGAGGGTTCACACAAGAGGGGTTTCACTAAATAAAATTACGAGTAAAACTTTTCTTGGTCATCTCCAAGATAAATGTATTAATAACATTGACCTATCAAGTCAAGGGGTGTATACTAAAAGGCACACATTGAGCTATTTCTGAACTCCTTATCAAGTTTTGTTTTCTATCTCATTTACTTTATGCATTGCATCGTTCTACATCAATTCACATAAATTCATAAATTTGATTCAGTAATTTTCTATTAGGATCAATCACTTAATTAACTTTTATATTAACATTGTAACTCATATTGAATTTATAATTTGTCACTAATATATTTCATTAGTATAATTTCCATATAATTTCAAACATTTTTAAAATTTAAATTTACCTTTCCACCCACATTAAATTTTGGTTGAGTTCGGAATGGACAGTTCTTTCTAGGAGAGGTATAAACCCACTTTGGGATTTTGGATTTAGTATGAGTTTTAAATGGGCATCTAATTTATTAATTAATTAAATTCAGTAAACCCCCCCCCCCCCATTTAGGGAATTCTATGCATAACATAAGGGGGAGGGTTCTTACCTTGTGCGCGCGATGGGTAGACATAGATGATAAGGGGAGGAGATGTTGTCGGACTTCATCCATGGTTGATATCTAGACTGGATCAAGGTGTAGTGGCTTCTGGGAGCGGATTTAGATGTGAAGCTTTGACATTTACACCATGAGTTAGGTTGATTTTTTTTGTTTTATGCCCTAATCCTAGTAATTCAGTTTTTTCCATTTTATAGAACTATATGGACTCCTAAGGAGCTCATGGGGATTTTTCTTTAATTAATTGGGAAAACATGTGTTTTGGGAGGTTCGTAGGGCTTTCTGGTTCAGAAAACTAGAATACACAGTGTGTTGTTTAAAGAGAACACACCATGTGTTTTCCCTATTTAGGGAATAAGAGAACAATAAAACTACATGATGTGTATTCTGGTGGTAATGCCATGTTGTGTCTCTCAGTGTGTGGCCGAGTACTTGGCTGAATGAAACTTGTAGGGGGGCATAGACATGTAGGGTACACGATCATATCATGTGTGGGTTATACTCAATTTGGAACTACACGAATAGATAGAGACACATGGACAAGCCATGTGAGGATCATGAAAAAAAACCTCATTTAGGGTACACACTGTGTGTATGTTTTAGATGTTGTGTACTTGGATTTTACAGGCCACGTTCGGTTGTAGTACACACCCATGTGGGGATATGGGAGTACATGTCGTGTACTCGGGCATACATGTCAATTACCGCCCCCTTTTGTTACTCTTTTGAAGGTTTTGGATGTTTAGGTTCCTCAGACTCAATATTAGACACAATAAGAGTCAATTTTAATTGCTTTTTCAGGTACAATGTCATGGTGGGGACCTTGGCATAATTTCTAAGACTTTTAAGATGAATCTTATGGAGAGTAAGTTTTGAAAATGTTTTTTCATCAAGAAACTGAGTTCAACTATCTCATGAAAGAGAGATATAGGATGAGACCTAGGTGAGCGCCATGAGAATTATTAGAGGATATTTTATGAGTTTTTTGGAGGCCTTTTTTATTATTTGGTATGGGATTGTCCTTTTTTATCAAGTTCATGTTGTGACATGAGGTGATGGACAAGTTGGGTGTCTAGAAGAACCTATGGTTGTCGGGAAAGCGGATGAGCATGAGGCTATTTTATCCCATGAGATTTAATTTTGTTGATTCCTTTGTGGCATTTAGTTTCTAGAGATTGGGTTTTGGGAAGTGTGACCCCAAGAGTGATGAGCATTGGCCTAAGAGTTCAATAGTGACCAAAAATTGGGAGAGGGATGTATCTTCTTATGTTATGTACCAGAGAATTCCAAGAGGCATACATTCTCTTTAGTTCTAGTTATAAGGATCTAGATATGGATTCCTCAGTTTATGTGTAGATATAGAGAGCCTGAGCGGGTGTCAGTGTTTGTATAGTGATGGTTGTAGGTGTTCCCTTGGTACCCAAAGTGATGTGCGAGCTAATGGGGTGGAGAGGTTGATGATGGGTATTGACATTCATCCATCCATTAATATGTTTATCTTTTGGGTGATATCGAGTCTTGGTTTACATTGAAGGGTTGTTTTGATATTCTTGAGTTTCATTGGTTGGAGCCTAGGTTACTGAGATTGGATGTTTGGACTAAGTGTGTGAAAATTAGGTCCCATAGATATGGTTTTGGATGTCTGACATGACGCTCCACATTTGATATTGTGTAGGTTGGATATGATGCTCATTTCCTATGTAATATCATGTTGGTCTTGAAGTTTTAGATCAGTATCAATAGTTGTTATTGAATGAGTGTTGGATTTATGTTTCGGGTATGTTGTATGATATGTTTGAGTATGGTGGACTTGACCTTCCACATACATGTCTAAGATGGTGGAATGAGGCTCTGGGCATGTGCAACATACTATATAGATTAGGTATCAGACTAAATATCTAGAAAAAATAGCATAATTTGTTTTTTAGGTGTTGGATTGATGTTCTAGGCACCACTAATATTATGCATAGTTAGTTGGTATGTTGTACGGATTCCCCCCTCCCTAGTTTGGTTGTGCTAGACTAATGCTCTTGCCACCCCAGTGCACATTAGTTTCAGAGGATTGACTAATGATATTGACTAAAATCGTATGGAAATGGAATTCCATATCATGGTTTATATGGTTGGACATGGTGGTTTGAATCCTTGTGGGATACTTTGACCGATGATCCTTGTATATTGACTTTTGACCTATATAGATTATAGTTGGGATGGTCTTTAACGACGTTATGAATCCCAATTGGAAACTTGGACTAATCTCTATTTATATTGACCTATAAACCCTATGGTATTTTGTTCAAACAACCAACATGGGGGGAAGAAGTTATAATTGATTGAGTTCACTGACCTAAGGATTGATGGTGGTTTCACATATTTATATTTTAATTATGTTTTATCTAGGTGAATCATATTTTATGAGCATGCATGTATAGAATCAGATAATATGTTCACCATTGAGGGTGTCCTACTAAGGTTTATTTATTACCCCTATACATGCACCATAGACTGTATTCAGACTTTATTCCAGCTTTTAGGTTGAGCACAATTACATGATGGATAGTGTAGAGGCCTATGATTTAATGATTGAGTGGGATGCTTGTATGGAGATTGATTATCAGGATGTAGCAGGCCAAAATGGTATTAGAGACCAGGTATGTGATATGGGATGAAGTTGGCAGTAGGGATTGATGTATTTATTTTTTAGTTTCTTATTTTTTATATTTGATCATCCAAGTGGGAAATTTATGTTTTATATATGGAATGATTTTCTAGTACTTTACTATATTTAATTTTATTATAGCATGTTTTAGTTTCAGTTTAATTATTATTCTAATTTTTTATGTGTGTGATGTTAGTTTATTTACTTCTTGTTGGGCATTATTAAATGGGGTCATAGTCTCTTCACATTTCCACCTTATACCATCACTATTATTTGGTTGTATCTAGCATATGTGGAGGTGTTCTTGAGATCTTGTGATAAACTAGATTAGGGATATGGTTTTAGTGGTACTTGGGATAGGATGTTACTACATCCCACCAATTCCGATGTGCTCGAATCCTTTAATTATTGAGATTATATAATAGGGGTATGCAATTTAAAATAATGTGACCATTCTAAAAATTACACTTTCAAGATGATGATCTATAGTTTTTCTTAGAGAATATTACCTAAGGGATAATGTCCTTAAAAAAAAATAAACATTATTCAGATCCTTTCTTTTAAAGATCCAATAACTTATTCTTGTGTGATCAATTATTTTAATATTTCACAAAACAAATAATCATAACCATGTCATTACATTTATGATCCCAACTTGAAAAAACATTAATAAATATTAATGAATTAGTTAACTTTAATAAACAATTATCTTCTTATAAAAGTGAGAAAAATGTTTTTTCTTTATTCTTGTTTATCTCATAAAATTCAATTTTGGATTAATTGGATATATAGATTAAGAAGTACACAAATCATATACCTAGGGATAATATATTAAAATATTTTTTTAAAAAATAAAAAATAACTAATTTATCATCAGCATTACACGTCTTGTAGAAGAGGTTTTTCATAATAATCAGTATACCTTTTGGATTCCTTATTGGGGCATAGAAGCACCTACAACATTTTCAACACCACCCTAATTGAATGGATCATCTTTTAAAACCTCAACATATAGTGGATTGAAATCTTGAGAACCACAAAATTCACCATTATTGAAGCTTTTGATTGTATTATTAAGTCCACAATACACTCCAACATCTCTTCCCTTTAAATATCATTCACCCAATGAACAATGTTATTATACCTTTCTAATTCTACCCAAGTGGATTCTTCCATGTGACCAATTCCATCAACAACACCCCAAAGTTGTACACATCACATTTCTCTTTTATTTTGTATGAAAACTTATACTATGGAAATGAATACTAAAAATTCACAAGAAACATTTATTGGGGTTAGGTTTTATGGATATCAAAAAATATTAAATCTAATGAAAATATAAAAGTTTCAAAATCATAGACCATATTTATATAGAGAATAGTAGGTGAATGAGATTTTATTATAAAAGATAAAAAAATATAATTCTCTTCTGAATCTGACTCTAAAAGAGAACATTTTACGTAATCAGTGTTCAATATCGTATTTATAATGATATTTTTTTGGTTTATTTTTTTATTTACATTCTTTATGTACTTATTGGATGTTTGGGATTATTATGGAAATCTCAACAAGTAGCTGGTGGTACAGCTGTACAGAAGAACATTCCTGACGAAACAGCCTTTGCAGACTTTGACGAAGAGTGATTCTGGTACCAGGATGGTCAAATCATTATTGGATAGATCAAGACGCCTAACTAGAAAGATTATAGGGCTAAAGGAATTTCCCTAAAGATTCTATGAAATTTATTGTTTCAAAATCATTATTTATAAGCTTCTTCATATACCCGATATGGATTGGGATCTCGCTGTGAAATCAGGTGTTGCTTAAATTAATAGTTGTTAGAGAGGATGTTTTGGATAAAAGTTTTAGGATATGATGGAAAATAAAAATATAAAAGTTACTTTAGTTACCAAAACAGTGCTAATTACACATTATATCCTAACGTTTTGAGTCTATATTGGTAATGACATAATTTAAAAGTTAGATTAGTTACTAGTAGTTTTCAATGAAAATGTTTGATGGAACGAATGATGATGATATACATAGAAAAGTTTTAGGTAGATGATATATTTAATTGAAATTTTAAAATTTTATATTGTAGATTTAAATGTTTTTTAATACATTAAAAGAGATGAACATTAGAAATATGATTCATGAGTCTCACCAATATTCAAACCAACATAATTCATAAATATTACCAACTAAAGAATTCAGTGTGATGGTTTTATTTGATGGTCACATAGGGACGTGGTTGGAATTATATATAGATGTAATAAGTTAATAAGACCCCATAAATTGAAGTCAATATAATGTTGGTATAGAATTATGTCCTATAAAATATGATATATAGACTCTTATTTGGGGTTTTTTAAGTATTTATAAAGGAGTTTAAGAATATAAAATGTATCATACAAAAGTAAATATCTACATTATCATTACTTCTTGTTTTTTTTTCTATTTATGTATATGTAGATTTACATTTAATGAAGTGTAATGATAATTAACCCCACAAAGTATGACTTTGAGTTATTAATAAATTATATTCATCATGGAGTGTTATAAGTTATAATGAAATTTTATGGTTAGTGTGATTATGATTCTTATAAAGAGATACAAAAAATGTTCATGAGGCAGAAAAATGTTTTGCACAATAGATGACCCATGAAGAATAGATCATGGAGTGTTATACACTATATTTTTAGTATACTTGGGATGAATTATTTATATTTGGAGCCCCATACCTTAGGTTATTGATATCTAGCATGATAACCTTTACACGTTGATATTTGGTTTTTAAATCCTTGACTCTCTCCTAATAAGGGGGTATTTTGGTATGTTTCTGAAAATTTCATCAGTTGGAGATCAACTCAGATGAGATTTTTACACTTTTATGTTGAGTATGAATTTTGGGCACTCGATTAAGATAGACTATGAAAAGTTATAAAAAAAATTAGAAGTTATATATGGTGTGTTTATTTTGTGGGATAAGTATGATGTTTTTTTCTCATCCATGAGATGAATTTAATGTTATGTATTCATCAACCTGGTTAGTTTATACTAAGTGATTCAAGAACATTTGAGGAGGCTATATAGGATCACCATGCTCTACTTCCCATGGTCACTAAATGTATTAGATAAATGGAACTTATGAATATTAATGTTGTCATGTGATGAGGTTTGTGGATAGGTTAAACACCCCAATATTTTAAAATAAGAGTATTATGTTTGATAGCATATACGACATGCAACACTGAGCTTAAAAGATCTATGAAATATATTATTTAAATATGATCGGTGTGTACGAGGTGTTAAAATGGAGGGTATGAAAAAGAATATATAAATTATTAATATTATATGGTTCACAAATGTATAAATAAATTCATTGGTTATAAATTTATTATAAATAAAAATAATAATCTTTTTAAGCAAAAAGTAATGATTTTCTGAAAACTATATTTTTTCTAAAAAATAGTTTCTTCACGTTTTTCAAACTTATGTAAATTTTTTTTTGAACTTTTTGAAAATTTATTTTAAAAAATGGAATTAATTTTTTTAATTATAATTCAAAAATTATATTAGATTTATTTTTTGAGAATTTTCTGAAAATACTATTTTTTTCAATGAATAGTAAAAAATATTAATTTTATTTGAAAACAACCTTTAGATTTAAATTTTTAAAAAAAGATACATATTTTTTAAAATTGTTTTAAAAGTAAAATTAGTTAAATTATATTGTAAATAATCTAATTTATGTTATTGGAATCAATTATATTTACAATATTAATATAAAAACTTCTTATACGTATGAAAACTTTTCCTTTGGAAAACCATTTTTCCCGCGTCTACGGATTTATCTTTAAAATAAATTATACCACTTATGTGAATTTAATTTGAAAAAATGGATTCAATTATTTTAATTTTAGTAAATAATATTACGTAATAATTTTAACATAATTTTTGTTCACAATGAATAGTAAAAAAGTAAAAATCTATTACAATAGTTAAGATTAAAATGATTTTAGTAAGTGTTAAACTAAGAACAATAGGGTTAAAATGAACTATGAACATACCTAATTCTGATTTTATCGAAATTTTTAGACCTTATATCATATAATTATTGATAATGAGCCTCTTTGTATCATTTTTAATTGTGAAACATTAAGGTATAATTTATTATTTTCAAAAATTCTAAGTGTGTCATTCCCCCAACTTATAAAAGAGAACCCACTCTCCTCTTCTCTTCACACATAAAAATTACTTTGGATTGGAAACTAACTAAAAAATAAATTCATTAAAACCCACCCAATGAATTAGAGTCCATTATTTATCATAAAACCATTTTAGGAATAATTTAGTTATAAACCAAAATAAGTTTTCCAAAGAAGAGTTATAGTTCTTAACCATGCGTTTTCATTTTACTCGTTCCTTTAACTCATTAATATATACATAAAATATTTTAAAATAATAAAAATAGTATATATCGTACAATTAGATGTTATTTTTTTAATTAAATGACCTATACACATATCTTCATCCATCAAATGAGAAGCATAACTATCGATCATGAGTACAACAAACTACCATCTTGTTAGCCGATAAAATTCATTTTCCATTACCACCTCTTATAGATGGATATAATGAGGGATTTAATGTGTTTTTATATAAATATATATTATATTAATTAAATAATTACACTTCTATAATTATAATATCAAATCTACCTTCTTACGCACAAATCTGTTAGAAAATAATAGTGTCGCTCATACATATGTGTGGACTACCACCTTCATAAAGCGATGTGAAACATTTTTAATTTTATTTTGAAATGGATGGTAATAATGATATATTTAATTAATAAATATTTCATATATTATATAATTATTATTCAGTAAATTTGAAATATTATTTACATTTATTTCGTTCTATCCATAAAAAATGAAAACAATGTTCATGCATACGTATGACTTACCATCTCCATGAATGGTTAACTCATTTTCTACCTATAAATTTTATAGATTATTATAAATAAATATAAAATTAATATATATTATATTTATATCATGTTTAAAATTTTGTCAATTATGGTACCAAGATCAATGTATAAGGACCAAAACTACCAAACCCAAACATACATGAAAAATGAAGCAGTTATCACACAAATTAGTGTTTTTAATAAAAAAAATTTAATAAACAAGTGATAAGAATTTATAAGAAAATAATATGTCGTAAAATATATATTATTATAATTTTTAAATATATATATATATATAATAATTATATATTTATTGTATAGGAGGTTATAACATATATAGAGGAAGTCTGACACGAGTTAAGAGTTTCTCGTGTCACTTTTACTTCCATGAGACATATGTCATATTTATCACTTATTTATTTTTTTGTGGTTCATATAATGAACCCTTGATAAGTTATATCATGAATATTTTTATATTCAGGGTATTTAATGTTTCACTTTGATTTATTTCTATCATGGAGGTCATGATTTAAAAGTTACCAAAGCTGGAAGGGTTTATTTTGTAATCTTATTATTATTCAGGATTGTCTATGTTTAAGTCTCTACCAAAGGAATTATTTGATATTTAGATATTAGAACCCATATATTATCTTCTAAAATGGATATTCATGAAATTTTCATGTAATGGTAATATATTTTTTCTCTTTTATACCTATAATGATTGAGAAAATGATTTTAATAAAAGCCAAATTAATTTCTCTTTGATCAAAAATATTTTATCTTCCTTTTAAAATTTTTATAAAAAAATGTGTTCAATTTTTTTAATATCCAATTATTATTTTATTTTAATTTTATCCAATTATTTTATTTTAACTAAAAAAAGGATTCTTCCAACCATTTTCCGAAGGAAGCAATTTTTGACTTTTTACTAAAAATGTGAAAGGGGTATTTTTTAACATAATCGACATGAATGGAATTTCCCACCGTCTTGAATGATAAATTAATTTAAGATTACTTTAAATTTTTTCTATGATTATTTTTAAAGAAAAATTTTTCCCTAATGTTTTGGAAATTTTTAGTTTTTAAAAGTAATTTTCAAAGTGAAAAGCATATTTTCATCTAGGATTATTTTAATGAAATTTTTATAGTATTTTTATTCATCAACGATAATAGAAAATACCTTCAATTACAATCCATTGAGGATATTATATAATAATAACAGTATTGTTATAACTTTGAATGATTTATGATCATTTTAACTGAGGATATACTATTTTGATACCATTTTCCATATTACTCTAGTTGGTTTATGATTATGTTTATTGATTAGGGAAATTTTTAACATTTATTAGGGTAGTTATTAAATATGAATGTTTATATTGATTATGATTCTCCCATTTCATAAGAGGAATGCATATGACTTAGTATGTGATGGGAAGAGCCTACTATAGACCCTCGATACATTGGTAGGTCTCATGAGACAAAGAAGCATAGGTATTTGTCCTAGGCCCTATGCATTTATGTGAGATGTATTGGAATTAATCCATGATGATATGGTTATAATATCTAACATTATATATTACCTCATTATGATATTAATTATTTACTTACATTTCATTATTCGATTAGTTAGAATATCCTTGAATATGTTTTAATCTCATGTGATTATTTATATAGAATAATTTTTATAATCATTTAATCCTCCAATATTAATTTTCTTATTCATGTTATTGAATAAATAAAATATGTTTCACTTATTTACCTAGGAATATAGATTATTTCATATTTTTTCATGATTCATTCCATTGTATGCATACCCATACTGAGCATTAGAGGTCACCCCTTTTTTATGATTCTTTTCCCCAAGATTCCAAGAAGTATATTTTGATTCATATGAAGGGATCTAATAAAGGGAATACTGGTTTTCTTAAATAAAATTCTATTTTATATTATACGTTCTTAATTGTAATATGATATTTTTGTATGTATCTAGTTTAATAGTACAACTAAACTATTCTGTCCTTTGAGATGTGATTTCTTGTATATAGTGCCAATTAATAAAGTAACCACAAAATCTAGGTTACTAGGGTCAAGATCGTTATACTTGGTATCAGAGTAAGTTTAGTATAAACATTGGGAAATAAATTTAGGAAAAATAGGGTTGATAACCTAACCCTATGATTGAATTTTAGGATTAGTATAAATATAGTAAAACATCATAATGTTTTGGTATGTTAAGGATTATGTGTATTTCCAAGAAATAAATCCATGTCAAGATACTACAATGTAAAGTGGATTTGGAACTATTATACGTAGGGTTAACAACTCTGAAAATGGTGCATTGGGTTTTGACTCGATCATCACTTGGTGCATGAAAATGGGCCTTACTGCCCGCTAGGTTGGAAAATTAAAAAATAATTTCCCATATGTGATTATATTTAATCTTTTGTGCACTTTTTATAGGTGAAATATGTTTTTTTGTTTTTTTATGATGTTTTAATGTTCTCAAATTCATCGGTTAGAATTCAAGATACGTGTTTGTAAAATTCTTATAGATTGTTATTAAATTTTTCTATATTTAGATTCTGTGGTTCATCATCAAAACTTCCAATTATTTTTTTTGTTTCCTAGTGGTTCATCGTGATATTTTTACATTTCTATGTCCTCAATATTTGATTGGTTTGATAGTTTTGATTGATTTGATTTTATCGTATTTTTTGTTATAATATTTGATGGTTTATTTTGAACAATTATTGCTGGTTTATATTGTATTTAGTAACCATTGTGTATTGTTTTCACTGTTTGTGACTCCAATGACCCATTTAAGATCCTTAGGTTCAAACCTGAATCGCCACAAAACATCAGGTGCACTCCTTAATCACTAGAGTTCAATGTAAACACCAAGGTTTCTATTATGGTATATTGGAAAGTGATTTTCTCATATGGAAATCTTATTAGGCCAATAAAATAATATATTCTCCATTATTATGTGGCTCTCTATAGAAAATCATTTCCACCAATGGAAAGAACATGTATCCCATAGGATACATTCCATACCTATATAATGATTTAAACACAAATCTATATTCATGCTGACCCAATATAACCAAACTATAAACCCTATATACAACCCCTAAAATAGAAAAAAAGCACATAAATGGAATATATATTTTACCCAAAAAGGGAGAAAAACATCCAAAAATATGAATTAAGTCCTTAGATATCATCTAATAAAATAAGTCATATCGTAGAATATGACATACATTTGAAAAAAAGGATTATCGCCAAGCCATTGATTATATATTATTTAGAAATATAAATGTGTCTTAAATAATGTATTGGAAAGAAATATTTTATGATACGGAGACATCATATGGTGGAATTTCAATCATATATTAGTGTATAATATATTTGTTCATAATTCCATGTATCAAATGATTTGATACTTTTGGCATTGAAAAAATACACTCAGTCATCCGAACATTGAGAAGTTGACATTTTTAACTCCCCAACACATCAACTATCATAAAAAGTATGGTAATGTTAATTTAATAAGGTTACAAAAGATATACCTATAATAATTACTGGTTTGTTTATTAAAAATATTAGTAAATGCATGAATCATATTCATTTCTAGAGGATAATCCTTGTAGCCTATATAAAGTAGTATCAACTATGGGAATTGGTTGTGCGGTCCTCAAACAACCACTAACCAAAATTATCCCCTACCAAAGATCTTTTCCTTCCACATCCTTTACTTAAAAGATAATTGAATATCATGGAGGTTAAATAATCCCACCCAAAATTTATAGGTGCTTCAGTAAAATCATTGGATAAACTTTAGAGGGAAAAATATTTGGTTGTTCCTTGGTAATCATCATAAAACACTTATTGGAAGCAACAAGAGCAGAAATTCTACGGTCTAAAGGTTCATGTTTTCATTTCTAGAATCATATTATTTTAGATTTAAGCTCATGATGTTTTTTTTTCAATGGTTTCTATATCACTTTCATGATTTTTGTTAATGGTTAATCTAAGCTAATAAAATATAAAATGGTATCAGAACCATTACATGCATTTAGATTCATCAAATCATTTGAGAAATGAAGTTTATCAAACTCATAATACCAGCTATATTTCATGTTTATAGAGATAAAATTATCATCATTTTTCCTGTTTATATAAATTTTTTAATCCATTGAAATTTAAATTTTTTTTGATTTGCATCATTTTTGTGTTTTTGGTGAATTTTGGGCTAAAATGTGAAAAAATATTAATTCTATAATTTTAACAGTTTTTTTTAATTTGGTATTTCAGGAATAACTTTTACTATATTGATTCAATTGGAGTGATTAAATTTTTTAAGACTCCTTTATCCATGGGATCTAATTTCTTCTTCTGAACCCATAGCTAATTAAATCTTCAACTGACCCATAAAAATCAATCATGTTTATAAATTTTTCTGGGTGATATAAGAGAGCCTACATCAGTAAATAACATATAAATTATGAAAAATACATCCAAAGGTGGTGAGTCCATATGTATTTGAAATATGACTCAAGGGACCATGCACATAATTGATTTCATGGATAAATGATACAATTAAGTCATCCATTGAATGAGTCAATGTGGATGGAGGTGAAGGGTCTTTTTGGCCATAAAATATGTTATTGAGTAATTTGGGAATTATTTTTTTTAAATACGTCCAAATTTATTATAAATTTTATGGTATATAGATAAATATATTTATAAAAACCTTTATAAAGATACCTTGGAGTGTTTTAGGTGTTTTTTGGGGAATAAGAGGATAAAAATTCTAGAGAATGGGTTCTAGGAGGGAAATGTTATAATCTTCATTTATCACTCTTAACTTATTTTTTAGTTTTATAATGCATTCTTCATCCAATTTTTAATTGATAAAATATACATGGAGGGTAAATATTTTGATTTATTAAGGAGAGGTTTGTTTTTTATTCTGTAATTCTTATTTTCATGCACTTAATAGTATAAAATCATTTATCTCTCATATGAAGTTAGTTTTAATTTATATTAGCAGTTCTTATTATAAAGTTTGAACATATTTAGTTTTATATTATATTATTGATATTTATTTGGTAATTGATCATTTTTATCCCTTTAATAGGTTTTTTATTATATATGATTCAATAGACCATGGCTTAGTGGTGACACACTCATCGATCATCAGTACGTGTGGGAGGGGTAGTGGGTATTCATTATTATTAGGGATAAACATGACCTGATAGAGTGTTTCCCATGTCAATTAAGGGTATTAATTGTAACTATATTACATATAAAAAGGAGATTATAATAATCAACTATCATGTAATGAACTACTCTCACTATCAACATTTTTTCAAGGGAGTGAGAGGAAGCAATTTTTGAATTTTACATTAATCAAATTAGAAAAAGATGATTAGATAAATCGGAACAAGGATAACATTGCAATTGGAAACTACCCCAACCTGATCACCCAACTCATGTAATTATTTTTAATGGATTCATCTTTCAATTTGTTTTCAATCGCTTTATTTCTCAAATTTTTTTGAACTTTTTTTTAATTTCTTTACTTTTTTCATTTCTTTCTTTAAATAAACCAATTTAAAAAACAACCACAGATTATTTCTCAAATTTATTGTGAAAAATTATTTTTTCACACTCCATTCTAGATACAACCTAGGTTGGACACTTTACTGAATTTTTAACTTAATAAATATTTATTTTTTCCACACCCCATGATGGGAACATGTTAACACATTTCTCCTTTGTCTGGGAGGTAGCTCCAACAATCTAATTTTCATATTTCTTAAGGAATTTTCTTAACTTTCATTTAAAAAACAAAAAAACATTTCAATGATGTATGACAAATGTAATTATTCTTCTTGTATTGATTACTCATAAGTGTAGGAACAAACGTTTCATAATGACAAGGAAGAACTCTTAAAATGGGTTTATAGAATCACAATTTTGTTCAAGAAATTATTGAATGATCATGTCACTAGTCTCTCACTCTAAGAACTAATGTATATGATTAAAAAATTCAGAATTGATTATCAAAGATTGAAGTCCAAGGAGGATGTACCATTGTATGAGTAACTTCAATAAGAAATAGAATTATAAGTAGTGGTGGAATAGAATTCACCACTCATATTTCAAATAGAAGATCCTGACTACCTTCCTCTATCTATTATAATTACACTCCATGAGGAAATTTACACTGAATAATAAATTGATGTCAAGCCACTAAAATGATATAATATTTTTCTAAACACTATTAATTCTTATTTTATTGAAGCTAAATTTAGTATTACCTTACCTTGTTTTAAATTTCCTGATTCATCGAGAAATAGTATTTACTTAGAGGATGAAGAAGATGACAATGAAGATAAAACTATTAAGGAACACCTGGATCTCTTAAAACATTCTGAAAATTTGTTGGAGGGAGTTCAAGAGGATATCAATGTGACTTTTCCTGAGGAAACCAAGACACAAGAAACTTACATTATAGATGAATAATTTGATATTTATTTTTCAATATTTTATTTTTTTCAAATAGAATTACAGTATGATAATCCCTTTGATTTTTCTATTAATTAAGCATACCTAAAACATGTACTGGAAACAAAATAAGAGGTTTTGAAAGTGGAAAACACAAAAGAGGAAGAATCATTCTTGGTCTTACTTCACCATACAAGTTGAATCTCATTCCCATGGGGGTATATTTTGAATACTCTATCAATGAATTATGAAACACAAAGAAAGAATAAGAAAAATAAGGAAATAAAAAGTTATGGAAGTTCATCTCAAAGAAACTCTACTCAACATCAGATTGGGGATAACTAATTGGAACTACCCATCTGGAGGAAGCCACAACCCAGGGCCTAAGTAAAATTTTAAACCAAGATCTACCCTTACATTCTCATTATATTTATATTTTATTTTCCCTTAATAAATTTCTTTGGTTTTCTTTAGTTCTTTTTCTTTTTGGTTTTCAGTGAGCAGCACGTAGAATCTTAACTCAATGTTTGACTGCCAATAGGTTAGATTTCACCTCTACATAACACTTATATACTTGATATGATTCAATTAAAAATCTAATTACATGTTAAAAACTACTTGAATTCATTAATGACACTACATCATATAAGTGTGGGGGGAGGGAACCTTTGTATTTTATGATTTTTTATATTTTTTATTTTATTCTTAAAAAAATCATGTCTTTCAAGGTTTTGTTTCTTTATTTTCTCAATTTTTTTGTGTTTTTGAAAATTTTGATCTTAAAGGATTATCTTTTCCATTTTTTAAACCCATGTTAATCAGTGAATAAATTTATTACATGAAACTGAGCTTAATTGAGTGATAAAAATGACTTTTTTACATGTTAAAATATTTGGCAATTTCATGAAATTACCTCAGGTTTTTGGAATCACAAGCCATATCTCACTATCTTTACCTTTTAAATCACTTTCCTATGAGGCTTTTGAAGCCATTTTGACATATTATTTACATTCAGATCATTTATTGAGAGAACTAAAATCATTCTTACATTAACCATAATTTTATATATTCTTATCAATAATTAGTGGTTTTAGGTACTTGTGTTTTAAATGATTGTGGAAATCATTTGGTTTTAAATAACTCTTTTCAAGAGAATATTTTTTTATTCTGGAAATCCTTATGCATTTAATCCCTATATACCTTAGAGTCCATGAAAATCCTATTAGGTTAGACACATTACAATCCAATTCTCCATGTCCAACCCGCTCTTTATGTGAAATTTCATGATATAGTTGAATATAAGTTTGGGGGGAATATATCTTATGTCGTGATACCTTATTTGGTGGTAATTTTAGTGCAAAATAAAATTTTTAATATACGGTTTTTCTACTGAAGAATTCATTATTTCAAAATTTGTGCCTATTTATAGATTTAAAGAAAAAAAGAGAAGGGAAATGTCATTTTTTCTACCAAAATTATGATGGTGTGGGATATCTAGGAAACAAATTTTGATATAATTTTGGAGCTGATTTGATGATATGTGGAGTTAGGAGGAGACCATACTTGGGTGAAAATTATAATCAGGCAATTTTTCATTAAAAGGATAAAAAGTCTTCTAATTTAGCAGAATAATTTTTAACATATAAATCCTACCAAATGAAAGAAACTAAAAAATCAAAAAAGTTCCCAATGATAAGAATGTTTCCTTGACTCACATTGCGTGGAGATGTAGGAATTTATCAAATATATGGTGACTCTTTCATTGGTTTGGATACGAAAATCCTTGTTAAAAATTGATATTTTTGAGATGAGATAAAATTCATGTTTGGTAGGTGTCTTTTTTTCATGGGTGGAGAAATTAAGTTGAATTAAGTTGAATGATTTGAATGGAAATCATGAAATAATGGTTTTGGAAGTGGCATGATATCATTTTTTTCTTGTAGTCAAATTAGTGGATCTCATGGGTATGTGTTTTGAATTTGATTTGATTTGATTTGGTTGCTTACTTGTCTAAGATTATAAGTGCTAAGTGTGGGGGTAATTGACAAAGCTAATATTTTCATTATTTTCATGTGTATTTAAATTATTTAATCCCTTCCAAATTAATAATTTTAGCTTATTTTCATCATTTTAATAATTTTGGTGAATGTTTTGCTATAATATGAAAGTTTCTTAATTCTAGAATTTTGAAACCTTTTGTAGTTTTTATTTCAATAATAACATTTAAAATATTGATCCAGTTGGAGTGATTAATTTTTTGTGTTCATTTATTCTTGGGATTCAAGATATTTTTATGGACTAGATCTAATTCGAACTTCAGCAAAACCAAATAAATAAATCAATTTGTTTGTTTTTTTTGTCTGATAGAATGGACCCCACCTTAGTAAATAAGAAATAACTTAGGATAAATAAGTAAAAATGAGGTTATTCTATATGTATTAGAAATATGACTCAATTTATCACTTGAAAAATAAATTTATTGGATAAATGTTCTTATTAAGGTACCCATTAAATGAGAAAAATTGGAGGAAGATAAAGGGACTCTTTATCCCTAAAAAGTGTTTCTGAGTAATTCAGGAATAAATTTTTATACATGTTTCAAAATTCATTAAAAAATTTACGTTCTATAGAAAATTTAATTTTGAACAACTATTAAGAAGACACACTGGAGAGTTTTGGGCATCTGTTGGGAAGATTAGGAAAAAACTTATGGAAGACAGATTCTAGGGGAGAAATTTTATATTATTCCTTTTCTCTATTTTCTTAGTTTTTTTTGTTTTTTAATATCTTCTTATTCCCCCTTATTCATGGATACCCTTCACATGGAGGGGTAAAACTTTGACTGATTGGGGAAATGGAGATTTTCTCTTTTTAGTTCTTGAGTTCATGCACTCAATGGTATAAAATGTTTTATCTCTTTTGCGAATTTGGTTTCACTTTATAATAGTGGTTTTTATTATCATGTATAATCGTATTTGTTTTTATATTCTTTTATTGATTTTTATTTGTACAATGATAATTTTTCTCCCTATTCTAGGTTCTAGTTTATATACGATGGAATAGAATAGGGGTTAGTTGTGATGAACTCGGTGATCGTCAGTACGTGTGAGAGGGGTAGTGGATATTTTTTATTGTTTCGTATAAATAAGACCTGATTAGGTAATTCTTAAGTCAATTGAGGGTATTCACTGTAACTCTATCTCACATTGGAATGAGAGTAGACTGAGCTGAGATCTTGCCAATGTTTACTCTCACTATTACCATTTGACCAATAGATTGAGAGGAAGAAATTATGGAATCACACTTCAATCAAATCAATAGAAGAGGATTGGGAAAATTGAAACAAGGATAACATTTATTCTGGAAAACTGATCCTGAACTGATTACCCAACCCATATCATTTTTTCAATTTCATTATTTGATAATGATTTTTAATATTTTTCATAATTTATTTCTTTTTTTTCATTTCCTTTTATATTTTTAAAATCAAGAAATTTAAAAAAAGCCAGCACTTCTTTCTCAAATTTAAATTTTAAAAATGATTGATGCTCGCTCCTTTCTAAATATAACCTATGTTGACCACTTTACTACATTTTTATCTTAAGAAATAATCATTTTTTACACCCCATGATAGGCATGTGTCTTATATCATAAAATATAATTCATAATAGTTCTTTCAAATTAATGTGGAGATTATAATATCATGATATCATATCTATCAATTCATAAAAAATCCCATGGTTTTGTAAATTCTATATCATACGCCATCATGTAATTATATTCGATGATAGTTCCACAGTGGGTTTCAAAAACAAAGCATTACATGAAAATTATGATATCCTTATATATTAGAATATATAACTAGTCATCATATTTTATGACTGTATTATCAGATATATATTACTAATGATGACACATAAAGTGTTTATGCACCATGATTTATCCATTGATGCACCTGGTCATGCATATTGTTTTGGTCTGTTTTATTATGAAAAGAGTCAATTAATACTTGATATATGGATTTATGTGAGTAAAGTATTTAATTTTAGTGTTTTGTATATATCTCAGGTTTTCATGGCTGAAATCATTTTTTGGGAGAATTTTTGAAGAAAAATATAAAATTACATGATGTGTAATTAATAAACACATGTTGTGTACTTTTGAAAACACAGAAATAAACTTTCTAAATTACACACCTAAGTTATCGATTTAGACTCACACGTCATACAGATTATTATACATGCAGTGTATGTCCTTTATAGAAGTTTTCATGGATAAAATTCTTCTATATTCCATGTAATTTGGAACTATAAATTGTGTAATCTCACCAACTAACAATCAACTAGTGTAATTAAATGGAAGACATAGGCAATTCACCTACCGATGAAGAAAATAAAAAAGGCATGGTTGACTAGATTACATGATGTGTACCATGGTACACGCTATTCAATTATACTTTTCTATAAAATGTGGTCTTGGACCCCAATTTGAACACTTTACTTAAAGGGGGGAGGTTTTCCTATTCTGCTGAATGATCCCATTAATACTCTAGGAGATTTTCACATATTTTTATCTTGTTTTCATTTCCCTTTCTCCTATTCTTCCCTAAATTCCCCCTTAATCCATGTGTAGGGTTGATTTGTCTCACAATTATTTCACAATTCCCATAGTCATGAGTGGATAAAGGACATGGGTTGGGTTTTAATTAGATTATAGGGTTGTTTTAATAAATAATTCTATTGTGTTCTGTTTAATTTGGTATTTTTTACTTTATAACTTATTTGATGAATTAAAATTAAAAATTCACTGGTTGGGTCGTACCAGACCAATAACAACACAATTCGGGGAAAAATTTAATTACAGTAAAAATTTTTATGAACATTGATTAAGAATGTTTCCATTATTTTGGATTTCTTTTGTTAAAATCATGTTTTTAAGGAATTAATCATTGAAACAAGGGTTAAATTTTTAAAATACATAGTTATTTGTTATCCCTGATAGAAATAATAACAAAATTCAATCCAATGCTAATTTAACTTCATAAATAACCTGAAGCACTAAATAGAATTTTTTATATTAAACCCAAATCGTAATTAGAAACCTGATGCATTCTTTTTTAGCATTTTCTTTCTTTTGTGTTTTTGTTTCTTTTTCTGTTTTTTTTTCATGTCATTATTTTCATTCTTCTTCCATCACCATTTGTTTCATAAATAATTAGAAAAAATACACTCACTTATGCCTACATTATTACTTTCCTATGGGATCAACCCAGATACTCCACTTTTATAGTAGAGTTTGAGAAATCAACTTTCACACCTTGTGATGGGTGTGTCATTAATCATCTTCTATGATTGATATTTATATAATTAAATATGATTCATTAAGGATTTCTTTAATTTTTAACTATGAATTGATTTATATAATTTAAAAATTGTTTATAAATTATAAAAAAAATATTTTGAGATATTTATTAATTTATAGAATATTTATAAATTAATTAATTTCGATTACTTTATAATTAATTATTAAAATTATTGTGAGACATTTATAATTAAATTTTCCATAATATTAAGTGTTAATATTAAAAATACATTTTAAAATTATATGTCATGGATTATATTTTAGATCTAAACTATAAGTCATGACATATAATTTTAAAAGGTATTTTTACTATATGTAAATTGTGTGTTTAATGTTTAAAGGGTTTATAAATTACAAAATAAGGAAATATATGAAGTCTATATATTTAAAAAATATTAATTTTTTATAATATTTAATTTGAATCATTCGAATTTAATAAACCTTATTTGGGAATTATTTAATATTTATGAAAATATTTTTTGATAAATTTTATGGAAATATTTTAAATAATATTAACATGTCTTGTTTAGATTATATAAAATGTTTACGTAAAATAAATTGAAATTTAAAATTTTTATATTTCTTTAAAAAGATATCATATCTTTAAAATAAATGTCATAAAATTATTAATATGAAGGAGTTTATACAGGTAATATATATAATGTTTTTTATATTTGTCTAATTATATAGTTTCTATAGTTAATTATAAAGTTTTATAATGTTTTATTTATTAAATTTTCATAATGAATATCTAATGTTTTAAAAATATATTTTTTTTATTTAATTCCTTTTGAATATTCATGTTTTATAAGTAGTTTATTAAATATGAATATTATATATTCTTTAATTTAGGAGAAAAATTTATTATTTATAATTATCATGTCTTGTTATGTATGACACCATAAGATTTATTTTTTCATCTACTTTGACCACAGTGTGTAATTAAAGTTATTAACTTGAATTTGGTTGTGGAATATAGTTTATATATAGTAGGTGTTAGAGTTATTAAGAATTAAATTATCTCTAGAGTAATGTAACCCTCAGTAGAAGGACATTGTGTTGGACTTCCCACTAGCCCGGTGGTTCGTTCCTTATTACAGAAAGGTGGGGGTTGCTATTTGTAGTCCCAATATTAATCATGTGAACATTTACAATCTCATATAATTTTAAACATTTAAATTAAATTTTCATGTACCTTATTTAGAATTTGAATTTATGAATTTATGAATATTTTTGGATTCTATTTTGGGAAAGTAACACAAATTGTGGGCTGTATAAAGAGTTACACAATAATATGGGTTGAACATATTAATTTGGAGGATATAATAGGGATTCCAAAACTAAATTGTCATATTAATGAATACAAAAAGGAATAAATCATGTGATAATAAATATTTCATGCAATTTAATAACTATTTAATATGCATATGATGTGTGCGAAATTTGTGCGACTCTAACCCCCACCCCCTCAAAGTATTATGTGTGAGATTCCTTCAAAAGTGAAACTATTAAATGAAAAATTCATCTAACCAAATATTTCATTCCATAAATGTGTACCCATTGATTTTATTGTACAAGGAAATAAAGTTTTAGGTGACCCTAGTAGGATTAGTTGTTGGTTCATGGTGGTTTTTTATGATTATACATTGTCAGGAAAATATAATAAGATTAGTTTATGGGAGGAATAGAGTTCGGTTTATCTATGTGATAAATTAGGTTAAGAGTTATCCACTATACTATACAAGAATCATATATGATATGATAGGGATGACTCCCAACATAATTGACCTATTGGTGAGAGAAAAACTATATTAGACTCATTGATCAGTGAAATATAGATCTTGGCTTATAAATGCATATAATAAAATTTAAAGGGGCCATCATTTTAGTGGGATATCATTTAATAAAATTCATTTTTAAATGAATATAAAAAATTTTACTCTTGTGAAAAATTATTCTATATTAGATAATGGAATCATCATTATCAATATTGACCTTTATATCATTATTGGATAATAAAAAACTAAATGACAGTAACTTTCTCAACTGGTACTATAACTTGAGAATAGTTCTCAAGATATAAATAAAAATATATGTGTTAGAAGAAATCCTTTTTAATGAACATATTAATGAAAAATTTCAACAAACATTTATGATGCCAATGAAAAACATAAAAAAGATTTAATATAAGTCTCTCGTATCATGCTTGTAACCATAGAACCCAAGTTTCAAAAGCATCCTGAAACCATGTATTCTTATAAGATGATTGGAAACCTTAAAAGTCTCTATAAAAAATAAGCTGAACATGACAGGTATGTGGTATCAAAATATCTATTTCAGTTTAAAATAGTGAATATAACCCCTAGATCGACTCATTTTCTCAATATTATTGGCTAAATCAATAACATTGAGAGACTAGCTTTACCTCTTAGACTCAATATAGCCATGAACATCAATCTACAATCACTCTTGGAATGTTTTTGATAGTTTATTATGAATTACTATAGTAATGTGTTCAATAAAATTTTACGCTATCTCTTCAACATGTTGAGGATAACTAAGAAAGACATGGGAGGTATAGGATAATGTTCCATCAATATGGTTTTAGTGGACCAGGGAAAATGTTTGGGACTGAGAGAGAAGAAAATAGGTAGAGGAGAGTCCACAGTGCCCCCTAAACCAAAAAAGGAAGGACAACTCTTTCATTATGAAAAAATAGACATCAGAAAATAAAATATCTGAGATACTTGAAATATTTCCTTAAACCACATGGATAGTATACCATATCTATTTATGTCATAGTGTTTAATTTTTATATTATGAAGTTAATATGATACCAATTTTAGAATTTACAACTATTGAAAATATACAAGAGTTCATTAGTAATGGAAGAGTCGAAGAAAGATCTTGATTTTTTTATCCATGTAATTGAGAAAGGTGTTTTTGTATTAAGGACTTGTATATAAGTAGAACTTAAAAAATATGTGTACTATCTATCTCGTTTCTCCCTTGAGAATATCTTATAACTAATTGTTCTTAAAATGAATGATATTAAGTATTTGATACACATGGTTTATGATTTTTCCAAATTATATAACATTCCTTAAATAGAGAGAATGATAAAGGGTGTTTTATCCTAGATAATTTTTTTTAACCAAGAATATGAGGGAAAACTTTTCCACCACCAATAGTGGCATATTTGATAAAGTATTTTATACAATAATTTTCTAAACACATAGAATACCATATGTGATATTGAAATAATAGTTTATTTTTTAATTATTCAAATAAAAATGAAATTGAATTTATATTCTAAAAAAAGAGTTTGTGTATCTTATCATGATATCCTAGAAAAGATATAGTTTCTAACATGCTAGTGAGAGTGTATTTGGACTTATAGAAGTTCAAAGTTAACTAGTAAAATGTTATCATAGTCAATACACCAAATTAAATTACACTTTAATTCATAAAAGTTTTAGTATATGATGGTAGATAAAAATGTAAAATTTATATTAGTTACCATAACAAAGTGAATTACACTTTATATCCTATGTGTTGAGGGAATATTAGTAATGAAATAATGTTAAAGTTACATTAGTTACCAATAGATTTCAAGAAAAAAGTTTGACAAAATGAGTTCTAAGAAAGATTATGATGTACTTAGAAAATTTCTAAGGAGACAATAAATGTAATTGAAATTTTTTTATTTTACATTGTGGGGTTTTGGAGTTTCAATATGTTCAAGGAGTTGAACATTATGAATTGATGTACCCACACATTTCATTGAATATGTGTAGGATTTGATCAGATTAAATTATTATTTCCCATATTACACTCAACTACAAATGCATAGTAAGTGGTAATCTGTGGTCAAACCCACAAAGGCAAATTTCTATACAAGAAACACATCAGTTGAAACCTTTTGATTGAGATAACCAACTATCACTCTTATTGGTTTATTTTTACTAGAAATAAGTATTTTTGAGTTTAAAATAGATTAATGGATGATATTTTGGTCTATTATAGGGTGTTCTCAAAGAGTAATCCCCAGTTTAACTTGGGATATACCTATAGAATAGGCTATAAAGAGGTGTAAAATATAGAAATTGCCTTTGGTCTATCCAATTTAATCAACCTAATCTGAAAAATACTCCTTAGTCTAGATTAATTGACAACCTAGTCATGAGAAGCTTCGATTCTAGGAGGAAATAATTACAGGCTATTTGTCTTACCCTGATCTTCTCTAACTAAGTCACGGTCTTTAAATTTTGACCTCTGATGGTCATAGATAATTCAAAATAATGGGATTGAAAATTTCTCTAAACTATGTTACTGTCTATAGGGTTACCCAATTTTGATCGTATATGATCAATAGGTTCAAACCATCATTACAATCAACCCATAAACCTAAGAAAAGTATCCACACAAGATGGTAATGATCAAAAGTAAATAAATACTAAACATGTTGTGATTAACCATGAAATGAATCATAAATAAGAAATTTGGGATTGATAATGAGAAATAATGAAGAATAAATAATCATAAGAAATTTAAATTCAATCAAAAACTTACTCATAATGCATAAACACTGATGAAAAAACAACCATCGATGAAGAAAATCAATCAGTATTGAAAGTGATGATCGGAACAAAACTAAGGAGAAACAGATGAATAATTAAAATAAATTCCAAAGGATTTAATTAAATAAGTTAAAATAATGAATTAAAACTGTTTTGGAAATGAAATTATAAGAATAGAATAGAAGAAAACGAGAGAAGTAAATATAGGTCTCTAGATATTTGTGAGTTGTGGCTCTGTAAAAAAATGAAATAGGCCAATATATAGATGATATATAACGAATTCTTGTCATGTATTTGTTTTAGGTATATTTTTTCTGATATATCCACATGACATCCAAAATTCCCTCCCAAAAAAAGGTATGTATCTTTGACCATGTTGGCAATAAAACTTTTCAGATCATGTTACCTCTTTACATTGTGTATTTGATTTATTTTCAGTGGGATCATAATTTTGAAATTCAAACATCAAGTAATTAATTTTCATGCCATGTAATATCTTCATGTCATGTAATGTATTTATGGGTTTGTTTATGGATCTTCTAGCATGTTATGAATAAGTACTAAACGTCGTGTATGATGTACATGACATGTAAAAGCCTATTTTTTTCATTTCTCAGAATTTCTTCTTTTATGTCTAGAATTCATAATTCCTGTGAAAATACAAAAACCCAGTGCATTATAATATAAATCATGAATAATACGTAATTATTTTTATCCAATATTTATATGTAAATTCATATTCTCAAGTTCCACCACACTTGAACAATTTCTTGTCCTCAAGAAAAAATTATCTCAATAGGGATTCCCAAAGAAACAATTTAAAAATTGGCAACATTCATTACAACTGTGAAAATAAAGCTAAGTTTAAGCATAATAAGACAATCCTCCAAAATCAATCCTATAAATAAAATTATTCATGCCTTATAGTTTAGTTATTTATCCAGCTTCTTTATTCCTTTAATCAAAATTTTATAACTATTCTTTAAATACTATACCCATTTTTAAATTTACCTCATAATAAATTTATGTCATGGATCAGGGTAAAATGTTACTAGATTTATTCTCATGCACAAAATACATGTTGCTAACCATAATAAGGAATTACTCTAACATCTCCACTTCTAAAAGAAAAATAAAAAATAAATCTTATGGGATTCAACAATAGGGTTCATATAACTCAAAGTATAAGGGAAAGTGGATAACAGATAAAAATAATGCTCAAAATGAGGGTATGATATTTAGTATAATTCATGATACACTTTAATAGTGTAATGAAGTAACCGCTCCTTGAATTTTTTTTCCATTCTCCAAATAGATCAAAAGGGGGTCCATGAGTATATCAAGTATGTATAAATAATATAACTTGTTTATTTATTTATTTTATTTTTTTTCAAAAATAATTTCTATTCTATTTTTCAAATCTATCCCTTAACCATATATGATCCATCATAGGGATCTATAGTCCTATAATTGTGATTTTTGACCTTATTAATACACAACCTGATTTTTTTTCTTTTTTTTTTCTATATTTTTTCAAAGGAACATGATCAATGAATAAAATTTCAAAAGCCACCATGGACTACATCATATCAGTCTAGTGAAAGTGAAACTGTACATCTCCTTAATTCTAACATCCCATTTCCATTAGTGGTGAAAATTCCACCACACTTATTCAAAGGATAATCATACAACACACCAAGAAGAGGGTAAGAAGGGATAATCATATGGAAATGGATCCGTCCTAACAAGGTTATTAATGGATACTATGGGCTAATGAAGAAAAAATGTATAGGTGGGTATCAAGAAAAACTGGCTCAACAAAGGTTTCCTCAATCATTTTAAAATTTTATTTTTCAATCATACCCTCAATAAGATATCAATAAATGTTGTCATAGGTTTACATGTCCCATGTATCACTCAATAAATATGCTCAAAAAATAATATGATCGTGTAATTATAGAATACAAATGGGGATGAGAGTTTAAAAAAATTGTAAATTAATCAAGGAATAATATATAGTAACGAGTCAATCAAATGAAATATAAAGTGTTTAAAATTAGATTTAAATTACTCAACTCTTCAATCATTATAATAATCTAAAACCGAATAAAACATGGATTTCAAAAGATTCTTACCTAACTATATCTTTAATTTAATAACTTGTAAGGATTTTTTATGTTTAAATCATGCTTTTAATGATAAAGGACTCATATACAAGTGAAAACAGGAAGTAATCCAATTGTATTGATAATAAATCTCAAGAAAGACCTCCCCCACTTTAAATGATAAAATTTCCAGGCTATTTTTGATAGCATCATGAGAGAGATATCAATAGAAGCATGGATAAAAAATGAAATGGAAATTTTTAATTAAAATTAGGGAATTTAGATCTCCCTATAATAAATATCATGCAATGGGGAAAATTAATGGACGATGATTTGAATTTGTAAAACATGAAAAAATTGTCAGAAATACAAAACATGCACTTGATATAAAAATTATTCCACATAGTTAAAATAAGTTGTAAGTAGACTAATGAGTAGGGTTACACAGTCAATGATAGAAGAATATATATCAGATAAATAAAAGAAGGTGAGTTATGTGATGTTTGAGACACCCTATGAACCAGAATACTATAAAAGTTTCAAATAAATACCATAAGAACATGACTTAAATTAACGAAAACACAAATATGGTATGCCTCCAAAAAAGTTCTTACAAAAGAATTTTTTTCCAAATGGATGGAAAAGGTAATTGGTCGGTTTTATTTATCTTCTTATATGCTCAATGCCTCCTGAAGGAATTACTGTGAGTTTCATTGATGTTGTATGGATGTTTAGTGGGATTAACCTCCTCTGGAGTGTACTGAGCATTAATCTCATGTGGTAGGATGAGTATCTGGGAACATCGTGGATGGGTTCTCTATTGGGCATGAATCTCATGTGAGATCTCCTCAAGCTGGCACTCAACATCAACAATATTATGAGACATCCAAATTAGTATGGGAAACGATGGAGGGAAAGTTGCACTAATAACAATATAAGAGAATGAAGAGCTAGACATGGATAAAGTAATGATGTAGTGAAATGAAAATAAGATATCAAATAGAGAATCCAAAAATTTTATCACATTTTTATATATAATCATGATACAATAGGGAAAAAGAGTATAAATAGTTAAAAAATGTCACCCCAATAGATTTAAAAAGAGGGGGGGGGGGATTGGGGTAGAACTAGGTAGTGAAATCAATGTCATTGAGATCGACATCAGACAACCCATCCTAAATAGTTTGTGCCTATATCTGGTCCACCCTATTGATTTCATTGATAGTGGAAGGGGTTGGGGGATCTACCAACAAGGTGGATGTCGTGGTGCTAGCAGCTAGCCCAGTCGAGGAAGGAGGTGGCGAGGTGTCGATCTATATGGTTTCCATGTGTTTGGAAGTTTGATCTATGAAGGGAACCTTGGATGGGGATGGAATGGTGGGGCCCTTTCCTCGTTAATCCTAATCCACTAAAAATTTATGTTAGGAAGAGTGATTTGTTAGCTCATGGGGTAGGTCTGATATGGTAGGAGATGGAGTGTGGATAGATGATGGAGTGGGACCTATATAGAGTGGTGGGTGGGTAGATGGATAGGCTAATGGTGGATTAGGGATAGGTAAATCTTATGGTTCAAAATAGGGAATGCCTAAATGAAGCCATATCAGGCACTAGTTCTCTATAAAAAATTATATATCAGGCCATATGTCAAAAGGAGGAGGTGGAGGGGCAGGTGAAAATATAGAAGGGTTAATGGTGGTAGTAACATGGGTAGAAATTTTAGAGTTGGTAGTAGGGATGGTAGCGGTAATAGTAGGAGCATGTAATAGTGAGGTCGGGTTCATTGTATGATAGGTTGGGGCCTCTTCAACATCCTCAAGATTTCCCAAATGCCCCTGATAGTTTTCATCATCCTTCTTTAGTAGCCCCATACTATGGAGTATGAGGTTGATTCTCTCTAAAGGCCCAAGGGTGGTGTGGGGTTGGACGACCTCAATGGATCTGAGATTTTTTGATAGATGGGTAATAAAGGAGACTCCCATCAATGTACCTCATGTCCTCCTCCCCTGGGTGTAGTAGAACTCATTAAACTACATATCCATGTAAATGGATAGGCCACCCCTGGCTGATGTGAGGATGATAACATCTATTTGGATAATTTCCCTATGAGAATATCATTTGTACAACTAGGAATGAGCCAATTATCAGTGGAGAATCTCAAGAGAAACACTATGGAGTTGGGTGATCTTCATTGTGTGAGGAGCATAGGGGATCTTTGGATCTCTAGAAATCCTAGCCCAAATTCATGCAACATCAGCTTTGATAGGCTTGAGATATAATTCCAAGAAGATGATGGATGAAATGAAATCATAGGAATTGAGGATAAGGTCAACACCAAACTCACCGAGGGTGAGTTACCATGACCTTCATCTAACTATAGATAAAATAAAATCGATGAACAGCTCAATGGTGGACAAGAACTCAAGGAAGAGATCTGAGAAAGTCTCTTATTTCTCTTGGGTAATCAGGGGAAGGTTCGAAAAAATGATTAGTTCAATGACCTCATGATGAAATTGGTTGTGCTCAAGAATAGTGAGGTCTATCAGTTTATTGGTCCACATTGGTGTGGAATGAATATGGACCAATCAAACCTGGTACTCAGGCACCATGAAATAGAGGCAGGGATAATGGTAAGGGTGGGTAGGGACCTTTAAAACACCAGACAATGACTATGAATCCCCATATGTTGAATAAAATACAAATTAGAAAGAATAAAATTAGGTGGAGGGATTATCATGTGGTGACATAGGATTAGCCTTCCAGCGCTTGGGTGGGAGAGGCATGTCATCATGCTAGGGAATGTGTTTGGAAGGTAGGGTATAGGCGATCTTGGTGCCTTCCATATTGGAATGGAAAGAATGAGCAGAGGATGAATATGTAGAGGTGTTGTGGGTTGATGAGGATATGAGAGGGGGAGGTCGTGGTGGATGATTGATGGGAGG
Organism: Viscum album; assembly: GCA_963277665.1. Lineage (NCBI taxonomy): Eukaryota > Viridiplantae > Streptophyta > Magnoliopsida > Santalales > Viscaceae > Viscum > Viscum album. The sequence continues at coordinate 2,128,781,385 of OY728161.1, read as the reverse complement.
AGGTCAGGTCACGCTCACAGAGGATGAGGGGAGTCGGATGTTTCTATGAACCAATGGTTCACTTGATTTTAAGGATTCTATAAATGTAAAAATTGTTTATTAAATAAGTGAAATGTATTTAGTTTATTTTTATCTTTTGAATTTACATGCTGGGTAAGGGTTGCATGACGTGTATTTGGAATTTTTCTGCCCTTTTTAGACCAGTTACTTTTTTCAAGTATCTAGTAATGCTTAATCATTTTTAAGACTATATTAACATATCCTTTTATATCCAAACCACCCTATGTTTCCTCCCAGTCAGTGATTTATTTACTGACTAGATCATGACATGTTTTTATATATAAGACTTCATCTTTTAGTTAATATCCCTTGTAGAATTATTTTTTATTAAAATAGAAGGGAAAACGGTAGGAAGAACTTCCTCATCATAGGGGTAGTATAATGCTTATTCTTGTGAGCACTAAATCTCTCGTAAAAAAGATTTTTTTGCTTATTTTTTCATTACCGGTCACATTATCATCTTTATTATGAGTAATAAATATATATTTAAAACTCAATGACTAATTTGTTTTATTAGAGCCCTTCACCAAATCGAAAACAACTTTTTCTTCACAAATGGTAAATATAGATCCATCTTGATTAACATCAATTAGTGCCTTCCTAGTGGAAAGAAATTTCCTTCCTATAATAATGGAAATATCTCCTTCATCTTCTATGCACAGGATGAGAAAATCATGAAGGAAAATAAAATTTCTGAATTTTACTAAGGTATCTCTGATAAATCCTTGAAGATTCTTGACTGAGATATCAATAAGTTAGAGTGTCACACTTGTTGGTTTTAATTTATCAATCTCTAGATTCCTGTAAACACTCATGGGCATGAGATTAATAATTTCACTAAGATCACATAAGGATTTTTTAAAATTGTATGTCCCTATAGTGTAGGTAATTGAGAATATTTTGTGGTCTATAATTTTTTAGGTTGATTCCATTGAAAAATTGTGGAGCATTATTCATTTAGTAAGATGAATCCTAATTCATCAATTTTATTTTTTCTAGACTGAACGTCTTTAAATAATCTTCCATAAGCGATTACTTGAGAAATCACTTCTAAAAAGACAATTGTGATTGGTAATTTTTTAAACATTTTCAAAAAAATTATAATGTCCCTTTTTCTTATCTTATTTTATCCTTTTAGAAAAGGGGAGAGTGGGCTTATATGGTGGTGGTTCCATGCAAACATATTCTTTTTCAATAAATTCTTGAACTAAATATTTATCAAATGGTTATACCTCTCAAGTTATATCCTAACCAGCTTTATTATACCATTTTAACTAATTTTTCTCAACTCTATCTGGTTTTTAAAAATAAAACACCTTTACAATTATAACAACATTGAAATTAGCCTACCCCCTCATATGATTCTCAGTGTTACTAAGAAATGTACAATATAATCGATCTGATAGGGTCTTATAAATTTTCCCCACTTGATGTTAAAGGTTTCTAAGGGATTCTATATAATTATTCATCTCAGTGTTTTGGGTTTTCATACATTTATCAATTATTTTCATGAAGACTGTGAGTAGGTTTTCAAGATTGGTTTAAAGTGTTTGGGATTGTTTTGGGGGCCTAAGTAGATCTTGTGGAAAAATTTTCCATTGTGCCAATGGGAAATTTTGATATCTAGGAAATGGCTATTGAAATTGACACTACAGTTTAAGAACTGGGCCTTGAGGTGGGTACCCATGTGGTCCTTGATTCCTTAGTGGTGCATGAACTCTCCTCTATGTAAGCTAACCATGCTCTGGTTATTACAGTTTCTGATACAATCTATGATAATTGTTTTTCTTTTTAAATTTTTGGGGCTGATGAAACTACTGATTTTAATTATAATAATTGATGTAATTGAAATCTTGGAATTGGGGTTCTTTTAAGATTTCTATGAAGTCTTGGTAAGGGTGAGTAACTTCACAAATTTCAAAATATTAAATTCACATCACCGGACCTAGATGGGTTAAAGGTGGAGTAGTAGGCAACTGAAAAGATTCAAGACTTTTAATATGAACCTCTACTTGAGATGGTATATTGGTTGTATCTTCCCTCTAATGGATTCCACATCAGGGCGGTCCTCTATAACTTTTCCTCAAAATGAAACTGGGTGAAACTTCATGTATAATATCCTTGGTAACTTTAGGTGTCTTAAGACCCAGTTCAACAGTAATGTATATAATAGTACGGTCAGCTGACTGGAGTCCCTTGTACAAATTCAATAGTTGTTCTCACATATCGAGTCTATGATGTGGGCATTTGAATGTTATCTCCTTAAAGTTTTCCCAAGCTTCCAAGGATGATTCTATATCCTCCTTATTGAAAATTTTAATTTTATTTCATATTTTTCTATTCCAGATCAGTGATAAGTTTTTATCTATAAATGTCTTGGTTAATTAATCTCAAGTAATTATTGACTTTAGAGATTGACTCCTTATCCAATCCTTGGCACTATCATATAAGGACAATGATAAAAATCTCAATTGAATGGAATATGAAGATATGACATGGTTGATAATGGTATCAAAAACCTAAAGAAAATTTTAAATGTGTCTATGGTGGTATTCACATTATAATTTTCTAAACAACCACATGTTCTGGATCATATGAATGAGTCCAGGATTAATTTCAAAATTGGGAACCTAAATAGGTGGGTACACAATGCTAGGTGAAGCGCTTCTAATGGATGGAAAGTCGTATTCCATCATGGTGTGTCCTACAATGCTAGTCACATGGCCTTATGTTTAGGTGTCACTTATTTAGTGATATGTGAGTGAGGTGGTGCATGATTGTTCCACTCATCCATTGGGGAATGTTAGAGTGCATAAATTGATTTGTCGACCTCAAGATCAAAAAACAAAAGTTCTTGTGGTTCAAGTCTCCTTTAACAAGTCACATAACCTTTATGGATGTATTATCCATGACAAAGGGAGATAGAGAGGACATAGGTGCGCCTGAAGGTTAAAAAATTTAAATGGAAAAGGAAATGTAGAAGGAAGAAAAGAGGATGGGTGTGGTAATACGATGTTTTTTCGATAGGTTATTGTGCCTAATAACAAAAAGTACCAAAAAATGGATCCAAAAATTGATATCCCTACACACATCATAGAATATTCATGTGAATTGATTAGGTTAAATTGTTATTTCCCAAAAAACACTTAGCTAGTAAGGCATAGTAAGTGGTAGTATAGGGTCGAACCCATAGAGAAAACTTGCTAGATAAGTAACCCAGTAGTCTAAAATTTTTAATTATGATTACCCTATATTAATATTCTTGGAATTAATTTAATATAACTAAGTATTTTGGAGTTTAATATTGATTAATGTAAGGGTTTAGGTCAATATTTGGGTATATGAAAATCGTACTCCTCAATCTAACTTGGGATAGACATATGGAATAGTTTGAAAAGCTGTGAAAAAACACCAATTGAACATTTTCAATCCAATTGGATAAAACTATGCTATCAAAGACTCCTTATTCCAAAGTAATTGAAAACCTAAGAATGGGAAGCCTAGATTCTAGGTAGGAAGAATTACAGGATAATGGTCATACCCTGATCTTTTCCAACTAAGTCATCATCATTTAATTTTCACCACTGATGGTCAAGGATAATGAAAAAGAATGATATTTATAATTTTTATAAAGATAGTTACTATCCATAGTTTACCTAGTTTTAATCTTATATGTTCAATAGTTTTAGAACACCCATATTCTTAACCTCTAACCCTAAGCAGATTATCCATTTATGGCGCTAATGATCAAAAGAGAAGAAATTATAAACATACTATGCATAATCATAAAAATCATTATAAATAGGAAATATGGGATTTAGAACAAGTAGGAATCAAGACTAAAAAATCAGAATATATTTAAATCCGTTCAAAGATTTAGTCGCATTTTTGAAGCAATGAAGAAACAACAATTGTTGATGAAGAATGAAAATCGACATTGAAATAGAATTTCAAACCAAAAGAAAAGGAACTATAGATGAAGAACAGATGATGATCTAAAAGCAATGATAAATTATTTAATAAAATGGGTAATGTAATGAATTAATTAATTTTTTGAAAAGGAAAATATAATAAAATGATAGAAGAAAATGAGAGAAGAAAACATTGATCTCCTGATTGTTTTGTGTTATGGCACTGAAAAAAATATAACTAGGTTGAGATATACAAGACACGTAAAGAATTCATTTTGTGTGTTTTCTTTAAGTGAATTTTTCCTGATATCTTCACAACATTTAATTATATTTCTCATCATTTATTTGAGATCCCCAATTCCCTTTGGAAATTTGGTTATTATTTTTGACTGAGTTGTCTCTTGAACTATGAACGTATTGTAAAATCTGCACGTTGTGTATTTTATTTCATTTTTATTAAGACCTTGATTTTTAAATTTCAACATCATTTATTTAATGTACGCATCGTGTACTATCTTCAATTAATGTAAATTTTTAACGGGTTTGTCTATAGATTTTCCAACATGTTGTGAATGAGGAATACATGTCGTGTATAATGTATATGATGTGTAAATTTTGTTTCATTTTTATATTTTCCATAATTTCTCATTTTAATTACATAATTTATTATTAATAAAAAAAATATAAACCCAATATATTATCAAAAAAACATGAATATTCCTTAATTAAATTTACCCAATATGTATATATAAATTCATCTTATCAGGAATATTGTTCTTGAGTATCACCATTATTTAACCCAAACTAATTCATAAATGTTACTCAATAAAGAGTTTAGTGTGAGGGTTTTATCTTATGGTAACATAGGTATATGCTAGGAATTATATATATATGTAATAAGTTAACAAATCCCCAAAAAGTGTAGTCAGCATAAGGTTAGTCTAAAAGAATATCATATATTATATAATAGATAGGAACTTATGTAAGGCTTTGTTTAGTATTCCTAATGGATATTAAAAATATAAAAATGTATCATGAAAATGGAAATCTCTACTTTATCATACATTCACATTGGTTTTATATATTTTTATGTTGATATACATTTCATGAAGTATAATGATAATTAACCCCTCAATGTATGACATTGAGTTATCCATAACTGATGTTCATCATAGATTATTATAGGTTATAATGAAATATTATGGTTAGTGTGAGTTGGATTCTTATAAGAAGATATGAAGAATGATCTTGAGGCTCAAAATAAATCTTATGCACTATATTACCCATAAATCATATTTTATGGAGTGTTATACACTATTTTATTAGTATAATGGGGATGGAATATTTATATTTAGCATCCCCAGACCCAAAGTTAGTGAGAATCCTAGCATGAGAACATTTATATATTTTCTTTTAAAATAATTGATGTTTAGATAACTAGGGGTGTTTGGTAAGTTACTGATCATGTTTCTAGTTGGAGCTTAACTCGGGAAGTGATTTATCCTCTCCTATGATGAGTATGAAATTTGGGCACTCGATTGAGATAGACTAAAAAAACATATGGATATAGTTAGAGGGTACATATGATATGCATACCTACTTGGATTTAAGTTTTGTGATTTTCTCATCAATGAGATTAATTACATGTGTTGTATTCATCAACCCGGTTAGTTTAGACTCAAAGAGTCAAAAACTTTTGAAGAGGCTATATAGTATTGACATGATTTGTGTCCCATGGTCACTTGATTCCTTAGATAAATGGAAGATATGGAAATTCATTCTATATTTTGATATGTTTTGTGGATAAGTGTAATAATCTAATATTTTAAAAGAGTAACATTAAGATCGATAGCGTATATGACATGAAACACGGAGTTTAAAGGACTTGAAAAATTTATTATTTAAATATGACCATTATAACCTAGCTATTAAAATAGTGGATCTAAATAGGACTAACCAAATTATAAAATTTATATTGTAACAAATATTTTTAAATAAATTATTTTGTTATCACTTTATTAAATATAAAAATAATAATAATTTTAATGAAAAAGAAATGTTTTTTTGCGAAAAACTATATTTTTTTCTAAAAAGTGGTTTTGTCGGGTTTTGCACAGTTAGGTTAAAATAAAATTTTCTGATTGTATAAAATGTATTTGAAAAAGTTAACTTTATTTTTGAAATCATAATTTAAAAATTATCTTATAATTATTCTTTGATAATTTTTTGAATGATTATATTTTCGATGAATAGTTCAAAAAGAATTTTTTTTGCTGAAAACCACATTTTCATTTTAAGAATTTACAAAAATATATTTTTTATAAAATTAATTTAAAAGTAAAATTAGTTCAATTTTATTATAATTAATGAAATACAGGTCATTATAATATATTATATTTTTATTTTTAATATTAAAACTATTTATATTTATGAAAACATTTCCATTGGAAAACCATTTTCCATTGCATCTATAGGTTTAACTTTAAATTACATTCTGCCACTTCTGTGAATTGAATTATAAAAAATTGATTCCATATTAGGAGTTATAATAATTAATAATTTAAAATATGTAAAGATTAATTTTTTTCACAAAGAATTTACAAATAAAAAAATTAATTATCACGGTTAAGACTAAAATGGGTTTACTAGGGGTTTAACTAAGATGGAAAGGGTAAAATTGACCTATAAAGTAATATAATTACTATTTTATGGACATATTGAGACCTTATATAATATAAGGCTCACTAAAGATCTATTTTTGAGATTTATTGTATGTGAAAATTTTGGGTAAAATTTATTCTTTTCTAAAATTCCAAGTGTGTCATTCCCCCCACTTATAAAAGAGAACCATCTCTCATATACTATTTACACTTGAAAATAAATTTGGATTAAAAATTAACTACCGAAATACCATCATTAAATCCCTAAAAATTACCTAGAGTCACTTTATTTATCATAAAATTCTTTTAGGAATTTTTTGGGTATATGCCTAAAGAGGTTCTCCAAAGAAGAGTTATAGCTCTTAACCATGCATTTTATTTTTGGTTTATACATTTAACTTTTTAAAATATAAATAAATATTATAAATTTATAACAATATTATATATAATATAATTATATGTTTTTGTTTTTATTTCATTACCTATATACATATCCTCTTCCATCAAATGGGAAACAAAACCATCGATCATGTGTATAGTGGACTACCGCCTCATGAACCGATGCAATTTGTTTTCTATCACCACATATCACAGATGGATATAATTATTGATTTAATGTGTGTGTGTATATATATATATATATTATTTATGAAATCATTACCGTTTCTTAATTATAATATCACATATACATTATTATCTTTCAATCTATTGGATAACGATAACACCGCTCGTGCATATGTGTGGACTTCCATCTCCATGAAGTGATGCGAAATATTTTTCATTTTATTTTAACATGGATAGTAATAGAGATGGATTTAATAAATATATATTATATATATTATATAATTATTAATAGGTAAATGTGATATAATATTTACCCTTTTCTCTCTTCATCCATCGAAAAAATTAATACAGCATTCATTTATATGTACGACATATCGTCTTCATGATTTGTGTAACTCATTCTCTATCAATAAATTTTATGGATTATTATAAATTAATAAAAAATTAATACTTATGATATTTATATCATGATTAAAATTCTATATATAATTGAACCATGGTCAAAGTACAAGGACTGAAACTGCCAAACCAAAAAGTATATGAAAAATAAAGCAATTATCACTCAGAATAGAGTTCTTAATAAAGAATTGTTAATAAAAGAGTGAAAAAATATTATAATAAATTCATATATAGTAAAATACATATTATAAGTATTATTTTATATATTTATAATAAATATAGATTTTTTATATTGGATTTTAGAACATGTATGAATGAAATCGGACAAGAGGTAAGGTTTTCGCATCTCACTTTTACTTACATGAGACATATGCCATATTCACCACTTATTTCTTTTATGTGGTGTAAATAATGACCCATTGATATGTTATATCAATAATATATTTATATTCATGGCCATTAAACTTTTTTGGGAATTTATTTCTTTCATGGGGGTTATGGTTGTAAAGTTACCAAAGTTGTAAGCATTTTTTTCACAATCTCGTCATTATTCACGATCGTTTATGTTTAACTCTCAGTCAAAAGAATTATTTAATATTTCTATAATAGAAACAATATATTATACTCTCCTATATATATTCATTAAATTTGCAATTAATTATATTATTTTTCCATATTTTTTACTTAGAATGATCGATAAAATTATTTTAAGAAAAGCAAACTTTATTACCCTTTTCAATCAAAAATAATTTCTCTTCCATGATCATGTTTCCTAAAAATAGTTTTAGAAATGTTTTTGCTATCCTTGTATGATTTTTTAATTTAATATTTTACCAAATTTTTTTTTACAAAAAATAAGGAATCTTTCTATCATTTTCCAAATGAGGTAATTTTTTAATTTTTATAAAAAATGTGAATGAATATTTTTTAAAATACTTATCATGAATATAATTTCCTATCATAATGATTGATAAATTTATTTAATATTAATATAAAATATTGTAGGAATCATTTATTAATTAAATTAAAAAAATATTATTTTAATTCTTCTCTAATTAAGATATATTTTAATGATAACATCTATATTATTTCTTCATATTATTTATTATCATTTTGACTGGGTATGTACTTTTTTTGATACAATTAGCTATATTATTATGAATGGTTTATGTATATTTTTGTTGATTGTGGAAATTATTGACATTTCATATGATATTTATTCAATTATAATTTTTATATTGATTATTTTTTACCCCTTTAATATTAGGATTTCATTGGACTGAGTAAGTGATAGGAGAGATCCACTACAGCCCCTCGATGCATCGATAGGTCTCATGGTACAAACTAAATTCGGTATTTTATCGAGGACTTATTCAATTATATAATATATATTGGATTGAGACAATGAAATTATGGTAATGATATCCAAAATTATTTATTCTCTCATTATGAGATTTTTTATTGATGTCCATGTGTTTATTAAATTAGTTAGAATATCCATGGATAAGTTTTAAGCTCATGTAATTATTTATACGTATTACTTTAATAATCATTCATTATTAATATATTATTCTTCATGTTAATGTTATTATACAAAATGTAATGTGTTTTAGTTATTTACCTTTCCATATTAATTATACCTTATTTGTTTATGATATTTTTAGATATACGCATACCTTTACTGATAATTAGAGCTACCCTTTTCTTATGTTTCTTTTCCACAAGATTACAAGAATTATGTTTTGATTGATATGTAGGGATATTTTAAAGGTAATAATGGTGCTCTCAAATAAAATACTATGTTTTATTTTAATTTTTCAATTTTAATGTGAGATTCAAGTATGTATCTAGTATACAAAGACTACTAAACTATTTGGTCCTTCGGGGTGTACTTCTTGTATTTAGTTACAATGTAATAATGTAACTACAGACTTTGGGCTACTAGGGTCAGGATCATTATATTTTATATCAGAGGAAGTTTAGTGTAATACTTGGTAACTAGATTTAGGAAAACATAGATTAGGGAATATAACCATATGATTTTATTTTAAGATAATTCTAAGTATAGGATAACATCATAATATTTTGGTAAGGTAGAGATTATGATGATTTCTAAGAAATACATACATTTATAGATACTATAAGTGGATATAGATCTTTTATAGTTATACCTAGGGGTAACAACTCAGAAAAGGGTGAATAGGGATTTGACTCGATAATCACCTGGTTCATGACAATAACCCTTGATTCACACCTGGTATGAAACAAATGGGGGATATTTTTAGGATACTTGAATTTTTCTTTATAAACTAATATGAATGATTTGAAATTTTTCCAAAAGAAACCCAATTTATAATTATAATATTATCCATGAAAAAAATTGAAATTATGTTAGGTGTGTCACTAGTATTGAAATTATACATTATGAACCACAGTTCTATTATATAATATAGTTTATTCCATTATTTATAAATGTATCATAGTGGAAGGAATGAAAACTATATCAATGCAAATAATCTGTGTTGGGATTTCCCTCCAAGGAAAGATAATGATGTTAGAGTTGGAGCTACAGTTGTAGTTGATGAAATTAAAAATTTATTAGGGTTGGCTTAGGTAATGTCCAATAACCATGCTCATATATAGAATCATAATGACCCACATGTGGTGTAAATATTTTAGAAAATTTGATGCATCAAAAACATCAATGATTTAATGGGACTATAGATACATTTGTTACTGAGTAGTAGATATGTTTCTTATATAAGATATTTCTCTCTTTGGGAAGTAGTGAAAGGGGGACAAATTTCATGGATGTTTATCATTTCTTAGGGTATGAAGATCAATATAGAGTGGAAGGATTTTAAGATACCATTATTTTAAAAGTTTTTTCCCTTGGGAGTAATGAGTGGATATGGATATAAAATTCCTAAGTATAAGATAAAAGGAAGAGGAAAATGTTTTGATGTAGGATGATAATTTTACAAGGGTATAAAGGTAATATGTTAATTACGTATTTAATCCAAAGAGTAATATTGTACATTTCATGGAGGGCATAAATCCTATTCTTCAAAGGAGATAGTCTCCCAAACAATATCATCATATGAGGATATAATATCATGTGCTATCAAGATAGAGAAATAATTACAAAAGTCTTATTAATTTTAAGTAATGATAGAGAGGAAGAGCATGGAAGAGAAAAAAGGATAAGGGGGATACGGTAAAGAATTATTTCCCACATGTGATAATTGTGGAAAGAAACACCTTGGTAAATGATTTGAGGGAATTAGAGTTTTCTTTATGTGTGAAGTGAAATTCTATTAGTCACATGAATATAAGGTTAATAATGAAACCTTTAATGATTAGTGTTTCAACTGTAAGGATACAAAGCACTATGCAAATGAACTCACTAACTGTCAAGGGAATATACCTTAGAAGAAGCTAAGTTTTCAAGGTCAAGCTTATTTTATTACAACATCTTATGTGTAATGATTAATGTTCTTGTGTATTTGGATTCTGTTATTTTGTTTTAGAAGTATTTTATCAATGATATTCTTGCATTAAGAATCATGCTATGTATAAGTATTATTCTATAGTAATTTTTCTATAAGTATTGGAAACAAATTTTGAAATATACAGAGGAACAATAAAAGTAACTTAGTGGAAAGTTGATCATTCTGGAAAACACGTGATTTTGTGAAGATAACCTTTAATATGTGATCGATGCTGAGATAATAATGATAAATATGTATTTATTTGATAGTATTGGTGACCTTAAAATTGTTTATTGATTTGATGGTTTATACTGGAGCTTACTATGTTTCTAGAATTATGGAATATACTAAATAATATAATGTTTTTATAAGGAATAAGGAGAGAAATAAATTTTGTAAAAATGAATGATTTCATTAATGTTTAATAGTGATCAATGTATTCACATATTTGGTATGTTATATTAAAAGAAAATTTATATTTTTTGTGAATATAATGATATGATAATTTTGTAAATTTATTTACCTTTGTTATAAATTTATGGACATTATATTTTGAATGAGTCTCAAAGCTAACTATTTGTAAAATAATTTAAGTTCAACTTTGTGGTTATTATAGATTCTTTATAAATTAATGTATTTCTAGAAAATTTTTTATAAAAAATTTAATTTTTGAAAAATATATAGATACAGGGGGAATGAATTTCCCTTCTTTTTTTATATTATAATATATTAAAACTTAATTTTAGAGATTTAGATATGAAAAAATAATCTTAAATACTCATCATTTGGAGAAAATGATGAACTTATGGTGTAAGTTGATTAAAAGATGAAACTATACCTGTCAATTATATTTCCTTATGTTCTTAGTCTATACGGAAAATGAATTTTTCAAATCCAGGAAAAGGATATTGAAACAAAAAATTCATCCTATTACCTTCATTTCTGATAATTTAATGGTCTGTTTACCCATCATAAATTTATGGCTTTGTGGTCTTCAGATTTTTCTTTATCATTAACATTCTTATGATCAATGATCTATATCATTATCTTTAATTTTTTAATATATTTTTATATGTAAATATTTTTTACTTCCCACTAATTTTTTCCTACTTGGAATCCTAGTTATGTGTTATTCTATATGACCTTTGTACTTCCCTTTCCCCCATATCAAGAGGAATTTTTATTTACCCGTTCTATAAGGTGGGCTCTCAACAATGATATTTTTAAATGTAAGGTCCTTGATTTCTGATTGAATGTTAAAATTGTTATGAATCAATTTATTTAATTTGGGGTGAATATAACAGCCTGATATTTTAATAGAACATCATTATGTTTGACATCGTATATAACATGCAACATTGAGCTTATATGACTTGAAAATATATTTTTTAAATTTGAACATTATGAAATAACCTTTAAAATAATGAGTAAGAATAGGAATATATAACTTATGAAAATTACATTTTTTACCTATTTATAAATAAATTCATTGGATATAAATTAGTTATAAATAAAATAATATTTATTTTATAGTAAAATAAATGTATTTATATACAGTAATATATTTGTAAAAATATGGTTCCTCATGTTTTGTACACTTATTTTAAAAATAATTTTTCTAATTTTAGAAAATTTATTTGAAAAAATGAACATAATTTTTTAAAACATCATGTTAAAATAATTATATATTTTATTATAATTTTCTGAAAATATTTTTTTGATTAGTAGTAAAAATTACTGTTTGTTGTGGAAAAATTCGTTTTATTTTAAAGAATTTACAAAGATACATTTTGTTTAAAATTGTTTTAAAAGTGAAATTAGTTAAATATTATTATAATAAATCCAAATTAGGAAATTAGAATCAATTATATGTTCAATTTTAATATAATAAATTTTTATACTTATGAAAACGTTTCCTTTAGAAAACCATTTTTTCTCCACATATATGAGTTTAACTTTAAAATAAATTCTTAAGATTCTATGAAATTAATTTTAAAAAATGGATTATATATTTTTAATCATAATTATTAATATTTTTTAATATTTTAAACTTAATTTTTGTTCATAATTAATATTAGAAGCATTATAAATTAATTACCACTATTAATGTTAAAACATGTTTTCTAGGGGATAAACTAAGAAGAAAATGGTTTCAATGACCTATAATCATGTCTAATTACTACTAGATTCCCATATTTAAAACTTATCTCATCCAAGGTTCAAGAATAAGAATTGTTTTATTCTTTTTTCATGTGAAAAACATGGGTATAATTCAGTCTTTTGAAAAATTCCAAGTGTGTCTTTCCCCCCATTTATAAATGGGAACCCCTTTCCTCAACTATTCAAACATGAAAATTAAATTGGTTCTGAAAAAACTACCCAAATAACTTTATTTCATTTTTACCAATTATCTATAGTGACTTTTTTTATTAGAAAATAATTTTAGGAAGGCTTTAGGTATAAACCAATAGAGTTTCTCCGAAAATAGGTATAGTTCTTAACCATGCATTTTAATTTTATTTATTTCTTAAAATACTTTAAATATACATAAAATATACTAATATAATAAAAATAGTATCTACCAAATACTTAGATATTATTATGTTAATGTAATTACCTATATCCTTCTCCTTTTTCATCATGTAGGAAACAAAATCGTTAATCTTGTGCACGATGGACTACCAGCTCGCGAACATTTGTAATTCATTTTCTGTCAGCACCTCTCACTGCATGATATAATGATTAATTTAATGTGTATATAATATATTTATGAAATAATTAAAATTTTTTAATTATAATATCACATCTACCTTCTTACCTTCAAATCTTTTGGGAAAAGATAACATTGCTCATGTCTACATGTGGGCTACCGCCTGCATAATGTGATGTGAAATGGTTTTCATTTTTTTTGGAATGGATGGTAATAAGGATATATTTAATGAATATATATTATTTATAAGAGATAATAATTATTATTTAAAGGTGAAATATTATTTACTTTTTTCTCGTTCCATATATCAAAAAATGAAAACAACATTCATGCGTGTGTATGGCCTACTGTCTCCATGAATGGTGTAACTCATTTTATATCTCTAAATTTTATGGATTTATCTAAATACAAATAAAATAATTATATTTAATGTTTTTATCATGAATAAATTTTTTTAGATAATGTAACCATGATCAAATTATGAGGATCGAAACTACCAAACCAAAACATACATGAAAAACAAATCATTTATCACCCGGAATAATGTTTTTAATAAATAATTATTAATAAATTGGTGATAAAAAGTTATAATAAAATAATATATGGTATAATATATATTTTTACTTTTATATATTATCTGTATAATAAATCTATATTTATTATAAACGAGGTCTATGAATGTATGAAAGGAATCAAACCTAAGGTAAAGGTTTCTCATCTCACTTTTCTTCCATGATACATAAGTCATATTTACCAATTAGAACTTTTTTTATAGTTTATATATTTATACTTTTATATTTTATATAATGAATATATTTATATAAAATTTATTTAAAGTTTCATTTCAACTTATTTATTTCATGGTGGTTATGATTCAAAAGTTACAAAAGAGGTAAGGGTTTATATCATAATGTCATCAATGTTTGGAATTATATATGTTTATGTAAATTATGGGGGGATTTTTTGATCTTTCCATATTAAACATAATTTATTAACTTTTCCTTTGGTTATTCATGAAATTTTCCAGTAATGGTTCTATTTTACACTCTTTTTTACTTAATATTATTGAGAAAATGATTTTAAGAAAAGTCAACATTATTTCTCCTTTCAGTCAAAAATACTTTCCCATAGATGTCCAGGATTTCTAAAAGTGTTTTTAAAAATATTTTTAATATACAAATATTATTTTTTAAAATAATTGTTACCCATAATTGAAATTTTAATTTTTTTAAAAGGAATCTTCCTGTTGTTTTCTGAACAAGGTAATTTTTTACCTTTTCCCAAAAATGTGAAGTGACACTTTTTTTAAACATACTGAGCTTGAACAAAATTTCACACAATCATGACTAGTAAATGAAGTGATGATTACTTTAAACTTTTCCACGATTCATTTTAAGGAAAAATATTTTCCAAATATTCTATAATTTTTAGATTCTAAAAGTTATTTTCAAAGTGAAATGTGAATTTTCCTCAAGAATGTTTTCAATGAAATTTTTATATTATTTATATTCACTGATAAAAAAACATTATTTTACTTACTATATATAGAGAATATGTTTTAATGGTACCGCCCTTATTATTTATTCAGATTATTTATGATTTTTTTGACTGGAGATGTACTATTTTGGAACCATTCTCCATATTACTTTGGATAGTTTATGATTATGTTTTTTATTGGGTAAATTATTAACATTTCATATGCTAGCTATTAAATAAAAATGTTTATTTTAATTAGGTTTCTCTCCATTTATATGAGGAATCCATTATACTTAGTAAGTGATGGTGGAGTCCCACTATAGCCCCTCGATGCATCGACAGGTCTCATGAGACAAACTAGATCGGGTATTTAACCAAGTCCTTACACATTTACATAAGATTTCTTGACATAAGGCCTTTAAGGTGTGGTTATGATGTTTGGAATATTCATTACCTCATTATAATATTATTTATTTATTCCCATGTGATTATTTAATTAGTTATAATATCCATGCATAAATCTCAAGCTCATGTGATTATTTATATGAAATTATTTAGTTAATCATCTATTACCATAATATTAATACATATTTTCAAATTATTTATTATATATATAATGTGATTTATTTATTTACCTCACTATATTGATTATTGATTATTTTTTATGATGGGTTCCAATGCATGCATACCCTTATCGGGCATTAGATCTCACCACATATTTTTATTTTCTGTAGGATTACAGTAAGTGTATTTTGATTGATATTTTGGGTTATAATAAATTGAATAATGGTTCTCTCAAAGAAAAAATTATTTTGTATTTTAGGTTTTAAATTTTAATATGCGATCTATGTATGTATCTAGTTTACCAAGTGTAAAAAAATATTTGTTCCTTTGGGATATGATTCATTGAATATAGGGCCAATTTAATAATTTAGCCACTTAATATGGGATACTAGGTTCAGGGTATTTATAATAGAGGCATAGAGATACAAAAGTTTGATGAAGATCACATCATATACCTTTATATATTCATTTGAATTGATTCTTTTATAGAGGCTTCTATTTTCCTATATCTATAGATCTAGTGATTCATATTTTTTCCAACACTATGAAGGCTCATGAGGTCAAAATTTATGGTTTACTAAATAGGGATTGGGTTTCATTTAGATAGGTTCACTTAAAGTGTTTTAATGTTTTATTCATTTTATTTTTTGATGAGATTTATAAGAAGTATTACATATGATTTAATACATGTTAAATATTATTATAGCTTTCCTAAAGTATTTTAGAAGATATCATAATGGTGTTTTGGATATTATTTCAAAATTTATTATATATTATACGATGTAAGGTGAGGTTACATAAATGTTTATTATGATTTATTGAAAGTTGTATATTTATTTATGTGTTCCCTAAATACATACACATCATATAATATGATAATTATTGTTATAGTGTATGATAATCATTTGGAAATGGTATTATCACATAGCCTATGGTTATAGAATATTTAATGATATAAAGGTTTTGTAAATACTATCTTTGGAAATCACATTTTATGAAATGGCGACATCATAGGGTGGAATTCTGAGCATATCATATTTCATGATATGGTTTATTCATAAGGAAAAGTGTTGAATGGTTAAATTCTTATAAAACATCCATGACTCAATAAGTCATCCAAACATTGAGGATTTAACATTTGAAACTCTCTAACATATTAGATATCATTGAAAATAGGGGATATTTAATTACCAAAGGTTACATAATATGTAATTGTATGCATTTATCATACATTTAAGATACATATAAGTAAATGTGTGACTCATATTAATGGATTTTTTAGAATACGTGTATCCTATATAAAGGATTATTAATAATGAGAAAGGGGTGTATGATACTTAAACAACCACTGGCCAAAACTCTCCCCTTATGAAGCTATCCTCTTTCCTCATTTACTTTTTAGATATGAGAATATAGTTATGGTTGATGAATCTGACCAAAAAATTTGGATTATTTGGTGTATTTTTAGGATACTACATATCCTTGTGAGAGGGGAGTCATCATGATTTATTATGTAATAGATTTATGGTTTAGGGTTCCTTGTTTATTAGGCATAAGAAATTTCAGATAGCCGGGGGTAGGTCCCATCCATCATCATCTCATTTTTTAGGTGTGGAAGCTAATATAACCCTTACAAGGGATCATACATTTTTTTTTATTATGGTGTAAGAGGATATAAGTGGTGAGAGTGCCACATCTTTATGAGCAGTCATCGTGAAACGGGTGTTCCACATCATGTAGCTTTTTTTAGGCTGTTTTAGCCGAGGCAGTAGTAGAAAGCTTATCCATATTCAGATAAGTATATAAGATTCATGGAAGGTAGAGGGTAGGCTGATGATTCTCCTCATCCATAGAGAACAAAGTTTGACTATGTTGGTGGTCTCTATTTGGGTTTGAGAGGTTGTGGAGTATGTTTTGGTCAGCTACATGCTTTGGAGTTTTTAGCACTATGAGCACCAGACATCGTTTGATGTAGCCTTTTCTTGTTTTCTACTCGTGTGAATGATTTTTTTTGACTCAGGAGAAACATACTACTTCATATCACTTGACATATTCTATAATTTAGGACTTAAGGTTGGGAGGATTCATGTGACCTTGGCATTACCTATTCTAGGTGGTGGTCGAGATTTTCATTATGAAGTATATAGAGACTATGAGCTAGTGTTGGGGTAACACTACTCATAGAGAGACATACTTTGTTTATATATAATTACATGTGGGACTAACCTCATCGTGGAATATATGTATTTGGTATAGGTCATTTTGTATTTCATTAGGTGATAAATTTCATTCTATGATGATGGTGGGAATTATTCCATGTTCTTAGGTGAGAGAGACCCTTAGATAGATTAGAGGTGTGTTCTATCTTTGTCTTCCCTAATTATTAGGGTGATACTAAGTTCATCAAACATTCAATAGATGGTGTTTCCCAATGTTTTAAAAGAGTTCCATAATGTATTTCCTAAGGTGGTTGTGGAAATAACCCCTTTATGAGTGTTCATGTTTGGTATAGAGCTATAGCTAGACAATAATTTGATCTTGATTTCTTCATATAGGATAACACCTTATAATTTTTAGGAGTGTTGGGTACAAATTGATCATATTTCGAAGAAAGGTTTTTTTCCTCCAAGTGATTAATCTTGGGGTGAAACATTTATGTTCAAAAATAAGTTTGATGATATTCTACCTCTCTTTATCAATTTCCATTACTTAAATTAGGTGACAATAAAGAATCATTATCATATTCAACCGACTGATTATTTCTTCAATCAGATGAAAAGAGATAGTTGGTCCTCAAAGATCACTATGTGATCCGGATATAATAATATAAAGGTAAAGGATTAAGATATATCAAATACATATTTATAATATTTTTATTGGCATTATGAGTTCATTTGGATTCTATATGTTATGAAGAATATTTCATTTATGTTAATGTGTTTGATAAAAAATGTTTAGAGAGTTCCTAGATTGGCTCATGGTGGTTTTCATCAAAGAAACCCTTATGTAATCTTTATTAAGGAGGAACACATAGAGAATATATGTGTCATTTTGATAGTTCTTTATAATAAAGATCTATTTAGAAATTTTCCAAAGTGTGTGTTGTAATCATGTGATGTTTTTTTAGGTAATCTCATGCCCCATATATGTATAGTTTTGGATCCTTTTAAGATAGAGGTATTCATTTCTTGGGAACCCCCAAGACAATTACAGAGGAGAGGAGTTTCCTTTGTCTTACAAAATATTAAAAAAAATTGTAGCTGATTTCTATCAGGATATGAATCCTCTGACAGCCCTGACCAGAATGTATTATGCATTATTTTAGACTAATTTTTTCTAGGTAGATTTCTATTATTGAAAGTATATGTTAGTTAATGCTATAGTTATTTGTTTTACAAAAGGGGGAGTTCATTTAAAGGTTTTTTGTGATTATTTCCATCTTGGTTTAGTATTATTTCTATTTTAGTAGAGATTAGTTGCTTCATATGGGTCTCAAAAGTTACATCCTCATGAGCTTAACTATTGATCCCATGATCTTGAGTTTTCATTAGTCGTGTTTTGTTGAATTTTATGTGACATTACCTCATTAGAGAGAATTTTTTGTTTTTTACACATCATAGGAGGCTAAGGTATGTTTTCCCCTAGTAAGAAATTCCCTTTTAAAAGAAATGGTGGATGGAAATCTTTAACGATTATTATTTTGATATTTCATATACACTAGGTAAGGGTAATATTATAGCTGATCACTAAGAATTAAGTCAAAAAATGATTCGTTTTTTGAATATTGATATTCCTAAAGAGTGAAGGAAAAGATATCATGGAAGAATATTGATATGGGAAGTTGGTGGAAGAGGTAACCTTTTTTAAATGATGATTTATAAATCTTTCGTGCAACAAGAATAATATTCCCAACCATGGGACTTTGAGGTGGAGGTCTTGAGAGACCATGCTATCTATGGTGATGGACCTTGTAGTTGGTTTGGGGATGAATATCAATGGGTGGTGTTACAAGGGATAATTTTAATTCATTTGGTTATTTATGAGGTGGTTCTCCATGATTTCTATAAATCAACCTTGTAGGTACATCCTAGCAAAAAAATATGCACCAAGGTCTAAGAGGCTAGTTTTGGTGGACTGGGTGGAAGCATTCATTTATAAAGTTTGTTTCTCATTGTTTGTTCTTCCAGAATATAAAATTTGGGTACTATATTCTTGGTGGTTTTCTCTAGCCATTGGATATTCCTTAGTGGAAGTAATAGTACATATCAATTGACTTCTTCACTGGTTCACATTGAGATTATGAATGGTTTGATTCTATATGGTTGATAGTTTAATGTTTGACTAAATAATACCACATTATAGAAATTATGGATTTGATCTCAATGAGGGTTTTGTCAAGGTAATACATGGAGGAGGTGGTGAGACTCCATAGACTCTTTAGAATGACCATCTCTAATCATAATACTAATTTTACCTCCAAGGTGTGGAGAGGTCTCCAATATTATTTTGGCACTTATTTATTACTTATCATTACTTTTCATCCATATATTGATGGTTTGATAGATAATACTATCTAGTGTCTTGAATACATGTTGCATTCTTTTTTCCAAGATTTTAGAGGTTTGGGAGTGAGGCTCCTCACATTATTCAAGTTTTATTATAATAATACTTTTCAATCCAGAATTTTTATGGCACCATTTGAAGATTTGTATAGGGAACCTTTATATTCTTCATTGTGTTGGACTATTGTTGGAGAGTCAGTAATTCTTGAGATGGAACTAGTGAAGATCATGATAGAGTTGGTTCAGGTGATTCTAGAGAGGATAAAAGGAGTGAAATATCATCCTATGTTTTATGAATATTATAGGAGGAGACATATATAGTTCAATTTTAGATACTATGTGTTCATGAGGTAACTCCTCATCATGGGTTGCAAAGGTAGTTTTTAGGGATTAATCTTTCTCTTCTATTTTTTGTCCTTTAAAGCTGTAAGCTTGTGTTGTAGTCATTGCATACCGAATAACACTTCCCCCATGGATGAGATGAATAAATGATATATTATATATGTTTTAGTTTAACCATTATCTTTTTGATGACTCTAACATCATCAATTGTTGTGAGATAAATGTTGACGATGATGTGAGCGCTTTAAGGAGTGTATTTTGGATATATAATGTAGTATGAAAAGAAGGTACTCTGCTACCAATTCCCCACTGTTATAGTTTTATTCTATAATGGAATACTAAATATGTATCTCAAATAAATCATAAGATCTACTCAATGACACCCAACTGTGATAGGAACCCCACAATACCACCCCAAAAGAAAGGCTCTAAGTTAACTAATACTCATGGAATCAACTAGAAAAACCAAACCAAAATACTACTAAGTCTCACCTTTTGGGAACCATCTGAATAAACACAAACTAGATCCCACATAATGATCCAAAGCCAAGTCCACCATGAAATGAAAAATTCTCAACCATGCCTAACACCACACTCCCATCAAGAGGATTTTAAAACCAAAACCTCAATGGAATCAACCCACTAAACCTCAAACAAACTCAAATCATCTCTAAAACATCTCACAATAGACTCTACTCTCCACAAGGTTCTTACCATCAAATCCTACATGTAAAGACAAACATAAATGACTCTTACATGGATTTAAATCAATTAAAAACAACTAAAGTGACAGTATAGGATGTGCACCTTTGGTACACAAATTGTTCCCCCAAATTCCCACTATAGTCATGAACCTTAGCCTAACCTAGTGTGTAATTCCAAAGTACATGGTGTTCACTATACCTACATGGTGTGTGATTCACACAAGGTACGTAGATGTTTACCTCGCATGTTATCTAACTAAATGCCTCACATGACCTCAGACCATTCACTATATAGGGGGTTTGGAAGTATACCCTAAATGGCCATGTTCCCCCACACTAGGTGTCGGGCTAAGTACCTCAACTACACCCTGGGTCACTATCATGTCTCATACCATGAAAGTCATCCATCTAGGATATGAAATAGACCATGATAAAACCCAAAGGGTGTTTCCAATCCTCATGGCCTAGAGAATAACACTCGAGCATCCATTAACAACAAGAGGGGACAATTTTTACAGCCTGAAATAAGAAACATGGAATATATAAAAATAAAACCATAAGTGAAATATACTATAAATATAAGAGTTCAAATAGTAGAAATACAACCAAAGGTTGTAATATAAAATCCAAGGCACGTGTCCTAAAAAACAACCAAAAGAAAGGACACACAAACTATCTATTACAACTCCGTATGATAAGTGGGAAACATCCCACCATCTCACCACTCTTTACCAATTCCAAACTAACCAAAGTCATCCCTACCACACTATAGAACCTTCACCATTTTTGTATTAGATAAAGAATGGTCTAAAAACCCACAAGAGAGTGTATAGGGTGTGAGATAAATAGGATCAGTAGGATACCACCCAGGTATTCCATAACATGTCTCTTTTTAATAACCCCAATATACTCTATTTAAAGAAAGCATGACATGATAAGTAGTTATATTGTTTTACATAAAAATCATGGTAAAAATTTCCACTTTTTTATAGTTGTAAATTTAATGATTGGTTATACAATTTTTAAGAATAATTTTAGTAAACCATTTACATTTTTTAAATCAGGTATCATATCATATCAATGCCAAAATAGTACAGATCCAATGTAAAATGGTAGAAAATACTAAGGTAACAATGTTTGGTCTAGCTAGATAACTTTTAGCCAAATTAAAAACAAAGAATAGTTCCCAATAAAGTCACTACATTCAATGTATCCATAAACTAGGGATGAATGAACACCCCAGAAAGTGAACCTCTTACAATGCCACGATCAAGTTCCAAGAGTCAATGTATCTATGATCTTGGAACAAGAGAACACCCCATAAAGTGAATCTCAATACAATTTCAATGGAAAATGACCAATACTAAACCCTCCACCTATGTACCCAAAGTTCCCAATTGTGAAATATACTAAATCAATTTTAAAGGTTGAATAATTTTTAAAAAAAATCAGACAACCCTTTTTCATAAAAAACATTTTTTGAAAACCAACGTCACTACCCACTTCATAATTCTATGAAAAAACCATAATTTCACCAAAAAGAGGAGAATCAACTTTTCCTAAATACCCTTTTTACACATGAAGAACATAAAATTCAAGGTAAATACAATTCAATTTTCAAACCATTTAGAGAAAAAAATTAACTGTTTATTGAGCATATGCTAGAGACGGAACCAACTACCTCATGTTTGGGTCACACACTACCCACAATGGGATCGACATATAAAAATAATTTTAATTCAAGATAAATTGTGAGGTGGACCTAAACAATGATTCCAAAAAATTATAATTTTGTTTCTATAATCAAAAGGGTCAAAAAATAAATTTGATAAACACATATCTAAAAAATCATACCCCACACCAGAATCGTTGACAGTACTAGAATCTGGATGAATTTTTTCTGAAGGATCTAGAAAATATGGAAAAACGGTCACAACCTAATACAGAGATCCCAAAAATGCATCCTAGATCTACTTCCATGCCAATATATCAAGAATAAGTATGAGATATTTGATCAAACATACCAATACAACGACAACTAATCAATCTAGGATCAAAACACCCTATGAAGGAGTTCAGATGGAGATGTATGACAAAAAAACACCCAAAGAAGACTGGTGGTTCAGGGAAAGGTTAAGGGTGAAGAATGAGAAAGAATATGGATGACCAAAATATTTAATCTCATATAACATACATGATTCATGATGTGAATCATTAGTTAATAATGTGATCTTTTAGAATGGCTGACATGTTAAAGAACACATCACCTTGGCTTAAAATCCCAAAATTTGGGTTTATAATAATAATTATATCTCATGTTAATAAAAAAAAATTCCTCAAGAACCAAAAATATAGGATTTCTCATAGAAACCATTAATGTCATGAATATACATTCACAATGTGAACTGACTCCTATAGATATTTCTCCGAGGTTTGGATCATTTCCTCCTCCAAACACTCATAACACACCTCAACACATTTTATTACACCCTATAAGATATGTTAAAACTTAAAATGAGGCACACCATAAAATAAAGGATGTTATAATTCTCCCTATCATAGGACTAACTATCCCCAGAAATTAATGCAGAACAGGGATTCTCTTGAAGGAGGTGAGGTCACTACTCCCTTACCAATGATTCATATTCCCATATCTCAGGAAAATATGATCCATCCACCATAAAACATTGATCAATGGAATATAATTTCAATATATAACTTCCATTTAAGTAGAAACAATCTCCATTGGCTCCTCTAAAATAAAAATGTATATATTCAACTCCATCTTCTCCCAATATGGTACTTCTTGAGCTATGATTTCTGGAAAATATCATGAATATTTGTCAACTGAGCCAGTAACTCTATAATAAATATTTGTAAGATGCTTCGTGATCAAAAAATGTCCAACATATATTGAATCCAACATCAATTATTTCTCAAGCCGATAGTGACCCAACCAAGGAGAAACTTTCAAGAAGACAAGTTCACTAATGAAAAACTCCAGTGGAAAACTCTAATAATATTCATATGATTTATACAAAATCAGATCTATAATCAAATATTGATATATATCTTAAATCTTCATCTATCTCTCTTGGATGAGACTTGGTCCCCCAAGAGATGGATTACCCACCTTTAACCAACAAATAGGTGACCTTCACAAATGACCATAAAAATATGTGAAGGGATCCATTCTGATCAAAGATGTGTAATTGATATCATAAGAAAACGTGAAAAGTTTTAGATAGTTGTCCCATGATCCATAGAAATCCAAGACAAAGTAACAAATCATATCATCTAGAAAATGTATAGAATGCTCTATCTAACCTTCGGTATATGGATGGTACGTTTTACCCAACCTTACTTGGTACCCATCACATCCTGGAGACTCTTAGGAATCTAATAGGTAAACTAGGGATCCCTATTAGAAATAATGGAAATGGGGAACCCATTAAACCACACAACATTTTTCATATATGGATTACTTATATCTTCAAACATGGTGGATTCCATGATCAGAATAAAGTAAGATAATTTTTCCAATCGATCAATCACTCCCGTGTATATATATTTCCTTGGGGAGTATATTGTAATCTACTGTTGATGCCCTTGGGAACATAATCCCTTTTCTAAACCAGTATAGGAAGAGGATTGATTATACCAGAAGGCTTTAGGTGCTCTACCTTTATCTATTATCAGGTGTAACAACAGGACACAAAATCAGTGATGTGATACTTTATACTCATCCATAAGGAACACCATCTCATGTCATAATATGTCTTTCTAGTGACATAATGAATAAAGCATGATGAACAATGGAAATAATGCAACACAAGGTTCCAAAAATATAATGGTATGAAAACCCAATTCTAAATGTTAATAATTAAATCCTAATGGAGAGACCAACCAAAAATTATCATCCCA
This sequence comes from Viscum album, assembly GCA_963277665.1. Taxonomy (NCBI): domain Eukaryota; kingdom Viridiplantae; phylum Streptophyta; class Magnoliopsida; order Santalales; family Viscaceae; genus Viscum; species Viscum album. Next base: position 2,128,756,018 of record OY728161.1, on the reverse strand, counting down.
CCATATAGAGATTCTCAGACTCCTTTGAAATAATCACCCTCTTACTATTCCTATAAACTAGACTCAAGGAGCGATGATAATAATTGAACACTAGTTAGAACCATAAATGAATCATCCTCCTGTATGTCTAGATGTAAATGAGTAATACATCTCATAAGTCTCTATTCATCCTTCGATTCCATGAAAACCTAATATGGGTAAATCCTAATAAGAGAATCCATGAAGAAATTACCGATCCATGGGTTATAGGTTATGTTAATATAAAATTTCAGGAGGTATTTCGACCATCCTATATGTTTGAGGTTTATGTACTTTTGATAAAGGATATAAATCAAGAACTTGTGATAAAAAAAATGTGAACATTTCTCCAAATAGATAGTGTCTCCAAAACTTATGTGGTGAGCTTTAAGTCATGACAAGGCTAATTATTCTCATGTGGCGGAAGTTGTTGAGACCCATATTCCACTAAATGAACATCATACATAAGCGCACACCCAAAAAATTGAATGCATTAAAATATACCACATATAACTTATTAGGTTTCAAAAAGATCAAGATTTTGTAACCACTATATGTATGGATTGTATTTGTTTTCAACTGATTGTCATTGGTTTTCAATGGTTTTCAATGAGATACAAAGATCTCATTGCTGTCAATATGATGAAGTAGTTCCAAAGTTAATAGAGATTGAGTGAAGTCATCAAGTATTGATATTATAAGAAAAAATTTGAACATTTTGAAGACTTTTAGTTTCATTGTGATGTCTGGAGAATTGTTACAGATTCATTTGATGACATTGTATTTCATGACTGAATAATTCTCCTAGATAATATGATGATGATTTTCTGATTTGTATTTCAAAAATATCATAATTTTATTCAATAACTTTTTATTAAAGCCTTATGAAGGAATAGGGAGTAAAGTTCCTGAAATATTCTAGTTTTTACTAAATATTTGGGTTTAAAAAATGGAGAATGGAAATAAGTATTCTTGGAAAAGGAATTTTGGCACAAGTGTTAATAAGGTTTAATAAATTTCACATAGGAAGAACGTTGCGTGCAAGTCATATTTCAAGATTATCAAATCAAAATTTGACAAAGTAAAGAAGTGGACACAAGTTAAGGCAGTGGCATAGAAGTAAGGAGTTTCTGCACAAGTAGTATGGAGTGGTACGCAAGTAGGAAGTGGCGCACAAGTAGTAAGTAGTGAAAAAGTATGAAGTTTTGTGAAGTGTGAAATGCTTATAAATAGTTGGATACCCTACTCATTTGTAAGGCTCAACACTTAAGAGAAAATCCAAGCTCTGAATCATGCAAGTAGTAGGGAGTGTCACATAAGAAGAAGTGGTTCACATGTTTCGAGTTGTGTTCAAGAAGGGATTTTTATGTATGAAGTGGAAAAATGTAAGTCTAAATAGGCATGAAAGTTGAGAATTGTGTACAATATTAGAGTGCATGTAGTGCATCGTGTGTAATTATGGAGGCACGCAAGTAGAGAGTGGTGCACAGGAAGTGAGTGGCACACAAGCAGTGAGTTCCACAGAAGCTGAAAGTGGCATCCAAGTAGATAATTTCACTCATGTATAGAGGTGTATGTAGTGAGATTGTGAAATTTGGAAGCGGCATGCATGTTATGAGTGGTGTGTAAGCATGAAATGGAATATAATTTTTGATTTTCACCATAATTTCTTACCAGCTCCAGGGTTAGAAAGGGAAGAAGAAAGGGAGATAAATACACTACTACACTATTCTATATTATTCTGCATCGTAGAAGAATGAAGAGAGTGAAAAATATATATTCAGTTATTTTGGACATATCTATTTTGATGATGCTATTTTTAGTTTATATTAGTTTATTAATAATCACATAAAATTATTTTGATTCCAACAAGTACAAGAAGAAGAAGAGAACTCAGTTTAGTTGGTTTTTCAAAAATGGAGAAAGATAAGGGAAGAGGAAGTGATAGACCATGTTGATATCATTTGATCATCGTTTGGTTCAGAGAAAATATAGTTCATCTATATACTACACTCATATTATTGTGATTGATAGAAGAAGAATATACATAAGCTATAAATTTTTCTACTAGGAATAAGTAAGAAGTGTTGATTTTCTACTACTATGAAAGTAACCAAGTGAGGTAGAAGTTTGTGGAATAAAAAATCAGTATTGAGAAATCCAATAGGTATCAATAGGAATAATTTATTGGTGTTGAAAACACTTATTAACAAGAAGTGTACTATCTTGAGAGGAAGTATAAAGATCCAGCCAAGAGATGTAAAACACACACTATTGGATTGTTTTCATAATGCCACATGAGTGTAAGGGTATATTCTACTCAATGTAACCACACAAAAGGATTGTTTTCTATTGGTTGCATGGTCAGTATTCTTTCTGACCATGCCAAGGGTGTAGCTACTCTTGTTGATTAGTGAACCTTGTAAAAATATTGTGTGTGATCTTTACTACATTTATATACTTGCATGCAATAGGGAAAATAGAATACATTAATCAAGATCCTAACTGGTCAAATATTTATAGGGATATAAAGTTTCAATTGGATTAAAATGTTCCTAACACTGATTCACCACCTCTCAATGTTAGGATTATCCAAAACTGGTTCTCTCAATTGGTATCGGTGGGAAAGGTTCACCTATGTTAGATTCTATATAATGATGTTATTCTCTTTTTAAGACTTTAAATGATTTACTAACTCAAAAATGAAGTGCATTTTTTGTGAATATTAAGTTATCTCTGAGAATATTTTTATATCTACCGAGACCATGACGAATAGTAAAAAGATATTGAAGTGAAAGTCGAAGATGAATCCCCTCTTATATAATGAAGAGGGAGTACTGTGAGTTGCTGACAATGAAGACATATCAGGCTTGTATAGTAATTAATAGGTGGATCAAGTTTACACTAATAAGAGGAATAACCTTCCTACCTCTATTGATAAGGAGGTATTTGTTAGTACATTCAAAATCATTCCTGAAGATGAAAATTTAACAAAGTTATGATTATGATAATTCTACAACTTTTTAGGAGTTATAAATTGATAGATTAAGAGTTATTCTATATGGTATCTTTAAATGAAGTTATTACCTTGTTTTTTTGGAATATTTTAATATATTGAGAAAGATATCACCAAATTGGAAGAAGAAACTGATGTTTTAGAGAAGGTATTTTACTAAAAAATTGTTTAATGTTTAAATCTCTCAAGACAATTTGGAACCTTTGAAGTAACAAGGAGGTAATTTAAAAGAAGATCCTTAAAATGGATCAAATAATTTGAAGAGAAATAGGGATTCAATAAGACTCTAGAAGAAAATATCCATGCACTTGAATATAAGTTTAAAAAGATCACTCATTTCAAGGGTTTATATTTGGAAGAAACTTCTACGAAGATCAAGGAACTGGACACTTTATTACAAAAAAAATTAGCATGCATGAAGATGGAGTTGAAATAATGAACAAGGATTGTGAAGAGAAGATGATTATGATTTAATATCATAAAATCATCCTCAATATGAAATTTCTATAATTGGAAGCTCAGTTGGCTAATCTTGAGAACACACATATTGACACATCACAAAAGAAGAAGATAGTTTCTACTGGTACTCAATGTTCATTAGAGGATTTTATGGTTTAAATACATCCAATATGTGATAAGAATATCATGAAATCTTTCAATGATCTACCCCAAGAAACCAAAAAGGAAATTTAACATCCATACCATCTTGAAGTAATGTTTCTATATCTGTTTCTACAAGTAGTGCAGGTAGGAAAAAACAATCAAAACAAGTATAGATAAAGAAAATTGATAAAAAAACCTACCACCATGACTAGGATGGATAAGAGAAAGAGTGTGGAATATAATTACCCACATAGAGAACAAGACATCTTGAATAAGACCAAAAATACATATATATAAGATATCAAGAAATCAAGATTTATGGGTAAATGTTGGTGCAATAATAGATTTGGGCATTGTGCATTAAAGTTTTGTTACAATCCGAAAAATGTAGAAGAGAAAAGGAATCCTATATCAAGGGGGATAATTCCAGAGAATAATAAGCAATGTCCATAGGTCTAGAAGCATTGGTATATTTCAAAAATATTTGGAATTCTTGATAACAACTATTATGTAAACAATGGATGTGGTCACAATATTGGTACATGACCGTCTCAACTTGTATCCAAATATGATAAGAAATAAATATAAAAAAAATTTACATGAAATTATGAAGAAACCTTTGGAATATATCTGAATAATTTTGTAAAAAAAATCTACCAAGAATATTCTAATTTGGAAAGATTAGAAGACCTTGGATTATAAATATAATAAGTTTAAGGGTGGTTCATCCAAAAGAACTACCAAGAGGGAAGAAACTCTGAATAACCCATGGGGAAGATCAAACATTCTTTCCCAGTTCATAATGAGATGTTAGTTATCTGGACTGAAGATTTGGAAAGAATGAGGAAACTTGAAGTTGCAAAATCTAAGGATATGAAAGAGGAAATAAAAATTTTATACATGATGGTGAAAAAGTTAATGAGTGGTTGCAAACAAAAGGAAACTACTATGTTAAATATGTTTTTTGTGACAGATGCAAGAAATATGGTCACATTTAAAAAGGGTTTTTAATCATAATACCAGAACAATAAGTAGTTCTAAAAAGGAAAAATAATGTATCATCCCTGAAGGATGTTAAAAAGAAAGAATCTCCACACAAATAAGAATAGTATGTGAAGATATCCATGATTCCACAACATAAATTAGAATAGAAGTTCAGATGTGAAAGCATAATTACTGGATCAAGTGGAGCAACTTGGTTGATAAAAACTTCTCAACCTTGATATTCATGTTAATGAAGCAAGGAGGATCCAACGTATTCCCTTAAATTTTTATGTACTTTGTTTTTGTTTATAATACAAGGAATTTAAGGTAAAGTGAGTTCTCAGGGAGAGAACCTTACAATTAGATAGTAATGTTAATTCTTGATAGCAAAGCTGGAGAAGTTTTTATCCTTGAATGATTCCTCATTTGATATTCAAATATTAATATGATTAAGGATCATCTTTGATGAATATAAGGAATGTGATGTTGTTTTTTAGAAACCTAGGACTAATAATATTCCATATTGGTTTGATCTTATTTCATGGTATTCTGAAGAATAAATTTTCTAAAGGATTATCCTAAGTGATGTTTTGAAAGTTGTCCAATATGGACTATCACAAGATGAAGACACATTCTAGTGTATTCTTCATACCATAATTTCTTCAAATATATTCTAGATGAGATATACAATTAAAAATATGATGAAAAGTGTTTTCCATGAGGGGGAGACAAATAAAGAAGCTGATAGAATTTTTATACATATTTGTATCAAATCTAAATATTCTTGAAATTACTTTAAGATCATGTCATTTGAAATGGAATGTATCTATTAAATCTCTCATCCTTGGTTATCAAAAATAACAATTTTTTTAAAAAATGGGGATCAATTTAATTATATAGTGACACAAGAATAATGGATGTTACCCAAGGTCACTTATCGTTCCCCTTTCACTTGAATGTTTTTTATCCATTTTTTGAAGTTAGTGCAGAATTTTCATGTGGATTGTCCTTAAAAAGAATCATCTCACATTTAGTAATTTCAGCCTGGAATAAAAGTTAGTAATCCGCAAATACAAGTATATGAGTTCTAATTTCTTAACATATCTTGATCAGTTGGTAATGAAAAACTTTTTTGTCTAAATAAAATAATTTTTTCTACACCCAACACAAATCAAGTATAATTAGTGTGAAATGATAGATGGCACAGTGCTTAAGTATGGACTGATACCCTTTTCTAATGTAATTTGTATTTATTGTAAATAAGGGGGATAGAAACTAAAATTAAGGTTTCAAAAGTAAATGGGAGAGAGAATATAATAGTTTTACATATTGACACAATCATTTGAAAATAACTTTGATTATTTTTCCAACAAATACAAAGGGGGAGATTATTCTTCCCACTTTTGGTATAGATTGTATTTGTTTTAAACTGATTTTAATAGGTTTTAAATGGTTTTGAATGAGATAGAATGGTCACATTGTTGTCAATATGATTATATAATCCCAAATCTAATGGATATTGAATGAAGTCCTAAAGTCTTTATATTCTAGGAAAACTTGTGAATTGTTTGAAGACTTTGAGTTTCTTGGTGATATGTGGAGAATTGTTAAGGATTCATTTGATGACATTGGGTGTCATGATTAAATAATTATCCAAGATAATATGATAATTATTTTCTGATTTTTATTTCAAAAATTTGTATTTTTTTAGAGAACTTGTGATGAAATCCTTATGAAGGAATGAGTAGTAAAGGTGGTTCCATTTTCAAATGTTTACCAAATATTTGGGTCAAAAAATTAGAGAATGGAAAGAAGTGTTTTTGGAAAAGGAAGTTGTGTGCAAGTGTTAATGAGGTTTAGTAAGTTTTGAACAAGAAATTTTTTTTGTGCAAGTTATATTTCAAGATCATCATATCAAAATATGAAAAATAAAAGAATTTCATGAATGTTAAGGTAGTGGTGTGCATGTAGGATGTTGTTGTGCAAGTAAGAAGTGGCACACAAGTAGTAAATAACACGTAATAAAGAAGTTTCATATAGAGTGAAATGACTATAAATAGGTAGTCACCCACCTCATTTGTAAGGATCTACACTTAATATAAAATCTGAGCTCTAAATCACACAATTAATCAGGATTGGTGTGCAGGCAGAAGTGGTGCACAAGTTTTGAGTTGCGCGCAAGCAGGGAGTTTCATGCAAGAAGTTTTTTACGTGTAAGTCTGAAGTGGTGTGTGAGTTGTGATTTTCATACAATAGTGGAATACAATTAGTTAGTGGTGCATAAGTATGAAGGCACACAGGAAGAGAGTGGTTCACAAGTAGTGAGTAGTGCACAATCAGTGAGTTCCATAGAAGTTATAAGTGGCCTACAAGCATATAGTTTAAATCAAGTTGAGAGTTTCAAGCAGTGAGTTGCGCACAATCCAGAAGTGTCATTAAAGTACTGAGTGGCATACAATAAATTAACGACATGAATGTAGTGAGTTTTTATAGAAGTTCTTAACAACTTCTGTGTTGGAAAGTGAAGAAGAAAGGGATATCAAGACACGACTACACTATTCAATATTATTCTATTTCAAAGATTAAGAAAGAGAGTATCCAATCTATATTCAGTTATTCAGGACATATCAATTGGGATGACACTATGTTGAGATGATATTAATTGATTAATAATCACATAAGATATTTTTTATTGCAGTAATATGACTAAGAATAGATCTCAGTGTAGTTGGTTTTTCACTAAAGGAGTAAAAGAAGATAAGAGGAAGTGACTGACCAAGTTGATATCAATTTATTTTCATTTGGGTCATACATAATTCAATTAATTAGTCTACTACAATCATATTATTTTTACTGGTAGAAGATGATGATTTTCAAACTAAAAATTTTTCTTCTATGAATATGTATGAAGAGTTTTTTTCCGAATACTTTGAATGTAACCAAGTGAAGTAAAAGGTTTTGGAAGAACAAAGAAGTACTAGTACATCCAACATGTCTCAACAATAAGAATTTATTGGTGTTGAAAACCCTTATCAACAAGGATAAAATTTTCTTGAGAGGAATTATAAAGATCCATCCAAGATCTATAAAAAACATGCTATAGAATTATTTTCATAGTGCCACATGAGTTAAGGGTATATCCTACTCATTGTAAAAACAAAAAAGGATTGCTTCTAGTGGTTTTGTGGTAGGTATTATTTTCTACCATTCCAAGGATTTATCTACTTATATTGAGTATTAAAAATTGTAATAATATTGTTTGTTATCTTTACTGGTTTCATATACTATCATGTGAAAAGGAAAAAAGAATACAAGAATCAAGATCCTAACACGTCAATGAGGTAGAGGGATAAAATGTTTCAATTGGATTAAAAAGTACCCAACACTAATTCTACCCCCTCTTAGTGTTATGAATATCCCAAACAAGTCCTCTTAAAATATTGGAGCTGATGTGATATAGTATTTCAACTCATCAAAATAATTTCATCACCTAGGATCCCAAATGGATTTCACCCTTTTTGCTAATAACTGTAAAAGGTGATTTTATCTTTGAGAAATACATGAAAACTATTGATAATATATAGATATACAAAGGAAGATCAATATCTCAAAAAGTTTCCATGTATATTCCAATGAAAATACATCCCTAACCATTTCAGGGTTAATAGAGAGACCATGTACTGAAACCATGTTTTTCAAGAAATTGACTTCTTGGATCTTGAAATTTCTTTTTGAAGGTTTCTCATAAAAACAGTGACTTCATAGGATTTCTTAAACCAAATTTTATTGTGCTCATGTTCATTATTATATCTCGAATAAAACAATATATCATCCATGAATACCATAAAAAAGTATCTAGATGCTGGTGGAATATCTAGTTCATCAAATCCATAACCATTGTAGGAGTGTTAGTTAGTCGAAAAGGCATTGAAATATATTCATAATGGTCATAAATACTACTAAAATAAGTCTTGAAGACATCTATATCTCAAAATATGATATTGTGATACCCTAAATGATGATCGATTTTAAAAAATCCAATTTTCACCATTTAACCATTCAAATAGGTCACCCACATGAGGAAAATGGTACTTATTCTTAAATGGTACCATATTAATCTTCTAATAGTCTATGAAAATATGAATAACATCTTCAGTCATCCTAGAGAAAAAAAAGAGGGTATTTTATTGACAAAACACCATGTTGGATAATTCCTTTCCCAAGAAGATCATCAAATTAAACCTTGAGTTATTTCATCTCTATAGGTTCCATATTATAAGAGGGTATAGAAATTGGTTGTGTACCTAGAGCCAGGTCGATCGAGAACTCCACCTCCCTCTCTTGAGGAATTTCGAAGAAATATTTTTGAAATACCTAAAGGAAATCCCGAAAAAAGGGAAGATTAGAAAGATATAAAATATCATTGGACTCAAATAAAATTGCAATCAGTAGACTCCAAAGCCTCGAGTGAGAAGATCCCATAGAGTTGGACCTCATATCCTAGTATTTATGGAACACTTGAGAGATCCTATCAATGAAAACGAATGTGACACACTAATGATAAAAATAAATATAACCTCAATGAGCTACCAACCAATACATACAAATTATTAAATTGAAAATATCAACAATAAGAACCCAGAATTCCTAGACTAACTCCACATCAACTATTTAAAGAAAAGAAGATGGAAAATGAAACCATTTATCTTTACTCTTTACAAAAGGCATATCCAGCTCCATAAAAAAGAACAAGAGATCCATTGGGCATTTCAAAACCTCAAAAATAGGAATATATAAGTGAGTGTGAGACACCTATTTCAAAAAGAGATATTGGTATGGAAGATTCAACAAAAATGGTACCTCTCACTAGAAGTTGTCAAGCATCAACCATCACCATAAAATAATTCATTGCATGAACGTGATTCACTCATGAGGCTTGTGAGTAGAGCCCTATGAAATTTAAATTTTATATCTATTCCATAGTAGCCTTTGGAGATGAAGACCCATGACCATATTGGGTTTTAGAATAATCCTGGAAGAAAATTTGTAGATTGCATCGATGACAAAAAAATGCTTCAATTATTCACAATTATGGGACAAGACCGTCACATGTGCCTTACCTTTCCACAATGATATAAAATAAAGTTAATAATAATGGATGATAATTATGGTTCAATGTATTTCTTATAATAAGAACCACCTCCACTACCATTATGATAATCATGAAACTTCCCCTTCTTTCCATGTACACCACAAAACCGCCAGTGGGTTAAATAAAATATCCATAAAAGAAAAACTTTCCTACTATATACATTTCTTCCATCATCTTTTTATCAACCATTTTAGTATGGGTGGTGAGTTTAGGAATATATTATTATGATTGAATATCAGTTCACAATCCCTATAAGGATTAATCATCCCATAACCTATAATTCATCACCATATCTGTAGAAAAATGAACTATCTTTGCAAAATGATTTTTTTACAATAACATCGAACAATATCTCTACTACAAAGAGAGGAAATACAAATAATTTCCTATCATTAGGGATTCTAGGTATAACTACTAAAATAATAGTTTCTTGAATCCCTTATACTCTAAAAAAACCATTTATAAAAAAATATCATTAATGATTCATAGATTATAGGCTAGATACAGAACCACTTACCTCAATTTTGGTATGCACACCACCCATAATGGGATTCCCATACCAAAAAGTAACTGAATTAAAGTTAAAAATTAATGATGATATAAAAATAGAATATAAAAACTTAGAATCATGCTTCTAGAAGAAAAAGTGTCGATAGAGATGTTTGATGGAAACATGCCTCAAGAATAAAATGCCGCACCAAAATGAATGAGAGAACCAACCTCGGAAATTCCAACACCTGAAGGTTATAGAGGTGATAGAATAAGAATTAAAAATTGATAAACAGATCCCTAAAAAACATCCCATATCTTTTACCAAACCATGATATCAACAAAAATTAGGATAGATTTGACCAAACAATCTAATATGATGACAAACAATAAATTTAGGATCGAAACACAAAGAAATGATGTTGTGCACATGAGCCTCAGCCCAGTTGGTGAGGTATCCTTAAGTGCATACACATGACCTAGTTTTAAAACCAGGTAGAGGAATATTACTGGGGTTACTGTAGCAGTACTGTAGCAGAACTGTACACTGTACAGGTACTGTAGTAGAACTGTACAATGTGTTGGTACTGTAGTAGGTAATGTAGTTGTTACTGTAGTAGGTACTATTTGGTACTATTGTAAATGGAAATATTCACCTTGGGCCACTAGTTTGGGCTTGGAGTCCTTAAGGCTTTCGGGCCACCCAGGCCTTCGGGTCAGTAGAGCTTTCGGGCCACCTTTAATACTTTTGGGCTTCATCAAGGCCTTCGGGCCACATGCAGTTTCCCCAGACACACAACAACAAAAAAGAAGCAGCCCCAGAAGTGGATTCAGAGCAGGTGCACTCACTAGAGCATTACTAATTGGATTTGTCAGAATGAGAGGGTATGGATATGCCATCGGGACCAGCTTGTGCTTGCACAGGAAGCCTAGCAAGACGACCATGTAGAGGTGGAGAGCTACTATCATGATTAGATGCTAGGTAGGGGCAGTGCCTTGTAGATACTCTGATTGAATTCTATAATACCTTCAGGTCATGTAATCTCCTAAGTCTACAGTCCATGAAATCTCTGAGCCTACATGCCTTGTAAGGGTTCCCCCTCATCCCTTGAAAGGGGGGTTATCAAAACATCAATAAAAATGAAGGCCTTCAGGCTATTAGGGAAAAAAATAATGTTGGGAGGGATCTAGATCACTCAAAATCTCCCAGAGATGGCCTAGGGTTTTGGGAAAGGAGAAGGGAGGTGAATGAGAAAAGATATTGGTGACCAAAACACTTAATATAATGGAACATACCTGAATAATCAGTTCAAAATGTGAACATTCAGAATGGATGATACAATGAAAAACAAATTACCTCGACTTAAAATCATGAAATCCCCCTTCATGACATGATTAATATATCACAATATGAATATTTTCCACATCTTAAACTCAAAATCATTTCTTATTACCATATCTCTTTCACATCATGAAAATAAATCCCTGGTGTGAATAAACGCTTGTAGTAAGTTTTAGATCATTTGATTCATCTCCTCCCCAGACCACTCCTAACATACCTCAACTCAATTTATTAAAAACATTAAGATGTGTCAAATCTTAAAAAAAGAAATACCAAAAATTGAGGATGTTACAGTCACCCCACAAGGAACGTCATGAACACACAAACCATGTAGGCACCATCTTCAACCTTCTGCCAATAATGAAGAACACATAGTGTGTGTTCTTGAATCAAAAATCACGTGATCTTGTTTTCGCAAATACAAAACCCCCATAAAGCCCCTAAAACCCCCTATATCCCAAAAACACTTCACATTAGTCCACAAGGATTCCTTGGAAACATGAAGATAAGATCAAAACTTAAAAACAATTAAAATATAGGGGTATATGGATTAAAATGAAACAACTACCTACCTTTGGGAATAAACCATTGATGCTTTGATCCCAAATATGCTCTCTATAGCCCCTACAATCTGATTCATGCTTTAGACGAACCCTTGATGGTGCCCCTACCTATCCCCCCCCCCTCTTCTCTCTCAGTCACATGAAACACACATGGGGTGTGGGAGACCACATACGTGATAAGAAAAAGGGGAAGGAGGAAAAGAAAAAGAAAAAGGAAAAAAGAAATACAAGGAAAATGGGAAGGGAAAGTGGAATGGGGGATCAGTCCTGGGCTCGATGCTTGGGATGAGTTTACATCTTGAATAAGAAAAAACCCTCATTCCATACTCAACCACAAAGTCAAAATTTTAAAATGAGAATCTATTCAGAAAATTTCACCACTCAGGTACATGGGAATAATGAAAATTCAACTAACTAAATATAAATTATATTTTAAAAAAGATAACAACTTGTAATTCCACCAAACATTCTCTCATTGCAAAATTCCCTATTCTGGGAACAATCGAGTGGCCATAAATCTTCTCACATTCAAGAAGCCTCGGTGGTCAACTGGCTACTATGATTTCATCTGGAGCATTGGCATATCCAAAACTACCATGACCTCCCACTGGCTGATCTCATAGCACCCATGAATCTCCCAAAATGAGGATTTTTCATCCAAAACCGATAAGATTATCCCCAAAATATGAGTATCCTCACTATGGGAAAAATTGATAATTGCGACGGGGCATTTGCAACTGGGAAGGGTCTTGTTGTAAATAGTCTGTCAGAAGGGATTATTTATGACGAGACCCTCTTCCAGTTGCAAATAACTAAATATTTGTCATTGGGAGATGTTCTCTGTCACAATATGTTTGGTGCGAGTTGAGCAGAAAACCACAGTAGGGGTATTTGCAACGGGTATAATGCTCGTCGCAAATACTCGACAACATTTTTTAGTAATTGTGACGGGTCCCGTCACAAATACCTTTTTAACCGCCGCCCTGATTAATAGGGGGTTAGCATTTGCGACGGGACCCGTTTCAAATAGTACAATAAAAATATATATAACATATATATAGCCCCATTCGTTTTTCCCTTTCCACTACTTTCTCTACACCTCTCTCCCCCTCTACTTACATTTTTTTCTCTCAAAATTTTTCAAAGTTTAAAATTCTAAATCAGAGTAATATTCGTAGCTTATATCCTCAAAAAATGTAGTTTTAAGGTATTTATCTATTTCTTTTATTTTTTTAGATAATTCATTTTATTTTATATTATTTATAATTATAGTTAATTAGATGTAATTTAATTAAATTAGAATTAGATAGAATTTTTTTATCATTATTTATTTCTTCAAATAATTACCTACGATTACTATTAATTAGTATTAATTAATTGTTATAATATTAATTATTATTAATTAGTTGTAATTAGTATTAGTTATAAAATTGTTTAATAAATAGTTATAATTATCGATAATTATTAATAATTAGTGATAATTAGTAATAAATTTGATTACATATTTATAAATAGTAATAAATAGTGAAAATTAGAAATTGTTTGCGATAACTAGTAGAAATTAGTAATAATTTGAAACAAATTATGGGAATAACTAATAATTAGTGATAATTAGAAATAAATTATATTAATTAGTAATAAATTTTAATAACTTGTAAGAATTAGTAAGAAATTTTAATAAATTTTAAGAAATTATAATAATTAGTAATAAATTTTAATAAATTTTAATAATTAGTATGAATTTTTAATAATTAGTAATAATTAGTAATAATTAGTAATAATTAGTAATAATTTGGAATAATTAGTAATAAATTGTAATAATTAGTAATATTTAGTAATAAGTTGTAATAATTGGTATCAAATTGTAATAAATTGTAAAAAATTGTAATAAATTTTAATAATTAGTAATAAATTGAAATAAATAGTAATACATTGTAATAATTAGTAAGAATTAGTAATAATTAGTAAGAATTAGTAATAATTAGTAAGAATTGGTAATAATTAGTAATAATTAGTTAGAATTAGTAATAATTAGTAAGAATAAGTAATAAACTGTAGTAATTAGTAATAAATTGTAATAATCAGCAAAAAATTGTAATAATTACTAACAAATTGTAATAATTAGTAATAATTTGTAATAATTAGTAAAAAAATTAATAAATTGTAACAATTATTAATAAATTGTAATAATAAGAAATAAATTTTAATAATTATTTATAAATTGTAATAATGAATAAGGAATTGTAATAATTAGTAACAAATTGTAATAATTTGTAATAAATTGAAATAATTAGTAATAAATAGAAATAATTAGTATCAATTAGTAATAATTAGTGGGAATAAGTAATAATTAGCGACAATTAGTGGTAAATTGTAATAATCAGTAATAAATTTTAATAATTATTAATAATTAGTATTTAATTGTAATAAATCTTAACAATTAGTAATAATTAGTAAAAATTTGTAATAAATTGTAATAGTTAGAAAAAATTAGTAATAACTTGTGATAATTAGTAATAAATAGTCAAAAATTGTAATAATTAGTAATAATTATTTGTAATTAATAATAAATTGTAATAATTTGTAATTAACTTTAACAATTAGTAATAAATTGTAATATTTAGTAAAAATAGAAACAAATAGCAATAATTAGTAATAAATTGTAATAAATAGTAAAAAATAGTAATAATTAACTATAAATTTCAATAATTAGTAATAAATTGTAATAATTTAGTAATATTTAGTAATAAATTGTAATAATTAGTAATAAATTGTAATAATTAGTAATAAATTTTTATAAATAATAAAAATTGCAATATTTACTAATAAATTGTAATACATTGTAATAAATTGTAATAATTTAGTAATAATTAGTATTAAATAGTAATAATTGTTTATAAATTTTAATTACTAGTAATAAATTGTAATTATTAGTAATATTATGTAATAAATGGTAATAATTAGTAATAATTAGTAATAAATGGTAATGATTAGTAACTTGTAAGAAATTGTAATAATTAGTAAGAATTGGTAATAGATTATAATAATTACTAGTAAATTGTAAGAATTTGTAATAATTAGTAATAAATTGTAATAATTATTAATAATTTATAATAATTTGTAATAATTATTAATAAATTGTAATAATTAGTAATAAATTGTAATAATTAGTAATAAATTTTAATAATTATCAATAAATTGTAATAATTAGTAATATATTGTAATAATTAGTAATAAATTGTAATAATTAGTAATAAATTGTAATAATTAGTAATAATTAGTAATAATTAGTAATAAATTGAAATAAATTGTAATAAACTATAATAATTAGTTATAAATTGTAATAGTTAGTTACGAATTGTAATAATTACTATAAATTAGTACTAAATTGTAATAATTAGTAATAAATTGAAATAATTAATAATAAATTGTAATAATTAGTAATAATTAGTAATAAATAGGTGTAATTAGTAATAAATAGTGATAAATAAGAATGAATATTAATAAATGGGAATAAATAGTAATGATTGGAAATTAATAGTACTAATTAAAAAAATAGTAATAATTATGAATAAATAATAATAAATTGGAATAAATTGGAATAAATTGTATGAATTAGTAATAATTATTAATAATTAGTAATAATTAGTAATAATTAGAAATAATTAGTAATAATTTATAGTAATTAATAATAATTTTTAATAATTAGTAATTATTATGAATAATTACTAATAAATAGTAATAATTTGGAATAAATAACAATAATTCGAATATATAGTAATAATTAGAATAATTAAATATAATTAGAAATAATATTAATAATTAGATATAATTAGAATAATTAAAATAAATTGGCATAATTTCCAGTAAAGTAATAATTAGTAATAAATTGGCATAATATCTTATTGATTTGCTGCATCTCTTTTACCTGATGGCTTATCTCCTTGCATATTTCTTCTAGTGAAAAAATAGTGAAAAATCTACTTGTAACACCCTGAGATTTTATGAGAATTATTCATTTTAATTTCTTTGATGTCTTTTGTTGAACACTTCACCAAGATTATCTTGTGCTATACGCAACACTGTATTAGCTTGTAGTATATTCAACACTATTCTTGGCTTGTGATGCACACAATTTCATGTTCTTTTAAATAAAATTCATTTTACACAACATCATGTATAGATTTTGATCAATGTATAACTAAACTATATTTTGATTATGTTATACACAACACCAATGGAAGATAGAATTACACGCATCCCTGACATGGCTTGCATTACACATAAGAGCAACCGTCCTCGATAGTGTGTGTTGTACGCAATACTGAGTTTCACTAAACAAGATATTATTATAATATTATTATGATATAGCCATTATGAATAGTATTAACTACATTTTAAATTTTACAACATTATCATTCATCTTACATATTTTCTAGATCATGGTATGAGAACAAAATAAATGTTTCGGGTAAAATAAGTATTTTTAAAAAAATGTAGTTTTGTTGCCTTTTGAGGGAACACCCATTTTAAATATAATTTTTAACAAATTTATTAGTTTCATTTTACAAAATAAACTTATTCTTATGAATCAATATATAAAAATTTATGTTGGATAATGTTTTGATATTTTTCTGATAACGTTCATATTTTGATGAATAGTAAAAATATGCTAAATTTTAATTAAAAATAATTTTTTTCATCAAGATAATTTATATGGTTAAATTTATAATATTGAATGGTTTTAAAATATATATAGAATATATTTTACCAATTTAATATAATAAAATTCATTATAATTAATTTTACATCAAATTCATAGGTAAAAACATTTCAATCTTTTGCAATGTTTTAACTTTTAAAACCCATTTTCTCAATAGCGGGATTAATTTTAAATTAAATACTACAAATTATGCATCTTCAATTTGGAAAATGGATTCAATATTTGGAATCAGTAGGTAAAAATTATGTTAATATGATACTTTTATTTTTTATTCATTATGAACAGTAACTACGGTAAATTTTATTTACCATAGTTAAATGTAAATTAGGTAATTAAGGGTAAAAATAATATTATAAAACTACCCTAACACATGTATTAATTTAATTGGATGATTATATTTATTCATAAAATATACTTGGGTCGAAATGGTATCTATTATAAACCACTTGTAAGTGATTAAGAACTTTAATTTATTTTTTTTAAATGAAAGTGAAATATGTCTCACTCAAATTTTAATAATAAAATTATTTTTAATATATGTTTATACATAATATAAATTCGGTTATAAATACTCATTTTAAAGATAACATGTTTTTATTTATCAATGTAATTTATTTGAAATTTTTAACAAATATATAATTACTTTAATAACTTATACATTAATGATACGGAAATTATTAATTTACTGAAAAATCAATAATATAGTTTTTATTAGTCTAATAATACCAATAAAAGGCCCAAATACCTAACCAAAACATATTGGTCGTGTAAATATAAACCATAATCATCCAAATGTTTAATTGGTGACCATTTGGAGCCTTATAAAAGTGATTATGACACATACATTATTTTATTTTAAATGATGTCAAAGTTGTCACCTTCATAATATAATAAACTTATCATTTTAAAAGTTGCTTGTTTTAGAAGATAAATTCTAATAAAATTATTATTATGAAATAAATTTGATATATCTTCATCATAGTGTTTTTTCTAATTTTTATGCAACAAATTAGTACATTAAATAATTATACAAAAATGTTGTAGTAATTATTTTATTAAGAGAAATATCAAATAAATGGTTTTAAAAATATTAAAATAAATATTATATTAACTAATTAATGATCTAAAAAAATTTTCTAGATGAATATGACATATTACGAATCTATGAAATATTTTTTTGAATATATTTTCTGTGTGGATTTTATTTAAATGAAAATAAACGAGTAGTGTCAAAATTGACACTATTATTATTTTATAAAAACAACCTATTATAAAGTTGTTTCAAAATCACAAAAATATTTAAAATTTATAAAATAAAATTTATATGGTCGAAAATTTCATAACGTATCCCATTATGGAGAATTCACAACACATAAGTAATTATTTATAACAATTTAAAATTTAGAATATTATTACCACAAATAAAATTTAATAGATTAAATAAGGATAAATCAAATTGATAAGGGTTAAAATAAAATAATAAATGTCTAAATTTTATTGGTTGATGAGATTAAAAACCTATCTTACCTAATCTTAAAATTTGGGTCACATTGGAAGTTTTTATGAAGAGTTTGAGATTATTATAAACTAATATTTTGGAGGATTCCAAAAGTGCCCCTCACCTCTCTTATAAATGGGAACCTCCTCTCTCTCCTCTTCAAAACATTTTGGGCCTTAAATCTTGGAAAAATCCTGTACATTAATCTTCTGCACTTCCATAGAAACATTTTAGAGGTCCTGGTCTTCTTCAAAGACCATCTCTAGTGCCCTAAGAGGTGGTTTAGAAGAGGCGTGTCGAAGAAGGGGTAATATGCTTTACCGATTCTTTCAAATTTATTTCTTCTTATACTTACTTTTATTTATTTGTTTCATTATAAAGTAATGACATAAGTATCACTAATATACTGATATGTCATTATAAATTCGAAACAACCCTATTTCACCTTCTATCCATCCTATGGAAAATGAAATCACCGCGCGTGCGTACGTACGGAATACCATCTCCATGTTGTGGTGTAATATGATTTTCCTCCACAGCCTTACTTGGATGGGTATAATTGTGGAAATAATTACTATATATTCTTATTATAACATGATTCTAATTATAATATATTATATCATCCACTCAAATTCCATTTAATAATTATGGTAACAATATCATCGCTCGTGCGTACATACAGATTACCGTCTCTATGATGCGATGAGATTTATTATCCATGTTAACAATTCCAGAATGATTATTAGTATATATAATAAATAATCATGAAATATATGAATTAATAATGATACTGTATTTATTTATATGTTATTAACTTACTTCCATTAAATTTAATAAGGAAACGAAAATAGTGTTCATGCGTACGTACGACCTACCATCTCCATGAATAGTGTATTTCTTTCCATTTATTGATCTATTATATATATATATATATATATTATATTCTGAA
The DNA here is from genome assembly GCA_963277665.1 of Viscum album. Lineage (NCBI taxonomy): Eukaryota > Viridiplantae > Streptophyta > Magnoliopsida > Santalales > Viscaceae > Viscum > Viscum album. The sequence continues at coordinate 2,128,736,681 of OY728161.1, read as the reverse complement.
TATTATATATATATATATATCATGTTTTACATTCTGGATGTAATTAAATCATGGTATAAGTAATGATATCATGAACAAAAAGTCCAAACACGTACGATAAATGAAATGATTTTACCCAAAACACTACTTTAACATGGAATTGACAAATGAACAGGTAATATAATGTCATAAGTGAGTCATATATGATATAATAAATATTATTATGGTTCTGTTACAAGTTAATAATATGTCTAAACACTTTATACTAGAGTCTCGTACACATACGGAAGAAATTGGACATAAGGTAAGAGATTATTTCGTCTCACTTTTATTTCTGTGAAACATATGCCTTAATCACCATCTATTTATTTTGTATGGTGTTTATGCTTCCCATGAATGTTTTACGATTTTTATTATGGATGATATGATATTTACATCTGCATTTAAATTTCTTTATTTTTTGGCATGTATGATTCCAATGATCATAAAAGGTAAGGGATAATTATTCCAATCTCGTTCTTATCCGAGATTGTTTATTCGTAAGTACTTACTGGGGTTATGTTTATCATCCATGTCCATGTTTTCTAAAAATGTTTTCCTAAATTTTTTACTATTATTCCATGTAAGTTTATAGTCATTTTTACCCTTTCTAACTTCCACCACATGGTATAAAAGGAATCTTTTTTTGTTTACCATACGAGGTAGTTTTTGGCTTTTCCGGCAAAAGTACGAGGCGAACATTTATTTAACTTATACGGCATGAATAGATTTTCTAAGTTTCATAACACATTATTTTCATGAAGATTACTCTACATGATTTCATGATTATTTTCAACAAAATCCTTTTATTTTAAAATTACATGTCATTTTCTGAAAATAATATGACTTTGAAAGAAAGAAAGGATATTTTCCTCAAGAATTCATTTCAAATGTTTTATCAAAATATATTCCATCTAAGATGACATTGTATAGTATGTTTATGTTTCACGTATAATGTCTCTATTATTTACATGGTTTTATTTTTCATGTGATGAAATGATATCCATTTTTTTACATGGATATTGTTATGATGGGATGATGTTTATGAAACCCATATTATTATTTGTGATATGATGAATGATTTATGTTTATTTTTTGGCACATGAAAGAACAATTTCATTATGAGATGGGTGGGGCCTATATATCCAACCAATTCATTGGGTAACGATTTATATCTCATGAGATAGGCAAGGATGGAACGACAAGTAAAATCTGGTTCAGTAATAGAGGGATGGAATGACAAGTAAACCTAGTTCAGTAATGGAAATTGTTCACTATGATGGTCTTGGAAGAAATTCCTTGGTTACTATGGAAATCATGTCATGTGCTTAATGGTTTTCCAGAATTTCATGTTTTATTCCCATGCTATTTTATCATGATTAATGTTCCTTTGTGATCTATTCCTTATGTACTGCCATGATTTATGACATTACTCGTGATTTTAATGTTTTATATTATTGTTTTTACTTTCAAATTTTTATGGATTGTTTTATGTTATCAATTATTACCCTTATTGATCATTTGAGCTCACAATTTATATGTTTTCTTTTCCCCAGGATTTAAATAAAGGTTTTAGGTAAGAATACAAATGGGGAAGATCTTTATGAGAGATGATGAAGATCATTCAATATGATTAGAGGATTATGTTCCGAGTTTCCCAAGACACTAAACTATTATAGTCCTTGGGTGTCTATTTTTTTTAAGTATTAAGTATTCTGAAATAGTAATGTAATGTCCATGTACGTCAAGATTTTGGTATCTATAATTGGTATTAGAGGAAAGTTTTAGTTAACCGTTGGAAACTAGGATGAGAAAACTTTAATGAGATCCCTAGATATATTTCTATGGTATGTCTAGGGATGTCCCTAAGGTAAAGTATAAGTATAGGTTATAGTCCTAGAATTACGGTAACGATCTTAGAATTAAACCTAATATGTTAGATATTGAAGGTACTCCCCCTTTATTATGTTGTTTTCCTAGTATGATTTTTTCCTCTCACACTATTATTTTTGGGTTTTAGAAAATGGCTAGAAATAGGAAGATTCACGATAATGGAGGATATTATGGAAAATGGAATGATATTCTTCATTAAAAACCAAATGAAACGGGATTTGGAAGTCCAAACATCATTATTATGCCTAATAAAAAATCTCATAATATGATCAATAATCTTAACTTTGGTAAGTTTCTTGACTCAGCTAATAAGAGAAAGATGGAGTTTTATGATGACAATAGAGGAAATAAAGTTCAATTTCCATCATGTAAATCATGTGGTAAGAGGCATCAGGTAGAATGTTTCAAAGGAACTGGAAGATTCTTTGGGTGTGTAAAAGAAGGACACAAAGCCAGTAATTGAAAAGGAAAAGGTTCAGTTAACACCATGGATAAGGATAATGGTATTACTAAGACATCAACAATGGTTAAATGTTTTAAATATAGAATGTATAGGCATTATTCAAACAAATACCCTAAGGGAAAATTTCATGAAGAGAATTTGTATGGTCGTATGGGTAGTATTTATGTTGATGATGATGAAGAGACTATAAATGATATCTGATATGAAATAAGTGTACATGAATAAAATTAGGAAGCTCGGTTCGTGGTTTAAGAAGGTAGTAGAATAATTTCATGGTTATCAAGAATAATGTATGGTACTATGGAATAATGAAAAAAATATAAGGATTGTTACACTATTATTTTTCCATGAGTATTCTAATTTATATGTTGAATGGTACTGTTAACCATGAAAAGTGATTGAAATATTTTTGGAAATTAGATGATATGCTCATAATGAAGGTATAATGAGAAAATAATATGTTTGATATTCTTAATGAGATTTTGACTGATATAGGTACAAAGTAATATCATGGTTTGAGTATATATAAATTTGGGAATTTTTGTCTATGGAAAGAGTTAAATTTTGACAGAATTCATGTTTTCACTAAGGTTCTATAGTAATTCATGTTTCAAGAGAATACATGATTAAGGTATTCACATTATTGGAATGTGATTAACAAGATATATCATATGATGTATGGGGGATAAATTATGGTATTCAAATTCTTGGTAGATGGCCTTTCTAGTAATCGTTTTATTTATACTACAAGATTGGAAAGAAGTATTTTTGATAAGCCTAAAGGTTGGAATGGATTAAGTTGGACATCCGATGCTATTATTTAATTCTAAAACATTTTTCTAGAATGTTATAATAGTATAGATTTAGAAAAAGGAAAACATGCAGGATAGACGAAAACCCATCGCGTCGGACAAGGTTGCGGGAATCGAACCCACAGCCATAGTGCGATAGGATATTATCGCCTACCACTGGCCTACAAGAAGTCCCTGTTTAGTATAGATTAATTATATTTTATTAATCAGTATGATAGATTATGTATAAGTCAATTTTAGGAACCATATATGATTAATCTCAACATAGATGGACTTATGTATATTTAATAACTTGTGTTAATCTTTTTGTGTGATAGAGATAGTTGGATTGACCTATCATTCTATCACATGATATACTAACACTTCAAGAATGAAAAATGAAACTTCATTTAATTAAATAAGAGATGAAGTGGAAATTGTTCATGGAATAAGAAAAAATAATATTACACTCAAATCAATTAAGTATTTCTCCTTATGCGAAAATTAATTAACATTTGGGAAATGATCTTGAAAACAAAAAATTTTGTCCTAGTACTCTCATATCTGATGAATCAAATGGTACGTTATATAATCACAAATTTATGGCTTTGTGATTGTTGGCTTTTTCATAGCCATGTTCTCTACCACTCTCCATCAAAACTTAATGGTTAGATTTCTCTTCCATATCTACATTTTCACCTATGTTCCCCTATGTGGAAACCCAGTGATGAGTTAATTTGGGTAACCATTACGTTTCATACTTTAGTTATGAAAATTAAGTTTTAGTAATCCTTTTTACGATGTGGGTTTCTATGAAAGAAACTTTCCAGTAGTAAACCATTTATAACCCCGACGAATTTGGAGGGAGAAATTAATTTTAAGGGGGATAGAATGTAACACCCCGAGATTTTATGAGAATTATTATTTTTAATTTCTTTGATGTCTTTTTTTTGTACGCTTAACCAAGATTATCATGTGCTATACAAAGCACTATATTAGCTTGTAGTATATGCAACACTAATCTTGGATTCTGATGCACACAATTTCAAGTTCTTTCAAATAAAATTCATTTTACAAAATACCAAGTATAGATTTTGATCAATTTATAACTAAACTATATTTTTAGTATGTTATACGCAACACCAAAGGAATCTTTCCTTACACGCAACCCCTACTTGGCTTGCATTACATGCAAGAGAGACCTTCCTCAATAGCGTGTGTTGTACGCAATACCGAGTTTCAATAAACGAGATACTTTTATAATATTATTATGATCTCACCATTATGAATAGTATTAATTAAATTTTGAATTTTATAACATTATCATTCATCTTACACATTTTCTAGATCATGGTATGAGAACAAAATAATTTTTTCAGGTAAAATAAGTATTTTAAAAAAAATGTAGTTTTTCCGCCTTTTGATGGCACACACATTTTAAATCTAATTTTAAATAATTTTTTAAGTTAAATTTTCAAAAATAAAATTATTCTTGTGAATCAGGATATACAAATTTATGTTGGATAATGTTTTGAAATTTTTCTGATAACATTCATATTTTGATGAATAGTAAAAATACAACAAATTTTAATTAAAAACAAATTTTTTCCTCAAGATAATCTATATGGTTAAATTATAATATTTAATGGTTTTAAAATTTAAATAGAATATATTTTCACTATTTAATATAATAAAAGTCATTATAATTAATTTTATATTGAATTCATAGGTAAAAACATTTCAATCTTTTGCAGTGTTTTAACTTTTAAAACCCATTTTCTCAACAGTAAGATTAATTGTTAATTAAATACTGCAACTTTTGTGTCTTGAATTTGGAAAAATTGATTCCATATTTGGAATAATTAGGTCTAAATTATGTTAATAGGATACTTTTATTTTTTATACATTATGAATTTTAACTATAGTAAATTTTATTTACCATAGTTAAAGGTAAATTAGGTAATTAAGGGTAAAAATAATATTATTAAACTACCATAACACATGTCTTAATATAATTATATGATTATATTTAGTCCTAAAATATACTTTAGTCGAAATGGTATCTATTATAACCCACTTGTATGTGATTAATACCTTTAATTTATTTTTTTAATGAAAGTGAAATATGTCCCACTTAAACTTTAATAATTAAATTATTTTTAATAGAAGGTCATGTAGAATAAAAATTTGGTTATAAATACTCATATTAAAGATAAAATGTTTTTCTTTTTTATTTAAATTTATTTTTAATTTTTCAGAAATATATAATTACTTTAACAGCTTATACATTAATGATGCAGAAATTAATTATTTAGTGAAAAATCAAAAATATAGTTTTTATTAAACTAATAAGACCCATGAAAGGCCACAATACCTGACCAAAACATATTGTTCGTTTAAATATAAACCATAAGCAAACAAAGGTATAATTTTTTACCATTTTTAGCCTTATAAAAGTGATTATTACACTTACATTATTTTATTTTAAATGATGTCAAAGTTGCCACCTTCATAATTTAATAAACATAACATTTTAAAAGTTGGGTGTTTTAGAAGATAAATTAGATTAAAAGTATTGTTTTTAAATCTATTATATTTATCTTCATCATATTTATTTGTCTTTAATTTTTATGAAACACAGTAGTATATTAAATAATAATACCAAACTGTTGTAGTAGTTATTTTATTAAGAAAAATATCAAATAAATGGTTTGAAAAATATTAAAATAAATTTTATATGAACTAATTAATATTATCCACAAAATTTTTATATGAATATGACATATTAGGAATGTATTAAATATTTTGGTTCAAATATATTCTATCTGTGGATTTTATTTAAATGCCAATAAATGAATAGTGTCAAAATTGATACTATTGTTATTTTATAAAAATAACATATTATAAAATTGTTTAAAAATCACAAAAAATTTATAAATTTTTAAATTAAAATTTATATGGACTAAAATGTCATAAATTATCCAATTATGGACAATTCACAACACATAAGTAATTATTTATAACAATTTTAAATTTAGAATATTATTACCACAAATAAAATTTAATAGATTAAATAAAGAGAAATCAAATTGATATGGTTTAAAATAAAATGAAAACATGTATAAATTTTATTGTATTATGATATTAAAAACTAATCATATCTAATCTTACTATTTGAGTTACTTTGGAAGTTTTTATGTGGGTTTTTAGTTTATAATAAATAATATTTTGATGGTTTCCAAAAGTGCCCCTCTCCACTCTTATAAAAGGGCACATCCTTCCTCTAACCTTCACAAAATTTGTAGACTTAAAGCTCTTCCAAACCCTATACATTTATCTTCTACACATACCTATCAACATACTAGAGGTCCTGGTCTTCTTCAAAGACCATCTCTGGTTCCCTAAGAGGAGGTTTAGAAGAGGCACGTCGAAGAAGAGGTAATATCCTTTACTAATTCATTCAAATTTATTTCTTCTTCTACTTATTATTCATTATTATTTTCATTATAATGTAATAACAAAAGTATCACTAATATAATTATATGTTATTATAAATTTAAAAAAACCCTATTTCACCTTTTCTCCATCCTACAGAAAACGAAATCACTGCGCGTGTGTACGTACGGAATACCGTCTCCACGATGTGGTGCAATGTATTTTTCCACCACCACCTTAATTTTATTGGTATAATGGTGGAAATAATAACTATATATTCTTATTATAACATGATTCTAGTTATTTTATATTATATTATCCACTCAAATTCCATTAAATAATTATGGGAACGATATCATCACTCATGCATACGTACGGATTACCGTCTCCACTATGTGATGAGATTCATTCTCCATGTTAACCATTACAGAATGATTATAAAGTATATATAATAAATAATAATTAAATATATGAAATAATAATGATACTGGATTTTTTATATGTTATTTACTTACTTGCATTCAATTTAATAAGGAAAAGAAAAAAGCGTTCATGCTTACATACGGCCTACCGTCTCCTTGAACGGTGTACTTCATTCAATTTATCGATATATTATATATATTATATTCTGAATATATATTATATATATAAATCATGTTTTAAATTTTGTATGTAATTAAATCATGATATATGTAATTATATCAAGAACAACAAGTCCAAACAAGTATGATAAATGAAACGATTTTACCCAAAACACTACATTAACATGGAATTAACAAATGAACGGGTAATTTAATGTCATAAGTGAATCATATATGATATCATAAATATTATTATGGTTCTATTACAAGTTAATAATATGTCTAAACCCACTATACAGGAGTCTCAGACACATACGGGAGAAATTGTACATAAGGTAAAAGGCTATTTCGTCTCACTTTTATTTTTATGAGACATATGCCTTAATCACCATCTATTTCTTATGTATGGTGTTTCTGATTCCCATGAATGTTTTATGATTTTTATTATGGAGGATATGATATTTACATATGCATGTAAATTTCTTTATTTTATGGAACGTATGATTCCACTGATCATAAAAGGTAAGGGATAATTATTCTAATCCAGTTCTTATCCAGGATTGTTTATTCATAAGTACTTACTAGAGTTATGTTTATCATCCATGTCCATGTTTTATAAAAGTGTTTTCATAAATTTTTTAATATTATTCCATGTATGTTTAAAGTCATTTTTACCCTTTTTTACTTCCACTACATGGTATGGAAGGAATCTTTCTTTTTTTACCATACTAGGTACTTTTTGACTTTTCCAACAAAAATACGAGGAGAACATTTATTTAACTTATATGGAATGAACAGATTTTTACGGTTTCATAATGCGTTACTTTAATAAATATTACCCTACTTTATTTCATGATTATTTTCAACAAAATTCTTTTTTTAAATTATATCTCATTTTGTGAAATGAAAATAATTTTGAAAAAAAGAAAGGATATTTTCCTCAAGAATTCATTTCAAGTGTTTTATCAAACTATTTTCCATCTAAGATGCCATTGTTTACATTGTTTATGTTTCAAGTATAATGTATATATTATTTACATTGTTTTATTTCTCTTATGATGAAATGATATCCATTTTTTTACAAGGATTATGTTATGAAGGGATGCTGTTTATAAAACCCATATTATTCTCTGGGTAATGATGATTGATTTATGTTTAATTTGTGCACATGAAAGAATGATTTCATTATGATATGGGTGGGACCAATATCTCACTCCAATACATTGGGTACAGATTTATATATCATGAGATAGACATGGTTGGAACAATAAGTAAAATCTGGTTCAGTAATATAGGGCTAGAACGACAAGTAAACCCAGTTAAGTAATGAAAATTGTCCACTATGATGGTCTTAGCAGAAATTACTTGGCTACTATGGAAATAATATCATGTGATTAATGTTTTACCACAATTTCATGGTTTATTCCCATGCTATTTTACAATGATTAATGTTCCTTTGTGATCTATGCCTTATGTACTGTCATGATTTATGTCATTACTCATGATTTTAATGTTTTATGTTCATGTTTTTACGTTATAATTTTTATGTATTGTTTTATATTTTCCTTGCTTACCCTTACTGATCATTTTAGCTCACCCTTTATGGGTTTTCTTTTCCCCAATATTTAAATAAAGGTTTTTGGTAAGAATATAAAAGGGGAAGATCTTTATGGGAGATGTTGAAGATCTTTCACTATGATTAGAAGATTATGTTCTGAGTTTTCAAAGACACTAAACCATTACGGTCCTTGTATATCAGTTTTTGTTATGTATTAATTATTCCGAAAAACTAATGTAATGTCCATGTACGTCAGGATTTGGGTCTTTACAGTTGGTATCAGAGGAAAGGTTTAGTTAACCTTTGGAAACTAGGATGCGAAAACATTAGTGAGATCCCTAGAGATATTTTTATGGTATGTCTAGGGATGTACCTAAGGTTATGTATAAGTATAGGTTATAGTCCTATAATTACGGTAAAGATCATAGAATTTAACCTAAGAAGTTATATATTGAAGGTAGTCCCCCTTTATTATGTTGTTTTCCTAGTATGATTTTTTCCCCTCACAATATACTTTTTGAGTTTTAGAAAATGGATGGAAACATGAAGACTCACGATAATGGAGGATATTATGGACAATGGAATTATATTCTTCATGAGAAAACAAAGAAACAAGATTTCAAAGTCCAAACATCTATTTTATTACTAATCATCAATCTCATAATATGATCAATAATCTCAACTTTGGAAAGATTCCTAAATCACCTAATTAGAGAAAGATGGAGTTTCATGAAGATCATAGAGGAAAGAAAGTTCAATCTTCATCATGTAAATCATGTGGTAAGAGGCATTAGGGTGAATGTTTCAAAGGAACTAGAAGATGTTTTGGGTGTGGAAAAGAAGGACACAGAGCCAGTAATTGCAAAGGAAAAGGTTTTGTTAACACCATGTACAAGGATAATTGTATTGCTAAGACATCAACAACAGTTAAATGTTTTAAATGTGCAACGTACGGGCATTATGCAAACCAATTTCTTAAGGGAAAATCTCATGAATAGAATCATCATGGTTGTATGGGTATTATTTATGTTGATGATAATGAAGAGACTACAAATGATATCTGAGAAGAAAGAAGTGTAGAGGAATAAATTGAGGAATTTTGGTTTGTGGTTTGAGAAGGTAGTAGGATGATTGCATGATTATCAAGAATAATGTATGGTACTATGTAATAAAGAAAAAAATTTAAGGATTGTTACACTATTGGTTTTCCTTGAGTATTTTAAATTATATGATGAATGGTACAGGTAACCATGAAATGTGATTGAAATTTTTTTGGAAAGCAGATGATATGTGCATAATGAAGGTATAAGAAGAAAATAATATGTTTGATATTATTAATGAGTTCATGAATGATATAGGGGAAAAGTGATATCATGGTTTGAGTATATAGAAATTTGGGGATTTCTGTATGTGGAAAGAGTTAACTTTTGACAGCATTCATGTTTTCACTATAGTTCTATGGTAATTATGTTTCAAGACAATACATGATTATGGTATTCACATGTTTGGAATTCAATCAATAAGATATATCTTATGATATATGGGTGATAAATGATGTTATTCACATTCTTGGTAGATGACCTTCCTAGTAATTGTTTTCTTTATACAATAATATTGGACAGAAGTATTTTCGATAACCCTAAAGGTTGGAATGGATTATGTTGGACATCAGATAGTATTTTTTAAGTATAAAACTTGTTTATAAAATGTTTAATAGTATAGTTTTAGAAAAAGGACAACATGCAGGATGGACGACAACTCATCACGTTGAATAGGGTTGCGGGAATCAAACCCACAACCAAAGTGTGACAGGCCTTTATTTCCTACCACTGGCCTACCGGAAGTCCCTAGTTAGTATAGATTAATTTTATTTTATTAATCAGTATGATAGATGATGTATAATTCAATTCTAAGAACCATATATGATTAATCTTAGCATAGATAGACTTATGTATATTTAATAACTTATGTTATCCTTTTTGTGTGATATAGACAGATGGAATGACCTATCATTCTATTGCAAGATCTACTAACACTTAAAGAATGAAAAATTCAATATCATTTGTTTTAATAAGAGATGAAGTGGAAATTGTTCATGGAATGACCAATAATGCTATTACACTGAAATCAAGTAAGTATATCTCCTTATATGAAAATTCATTAACTTTAGGGAAATGATCTTGAAAACCAAAAATGGTGTCCTAGTAGTCTCATATCCGATGAATCAAATGGTACCTTAGATCATCACAAATTAATGGCTTTGTGATCGTTTGCTTTTTCATAGCCATGTTCTCTACCACTCTCCATCACAACGTGATGGTTGGAATTCTCTTCCATCTCCATATTTTCACCTATGTTCCACTATGTGGAAACCCATTTATGAGTTAATTTGGTTAACCATTACATTTCATAATTTAGTTATTAAAATTAAGTTTCATTATTCCTTTTTACTATGTGTGTTTCTATGAAAGAAGCTTTCCAATAGTAAACCATTAATAACCCCGATGAATTTTGAGGGCGAAATTCATTTTAAGGGGGGTAGAATGTAACACCCTGATATTTTATGAGAATTATTCCTTTTAATTTCATTGGGGTCTTTTTTTTGTACACTTCACCAAGATTAGTTTGCGCTATATGCAACACCATATTAGCTTGTAGTATACGCAACACTATTCATGGCTTGTGATGCACACAATTTATAGTTCTTTCGAATAAAATTTATTTTACACAACACCAAGTATAGATTTTGATCAATGTATTACTAAAATATATTTTTAATATGTTATAAACAACACCAAAGGAATCTTTCCTTATAGGAAATCCTGACTTGGCTTGCATTACATGCAAGAGCGACCTTCCTCGATAACATGTGTTATACGCAATACCGAGTTTCACTAAATGAGATATTATTATAATATTATTATGATCTAGACGTTATGAATAGTATTAACTACATTTTTAATTTTATAACATTATCATTCATCTTACACATTTTCTAGACCATGGTATGAGAACAAAATAAATTTTTCGGGTAAAATAAGTATTTTTAAAAAAATGCAGTTTTGCCGCCTTTTGATGGTGCACACATTTTGAATATAATTTTTAACAAGTTTATAAGTTTGATTTTACAAAATAAACTTTTTCATTCAAATCAAGATATAAAATTTTTTGATGGATAAAGTTTTGATATTTTTCTAATAACGTTCATATTTTGATGAATAGTAAAAATACGCTACACTTTAATTAAAAACAACTTTTTTCACCAAGATAATTTATATGGTTAAATTATAATATTTAATGGTTTTAAAATAAAAATAGAATATATTTTTAAAATTTAATATAATATAAGTCATTATGATTAATTTTACATTGATTTCATAGGTAATAAAATTTTAATCTTTTGCAATGTTTTAAATTTTAAATCCCGTCTTCTCAACAGCATGATTAATTTTAAATTAAATACTGCAACTTATTTATCTTGGATTTGGAAAAATGGATTCCATATTTGTAATCATTAGGTACAAATTATGTCAATAGGATATTTTTATTTTTTAGATATGATGAATAGTAACTACAATATATTTTATTTACCACAGTTAAAGGTAAATTAGGTAATTAAGGGTAAAAATAATATTAAAAAATTACCCTAACACATGTCTTAAAATAACTGTATGATTATATTTAGTCAAAAAAAATACTTCGGTCAAAATGGTATCTATTAGAACCCACTTGTATGTGATTAAGACCTTTAATTTATTTGTTTTAAATGAAAGTGAAATATGTCTCACTCAAACGTTAATAATTAAATTATTTTTAATATAAGGTTATACAGAATATAAATTCTGTTATAAATACTCATTTGAAATCTAAATTTTTTTTCTTTATCATGGTAATTTATTTGTATTTTTTAAGAAATATATAATTACCTTAATAGCTTATACATTTATGATGAAGAAATTATTTATTTAGTGAAAAATCAATAATATAGTTTTTATTAAACTAATAATACCCATAAAAGGCCAAAATACCTGAAAAAACTTATTGGTCGTGTAAATATGAACCATAATAATCCAAAGGTAGAATTTTTGACCATTTGGAGCCTTATAAAAGCAATTATGACACTTATATTATTTTATTTTAAATGATGTCAAAGTTATCACCTTCATAATTTAATAAAAATAACATTTTACATGTTTGGTGTATTAGAAGATAAATTCGATTAAAATTATTATTATAAAACCTATTATATTTATCTTCATCATAGTATTTATTTTTAATTTTTATGCAAAACTTAGTATATTAGATAATTATACAAAAAAATGTTGTAGTAATTATTTTATTAAGAGAAATATCAAATAAATGGTATTAAAATATTAAAATAAATATTATATAATCTAATTAAATTTATCCACAAATTTTATAGATTAATATGACATATTAATAATCTTTTAAATATTTTCCTTTGAATATATTCTCTGTGTGAATTTTATTTAAATGCAAATAAATTAATAGTCTCAAAATTGACACTATTGTTATTTTATAAAAATAACATATTATAAAATTGTTTAAAAATCACAAAAATATTTAAAAATTATAAAATGAAATTTATATGGTCTATAATTTCACGAGGTATTCAATAATGGACAATTCAACACACATAAGTAATTATTTATAACAATTTAAAATTTATAATATTATTACCACAAATAAATTTTAATAGATTAAATTAGGATAAATAAAATTTATAAGGTTTAAAATAAAATCAAAACATGTGTAAATTTTATTGTCTGATGATATCACAAATATATAATATCTCATATTCTAATTTGAGTCACTTTGAATGTTTTTATGTGGGGTTTCAATTTATTATAAACTAATATTTTTTAGGTTTCCAAAACTGCCCCTCTCCTCTCTTATAAAAGGGAACCACCTTCTTCTCCTCTTAACAACATTTTGAGCCTTCATGCTCAGCCAAACCCAGTCCATTTATCTTATCTAGTTACATAGAAGCATACTAAGGGCCTGGTTCTTATTCAAACACCAACTCTAGTGCCCTAAGAGGAGGTTTAGAAGAGGCGCGTCGAAGAAGCGGTAATATGCATTACCGATTCTTTAAAATTTATTTCTTATTTTACTTCCTCTTCTTTATTTGTCTCATTATAAAGTAATAACATCAGTATCACTCATATACTGATATGTAGTAATAAATATGAAACAACCCTATTTCACCTTCTATCCATCCAACAGAAAATGAAATCACTGTGCCTGCGTAGGTACGGAATATTGTCTCCACGTTGTGCTATAATCTGTTTTTCCACCACCACCATACTTGGATGGGTATAACGGTGGAAATAATAACTATATATGATTATTATAATATTATTCTAATTATTATATATTATATCACCCACTCCAATTCCATTCAATAATTATTTTAATGATATCATTGCTCGTGCATACGTACGTATTACTGTCTCCACGATGCGATGAGATTCATTATCCATGTTAACCATTACAGAATGATTATAAAATATATATAATAAATAATCATGAAATATATGATATAATAATTATACTGTATTTATTTATATGTTATTTACTTACTTCCATTAATTTTAATAAGGAAATGAAAACAACGTTCATGCGTACGTATGGTCTACCGTCTACATGAAAGGTGTATTTCATTCCATTTATCGATCAATTATATATATTATATTATGAATATATATTATATATATAAATCATGTTTTACATTCTTGAACTAAGTAAATTATTATATAATTAATGATATCAAGAATAACAAGTCCAAACACGTATGATAAATGAAATGATTTTACCCAAAACACTACTTTAACATGGAATTGACAAATGAACGGGCAATATAAAGTTGTAAGTGAATCATATATGATATCATAAATAATAATATGGTTATTTTACAAGTTGATAATATTTCTAAACCAACTATACACGAGTCTCGTACACATACAGAAGAAATTGGACATAAGGTAATGCATTATTTCATCTCCCTTTTATTTCTTTGAGATGTATACCTTAATCACCATCTATTTCTTTTGTATTGTGTTTATGCTTCCCATGAATGTTTTATGATTTTTATAATGGAGGATATGATATTTACATATGCATGTAAATTTCATTATTATATGGCATGTATGATTCCACCCATCATAAAAGGTAAGGGGATATTATTCCAATCTCTTTCTTATCCGGGATTGTTTATTCGTAAGTACTTACTAGGGTTATGTTTATCATCCATGTCCATGTTTTCTAAAAATGTTTTCATAAAATATTTACTATTATTCCATGTATGTTTAAATTCATTTTTACCCTTTTTGACTTCCACCACATAGTATGTAAGGAGTCTTTCTTTTGTTTACCATACGTGGTACTTTTTGAATTTTCCTTCAAAAGTATGAGGAGAACGTTTATTTAACTTATATGGCGTAAAAATATTTTTACAGTTTCATAACACCTTACTTTGAAAAATATTACTCTAAATTATTTCATTATTATTTTCAAAAAAATACATTTTATTTAAATTTACATGGTATTTTTTGAAAATAATCTGATTTTGAAAAAAAGAAAGGAAATTTTCCTCAGGAATTCATTTCAAGTGTTTTATCAAAATATTTTCCATCTAAGATGACATTATTTAGTATGTTTATGTTTCAAGTATAATGCCTCTATTATTTACATGGTTTGATTTTTCTTATAATGAAATGATATCCCTTTGTTTTACATGGATTATGTTATGATGGGATGATGTTTATGAAACTCATATTATTCTTTTGGTCATAATGAATGATTTATATTTATTTTGTGGAACACGAAAGAATGATTTAATTAAGATATGGGTGGGAACTATATCTCCCTCTAATTAATTAGGTAATGATTTATATTTCATGATACAAACATGTCTGGAATGACACGTAAAATTCGGTTCAGTAATACAAGGCTGGAATGACAAGTAAACCCGGTTCAGTAATGGACATTGTCCACTATGATGGTCTTGGAAGAAATTCATTGGCTTCTATGGAAATCATATCATGTTCTAAATGGTTTCCCAAAATTTCATGATTTATTCCCATGTTATTTTATCATGATTAATGTTCCTTTGTGATCTTTTCCTTATGTACTGCCAAGATTTATGTCATTACTCAAGATTTTAATGTTTTATGTTCAAGTTTTTACGTTCAAATTTTTATGGATTGTTTTATGTTCTCCATGCTTACCCTTACTGAGAATTTGAGATAACCCTTTATATGTTGTCATTTCCCTAGCTTTTAAGGAAAGGTTTTAGGTAAAAATACAAAAGGGGAAGATCTTTATGGGAGATATTGAAGATCATTAACTATGATTGGAAGATTATGATCCGAGTTTCCAAAGACACTAATCTATTACGGTCCTTGGGTGTATGTTTTTGTTATGTATTAAGTATTCCGTAAAAGTAAATTAATGTCCATGTACATTAAGCTTTGGGTCTCTATACTACTCTAACATAAAGATATCCATTTTCGTTTGCACGAGAATGGAGAGCAGCACAACGAGGCATCCCTGCTCTGCATTATCATGCATACAAAAATAGATATATGTACATCGGAGATGATTTTTCATAGTGATATTAGTCCGAGAAAGTTGCAAGGAGAAGAGTCATTAGAAAAAAGAGGCTCTTTTTCCTGATGAATCATCTCGTTGAAACTTTCTCCCATTGAAATCACTATGAAAAATTTGATCTGATGTACGAATATCCATTTTTCGTATGAACGAGAATGGAGAGTAGTGTGATGAGCCCTCACTCATCTCCATTCTCATGAATAGGAAAATGGATATTAATACTTTATAGCAGATTTTTCATAGTGATTTATCTCACACCCCGACTTCGCATATCGGTAATGATTTTAATTTTTACCTTTATCTGGTAATTCTATTTGTTTTAATTTTTTTTTGAAGGTTCATGTCAGGCACGACGACAGTTTTTGTGTTTTGTTGATAAATAAAAGTTTATATTAGTAGAGGTCGGTAGAAGTTCACGGCTTGGTTGAAGCCGCGTCACTTCACTAAATCGATATGCGCCCTGACCATGCTTTATTTTATTTTAATTGTATTTTGGCTCACTTTTGAGTTGTGGTTTGAACCAGTTCCATTTTACAAGAAATTTGGTGTCATACATAGGTGTACGGTCGTACGCGTGATCGTCTGTAGTTCCTATCCTTAATTAGAGAACATTTTATTATTAAATTTTTTATCGTTTGGGCACACGACCGTACACATTGTCTAGTCTCAATAATAATAATATTAATGTGTTGGTAGTTTTTATTTTTTATTATTTATTATTTTTAGTTTTATTATTAGTATTTAAATTTATTGCTATTAATTATATTTTTTTTTGTTCTTTTATTTTTTTATTTCTATTTTTTATTTCTTTTTATCTTCTTTGATATTTTTTTATTCTTTATTTTATTTAGTTATCCTCTTATTACCCCCCCCCTCTTCATTTATCTCTCCATCTTTTTTTACCTTTTTCTATCCCACTCTCTTGCGCTACCCTATTCCTCGAGCGGACCTCCCCTCTCCCTTAAACCATTGAGCGTCGCTAGTTTTCCGGCTCCCTTCGGCTGATGCTCCCCCCTCCTAATCCAACCTGCGTTGAACACCCCCTATGAACCTGAGTCGCACTACACCGAGCCCTCACCGGACCGCCCTCACATATTCCCTCCGGCCAAACCTTTTTGCAGACCCTATAAAACCTTCGCTCCTCCTACTCACCAGACTAGCTACCCGAGCCGCACTCCTCCTCCCCCTCTCTGGTGAACCAGAACTGCCTCCTCCTCACCGGATAGCCTCGACGCACCTCCCCACCTTTGGTCTTACCCCCTTCCGGCAAGACTCCAACCTGCACGATGCACCTCTGGCACCACCCCGTCTTGATCGACCATCCTTCCGCACCCTCGCCGATGGTGTGTTTCTCTTCGGTTGGCCTCCCGCAACCCCTGCCGCACATGCGTTTTGCTTCAGATGGTCATTTCTTCCTTTTTGTAGAATCGCACGTAAGTTATTCATGTTGTTTAAGGTCCATTGGTGATGATTTGATTCAATTTTGGTGTAATTTTCTTGACGTTTTGATGTTAGATTATATTTGAGTTGATTGGAGAGAATTTGGTGATTGATTGGAGCATTGCATAGATATTTAGGGTCTTCCAACAGCGAGGTTGGTGGTTCCATATATATTTATTTTTTTACAAATTAATTTGTGTGTTTGGTTAGTTTAGAACATTTATTTATTAGTTTTTCAGCTGCTAATATATTTTTTTGTTGGGATCCAATGTGCATTTTATTTGGTATTAACATGATTATGCTATATATGGGTAATTCTTTTTGGGGGAAAACCCACGCTGAACTATTTAATAGGGTTTTATAAATTGAGAAAATTATTTGTTAGGATGTGCAAAGGGTGTAAATGGTGTTTTGCTTAGCGTCCATATGCGGCATGTCATAAATGAACATTTTATTGTATTTTCAGTGTTAAAATTTGGGCGGCGTATTTTGAAATGGTTTGGTAAATTTTCCTAATGGCTGATTTAACCATAGAAGTGACCCTTTTTTACTGTGGGTTGGTTTGGTGAGTAAAGTGGTGTTATGCTCCTTAAAATTTTTCATGAAAAAAATCTAAATGTTTATTTAAATAATTATTATGGGTGAAAATGGTCTTGGTTGAGTTGTGAAATGGTTTTTGGTGTATAAAGTCATGCGACTTGTGTTGAAGTAATTTAATAATGTTTTTAATGGTGTTTCTGATGATGAAATTGATTCTTTGACTGTGCAGTCATTTTAAATTGGTTGTGTATGGGAGGAAAATATAGTTTTGGGATATATTTAGTGTTCTTCTTATTTAAAATGGATTTTTGTGTGTGAAAATGGTGGTTTTGGTGTACGTAGTGTCTTGTTTGGTTTGAGTATGTGATTATGACATATGACTTGAACTTTGAACCACTTGAGCACAAATGGAAAGCCTGGGTACTAGGTGGGCAGACTAGGACTAGTTTTCTAGTGATACGGAAGTGGCATTGGCCTGGTTTCATTTAGCTGGATTGACGAATACAACACTAGATAAATTTTGGATGAATTTTGGAGATCACTAGGTTATAGATGTGTTGCCCTACTAGTGGCTAGTGCATGAGAACATATATTGTTGTGTTCCTGTACCATTGTTGACCGAGACATGATGTTCTAGGGTCCCACTTCTCGCTAGTATCTTTAGGGCCTCTCCCATCTATTGTTCTCCTCTTTTTCATTGTGCTCACCGTCGACACACAGTGTGACGTTGGGTTTACCAAGAATGTGTGTGAGTGTGTGTGTGTGTGTTAATTTCAGTTGTTTTTCTTTTTAGACTAATTTTACCTTAAAACTGTTTTCATTAAAATTGTTTAAGCACTTATTTATTTTTATTCCATTAAATTGAAAATGTATTTTTCAATTAAAAATTATGCATGGAACCTTTTCTCAGTGGCATCCTACTAGGATTTTAGCTCACACCCAACAAACACCTTTGGATTTATGTAGATTGTGTTTCTTCTGCATTCTAGGTTGAGGCATCAAGAATAGCATTGGGGGTTTGGGTTGTCATTCGCACCCTCGTGTCAGATTTGTGGATGTGGCTTGAGGTTGTTGCACCTCATGTTACTTATAGGTTTGAGTTAGTATTTTTAGTTTTTTTTCATTCCCTTTGAATTTTTTGTTCAAGTTGAAAACTTTAATCTTGGCTTAGTGTAAGGGTTGGTTTGGTTTTCTGATATCTAGTTTCAATTTAATCAGCTTGGAGTTTTTTTTATATTTATTTATTTGGGTAAATCGATCCCAAGTTTTTTTTTCATACCCGAGCACTTGTGCCAGCCCGTGGGGATCGGGAACACCCTTCAGAATGTTCCGTGGGCCGGGTCGGGCATCGGGTTGGATGATGACTCAGCCTGGTTCGTGACAAAATGGTTTCAAAGGAGGGTTTTTCATATTATTTGGGGAATTAGGTTGATCAGATATAGGACTATCAGTACTCGAGTGGATTTTGTAAGAAGAGCACTGCAAACTCTTACTCATTCTGATCCTCAAGTAACCAAGGATAGTTCAGGATTTATGTTTTGGCTTTGGTCATTGTGGATAAGGGATGATGATAGGAGTAAACTGGTACTGTACGCAGCCTCACTTGGAGTAGTGACCCAAGTGATGCTCAAGAGTACGGTTTGACACTCTTAGTGGTTAGTGATTGTCCAGGGCATGGTCTGCTAAACCATAGAGCTGTGTTAGACACGACCACTATTTATCCACCCAAGTGATTTTCTGTTTTTGATATCTTTCTTTAGTTTTGGGTTGGTGTGAATGGTTTTTTAAGGAAAACAATCTTTGGAGTTGCTCTTTTTTTATTTTGGTCTGTGTTTGGCATGATTCTTGGGGTGTGTTTCTTTTGAACCTTGTTTCTGGAATTTTCCATTTGATTTGTCGAAGTTGAATTTCTAAAAGAATGTATTTGGTTATTTAAAATTGAAGCGAGTTATTTTGGAAATGGAAAGCAGTTTGGAAATGTGCATTGAATTTTTGAAATGGTTTTGGGAAGAAAAAAAGAGGTTATTGTCAGATATTAGGAATGTTTTGTTTTGAAAATAGAATAGATTGTTTTGTCCAGTGGTATCTCTATGGGTACTCGCATGTGCATGGGGAATTGATTAATGGATAGTTGGTGGATTGTGTGGATGGGTGCCTGGGTGGAAAAAAAATTCATATCTGCGATGCATCTGGGAATATCAGTGGTGAGTGATTGATTTTTAATGCTACTTCTTGTTTCTTAAAATGTGTGTTTTTTTCTCTAAAATGGGTTTTTGTGCATAAATGGTTTTTTGAAATTGGAAAATGGTTTTGAGTCTGGAGTGAAAGAGATGAGCTAAAAAAAAAATGGGTTTTATTGTATTGTTTTTGATTTCTCAAGAGGGTGTTTTTCTTTAAGAATGAATTTATGTACTAGAAATGTGTCTTAGGTTTGGATGTTTGTTTTGTGATGTCTTTGAATTTGTGTAAGGTTTTTTTGTGTTTCTTGTTCGAGATATGCCCCCTAGAAAGGTCTCATGGATTTCTAGTAGGTCTCACAGTTCTTGGCTCAGCCCGGACTCCAAGTGGAGTGGCGGATTTGGGTTCTGCTTGGTTGTGTTGACTATTTATATATGTTGAGGTCATTTGGACATTATTGAGTGCTTTGAGAATGTTGGGAATGTCTCCAGTTTTTGGGGGACTCTAAATTTTGTGCATGTGTAAGTTGTCTTGAGTATGTTTGCAAGAGAGAGACTACACCTGCAAATGGTGATCGTTCAGTTTTCATCGTGAGTGGGGATGTATTGAGCGATCCAAAAGACTAGCCTCATCCTACGGTTGTACATAAGGAAGTAAGGGTTCCTCATTCAATGAGGAGTGTGAACCGAAGGGGATTGTTCTTGGAGTGCTCCTTCCATCAGTTCGTATTGGTTATCTGACAGACCACTCAATCTGTTATCTCTAGTGTGGTTAGTCTACCATTATATTTTTTTCGCTGCAATTCTTAGTGGGTATGTTGATGGAGTAGCCACATGGGACATGAGTAGAATTATTTATATTGCTTTTCTAGCTGAGGAAGTTCCAGTCCTAGATGGTTAGCTTATGACTATGAGGTGGTAGATGCTTCAGACATCAGAGCCTCAACCATAGGTGTTGGGGGGAGGCTTGTGTGTAGTTAAAAACACGTCGGATGTGGTGCGAGTCTGGTTCGACTTATGTCCACAGTGACAGATGGGGACAACTTAAATTTCCTTATTGTAGTATCACCACTGAAGGATTCTTTTTTTTTTTGTGATGGGTATCAAGGTTGTGCATCCTTTTTGCAGTCTTAGTTTGTGGGATTTCCTCTGGGACCCTAGAGAGGTTTGAAGAATCAATATTCTTGTAAAGACAACAGGCCTGCTCCATGAACCTTCTTATGGTTGGATAGGGATCAGAATTGTACTCACCAATGATATGTTTTTGTCTTGTGGGATTAGCATTCTCTTGTCCAGTTTTTCTCTAGGTTAGGTGTTTCTGCTATCAAAACCATCTCATGAAGGTGGAGTGTTTTTCACTATGGTAATTTTCCATGCAATCGGCCTGTGTTGGTGGGTTCGTGATGAAGGGTATAGTAAGTATTTACCAAAATATATTGGTAATTCCTGCATGGGTTCCTTGGTGTTAGGAAATTTTTAAATGGTGGGGAGACACAGTGCGGGTCTCACCGTCGTCTCTTCTAGTGTTGGTTTGGATTAACTTAGGGTGTTTTGAGTGTCAAACCAGGGTTATAGGTTTTTATAGGTTTGTGAGTTGTCTTGGTTTGGAGAACCATTGTTTTTAAAGATTCCTAATATGGTGTAGAGACCACCATATGATGAGCTTGTGGAAGACTCTATTTTGAAAGTGTGTTTGCTGAGGCAACCCCTTACTTCTGTTCTGTCTAACCATGACCATGGTAATTGGTTAGCTTAGGTAATGAGTAGCTTAATAGGTGTTCTTGGAAGTCTCGAGCGGCCCTAGTGGTCCCTATGTTAGGGGTTGGAGTGTTCCATGTTGTACTCGTGTTTAGAGGTGAATTCCTTGTTGTTGGTTCTTTTGATTCTGGTTCTGAGATCATTAGAGTTTCAGGTCATGGACATTTTGAATATTGGGTATTTGGGTGATTGTGGTTTTGTTAGGGGTCTTTGTGGTATCGCTTGGAACCCTTGGTTGACCTACTTTTTGGGACATTATGAGGGAATAAAGTGTCATTGTGGGGATAATTGTCAAACCCCAACTTCGTAAATCGGTAATGATTTTAATTTTGACCTTTATCTTGTAATTTTATTAGTTTTAATTGTTTTGTCGAGGAGAATTCCGGGCATGACCAAATTTATTGTGTTTTGTTGATAAATGAATGTTTGGCTTAGCAGCGGTCAACACACATGCATGGCTTGGTCGAAGCCGCATCACTTTTCTAAAGAGATATGTGCCCCGACCATGCTTTATTTTATTTTAATTATTATGGGGATCACATTTGAGTTTTGGTTTGAATCGGTCCCATTTTAATGGATATTTGGTGTCATACACGGGTGTGCAGTCATATGCGTGATCATGTGTAGTGCCCATCCTTAATTAGAGAATGTTTTATTATTAAATGTGTTATCATTTGGGTACGCGACCTTGCGTATGACCGTGCATGTTGTCTTGCCTCAATAATAATAATATTATTGGTTTGGTTGATTTTATTATTTGGTTTTTATTATTTTTAGTTTTATTATTAGTATAAAAATTTGTTTCCATTAATTATAATTTTGTTTTGTTATTTTATTTTTGTTATTTTATTTTTATTCTTTATTTTATTTATATTATTTTATTTTTATTTGATTTTTAGTATTTTTTTTTATTTTTTTATCATCTTATCCCCCCCACCCTCTATATTTCTCTCTCCCTCTTTTCCCCCTTTTTTTCCATCTCTCTTGTGCTTCCCTCTTCCCCAAGCGGACCCCCATCCCTCTTCAACCCTAGTGTGCTGCTAGTTCCCCAACTCCCTTCGGTGGGCGCTCTCCGCTCCTAACACAACCCGCCCCGCACACCCCCTGCGAACACGAGCCACGCCGCACTGAGCCCTCGCCAGACGACCCTAAAATATTCCCATCATCCAAAAATTCTAGCAGAACACACACCCCCTTTGCTTCTCCTACTCGCTGGACCGGCTACCCAAGCCACACCCCTCTTACCCCTCTCCGGCGAACCAGAACCACTTCCTACCCACTGGACAACCCCGATGCCTCTCCCCCCCTTTGGTGGTGCCCCCTTCCGAAAAGCCTCCAACCTGCACAACGCACCTCCGACACTACCCCGTCTTGCTCGGAAAGCCTTCTCCACCCTCACAGAAGGTGCATTTATCTTTGTTTGGCTCCCTCAACCCCTACGCACGTGCATTTTGCTTCAGATGGTCATTTATTCTTTTTGGTAGAATCGCGGGTAAGTTTTTCATGTTGTTTAAGGTACATTTGTGATGATTTGATTCAATTATGGTTTAATTGGCATGGAATTTTTATGTTCGAGTTTATTTGAGTTGATTGCGGAAAATTTGGTGCATGATTGGATCTTTGCTTTGATATTTGGGGTCTTCCAACGCCTAGGTAGGTGGTACCATGTATATTTATTGTTTGAAGAATTAATTTTCAAGTATGGTTAGTTTAGAACATTTATTTATTAGTCTTCCTACTGAAAATCTAGTTTTTATTGGGATCTAATGCGCATTTGATTTGGTAGTGACATGCTTGTGCTATATGTGGGTAAATCTTTTTGGGGAAAACCCATGCTGAACTATTTAATAGTGTTTTATAAATTGTGAAAATTATTTGTTAGGATGTGCAAAGGGTGTGAATGGTGTTTTGGCTCAGCGTCCATTTGTGTCATGTCATAAATGAACATTTGAGTGGATTTTTGGTGTTCGAATTTGGGTGGCGTATTTTGAAATGGTTTGGTAAATTTTTCTAACGGCTGATTTAATCATTGGAATGACACTTTTTTTAATTGTTGGTTTGTTTGGTGAAAAAGTGGTGTCATGCTCCTTAAAATTTATTCATGAAAATTTCTAAATGTTTTTTTAAATAATTATTAAGGGTGTAAAATGGTCTTGTTTGATTTTTGAAATGCTTTTTGGTGTTTAAAGTCATGCGACGTGTGATGAAAATCGTTTAATAAAGTCTTTTAATAGTGTTCCTGATGATGAAATTGATTCTTTGACTATGCAGTCATTTTTAATTAGTTGTGTAAGGGATGAAGATTTGGTTTTGTGATATTTTTTTTGTTCTTCTTATTTAAAATGGATTTTTGAGTGTGAAAATGGTGGTTTGTGTGTGTGTAATGTCTTGATTGGTTTGATTATGTGATTATGAAATATGAGTTCAACTCTGAACCACTTGAGCACAAACCGGAATCCTAGGTACTAGGTGGGCAGACTAGGACTACTGTGATAGTGATACGAAAGTGGCATCGGCCCGGTTTCAGTTAGATGGATTGATGACTACAACACTAAATAAACTTTTTGATGATGCTTGGAGACCATTAGGTTATGGATGTGTTTCCCTAGTAGTGGCTCATACATGAGAACATATATTATTGTGTTCCGGTACCATTGTTCAATGAGACATGCTGTTCTAGGTTCCCACTTCTCACTATTATCTTTAGGGCCTCCCCCTTGTACTGTTCTGCTCTTTTTCTTTGTGCTCACCATCAGCACACAATGTGACATTGGGGTTACCAAGAAATTTTGTGTGTGTTTGTGTGTCCATTTAAGTTTTTTCCCTTTTAGAGTAGTTTTCCCTTAAAAATTATTTTCATTCAAACTATTTAAGAACTTATTTATTTTTATTCTGTTAAATTTATAATGTATTTGTCATTTAATAATTATGTGTGGAACCTTTTCTCAGTGGAATACTACTAGGATTTTAGCTTACACCCTACATACACCTTTGGGTGTATGTAGATTATGTTTCTTCTGCATTCCAGGTTGATGCATCGAGCATAGCATTGATGGTTCGGGTTGTCCGTGGCACCCTCGTGTCAGTTTGTGGATGTTGCTTGAGGTTTTTGCACCTCATGTTTCTTGGAGGTTTGAGTTAGTAGTTTTAGATACTTTTTTGTCATTCCCTTTAGTTTTTTGGTTCATGTTGTAAACTTTAATCTTAACTTAGTGTAAGGTTCTGTTTGGTTGTCGGATATTTAGTTTCAATTTAATGATCTTTTTGTTTGTTTTATATTTATTTATTTGTGTAAATTGTTCCCATATTTTGTTTTTGATACCCAGGCACTTGTGCCAGCCCATGGGGATTGGGAACACCCTTCGGGCCTTACTGCGAACTAGGTCGAGTGCTGGGTCGGATGACGACCCAGCCTGGTTCATGACAATTTAAGTCAGAAAAAGTTACAAGGAGATGATCTATTGGGAAAAAGAGATGATGCCAATCCTATGAAATTGTGCCACCCGTAATTATCATTAATTAGTATAAATTAGCTATAATTACTAATAATTAGTGATAATTAATATAAATAATTATAAATTAGTGTAGATTTGTATAAATTTTAAAACAAGTACTATAAATAACAATAAATAATAGAAATTATTATAAATTTCTAGAAAAGTAAATTTAATATTATTCTTTTTTTTTTGGATAGTGTTTTTCATATATCAAATTTTTCTAAAAAACTAATTAATTATATTTTCTTTAGATAAATATGGAATAAGGAATTCAAAACCAGTAATTATTAGATGATTGTGTTTGGATAAATCAGTGTAGGAATCCAAACAGTTTTGGTTAAAATTATGTATATATTGGGGGTGTTGAAGCTTTCTGATCATCTGCATAATCAAAACCAGTATTTGTTTCAGAAGGGACAATTAAGATTCCTTCTAAAAAAGGTTTTTTTGAGTACATTTGACACATTTGAAAATGTTGGGGGTTATCTATTTTGTTTTGGTTTTCAACCAGATTATGCTTTTTGGTATCCACATAGTGAAAATATTTTTAGATAAGACACTATTAATTTGGTTCCGAATCCATCATGGTTTCAAAATTTAGTACATGATGTGTAATGCTCATATTTTCAACAAAATAAAACTTAAGATGATATTGATTTAACTCCTGAGTTGGAAGCATCTCAATTTTATGAGTTGTCAAGGTCCATTGAGGATCCTTATATACTAGTTAAAAGATAAGAAAATTTAAAGCGGTTTAAAAGTTTATGGTTATTAAATCAGATAATGGAATTTCAAATAGCTATTTTGATCAGAGATTCTCTTTGTATAAAACACTATTACCTGAAGAAAATATGTTGCCTACAAATTTCCATGAGAGTAAGAGATTGGTTCATAATCTGGGTCTTGGTTATCATAAGATTCATGCATGTTTAAATGATTGCATCTTTTATTATGGTTAAAATGAGTCATTGAGTAGTTTTTTCACATGTAGAAAATTGAGGTATATAGTAGGTCAACTAGGGAAGTCCAGATTGATTCCTATAAAATAGTTGAGATATTTCCCATAGACACGCATATTTTAGCATTTATTTATGTCTCAGAACCCAACAACATTGATGTAATGGAACAAAACCAATATTTCAACTGG
The DNA here is from genome assembly GCA_963277665.1 of Viscum album. Lineage (NCBI taxonomy): Eukaryota > Viridiplantae > Streptophyta > Magnoliopsida > Santalales > Viscaceae > Viscum > Viscum album. The sequence goes on along the minus strand of OY728161.1, from coordinate 2,128,709,751 downwards.
TAAAAGCTTAAATCATCCTTTTTATGTTGATTTATGGAAACATTTTTACCAAGTGCCTATGTCATTTACTTTAGAATCCCAAAAGGTGCCATTGGGTCTTTCTGTTGATAGCATTTCTGCATTTGGTTCTTACGGTAGTCAGCATTCATGTTGTCTTGTCTTTATTACACTGTACAATTTACCACCTTGTATGTTGATGAAGGATATATACTTTTTGGCCTTATTAATTCAAGGAAAACTGAAAAAGAATATTTAAGTTTATTTAATACCATTCATAAGTGAGTTAAATTCATTATAGAGTAATGGTTTCAGTACCTACGATGTAACTGTGAAACAAAATTTTCAATTTAAAACTACATTGATGTGGACAATTAGTGACTTCCCCTAATATAAAATGTTATATGGATGGAGTACACTTGATACAAAATCATTTCTGTACTATATGAGAGACAAAAAATCATTTATGATCATCAATGAAAAAATATCCTTGTTTTTTTACTATCACCACAGATTCCTTCCAACTGATCATCCTTTTTGGAGGAACAAATATAATTTCAAAAAAGGAACATTTGAAAGAGATGGACATCCAAAAATGATCTTAGGTTCAAGTTAAAATAATTTGTCTCTTCATTACCTCCAATTAAATTTTCACCAATAATAAACCAACTGAATATTGATGGCTTTGGGAAAGAACACAATTAGATAAAACAAAACATTTTTTGGGATCTTCCATATTTTTATCATTTGTTGGTCCATCTCATATTGGATGTCAAGAATATTGAGAAGAACTATTTTGATAATTTATTTCATACAGTTTTGTATACACCATGTAAGACCAAAGATAATGTAAATGCATGATTAGATCTTTCCCAAATTTATAGGCGACCAGAACATGAAATTTTTGAAAATGTTATATCATAGAAGTTTATGAAAACAAAATAATCTTATACACTTTTTAATGAAAATCAATTATTATTTTGTCATTAGATTTTATATTTGAGCCATCCAAATTGTTATGCTTCCAATTTGGGAATATGTGTCAGAAATGGTCATATTATCAGATTAAAAATTCATGACTATCATGTTATAATAGAAAGTATTATGCCTTTTTGATTAAGAGGTTTATTTAGTTCTATGATTTGAGATTTGATAACATACATATCATATTTTTTTTGATACATTTGTGCAGCAAAAACAGACTATGATGCACTAAGAAGACTGCAATAAGATGTTGTTTTAATTTTATGTAAACTGAAAAAAAAATATTCCTGCCAACTTTCTTCGACTCAATAGAACATTTGATATTACATTTTCTTCATAAATAAAAATGTGTAGGGAAAGTATAGTTTCAATTTATGTACCCATTTGAGAGATTAATGAAGATATTGAAGAAAAAATTATGTAATAAAGTATCAGTTTAAGGTTTAATTTCATAAGCTTATCTGCAAGAGGAAATTTCTTTTTTCTGCACTCATTATTTTCAATTTGTATATTGATCAAAACACAATCTCATGGGCCATAATGAGGGAAATATTGACGATGAAATGATAAATAAATTATCATTTTTCAATCATCCTGGACTTGGATTTGGTGGAGTTCATGAATGATGGATTTCAGATGATGAACATCATAGAGATCATACATATGTTATGCTCAACTATGAAGAAATGACACTATTTGTACTGTGATTAATCATTTAAACTATTATATAATATTTGTTACAGTAAATTAATATTATTTTATTTATAGTTTATATGATAATCATATCAAGAAAAAACTTCCACAAATTACATAATCTTCTCTTGAAGAACATCAACAAAATAAGTTTTCCTACTTGTTTCAAAAACTGGTAACAAAAATCATATATGGTTTAATATATAAAATCAATTTATTACTTGTTATATTGATAATTGTTTTACAAATTTTCATGTATCTCAACATGATGATAAAAGTGATAATCGATTTTGTGTATTTAGTAACCCACCAACCAAAATGGTTATATATTATAATTCATATGTGGTGAATGATTTTTGATTTCTTACACGTGCATATGTGGAATAAAAAACAATGAATAGTGGTGTTTTCTTGAGTGGATATCATCATAGAAAAACTAAAGTCAACATTTATGGAATGGTAGAAGAAGTTACTGAACTAAATTATCTAGGATAGAATTACATAATGATGTTTAAATGTCAATGGTTGGACACTGAGAGAGGATTTCATGATAATTTGATTCACAAAATCATTGATATTAAATGTAAAAGTTTTATTGCAGATAATAAACCATTTTTATTGGATCATCAAGAACATAAAATTTATTATTCAAATTAATGTGCTGCTTCAAGAGAGTTTGGTGATTGGGGGAGCATAATAAAAATTAAATCATGGAAAAACCAGTTTACTCAAATTGAATGTGGTTCTGCTGAAGTGAAAGGAATTGATTTTTTTTCAAGAGACTGCTCCAAATCCATCTTTTTCAGGAAGAGAAATGGATATCAATGATGAAACCCCACAATTAAGTGTCAATGGTGAAAATGATGTAAATGATGTTACAAATGAATTTGAAATGTCAAGAGATGATTAAGCTAGAACTCATATGGAAATTGATGATGTTGAGGAGGAATATGAAGAAATTGACATTGTCAGATACGAAGATGAGGATGAAGATGAAAAATGACATAGTTAAATTATGATTATATTCATATATACTATATACTTATATATAATAGATTTTTTCAACTATTTTCTAACAACAATCATTTCATGTTTTAGTTGGATGAGGTTATGTTTAGTCAGTTGCAGGAGGCTAATCTACCTTTCGAAGAGCAGCATGTTGGATCATATTACCCTCAAACTACTGGTGGTTTAGGGATTACTCGGAGGGGGCATGGTCTTGTGCTATTTATGAATCATGAATCTATCCCTGAGTGATGTCCACGTTTGGTATTTGATCCATGCATGCAGAGGTATGCTGACCTATGTATTTTTATTATCTTTCATTAATTTATTTATATAATAATTTTTTGATTTTTTGTTCTTTTTTTCAAAGATTTTCACATATAAATTTTGGAGAGGGGAGTTCTATATTGCAAAAAAAATTCTAAATCATTGGTTATATAGGATCATATTCATATTAATATTCAACACAACATGTTCGATCATTATCTAGTATGTAAATAATATTTATTTTGAAATTTATTTAATTAATAACTTGATATTATAAATTATTTTCAGGGATTATCGTATCCCATCGATGAGAGCACTTGTAATTATATCTAAAAGGCTTGGGAGGGGTATATGCATGAGCACTGCCATCATTTTTTGAACAATTTGAGAAGGAAAACAATGATGAAAGTATTAGTGATAGAGTTTGGTGATTATTATCGCACCTAATGACCTGATTAAAATTCATCTTAAGTTTGGGATGGTTTATGACACACTGGCTAGGTGTTCGTTTTTAGAGGAGGTCATTGGTAGGTCAAAAAAATTAGAGGATACAAGAGGTGAAACCTTGAGCCAATAGTCATACATTCAGTACACATAGGGAACATATGATAATCATTTTTATTTTTATAATTTATATAATTTTAAATGTAAATATTTTATTTTATTTTTATATAGGAATTCGAACAACCCGATATTATAGAGTTAAATGTTTATAAGAGGATATACAATGATCTAGTCACTAGAGAGATTAGAGGTGATCACCAACATCAGATTGTGGGTAGTATAATTTTTTTTAGTATTAAAATTAATTTCAAATAATATTTAAACAATTTTAATTTCAAATTACCATTAAAGGAGTAATATGAGGCCGCGACATCTTAGGCAAAGACTGAGAGTCAAGATAAAAACACTTAAAAAACCAGTGCCTACTGGTTTGGTGAGGAAGAATGGACGCATGAAACCCAGTATATCTTTGAGAAATGCCAAGTTATTGGAATCGGCTCTTGATTGACACCTGGGAGTTATTATGGTACCGTTGTTATGTTAGCGTCCAGCTTGAGTGGAGCTCATGGAGAGTCATCATCATCTGCTGCACAATATCAGGAGAAACTATGAACTCAATGTGAGCTTATAGAGAGTATGCATTGAGAACATGATGAGATGCATTAATGGAAATAAGAGTAGCAGGAAGAGCTTCGATGATAACATTAGCAGCAGTAGGAGGAGATGCATCGATCGAAACAACAACACTATGAGCAGATGGATTGCATATGTCATCTGACTCTTGGGTTAGGGATGAAGTTCCCTCAACCATCTCCTGCAACTCCTCTAGAAGACCCTCTCCCATCAGTGATGTATTTCTTTTTTATGATCAGGCATTTGAATATAATTTTTTTTACAATATTAACTATTTACATTTCAATATAGTTCTTTTTTATATTTTTGCAAATATTGCATTTTTTGTTATTTATTAATGTATTAATTTTATTAATTATTTTTTTATTTTTTTTATTTATTATTTTGCCTTTATTTTTTTATATTTTCGTGGATATTGAGGTTTTTATTCTTTTTATATAATTTTTTATTATTTCACTAATACAAATATTATTATTTCATTAATAAAAACAAAAACAAAACATAATATTATTTTATTATGTTATTATTATTATTATATTAATAGTATTATTAATAATATTATTTTATAATTTTATAATTTTCTTTATGTTACAAATTTGAATATTAACTTTATATTAATATTAATATTATTATTATATAATATTAATTTATTATTATTATTAATATCATTTTATTCAATTTTATGTTTTTATTTGTTTAAGCTATTTACGAGGGTCCCATTTTCAACATGTCATCTCCCCTTCACAAATAGTATTTGCGACGGGCCTTCGCAATAATTTTTTTAAAATACCCCAGGAAAACTATTTGTGACACTATTTTCTACAATGAGTCATTTACGACAGGGTCCTGTCGTAAATGAATTTTTGTGATGGGAACCCATCGCAAATTCCCCATAAAAAATATACCAATTTCCAGTAGTTCTTTTTTATCACCCGATGACCAAGCACTAACCCCACATCCCATGTTTCATCCCCTACTTAATGAAATGATGGGATATGTCCAACTCTCTCACACTGAGTGCTATGTTGAAACAACCAGCACCACCAATTCCTGGATCACGAGTAGTGAAAACATTCATGCTAAAAATCCCACATAAAATAAGGATCAACCCCCCCCCCCAACTAATAGTTCACTCTATGCCATATAGATTCCCTTGAAAAACTCCTCGAGTGTAAAGCAACTCAGAATACCCAAACACAATAGTCACATTTTCTCATGCCACTCGAATGAAAAAAAACTGACTCACTCCCACATAAGAAAATCCATCCAAACCTTCCCTCTCAACCAAACCACTAAATAAAATGCACTCCCTATGCACCACATCTATAGACCAAGTCAGTCTCATTCCTATCCACAAAAACAACTTCAGGGAAACTAGAATCGTATTGAAAATCAAGCCCAATCCAAATATCTCTTAGCTATCATACCCTTATCAATCCACCAATGGGGAATAAAAATCATACACTAATGCACTAGGGTCTCCACATCTCCCTTGATGAAGGGACTACATTTCCATCACCATATAACATCTCACTATAATATCCACATGACCTGTCATCAAAAGAAAATTAACCATGGTATATTTGAGAAACATTCCACTAAAAAGTGACAAGGGACAATGAATTATAGTTTTTTATTGATACTTTAAAAAATTGAACAACCATTGTCAGTGAAATAACATAAAAACAAGTACATGTCATTCGAACTTATGTTTTTAGAATAATTAATGTACACATGCCTATTTCCCATAAACCAATATCCAAAATAAAAAAAATCATAAATACATAAACCCATGTGCATCACCCAATTTGTAATCGTAAAAGTGTAATATCAGAAACCATGAATAGAAATCTCATACCCTGGTAACCTAGACTTTCTATCAGAAAAGGTGTTTTTTGACATAGTAGTTTGATATCCATCAAACACTCTCACACATTCGTAAACCACTTTTCTACCACCCCCCAAAAAATAAGACATGAAAATAAGATGGATCTGATACCATTTTATCATGAACCATCCTAGTTCAACATCACCTTCTACCCAATATCTCTCATGATAATATATCAAGAATTATTCCTTATACATAAGAGGATTAAAAATAGTTGAAAGGGCCTTGGTCGATATAGTGGGGATACTATGACCATGAATAAGAGTGTAATAACAGTATATATAAACCAAAAACATACACATTGATGAAAACCAAAGTATGAATAATAAATAACCCCAAAATAAACATTCTATATCAAATGAAATTCATTATACAATCTCATGTTCAAGTAATACACATCAACTGGTTTCCCATTGAGCTGAGAAAATATAAAAAATAATCAAAATAAACAAAATAAACAAAAAATACAGAAGGATAAAAAGACATCCTTTGGCCATACGTCAAACTCATTCTCCACAACAACTAAGTTGGTCCAGATCGATCCTCACACTTTGTACAAGTAATCCTCCTTAATCATGCAATTCTAGGCCTCTTCTCAATCCAATGTGAAACTTGTGCTAAACCTAAAATCAAACATAAGGGTTTTTTTCTGCACCAATGTGAACATATATATGGTGAGAAATAAACCTCAGTAGCGCACCCCCAATGGTGTACCTATAATCAATTTTCATATGAAAGTGTGTACACACATGATATTCCGAACCATGTCAGATAAAAACTATCATAAAAATAAAGTATTAAAGGAATAATAAAAGTATAAAATAAATGATAAATAAAACCAAACACCCATTATCAAACCTTAGGTTCTAATATGCCACATGATATTGACATAACCTTCTCCAGATAAATCTATAGGCTTTAGAACACACTACTCACCGTGACAAACATATATCTGGCAGGTCCGACATATTACAAGGAGCTCCTAGATATCAAACACAATAAAAATCATGAATTACAGATCTTAGGATCTCAAACTAGGTTTCCAAGACAACAAAAATCTATAACAGTATCTAGGAATCTAATATTACGATATGAATTAGTGGTAAGAAAATATCGTAAGACGTAACTAGATAACATATCAAAGCCTTATGAGTCTTTTAAGACTAGTTGGGATATAAACGAATTTTCAAGAAGCATTTCTTGATTGAGCACAAAATCAGTCTACGTGCATAGACATTTATATCATCTATCTCAAAAGCGTAATAGAATCTTGGGGGACTAAACCTAGTTATAGTGTAATACTAAATTAGGGTGTAACTGTACACTCATCCAAATCATCCATTAGCTCTATGGACTATACTATCACCAGAAAACCAATAAAGTATTGAATCAAATAAACATTAGATCCACCACCCAATCCAAAATATCCCAAAGTTTTCCTCCCACATCCAAAACACAAATAGGAAATACCTCAATGTACTTGAAACAATCCATAAAAAACACAGGTTGACTAATTCCAAAACCCCTCATCAACAAGTTTTGAAACCAGCACTGACCTCCTTAGGGTCAACTGCTTATGAGGAACCCTCATGGGTCCTTTGAACCACAATAAAAACATGATACCCTAAGAGGGGATCCATCAAAATAAGTATAACCTCATTCCAATAACTTTATAAAAATTCCTAACCACCCTCTCCAGAACTTATACTAACACACAAAAACAATATTATAATACGGGAAACCCCAATAAACACCATTCCCATAAGAGAATCCTCATTATTTACCTCATACCTACCTCAATATCTAATCAATTAAACCAATTTATGATTGGAAACCCACGGTTCCACCCCAGACTAAAGGCTCTAAGTGTATTAATCCTCATAGAACCAACTAGAAAAATCTAACCAATAAACTAATTAGTTCTTCCTTATTAGAACCATCCAATGAACAACCAAACCCCACATGTCACTCTAATTAGATTTCGACCAGAAAATTTACAATCCTCACCTGATCCACACACCACACTCAGTTCCCTAAAAAAATTATAAAACAAAACCTCAAATTAATCTTCTTACTAAACTTATAACCATCCCAAACCATCTATAAAACATATCACTATGAACTCTAGTCACACCATGGACCTTGTCATTAAATCATAAAGAGGAAAAAACGTGAAATTAATCCTTATTAGTCCAATTTTAACATTGGTGTGAGAAACCCAGTGGATCACAACTACGTGGTGAGTACACTGTGTGTTTCACATGTACACGACATGTTCCCCCAAATGTCTCCTATGGTTATATACCTCAACCCAAATCAACATGTACTTCTCAATCCCATGTTGTGCACTATCCCTATATATAATGTGTGTTAAATGGGGTACCCAATCATTCACTCCACATGGTATCTCTCCAAATTGTCTACATAGACAAGGGGAATTCACTTCCCACAGGGTCAAGTTTTGTGTACACTACATTTCCATGTTCTCCCAAACATGGTGCCTAGACAGGTACCTTGACCATATCCCATGTCAAAATATATGGTATCTTTTGGACACATACATTATGTAGCCCCCATAATCAATACCACAACAAAAATAAATAACATAGGGTGTGTTTTCTTGAATCACACGTCATGTCATGTAGTTTTCTCAAACAGAAAACCCCTATAAAGCACTCAAAACCCCTGATTTCCCCCAAAACACTTTATATTTCCCCACAAAAGGTCCCCAAAAACAAAAACAAAATATTATATCATAAAAAACTAAAATATAGTGTTAAGTGGTTTAAAATTAAAAAAAATAGAATATTAAGGTGTAATACACTAAAAATCAATCCTATACCCATGCTCTGTAGCCACCGAACATCGATCTAGGCCTCAGTGTAAGCCCTAGTGGAACTTCATCCCTCTACCACTCAGTCTTATTTATTTTAAACATGAAACCCATAGGGGAATCAAATGAATAATAATCCAAATGGTAAGGATGAAAATGGGTTAAAAAAAAGAATTAAATGAAAAGGGAAAAAAGAGACCCATGCTCAACCTCATCCCTTAGGATGATTTGACAACTCATCTTCAAAAAACCCCTCATTTTGAAATCAACCATGGAGTTGGAATCCCAATATAAGAATCCATTCAAAATATATCATCATTAATTCATGAAAAAATAGTTAATAATTAATTAATTATTATATATTCTATGAAAATCTGAATGACTCATAATTCCAAAAAAAATCCTACCTCAGGTAAACACTCTATTCTAGAACCAATAGAGTGGTGAGAAAAGTTATTTGACAACATATCCTAGGATAAATTACCATTTTCACTTTTAAAACAATCCAAAAACATAAATTTTAAATTTCCACTGATTCTATGAACCTATAATGATGCAGTTCATTACACGCATGTGAGTAGATTGATATTTAAATCACTATAAAGGTATTACATGTATCCTATAGCATGGATTTTATTTGACATGGTGGACATGTGTTAGTTTTCATTTCTCCTATTATGTTGTTAATTAAATGATTAAATTCTAGTAACTATGTCTTACTCTTATATAACTTTGTTTTTTATTTTATTTAATTTACGTATGCTATTATAGGCACCTTTACATGGGTCTCTACTTCTTTGGTTTTACCTTTATGTGATGTCTCTAAGGAACCTTGTGTTGGAAATATGATAAGTTATTTACCCTTACATATATCAATCTTTACCCTAATATAGAATGTATATTGGTGGAATTACCTTGGCATGGTGGTTCCATTGTATCCTCATGTTGTGATGGTTTTATCCTCACATAGTGGCTGAATTACCTTGATGTGGATGTTAATGGAGATCTTTATGTAGTGGGGTTTGGTTAACTTCTTGTAGTAAAATTTTGAATTATCATTAAATGGGAATTTATTATTTATTTCAATATTATTTTTAGCTATTATGTCCCACTCATTTTAACCTTAAATTTATCTAATTATTTTTATCCATTGTAGTAGATTTTACCCTCATGGGTATTTTTACCACATCCATATCTAAATTTAAAGCTATTTTATTGAATCACATAATTCATTATGGAAGAGGGGTACATATTTTTCTTGATGACAGAGAGGGTAAGGTTGGTTCAATGATTCAATAGGAGGTGTTACAGTGATTCTTACATTGAGGGAATATTTGTTTAAGTGTGGTTTTTTGTTTGATGGAAGAGTAAAACTAGTTCTTTGGTATGGTCTGAATATAGTTCATGTGATCCTAATAATAGTTCATTTAAGGTGAAAAGGGAGGATTTGGTTTGTCTTGAAGCATGAAAACCTATACATTATCTGATTTTAGCTTTAACTACCCATGATCTTGGTGGCATGGATTTTTGATATATTTTTTTATGTGTATCCAGTTCATGATAAAAGAACATGGCACTGTGAATTCTTGTTCTATTTTTCTTTCATTTTGCTAACCTATAGAACATATTGATTTATTGATTCTACTTGGTATTTTTATCTTCTTTTATTTTCACAAATAATATATCTTTATTTTCAATTATTGTGCAACCCCAACCTACTTTCCCCACTAATATTGGCCAATTAGATGAGGCACATAATTTTTTTTCTATTTATTTAATGTTTATCTGGACCTCTTTTCCTTACTACTTTTGTGAGCTACATATTTTATATCTCTTTTGGTTATTGTTCTAGTTTTCTATTATAATTAAATTTTTTCTGGATTTAATTGCGTTGATCTTGGGGATGCCTTTGACTCTATTTTTTAACATATTGAAGTGTTTTTTATCTTTTTTATCACAGTCATGAATCTGTTCAAATTTTTTATTATCACCATTAATGTATAATAATTTTACAATTCCCATTGTTAAAATTATTATTGAATACTTCCATGTTATTAGACATAAATAATTTTACCATATAAACCTTTTTGATTTTTTGAGTTTTCTCTAAATCAATAAACCCTTGAGGTCGTTGAATGCAGACCGCCTCATAATATAGCCTGTAATAATTGGTATTAGAGAGTAATTAATATTAGTGACGAAATAATGAAAATTGGAAATCAATAAATTCAATGGTAAAAATGATTTTAGTTTATGGAGAACTAAAATATTTTCATTGTTAGTCCAACATGGTTTACTTGACACATATGTGGTCCCAATAATAAGGCATCAATTTTATCCATTAGTGAAAAACCATATGTTTCCACTGAATATGTAACATCTGATGTTTTAGTTAAATCCCATTCTTTTATTTTATTGTTTTTGGGTGAAATGTTCTATATGAGATGGCATACAAAACCACTACAACTACTATAAGGATTAAACATGAAAACCATTTCATGTCCAAATCTATTGTTGGTAGGGTATATAAAAGGTGAGACTTTATATTTTTTAGATGCAACATAGTACTTCCATATAGTATCACATAGTTGAATTTTTTAATGTTATCATAGTCATACCCAACATAAATTTAAATTTTGTATATAAGGACCGAGTCATCATCAATTTGAATTCATTAGATAGTTCATACCATGATATGGGTGATGTCATGATGTATGGTAATGAGTATTTGACATTAGAATGTATAGTAATGAGTATTTGATATTAGAATAAATAAATCCATATATTCATTCAAAGGAATTATAGACCATGAATGCATTGAGATCAATGTGATATAGGTTTAGATTCATGGGTAAAATAGATTATAGGGTCAAGGAAGGAACGATGGTAATGATGATAAGATGGGTAAGAGTCAATCTAAAATCTTGATGTTCTATCATTGTGATAGGCCATGTCATTTTAAAAAATATCATCCTACAAAAAAAACTTCAAAGGGAAATGGTTCTAAATACAATTTATTTTGGCCTAGTTATGATGATGTTGATGTTCTATTGTCTGTATAGTGTGCTACATGGGGAAAAGTTTTAGGTTAAGCTCTGGGCGTTTTCCTTTTGGTTTGTAGAAGGGTTAGTCTTCTCAATAGGTTACCAAGTATGATAATAATGATGTATTAGGTAGTAGTTACAGTTTTAGTTTCATTGATAGATTCTTTGTTGGACACCATGATTCGTGGTGATGTTTTTGTGATCTTTTTAACTTCATTTTATGGGTACTAGGAAATTAGGAACCTGATATCATTGTTCAAATATATTTATGGGGGTTTTATTTAATTCAGTAGAGGTATTTCAATTATTATTATGTTTTCTATATCATGGTTATGAGATAGCCTTTAGTATTGGGGATGTATGGGTTTAGAGTGCTATAAGTTATGAACATACCTACTACTATGTCAAAGTTCTAGATATTTTATCCACATTAGGTAAAGAGTTTTCTGGGTTTCTATGATTTAGGTGGATTGATTGATTTTCTAACTCTGAGCCTTATAGATTAAGTTTTGTATGTTTTCATATTTTCATTATTTTAATGTATTTTTTTATTTTATATTGATATTTTCATATGAACTATTTCACTTTGAGTTTATTTTCATATCTTTATACTGATTTTTTTCATAGGATTGTTTGAGGATTGGTAATTCTCTATTATTTAGTGTTTTATAGGAACTATAGCAATCCCAATAACCTCTGGTTTACATTTTATTAGTAGGGAGTTGATTTAAGTGAAGTAGGGGACTTGGTTATGTGAAGGAGAGTTTATTTTATATAGTTATATTTAGAGGTTCTAATTCTAGGATAATTTAGTAGTAAATTAGAAGTAATTGACAAGGTTAAGTTTTAATCACATTGATACACACTTTGGATATAACTAGTTCCTATTTTCTCTATAACTATTTGAAGTCATTTTTTTGACATATTTAGGTTGTTAATATGATTTCTCAAATCAATTGATAGGTTTGGTGGTGTAGGAATGTTAGGTATTTATAATTATTAATATAATTTATGAGGTGAAGATTTTTTTTGTTTTGGTTTCTCTTATTATGTTTTCTATTAAATTATTACATTTTGGGAAGTATGTTTTACCCTTACATACCTCTGGTTTTTATCGATTTACCTTTATTCATGTCGTAATGGTATCCTTTTTCAGATTTGGTTCCCTATAACAAACTACATTGTACTATATATTTCCTATATGTTCCTATCTTTGAATATTAATACCTTATCACATATTGAATATTCTTTTCATAACATTAATGTGATAATATCCTATAATATTTTCCACATTGAAAAGGTCATTGTAGTTCACTTTTATGAGGAGAACCTTAAGTTCTTTGAAAATATTCTTAAATATTGTTCTACGTCTGAATAATCTTACATGATGAGACACATAGTATGTTGAATGTCAGGTGTGAGAACTCATATACAGATGTAGATTTTTCTCCGTAAGATCGCACTTAGTAATCTCCATGATGATAGATTATGAGAACACACATTCCTGTAAAAATTCCACATATTTTTATGGCATCTAGTATTCCTATATGCATGCATGTGTTATGGTACTTATATTTTAAGATTATTATTAATGTATGTCAAGAATCATGCATATAAAACTATTTTTATTAACCATGATGAGATTGTTCATGGAAAAATTATGTACATTGGGCATATCATGAATGATGTTTTATTAATGAATAAGTTGAGGAAAGATTTATCTCTTCCATATTTATGAGTGTTGAGATCTCGACACTTTGAATGAAAAGGAACATTCATATTAAATTTAATGGCTAGGGTTTAATGATGAGTTTGTTTTAGTTAGTAAAAGAATGATATATCATGAATATAGGTTGATAACATGAGTGTTCAACCATATTGTTGAGATATTATTGCAAAGGGATTATATTAAACAATTAGGGTTCATATGTGGTTTTTCTCACTATGACATATAATCATCCTTTATGGGTTCCCTGGCCCATTTCAAGACAGTAATATTTGACTTTAGGTATGTCCACCTAATTCCATAGTGGAATAATCCTAGAAGGTTACACACAAAGAGTTTCTTTTGTTCTCAATTAAATATTATATTTAAGAGTTGGAATAAATATTATTTTACAAAATAAAAAATAATTTTTATTAAGTATTTACTAAATGATTACAAATCTTAAATAAATATTTATTTGAAAGGTAATTGGTTAGTTATGTGAATATATAATATTTATTTATCTTTTATTATTAAAAAGGTGCTAAATAATTATTTATTCATTAATAAATAATTTATTACATGAATATTAAAATAAATATTTTATTTTCTATACTGGGAATATAATATTTATTTATTTAATGAATGTTTAATATTTATCTCTTGTGATTCCCAAGGGAATAAGTAACTATTTATTAATAAATAATTCGTTTAATTAAAAGATAATTATAATAAATATTTTAATTTCTAGGCTACTGAAATAATATTTATTAATGAAATTTATTCAAAAATTCAACAAATGCCAAAGAGGAAGACTAGACCCAGTTATTGGTCTAGTGCTAAATATTAATTTTCCAGATTACAAATGTTTATCACTACACGGGTTAGGGAATTACATGGAGGAATATAAAATTATTAATATTTTACACGACATGGGTTTCCTTTTCGGTTCAATATGTTGTTAAGGGATTTTATGAAATTATTCAATATGAAACCCTAACCCTAAGTCTATAAATTGATAATTGTGAGAATTGTGAGATGCTGATCATCATGCATAAAATTCTATTCCCGTAAAAATTATCTCCCAATAAATGAAATCTCTAGGATTTTCTCTTAATCTCGGGATATTTTATCTTCCTCTATTTAACTAAAAAAAAGATAGACCAATAGATGATCCTTTATAGGCTGAAGGGGTCATGGTTTCAATAAAGGTTGTGATAAAGGATGATCAATGCTAACACATTAGCACTATGAGTACCATTGACAACATTCTGAAATCAAAGGATTGTGATTGGATCATTGCTAGGGAAGCTCTACTTTGGTTCCTCACCAATGTGATGAAAGAAAACAGAATAGTGTTCAGATGATCAACATCTGTATCGAAGAAAGAACTCGTGATTGATGTATTTATTCATGTTATTATATTAATTATAAATTAACATGAAGAAGATCCTCTCTTGGTTCTGGAGAAAATATTTTTCAATATTATTTGAAAAATTTTGATTTGTCGGGTTTTTCATGTCATGTACATTGTAGATGCACAATTTAAATTGAAAAAAATAATAAGTTGTTCATTAACTTCATAGGTGACTACACTACACACAGAACCATAATCCTTTACTTGTGGTTATATTTACCTTTACATGGGCATATTCTATATTGGTTTTCCCCTTACATGATGTCCTTGAGGACCTTTACCTAACCTATATACTTAGTTATTTACCATTCAATATCTCTGGATTTAACCTCACATAGTCTTTATATTTATGGAATTACCTTGACGCAACAGTTTCAGTGTACCCTCGTGCAGTGAGGTCTAAACCTCATACAAAAGTCAGATTATCTTGAGGTGGGTGTTACTAGTGCCACTTTCATTTTGGATTTTGGTTGCCTACATGTTGTTTCATTCTTCATTACCTATACATAATAATTTCAATTTATTTTTTTCTATTTTTTGGGAAGTTAGGGATCACTTGTTTTTTAACCTTCCATTTCTCTTATTTTGTTGATCAATTGAAACACATTAAATTCTCTTGGGTATTTCTACCCTAGTCATCTTTAGATAAAAAGATACTTTTTAACTCGAGTGATTATTTTTGGAAGTGGGTGTGGCATATGTTCGATGGGAGATAGGGGTAGGTTAGTTCAGTGATTCAAGAGGAAGTATTAGGGTGCTTGTTCTACTAATGGTAAATATGTTGTAGTGTTGGTTTGTGTTTTATGGAATGGGAAAAGTAGATATTCAGGCTGGTGTGGAGCTAGTTCATGCGAGCCTGATCTTGGAGCATTGAAGGTGTGAAGGGGGGTCTGCTTTGGATTATGGACTGAAAACCAAGACATTGGTTGATACTAGCTTCAACTACCATGGATCTTGAAAACTTGAATATTCAACATATATGCTTGAGCCACATCTATTTTCCTAGTATAAGAACCCAACATTGTGGGTGCTTCTTTTATATTTTTCTTTCATTTTAGTATCCTCTTATATAGGTCGATTTAGTGGTATTGCTTTGTTTTTGGGGTCTAATTTGGTTTTCACCTAAAATCTATTATTATATTCAATCACAGTACAACCTTAGTGTACCTTTCCCATTCACATAGTCCAATTGGATATAGAACATAAAATAGTTTAGAAAATTTACCTCTTTTCTGTAACATCCCAAGCTTTCACGGTACACATCTCTTTGAATAATACAGTAGTGTGTATTGTACGCAAGTTCGAGTTCTAACACACCGCGACTAATCAAAGTAGCCATTATGAATAGTAATAACCACTTTTTAAAATTATAGAAATTTTATATTTCAAAATGGACTTCATTTTTGGATTCGTAATATCAAAATTAGCCTATTTTGAATTTTTGGTATTTTTCTGAGAACTTCTAATTTTTTATGAATAGTGAAAAATACTTAAAAACAAATTTTTTAATCAAAATAATTTATTGTGATAAAATATACTATTTAGTTGTTTTAAAGTATAATTATAATATATTTCTACCATTTTATCCAATTGTGTTCATTAGAATTAATTTAACATTGAAATTGGACATAAACAATTGCCAATCTTTTGATATAAATTGTTTCTTAAAAACACGCTATTTGTTATGACAGTGGGAATTAATTATAAAATTAATTAATGCAACTTATATGTTTGGAATTTCATAAAATAGACATCATTTTTGAATTCGGAATATCAATTATAGCTTAGGGTGAAATTTTGGCATTGTTCTGAAAAACATCAATTTTTGATGAATAGTGAAACCACTAAGTGGTAGTTAAAAAACTGATTTTTCGTTTAAATGAAATATTACCACTTCTATGGTTTGATTTTTAAAAATCCAACATACATGGTTGTCATTAAGAAGTAAAATTTGGTTCAATGAGATTGAAATAATTTTTTTTGGTGAATAGTTACTTTTAAGTTCTTAATCGCGATTAGAGGTAATTAGTGTAGTTTAAGGTAAAAATAATGTTTTAATAATATGAGATAAGCTTTACACATGTCCTACCCTCATTGGATGTGCCATGGCCGACCAAGAAAATCCATGGGTCAACTTGGGGACCCCAAGGAGCCACTTTAGTTGGAAAATGACATAAATACCTTTTATTTAATGTTAAAGTAAAAAAATGACACAATCATGAAATGTTTTACTAAAAAAAATTTTACATGGGGTTATAAAAGTCATAGTTTTGACTATAAATTGTCATTGGAAAGATAAAAATATTTCCTACATCATAGTATTTTTTTTATAATTTTTAGACATTAAATAAATTAAATTATTTATGACATCATTATGATGCAGCGATGACCTCATTATTTAACAATTTAAATAAAATGAAAAGATAATGTAATATCTAAGACCTACACATGTCCAAAACCTATTGTATGGGTGTATTTAGAACCCTTATCACCTTAGGCTCTAATTATATAAGTGTGGGACCTCTAAAATCCGAAACTCATTTTATAATAAAGTGACTTTTCTTTACTTTCCAAGAGTGTCCCTCCTCTCCTCTTATAAAAGTCCCCCACCTCTACCACCTCATTCACACTTTCAAGCCATTTGGCTCGGCCAAACTCTGCCCAAATACTCTCCCAACATTCCTCAATTACTCCTAGAAGCCTCACTTTGGGCATAATTCTTCCCAAGGAAGCCTTTTTCTCAAATCAAAAAGAGTTACCCGATTTTTAGGTAATGTCTTCTCTAATGTTGTTTTGTTTTATTTAGCTTCTCCAACCCCTTAAACTCTTTTTATTACTTTATTTTGTAACAAAACCAGTATCTAAAATATACTAGGATGTTTTTATGATTAGTATTTCGTTTACACTTACACACACCTACATCTAATGTTTAAAGAACATACTGTTTCTGTGGATGGAAAATTTTTGCCTCACGAAACGATGATTGTTCAACACTCATATAAAACCTCTAATGGTGGCCATTATGATGACACTATTTTTATATATGATATATATTATGTTTTTTTTCTTATGATTTTTTATTTTTCATTTATGGCATACCTTTATGGTTTCCATTATGGGTAAATGCGATATTTTCATTTTAGGAAGTGCGGACTACCGCCCCCTCAAAGTGATTTCAATTGTTAATACCATATGTGGGATGTATAAAGGATGGAGTAAATGGTATTATACACTATATTATACTGGAATTATATTATACCTTTATATAATTATGATTTCATTTCTAAATAGAAATGAAAGTAGCGTTCATGCGTACGTACGGCTTACCGTCTCCATGAACGGTGCATTTCATTTCTTACCTCTAAATGTTACGTAATATTATGAATGAATGTATATACTGGATATATATGATATATATGATATCTTCATCATTAATATAATTCTAGATATAATGGATATTTCACCACATGAACAACTTGTAATTATAAGAAGTTTATTGTTGACTCAAGTACCTAAGATCGACAAAATGACCGTTATAAACTTTAATAATTACATAATGTTCAAAACATGGTAATAAGGGATATAAAAGGAATAATGAACATGAAAAAGGTTCTTAAGTAAATATAAATTAACTCTAGTTTATTATTCAGGAGGTTAAAGAATGATCGAGTCAGGACAAGACGCAAGGTAAGGGAATTTCATAACCCAACTTCCATTCTTTGGGTTAATCTCATACTTTCAAATTATTTCATGATATTATTATTTCCTATTTTGTATTTTTTTACGTTCTTTATGTGTACCTATAGTAAATACACATAATAGATATATTTTATTTTAAAAATGATCTTTTTATGGACTTCGTCTCAATCTCCTTTCATTGAGGCATATTTGGTTTTATACACAATTTTCTTTTATACGGTGTATAAACCCCTTTGACTTTTACATTTATTCAAAAGGAATCTTTTTTATACGAAGAGTTTTACTAAACGATAAAAAGGGAATGTTTTTCTTTCCGTACTTATACGGCGACAACGACTTCTCCGCCGCCGTTACCATTATTTGAGTTTCGGCTTCCTCTACAAGCCATCATTTTTTTAATGAAAAATAAATACAAAGTTTTAACTTTATTTTATTTTGGTATTGAAAATGGTTTTGAAAGCGTTTTTATTATATCAATGTGTTGTATTGATATCTTGTGATTGAAATGTGGAAATGTTATGTTTCCTTTATGCATGTTTTATGTGATACGATTATGTTATGGTTTATGATATGTTTAAACCTATTCATATGAGGAATGCATTGGACTTAATAAGTGACGGGTGGAGCCCGCTATAGCTACTCGATGCATCGGCAGGTCTCATGAGACAAACTAGTGTCTTGGCACGAGGCCTTGAAAAAATATTATTTGTGGTCGTGGCACGAGGCCTTGGCTACGTGGTTATGATAGTCTGGCATTATGCATTCCATCATTATGAAAGTGGTTATTGATATTGCATGTGATTATTCGACCAGTAGAATATCCATGTGAAGAAGTGAATGACATTATCTCATTTTACTTTTTCCATATTATGTTGAAGTTCAAGTTTAAAAGGCTTTTTTTTTAGTTATACATTGCCTTAAATATTTATGTTTATTGATGAAAGCTTCCACTATATTGTTATCCTTACTGAGCATCTGAGCTCACCCCTTTCAATGTTTTAATATTTTCTAAGATGTGAAGAAGTATTTTATGAATGACCTGCAGGGATAGTCAGAAGAGGATATGAGTGTGGACTATGAATACTTTGTTATTAGTTTTTCACTTTATGATGTAATGTAACATTTATGAATGTATCTAGTGTTTCCAAGGCTACTAAACTAATCGGTCTTTCAAGACTTGATATTTTGTGATCATGCCAATGTTACGAAGTAACACACCGGCTCTGGGTAGCTGGGGTCGGGGCGTTACAGTTGGTATCAGAGGCAGTTTAGTACTATCCTTGGAAGCTATATTTAGATAAACTCTGATTAGAGCACATAGCCCGAAGATAGACTTTAAGTATTAGTTTAGAAGAACTTCCTAGAATTTTGGTATTATAGAGATTTTGTGAGTTTTCCAAGCAATACATCCCTATCTGGATACGAGCAAGTAGAGGAGGCTCTGGCACAGATGTACCTAGGGTTAAAACCTGAAAACACCACTTTGATCTAGACTCGAACGAGAACTGGTGCACGACAACGGGCCTTGCTGCACTCTTGGTTACGACACTCCCGGGGGATATTCTTAGGATAATTCACATTTTCTTTACAAACCACTATGAAGGGTTATGAGTATATACTTCCTAAAGAAAACATTTTTTTACGATTATGGATTATATCCATAAATATTTCAATTTATTATAAGTGTTTTCAAGTTTGTTATTATGTATTTCAATTCATAAACTAACCTAGTTTATGGAATTGTATAGAAATGGCGCCCAGTAGAAGGAATGTGAACTCCATCAATACGTATGATCCAAAGAGTAAGAATGATCATATCTTTCATGGTATTAAGACAACATTTAGAAGGGAAATATTCTCCCATGTGTTATCAACATATGAAGAAATAGTATCATGTGTTAATAAGATAAGTAGAGAATTCTCTAAGTCTTATGGATTTGAAGGGATGAAAGAGAAGAAAAGGATGGAAGAGAGAATGATGGATAAAGGGATGAGGGAAAAGAAGAATTTTCTAATATGTGATAACTGTGGGAAGAAACACCTTGGAATTTGCCTGAAGGGAATGGGAGTTTGTTATAAGTGTGGAGAAAAAGGACACCAAGTGCGTGACTGCAAGGGTAAGAAAAAGGTTTCAAATGTACAATGCTTCATCTGCAAGGAGTGGGGACACTACGCAAACCAATGTTCAAATCATCAGAGTATGCCCCAAATGATGTTATTGGATAATAATCAAGTTATGATACTACCACAGATGAGGAGGAATGATTATAGTTCTTATGTTGTTATTAAAGAATTTTGTAATTTGAGTGTTGTATCAATGATGTATTGGTTATAATAATTATGGAGTATATAAGGATTGTACTGCAGTACTATTTCATCTAGGACTTGAGATTGTGTGGAACCAAGAAAAGTGACTCCACAGTAGGTTAAATTTTTGGAAAATATATGGTTGAGAGAAAGATAAACCATAATATGGTTCTGATACCGAGATAGTGATTTTGGAATAAGACATGATTGATTCGGATAAATTATGTTGGATATTCTTAACATCCTTGAAACTGATTAATGATTTGTATACATTTTTGGATAGAAGGAGTATATCTAGTTTTCTATAAGGAATAAGGTATCATGAATGTAATCAATAAGGATTTATGGTAATTCAGTATATTGTAGTGTTTTAAAAGAATACATGATGAAGGTGTTCACATGTTGTTACGTAGAAAAAAAGGAGCTTCATTATGTTTACCTTCCTCATAAAATCTGGACTATGAGTTGGACATAAGTATTTTGGATAACTATAAAGGTTGGAATGGATTATATTTTACATTGGATACTATTGTTAAGGTTATTTTTGGATATTTATAAAAAGGACAACACACAGACCGAGTGACAACCCATCGCGTCGGACAAAGCTGTGGGAATCGAACCCACAACCATAGTGCGATTGGGATTAATTGCCTACCACTGGACTACGTGAAGTCCCTAGTTATTACAAAATAGTTTTTCTAATCTAAATGGTATGTGTTAAAATTTGGAACCATATACAATTAGGATAAATAGAATATTTTTGAGTTCTATTACCTTTTAGAGTGAACGATGGGTTTTTGGTAAAAATTTATTAAAGAATGAAAGTCTACATGACAAGTATGTATATTCCCTTACGTTCTTAGTAAATCTCCTAAATAAATTCTTTATCTTTATAAAAGGTAACTTAAAAAAAAATGTTGCCGGTTAACTTTTCCAATTGGGGATTCAATGACCGTTTAACTAATCACAAGTTTGTGATTTTCTTATTGTTAACTTTCTCTTAATCCAGTTTTCTACAACTCTCCATCAGACCTTGATGGTTTTTTTTCTTCCATATCTATATTTTCATAGAATCCTAGTATGATCTATCTCGGGTGACCTTTGTACTTATCTTTCTTTCTTTTAAAGTTATATTTTTATTAACCTTATTTCCGATGTGGGTTTTCTACAAAGATATTTTATATTTTCAACCTTTTATTTTCAAAGAAAAATTTCAAATTGCGAGGACACAATTTATTGAAGGAGGGGAGAATGTAACACCCCAAGCTTTCACGGTACACATCTCTTTGAATAATACAGTAGTGTGTATTGTACGCAAGTTCGAGTTCTAAAACACTGGCACTAATCAAAGTAGCTGTTATGAATAGTAATAACCACTTTTTAAAATTATAGAAATTTTATATTTCCAAATGGACTTCATTTTTGGATTCGGAATATCGAAATTAGCCTATGTTGAATTTTTGGTATTTTTCTGAGAACTTCTAATTTTTTATGAATAATGAAAAATACTTAAAAACAACTTTTTTAATCAAAATAATTTATAGTGATAAATTATACTATTTAGTGGTTTTAGAGTATAATTAGAATATATTTTTACCATTTTATCCAATGGTGGTCATTAGAATTAATTTAACCTTGAAATTGGACATAAACAATTGCCAATCTTTTGATATAAATTGTTTCTTAAAAACACGCTATCTGTTGTGACAGTGGGAATTAATTATAAAATTAATTAATGAAACTTATATGTTTGGAATTTCATAAAATATACATCATTTTTGAATTCGGAATATCAATTATAGCTTAGGGTGAAATTTTGGCATTGTTCTGAAAAATGTCAATTTTTGATGAATAGTGAAACCACTAAGTGGTAGTTAAAAAACTGATTTTTCGTTTAAATGAAATATTACCACTTCTGTGGTTTGATTTTCAAAAATCTGACATACATGGTTGTCATTAAGAAGTAAAATGTGGTTCAATGAGATTAAAATATTTTTTTGGTGAATAGTAACTTTTAAGTTCTTAATCGCGATTAGAGGTAATTAGTGTAGTTTAAGGTAAAAATAATGTTTTAATAATATGAGATGAGCTTGAAACATGTCCTATCCTCATTTTATGTGCCATGGCCGACCAAGACAATCCATGGGTAAACTTGGGGTCCCCATGGAGCCACTTTAGTTGGAAAATGACATAAATACCTTTTATTTAATGTTAAAGTAAAAAATGACACAATCATGAAATGTTTTACTAAAACAATATTTACATAGGGTTATACAAGTCATATTTTTGACTATAAATAGTCATTGAAAGCTAAAACGATTCCCTACATCATAGTATTTTTTTTATAATTTTTAGATATTAAATAAGTTAAATTATTTATGACATCATTATGATGCAGCGATGACCTCATTATTTAACGATTTAAATAAAATGGAAAGATAATGTAATATCTAAGACCTACACATGTCCAAACCCTATTGGATGGGTGGATTTCGAACCCTTATCACCTTATACTAAAATTATATAAGTGTGGGACCTCTAAAATCCGAAACTCATTTTATAATAAAGTGACTTTTCTTTACATTCCAAGAGTGCCCCTCCTCTCCTCTTATAAAAGGCCCCCAACTCTACCACCTCATTCACACTTTCAAGCCATTTGCCTCGGCCAACCTCTGCCCAAATACTCTCCCAACATCCCTCACTTACTCCTAGAAGCCTCACTTTGTGCAGAATTCTTCCCAAGGAAGCCTTTTTCTCGAATCAAAAAGAGTTACCTGATTTTTAGGTAATGTCTTCTCTAATGTTGTTTTGTTTTATTTAGCTTCTCCAACCCCTTAAACTATTTTTATTCCTTTCTTTTGTAACAAAACCAGTATCTACAATATACTAGGATGTTTTTATGATAAGTATTTGGTTTACACTTACACACACCTATATCTAATGGTTAAAGAACATACTGTTTCTGTGGATGGAGAATTTTTGCCTCACGAAACGATGATTGTTCAACACTCATATAACACCTCTAATGGTGGCCATTATGATGACACTATTTTTATATATGATATATATTATGTTTTTGTTTTCGTTATGATTTTGTATTTTTCATTTATGGCATATCTTTATGGTTTCCATTATGGGTAAACGCGATATTTTCATTTTAGGAAGTGCGGACTACCGCCCCCTCAAAGTGATTTGAATCGTTAATACCATATATAGGATGTATAAAGGATGGAGTAAATGGTATTATACGCTATATTATACTGGAAGTATATTATACCTTTATATAATTATTATTTAATTTCATTAAATACGAAATAGAAGTGAAATTAGCGTTCATGCGTACGTACGGCTTACCGTCTCCATGAACGGTGCATTTCATTTCTTACCTCTAAATGTTACGTAATATTATTAATGAATGTATATACTGGATATATATGATATATATGATATCTACATAATGAATATAATTCTAGATATAATGGATATTTCACCACATGAACAACTTGTAATTATAAGAAGTTTATTGTTGACTCAAGTACCTAAGATCGACAAAATGACCGTTATAAACTTTAATAATTACATAATGTTCATAACATGGTAATAAGGGATATAAAAGGAATAATTAACATGAAAAAGGTTCTTAAGTAAATATAAATTAACTCTAGTTTATTATTCAGGAGGTTAAAGAACGGTCGAGTCAGGACAAGACGCAAGGTAAGGGAATTTCTTAACCCAACTTCTATTCTTTGGGTTAATCTCCTACTTTCAAATTATGTCATGATATTATTATGTCCTATTTTGTATTTTTTTACGTTATTTATGTGTACCTATAGTGAATACACATAATAGATATATTTTATTTTAAAAATGATCTTTTTATGGACTTCTTCTCAATCTCCATTCATTGAGGCATATTTGGTTTTATACACAATTTTCTTTTATACGGTGTATAAACCCCTTTGACTTTTACGTTTATTCAAAAGGAATCTTTTTTATACAAAGCGTTTTACTAAATGACAAAAGGGAATGTTTTTCTTTCCGTACTTATGTGGTGACAACGACTTCTCCTCCGCCGTTACCATTATTTGAGTTTCGGCTTCCTCTACAAGCCATCATTTTTTTTAATGAAAAATAAATACAAAGTTTTAACTTTCTTTTATTTTGGTATTGAAAATGGTTTTGAAAGCGTTTTTATTATATAAATGTGATGTATTGATATCTTGTGATTGAAATGTGGAAATGTTATGTTTCCTTTATGCATGTTTTATGTGATACGATTATGTTATGGTTTATGATATGTTTAAACCTATTCATATGAGGAATGGATTGGACTTAATAAGTGACGGGTGTAGCCCGCTATAGCTCCTCGATGCATCGGCAGGTCTCATGAGACAAACTAGTGTCTTGGCATGAGGCCTTGACAAAATCTTATTTGTGGTCTTGGCACGAGGCCTTGGCTATGTGGTTATGATAGTCTGGCATAATGCATTCCATCATTATGAAAGTGGTTATTGATATTGCATGTGATTATTCGACCAGTAGAATATCCATGTGAAGAAGTGAATGGCATTATCTCATTTTACTTTTGCCTTATTATGTTGAAGTTCAAGTTTAAAAGGCTTTTGTTTTAGTTATACATTGCCTTAAATGTTTATGTTTATTGATGAAAGCTTCCGCTATATTGTTATCCTTACTGAGCATCTGAGCTCACCCCATTCAATGTTTTAATATTTTCCAGGATGTGAAGAAGTATTTTATGAATGACCTGAAGTGATAGTCAGAAGAGGATATGAGTGTGTACTATGAAGACTTTGTTATTAGTTTTTCACTTTATGATGTAATGTAACATTTATGAATGTATCTAGTGTTTCCGAGGCTACTAAACTAATCGGTCTTTCGAGACTTGATCTTTTGTGATCATGTCAATGTTACGAAGTAACGCACATGCACTGGGTAGCTGGGGTCGGGGCGTTACATTTTCTTTACTTATTCTCCAAACCACACCTTATATATTATTTCTAGTTATTGTTCTAGTTCAATATTTCAATAACCATTTTTTTGTACTATATTATGTTGATTATTTAGGTTTACTATGATACAATGTGTTGAATTTTTTTTATCACATTCATTAATATGTTCTCATTGTTTGTTACTCCTACTTATATTTAAACACTTTACTATTCCCATTTTGGATTGATTGTGGACTTCTTCCTAGTTATTGGACATAAATAACAGTACCATTAAGACCTTTTCAAAATTTTTAGTTTTTTTAAACCATATCAAAAATTAGTACACCCTAATGGTTGTCGAATACGGACAAACTCACAATTCAACCCTCAATGACATGGATTACCAAATATAAACGAATAATCCACTATGTTATTGGCCTAGTAAGATTTCAAAGAGAGAAAACCTCTTTCTTATATACCATAACTTAACCCTTGTTGTTTAATTCATCATATACTGATCAAGGAGTTCTCATGAGGTATTTTGGTGATTTAATATTGACCCTTAGGATTCGAATTGGGTTGTCACAGACGTGAAGAGTGAAAAAATAAAAAAAATTCATAGCCCCCTCCACCCTAAGGTACCAGTCCAAACCCAGTAATGAGGGAAGGAAGATAATGATTCCCAAATCCACCTCCAGTATGTCATGGGTTTGAGACAAGCACTAATGGTATAAAATACATCAATATGAGAAAAATTACCCTATATGACATGTGAAATGAGAGAAATAATATAGAAACCTCCATAAAAATCCTAATAATACTAAAAGTAAAAGATCATAATTACATGAATGTAATTTCATACAATTTAAAAGAACATAAAACAAGAATTAAAAGTATCAATAGATATCTTTTCTAGTAACCACAGAGCACAAATAACTTCTTAACAACCACCATGTGATAGTAATGTCCATCCTGATCAGCTATCTCATATATAAAATAATTTTTATTTATATACATAGGGTGAGAATAACATTTATACTCAGTAGGATACTCCGTAAATACTCTCATGAAAAATATAAAGAAAGAATTCTAAATATCAATGAACAAAAATTGAAGATAACTCATCACCTAAAGAGGTATGCTATTTTTTTAACCTCACTATAGGTTTCACTCACTAAGAATTACAAACAAGTTAACATGTAACATAATATATAAATAAGGAAGATTTTGTCCACTCACCCAATAGTTTACTACTATCCCCAACACTACATGTCCCAAGATATCAGTCACTAAAAGTAATCCAGTCCTAAGACACTTGGGTTAATGTATTATAACATGTATCTCGTGCATCATATTATCTCATTATTACATATCATGCACAAAGTTCATCACATAATCTCCTCATACCGTACCATATATCCAAATAGCAACAAAGTTGTTTTTAGGAGCCATGACAAATAGTATGTCATGTACTATACATCAAGCCATCACTTCCCATACACATCATACCTATAATAATCCATGGGATACTATATATGGATATATATGTGTGTAAAATAACAAAAAACCTATACATCACTCTAGACACATATATGGGGAAAGATAAAAACTATGCATTCAAGTATATAATTCTAAATAGAGAAGAGAGTAGGGACAATGGTTAGTCATCCATCTATTCCCATCTAACTTAGATGTTTGAGAAAATACTCTCCTAGAGTCCAATATGTTTCAACCACCCTACTAATAAGGTTGGTGTCACATATAAAATCATAAAAACATAAATGATATAATACTGCTCATAACATGCTATGTGAATCAAGCAAGTATTAGAATCAACTATAACTATCATCACTCCGAAACCTGGATTCCACAACTAATGACTAGATATCCCGTAAGAACAAAATAATTTAAGAGGACTTTTATTTAGTTAATTATTTTATTTTTATATATTAATTTATGATAAATAATTTATTATACATTAATTAACATTATTCTATACACATTTGATTAACCACCAAGTGAATTACATGCCCTCTAGGAATAATCAAATTAATTTCATAGTTCCACATATTTATCAACATTGGCATTACATTCAATCAAAAACCCCATGGGTTAAGAAATTTATTAATAATTATTATTCTATAATTTTAGGTACTTTAGGAAACTTCCTAAGATACCCTAAAATGTATGAATAAACCACGAACCGGCTACCTCAATCAGTGAGAAAAGGAATGTAGGCAAACAATTAACCTAACCATATTACCTTTAAAGATGAACATTAGCAACCAAGCATCCTATATTTTAACACAATGGTAGGAAATCAAATCTTTAACATATTTCATCAATCTTGGTACCATCTCTTACACCACCATGCATCCATCATTCCATCACCAATGTTAACTTCTACCAAAAACATGCCCCCCACCCATATCAAAACATCCATAAACCATCCCAAGCTCAAATCATGTCATCTACTAAGGATCACATCCAGAGTAATAGAGAAGGAATAAAAACAAACAGATTCAACAAGGCATTTAGGCCGCCAAAAAAGGCATCCAACTTTCACATGAAAATAATATTTCTTAGACCCAAGCATTTATCTTTATCAAAAAACTAGTTCATTATCATGTTGAATTAAACAATTAATTTAACAAAACTTAAAATCGAAGGAAGACTAAGGAATCAGTTATTTAAAGATATATATTATTTAAACATGATCTAAATCATAACTTCTTATTTAAACTACTTAAGGAAGAATAATTCCAATAACATGGCTATTTATTATTATCAATAATAATAATTTACAGCTTTAGGAAATTTAGTCCTCTCCATTAACATATTTAAAAGAAATTATAAATGAATAATGCATCATTTAATTTATATCAAATTAAAGGAATCAACATATTAAATAAACATGCCTCTTTAATTCTTCAGCCAACCAAAATTACCAGATTTACATTATTTAACCATTTTCATTAAATTAAAAATGTTAAACCATAAAATAAATAGCTTTTTAAATAAATCATAAACATAGATAGCACACTATGTTGTAAAATAAGAGGCAAAATGTTCTCATAGTGTAAAACACATGTGATCACTATAAACACAAAACACTTATTTTCATTAATCCAGTATGTTATTTATTAAGTTTAATTACACAATCACAAAAAGAGACAATGCATTATTACTTTAGGAATTCACATAATATAATAGGATAAGAAACAAATCTGCTACCATAAGGCTTCCAACATTCTTTGATCGAGAATGTAATAACAACACACAACTCTGATCACCTCTCCCATAAGGAAACTATATACCTCCAAGAAAGCTGCACCATAATCATAAAAATAAACATAAAAAATAACTTCTTAGTAAAAATGGAGATAATAATCCATACCATGGAAAGAAATATCATATGAAACAATAATTATTGAACAAGAAACCAAAAGAGATAAAGGTAAAACACACCTTGGAGAACAATATATCTAACATAGGAAGCTATTGATCAATCCCTTTTGAAAGGTCTTGAATAGACCCTAAATAAGAACCTTTGTAAGCCAAGGTTTGGGACATAATTAGAGTTATTGTGAAAATTAGAGTGTGTAAGAGGCTTTGTAATAATTCATATATATAAAATTTCATGATGTAAATTGGTCTATCGTGTTGGGAATGTGTGGAGTTTAAGACCGGATGAAAAATTAATCTCACAAAACTAATAAACTATTGATTAATTAATTTCATGATACAAAACATTAACATCTCGAGTCTTTAGAGAAAAATTCACCAAATATTACCTCTCATCCCTTCATGTCATTAATTTAAGGTACACATCATGAATCACACCCTAATAACCTCTCTTCTCTTGCCATGAATTCTTATTTGGATTTTCAAGTAAACTTCCATGTTCTGAACTACAGTTCATGTCTTGAAATTCTACCTCTTCCAACTTCCATCATCCAAAATCCATTGATCTTTCTTTAGGATTCATCCAAGCACCATAGTTCTAAGAAAAATGAAAAGTAATGGGATAAAGGGATCCAATTCCTTACATCAGATACCTCTCAAAAAATTCTTATCCTTAATAATTTAAAACCAAACCTAGAGAGAATAAAAATAAAATGGGTAATTTTAATAAGAACTCCATGAGATACCACTCAATAATCACACCATCACAGGAAATCAACCACCCACTAAGAGGAATAAGGAATAATACCATGAAAGACTAAAAACTATATCTTAAAAACTCTCTTAGGGGAGACACCTCTCAAACAATGTTAAGGCCATAACTAAAGAATTGACCAAAGAAAACCATCTCATAAACCTGATTAAGGTCAACAACCACAAAATGATAATTTCTGTAAGAGAAGAGATAAATGTTAAAAAAACTCAGGATACTGATCTTGCATTTGTGAATCATATTCCCAGGTACTGTCATCCACACCATCATTCCACCAATTGATAAGAACTAAATGAATGTAATTCCTAGGGAACACCTACTCATAGTAGTCCTGGATATCCATAGGACACTCCTTAAAGTAAATATCATCATTAATGTCAATCACTCCCTAATTGATTATGTGAGAGATTTCATGAAGATAATGGTGAATCTATGACACATGGAAGACATAATTTATATGGATCATCTGTAGTGGATGTTCTATTCAATATGCAATGAATCCAATATGAGACAATACTTTGAATGTCTCATAGAATGGGGATAATGCTTACTCCCACAACAACAAAAATTCTTCCCATGATAATGAGATACCTTTAGAAAAACATGGTATCCAACATCATACTCTATAAGTCTCCTCCTATAATTGTTGTTGACGCTCCTTTCCATCACAGAGTCTAAAATGAATGGAAAGGGAAATGACTTAGCATAAAGTGATTCATCCTTTGAAGAAAACATCAGAAATCGACAAAGGCATGAACAAGGAGTCATTTACACTTGGGTCACGCAATTTCCACCAAACTCGCGCAAGTATACTTGTGCGACGCCCAGTGGTCGTGCAGGTGACTTGCGCGCCCTCTTTGAAATTTCACCCAGGGTCTCTCTAGCCTATAAATACCCCCTGTGGGCCCCCCATTTGACAGAAAAAAAAATCAAGAACCTCAGATTTGATCTCCTGGAACCCTAGTATATTCTCAAAGCTACTGAACAATTATAAGGTAATTTATTACCTAGAACGGAAGATCTAAGGAGGGGGAGGAAGGCCTAAGTGTTGAAACTCATCAACACTTGTGTGCCTGGGTGAACAGCCCTTAAGGGAAATAGACAAACTTGTACGCCACCTTACCCCTTGCACATAACATGCACACCTCTCTTCTGGAAGTCTATAGGGGTAATATTAAGGGCTTGAGCCAATCCTCGCCCAAGTTCTACCCTAAGGATTGGATGTCGTGAAAGTACACATGTGTCACGCAGGTACACCTACACGACTAGGACTTGCATACCCACACAGTACTTACGCGCCTATGCAGTACTTGCACGCCCGCGCAGTACTTGCACGCCCCTCTCTTTTTGGATTCTCGTCTTGCCCATTTCACCCCTCTTACACCTATCCACCCTTCCTCTTTAGGATTAAGCCTTCATAACTCTCTCCAAATCTATTCATGGAATGATTTCATTGTTTGCTTCCTTATCTGAAAGGAATTTTGTGGAACATCTTTTAAAACCTAGTGATTTACATATATTCATGTCACTATGGTCAGAGATTTCATTCATTCAACCTCATCCTTTAAGATGAGAGAATCCTATACTTGGGCCTCCTTTTCAAGAGTAATCCCCAGTCCAAATTCCCATTAATTTGGGCATCCTCCTTAGGAGTAAGCCCCAAGTCCTCATTAATCTGGGTATCCTCCTTAGGAGTAATCCCCAGTCATAATTCCCTTAACCTGGGATTCCTTTTCAGAAGTAAGCCCCAGTCTCCAAGTTCCCAAATATGGGCATCCTCCTCAGGAGTAATCCCCAACCATGGATCTCTTAATCTAGGATTCCTCTTCAGGAATAAGCAGCACTCTCAAAGTGTACAAATCTGGGTATCCTTCTTAGGAGTAAGCCCCAAGTCCCTTTCCCCTGGGCCTCCTTCTCAGGAGTAAGCCCCAGTTTTAATTTCTCTTAACCAGTCTTAATTTAATTTTGATTTGGGTTTCCTTATCAGGAGTAAAACTCAATCATAATGTCCCCTCTTAATTTTGGAATCTTCCTCAAGAGTAAGCCCCAAGTTAGAATATCCAAATCTCCATGAAGTACATATACATTTATGGACCTTGTTCCTGGGTTTCTTCCCTGATGTAAATCCTAATCTTCATCTATTTGGGCATTCATACATATATAAGCCTCACATCATTGCATCTTTCATGGAAAAATTGTCTGGTTTCACCAATACCTCTTGTTTCTCACACTGATCATGACTCACATGAGCATAGAGTGTAAATGTAATCATGACATCTTTCGTGGAGCCATCAATTATGCATAAACATCATACTCCCTCACTCAAACTACATGGCTTCTAATTCCTTTTCCAAAACAAAGGATACGTAGGTATCCCATTTGTAGGTATGATCCCTACTATGAAATAATCCATGTCCTTCTGAATGACAATAGACTTCAATTGCCCCACTGAGTGTCTTTAAAACTAGTATGGTCATCACAATGATCAAGAGACTTTTATGTATTGAAGGATACCATTGACTAAGTATCTCTAACAAATACAGATGAATCTCTCTTAATGAAGAACCTTGAATACATATAAAAGATTCTCTAAATCTCCTACATATCAATCATTTATTGTCAGATCGAAATGAAAGCTCATTTTATACTTGGTAATGTAATAAGGATTCAAAAACATAACTTAAATATATAAAGAGAGTCCCGAAGTAGACAATAATTCCCCTAAAAAAGGTGTGATAAGTCTGACCTCCCATCCTCTCGACCAATGAAAATTCTTAAGGCTCATCGGTCCACAAATCATGAGCGCCTACCTTTGGAATGTAGGTCCAAATGGATATGGAATAATTGGATGTTTCCAGTTCTACGAACAAACCCGTTAGAAACAGATTGTAATTTTTGAACCTGAAATCAATGAGGACATCCCCAATTCCAGAGGGAACAAAAAATGGTGAACCCAACGTGAATCCTTAACCAAGTTGAAGTGATGTTTTTCTTATTTGTTAGGCCCCTATATTAACTCAATGATAGGGACAACAATGCAATCAATAACATATGTTCTCATCCAAAAGATGTAGCAGCTGAATTCATCTTGATTATGTGTGTTATATCAAACATGCACTCTTTTCCAAGATCTTCTGCATTACAAGAATGAATTTTCTTAAGTTCACTGCTATGAATACTTCTGCTATGAATACTTCTGATGTGAATACTTCTGCTGTGAAAGCATCTGCTGTCAAAACATTTGCTACTACTCCTGCTATATCGTCGTCCACTCTGAGGGTGACATCACCTACTCAACATCTTCAATGCTGGGTATCAAATGTGCTGGTTAAGGAGTACTGTCAAAACAGTACTATTCCAACTCTAGAGGCTGCTCGACAAGCCCTCCAAGTGAACAACCCACCCTGGTCATTCGGACAACGACGACCAACGATCAAGAAGCAGGCGGTGCTAACTACCGTCTCCAACTGTTTCAGGTCATTATCCCCAGAACGCAATCACCATTCTCTCCCGTATTCTAGGGAGGTGAATGATCAGGTCCCTCAGGGTCTTAACTCAAAGAGACATGAGTCCTTCTCTAGGGATCTTATCAATAATTACTGTCAGACTCGTGTGGTAGTGTGCCCTCAACATGATGAGGGTGTCATCTCCAGGTGTTCGTCTTAGGTTCCTCGGACCCGAGCAGGCAAGAAGAACCACCAAAGGAGACAACCAGTTAATAGTGACCGGGTTCTCATCACTGCCATTTCCAGAGAATTCCACCAACCTAACGTGGTGAAAATCAACGAGTAGGCACACACACCCATCCGTTTTACATCCGCTATTCAGCAGACTTGTCTGGAAGCAGCAAGCCAATCCTGCCAGACAATTCCGACAGAGTACTACAGACATGAACATACACCTTTTTTATGAATCATCAGCTAGTCAGTAGGCTCGTCTGACTACATATGATGGATCCCGCCATCCCAATGTGTTGACAACTGGTAAACAGGTACATACACCTGCTTACACTCATCAATCCTACCAACAGCCTCATCTGTCAGTATTGAAGGAAGCTCGTCAACCACGTTTGGTGGAGTGCAATCAGAAGGCACATACACCTGTTAGTATTGATCAATCCTACCAACAATCTCATTTGGTAGCATTCAGAGAAGTTATTCGGAAAAATCCAGTGACAAACAGGAGGCATACACAACTCTCTGCCCTCACACTTGAGTACTGTAAGAATTCACTGACAGGAAAAGGAGGATAGGAGCAGACACATATACCTACTCCAGGCATGGAATGGACGTATATCCCTATTCTGGTAGCTGAATCCACCAATCATATTCTATCAAGGGTGAAAGAGTAGAAGAAAATCCCTGCTTATATTCTGGTTGCCTGCCAGGATATTATAACAGCTTCAGCAGCATCTCAGGGAAAAACACATAAATCTATCCCTACCAGTCGAGTGACACATCAACAGTTCACTCCAGAACTGACACACACATATGTTCTGGTCCAAGAGGGTTGTTGGGCATACTACCCCATATCATATGGACAACCAAGTCAGGCACATACACCAGGTTTGAGCGGAGATAATCAGCCTAACCTGATCATTTCTCCTGAGCAGGCATATACACCTACCAAGTTGAGTAAGAAGGCGTCTAAGAAGAAGTCTAACCCAGCATAGTCAAGAAATCAAAGGCCAATCTGTAATAATGCCTTACTCAATGCTGGAGTTCTTGATGCACTCATATAATTATCTATTGTAACTCAAGATTCTACTCCCTCAGTTCCCAATAGTCGGGACATTAATTCTGAAGTTCTGCATCAGACACTTCCTCATAAAGGCTTGCTTCATGAAAATTCGGTCGATCTCGAGGTTTTATCTTCAGATGAGAGCCACAAGAACCCTCTGTGTGGTCAGAATACCAAGGAGCAAAATGTTTCATCTTTTGCTGTAACCCACCATGGTGGTCCTCCCCATGATGATGAATTTGGCTGTGAAAGTCCTCTCCGCATTAGTGATTCACATTGCATGGAAAATTCTCCAATAGACAATGTAGTGACAAGAAAGCCCTCTTATCTTGAGGCAATTGAAAATGTGAAGCCAGTCATGTATGATGCTTTACCATTAGGAGGTGAAATACTTTCTCAACCAGAAGATATCATAGGGTGTAGGTCATTCTCCAAACCACCCCTAAGTCATGAATCTTCTAGTTTGATCAGTTATTTCTCTACCAATCTTGTTGAATCCGATGAAGCAACAAGGAAGAACCAACTCTGGTCTAATTAGGTAGAAGAATCTGTATTGAATGATAAAGATGAAGTACTAAACATGACGAAAAAACTGGCGAAAGGTGAAGTGCTAGTTATGTTTTGGCCTTTGGCTGATTCTCAGTACGACATTCTAGAGATGATGACGGAAGATGGAATTCATGATATTCATCTCAAAATATGGAAAACTCTTTGTGAGTTGAAAAAAATATATTATCTTATGATGAATATGAAAATCATGTCAAGATAAAAGAAGGGTTACAGTGCCAAATTTATTTGGCATCTCTCTCAGTTTCTCGATATCCCAAGGCTAAAAAGCAACAGAGAGCCCTTCAGCGTTCATGCCTTGTCACACTACGAAGATTGCACCGGTTAATTTCCAATGCCCCATCTGGTATTCATATCAGTGGATGGGGTGTTCATGGAGTGCTACATTTCACTGTACTCTCCAGTCCACAAAGCCCGCCGAAAATGGTATCCTGAAATGTTATTGCCCATGGCTGGCCACAGTCAGTCGGTTTTGTTTGTAATCAAAAGCTTGCACAAGAACATGCCTCAACTAGTTCCTCTCAAAATCAAGCATACAGAGAAGAAGTTATTGAATTAATCCTGCATCAAGTAAACGAGAATATTGAATAGTCCTCTCATTTGGATCAAGCACATCATCAAGTGACCGAAGTGTCAGAAATAATCCAATGGTCTTTTGAACTGATTGATAAGAGTGGATGCAGGTTGATGCATCCAGCTAATTTCCGGACAATAGTCCTCAAGATCAGGAGAGATTTTAAGAAGGTCTCAGATTTAGCATGTTAAGAACCACCCCAACTTACTAGATCGGGGACTCTTTTAACCCAACCCTCAGAATCAACAAATAGGATTCACAGAGTTGAGCAAAGACAGCAGAAACATCCCCAGTCCACTGGACTGGGGACTTTTTCAATTCTGCAATCCCTCCCTCAGAGAAAGTCAGTTTTCTCTCGATTGGGGAAGAATCCTCAATAGGAATGAAGAACCAAATTATTAGGAGATTCCCTCCAAATTACGGTTCTTCAAGAAGTTCCTGAGGGATCAAATCAACAAAAGGAAATGTCTCATCAAGGACATGGAAGAAGACTATATCGCAGAAATGCTGATAGAAGATATGCAATGTATTATGCATCAATTAATGTCACTAATGATGTTATTTCTGATCCACTAGATGAGGTTCACTCATAGGGATCAGATGAAGAGGTTCCTGCTCAAGAATGTGTATGCACAGACACAAATGAAGAAGGTGTGCGTACACAAAATCAAATGATTACTCAGAACCTACGTAATCCTTCAAGTAACCCACTTCCCCCTCTTCTAAAGGGAGCTATCAAGGGGAATGGAAAGAATTAGGTTACATACCCTTACTTTGGAGAAGGCTAATCGCTCTCACTAGAGAAATGATTTTCACAACAAGAGGATGAAATGATGGAATTGAGGAGGATGAATGCAGAACTACTTCAAGGTAGTCTTCCTCCTAAGCGTGCTGGAGTTAGTCAGCCAAGGGAATTTGCTGTGGCTACTGAGATGGATCAAGAATGTCCTCCTCTATCAGTACACCCTCACAGGTCTAATCCTATGGATCAAGTACAATAACAATTAGAAGTGCTACCATCAGTTGCAGCACCATCCACCACATCTTTCCAAGATCCAGTCATTGCACCTTTTCAGGTCCAAGCCCAACCGGATGTTTCTCAAAATTTAATAACTACTATTGAGTCATTAGCAGCTTAGTTGGAAGCTATGGAGGGAAAGCAGGCTCACATTCCACCAGAAAATAGAGCTTACCCTGAATGGGTTGATTCAATTCCTCCCCCATCAAATTTTACAAGTACCACGTTCCCAATATTTAATGGTTTGGGAGACCCAGAGCAACACTTAACACATTTTGTTTCACATTGCGATCCTATTATAGGAACCCTTCAGCAACAAGAAGTAGTTATGATCATGTGTTTTGTATAGTCATTACAAGGGCCTACTTTTGTATGGTACACAAGCTTTCAATCTCGGTCAATTACCAGATGGTAGGATCTCCTCCAAATATTTCTTCTTCAATTCAGCTCAACGTTGCCAAAGGAAATTGTTTTTTTATCTTACAAACTGTAAGAAAAGGGAGAATGAAAGGGCTCAAGATTTCATTTCTCACTGGAAGGGATTAACATATTCCATAATCTTAGCACTCCCTCAAGAATAATGGTTTCCAATCTGTGTGGAGAATTTATGTGATTAGTTGTGAAAACTGCTGATCCCTGTGAAATACACAGGATGGTTTCGAGACCTTACTTCAATCACTCAACAGATTGAAGATCATCTTATAAAGACTAAGGATAAAGCTTGTGTAATTCCATCAGCTCCTGGAAGGATAATGGGTAAAGCAGAGACTGCTACAGTTATTCTTAAACAAGAACTTGTACCTTCTTCTACTTCAAAACCTTCATCTTCTTGAAGGGCTCCACCTCATGAGCGCCAACAATAGAGGCCGTTTCATAAATTTTATCAAAGAGATCAAAGATGAAAACAATTTGAGCATTTGAAGAGAAAATTTTACTCAATCCGATATGAACAAGTTCCTGGTTACTTCATTTCGGCTCTGGAAAATAATTTGGTTCAATTGCCAAGGCCCAAGTGGCCAAACAAAGAGGGAGATGAAGACTGTCCCAACAATTGCTTGTTTCATCAGATGTTGGGGCATCCCATTCAGGAGTGTTTTTTTTCAAGGACCTCCTGCAAAAAATGGTCATCTTGGGACAAGTTAAACTGAAAGGTTCTTCAGCTTAGGTAGCATGTGTTACTGCTACAGATCCAGAGGAGGAGGGCGAGTGGCCAGAAGTCAAGAACAAAAATGCGCAATAATATGATTACTGGATGGTTAGAAAAATGATCAACCGAACTCATGCCATTTTGCGAACGCAATTGAAGAAACCAATTGTGTCTTATGCCATGAATGTTCCATCAAAACCCTCTTCATCATAGGGAAAATCCTCAAAGAAATGTCATGATTCAAAGAAAGAAGAAGAATCAGAAGAATATGAGTATGTGTCAAATCCCAAGATGTCTTTGACTCTGGCAGATTTTATGTCATCTACTTTGAATCCATGGGCACCGCCCCACCAAACAGCATAGCCTAAACAAGCTAATCAGGAAGAGTCTTCATCGGATGAAGAGTTAATCTTCAGTTCTGTTAATATGAATCACTTAACAGATCCTTATGCCAGTTGCGGTTTCAATTTTTATGAGCCTGAGTTCCCTGTAGCAAACAGAGGAATCCGAGGAAGTTCCAGAGGCTCGGTATACAGGGGAATACGTGTATATTTCAGAGGCCACTATTCTAATTCTAAACCTGCTAGAACTATGTATGCGGCAGAAACTCATGGTAGATCCCTTCAAAGAGCTCAACAAGAACAAGCAAGTTCTTCCACACAAGGCAGACTCAGCCCTAGAACAATTATTCTGGAAGATCGGTTGAAGGTTCCATCTTATTCCTCTCAGCAAGTAAATAGACCTAATTTGTCTAATATTCCAGAGCCAGGAGTGTTACCTACTCCTATCCTGGTACAAGAAGCATCAACATCCAAGGCACCTGCTAAACCACATGTTCTTGTTAGGAAACACAGACCTTTGTAACAAATGTATGATGTATTAAAACACTTGGCCCAAGTACCAGCCATGTTATCAATTCTAGATTCCTTGAATTTATCAAAGGATCTTTGGGATGCACTCATTGAGGCTTTTTCGAGTCCTCAGGAGTTTGAAACTGAAATTGCTACGACTGAAGCCTACCATGTTGAGAATAATCCTGCAAAATGCCATGTAGTGATATCTTTCATAGATGAAGATGAAGAATATGTCGTGCATGGAAATATCATACTTTTATACTTATCTGTAAAGGTAAACAGTGTAGAAGTCCTAAGATTCCTCATTGGTAATGGTTTAGGAGTCAACCTCATCCCCATTCGTACACTTCGTTGATTGGGCCTCACAGAATCTGATTTATCTCCTTCTACATTGATGTTACAAGGATATGATAAAAATGAACAAGAACAACTGGGCGAGATTACACTCAAAACTTAGTTTGGAGATCTTGTATCCAAGTCAGATTTCATGGTTGTTGATCAAGACCCAGCCTTCAACATATTTCTTGGTAGACCCTAGCTATATCGGCATGCAGTTATCCCTTCATCATACCATCAATGTCTCAAATATTATTTCGATGGTCAAATTGGGACATTGTAAGGTGATAAATCCCCATTCAAGACATGTGAAACTCAATACATTGAGGTGGAATTTTATCACATCAAGGTAAAAGAGGAATCCACAACAAGGGAGATTACCAAAGTTAATGCTCCATATGGTTTGTAAAAGATTCCAGTAAACCCATTTACGCAAGTGAGTACAGATTATGTATTTCCTATTAGTTAGATTGACAGGATAGACTCAAATCAAAATACTCTTATGGTAACGTCCATAATGACAATTATGGAAATCAAGTCAGACAACATGGGAGAAATTGGTGATTCACTAACAAATGATGAAAACTCAAATGGGGATGTCTTCATTTTATCAGCTGAAATTCAGCAAGTCTATACTTCTCCAATCAGGTCAGAGCAAGTTATAGCAATGTCAGAGGTAAATGATAATGTCGATTCTCAATCCATCATCTCCTCTTTATTACCTAAGGAAGACCCTTCATCATCAATCAGGACAGAAATGGAAGCTTCTTCTTTAAGATGTTCAAATTTTAAGATCTCTTCTGATCATGAAAATTCTACTTCATCGTCTACTATGAAAGTAGAAACATAATAAATAACACATGTTGAAGAAGAAGAAGAAGAAGATCTTAGGGTTTCTCCTCCAGCATTTGAAGAGGGTATCTCTACCACCGTGGATGAACTCAGAGAAATAAATCTGGGTACAAATGAAGATCCACACCCCATTTTAATTAGTGCGACCATGAATCTTGTAGAGAAAAATATATATATTTCATTTCTAAAGCAAACTCGAGATATATTTTCTTTGAACTATACAGAGATTCTAGGGCTTGAACCTGATGTTTCCACTCATCGTTTGGGTTTGCTAGAAGAACATCAAGGATTCAAACAAGCCGCTAGGAGAAGGCACCCAACCTATGCCTCCAAAATTGAAGCTGAAGTGGATAAGCTCATCAATGATAACTTTGTCAAATAAGTTCAATATCCCAAGTGGTTGGATAATATTTTCCCAGTGAAAAAGAAGAATGGTAAAATTAGAGTTTTCAATGATTTCAGATATCTTAATCGGCATTGTCCTAAGGATGATGTTCCAGTATCAATTACAGGACTCTTAATTGATGCAACAACTAGCTATGAAGCACTTTCCTTCATGGATGGACTTTCTGGATATAATAAAATCTGAATGGCTCCAGAAGATGAGTAATCTACAGCTTTCAGATCCCCTCAGGGTGTGTTTTTCTATCGGGTAATGCCCTTTGGCATAAAGAATGTAGGCGTAACATATCAGCGTGCCATGGATCATATCTTCAAACACTTTTTAGGAAAGTTTTATGAATGTTATGTGGATGATTTTGTGGATCAATCCAGACAACGTTCTGATCACTTGGCTGATTTGGAAATCATATTCCACAAACTTCGGCAACATAATTTGAAGATGAACCCCTTAAAATGTGCTTTTGGGGTAACCTCGGGAAAATTTATTGGCTTTGTTTTACGCCATCTTGGTATCGAAGTCGATCCTGAGAAGACAATGACAATCCTTGGTATGTCACCTCCTCAAAATTTAATGGAATTGAGATGACTTCAAGGGCACTTGGTCTATATTTGGCATTTCATCTCCAATTTGGAAGGAAAAATTTTACCGTTCACCAAATTGATGAAGAAGGGACTCACTTACCAGTGGACTGGAGAATGTCAAGAAGTGTTCGATATTCTCAAGAAATATCTCTTGAGTCCACCGGTGTTAATTCCACCTGTTGAAGGAAGACCACTTATTCTCTATGTGACAGCTTTAGAGCAATAATTAGGTGCCTTTCTTGCTCAGAAGAATGATGCTGGAATGAAAATAGCCTCTATTATCTCAGTCAGAATATGCTTGAAGCAGAAACCCGATATTAAAGAATTGAGAAGTGCTGCCTAGCATTAATCTTTGCAGTTCAGAAGATGATACACTACCTATAACATCATGAGGTCCAATTGTTATCTCGTAATAACCCATTCAAATTCATCCTTAGTCGTCCAATTCTTACAGGATGTCTAGAAAGGTGGGCAGTTATTTTGCAGCAATTTGACATTTAGTATGCGTATCAGAAGGCAATAAAGGGACAAAAATTGGTTGATTTCATTTTTGAACACCCTTTAGTAGAATATTATTCTTCAGATATTGAACTCCCTAATGAGTAAGTCCTCTCTATTCAAGAAAATATTTAAACATGGGAAATGTACTTCGATGGTGTTTCCAAAAGTCCAACAGGGAGGAAAATGAAAAATACTAAATTCAAAAAAGTTGGGTTAGGAGTTGTGCTAATTTATCCAGAAAAGGCAGTGTTACCCTATTCCTTTTCATTGTTGGGAGGCGGTACAAATAATGAAGTGGACTAATAAGCTCTCATCGCAGGCTTGGAGTTGGCACATCAAGCACAAGTAAATCACAAAAAAGTGAAAGGTGATTCAGACCTGGTAATCAAACAAGTCAATGGGGATTACACAAACAAAAAATAAGAATTAATCCCTTTGTATGATTACATTAGAGAGTTAATGGCAGAATTTACTTTGGAACTGACATTTTCTTATGTCCCAAGATCACAAAATGCCCAAGCTGATGCACTGGATAATATAGCCATAGCTCTGGCAGGTCCAAATCGGGACGAGACAACCATCAGTATTGCCCACCATCCTACAAGTTCACCTTATGTTCAAGCTAGAACAGAGTAAATCAATGAAATTAGTCCCATATCTGAACCATATGGTCATAATACAAGATGGATGACACCTATCAGGGAATACCTTCAAATTGGAACACTTACACCTGATAGAACTGGGAAAGAAAAGGTCTGGAGACGTGTGGTCAATTTCACTCTTTATGATAGCCCAGATCACCCATAGAAAATTCTCTACAAACGTGGTTTTGATGGAGTTCTCTTCAGATGCATTGATGGTGAAGAGACAATGGCTGTCATGAAAGAAGTGCATGTAGGAGTCTGTGGTGCCCACCAGTCTGGACACAGACTATATAATCAAAATCGAAGGCTTTGATACTTTTGTCCTTCAATGATAAAATATTGTGTTGATTTAACAAAGAAGTGTCATTCATTCCATGTACATTCCAACTTCATTCATCAACCCCCAGAGTTACTTCATACAGCTAAATACTCGTGGCCATTTTCCACATGGGGAATGGATGTACTAGGATCTTATCCTTCAGCTACATCCAAGCAGTTGAAGTATATTCTTAATGCTACTGACTTCTTTTACAAATGGGAAGAGGAAATACCCCTCAAAGAATTCAGTTCTAAATTCATTGTTAGCTTTATCAAGTCTAACATAATTACCAGATTTGGTGTCCCCCATACCATATTGACAGAAAATGGAACCAACTTCTGTTCATCTGAGGTGAGGAAGTTGTATCAAGAATACAACATTAAATCCAATCATTCCTCTCGATATCATGCAGTGGCCAATGGCCCGATAGAGGCTTTCAACAAGACTCTGTCAAATATACAGCAAAAGATGGTGGATAAAGATAAGAAACCATGGCCTGATAAACTCTTTCATGCTTTATGGGCTTATCGGACCACCACCCGCACTGCAACGCTATCAACTCTATATTCGTTGGTATACGGAACGAAAGCAGTATTGACAATTGAGGTTCAACTACCCTCGCTCAAAGTATCCATTTGTGATCAGTCATCTACATATGAACAATCTCAAAAGTGACTGG
Organism: Viscum album; assembly: GCA_963277665.1. Lineage (NCBI taxonomy): Eukaryota > Viridiplantae > Streptophyta > Magnoliopsida > Santalales > Viscaceae > Viscum > Viscum album. The sequence continues at coordinate 2,128,666,434 of OY728161.1, read as the reverse complement.
ATGAATTGGAACGGTTATATGAGAAAAGATTTTGCACCCTACACAACTTGTAAGTCTATCAGAATCGAATAGCATGAGCTTTCAATAAAAACGTTTGTCTTCGTTCATTCGTTCAGGGAGAATTGGTATTAGTTCTCAGAACTCCAATGATACCATGAAATAAACCTCCCAAGCTTGAGCCAAAATGGGAAAGATATTATTCAATAAATAAGGTCTACTCCAATGGAGATTATTCATTAATCTCAATGGATGGAGAACTTATCACTACTCCAACCAATTCCAGATTTCTAAAGAAATATTTTGTATGAACACAAAATACACCAAGGGTCCATGCATATGACTTTAAACAATTGGAACTTACATCAAACATGGAAATAAACTGTGACATCCTAACTACATGATGTTATACTCTACAGAAGTCCCTTGCGTCCAGAAAGATGTTAAATTGCATAACCAATGGTCCATGCATACGAACTTAAACTATTAGCATTTCCCTCATCCAGTAAGATGTTAAACTACATAATCATCTTTTTTTCAGGCATATGACCCTAAAATATTCACATTTTCATCCAACATGATGTTAAACAGTGTCCCTTTCATCATCCTATACGACGTTAAACTATACAGTTATGGTCCATTCAAATGACCTTAAAATATTTGCACCATCTTCCAACATGACGCTAAACTTTATTGTCCCTTTTTCATCCAACATGACGTTAAACTATGAAAAAGACCCTAATATGTCCAACATGATGTTAAAATGTGTCCTCTTTTGTCCTTACTGCTTGAAATTAAACTGCACAGTCACCTTTTTTTGTCCAACATGACATTAAACTGTATTGTCCCCATCATCCTAACTACATGATGCTAAACTATATAGAAATCCCTTAATACATCCTACATAATGTTAAACTATATTTTTTCCCTGGTAATTGACACTAAACTATGCAGCATCAATAGTCCTAACTGCAAGAGTTTAAACATTATAGTTCCTTCATACATCCTACATGACGTTAAACTGTGTATCGTTAAGGTTGTTGATACCTCTTGTTTCTCACACCGAGTATGACTCATGTGATCTTAGAGTAAACATCAACCATAACACCCTCCCTAGGCCACTTACCATGTTTAAGTCCAAACACAATTTTTTAGGTTGTTGTCCAAAAGAACAACTTGATCATGAATTCGTTCTTTAATTTAACTATGCAGACTTTGATCCTTACCTTCCAGGCTGGGTATGTAGGAAACCTCCCAAGGTTCAAGCCCAAAACCAATCTCTTCACATTGGTTCACCTTTGTCCTTTCTAGATGACGTTAAACTGTACAACACCTTTTGTCATGTAGGACAGTAAACTACAAAATTCTTTGATGTCCTCACCTAAGAGGAAATCATTATTTACATTTATATCCAATCATGTTATATTTAAAAGACTATGTTCATACAAGGTAATGCCTAAACCTTTTTTCGTAGGTCAAACCATCATTGCACTAAAGTCCCCTTTTTCACCCTTCACTTGTACGAGCCAAATCTGTATAGAGGGTATTTCAAGAACTACGTGCGGCTTGATTCGCATCCATATAAGATACGTAGGAATGTTCGAGCATCCCTCAAATCCATCCCCAAGTCGTTGGTCCTAACCCCAAATTCTACTTTTAGTCCCCTGGCTGAAAAGTTTTTGTGAAAACACACACTATGTATTCAATATAATGGTCTAAGTTCTATGAACTTAAACTAATATCTCTTACACTTTTGTCCCACATGATGTGAAACTGTATTTCAAGAACTACGTATGGCTTGATTCACATCCTTATGAGATACGTAGTGAAGTCCAACATTTCAATTCAGGACCCAACCACTACATGATTATGGTTAGCATTGATCAGTGTATCTCTATATACATTGGATAATACCCATTTTTTTTATGTGTCATAATCCTAAACTTAAATACTTCCAGATCTCCATAACACTTTTCTTGACTTTTGGTCATAAAATGTCCAATTTCTGAGAATTCTTTTGCCTGACCATGCATCACATGCCCATAGGTGGCCTTGCATAAACAGTCTACATAACAGATGTGTCAGCCAAAAGATGCTATTATTTAACTATGCATCCAATGCCCTTAGTCGGCCCTACATAATTCAACCCCCTAACGGGTTTGTCAAATATTGGTAAGTTCATTCTTGGGAAGAAAATATCTTTTTTCCTTAGTTGTCTTAATGAAAATATGTAGGGATCCGCAAAAAATGGCCATCCTTAACATATCTAGCCAATACTCTTTTTCATGATATAAAAGTATTCAAGTCTATGGTTTATATTTCCCATCCCTACGTTTGGGTCAGACCTTCATAGGAGTGAGATTCATCTAGTTCATAGACAATCTTGTTTGGAAATATCTTCCCCATATTCAAGTAGCTCCCTCCATATAGCAAACTCTATGCTTTGGAAAATTTGAATCCCCATAAACTTCCATTGGCTTTTTCGCAGTAGAAAAGTAAATTTCTGAGAGTTCTTTTTCTTGATTATGTAGAACGTGCCCTTAGGTGGCCTTGCATAAGTAGTCTACAAAATGGACCTACCAGCCAAAAGATGTTATTATTTGACTATACATCCAATGCCCTCAGGTGGCCCTGCATTATTCAACCCCCTAATGGGTTTGTTAAATAGTGGTAACTTCATTTTTGGGAACTACTTCTCCTAATTCCTTTTAGCCATTTTTCATATCATTCCTCAGATTCAAAATTTCTTAAGTCATCGTTTACATATTTTCATTCATACTTGAACATGGTAATATGTAGTCAGATAAATTATCAAGTAATTGAGTCAATGTTAATCCATTTGGTCAAAGCTATTTTGACCTTAAAAATTAGCCTTTTTATGTCCGACGTGCATGACTTTAAACTGCCCACAAAAGACATGGGAACTATGAACAAAAGTCAAGTCCCAGCTCACTAAACATACATCTTGAATGATTTTAGGTAATATTGATCAATTAAAAGATTCAAAGTTTTTAGGGTTATTTTTATAATCCTAGTAAAAATCAAACTATGCTTACTAGGCCCATTGTCTTAGGTAAAATTTGAAGCAGGTAGAAAAAGAAGGCACGAATAAATGATTGAAGATGAAAGTGTTTTTCATTGATAAAAAAGAGTTATAAGGACATCCATAGATGGATTCTCTTCTCTTTTTCAATAATTACAAGAGGCTTTCAACATAACTCTTCATTTGAGTTATGGCATACCGAGATTCATCAGAAAACACCTGGAATTCATTTATTCAACTAGATACAATAAGAGATGCAGTGATACCAGCTCTTATTGGAACAATTGTAAAAGAATGTTCTAGAGTGCAGTTTGATAAAATTTTCTGCTGATCAAACAGTGACTTTGATTCCATCCAAGAGACTTGGAAGATGGATACATGGATTTGAGAATGGAGCATTGTAAGTAAAGAGCAATTTGAAGAGAATACCCTTTTCAGATATTGTTTCTAATGTCATGATAGTCTTCTCTCCATCAACCGGCAGCGGAAAACATATCATCCCATGGTTTTCAATTTTCATATCTGCAAGGGAATGACATGGATGACAATTTTGAAAGTTCACATCATTGTTGATACTTTTAATGCAGAGCATAAAAGAAATAGAGGAATAGTAGTGTGGTTTCATCTCAGGAAAATAGTTCTTTGCATCTGGAACGTTGACTCCTTGCAGATGACCATGGTCATACAGTGGCAAGTGAATGCTCTGTGGGAAATTTAGATGATACTTCTTCAAGTACTCGGCCAAATATGGAAGTGTGTTGTCGTAGACAGTATAATAATCATGGCCAATGATGATCATCATATCCTCAACTTGCTTCCTAGCCAGTTCATCAGCTATTCCGACTCTCTTAGGAGCTATTTAATCAGCACAAAAGTTGAATAATTAACTCTTAAGTAAGTTGATTTTTCATAAATTTTGTTAAGAAAAGAGAAAAAATGGCTAAGGCATTAAGGAGCGCAAGTCCCAAAGTTGGTGCACAAGTATCAGTGTGTCGTGCAAGTTTTTGTCATGAAAGTATCACCTCAAAAGTCCTATTACCTCTACAACAGCGTGACATCAGTGAAATAGCGGAAAACAAGTAAACTAGCGCGACGAGACCAACTTGCGCGACGAGAGCATGAAATTTGAGATCTGATGGCTGTGCACGAGAATGACCGCGTATTTATAGGTCAGTCCTCAACCCTGCATGCCTAAAATTCAGTGCATGCAACCAGCTGTGCTGAGGCCTGTGCGACTTCAACTTGCGTGACGCCCTCTGCTCGCTCAACACTTGCGCCCCTCCTTTCCATTGGTTTTCTTATTTTCCTCAGAGTCACATCGTCATTTTATTTCAGATCCAACTCTGAGGGGGGAATTTTTTTGACACTCCTTTCCATCACAGTTTCTAAAACAATTGGAAAGGGACATGCCTTATCATAAAGTGATTCATCCTTTGATGAAAACATCAAAAATAGACAAAGGCATGAACACAGATTCATTTACACTTGGGTCGCGCAAGTTCCACCAAGGTCGCGCAGGTATACTTGTGAGACGCCCATTGGTCGCGCAGGTGACTTGATCACCCTCTTTGAAATTTCACCCAGGGTCTCTCTATCCTATAGATACCCCCTACGGCCCCCATTTGACAGATAAAAAATTCCAGAACCTCTGATTTGAGCTTCTGGTTCCCTAGTCTCTTTTCAAAGCTTCTGAACACTTATAAGGTAGTTTCATACTTAGAACGGAAGATCTAAATATGGGGAGGAAGGCCTAAGTGTTGAAACTCATCAACACTTGCGCCTGGGTGGCCAGCCCTTTAGTGAAATGGCCACACTTGCGTGCCGCCTTACCCCTTCCACATAACTTTCATGCCTCTCTTCTATAAGTCTTTAGGGGTAGTACTAAGGGCTTGAGCCAAGACTCACCCTAGTTCTACCCTAAGGATTGGATGTCGCGCAAGTACCCATGTGTCGCGCAGGTACACCTGCGTGACCAGGACTTGTGCGCCCACGCAGTACTTGTGCACCCACGCATTACTTGCGCGCCCCTCTCTTTTTGGATGCCCTTCCTGCCCATTTCACCCCTCTTACACTTATCCTCATCTCCTATTCAGGATTAAACCTTCAGAACTCTCTCCAAATCCATTCATGGCATGATTTCTTTGTTGGATTCTTTATCTGAAAGGAATTCTGTGGAACATCTCTTAAAACCTAGTGATTTACATATCCTTATGTCACTAAGTTCAGAGATTTCATTGATTCCGCCTCATCCTTTAATATGAGAGAATCCTGGACTTGGGCCTCCTTTTCTAGAGTAAGCCCAGTCCAAATTCTTATTAATTTGGGAATCCTCCTTAGGAGTAAGCCCCAAGTCCTCATTAATCTGGTCATCCTCCTTCGAAATAAGCCACAATCATAATAACCTTAACCTGGGATTCCTTTTCAGAAGTAAGCCCCAGTCTCCAAGTTCCCAAATATGGGCATCCTCCTTAGGAGTAATCCCCAACCATGGTTCTCTTAACCTGGGCTTCCACTTTAGGAATAAGCCACAGTCTCAAAGTCTACAAATCTGGGCATCCTCTTTAGGAGTAAGCCCCATGTCTCTTTCACTTGGGCCTCCTTCTCAGGTGTAAGCCCCAGTTTTAATTTCTCTTAACCAGTATTAATTTACTTTTGATCTGGGTTTCCTTCTCAGGAGTAAAAATCAATCATAAATTCCCCTCCTAATTTGGGAAACTTCCTCAGGTGTAAGCCCCAAGTTAGAATATCCAAATCTCCATGAAGTAAATATACCTTTATGGACCTTGTTCTTGGGTTTCTTCCCTGAAGTAAATCCTAATCTTCATCTATTTGGAATTCATACATACATAATCCCCACATCATTGCATCTTTCATGGAACAATTTTCTGGTTTCACCAATACCTCTTGTTTCTCAAACCGAGCATGAATCACGTGATCTTAGAGTGTAAAAGTAATCATGACATCTTTCTTGGAGCCATCAATTATGCATAAACATCATACTCCCTCACTCGAACTACATGGGTTCTGATTCATTTTACAAAAAAAAGGATACGTAGGTAGCCCATCTGCGGGTACAATCCTATCTATGAAATAATCCATGTCCTTCTGAATGACAATAAACTTTAAGTGCCCCACTGAGTGTATTTAAAATCAGTATGGTCATCACAATGATCAAGAGACTTTTATGTATTGAAGGATACCATTGACTAAGAATCTCTAACAAATATAGATGATTCTCTATTAATGAAGAACCTTGAATACATATAAAAGATTCTCTAAATCTCCTACATATCAATCATTGATTGTCATATCTAAAGGAAATCTCATTTTATACTTGGTAATGTAATAAGGATTCAAAAACATAACTTAAATCTATAAAGAGAGTCCCGGAGTAGACAATAATTCCCCCCAAAAAGGTGTGATGAGTCTGACCTACCATCCTCTGGACCAATGCAAATTCCAAAGGCTCATCATTCCACAACTAATGAGTTCCCACCTTTGAAAAGTTAGTCCAAATGGATATGGAATCATTGGATGTTTCCGGTTCTACGAACAAACCCGTTAGAAACCGATTGGAATGTTTGAACCTCCAATCAATGAGGTCATCCCCAATTCCAGAGGGAACAATTGTCAAGAAATTATTATGATCCTACACTACCTTTATCCTCTTAGGAATAACCTGAACCAACTATTTTATTCTCTACATTAGTTACAGCTCGAGAATTACTAAATCTATCACTCGAGTCCAACACAATAGAGAATGGAAAGGCCTATCCTAAAAAGCTTCAGATAGTTCTATACCAATGGTGGAGTGGAAACTATTTTTGTAATAATACTCAACCAAAGGTAGATGCCTCATCCATAACCTACAAAATCTAGGACACAAGTGTGCAACATGTCTTTAAGTGTATGGATATATTTATCTATTTAACCATTCATATATGGATAAAAATAAATGTTAAGTCATAAATAATTGTCAAAGTCATGCTGGGGGCGACTTCACACCATGGAGGTAAAACAAGGATCATGATAAGATATTATTATCCTCAATACTCTTTGTGTAATAACCAAAACTTTTTGAATAATATTTTTTTCATTAGAAAATGTGTGTTATATAATATTATACACAAAAAAATAATATATCTTTAATAATTAAGTAAATATAATGGGAAATTTAGCCCTCTATATTCGACCATTATATTATTGTTGGTCAATATGACCATTGGGAATTATACTCTTGATAAAAAATTTAACGTTATAAATAGTGTTTATAAGTAAAATTTGATAAATGGTAATTGATATAGAAAAAATATTCAATGGTATCAACTAGTAGATTCATTCAGTTTTAATCCCATATATCAGAACATAGGAGGGGGTATCATCACTTGGGTTCTACCTTGACCAAGGCCAAGTCAATATTCAATAAGTGAAGCCTAAATGGAATCTCCTATGGGAGAAGTTCAAGTTAGTGGAGATTACCACCCGGTCGATGTTAGATGAGGCACCCTAAGAAAGTACCACCATTTAAAACCTTACTCATAAGTTTTATATGATGGTAATAAGGGGTTATGTATCAAGTCCCTAATTTCTTAAAATATAATTAAATTTTAACAAAAATATTTTTATTCCATCATTTTCATTTTAAGAATAGTTTTCCTAAATAAAATTAAGATAGAATTTGATAAATTGATTTTTCGGATAGAGATTATAATTTTTAGAAAATATATAATTATTATAATAAACTAATGTATTATTAATATTTTTTATATTAATGAAGTAATATTATCAAAACAATCTTATTTATAAATAAATGGTAAAATATTTTTTTAAGTGTCTGAAATTTATCTTTTCATTTAAATCCGCTATTATTTTTAATAAATAATAAATTTTCTATATTTGGAAATTAGTAAAAAAATCATCCACTTTTTCTATAAATACCCTCCCATTTATCCATTTTATTTCCCATAAAATTCATACTCCATAAGTATATGATGTTTTTATCTCCAAAGGATTCCTCCCAAGGTGTATTTAATCCTTTAAGCTTCCAATCCTCAATTTTTAGGAGTTACTCTTCAAGGCAAGGGAAATATCCTTCTTTTCTCTTAATTTCAAGAACCACATTATATATATATATATTTTCAGAATATTATTGTCACACTATATTATTTACCTTTTATTAATTACCTTAATAAAAAATTATTTTTTATCAATGTTAGACCCATTTCCACTCTCTTTTAACCCTTTTCAAAAGCCATGTTTTATAACCATTATGTTGATGGTTTTACTTCTCAAAATTTCTCTACTTTTTTCAAGAAATTACCTATTATTTTCTATTTATGAATAATAAAAACAATTTTTTTTCTATGGGTATTCACCAATATTTAAAAATTATTTATTTTATTCTGTTATTGACATAGATAAAACTCCCATTCCCCTTCCATGGATTATAAATGACATAAAGATCCTGTCTTTAAGAACTTTTTAAAATGCCCTCATTTTTATATGAAGCTCGTTTGTTCTATTCTGCATTGATTATTTTTTTCATTTTTTATTAAGATATTTTTAGATCAAATTAATTAATACATATTAATGGTGATCCCTAATAGTGATCAAATTTATTGGGTAAATAATTTAATAACTAGAGATGACCTTTTTTACGATACCTTCGTGATTAACTTTGGTAAATATTTATGACTCCTTAGTGACTACCCTTGGTGATATGATTAAGAACGTATAATTTAAATTTTGTAGAAACATTTCAATGTTATTATTCAAGTTATTTTTATTATTATATGACCCTTTTTAATTTTCTCATTCTATTATTTTATTCCTCAGGTTCTTATTGATATTCCTCAAGATCACATGTAAACAGTTACCCTTTCTTTCCCTTAATAGGCCTTATTCTCACCCTTTCCTTTGATATATTTCTCTAGGTTATGAGATAAAGTAAAAGTACTTATGATGAACCAATTAATATTCTTTTCATGTCATTTAGAATAATTTTATAAGTTCTCTTGTATTATGTACCTTGTTTCCAATAAACCAAACATTAAAAGATCCTTTGTTTTGTACAATGTAATTAAAAGTTTATGTATTAAAAAGGTGGGATTACATAGTTTGTATCAATGTATGGTTTATTTATTTATAGTATTTATTATTTTAAAACTTTATGAAGAACCATAGGGTTATGTTAAAATATAGTAAAACATCTTGGTATTTTGGTGAAGTATTAAGTAAGTGTTTTCTGAGAAAAGAAATATATGTCTAGATACGAACATGTAGATATGGCTTTTTAATAGAATAATGTAGGGATAAAACCTGAAAACACCACATTTAAATAAGATATAAGGGGAATAGGTGCCTGAAAATGGGACTTTTTTCCCTCATGGTTTGATATTCCCTAGGGATATGTTTGGTTAATCGTACAAGTTTTATGAACCATTAAGAAGGATTTATAGAAAATGTGAATGTTGTTAAAGAATAACATAATTAAGCATGATGTTTTAAGACATAAATTTCATTTATAATTATAATATTCTTGAAAGAAAAACATTTCTCACTATGTTATATTCCTTTAGAAAATGGTGGGAAATTGGAGGAATTGTGTAAATGGTGAGTGCAAAGGACCATGCACCGATGAACCTCTGATGGAAGACGGAATGGAAAACATCATGAAAATGATGAATCAAATGAATAGAGTTATTAGAAATAACTTTAATCAAGACAAGATACCAAATTCACTTTCAATGGAAAAAATTTCTATTAAGCTCTTTGGGATTCAATGGACACATTCTTTTAGTGGATCTAGTGACCCATTGATTTATGAAAAATTGATAAGATCTATATAAAAGATACTTTTTATACTCCATTTTTTGGAGAAAGATAAAGTTACCCCACATGTGTACATCTTATAGGGAGAAGCTGATTAGTGGTGGAAATTGGTTAAAAACATGAATCCAAGAGGGCAAATTGATGCTATTGTGTGGGAAGAGTTTAGGGGAAAATTTTTCAAAAAATATTTCCCATGATTGATGAAAATGAAAATGGAGAAGGAAATCATAGATCTAAAGTATAAGAAAAATCAATCTATGGGAACCCAGGAGATGAAATATATATGTCCTTCTCCCTAAACCTCTATATTTTTCATGGATCCTAATAGAAATTTTGATATATTCGTTGGTGAACTAAGACCCCATCTACAAAAGAATATTTAAAATCAAGACTATGATAGTTATGAGGAGATAGAGAAAAGTGAAATTAAGTTTTAACTAGACCTCAGAGAGACGCAGTGGTCACATAGATCAAATGAAAAGAAGAGATCTTTAGAGACAATATTAGGGAGGAACTTTGATCATGGTAGAAGAGGAAAATAAGTACAACTTACCACATAAAAAAATGTGGGAGGAATAATTAGAGGAACTGATTTCTTGGGAGTGGTAAGTGTTACAAGTGAGGAAGAGATGGCCATATTGATCAAAAAGTTTTTAGTGAGGTGAATCCTAAAATTATGAACACTAAAAATAACGGTATGATAGTGCAGGACTATCATGAAGTCCAATACATCAAGTTTTGATAGATTGCTCACTTTTCCAATCACTTTCCAAATCCAAAGTTATTGGAGGGGAATCACCATAAACCCTAGTATATGCCAAGGGAGTGGGGTTTGTAATTTTTATATCAATAAAATTGAAGTTGAAGCTCCAAAAAATGTGGTGGAATATACTCTCATTGTTCTCTCAAATCAAGAAATTACTTTGTTTGATTCTGGTTCCACATATTCCTTTATTTTCTCCATGTTTGAAAATAATATGGAATAAATCCCAGAACTAATAGATTTAGAGTTATCAGTCAGGACCCCTTGAGGGATTATCAATACATCAGTAGTGTATAGAAAATCTAGTATTGGATTTGGAGAGCATAATTTCATTATAAATCTTGTAGTATTTCCCATGTTGTAATTTCATATTACAGTAGGGACGGATTGGATCTCATGGTATAATGCTAATATCAACTGAAGAAGCTTGGAAATCTTAGTAGTCTTGAATGTAAAACATATAATTTTTTCAAAAGAGATATTTCAAGATTAGAGCTTTGTCTAGAATCACCTCCCATAGACTTATTTATGGAATTTATTAGTGAAGATGAAGAATGAAAATAAAGTATACGTATTGAAAATGTCTCAGTCATTTATAAATACATTGACATATTTTCTGAGTAATTACCTGAACTTTCCCTAGATAAAGTGGTAGAGTTCTCCATTGAACTCACTCTTGGATCAAAGATGATATCAAAGAACCCATATAGAATGGAATCTATAGAGATGAATGAATTGAAGAAATAACATAATGATCTTTTAGATAATGGGTTTATCCAACCAAGTGTGTATCCTTGGGTGGCACATGTTCTCCTTTTGAGAAATAAGGATGGATCAATGTAGTTATGCAATGATTATAGAGAACTTAATATGATCAAAGTGAAGAACAAGTACCCTATTCCAGGGATTGAGGATTTATTTGACTAGCTTCATGGGTCTCAATTACAATCCAATATTGATCTTTAATATGGTTATCATAAATTGAGGGTGAAAAAGGAATATATCCCTAAGATTGCCTTATGATCTAAATATGGGAATTATGAGTTTGTTGTTATACCCTTCAGATGGACCAATGCTCCTTATATATTTATGGAATTTATGAATGGAGTCTTTAAGGACTACCTTGATAACTTTTTGGTAGTTTTTATTGATGATATAATTATATATTCCAAATGTTGTGAGGATCATGAAGGTCATATAAGGGTTATATTGAATACTCCAAGGAAGGAGAGGCTATTTGTAATGTTTAGAAATTGTGAATTTTGGTTACAAAATGATTCTTCCTTGGGGAACATTATAACCAATGAAGGAATCATAGTCGACGCTGTGAAGAAGAAGGTTGTGGAGGAGTGGCCTCATCAAACAACAGCAACCGAGATTCATAGTTTTCATGGTTTAGCAGAATATTATAGGAGGTTTGTAAAAAACTATTCATGAATTTCTTATCCACTAACCAAGTTAGCTTAAAAAAACTGCCATGTTTATCTGGACAGAAGATTGTGAAGAAAGTTTCCAAGAGCTGAATAAGAGATTGTTTACTACACATGTGTTAACACTACCCTCTATCAGATAGAGATTTGTTATTTTAGTGATGAATCATTGATAGGGATTGGGTGCATCCTCCTGAAAAATGAAAAGGTTATTTCTTATGCATCTCAATAGTTGAAACCTCATGAGGAGAATTATCCAATGCATGTCCTGGAGTTAGAAGTAGCTATTTTCTCTCTGATGATATGGAGGCACTATCTTTATGGGGAGAAATTTGATATATACACATACCAACAAAGTTTTAAGTATATTTTCATCCAAAATGAATTGAATATGAGATAGAGAAGATAGTTGGAACTTATTAAAAACTATGATTATTCAATTCATTATCATCCTAGAAGAGAAAAAAATTTCTGATGCATTATGTTTGAAATACCATATTGTGGTGGAAATGATGAGGATTCAAGGATACCCTTTGATCAAATACAAAATAAAATTGGACATGGGAATCATAAGGGGGGGTGTTGGAATCATTAACCCTATCCCAAATGTTTTCTCAACCATCGTTATTAGATAAGGTCAATAAATATCAAAGATATTATTCTTTGTTATAGAATAAGATAGAGGGTGTGAAGAATGGGATGTTTCTTGAGTTCAATATTGATGAAGAATGTGTACTGAAATTTCATACAAAGGTATGTGTTTTATATATTAAATAAATAAAGAATAATTTTATGGATTAATATCATAGCTCTACATTCTCTTTACATCTTGGAAGCACTAAAATGTATAGGGACCTTTGTGATCATTATTGGTGGGATAACATGAAAAGGGATATTGCTAACTACACTAAAAGGTGCTTGGTGTGTCAAAAGGTGAAGGTAGAGAGAGAAATTCCTAAAGGGGTATTAAAACCACTACCCAAACCAACATGGAAGTGGGAAAATATTACTATGGTTATTGTCACCGGTATCACAAAACATCTAAAAAAACACTAATATTTGGGTTATAATGGATCAACTCAACAAAAAATACCATTTCATCTCTATTTGGGATGATTTATCTCTTAACCAAGTTTCCAAGATATACATGAAGGAAGTGGTAAGGTTTAATGGGGTATTGATCTATATCATATTTGACCGTGATACAAGGTTCACATAAATATTATGGATAAGGCTTCAACATTATCTGTGTACTGAATTGAATTTTAGTTTGGCCTATCACCCCCAAACTAATGGCCAATCTAAAAAGAATATTCAGACACTCGAGGAAATTTTGAGAACCTTCTAAATGGATTTTAAATGTTTATGGGATCAAAAACTACCATTATTTGAGTTTTCATACAATAAAATATTCCATTCATGTATTCAAATGGAACCCTGTGAAGATCTCTATGGGAAGCGATTTCGAACTCCTACTTGTTGGGATGAAGTTTGTAGAGACCCGAAACCTAACGTACATGGACATTACATTACTTTTGCGGAATACTTAATACATAACAAAAATACACACACAAGGATCGTAATAGTTTAGTGTCTTTGGAAACTCAGAACGTAATCTTCTAATCCTGGTGAAAGATCTTCAAAATCTCCCACAAAGATCTTCCTTTTTTTTACCTAAAACCTTTCTTTATATCCTGGGGAAAAGAAAACATAAAAGGGTGAGCTCAAATGCTCAGTAAGGGTAAACAAAAGAAATATCAATCACATAATTTTCATAAGAACATAACATTTTTGGAAATCTTAACCTGCAAAAGAGAGCATAATTTCATAACATGGGATAAATCATAGTAGTGAAAATGAAACCATAACTTAAAACATTACTCATTGTGGCATACACACATAATCATAGAGAATCATTTCTTGTTAGTCAAGACTCATTGCCAAGACTATCTTAGTGGACAAAGTCCCTTTCTGAATCGAGTAATCCTCGTTTCAGTCCTGTTTCACTGAACTGGTATAACCTACCATTCCAGCCATGTCTATCTCATGAGATATGAAATCTTTACCCAATGCATTGGAGGGAGATATAGGTCCCACCCATCTTATAATGAATCCTTTCTTATGTGTGCCACATAATCATAAAACATACATCATCGCATAACACATATAACAAAAATGGGATTCTTGAAACATCATGACATCATAAATCAATTCATATATGATAAAGGAATTCATAAACATAATTCCATCACAACATAGTCAAACCAATGTAAAAATATGGATAGAAACAGAACCCTTTATTATCTTAGATGGAAAATAATTTTGATAAAACACTTGAATTGAATTCTTGAGGAAAATATCCTTTCTTCTTCAAAAACATTTTTCCTTTCATAACATGTCATACAACTTTAAAATAAACGAAGTTGATTAAAAATAAACTTGAAAACTTGTAAAGGAAGCTTCTTTGAAGTAATGTTTTAAAAATCCATTCATGCCGTATAAGTTAAAAAAACATTCTTCGTACTTTTGTCGGAAAAGTCAAAAAGTACCTCGTACGAAAAACGACAAAAGATTCCTTTCATATCTTTTACTAAAAACTCACCGAAGGGTAAAATTGGATTTAAACAATTGTAGGTTGATGTAAATAACATTACATATTGAGGAAACATGGATGTGGATGATAAAATACACCCCAGTAAATACTTACGAATAAACAATCTCGGATAAAAATGAGATTGTGATATTTCCCTTACCTTAGGTCCGATTAGCTTTGTACGTGTCCGAAGCTCCTGTATAATGGTTTAAATAATGTTATTTACTTATTCCACAATCATACATATTGATATGATATCATATATGGTCATATTATTAGCTTCTTGTTAGTAATATTTCATTGTTACTTGTTACTCGGGTCTTTATAACTTTTTGTTCTTATGCGTGTTTTGTCGAATAAATTCTTATTCTTATCTTTAGGTTATAGATAATTCATTTCCAGAATGTTATTAGTGTAGTATATACCATATTCATTCATTCAATTCATTTATATAATCATTATGAAATGAAGATCATGTAGAACGAGTCGCATCACATCGTGGAGACGGTATTCCGTACGTACGCACGAGTGATGATATCGTTCCTATGATCGTGGAATTGTATTGGAGTATATATATATATTATTTCAGTATCAATATTACTTAATAATAATCATATATAGTTACTGATTACACCATTATACCCATCCTTGTAAGGTGATGGTGGAAAATAGATTACACCACGGCGTGGAGACGGTATTCCGTACGTACGCACGCGCGGTGATTTCATTTTTCCGTAGGATGGATAGAAGGTGAATTAGGGTTGTTTCATATTTATAATAACATATCAGTATGTAAGTAATACTGATGTTATTACTTTATCATGAAACAACTAAAGAAGAAGAAGTTGAAGAAGAAAGAAATTGAAAAGATCGGTAATGGATATTACCTCTTCTTTGGAACGCCTTTTTGAATCCTCCACTTAAGGAACTAAGATTGGTCTTTGGAGAAGACCAGGACCTCTAGGATTATTCTAGGGAAGTGGAGAAGGGAAAATGGCAGGGGTTGGCCGAGCTTGAGTGCTCAAATTGGTGTGAGGAGGAGGGGGGAGGAGGTGCCCTTTTATAAGGGAGGAGAGGGGCACCTTAGGAATATCTCAAAATATTATTTTCTATTAAAGTCAAAATCGGTTTATAATGGTTCCAAAGGGTCTTATTTCGAAGCTAAAGTGGGGATGGGTCGAAATCCTATCAACCAATAGGATTTAGACAAGTTTAGGGTATTATTTTAACCTTATCAATTAGATTTAACTCTAAGTTAATTAATTTAACTTTTACCGTGTCTTTTTGTTTGCTTTCACTATATGGTTAATAAACTTACTATAACATGCCAAACGAACCCCAAATTGTTTATTATTAATATTTATATCCTTATCTAAGTCATTTGGCCGAACCTTAGATTTTTAGGAATAAAATAACAATTAATAATATAATATTTGATTTAAAAACTATTTTGTGTCAATTTTGACACTATTTGATATATGATTTTTGTGAAAGTCATAAAAGAATTATATGTTCGAACCAAGTTGATTAAATCAACACTAATATATCATAGTAACCTAGAAAAGTAGTGTAATTCATAAAAAGTCTCAAATTACATTTATTTTGGTATTTATATTATCAATTTTGTCAATATTTCATTAATAAGATAATTACTGCATCATCTTTGTGTCATAAATAAATTAAATTATATGATGTCTAAAAATTACAAATAAAATACCATCATGTAGGAAATCTTTTTAGCTTTCTAATGAATATTTATAGTCGAATTTATCTTATGTATAACCCCATATTAAAAATGATTTACTTATTAAACTTGGATTTTAACTATTTTAAACCTTCTTTAAATAAATTCATAATAAATGTCCTAATCTAATCCAAGTGGGCCTAAATGGTCATATTTTATTCCTAAGTTTGTTTTTGGTCTAATTACACTTGTCCAATAGAATTAGGAC
The DNA here is from genome assembly GCA_963277665.1 of Viscum album. Taxonomy (NCBI): domain Eukaryota; kingdom Viridiplantae; phylum Streptophyta; class Magnoliopsida; order Santalales; family Viscaceae; genus Viscum; species Viscum album. The sequence continues at coordinate 2,128,649,825 of OY728161.1, read as the reverse complement.
ATGTGTTAGGGTAATAGTAATATCATATTTACCCTTAGTTACCCTATTTACTATTAACCGCGGTAAAAAAAAGTAAAAAGTTACTATTCACCAAAAAATTATTTTCATCTCATTGAACCACATTTTAGTCCTTCATATTAACCGTGTCTCTCGGATTTTCGAAATTCCATTCACAGAAGCGGCAAAATTAAGTTTTATGAAAAATTCAGTTTTTTTAACTACCACTTAGTAGTTTCACTATTCATCAAAAATTGATGTTTTTCAGAACAATGCCAAAATTTCATCCTAAGCTATATTTCATATTCCGAATTCAAAAATGAAATCTATTTTACCAAATTCATAACATAGAAGTTTCATTAATTAATTTTATAATTAAATCCCACTGTTAAAATAAATAGCATGTTTTTAGGAAACAATATATATCAAAAGATTGACACTTGATTATGTCTGGTTTAAATGTGAAATTACAACCAATGACCAACATTGTATTAAATTGTAAAAATATATTCTAAATATACTTTAAAACCACTCAAATTAATAATTTATCACTATTAATTATTTCGATTAAAAAAGTTGTTTTTAATTATAATTTAGTAATTTCCACTATTCATCAGAATATGAAAGTTATCCGAAAAGTACCAAAATTTCACCTTAGGCTAAATTCGATACTCCGAATCCAAGAATGAAGCTCATTTTGAAAAATAAGATTTACAGAATTTTAAAAAGTGTTTATTACTATTCATAACGGCTAGTTTTAATAATATTTTTATAGCATATCGTTGTTTAGTGAAACTCGGTATTGCGTACTACACACGCTATCGAGGAAGGTCGCGATTGCGTGTAATGCAAGACAAGTCAAGGATGCGTGTTGTGCAAGCTCCTTTTGGTGTAGCGTACAACACAAGACATTAGTGAAATAAAAAGAATATTTTTCATAAAATCTCGGGCTGTTATATTCTACCCCCCTTAAAATGAATTTCGCCCTCGAAATTCGTCGGGGTTATAAATGGTTTACTATTCGAAAGATTCTTTAATAGAATCCCACATCGTAAAAAGGAATACAAAAACTTGGCTTTAAAAACTAAAGTATGAAATGTAACGATTACCCAAATAAACTAATCACTGGGTTTCCACATAGGTGAAAATATGGATATGGATGAGAAATCTAACCATCATGTTCTGATGGAGAGTGGTAGAGAACATGGCTATGGAAAAGCCAGTAATCACAAATCCATAGATTTGTGATGATATAAGGTACCATCTGATTCATCAGGTATAAGAGAACTAGGACAACATTTTTGGTTTTCAAGATCATTTCCCTAAAGTTAAAGAATTTGAATTAGAATAAATACTTACTTTATTTTGGTACAATCTCACTGTTGTTCGTGCCTTTAACAATTTCCACTTCATCTCTTAAATAAATGAAGTTGAATTTGTTATTCGTGAAGTGTTAGCAGATCATGTGATAGAATGACGGGTCATTCCATCTGTTTCAAACAAAAGGTTAGCAAAATTATATACATAAGTCGATCTATAGTGAGATTAATCACATATGGACTTATACTTCATATATCATACTGCTTAATATAATAAAACTAGTTTCTACTAAACAGGGACTTCCTGTAGGCTAGTGGTAGGCGATAAAGGCCAGTCGCACTTCGGTTGTGGGTTCGATTCCTACAGCCTTGTCCGAAGCGATGGGTTGTCGCCCGTCCTGTAGGTTGTCCCTTTTTCTAAAACTACGTTACTATAACATCCCATCAATAATATCGAAAATCTTCTATCCTTAAACAATACTAACTTATGTCCAACATAATCCAGTCTAATCTTTAGGCTTATACATAATACTGCAGTCCACTCTCATAATATAGTGACATCGATTACCAGAGATTTAACACCATCGTCGATCCCCATATATCATAAGATATGTTTTGTTGGTCACATTTGAAACATTCAAAGTCCTTAATCATGTATTCGCTTGAATACCTTAGTGAAAACATGAATGCAGTTAAAAGTTAACACTCTCCACATACCAAAATCCTCAAAATTCTATATACTCAAACCATGATATCACTTAGTCCTTATATCAATCATGAGCTCATGAATACTATTAAACATTTAATTTTCTCCTTATACCTTCATTATGCGCATATCATCTACATTCCAAAAATATCTGAATAACCTTTCATGGATACTGGTAACATTAATCATATACTTTCAAAACACAAGGAAAGACAACAGTGTAACAATCCATAGATGTCTCTTTATTCCAAAATTACACATGATAAACATGTAATCATGCCACTACATTCTCAAACCATTGACCGAGCTTCAACAATTCTTTCATCTCACATATCATTTGTAGTCTCTTCATCATCATCCACATAAATACTACCCATATGACCATACTGATTCTCTTCATGAGTCTTTCCCTTAGGGCATTTGTTTGCATAATGCCCATACATTCCACATTTAAAACACTTAACCATTTTTGATGTCGTAGCAATACCATTATCCTCATCCATGGTGTTAACCGACCCTTTTCCTTTGCACTTACTTGCTTTGTGTCCTTCTTTTCCACACCCAAAGCATCTTCCAGTTCCCTTGAAACATTCTCCTTGATGCCTCTTCCCACATGATTTACATAGGGGAAATTGAACTTTCTTTCCTCTATGATCATCATGGAACTCCATCTTTCTCTTATTAGTCGAGTCAGGAAACTTACCAAATTTTACTTTATTGATCATGTTGTGAGATTGCTGATTCGGCATAATAATGATGTTTGGACATCCAAATCCCATTTCATTTGGTTGCTCATGAAGAATATCATTCCATTGTCCATCATATCCTCCATTATTGTGAATCATCTTGTTTCCAGCCATTTTCTAAAACCCAAACATAATAGTGTTAGATGCAAAAATCATGCTAGGGAAAACAACATAATAAAGGGGGAGTACCTTCAATATCCAACATCTTAGGTTTAATTCTATGATTGTTAGCGTAATTCTATTACTATAACCTATACGTATACTTAACCTTAGGGACATACCTAGACATACCTTAGAAATATCTCTAGGAATCTCACTAACGTTTTCGCATCCTAGTTTCCAAAGGTTGACTAAACCTTTCCTCTGATACCAACTGTAGAGACCCGAAACCTAACGTACATGGACATTACATTACTTTTGCGGAATACTTAATACATAACAAAAATACACACACAAGGATCGTAATAGTTTAGTGTCTTTGGAAACTCGGAACGTAATCTTCTAATCCTGGTGAAAGATCTTCAAAATCTCCCACAAAGATCTTCCTTTTTTTTTACCTAAAACCTTTCTTTATATCCTGGGGAAAAGAAAACATAAAAGGGTGAGCTCAAACGCTCAGTAAGGGTAAACAAAAGAAATATCAATCACATAATTTTCATAAGAACATAACATTTTTGGAAATCTTAACCTGCAAAAGAGAGCATAATTTCATAACATGGGATAAATCATAGTAGTGAAAATGAAACCATAACTTAAAACATTACTCATTGTGGCATACACACATAATCATAGAGAATCATTTCTTGTTAGTCAAGACTCATTGCCAAGACTATCTTAGTGGACAAAGTCCCTTTCTGAATCGAGTAATCCTCGTTTCAGTCCTGTTTCACTGAACCGGTATAACCTACCATTCCAGCCATGTCTATCTCATGAGATATGAAATCTTTACCCAATGCATTGGAGGGAGATATAGGTCCCACCCATCTTATAATGAATCCTTTCTTATGTGTGCCACATAATCATAAAACATACATCATCGCATAACACATATAACAAAAATGGGATTCTTGAAACATCATGACATCATAAATCAATTCATATATGATAAAGGAATTCATAAACATAATTCCATCACAACATAGTCAAACCAATGTAAAAATATGGATAGAAACAGAACCCTTTATTATCTTAGATGGAAAATAATTTTGATAAAACACTTGAATTGAATTCTTGAGGAAAATATCCTTTCTTCTTCAAAAACATTTTTCCTTTCATAACATGTCATACAACTTTAAAATAAACGAAGTTGATTAAAAATAAACTTGAAAACTTGTAAAGGAAGCTTCTTTGAAGTAATGTTTTAAAAATCCATTCATGCCGTATAAGTTAAAAAAACATTCTTCGTACTTTTGTCGGAAAAGTCAAAAAGTACCTCGTACGAAAAACGACAAAAGATTCCTTTCATATCTTTTACTAAAAACTCACCGAAGGGTAAAATTGGATTTAAACAATTGTAGGTTGATTTAAATAACATTACATATTGAGGAAACATGGATGTGGATGATAAAATACACCCCAGTAAATACTTACGAATAAACAATCTCGGATAAAAATGAGATTGTGATATTTCCCTTACCTTAGGTCCGATTAGCTTTGTACGTGTCCGAAGCTCCTGTATAATGGTTTAAATAATGTTATTTACTTATTCCAGAATCATACATATTGATATGATATCATATATGGTCATATTATTAGCTTCTTGTTAGTAATATTTCATTGTTACTTGTTACTCGGGTCTTTATAACTTTTTGTTCTTACGCGTGTTTTGTCGAATAAATTCTTATTCTTATCTTTAGGTTATAGATAATTCATTTCCAGAATGGTATTAGTGTAGTATATACCATATTCATTCATTCAATTCCTTTATATAATCATTATGAAATGAAGATCATGTAGAACGAGTCGCATCACATCGTGGAGACGGTATTCCGTACGTACGCACGAGTGATGATATCGTTCCTATGATCGTGGAATTGTATTGGAGTATATATATATATTATTTCAGTATCAATATTACTTAATAATAATCATATATAGTTACTGATTACACCATTATACCCATCCTTGTAAGGTGATGGTGGAAAATAGATTACACCACGGCGTGGAGACGGTATTCCGTACGTACACACGCGCGGTGATTTCATTTTTCCGTAGGATGGATAGAAGGTGAATTAGGGTTGTTTCATATTTATAATAACATATCAGTATGTAAGTAATACTGATGTTATTACTTTATCATGAAACAACTAAAGAAGAAGAAGTTGAAGAAGAAAGAAATTGAAAAGATCGGTAATGGATATTACCTCTTCTTTGGAACGCCTTTTTGAATCCTCCACTTAAGGAACTAAGATTGGTCTTTGGAGAAGACCAGGACCTCCAGGATTATTCTAGGGAAGTGGAGAAGGGAAAATGGCAGGGGTTGGCCGAGCTTGAGTGCTCAAATTGGTGTGAGGAGGAGGGGGGAGGAGGTGCCCTTTTATAAGGGAGGAGAGGGGCACCTTAGGAATATCTCAAAATATTATTTTATATTAAAGTCAAAATCGGTTTATAATGGTTCCAAAGGGTCTTATTTCGAAGCTAAAGTGGGGATGGGTCGAAATACTATCAACCAATAGGATTTAGACAAGTTTAGGGTATTATTTTAACCTTATCAATTAGATTTAACTCTAAGTTAATTAATTTAACTTTTACCGTGTCTTTTTGTTTTCTTTCACTATATGGTTAATACACTTACTATAACATGCCAAACGAACCCCAAATTGTTTATTATTAATATGTATATCCTTATCTAAGTCATTTGGCCGAACCTTAGATTTTTAGGAATAAAATAACAATTAATAATATAATATTTGATTTAAAAACTATTTTGTGTCAATTTTGACACTATTTGATATATGATTTTTGTGAAAGTCATAAAAGAATTATATGTTCGAACCAAGTTGATTAAATCAACACTAATATATCATAGTAACCTAGAAAATTAGTGTAATTCATAAAAAGTCTCAAATTACATTTATTTTGGTATTTATATTATCAATTTTGTCAATATTTCATTAATAAGATAATTACTGCATCATCTTTGTGTCATAAATAAATTAAATTATATGATGTCTAAAAATTACAAATAAAATACCACCATGTAGGAAATCTTTTTATCTTTCTAATGAATATTTATAGTCGAATTTATCTTATGTATAACCCCATATTAAAAATTATTTACTTATTAAACTTTGATTTTAACTATTTTAAACCTTCTTTAAATAAATTCATAATAAATGTCCTAATCTAATCCATGTGGGCCTAAATGGTCATATTTTATTCCTAAGTTTGTTTTTGGTCGAATTACACTTGTCCAATAGAATTAGGACATGTGTTAGGGTAATAGTAATATCATATTTACCCTTAGTTACCCTATTTACTATTAACCGCGGTAAAAAAAAGTAAAAAGTTACTATTCACCAAAAAATTATTTTCATCTCATTGAACCACATTTTAGTCCTTGATATTAACCGTGTCTCTCGTATTTTCGAAATTCCATTCACAGAAGCGGCAAAATTAAGTTTTATGAAAAATTCAGTTTTTTTAACTACCACTTAGTAGTTTCACTATTCATCAAAAATTGATGTTTTTCAGAACAATGCCAAAATTTCATCCTAAGCTATATTTCATATTCCGAATTCAAAAATGAAATCTATTTTACCAAATTCATAACATAGAAGTTGCATTAATTAATTTTATAATTAAATCCCACTGTTAAAATAAATAGCGTGTTTTTAGGAAACAATATATATCAAAAGATTGACACTTGATTATGTCTGGTTTAAATGTGAAATTACAACCAATGACCAACATTGTATTAAATTGTAAAAATATATTCTAAATATACTTTAAAACCACTCAAATTAATAATTTATCACTATTAATTATTTCGATTAAAAAAGTTGTTTTTAATTATAATTTAGTAATTTCCACTATTCATCAGAATATGAAAGTTATCCGAAAAGTACCAAAATTTCACCTTAGGCTAAATTCGATACTCCGAATCCAAGAATGAAGCTCATTTTGAAAAATAAGATTTACAGAATTTTAAAAAGTGGTTATTACTATTCATAACGGCTAGTTTTAATAATATTTTTATAGCATATCGTTGTTTAGTGAAACTCGGTATTGCGTACTACACACGCTATCGAGGAAGGTCGCGATTGCGTGTAATGCAAGACAAGTCAAGGATGCGTGTTGTGCAAGCTCCTTTTGGTGTAGCGTACAACACAAGACATTAGTGAAATAAAAAGAATATTTTTCATAAAATCTCGGGCTGTTACAAAGTTGGTGAGAGAAAGATCCTTGGGACTGATCATGTTCATGATATGACATAAATGGTTCATTCCATCCAACAAAACATTAACGCTACTCAGAGTTGGTAAAAGATCTATGCTGATAACTATCAAAGGGACTTTGATATTGGTGTTGGAAAAAAGTGTTCCATCGAATATCACCATGGAAGAGAGTCATGTAGTTTGGTAAGAAAGGGATGCTTATCCCCAAGTACATTTCCCCTATGAAATCCTTGATCACATAGGAGAAGTGGCATATCAGATTACACATCCACCAAATCTAGTTCATGTTCATGATTTATTCCATGTATCTATATAGGGGAAGTACATACCTAACCTTTCATGTGTATTGGATACTATGGTGGTAAAATTAGAATATGACCTCTCTTATGAGGAGCAGCTGATAGAGATCTTAAACCATAGAGACCTAGTTATACACAACAATACTACCCAAATCATCAAAGTGTTCCATATAAACCATAAATTCGATAAAGTGATGTGCAAACCAAATGAGAAAATTAGGTAGAAGTACGGACACTTTTTCTCAACTGAGGGAATGAGTTTTAATTTTGGGAATAAAATTTATTAAGGGGGGAAGAATGTAATGATCTAGAATTTTTGAATAATATTTATTTCCTGAGAAAATTTGTTTTATATTATATTATACAAAACAAAACCATATCTATTTACAATTGATGTAAATAAAAATGGAAATGTTACCATCTGGATTCAAATGTTATATTATTGTTGTGAACTATACTCTTGATAATAATTTTTACATTATAATTTGTGTTTATAAGTAAAATTAGAAAATGTTAATTGATATAGAAATAACAGTCAATGGCCTCAACCAAAAGATTCATTTTGTTTTAATCCCATATGTTAAAACTAGGGAGGGAGGTATCATCACTGGGGTTCTCCCTTGACCAATCCAAAGCTGGTCTTCAATAAGTGAAGTTTGAATGAAATCACTTATGTGAGAAGTTCAAGTTAGTGGAGATTACCACTCGATTCATGTTAGCCGAGGTACCCCATGAAACTAACACCATTTCACACCTTAATATTAGGGAATATAAGGGTGTAATAAGGGGTTAGGTGGTGAGACCCTATTTACTTAAAGTGTAATTCCATTGTATAAATAAAATTGTTATTCCATTATTTTTGTTTTAAGAATAGTTTTGTTTTATAAAATTGATATAGAATTTGATAAATTGATTCTTTGGATAGAGATTTCAATTTTTAGAAAATATATAATTATTATAACAAACTATGTTATTATGAATAAAGTTTATTTTATTTAAATAGTATGATTAAAACACTCTTATTTGAAAATAAATGATAAATTAATCTTTTTTAAAGTGTTAGAAATTTACTATTCATTTTCAATTTGCTATTATTTTTACTAAGGATTTTTATATTAAAAAGATAAATTTATAATATTTATAGAATTATTGTGATAAAATAAATATCATTTTTAAAATAATAACATAAAAATAAGGTTAGGGATAATTTATTATAATTTATTAAAAAGCTTTATTTTTTGTGTATAGTAAAAAATACGATTTGAGTTTTTTGGTATGTTAATGAAATCATAATTATGTCATGGTGATGTGATAAATAATTAACCATAATAAAAGACTTAACATATGTTATTTTTTAATATATATTAATTTAATATATTTTAATAATTTTCCAAATATATAATTTACTTTCAAAATTCTAAAGTGGAAACTTTAACTTTAAAAATATGATTCTATGAAAACATTACTTTTCCTTTCCAAAATAAGTGACATAATATAGTAGTTGACTATTATGAGTTATAATAACCTAAAAGGTTTCCTAATTATCCAATACCATTTGAAAATACCATGGGAAAGCCTATGGTTTTTCATTTACCTCTACCTTGGTTTCCAAGGCCTATATTTGGAAATTGAAAAAATAGAACCTCCAATTTTTCAATAAATACCCACCCATTTTTTAATTTCCATTCATTCCCAATTCATACTCCATGAATATATAATAGTTTTACCTCCAAATAATTACTCCCATGGTGTACTCAATCTTCTAATGTCACAATCCTCAAGTTTTAGGATTTTCTCTTTAGGGTAAGGGAAGTATTCTTCTTTTCTCTTCATTCTAAGAACTTTTTTTTGTATATATCTTTTGAATGTTATAGTAACACTCTATTGTTTCATTTTTATTCCTTATCTTACTTAAAAATTAGGTTTTATCATTGGATAAACCCTTTTACCTCCCTTTTTACTCTTTTATAAAACCACATTTTATACTCGTTATTTTGTCGATTTTAATTATTAAAATTTTCTCTCTTATCCCCAAGATTTTACCTTTTATTTTGTTTTTATGAATACCCAAAACACTCTATTTTCCATGTTTTTTCACCGAGATGTAAATATGATTTATTTTATTCTATTATTGACAAACTTAAAACCATCCTACTATTTCTATGGGTTATAAATGACATAAAAATTGTATCATTAATCACTTTTTAAAATGGAACAATTTCTATGTGAAACCCATTTATTCTATTCTCCATAGGTTATTTATGAAATTTTTTATTATGATATATGTGTTTATAAACAATTAATTCATATAAAGTGTGTTCCCTAATAGAACTTCAATGCATTTGGTAAATAATTTTTTCTCTATAGATGACATGTTTTATGATACCTTGGTGATTAACATTGATAAATTCTTATGAAACCACAGTGATAAACCTTGGTGATGTTCTTAATAATGTCTCATTTAAATGTTTTTGCCCCATTTTCATGTTATTTTTTATGTTCTTTTTATTATTATATGACCTTTTTTCTTTTCCCATTCCTTTATTATATTCCTTAAGTTCTCATTGATATTTCTCAAGATCACAGGTAAAATGTTTCACTCGCTTTCCCTTACTGGGCCTTATACTCACCATTTCCTTTGATATATGTTTTTAGGTTATGAGATGTAGTAAAAGTACTTAAGATGAACCAATGAAGAAGTATTTCACATTTTTTAGAATAATGATTTAATTTTTCATGTATTATATACCCTATTCCCAAAAACTAAACTTTAAAGGATCAAATGTTTGGTATAATGTAATTAAATGTTTATGTATTAAAAAGATGATATGTCATACTTTGGTGTCTCACCACATTTTTCAGGTGACTTCTCAATAAAACCTCACATGATATTGAATATATGATCTATATAATGTGGTATTATTTCTTCAAACAATCCACTATCACTTATATAGAATTAAAGACACCCTGATCTTGAGGTAAACTAGTGGATAAGTCCATCGAGATATACACCCACTTATAACGAGGAACATCTAATGGATGGAGAAAACCACTAGGAACACAATGGTCAACCGTCACCTTTTTGTAACCCAAACATCAAGATAGAAACTCTGAAACTAAAAACAACCATCCATGAAACCAAAAGTTTCCTCTAAAATCATGAAACATATTATTCACACCCGGATGTTCTTCCAAGGGTGAGGTATGAAACTCATAGAGAACCACCTCAAGAATCCCGAAAAGAATTTAAATCCTCCACTAGAATAATTCCAAATGTTTATCATCCTCATACTAACTATAAAGGGAATCACTATAGGCAAATCAGTCTCTCCATACATCCACCTTGGAGTTCCCAAGCTGGGAATCCTCAACTTGGTTCTACAAAAAAAACGTTATCTAAAAAAATACATATTCTACCACCAAACTCTCCCATATCAAGATGAATAATTGGGAGCTCTTAAATCACTGTATAGGAATCTCTATATTGACACATGGTGGCACTTCTTGAATTCTTACTCAGCACAATATCTACAAAATTAACCTTTATAAGTGTATATGAAATATTGAAGTATAATACTACAAGAATTATATGAAATATCGCTATCACATGTGTAGGTCATCCTGGGAGAAGACATACCTCAATGTCTTATGATCTATGAAGACCAAAAAACACTCACCCTTGAGGTAATGTCACCAAAACATCAATGAAACATGATTCTTGATGAATCAATATCATGGACGGCATAGTTATTCTCATAAGGAAATAAATACTGATACCTGTAAGAAACAACTGATATTTTCTGCATCAAAACTAGCCAAAACCAAGACACTAAGAATCACAAAAAACCTCATCCTGAAGTCCATTTTCTAGAAAATAAAGAACTATATCATGAACCATATTCACCTTCAGGTACATGAAATATAACTAACACTGGTCATTCCACAAGAACACCTAATCATTTTTGGTAAAGGATTTTAGATTATTCGTTACCTAAGATAAATTATCAATGAATCTCCTGTAATAGTGTGAAATAATAAGGAAAATCTACACCTCCACAACTATCCTGGGGTCTGCCTGAGAAAAAAATGTCTCAGTCTTTGAAAGATCAAAAGATACACCATGTTGGGACATGATATTTCACAATAAAAAAATTTATAATCCCACAACACACACTTATGTAGTTTTATGAATATACGATGATGTTGATGAATTACTCCAAGAATGGTACATAGATGCTATGTATGCTCATTTTTAGATGTGGAGTACACAAATATTTCATCAATAAAAACCACCACGAATCAATCTAGTAACTCTATAAACATCACGTCTATTACACCCATGAACATGGATGGAGAATTAATTACATCGAACAACATAAAAATGAAATCATGATTCCCATAACAACATCTGAATTAAGAATTTGGTATATCATCACCCTTACCCCATATATGATGATATACTAATCATAGATTAATCTTCAAGAACCAACTAGATCCATTTAGCTTATTAAATAAATCAATAATCTATAAAAGGGGATAGTGGTTCTTCATTTTCACCTGATTCAAGTAACAATAATCAATATAGAGACATATAATTTCATCAGCCTTCTTTAAAAATAGAAATGGTTCACCCCAAGGTGACACACTCATCCAAACAAAACCTCACTACAATATATCATCAATATGTACCCACAACTCCTACAATTGAAAAAGATCCATCCAATATTGATATATCAAGATCATAGAAGTGTCTATCTATAGATCTATCTCAAAATTTATCTCCCATCAGAAGGGTAACACTACAACCTCCCCAAGAAATATAGTAGGGTGTAATTCCACAACCCTTGGAAACATCAGCTGTTGAACATCCAATGAACTCAACATCAGCTCTATCCCTAATGAAGATAAATATGAAACACACCTCTCACCCATAAGAGGGTCTCAGTCACTAATAAACATGGCATACTATCCATTAAAATCATATAATATAATATTTCTTGAAAATGAATAAAAAACAACTTGAACCGAATACTAATAGTCGCTACAACAAAATAGGCCTTTAACAATATTGGTCTTTATCAGCACTATACAAAAGCACTAAAAAGGGAACCTTTATAAGCGCTAAAGAAAGCAATGATAAAGGGTTCCTTTTACAAAGGATTTATTTTTAGCATTGATAAAGGTATCCGAACATTATTTTTAGCATTGATAAAAGTTAACCTATATTAGTGCTTTATTTTTACTGCTAATAAAGGGAACACTTTATCAATTATTTATTTATAGCACTAATAAAGGGTACCCTTTATAAGTGATTTATTTTTAGCACATATAAAGGTTCGAATAATATGAAATAATTAATTAAATAAAAAATTAGTTTATTAAAAAGATCATAAATTTTTTATTAATTAAAAAATTATTGATAAAAATGAAGGAATTGATTATACTATATAAAAATCATAAATACTAATAAATAATATATATTAAATATATAGATATATGGATAATGAATATTAAACAAAAAAATAAAAATAAGTAAATTGAGTAAAATATTAAACATTTTATTAATTAGATAATTATTGATAATGTTAATAAATACTATATATTAAATATATAGATATATATGAACGTATATAAATATGATTTATACAAAACAAAATATTTCATTATGCATAGAGTAATGGATATAAATAAATGTTGTTTGATTTTTCAATTTAACATAGATCAAACGTGTGTTATATTGATTTCACATATATGTAATTAATGAATTTTTATATAAAACACCCACATAGAAAACATTTCTATTTTTTCCAAAGTGTACTTATATTTAATTTATTCAATTTCAATCATTTTTAATGTGTATTCACTTAAATATTCATTAATAATGTTAAAAAACTGTAAAAAAATATTTATAAATAAATATACATATAAATGTAAGTTTTCTATATTTATACATTTAGATATTTATAATTATAAATAAAGAATTATTTTAAAAAAAATTATTTATATAAATATAAATAATTAATTATATATATTTAATTAATTTTAAAAAAATAACTAAATATATTTAAATAATTATTAAATTTATAATGAATTTATTTAAATAATGAATATATTTTCTATATTAATATATATATATATATATATATATTAAATAAATATATTTAATTATATAATTACATATAATTATATAAATATACATAATGAAATAAATTTTATTTTTAAAAACACATTTATATACTAATTAGTAAATAATAAGATATTTAAATAATTATAAAAGTATAATAAATATATTTAAATAAAGAATGTATTTACAATATATATATATATATATTTAATAAATATATATAATTATAAATATGTATTTACATGTTTTTACTTATAATTATAATTATAAATCCATTATCAGCACTTAAGTAATAAGTGCTGATAAAAGGAATATTTATTAGTTTTTTTAGCGCTGATAATTATATAGATTTATCATCACTTTTTAGCATTAATAAATATATATCTTTTTCAGCACTAGTAAAGTGGTGATGAAGTTACCTTTTATCAGTTCTTATTACTTATGTGTTGATAATTTCTATCTCTATTAGTGATTTTTTGGAAGAGATGATAAAAGTGTCCCGATTTAGTTAAAAATCCCTAACAAGTCGCAAATGCATCACGGTATCCGAATAGTTCCATGGAAGCAACCCTCTTTTGGTGATCCTCTTCAGCGATGGTTGGAATATTTTGAGTGTGAAACACTTATACTATGAGCATTCCCAGCTTCTCTCCCATGCCATTTGAGCATCTCCTTCCTTAACAATTGTAGTTATGAATTAATGTATTTGATTTTTGAGCTACTCTTTTATTTATTTCAAAGTTTAAATGAATCAGGATTTATTTTTTTGGATAAATAGTTGAAATATCCATATGGTAGAAGACCCATCCCATTTTACATCATCTATATAATTTTGTATGTATTAATTTCTATGGTGGTGATTGGGAAGCCTATGAGACTCTTTCCTTGCATAAAAAACTGACTTGTTATTTTCTTATTTTTGTTTTAGAGACTTTAGATGCGCAATGATGTTTTATAGATCTATTAATTTTGGAATTCCACATAGATTTATGATGGAATTAAGGGTATTCAACTTAGAAAATGGGACCTCATGGGAGTTATTCCATCTTGGTAAAGGATAGTGTGTATGGGATAGATGTTGCAAGGGTTGGTGTGTTTTACTCCCTTGTTTCTAATATATCTTGTTGATGTGCATTATTTCTTCATTCCAACTTCTTTATGGACCTCCCTAAAATATTAAGGATTGGTCATTGTGTATTAAATGGTCTCCCTAGAACCCTTCATATGGGTAAATCTAATGTGATCACCTCCCTAAAATCCTTGTGATGTGTTAGTGTGGTGATAAGACATCCCAAGAGTCTTTAGATGTTCTTAAATATTTGATATACCATTAATATTAAATTTAATAATTCCTTAATTTGGGCAAATTTAGCCGAGGGGGTTAATTTTTTTTAATGGGGTAGGGTAGAAATTATTTAGGTAAATTGGTGCGTTTAGCGCCACTTGAAGTGGCGCTCTATTCTTTTTTTTGTTTTTATTTTATTTTATTATATTTATTATGTTACATTTAATATAATTAGATAATTTTTATATATATTATAATTATTATATATATAATTATTATATATTCAATATAATATTAATTATAGAATTATAATAAATTTATAATTATAAATATAATAATTATGATAAATATATAAAAATAATAAATATATAAATATATTAAATACAAAAATATAATAATATAATAATTATAAATATAGTAAATACAAAAATATAATAACTATATAAATATAATAAACGTTATAAATGTAATAAATATGATAAATGTAGTAAATGTAATTTTATATTTATGTATACATTACATATATATTTTTGCATTGTAAATATTCAATTTTAATTATATATAATGTATATATAAATATATAATAACATAATTTAAATATATAATTCTATATTTATACATTATATATATTTTTTACATTATAAATATGTAATTATAAAAAATATGTATTTATAATTAATATATGCCTATAATAATTATTTATTTTAATTATATATTTATTATATTTAGGGTTATAAGTATATATTTATAATATTTATAATTATAATTATATATTTATTATAATTATATAATTATAAATAGAATAAATATATAATGTATATATAAGGATAGAATAATTTGTAATAATCAAATATTAATAATAAATAATTTGTAATTTAATTAATGAAAATTAATTATTTATAACTAATTTATAATTATAATAACATATAATTATATTAATTTGTAATAGTTACAAATATAATTACTTATAATAATTTGTAGTAATAGTATTTTAAACATATAAAAAATAGTTAAAAACAAAAGGAATTTCATAAAAAAACGTCGATGAGAAATATTTTTTAAGAAATCAGAAACACTTTTTTGAAACATAAAAATGATTCAAAATACTTGTCTTTGAAATACTATAATAGATAAACTATAACACCGATATAAATTATACTTTAATCATTGATTAAACATATAATAAATATTTGAAAACAGAATGAATTTAATGAAAAATGTTGATAAAAAATAATTTATAAGCTTTCAATTTGAAAGACTATAAAACATAAACTATTAGACAGATATAACTGAAACTTGAAAAATTAATGAAACATATAATAAATAGTTAAAAACAAAAGGAATTTCCAAAAAAAATGTTAGTGAAAGATATCATTAATTATTAAATTTAAAATAGAGAACTTTAAAAGCATATAAAATATACAGTATAAAATTATATATCCAAATCACGGTAAGAAAGACTATAATGTCCAAAAATGGTGTGTTTATGTGGAGGTTCTTGTTTTTGTTGCAGTGAATTGGATATCAAAATCTATACTGGATATCAAGAAAGGTTGAAGCCTATAGTATCCCGCCTCTTTATCACATAAACTTTCATTACATTTTACAAAACCGAGGATCTTTAAGGTTTGGTGTCTTGGAAACCAGGAACTTTAAACATGAAAACATAAAACATTCTTCTAAAACACTTGAAAGGCTTCTCCTCATGTTCATCCAAGGTTCATTACTGCATCACATAACCTGGGAGCATACATCAAAAGAAAGGGTGAGCAAAAAGCCCAGTAAGGAAAACATGAGAAACATTTTACTTGTGAACTTGAGATACTTCAATAAGGTCATGAAAAAGAACTTTAAGGCATGAGAATGAAATAAGGGGGAATATCTTAATAAAAATAACATTTTTAATAACTTGAAAATGTGGCTGCAACATTTAATATTGACAATCGTTTCGTTTCACCAAGGTCCATCCCCAAGGTGTCGTAAAAATTACCAAGGTTATTCACCAAGGCGCCGTTAAAATTGTAATCTCTAGTGGTTACATCATTACCCAATGCATTGGAGCGCTATCAGGGCGCACCCTTAAATTTTCCTTTATTATCATGTGAGCCACATATATCATCATAAATCATTTCATAAACAACCCATATAGCATAAAATAAATGGGTTTCATTTCATAATCACAACGTTTTAAAAACTGCTTTAAAGACATGATCTTTACGTCACTTTAAAACCCACAAAAAAGGAAGGTGGGTCTCATGTATGTAAATACCAGAATTTAAAATAGAACATTTTGGTATATATGTGAATACCCCTTTAGAAGAAAGAGCTTTGAGTATTCACTTAATAATATAAAAGAACTTTAGAAAAAGAGAGAGACATTTTGAGATGGAAATTCTGCAGCATAACGGCTATGTTACGAGGTTTTAGAAGACATTAAAAAGAGAGGGAAAATGGGTCAAACATTCATAAATGACCCATAAAACAGTAGATGGACTGAATAAGAAGGATACATGATCATGGTAATGAAATTTCAAGGACATACCATTTGAAATGAAAAACATGGAAGGAAGACAAAAATTAGATTTCTCTTATGAAAGTTCGGCAGCCTAACGACGTTACTTAAAATTCAACAAAAATGATTTGAAAAGATCAGATAGGGTCTCTCATCATGTTAACATAAGAGTTAAGTATGATAGATATAGAGATAACTCCCCAACATAATTAAAAAGGAACTTGAAATACTTGACATGAAAGTAGAACTTTGAAAAGAATGAGAAGGGTGAAAGAATCCCCTAAAAAATTCGGCAGCCTAACGGCGCCACTTAAAACATCAAAATACTGAATTGAAGAGATCAAATGGGGTCTCTCATCATATTAAAATAAGAATCCAGTATGATATATATAGATATAATACCCCATCATAACAAAAAATAACTTGAAAGAATTGACATGAAAGTAGAACTTCAAAACGAGAAGGGTGAAGAACCACTTAAAAATTCGGCAGCCTAACGACGCCACTTAAAACTTAAAAATACTGAATTGAAGAGATAAAATGGGGTCTCTCATCATATGATAATAAAAGATCAGTATGATAAATTTAGAGATCATACCCCAACATAATAAAAATGAACTTGAAATACTTTACATGAAAATAGATCTTGAAAAATGAGAAGGGAGAAAGAATCCGTTACAAAAATTTCGGTAGCCTAACGGCGCCACTTAAAACTTCATAAAATGAAATAATGAGAGTAAGAGGGGATCTCTCATTATATGAACATAAAAAGGGAAGTAAGAGGAGTATAAAAGAACATCCTCCAACATAAGAACATGGAGCATAAAAGGAATGACATAAAAGAGATTACTTGAAATGAAAGAGAGAGGTCGGATCCCTTACCTTAAAACATAACTCTTAAAACTCAATGGTTGGGACCTTGAGGGCTTGGGGGCACCATGGGAGGACTCCCTGGGAGGTAATGAGACTAGAACTTCGTTGGAGGAGAGTGGGGAGTCTAATGGATGAGAGAATGTCTTGGTATTTATAGGGAAAGTGAGGGGACAAGGCATTAATGGCAAAGGGACACGTCATTAGTGGTTTTGGCAAAACCATGGGCTTTCCCATGGTATTTGCCCATGGTATTGGCCACTTGTGACACATCATACCTTATCTCACTATTCATAATTCGAACATATTGATTACAAACTTAATACATCATTTAATGATGTCATTAAACACCCGTAACTTAAAAACTGTATTTTCACTATTCATCAAAAATTCAACTTTCTCAGAATAATCCCAAAATTTCACCTTAACCAAATATCAACGCTCTGATTACAAATATGAACTCCATTTTATAAAAATAATTTTCTAAATATTTTTAATTTAATTTTTAAATAAAAACACTATTCACCGAAAATTCATTTTTTTCAGAAAAAACCCCAAAAATTACCATAGCATAATATCGGTGCTCTGAGTTCAAAAATGAAATCCATTTTATAAAAATAAATATCTAAATATTTTTAATTAAATTTTTAATTAAAAAACACTATTCACCCGAAAAAACTAATACTTGAATAATAATTTATGAAACCATTATCTAACCATTTTATTGAATCACATTACTTAATCAAGGTGCCTAGATTATATTAATATTTTCTTTAAGTGAGATTACTAATCCATTTGGACACATTACTAATCCTAATCATAAAATCACCATTCATAATTTACTATTCATCAAAAAATTATGTTGATCTTATTAGACTCTAAATTTCGTACTGAACATAATTGTAGAAGACCATTTTTGGAAATCATTACACATTTTTAATTATTTAAGGTCTACACAACCATTTTTAAAATATCCCTTTTCTAAAATTCATCAAAAATATGCATACTATATTTATCCGGTCATTTGAAAATTCATAAACTTCATCATAAGAAGAAATCCCAATTTTTATTTAAAACAAAGGATTACACAAGGTAGTTACGGTCTCCTTATATAGCCCCTTATCACACCAGCATAGGACCTAAGTGTAAGGTGTGCTCAGGTGAGAGAATCCGAGGGAGGCTCGACCAACATCGCATGAGTAGTAATTTCTATCAGTTTGAACTTCTCACGAAGGCGACCCCGTTCTAGCTTTATACGATGAAGTTCAGCTTGGGTTTGGTCCAGAGCAAAGCCCAGTGGTGCTACCTACTTCCCAAGTTCTGTTAGATGGGCTTCGATTGGTCCAAGACTACTGGGTGAGGCCATTGAATCTTCTCTCGATATTAATTAACCAAGATTACATGTATTTAGAGACAATAATCAAAACGTTTAGTTTCTAGTGGTCATATTGAACAATGGTCATAAAACAGTCAAAAACCAACAGTATTGTTTTAATTATACTCATGTTATCAAATGAAACATTTTTGTTGAGTATAAAAATAAAATAACACATAAAATTAGGAAACAAGATTTATTCAAAATTTCGGGTTGTTACAATCTTCCCCCCTAAAGAAATTGCATCCTCGCAATTTTTTAAAATTAGGTTTTGAAATTTCATTGAAAGTCCCACATAGGAAAAGGAGTCAGTAAAACTATTACTTTAAAAGAATGAAAGGGAAGTACGAAGGTCACCTGAGTTAGCCCACACTAGGATTCCATGTAGGAAAACATGGACATGGAGGAGAAAACAAAGGGTCAAGTTCTGAGGGAGAGTGACAGAGAACATGATTAGGAGAAAGTTAACCATAAGAAAATCCCAAACGTATGATGTGTGTAAACGATCTTTGATTACCTAGTAGGAAACGTAAACCAACAATGTTTTTTGTTTTACGTTCCTTCTCATAATTTTGAGGAATTCATTTATAACATAGAACAAAAAAATAAGGAAATATATCTACCTTCATGTAGAGTTTCACCCTTTAATAAGTTTCTACCAAAACTAATCTTTTCTCCCAAACGATGAGTATTCAAAACTAATTGGTCTCATCAAAACACAAGAATCATCTTCTAGAGAATCACATAATCCACAAAAGATTGAATATCTATTTCTTCTATCTTTAAACATTATCCCAAAAACAGAAAGGGTATGGTTAGACAACTCTTCAAAAAGGAATAATCCCATAGGAATGGAAACTAATTTTAAATCTTCAATGTTCCATGGTAATACCCAAAGTTCATCATAGACCATCCCATAAATAACGGTCCTTAAAATTCGTCAAAATAAACCAAACTAAGATTGAAACCCAAATACAAGAAGGATTTGATAACATAGTCTTCCAAAATAAACTTCATTGTTCATCTCCAAACAACATCAACCACTCCTAACATCTTATAACAAAATTATCTAAACTAAGCATATTTTACCCAAGATAGGTTAATCATTCCCATAAGTAACCTAAATTACTTTAAGTCCACCATAAATTCAACGATTCTTCAAAATATAAGTCAACCTTACTCCTCAATGAAAATACCGTAGTAATCTATTTTCCTCGATCATATAGGGTCCCTAAAATAGTGAACGCATTCCAAAATAATAATCATCTTTTAATCCCATAATCACCTCTGTCGTATTAATACGACAATCATCGCATTTCCTATCGCATTGGTTTTTGGGACATGTTCTTCCATTTCCCTCCATTAACTAAGAAAAGAAACTATAATTAGGGCTTATTTACTTATCTAATAATCATGAAAAAGAAAACATTAAGCATAAAAGGATAAACATGTAGAATAAAAGTATATCCTAACTTGTGATCCCCTAGGTTCCAATCTAGGTTATCCATGATCATATATTCTTATGTGAATCTTTATTTTGTTTTATCCTTGTTCCTTTAATAATGGTTCATACTAAGCTTATGAATTTACCAAAGCATATCCCCCGGGAGTGTCGTAACCAAGAGTGGAGCAAGGCCCGTTGTTGTGTACTAGTTCCCATTCGAGTCGAGCTCAAAGCAGTGTTTTCAGGTTTTACCCTTATGTACATCTGTGCCAGAGCCACCTCTACCTACTCGTATCCAGACAGGGATGTATTTGCTTGGAAACCCCTTACTCAATACTCACCAAAATACCAGGAAGATTTCCTATATTTAAACTTTTCTATAGGGTTCTTCCTAGATTTTTCATATCCTAATTTCCAAAAATAACTAAACCATCCTTTGATACCAACTATAGTATCCCGCCTCTTTATCACATAAACTTTCATTACATTTTACAAAACCGAGGATCTTTAAGGTTTAGTGTCTTGGAAACCATGAGCTTTAAACATGAAAACATAAAAAATTCTTCTAAAACACTTGAAAGGCTTCTCCTCATGTTCATCCTAGGTTCATTACTGCATCACATAACCTGGGAGCATACATTAAAAGAAAGGGTGAGAAAAAATCCCAGTAAGGAAAACAAGAGAAACATTTTACATGTGAACTTGAGATACTTCAATAAGGTCATGAAAAAGAACTTTAAGGCATGAGAATGAAATAAGGGGGAATATCGTAATAAAAATAACATTTTTCATAACTTGAAAATGTGGCTGCAACATTTAATATTGACAATCGTTTCGTTTCACCAAGGTCCATCCCCAAGGTGTCGTTAAAATTTACCAAGGTTATTCACCAAGGCGTCGTTAAAATTGTAATCTCTAGTGGTTACATCATTACCCAATGAATTAGAGAACTATCAGGGAGCACCCTTAAATTTGACTTTATTATCATGTGAGCCACATATATCATCATAAATCATTTCATAAACAACCCATATAGCATAAAATAAATGGGTTTCATTTCATAATCACAACGTTTTAAAAACTGCTTTAAAGACATGATCTTTACGTAACTTTAAAACCCACAGAAAAGGAAGGTGGGTCTCATGTATGTAAATCCCCGAATTTAAAATAGAACATTTTGGTATATATGTGAATACCATTTTAGAAGAAAGAGCTTTTAGTATTCACTTAATAATATAAAATAACTTTAGAAAAAGAGAGAGACATTTTGAGACGGAAATTCTGCAGCATAACGGCTATGTTAGGAGGTTTTAGAAGACATTAAAAAGAGAGGGAAAATGGGTCAAACATTCATAAATGACCCATAAAACATTATATGGACTGAATAAGAAGGATAAATGATCATGGTAATGAAATTTCAAGGACATACCATTTTAAATGAAAAACATGGAAGGAAGACAAAAATTAGATTTCTCTTATGAAAGTTCGGCAGCCTAACGGCGTTACTTAAACTTCAAAAAAAATGATTTGAAAAGATAAAATAGAGTCTCTAATCATGTGAACATAAGAGTTCAGTATGATAGATATATAGATAAAGCCCCAACATAATTAAAAAGGAACTTGAAATACTTGACATGAAAGTAGAACTTTAAAAAGAATGAGAACGGTGAAAGAATCCCCTAAAAAATTCAGCAGCCTAACGGCGCCACTTAAAACTTCAAAATACTGAATTGAAGAGATCAAATGGGGTCTATCATCATATGAACATAAGATTCCAGTATGATAGATATAGAGATCATACCCCAACATAACAAAAAGGAACTTTAAATAATTGACATGAAAGTATAACTTCAAAACGAGAAGGGTGAAGAACCACTTAAAAATTCGGCAGCCTAACGGCGCCACTTAAAACTTCAAAATACTGAATTGAAGAGATCAAATGGGGTATCTCATCATATGATCATAAAAGATCAGTATGATAAATTTAGATATCATACCCCAACATAATAAAAAGGAACTTGAAATACTTTACATGAAAATAGATCTTGAAAAATGAGAAGGGAGAAAGAATCTGTTACAAAAATTTCGGCAGCCTAACGGCGCCACTTAAAACTTCATAAAACGAAATAATGAGAGTAAGAGGGGATCTCTCATTATATGAACATAAAAAGGGCAGTAAGAGGAGTATAAAAGAACATCCTCCAACATAAGAACATGGAGCATAAAAGGAATGACATAAAAGAGATTACTTGAAATGAAAGAGAGAGGTCGGATCCCTTACCTTAAAACATAACTCTTAAAACTCAATGGTTGGGACCTTGAGGGATTGGGGGCACCATGGTAGGACTCCTTGGGAGGTAATGAGACCAAACCTTCGTTGGGGGGGGGGGATTGGGGAGTCGAATGGATGAGAGAATGGCTTGGTATTTATAGGGAAAGTGAGGGGACAAGGCATTAATGGCAAAGGGACACCTCATTAGTGGTTTTGAAAAAACCATGGGCTTGCCCATGGTATTTGCCCATGGTATTGGCCACTTGGGACACCTCATACCTTATCTCACTATTCATAATTCTATCAAATTGGTTACAAACATAATACATCATTTAATGATGTCATTAAACACCCGTAACTTAAAAACTGTATTTTCACTATTCATCGAAAATTCAACTTTCTCAGAATAATCCCAAAATTTCACCTTAACCAAATATCAATGCTCTGATTAAAAATATGAACTCCATTTTATAAAAATAATTTTCTAAATATTTTTAATTTAATTTTTAAATAAAAACACTATTCACCGAAAATTCATTTTTTTCAGAAAAAACCCCAAAAATTACCATAGCATAATATCGGTGCTTTGAGTTCAAAAATCAAATCTGTTTTATAAAAATAAATATCTAAATATTTTTAATTAAATTTTTAATTAAAAAACACTATTCACCCAAAAAAACTAATACTTGAATAATAATTTATGAAACCATTATCTAACCATTTTATTGAATCACATTACTTAATCAAGGTGCCTAGATTATATTAATACTTTCTTTAAATGAGATTACTAATCCATTTGGACACATTACTAATCCTAATCATAAAATCACTATTCATAATTTACTATTCATCAAAAAATAAGTTGATCTTATTAGACTCTAAATTTCGTATTGAACATAATTGTAGAAGACCATTTTTCGAAAATCATTACACATTTTTAATTATTTAAGGTTTACACAACCATTTTTAACATATCCTTTTTCTAAAATTCATCAAAAATATTAATACTATATTTATCCGGTCATTTGAAAATTCATAAACTCCATCATAAGAAGAAATCCCAATTTTTATTTAAAACAAAGGATTACACAAGGCAGTTACGGTCTCCTTACATAGCCCCTTATCACACCAGCATAGGACCTAAGTGTAAGGTGTGCTAAGGTGAGAGAATCTGAGGGAGGCTCAGCCAACATCGCACGAGTAATAATTTCTATCAGTTTGAACTTCTCGCGAAGGCGATCCCGTTCTAGCTTTATATGACAAAGTTCAGCTTGGGTTTGGTCCAGAGCAAAGCCCAGTGGTGCTACCTCCTTCCCAAGTTCTGTTAGATGGGCTTCGATTGGTCCAAGACTACTGGGTGAGGCCATCGAATCTTATCTCTATATTAATTAACCAAGATTACATGTATTTAGAGACAATAATCAAAACGTTTAGTTTCCAGTGGTCATATTGTCCAATGGTCATAAAACAGTCAAAAACCAACAGTATTATTTTAATTATACTCATGTTATCAAATGAAATATTTTTTTTGAGTATAAAAATAAAATAACACATAAAATTAGGAAACAAGATTTATTCAAAATTTTGGGTTGTTACAAAGCCGCCTTTTGTTTCGGGGGGAACACCGCCACAGTGTCTTACATGCAGTTTAACTATTCAATTCAGTTTCATTAAATCTGGAAAGCCCCTCATTTTTACCGAAATATCAGTCACATATCCAAATTAACCCCCCAATTCTGACGCCCCTGGGTTCATACCATTCAATGAAGGAGAGACGTCCATGGTAAACCTCCGAGTGAGAGTGAAGGAAGACACACTTACAGTTTTATCTAAAACAGTAGAAGGGTTTTATATAAAATAGTAAGTGTGTCTTCCTCCACTCTCACTAGGAGGTTTACCATATATGTCTCTCCTTTGTTGAACGGTATGAAACCAGGGGCGTCAGAATTGTGGGGTTAATTTGGATATGTGACTGGTATTTCGGTAAAAATGGGGGACTGTCCAGATTTAATGAAACTGAATTGAACAGTTAAGCTGCATGTAAGACACTGTGGTGGTGTTCCCCCCAAAATGAAAGGTGGCTTCAACCTTTCTTGATAACCATTATAGATTTTGATATCCAATTCACTGCAACAAATACCAGAACCTCCACATAAACACACCATTTCTGGACCTTGTGGTCTTTCTTACCGTGAATTGGATATCTAATTTTATACTGTATATTTTATATGCTTTTAAAGTTCTCTATTTTAAATTTAATAATTAATGATATCTTTAAAGAAGTCAACTTTAAAAGGTATCAAATATAAGGTATGCCTAAAATATAAATAAAAACTGAAATACTGGATAACCATATCAGAACAGCTCATTGTAATAATAGTATCCTCATTTTATAGTCTTCCAAAATCATGTACTTGACATTCCTTTTGTTTTCAACTATTTATTATATTTTTAATCAATGTTTAAAGTTTCTGTTTTTTATTCATTTCATAGTATATATTTTATAGTCTTTCAAAGTCACGTACTTGAACCATTTTTAAGTTTCAAGTAGGCACTTTTGAAAGCTTATAGATTATTTTTCACTAACAATTTTTTTGGAAAATCCTTTTGTTTTCAACTATTTAATATATGTTTAATCCATGTTTTATGTTGTTTTCGAGTATTTCTTATCCGTTTAATCAATTTTTGAAGTTTCATTTATATTATTTTGTATATACTATATATTTTATTTTCTAATTATATGTCTAAATAGTATTCATTCCTCTAAATAAAGAGGGTTTTTTACATATATATCATAGCATCTGAATAAATCAACGTCGATGCCCCCTGGTACCACAACGTAGCATCTGAATCTCACGTCCTCCCCGTGTCTGACATACGTGTCACTCCGGTGTCCTATCAATGGGATCCTATGCTTCTGGTGCATCCGGTGCCTCCTCATGATTCTGTGTAGAGGGCTGACCAAAATCATGTATGGATGACTGCCCAAAATCAGACGTGGATAACTGCCCATAATCATGCGTCGATCCATATGGTCCTAAGGCTCCTAAAAATGGTAGAAATGTCATACTGAAGAAGTCATCGCTGGGAGGAGATGGGGATGCCACAAGATGTGTCACCTGATCCAGCTCGTAGTCCATATTAATCATCGGAGATGATAGATGTGGTCTATAAACGTCTCCCTACTGTGCAACCTCATAAATAATCTCGGCAGGATCATCTCTATGTGGTGCTGCTACATCTATAGGAGGTGATCTTGGATGTCTATCTCGCCGCCTCTGCCCCTCCTGAAGTCCTCATCTCCATCTCTCAGCTGGTGGCGGTGGTGGCGGTACATCGTCATCAGCAGGCATAACAGGCACATCATCACCCTCACCCTCAGGAGCTCCAGCTGGAGGATATGGATCAGGATATATCTGTGGCTCCTCGTCATAAAAACTGTCTCGTATCATCCAGAGATGGTCGTAGAGATCCAACACATATCAATGAACTACATCATGTCTAATATATGCCTCCTTCTAAGGATGTGTGATATGTTCAAGATGATCAATGATGCCTGTCTGAAAATGAAATGACATTCAAATTAATACCATAAAAGAGTTAAACAAATATAATATATCTTAATAAGTTTACCATATGCTGAATGCCAATCCCCTGACGTGTAAGATGCATGATGGTATGACGTCGATACCAATCTGCATAATCCCCCTGGGCAGATAACTGATATTGTGTTGTGGGATATCCATATCGAGAAATACCACATCGGGCACGCGTGTCCCACAGCTCAATATAAGGTGCATGAAACTGCCGCCAGTTCGTCGACTGTCTACCTATAAGTACAATCGAATGGAACCCCTCTGGCTGTCCTGGTGCCATTGGGATATGCTGTATATAACCGAACCGGCGCATGACCCGATCGGGCTGGTGCCACTCAATGATATGTAAGTGGATGAGTGGCACCACTACAACACAATCTCCAATCATAGTTGTGCAGTATGGTGGAAGTGATGCATATACATAACCTGTATATGGAGTCCATGAAACCTGAAATGTAAACTCAAAAAGTAAGTGACATATTAGAAAGATAATGTTAGTAAGACTACATTGTTAGAACTTAAAATAGTGATAACGAAATATAAAAAATTACTGCTTGACTTACATCAGCTGGCACTAATGCATCGAATATCTGTCGAAAGTTGTGCACACTATGTCTCGGTGTGTGTGCATGCTTCTGAGATTGACTCCACCTGGATAAAAAATAGTAATACATAGTAATTTGATAAAAAAAAATAAGTACTAAATAAATTAAGGTAATGAAGTAAACATACCATCATCCACGAGGACAATCCTGAAATAGCTCTGCTGCAAGAGGTGTGATGGATTGAGGAGCGATGCATGGAAAACGCTCCCAGGCCCACATTTGTACTAAAGCCATACAACCAGCAATCTGATGTGCATCTTCCTGACAACTGGTACAAAGGGATCTGTACAGATGTGATAATATAGTGGATCCCCAACTGTATGTACCTGTATGATCAAGATCCTCAAGTAATTAGAGGTACATCATGTGTACCAAAAGGGTGGATTAGTCGACACATAACATGCCTCTGAGTAGTCGTAGAATATATGCACGTGTATGCCTAATGAGATTCTCCTTGTCTACGTCATCAGGAATGACAGTGAAATGCTCATCAAGCCATGTCATGCGCAATCTCGAACCCACAAGGACACCTCGTACGCCAACGACATCAATGCCTAATAGTCGTTGTATGACGACAGCCAAGTTTCCACTAGTGGCACCCATTACTGCATGTCCATGGATGGGAAAACCAAGCATGTAGATGATGTCCTCTAATGTAATGGTCATCTCCCCCTCCGGCAGATGAAAAGTGTGTGTCTCTGGCTGCCATCTCTCAACCAATGCTGCAATCATTTGATGATCAATAGTCTTGAAGTCACACATAGTGACTCCATAAAATCCCTCACATCTAAGGTATGGAGAAATAGCTGCCGAGGGCGCATCGTGATGAAAATGATGTGCTCTCCGAACAGCAAGCTGTCGAACAGGTCGTCGCGCCAACACAAGACGCGACACATGCGTTTCCTGAAGAGATAATAGTGGATGCTCCATCTGATTGTACAAATAGTAAAACATTAATTTGATGTTAGTCATCACATTTATCATTTAAGGTATGAAATTTATCATTTAATGTATGAATGAAGCGTGTAAGTAATTTATTATATGTTCAATATATAAAGGAATTTATGATATGTTCAACATATAAAGTTAATGATATATTCACTTTGAATGATTTCAAAATTCAACGATGACATTGTATTTTGAAAGATGTCGAAGTCACAATAATTGACCAAAATTATTAAAGGAATTAATGATATGTTCAACATATAAAGTTTTGGATTGATTCTCCAACTCAATATGCTTAGTCAACATCATTTAGAAGGAAAATGAAAAAACCTTTGATCCATGTACGGTTGACATGAAAAAACATCCTCCTTCTGCATCGTTGCTTTAGTCGACCCAGTAAAAAACCAACTGTCACATATTCACGACCTATGAATGAATATATGACAGTTGGTTCTTCACTGGGTCGACTAAAGAGGGGAATTACCAGTGTTTCAGAATGAATCAATGATTTTTTGGAGAAAACCCATTCTCATGGTTCAAAACGAGGGGCATAATGTTTTAATAATTTTCAAGAATATCAATTATTTATGTTCATCACTCTATTTAACAATTATGAAGAAAAGGATGAGAGGGGCATAATGTTTGAATATCTTTATTAGTCATTTTCTAGGATAGTAGTCTTATATTCTATTATATCCTCAATTTATTCTTCACTATTATTCACTCTAGATAATTCTCAGATTTTGTTAAATCCTCTATATTATATTTTATATATTTTAAAATTTCTTGTTATTTTTCTAAAATAACAACCACTTATTTAAATGATGATTATATATTCACTATGAGTTCTTTCAAAACTCATCGATGGAAAAATATTGATTACACGTACAATATGTTTACAGTAACTAATGGAGTACAAAAATCATTTTAACTATTAGATGATTGGCCTATGTGTCTAGGGAAACGTGTCTTCTTATGACCGTCTTGGCAGCATATGCTACACCTTTGTCCAGGTGCCTATTCAGTAGGCCAATCCATCTCATTCTGAATATGAGTCGACTTTGGCCTCCCTTTAGGTCGAAGTCTACTGATGTTCAGTAGAAGCGTGGGTGTGTCATTAGAGAGATGAAAAGTCTGATATTCTCTGATTGGCATCCATAGAGTATTGTAGCATGAGTTGATACTGTCAAGTCGATAAAATGGATAAACAAACTGCTCCCAAGATACTTGTACGTAACCACAGGCTGCAATCACATGGCCAAAAGGATATATCAATGCTTGAAAATTTCCACATTCACAGTAATGCTTCTCCAGTAAAACAATTCGGATCCGACCATTGCTACAAGCCACAACATCACCGGGCTCAGTGACCTCAAATCGTTGCTCTGGATTATTAAATGCGGTGACACGATAAGTTGCAGCTTCCTGAAGAACTGTATCTAAATCGTGTTGGAAATGGTGTTCATAACACATCCCTCTGTTCAAGCCCTCTTCAGATTGCTTTCCCCGTTCCAAAAAATACATGACACTACGATAGAAGGTCTCTTGTACCAAACCTACAATTTATATTTAAGTAATTATACTAATAGTATATTATAATTATGTTTTTCTGATCAACATATAATTAAATATTCATATTTACCTGTGATTGGTAATTTTCAAACTCCCTTGAAAACCCCATTTATGCATTCTACGATGTTGGTAGTCATATGACCATATCTCCTCCCATCATCATATGCCAATGACCATTTCTGTTTTGGAATTTTCATCATATAATCATAAATTTCCGGATTAACTCTTTGAATATCTTGAAGACACTCCTCCATTCAATTTTTTTGAGGCTCATATGCTGTCATACAAGAAAAAATCTGAACAAATAATGATCATAACTATGATAGGATTTTTTAATACAAAAAATGATTTTCATACCAATTTTCAAGATTGCTTTCTTCATCGACTCATTCTTGAATCCCTTTCGTAAATTGCTAGCAATGTGTCGAATACAGTATCGATGATGGGCATAAGGTGGTCTCCATGAAAGTCCCTCAGATTGTACTACCTCTTTGATTGCACGGTGATGATTTGAGATAAGGTAAATCCCTTCCTTTCCCGTAACAAACTCACGAAGAAATGCGAGAAACCAACTCCATGACGAGAAGTTCTCTTTCTCCACAATTGAAAATGCCAAAGGTAGAGGGGCTCTATTTCCATCTTGTGTGGCAGCAATCTATAAAGTTCCTGTATACTTTCCATACAGAAATTTTCCATCTATTTGTATAAACTGCTTGCAATGCCTAAAATCAGCCACACATGGTAAAAATGTCCAAAACAATCTATCAAAAACAACCATTGACTGGTTAACTTGGTTGTATTGGTTAACATATTCAATAGTATTTAACTGATAGATCGCTTGATTTCTATGGCGTAAAAGCTCCAAAAGTTGAAGTAAAACTCGATAAGAGTCATCCCAATCACCATATACTTTCACAATAGCCTTTTGACATGCTTCCCATGCCTTCCAATAAGAGATCTGATACCCAAAAAGTTGTTTGATTTGCTCCATCACAAGAACAACAGGAACATCTTGACAAGCTCTAATCATTTCAACAATAACTGTTGAAACAAAGTCAACATCTAATGAAGAATGTTCCTGTGACAAGCTTGGGTTCACACATGTGTGTGGAGTAAATCTTGTGATGCGCCAGTTGTGAAAATTGTTATCAATTATAGCTCACATACGCATTTGATAGTTCGAATCATATTTGTCGCAACGGATCAAATAATAAGATCTTTTTTACTCTTCTACAACATAAGAGTAATGTCTGTCAATGTTATATTGTTTTATCACATTTTTCATTTCATCTTTACTGTCAAACTCTCTTCCAATATACAGAACAACTTCATCTTCCACTCGATCTGTGCCCCCAATGATTCCTAGAAATTCTGAAGTAGGAGTAATAACTGACCAATTGAATTCTGGCAAGCGATTCATGCCTTCCATCGACCATGAACTCAATGGTGGGGGGGTGGTTCAACGGTCGGTTAAACCTCAAATGAGTAGGAACTGGATGTTCTTCCGCATGCACTTCCTCTTCATCTTCAACTTCCTCTTCATCTTCTTCTTCTAAATTGTCATCGTCCTCAAAATTATCAACCAACGCATCTATAGTATGTGGGGGACTATCTATTGAAATTGTGGCCGAGGGAAATGATGGTACCAATGCTGATGGAACTTCTTGATGTGTTATAAAAGGAGAAGATGAAATTGTCTCGTGAAATTGTGATGACCCAACTTCCAATGTCGATGAGATCTCCATAGTTGATATGGTCACATACAACTCC
The DNA here is from genome assembly GCA_963277665.1 of Viscum album. NCBI lineage: Eukaryota > Viridiplantae > Streptophyta > Magnoliopsida > Santalales > Viscaceae > Viscum > Viscum album. Next base: position 2,128,617,991 of record OY728161.1, on the reverse strand, counting down.
ATCATTTGATTGGCAGGTAGAAACTTAACCAATGACAGTATGTATTCCCATTCTTCATCATCATTTATCGGATAAGCCACATGCCAAAATCTATCAACATATTGTAGATGTCTGTATATGACAGATTCTATCGCTTGGTTACTCGTCAGTTTCAACTTTCGATGAATTTTCCTTTGAAGAGTTCCCAAAGTTGTACAGCCTCCAAGCATTACAACAGCTTCTGTTTGTATACTATAACTACATCCTTGTTCCGTCTCAATTATTTGTCTGTTGCAATAAATATAAGCAGCCATCTATTTTATCTAAAATATACCTTTGTTATTAATCACATATGATCAAACAATCTAATTATGTATGCATGCTTTTGGAATTTATGTAATTTATGTTGGAATCCTAGTCCCTCTACCAAATCAATATGTTCAAACCATATTGATGTGTAACTCTCTTTACACAACCCACAAGTTTGTGTTATTTACCCAAAAATAGTAAGTCAAACATATTTGTACATATCCACATCCATCATATGGATGAGGTACATGAACACGTCATGTAAAATCATAGAGTTATCTGAACTTGAAAAACTCAACATGAATAAGCCCGAAGCGACAGATAGCCAACCCCATTCACTTTCCTAGACAAGGCAAGCCTCCAAGAAAGTAGGTGGTCTGACCCAAAGCCCCTCTATCCGGGGATACTTTACTCAAGCAAGAATTTCAGTTCATGACAACTCTAACACTTAATATGTAAAAAATATATTAAACTACTAAATTCAAGTTCATAACTACAATTACAAACCGAGGTCAAGGTATATGACAAACTAAATAAATTATCATACTTAGAATGGAATAAAAATATATATTATATAAACAATTCTTAATATAACTACTTTTCTAATTACTGTAACTACTTCGCTAATTACTGTAACTACTTCGCTGATTACTTAACTACTTCACTAATTACTGTAACTACTTCACTAATTACTGTAACTACTTCGCTAATTACTGTAACTACTTCGCTAATTACTATAACTACTTTTCTAATTACTGAAACTACTTCGCTAGTTATACATCATTAATTAACTAATTAGATTTCATTAACTACCTTTTTTAATTTCATTATGTACCTAATTAGATTTCATTAACTACCCAATTGGATTTTATGGACTACCCAATTAGATTTCATTGATTACCCAATTAGATTTCATTGATTACCTAATTAGATTTAATTAACTACCTAACTAGATCTAATTAACTACCTAAATAGATTTAATTAACTACCTAAGCAGATTTAATTAACTACCTAAGTAGATTTAATTAACTACCTACTTAAATTTAGTTAATTACCTAATTAGTGTTCATTAATTACATAATTAGTGTTCATTAATTTCCTAATTAAAATTACTTAATTAACTAATTAGAATTGATTAATTAAGTTGACTTATAATTGATTAATTAAGTTGAAATATAATTGATTAATTAAGTTGAAATATAATTGATTAATTAAGTTGAATTAGAATTGATTAATTAAGTTGAATTAGAATTGATTAATTATGTTGAATTAGAATTGATTAATTAAGTTGAATTAATTAAATACATAATTTGAATTCATTAATTAACTAATTAGAATTACTTAATTAACTAACTATAAATAATTACCTAAATAGAATTTCTTAATTAACTAATTATAATTTATTAATTAACTAATTATAATTCATTAATTAACTAATTAGAATTCATTAATTAATAAATTAGAAATGATTAATTGACTAATTATAGTTAATTAATTATAATTGATTAATTAAGTTGAATTAGATTAGATTAATTAAGTTAAATTAGAATTGATTATTTAACCCAAATTAGAATTGATTAATTAGGTTTAATTAGAACTTCTTAATTAAGTTTAACTGATTAACTACATAATTACAATTAATTAATTAACTAATTAGAAATAATTAACTAAATAGAAATCATTAATTAACTAACAATCATTAATTAGCTAATAATCATTAATTAGCTAATTATAATTAATTAATTAGCTAATTATAAATAATTAATTCACTAATTACAATTTATTAATTCACTAATTACAATTAATTAATTTACTAATTATAATTAATTAATTTACTAATTATAATTAATTAATTAGCTAATTATAATTAAATAATTAGCTAATTAGAAATCATTAATTAGCTACTTAAAAATTATTAATTAGCTAATTATAATTAATTATTTCACTAATTATAATTAATTAATTCACTAATTATAATTAATTAATTAAATAATTATAATTAATTAATTCATTAATTATAATTAATTAACTATCTATTTATAATTAATTAATTAGCTAATTAGAAATCATTAATTAGCTAATTAGAAATCATTAATTAGCTAATTAGAAATCATTAAGTAGCTAATTATAATTAATTAATTCAATAATTATAATTAATTAACTAAATAGAATTACTCAATTAACTAATTATAATTAATTAATTACCTAATTACAAATTATTAATTAACTAATAACAAATCATTAATTAACTAATTATAATTAATTATTTAACTAATTATAATTAATTAATTCACTAATTATAATTAATTAATTTACTAATTATAAATCATTAAATAACTAATTAGAAATCATTAATTAACTAATTAGAAATCATTAATTAACTAATTAGAATTCATTAATTGACTAATTAGAATTCATTAATTAACTAATTAGAATTCATTAATTAACTAATTACAATTAACTAATTAACTAATTACATTTAAATAACTACAATTAACTAATTACTAATTACAATTAACTAATTACAATTAACTAATTACTAATTACAATTAACTAATTACTAATTACATTTAACTAATTACTAATTACAATTAACTACTTAAAATTAACTACTTACTAATTACAATTAACTAATTACAATTACTTAACTACTTACTATTAATTAACTAATTAAAATTGATTAATTAACTAATTACAATTAATTATTTAATTACTTACAAATATTTAACTACTATTAACTAATTAGAATGTATTAAATAACAAATTACAATTAAATAATTTGCTACTTAAAAATAATTAATTCACTATTATAATAAATTATTAACTACTAATACACAATTAGGTTTTAAACTAATTATATAAAGTAAACAAATAAATTAATAAACAAATTCCATAATCTAATTACATTTACTAAATAATTAAATAAACAATTTAAAATATTAAAGAAATATAAATAAAAACTTACCTCGAATTTGCAGAACTTCAAATTTGCAAAAAGGTCCTCGGTTGGATGAGGATGAGGGAGAGGAAGGAGGGAGAATGAAGAGAGGGAAGAGGGTGATTGAGGAGTGGAGTGGAGTGGAGGGAATGAAGAGAGGAGGAGGGGGAGGGGGTTTTATAGTTGTGGGTGGAGATCAGTGCCACTTCAAGTGGCGCTGATCGGCATAAGGATAAGGGATCAACGCCACTTCAAGTGGCGTTGATCCGTTTATCCTAAAGGTATCAACGCCACTTCAAGTGGCACTGAGCAATAATTATCGGTTTCCCGGTTAGCGCCACTTGAAGTGTCTCTATGGCGTTTTTTGCCATTAGCGCCAATTCAAGTGGCAGTAGACTGACCCATTTTCTTAAAAAAGAAAATGGGTAACCCATTTTCATAAAAAAAAACGCCCCCTACCCCAAATTTTCCCCTTAATTTGTTACACCACTTGTTCTAAAAAATATAATGAAGACTATCGAATTATATATATTATAAATTATTTTTAGGTATTCATCATATTAGGTCTACATGTATTTGTTCCACCACTATGAATATTTGATTACCATTCATGTATATTAAAAAACACTTTAATTATTAAAAGGTTTTATCAACACATTTATATAAGTTCTAGTTGATTTAATGTGAGTTTCATATTCTTGTATATCATATTTGGGTTTATGATTACTCCTTAATTTCCTATATTACATTTTAATTTGTTTATGGGTTTTAAGAAAGACTTGATGTGTGTTAAACAATATTTATTATTCCAATTTGTTTCTTTAGACTCATCCACTATCTCTTTTATAGAAAACTTCCATCCTCATCAGTTTCATATCTAGAATAGTTATTTCATTTTGTTTCTTAAGACTCACCCCACATCTCTTTTATGTTAGTGGTACTAACATGAGATGTAGTCATCCCATGGATGACTACCTCTTAGAGTATATCAACCAACATAGGTGCATGTCTATAAGAGATGAAGGATGCGTGTTAAACAAAAAAACATAATGATAAATGTTCATGATATGAGTTGATGAGCAAGAAAGTGGTCTATAATATTCACCTATGAATGTATTCTGAGGATAAAACCAAACACAATGGACTAATTATTTTCATAAACTTGATTACCCATTTTCTTTAAAACATATAAGAATTATTTGAAACAATAAAATGTTGGGTTTCCATTATTTTAATTTTTTATAACATTCACATTTGATAATAAATATCTTATGTGTATTTATTTATTTATTTTTAAAAATTTATATTTTATGAATCCAATAGGATGAATATGAATCAAAAATGGATGCATGCTAATTGCTCCATAAAAGAGTATGAAGACAGAGTTAAAGAGTTCATCAAGTTAGTAAGAGAACATGCATGCAAACCTTCTCAAATCCTTTTTCCATGTTTACATTTTTTTTATTTAAGAAAAATTAGTCTGGAAGTGTTTGAAGAATATTTGATTAGTAATGGAATAGATAAGATCTATAAATGTTGGACTAAAGAAAAGAAAAAATAGAACGTGCACACCAATAGAGATGATATTGGGGTTTTTAAAAAATTTGATATGAATACCAATGTAAATGATGATGGATATCACATGGAAGAAATGACAGTGGAAATTTAAGATGAACTCTATGATTTTCCAAAGTTGCTTATGATGTTAAATAGCTGTTCCAGGGGACCATTTCATACAAGTTATACTAAATACACAACATTGTTAGCTGTATTGATATTTTATAATTTGAAAGATAGAAACACACAGAGTGACACCAGATTTACAGAACTACCTGGGCTCTTGAATGATATGCTACCAGAATAAAATGAACTACAATGTTAAAAATATGATGCTAAATGAATTCTTCTTCCAATGGAAATGATCTCCAAAAAAATACTTTCATGTCCAAATTATTTCATATTATTTCACAAGGACCATGAATCATTCATAAAATTCATTAAGTTTGGTGAAGATCGAAACAAGAATAATGAATCAAGTCCTTCAAAATATATATGCTACATTTTTATCATTCAACGGGTTAGAAAATAATATGGATATTAGGAAATAAAGAGAAAATTGACATGGCATGCATATATGAAAATTAAATATGGGAACCTATGTCATCCAGTAGATTCTTCTTAGTGGAAGAAGATTGATTACGAGTATCTAGAATTTGGAAATGAGATGAATTTTTTTACCTTTCATTATCTATATATGGAATAAATCCTTTTGGTGTATATATCAGTACTCATAGTACATGGCATGTCATGTTGGTAAATTTTAACTTGTCACCATGGTTATGCATGAAGAAAAAATACATTATGCTTCCTATCATTATATCTGGAGAAAAATAACCCAGTGATGATATTCATGAATATTTATCTCTATTGATCAAATATATGAAATTGATATGGGATGCATGTGTTACAATGTATGATGCTAAAAAAAGTGAAGAATTCAAATTGAGGGACATCTTGTAAAAGATGATAAATTAATTCCCCACTTGTGGAAATTTATCTAGCTATAGCATTAATGGAATATTGGGGTGTCCCATTTGTCAAAAATGAACATAATTAGTTTGGTTGAAACATTCTTTGAAGCCTATGTTTTTAGGAAATCAATTTTTTTTACCTCGATGACATATATACGAATCCTAGATGACAAAATTCAATGAGAATATCAAATAAGGTACAAAAATGTCTCCAATAATAGGTGATCAACTATTCGATAAAGTAAAATATATTGATATAATTTTTAGAAAAAACAATTTAAAAACATTATGAATTAAGTTTGGAAGAAGAGATAAATTTTCTTTGACTTAACATAATGAAATTGTTTTTATGTCAAGCATTTTCTTGATGTCATTCATGTATAAAAATATATATTTTATAGTGTTATTAGAACATTACTACATGTTCCTCACAAAACAAAATATAAAATCAAGGATAGGTTGGACTTGATTAAAATGTGGATAAGGGAAGAGTTGGCACCGATAAAGGGTAAAAGGTGGACTTTTCTTTCTCCAGTAGCTTACACTATGTCCTAATATGAAAAATTAAATTTATTTCATTCTCCATAATATTGTAAAATTTTCACAAGTGTATTCATAAAATATCAAGAATGTTATTTCAATGACAAATTTGAAGTTATAAGGACTAAAATCACACTACTATCATGTTTTGTTGAAATATTTGATTCCTGTAGAGTTTTGTTGTATTCTGCCTCAAAATGTATAGTATACATTAACCAAACTATGCTTCTTTTTCAAAGCCTCAAGCAGTAAATTTATAGACCTGGTGATGTTTTCAATCATGAATAAGGTTGTTTCAGCCATATCATGTGAATTAGAGATGTTATTCCCACTATCACTCTTTGATATAATGGTCCACTTGATGGTGCTCATATTTATAGAGGTTCAACTATGTGTTCCTACCCATTATAGATAGATATACCTAATTGAGTGGTATATGATGATTTCAAAAGGGTATGTCAAGGACTGAAGTTGGCTAGAAGGATGTATTGTATAATGATATATTATTACAGAATCTATTAAATTTTGTATTGTTTACCTATTAGATGTTGATAGTCTCACAAAGTCTTGTCATAGTGAATGCCTTATGGATGAAAGAATTTCTAGAAGAGATGTTATTACAATTACCTTCATAGATCTTAAGGAAGAACACCTTTAAATATTATATAATAGTAAATATGTTTATCCATACATTATATTCCACAAAGAAATTCATAGATATTTGAATCCCACATGGGAAGAAGGATGGAAATAAAATAACCATAATAAATAGTGTATGGGGTGGTTATGGGATCTAATTTATGAATACTTATCTAAAAATGCAATTTCAACTACTATATGATGTCAATGGATATCCATGGGAGCAAATTAAAATGTTATATCTTACAATGGTTCTGTAATAAATGGATATACATTATATATAAAAGAACATTATGAATACAGTATGATGAAAAGAAGTGGTGTTATGCTAGTGGATGAAGTGATGCACATATATGGTTCCATGGATAGAAATCCAATTTATGAAAATATTTCATATTTTAGAATTATCTAATAGTTATACGAGTTGAATTAAACAACATTTCTTGTGTTGAATTTTTGTTGCAAATGGGTTAACAATACGAGTGTAGTAGAAGTTAATGAAATGAGATTCATGAATGTGATTTTATGTTTGGAAGGAGAAAAGGGTGAGTTGTTCATAATGGTATTAGAATAAGTGAATGTATTTTATGTCTTAGATCCATCAAATAAGAATTGGTTGGTTGTCTTTCTGGAGAATAAAAAAATGTTGGGTTAGATGAAAATTCAATCGAGGATAAACCTTTCATTAGAAGATCACAATCATTTCATGTCAGTCCTAATATAGAATGTTTCTTTTAAGTTAGAGAGGACAACAATGTTTGGATTTGGATTCTTTATAGAGAAACCAAATCTATATAAACATTAAAAAAAGAGTATATTGAGAAGGTAAAATAAATTTTTAATATACTATGTTTTTACTTATAGTATTATATGTTATCTACTACATTATCATAATGTAAATTAAATGTTTGACTACTATAAAGATAATGTCTTCTACACATGATGATGTTTCCATTCCCTCTGAAGAAAAAACTATAATAAAGGAAACCCTTTGGGAAGATGTAAAGGTAATGCTTCGATATACTTTATCTATTTTACTGAAAAATTATATAATGGAACGTTTATTTACTTTTTATTATTCCTTATAGTGTTTATTTATTTCAGAATACTTATGACTTTCGTTCATGCTATTGCAGTAATAGAAATGATGTTGTCTCTGCTCAATCACAAAGTTAATCTTGATTTTTTCACAGTAAAAAAATTGTACATAGAACTAATTTATTCTTTCATTTGTATGATTAATTTATTTATTTTTATTATTACTCACATAATAATTATTTTATTATACAGGTGAATTATTTTGTTCAAGTTGGGGTGGTTTGTCTATCTTTCATTCCTTTCTACATAAAAACATCCACAAACATGTTCTCTCTCAAAACCAATTCACACCTATAGAGTTGGAATTTATTATTTTCCTTCAATTTCCCTCCACTACTTAATTACATAGTTAATATTGAAATTTTCAAAGTAAAATCATTGTCCATAGAATTAATTTACTATATCATTTTTAGGTTTAATTTATTTTTTATGTATTACTCACATAATAATTGTTTTCTAATACAAGTGAATTATTTTGTTCGAGTTGGGGTGGTCTATCCATCTTTCATGCCTTTTTCACCAAAATTTCCATAAACATCTTCTCTTGGAAAACTTTTTACCCCATGTATTGTTGGAATTTTTCACTTTCCGTCATGTTCCCTCCACTGCTCATTCACAGAGGTAATATTGATGTTCATAAAGTAAAATCATTGTCCATGTAATTAATTCATTATTTCATATTTATGTTTTTTATTATTACTCACATAATAATTTTTTTCTTATATAGGTGGATTCTTTTGTTTGAGTTGGGGTGGCCAATCCATATCCCATGTATTTCTACACCAAAACTCCTATGGAGTTCTCACTCAAAATCATTCCACCCCTATAGTGTTTAAATTTATCACTTTCTTTCATGTTCCCTACACTGATCAATCAAAGAGGTACTAATGATGTTTGTATAGTAAAATAATATTCCATATAATTAATTTATAGTTTTATATATATGTTTTATTTATTTATTTTTAGTATTAATCATATAATAATTTTTTCTTATAAATGTGAATTCTTTTGTTCAAGTTATCGTGGTGTGTTCGAATCTTCTTATTCTCATGAGATATTGGACTTTTATCCTACAACTGAGATAATGAAAATAAGGAACCATATCAAGAATGCATAAAACCATCATGAAAAGGTGAATCCCTACTACTTATTAATTTTGATAATAATTTTAGTAAAAATAAAACTTACTTACTCAAAATAAAGAAATAATATTCTAATTGTTTTGATATTTTAGGAAAATGTTCCGTAATTCATTTTTGACTTATAGTAATTATCCTCACCTCAAGACAATACACGATGTTCCTAATATGACTCTTTGTTATTAGTTTAAAATTGATATTTTAGTTCAAAAAGTTTCACTCAATAAAAACTCATCATGTGTGCAGATATTTTCCTGATAAATGAGGAAAATGATTCATAAGTCATTTTTGACATGTAGGAATTAGTTTCATATCAAACTAATACATGATGTGATCATAAAGAGTCAAAGTTCCTCATTCTAGTTTAAAATGACATTTTAGTAAAAAATACAAATGATGTGCTCAATATTGAGAAAAAACATTCGTATTGTTTTGATACTTTATAAAAACAATCCATAAGTCATTTGAGATGTGTAGGAATCATCTTCACTTCAATCTGATACACATTGTGACCATTATGACTCAATGTGTGTATCTTTATTTAAAATTGGAATCAATTTTAGTTTAATGGATAACTAACCTAATAAAAACCAAGCAAATGGTTTTGGATTGTTTTGATACTTTAAAAAATGATCCATAAGTCATTTTTAATTTTTATGAATTATCCGCACCTCAATTGGATACATGATGTGCCCAGTATGACTCAAATTATCCGTTATCAGTTTAAAATCGACATTTTAATTCAAAATTTGTCACTCACTGAAAACTAATCAATCACGCTCATATTTTCATGATAATTTATTATAATGATTCATAAGTCATTTTTTATTTATAATAATTATTTTCACATCAAACTGATACATGATGTGATCAGAATGATTCAAAGTGCATTTTTCTAGTTTAAAAAAATATTTTAGTAAAAAAACATAACTAACTTACTCAAAACCAAGAAAACAAATTCATATTGTTTTAATGATTTCGGAAAAAAATCCATGTGTCATTTGAGATGTTTAGGAATCACACTCACCTTAATCTGACACAGGTTGTGACCAGTATGACTCAATGTGCATCTTTTTATTTAAAATAGACATCATTATTAGTAAAATGGACAACTGGCCTACTCAAAAATGAGGAAACTCCTTCCAATTGTTTTTATACTTTACAAAAATGATCCATATGTCTTTTTTGATGTGTAATAATTATTCCTAACTCATTCTAACACATGATGTTCCTAGTATGACCAAAGTTTCTGTTATCAATTTAAAATCAACATTTTAGTTCAAAAAGTGTAAATCAATGAAAACTGATCAAACATGATCATATTTTATTGATAATTTAAGAAAAATATTCCTAATTAATTTGTGATGTGTAAGAATCATCTCCACATCAAAATGATATTTGATGTCATCAGAATGAATCAAAGTGCAAGTTTCTCTATTAAAATGACAATTTAGAAAAAAATACAAGTGACGTACTCAAAAATGATAAAACACATTAATATTTTTTTATTCTTATTTAAAATTATCCACATGTCATTTGAGATGCTTAGGAATAATTTGTACCTTAATCTAACGCACGGTGTGACCTGTATGACTCAATGTGCACCTTTTTATTTAAAATTGAATCAATTTAAGAAAAATGGACAACTGAACTACTCAAAACTGAGAAAATACATTTATATTGTTTTGATACTTTTAAAAAAAGATCCATATGTCATTTTTTATATATATGAATCGCTCGTACCTCAATTTGATACATGATGTGTCCGATAAGACTCAATGTGCCCGTTATGAGTTTAAAATCAGAATTTTAGTTCAAAAAGTTTCACTCACTAAAAATTGTTTGAACACAATTATATTTTATTGATAATTTATTAAAATGTTTCATAAGTCATTTTTTATGTGTATGAATTGGTTTCATGTCAAAATGATACACGATAGTATCATAATGAGTCAAAGTGTGTGTTTTTAGTTTAACATGACATTTTAGTAAAATATACAAGTGATGTACTGAAATCTAAGAAAATTAATTTGGATTGTATTAATAATTTAGTAAAATTATGCATATATAATTTTAAATGTTTAGGAATGATTCGTACCTCAATCTGATGCACGGAGTAACTCATATAACTCAATTTGAATCTTTTTATTTAAAATTGACATTAATTTTAGTAAAATAGAAAAGTAACCTACTAAAAAATGATAAAAAAAATTCATATTGTTTGATACTTTATGAAAATGATTTATAATTCATATTTGATGTGTTGTAATTAGACTCACCTCATGTTGATACATGATGTTCCAGGTATGACTGAAAGTGTCTGTTATCAGTTTAAAATGGAAATTTTAGTTCAAAAAGTGCCACTCATTAAAAACTGATCAAATGCACTATTATTTTCTTTATAATTTATGAAAATTATTCATAAGTTTTTAATGACGTCTATGATTTGGTTTCACAAAAAACTGATACACAATGTGATCAGAATGAGTCAAATTGTGGGTTTTCAGTTCAAAATGACATTTTAGTAGAAAATAAAACTGATATACTCAAAACTGATCAAAAATAATTATATTCTTTTGAAACATTAATAAAAAAATATATATATTATTTCAGACCTGTATGAATTAGCCACACCTCAATCCTATATAAATTTTGACCAGTATGTCTCAATGTGGGTCTTTTTATTAAAAATTGATATCAATTTTAGTAAAATGAACAACTGACCTACTCAAAATTAAGAAAACACATTGGGATTGTTTTGATACTTTACGAAAAAGATCTATAAGACATTTTTATGTGTAGGACTATTCTTAACCTCAATCCAATACATGATTTTCCTGATATGAATAAAATTTTCCATTATTAGTTTAAAATCGACATTTTTGTTTAAAAAGTGTCAGCCATTGAAAACCAATCAAACCTTCTTGAGATTTATATTATAATTTTTAAATAATTTTAATAGATGTAATTATTGAATAAAAATAAGAAATTGTGTGAAAGCACTAATTAATAAATGGATCTATTATCAATGATTTAGAAAGAACTATTAAATCTTCCTTTATAAACATGTTTAAAAATACTGATAAAGGTGCCCTTTATCAATGCTAAAAAAAGTGAGGATATAGTGGTCATTTATCAGTGATATAAAAGTGATGATAAATGATCCTTTTATCCCCACTAATAAAGGACCCCTTTTTCAGTGTTTTTTTAGTGATGATAAAAGTCAAGGGCCTTTAATCTCACTCGGGTTGTTTGTGCTTCTCTAGCACTGATAAAGTTCATTTTTAGCGTTGTTAAAGGCCTATTTTGTAGTAGTGAGCCCAAACTGAGAATGATGTCGTGTGTTATCCATAAACATAGAAATTCTCCCCAAGAGTGGTTCTTCCAAAAAACTAGATTTCAGCCTCAATATAGTACATACTGTAAAATTAACCTCCAACTGGTCTAGTCACCACCAAGTGCACTGAAAGAATCTCCACCTTAATTATTAATGCATGAACTAGGGTAGGTGATATGATGTACTTATTATATCATGAAAAAAATCATCAACCCTAGTAAAAAACCTGAAAAGGGTACCTCAAAGAATTATTGACTCTCCTGGTGCTCAAAAATCTAAAGTATATAGCTGACCAAGACCTACTCTCTGACCTCTCTAACTCTGATAAAGACCACTACTGTGATAATTATTTACACTCTGAGGATGATGATCATATTAGGTTTGTCCTATTCCCACCATATATCCTCTATACTAATCCAAAGATGAATGACCCTACATAAACTTTCTTATCTAAATATTTCTTAATGTAGTAACCTGAAGAAAAAAACCCTCTCTATGATGGACACTCAGAAATGTAACCCACTCTCACCACTGGTTACCTCAACCTCTATACTAAAAACAAGTGTATGATGCCTTTTATGGGTATTGATGTCTTACACCCCTACATAAATGAGATAATGAGGATTGGTACCTACCCTCGACTCTCAGAAAGGTCTTTTTTCTAGAAAACTAGAAACGGGAAAAAATCTCTTCTACATTAGGAATCCTAATGACTCCCATAAAATGATGCTTTGGTCCTAGAAAACATCCTCGCAACTACTCATGAAAAGGTAATAGGGAAAAAAGAAAGCTACTGGGATGTGGTTTTTTAAAATTTTCATCTTTAGGATGACGAGACATGTCATCTCTAATGTTCTGATCCTTAGTAAAGTCTGAGGATCTTGTTTAAATTAAATAGAGCACATACAATAATATTGAACGTGTACCTCATTAAAATCGATGCGCACTCATTCATCACTCATCCCCAGTAAACATTTCACAAAGAATCCAATGTAAAATCCCTCTAGACTATACACACAAACTTATAGAATTTGCATGCTTGTTGTTTATTGAAATCTGGGTGCTAGTGTGTAGCTCTAACGCATCCACTGGTGTTGGGTCGATCACCTCAACCCTATCCCTTTGATCTATCGAAGGCACCTCAGATAAATCTCTTAGAGAGAGAATACCTCTCTCTATAATGTGGTAAGAGATATAATGTCTCATCCATTGGAATAAATAATTCCTGAATGAGCTTCTCCTGTCTTTGTTATATAGTTGGTTGATAAAATACCCGAAAAGGGTTCGTGGACCTCCGAAAATAAAACAACCACTAAATAATAATTAATTAACTAATACAAAATAAAATGCATTATAAATATTATTAATATTTTATCGCATACCTGTAATAAATATTAAATATATTATGTGATAAACCCTAGAAATTTATCTCGACTTGTAATTCCTGCTACTATTAAATGCACCTGGAATATTAAAATAATATTATTTCATAGGATATATTTTTCGTATTCACTAAATACCTTGTGAATAATTTTAATAAATAAAGTCTACACAAATATTATTTACATTAATAATAATGAATTTATATATTTATTGGTGATTGACAACATAGACAACTCTTGGATCCCGTTGTGTGGACCATCTTGTCCAATATAACTATTCATGAGAATAGGGTAGATTATTGAATGTGTTATTTTTTGTGACCATATAGGAAATTATATCGATGGTAGTGAATTGTATTCATAAACCAAGAGTTGAGTATATAGACCCATCAAGGCACCTAAATAGATCAGGATCCATCAGAGTAATGAAATCCCACATACAAACACACAATGTGTAATATAATCTCTTTGTATTTCTATATCTCCTAAAGAAGAAAACACACTTGTGTTATCATCCTTTCTTACATTAATATTTCCTGATATAACTAGACATTTTTACCTCTGAATACCTTGTCCATGTATTTATGAAGGTACTACCATCCTGATCAACAAGGCCCGAGATATATTACATCCTTAAATTGCAAGAGAAAAATCATATCTTGACCATTCAACCAATGTCATACCACTAATGATTCACCCAAAACAAGATACCTTTCCAAGATTTCATTATCATGGGTTTTCCTTAAATCATGTTATGTGATCAAATGATGTGCATTGATAACGACCTCTTATCAAGAGACCAATAAACATGTATATAGATAGAAAAAAACCAATGACACCGAAAAAATGTGGTGTTTTATTGGATCGTATTTCCTCTTGATATCAACTACTAGAAATCCCCAAGTGTGAACTTCATGAGAAGATGTCTCAATTATTATGATCACCCAGCACCTGATAGTCAAACATAAACTATGTCTAGTCAGTAGGATGTATCTAGACTATATGATGTTTTTTAATATTAATGTCATAGTATATTGAGGTTCTCATTATAGAATGTGATATGCTATAATATTTTGATATTAAAATTTGTATATGGAAATTACCATTTATATAGTGTATGAATAAATTTCCACGCTATAATGGTAAGGGTGTATCATGCATTTATAACTGTATACATGAAATGGTAATAAAAAAAATGTTGTATAGTGTGGTCTTGGGAACCCATTATTACAACTATCCCACATTCACTAAATCCAACTTGTTAACCATTCATTTTATATCTCACATGATTAATACCTTGTTTCTACTGAGTCATGACTTTAGTTACTAGGCCTACCACATCTCTGTTATGTGGAAATTCTGTTAAGTGTAACCTCACTTCCTTGAGTAAAACTTCTCATGATACGGAATCCCTGAGTTTATCCCTTTTTTCAACTATTAAAACTTGACATGTTGGATAGTAGTAGTAATATAATTATTATAATGATAAAAATTTACATACTATGAGTGGTTCCATGAACTAAAACAAATAATTTCTTTTAATAACTTCTTCTTAGCTGCCTCATAAGCTGCAACATACTCTGTAATTGTTATTATAGTTTCCAATGTCTTGTAAGATCTTGTCTCACTCATTCCATTTTCTTGACTGTGATATAAGATCATATTGACCTTATAGAGAGACTAGTTTGTATCCCCTCAAAAACTAATATCCCTTCTTCTCCAAATAACAGTTATATATCCATTATACTTACTCTATTGCTATTGGATATTTATGAATACTTCTGTTATAGTTCTCCTGGATATAATTGATATTTTCATACTATAAAGTATATATTGGTGATATATGTTTTGTTACATATCATGGAATATGTTATTGATCCATCAAAGAAGCATATGAAATTTCATGTCACCACTTTAATCTCCACTCATGCCCCGTACATTTCATCTTGAAGAGATTTATTCCATGTGACATTAGTAATACTTCTCTCTCAAATTATTCTAGCTTATATTTTTCAATACCATGTATGTATTTGTAAAATTGACTAGGATTAACAAACCACTAGATTTACCTCAGTAGATCATGTTTTCTAGAACATAGGTTTCTACTTTAAATCAATCTATGGAGAGATACCTTAATTCTCATCTTAACTAACTATAAGACCTATAATTGTTTTCCATATGTTACCAAACATATTTTACATGGAAAACAATGGCGCACCCACTAACATCTAGTAGACACATGGGAAAGATTCATCATAAATGAATGATCTACGATATTATTTCTTACCTAAATCCTAAATAGTATTTCAGTAACTTTCACCCTTTATTGGCATTTTTTGATGTCACCATTCCCTTCTAGTTTCATGGTATAGATACCTTCCATGATTAGTGGTATTGAAATCCAATTCCCAATAAAATGATCATATAAATTATCCATGATAAGTAAAATTCTAATGGATTTAGGAATAACTACTTGGTATTTCCAATCGAGATTTATTAGTACCACACTTGTACCATCCATGTGTCGTATCACTTGAATACTCACCATAGTATTAAAAAATAATAATCCCATATTCATTGATACATGGAATCCATTATTGAATTTTAATTGATCTTGTCAGTCTTAGATAATTTCCATATACTTCAAACTTGTATCAATTATTATTCTCAATGAATAATGTGTCACTGGCCATGGTGAATATAAAACCATCACCATGGTTTTATCCTTCCTCACAGTATGTGTCTCTAGAACATTATTTTTCCATATTCTCTTGTGTAACATGTTCATATTCATACTATTTTTTCATCTTTTTCATTGAATAAACTCAATTCAATTGTACTCCCACTCTCTCAAAATAGATATGTACGACATTTTTATAGAAAAGTAGTCTATCACTTGACTATATATTTTCTATTACTAATATTTTTGAAATATCCTTAGAAAAATCTAGGAAAATTTCTTTATACGCACATTGTACTTATCTATATGAAAGTTTGTTTATGTCTTAAAAAACTCTTTGTATCTAACTGCATGTACTTATGACATTATAGATTTCCATTATACTATAACTTATATGATATCCATTATTTATGATAGTTGGCATATGGTTATGGTATATCTTCATTATTTGTGAAGAACATCATGAAATATAATGTAATTTTATGCAATTAATATATATTTCAACATTGATACTCCTTATACTTACATCATGTCTCCGATGTTTATAATGAAATGTGTGTTTAGGAATTACTCCATTCTATATTCTACTGATCAATTTTAACATATAAAACTCATCATTGATCCTCTTTATTAACGTCATATCCATGATGTGGATAATTTAATATGTGTTTAGGAATTACTCTATGCTACATTATATTGATTGATGAATGCATGATCAAGATATTCTTTAAAATGCTAGCCTGATGCATCTCATATCTTCTAACCATTCATATTCCATACTTCACTTTTATATTCCTTCATAAACACTTAAAGTAATCTAATGAAGTATATTTAATACTAGATTACCCTTGTAATAGTTCACACTCTCTTTTTGTACTAATATCAAAAGATTTTTGTTGCACATTTATTGCTAATCATTTCTTTTTCCAAACTAAATAAGTAAATATGTCGATAATAACTATAGTTTTTATCTATATTGAGTCCAAATACCATACTGGGTATATCCTTGACGTCAACTTTTAGTTTTACTTGACAAAGAATTATCTTTACAAAACTGGGTATATGAATCTTACATTTTATATTAATCTCATACTACCAATGATTCAGGTATTACTAAAAAATTATTTGAGTATTAGACACCCTGAATAAAATTCATTCCTGAACTAGAATTATTTAAACGACATGTGAGGTATTTTTTTTAAAACTCAAAAAATGTTCAACTATAATCATTCACATTGAAATATAGAATTCTTCCACTTCTCACTGCGAATTAGGAACCACTCTTTCTCAGCCGCTTGGAGAATGTACCTTACATCTAGTAATGTTTATCTACTTACTTGGATACTATGTTTTGGTACCCATATGTGATAAAACAATTGTATTTAATAAAAAATATGTATGGTAGAAACAATACTTATAATTGATGAATATACCTTAATAATAAGTGATTACTTGATTCTTTAATTTAACTCATTGGGATTAAACATCCATAGTTTTATTTCATAATATACGATGAAAAGAATATCATGTTTCATAACAACCCTTTTTTATTTGAATGACATAATGAAGGTGTCTTTACTGTCACTATTTCCACTGTCCCTTTTGCCTTGTCTTTCCACTTGTTCACTATAAGAATTAAATATTATACTTTATTTATGTTATTATTTACTTGGATAACCTTTCCTAAAAGGTAATGAAGAATTTACTTTATCCTGTTTGTTATATAATCTTAAACAAAACTATAGTATATGAGTAAAGATGATATTCTAATGGATGTGTTGAAATATCATGATCCATCTTTCAATTTACACATAACCAATGTAATCATCCTTTCATATATTGTTTCACATTCTCCTTGAAATCTTCTTAAAGATGAGACAATATGTTAAATCATCTATCTCCCAATGTTGTAACCACATATAGGATCATTTATTGATGAAAATATTATGACATAATCATCATATGCATCATACATGAGTATTTTTTATAAATTAAATCTAGAATATTGTACTTTTATCTTGATTACCAATTTAGAAATTATTGATTGATTAATTAAATCATAAATGTATCCCACTATTTTAATGAATTCTAGGAACAATCCATACTAGAATTGGAATAATATTTTGCTTGAGTATTCTAGTAGAATGGAACCTTTAAATCCCCTCATAGTCTACAAGCTATGGGTATGCCACTACTCGGAGAGTTCAAGGTATGAATTTGACTAGCCAAACACATTTACTTGTGGCTCCTTTATCTATTGAGTTAATTTCGAGCTTCTAAAATCATAAAATTGATTTACCCAACACATGACTACGAAGTTGAAGCAAGCTAGCTATGACTAATCCTTTTCTTCCCACTTCAGTTAACTCAGTGCATCATTCTAATAAGAATTCCCTCATAGTAGGAGGCATGTGTAACTATGGATGACTGAGAACCTCGAACACCTAGTTGTGTTCAAATCCAAATGAATGAAGGCATTTTGGGACATAATATTTCATTGAGGTTTTTTATATTTTTCTCAATGAATGTAAACCATTTCTATTAATCTGTCCATACTATGTTGTCACACTCACAAATAAAAATTAATAGAAAAAAAAATCAATTGAATCTTTATGATTTTTACTATTTATTTTATTTTATGTGTTATCCCTCTATCATGAAAATTCATAATACAAAAAAAAGAATGTGGGAAATAAACAACTCGACTGCTTCTGAGAATCCAAATTTTTTTGATCCATTTAAACTTAATGGACCGACCACGACCTAGGGGTATCATACTTGAGCCATAACTTGACTCATGATGCATCTCCCCCCTAGTCTAGTGTGTCTGCCACTCATTTTGACTTCACATCGACTTGGAATTTCGAATGATTTAATCCATCCTCATCATAGTACAAAAATACTTGCTTGTAATCGAGGGAGTCTTGGGAGTACAAAATACAGACCAATAAAATTGGATGTGCAAACTCTTATAAAAATTGACTGAAAATAATGCGATGCACAGCCCATAAAAAAAACTAATAAATTATTTATAGTCATCATGTGCATATAACTATATAATTAAATAAATAAAATATGCATACACATATTGGGTCATTACTCAAGATCAGTCAATTGGTAATGTAAATGCATGTTTAAAATTAAATTTCCTTAATTTATGTATCAGAGAATTAATTAAATTAAATGAATTATTTAATTCAAATAATTTAATTCCTTTTAGTCCACTGTTAATATAATTTTAGTTTCAAAAAATTATTTATTTTATTAATTAAATTTAATGGAAAAATTAAATTAATTTTCTCGTTGTATTTAAAAAATATTAGTTTAAACCAAAATAATATTTAATTTAATTTAATTTAGTAATTGAATTAAATTAATTAACTTTATTTATTTTTATTATTTAAATAACTATGCGGTCCCTCCAA
This sequence comes from Viscum album, assembly GCA_963277665.1. NCBI lineage: Eukaryota > Viridiplantae > Streptophyta > Magnoliopsida > Santalales > Viscaceae > Viscum > Viscum album. The sequence goes on along the minus strand of OY728161.1, from coordinate 2,128,597,994 downwards.
CCACCAAAAATCCAATGGGGGTCAGGATGAACCCATGAACAGAGGGCAGCAATGACAAATCTAGGTTACGGTATGGTTCACGCGGGAAGCCATCCAAAAAACGAGTGAATAATAATTGTGGGGACTCGTCGTGGAGGAGATACAACGAAAGAGGAGTATCCTATGGTGGGACTCTAACTAGGGGTGAAGGCTCACAGAGGAACCTACGGTGGAGCTCGGGAGTGGACCTTGGGAGAGTGCTGGATGCGCGCCAATGTTCGGCCGACAGGGTGGGCCGACCACATTGAAAAAACCAACAAGTTTTTTTAATTATTTATTTCACATATATGATAATCCATCTGGGAAGAAATTTACACACCTTGTTTTTAAATTTATGCGGACCAGCAAACACAAAATATTCTAGTTGTCCTTGCGTATTTAATTTTTTTAAAGGATATTATAAGAAATATGATTCAAATTCTAATATGAAAAATCAAAACAGAAAATGATGCATAGTTTTTTTGGATTTTGATAACTTGTTCATTTGAGCTCATATTGAACTATGGTTGGATCTGTTGAGACTTTTTTAATAACCAATACATAATTTTAAGGAAAATTATTTTTTCTTGGGTCAGAATAATTATGCGGTCTCTCTGATACCAATTAAAGTTACTAGGGCAGTAGTGAAATCTGATGGGTCGTGGTTTTTAAAATTTTTCTTCTCTAGGATGATGATACTTTCCATATCTGATGATTTGAGCCCCTGTATGATATGAGGATCTCACTTGAATTAAACAGAGCACAATAAATAAAAAACAATGTGTACCTCACTCAAATAAAAGAATGCTCATTTGTCGATCATATTCCCTAACTTTTTCTCTAAGGATCCAAAGTAGTATATGTCCAGATCATCCACACATGCTTCAAAAATCCACGTCCTCACAATTTGTTTCGATTTGAATTTTGGAATGTAGCTCCAACGAATCCTTCAGCACCGTGTCGATCACCTCTCTCTTATCCCTTCGATCCATCGAAGTTGGATTACTTTGATTTCTTGGAGAGAGAATTTATCTCTCTAGATGTGGTAAGAGAGATAAGATCTCATCTCTTGGATTGAACAGTTCCCAACAGAAATACTTCTCTCTCCTGCTTATGTAGGGGGTTGAGAAATTACTCGAAATGGATAGCCAACCCCTAAAAATAAAAATCCCACTAAATTAGAAATAAATATTAATGATGAAAAAAAATTCTTCATAAATATTATTTGTATTTTATATGATACCTATGATATATATTAAATATATTCTGTGATAAACCCAATTCTTTTAGCTGACTTGTAATTCGGGCAAATATTAAACAAACCTAGAATATTAAAATAATATTCATTCGTATAATATTTTTTTCATATTCACTAAATATCTTGTGAATAATTTTTATAAATAAATTCAACATAAATATTCTTTACTTGAATAATAATGAATTTATTTATTTATCAATGATATGTATCATGGACCACTCTTGGACCCTATGGTGGGGCCCACCATGTCCAATATTCATTTTCACCAGAATAGGGTAGATTCTTGAATGTGCTATTGTGTCTGTCCATCTAGGCCCTTATCTTGATAATAGTGAATTTTATTCATATAACAATAGCAGCATTTAACAACCAATCGAGACCCCTAAAGAGATAAGGAGTAGTCATAACAATGAGAACCAACATATGAACATGCATTGTGTAATATAGTCACATTTTCTTTCGATATAACATAAATAATGATGCACACTTGTTCGACCTTCATTTATTACTTTATTGTTTTTTGATCTAATTGGATGGATTTAACTTTGACTACCATAGCCAATCATTTATAATGGTACTACCATCCTGATCAATCTGGCATGAGATATATAACTTCCTTAACCTGGAAGTGACAAATCCTTTCTTAACCATTCAACCAATGTTATAAAAACAATGACACACCCAACACAAGCCACCTCACCACAATTTCATTATCATGGTTTTTTCCTTTTATTAAAGTACATTATCAAATAGGAAGCATTGATAATGATCTCAAGTCTGGAGACCAATACACATATCCATAGATAGGAACAACCAATGACACCTGAAACATGTGGTGTTCCTATTTGTGGGTATTTCCCCTTTATCTCGACTAATAGGGATCACCATGTGCGAACTTCATGAGAATAAGTATCAATGCTTATGTGCCCCCATCACCTGATATTCAAACATCAACTTTTTCTAGTTAGTATGCGGTATCTAAACCATAGAACATTTGTTTAATATTAATGTCAAATTATCTTGAGTTTCTCATTATAGCATGGGATCTTCTATAACCTTTTGATATAACAATTGATCTATGGACATTACCATTTAAACAATAGAATCAGAAATGAATAAACTATAATGGAAAGAGTAAATCATTCATATAAAATTGTGTACATGAAATGGTAATCAAAACGTACAGTATAATTGGGTCTAGGGAACCCACTGCTACAACATTATTCCCTTTCTAGAACCTCATGATTTTTCAGTATAAATAATGGGGTGAAATGGTGCTAGATCTATGGATTCTAGGCCTCCTTAAAATTTCTCACCCTAGCCTCCTCATCTGGAAAAATGTATGAAGAATAACATAAAAGGGTTTGAAAATGGATCTCAAAATCCTATATGTCGCAACTCCCTTATTGAAGAGTAAACATCTCCTTATGGTTAGCCACATTCATAGTCTAAGAAAAAAGATCATCATGAAATTGGTCTCAAAAATTCTCCCAAGATTCATCTAAATCCTTAAAGTCACTATAGAACAAGAACCACCACTGTCTTGCTACTCCCTGAAACATCATTACCACTAAAAAAACCAAGTTCTCCTTCTGAGCATGGATAGAACTGAAGGCTATCTTGACCTCCTTTTACCATTCTTATATCACTAATTCCATGAACGATCCCTCATACTACTAAATTTTATGGAGCTAAAATTCTAAGAGTTTCCTCCTCTAAGTGTATTCTTCATCGACCTCTACTCTGTGATGATCTGCTTGAATATATAGGCTGAACATCTTCAGTGCGAACCTGATGAGGACATTGACCTGGAGTCATGCCAGCAAAATGAAAAATAGTTAGGGACAATTAAACCTAGAACCTAGAATATAGAATATTAATTAATTAATTAACTACCAAGGTTAAAAATAATTTCAAGGTCTACCCATTTAAAACATAGGTGAGAAGAAGAATGATGCATGATCCTTTCTTAGTTATCTACCCCACAACCAGTATTACTTTTATTATAAGTATCAATAAACTTAAATATCCACATAAATGAATCATAGGGGTGCCTAAATACCTATTTCAATGTTGATATCCCTTGTTTACATTGATCGCTATGATTGTCTAAGACAATTTCCCTACTAACCCATGTAGTTCTCACCCATACCTACCTCTAAACTTCATCCTATCCCTCAACCTGAACCATTGATACCACTCTATCATGATCCCCCACCTCAAGGTACCCCTCCTAGTTTGACAATGTGAGAAGATATATAATTATTCCAAAATATAACCTCTAGCTAGACATGAGTTAGTGAGAAGTATCGATAGTATAACATACACATATATGAGAGGAATTTCCCTATAAGATATGAGAAAAGAAATAGACAATATGGAAACCACCAAAAAAACATGCTCCTAATAAAAGTAAAATATCCTATGTACATGCATGTAATTCGTTCTACAAAAAAACAAATACAAATGGGAACTATAAGTACTAAAATATATCTTCAATAGTGACTATGAAGCCTATACAACTCTTAAATTAAAACCACACATTAATAATTTTCATCTCAATAAACTACGTCATATGGACCTAAAAAATAGTATATATAAACATAGGTTGAGAATAACATGTATATTATATAAGATTTTCCCTCGGGTCTCTAAATGAAATGATAACTAAATCATGATAAAGTCGAGTGAAGAATAAGTGAAGCTATCTTGTCACCTAAAAATGTTTTCCATGTTAATAGCCTCACCATGGCTATCTCTCAATAAATATCACATAAAAGTGAACATATAATATAAAATCAAAATACGGTTCCACTTCCCCCTAGCTTTCTACTTAGCCCCAATGTCGTACGTCCTAATAAATCTCTCTCTAAACACAATCAAACCCAAAGGCACCTGGTTCAATGTATCAAAACATGAATCCCATGCATCATATTATCTCATCATCAAATACCATGAACCCTATGCGTAACATCATCTCATCAACCAATACCACATCTAGAAATAGTAACTGAGTAGTGTCCTGGAGACACCAAAACATGTATGTCATGTACTATACCTCAAAACATCACAACCCATACATGTAATACCTATAATAATCCATATGATACTATATCTAGAGATATATATGTGTGAAATAACAACAATACATTGTATCCCACTACACACATATATGGGAAAAATTACCACCATCCATACCAACACATAATACTATCATGAGAAAAGAGTGGGGCTAGAGGGGTAGTTAACCATTTATTCCTCACCAACCAAGATATTAGGGAAAACACCTTATTAGAGTCCATTAGGTGTCAGTATCCCAAAAAATGGGTGGGGAAGTGTATGAAATCAAAAAACATACCAAAGATAATATATTTTAAAACCAAACTAGGGGAATTTAAATTATCGTAGGATCAACTATAGTTATTGTAACTTGGACACCTGATATCCACTACGAGGAAAAAATATCCTATAAGCACACAAGAATTGATGAATGATTACATTTAATTAACTATTTTCTTTATAAATTTCACTTTATGTTAATTAATTAATTTGACATTAATTATTCCATTCACACTTCATTATCCACTAAAAAATTCCTTTCCCTCTAGGCATAATCCAACTGATTTCGTGGTTCTACAAGATTAGAAACATTGGAATTACATTCAAGAACCAACACCTTGGAATTTATTAATCATCATCATTATATAATTCCTGGTATTATATGAAACATCCTAATCTAACCTAAAAGAGAAACATAAACTATACATAACCAGTTTCCTCACGTAGTGGGGAAAGGAATGTTAGTAAATAAGTAACCCGAACATCCAAACTTTAAAAAATAACATTAATAAGAAATAATCACATATTTTAGCAAAAAAAAGGTAAGGCCATCTTCAATTTTTTTCATCAATCCATGTGTCATCCTTGAAACCATCATGCATATTACCTTTCATCCATCCCTCCACCACCTATGTCAGCTACTGTCCCAAACTAGGGCCTCCGCAGTCATGGATCTCATCAACCATTATCCATCCGAATCTGATATCATGTCGCATAGAAAGTCTCAAATCTAGAGAAAAATATAAGGCAACAAACAACAAACAGTTTCAACAAGGTACATTGGCTATAAAAAATGTATCCGTTATTCACATGAAAATGAGGTCACTTTACCCCAAACATTTATATTTATCAAACAATTGATTCCTTACCATATTAAATTAATTTATTCATTTAACATCGGTTAAAACTATAATAAACCTAAGGAATCAACTATTAAAAGATATAAATAATTTAAACATGCTCTAAAGCATAAATTAATGTTTTAACAAATTTAAGGAATAATTATTATAATAACATGCCTCTTTATTATTATTTAAAACAATCATTTTCAACTTCATTTTCTTTAGAAAAAATCTATTAAATATGGAATAACAATTTCCATTAAAGTTTCATTAGGAATCATTTGATTTCATCCAAATTATAAGAATAAATGGATATAATAAACATGACTCTTTAATTATTCATGAAATCAAAATTTTCCAATTTATATTATTCAACCATTTTCATCAAATTAAACATGCTATACCATAGAATAAAATTCTATCTAGTAAAATAAGATGAAAACCATTATCAAAGTGGACAACACCTGTTATAGCTATGACCATAAACAATTTCTTTTCATTAATCCACATAATCATTTATTAATGTTAATTACACTATTAACCAAATTCCTAAAGAATTATTACTTTACGATTGGAAATAAAATAATAGAATAAGTAAAACATCACCTACCATAAGGATTCCAACATTTTTTGATTGTGAATGGAACAACAATGTAGATCTATGATCATGTCTCCCACAAGGAAACTATATCCTTCCAAGTGCATCGTTCTGCAACCACGCAAACATATATAAAAATAACTGCATAATAACAAATGAGATCATATTAAATATCATGACAAGAAAGAAAAGGGGAAATATACTGATTGAATAATAAACCAAAACATAAATAAGGAAAAATTACCTTATATAACCACTGATCGAACATGGGAAACCATGGTTAAATACCTTTTAAAAGGGATTCAAAACACCCATAACAAAATCATTTTTCCACATGGGGTTAGGAGAGAATCAGAGTTTTTGAGAAAATTCAAAGATGTAACATGCTTTATAGATATTTTTGTAGACACACATTCATGATGTGAATGAGTCGTTCATGTCCTGAATGTACTATGTTTAAGAACCAATGAATAATTTGTCGCCCATATCCTATACATATAATTAATTCACATTGTGAAAAAACACCACTTCACGAGTTTCTAAAGATATATTCACAAAATCTAACTCCTCACCCCTTCACATAATGAACTAATAGTACACGTTGTCAATCACACACTACAAAATTCTCTTTTTAGGCCATGGATTTGTATTCAGGCCATGAATTGAACTATCATGTCATGAACTATAGTTCACATCATGAACTTCCCCGACTTTCTGATTTCAAATCCCAAACCCCACTGATCCCTCTTTAGGCTTCCTCTAAGCACCATGATACTTAGAAACATAAAAAATAATGATTTAAAAGTACATGTGACCTTACATTAGAAACCTATCAAATAATTATCAACCTCAATAATTTAAAACCAAAACTAGAGAGAAGTAAAAGAAAAAGGGTCATCTGAAAAACCACCCCATGAGATACCTCTCCATAATCTCACCATCTAAGGTGATGAACCAATTCACTCAGAGGAACCATGTGAAAAACCACACGACAACAAAAATAATCTCCTAAATACTCTCATGGGGAGATACCTCTCAAATAAGAGAAAAGGAATAAATAAATATTTAAAGAAGAGAAAATAAAATCATAATCTATTTAAATTTCAATAACCACAATATGAGAGTCATTACAATAGAATAGATAAACATAAAAACACTGAGGATAATGAGCGTGCATCTACTAATCATTTTCCTAAGTGATATACTTCGCTAAACCATGACTCTAAATTCCATAACCCAAAGGAATAACATGCCATCACAACACCTTCTCATAGCAGTCATGGATCTCCACAGGCTCTTCCTTGAAGATCATGCCTCTAAATTCCATAACCCAAAGGAATAACATGCCATCACAACACCTTCTCATAGCAGACATGGGTTTTTTTAATAGTACCTGATAGATATTGAGAATTGGTGGAAACGATCCTCTGTGGGTGAGAAATTAATTTAGTACATTATGGGAATCATCATGAGGTTCCTGAGAGTAGGGGACCCATATGAATTCTCAATACCCATGTCACTTTGTGTATTATTTTTATTTTCTTTACAAGATGTAAATTAACAAGGTGGGTAGAATGTAACTGGTCTAACTTTACCATGATTTAATTTAGAATATTATACGAATTATTTTTAGATCTAGGAACTAAATTTCCACGAGATTCCAAGGAAAGATATCCTAGAATTAAATTTTTAAATATATTAAATATATTATATATCACGCAAGCACATTTTTCCTAAAAAAGTTGATTAAAAAATAAATAAGGACTCAGACTAGAAATATGAGGCTTATGTTGAGCTTAGAGCATAGGCTTTAACATAGGCATGACACAATGATTGTTGGAACAGATGTACGATTAAAAGTTATCACATGAGTAAATAAAATAAATAAAGAAATATATTAATTTATTTATTTTATTAACACAACGAATTATTTTTTCCTCTATAAATACATGGTTACGAGGAGATCTCAGGGTTAGTAACATAACCATGGAGACCTAGAAGACCGTTGGAGGAGATTTTTCTTGGTGAACAACATCCTATCAGATCAAGATTGAGTATCGTTGCACCATAGGGGTTTGATGATATTTCCAAAAAACAACGATAATGATTTTTCATTTTTCAGTGATTGATTCATCTCGAGGTAGGATGTTGGCTTATGTATATTTATGCCTATTTAATTTCTCATTTAAAAGGTGAAAATAAATCACCTAATGAAATTATTCATAGGTCGAGCGTATTCTGGGTTTGGGATATATATTATCTGGGATTTTTCATTTCATTATTGATTATATTATATCTCTTCATTTTCTATTCTAACAAAAATGAATTGAGGCAAGAAAAACATTGTTAGAGGACCATTCCTAATTTTTTTCTTTATATATTTCTCCCCCATTCTAAATTTGTTAATAATTGGCATTTTTTTCGGTCGTTGTTTCAAAAAATAGGTGATAAACATAATTACACACCTATTTCTTGGCACCATGGATTAATACTGCAAATCTAGGTTCAAATTCACTACTGAAAAAATACCCTATACCAACAGTTTGGAGAACCATGGGAAAGTAAGCCATATGTATAGGTCTATTCCAACGGTTTTCATAACCGTTGGTATAATTAATATGAAAATATATACCAATAGGTCCATAAAACCGTTGGTATATGTAATTCAAAAAACAATCATTCGGTGGGTTTGGATCCCAGCACCACCCGTTTATGATTTAACAACCTAACCACTAACCTAACATACTTTTGTGAACATAATTTCATAAATATATATATTTATTATCATAAGAATTTTAAATTTTTATTTATTTAATGTCATCTGTAAGAATATTCCATTAAAAATACATGTAATTTTACCAACAGTTCTAATAACCGTCGGAATAGACCTATACCAATGGTTTTGGGAACTGTGGGTATAGGTTCATTGATTTTGGAACCTATACCAATGGTTTTGGACAAACTTTTGGTATGGGGGGGGGGCTATACCAACGGTTTTGCCAAAACCGTTGGTATAGTGTCTCAATAACGGACCTATACAAACATTTTTTCCAAAACCGTTGGTATATGTCCAAATTAGTGAACTATACCAAAAGTTTTCCACAAATTAGTGACCTATACCAACAGTTTTGGCCAAACCATTGGTATAGGTCCAAATTAGTGAACTAAACCAACTGTTTTCCCAAAACCATTGCTATAGATCATATTTACAGTTTTTATTGATGACGTGATTGGGCTGCGACAATAGATCATGATTTCATGATGTTGTTCATAGCGAGAAACACTGGCATGAAATGATGGTTGAATTATCTTTGAGAACCTGATATGGTTGAAATGACTAAAATCCGGTCAATGATAGTTAAAGGGTTCAATTAACCCCAGATATTTGATGCATGTTGTGATTCCAGGAATGATTCATGGTTGGATTGGAGGCTGGAGGGATGGGTGAAGATTCTTGAAGAAGATCTGGGATTTGGCAAAATACCATGTTACATGATGTGTATTCTGCTGTTATAGTCCATGTAGGACCCTCAGAATGGAAGACATGGTTTCTATGTAGAGATAGGGATAACACATCATGAGGTCTCTACCACATGCCATGTAGTCTATAGTTATCCCGCTTTACCTTTTCAGGGTGTACACACGCAGAATGTTTAGTGAAATTACACACTGTGTGGGAGATGCCACACATTGTGTACACCGTAGTAGGCAGCTCATTGTATAAAAGGGGTACACTCCTAGAATACTATATGGCCCCACAAACTATGTGTGGTGGGATACACACCATGTACTCAGACAAGGACATGGACATGGGTCGTGATACATGGGTAGAACTCGTTGATGTGAAGACATGTCGTGTACTAATGGTACACGATGTGTACCTCTTCAACGGAGGGTTGAAGAAGTTTACCTATTCATCTTGAATAAGTTTTGTTATGGTATGTTCACTTGATCGTTTCCCTAAGGGTTTTTATTGAATCACTTCATGTTAATTGGATAGTTATCCCCTATGAGGAACTTCAGTCTTAGATAGAGTTTTCGGTATACTTCCCGGATACTTGAACTGAGATCATTTATCATCATCATCATTTCCCAATGTGGGGTTCATTGTATCGTCATGACCAACACAATTTGGGGCTTGATCCCCTACTCAGTAGGTTAATCATGGTTTGGTTTTTGGTATATCCCATATACTTGGGTGTGATCCCCATCTGTGTATCGATCTCTTTAGGCTTCCAATATGTACTTCATAAGGAAAGACTCGATGAGTATGAAACCTCAGATAGACATCATTAGTAATATCTTACTCATGGAGTTTGTTCTCCCAAATGAGTGTTATATGGAACCTTCAAATAAGAATTTTAGATTAGAAATAATATTGTGATCTTAATTGAGATAGTGTTTCTACGATGACTATAAATATATGTTTTTTGTTTTATTTGTTCCTTACATATACCTGTGATGAGAAGACTATTATTCATGATTCTATATTATTAGTGATTTTGGGTTGTCCTACTCAGTATTATTATACTCACCCTTACATGGTATTTTCCCACGTGTGTTGTGTTTTATGTAAATGAGAGACCTTTTGATGGAGTCCTAAGTAACTAGGACCAGGTTGATCTTAGTGAGACTGACAGACCAAGCTGCATCCTAGTTCTTTCATTTAAAATAGTCCACTCTTAATTCAAATTATAGTCTTGTTTTAGTTTATTTTGGTGGGTTTGTATTTATCCCTTGATTACCAATCCCTTTTTTCATACTCTAATTATGGTATTTTAAATGCATTCATCCATGGTTATCAATATTTTTACATTTCATTATTTTATGGTCTTAGTGATGTGTGTGTGTGAAGGTAAATTAGGCTAAGGCCTCATATGTGTGTGATTTTCCTACTTGATGATAGTCACCAACCCAGGACCTATTGGAGTCTAATGTGGTGTAGTCATGGTTTGGGCCCCATTGGGCCAGGTCTTGAAATATCTAATTTTTTCATTTGAGTGATTTTTACCCTCTTCAATTTGACTTTATATGATGTCATTATTAGACTAAATGGAGATCATAAAGTCAATTCAAAGGTAGACTGTTGATCCTATTAAAGATGTGGAATTTTATTCTTTCATGTTTTAGTACCAAAAATGATGTTAGAAGGTCCATAGGAGGAAATTGAAGGTTGTCAAGGTGGCTCCACTTGAAGGAGGAGAAGTACAGGTTGAACCTTCTTTCTAGTGCATGACATCATCCAACCGATTCCATAGTGGCATGACTCCTAGTGTGTAGATGATTCACCAACTAGATGGTGGGGAAGGTAGTAGTAGATATATTCTATGGCAGTCCACAAACTACCTAGTGGATTTTCACTGACTATTTAATGAGAAATTTCAAGAACCAGATACCTCTAGGTAGTCAACCAGCTACCCAGTAGAAGATACCAGATATCTGGTGGCATTGGGACTACTAGTCCAAGATGAAAACTATTATGGTCAAAAAAGATATAATTTTGGTTTTTCTCATCTTCAATTCCCCTATAGAATTCCAAAATCATCCCAAGCCTCTTGGATCCTATAAAAGGAGGTCCTTGGAATCATTAAGTAATACATCAGTTACCAACAACTCTCTCTGACTGAATTAATGCGGAATCATGATAAATATCAAAATATTATCAATGTGCCATTATCTTTTATCAATATCTCAAATATATCATCCCATTTTATAATAATCCATATTAGATATTTGTGAGTTTATTTTCAATGTGATTTCCGAAATCAATTCTCTCTCATCTCATCACCCTTCTTCAATGAGTTCTCAATACTGCAAAACTGAGGGACATGTTCTTTGGCTACCAGTGAAACTCAAGAGGGTTCTCATAAACCAAAATTTTGAGGGATAATTTTCATGTTCATCTCCAAAATCAAGGGATTAAAAACATTGACCTCTCATGTCGAGGGGTGGAGACATAGGGGCCCATATCAAGCTATTATTGTACTCCTTATAAAATTTGATTTTCTCTCTCATTTAGATTAAACACTACATCATTTTATATTGATTTTCATAACTTCATAAATTCAATTAATCATTTTATATTATGATGAATCACTTAATTAAAATTGATATTAAAATTATAATTAATATTGAATTTATAATTTATCACTCAATAGATTTAATTACTTTAATATATTTATCATTTCAAACTTTGTTTAAATTTTAATTTACCTTTTCCATCATATTTTAAATTTAATAAATGAAATTCACCCCCACCCACCATCTACTCTAACCAATATAACACATTTTGAAATCTCTAAAGTAATTCTTATTTGTATTTTGGGAGTAACAACAATATAATTTTGATCAGTAATCAAGACGATGATATAACGATGAGAAAAAAAATTAGAAAATAAAATAATCTAGGAATTTATTATTTTAAATAAAATTAATAATAAATTAATTGAAATGATTATATTAAAATATTTAGGCAATTTCATTATGTTTAGAGGGATTGTTTTTAAACTATCACTGCCTCTATGGAGACCCTAGTTTTTTAGGATTTTGAAATTGTGTATAAATTTGAATTTTGGTTTTTGTGTGGTTTTGAGTTGTAAAATGGGGATTTAACCACAGATGATGATCATGAATAATTTTTATAATAACTTAGTTGGTCATGGAATAGGGTTTTTAACCTAGGACATGAGTTTTGTTGAATTTTGAGTTGTTTAAATTTTGGAAGAATATTTAATATTTGAATAATTAAATATTAATTATATGTGAGGGTTCGAGTGTCAATATATTTTGAAAGGAGTGTCGGACTGAGATTCTAACATTTCAGATGAGTTCTAAATGGAGAGTTATTCCTAGGTAAGGTATAATCCCACTTTAGGTTTTAGGATTCAGTACAGGTGTTAAATGGGAATTTAATTGATTGATTAAATAATTAATTACATTAGATAAACCCCCACCCATTTGGGGCTTACTATACAAGAAATAAGGGTGAGGTTTCCTCCCTTGCACACATGACAACCAGAACGATAGTGGAAGGGGAAGATATTTGACTAAAATCCGTCCAAGGTAGAGATTGAGACCGTATTGAGGTATAGTGGCTTCTGGGAGCAGATTTGGACCCAGAGCTTCGACATTTATATGACAATGTAGGCCATGTATTTTTCATTTTTCCCCAATCCCCATAGTTTAGTTTTTTTATGTTTTATAGCATTATAATGACCGTTAAGTATCCCATGGGGGCAGATATTTAATAAATCAGGGGAAATAGGGGTTTTAGGAAGTTTATAGGGGTTTATGATTCGAAAAACCTGACTACATGGCATATGGATTTAAGAACACACATTATGTATTATTCATACTAGGGTAAGAAGAGAAGAAGCTGACTACATGGGGATTAGTCTGGAGGACATGTCATGTATTGTCACTAAGTGTATGGTTGAGTACATGGCCATATGATTTGTGTAGGAGGGACATAATCTTGTAGTACACACAACCAAACACAAGGTAGGTTATAGGTCATGTAGGAGTACACATCCAGACATAGACACATGGTCAATCCAAGTGAGGAACACAATCAAGCACCCCGTTTAGGGTACATGCCGTGTATGTGTATTACACTCCATGTACTTGGATTTTTCATGGAATGTATGGTTGGAGTACATAACCATGTGGGGATATGGGAGTGCATCCCTTTCACTTGGGAATACATGTCATGTAGTACCCCTTTTGTTGCCCTTTTGAGGGTTTTGGATGTTTTAGTTACCTAGAGTTAGAATTAGACCCAAGAGGAGTCCGTATTGAGTATTTTTTCCTGTATAACTTGATGGTGGATCCCTTGGGAATTTTAAGGACTTCTTAGAGGTGTTTTCAGGTGAGTAAGTTATGATAGAGTTGTTTTTCTCTAGAAAGTGAGTTCAAATTAATTTTGACAGTGTAAAATGGGATGAGAATTGGGTGAGGGTTATAATAATGAGTGGAAAGAATTATATGAGTTTACTAGAGACCTCATTTGGTGTTGGTTATGAGATTGTCCTTGGTTGGTGGGACTGAGTTGTGACATGAGGTGATGGATATGTTTGGTGTTCAGACCAACATAGGGATGCTTGGAAAAGGGATGGGAAAAAGATATTTTCTCCAATGAAGTTTATTTCTATTGAGGCCTGTGAGGCCGTGAGTTTCTAGATACTAGGTTTCTAGATGTGTGACCCCCTTGAGTGATGAGCATTGGTCTACATGTTTTTTTTGAACATAGATCAAGATTGTTATGTCTCTGTTTATGTTTTGACCTAGAGGATAACAAGAGGAATGCATCCACTTAAGTGATATTTTTGAGGATCTAAAGAGGGATTCCTTTGTTTACATGTAGATTTATAGAGACAGGTGAGTTCCTTATTCATAGGGAGACCCTGAGTAGGTGTCAGGGATTGGATAGTGATAGTTTTGGGTGTTCCCTTAGGTTCCTAAGTGATGCATGGTATGATGGGATAGTGATGTTGATGATGGGTATGGGAAGTTTTCCAACCCTTAATATGTTTCTCTTTTTTTGAGGTGGAGGCTTGGTTTATATCAAAGTGTTGTTGTGATATGTTTGAGTTACCTTGGTTGGATCCTGGGTGATTGAGATGAGCAGTTTAGGCAGAGAGTGTGGACATGAGGTCCCATAGACATAGTTCTTGATATCTAATGTGGTGCTCCACATTCAAGGTTGGATAGGTTAAACCTGACGCGTCTTTCATGTATGATATTATATCGGGCTTGACATTCCATATTGGTACCGATAATTGTTATTTCACGATTTCTAGAATGAGGTTCTAGACACATTATATGATATTTTTTAGTATGGTGGGATTGAAGTTCCACATACATGTTTGATATACTAGACAAAGGATATATTAATTTGTAATATATTATATGGATTATCTCTTAGAATGAGGCTTTAGAAACAAATAGTTTATTTTTTTGTTTAGATACTAGACTAATGTTATAGGCACCACTAATATTATTTATAGTTGGTACGCATGTTAGACTTATTCTCTTCTCCCTAGTTTTAGGGGGGCAAGACTGATCATCTAGGCACCCTGGGGAACATTAGATTTTGATGATGGATCGATTCTTCTAACTCTAAGGGTATGGTCATAGCATTTGATATCATGGTTGGGATGGGAAGACATGGTGTTCTGAATCCCAGTTTGATACTTGGACTGATTCTCCTTGTATATTGACCTGTTGAATCTATGAATTATGGTTGGTTTGATTGTACATTGCATTCTGAATCCTGATTTGATACTTGGAATAATTATTCTTGTGTATCAACATTTGACCCATATGGTATTCTGTTTAAATTACTAGTATGGTCCAAATCAGTTATGATCGATCAAGGTCACATACCTTAGGATATATGGTGGCATTATAAAGTTTTTATTTTAAGTTATGTTTCAAATATGTTGGGTTTATTTCCTGATAATGCACTTATGGGAGGTTATAGGTTCACCATTGGTGTGGCCTACTAAGATTTATTTCTCATCCCCTGTATGTGCACCACAGTTTGCATGCAGAACATGTGTCGTCTTTCTTGTTGATAAAGGATGCACAATGGATAAGGTTTAGGCCTAGGACTACAAGGTTGAGTGGGGTTTCCTATATAATGTCTGATGATCTGGTTGGAGTAGCTCAACAAGGTACTAGAGATTGGGTATGTGATATGGACCTGAGTTGGTATTAGGGATTAATTTATTAATTTTTTTAGTTGTTTTTTTTATAGGTGATCAGACCAGTGTGAGATCAATGTTGTATAAGGAAGAATGCTTCAGTTTATTTATTATATTATATTATATGATGTGTATGATGTATAATTATTTACTTATGGTTTGGAACTCTAATATGAAGGTATAATCTCCTCATATCTCCACCTTAGTCCCTTGTTGATAGTCAGTGGCCTCTACTGTATAAGGAAGCATGCTTGATGTATTTTGGATAACTGACTTGGGGCACTGGTTTTAGTTGCACCCAAGATGAGACATTACAATGTGGTATTAGTGGTGTTTATTTTCCTTTTTATTTTACCATTTTAGACCTGGTAGATTGGAGAGGGAGGAAAGTGTCATATCTTGAGATGGATATTGGTTAGTGTGTCGCGAACATATATTCCGATACAAATTCCACGTTATCGAGGCATGGGATTGGTGTTCTTAGTATTTGATGTTATAGTTGTATATGAATTTCAACTTGGGTGATGCACATTTGGTTTGGATTTGAGGATTTATGATGGATTGTTTTGGCTCTTGGCCCATTGGTAAAAGGCATGTAATTTGGTTTGAACACATGAACGGTAGATGCAAGTGGCATATCTGTATCATGATAAGAACATAGGTTCCAAATGCTACTGGCCTATTGGTTTCTGAATTTATGGATTTACCTATAATGGTAGGTTTTGTGGATCTATGAATACATGCTCAAAGATGCTGATTTTGTTGCATTCATTGTGCATGGTAGGTACAGTGACCCTGGTGGTTCAAAATGGTATGGGTGTATAGAAATTAGAACCTTGGTGTTGGGTTTTTCTTAATGATGGATAGGTAGAGTGGTCCTTTAGGGAGAGTTCTGATGTGCATATTCTTGGATAGGATTGGTTCCCTATTTATTGGTGGTGGTATGACATGAGATGTTATTTATAACCTAGAGATGTGTGTTTTGACAATTTAGTGTTGTATGACATTGGGATGGGAAGATTTTGATTCCCCATGAGAAGTAGAATTTTTTGTCTTGGCATAGACCTAAGTTGTTAGACCAACTGACTAGATGAGTGACATGATTTGTAGGGCTTGGTGGGAGAGCCAACTGTGTTTTTTTAATGTTACTCTAGGTGACGGAGTTAGAGTACTTTGACTTTTGAGAGTGGCCCATGAGAGGGGTCGACTGAGTTACAAGTTCTTTTCACTGTGTGAGACATAGATGGATGCTTTGGAATTTTTCAATGGTCCATGAAGGGTGCATCCAAGTGTGAGGTTTATTCATGTTTGATGCCTTTTGTTTTTAAGAAGAAGAACTTTTATGCTTATTCTCAAGGATTACGATTGGTTTCAAGAGATCAAGTTCATTTGTGTTCCTAGCCTAGGCAATGGTTATTCCGGGATATTACGAGAATGATCGGGATCACATGAGGTGCCCTAGGTTGTGTGGATGGGGCTTGTGATTCGATCCTTCATGAGATGTGACACATTGGAGTCGTAATCAAGTTCTTTGGTTGGGTTACACAAGTTCATGTAGTGGTTAATTATGAATGGGATCTTAGAGACAAAGTGATGGAGATGCATTTTGTTGTTTGGATTGTGGATGGATTGTTACGAGAGCATACACTTGTGAGACATAATCTGATTAAGAATGTATGACTAGGAGAAGAACCGAAGTGGGTGTGACATAGGGCTTGAGGGAAAGGTAACCTGAGGCCCTTGGGATATAATTATGATGTACATGAATGGATGAGTTTGTAGTTCTATTCGTTAACAACATATTATCATACTCTTAGTCCAGAGATGATTATGCTTAATATATTGACATCATTCATAGAACATTGAGAGAGTATCAACTATATTCCAAGATATCTAGATGCCTTTTTTGGTTTGATAAAGGGTCTTTATGGAGTTGCGATCATGGAGTGGTGTATGTGAATCCTTAAATTGGGAAGTGCACCATCAATCGTCTAAAAAAAGATCCCCATGACGGATGGGATGTCAATGTATACCATGGACGGTGATATCATATTCTGGGATTGGGTGATAGTTGAAAATTTGTTTTGTCACATTAGTGGGAGATAGAGATGGCCATGTCTACTTACATGCTTTTGTTGTGATTGGGCATGGGCCATGGAAAAAAATGTTTGGTTGTGAGGAAATAGAAAGGATACTCCCATGGTGAGGATTATTAGATCAGTCATGGTGATATGAACCTTTTTTGGGTAGGGTCGATGTTGTAGTGGAAACCTCATTGACCAAGTTGGTAGAATGCTATATATTCTACTTGATAGGGAACTCTGATGGTGTGAAGAACCATGGATCAAAACCTGTAGTTGTGGGTTGAGTTCTGTGGTGTGGAGAACCATAAGTTTGATGATGAGTTTTAAATTATGTTGTGACATATTAGGATGGATGAGTGTATCCATCCATCTTCTTGGTAGTTTTATAATGGTGTAAAGATATGGATTAACTTTTGATGGCATGCACACCATATCTTATGAATTTATATAGATAAAATTAGGTAGAATATTCGATTAGAACACAACATGTTGAGAGTGAGTTGATGGCCATGTTTATTCATTATGTGTTGTTGGAATACCACTAAGGCTTTTCAAGGACAAGAAGGTTTATGAATTGGATGTTATAGATACCCGAGTTTTTGAGCAGTTTGAAATTGTTTCAAAATTTGATTTTTTATTTTTGGGTGCTTTTGAGAGGTAAAATGGAAATTTACCCATAAAATATGATCTGAGATAAATTATTTGACCACTATTTTGGTCCCAGAATAGGGGTTTTACCCTTGGATAAGTGTTTGGTGTAATTACAAGAAATTTGAGTCTTGGAGGAATGGTTAATATTTAATTAATTAAATATTAAATTATTTGTGATGATATAGGTGTTTATAGCTTTTTAACGGAGTTTGGAATTCATATATTGACTCTGTAATTGAGTTTGGAATGGAGAGTTTTTCCTGGGTGATGTATAAACACACATCCAGATTCGAGATTCGGTATGAGTGTTAAATGTGAATTTAATTGATAAATTAATTAAATTTTGTAAAACACACCCACCACTTGGAGATTTCTATGCACGAAATAAGAGGGAGGGTTCCTCCATTGTGCACATGACATCTAGACAGAGAGAAGGGGATGAGTATCTGCTAGACTTTTTCCATGGCCAAGATTGAGACTGGATCGAGGTGCATCAGCTCTTGAGGATAGATTTGGACCCGAAGCTTCAACATATATGCCCACGAGTTAGGCCCGTTTTTTATCTTTATTCCATAATCCCATTGGTTTACTTGTTTTTCTATTTATGAGAATTATTTTGACTTTTAAGGATCCCATGGGAGATGATCTTTAATTAATCAAGGAAGAAATGGGTTTTTGGGATGTTTGTAGAGGTTTTTGGTTTAACAAACCCAACTATGTGGCGTGTGGTTTTATAAACACACATCATAATTCTTCATGCTTGAGGAAAAAGAGAAGAATATGACAATATTGAGTATATTTAAGAGGAAACTCCATGTAGTATAGCTCATCCTTTGGCCATGTACTTGGCCTGAAGTTCTATGTTGGGTGGGGACATGGCTGTGTAGGGTACACGATCAGATGCCGTGTGGGTTATATGTTATATAGAACTACATGGTTAAACCGAGAAACATGGCCATTACATATGAGGAACATGATCAGTTACCTCATTTAGGGTACATTCTGTATGCATGTTTTACATGTTGAGTACTTGGATTTTATATTCCAAGTCTAGTTGGAATACACGTCCATGTGGGGAATTGGTAGTAAACACCATGTAATCAGGCATACATACTGTGTACTACCCCTTTTTTTCCCTTTTGAGGTTTTTGGATGCTTTTATGTATCAGAGTTATAATTGGACATATGATGATTCCATTTTAAGTATTTTTAAAGTAGGACTTGATGATGGTTCCATTGGGGAATTTTGGGACTTATAATTGGCAGTTTGGGGTGAGTAAGTTGAGAAAGTGTTGGGTTTCTCTATAAAGAGAGTACAACTATTTTTTAAGAGTGAGACATGGGATGTAACCTAGGTGAGGGTCATAAGAATTATTGGAGGAATTAGTATGTTTTTTTTTTCTGAGACCTCATTTGGCGTTGGGTATGAGATTTTCCTTTGTTATAAGGATTGAGGTTTGATATGAGGTGATGAACCTATTGGGTGTTCTGACCAACCAATTTTTTCCTAGAAAGGGGATATGAATGAGGTTATTTTATACAATGAGGTTTAATTTTTTTGAGACCTTTGAGGCCATGAGTCACTAGAGACTAGGTTTTGAGATGTGTGACCCCCCAGTAACGAGCATTACCTAAGTGTTCGGTTGTGACCACAAATTGGGAGTGGGATGCCCATGTTTATGTTATGATGAGATTCTAAGAAGAATTTCTCTTCATTAGTTCTGGTTCAGAGGATCTATATTTGGATTCCATGTTTATGTGTAGATATAGAGAGCCAGGTGCGTGCTCGGTCATTAGGGAGCCCCTGAGCGGGTGTCGGTGTTTGGATACTGATGGTTGTGGGTTTTTCCTTGGGACCCAAAGTGGCGCATGAGTTGATGGGGTGGAGATATTGATGATAGTTATATTCATTTAACCATTAATTAATATGTTTCTATTTTTTTTTTGAGGTTTAGATGATGGATTGAGGTCCAGGTATGTGCACTATACTGTATGGATTATGTATCACACTGAGGATCTAGAAACAGATAATATAAATTGTTGTTTAGGTGTTGGATTGATGTTCTAGAAACCAATGATATTATGTGTTGTTGGTTGGGATGTTGGATTTATGCCCCACTCCCTAGTTTTGGGTTGGCCATATTGGTACTCCCGGTGCCCCGATGCATCTTAGTTTCAAAATATGTACTGATGATCCTGAATCCATGGGTATATACATGGAATTCCATACCATGGTTGAGATGGACAGACATGGTGTTATGAATCCTAGTTTTATACTTGGACTAATGATCCTATATACCAACTTGTGACCTCTATGGATTATGGTTGGGATGGTCGAACATGGTGTTCTAAATCCTAATTGGATACATTGACTGATGCTCCTTGTGTGTCAACTTGTAACCCCTATGGTATTGTTTTTTTAATGGATGAAATGGGAAAAAGAAGTTATGATCGATCGAGGTCATTTGAATAAGGATAAATGATGGTTTCATGTATTTTTATTTTGATAATGTTTCGTCTAGGCTAAGCATGTTTTATGATCATTCACTTATGGAAAAAGATTATAGGTTCACCATTGAGGATGGACAACAACGATTTATTACTCACCCACTGTACGTGCACCTCAATATGCATGCAGAAAATATGTCATATTTTAGGTTGATCATGAATGCACGATGGACAAGGTTGAGGCCTTGGATTTCATGATTGAGTGGGATGCTCGTATGGAGTATGATTATTGGGATGGAGTATCTCAACAAGGTACTGGAGACTGGGTATGTGATATAGCCCAAAGTAGGAAGTAGGTCTTGATGTACATATTTTTTAGTTTTTTATTTTTTATACGTGATCGACCTAGTGGTAGATTGATGTTTTATGTATGAAATGGTTATTCAGTCCTTTACTATATTTCATTTTATTATAGCATGATTTTTTATTCGTTTATCTATTCTTATAAATTCTCTGATGTGTATTATGTTTGGTTATTTACTTCAAGTTGCGTATTATAATATGGGTGTATATTCTCCTCATAGTTCTACCATATTCCTCTAATTTTAGGTGGCGGCCTTAGGTGTATGTGGAGGTGCGCTTGAGGTCTTGTGGCGAACCATATCGGGGAAGTGATTGTAGTGGCACCAGGTCTAGGACATTATAGTATCCCACCACTTCCAATGTGCTTGGATACTTTAATGATTGAGATTATATAATAAGGGGTATCAAAGGGAAAATAATGTGACCATGCTAACAATTTCACTTTCACGATTAAGATCTATAATATTTCTTATAGAATATTACCTATGGGATAATGTTCTTGAAAAAGATTAACATTATTCAGATTTTTTCTTTTAAAAATCCAATAAATTATTCTTATGTGATCAATTGTTTTAAGATTTCATAAGACCAATTATCATAACTATGTTAACACATTTTTGATCCCAACTATACAAATCATTATTATAGATTAACAAATATATTAACTTTATTAAAATTTTATTTTATTATAAAAGTGTGAAAAATGTTTTTTCATTATGCTTATCTATCTCATAAATTTAAATTTTAGATGCGTTGGATAAAGAGATTGAGAAAGTCCCAAATCATATACATCGGTAGAATATATTAATACATTTCTAAAAAACTAATTCAAAATTAAATAATTTCTCATCAGTGTTAATCGTCAAGTAGAAAAGGTTTGGCAGAAGAATTAGAACACCTTGTGGATTACATAATGGGGTATAGAAGCTCCACCAACATTTTCAACACCACCCCCATTTAAGGCCTCAACTCCAAAATCCTCAATGTACAACACATCAAAATCTTGAGAACCATCAAAGACACCTCTATTGAAGCTTATGATTGTATAATTTGGTCCAAAATACACTCTGAACACTCTTCCCTCTCCATCTCATTCAACCAAGGCCCAATGTCATTATACTTTTCAAATTTTACTTCAAGTGGCTTCTTCCTAGTGACTAATTCCATCAACATCACCTCAATGCTATACACATCAAATTTCTTTGTTATTTTTTTAAAGAAAACCCATACTATGTAAGTGAAAGATAATAATACATTAGAAACATTTATTGGGGTTTGGTTTCATGGATATTTACAAAAATATTAATTATAATGGAAATTTTCAAGTTTCAAAATCATAGACCATGTTTACACAAAGAGAAGATGAATAACATGAAATGGAACAGATCCCATTTACATATTTTGCATTCCAAGTTTATATAATGGGATAGGGAAAGATATTTTATTAGAAAAACTAAAAAATACCATTCACTTGTTAATCATACTCTAAAGAAGAGTTTTTTACTTAATTAGATTTCAATATTTTATTTATAAGGATGTTTTTTTCACAGATTTTTTTATTTATATTATTTTTGTATTTGAATAATACTACCAAATTTGTTTCCAATTCACTTATAATTGTTATGTTTGTCATGATTTTTTGCGTTTTATTTATTTACTAATTTTTCATTTGATAAAAAAACAATTTTTTTTGTACGACTATATATCATATACATGATACACACATAAATAACTAAATATGAATTTTTTTTATAGAGATGTTTTGATTCATCAACAATCCAACATGTATTTGAAAATTTGATGTTTTTCATACTAATGAGTATGATTGTAACAATGATAATGGTGATGTTGGTTAAAAAAATTAACCAGTAAGAGGTAGTCAAGCATGCCAATAATCATACGTGTAGAGCTATTTCTAGAGATAATTTTTGAGAGCCCAAAATCTGTAATAATAAGCTTCAAAATCTCTTCTAGTAAAATATTTATTGATTTCACATCTCTATGAATCATGAATCTCTCAGAACCGTGATGTAGATATGTTAACCTCTTACACATTCCCAATGTTATTTCATACCTTTAATAAAAAACACATAAGTTTCATATGTTAATTGAAAAACATATCAAAATCATGAATTTTTATGTAACAAAAAAAAATTTCATCACCACCTATGTAAAAAATAGTTTCAACATTATTAAAAAAATTAATAATAACAATTAAACATATGTAATTTAAAAAAATTTAATAATTTTTTTTTAAATATTATCTAACTGGAGTTAGAAAATGGTTTTATGTTTTGATATCATTAATATATATTATATATAATGAAATAATAATAATTTTGGGATAATTAATAATAATTGTGTAGGAAAATGGAGTTCATATTTTCAACTTGAGTTAAGAAAATCCCAGAGGTTTCTCTTTGGAATGCACACATACATCAACAGGCTGTCGTCTCCATTAGAGATGATGCAGTACAACATGATGATGTTCACATGATGGATGGATCTCAGCACCAACACCTCTGTTTTAAACTCCTAAGAGATCCTGGTGGGCCTTGGGAGAGTCGGAGAGCTACCTGAGTTACTTCTATGATGGATTCCAAGATTGGTGTTGTGGATGCACTTCACGACGATCTCCACGCCATCGGCAAGCATAACCTAGTAGACCTCACTAGACCCACACTTATTGACGAGATTATCATACATAATGGAATTAATGATGTTAGCTTCTTTGGAGGTTAGTTTCAAGAAGGATATCAGCTCCCTAATCGATAGATTTGAATTTTGCAAGCACTTTTGAAGTTCACCATGTCTCTTCATGTGAAGAAGGTGAAGGAAAACAAGCAGTCAGAATGTCATTATGGTCACTATGATTCCAAAAATCAGATCATGGTTCTTCTAGAATATACCCTTGAGTTACATTCTAGGTATGGTAGTGAATTTAGTTTTTCAACTACCTTGAACTCGGTTTTTAATTAAAGTTATGAACTTGAATTTAGTTGTTAAATATATATTTTGCATTTTATGTGTTAGAATTTTCATGAATTTAATTATATCATGAGTAAAGTATCCTTGGGTAGATGGGATTTGGGTTGGACCACCTACTTTCCTGGAGGCTTTCATTGGTTTGGAAAGTGAATGGGGTTGTCTATCTATAGCTATGGGTTTAATCATGTGGATCTTATCAATCTCATAAAACACTATGATTTTACCTGATGTGTTCATGTACTGCACAGATATAATGAATGTGCATATGTATGAATAGGACTGAATTCTATTTTTGGATAAGTAAAAGAAAATTGTAGGCTATGTAAAGATTAACATATCAATATGTTTTGAACATATTGATTTGGTGGAGGGATTGGGAATCTAGCCTAAAATATTAGAATCATTCATACATATATTGGTTCTAGGATCAGATTTAATTAATAATGATGATTTATTTTAGATAAAAAAATGGATGAGTATATTTATTAATATAGTCAAATAATTGAGAAAGATTAAGGATTTTGTTATATTACATGGTCAGAAGGTGTTGTGATTCTTGGATGATTTACAACTTTTGAATCTATTCAATAGAAAATTCATCAAAAGATAAAAATAACGAGGAATTAAGTGATAGAGTCCATCATATATAGACATATTTAATTTAAAGATATGTTTTGGCATGTGTCATATTCAGTAAATGATGATGAAGAATGAGAACACATACGTTCATTTGTTATGTATCAACATGATAATCAAATGACGTAGTTGTATGTCACTATAGCTATAATGGAGGTTCCATCATCATTGGAAGTTAAGCCATCACAACTTCATGATACTATGTCATATCCTCCGGGTATAACACATCAAGTAGTTCCATAAGCAGTGGTAGTTGTTCTATCATATTCCCCATACATAGTTTCAATGGATAGTCCTCCACATACTTTAGATGTTCTGGTCGATGATTTTGAGGATGTTGACAATTTAGAACAAGAAGGTGAAGATGATGGTCAAGAAGAAAAAGATTAGGTGGAAGAATTGTCTGTTCCCACTATTGTGAGGTTCGACCGACTACCGAACCATCATTCAATATTGGCTTTATGGTAGATTGAAGGCATGAATCACTTGCCATAATTTTATTGGTTAGTTTTACTCATAGTGCATAATTTTAAGGAATTATTGGTGGTACAAATTTAGTGTTGGATAAATGTGTTCTGTATGTTGGAAGAAATTTTGAGAGAAAAGATTCAATAAAAAATGTGATAACATAATTTCAAATTGAATGTCATTAATCTAATGTTTTAGAAGATTAAATAGTAATTATTATGTGATCCGTTGTGACAAATATGAATCAAACTGTCAGATTCATCTGGGATCTATAATTGATAACACTTTTCATAGTTAACATATCATTAGATTTACTCTGCAGACAAGTGTGAACCCAATATTGTATCAGTGAAACTCCACATTAGATGTTGAGTTTATTTCAACTATTATTATTGAAATGATTAGATCATTTCATGACGTTCTTTTAGTTCTTATGGTGGAGCGAATCAAACAACCTTTTGAGTATAAAATCTCTTATTGGAAGGCATTATTGACACAACAAAAGGCTATTGTGAAAGTGTAAGATGATTGGGATAACTCATATCTAGTTTTACCACAACTTATGGATTTTTTATGCCACAAAAATCAAGTGATATATTAGTTACATACTACTAAATATTTTTACCAATACAACCATGTTGATCAATCAGTGGTTGTCTTTGATATATTGTTTTGGACATTTATACTGTCTGTTGAAACTTTTAGACATTAAAAGAAGTTTATATAGATTGATGTATAATTTTTATATGGAAATTATATGGAATTTTATTCATATAACAATAGAAACATTTAACAACCAATCGAGACCCCTAAAGAGATAAGGAGTAGTCATAACAACGAGAACCAACATATGAACATGCATTGTGTAATATAGTCACCTTTTCTTTCGATATAACATAAATAATGATGCACACTTGTTCCACCTTCATTTATTACTTTATTGTTTTTTGATCTAATTGGATGGATTTAACTTTGACTACCATAGCCAATCATTTATAATGGTACTACCATCCTGATCAATCTGGCATGAGATATATAACTTCCTTAACCTGGAAGTGGCAAATCCTTTCTTAATCATTCAACCAATGTTATAAAAACAATGACACACCCAACACAAGCCACCTCAACACAATTTCATTATCATGGTTTTTTCCTTTTATTAAAGTACATTATCAAATAGGAAACATTGATAATGATCTCACGTCTGGAGACCAATACACATATCCATAGATAGGAACAACCAATGACACCTAAAACATGTGGTGTTCCTATTTGCGGGTATTTCCCCTTTACCTCAACTAATAGGGATCACCATGTGCGAACTTCATGAGAATAAGTATCAATGCTTATGTGCCCCCATCAACTGATATTCAAACATAAACTTTTTCTAGTTAGTATGCAGTATCTAAACCATAGAACATTTGTTTAATATTAATGTCAAATTATCTCGAGTTTCTCATTATAGCATGGGATCTGCTATAACCTTTCGATATAACAATTGATCTATGGACATTACCATTTAAACAATAAAATCAGAAATGAATAAACTATAATGGTAAGAGTAAATCATTCATATAAAAGTGTGTACATGAAATGGTAATCAAAACGTACAGTATAATTGGGTCTAGGGAACCCACTTCTACAACATTATTCTCTTTCTAGAACCTCATGATTTTTCAGTATAAATAATGGGGTGAAATGGTGCTAGATCTATGGATGCTAGGCCTCCTTAAAATTCCTCACCCTAGCCTCCTCATCTGGAAAAATGTATGAAGAATAACATAAAAGGGTTTGAAAATGGATCTCAAAATTCTATACGCCGTAACTCCCTTATTGAAGAGTAAACATCTCCTTATGGTTAGCCACATTCATAGTCTAAGAAAAAAGCTCAACATGAAATTGGTCTCAAAAATTCTCCCATGATTCATCTAAATCCTTAAAGTTACTATAGAATAAGAACCACCACTGTCTTGCTACTCCCTGAAACATCATTACCACTAAAAAAACAAAGTTCTCCTTCTAAGCATGGATAGAACTGAAGGCTATCTTGACCTCCTTTTACCATTCTTATATCACTAATTCCATGAACGATCCCTCATACTACTAAATTTTATGGTGCTAAAATTCTAAGAGTTTTCTCCTCCAAGTGTATTCTTCATCGACCTCTACTCTGTGATGATCTGCTTGAATATATAGGCTGAAAATCTTCAGTGTGAACCTGATGAGGACATTGACCTAGAGTCATGCCAACAAAATGAAAAATAGTTAGGGACAATTAAACCTAGAATATAGAATATAGAATATTAATTAATTAATTAATTATCAAGGTTAAAAATAATTTCAAGGTCTACACATTTAAAACATAGGTGAGAAGAAGAATGCTGCATGATCCTTTCTTAGTTATCTACCCCACAACCAGTATTACTTTTATTATAAGGATCAATAAACTTAAATATCCACATAAACGAATCATAGGGGTGCCTAAATACCTATTTCAATGTTGATGTCCCTTGTTTACATTGATCTCTATGATTGTCTAAGACTATTTCCCTACTAACCCATGTAGTTCTCACCCATACCTACCTCTAAACTTCATCCTATCCCTCAACCTGAACCATTGATACCACTCTATCATGATCCCCCCACCTCAAGGTACCCCTCCTAGTTTGACAATGTGAGAAGATATATAATTATTCCAAAATATAACCTCTAGCTAGACATGAGTAAGTGAGAAGTATCGATAGTATAACATACACATATATGAGAGGAATTTCCCTATAAGATATGAGAAAAGAAATAGACAATATGGAAACCACCAAAAAAACATGCTCCTAATAAAAGTAAAATATCCTTTGTACATGCATGTAATTCATTCTACAAAAAAAAAAAAAATACAAATGGGAACTATAAGTACTAAAATATATCTTCAATAGTGACTATGATGCCTATACAACTCTTAAATTAAAACCACACATTAATAATTTTCATCTCAATAAACTACATCATATGGACCTAAAAAATAGTATATATAAACATAGGTTGAGAATAACATGTATATTATATAATATTTTCCCTCGGGTCTCTCAATGAAATGATAACTAAATCATGATAAAGTCGAGTGAAGAATAAGTGAAGCTATCTTGTCACCTAAAAAGGTTTTCCATGTTAATAGCCTCACCATGGATATCTCTCAATAAATATCACATAAAAGTGAACATATAATATAAAATCAAAATACGGTTCCACTTCCCCCTAGTTTTCTACTTAGCCCCAATGTCGTACGTCCTAATAAATCTCTCTCTAAACACAATCAAACCCAAAGGCACCTGGTTCAATGTATCAAAACAAGAATCCCATGCATCAGATTATATCATCATCAAATACCATGAACCCTATGCATAACATCATCTCATCAACCAATACCACATCTAGAAATAGTAACTGAGTAGTGTCCTGGAGACACCAAAACATGTATGTCATGTACTATACCTCAAAACATCACAACCCATACATGTAATACCTATAATAATCCATATGATACTATATCTAGAGATACATATGTGTGAAATAACTACATTACATTGTATCCCACTACACTCATATATGGGAAAAATTACCACCATCCATACCAACACATAATACTATCATGAGAAAAGAGTGGGGCAAGAGGGGTAGTTAACCATTTATTCCTCACCAACCAAGATATTAGGGAAAACACCTTATTAGAGTCCATTAGGTGTCAGTATCCCACAAAATGGGTGGGGAAGTGTATGAAATCAAAAAACATACCAAAGATAATATATTTTAAAACCACACTAGGGGAATTTAAATTATCTTAGGATCAACTATAGTTATGGTAACTTGGACACCCGATATCCACTACGAGGAAAAAATATCCTATAAGCACACAAGAATTGATGAATGATTACATTTAATTAACTATTTTCTTTATAAATTTCACTTTATGTTAATTAATTCATTTGACATTAATTATTCCATTCACATTTCATTAGCCACTAAAAAATTCCTTTCCCTCTAGGCATAATCCAACTGATTTTGTGGTTCTACAAGATTAGAAACATTGGAATTGCATTCAAGAACCAACACCTTGGAATTTATTAATCATCATCATTATATAATTCCTGGTATTATATGAAACATCCTAATCTAACCTAAAAGTGAAACATAAACTATACATAACCAGTTGCCTCATGTAGTGGGGAAAGGAATGTTAGTAAATAAGTAACCCGACCATCCAAACTTTAAAAAATAACATTAATAAGAAATAATCACATATTTTAGCAAAAAAATGTAAGGCCATCTTCAATTTTTTTTCATCAATCCATGTGTCATCCTTGAAACCATCATGAATATTACCTTTCATCCATCCCTCCACCACCTATGTCAGCTATTGTCCCAAACTAGGGCCTCCACAGTCATGGATCTCATCAACCATTATCCATCCCAATCTGATATCACGTTTCATAGAAAGTCTCAAATCCAGAGAAACACAAAAGGAAACAAACAACAAACAGTGTCAACAGGGTACGTTGGCTATAAAAAATGTATCCATTATTCACATGCAAATGAGGTCACTTTACCCCAAACATTTATATTTATCAAATAATCGATTCCTTACCATATTAAATTAATTTATTCATTTAACATCGGTTAAAACTATAAGAAACCAAAGGAATCAACTATTAAAAGATAAAAATTATTTAAACATGATTTAAAGCATAAATTAATGTTTTAACAAATTTAAGGAATAATTATTATAATAAAATGCCTCTTTATTATTATTTAAGACAATCATTTTCAACTTCATTTTCTTTAGCAAAAATCTATTAAATATGGAATAAAAATTTCCATTAACGTTTCATTAGGAATCATTTGATTTCATCCAAATTATAAGAATAAATGGATATAATAAACATAAATCTTTAATTATTCATGAAATCAACATTTACAAATTTATATTATTCAACCATTTTCATCAAATTAAACATGCTATACCATAGAATAAAATTATATCTTGTAAAATAAGATGAAAACCATTGTCATGGTGGACAAAACCTGTTATAGCTATGACCATAAAAAATTTCTTTTCATTAATCCACATAATCATTTATTAATGTTAATTACACTATTAACCAAATTCCTAAAGAATTATTACTTTACGATTGGAAATAAAATAATAGAATAAGTAAAACATCACCTACCATAAGGATTACAACATTTTTTGATTGTGAATGGAAAAATAATGTAGATCTATGATCATGTCTCCCACAAGGAAACTATA
The DNA here is from genome assembly GCA_963277665.1 of Viscum album. Classification (NCBI taxonomy): domain Eukaryota; kingdom Viridiplantae; phylum Streptophyta; class Magnoliopsida; order Santalales; family Viscaceae; genus Viscum; species Viscum album. The sequence goes on along the minus strand of OY728161.1, from coordinate 2,128,567,295 downwards.
TCCTTCCAAGTGCATCGTTCTGCAACCACGTAAACATATATAAAAATAACTGCATAATAACAAATGAGATCATATTAAATATCATGACAAGAAAGAAAAGGGGAAATATACTGATTGAATAATAAACCACAAAATAAATAAGGAAAAATCACCTTAGATAACCACTGATCGAACATGGGAAACCATGGTTAAATACCTTTTAAAAGGGATTCAAAACACCGATAACAAACTCATTTTTCCACATGGGGTTAGGAGAGAATCAGAGTTTTTGAGAAAATTCAAAGATGTAATATACTTTATAGATATTCCTGTAGACACACATTCATGATGTGAATGAGTCATTCATGTCCTGAATGTACTATGTTTAAGAACCAATGAATAATTTGTCTCCCATATCCTATACATATAATTAATTCACATTGTGAAAAAACATCACTTCATGAGTTTCTAAAGATATATTCACAAAATCTAACTCCTAACCCCTTCACATAATAAACTAATAGTACATGTTGTCAATCACACACTACAAAATTCTCTTTTTAGGCCATGGATTTGTATTCAGGCCATGAATTGATCTCTCATGTCATGAACTATAGTTCACATCATGAACTTCCCCGACTTCCTGATTTCAAATCCCAAACTCTACTGATCCCTCTTTAGGCTTCCTCTAAGCACCATGATCCTTAGAAACATAAAAAATAATGATTTAAAAGTACATGTGACCTTACATTAGATACCTATCAAATAATTATCAACCTCAATAATTTAAAACCAAAACTAGAGAGAAGTAAAAGAAAATGGGTCATCTGAAAAACCACCCCATGAGATACCTCGCCATAATCTCACCATCTAAGGTGATGAACCAATTCACTCAGAGGAACCATGTGAAAAAACACACGACGACAAAAATAATCTCCTAAATACTCTCATGGGGGAGATACCTCTCAAATAAGAGAAAAGGAATAAATAAATATTTAAAGAAGAGAAAATAAAATAATAATCTAGTTAAATTTCAATAACCACAATATGAGAGTCATTACAATAGAATAGATAAACATCAAAACACTGAGGATAATGAGCGTGCATCTACTAAACATTTTCCTAAGTGATATACTTCGCTAAACCATGCCTCTAAATTCCATAACCCAAAGGAATAACATGCCATCACAACACCTTCTCATAGCAGTCATGGATCTCCACAGGCTGATCCTTGAAGATCATATCATTTTCAACATTTATCCTTCCCCAATCTGTCATGTGAGAGTCATCAGGAAGAAAATGGTGAAGCTAAAACATGATCCAACACTTTTAAAGAACCAACTAACTGAGGATAAATATTACTCCCATGACCCAATATTCACCACCTAGTACGTGGATACATCATCAAGAAAACATGATCTCTAATATTAAAATTGATAGGTCTTATCATTTGATCTCTGTAAGATTTTTGATGATAATTTTTTTCCTTCATCCTCTCATGAATCACTTAAAAAAACAATGTTGTGCTCTGCACTAGTTTCAACCAATGAATTAATGACTCACTGACCCCATTCTATCACAATGGATAATAGAAAGGTCAACCATAAAAATCCTAAAATTTTTCCACACCAATAGTGGATTTCAAGTTATTATTTTAATAAAACTCAACCAAAGTTTTGTGCCTCAATCATGAACCTAAAAAATCTAAGACACAAGATTACAACATGTCATTAAGAGTCTGGAGAGTTTTCGCTTAGTCTGATATTCTGTATGTGGATGAAAATTAGTTCAAAGGAATAAAATCACCAGTGATGGATATAGAACATGATTAATTCACCATCCTCTATCATTATTCATCGATAAGATACATGATCAGTACACTAACCCATTAGTGGTGGGCATGGTTGAGTATTCATTGAGGTTTACCAACCTCTATTAGTAATCGATGGATATGGTATGTGGTCATTTATTTTTGGCTTAGAACTTTTATCAAGGTTTACACAGATAACATCGATCCATCCTGATACCTCTATTAATTCCTATATATTCTAGGGTGATAGAGAGTGCTTTGGTAGTCATGAGTTTCCTAGATGTGCATATGCAGACAGTTGGTGCTGGCTGTGGGCACACGGGAGTAGAGACTTCGGCGGTGGGTAGTTAATGACATATGTAGGGACCTGGACATGTGATATATTTTAAGAGGTGATCCTATAATATAAGTTCTATAGTTCATGAGTCATAATATGGATCCATTATGTGTAGGTAGATTTGGTGTTACTCATGTTAGCATCAGGTACCTCTTGCATGAGATTTCCCAACCACACATGAGGCTAATGGCGAGATAGGGGATAGGTTTCCTAGGAAAAGGAAACATTAAGAGAATGAAGGTCCAAATGTTTACTGACTTGGCAGAGGAGCGGGAAAGAATATAAATTTGGTATACATTATGACTTGTTACCACCACCACCCCTAGGTAGTCCACACCAGGCTTATAGAGCTGGGGAAAATGGGAAAGTGCTGCTATAGGCAGTCAAGGCTTATGACCAAGAGCATCCAAAGATGATATGAGGTAAAAAAATCATCTATATTTTAGCTATATTATTGCGAGATATAGGTTTGATCCAATCCTTTCTTTCTATGACTTTGGTTAGATATTTAGAGATTCTAGTTAATCCATTGGCTTGATCCTTGCACTTTGAGGCACTTTGCTGGTGGTGACTCAGTAAACACACACTACTACCAATGGATTGACCTAACTCTAGAAGGTGAGAGTTTTTCTGGGATATATTTGTATCAGTTGTAAGGCCTGACAAAATGATCTTAGCCATGGACTAATTATCTATAGTTATTCTCATGTAGATTATTTTAGGTGTTGGATGTAGTGTTTCCATGATAATGGGACTTGCTTTTCCTTGGTATGTGAAAAGGAAACCCATGCAGTGAAGGATGAACTCATGCATAGGAGGGTGTATCTGATTGCACACCAATTGTCTATCATGACCCTTGTTGTAGTGAATATTGTGAGTTTTCGGTTTTTTACAGAGGTGACAGAGTATGAGGATGTCATTCCTGAGGAAATTCCATGATTATCTCTATGATGTGAGATAAATTTATACATTTATCTACAACATAATAAAACATTAAAATACACATCATTATATCATATGGCTTTTACAAAGATTCATGATATGAGGTTGTAGTTGGAGGACTTGCATAGGAATTCCTTTTTTAGGCCTAATGTTCACCCTGGGTATCCCCAATGTTGTTTACCCAGAAAGTGGATGAGAGCATGAGGTTATGTTTGTATTGCTATCTCCAAAAATAGATGACCATAAATAATAAGTATCCCTTAATGAGGATCAATGACTTCTTCAATTAGTTGACAGGGGCATGATGGTTCTTGAAGATTGACCTTAGATCAGGCTATCACCAATTGCAAGTACGAGATGGGGATATACCGAAAATGACATTAAAATGTTTCTACGGTGTCTATAAATACTTTGTGAGTCCCTTTATTAAGATGAACACCCCAGTAGCATTCATGAGACTCATGAATCATATCTTTCATTCTTTATTTGATCGGTTTGTGGAGTTATTCATTGATGATATACTAATATACTCAATATTTGAGGTGGAGCACACAAGACACTTGAGGATGGTCTTGGACATACATCCGAGCACTAAATTTATGTAAAGATCTCTAGTGCCAGTTCTAGATTCAGGAGGTCGACATTATGGGACATGTTATCTCAGAGAATGGTATAGTAGTTGACCTGACAAAGGTCAAGGCAGTATTAGAATGGGATCCATCCAATGGCGTGATGGACGTATAGAGCAACCTTGGTTTTTAAGGCTACTGTCACAGTTTTGTAAATTATTTATTATGAATATCATCTCTCATGATATATTTGAATTGAAATGGGAAGCCTTTTGTGTGAACAGAGAGGTTTTAGTGGGATTTCCAAGAGTTTAGGTGTAAATTAACGAGCGATCACATATTTAGATTTCCATAAGAGGGTGTCAAATACATTATTTTCTATGATTTATTAGGGATTGGTCATGGTTGAATTATAATAAATAGGAAGGTGGTGATTTACTATGTTTCATGTTAGTTGATACCACATGAGTATAACTACGTGACCCATGATCTTGACATTATAATTGTAGTATGTGCACTAAATATGTGGTGAAACTACCATATAGATGTGATATTTATCATCTTTTATGAACATATAAGTCTCAAATATATCTTATCTAGAAATAATATCATCTTAAGACATAGGTGATATCTTGTGTTTCTCCAAGATTACGACTTCATGATTGTCTATACTCTTGGGAAGGGGAACATGGTAGAAAATTATCTTAACAGGAGATCTTATTAACTATTGATTGAGGAATCAAAGTATTTGGCCTTATTTTATTTATCCTTTGTGGACGGGGATATATAAAATTACTTCCAGTCAATACTTTTTACCCTCCAATAACACAACGAGTCAAGGAGGAACTTGTTGGGTATACCGACTATGAGACTCTATGTTCTCAGGTATCCAATGGACATGATCTTGGTGGATTTTATGAAGGTATGGAACATGTAATCCTTTTTAGAGGATGTATGATGGTATAAGTGATGTAGTGGGAGGGGTTCTGAGGGAGCTACATACATCTACCATATTAGTACATCCAGGTGTGGAGAAGATGTACCAAGACATTAAACATCAATTTTGGAAGCAAGGGTTGAAAAAAGTAGTTGCAGATTTTGTCTCTCAATGCCTTAATTGTCAGTAGGTGAAGGATATGCACCTAGTTCTAATTAGTTCACCCAATCAGTTAATGTGTCATAGTGTAAGTGGATGGGATATCCATGGAATTAAGTTTGTGGTTACGATTTACATCCATGGGACACAACTTCATCTAGGTGATCATAGAACAACTCACCAAGCTGACCCACAGACTAGATCTTCCAGAGTAGAGTCCTACAGAATGGTTGGGACACCTTTATACATAAGGTATAGTCTGGATATATAAAGTTCCCTTGAAAATAATTATCGACCATGAAACTCACTTCACGTCTTAGTAATATAAGGCATTTCCTAAATCCTTTCAGATCCAATTAAGTTTGAGCATGGTGCTTCACCCCTAGACTAACAGCTAGACTGAGCAAACCATTTATATCTTGGAGAATTTTATGTGGGATTTCATGTTGGACTTTGTTCATAGTTGGGAGGATCATCTACCATTGGTGGAGTTTTCATAAAACAAAAGATACAATTCCAACAATGGTATGACACCATTTGGGGCCTTGTACGGGTGATCCTACAGGTCACCAGTATGCTAGACCAACCCAAGACATTTAGTACATATGGTTCTGGAGTTGGTGCAAGCCATGAAAAAGAAGGTGTAGATCATCCTGGAGTGGATGAGAACTACACAGGGAAATCATAAGTCCAATACAGATTAATGATAGATACCTTTGTAGTTTTAAGAGAGAAACCATCTATTCATAAGGGTATCACCAAGATGTGAATTGCATATATTTGGATATCATTGAATGTTATCTATGAGATTCATTGTCCCCTTCTAGATGTTGTGTATAGTTGTCGATGCGGTTTATCAATTATCTATACACCATAGTAAGAATAGTTTCACAATGTATTCCATGTGTCATGGTTGAGGAGTTATGTGCAAAAACAATAACAAGTTATCGGTTGGGGAATGATGGACATCGAGGATGGGTTTTTTAATCGTACCTGATAGATATTGAGAATTGGTGGAAACAATCATATGTGGGTGAGAAATTAATTTAGTGCATTATGGGAATCATCATGAGGTTCCTGAGAGTAGGGGACCCATATGAATTATCAATACCCATGTCTCTTTGTGTATTATTTTTATTTTCTTTACAAGACATAAATTAACAAGGTGGGTAGAATGTAACTGGTCTAACTTTACCATGATTTAATTTAGAATATTATATGAATTATTTTTAGATATAGGAACTAAATTTCCATGAGATTCCGAGGAAAGATATCCTAGAATTAAATTTTTAAATATATTAAATATATTATATATCACGCAAGCACGTTTTTCCTAAAACAATTGATTAAAAATTAAATAAGGACTCAGACTAGAAATATGAGGCTTATGTTGAGCTTCGATCATGGGATTTAACATAGGCATGACACAATGATTGTTGGAATCAGATGTATGATTAAAAGTTATCACATGAGTAAATAAAATAAATAAAGAAATATATTAATTTATTTATTTTATTAACACAACGAATTATTTTTTCCTCTATAAATACATGGTTACGAGGAGATCTCAGGGTTAGTCACATAACCATGGAGACCTAGAAGACCGTTGGAGGAGATTTTTCTTGGTGAAAAACATCCTATCAGATCAAGATTGAGTATCGTTGCACCATAGGGGTTTGATGATATTTCCAAAAAACAACGATAATGATTTTTTATTTTTCAGTGATTGATCCATCTCGAGGTAGGATGTTGGCTTATGTATATTTATGCCTATTTAATTTCTCATTTGAAAGGTGAAAATAAATCACCTAATGAAATTATTCATAGGTCAAGCGTATTCTGGGTTTGGGATATATATTATCTGGGATTTTTCATTTCATTATTGATTATATTATATCTCTTCATTTTCTATTCTAACAAAAATGAATTGAGGCAAGAAAAACATTGTTAGAGGACCATTCCTAATTTTTTTTCTTTATATATTTCTCCCCCATTCTAAATTTGTTAATCATTGGCAATTTTTTTGGTCGTTGTTTCAAAAAATAGGTGATAAACATAATTACACACCTATTTCTTGGCACCATGGATTAATACTGCAAATCTAGGTTCAAATTCACTACTGAAAAATACCCTATACTAACAGTTTGGAGAACCGTGGGCAAGTAATCCATATGTATAGGTCTATACCAACAGTTTTCATAACCATTGGTATAATTAATATGAAAATCTATACCAATAGGTCCATAAAACCGTTGGTATATGTAATTCAAAAAACAATCATTCGGTGGGTTTGGATCCCAGCACCACCCGTTTATGATTTAACAACCTAACCACTAACCTAACATACTTTTGTGAACATAATTTCATAAATATCTATATTTATTATCATAAGAATTTTAAATTTTTATTTATTTAATGTCATCTGTAAGAATATTCCATTAAAAATACATGTAACTTTACCAACAGTTCTAATAACCATTGGAATAGACCTATACCAATGGTTTTGGGAACTGTGGGTATAGGTTCATTGATTTTGGAACCTATACCAATGGTTTTGGACAAACTTTTGGTATGGGGGGGGGGGCTATACCAATGGTTTGGACAAAACCGTTGGTATAGTGTCTCAATAACGGACCTATACAAACGTTTTTTCCGAAACCGTTGTTATATGTCCAAATAAGTGAACTATACCAAAAGTTTTCCACAAATTAGTGACCTATACCAACAGTTCTGGCCAAACCGTTGGTATAGGTCCAAATTAGTGAACTAAACCAACGGTTTTCCCAAAACCATTGCTATAGATCATATTTACAGTTTTTATTAATGATGTGATTGGGCTACGACAATAGATCAAGATTTCATGATGTTGGTCTTAGCGAGAAACACTGGCATGAAATGATGGTGGAATTATATTTGAGAACCCGATATGGTTGAAATGACTAAAATCCGGTCAATGATAGTGAGAGGGTTCAATTAATCCCAGATATTTGATGCATGTTGTGATTCCAGGAATGATTCATGGTTGGATTGGAGGCTGGAGGGATGGGTGAAGATTCTTGAAGAAGATCTGGGATTTGGAAAAATACCATGTTACATGATGTGTATTCTACTGTTATAGGCCATGTTGGACCCTCAGAATGGAAGATAGGGTTTCTATGTAGAGATAGGGATAACACATCATGAGTTCTCTACCACATGCCATGTAGTCTATAGTTATCCCGCTTTACCTTTTCAGGGTGTACACACCCAGAATGTTTAGTGAAATTACACACTGTGTGGGAGATTCCACACATTGTGTACACCGTAGCAGGCAACTCATTGTATAAAAGGGGTACACTCCTAGAATACTATAAGGCCCCACAAACTATGCGTGGTGGGATACACACCATGTACTCAGACAAGGACATGGACATGGGTCGTGATACATGGGTAGAACTCGTTGATGTGGAGACAGGTCGTGTACTAATGGTACACGATGTGTACCTCTTCAACGGAGGGTTGAAGAAGTTTACCTATTTATCTTGAATAAGTTTTGTTATGGTATGTTCACTAGATCGTTTCCCTAAGGGCTTTTATTGAATCACTTCATGTTAATTGGATAGTTATCCCCTCTGAGGAACTTCAGTCTCAGATAGAGTTGTCGGTATACTTCCCGGATACTTGAACTGAGATCATTTATCATCATCATCATTTCCCAATGTGGGGTTCATTGTATCGTCATGACCAACACAATTTGGGGGTTGATCCCCTACTCAGTAGGTTAATCATGGTTTGGTTTTTGGTATATCCCATATACTTGGGTGTGATCCCCATCTGGGTATCGATCTCTTTAGGCTTCCAATATGTACTTCATAAGGAAAGACTCGATGAGTATGAAACCTCAGATAGACATCGTTAGTAATATCTTACTCATGGAGTTTGTTCTCCCAAATGAGTGTTATATGGAACCTTCAAATAAGAATTTTAGATTAGAAATAATATTGTGATCTTAATTGAGATAGTGTTTCTACGATGACTATAAATATATGTTTTTTGTTTTATTTGTTCCTTACATATACCTGTGATGAGAAGACTATTATTCACGATTCTATATTATTAGTGATTTTGGGTTTTCCTACTCAGTATTATTATACTCACCCTTACATGGTATTTTCCCACGTGTGTTGTGTTTTATGTAAATGAGAGACCTTTTGATGGAGTCCTAAGTAACTAGGACCAGGTTGATCTTAGTGAGACTGACAGACCAAGCTGCGTCCTAGTTCTTTCATTTAAAATAGTCCACTATTAATTAAAATTATAGTCTTGTTTTAGTTTATTTTGGTGGGTTTGTATTTATCCCTTGATTACCAATCCCTTTTTTCATACTCAAATTATGGTATTTTAAATGCATTCATCCATGGTTATCAATTTTTTTACATTTCATTATTTTATGGGCTTAGTGATGTGTGTGTGTGAAGGTAAATTAGGCTAAGGCCTCATATGTGTGTGATTTGCCTACTTGATGATAGTCACCAACCCAGGACCTATTGGAGTCTAACGTGGTGTAGTCGTGGTTTGGGCCCCATTGGGCCAGGTCTTGAAATATCTAATTTTTTCATTTGAGTGATTTTTACCCTCTTCAATTTGACTTTATATGATGTCATTATTAGACTAAATGGAGATCATAAAGTCAATTCAAAGGTAGATTGTTGATCCTATTAAAGACGTGGAATTTTATTCTTTCATGTTTCAGTACCAAAAATGATGTTAGAAGGTCCATAGGAGGAAATTGAAGGTTGTCAAGGTGGCTCCACTTGAAGGAGGAGAAGTACAGGTTGAACCTTCTTTCTAGTGCATGACATCATCCAACCGATTCCATAGTGGCATGACTCCTAGTGTGTAGATGATTCACCAACTAGATGGTGGGGAAGGTAGTAGTAGATATATTTTATGGCAGTCCACAAACTACCTAGTGGATGTTCACTGACTATTTAATGAGAAATTTCAAGAACCAGATACCTCTAGGTAGTCAACCAGCTACCCAGTAGAAGATACCAAATATCTGGTGGCATTGGGACTACTAGTCCAAGATGAAAATTATTATGGTCAAAAAGATATAATTTTGGTTTTACTCATATTCAATTCCCCTATAGAATTCCAAAATCATCCCAAGCCTCTTGGATCCTATAAAAGGAGGTCCTTGGAATCATTAAGTAATACATCAGTTACCAACAACTCTCTCTGACTGAATTAATGTGGAATCATGATAAATATCAAAATCATATCAATGTGCCATTATCTTTTATCAATATCTCAAATATATCATCCCATTTTATAATAATCCATATTAGATATTTGTGAGTATATTTTTAATGTGTTTTCCGAAATCAATTCTCTCTCATCTCATCACCCTTCTTCAATGAGTTCTCAATACTGCAAAACTGAGGGACATGTTCTTTGGCTACCAGTGAAACTCAAGAGGGTTCTCATAAACCAAAATTTTGAGGGATAATTTTCATGTTCATCTCCAAAATCAAGGGATTAAAAACATTGACCTCTCATGTCGAGGGGTGGAGACATAGGGGCCCATATCAAGCTATTATTGTACTCCTTATAAAATTTGATTTTATCTCTCATTTTGATTAAACACTACATCATTTTATATTGATTTTCATAACTTCATAAATTCAATTAATCATTTTATATTATGATGAATCACTTAATTAAAATTGATATTAAAATTATAATTCATATTGAATTTATAATTTTTCACTCAATCGATTTAATTACTTTAATTTATTTATAATTTCAAACTTTGTTTAAATTTTAATTTACCTTTTCCATCATATTTTATATTTAATAAATGAAATTCACCCCCACCCACCATCTACTCTAACCAATATAACACATTTTGAAATCTCTAAAGTAATTCTTATTTTAATTTTGGGAGTAACAACAATATAATTTTGATCAGTAATCAAGACGATGATATAATGATGAGAAAAAAAATTAGAAAATAAAATAATCTAGGAATTTATTATATTAAATAAAATTAATAATAAATTAATTGAAATGATTATATTAAAATATTTAGGCAATTTCATTATGTTTAGAGGGATTTTTTTTAAACTATCACTGCCTCTATGGAGACCCTAGTTTTTTAGGATTTTGAAATTGTGTATAAATTTGATTTTGGTTTTTGTGTGGTTTTGAGGTGTAAAATGGGGATTTAACCACAGAAGATGATCATGAATAATTTTTATAATAACTTAGTTTGTCATGGAATAGGGTTTTTAACCTAGGACATGAGTTTTGTTGAATTCTGAGTTGTTTAAATTTTGGAATAATATTTAATATTTGAATAATTAAATATTAATTATCTGTGAGGGTTCGAGTGTCAATATATTTTGAAAGTAGTGTCGGACTGAGATTCTAACATTGCAGATGAGTCCTAAATGGAGAGTTTTTCCTAGTTAAGGTATAATCCCACTTTAGGTTTTAGGATTCAGTACAGGTGTTAAATGGGAATTTAATTGAATGATTAAATAATTAATTACATTAGATAAACCCCCACCCATTTGGGTCTTACTATACAAGAAATAAGGGTAAGGTTTCCTCCCTTGCACACATGAAAACCAGAACGATAGTGGAAGGGGAATATATTTGACTAAAATCCGTCCAAGGTAGAGATTGAGACCGTATTGAGGTATAGTGGCTTCTGGGAGCAGATTTGGACCTAGAGCTTCGACATTTATACGACAATGTAGGCCATGTATTTTTCATTTTTCCCCAATCCCCATAGTTTAGTTTTTTTATGTTTTATAGCATTATAAGGACCGTTAAGGATCCCATGGTGGCAGATATTTAATAAAACAGGGGAAATAGGGGTTTTAGGAAGTTTATAGGGGTTTATGATTCAAAAAACCTGACTACATGGCATATGTATTTAAGAACACACATTATGTATTATTCCTACTAGGGTAAGAAGAGAAGAAGCTGACTACATGAGGAGTAGTCTGGAGGAAATGTCATGTATTGTCACTAAGTGTATGGTTGAGTACATGGCCATATGATTTGTGTAGGAGGGACATAATCTTGTAGGACACACAACCAAACACAGGGTAGGTTATAGGACATGTAGGAGTACACATCCAGACATAGACACATGGTCAATCCAAGTGAGGAACACAATCAAGCACCCCGTTTAGGGTACATGCCGTGTATATGTATTACACTCCATGTACTTGGATTTTTCATGGAATGTATGGTTGGAGTACATAACCATGTGGGAATATGGGAGTTCATCCCTTTCACTTGGGAATACATGTCATGTAGTACCCCTTTTGTTGCCCTTTTGAGGGTTTTGGATGTTTTAGTTCCCTAGAGTTAGAATTAGACCCAAGAGGAGTCCGTCTTGAGTATTTTTTCCTGTATAACTTGATGGTGGATCCCTTGGGGAATTTTAAGGACTTCTAAGAGGTGTTTTCGGGTGAGTAAGTTATGATATAGTTGTTTTTCTCTAGAAAGTGAGTTCAAATTAATTTTGATAGTGTAAAATGGGATGAGAATTGGGTGAGGGTTATAAGAATGAGTGGAAAGAATTATATGAGTTTACTAGACACCTCATTTGGTGTTGGTTATGAGATTGTCCTTGGTTGGTGGGACTGAGTTGTGACATGAAGTGATGGATATGTTGGGTGTTCAGACCAACATAGGGATGCTTGGAAAAGGGATGGGAAAAAGATATTTTCTCCTATGAAGTTTATTTCTATTGAGGCCTGTGAGGCCGTGAGTTTCTAGATACTAGGTTTCTAGATGTGTGACCCCCTTGAGTTATGAGCATTGGTCTACATGTTTTTTTGAACATAGATCAAGATTGTTATGTCTCTGTTTATGTTTTGACCTAGAGGATAATAAGAGGAATGCATCCACTTAAGTGATATTTTTGAGGATCTAAAGAGGGATTCCTTTGTTTACATGTATATTTATAGAGATAGGTGAGTTCTCTATTCTTAGGGAGACCCTGAGTAGGTGTCAGGGATTGGATAGTGATAGTTTTGGGTGTTCCCTTAGGTTCCTAAGTGATGCATGGTATGATGGGATAGTGATGTTGATGATGGGTATGGGAATTTTTCCAACCCTTAATATGTTTCTCTTTTTTTTGAGGTGGAGGCTTGGTTTATATCAAAGTGTTGTTGTGATATGTTGGAGTTACCTTGGTTGGATCCTGGGTGATTGAGATGAGCAGCTTAGGCAGAGTGTGTGGACATGAGGTCCCATAGACATAGTTCTTGATATCTAATGTGATGCTCCACATTCAAGGTTGGATAGGTTAAACCTGATGTGTCTTTCATGTATGATATTATATCGGGCTTGACATTCCATATTGGTACCGATAATTGTTATTTCATGAGTTCTAGAATGAGGTTCTAGACACATTATATGATATTTTTTAGTATGGTGGGATTGAAGTTCCACATATGTGTTTGATATACTCGACAAAGGATATATTAATTTGTAATATATTATATGGATTAGCTCTCATAATGAGGCTTTAGAAACAAATAGTTTATTTTTTTGTTTAGATACTAGACTAATGTTATAGGCACCACTAATATTATTTATAGTTGGTACGAATGTTAGACTTATTCTCTTCTCCCTAGTTTTAGGGGGGCAAGACTGATCATCTAGGCACCCTGGGGAACATTAGATTTTGAAGATGGATCGATTCTTCTAACTCTAAGGGTATGGTCATAACATTTGATATCATGGTTGGGATGGGAAGACATGGTGTTCTGAATCCCAGTTTGATACTTGGACTGATTCTCCTTGTATATTGACCTGTTAAATCCATGAATTATGGTTGGTTTGATTGTACATTGCATTCTGAATCCTGATTTGATACTTGGAATAATTCTTCTTGTGTATCAACATTTGACCCATATGGTATTCTGTTTAAATTACTAGTATGGGCCAAATCAGTTATGACCGATCAAGGTCACATACCTTAGGATATATGGTGGAATTATAAACTTTTTATTTTAAGTTATGTTTCAAATATGTTGGGTTTATTTCCTGATAATGCACTTATGGGAGGTTATAGGTTCACCATTGGTGTGGCCTACTAAGATTTATTTCTCATCCCCTGTATGTGCACCACAGTTTGCATGCAGAACATGTGTCGTCTTTCTTGTTGATAAAGGATGCACAATGGATAAGGTTTAGGCCTAGGACTACAAGGTTGAGTGGGGTTTCCTATATAATGTCTGATGATCTGGTTGGAGTAGCTCAACAAGGTACTAGAGATTGGGTATGTGATATGGACCTGAGTTGGTATTAGGGATTAATATATTAATTTTTTTTAGTTGTTTATTTTTTATAGGTGATCAGACCAGTGTGAGATCAATGTTGTACAAGGAATAATGCTTCAGTTTATTTATTATATTATATTATATGATGTGTATGATGTATAATTATTTACTTATGGTTTGGAACTCTAATATGGAGGTATAATCTCCTCATAGCTCCACCTTAGTCCCTTGTTGATAGTCAGTGGCCTCTGCTGTATAAGGAAGCATTCTTGATGTATTTTGGAGAACTGACTTGGGGCACTAGTTTTAGTTGCACCCAAGATGAGACATTACAATGTGGTATTAGTGGTGTTTATTTTCCTTTTTTATTTTACCATTTTAGACCTGGTAGATTGGAGAGGGAGGAAAGTGTCATATCTTGAGATGGATATTGGATAGTGTGTCGCGAACATATATTCCGATAAAAATTCCAAGTTACCGAGGCATGGGATTGGTGTTCTTAGTATTTGATGTTATAGTTGTATATGAATTTCAACTTGGGTGATGCACATTTGGTTTGGATTTGAGGATTTATGATGGATTGTTTTGGCTCTTGTCCCATTGGTAAAATGCATGTAATTTGGTTTGAACACATGAACGGTAGATGCAAGTGGCATATCTGTATCATGATAAGAACATAGGTTCCAAATGCTACTGGCCTATTGGTTTCTGAATTTATGGATTTACCTATAATGGTAGGTTTTGTGGATCTATGAATACATGCTCAAAGATGCTGATTTTGATGCTGTCATTGTGTATGGTAGGTACAGTGACCCTGGTGGTTCAAAATGGTATGAGTGTATAGAAATTAGAACCTTGTTGTTGGGTTTTTCTTAATGATGGATAGGTGGAGTGGTCCTTTAGGGATAGTTCTGATGTGCATATTCTTGGATAGGATTGGTTCCCTATTTATTGGTTGTGGTATGACATGTGATGTTATTTAGATATGATACCCTAGGGATGTGTGTTTTGACAATTTAGTGTTGTATGACATTGGGATGGGAAGATTTTGATTCCCCATGAGAAGTAGAATTTTTTGTCTTGGCATAGACCTAAGTTGTTAGACCAACTGACTAGATGAGTGACATGATTTGTAGGGCTTGGTGGGAGACCCAACTGTGTTTTTTTAATGTTACTCTAGGTGACGGAGTTAGAGTACTTTGACTTTTGAGAGTGACCCATGAGAGGGGTCGACTGAGTTACATGTTCTTTTCACTGTGTGAGACATAGATGGATGCTTTGGAATTTTTCAATGGTCCATGAAGGGTGCATCCAAGTGTGAGGTTTAGTCATGTTGGATGCCTTTTGTTTTTAAGAAGAAGAAATTTTATGCTTATTCCCAAGGATTATGGTTGGTTTCAAGAGATCAAGTTCATTTGTGTTCCTAGCCTAGGCAATGGTTATTCCGAGATATTATGAGAATGACCAGGATCACATGAGGTGCCCTAGGTTGTGTGGATGGGTCTTGTGATTCGATCCTTCATGAGATGTGACACATTGGAGTCGTAATCAAGTTCTTTGGTTGGGTTACACAAGTTCATGTAGTGGTTAATTATGAATGGGATCTTAGAGACAAAGTGATGGCGATGCATTTTGTTGTTTGGATTGTGGCTGGATTGTTACGAGAGCATACACTTGTGAGACATAATCTGATAAAGAATGTATGACTAGGAGAAGAACCGAAGTGGGTGTGACATAGGGCTTTAGGGAAAGGTAACCTGAGGCCCTTGGGATATAATTATGATGTACATGAATGGATGATTTTGTAGTTCTATTCGTTGACAAAATATTATCATACTCTTAGTCAAGAGATGATTATGCTTAATATATTGACATCATTCAATGAAAATTGAGAGAGTATCAGCTATATTCCAAGATATCTAGATGCCTTTTTTGGTTTGATAAAGGGTCTTTCTAGAGTTGCGATCATGGAGTGGTGTGTGTGAATCCTTAAATTGGGAAGTGCACCATCAATCATCTAACAAAAAGATCCCCATGACGGATGGGATGTCAATGTATACCATGGACGGTGATATCATATTCTGGGATTGGGTGATAGTTGAAAATTTGTTTTGTCACATTAGTGGGAGACAGAGATGGCCATGTCTACTTCCAAGATTTTGTTGTGATTTGGCATGGGCCATGGAAAAAAATGTTTCTTTGTGAGGAAATAGGAAGGATACTCCCATGGTGAGGAGTATTAGATCAGTCATGGTGATATGAACCTTTTTTGGGTAGGGTGGATGTTGTAGTGGAAACCTCATTGACCAAGTTGGTAGAATTCTATATATTTTACTTGATAGGGAACTCTGATGGTGGGAAGAACCATGGATCAAAATCTGTAGTTGTGGGTTGAGTTCTGTGGTGTGGAGAACCATAAGTTTGATGATGAGTTTTAAATTATGTTGTGACATATTAGGATGGATGAGTTTATCCATCCATCTTCTTGGTAGTTTTATAATTGTGTAAAGAGATGGATTAACTTTTGATGGCATGCACACCATATCTTATGAATTTATATAGATAAAATTAGGTAGAATATTAGATTAGAACACAACATGTTGAGAGTGAGTTGATGGCCATGTTTATTCATTATGTGTGGTTGGAATACCACTAAGGCTTTCCAAGGACAAGAAGGTTTATGAATTGGATGTTATAGATACCCGAGTTTTTGAGCAGTTTGAAATTGTTTCAAAATTTGCTTTTTTATTTTTGGGTGCTTTTGAAAGGTAAAATGGAAATTTACCCATAAAATATGATCTGAGATAAATTATTTGAACACTATTTTGGTCCCAGAATAGGGGTTTTACCCTTGGATAAGTGTTTGGTGTAATTACAAGAAATTTGAGTCTTGGAGGAATGGTTAATATTTAATTAATTAAATATTAAATTATTTGTGATGATTTAGGTTTTGATAGCTTTTTAACGGAGTATGGAATTCATATATTGACTCTGTAATTGAGTTTGGAATGGAGAGTTTTTCCTGGGTGATGTATAAACACACATCCAGATTCGAGATTCGGTATGAGTGTTAAATGTGAATTTAATTGATAAATTAATTAAATTTTGTAAAACACACCCACCACTTGGAGATTTATATGCACGAAATAAGAGGGAGGGTTCCTCCCTTGTGCACATGAAATCTAGACAGAGAGAAGGGGATGAGTATCTACTAGACTTTTTCCATGGCCAAGATTGAGAATGGATCGAGGTGCATCAGCTCTTGAGGATAGATTTGGACCCGAAGCTTCAACATATATGCCCCCGAGTTAGGCCCGTTTTTTATCTTTATGCCCTAATCCCATTGGTTTACTTTTTTTTTCTATTTATGAGAATTATTTTGACTTTTAAGGATCCCATGGGAGACGATCTTTAATTAATCAAGGAAGAAATGGGTTTTTGGGATGTTTGTAGAGGTTTTTGGTTTAAAAAACCCAACTATGTGGCGTGTGGTTTTATAAACACACATCATAATTCTTCATGCTTGAGGAAAAAGAGAAGAATATGACAATATTGAGTATATTTAGGAGGAAACTCCATGTAGTATAGCTCATCCTTTGGCCATGTACTTGGCCTGAAGTTCTATGTTGGGTGGGGACATGGCTGTGTAGGGTACACGATCAGATGCCGTGTGGGTTATATGTTATATAGAACTACATGGTTAAACCGAGACACATGGCCATGCCATATGAGGAACATGATCAGTTACCTCATTTAGGGTACATTCTGTATGCATGTTTTACATGTTGAGTACTTGGATTTTATATTCCAAGTCTAGTTGGAATACACGTCCATGTGGGGCATTGGGAGTAAACACCATGTAATCAGGCATACATACTGTGTACTACCCCTTTTTTTACCCTTTTGAGGTTTTTGGATGATTTTATGTATCAGAGTTATAATTGGACATATGATGATTCAATTTTAGGTATTTTTAAAGTAGGACTTGATGATGGTTCCATTGGGGAATTTTGGGACTTATAAGAGGCAGTTTGGGGTGAGTAAGTTGAGAAAGTGTTGGGTTTCTCTATAAAGAGAGTACAACTATTTTTTAAGAGTGAGACATGGGATGTAACCTAGGTGAGTGTCATAAGAATTATTGGAGGAATTAGTATGTTTTTTTTCTGAGACCTCATTTGGCGTTGGGTATGAGATTTTCCCTTGTTATAAGGATTGAGGTTTGATATGAGGTGATGAACCTATTGGGTGTTCATACCAACCAATTTTTTCCTAGAAAGGGGATAGGAATGAGGTTATTTTATACAATGAGGTTTAATGTTTTTGAGACCTTTGAGGCCATGAGTCACTAGAGACTAGGTTTTGAGATGTGTGACCCCACCAGTAATGAGCATTACCTAAGTGTTCGGTTGTGACCACAAATTGGGAGTGGGATGCCCATGTTTATGTTATGATGAGATTCTAAGAAGAATTTCTCTTCATTAGTTCTGGTTTAGAGGATCTATATTTGGATTCCATGTTTATGTGTAAATATAGAGAGCCAGGTGCATGCTCAATCATTAGGGAGCCCCTGAGCGGGTGTCGGTGTTTGGATACTGATGGTTGTAGGTTTTTCCTTGGGACCCAAAGTGGCGTATGAGTTGATGGGGTGGAGATATTGATGATAGTTATTTTCATTTAACCATTAATTAATATGTTTCTATTTTTTTAGGTTTAGATGATGTATTGAGGTCCAGGTATGTGCACTATACTGTATGGATTATGTATCACACTGAGGATCTAGAAACAGATAATATACATTGTTGTTTAGGTGTTGGATTGATGTTCTAGAAACCAATGATATTATGTGTTGTTGGTTGGGATGTTGGACTTATGCTCCTCTACCTAGTTTTGGGTTGGACATATTGGTACTCCCGGTGCCCCGATGCATCGTAGTTTCAAAATATGTACTGATGATCCTGAATCCATGGGTATAGACATGGAATTCCATACCATGGTTGAGATGGACAGACATGGTGTTATGAATCCTAGTTTTATACTTGGACTAATGATCCTATATACCAACTTGTGACCTCTATGGATTATGGTTGGGATGGTCGAACATGGTGTTTTAAATCCTGATTGGATACATTGACTGATGCTCCATGTGTGTCAACTTGTAACCCCTATGGTATTGTTTTTTTAATGGATGAAATGGGAAAAAGAAGTTATGATAGATCGAGGTCATTTGAATAAGGATAAATGATGGTTTCATGTATTTTTATTTTGATAATGTTTCTTCTAGGCTAAGAATGTTTTATGATCATTCACTTATGGAAAAAGATTATAGGTTCACCATTGAGGATGGCCAACAACGATTTATTACTCACCCACTGTACGTGCACCTCAATATGCATGCAGAAAATATGTCATATTTTAGGTTGATCATGAATGCACGATGGACAAGGTTGAGGCCTTGGATTTCATGATTGAGTGGGATGCTCGTATGGAGTATGATTATTGGGATGGAGTATCTCAACAAGGTACTGGAGACTGGGTATGTGATATAGCCTGAAGTACGAAGTAGGTCTTGATGTACATATTTTTTAGTTTTTTATTTTTTATACGTGATCGGCCTAGTGGTAGATTGATGTTTTATGTATGAAATGGTTATTCAGCCCTTTACTGTATTTCATTTTATTATAGCATGATTTTTTATTCGTTTATCTATTCTTATACATTCTCTGATGCGTATTATGTTTGGTTTTTTACTTCAAGTTGCGTATTATAATATGGGTGTATATTCTCCTCATAGTTCTACCATATTCCTCTAATTTTAGGTGGCAGCCTTAGGTGTATGTGGAGGTGCGCTTGAGGTCTTGCGGCGAACCATATCGGGGAAGTGATTGTAGTGGCACCAGGTCTAGGACATTATAGTATCCCACCACTTCCAATGTGCTTGGATACTTTAATTATTGAGATTATATAATAGGGGGTATCAAAGGGAAAATAATGTGACCATGCTAACAATTTCACTTTCACGATTAAGATCTATAATATTTCTTATAGAATATTACCTATGGGATAATGTTCTTGAAAAATATTAACATTATTCAGATTGTTTCTTTTAAAAATCCAATAAATTATTCATATGTGATCAATTGTTTTAAGATTTCATAAGACCAATTATCATAACAATGTTAACACATTTTTGATCCCAATTATACAAATCATTATTATAGATTAACAAATATATTAACTTTATTAAAATTTAATCTTATTATTAAAGTGTGAAAAATGTTTTTTCATTTTGCTTATCTATCTCATAAATTTAAATTTTAGATGTGTTGGATAAAGAGATTGAGAAAGTCCCAAATCATATACATCGGTAGAATATATTAATACATTTCTAAAAAACTAATTCAAAATTAAATAATTTCTCATCAGTGTTAATCATCAAGTAGAAAAGGTTTTGCAGAAGAATTAGAACACCTTGTGGATTTCATATTGGGGTATAGAAGCTCCACCAACATTTTCAACACCACCCCCATTTAAGGCCTCAACTCCAAAATCCTCAATGTACAATGCATCAAAATCTTGAGAACCATCAAAGACACCTCTATTGAAGCTTATGAATGTATAATTTGGTCCAAAATACACTCTGAACACTCTTCCCTCTCCATCTCATTCAACCAAGGCCCAATGTCATTATACTTTTCAAATTTTACTTCAAGTGGCTTCTTCCTAGTGACTAATTCTATCAACATCACCTCATTGCTATACACATCAAATTTCATTGTTATTTTTTTTAAGAAAACCCATACTATATAAGTGAATGATCATAATCCATTAGAAACATTTATTGGGGTTTGGTTTCATGGATATTTACAAAAATATTAATTATAATGGAAATTTTCAAGTTTCAAAATCATAGACCATGTTTACACAAAGAGAAGATGAATAACATGAAATGGAACAGAGCCCATTTACATATTTGGCATTCCAAGTTTATATAATGGGAGAGGGAAAGATATTTTATTATAAAAACTAAAAAATACCATTCACTTGTTAATCATACTCTAAAGAAGAGTTTTTTCCTTAATTATATTTCAATATTTTATTTATAATGATGTTTTTTTCACAGATTTTTGTATTTATATTCTTTTTGTATTTGAATCATACTACCAAATTTGTTTCCAATTCACTTATCATTGTTATGTTTGTCATGATTTTTTGCGTTTTATTTATTTACTAATTTTTCATTTGATAAAAAAACAATTTTTTTTGTACGACTATATATCATATACATGATACACACATAAATAACTAAATATGAATTTGTTTTATAGAGATGTTTTGATTCATCAACAATCCAACATGTATTTGAAAATTTGATGTTTTTCATACTAATGAGTATGATTGTAACAATGATAATGGTGATGTTGGTTAAAAAAATTACCCAGTAAGAGGTAGTCAAGCATGCCAATAATCATACGTGTAGAGCTATTTTTCAGAGATAATTTTTGAGAGCCCGAAATCTGTAATAATAAGCATCAAAATCTCTTCTAGTAAAATATTTATTGATTTCACATCTCTATGAATCATGAATCTCTTAGAACCGTGATGTAGATATGTTAACCTCTTACACATTCCCAATGTTATTTCATACCTTTAATAAAAAACACATAAGTTTCATATGTTAATTTAAAAACATATCAAAATCACGAATTTTTATGTAACAAATAAAATTTCATCACCACCTATGTAAACAATAGTTTCAACATTATTAAAAAAATTAATAATAACAATTAAATATATGTAATTTAAAAAAATGTAATAATAATTTTTATAAAGATTATCTAACTGGAGTTAAAAAATGGTTTTATGTTTTGATATCACTAATATATATTATATACAATAAAATAATAATAATTTTGGGATAATTAATAATAATTGTGTAGGAAAATGGAGTTTATATTTTCAACTTGAGTTAAGAAAATCCCAGAGGTTTCTGTTTGGAATGCACACGTACATCAACAGGCTGTCGTCACCATTAGAGATGATGCAGTACAACATGATGATGTTCACATGATGGATGGATCTCAGCACCAACACCTCTGTTTTAAACTCCTAAGAGATCCTGGTGGGCCTTGGGAGAGTCGGAGAGCTACCTGAGTTACTTATATGATGGATTCCAAGATTGGTGTTTTGGATGCACTTCACGACGATCTCCACGCCATCGGCAAGAATAACCTAGTAGACCTCACTAGACCCACACTTATTGACGAGATTATCATACATAATGGAATTAATGATGTTAGCTTCTTTGGAGGTCAGTTTCAAGAATGATATCAGCTCCCTAATCGATAGATTTGAATTTTTCAAGCACTTTTGAAGTTCACCATGTCTCTTCATGTGAAGAAGGTGAAGGACAACAAGAAGTCATAATGTCATTATGGTCACTATGATTCCAAAAATCAGATCATGGTTCTTCTAGAATATACCCTTGAGTTACATTCTAGGTATGGTAGTGAATTTAGTTTTTCAACTACCTTGAACTCGGTTTTTAATTAAAGTTATGAACATGAATTTAGTTGTTAAATATATTTTTTGCATTTTATGTGTTAGAATTTTCATGAATTTAATTATATCTTGAGTAAAGTATCCTTGGGTAGATGGGATTTGGGTTGGACCACCTACTTTCCTGGAGGATTTCCTTGGTTTGGAAAGTAAATGGGGTTGTCTATCTATAGCTATGGGTTTAATCATGTGGATCTTATCAATCTTATAAAACTCTATGATTTTACCTGATGTGTTCATGTACTGCACACATATAATGAATGTGCATATGTATGAATAGAACTGAATTCTATTTTTGGATAAGTAAAAGAAACTTGTAGGCTATGTAAACATTAACATATCAATATGTTTTGAACATATTGATTTGGTGGAGGGATTGGGAATCTAGCCTAAAATATTAAAATCATTCATACATAAATTGGTTCTAGGATCAGATTTAATTAATAATGATGATTTATTTTAGATAAAAATGTGGATGAGTATATTTATTAAAATAGTCAAATAATTGAGAAAGATTAAGGATTTAGTTATATTGTATGGTCAGAAGGTGTTGTGATTCTTGGATGATTTACAACTTTTGAATCTATTCAATAGAAAATTCATCAAAAGTTAAAAATAATGAGGAATTAAGTGATAGAGTCCATCATATATAGACATATTTAATTTAAAGATCTGTTTTGGCATGTGTCATATTCAGTAAATGATGATGAAGAATGAGAACACATACGTTCATTTGTTTAGTATCAACATGATAATCAAATGACGTAGTTGTATGTCACTATAGCTATAATGGAGGTTCCATCATCATTGGATGTTAATCCATCACAACTTCATGATACTATGTCATATCCTCCGGGTATAACACATCAAGTAGTTCCATAAGCAGTGGTAGTTGTTATATCATATTCCCGATACATAGTTTCAATGGATAGTCCTCCACATACTTTAGATGTTCTGGTTGATGATTTTGAGGATGTTGACAATTTAGAACAAGAAGGTGAAGATGATGGTCAAGAAGAAAAAGATTAGGTGGAAGAATTGTCTGTTCCCACTATTGTGAGGTTCGACCGACTACCGAACCATCATTCAATATGGGCTTTATGGTGGATTGAAGGCATGAATCACTTGCCATAATTTTATTGGTTAGTTTTACTCCTTGTGCATAATTTTAAGGAATTATTGGTGGTACAAATTTAGTGTTGGATAAATGTGTTCTGTATGTTGGAAGAAATTTTGAGAGAAAAGATTCAATAAAAAATGTGATAACATAATTTCAAATTGAAAATCATTAATCTAATGTTTTAGAAGATTAAATAGTAATTATTATGTGATCTGTTGTGACAAATATGAATTAAACTGTCAGATTCATCTGGGATCTATAATTGATAACACTTTTCATAGTTAACATATCACTAGATTTACTCCGCAGACAAGTGTGAACCCAATATTGTATCAGTGAAACTCCACATTAGATGTCGAGTTTGTTTCAACTATTATTATTTAAATGAATAGATCATTTCATGAAGTTCTTGTCGTTCTTATGGCGGAGCGAATCAAACAACTTTTTGAGTATAAAATCTCTTATTGGAAGGCATTATTGACACAACAAAAGGCTATTGTGAAAGTGTAAGATGATTGGGATAACTCTTATCTATTTTTACCACAACTTATGGATTTTTTATGCCACAAAAATCAAGTGATATATTAGTTACATACTACTAAATATTTTAACCAATACAACCATGTTGATCAGTCAGTGGTTGTCTTTGATATATTGTTTTGGACATTTATACTTTCTGTTGAAACTGTTAGACATTAAAAGAAGTTTATATAGATTGATGTATAATTTTTATATGGAAATTATACAATAAATATATTTATTTTCTCTATAAAAAATGGGAATCGGGAACCTCTACCTTTGGAAGTTTATATAGATTGATGTATAATTTGAGGTCACTGAGCTCACTAATGTTGCTTCTTGTAGAATTGGACCCTGAGGGGGAGATGACCATTAATATAGAGGATATCACCTACATTCTTAGTTACCCATCCAAGGATAGATAGTTATGAGTGGCACTAGTGGCAACTAGTGTGCGCTCATACACCATCTACTAGGCATTGATGACGTTGGAATATCACATGCCCTCTAGGGTTCTCACTTGTGCCTCGGGTGGATTGATGTGAATTTATTTTTCATTACTAATGATGAAGATTAGGGGAATATTATTCAGTACACACATGCATATATTTTTTGACTGTTCAGAGGCATGTTGTGTGTCGACTAATCCACAACTTTGGTACACATGATGTACCTCACACTACTTGAGGATCTTGGTCAGATAGCTACATATAGATGGGGTCCATTGTATTATCACATATATACACATGTATTTGTACTAGTTTTAATTTTTATGTGTAGAATATTTCAATGTCTATGGTTTTGGTACATATGTGGGCCTAGGATAATTTCCATGCATCGCTCCTCGAGTTGTCGCACCACTTCTACTAGAGTTATTTTGGGACTTTCCTCACGGATGAGGGCAAGTTTACATCTTTAATTCAGTTATTTAGTACTTTTGTTATTTTTTTATAACTATACCATATATTTTTCATTTCTTGACTAGGTGGAGTCAGCCTCAGAAGTATGTGCATAATTTGAGACTTAGTGTGCATAGATTTCAACAAATATTTGATGCCATACAACCAACTACTGTAATTTAGACATTAATTGTTTTTTGAAGACAATTTTTTTTGTTATTACTTTTTTGAAGTTATTTATATGAAATATTAGTACATTATTGTGAAAATTTATGAATTATTTTTTGAGTTTACATTACAGGTTTCATGGAATCCATATACAGGTTTTTTCTATGCATCATTTCCACCATACTGCATAGCTAGGATTGGAGATCGTGGTGCAGTGGTGTCACTCATCCACATCCACATCATTGAGTGGAATTGTCTCGATCAGATTATGTAATAGTTTGGTTATTTACAACATATACCCATGGAACCACGATATCCTAATGGGTTACATTCTATTATGCTTATAGGTAGAAAAATAATGGATTAGCGGCATTATAATGCACATTATATTGAGCTTTTGGACATGCATTTCCAATATGGTATCATTTAATACAGATATACTAGAACATACTATCAGTTAGATGTTTTGGTGGATTTTTCATACTGGTACCAATGACACACCATCATGTACATTACACATTAGAGGATTGGAATTAAGTAGATGGTATATTTATTAAGATTTATTATATATGTTAATCTCACTTTTGCTATTAATTTTAATGCTATTTTATTTGTAGGAATAAAACATTGATCATCTTAAACATATCAGAAATCCTCAAGAGGAGGTATTTATTAAGTGGGATTTAGTTCACCCAGATGTGTTGGGTCTCAATGATCTTATGTGATTCATACATGAGAGTTTATATGAGGAGGATGCACAGTTATATCCTAATCTATATCCTCTAGATGAAGCTCCTAGGTATGAGGATGTCCTTGCCATGCCTGCTGAGGATGATGCACCACAACCACCACCACCAACCAAAATATAGACATGATGAAATCAGTAGGGGAAGGCGCGACGATATAGATATACGAGAGAGGCTCTTACAGATGCTTTCGCACCATAGAGAGATAATCATGCCCAACCGACTGAAGATCTTGCATTGTAGAGAGATAATTTTATGCCACATATTTCATCTCTACTGACAACTTTTTAGTATGAGTTGGGAGTGGTAATGTAGCTTGTGGTGGCCCCCTCTCCTTCTGATGAGGACTTATTCAATATACCACTTATACCATTTTTAGGAGCTCTAGGGCCATATGGCTCCACATATGATTTTGCGTCATCCTCCCAACGTAATGTCGGCTAGTCCTCTACACAACACCATGAGGAGACATCGAAAACACCACAAGAGGATGAACCTGGACATATAGTTAGGAAACCGGAGAGACACAGACGTTGGATACAGAGTGGGCATGAGGTTCATATGCCGCGTTGTGGTGCTGTGTGACATTGACATTGATTTATTCCGATGTCATGTTCTATATATATTAAAAATTCTATTTTCTAAGATAATTAATTGTTGTTTTATACAAATAAAAATAAATTAAAAAATATAGTAAAGAAAAACTAATTTATATGAACTATTACTAATTTATATATTTTCAATGTCTCATAATTGTAACGTAATTCTGTTTTATATATATGAATTTTGAAGCATGTAAATTAAAAATTATAAATAAAATGTAAATGAATATTGTCACACTAACTAAACATATAAAAAATTATAGAAAAATGAAAATAAAATCAAACATATAGAAAAAAAATATATTTTACATGACACAAACATAAATGTTTAAAAACAAAATATTTATAACTTAAAAAATTTATTTGCATATTTATTATTATGTTTTATGTAATTAATTCAATTTTTATGAAATATTATTAATTACGTTACTATTATTAAATGTTATTGTTTTTAATACACACATATATATACTTATATATTATTAATTCTACATAAATATACATATTTTTTTAACAAATATTTATAAAATTATAAAAAAAAAATTATATATTTACATCATTAAAAAATTGTAATAAATATATTTATTATATTTACATTATATATTTTTAATTATATAAATAATTTTTTATTTATAATTATATTTATTTTTATTTATTTATAATTAAATTTATTATTACATATTTTAAATTCTGTTAATAAATACGGATAAAACACACACACACACACACACATATAGATATTAATAATGTTTATTTTTATATACCTATATATATATATATATATATATATTTAAAATCCTTTTAACAAGGTTTATTTAATGAGGTTTATTTATGTATTTAAATAATTATAAATATATTTATAAATTTTAATTATAACATATATATATATATATATAATTATATATATTATTTAAATATATGGTTTATTTAAGTATAAAATTATATATTTTAAATTTATTTATATATTTATATTTATATACATATATATAAACCTTATATTTTAATTTTAATAATGATTATTTATACAATATTTTTATATAAATGTACAAATTTATAGAAATAATTTTATATAAGGTTTATTCAATAATATAATTAAAGAATTAATATATATAACAATATTAATATAGATTTATAAATATTAATTACAATTATATAATTATAAATATATTTAAAAATGTAATTTAAAATAATTTCTTATTTGATAATACATATTTATAAATATATTTTTAAATAGTAATTATTTATTTTTAAATTAATTATATTGGGGTTTGGGAGAAGATAATGGGGTGGGAAAGAAAGGGAAAGTTCCACTTCAAGTCATGCTTTGCGTTTAGAACACAAATTTCCACTTGAACTGGCACTAAATTACCCCATTTTCCAAAATAAAAAACCCTAGACAGATTAAATTTTAAAAAACAACCCTATATACTAAATTTTCTATTTTGGATAAATCCTGGTGAATAAATTTACTATATTATAAACCTATACTTTTAAAATTTCATGTGACCTTAAATAGAGTTAAATAAATGTTTTTGATTAAATTTTTTAATTTTTTTCGTTATTTCTAATTGTATAAGACATTTTTTTGTGATTAAGAACTGAAGATTAGAGTTAACCATGCTTTGAGTGTTATTGATAAAATTATCACCATATCCATTATGGATTTTAGGATAAAGGACCAGTTTTGGGGTTGTAATTATATTACATATGCATTTTAATAAATAATAATTGTGCCTTTCTTTTTAATTTTTGATGTTTTTCTTTATAATTTTTTTGATGATTTAAAATTCCAAATTCACTAGTTGTATCTTAATAGACAAGAAAAAGAAAATTGGGGAATATAATGGAATTACAATGAACATTTCTATAACTATTGGGTGAGGATATTATCACTATTTTGGTTGTTTTTGGATAAAAGATTATTTTAAGGACTTAACCATCAAACGAAGGAGTAAATTTCGAAAAGACACATTTATTTATTATCAAGGAAAGAAATATTAAAAAAAATTAAATCAAATGGTAAATTAACGTCATCAATTACTTGAACAAATAAAGAGAATTTTTTATATTAATCCCAAATTATAATTGAAAACCTGACAAATACTTTTTTGTAATTTTATTGCATTTGTGTTTTTTATATTTTTCTTGAGTCATTATTTTTATTTTTTCTCATCACTATTTATTTCCTGAATAATAATAAAATATTACCTAACTTGTTCGTACATTATTTCTTCCTTGTGGGATTGACCATGATTCTTTTCTTTTAAAGTAGAGTGAGGTAAATCATTTTTCACACCTTGTAATGTTTGTGTCATTTAACATATTCTATGATTGATCCTTATATCATTAAATAACATTCATTGAAGAATTTTTAATTTTCTATTGGGAATTTATTTATATTATTTATAAATTGTTTATAAATTACAACAAAATGTTTTTTGCGATATTTATTAATTTATAAAATATTTAAAACACAATTAATTTTAAAGGGTTTATAATTAATGAATTAAATATTTTTGAAACATTTATAAATAGATATTCTATAATATTAAGTGTCAATTTTAAAATTACCTTTTAAAATTTTATGGCATGACATAAAATTTAGATCTAATTAATTTATATGTAAATTGTGACTGTAATGTTTAAAGGGTTTATAAATTACCTAACAAGGAAAAATATAAAGTCTATATATTTGAAATTTTTGAATTGTTCATAATGTCTAATTTGAGTTTATCAAATTAAATAGACCTTATTTTGAAATTATTTAAAATTTATCAAAATAGTTTTTTGATTAATGATAGGATCAACATTTTAAATAATGTTAATATATGATATTTTGATTATATAAAATGTTTAGGTAAACGAAATTGAAATATAAAATGTTTATATTTTATAAAAATATATCACATATTTAGAATAATTTTCATATAATTATTAGTATGAATGATTTCATATTTGGAGTAAATATAAATGTTTTATGTTTGTATAATTATAAATTGTGTATAATGAATTATAAATTTTTTATATTTTTTTAATTTATTAATTTTTTATAAATGAATATCTAGTGTTTGAAAATAAATAATTTTATTTTATTTATTTAATTTATTTTTAATATTTATGTTTATAAATATTTTATGAAATATTAATATTATATACACTTTAATTTATTAGATAAATTTATTCTATTAAAATTATTCTGTCATGTTATGTTTTACACCATAAGATTTATTTTTCATCTACTTTGACCTCAGTGTGTAATTAATGAAAATAACTTGAATATGGTTATTGAATATAGTTAATATATATATATATATATATATATTAGTTATTAGATTTATGATTAATTATATTCTCTCTTGAGAAAAGTATCCCTGGGTAGAGGGACTTTGGCTTAGACTTCCCACTAGCCTGAAGGTTTATTCCTTATTCTAGAAAGGTGGGGGTCTGATATTTACATCCATAAGAGTAATTATTTAATGATTGGAAATCTGATATAATTTAAAACCTTCACATGAATTTTTCATGTACCTTATCCATAAGATGTATTTGTACATGTATGAATATGCCCTCCTTCTATTTTGGGCAAGTAACATGAATTGTGGATTGTATAAAGTGTTACACATTAATTTAGTTTGAACATATTAATTTTCTGGAAGGATAGGGATTCCAAAACATAATCATTAGAAGAGTTCACATATAAAGCAATAAAAAATATTATAATAAATATTTAATTTGATTAAATAACTATTTTATATGATTATGATTTATATGAAATTGTTTAAACTCTAGAATAATCCCCTTAAAAATACTAAGTGTGTGATTACTTATAAAGTGACACTTTTCAATACCTTGATCATCAAAACAAATAGTTCAAGCCATAAATGGGTACCCCTTGATTATCTTGTGTAAGGAAAGTAAGTGATGGGTGACCGTAATTTGATTTGGTGCCTATTCATGGTTTTTCATGTTATTACACTTAGCCAGGATACACAAATTATGTTGAGTTATCGGATAAATAGAGTTGGGTTTATCAATATGATGGATTAGGTAAAGATTTATCCACACAACTATCCATGAATTGTATATAAAATTAATGGGATGAATCCCTACCTAAATAACTAAGTGGTGAGACAAATTCAATATTAGACTCATTTCTTAGTGAAATATGGGTCTTGTCTTACTAATGCATATAATGAAATTTAAAAGGGTCGTCATTTTAGTGGGAGGAAATTTTATAATAGTCCTTATTAAATAAATATAAAACTTGGTACTCATATGATAAAATATTATGTTGTACATTAAGAAATTAGCATCATTAATCTTGACCTTGATATCAGTATTTGATGCTGAAAAACTAAATAGTAGTAACTTTCTCAACTAGTACCAATAGTTGGGAATAGTTATCACGAAGTAAATAAAATTCTATTTGTTGGATAAACTCCTTATTAAGAAATCGGTTGAAGAAAAATTTCCAAAAACAATGTTATATGCTTATGATAAGCATAAAAAATATTCACCATTAGTCTCTCTTATAATTCTTGTTACCTTGGAAGCGAAGTTGATAAAGAAACATGAAAACACAGATGCTTATAATATAATAGAAAACATGAAATGGATCAATTAAAAATAACTTTAAGTATGAGTGTTATGAGGTATCCAAGGATCTATTTCTCTTTAAAATGGAAAAAGGAACTCCAATATCAACTCAATCACTCAATATTATTGGGTACATTTATCACTTTGAGAGACTAAGTTAACCTCTTAGACTCGACATATCTACATATCTCATTATCAAATCACTCTTGAAAATGTTTTCATAGTTTATTTTGAGATAAAAAATGAATGAGTTCAATATAATTTTTCATGATCTCCACAATATACTAAGGATAATTGAGTAAGACATGGGAGGTAAATTATTATGTTTCAATGTGATGGTATAAAATGATAAGTGTAAATTTTTTTCTATTGAGAGAAGAAAAGCGGTCGGGGAGAGTCCAAGGTTCCCCTTAAACTGAAAAAGGAAGGAAGGACAATTATTTTATTATAGAAATACTAGACAATGGAAAATAAAAAATTTTAGATACTTGATGGATTGTAAAAAACCACATGGAGATTCTACCTCAGGTATTAATGTTATAGAGTTCAATATATATATTCTAAAGTGTATATGATACCAATTGTATGGTTTAAAAATATTGTAAATATAAAGGATTTCATAAGTAAAGGAAGAGTTGAAGAAAGAACTTTATGTTTTCCTTTATGTAATAGAGATTTTTTTTTGGCATTTTGAACTTAGATTTAAGGATCACTGCAATATTGGAATAATTTTTTTTAAAAAAATATGTGTATTGTTTGTCTCATTTTTCTCTTGAGAAGTGCTTGTAAAAAATCAGTGTTAAAATGAATGAGATGGATTTTTTTATACACATGGTTTCT
Source organism: Viscum album (assembly GCA_963277665.1). Taxonomy (NCBI): domain Eukaryota; kingdom Viridiplantae; phylum Streptophyta; class Magnoliopsida; order Santalales; family Viscaceae; genus Viscum; species Viscum album. The sequence continues at coordinate 2,128,535,226 of OY728161.1, read as the reverse complement.
GATTTTTCTGAATTCTACAACATGCATGAAATAATGGAAAGGAGAGAGGGTGTTTAATCCTAGTTAAATTTGTTATGTTAGAATATGAGGGAATAATATCCCACCATCGACAATGGTATATTAGATAAAGCCTTATTTTACGTAAATTTCTGAACACATAGAATACCATATAAGATATAGAAATGATATTTTATTTTATAAGTATTCCCAAGAGAAGGAAAAAAAATTTATTTCCTAAACACAAAAGAGTTTGTTTATCATTGCATGATATCCTAGAAAAGATATAGTTTCTAACATGCCGGTGGGGGTACATTTAGACTTATAAATGTTCAAAGTTAACAAGTATTATGTTATAATAGTCCAAGGATAAAAGTAAATTACATTTTACATCATATAAATTTTAGGATATGATGGAAAGTAAAAATATAAAAGTTAAATTATTTTCCAAAATACAGTGAATTAAACTTTATATACTAATGTTTTGGGGCTATATTAGTAATGAAATAATGTAAAAGTAACATTAGTTACTAGTAGATTTCAAGTAAATATATTGATGGATGAGCTCCAAGAATTAATATGATATACTTAGGAATGTTTTAGGTAGAAAATATACATAATTTCAATTTTAAAATTTGATATTATGGAGTTAAGGACATTCAATACATTCAAGGAGATGAACATTAGGAATATTATTCATGAGTCCCACCATTATTCAAACTAGATTACTTCATAAATGTTACCCACTAAATATTTTAGTGTGAGGGTTTCATCTGATGGTCACATAGGGATGTGGTAGGAATATTATATAGATGTAATTACTTAATAAAACCCCAAAAATTGGGGTCAATATATGGCTATTATAGAAGAGTATCATATAAGATATGATTTATATTCTCTTATGAAAGGTTTGGTTATTAATTTATAAAGGATTTTAAGAATATGAAATGCATCATACAAAAGGAAATATCCACTTTATCATTCTTTCATGTTTTTTCTACATATGTTTATATATATATATATACATTTCATAATGTGTAATGATAATTGACCCCTCAATGTATGACATTGAGTTATACATAAATGATGTTTTTCATAGAGTATCATAGGTAATAATGAAATTTTATGGTTAGTGGGAGTTGGATTATTATAAGAAGATACTATAAAAGATTATGAGGCACAAAAATGTTTTGGGAAATATATGGACCATGAAGCATAAAACATGAAGTGTTATAAACTATGCTTTTGGTGTACCTGGGATGCTTTATTTGTATTTGGAGTACCCACACCCAAGGATAGTGATATCCTAGCATGAGAACCTTTATACATTGATATTTTTTATTCATTCCTTGAGGATCCACTAATAAAGGGGTGGTTTGGTATGTTTCTAATCACGTTGTTGGTTAGAGATCAACTCAGATGAGATTTTTACTCTCCTATGTTGAGTATAAATTTTGGGCACTCGATTGAGACAGACTAAGAAAAGATATGGTAATAGTTAGAAGGTACATACAGTGTGCATATCTACTTGGATTAGGGTAATGTGTTTTTATTTTCCATGATATTAATTCCATGTGATGTATTTATCAACCTGGTCAGTTTATACTCAAAGAGTCAAGAATGTTTTAGGATGCTATATAAGATTGACATACTCTGCTTCCCATGGTCACTAGATGGATTGGATAAAAAGAACTTATGAAAATGGATGCTAGCATGTGATATAGTTTGTGGATAGGTGTAATACTCCTTGAATTTAAAACTATATCATTATGTTTGATAGCACATATGGCACAGAACTCCAAACATAACTGATATGTGAAATATATTATTTAAATATGACAGTTATAACGCAACAGTTAAAATGATGGGTATGAATAAGAATAAATAAATTAATAATATTATATGGTTTACACATGTATAAATAAATTAATTTGTTATCAAATTTTTATAAATAAAATTACGAATCATATGAAAGAAAAATTAATGTTTTTTTTCTAAAAACTGTATTTTTTCTAAAAAATAATTTCATCGCATTTTGCGCACTTTGAATAAAATTACATTTTACACTTCTAAAAAATTTATTTTAAAATATTAACTTAATTTTTTTAATTTTTATTTAAAATTTATCTTATATTTGTTTTTTAAAATTTTTCTAAATAGATCATCTTTTCAACAAATAGTATAAAAATACAACTTTTTGATGAAAATTGCCTTTTCATTTAAAGAATTTATAAAGATACATTTTTTTACTTTTGTTAAAATTAAAATTAGTTACATAATATTATAATTAATCCAATTTAGTTTATTGGAATAAATTATATGTTCAATTATAATATAAAAAGAATTATTCTTATGAAAACTTTTCCTTTCAAAAAACCAGTTATTCATCACATCTATAGGTTTAACATTAAATTAAATGCTTCCACTTATGTGAATTGAATTTGAAAAAATTTATTAAATATTTGGAATTATAATAAGACATATTGTATAATAATTATACCTTATTCTTTTCGTAATGATTTGTAAAAACAATAAAATCAATTACCACGGTTAAGGTTAAAATGAGTTTACGAGGGGGTTAAACTAAAAATATAAGGGTTAAAATAAACTAGAAAATTATATAATTCCTATTTTATGACCATATTTAGACCTTATATAATATTATTTTTAATAATAAGACACTTTTTAAATTTTTTTTATTGGGCAAATTTTAGGTATAATTTATTATTTTAAAATGTTCTACGTGTGTCATTCCCCCCACTTATAAAGGGGAACCCACTCTCCTCTAATCTAAACACTTAAAAATCCCATTTTATTGTAAAATAAATACCCAAATACATTACTTAAATCCATCCTCATTAATTAGAGTATATTTTTTTCTCATAAAACCATTTTTGGATGGATTTAGTTATAAACCAAAATAAGTTCTCTGAGGAAGAGGTATAGTTCATAACCATGCATTTTCATTTTATTTGATCCTTAAACACATTAAAATATCCATAAAATATGTAAAAATAATAAAACCATTATATCAAATATAATGAAATTTTATTATGTTAATGTAATTATCAATATCCATGTCTTCTTCCATCAAATGAGAAACAAAACCATCGATCATGTGTACAATGGACTACCGCCTTGGGAACTGATGTAAATCATTTTCCATTACCACCTTCCATGGATGGATATACTGGTGGATTTAATATGTGTGTTTATACATATATATATATATATTATTTATAAAATAATTACACTTTTGGAATTATAAAATCACATCTACCATTTTACTTTATAATCTTTTGGAAAATAATAATGTCGCTCGTGCGTATGTGTGGACTACCGCCTCCAAGAAGATATGTGAAATGTTTTTCATTTTATATTAAAATGGATGGGAATAATTATATATTTAGTTAATTAATATGTTGTATACGATATAATAAAAATTATATAAAGTTTAAATACTATTTATCTTTCTTTTGTTCCATCCATAAAAAAATGGAAAAGGCGTTCTTGCATACATACGAAAAACCATCTAAATGAATGGCGTGACTCGTTTCCTATCTATGAATTTTATGGATTAATATAAATAAATTTCAAATTAATATATATTATATTTATATAATGATTAAAATTTTGGAGATGATGGAACTGTGATCAATGTTGTAACACCCCGAGCTTCTATGATACGCTTCTCATTCAATAATGCAATAGCTTGCATTGTACGCAACTTCGAGTTCTAACGCACCGCAACTAATCAAAGTAGTCGTTATGAATAGTAATAACCACTTTTTAAATTTATAGAAATTTTATATTTCAAAATAGACTTCATTTTTGTATTCCTAATATTGAAATTAGCATATGTTGAATTTTTTGTAATTTTCTGAGAACTTCAAAATTTTTATGAATAGTGAAAAATACTTAAAACAAATTTTTTAATCAAAATAATTTATAGTGATAAGTTTTACTATTGAGTGGTTTTAAAGTATAATTAGAATATATTTTTACCATTTTATCCAATGGTGGTCATTAGAATTAATTTCACTTTGAAATTGGACATAAAAAATTGTCAATCTTTTGATATAAATTGTTTCTTAAAAACATGGTATTTGTTGTGACAGTGGGAATTAATTATAAAATTAATTAATGAAAATTATATTTTTGGAATTTCATAAAATAGAAATCATTTTTGAATTCGGAATATCAATTATATCTTAGGGTGAAATTTTGGCATTGTTCTGAAAAACTACAATTTTTGATGAATAGTGAAACCACTAAGTGGTAGTTAAATAACTGATTTTTCGTTTAAATGAAATATTACCATTTATGTGTTTTGATTTTAAAAAATCCGACATACATGGTTGTCATTAAGAAGTAAAATGTGGTTCAATGAGATTAAAATAATTTTTGGTGAATAGTAACTTTTAAGTTCTTAATCGCGATTAGAGGTAATTAATGTAGTTTAAGGTAAAAATAATGTTTTAATAATATGAGATGAGCTTGACACATGTCCTACCCTCATTGGATGTTCCATGGCCGACCAAGACAATCTATGGGTCAACTTGGGGACCCCATGGAGCCACTTTAGTTGGAAAATGACATAAATACCTTTTATTTAATGTTAAAGTAAAAAATGACACAAACATGAAATGTTTTACTAAAACAATTTTTACATTGGGTTATACAAGTCATATTTTTGACTATAAATAGTCATTTGAAAGCTAAAAAGATTTCCTACATCATAGTATTTTTTTTAAATAATTTTTAGACATTAAATAAATTAAATTATTTATGACATCATTATGATGCAGCGATGACCTCATTATTTAACGATTTTAATAAAATGAAAAGATAATGTACAATCCAAGGATTACACTTGTACAAAGACTATTGGATGGGTAGATTTCTAACCCTTATCACCTTATCCATGAATTATATAAGTGTGGGACCTTTAGAATCCGAAAAGCATTGTATAATAATGTAAAATTTCCTTACTTTCCAAGAGTGCCCCTCCTCTCCTCTTATAAAAGGCCCCCACCTCTACCACCTCATTCACACTTTCAAGCCATTTGGATCGGCCAAAATCTGCCCAAATACTCTTCCAAATTACCCCTTTTACTCCTAGAAGCCTCACTTTGGGCATAAAACTTTCCAAGGAAGCCTTTGGCTCAAATCAAAAAGAGTTACCCGATTTTGAGGTAATGTCTTCTCTAATGTTGTTTTGTTTTATTTTTCTTCTCCAACCCCCTAAACTCGTTTTATTAATTTATTTTGTAACAACAAAAGTATCATCAATATACTAGGATGTTTTTATAAGAAGTATTCGAGCTACACTTACACACACCTATATCTAATGGTTAAAGAACATACGGTTTCTATGGATGGCGAATTTCTGCCTCACGAAACGATGATTGTTCAACACTCATATAACACCTTCAAATGTGGCCATTAAGATGTCACTATATTTATATATGATATATATATTATGTATATGTTTTCCTTATGCTTCTGTATTTCTCATTTATGGCATACTTTATGATTTCCATTATGGGTAAACGCGATAATTTCATTTTAGGAAGTGCGGACTACCGCCCCCTCAAAGTGATTTGAATTGTAAATGCCATATGTGGGATGTATAAAGGATGGAGTAAATGTTATTATGCATTATATTATACTGTAATTATATTATACCTTTATATAATTATATCTTCATTCCATTAAATATGAAATAGAAATGAAAGTAGCATTCATGCGTACGTACGGCTTACCGTCTCCATGAACGGTGCATTTCATTTCTTACCTCTTAACGTTATGGAATATTATAAATGAGTGTATATACTATATATATATGATATATATGACATCTAAATCATGAATATAATTCTGGAGATAATGGATATTCTACCACATAATCAACTTGTAATTATAAGAAGTTTATTTTTGACTCAAGTACCTAAGATCGACAAAATGATCATTATTAACTTAAATAATTACATAATGTTCATATCATTGTAATAAGTGATATAAAAAGGATAATGAAATTGAAAATGGTTCTTAATAAGGTATATATTAACTCTAGTTTATTATTCAGGAGGTTAAATAATGGTTGAGTCAAGTCAGACACGAGGTAAGGGAACTTCTTAACCCAATTTCTATTCTTTAGGTTAATCTCATACTTTCAAATTATGTCATGATATTATTATGTCTTATTTTGTATTTTTAATTTCTTTATGTGTACCTATAGTGAATACACATAATAGAACTATTTTATTTTAAAAATTATCTTTTTAAGGACTTCGTCTCAATCCCCTTTCATTGAGGCATATTTGGTTGTATACACAACTTACTTTTATACGGTGTATAAACCCCTTTGACTTTTACGTTTATTCAAAAGGAATCTTTTTTAAACGAAGCATTTTGCTAAAAGAAAAAAGGGAATGTTTTTCTTTCTGTACTTATGCGGTGACAATGACTTCTCCGCCACCGTGACCATTATTTGAGTTTCAGCTTCCTCTACAAGCCATCATTTTTTTAATGAAAAATAAATACAATGTTTTAAATTTATTTTATTTTGGTATTGAAAATGGTTTTGAAAGAGTTTTTATTATATCAATGTGTTGTATTGATATCTTGTTATTGAAATGTAGAAATGTTATGTTTCCTTTATGCATGTTTTATGTGATACGATTATGTTATGATTTATGATATGTTTAAACCTATTCATATGAGGAATGTATTTGACTTAATAAGTGACGGGTGGAGCCCGCTATAGCTCCTCGATGCATCGTTAGGTCTCATGAGACAACTTGACGTGGAATTGGCCGAGGCCCTTTCCCAATTTGATTTATGGTTTTGGCCGAGGCCTTAATCATTTTAGACATCTTGGCCGAGGCCTTGAAAAAATGTTTCAAAATGTCTGGCATTATACATTCCCTCATTATGAAAGTGGTTATTGATATTGCATGTGATTATTCGACCAGTAGAATATCCAAGTGAAGAAGTGAATGGCATTATCTCATTTTACTTTTGCCATATTATTTTGATGTGCAAGTTTAAAAGGATTTTGTTTTAGTTATACATTGCCTTAAATTTTTTTGTTTATTTATGAAAGCTTCTGCAATATTGTTATCCTTACTGAGCATCTGATCTCACCCCTTTCAATGTTTTAATATTTTCCAGGATGTGAAGAAGTATTTTAGGAATGACCTGCAGGGATAGTCAGAAGAGTATATGAGTGTGGACTATGAAGACTTTGTTATTAGTTTTTCACTTTATGATGTAATGTAAGACTTATGAATGTATCTAGTGTTTCCAAGTCTACTAAACTAATCGGTATTTCGAGACTTGATCTTTTGTGATCAAGCCAATGTTATGAAGTTACGCACCGACTCTGGGTAGCTGGGGTCAGGGTGTTACAGTTGGTATCAGAGTCAGTTTAGTACTAACCTAGGAAGCTAGATTTAGATAAACTCTGATTAGAGCACATAGCCCAAAGATAGACTTTGAGGATTAGTATAGAAGAACTTCCTAAAATTTTGTTATTGTAGATATTTTGTGAGTTTTCCGAGAAATACATCCCTGTCTGGATACGAGCAGGTAGAGGAAGCTTTGGCACAGATGTACCTAGGGGTAAAACCCGAAAACACCGCTTTTAGCTAGACTCGAACGGGAACTGGTGCATGACAACGGGCCTTGCTGCACTCTTGGTTACGACACTCCTGGGGGATATGCTTAGGATAATTATCGTTTTCTTTATAAAACACTATGAAGGGTTATGAGTATATACTTCCTCAAAGAAAACATTTTTATGATTATGGATTATATCCATAAATAGTTCAATTTATGTTAAGTATTTTATAAGTTTGGAATTATGTATTTTGATTCATAAACTAATCTAGTTTATACCATTGTATAGAAATGGCGCCTAGTGGAAGGAATGGAAACCATATCAATGCACGCACTCCGTGTAGGGATTTCCCTCCTGCTCAAGATAATTATTGTGGATCTGGAGATACAACTGGTTCTGATCAACTTATTACCATACTGGGACAACTCACTCAAGTTATGAATAATAACCTTACTCGTATGGATCACCCTGATCCACAACGTGGAGGATCAATGTTAGACCGCTTCATGAGGCAACAACCACCAACATTTAATGGGGGTACAAATCCATTAGTAGCTGAGCAATGGATAAACTCCTTAGAGAAAATATTCCATGCCTTGGGGAGTAGCGAAAGGGAGAAGGTTGTCATGGCAGTTTACCGCCTCACTAGAGATGCCAATCAGTGGTGGTCGCTGATTCAAAACACAAAGGAAGATGATCACGTATCGAATATGGAATGGAGGGAGTTCAAAGTGCTTTTCCTAGAAAAATACTATCCTCGTGACCATCGAGCAGATATGGAAAGACAATTTTTGAGTTTGAGACAAAAGGAGGATGAGAATGTCGCAAAGTATGAGGCCAACATTACAAGGTTAGCGAGGTATGCTGCAGATTATATACGTAACCCAAGAGGTAAGATTGATCATTTCTTTGATGGGTTAAAACCATTTCTCCGTCGAGCTTTAGTATCACAATCGTTCTCAACATACGAAGATATTGTCTCATGTGCTATCAAGACAAAAAAGGAATTCTCTAAGTCTTATGACAACAAAGTAAAGCAAGAGAAGAAGAGAACGATGGAACAAGAGACAGATAAAGGGAAAAAGGGAAAGAAGGATTTTCCATTATGTGATAATTGTGGGAAGAATCACCCTGGTACTTGCCTAAAAGGAATGGGAGTTTGTTATAAATGTGGGGAAAAAGGTCACCAGGTGCGTGATTGCAAGGGAAAGAAAGAGGCTATCAATGTTGAATGCTAAAATTGTAGGGAAATGGAGCATTATGCAAATTAATGTCCTAAGCGTCAGGGAAAATTACCTCAGAAAAGGCCAAGGGATCAAGGACAATCTTATGCTGTTACTACAGTTGAAGCAAAATAACTAATGTATTGGTGGTTTTGGACTCATGGATTATATTCTGGTTATTATAATAATGTGATATATATATAAGGATTGTACTGCAGTACTTGTTGATTTCAGTAAGGTTTTAATATGATGAAGGTAATTATATTTTTAGTATGTGACAATAATAGAAACTTTACTTTGTTTGGGGAATCTGATAAATTGATTTTGGAATTAAGAGACCTTTTTGAGAAAGTCTGGACAGAGGTATTTTGGATAACTATAAAGGTTGGAGTGGATTAAGTTGATCTTTGGATAGTATTGTTTAAGGTTAAAAAATTTATGATGATTATTTTTGAATATTATAATACTATAGTTTTAGGAAAAGGACAACCTGTAGGGCGGGGCATAACCCTTCGCGTCGGACAAAGCTGCAGGAATCGAACCCACAATCATAGTGCGACAAGCCTTTATTTCCTACCACTAGCCTACAGGAAGTCCCTGGTTATTACAAAATAATTTTACTAATCTAAATGGTATGTGTTAACATTTGGAACCTTATACAATTAGGATAAGTATACTATTTTTGAGTTCTAGTATCTTTTTGAGTGAAAGATGAGTTGAAGGTTGAAACTCTAATTGTCAAGCATAAATATATATATACCTATCTCTTATTCAATGAATGAATTAATTCTTAAACTTTAGTAAAGGGATATTAAAACAAAAAAATGTGTTATCCTAATACCTTATGTCTTGTTGAACTGATGATATTTTAAATCAACATAGATTGAAGGCTTTGAGGCCCTCAATTTGACAGTTGATTGTGATTGATGACCTCAATCACTCCCTACAAATATTTACGTTTTTCCTCCAATTATATGTCTCTAATTTCCACCAATGTTCTCCTAACCGAGATCATAATTGGGTGGTGAATTTTTTCATTTCCCTTTCCCTCTTATTAAGGCTAAATTTTATTAATCTTATTTCCGATGTGGGTTTTCCACAAAGGTATTTTCTATTTTCAACCTTTTATTTTCCAAGAAAAATTTCAAATTGCGAGGACACAATTTATTGAAGGAGGGGAGAATGTAACACCCTGAGCTTCCATCATACACTTCTCATTCAATAATGCAATAGCTAGCATTGTACGCAACTTCGAGTTCTAACACACCGCAACTAATCAAAGTAGCCGTTATGAATAGTAATAACCACTTTTTAAATTTATAGAAATTTTATATTTCAAAATGGACTTCATTTTTGTATTCCTAATATTGAAATTAGCCTATGTTGAATTTTTTGTACTTTTCTGAGAACTTCAAAATTTTTATGAATAGTGAAAAATACTTAAAACAACTTTTTTAATCAAAATAATTTATAGTGATAAGTTATACTATTGAGTGGTTTTAAAGTATAATTATAATATATTTTTACCATTTTATCCAATGGTGGTCATTAGAATTAATTTCACTTTGAAATTGGACATAAACAATTGTCAATCTTTTGATATAAATTGTTTCTTAAAAACACGCTATTTGTTGTGACAACGGGAATTAATTATAAAATTAATTAATGAAACTTATATGTTTGGAATTTCATAAAATATACATCATTTTTCAATTCGGAATATCAATTATATCTTAGGATGAAATTTTGGCATTGTTCTAAAAAACATCAATTTTTGATGAATAGTGAAACCCCTAAGTGGTAGTTAAATAACTGATTTTTCGTTTAAATGAAATATTACCACTTCTGTGTTTTGATTTTCAAAAATCCGACATATATGGTTGTCATTAAGAAGTAAAATGTGGTTCAATGAGATTAAAATATTTTTTGGTGAATAGTAACTTTTAAGTTCTTAATCGCGATTAGAGGTAATTAGTGTAGTTTAAGGTAAAAATAATGTTTTAATAATATGAGATGAGCTTGAAACATGTCCTACCCTCATTGGATGTGCCATGGCCGACCAAGACAATCCATGGGTCAACTTGGGGACCCCATGGAGCCACTTTAGTTGGAAAATGACATAAATACCTTTTATTTAATGTTAAAGTAAAAAATGACACAAACATGAAATGTTTTACTAAAACAATTTTTACATGGGGTTATACAAGTCATATTTTTGACTATAAATAGTCATTGGAAAGCTAAAAATATTTCCTACATCATAGTATTTTTTTTTATAATTTTTAGACATTAAATAAATTAAATTATTTATGACATCATTATGATGCAGCAATGACCTCATTATTTAACGATTTTAATAAAATGAAAAGATAATGTACAATCCAAGGCTTAAACTTGTCCAAAGACTATTGGATGGGTATATTTAGAGCCCTTATCACCTTATCCACGAATTATATAAGTTTGGGACCTTTAGAATCCGAAAAGAATTGTATAATAATGTAAAATTTCCTTACTTTCCAAGAGTTCCCCTCCTCTCCTCTTATAAAAGGCCCCCACCTCTACCACCTCATTCACACTTTCAAGCCATTTTTCTCGGCCAAACTCTGCCCAAATACTCTCCCAACTTCCCCCTATTACTCCTAGAAGCCTCACTTTGGGCAGAACTCTTCCCAAGGATGCCTTTGGCTCAAATCAAAAAGAGTTACCCGATTTTGAGGTAATGTCTTCTCTAATGTTGTTTTGTTTTATTTTTCTTCTCCAACCACCTAAAATCTTTTTATTCATTTCTTTTGTAACAAAACCAGTATCCTCAATATACTAGGATGTTTTTCTAAGAATTATTCGAGCTACACTTACACACACCTACATCTAATGGTTAAAGAACATACGGTTTCTATGGATGGCGAATTTCTGCCTCACGAAACGATGATTGTTCAACACTCATATAACACCTTCAAAGGTGGCCATTAAGATGTCACTATATTTATATATGATATATATATTATGTTTATATTTTCCTTATGCTTCTGTATTTCTCATTTATGGCATACTTTATGATTTCCATTATGGGTAAACGCGATAATTTCATTTTAGGAAGTGCAGACTACCGCCCCCTCAAAGTGATTTGAATCGTAAATGCCATATGTGGGATGTATAAAGGATGGATTAAATGGTATTATACATTATATTATACTGTAATTATATTATACCTTTATATAATTATAACTTCATTCCGTTAAATATGATTTAGAAATGAAAGTAGAGTTCATGCGTAAGTACGGCTTACCGTCTCCATGAACGGTGCATTTCATTTCTTACCTCTTAACGTTATGGAATATTATAAATGAATGTATATAATGGATATATATGATATATATGACATATAAATCATGAATATAATTCTGGAGATAATGGATATTCTACCACATAAACAACTTGTAATTATAAGAAGTTTATTTTTGACTCAAGTACCTAAGATCGACAAAATGACCGTTATTAACTTAAATAATTACATAATGTTCATATCATTGTAATAAGTGATATAAAAAGGATAATGAAATTGAAAATGGTTCTTAATAAGGTATATATTAACTCTAGTTTATTATTCAGGAGGTTAAAGAACAGTTGAGTCAAGTCAGACACGAGGTAAGGGAACTTCTTAACCCAATTTCTATTCTTTGGGTTAATCTCTTACTTTCAAATTATGTCATGATATTATTATGTATTATTTTGTATTATTACTTTCTTTATGTGTACCTATAGTGAATACACATAATATATCTATTTTATTTTAAAAATGATCTTTTTAAGGACTTCGTCTCAATCCCCTTTCATTGAGGCATATTTGGTTTTATACACAACTTTCTTTTATACGGTGTATAAACCCCTTTGACTTTTACGTTTATTCAATAGGAATCTTTTTTATACGAAGAGTTTTGCTAAACGACAAAAGGGAATGTTTTTCTTTCCGTACTTATGCGGCGACAACGACTTCTCCGCCGCCGTGACCATTATTTGAGTTTCGGCTTCCTCTACAAGCCATCATTTTTTTAATGAAAAATAAATACAAAGTTTTAACTTTCTTTTATTTTGGTATTTAAAAATGGTTTTGAAAGCGTTTTTATTATATCAATATGTTGTATTGATATCTTGTGATTGAAATGTGGAAATGTTATGTTTCCTTTATGCATGTTTTATGTGATACGATTATGTTATGGTTTATGATATGTTTAAACCTATTCATATGAGGAATGTATTGGACTTAATAAGTGACGGGTGGAGCCCGCTATAGCTCCTCGATGCATCGGTAGGTCTCATGAGGCAACTAGACGTGGAATTGGCCGAGGCCCTTTCCCAATTTGATTTATGGTTTTGGCCGAGGCCTTAATCATTTTAGACGTTTTGCCGAGGCCTTGACAAAATGTTTCAGAATGTCTAGCATTATACATTCCCTCATTATGAAAGTGGTTATTGATATTGCATGTGATTATTCGACCAGTAGAATATCCATGTGAAGAAGTGAATGGCATTATCTCATTTTACTTTTTCCATATTATGTTGATGTTCAAGTTTAAAAGGCTTTTGTTTTAGTTATACATTGCCTTAAATTTTTTTGTTTATTTAAGAAAGATTCCGCAATATTGTTATCCTTACTGAGCATCTGAGCTCACCTCTTTCAATGTTTTAATATTTTCCAGGATGTGAAAAAGTATTTTAGGAATGACCTGCAGGGATAGTCAGAAGAGGATATGTGTGTGGACTATGAAGACTTTGTTATTAGTTTTTCACTTTATGATGTAATGTAAGACTTATGAATGTATCTAGTGTTTCCATGGCTACTAAACTAATCGGTCTTTCGAGACTTGATCTTTTGTGATCATGCTAATGTTACGAAGTAACGCACCGACTCTGGGTAGCTGGGGTCGGGGCGTTTCAAATGTTCCCGGACCAGAACTACTAAACCAAAACATACCTGAAAAGCAAAGCACTTGTCACGTGAAATATAGTTTTTAATAAAGAATTTTTAATAAATAGGTGATAAAAAGTTATAAGTAAATAATATATGGGATTAAATATATTATTAGGAATTTTTTATTTTATAATAAATATAAATTTATAATATATGATGTTTCAACACATACAAATGAAATTAAACATGAGGAAAGGGTTTGTCAAGTCACTTTTACATTAATAAGACATATTCCATATTCACCATTTATTTATTTTTTGTGGTGTATATAATGAACCTTTGATATGTTATATCATGGATATATTTATACTCATGGTATTTAATGTTTCACTTAGATTTATTTCACTACTATAAATTTATCTTTTACCCATGGTTTGAAACTATAGGTATAACCCATAAAACTATGGGTATACGCTATACCCATGGTTTCAAGGAACCATGGGAAACTGATTCATCCATATTTTCCTGAGCTATAACAATAGTTTGTTGTACATATACCCATATTTCATAAAACCAAGGTCCTCAAATTGTGGGTATAGTAATGACCTATCCTGATGGTTAAAAAATATTATACCCACGGTTCTAATACCATGGGTATGGAATTAAAAAAAACTACCATATGTGGGTTTTGAACTCTCACCACCTCTAAAAAACCAAATTCATTTACCAATAAACCATTTATAATTATATATATATATATATATTCATATATATATGTTTATAAACTATGGGTATAGGTAAAAAACCATGGAAATAAGTTTTCTTGCCAGCTTTTTTTCCCACACAAATATAGGGGAACCTATAACCACGTTTTTTCGGAACTATGGGGATTGAATTCGGGACTAAAAACCATACCCAAAGTTATCCCAAAACTGTGATTATAGGTTTTAGTCTAGAAGGAAATACCCACAGTTCATGAAAACTATGGGTATAGGGGAACATATACCCAAGATTCATTTTAAACTATGGGTAAAGGTTTGCCTACAGCATTGCCACACAAATTTTTCTATTAACACAAACATATTTGATCAAAAAAACCAATAAAATGAAAAATTATCAATCTAGGATCGACACACCAAGTGAAAGAGTTTATATGGAGCTAGATCATAAAATATAACCCATAGAAGACCTATGGTTCAAGTAAAGTTTAAGGGAGGCGAATGATAAATTATATGGGTGACAAAAACATTTAATCTATTGTAATATATATGATTCTTGATGTGAATCGTTGGTTCATGACACAATATTTTAGAATGGATAACATGTTGAAGAACATGTCACATTAGCTTAAAATCATGATAGGCCAGTTCATAATAAGAATTATATCTCATGTTAAGAATAGTTTTTAAATCATGAATCCAAAAAAATTATTTTTTTCCAAAACACATTCATGTCGTGAATATACATTCATAGTGTGATCTTACTCATGTAGATAGTTCTCTAGGTTTTGGGTCATTTATTCCTCCAACCACTCCTAACATACCTATACACATTTTATTACATTCTTTTTGATATGTTAAAACTTAAAATGAGGCATACCTTAAAATTAAGGATGTTATAATTCCGCATATCATAGTAATTTCTATCCCCATAAATTCATGCAGAAGGAGCACACTCTAGAATGAGGTGAGACCAATAATCCCTTAACAATGATTCATGTCCCCAATTCTCATGAAAATATGATCCATTACACAATAAAACATTGATAAATGGAATATAATTCCTTTACATAACATTCATCTGAGTATCAATGATCTCCACTCGCTCCTCTAAAATAAATTTTTTGGCTCCAACTCAATATTCTCCAAATTCAGAACCTGGGAAGAATCAAGATGGAACTTCTTGAGCTATGTTATGTGAAAAATATCATGAATAATTTTCAACTGAACCAATAACACCATCATATAAGAAACCATTTCAATATGACCAGTGATTGAGAATGTTCCAACATATATTGAAGCCAACTTCCATTATTTCCCAATTTGATAGTGACACAACCAAGGAGAAAATTTCAAGAAGACCAGTTCACCAATACAAAACTCCAATGGACGATGATAATAATCAACATATGATTTATACTAACTCAAAGATATAACCATGAATTGATATATATGTTGAATCCTCATCGATGTATTCTGTATGAGACTCATTTCCAAAAGAGTGTGCTCACCCACCATTGACCAATAAATATGCGACCTTCTTTAATGACAATAAAAATCCTTGAAGGGATCCATTCTGATCAAATAAATGTAATTTATATTATAAGAAAAAATGAACAGTCATAGATGTTTTTCCCATGATCAATAGAAATCCAAGACTCAGACATGAATCATATCATCTAGATAAAGTATATAATAGTATGTCTAACCTTCTATATATGGATGGTTAGTTTTACCCAAACATACTTGATTATACATCACCTCTTAGAGAATATTCTAAAAATAATAGGTAAATCAAGGATCCCTATTAGAAACAATTGAAATTGGGATCCCATGGAACCCCAAAATATTTTGAATATATAGATTACTTGTATCTTCAACCCTAGTGATTTATTTGATTAAGAATAAAATGATACAATTCCATCAATCGATCAATCAACTGGCATATAGAGTTTTTTTCTCGGGGATACTATTTTAATATAATGATGAATTCCGAAGGCACCCAATCCCATTTCCAAACGAGTACAGGAAAGGGAGGGAGCATAACATAAGGATTTAGGTGATATTCCATTATTTATAATTAGGTGTAATAGTGGGACATATAATTATTGATTTCACGCCTCATACCCAGTAAATAGAAACAACAACTCATGTCATAATATATCTATTTATTACCAGGATGAATGGACCATGAAAAAATATGAAAATCATGAAAAACTAATTTCTTCCAGATAATGGGATGAAAAACTAATTCCAAAAGTGAATAATTCCATCCAAAGGAAGATACCGACAGGAAATTATCTCCCCATCATATAGATATTATCCGACTCCTTTTAAATCATCAACCTTTTTCCTATAAAATAGACCCAAGGAGTGATGATAACAATTGACCAAAGGTCAGAACCATATCTGAGTCATCCTCCAACACATATAGATGTAAATAATTGAAAATTACCATAAGGTCTGAATCCTCATTTGAATCCCGAAAAAACATAAGATGGGAAAATCCTTGTAAGAGCATATATTATGACATTCCCTTTCCTCAATTTTTATGTGACGTCAATTTCAATCTTCTATAAGAATTCCCACTATCCTATTTGGCTAAGGTTTAGGTACTTATTATAAAATATATAGATTTTTCTCTTGGGATAAAAAATGAATTTGAACCTCTATCCAAAGAGATTGTGTCACCAACACTTAAGTGAATGCATAATAGTTGCGATCATCAATTTATGAGTAGGGTAATTCATCTAATGCGGCCGAAGATGATGAAACCCATATGCCACCAAATGATCATCCTAAATAATCACACACCCCACAAAGGTACCAAAATAATTACAATATTACATTGAACATAATAGATTTACAAAATATCAAGATAGGAGCCTATGTTAGACACTGTTCCAACTCATAAAACTATGTCTGGAACCAATGATCCTAAGTAAATTTCACCCCTTTATTAGTAATAGCAGTCAAAGCTGATTCAATCTTTGAAAAATCATTGAAAAACTACCAGTAACATCCAAAAAGAATTAGGTATCTCTATATCTAAAAAAGGATCTAGGATTATTCCCATGACATGTAATGGTTAATAGAGAGACCATGTAATGAAACCATGTGTTTCATGAAATTCACTTATAGGATCTAGAAATTTCATTTGGAAAGATGCTCATAAAGGTGGTGACTCTTTTGTATTTCTAAAACGAAATTTGATAGTTCTCTTGGTCATTCATAGATATTAAATAAAACAAGATATAATCCATGAATACCATAGAAAATGTATTGATATCTTTGTGGAATATCCATTTCATCAAATAAATAACCACTGTAGGATTGTTACATTGTAAAAAAGGAATTAAATGATATTCGTAATCTTCATAACTACTTCTAATAGAAGTATTCATCAAAATTAACTCCATTACTCTAAGAAAAAGACACCCTAACTAAAGATAAGTTTTAAAAAGCCACATTTCCCCATTTAACTATTCAGATATGTTATCTGTATGAGGGAAATGGTACTTATTCATAACTGGTACCAGATTAATCTTCTAATAGTCAATAAAAATATGAATAGAATCTACTTGAATCTTGGTAAAGAGAATAAGGTATTACCATGAAAAAAACCAGTATGGATAAATATATTCCTAAGATGATCTTCCAATAGAACCTTAACATCGTTTATCTCTGCAGGTTCCAAACTATAAGAGGGTAAAGAAATCGATTCGGTATATAGAACTAGATCGATTGAGAACTCCACCTCCCTCTCTGAATGAATAATATGATAAATTTTATGAAAAGACCTTAGGGAAATATTTAACATCCAAGGTAATATAGAAAAGAAATAAAACATAATTTTAATCAAATTAAATGGTAGTCAATAGACTCATAATCACTAGGTGATAATCTCCCACATGGTTGGAACTCATATCCTAGTATCTATGGAACACTTGAGAGATCCATAGACCAATATGAATGTGAAACACTAATGATAAAAATCTATCTTGGATCGTTGAGCAACCAACCAATCCATCCCAATTATAATATTGAAAATATATTGGCCAAGATCTTGGAATTCCCATACTAACTCCACATCAACAATCGAAATAAAACCAGATGGACAATGGAAACACTGCTCTTTCCTCCCTCCAAAAGGCATCTCCATCTTCTTAAAAAAGTACATGATATCCATTGTGTGTTTAAAAACACCAAAAAAATATGAAGATATAAATTATTGTGAGAAACATGTTTCAAATATAAATTTTGGTATATAGAATTAAAAAAATGGCACCTCTCACTTTATCCCGACCCATATCAGACTCCAACCGAAACTAATCCATTATATAAAGGTGATTCAATTTTAAGGCCTATGACTAGATCCCTATGGTCTTTTAATATTATAACTATTCCATATAATAATTTGGATCTAATGAACTCTGACCATATTGGGGTATAGAAAACATCTGGAATAAATATTTCAGATAGCCTCGATAGCCACATATGCTGTAATTCTTCATATGTATGGGATAAGACCATCACACATTCCTTAACTATTAAAAATGATATAAATTCATGGGAACACTAATGGATGCTTCTTATGGTTTTAAGGATGCCTAATGATAGGAACCACCTCCACCACCCTTATTATTATCATGCCACTTCTCCTTATTTCAATGTGCGACACTAAAACCATTAATGGGTAAAAGAGAGAAGATAGAAAATCTAACCATTTCTACAATATCCATTTCTTCCATAAGCTATATATTAACCATATCAACATATAAGGTGAGTTTCAATATATATAACTATGACTGAAGGTCATTTTTCAATCCCAATAGTTATTTATCATCCCTTAACCAATCATTCATCACCACCTCTAGAGGAAAACAAACTAGCTTCACAAAATGGTTTGTGTACTAAAACATTGAACAATATATCTAATACAAAGAAAGGAAATCCAATTAGTTCACTATAATTAGGTATTATGGGAAGAACAAATAAAAGAAATTTGTCTTGAATCCCTTCTACTCCAAGCCCACATATTAGTTATCTTGAACCATGAAATTCCACCACTACATTATAGGAACCTAAATCTTGAATGTTGGAATGTTCATAATAACAAACTTTACAATCTACAAGAATTAAAATACATTATTGATATTTTTTCAGCCAATCATCTACCAATTGGAGTTCATTAATACCCTTAAAATATAGGAGATTATTGCGTATGACCTCAAGTACTCGGTCCTTATTTCCTCCAACTCATGGTTGCGCCTCAACAACATGATCTGAACATGAAATACATTCTGGTCCATGACAAAAACTACTGGAACAATAACAACAAAGAGATTATAATCAATAGGAGGATTCCCTTGAAAATAATATACTACTACAAACTCTTCTGGAACCCTTAAAAGACGTCTCTAAGGCCTGTTACTTCACACCAAAAATAAAAGGAAATAACCTGCTAATGAGACATAGCCAGTTTAAACCAAAAGAAAATAAATAGAAACTAAGGTCAACGTAGAAACCCAAACATGGGGACATATATCCCAATATCTCATGGTGACTTAAGGATTTTCAGGACATTTTATTCTCATACACTCACTACAACCTACCACTAAAGACTCGATAATCATATATCTTCTCTTTTAGCATCCCAAGACTAAGAATAAAATCCATTTGATACTAAATATTAATGATATGTACTAGAAAAATCATCTATCTAGGATTCAAATTAGACTAGAATACAACTCGAAGAGCATTCGCAATCCCCACGGGCTAGGGCTAGCATGCAGGCATCTAAGAACAACCAAAGGGAATAGTTTCCACAAGTTAAAGCAATAAAAATGGAATATATATATATATAGACGCACACACACACACATAAAAAAACATAAAATAAATAAACAATAAACCCAAGAGTTCCAATGATAGTGATTTAACCAATGGTAGAAAAATAAAACCCATGGTACATATGCTAAATAAATAAAATAAAGGACACCCAAACTATCCAGTACTACTCCATGTGATATGTGTGAAATATATAAACATTTCAGCAATATCTACCCATGCCCAGTTTACCAATGACCTCGCTGCCTCGCTCTGGAACCTTTCCCCTTCCTATATTTGATAAAATAATTTTTACACACCAATGAGGGAGTGAAAATTGTGTGATCTGAATAGGATCAATAGAATCCCACCCATGAGTTCCATAATAAATCTCCATAAAATAATCCAAATATGATCAATTTAAAGAAAACATGGAATGATAAGAAGATATATATCATTATATCAAAATCATATCAAATTTTACCCTTTATTGACATTTATAAAACAAAATACAGGTAATACAATTTCAAAGAATAATTTCAATAATATATTTAAATTTACCAAAGCATGTATCATATAATATATGAGGAAAAAGTTTACAAAGCCTACACATAATGGTAAAAACCCTTAATATTACTATGTTTGGGCTATCTAGATCACCTGAACCCAAAATAAAAACAAAGACTACTGTTCACTCAATTACCTAGTGTCAATGCATCAAAAAACTAGGGATAGAGGAACACACCATAAAGTAAACCCCTTATAATGTCAATATCAAGTTCATAGATCCAATTTATCTATGATCTTGCTATAGAAGATCACTAACTAAAGTGAACCACATTACAATTTCAATTAAAAAGGCCAATTACTAAACCATCCACCTAGGTAACTAAGGCTATCATGTGCATAATAAATCAAATTAATTTAAAAGGATGTATCAAATTTCACAAACATTCCAAACAACCCTTATTTGTGAAAAAAATTCTTTGAAAACCAGTTTAAAAAACAACTTCAAAATTATTTTAAAAACACATATCTTTTTCCAAAACAAGGGAAATAACATATTTTCTCAAAAAACCTTTTAACACATTCCTAAAAAGAATTTATGTATCTTGCTGGTCTATTTAAAAAACATTTATAAAATAAAGAGAATTTATTATTTGTATAATATCTACTAGATACAGAACCACTTACCTCAATTTTTTGTATGCACACCACCCACAATGGGATCGACAAACCACAAAGTAGTGGAATTAATGTGAAAGTTAGAGGAGTCTATAAAAATAGATTATAACAACATAGAAACATGTTTGTGGATGAAAAAGGATTGATGGAGAAATTTTATCGACACATGCCTCAAGAATAAAATTCCGCACCATAATGAATGAGAGAATCGATCTCCAAAATAAAAACACATAATGGTTCTTGAAGATATGGAAGAAAGATCGAAACATGATCAAAAGACCCCAAAAAACATAGCATGGATCTGCTACCAAACAAAGATATCAAGAATAAATATGAAATATTTGATCAGACATTCTGATATGATGAAAACAAATTAATATAGGATTGAAAAACCAATAAAATGAGTTTGGAAGGAGCTGGATCACTCAAAATCACCTAGAGAATACCTGGGGTTTGAAGTAAGGATAAGGGAGTTGAGTGACAAAGGAGATCGATGAACAAAAAAATTAATCTACTAGAGTTGATATGATCAATGACATGAACCATTGGGTCATAATGTAAATTATCCATTCACAATGTGAAATTTTGAAATGGATGATACAGTGAAAAACAGATTTCTATGGCTTAAAATCATGAAATCCTCCTTGATGACATGATTAATATCTCATTTCATGGATATTTTCATGTCTTAAACTCAAAATAATTTCTTCTTCCCAAAAACCATTCACATATTGAAAATAAATTCATGGCATGAATAGAGTCATGTAGCCATTTTTAGATCTTTTGAATCATATCCTCCTCATACCACTCCTTACATACATCAACTAAGTTTATTACACCCTTTTAGATATTTAAAAGCTTAAAACAAGGCATTCTATAAAATTAAGGATGCCAAAGTCTCCCCATAGGCATGTCTTAAACACACACACACTATGTACCCCAATCTTTAACCTCATAAAAAATGAAGAACACAGGGTGTGTGTTCTTGAATTACAAATTGTGTGATCATGTTTTCAAAAATAAAAAATCCCCAAGAAGCCCCTAAAACCCATGATATCACCCAAAACACTTCACATTATTCCAAAAGTGTAATATCCTAGACTGGGTGCCAAAAAATGGTTCCCCAAACCTGTCAGTCACATGACCTCAAGAGCACCTACCCGTACACTAGAGGCCACCAAATAGAAGCGAGAGTATATTATCAATCATAGAGAGACTTTACCCTCTTTTTTTCATTCATGTAACACACCAACAAAATGAAATGAACAATAAAAAATAACATAATCATAACCAAAATAATAAAATAATCATAAGATTACACAAAACTAGAAAGACAATATCAAAACTAAATAGTACATGTTCCATGAAAATGTACATGTCAAGTGTCAATATACCAAAACAAACAAAAATACAGACACTAACAACTCCTCTATGTGGGTCCTGAACCACATCTAGTTCCCTCATCCATGATCCTTCCCAAATCATCCATCTAACACAGGGTATCCACCCTTAAAATATCTAGAAGACAGAAAGTATATTCAGGTAGTGGTCAGGTAGCCCAAGTAGGCTATGAGTACAACTCAGTAGGCCACCAACAACACCATCTTAAACAATATCCTGTCAATAGTAAGTGTATATAGTTTTATAAATAAATAATTAAAATTCAAAAGTAAACACTTATCACATTATCAATAAATATTTATTTAACCACATAAATCCCTAGGATACTAAAGACACCTGAACCTCAATACATGCTTCATCCCATACCAGAGTCTGATCTATCACCAAGGGATATCACATTTTAATTTCCATGTTACCATTCAAAATACTTGGCCAAATGACCATGGTAATAATAACCTTTTAATAACACATAATTGAATGATCCTGTTACCACTCATAATACTTGGTAAAATTTCCAAGTTTCCATTCACTATTTCACTATTGAATGACATATTACAATTCATAAAATCCAAATCGAATGACCACGTTTTCATTCATCAGCACATAATTAATTCACAAATTAATTATTCACATCAATTCCATTACTAATTCAATAATTATTTAAAAAAAAATCCATTAGTTAACTCAAAAATTAACTAGTCACATAAATAACATTAAATAATTCAATAGTTAATTAATCACATCAATTTCCTGTAGTTAATTAAGCAATTAAATAATGAAATAAAAAAAAATAATTAACTCAACAATTAATTAACCACATCAATAAATTATAGTCAATTCAAAAATTAACTAATGACATAAATAATATTAATTATTTCAAAAATTAATTAATTGCATGAATTCTATTAGTCAATTCAGTAATTAACTAATCACACAAATTTCATTACTAATTTAACAATTAGTTTGTCACATACATCCCATTAATTAGATCCCTAATTAATTAAGTATTCCAATACCTTTAATTAATTAATCAATACCCACAAACTCAAAATACCAAAATTAACCACATCATCAATTATCCCATTCACTAATATCAATATTTCATAATTAATTCCACAATTAATTATCTAAATTTTCAAATCTTAATATCTCATAATTAGTTCATCAATTAATTATCTCCTTTCTCAAATCTCATTATCCCATAAATAATTCAACAATTAATTAATTAATTCGATAAATTAAATATACCAACAATACAAATTAATTAATTCACAAACTAATTAATCCAATTTATTTAATTCAAGTAAAAAAACAATCTCCATTAATTAATTCACCAATTAATAAATCTAACCCATTCAATTGATTTAACATAAAGATCCCCATTAATTAATTCTCCAATTAATTTATCTAACTCATTCAGTTAAATTAACAAAACAATCCCCAATAATCAATTCCCCAATTAATTAATCAATCTCATTTAATTTCATTAAAACAATAATCTAGATTAATTAATTGTCCAATTAATTAATCTAACTCATTAAATAACTTGAACACAAAAATCCTCATTAATTAATTTGTCAATTTATTAATCTAACTCATTTACATTAATCAATTATTTAATTAATTAATCACATTCAATCCCTTTAATTAATTCAACAATTAATTGTTCACGTCAATTTCATTAATCAATTAACAATACATACATTAATTAATTCATCAATTAATTAATACCATCAATCCCATTATTTAATTAAACAATTAAATAATCACATTACTCACATAATCCCTTTAATCCAATTATCTAATTGAACATTTAAATAATAACAATAATCATATTAATGAATCCATTAATTAATTGATCCCATTATTTAATTCAACAATTAAATAGTCACATTACTTATATTATATAATTAATACCATTATTTAATTCAATAATTAAATAATCTCATTATTTCCATTGATTAATTTATTAATAAATTTATCAAATCCACAATCATAAAAATCCACATAATAAATTCATAAATTAATTATTCCAACCCATTAAATTCAATAACCCCACAATTAATTCCCCATTTCATTATTAAAAATCACTCAATCAAAAAACTCCATAATTAAATCATTAATTAATTCTTCCAACATAAAAAATTCAATAACCCTGATGAATTCATCAATTAATTCTTCCATCTCAATCAATTCAATATCGCAAATTAGTCCCAAAATTAAGTATTCTATCTCATTCAATTAAATATTTAAATAATTAATCTCAATAATTATTTTTCCTCAATTTACAATCATAATTTCCTCATAATTAATTCAATAATTAGTTTTTCATAATCTATAATCCCAATATCCCCAATTTGAACATTTAACTTCATTAATTAATTACCCAAATAAATTAATTCAATAAAGAAAAAAACTTATAAACATCTAATATAAATTACAAAATTACATAAATATAATTTCAACTAAGAATTTGGGATTTTAATTATAGACCGCCTTCCTCAATTTTTCAGTGAACAATCATCAAACAGAAATCCCAAAAAATGAGTAGCACAATAATGTAGAATTCTATCCAAATCTTAACACCCTGAATAAAGATTAAATAAATCATGATATTTTAAATATATATCAATATCTCAGCAAATATATTTATATCTAACCAAACATAAGATTACTTAGCTTAAATAAAGTGAGTAGAACAAGAGAAGAATGATAAATTTACCAGGATAGGATTTAATTATTGGGAGAGGTGCAAATATTTGATCTAGGTTTCAAATAATAAATAAAGGAAGTTGATAAGGTTAGGAATTCGTCTGGAGAGCTCTAAAATAATTAAATACCTCCTATAGTATAATGGAGGTAGAAATGGGTGGGGTTTTTGGGTTCAGGGGATTTTAAAATTAAAAATCAGGTGACTTTTAAAATTGATCATGGTTTACTAGGTAGGGGGAAAGTTTTTCCATAATTGTGTGCCCAAATAGTGAACCAATTATTATGGGTGTGAACGGTTACTCCTAATAGGGTGAACTATTTTGGAAAACCATGTTCCAACCATGTACGACCCCTTCTTCTTTCATTTTTTCAATTTTCATCCAATCAAGCCCCAAAGTAGAACCCAAATAAAAAGTGCTCAATATAGGGAAAAGGGTACATGAAAATTAGCCTTGGAAAACTCCCGAAAAGTTCATGAACTTACAATATACACACCTTATAATATCACATCCTTGAGTTATAATCCTAAGCATCCCTGATATTATAAGTCAAAAATATCAGGCCACTCTAGCCTCTTATCTACTTCTCTTCTCCAAGTTTCATCCTAAATCAATCCATAATTCCACAAAACAATAACTATCAACATGACCTTTCAACGCAACACTTTCACACTATGACCCCACACATGTATCATATTCTCCTCCAAGGGCGCATCTATCTCAAGCACAACATCATCAACATAACTAACACATTTCCCAAATCACCAATCCCAAAAACCACAAGAACACCATCCACCAATGGAACTTAGTCTTAAAATAAAAAAACAATTGGAAAGGATATATATCTATCACCTCCAAGGATCACCTTGAATTTTATAGATGAATTTAAACATGCACTTTATAGTTTCCCCACTGGTATTCTAATGCCACCATTTACAACTCATGGTATTGCTCCACACACCTACTTCGGACACATCTATCCCCACCTTTGGAGCTTTTTTATCACTATATCGTTATGAAACTCAACCACCAATGTATTCATCAAAATATAATCCATCCTGATAACCTCATCTAAAAGCATTCGAGGGCGTACCTCACACCATAGAGCTCCACATGTATACTAATTCATAAGCACAACTTCCAAGGGGGCCCATATCCATCCAAAACACTTTCAGGTAGCTAGGAATATAACTAGATCTTTCTCTGTGTACCTGGGGTTATTTCAAGGTCGGGGAAATGATTTTCACTAATTAAAAGTACACTAAATAGTCATCGGTGAATACCATCAAAAATCTCCCATCACTGATGATACCTCCCATTACAGAAACACCTTAACCTGTTGAAAGTATCACCCTTCCCTTCCCACTAATATATCACCACACTGATCCAAAACTAGATGGACCCTCTCACATACTACAACTGAGTTCTCAAACTAGGTCATTCTCACTACCCAAATCACCCTCATCAAGGGAGAAATAAAAAAAATAAAGGATTCTCAATTCAAAAAATTAACACAATTAAAAAGAGGTATATATAGAAAAACATAAAAATTCTTTCTCCCTTTTCCCACCACACAGTCAAAACTGAGGCACTATTTATACCCTTAACCATATTACATCTAGGTCCTGATTAATAAAGGTAAACACATTATCATTATTCACGCTTAACATTTAGACACCCTTTTATTATCATCTTTCATAATTTTACAATATTTCTGAATTTCTTGCAAGGCAGTGTTTTCATTTCAATTTTACAAGAAAGGAAAAATAGTTCCATTTTTACCAATAAAATATTTTCTAGTGAATGTATAAAGTAATACTTGTCACAATAACCCATAGTTACTAGAATGATCCATGAAAACTCAACTCTTATTTCTTACTGGTCCATGAGTCAAATATGATAAAATTTCAACTTTAATAATCACACAACACTACAAGTGCATTGCTCAAGGTGAAATAATATTCAACTGTAATAGTAAACAACAATAAAAAAATCATACCATGGGTATATGGGTTCTCCCCTTTTCATGGGGTTGCTACTCCCATGCACACGATTGTAACCAAGGCATGAATCTTCTTAGTCTCTTGTGAACCTTTCCCAAATAGTGTGAAAAATGAAAATGAAATGAAAATTGGGCTTTGATACGACATTATAACATCTCAGTCTAGGGGTCACACACTGGTACCCTGAATCGGTTGGTCACATGACCTCAAGTGCACCTCCTTATACACCTGAGGATACCGACTAGTAGTGAGGGTACATTATCTATCATAGGGAGACTATACCATATTTGATTTCATCAGAGTAATACACTAAAAAAAATAAATTAACAATAACCAATTACATAATAATAACTAGAATAATATCAATTTCACAAGATGACCCAAAACTATAAAGAAAATATCAAAACTGAATAACAAATATGTCATTCTAATGTACGTTCCAAGTGTCAATATGAAAAACCCAAAATAAATAAGTAATCTAACAACTCCTCCATAAGGGTCCTGAACCACATACTATTCCCTCACACATGTTCCATCCCAACTCATAAAACCAATAAATGGAATTAACCCTTAACCTATCCATAAGATACAATGTCTATTCATGTACCGATCTGGCATCTTGAGTAGGGTGTGAGTTCAACTGAGTAGGCCACCAGCAACGATGTCTAAAACAATATCCATTCAATGACATGTGTATGCAGTATTATAAATAAATAAATACCATTAATAGGTAATGATTTTTCAAATTATTGATAAATCTTTATTTAACCACATAAACACCCAATTTACCGAGGACACCTGAACCCAAATACCTTCTTTGGCCCGTGCTAGAGTCCAATCTATCCCCAAGGTATATCACATTTGATTATCCAAGTTACCATCAGTAATACTTGGCCAAATTTTCGTTTTACCATTCACCATTTAATAACACATAATTGAATGAACATGTTACCATTCATAATACCTAGTTGAATGTTAATGATACCATTCACCATTTGACACTTGAATGACCATGTCACCATTCATAACTTTACAATGGAATGAATTCATCAACCCATAATTAATTTCACAATTAATTATTTACACCAATAACATTAATAATTCAATAATTAGTTAAACAAAAATTCGATTAGTTAACTATAAAATTAACTAATCACATCAATAACATTAATTAATAAAACAATTAATTAATCAAATCAATTTCCTCTAGTTAAATTAGTAATTAACTAATCAAATCAATACCATTAATGAATTCAACAATTAATTAATGACATGAATCCCATATAGTTAATTAAATAATTTACCAATCACCTAAATAACATTAACTTATATGATAATTAATTAATCACATAAATTCTCTTATTCAATTCCAAATTTAACTAATCACACCCATTTCATTACTAATTCAATAATTAGTTTGTGACCTAAGTCCACTTAATGAATTATCAAATTAATTAAGTACATAAATACCATTAATTAATTCATCAATTAATTAACCAATATACATAGACTCAATATCCCATAATTAATCCCATAATTAATTATCTCATTTTCAAATCTCAATATGTCATAATTAATTGCAGAATTAGTCATCTCAATTCTCAAATCTCAATATCTCATAATTAATTCATCAATTAATTATCTCAATTCTCTAATATCATTATCAAGTATTTAATTAAAAATTAATTAACCAATTTAATCAATTAAATATCCCAAAATCCAAATTAATTAAGTCACTAATAAATTAGTCCAATTCATTCAATTATATTAACAAAATAATATCCATTAATTAGTTACCCAATTAATTAATCTAACTCATTCAATTAGATTAACACAAAAATCCCAATTCATCAATTCACCAATTTATTAATCTAACCTTTAAAATTTCATTAACACAACAATCCCTTATAATTGATTTTTCAATTAATTAATCTAACTCATTTAATTGCATTAATGCAACAATCCCCAGTAGTTAATTCTCCAATTAATTAATCTAACTCCTTAAATTTAATTAACACATTAATACCCATTAATTAATTCCCCAATTAATTAATCTAACGCACTTCCATTAATCAATTCTACAATTAATCATTTAAAATTAAACCCCTTAAATTAATTCACCAATTAATTGTTCACATCAATTATATTAATTAATTCAAAATTAATTAACAAGAAAAACTCAATAAATTAATTCATCTATTAATAAATCTCATTATTCCTATCATCTAATTCAACAATTAAATAATCATATTACTCACATTAATTAATTCATCAATTAACCAATCCATCCAATACCATTATTTGTTTCAATAAATAAATAATCACATTACTCGCATTAATTAATTCATCAAATAATTACTATCGTCAATCCCATTATTTAATTCAATAATTTAATAATAAAATTAATAAAATTTATTAATTAATAAATTAATTACTCCCATTATTTAATTCAACAATTAAAAAATATAATTACTTCCATTTGTTAATTCATAAATTAATTAATCAAATACACAATCACAGAATTCCACTAAATTATTTCATTAATTAATTATTCCAACTCACTCAATTAAATAATCATATATTTTATTCATCAACTAATTAATCCAACTTAAATAATTCAATAACCCCAATTAATTCATCAATTAATTATTCCTTCTAAATCCTTAAAATTTCCCCAATTAATCCCTCAATTAATTTTTCTATCTCAATCAATGAAATATTCATATAATTAAAATAAAAAGTTAATTATCCCAAATTAATAATCTCAATTCCCTCATAATAAAGTAATTAACTAGTTTTTCATAATCTATAATCCCAATATCCCCAATTTGAACATTTCCCTTAATTAATTAATTCAACAAATTTATGATTTCAATCAAGAACATAATTTATAAAGATATAATAATAATTATACAATTACAGACATATAAATTTAATTAATACTTTTGGATTTCAATTATATACCACCTACCTCAATTAATCGATGAATAACTACACAATGGAAATCCCCAAATAATTTACTAGCATAATGATGCAGAATGAAATCTAGATCATAAAGACATAAATCAAGATTAATGAAATAATGATCTAATAATTATGGATCTATATCTCATAAAAATATATATATTGAACCAAACAGTGGTTTAATTCTCTTAAATAAAGTTAGAAGAACATGATAAGAATGAGAAAAGAACTGGGATGTGATTCACTTATTGGGAGAGGTGCTGATCTTTGATCTGGGATTTTAATATTGAATAATAGTGGTTATAAAGGATTAGAGTTAATTCGAAGAGATAAAAACCATGAAATACCTCATAGTGACAAATGGAGGTCGAAATGGGTGAGTTTTGGGGGTTTGGGACATTTAATATTAGAAATCGGGTGAGTTTTAAACATGCTCATCCTTTTATTTGTAGGGCCACACAGTTTCTTCTAACCCTATACCCAAAGTGTGAACCAGTTATTATGAGGGTGCACAATTACTCTTAAGAGGGTTCACGATTTGGGAAAACTGTGGGCCAACCGTGCTCAACCCCTCGTCCTTCCATTTTTTTTTCAATTTTCACCTAATTACAACCCAAATTAAAATCCAATTGAAAAGTACTCAACACAAGGAAAAAAGTGTACCTAAAAACAAGCCTGAAAAAACTCTATAAAACTTTGAGATCTTATAACAAGGGGTCCTTGGAAACATGAATAAAAGATTAAAACACAAAAACAACTAAAATATTGGGGTATATGGATTAAATTAAAACTACATCTTACCTTGGGGAATAAAATGATGTAGCTTCAATCCTAGATCTATTCTCCATAGCCACCCCAATAGGATTCGATCCTTAGAAGAACCCCTGATGGTGTATCCTACCTCTCACTCTCTTTATTATCTCTCAATCAAATTACACCCACAGGGGGATGCAGGAGACCTAATACATGATAATCCAAAGGGGAAGGACAAAAATAAATAAGAAAATGAAAAGGAAAGGAAATTAAAAGGAAAAGGAAAAGGAAAAGGGAGATTGGGCCTAGGCCTATTGCCTGAGATGAGTTTATACCATGCCTACGAAAAATCCCTCATTTCATACTCAACCATATAGTTAGAAGTTAAATATTAGAATCTATTCATAAGATATCACCACTTTCATATATGCGAATAATGAAAATTTAATTAATTAAATATTAATTATTTTTTAAAAAAGTGAACAAATCAGAATTCCACCAAACATCCTCTATAGGTTACACACAATATTCTGGGTCCAATAGAGTGGCCCTAAAAATTATCTTAGATCATATCCTATGATAATGTTTCCTTTCCCCCGTTAAAATAATTCAAGAATTAATGTGTCAGATTTTCCCTGATTGTTTAAACTCATAATGTAGTTGTTTGTTAAAAAATCCCCACCATAACTTTTCTCCCCCCAAAGAATCCTTAGTGGTCAATCTGATACTATAATTTTAACCCGAACACTGGTGTATCCAACACTACCATGACTATCCACTAACTGATATCATATCACCTGTAACTCTCCCAAAATCAGGATCAATCATCCAAAACCAATAAGATTATCCCCACTATATGAGTATCCTTATCATTTCCAAATGACCAAGAACGAACCTCCACGTACCATGTTTTATTCTCGACCAAATTCAATGATATGATGTATCCAACTCACTCACAATGAGTTCTATTTTGAAACACCAACCACCAACATCTTTAGGATCACCAATAATGAAAACCTTCTTGCTCAAATTCCCCCTTAAAACAAGGGTCAAAACCCAACCATAACCAATACTTCACTCCCCACCATATGATTTCTCTTACATAACTCCTTAATCTCCAACCTACTCAAACTCACGCAATCACAGAATTCACATTATCTCATGCCACTCAAATAAAAAAAAATATATTTACTCCCACATAAAGAAACCCCTAATGAAAATATGATAATGATATTAAACACTAGACCATGCTCAGAACGCATGTTAGTTCCACCAAAATGGATAACCCATGATCCTCATAATGATGATTCTCCCCCATTCCATAACTAATCACATGATTGATCACCACCACTCCACTTGATTTGAAAAAAGAAATATCATGGCTGGTCATCCATCCAACCCTACCCTCTCAACCCAACCACTAAACGAAAATCATTCCTAGTTCTCCACATC
Organism: Viscum album; assembly: GCA_963277665.1. Taxonomy (NCBI): domain Eukaryota; kingdom Viridiplantae; phylum Streptophyta; class Magnoliopsida; order Santalales; family Viscaceae; genus Viscum; species Viscum album. The sequence goes on along the minus strand of OY728161.1, from coordinate 2,128,502,456 downwards.
TAAGGACTAAATAAATATCATTAATAACCACAAAACCAATTTAGGGAAACCACAATCTCAGGGAGACTTGATCCTGATCCAAACATCTCTCAGAAATCATATCCTTATCAAGATAGAATTGGAGTATCCAAATTGTACACAAACCCACTTGGGTCTCCACAAATACCTTGATGAAGGGAATGCATTTTCATCATTAGAGAACATCTCACCACAAAATCCACATGACCTTTCATTCAAAAAAATAACCATAGTTTAGTTGAGTAAAATTACGCTAAAAATCTACACAGGACAACACATTATAGGTTTCTAGTGAATCATTAAAAAATTGAACCACTATTGTCTTTGAAATCACGCGAAAACATGTACATGTATTTTGAAACAATGTTTTTATAATGTTTAATATGCACAATACTATTTCTAATAAGGAAATAGCCAAAATCAAACAAATCATAAATCAATAAACCCATGTGCGTCACCCAAGGTGAAATTATACAGGTGTAATATTAAAAACCATGAATAGAAATCCCATACTCTGGTAACTTGTACTTCTTATATGAGATGGATTTTTTGACGTCATAGTCTAATATACATCACAAGATTTGACACATTTATAAACCACTTTTCTAATATCCCTAAAATAAGAAATAAAAAAGAAATGGATTTGATACCATTTTATCACAAACTAGACTGATTCAATCTCACCTATCACCCAATCTATATTACGGTAAGGTCTCTAGTATGCCTCCGTATACATCATAGTATTGAAAATAGTTTAAAAGACCTAGATTGATATAGTGGATATACTATGACCTCGAATAAGAGTGAAATAATAGTGTAACTAAACCAAACACATGAACATTGATGAAAATCAGAGTATTAATATTAAATCAACCAAACATAAGAATGCTATAAAAAATTGAAATGCATCATACATACTCATGGTCAAGATATTCACATAAAATAATTTCCCATTGGGCTGACCAAATATAAAAAATAAACAAAAATAAACAAAAATATACAAGGATCTACTAACATCCATGAACCATACCTCAAACCCAGTATCCACAACTATCGAGTTAGTCAAGCTTGATCCTCAGACTCCACACAAGAAATCCTCCTTAATTATGCAACTTTAGGACTCTACCCAATCAAATGTGAATCTTGTAATAAACCTAAAATCAAACATATCGGTCTTCATGTTCACCAAGGTGAACATATAAGGGGTGATAAATAAATCTCATTAGGATACCCCCAATGGCATACCTATAATTTACTATCATATGAAAGTTCATACAAAAATGGTATTCCAAACCTATTCAGAAAAAAACTATCATAATTATAAAGTAGTAAAAATAATTAAAGTATAAAATAAATGATAAATAAATCCAAACACCCACTATTAAACCTTAGGTTACAAAATTCCACTTTATATTGAAAATACATCTCTATATAAAGCTATATACCTTAAAACACACTACTCACCAATCCAAAAAATATTTGGCATGTCCAGCAGATTATAAAGATCTTATAGACATCAAACACTGAAAAAAATCATGAATTATAGACTTTAGGATCTCAACCTAGGTGTCAAAGAAAACAAAAACCTCTAATAGACTCTTGTAAACAAATATTACAATTTTAACTGGTCATTAAAAAATATAGGAATACATAAATATAGAACATATCATAGCCTCATGAGTCTTTCAAAACTAGCCAGGATATAAATGATCTATCATCATTCATTATTTATCGAGACCAAACCAATGTTTTTTCCTGGACATATATGTCATCTATTTTGGGAGTGTAATAGAATCTAATGGTCCCAAAACTAGTCATAGTGTAATACTAAATTTGAATTTTAAGTGTACACTCATCCAAATCATCCATTAGCTTCTTGGCCTAGACTATTACCAACCAAAAAATAAATGAGTGCATCTAATAAATATTAGGTCCAACACCCAATCAAAAATATCCAATGGTTTCCTTCCACATCCAAAACCTAAATAGGAACTACCTCAACATCCTTGACATAAGATATAAACAACATTGGTCGACCAATTCATGAATCCCTCATCAACACCTTCTGAAACGAGCACTGACCACCTCAGGGTTAACATCTCATGAGGAAACCTCGTGGGTCCTTTTAACCATAATAAGTGCATAATACCCTATGATGGAATCCTATAGAATAATAATCACCTGAGTCCATGCCCTTCATAATAAATCCCAACCACCTCTCCAGTACTCAACCACACACTCAAAAACACTCTTCTAATAAGGGAAACCTCCAACACCACACCAATATAGGAATCCTTGGAAGATCCCTTATACTGACCTCAATATCTAATCAACAACACATAGATATATCTATAACCCCATGGTGCCACCCCATCCCTAAAGGTATAAGTGAACTAAACCTGAATGAACCGACTATAGAAATCCAACCATGAAACTACTTGGTTCTACCTTCTAGGAAACATTAAAATAACCTCAAACGAAACACCATTTGAAACACCAAATCCAAGAAAACTAAAAAATGTACAACCCTATCCCGATACTGATACCCCAATCACTTCCCTCAGAATGATTCTAAAACAAAACCATAAATGAGTTTTCTAACTAATCCTAGAACCTCCCAAACCATCATTAAACATCTCACTATGACCTATACTCACCCCAATGTCCTTAACATCACATCCTACATGGGAAAACCATTGAAATTAATCCTTATGATTCAAATTTTGTCTTTGTTGTGAGAAACATAGAGAAGCACAACTAAGGGGAGAGTAAACAGTGTGTTTTTAATATACATGAAATGTTCCCCCAAATGACTTATCTTGTTATGAACCTCACCCCAAATTGAAATGTAATTCTCAAGTAAATGGTTTAAACTATCCATATACAACATGTGAGTTGCATGGGGTAAATATTCATTCACTCGAAATAGTCTCTCACTAAATACCCCACAAGGCCTAAGGACATGCACTTCACAAGGGGACTAGTTATGTACATTGTATAGTCATGTTCTCAAAAGAAAGGTGTCTAGAAAAGTACCTTGAAAAAAAGTCTCCTTATATGGTATATACCAAATAAATATGTTAGGTATCCCCCATAATCAACACTACACCTAATATAAATAGCACAATGTGTGTGTTCTTGAATCACACATCATGTGATCAAGGTTTCTCAAACTGAAAACATCTATGAAGACCTTAAAACCCCTATTTACCACAGAATACATTAACTTATCCATAAAGTGGTCCCCAAAAAAAAATTAACACATAAAAAACATAAATATATAGTCTTGTGGTTTAAAATCAAAAAAATGCTACAATGGGGTGTAAAAAACTAAAGCTTTAATCCTAGATATGTGCTCTGTAGCCAAAAAAAATTTGATCTAGGCCTTGGTAGAACCCCCAGTAGAACATACTCCCTCTCCCCCTCTATCTTCTTTCATGGTCACATGAAACCCATTTGGGGAAAAAATGCATAAGAAGCCAAAGTGTAAGGTGTAATAGAGGAGGAAAAAAAGAATGGAATGAAAAAGAAAAAGAAAATGAAAAAATAGATCCATGCCCATCCTCAGTCCTCAAGGAGGGTTTACACCTCATCTTAGAAAACCCCCTCATTTTGAAATCAAAAATGGAGTTGATATTTCAATCTAATACTCCATTAAAAATATATCATCATTCACACATGAAAAAATATTTACTAATTAAATAATTATTAATTATTCAATGAAAATGGGAACGGATGAGAATTCCAAAAAATTCATGCCTCAAGTAAACACTCTATTCTAGAACCAATATATTATTCAAAAAAATCATTTAAGATCATATCCAAGTATAAATTACAATTTTCCCTTTTAAAACGACCCATAAACAAAATGTTTAAATTTCCCCCAATTTTCTCGACCAGTAACGATGCAGTTTTTTACATGTATGCATATATATTGATGTTTAAATAATTATAATTGTATTAAATGTATGCTATAGAGTAAATGATCTTTTAAATGGAGGACATGTGTTAGTTTTCATTTCTAATATCATTTTCTTAATTAAATTCTTGAATTATGGGTTTTATGTTTTACCCTTATCCGCCTTTGGTTTTTATTGGTCTAACATTATGGATTCTATTGTAGGAAAATTATATAAGTTTATATTTAAATTTACATGGGTATATAATTCATCGGTTTTACTCATATATGAGGTCCATAGGGACCCTTATGTAGAAAATATTCTTTTCTATTTACCCTTTCATAACTCTAGATTTACCCTAACCTAAAATTTATATTGTGGGAATTACATTGACATAATGATTCTAGTGTATCCTCATGTAGTGATAGTTCTAACTTCACATGGTGGCCAAATTACCTTGATGTGGATGCCACTGGTGGTCCTTATGTAATGGGTTTTGGTTAACTTCACTTAGTAAAATTTTGAATTATCTTTACCTAAGAATTTCGTTTCCGTTTCAATATATTTTAAGGTATTAAGGACTACTCATTTTTGACATTATATTTCTTTTATTCCATTGATCCTTTGTATTATATTCAACTCTCAGGGGTATTTTTACCCTATCTGTCTCTAAATTGAAAGAGAATTTATTGAATCACATTATTCATTTTATAAAAGGAGTGTAGATTTTTCTTGATGAGAGAGAGGGGAAGGTTGGGTCAGTGATTTGAGGGGAGGTGTTAGGGAGATTCTTCCAGAGAGGAAATATTAGAGGATGTTTTGATTTGAATTTGATGTAAAGGTAAAACTAGTGACATAATATGATTTTAATATGGTTTAGGTGAGTGATCTAACCATGATTCATTGCTTTATTTCTTCCCTACACCAGTGTTTTAAACTAGCTTTGTATTACAAATTAAAAATTGAATAAAAAATTGAAATTCCAATTTGATTCAATTATTTAATTTTCATTACTTTAAAAAAGGTAATTTATACATGTTTTGGTGATTTTATTGATGGATGAGGTGATTTGGATGGCGAGAGATGATGCAAAAGAAAATGGGCCAAACTGTATGGAATCCCAAAGACACATGTCCACTATTTTGAACATTATGAGAAATTAGATCATCCAAATGGAATAAATTTTTGTTTGAGGATAAAAAATTCAGTTTTTTACAACTAATATCAAGAAATCCTATCCCAATTCATTCATCTGATGGCCCATGTGAATTGTTATTTCCAGGAAACCAAATCTGAATGAATTAAAAAGTTAGATTCAATATTTTGACAGTATCTCCCAGTCAAGATTTCAAATGGCCTGAAAATATGAATGTAGATAATCAAAAGGACTTACAACAACTATCCTCTTGTTTCAAAGTCTTGATATTCTCATTTTCTAGTCCAAAAGTGAGATAAAAGTGGTATATAGAAATACTGGTGCCAAAACCACCATCAATTTCGTCTATAAAAGGGAACCTTGGGCACCTCATTTTCAAGTTCGACCAGGGAGTGAATTTATGGAATTTAGTATCTATATAGGACTCTTCCCCTTATCTTAGAAGTTTTTGAGACCCCTATCTTAATAGGGGGATAAAGTATGAAGAAGGAGATCCACCTGAGCTCCCTTATCCTCTTGATGTTAGTCTAAAAAATGGGTGATCATTGTGAGATAGCTAAAAAATTGAAGATGAAGTTCCAATGCAAAATTATCTACTGGTTTGGTTTATATTTTATTTTATAATTTTTCTTTTTGATTCATCATAACATTTTTATGCATTTAATTGAAACCCTTTTATTTGATATTTGATCAATGTCTATTTTTAAGTGTGTTACTTGTGTTGTTTCAGATGGAAAACAAAAGAATCCTCTTCTTGCCCAACATTCTGATATTTTAGTTTTCCTTGAAAAATCATACAGAATTATGAGGGGATATAACTTGACTACATGATTTTTATGTCAAGTTTTAGTCCTATTTGCATCATTTTGGAGGATTGTGGGTACCCAAGATCTTGGTTAACCCACAAACAAGGCATTACACCAAAACCTAATAATCAATTTAGAACAAGGAACTTTTTCAACAGTGTATTAAGTTAGCAATGATCACATAAATATCATATATTTTTCAAAATACAATTGTTCTTCAACTGTTAAATATTTTAATTATGTCATTTTATTTTTAATGCTGTTTTCAAACCCCCACCCCCACCTTTAGGGATTTTTATTAAAAATACACACTTTAAACATTCAATAGTCCTTGATATATGACCTAGGGTATTTTGTAGACTATAAATAAACTTTATAACAATATCAATTTTACATGTCAGAACAACGCGTTCAAATTTTGGGATTTTTTCCTTGGAGTGCTTTGGTTTTTAGTGCATGTTCTTGAGAAGCTTTTGGTAAATTTTGTGAATTGTTTTTATATTATAACATCCCATATGATATATTATTATAATTTATTTATATTTTAGGTTCTATTCATGATTCATTCTACATTGTGAGAATTACCTCCTTTCAAACCCGAACTAGAGAGGATCCTACGTCAATGACAACAAGACACACAAGCGAACCCTTTGAAAGAGGACACACCACATATTACTACTTTTCTAAACCCCTATTCATATGGAACCAAACTAGAAAATGAACATATCTTGTATAATGTGGCATAAAATAATAGATCTATAAAATAAATAAAATTTCCTAATGTTAATATTCAACCCAATTATATTCAAATGGAAAGTGAATCACCAAACATAGAACTAAAATCTGGCCTAATTCACTACATACCAAGATTTCATAGTCTCACAGGAGAAGACCCATAAAATAATTTAAATGAATCTCATACTGTGTGTTCAAAATTAATTCCCATTAATATGGATAAATAAAAATTAAATCATAGGTAATTCACATTCTCTTTAGAAGACACTATAAAATAGTGGTTATATTATGTAATTTACCCAATAAAAGGTTGGTTGGACAAGAAATGACTTTTCCTTGAAAAATAATTCCCATCCACTTGAACTAAAACTATAAGGGAGAAAATCTATGAGATAAGACAATCATAAGGGGAAAGAATTCATGAATACTAGGAAATATTTAAAAGTATTTGTTTAAGTTTCTCAGACCACCAAATATGTGAAAAAATTATAATACAATATTTTTATGATGTTTTAATTCCTATTGATTGAAATATTATATATGCGGTTATAATTGATGTTTTAGATGAAAAAAACCAATTTCTGTAAGGACCCTCATTGAGAATATGTCTCAGAACACACAAAAATTTGGTTCAAGGATCAATGTACCCATTTGAGGTGTCGTTGAGTTGAATCGTTCTGAGTTTGAGAAGAAAGTGGACACGATTTTTGAAGATGTAAGAACCCTTATGCAACAAATTTCTATTTCCCAAGAGAAATCCCAATCTCCTCCTCCAATGCATTGTGGTATCTATTCTTTTGAAACCCACTATTCTGACCAATTCCATCAATATAGAGAAACATACGAGTGTTGTGAGGAAATATTTCAAGGTTTAACCTATAATGAACCCCTCAGGTAAGAACCTTAATATCCATACAACCATAGGTGTAAAGACAACCAAGCCCATAGGGAAGAGGGTATTCAAACTAACCTCAATATCTATTGAACCAACCAGGTCAGATTAATCAACAACCACCACCCAGAAATCCTCAACCACCACAAAGGACTTTCCAAATACCCTCTCCAAAACCTAAACATAGAATATAATAAATTATGAATGAAATGGATATAAATAATAACTAATCAAAAAACCTCCCAAGAATCCATACAAGACCTAAAAATTCAATTATGCTAACTTACAAAGTCAATGGGGAAAATCCAAAGTCATGGGTCGGGTAAAATACCCTCTCAACCACTAATCAACCCTAGGGATAAGGTAAATGTCATTTTCATCACCCTTAAAAGAGGAACCCAAATTAAAAAAGAAATTACCTCTCCATTAGAGTCATCCCATCCTGAGTAAACCACCATCCCAACCACTAAAAACTATCTAATTAATTAAAAACCTTATCTTGAGAGAAGACCTAGAAAAGAAAAAAAGAGTTTCATTTGATGAACCACCATGCCAAACCATTCCTCTTCGATTTCTATAAAGGTACACACAATCAAGAAATCAAAAGGATACTAAGCATGGTAAATAAATCTTGGAACATTTAATTAAATTGTAGGTTAACATCCCATTTCTTGATGTCGTAAGTAAAATTCTACAACGCATATTGTTTATCAAGGAGATGTGTACAGAACAAAAGATACTTCGAGGTGATGGAATGATGATCATGGGGAGGAACATCTCAGCACTGATAGAGCCATAATTACATTACAAATACAATGATCCTGGAACATTCTTGATTTTGTGCACCATAAGGAAATATTCATTTTTAAATTCTAGGATTGATTTGGGTGCTTCTATAAATGTAATGCCTCACTCCATTTAATATTCATTACACTTCAAAGAACTGAAGCCCATAAGAATTTTGTTCAACTCAAAATTGAGATTGCAACACACCCCACTATTGTGTTAGCTGATGATCTTGTAAGGGTGAGAAATTTAATTTTTTCTGCTGATTTTTATGTTTTAAAAATGGAAGATGATGGGATGAATGGACATACCCCAATTATATTAGGGAGGAAATTCTTGAAAACTGTGAAAAACAAAATTAATGTCTATAATGGTAGATTATCTATTTAGTTTTTTGGTGACATTGTCAACATCAACATCCTTGATTCCATGAAGCACCCCTCAAAATAGAATTCCCCACTATCAATTAATTCAATGGATGTTCTCCCTTCCCCTAAAAATATTCTTTTCTTTTCGTGAGCCCATTTATAACTTTTTATCATTCATAGATATTCTAGGAAATGAATCTTGTATTTAATTTTATAATGTTCTAGAAAAATGTCATACATATTTATTAATTAAATATTTCTTGAATATTGATGATCCAATGACCATCGATGATACGAATAATCTTGTAAAAGATCATACCTCATCTGAGGATGTTACCAATGAAAAATTAGATGAGATGAATGACCTATCACTTTCAAACACACTCCCATAAATAAAAAATACACCTTATTTTGAACTTAAACAACTACATAATGATTTAAAATATTTTTCTCTTGATAATAGAAACAATATTCATGTCATTATTGTCAGTTCTCTCCCTCCAAAGCATGAATTGTGACTGGTTGACCTTTTGAGGGAGTATAAACAAGCATTGAGATGTACACTCACTGGTATTCATGGTATTAGCCGATTAATTTTTACACATCATATATTATTAAATGAGGAGGCTAGACTAGTGAGGCACACACAACATCAACTAAACCGAAACCTCCTATTTATTGTTAAAAAGAAGGTAACAAAATAATTGGCTGCTGGAATCATTTACCCCATCTATGAAAACCAATAGGTTAGTGAAATGATAGTAGTTTATAATAAATCATGTCTAGAAACAATTAACAATGAAAAAAATGAATTAGTTACAACTTGTGTGAAGAATAGGTGGAATTTCTATATAGAATATCATCTATTAAACAAACACCCTAGGAAGGGCCATTTAAAATTGTTGTACAATGACCAGCTGCTATAGAGGCTTGTGGGGATGCCCCACTACTTTTTCCTTGATGGGTATTCTAGATACTTTCAAATCCATATTTACTCTAGTGATTAGAAAAATACAACTTTTAATTGCCCATATAGAAAAATTTCTAATAGGAGGATTCCATTTGGTCTGTTCAATGCTCCAATTAATTTCTAACGATACATGGTAAGTATTTTTTCAGATTACCTAGAGAATTTCATGGAATTATTCATGGGTGATTTAACTATTTATGGATCCTATTTTTATTAATTACCAATTAACCTTGGTTCATTCCAATATCATTTTATTGAGAAAAATTATGTATTAAATTATGAGTAATTCCATTTCATGGTATGGAAAGGTATAATACTTAGGCATGTCATTTCTGGGGATGGTATCAGATTTTACAAATGAAAACAAGATTTCATTTCTTCCCTAACATTTCCCAAAATAATTCAGGATGTGTAGACTTTCTTAGGTCATGCTGAATTTTACTATCATTTCATTCGTGACTTCAGTAAGATTATAATACCACTATTCCACTTACTCCAAAAATAAAAATATATTTTTTGATAAATAATATGAGGAAGATTTTAATATATTAAATTATATTCTCAAATAACCCCTAGTAATCCAACCAACTTGGTTGGATTTACTATTTCAGATCATAAGTGATGCCTCTAACTATGCATTTTGGGAAGTATTATCACAATAGTTTGATCGAAATCCAAATTTCATTGCCTATGCTTCACAAACACTATACCCTGCCCAAGAAAACTACACCATAATAGAAAAATAATTTCTTTATATTCTATTTTACATGGATAAATTTAGTTTATATATTTTAGGGTCCAAAGTAATTATGTTCTCAGACCATAAAACCCTCTACTATCTCCACATGAAACCAGAAGTAAAACCACTTCTCTTTTTTTGTATGCCTATACTTCATGAATTTAGTCTAGTAATTAGGGATAAAAAGGATCATAACATGTGGGGGATGACCATATCAATAGGGTCCTACCATCATCATACATTGAATCATCCACTTGTGTTCCTAGAAATGAAATGCTTCATGATGATCAATTGTACCACATGAAAGATGTTATTCTTTGTTTTGATGAAATTGTAAATTATTTGGTAGCAGCTTGCATTCATGTTGATTTCACAAAAAAACAGGTTGATCATCTAAAATATTAGCCATGTTGGTACATTTGGGATGTACCCTACATTTGGGGCACATGTAGTAATCAATTCCTAAGGAATTTTGGTCTCGATAGCAAGATTCAGTCTATCCTTAGGTTCTACCACACTCTTTCTTCTGTGGGTCACTTTGTTCCTTAATATACTGCTCGCAAGTTCCTCGATTCTAGTCACTTTTGACCAAAATTATTTTCGGATGCCCATGATTTCTATAAATATTTTTCTTACTTTAAAGAATGGGGAATGTCTTTAAAATAAATGAAATTCAACAGTAACCCTTGTACTTTAATTATATTTTTTTTGTTTGTGGCATCGACATTATGGGGTCATTTACCAATTTCTTGAGAAACTTTTAGAATATTTTGGAAGCTGATTACATATCAAAATGGGTAGAGTTTTAAGACATAAGGATAAATGATTCCATGAAATTTGTGGAATTTTTTTGAACCCAAATTTTCTATAGGATTGGATTACCAAGGTTCATCATCAGTTACTGGAGTTCTCATTTCTACAATTGAATAATATAATAACTTTTTCATTTGTATGTGGTCGGACATCATGTGCCTACTATATATCACCCATAGACCAATGGTCAATTCAAGGTGTCAAATAGCAAGGATAAAAAATATTGAAAAATGGTTAAACCTAATAGAAAATATTGGTGTCTTAGACTCGATGATTCTTTATGGGCATACCATAAAACATTTAAAAGTCCCATTGAAATGTCACCTTATCATATTTTTTTCAGAAAGATTTGTCACCTCCATACTGAGACAGAGCACCAGGCCTACTGGGCCATTAAATAATTCAATTCTATTATTTCTTGTGTAGGTGCTCAGAAGAAGTTACATATTCCAGAGCTTTTGGAAATGCATAAAGATTTATATGAAAACTCTCTAATTTATAAGGATCAATGCAATGCTAGTCAGGAGTGTCTCATCCTTTACCATCAATTCTAGATTGGGAAGATGGTCCTCCTTTACAATAAAAGGGTGAAGTTATATCCAGTTAAGCTTCATTATTACTGGTTTTGTACATATACTATTACTAATGTTTATCCATTTAGTGTTGTTCAGGTTACAAATGATGAAACCAAACAAACATTCACTATCAATGGGCTATGGTTGAAGAAGTTTTTTGATTCCATTACGAATACCCCATTGTAGTAACTCTATGTTCAAGAAGTAACTTACAAATCAAACCCACCTGGTTTTATCTTTCCACCCCACATTATCTTTTATTACAATGAGAAAATTGAAAGCTCTAGGTGTTGGGGGATGGTCATATTACATGGTTAGTTATGAATTTTAATCATATTTATTCTTTTTGTCTTTATAAATAGAATTTTCACTCCCCCCATTTTCCCCCACTCACTTTTATGCTTTAATATTAATTTTTGATTCTAACTTAATAATAGAAAATTTTCCCTTCTTAATCGTGGAACTAACTGAAAATGAATGAAAAATTTATCTTTTTCATGTTATTTTAACAAAAAAATCATTGATAAAACATGTGTTTTATATTGAATTTAACATTTAGGTGTGACTTTTTCTAGTTAAATGGGTCATTTGTTTATGATCTAAATGTTTGTATCATTTTGAGAACATTGCGATGAATGGTACCCATTGAGAGAGTATTTAATGGAAAAATTGGGTCACTTAATATATCCACAAATATTTTAACCCAACCACGAAGTTTTATTATTTTACTCAATATATGGTAAATATAAGTTTGGTTAACATTTATAGGCTTTCCAAAATGTTTTTCCCATATTTTCATTCCTTATCTGATCTATTTCATTATTGTACTGGATTTAATTACGTGTATGTTCCTTTTATCCAACTATTGTACACCCTAAAAAATAAAAAAAAAATAAAAAATATAAAATATTGGTTGCATATTGGGTTGTATAAAAATCAATATTCTTTTACCTTTAATATTGTTATAACTATTACAATAAGTGTTGTGTGGAGATCAAACCTGGGTTGAGTGATGAGTGTGATATTTTCTCTGAGTTCAACTTTTTTAAAAAATAATAATAAATGAGGTGATTGATGAAATATACAAAATATTGTGATATCGAGTTTAGGAGCTTAAGGTTTGACTTAAATGCATGCTTAATTGATGGGGCCATGAAATTTGATTCTAATGAATATAGGGCAGGTTCGGTGGATAGAATAATTTAAGCACAATTTAATTAAAATAACCTATATTTACTAAATAGAAAATGGAAAGAATATCATGAATTGGTTTTCTCACAAAAACATGTAGAGTTAGCGAAATTGTTGGATTTCGATTTATTTTATCAAATCAGTATCATTCATATCCATGATTTTCAATTTTTATTAAATTCATGATACATCTTTTTTCATGATCAATGAGAATAACTCCTTGGTGAGACTTTTTATTTGATCACATTGCTATTAAGAATAAACATTTCATTTACTCTTATATATTTATGTATTTGGAATATCTCCATGAATGATTTTTGGAAATGTGACTTTTCCATGGACTGAAAATTTTTAGGTGTGGGGGTGTCATCACACCATGATTCCCTGCTTTATCTCACCCTTACACCATTATTTTAAACTGTATTTTTATTAAAAATTAAAATATTATTAAAAAACTAAATTAACATTTTATTAAATTATTTAATTTTAATCACTTTGAAAAATGGAAAGTATACTTTGTTTAGGTATTTTATTGTAGGAGGGCTTCATTTGGAGGGTCAGAGATAATGTAGAAGGAAAACGATCCAAACTTCAAGTAAGCCGATGGACACATGTACAATTTTTTTTAAAATTATGTGAAATTAGTATATAAAAATGGGATCAAATTTTATGGGATGATCCAAAATTAAGTAGGAAACAAATCATATCAAGATCCGAATACCAATTCATCCATATGCTAGCCCACCTGAACTAATATTTCCAGGAAACCGAATTTGCATGAATTCAAAAGTTAGGTTTTGTATTTTGACAATATCTCCAATTAAACATGTCTAATGGCAAAAACTTTTGACATGGATATATACAAGTGTAATTAAAACTAATCCTTTGATTACTAAGAGTCATTATATGAAATTTTATCAGTCCAAAACTGAGATACAATGTTATATAAAAATCCGGGTTCCCAAAACCACCTCCCATTTTGGTTTTAAAAGGTAACCATGGACACCTCATTTTAAAGTTCCAAAAAGGGGTGAAGTGATTAAATTTTGGAATTACATAGGTGTATTTCCATCATACAGGAAGTTATTGAGGGTCCCATCCTCATATGGAGATCATGGATGAAGATGAAGATCCACCTGACCTTCCCCATCCTTCCCATGTCAGGGTAAATTGTGGGTGATCATTGTGAGGCAGCTAAATAATTGAAGAGGGTGTTATGAAAAGGAATTATATTACTTTTTGGTGTATATTGTGATTATTATTTGTTATTTTATATGTATCTTAACATCTCTTGATTCATTTAATTGAAACACCATTTATTTCCAAACCTATCGGTGTGTAATTTTAAGTGTGCAACTTGGGTTATTCCGATTGGACAACATAAGAATCATCTTACATCCCAAAAATATGATATTTTATTTATCCTTGACAAACCTTAAAGAATTATATGGGTTTGTAACTTTACTATATCATTTTTTTTTTCAAGGTTTAGTCTCATTTACATAATTTTAGTGGCTTTTGTGTACCCAAGATACTGGTTAACCATCAACCAAAGGAAAAAACCAAAACCTAACAATAAATTAAGAACAAATAACTTTTAAAGTGTTTTAGTAACCTAAAAATGATCACATAATTATCATATATTTTTAAAAATCCAATTGTTTTTCAACTATTAAACTATTTAATTATGTAATTTTTTTAAAATTAGTTTTCAAAACCCCACTCTTTTCATTTTTTTATTAAAAATACACAATTTAACAATGAAATTATCCTTAATAGATGGCCTAGGATATTACCTTGATTATTAATAAATATTAAAAACATCATCAATTTGAGTGTTTCATGAAAACATGTTCATTAAGTCCAGTCGTAGTGAATTTAATGTGAAAAGGGTGGATCTGGTTTGTCTTGCAGCTTGTAAACCTATACATTAGGAGATTTTAGATTCAACTACCCATGATCTTGGTGGAATGTATCTTTGATAGATATTTTCAAGGTGAATCTGAGTTCATGATAAAATAGCATGGCACTATGAATGATTCTTATGTTTTTCTTTTATTTTGGTCCAACACTGTGAATGCTACTTCTATTTTTCTATCATTTTGGTAACCTCATGTATAGATTGATTTATGGATGATACTTGGTTTTTTATCTTCTTTTATTTGAACCTATAATATAATGTTATTTTCTTCCATTTTGAAACCCCAAATGACTTTCCCATGCATTTAGGCCAATTAGATGATGCACATAAAATTTTTCTATTTATTTAAAAAATTTCTTTACCTCATTATTTTACTTCTTCTTTGAAATACATCTTGTATATATCTTTTTGTTATTTTTTTGTAATCTATTATAATTACTTTTATTATATATTGTATTGTGTTAATATTTAGGCTACCTATGATACTATTTTTAATATGATGATGTTTTGTTTATTTTTTATCACATTCATGAATATGTTCACATTTTTGTTATCATCAGTTATATTCAATAATTTTTCTATTCCCATTGTAATTTTTTTATTGAATTCTTCTTAAATAATGTCACTAATTTAACCTTTTTTATATTTTTATTTTTCTCTAAATCAATATGCCTTTAAGGTTATTGAATGCAGACCACCTCACAATATAGCCTATAATAATTGGCATTGGATCTTAATTGATATTAGTGATGAAATCATCAAAATTTGAAATCTATAAAATCAATGTTGAAACTGATTTTAGTTTATGGAGAATTAAAATATTTTTTTCTTAGTCCAACATGGTTTACATGACACATATGTCATCCCAAAAAGAAGGTATCCATTTTCTCCCAAATTGGAAAACCTTATGTTTCTAATGAAAATGTTCCATCTAATGTGTTAGTTAAATCCCAAAGTTTTTCTTGTTTTTGGGTGATAATTATATACATGAGGTGGCATAAGAAACCACTAAAACTATTATAGGGAAAACTTCAGAACCTTTACATGAAAAAAATCTATTGTTGGTATGGTCTATAAAAAATGAGACTCTATATTTTCAGATGAAACCTAAGACTTCCGACTATTCACTCATTTTTGAATTTAATAAATTTATCCTAGTGTTATCTAACATAAATTTTATGTTTTATATATGGATCGAGTCATCATCCTTTTGACTTAATTAGATAGTTCTTACCAGAATTAGTGTGATTCCATGATGTATGGTAATGAGTATTTGAAACTATAATGTATGGTAATTATTATTTGATAGTAGAATAAGTAATGTATGGTCTTCTTTAAAAAGAATTATAGACCATGAATGGTTGAGATCAGAGGGATATTGGATTAGGGTCATGGGAATAATAGAACATAGGGTTCAAGGTAGAAAAAATGGTAACAATGATAAGATGGGTAAGAGTCAATCTAAGACTGTGAAGTGCTATTAGTATGGTAAGTCATGTCATTTAAAAAAAATATCATCATATGAATAATGGTTTAGAGGGAAATGGGTATCAATAAAATTTATTTGAGCCATGTTATGATGATGTTTATGTTCTGTAGTCTATCTAGTGTGATGTATAGGGTAGAGTTATGGGTTCAGAAATAGATGTTTTTATTATCTGTCATTGGAGGGTCAGTCTTCTCCGGAGGTAAATAGGTTTGAGAATAGTGATGTATTAGGTAGTAGTTATTAAAATAGTTTAATGAGTTGATTCTTGGTTGGACATTGAGATTCATGGTGATATTGTTGGGATTTAATTAACTGCATTCGATGAGTACTAAAAAATTAAAAATTTGATATCATTTTTTAGATATATTTATGGGGTTTTTATTTATGTTAGTATAGGGATTTAAATTATTATTTTGGTTTTCATATAATGTTTATGAGATAGAATTTAGGATAGGGGATGTATGGGTTTATAGTTCTTCCATTTAGGAATATATCCCCTCTTATTTTAGGGTTCTATGAAGTTTCATCTCATTAGTTAAAGAGTTTTCTGGGTCTATTTAGATTCATGTGGGCTGAGTGATTTTCTAACTCTGATCTTTATATATTATTTTGTGTATTTGTTCATCTTTAATTTTTTTAATGTTGTTTTAACATTTCTACTTTTATTTTCATATAAACTATTTCAATTTGATTTTATTTTCTTATCACAGTATTAATGTTTTCCATGAGTTTGTTTGAGTATGGGTACTTCTCTATTTTTTACTATTCTATTGGCATTGGAGATGTCCTAGAAACCTCTGATTGACATGTTTTGAGTAGGGAGTATAGTTATGTGAAGTAGGAGACTCAGGTATATTAAGGTGTTTTTATTTTATATAGTTATGTTTAGAGGTTCTAATTATGATAAAATTTAGTATTATATTATGAGCAATTGACAAGGGAAGGTGTATATCACATTGATAAAATCTTTGGACATAACCAATTTATAGTTTGACTAGAACAATTTGATGTATTTTTTTTACATGGTTTGGTTGTTTTTCATGATTTTTCAATTCAGTTGATAGGTTCGGCGTTGTAGGGATGTTTGATATTTATGATTATTCACATAATTTATTAGGTGTATATTTGTTGTTTTTGGTTTCCCCTATTATGTTTTCAATTAAATTCATACATTATAGGCATTATTTTTATCCTTACACACCACTTGTTTTTATTGGTATAACCTTATGTGTGTTGTTATGGGAACCTTTGTTGGAGTTGGTTCCCTAGAACCAACTAATTTGTAATGTATATTTTCTATATATTTATAGATTTGAATATTAATTACATATCACATATTGAATATTATTTTTTATAACATTAATGTGATAATGTCCTAGAATATCTATTATATTAAAAAGTTCATTGTAGTTCCCTGCTATGAGGAGAAACTTACGTTCTATTAAAATGTTCTTAAATATTTTTCTATAGCCGAACAACATTCCATGATGAGATACATAATATACTGACTGTCTGGTGTGAATAATCATATGCTGATGAGGTTTTATCTCATGAAGTTCTCACTTAGTAATCTTCAAGATGATAGATTATGAGAACAAACATGTCTATAGTAATTCCACATATTTTTATGGAATCAAATTTTCTTATATGAGATTATGTGTAGTGGTAGATAGATTTCAAGATTATTATTAATCTATGTCGTAACTAATGCATATAGATGTATTATTGTAAACCATTAAGTAATAGTTTATAAATAATCCTTATACATTGGATGTGTCACGAATGATGTGTTATTAATTGATAAGTCGAGGAAGGATTTTTCTATTCCATATTTATAAATATTGATATCTCGAAACATTGATTCAAATGGAACCTTCATATTAAATTCCATGGCCATGGTGTAGTGTCGAGTTTATTATAGTTATTAAAATAAAGACATATCAAGAATATTGGTTGATAACACCAGTGTGAAACCTGATTGATGAGATATTATGGAAAGGATATTATATTACACAATTATTGTTTGTATGTAGTTTTTGTTATTGTGACATATCCACCGCCTTTGGGTGCCTTGACCTGTTTCTAGATAATATTATTGGGTTTTAGGAAATTTCCACTAATAAAACTAGGGAAGAAGTTGATAAGGGTACATACATGGTGTTTCTCTTCTTCTCAGTTAAATATTACATTTAAAAGTTGTAATAAATATTATCATACAAAACGAGAAGTAATATTTATTCAGAATTTACTAAATGATCACATATATTAAATAAATACATTTGCAAGGAAATTGATTAATTATGTGATTATATAATATCAATTTATCTATTTTTATTTATAAGGTAATAAATAATTATTCATTCATTAATAAATAATTTATTACACAATTATTAAAATAAAAATTTTATTCACCAGACAGTGCATATAAAATTTATTTATTTATTGAATGTATAATATTTATCTTCTGTGATTCTGAAGGGAATAAATAACTATTTATTAATAACTTATTTATTTAATTAAAAGAATATTATAGAGAATATTTTATTATCCACACCCTAAATATAATATTTTTGTGTCAAATTTATTCCAAAATCCAACAAATTTCAAAGAGGATGAGGATACATTGTTATTTTTCTAGTGGTAAATATTTATTTTCTATAATATAAATAATTTTTACCAAAACAATGGTTAGTGAACTCTATGTAATAAAATAAAAACAATATTATTTTACACAACATGTGGTTCCTTTTGGATTTAACATATTATTAAGGGATTTTATGTAGTTAATTAAATTAAAACACTAACCGTAAGTCTATAAATAGAAAATTTTGAGAATTGTGAGTTGCTAGTCATCATGAAAAACATTCTATTCCTTTGAAAATTCTCTCATAATAAAGGATATCTCTAGTGTTTTATCTTAAAATCAGGATATTTTATCATCCTTTATTTCACTCAATCCAGATAGATCAAGAGATTATCCTTTATAGGCTAAAGCAATAATGGTTTCAATCAAGGAAGTGATAAAGGATGATCAGTACCAACACATTAGTACCTTCTGTTCCATTGATGACATTTTGAGATCAAAGGATCAAGAGTGGATTACCACTATAGGGGATTTACATTGGGTCCTCATCAATGCAATGAAATACTACTGAATATTGGTTGGATGATCAACATCTGTATCGAAGAAAGAACTCAAGATTGAGGTGTTTATTCACATTATTAAATTAATTATAAATTATTTTGTAGGATATTCTCTCTCGGTTCTAATGAAAATATTTTTCAGTATTATTTGAAAAAATTCATTGGTCATGGTTTCCATGTCATGTACATTACAGATGATCTATTGAATCAGACAAAATATTAGTTGGGAATAGACCCAAAATGTTCATCAACTACAAATAAAACCATCATCCTTTACTCGAGGTTCTACTTACCTTTACACACGCCTCCTCTACATTGGTTTTAACCTTACATGAGGTCCCTCAGGACCCTTACTTACCCCATATAATCAATGATTTACCATTATATAGTTCTAGATTTACCCTCACATAGTCTGTATATTGAGGAAATTACCTTGAAACAACAGCTATAGTATACCCTCATGCAATGGTGTTCTGACCCTCACGCTGAAATTAGATTACCTTGACGTGGGTGTTTTTGGAGACCCTTGCATTGAGAATTTTGGTTACATTCATGTTGTAAAATTTTTCATTACCTATAAATTAATAAATTTTACTTCTTTTTCTATTTTTTGGGATGTTTTGGCTTACTCATTTTCCACCATCCATTTCTCTTATTTCTTTACCCATGGTAACATATTCAATTATCATGGTAATTTCGACATTATTTACATTCAAATATAAAGGGATTTTTTTAGAGTGAATCATTTTAGAATAAAGGATGTGGAATATGTATGATAAGGGAGAGGGGATGGATGGTTTATTTATTTGAGAGTCTGGGTTATGGAACTTATTATAGCGAGGGAAAGTAAGTGGTAGTGTGAGTTTCTGTTTTATGGAAAGGAAAAACTATAGATTTAGGCTGGTGTGGAGCTGGTTCACGCAAGCCTGATCATGGAGAATTAAAGGTGCGAATGGATGAAATAGTTTTGATCTTTGTTAGAGAACCTAAACATTGGAGGATTCCAAATTTATATACCTAAGGTCTTGGAAACTTGTATCATCCACATATATGTTTGAGCCACATCCATGCTCTAGGTAAAATAACTTATCACTATGAGTTCTTCTTTTATTTTTAGTTCATTTTGGTATCCTATTATATAGATCGGTTTAGTGGTATTGCTCAGTGTTTTTGGCTCTACATTTTTTTCACCTATAATATGTTCTTTTTTTCATAAATAATGAAACCTTAGCATCCCTACCCCATACACATAGGTTAGTTGGAAAGAGCACATAAAATCATTGAGAACATTTGATGGTTTTATTTTATCCATTTAATAACTCCATTGTGTATATCATTTCTAGTTATTTTTCTAGTTCACTATTGTAATTACCTTTTTTATTTATTGGATTTTGTTGATTCATGATGATTCCTATGATATTGAGTGTTATTCATTTTTATCATATTCATGAATCTGTTCACATTTTTTTTCTACATCCATTTATATTTAAACATTTTATTATTCCCATTATTAAACTGATTATTTATTTCTTCCTAGTTATTTGACTTAAATAATAGTACAATTTGATCCTTTTCAAAATTTGATCCTTTTTTCGTACCATCTAAAAATTCAATACACCCTTTTTTCTGTCGAATGCGGACTGCCTCACAATTTATCCCTAAATAACATGGAGTCACACATATAAATGAATAATACGATATGTTATTGGCCTAGTAATATTTAAAAGTGAGAAAACTTATTTCCAAAATACAATACCTTAACCCATGGTGTTTACTTTAGATTCTGCTGATCAGGATTGCTGATGATGTTTTGTGGTCATTCAAGATTCACCCTATGGATCCTAATTGGGTTGTCACAGACATGAAGAGTGAAAAAAATACAAAATTCAAATTATCTCATCCACAAAAGGTGCAATTCCCGACCCAATAATGGAGAAGGGAGTTATTGACTCCAAAATCCACCTTTAGTAGGACATAGGTTGGAGACAAGCACTAGGGGTATAATATATATATATATATATATATATATATATATATACGAGAAATTGCCCTGTATGATATGATAAATGAGAGAGAGAAGATAAAAACCACCATATAGATCATACTAAAAATAAAATTAAAATATCCCAATTAATTGCAAGTGATGTCATACAATTGAAAATAAATAAAAAATAGAATTAAATGTATCAAAATAAATCCTTGGTAGAAACTACAAATCCTAGACAAGTCCTGAACAATCTTTATAAGCTTGTATTGTCCAGACAAATCAACCAGCTCTTATAGACATGAATTTATTTATATATATACATAGGGTGAGAATAAAATGTATACTCAGTAGGATACTCCCTAAATAGTCTCATGAAAAATATTATGAAAGCATTCTAAATCTCAATGAACAACAAGTGACGTTAACTCATCACCTTAACATGTTTGGTATGTTTCCATCCTCACCATGGATATCTATAACCAAGCATCACATACAATTTAATGTGTTCTATAATATTAAAAGAATTTACCTTGCTAAAAATTACCCTATAGTTTATCACTCTTCCACTACACCACATGTCCCAAGATATCTATCTCCAAAAGAAATCCAACCAGAAGACAACTAGGTTAATGTATCGTAACATGTATCTCGTGCATCATATCATCTCATTATTACATACCATGAACCCAGTTCATCACATCATATCATCATCCCATACAAAACTTCTAGATAGAAACCGAGTAGTCTTTAGGATCCACCACAACCCATATGTCATTTACTATACCCCAATCCATCTCTGACCACACACATCATACCTATAATAATACATGGGATACTATATCTTGATATACGTGTTTGTAAAATTTAAAAAAGCATTAAATACCTCTAAACACATATATGGGGAAATATAACCACTATAAATACAAGTATATAATTCTAATAGGTGCAGTTTTGGGTTTTCTTGAGTGGAAAAGGCTCTCTATAAACCTATATCAGACTTGAGTTCAAATCTCGGTGGGAGAAAATTTCCATTGGCCGGAGGTGACATAAGCATGCTATGATGCGGGTACGTGGTGACATATGTATATGGTATTGTATGCATTATGCAACCATGATTCTACACTAGGCCTTTGGGCTATGTAATTGGATTCATGCCCAATGGGCCTTCAAGCCATGTAATGAAAAAATAAGGCTTTATGGGTGGGAAATCCCTTGAGAGAATATGGCCTACCTTTCCATCCTATGTGTGTGGTGTGAATGTTTTTAATTTAATTGTACCCCTAAGAACCTATTTTATATATAATTATAATATTATAATAGATTAGGGATAGGATGTAGTCATCCATCTATTCCCCACTAACTTAGATATTGGAGAAAACACTCTCCCAGAGTCTACTGGGTTTAAGACACCCTAGTGACATGATTGGTGTAGCATATTAAATCATAAAACATATAGGATATAATATAGATCATAACAAACTATGGGAATCAATCTTGTATTAGGATCAGTTGTATCTATTGTCTGTTATACACCTGGATACCACTAGTAAGGGCTAAATATCATATAAGCACACAATCATTCAAGATGAATTTTATTTAATTAATTATTTCCTATTTACATTTCAATTTATGATAATCAATTAAATATCCATTAATTAACATTATTCCATTCATATTTCATTTAACACCAAGTAAAGTCCATGCCCTATAGGCATATTCCAATTAATTCGATGGATCTACATCATTATCAACATTGGACTTCCATTCAATCACACAACCCATGGGTTAAACCATTTACTGATCATTATCTTTCCATAATTATATGTACTACCATAAAATAAATGCATAAACCAAGAAAAACTAGCTACCTCAAGAAATGTGGAAAGGATTATAGGTAAATAGGTAACCCATCCATCTGACCTTTAAAGAGGAACATTAACAACCAAGCATCCAATATTTTATCACAATAAAATAAATCACAGCTTCAACCTATTCCATCAATCTTAGTACCATCTCTTACACCACCATGCATCCATACTTCCATCACCAAAGTCAACGACTTCCACAAACATGGTCCTCCCCACCCATATCTTTTCAACCATTAGCCATCCGAGGATCAAATTATGTCATATAGTAATTTTTTCATAAAGAGTAACACAAAAGGCATATAATAGAAAACATAGTCAACAAGGTATCTTGGCCCAAAAAACAAGGCATCCAACTTTCACATGAAAACAATATTTCCCTCTCCCCATTCATTTATATTTATCCAGAAACTAATTTTATATCATGTCAAATAAAACAATTCATTTAAGACATGTTTCAACTATAGGCAACCTAAGGCAGCAGTTATTAATAGTTATATATTATTTTAATATACACTAAAACATAACATACTATTACAACAACTTTAATGAAGAATAATTACAATAACATACAACTTTATTATTATCAAAAATAATAATTTCTTGTTTCATGTTATTTATACAACTCCATTAACATATGGAAGACCAATTTCAATGAAACATGCATCATGAATCATTAAAATTCCATCAAATTAGGATAATAAAAATACTTAATAAACATGACTTTTTAATTGTTTAGCCAACCAAAATTACTTGATTTATGTTCGTTGAAAATTTCCATTAAATTAAACATGATAATCCATAATATTAACATATTGTTAAATAAATCACAAACATATATGTCACACTATCTAGTAAAAAATAGGAGAACTGCTATCTCGGTGGAAAACACATGTGATCACTACAACCGCGAAACACTTATTTTTCATTAATATCATTTATTATTTTTTAATGTTTATTTCACCATAAGACATAGATAAAAAAAATTATTACTTTATTATTTCATATAAAATAATAGGAGAAGAGAAAAAATACTCTACCTTAAGGATTACAACATTCTTTGACCGAGAATTTAATAAGAACGTGTAACTCTAATAACCTCTACTACAAGGAAACTACAAGCCTATAAGAAATTTTAACAACAATCATACCAAAAAACATCAAAATAAAATTATAAAAATAAAGGAGATCATCCTCCACATCATAAAAATAAAAAATGGGAGAGAATAATACTGATCAAAGAAAAAACCACAAGATAAAGAGGTCAGACAAACCATAGATCAGTGCATATCTGACATAGGAATCCAATAAAAAATTACTTTTTAAAGGTCTTAAAAACACCCTAAAGAAGAACCTCTAGATACCTTAGTTTGGGAGAGAATCATAGGTTTTTAGTAAATTTGAGGGTGTGAGAGGATTTATAATAAATCTTCTAGATATACTTTCATGATGTGAATGGGTCATTCCTATTGTGAATATTTTAATATTAAGACCCATTGAAAATTTTAATCTCCTAGATCTAATAAACTAGGGATTAATTTATGTCATGATACAAACATTCACAACAATATTATTTAGAGAAATATTCACAAAATCTATCCCCTCATACCTTTAGATCATGAACTAATAGTGTATATCATGAATCACATCCTAAGAACCTCAGTTCTTGGGACATGTCTTCTTATTTGGAATATGAACTAAACACTCATGTCATGAACTATAGTTCATGTCATGAAATTATACTACTATAAGAGTATTTATTCCAAACTTCATTGATATTTCTCTAGGATTCCTCCAAGACCATTGACCTCAAAAACATGCTACGGAATGAGATAAATTGATCCATGGAATTATATCAGATACCTATAAAACAATTCTCATCCTTGATAATTTAAAACCAAACCTATAGAGAAGGCAAAGAAAAGGGGAAATTCAAATTTCCACCCCCTACGATACCACTCAATAATCTCACTATCAAAGGATCTCAACCGCCTCACTCAGAGGAAGAAGTCACAATATTATGAAAAACCAACAACCATATCCTAAACATTCAAATAGGGTAGAAACCTCTCAAACAAGATAAAGGTAACAAACAAAGCATTGAATAAGGGAAAATAATCTTATAAACCTGATAAAGGTCAGACACTACACAACAATAATTTCTATAAGAGATTTGATAAATGTAAAACAAATCAGGATACTGATCATGTATATGTGATTCACATTCCTAGGTTCTCTCCTCCACACCATCATGACACCAAAGGACATGAACAAAAGGAATGGGATTCCCATGAAACACCTACTCTTAATAGCCTTGGATCTGCATAGGCCACTCCATGAAGGGAATATCATCATTAATATCGATCTCACCATAATCAATGATTTAAGATATATCATGAAGATAAAAGTGAATCTAAGACACATGGAATACATAATTAATATAGATCATTTTTAGGGGAAGTGTTATCTTATTTTCATGGAATCCAACATGAGCCAACCCTTGGAAGGTCCCGAAAAAATGGTGATAAAGCTTATTCCCATTACCAAACCTTAACTGCCTTTGATGAGGATATATATTTATAAAAACATGGTATCCAACATCAAACTCTAAAAGTATCCTACTATATTCATCTAGGACTTATGATGAACCTACATTGACTTTATCTTATCAGGAATAAATTGAACTAACTTTTTCATTCTCTACACTAGTTCTAGCCCAATAATTCCTCACTCTCTAACCCCATTCCAACAAAATAGAGAATGGAAATTATAAGCATAAAAATATTAAAAAATTTCCATACCAATTGTGGATTGAAAAATATTATTATAATAAAACTAAATAGAATATAGATTCCTCATCCATAAACCTACCAAATCTAGGAAACAATTATGAAACAAGTCTTTAATTTTATGGATAGTCTGATCTATCTGACCATTCATATGTTGATGGAAAGACATGTTAAGTCATAAATAAGAGTCAAATGCATAATGGAGGCCACTCCACACCCTATAAGTAAATCAAGGATCACGATCATAGATTATTGTGCTCAAGACTATGTGGGGTCTCTCTACCCCTTTTAGGTACCCTCTAAATAAAACCTCCCTGGAGATTTACTCCTTGATCTCTATAAAGTAGGATCATTTCATCAAATTGTTTGTTATCATCTATATATCATTATATACTCCTAGATATTTAGGTAAACTAGTAAAAGATTCTATCAAGATATACTCCCACTTATACCGAGGAACATCCAATGGATGGAGAAAACCACTAGGGACACGGTTCACAACCATTACATTTTGGTAGCCTAAACATCGAGACCGAAATTCTATAACTAATCAAATCAATATACGACAAAAAAAATTATCCTCATAGATCTTGATATATATTTTTCACACAAGGGCGTGATTCCTATGGTGATCTATGGAAATCATAGAGAACCACCTCAGTAATCACTGATGGAATGAAATTCCTCCCATAGAATAATTCCTAATGTTGTTCATCCTCAGACCAAACATCAGGGGCATCACCATAGACAAGTAAATATCTTCATACCACCACCTCAGAGTTCCCTAGATTGGAATCCTACACTTGGTGCTCTAAAAAAATTGGAATAATCATTTAAATTTTTTTATAACTTCCACCAACCACTCCCATATCAAGATTCGTCATTGATATCTCTTTAATAACTCTCTAGGTATCCTTAGATTCACACATGGTATCAATACCCGACTTCTTGCTCCATGAATTAGATACAAAATTAACATTTATTAGTGTATATAAAATATTGAATTCATAATTCTATAAGGATTATATCCACCATTTCTATAAAAGGTTAACTAATTCTAGAATAATACATACCTCACAATATTATGATCGATGAAAAACACAAAACACTCACTGATGAGGTAATTTCACCAAAACATCAAGGAAACATGATTATTGTTGACTCAAGATCAATGATCGAATAATTATTATAATGAGTACATAACTACTGATACCCATTAGAAACAAATGACATTTTCTGAATCAAAACTTTCCCAAACAAAGACACTAAGTTTCATAAAAAAACCTTAACTTGACCTCCATTTTTAAAAAAATAAACAAATAGAGCACTAACCAACTTCTATTTTAGGTACTAGAAAGATAACTAACAAAGATCAATCCAAAATAACACCTAATACTTTCTATTAAAGACTTTTAGATTAATCATACCCTTGGAAAAATCATCAATTAAGCTCATATAATAGTATACAAGGTAAAGGAAACTCTACACCTCTATAACTATCTTGAGGACTGCCCAAAAAATGACTACCTCAATCATTGAAGGATCCACAGCTTCACCATGATGGGAAATGATATTACCCAATAAAATACTTCATAAGACTAAAACACACACATCTATAGTTTCATAAATAACAACTTATGATGAAGAACACCTAAAATGATAAATAGATTCTCTGTGTGATCCTCCTCAGATGTGGAGTACATAAGGACTTCATCGATGAAAACCATCATGAATCAATATAGGAACTCTCTAAACACTGCATTCATAATAACCATGAACATGTATAGAGTATTAATTACATAGAATGAAATAAAAATGAACTCATAATTCCCATAATGACATTATAAATAAGTCTTTTGTATATCTTCACCAATCCACCACATCTGATGATATATAGACCATATATCAATCCTCAAGAACCAACTAGATATTTTTAGCTGATTTAATATATAATAAATCCATAAAATTTGATAGTGGTTCTTCATATTTACTTTATTCAAGTAATGTAAATCAATACATCGGCATAGAATATCATCCCCTTCTTTAAAAATAGAAATGGTTCACCCCAAGGTGACATGCCTGACCGAACAAAACCCGACTAAAAAAGATCATCAATCTGTACCCACTTCTCGTATAACTCAAAAATTTACCTCCAATATTGATATATTGATATAATATAAGGGTCTGGATATTGTTCTATCCCAAACTTGATCTCCAATAAATTGGGTAACACCAAAACCTCTTCAAGAACAACATCAAGGTGCTCTTCCACAACACTAGAATACACCATCTACTGAACATCCAATGAACTCAACATCACCTCTATCATCAAGGAAGGTAAATATGGAACACACCTCTTACCCATATGAGGGTATCACTCACCAATGAATAGGAAAAACTATCCATTCAAATCATATATTACAATCTATCTTCAAAATCAATCCACAATGGATTGTATCGAATACCAACAGTTCACACCAAGAATGATGTCGTATGGTTGTATATGTAAACGTAGAAAGTCTCCCCATGTGAAGTGATTCCCCAAAACTAAATTAAAATATATACATAGTTCATATAGACAATATTAACCTCTAACTGGAGTATTCAACACAAAGGGAACTGGAAACCTCCCCATCTTAATTCTTGAAGCATGAACTAGAGTAGGTGATATAAAGGATTTATTAGCTCCTCACTCAAACAAAGCATGAAACCTAGAAAAAAAATTCAAAGGGTGCCTCAAAAAATGACTGAATCTCCTAGTGCTTAAAACTGTAATGTATATAGCTGACCATGACCAACTCTATGACTTCTTTAATTCTAATGATGACCCCCACCACGATCACACTCTTCTATCTGAGGATGAAGAGAATCTAGGGACTTACCTATGCCCGCCCCACCAACTCTATACCGACACAAAGAAGAAAAACCATGTATCATCTTCCTTAACTAAATTTTCATTAGTGGAGGAACCTGAAGAAAAAAACTCCACTATGATTCCCACTCATAAATTTCACACACACTCTCACAACTGGTGACCATGAACTCCACAAGAAAAAGCATGTGTGTGATCCCTTGGAAGGGGGTTGAGAGATTTCACACCTGGAGAAAAAAGATAATGAGGTTTGGGAACTACCCTACACTCTATGAAGGGTCCTATGTTAAGTCAACTAGAAACACCATTCAATATCCCTTCTATATTATGAATTCTAATGACTACCCTCTCATGATGCTTCGGTCCTACACATCATCCACTCCACGACTTCTATGAAGGTATCAGGGTAGTAGTTGAAGGTAGTTGGTGAGGGTTTTTTAAAAATTTCATCGTCAATATGACAAGAAATATCATCTTTGATGATCTAATCCCTAGTAGATTTTAAGAATCTCGCGAGAATTAGATAGAGCACAAAAATAAAATTGAATGTGTAACTCATTCATATCGAGCACACTCATTCAAATATCATCGTTAACCACCATTGATCTAAGGAATCAAAGAATAATCCCTCTATAATTTCTACACACAGTTAAATAATTTTTATGCTCACTCTTCATAGAAATCTTGGTGCTAGCATGGAGCTCTGATGAATCTTTCACTATCATGTTGATCAGCTCAATTCTATCCCTTTGATCTTTTGAAGGAAACTTAGATCAATAATTTGGAGGCATACTATCTCTCTCTTGAAAGTGGGAAGATATATAATATCTCATCCCTTATAATGAGTAGTTCCCTGATGTGCCCTACCTCCCCTACATATATAGTGGGATGAGAAAATACTGGGAAAGGTTTCCTCGACCACTAAAAAAAATCAACTACTAAATAAGCGATAGACAATTATGATGAAATAAACTACATCCTAAATATTAATAATATTTTATCATATAACATTAATATATATTAAATATATTATGTGATAAACCTGAGTAATTATGATCGACTCATGATTTCTACAAATATTAAATGATCCTATAATATTAAAATAATATTTTTTCATATAATATTTTTTTGTATTCACTAAATACCTTATGAATAATTTTAATAAACAAATTCATCCCAATTATAATTTACATTAAAAATAGTGAATTAATTTATTTATCAGTGATTGATGACTTAGAAAACTCTCAAACCCCACGGTTTGGCCCAACATTCCCAATTTTCCTATTCACCAGAATAGGATAGATTATTGAATGCACTATTTTGTGGGACCATCTAAGAACTTGCCTCAGTAAGAGTGAACTTTATTAATATTCAAAGTGTAGAGTCTATCAACCCATCAAGCCCTTAAATAGATAATGAGTAGTCATATAAATGACAAAAAAACCTATGAACATGCACTATGTAACACAATATCTTTGACTTTGATATCTCATAAAGTAGGGTACACATTTGTGTCATCATGCTTTATTGCTTTATTTTTTTGATCTAGATATATGGATTTACCATTTACTACCTTGTCCATGGATTTATGATGCTGTTACCATCATGATCAACTAGGGCTAAGATTTTTAACTTCTTTAACTTAAAAGCAAAAAATAATGTATTTACCATTAAAGAAATGACATATCACCAATGAAACACCTCTAAGAAGATACCTTTCCACGATTTCATTATCATGGCTTTTTCTTTGCCTCAAATTATGTGATAAAATGAGACACATTGATAATAATCTCAAGTCAATATTTCAATACACATGTCCACAGATAGAAAACATCCAATGACACCTGAAACATGTGGTGTTCCTATTGGTGGGTCTTCCTTCATGATCTCAACTACTAGAGGTCACCATTTATGAACTTCATGAGAAGAAGTCTCAATGCATTTGATCCCCCAACACCTGATAGTCAAATATCAACTATGTCCATTCATTATGATGTATCTCGACTATAGGCCATTTATTTAATATTTATTTCATAGTATATCAAGGTTCTCATTATAGCATGCAATTCGTTATAACCTTTTCATATCAAAATTAATATATAGAAATTTCCATTTATATAGTGGATGTAGAATTATCTACACTATAATGGTAAAATTACATCATCCATATCTAACTATATACACGAAATAGTAATAATAATGTACTATATAGTTGTGTATGAGTACCTACTATTACAACACTCCCACATGCACTAGATATAGCTTGATAACCATTATTTTTATCTCTAACATGATTAAGATCGTGTTTCTATTGTGACACTACTTTAGTTTTTGGGTTTTCCATGTCTCTGCAATAGGGAAATTCTGCTAAGTGTGACCTCACCTCATTGAGTATAACTTATCAAGAGATGGAATCCCAGAGTATATCCATTTTATCCACTTTCAAAACTTGACATGTTGTCTAGTAGTAGTAATAGAATTATCATAATGATAAAACCATACATACTATGTGTGATTACATGAACTGGAAGAAATTGTTTATTTTATTAACTACTTCTTAGTTGTCTCATATGCTGGAACATACTAGGTAATTGTAGTTATAGCTAACACTAGATTGGATGAGCTTGTCTTGCTCATTACATTATCCAGACAATGATATAAGATCATATTGATCTTATATGAAGACTAGTTTTTATCCTTTAAAAACTAATATTCCTTCCTCTTTATATACCCAGTATATTTTCTTTTACTTACTCTATTACTATAGGATATTTATAACTGCTTCCATTTCAGTTATCCAGGATATAATTGATATTTTATTACTATATATTATTTGTTGAAAAAATATTTTCATATATATATCATTGATGCATGATTGATCCATCCCAAAATCATATGAAATTTTAAATCACTACTTTAATCTCCTCCCATGTCCCGTACGTGTCATATTGAAGAGATTCATTCCATGCATGACATTAGTCACAATTATATCTAAAATAATTCCATATTTTATTTTTCAATACCATGTTATTATATGTATAATTGACTAGGATTAAGAAAACACTAGATCTACTTCAGATGATCCTATTCCAAAGTACATAGATTTCAATTTTATGTCAATCTATGAAGTGATCCTTTCATTCAAGTTTTAAATAACTATAATACCAATAGTTTTTTCCTTATGTTACCAAACATATTTTACTTGAAATAAATGGAACTACCACTAACCGTTGGTATAAACATGGGAATGATTCATCAAAAATTAATATTCTATGATATTGTTTCTTACATTAGTCCAAAAATTGATTTTAGTAACTTTCACCCTTATTGAAAATTTTTGATGTCACCATTCCTCTCTGGTTTCATCATATACATACCTTCCATGATTGGTGGTCTTGAAATCCAATTACTAATAAAACAATCATACAAATTATCTATGATAGGTAAAATTCTAGTTGATTTAGGTATAACAACTCGGTATTACTAATCAAACCTTATTGGTACCATTCTTGTACCATCCATGTACTGTATAACTTGAATAACCATCACAATATTTATAAAAATAAGCCCCTATTCTTTGATATATGAAATCCATTGTCGAATTTTAATTAATCTTGTTAGTATTAGATAATTCTCATATACTTAATACTTTTAGGAATTATTATTTTTAATGAAGAACGTATCACCAGCCATACTGAATATAAAACCGTCACCATGGTTTTATCCTTCCTCTGCAGTTTGTGCCTCTGGAACATTCTCTTTCCACATGCTCTTATGGAAATTTTTCTTATACCTACAATTTTTGCATATTTATAATTGACTAAACCCAAGATAATATATCTCAGACTATCTAAAATAGATATGTGGACCATTTAATAGAAAAGTGTATATAACGTGATTATATCTTTTCTATCATTGTGATTTATATAAAATCCTTAGAAAACTTTTTTGTTGATTTCTATATACTGACATTGGGATTCTCTTGATGAAATCCTATTTATGTCCTAACAAACTATTTATATCGAAACACATGATCTTATAAAATTATGGATTACTATAATACTATAACATATATGATATCATTTTTTAATTATAGTTGGCATATAGTTTTGGCATATATCTATTATTTATGATTTACATCATGAAATATAATGTAATTTTATACACTAAATATATATTTCAACATTGATCTTCCTTGTACATACATCATGTATCTGATGTGTGTTTAGGAATCACTATGTGCTATATTTGGTTGATTAATGTCAACATGTTCGACTCATGAATTATCCTCATTATTAACATCATATCCATGCTGTCGATAAGGTAATGTGTGTTTCGGAATTACTCCACATTGTGTTTTATTGATCGATGAATGCATGGACATTATATTCCTCAGCATGCTTGCCAAAAACTACCCATATCTTCTAACCATTTATATACCATACTTCACTTTGAAATTACTTAATAAAGACTTAAAGAAATTGAATTAAGTATCTTTACCACTAGCATAACCTTGGAATAGTTCACACTCTATTGCTGAACTAATTCTGAAATATTTGTGGTTTAACTTTATTTCTAAAGGTTTCTTTGTCCAAACTAAATAAGTGTATAAGTATATAATAACTATGGAGTTTACCTCCACTAAGGCTAAAGACCATAATGGCTATATCATTGAAGTCTATTTTTAGTTTTACTTGAAAAATAATTATCTTTCTAGAACTAGGTATATAACTCTTACATTTCATATTAATCCCATGTTTCCAATGATTCAGGTATCACTGAACTGTTTTTAGAGTATTTAACACCATAAATAACAACCATTCCTACATTGGAATAATTTATCATTGTGTCCAAAGGAATAATGAGATAAATTATTTTTGTAATACTCATGAAAATTACAACTATAATCATTCACTTGGAAATATAAAAGTCATGCACTTATCACTTCTGACTTAGGAACCACCCTTTTACAACCGCTTGGAGAATATACCTTACTTCCAGTAATGTTTATACACTTACATTATTAATATAATTCAATACTCATATATTTAATCCGAAATAAGTATTTCAAAAACAATACTTATAATTTTATAATATACCTATAGAAGAAGTGATTACATTCATATTTAATCCAGTTCATCGTGATTAAACTTCCATAGTTTTATTTCATGATATGTGATGAAAATAAATATTTATTTCATAACCAGTCTTTTTTCATTAAAGCACATTGTGAATGTGTCATTGTATTCACTTGTTTCATTGGAATTTTCTCATTGTCTTTCAACTTTTTCACCATAATAATTAAATATTATACATCCTTTAAGTTCTTAATTACTTGGTGGACCTTAACTCAAAGGAAATGAAGCGTTTACTCCATACTGTTCATTTTTTAATATTAAAAACAATCCAGTATATGGGTGAAAATTATTTTATAATGGATGTGTTGAAAGATCATGATCAATATTTTAATTTACACATAGTTAGTGTAATCATCCATTCATATATCGCTTAACTTCCTCTTAGCAAGCTTCTCAGAGATGAATATAGATGTGAAATCATCTATCTCCCATTTTTTTAACCACAACTAACATCGGAAATTTATGATAACATTTTGAAAAAACCATCATCTGTTTCATATATGAGTATACTATAATCATTTTTACACCATTTCTTCCTGAGGTGTCTTAATAGGTATTAGGATACCAACACCTTGAATTTGTTATATTTTTATTAATGTGTGCAAGCACCTGTGCTACTCAATAAAAATTCTTGATAGTTTGGAAATTTAATTTTTCTATTATTATCAAAATATATCTTGTTCTATTAAATTACATTTTATACAAAAAATAAAATATACTAGATTTTACATTTATCCTGATTAACAATTTATAAATTATTTATTGACTAATTAAATAATTAAATGTCTCCAACTATCTTAATGATTTCTAGGAACCCTCTATACAAGAATCTAAATACTATGTCGTGTGAGTATTCTAGTGGAAAGGATCCTTGAACTTCCCCTCATAGCCTATAGGCTATGGATACACCACTACTCAGGGAGTTCAAGTTAGGTGTTTGAATTTCTAAATACAATAACTCACAACTCCTTGACCTGTTTAGTGAAGTCCCATCATATAATATCATTAAAATTATTTACTCAATGCTTCCCTGTGATGTTTTAGTAAGATAGCTATGAATACTCTTTTTCTACCAACATCAGTTATGTCAACCCATCGTTCTCATAAGAACTCTCTAGTAGTAGGATGAACCCTCAACTATAGAAGACCAAGCACCCCAAACACCTTTTTGTGTTCAAATTCATATGAAGAAAGGAATTTTATGACTTAATACTACTTTGAGGATTTTATATTTTTTCTCAATGAATATAATCCATTTCTATTAATCTATTTATAATTTTTTCCCACAACTGCACATTAATAAAAAAACTTCAATCACTTCTTTATGAATTTTACTATTTAATATTTAATGTGTTATCCCTCTTTTATGAAAATTCATAAAATAATTAACTAATTCATAAAGTAAAGAAACTACTTGACTGGTCATGAGCATCAAAACTGGTTGATCCATTTAAACTTAATGGACCAACCACAACCTAGGGGTATCATACTTGAGTCATTGCATTACTCATTATGTGACTTGTCCCCCCGTCTAGTGTGTCCATCTCTCGTTTAGATTTTTCCAAGACTTGGCATTGTCTTCCACTTACTCCGTCCTTGTCACAATACAGAAATACTATCTCTCATGTGAGGGGGTCTGGGGAGTACAAAATATAGACCGATAAAATAGGATCAAAATATCCTTATACACGTTGACAGAAAATAAGAAGATGTTTAGACTGTTAATAAAACTAATTAATTATTTACAGTCATCACACAAAGATAAATATATTAATAAATAAATTAAATATGTATACACATATTTGGTCGGTGCTCAAAACCAGGAAATGGGTAAAGTAAATGCACAATTAAAATTAAGTTTCAATAATTTAGGTATGGTAGAATTAATTATATAAAATTAATAATTTAATACAAAAAAATTAATTCTATTTGGCCCAATTTTAATTTAATTGAAATTCCAAAAATTAAATTAATTAATTAATTTAATCAAGTATGAAAACTAAACTAATTTTCTTAGAGTATTTAAAAATAATTATTTTTAAAAAAATTATTTTTAATTAATTTAATTTAGTACTAGAATTAAATTATTTAAATTAATTAATTTTTATTATTTAAATAATTGTCTAGGGTCTTGAAACCCCTGGCAGGGACAAAGTGGGTCAGTCTAAACCTGTTAAATCCCATTATGGGATGTGTAGACCCTATATATGGGTGTTCTAGGATAGGTAGACCAACCTTGGCCTGTTTTGGGTTAGACAAATCCACTCAGGCCCTTTTTGGGGCTGATTCGGTCCAATGGAACCAGATGAGTTTGTGGTAGTGGGCTTACCTCACTGCTGGGTGGACCATGTGTTGGCCAGTGCAATGATGTAGTGGGATAACTGGGAGATGGTATCTTGGGATGTCTGATGTTAAGTGCCTGGTTGATGCCACGACTAGTATCTGCAAGTTCTGGGGTTCGGTTGCATGGTGGTAGAGGAGGAGGCCTGAACTTTGATCTGGTGGATGAGAATGAATTATGGTGGTCATCTGGTAGTAACTTGTGGATGGAAAACAAACACTACATACCACAAAGCAGGATTCCTAAGGAGAGGGATTTTCTGGATAGGGCTGGTTTTTAGTGGATGGTGGTCATAGTATATAGGTCCAACCAATAGTGGCCCTCAACCTAGCATGGGTGATGACCCGAGGGAAGTCTGACCGGGGAGTGGAGGGAGGCGATACCAAATATAGGAAGCAATGTCGTTTGAACGGGTTGGAGACCTAAAAATTTCTGAACAATGGTTGTTGGGGCTCGTCATGGAGGAGACGCAGCAGAGGAGGAGGCTCTTAGAGTGTGTCTCTAGTTTGGGGTGCACGCTCACAGAGGTACCTACGGTAGTAACAAGGAGTCTACAATTGGAGATAGCTAGGTGCAAACCAATTTTCGACCAATAGGGTTGTCCAACCACATTGAAAAAATGAATAATTTTATTTATTTATTTATTTTAATATATGATAAAGCTATGTGTAAATTTCCTCATATTTTTTAAAAATTTATACAGACCAACAAACTCAAAAAATTATTGCCTCCCTTGAGCCATTAATTTTATCTAAACACTATTATAATAAAATAATTTTAATTATTATAATATTGTAATTATATAATTATTATAATATTATAAATTCCACAAATCCATAGAATGATCTCCAGTCGAAAATTACTATTCAGACCACCTGAGTTACTACTAGATAATGTATTTCATCCGATACCATCACCAATGATACAACCCAAGTAGAAATTCATGTATAAAAAATATTATTAAAATTTGAATTCCCAAAATTAGACATCAAACAATCAATAAAATGTTTTTCATATGGAAATACCTTGGTCATTTGAGTTTAGATTGAAGTGTGGTCGGGTCTATTACAACCGTTTTAATACCCTCTACTTAATTTTAATGAAACCAAAATTTTATTATCTCTGAATAACTGCATGGTATCTCTGATACCAATTGAAGTTACTACTATAGCAGTGAAAGTTTTTGGGCTAGATCTTTTAGAAAATTTCATCTCTAGGACATTGCGACATTTTACCTGTGATGATCTGATCCCCAGTACATTCTGAGGATCTCACTTGAATTAAATAGTTCACAAAACATAAAACCAAATGTGTACATAATTAACATTGAATCATGCTCATTCATCACTCATATTTTGAGACTGTTTCATGAAGTATCTAAATCACAATCCCTCTAGATCATATAAACATGATTTAAGAATAACTTTTCTCACCATTCATCTTAATCTGGGTGCAAACATGGAGCTCCGATGAATCCTTTAGCATCGCATCGATCACCTCTATCATGTCCCTTTGATCCATTGAAGTCACATCAGATCAATCACTTGAAGAGAGATTTTATCTCTCTAGAAAGTAGGAAGAGTGAGAATCTCTCATTTTTTGGAATCAATAGATCCCAACTAAGAATCTCCTCTACTATTTATATAGCGGGTTGAGAAAATACCTAGAAACCGTTCCCCATCCCCCTGAAATAAAAACCCCACTAAATTAAAAATAATTAATTATGATAAAATCAACTATGTCATAAATATTACCAATATTTTATCACATACTAGGAATATATATTAAATATATTACATGATAAACCCAATCTATTTAGATCGACTCATAATTCTCGCTAATATTAGAGGAACTAGGAATATTAAAATAATATTTGTTCGTATAATATTTTTTTTTCATATTCACTAAATACCATGTGAATAATTTTAATAAATAAATTCAAAACAATTATTAATTACTTGAATAATAATTAATTTATTTATTTATTAGTGATCGATAACTTGGATAACTCCTGGACACCATGGCGGGGCCCACCATGTCGAATATTCCAATTTACTAGAATATGGACGATTCTTGAATGTGCTATTTTGTTTGACCCTCTAGGCCCTTATCTAGATATTAGTGAATTGTATTCATAGACCAAGTGCAGTGTCTAGAAACCAATAAAGGCCCTTAAAGAGATAATAAGTCTTCATAATAATGACAACCAACCTATGAACACACACTTTTTTAATATTATCTCTTTGTCTTTTGATATCTTATAAAGTAGGATGTACAATTGTGTCGTCATATTTTATTACTTTATTGTTTGTTGATATAACTTGAGTGATTTATCATTGACTACCTTGTCCAGTGATTTATAAAGGTACAACTATCATGATCATCTAGGGCTAAAATATATCAATTCCATAATGTGGATGTGACAAATATTATATTGACCATTCAACCAATTCCATACCATAAATGATGCACCCAACACAAGCTCACTCACCACAATTTAATTATCAAGGTTTTGTTTCTTTGCATTAATGTATGTGGTCAAATGGAACACATTGATAATGATATCATGTTAGGAGACCAATACACATATCTATAGATAGGAACAATCAATGACACATGAAACATGTGGTGTTCCTATTGGAGGGTCCATTTTGATGATCTCAACCACTAAATATCACCAACTATGAACTTCATAGGAAGAAGTATCAATTATTATGATCCCCCATCACCTAATATTAAAACATAATCTTTTTCCATTCAGTATGTTGTATGTACACCATAGAACATTTTTTAAGATTAATTTCATAGTATCTCAAGGTTCTTATTATAGCTTGGGATATTCTATAACTTATTGTTATGACAAATAATCTATAGACATTACCATTTAGATAGTGGATACAGAGATATATACCATAAATTGGTAAGATTTAATCATTCATATCTAATTGTATACATGAAAAGGTAATAAAAATGTACTATATGGTTGGGTATTGGGAACCCTCTATTACAACATTTTAATCATCCTATCACCTCAAGATACTTCAGTATCATAAAATGTTATGAATTGGTGTAGATATCTGGATGAAGGACTCCTTAAAACTCTTCACACAATACTCCACATCTTGAAAATGGTATGATGAATAATGGATATGTTTCAAGAAATAGATCTCGAAATCATGCACACTGTAACTCCTTTATCAAAGAGTAAACATATCCTGATGGTTAACTGCAATCAAAGTAGAAGAGAGAAATTCAACATTAGATTGATTTCATAACATCCCCCATGAGTCATCTGACTCTTCAAAATCACAAAGGAATAAAAACCACCATTGTCTTGATTCTCCACATAGAATAATTAAAACCAAAGAAACCCAATTATTCTTTCAAGCATAGATCAAATTGAAGGTTATCTCCACCTCCTTTGACTAGTCCTCTATCATTGAGTCCAAGAAAGATCCATCATACTTCTATAGTCATTGGTTCTAAAAATCTTAGAGTATCCTTCTCTAAGTGTATTAGTCATAACCTCTATCTTATGATGATATAGATAGAATATCATGGAAACATCACCAATTCAAACTTGATGAGAAAGTTTACCTAGAGTCATACCTATAGAAGAAAAAATGGTTAAGGACCACTAAACCTAAAATATATAATATTCAAGATTAATTAATCAATGAATTATTCAAGGTTCAATATAATCCCATGTTCTACCCATTTCAAATATAGGTGCAAAGAAGAATGATGCATGATCCTTTCCTAGGTATCTACCCCGCAACTAGTATCACTTTTCTTAGAAGGCTCAATAAAAGAAAAGGTTTATGCAAATAATCATAGGGGGCCTAAATAGCTGTATCCAAGTTGATATCCCTTATTTACATCAATTACAAAGTTCATCTAACACCAATTCCTTAACAAAAAATGTTGTTATAACCAATTCCTACCTTTGAAATTTATCATATCCCTCAACCTAAGCCTTTGATACCACACTCTCACAAACCCTCCCACTCAAGATACACGTCCTTGACTAACAATGAGAGAAGAGATATAATGATTCCCATATACCACCTCTAGTAGTCCATGAGTTAGGGACAAGTACCGATGGTATAACATACACACAGATGAGAGGAATTTCCCTCTAAGATATGAGAAATGATAAAAATAAGATATAAACCACCACAAAAATACTTCTCATAGTAAAATTAATATATACCAAGTACATGAATGTAATGTAAAACAATAGAAAAAAATTCCAAAGGAAACTATTTGTACTAAAATATATCTTCAATAGTGACCACAAATCCCATACAACTTCTATATAACAGCAATGAGGAAGTAATTTTCAGCCCGATCAACTAGCTCCTATGGACCTAAAAAATAGTTAATATAAATGTAGGGTGAGCATAAAATGTATATTATATAAGACTTTTCTTGTAGCCTCCAATGAAAATGATAACTAAATCAGGATAAAGTTGAGTGAAATACAAGTAAATCTGTCTTTTCACCTAAATAGGTATTCTATGTTCACAACCTCACCATGGCTACCTCTCACAAAATATCACATAAAACTGAATATATAATATAATTTTAAAATAAGGTACCCCGCTACTACTTCCACGTTGGTTTTTAGCTTAGCCCCAATGCCGCATGTACTAGGCCATATCTCTATGAAATTAAGCTATCTCGAAGAAACCTAGTTCAATTCATTATAACATGCATCACATTATCTCATCATCAAATACCATGCACCTTATGCATTACACCATCTCATCATCCAGTGCCACATCTCGAAATTGTAACTGAGTCATTTATAGGCGGTCCCACAACTTTTATGTCATGTACTACACCTCAAGACATCGCAAAACATACATGTCATTTGTATAATATTCCATAGGATAGTATATCCCGAGATACATATGTGTGAAATAACAAAAATTTGTTATATACCATCACACAAATATATAGGTAAAAATAACCATTCTTCATACCAATGTATAATACTATAGGGAGAAGATAGTGGGTCTAGAGGGGTAGTCGGACATTCATTCCTTGATGACCTAGATAATAGGGAAAACACCCTCCTAAAGTCCACTAGGTGTCATTCTTCCTAGAAAAATGGGTGGAGAGGTGTATACAATCACAAAACATACAGAAGATAATATAGTTAATAACCAGACTATAGTAATCAAACTTATCTTAGGATCAACTATTGTTATTGTCACTTAGTCACCCAAATTTCACTACTAAGGACTAAATATCCTATAAGTACACAATCATTTATGAAGAGTTTCATTTAATTAATTATTTATTTTTAATATTAAACATTATGTTAATTAATTATTTATCTATTAACAAAAAACATTCCATTCACATTTTATTAACCACCATATGAAGTCTATACCCTCCAGGAATAATCCAAGAGATTCCATGGTTCCATAAGATTATCAAAATTGTCATTCCATTCAATAACCAATACCATGTAATTTATTAATCATCATCATTATATAATTCTAGGTATAATAGGAAACATACTAAT
The DNA here is from genome assembly GCA_963277665.1 of Viscum album. NCBI lineage: Eukaryota > Viridiplantae > Streptophyta > Magnoliopsida > Santalales > Viscaceae > Viscum > Viscum album. The sequence continues at coordinate 2,128,460,426 of OY728161.1, read as the reverse complement.
ATATCATAAATGAGATGCAAAATCTATGAACAACCAGCTACCTCAAGTAGTGGGGAATGGAATGTAGGTAAATAAGTAACTAAACCATCTAAAAATTATAAAAGAACATTGATAAGAAAGAACCCCAGGTTTTAGAACAAAAATAGGTTAGACCATATTCAACTTTTTGATCAATCCTGTTGTCATCCCTGACACCACTATGCATATTACCATGCATCCATCCATCATCCACCTCTATCAGCTACTATCCCAAATGGGGCCTCCCCACCCATATATCGTTAACCATTATCCATACCATGCTAAAATCATGTCACATAGCAAGGATCACATCCAGATAAACACAGAAGGCAATAAAAAAAACAGAGTCAACAGGGTACCTAGGCCATAAAAAGGTATCTAGTCTTCACATTAAAACTAGCTCGCATGACCTCAAACATTTATATTTATCAAAAAATTGATTCTTTACCATATCAAATTAATCGATTCATTTAACATAGATTAAAACTAGAAAAATATAATTCATCATCAATTAAAAGATATAAATTTTTTAAACAAGATATAAAGAATAACTTAATGTTTCAAAAAATTTAAGGAAGAATTATTACAATAAATGCATATTTATTATTATTTAGAACAATAATTTTAAAACATAATATTCATTAGACAATTCCATAAAAATATGGAATAAAAATTAGAATTACAGTTTCATAAGAATCATTTGATTTCATCCAAATTATTAGAATCATTTAATATAATAAACACGACTCTTTAATTATTTAACCAACCAAAATTACCTGATTCAAATTATATAACTATTTAAATAAAATTAAACATGATAAACCATATAATTACATCATTATAAACAAATAATAAAAATATATATAATGTTATCTAATAAAACAAGAGGCAAACCATTATCACGAGGGAAAACACATGTGGTATCTAAGCCCATTATCTATTTCTTTTCATTAATAAACTCTATTATTTATTAATCTTAATTCCACCACCAAAAAAATACATAAAAATTGATTAGTTTATAATTTCATATAAAGTAATAGGACGATTAATAAGTCACATAACTCAATGATTCCACCATTATTTAATTATTAATAGAACAACAACATAAAACTCTGATAACCTCTCTCAGAAAAAGTATATCCCCTGAAATAAATTGAGCCAAAACCATGCCAAAATATATAGAAATTACTCCATAAGAATAAAGGTGACCATATTTCATATAATGATAAGAAATAATATGGTAAAAAAGACTGCTGGAAGAAGAAACCACAACATAAAAAGGAAAAAATTACCTTGGATCACCAAAGATTGAACACCGGAAGCCATGGATAAATCCATTGTGAAAGGGACTCAAAACACCCTAAAGAAAAACCTATGGACACATGGGGTTAAGAGTTTGTTAGTGGTTTTGAGAAAATTCATGGGTGTAAAAGGATTTATATTATTCCTACACACACACACTTTGATTATGTGAATGATTTATTCATGTCATGAATGTAATAAGTATAAGACCCACTTAAAAATGTGTCTCCCATATCCAAAAAATTACAAGTAATTCACATTGTGAAATAAAAGTTAACGTCATGATTTTTAGAGATAAATTCACCAAATATGACCCTTCATCCATTAATATTGTGAACTAATAGTACATGTCATCAATCAATTCCTACAAACATATCTTCTTAGGCTGTGAATTTTTATTTAGGCCATGAACCAAACTCTCATTTCAAAAAATACAATTCAAATCAAGAGATTCTCTGATTTCCATATTTTATCACTCAAAATCCTATGATCCACCTTTAGGCATACTCTAAGCATCTGGATCCTTAAAAACAAAAAAATAATTATTTAAAAGGATCTATGACCTTACATTAGATTCCTATCAAATAATTATCATCCTAGATAATTTAAAACCAAAACTAGAGAAAAGTAAAATAAAAGGGGTCATCTGAATAGTCGCCCTATGAGATAATTCTCAAGAATATATACATCGTAGGTTCTCAACCACTTTACTCAGATTGACAGGGTGTAAAACCACACAACACCAAAAAAGTAAATTCTAAATACTCTCATGGTGTAGATACCTCTAAAATAAGATAAAAGACATAATTAAATCATTGAAGATGAAAAAAAAATATCATAAACTAGATAATGTTAAATAACCAAAAAACTAGAATCATTAGAAAAGAATTAATAAACATCAATAAACTTGGGATACTAAGTGTGCATATGTGAATCATGTTCCCAAGTGATCTAATCCATGATACCATGACATTAATGGACATGAACCAAAGGAATAACATGCCATCACAACACCTTCTCATTGTAGTCCTGGATCTCCACAAGACTCTTCTTTACGGTCATATCATTTTCAAAATTTATCTTACCCCAATTGATGATGTGGGAGTCATCCTAAAGATAATTGGGAAGCTACAAAAAATGGAATACAAAATGTATTTGTATCATCTATGAGGGAATCTCTATCTGAAATTAAATAACTCTAATATGTTCAAATGCCTCAAAAGGACCAACTAACTGCGGATAAATCTTACTCCCATGAAAAAACCTTCACTACCCATGATGAGGAGACACCTTCAAGAAAATATGGTCTCCAATATCAAATTTTATAGGTCTCCTCCTATGATCTGTGTAGGACTTCTAATGATCATGTGTTTTCTTAAACCTCTAATGAATAACCTAAACTAACTCTATTGTTCTCTTCACTAGTTTTAACCAAATAATTACTGGCTCACTGACCCCATTCTAGAACAATAGTGAACATAAATCCCATAAATACAAATATTCAAATACTTCCAAAGAAATTATTAACTAAAAAAATATTATTTTAAAAAGACTCAACCAAAGGTAGGTTCCTCATCTACAAACCTCAATAATATTGGACACTAGAATGGAACATGTCATCAAGAGTCTCGATAGTTCACTCAATCTAACCTTCCACCTAGGGATGAAAATTATCATTAAGGAATAAACTTGATAGTGATGGATATGTTATGCGATCAGTTCACCAACCTCTCCCGATATTCATCGATATGATAGCTAACTAGTTTACCAACCCACTAGTGATGGACATGGAAAAATATTAATTATGTTTCACCAATCTCTCTTTATACTCGATTGATACGATACATGATCAGTTATTTCAATCATGGAAATTTGAGAAATGTTTACACAGAGACATTGGATCCAATATGATAACTCTATTTATTTCTACATATGTTGGGTTGATAGAGTTTGATTTGATTGTCATGATTTTCTTAGCTGTGTAGACGCAAACAATTGGTGATAGTAGTGGGAACATAGGAACAATGACTTTGGTGGTGAGAATCTGAAGATAGACGCAGGGACCCGGATATGTGATAGATTTTAGGAGGAATTCATAGGATAGTGTATATATAGTTCAAGGGTCATAATATGGATCTAGTCACCTTTAGTAGAGGTGGTGCTACTAGGGTGATGATCGAGGACTTCCTGTTTGATATCTCTTGACACGACATGTGACTAATAGAGAGACAGTGGATAGGTCTCTAAGGAAGAGGTAGCAGTAGGGGAAGGCAGTTTCCCAAGGTGATGAATGTGGAAGAGGATCTAGGAATGCATCTGGAGTGCCGTAAATTATGAATTATTACCACCACTACCACCATGTATCCTGCCCTAGGATCAAAGAGCTAGGGGAAATGGGATGGGGTAGCTGGAAGCAGTCAAGGCTTATGACCTAGAGTCTCTAGGAATGATACAAGGTATTATATATGCCTACTAAACATTATTTAAAGTATTGTTATGTATAGGTGTGAACCACTCCTTTATTTCCACTACTCTGTTTAGGGACTTAGAGATTCTAGTTAAGCCCTTGGCTCAACCCTTGTACATTGAAAGTCCTACTAGAGGTGACTCAACTATCACACACTTTTGCCAGTGGTTTGAACTCACAATTTAAGATGAAATTTTTTACTGGAATATCTTTGTTTTAGTGATATGGCCTTACAGATTCATCTTATCCATGTAATGATTATCAATAGTTCATTCCTTGATAGATTATTTTAGAGGGAGGATAAAGTGTTTTGTAGTAATGGGATGAGGTCTTTCTTTTTCAAGTGAAAAAGAAACACAGTAATTGTAGGATAGAAGCATGAATAGGAGGGTGAAGACTATTACACACCAATTGGATATCATGACCCTTAGTTCAATACATTCTATTAATTTTGAATTTATTACATTGGTGGTAGAGTATGAGGATATCTTTCTTAAGAACATTCCAGGATTAACTCCCTACTAAGACATAGACTTCAACATTAATATACACCCTAGGAAAACATATGTATACACATCAGCATATGATATGGCTTCCTCATATCTCCTTGAGATGAGGTTGTAGTTGGAGGACTTGTAGATAAAGGTATTTTTCCAGCCCAATGTTTCACCCTAGGTATCCCAAGTGATGTTCACCTAGAAGTTGGATGGGAGCTTGATGTTGTATGTGGATCAATAACTCCTAAACCTGGTTATTGGAAGGAAAAATAATCCCCTAATAAGGATCGATGACCTCTTTGATTATTTGATAGAGGTATGATGGTTCTTAAAGATTGACCTCATATTAGGTCAATGCCATCTACAAGTATGGGATGAGGTTATACCGAAGACAACATTCATATGTATCTATAATCACTATGATAAATTTATGATTCCCTTCAGAATGATGAACACCATAGTAGTTTTCATGGGACTCATGAACTTGGTCTTTCATCCTTTCTTAGACTGGCTTGTGGTAGTCTTTATCAGTGATATCCTTGTATACTCATCATTTCAAGTGGAGTGTGTGAGACACTCGAGGATGGTCTTGGACATACTCTAAGAGAATCCTATTTATAGGAAGCTCCCAACGTTCCATTTATAGATTCACGAGGTCCAATTTTTGGGACATGTTATCTCAGTAGACGGAGTAGTAGTGGACGCGGTGATGGTCGAGGTAGTGTCAGCTTGGGATCCACTAAAGAGTGTGATGAAGGAGTAGATATTACTTGGGTTGGAAGGTTGCTATCAGATATTTTTACATGATTTCCCTATGATATGAGCTACCTTGAAAACTTTGACTTAAAAGGGGAAGCATTTCTTGTGAATGGAGAGGTTCCATATAGTGGCCCTACTTTTTCATACATTACTATTTCATAATTTTAAATATAAACAAAATAATAGTGTTAAATATGAAGGAACAAATGGTTTTTTGTCTTGGGAAATTAAGAATATACATAAATTTTATATAATAAAACATCAACATTATTTAATTCATCATTCCCTTGTTTCTTATTGGACCTCATGTACTCCTTAGTATATATAGTCACATGAGGATATACATCAAAGGGGTGAGCTAAAAGCACAGTAAGCTGATAGATAGGAACATGAATAAATATAAAATGGGTGAGAATAATCATCATCATAACATAATCATGTAATCTTCTTCATAATAATGAGAGGAAGCAGTAGGAAAACACATGGAATGTCGTAATTTATAAAAATGAAACACCATGTCTTAGTGGTCAACTACCGCACAAATCTGTGAACAAAGCTAGCATCATGTTCATGCATGAAATATGTGAATAACCATAAAATCATCATTTTAAACAAAAATAGAATCATTGTTAAACATATTCCATATTATCTCATGATATAAATCACATTAAGCACTGTATTTGAGTGCTATATAAGTATGTGTGCACCTATCACATTATGACATTTACATAATAATGCATTCCACATTGAATGTATAACAATATTTTCCAAAAAATAAACCATGTAAAAGAAATGTGTTTTAGAAAAATTTATTAAATCATCCATTCAAGAATAAAACTTGTGGTTCCCAAAATAAAAATATAAAATCATTCTTGGTATAATTATCATCAATATTCAGGGAAGAATAATCAATCTTAAGAGAAGTTAAGGATGTGTTTTCATAAAGATGAGTTATTTTTGGAAAATATTTAAATTTACCATAAAACTAGTTTTTGAACATTTATATCCTATAATAAAAGGTAAAATACATTTTAATAACATAATATGAACATTCATACCATATAATAGAGAATAACCTTAAGAAAGGAACTGGGTTCGAGAATCCCCTTATGTTACGTCTAAATGCGTTATTCACCTTAATATCATAAATAATAAAATCAGATTCATTAATTAATAAACATATATCCTTTTATGTATATAATTTATTAATTATTGTTTTATTAAGTTCATTTAAGGTCATTATTATGAGTTATAGAATTCAATTCTGTCATTCGGGTGTGTTTGTTTTCTTGTTTTTTCATGATCGATTCACTTGTATACATGCATGGAAGATCATGTAAAATGGGGATAATTATCCATAATTAATATTATATGTTATCAATGATCTTACAAAAGTTTATTTGGTATTTTAAATTATTATTTTTCTATATATTATATAAGTCCCAATGCCTTAAACATTACTTAATCTTGAGTTACTTCAATAATACCCATTGAGGATCTTTTCAGGTTTAGAGTTTTAGAGAATTAGATCATAAATCATGCATTATATTCCAATTTTAAACAAATTGGTTACATAAAAGATAGTACTAATTTTTTCCACAAACAGAAACATAATTAAAATAAAACATGGATTCTTTCTTGACACTTCCTTGACACTATAATCACATCATGTACCTTTCCCTTGACCTGTGAAAGACATTTCAAAAACTTGGGATGAGCATAAAAAGATCAGCAAGGGATATATTAAAGTGTGAAATGAAAATATTATTCCATGTATGAAATCATACTTTAATCATAAAACATAAGCATTTTAACATACCTCATCAAATCATGAATAAATCATAGAAATCATAAGACATAAAGGTAACTTGAGGCATTCCGAACATTCTTATGTAGGGAGTAACCCTCATTCTTACGTTTGAAATACCAATCACAGTATATTCCCTAAATCTATTCGGAGAAACCTTAACGTTTAACCCCTTCATGTTTCCCAATGCATTGGAGAGCTATATAGTTTTCACCCACCCTTAGTTTATCATATAACAACTCGTCTTCATAACAATGCCCAAGAACCATAACATAATCGTATCACATAAAACATGCATAAAGGAAACATAACATTTCCACATTCCAATCAAAAGATATAAATACAACACATTGATATAATAAAAACACTATGAAAATCATTTTCAATATCAAAATAAGGGAAATGTAATACAAGGTATTTATTTTTCATTTTAAAAAAAGTTAGGTTATGGCTTGTAGAGGAAGCCGAAACTCAAATAATGGTCACAGCGGTGGAGAAGTCGTTGTCTCCGCATACATACAAAAAAAACATTCATTTTGGTGTTTATTAAAGCACTTCATATAAAAAAAATTCTTTTTTACTAGACATAAAAGTCAAAGGGGTTTATACACTGTATAAAAGAATGTTGTGTATAGTACAAAATATGCCTCAATGATACAAGATTGAGACGAAGTCCCTTACTTCGTATCCGTATAGACTTGATCATTCTATAATTTCCTAAATAATAAACTAGAGTTAAATTATACTTGCTTAAGAACATTTTTCAAGTTTATTATTCCTTTTATATCACTTATTACCATGTCATTAACACTATATAATTATTTAGGTTAATAACGGTCGTTTTAACAATCATTGGTACTTGAGTCAAAAATAATCTCTTTATAATTACAATTTGTTCATTTATCCATTATCTCCAGAGTTATATTCATGATCTAGATATAATATATATAATATATATCCACTATATACATGTATTTATAATATTGAAATGCACCGTTCATGGAGACGGTAAGCCGTACGTACGCATGAATGCTACTTTCATTTATATTTCATATTTTATGGAATGGAATCATAATTACATATAGGTATATTATAATTCTAGTATAATATAATATATAATATCATTAACTCTATCTTTTATACGTCCCATATATGGCATTAACGAATCAAATCACTTTGAGGGGGCGGTAGTCCGCACTTCCTAAATTGAAGATAGCACGTTTACCCATAATGGAAACTATAACGGTATGCCAAAAATGAAAAATACAGAAGCTTAAAAAAACATAAACATATTATATATCATATATAAATATAGTTTCATCTTAATGGCCACCTTTGAAGGTGTTATAAGAATATTGAACAATCATAGTTTCATGAGGCAGAAATTCGCCATCCACGGAAATAGTATGTTCTTTAACCATTAGATGTAGGTGTGTGTATGTGTAGCTAGAATAATTCTTATAACAACATCCTAGTATATTTAAAATACTGGTGTTGTTACAAAAAATGAATAAAAAGAGTTTAGGGGGTTGTATAAGCAAAATAAAACAAAAGAACGTTAGAGAAGACTTTACCTTTAAATCGGGTAACTTTTCTTGGTTTGTACCAAAAGGGTTTCTTGAAGAGCTTTCTGCCTAAGGTAAGGATTTTAAGATTAAGAGAGGGATTTTTAGAGATAAAATGAGTAGATCTTGGCTGAGAAAATTTCTTGATATGTGTGTGTAAAGAGGTAGAGGTGGGGGCCTTTTCTAAGAGGAGAAGAGGGGCACTCTTGGAATGTTATAAAATGTTACTTTATATTGAAATGTGTGTTAGATTTAAAAGGTCCCACGTTGATATATTTCTAGGATAAGGTGATAAGGGTTCTAAATATACTCATCCAATAGGTCTTTGACAAGTTTAAGTCTTAGATTTTACATTATCGTTTCATTTTATTTAAATTGTTCATTAATGATGTAATCGCTGCATCATCATGATGTAAAAAATAATTTAATTTATTTAATGTTTAAAAATTATAAAAAAATACTATGATGTAGGAAATCATTTTAGATTTCCAATGACTATTTATAGTCTAATATATCATTTATTTAGACAAAATTTAAAAAAAATTACTCAGGTGATACATTCTTTAGTGATATTTTCCTTTATTTAAAAATAAAAAGAGAAAGCGTCACATTCACCAAAAAGTGATTCCATGGGGTCCCTAAGTTTGGAACAAGGCATCCCATGGTCTTCCATGACACAAAATATAGCATTATGACACATGTTGGGGTCATTTTTTATTATTATGATACTATTTTATTATCCTTAACTACCTGATTACTAGTTAATCAATATAATTAAAGATAATTACCGTCGTTACAATTCATAATATCCAAAAACTAAAGAGTCTTAATTAGATAATTTTTACCTTATGATTCCAAATATGGAATCCATTTTACCAAATTCCAAACATAGAAATTTCAATAATTAATTTAAAAATAATTCCGGTTGTCAAAACAAATAGCAGGTTTTTTTGAAACAATATCTATGAAAAGTTTGGCACTTGTTTATGCCCAATTCGAAAGTGAAATTAATTATAATGACCACCATTGTATTATATGGTAAAAATATATTCTAATTACACTTTAAGTCCAATTAATAAGATAATCTAACCATATAATTAAATTAGATGAAAAAGCAGTTTTGATGTAAAATGCAGTATTTTTCACTATACATTAAAAAATGAACATGGTCAGAAAAATACCAAAAGTTTACCCAAGGTAAATTTCAATGTCCGAATCATAAATAATAAGTTTAATTTGAAAAATATAGCTTATAAAATTTTCAAAATAGAAATTTAAAAATGGTTCTCCATCAAAAGGCAGTAAAACAATCTTTTAAAAATAATAGTGTATTCCATGCTTAAGATTGGATTTATTCTCATTTTAAGCCACTAAATCACTATCTAATTCATAAATAGACATAGATAATAATATATATTATTCATTACTTACTTGGGATGTTACATCCTTCCCCCATTTAGAAAATTTCTTCCACATAATTTATTTACTTATTGAATAAGTGGGAGTATTTATCTCTCATTGCATTTTCAAATTCCCATGTTGCCTCTTCACTCGTGTGGTTTTTACAAAAAACCTTTACTTGATGAATCACCTTATTCCGCAAAACTTTCTCTATGTGGTCATGAATCTAGACCGGTTGTTCCTCATAAGATAGATTCTCTTCTAGTTGAACTACCTTTGGACTCAAAACATGAGATGGATCTGGCATGTACTTCCTTAACATTGAAACATGAAAAACATTGTGTGCCTGAGATAAACTCGGAGGTAAAGACACTCAGTATGCAACTGATCTAACTCTCTCCTGAATTTCATATGGCCCAATGAACCTTGGACCCAGCTTTCCTTTATTACCAAATCTCATCACACTTTTCCATGGTGAAACATTGAGAAAAACATGATCACCTACCTAAAAAGAGAGATCCTTCCTCCTATTGACTGCATAACTCTTCTGCCTTCTCTAAGATGTTCTCATGTGTCTCTGTATCAGCCGAACATTTTATGCCAACTCTTCTACCAATTCTGGTCCCATCAACTACATTTCACCAACTTCATCCCAGAAAGCTAGAGTTCGACACCGCTTCCCATATAATGCCTCAAATGGTGCCATCTGTATACTAGAATGAAAACTATTATTATAAGAAAACTCAACCAAAGAAAGATGTTGGTCTCAAATTCCCTGATAATCCATCGAACAAGCACGTAGCATATCCTCCAATGTCTTAATCGTTCTTTCTGACTTCCTATCCGATTGAGGATGAAAAGCTGTACTAAAATTAAATTCAGTACCCAACGACTTTTGAAGGCCTTTCCAAAAGTTAGAAGTGAACCTGGGATCACAATCAGATACAATGGATAGAGGAACTCCATGTTACCTAACTATCTATTTAAGATACAAACGAGAAAGTTTATTTAGAGAAAAAATATCTCATATAGCAAGGAAATGAGAAGATTTAGTCATGCGATCAATAATAACCCAGATTGCATTATTACCTCGAGGTGTCTTTGGCAATCCCACAACAAAGTCCATGGATATATTCTCTCATTTCCACTCTGTCACTGGTAAAGGCTTAAGCATCCCTTTTCGTAACTGACACTCTACATTAACCTGTTGACAAGTCAAACACTTCATAGTAAAATCAAGAATGTATCTTTTCATTCTGTCCCACCTGTAATACGCTCGAAGATCTCTATACATCTTAGTACTTCCCGGATGAACTGAAAATGGAGAAAAATGAGCTTCAAATAACAACTCTTTCTTCAACTATGAATCACATGGAACACACAATCTCTTCCCAAATCTCAAAACACAATCATTATCAATGTTGAATTTAGGCAACATACCCTTCTGAACCAGCTCTACCTTTTTCTGCTACACGTTGTCTTGCTTCTATGCTTGCTTAATTTTGTCTAATAGGGAAGATTTCACTGATACCTGAAACAAAATAGAAGGACATCCTGAACCAACAAATTCTATGCCAATGTTCATCAAATCCTTAACCAAAGGACCACGTTTCAAACACAACATTGTTAATGAAGCATTGTTTTTTCGACTCAAAACATCAGCCACTTTATTTGCTTTTCCCGGATTGTAATGAATTATACAATCATAATCCTTTATTAATTATAGCCATATCCTCTGTCTCATGTTCAATTCTTTCTAATTGAATATATACTTTAAAATTTTGTGATCGGAATATATTTCACACTTTACTCCATACAAATGATGCCACCAAATTTTTAAAGCGAAAACAATAGCAGCTAATTCCAAATCATGTGTAGGTTAATTTTCCTCATGAGTTTTCAAGAGTCGTGAAGCATAAGCAATTACCTGATCATTCTAAATTATAACGCAACCAAGTCTTTTCAATGAAGCATCACTGTAGATAACAAACTCACCATTCCTGGAAGGTAGTGCCAAAACTGGAGCATTCACCAATCTTCTTTTCACTTCATGAAAAAAATCATCACATTATTTTTTCCAGATAAACTTAACACCCTTCAGAGTTAGCTTATTAATTGGACTAGATAACCATGAAATTTTTTTTAACAAACCTTCAGTAGTAGCCTGCCAAAACAAGGAAGCTACGAATCTCAGTTACATTTTTGGGTCTTGTCCATTCTTCAACAACCTTTGTTTTTGCAGGATCAACATTTATCCCATCTTTAGAAACAATGTGACCAAGGAAAGAAATTTTTTGCATGAAAAACTCACACTTTCTGAATTTCCTATTCAATTTCTTTTTTTTATGGTTTTCAAAATAACCCTTAAATTTCCTTCATGCTCCTCTTTACTTTTAGAAAACACCAAAATATCATCAATGAAAACAACCAAAAACTTATCCAAGAACTCGTGGAAAATTCTATTCATAAGGTCCATGAATACAGCAGGTGCATTGGTTAGCCCAAAAGGCATAACTCGAAATTCATAATGGCCATATATTGTATGAAACACGGTATTCAGAATATCTGCTTCCTTTACCTTCAACTAATGGTACCCCGATCTCTGGTCAATCTTTGAAAAATACTGAGCTCCCTGGAGCTGATCAAACAAATCATCGTTATGAGGCAAAGGATATTTGTTCTTAAAAGTGATTTTATTCAAGGATCTATAATCAATGCAATGTCCCATTGAACCATCTTTCTTTTTAACAAATAAAACATGAGCACCCCATGGTGATGTGCTAGGTCAAATGAAACCTTTCTCTAATAAATCTTGCAATTGCTCCTTCAACTCTAAAAGGTAAATTTGAGCCATTCGATAAGGGGGTTTTGAAATTGTCTTAGCATCGGGAACTAAGCCAACAGTAAATTCTACATCCCAATCTGGAATTATTCCAGGAAACTCATCAGGAAAAACATCAGGATACTCATTTACCACTGGCACATCATTAATCAGAACAGTTCCATTGTTTTCAACAATACGTGAAAGGTAACATTCATTTCCATCTTTTACAAGTTTCTCAGCCTCTAGATATGTTATCAACAGTAAGGGTTCATTATTGAACACAAACTGAAAGTCTTTCTGAAAAGAAACTTCTTTAGCTCTACAATCAATCTTAGCATGGTAAAAAGAGAGCCAATCCGTACCCAGGATAATATCAAACTCTACTAGAGGTAAAAAAATAAGGTTTGCAAGTATGTTATTTCCACGGATATGGATATGAAGATTCTTATAAATTATTTTTGCCTCAACATTTCCCCCAGGTGTATTTACAACAAGTTCAGGAGTCATTTCTTGAGATGGTATTCCCATTTTACTAGAAACGTTTTAATAGATGAAAGAATGTGTAGACCCTGAATCAAACAACACATCGGCATAATATGAAAAAAAAACAAAGTACCTGATACCACTTCATTTGATGCCCCAACATTTGCTAAAGTAGTTTCAAAGGATTTCACCACCCCTTTCTACTTGTAGTCTAACTGCTTCCCATCACTTGAGCTCTTTGTCGGACACTCGTTTGCATGGTGACCCATCTCATTAAACTTGAAACATTTCACTAACTGTAAATTAAATTTGGTCTTACCATCACCCTGATCTTTTTCAGTGCAATCACGAGCCTTATGTCCCATCTTACCACATTGGTAGCACTTTCTAGAATTCAGAAGACATTTCCCAGCATGCCTTTTACCAAATTTATCACAAACTGGAAACTTAGTTTTCCTACAGTCAGTCCTTTTTGAAGAATTCTTCCCTTTCTCATGCCACCTCGTTCTCTTCTTCTGTTGGTTTTTATAGAACACTTGATCATCGGAAAACTCCATTTCCACCTTCTCAGCACATCGAACAAGACTTTCATAACTATTGAACTCATGAGAACCTAAAGCCCTCTGTTACTTTGGCTTTAATCCTGAGTAAAAATGATTGATTTTACTATCAAGGTCTCAGATAAAATTTTGAGCATACCTTTCCAATCGAGTGAACCTTTCATCATAGGCAGCCACTGAGTCGTCCTCCTTCCTCAATTCCAAGAATTGTTTTTCCATCCTAAGTCAAAAATCCATAGGAAAATACTTCTCAAGAAACATACCTTTGAATTCATCCCAGTTGAGAGCATCAATCTCATCAGCTTCCCTAATATTTTTAACCATCGACCACCACTGATCTGCTTTACCCTCCAAACGGTAAATTGCAAGACTAACCTTTTGATTGTATGAACACCCCATGACATTGAAAATATTCTCTAGTGCTTTAATTCACCCTTTAGCTAGCATAGGGTAAGATGATCCTCTGAATGATGGGTGATGTTGCCTCAGGAAATGTTTCACCACTTACATGTTCCTCTGCGGTTGATCTGGCTAATCTCGTGCATGGATACCACCACCATTTATTGCTTGAGTCAACTGTGCTATCACTGCAACAAACCGTTCAGTTCAAATTCCGACCATCTCAGGATGCTGATTCGGAAGGTCATTTCCTTCTGTATGCCTTCCTAGCACTGCTTCCCTATTTCCTCTGCGGAAAACCATTCTGAACAAACATGTCTTAGATGAAGCAACATGGTAATATTAAAATGCTATATCATTTCAATTTGACCATAAAAAATATTTTTGGATAATCATTTAATAGAATTATAACTCTTAAAGTTATCTAAACCATCCTCGGATACTAACTATAAGGAACCATTCCTTAAAAATTACTTAATCTTGAGTTACTTCAAGAATACATGTTGAGGACCTTTTCAGGTATAGAGTTTTAGAAAATTAGATCATAAATCATGCATTAAATTCCACTTTTAAACCAAGTGGTTACATAAAATATAGTACTCATTTTTCCCACCAACGAAAACATATTTAAAATAAAACATGGATTCTTTCTTGACACTTTTTTGACATTATCATCACATCATGTACCTTTACCTTGACCTGTGAAAAACATTTCAAAAACATCGGATGAGCATAAAAAGATCAGAAAGGGATATAAAAGTGCGAAATGAAAACATTAGTCCATGTATGAAATCATACTTTACTCGTAAAACATAAGCATTTTAACATAACTCATCAAATCATGAATAAATCATAGAAATCATAAGACATAAAGGTAACTTGAGGCATTCATAACATTCTTACGTAGGGAGTAACCCTCATGAATACGTTTGGAATACCCATCACAGTATATAACCTAAATCTCTTCGGAGAAACCTTAACGTTTAACCCCTTCACATTACCCAATGCATTGGAGTGCTATATCGGGATCACCCTCCCTTAGTTTATTATGGAACCACCCATCTTCATAACAATGCCCAAGAACCATAACATAATTGTATCACATAAAACATGCATAAAGGAAACATAGCATTTCCACATATCAATTACAAGATATCAATATAACACATTTATATAATAAAAAATTATGAAAACCATTTTCAATATCAAAATAAAAGAAAAGTAATACATGTTATTTATTTTTCATTTTAAAAAAAAATTTAGGTTATGGCTTGTAGAGGAAGCCGAAACTCCAATAATGGTCACAGTGGCGGAGAAGTCATTGTCTCCACGTACGTACGACAAGAAAACATTCCTGTTTTCATTTAGTAAAACGTTTCGTATAAAAAAAGATTCATTTTGACTAGACATAAAATTAAAAGGGTTTTATACACTGTATAAAAGAAAGTTGTGTATAGTATAAAATATGCCTCAATGAAAGGATATTGAGACGAATTCCCTTACCTCGTATCCGGCTTGACTCGATCGTTCTTTAATCTCCTGAATAAAAAACTTGAGTTAATTTCTACTTGCTTAAGAACATTTTTCATCTTCATTATTCCTTTTATATCACTTATTACCATGTCATGAACACTATGTAATTATTTAGGTTAATAACGGTCATTTTAACGATCATTGGTACTTGAGTAAAAAATAAACTCTTTATAATTACAAGTTTTTCATGTATCCATTATATCCATAGTTATATTCATGATTTATATGTCATATATATCATATATATCCAGTATATACATTCATTTATAATATTAAAATGCACTGTTAATGGAGATGGTAAGCCGTACGTACGCATGAACGCTACTTATATTTCTATTTCATATTTTATGGAATGGAATCATAATGATATGTAGGTATATTATAATTCCAGTATAATATCATATATAATATCATTAACTCCATCCTTTATGCATCCCACATATGTCATTAATGAATGAAATCACTTTGAGGGGGCGCCGCACTTCCTAAAATGAAGATATCGCGTTTACCCATAATGGAAACCATAAAGGTATGACAAAAATGAAAAATATAGAAGATTAAGGAAAACATAAACATATTATATATCATATATAAATATAGTGTCATCTTAATGGCCACCTTTGAAGGTTTTAGAAGAATATTGAACAATCATCGTTTCGTGAGGCAGAAATTCGCCATCCACGAAAACAGTACGTTCTTTAACCATTAGATGTACGTGTGTGTAAGTTTTGCTAGAATAATTCTTATAAAAACATCCTAGTATATTGAACATACTAGATGTTTTACAAAATAAATGAATAAAAAGAGTTTAGGGGGTTGGAGAAGTAAAATAAAACAAAAGAACATTAGAGAAGACTTTACCTTTAAATTGGGTAACTCCTCTTGGTTTGTACCAAAAGGGTTCTTTGAAGAGGTTTTTGCCTAAGGTAAGGATTCTAAGATGAAGACAGGGGTGTGGAGAGATAAAATGAGCAGATTTTGGCTGATCTAATTTCTTGAGAAGTGTGTGTAAAGAGGTAGAGGTGGGGGCCTTTTATAAGAGGAGAGGAGGGGAACTCTTGGAATGTTATAAAATGATACTTTATATTGAAATGTGTTTCGGATTTAAAAGGTCCCACATTGATATATATCTAGGATATGGTGATAAGGGTTCGAAATATACTCATCAAATAGGTCTTTGAAAATTGTATGTCTTAGATTTTACATTATCTTTTCATTTTATTTATATCGTTCATTAATGAGGTAATCGTTGCATAATCATGATGTCATAAATAATTAAATTTATTTAATGTTCATAAATTATAAAAACAATACTATGATGTAGGAAATAATTTTATCTTTACAATGAATATTTATAGTCCCGGAGATCATTTATTTAGACAAAATTAAAAATGTTGTACTCAGGTGATACATTCTTTAGTGATATTCTCCTTTCTTTAAAAATTAAAAGATAAAGTGTCACATTCACCCAAAAGTGATTCCATGGGGTCCCTAAGTTTGACACAAGGCATCCCATGGTTGGCCATTACACAACCTGTAGAATTAGGACACATTTTGGGGTCATTTTTTATTATTATGATATTATTTTATTATCCTTAACTACCTGATTACTAATTAATCAAGATAATTAAAGATAATTACCGTCGTTACTATTCATAATGTCCAAAAAAAATGATTCTTAATTAGATAATTTGTATCTTATGATTCAAAATATGGAATCCATTTTACCAAATTCCAAACATATAAATTGCAATAATTAATTTAAAAATAATTCCCTTTGTCAAAACAAATAGGGGGTTTTTTTTGAAACAATATCTATGAAAAGTTTGGCACTTGCTTATGCCCAATTCCAAAGTGAAATTAATTATAATGACCACCATTAAATTAGATGGTAAATATATATTCTAATTAAACTTTAAGACCAATTAATAAGATAATCTAACCATATAATTAAATTAGATGAAAAAGCAATTTTGATGTAAAATGCAGTATTTTTCACTATTCATTAAAAAAATGAACATGGTCAGAAAAATACCAAAAAATATACCCAAGGTAAATATAAATGTCCCAATAATAAATAATATGTTTATTTTGACAAATATAGCTTATAAAATTGTCAAAAGATAGATTTAAAAATGGTTCGCCATGAAAAGGCGGTAAAACAATCTTTTAAAAATAATAGTGTATTCCATGCTTAAGATTGGATTTATTCTCATTTTAAGACTCTAAAACACTATATAATTCATAAATAGACATAGATAAGAATATATATTATTCATTAATAACTTGGGATTTTACATATTATTATGATTAATTAGATAAAATGTTAATGATAATCATTTAGATTAATTTGGTGGTTTTCGATCACAACAAACTTGTTTTGTTTTGTTATTTAATATTATTTATACGAGTTAGTTACAAAGCATAAAAAATGGTTATAAAATAAATTTTACATTATTTTTAAACCATTAAAGTTTTTTTAAGAACAAAATTTAATTTCTTAATGAAAAATGAAAACTTGTCATCCATGAAGGTGATAAAACAACACCTCACAAATGACATTTCCATTTTTAGAGGAGAGGAAAAGAGGTATGACGATAGATTATTACTTAAAAAAATAACATTATAGTATATATAAGATATTTTAGTTATCATTACACTTGTATTATGGGAGTTTAAGAGAGAATAAGAAATTAAATGACCTTGAAATTAAATTAAATGAAAACAAAGAGGATTTTACCGCATGAATTATTCTTATTGAGAACCTCCTTTGGAAGATTGGTTTTGGTATTTTTTTTGAGACAAAATAATTATGGAAGTGGTAGAGGGTATTGGGGATAATATTGGGAAGAAATTGTAAAATCTTCAAGGATTTGGAGCTTTGAAAATAAGGGGTGGTGAGGGGTGGTATTTATAGTGGAGGAGAGGGATGTTTTATTATTATTTTATTCATTAGTTTATTAGTTTGGCTCAAGACTATGAATATTTTTATCCTTATCAATAAATATATTAAAATAATTAATTATTTTTAAATTTTATTGGATTACATTATCCATACACCAGTTATTAATAAAAATAATGTATCTATTAAATACAGTAAATTACCCTATTTCACTATTAAAAAATTCAAAAAAAATTTAAAAACCGAAAAACTCACCAAAACCATTTTTTATGTATATAATTAAAAAAATAGACTCCATTTTATGAGAATAATCTTATAAATATGAGAAATTAAATTTTTAATTAAAATAATTATTTATTAAAAAAATACTAATTTTAAAATTATAACTGATTATTTGAAACATTAAAAAATTACAGAATGTCTCATAAAATTATCTTATAATCATATAAAACAAAATTTTAATTTATGAGTAAAGTTTTTGAAAAGAAAAAATTATTTTAAATCATTATATTAATTAAAAAATTATATTTAAATATTTATAACTTATAAAAACAACAAAAAATAATTTATCATTTCTAAAAAGTTAAATTACTTATACCATAAACTAAATATACCATATTTTAATTCATAAGATACAAAAATTTTATTTATACTTTCATAGGTTAGTTTACTATTATATTGGCTAGATTACTATTCCTAATGGTCACATTACTATTCCAAACATCAAGTTACTATTCCATTGGTATAGGTTCCTTAAATTTTTTAAATACTTCTTATTCCATTCATTATTCATTTATAAAGCTTATATTGTGTCCTCTATGTAATTTTAGGTAATTTATACTATATGGTATAATTATAAAAAGGTATTTTCCATTGATAAAATTGTGGGTTATAACATTCTTCCCCATTATGATATTTCACCCTTGATATTTTATTTTACATACTATGGTGAAAACAAGTGAGGGTAATTATCCTTCACCAAATTCTCCACATCCTATGTTTCTTCTTCATACTTATTGTTTTGCCACATTACTTTGACTAGGTGGGTAGTCTTTTTCATAGAACAACATCTCTATGGTCAACGATCTTTACCGGCTACTCCTCGTATGAGAGATCATTTTCCAACTGTACCACCTATGTATTCAGTACATGTGAGGGGGCCGGTATGTACTTCCTCAAGAGGGAGACATGGAATACATCGTGTACTTGATACATGATTTTTGGAAGTTTTAGTTGATAGGCCACAACTCTAACATGGTAATGAATCTCGAATAGTCTGATGTACCCATGACTTAGCTTTCACTTCTTCTCAAATCTCTCGATCCTCTTAAATGGAGATATGAAGAGGAATATCATGTCTCTAACTCTAGGTTCCATCAACAATTTTTCTCCTAGATCTTCTATCAACTTGGTGTTTCCTTGATGTTATTCAAAATATTTTTCACCTTATGCGCCATTTCTTCATCCATTTCTAGTCTATACACCATATGTTCATAAACTATATCACGACATGTATGGGTTGTTAATCTTTTCTCATAAAGGGCATCCTATAGATCTATTTGGATACTTGAGTAGAAACTATTGTTGTAAGAGAACTTGAATATAGGTAGATGTTGGTCCCATCATCCTTTGAATTTCATAGAACATGATCTCAACATGACATACAGTGTCTAAATTATCTGCTTAGATTGGCCATTAGTTTGAGGATGATAAACCATACTGAATTTTAGCTTAGTGCTTATAGAATCTTGGATACATTTCCAGAACATGGAAGTGAATCTTATATCTTGATCAGATACAATATAACGTTGTATTTCCATGATGCCTTACCACTTCTCCAATATATATTTGTGCAAGATAATCTAGTGATAAGTCCTCTAAAATCATAATAATGTGATCTATCTTTGTAATATGATCCACAGTAACCTATATATCATTGTTTCCTTTGGATGTATTTGGAATTCCGATGATAAATATAGTGGTGATGTTTTCCCATTTCCATGTTGGTATGGGTAATGGTTTCATCATCCCCTTATAATTTTTCCTTTCATGATTCACTTGTTGACATACCACGAACATGGAAGTATATTCAGTTATCTCCTTCTTCATATTGTCCAACCAATAGTGCTCTCAGAGATCTCGATACATCTTTATGATTCCAGGGTGAATAGAGAATGTTGATATATGTGTGTCATTAAAAATAAATTTCTTTATAATTATATTATAAGGTAAAAATAGTCATGAAATAAATATTATAACTCTGTCCTCATCACTTTTTAACTCTGAGTATTTCCCCTTTATCATGGCTTCTATATGATTATGAATTTCTATATCATTTATTTGAGAATTATTTATTTTCTCATTGATGAATGGTTGAGAAATAATTTGAGAAAAGATTTATGATATTCTTTCCTTAATAATTCCTATGTATATCATTTTAAATTATTTTATGATTGGATCATTCTCAATTCTAATCATTTATAATGTTGCAAGATCCTTTCACCTTAGAGCACCTGCTATATTATTCACTTTTACAGGATGGTAGTAGATTGAGAAGTCATAATAATTTATGAGATATAATCATCTTCACTGGCACATATTACTCCCCGTATGTGTGAATATATACTTTAGGCTCTTATGATCAGTATATATTTCACACTTCTATCTATAGAGATAATGCTGCTAGATTTTCAACATGATGACCACAACTGCCAACTTCAGATCATGTGTGGGATTTTTTTTCTATTAAATTTTCAACTACCTTGATTCATAGCCAATAAATTTATAATTTTTAATCATTAAAAATACTAAGACCTTATTTTATGCATTTTTTATACCACAAAGAGTTCCCCACTTGTCAGAAGTGCGAGTACTGGTGTGGTGATAAGCCTTTTTTTCAACTCTTGGATGTAGTGTGCACATTCACTAACCCTAATTTTTTTCTCCCTTCTAATTCATCTTGGATAGTGGGTTTAAAAATCATGATAAGTTCTTCATGAATCTTTGGTAATATATAACTAGTCTAAAGAAACTATGAATATCCATGACAAATTCTTTCCAAGGCAACTCATCAACTTCCTTTTTCATGGAAGTGTTTATAGATATTCCTTTGATGGTGATAACATGACTCAAGATTGATACATCCTCCATCAAAAACACACATTTACCATACATTGAATAAAGTTTCTCCCTTAACAAAGTATTCATCACAATATTCAAATTCTCCTCATGTCACTCATCCCCCGTAGAGTATATAAAAAAACCATCAATAAACACTAACCCAAATTTGTCGAGGAAATCACTAAAGAATTTATTCATTGAGTCCATGAATATTATTATAGGATTAGTGAATTTCATGGGAATCACTATGAACTAATAGTTTCCTTACCTCATTCAGAAGGGAGTATTGGGAATATCTTCCTTCCTAACCTTTAATTGGTGATATCCTAACCAAAGCTCCACCTTAATGAAATACTTGGACCCATGCAGTTGATTGAACAAGTCATGAATAAATAATTTATTCCTTTGTGAAATTAACTCCAAATTCATATCATGTGGGACCCCTATGTTTAGATTTTTTCAATGAAAATTCTTCATGGGTAAATACATATACTTATTTTCATACTAAGGGTTTTTACTAATGTTCTCTAATCTAAATTCCCTAATTAACTTAATCAGGCTCTAATACCAACTATAATGACCATACATTTTCTTACATTACTATTACATCATTTTAAAGATAAGAAACAGAATAGTGTAACATATTCCGGATAAATCAATTTAGCATCATAGGAAAATTAAGATTATACATAAATTTTAAATAATAAAACATAAAAATTATTTAATTCCTTCTTTTCTAGATTCTATTTTTTCCTCATGTACTCTTTAGTATATGTAGTCACCTGAGGATATATATCAAAGAAAGTGGTGAGAAAAATCCAATTAAGATGATAGATAAGAACCTGAATAAATATAACATGGGTGAGAATAATTATAATAATCATAACATAATCATGGTATCATCATCATAATCCTAAGAGGGAGAATTATGTATAGGCCTGAAATATGGAAAATAATAAAAATAAAACATCATGTCTTAGTGGTCAACTACCACACATAGTTCTATACAAAGCTAGCATTATGTTCATGAAGAACATTTTTGCATAACCATAACATCATAATTGTGAAAAAATATAGCCTGATGTTCATGAATATTTCACATTATCTCATGAGATACATCACATTACCCAATGCATTGTAGCACAATATAATTCTAGGATCACCCGTCACATCATAACGTTAACATAATCTTGCATGTCATATTGAACATATAACAACATTTTCCCTAAAATAAATCGTGGAAAGAAAATGGGTTTAATTATAATTTCATAAATAATTAATAAATGGATAAACTTTAGGATTACCAAAACACAAAGGTAATAATATAAGAATTATCAATCTTGAGTGAAAAAGAAACAACCTTAAGAGAAGTAAAAGATGTATTTTTAGAAAGAAGATATTTTTGGTAAAAATCATTATATTTTTCATAGAACATGAATAGAAACATGTATAACCTTTAAACAAGATTAAATTACATTTTAAGATCATAATATGAACATTCATACCATGGAAGAGAGAGTAACCTAGTTAAAGTAATTTGTTTAGAGAACACTGTTACCTAATGTCTGAATACATTATTCACATTTATATCTTGAATAATAAAATTAGATTCATTAATTAATAAATCCATAACCTTTTATATATTAATTTTATTTAATATGATTTTATTAATTTCATTTGTTTGTCATTATAATGAGTTATAGAGTTCAATTCTATCATTTCGGTGTGTTCATTTTCTTGGGTTTTCATGATCAATTCACTTGTATACACGCATTTAAGACCATGTAAAATGGGGATAATTATCTATAATTGATATTATATTTTATTTATGAAATTATAGAATTTTAACTTGTCTTATATATTATTTTTTCCCTTATTTGAGTATGATATATTATATAAAATATTAATGATAATAGTTTTTATTAATTTGTTAGTTTTCAATCACAATGAACTCATTTTGTTTTATTATTTAATATCATGTATATAAGTTAGTTATAGAACATAAAAATTAGTTATAAAATAAAATATAAATATTTTTCAAACATTATAATAGTTTTAATATCATCCTTGATGGAGATAAATTAAAATGAAAACTTTTCATCTTTCAAGGCGATAAAACAATACCACATGAACATCGTTTCAATTTTTAAAATAAAAGGAAGAGGATAAGATGTTTCATCATAGAATATTCCATCAAAATAATAAAATACAATTATATATAATATACGGAAATTATCATGATACTGGTATGATGTGAGGTGAGTAGAGATTAAGAAAAGAAAAGAACTTGAAAATAAATTAAATGAAAAGAAATAAGATTTTACCTCTTGAATTATTCTCCTTGAGAACCTCATTAGGGATATTTATTTTGGTATTCTATTCAAACCAAATTAATTTGTATGCAGGGTAAGGGATTTAAAAGAAAATTGGACATAAATTTCACAAGATTCATGGCTTTTGGTGTGTGAGGAGAAGGGGTGGTGTGGGGTTGTATTAATGCTGGAGGAGATGTGCGGTTTTTGATTATTTTATTCATTAGTATATTAGATTGGCTCGAGATTATAAATAGTTTAAAACTTATGAATAAATATATTAAAATAATTAATAATATTTCAAAATTATGGGGTTACATCATCCATATATCATCTATGAATCAATAATTCATCTATTTGTTAAATAACGTAAGTTACATTATTTCACTATTCCCCAAAAATTCAACTATTTTAGAAAAATCCCAAAAAAACACCTTAACAATTTTTCAATATGTTTAATTCAAAAATTGACATTGTATTATGAAGATATGTCTCTAAATATGAAAAATTAAATTTTTAATTAAAATCATTATTTATTCGGAAAATGTTGATTTCAAAATTATAACCGATTTTATGACACTTTGAAAATTTACTTATGTTTTCATAAAATAATTTTATACTAACTAGAAGAAAATTATAAATTTATGAGTTTGTGTTATAAAAATAATGTTTTCTTTTAAATCATTATATTTATTATAAAATTAGAATTAAATTTTTTTAACTTACAAAAAATACCAACACTTAAATTACCATTTTTAAAAAGTATGTTTACTTATACCATGAAATAAATATATTATATTTTAATTCATAAGATACATAAATTTTATTTATAATTTCATATGTGAGGTTACTATTCTATGTGCCAGATTACTATTCTTATTGTTCACATTGCTATTCCAAAGGTTACGTTACTATCCCATTGGTATAGGTTCCTTAACTTCAAGAAATACCTCTTATTCCATTCCTTATTCATTTATAATGAATATATTGTGTACTATATGTGATTTTATGTGATTTATACTATATGTAATAATTTTAAGAAGGGAGTTTTCACTGATTAAATTCTGGGCTGTTACATGCCAGCAGGCTTTCCAGGAGTTGAGGTGGAAATTGATGAGTGCTGCTATATTGAGATTTCCAAAGGAGGGTGTCGAGTACGTAGTGTTATGTGATTAATTAAGGAAAAATATTGGTTGAGTTCTAATATAGAGTAATTTGGTGATTGATTATGGTTCATGTTAGTTGAGACCACATGAGATGAATTTCACGAACCATGATCTTGAGCTGCAAGTGGTAGTCTTCACAATAAAGATGTGGTGACACAAATATATGGGTGAGTGATTTATCAACTATTATGAACAAAAGAGTCTCAAGTATATCTTATATCACAAGTATATTATCGTAATATAGAGTAAATGGATGGAGTTTCTCCAGAATTGTGACTATGAGATTAACTATATTTCTAGGAAGGGGAACATTGTAGAATATTCTCTTAGAAAGTGATCTTATTCAGATATACTTATCGAGGAATTATATTAGTTGGTCTTTTTATAGTTATAAGTTTTGGATGGGTATGAAGAAGCTTACCTCTATCTGATGATTGGTACCCATTTCTAATACAATTAATTAGGGAGGCATATCTTTGGTATACTGATTGTGAGCCTCTATGTACTCATGTATCCACTGGACATGCTCTTGGTGAATTTTTTGATGGTGTGGGACACGTATTAATTTTCTGAGGATTCACAATGGTACCACTAATGTTGCAGTATTATGTTCTAAGGGTGTTTTATATATCTACCTTGATGGTTCATCCACGTGTGGTGGATATATACAATGAACATCAACATCAGTTTTGGTGGCCATGGATGAAAAGGGACTTGCATATTTTGTCTCTCGATTACAAATTTGTTAGCAAGTGAAGGTTATGGACTAGGTTCCAGTGATTTAATCATAACCCCTTAAGGTTCCATATTGTTAGTGGGATGATATATCCATGAACTTAGAGGTGGGTTTAGCACATATGTCCAGGGGACACAATTCCATTTGGTTGATCATAGATTGACTCACCATATCAGCCCAAATCCTATCTATTCAAGAGTAGAGTCCAATAGAGAGATTGGGGAGCCTCTGCATGAAATAGATAGTCTGTAACTATGGATTTAGTTCAAAAATTAATACCAACCATGATAATCACATCACATATCAATTATAGAATGGATTTTAGGCAGCCTTTCAGACTTAATTTTGTTTGAGTGTGGTGCTTCACTGCCAGACTGACAGCCATACCAAGTGGACCATTCATGTCTTAGAGAAAATGTTGTGGTTTTTCATGTTTGATTTTTTTCATAGCTGGGAGGATCATCTACCATTGTTATAGTTTTTTACACAAAATGGTATAATTCCACCATTGGTATGGAACCATTCAGTTCATTGTATGGGAGATCCTTCAGGTCACCTCTATGCTAGACTGACCTAAGAGATTCAGCACTTATGGGATGATAGTTAATGTCATCCATGATAGAGATGGTACAAATCATCCAGGATCAAATGAGGACTACAGAAAGCTTTCAAAATTTCTTTTTGGATTGGTTAAAAATAAATTCGGAGTTCATGGATGGGTACCATGTGTTCTTGAGGGTTGACCTCAACATGGTTAGCTGAGATTTAGATAGAGTGTCAAGACATCTATGAGATTCAGTGGACCCATTAGAATACTACATAGAGTTGGTGATGTGGATTACCACATTGATATACTGCCACAATTAGACTAGCTATACAACCTCTTTTACATATCATAGATAAGGACGTACGTATACAACCATTTTATTTTATCGATTGGAGAGAGATGGGCATCAAGGATGAACATATCTTCACAGATTACCTTGTAGATATTGAGGATCTTTGGAAGAGGATCATTTGTGGGTGAGTGATTCCATTAGAGCATGTTTGGTGGCATAAAGGGAACCTTCAGTACATGCCACGGAGTGGGAGACACCTATGCGTGAAAATTACCCACATCTCTTTGTATAGTATTTTTCTTTTGTTTTTAAGATGTATAATCCTAAAGTGAGGAGAATATTAAAAAATATTAATTTTCAATGAATTACTTTAGATTTTTATATGGATTATTTTTAGATTTGGGTACTAATATGGCATGATATTATAAGACCCGATGTGCCCAAATTTTGTATTTAAATGATATCAAATATAATAAATATCTTTTATGCACAATATTCCTTAAAAAGTGTAATAACCCTTAAATAGGGTCTTATATATGAAATCATATGCTTCTGTTGAGCATAGAGTGTAGGGGTTACCCTATGCATGACATAATCTTTTCCGACATTAGAATATATAATTAAAATTTATCGTGGGCATAAATAATAAAATAAATCAATAAATTTATTTATTTATTAATTTTATTGACATAGTGACCAATTTTTTAATCTTTAAATAAATGGTTATGATTAGATCTCAGGGATGGATTCTTAAACTTAGATAATTAGAGGACCATTGGAGAAGATTGTTCTTAGTAGAGAACATTGGATTGAATAAAGATCGAGAATCAATGTATCTTTGGGGTTTGATGATCTCACAAATAATAATTACATAGATTTGTTCTTCATCAGTGATCAATCCATCTTGCGGTAGAATTCTATTTTAAGTTGTTTTCTCCCCAATTAATTATTCCTATAACGGATGAAAATCAATCACCTAACGAATTTATTCTTTGTTCTAGAATATTATGTGTATGGGATAGATATTATATGTGATTGGGGATTTCATTAATGATTATATTATATGTCATCATTTTTTACTCTAACGTAAAATAATCAAAGAAAAATAAACATTGGATGAGTTTCATTCCTCATATTTTTTGTTTCCACATTTCTACCCCATTCTTCATTAATTAATCATCTGCATTCCTTTTGGTCGGTGGTTCATAAAATACCCAATAAAAAATCATTGTGCACCCATTTCATGGAACAATGGATTAATACCACAGATCTATGTTTATATTGACTAGGTTATTGAGCTATGATGACAAATTGGGAGTTCATGATGGTGGTATTGGCATGTTGGAGTGACGAGTCATGATATGGGGTGTATTTTCGAGCAGTGGATATGGGTGGAATGTATTGAATCTATCCAATGATAGCGAGAGTGTTTCGTCAACCCTAGATCTGAAACACATGATGTGATTCCCAACTTGATTCATTCCTAGATTGGAGCCGAAGGGATTGGTGATGATGCATGAAGAAGATATGGGATTCTGGAAAATATTAGGTTAATCGGTGTGTATTCAGGTGTTACATGCCATGTGGGACCCTCATAACGGAAACTAGGGTTTTTGTGTAGTGATAAGGGCCACACATCATGTGGTCCCTACCATATGACATGTAGTACCTCCCTGGACAGCATGGCGTATATAAGGTGTATATGCCCAGAAAGTCGATTGTAGTAACATGCCATGTGGGAAATTCCACATGCCATGTACACCTTGGTAGGTGGATCAACATGTACAGGGGGTACACTCTTTGAATACTCTATGGACCCATAGAACATGTGTAGTAGGCCACACACCATGTACTGAAACAAAGAGACAGACATGGGATGTGATACACATGTAAATCCAAGTGCTGAGGAGACATGTTGTGTACTCATAGTATACACTGTGTACCTAATCAAAGGAGGCTTGAATCCATTTTACTATTCATCTTGGATATGTTTTCTCAGGGTATGTTCCCCTGATCCTTTCCCTAAGGGTTGTTATAGAATCACTTCATGTGCGTTGGATGGTGATCCCATGTAAGGAAATTCAGTCCCTGATAGAGTTATTGGTATCCTTCCATGTGTTTTGGAGTGAGATCATCTATCATCATCATCATTTCCTTAAGTGGGGTTCATGGTATCATCGTGACCAACACTATATAGGAATTGATCCCCTTCTTAGTGGGTTAATCCAGGTTGGGTTATTGGTATACCCCATATCCTGGGTTGTGATTCTCATCCCTGTATCGATCTCTTCAGACATAAAACGTGTACTTATTATGGTTATACTTGATGAGAATGACTTCATAGATGGATTCCATCCGAGTTATTTGACTTGTGGAGTGTGTTCTCCCAAATGAATGTGATATAGAACCTTCGTGCAGGAATCCTAGGTCGCAAATACGATTGTGATCTTACCATAGACTGTGTGTCTATGATGTGTATATCATGATTTTCATTCTATATATGTTGTTGACACATACCTATGATGAGCATACAATTATTCCTGATTCTATATGCTTAGTGATTTCAGGGTTTCCTACTAGGTATTTTTATACTCAACCTTGCATGGGATTTTCCCACACGTGATGTGTTTTATAAAGATGGCAAACATGTTGATGGATTCCTAGAGGGACCAAGACTAGGTGGAGATTAGTAAGCCAGATAGACCGAGGTGTGTCCTGGATGATTCCTTTAATGTAATACCCTCCTACTTCACATGTTAGAGATGTTTCTGTTTCTTTTGGTTGGATTGTATTTTTATCTTTATTTCCAAGAAATTTTTTTCATACTCTAATGGTGGTATTTGAGATGTATGAATTCATTTTTATCAGTTGTTTTGCATTTTGGTATTTTATGGACTTGGAGAAGTGTGTTTGTTCATAAGTATATAAGTCCTACCATGTGTGTGATATGACTGCTCAAGGATGGTCTCTAGCCACAGACATATTGTATCACAACTTGGGGTAGTCGCAGTTTGAGCCCTATTGGTATGGGTAATGAAATATCTAATGACTTCATTTGAGTGATTTTTAGTCTCTCCAATTTTACTTAAAATGGTTTCATTGTAGGAAATTAAATTAGATCATAAAGTCAATTATAAGGCATCATATTGATCTTGTTAAAGGAATGTACTTTTATTATTTCTTGCTTAAATACCATGGAATGGAGATATAAGATCCATATGATGAAATTGAAGACTTTCATGGTGGACCAACTTGAAGGTGGATACGTACAGGTTGAACCCACTAGATAGTTCATTGCACTGGTCATCTAGTGCCATGGTTTAAGGACTCTTGGTGTGTATTTGACTCAACAACTAGTCGATGTGAAAGGAAGTAGTAGATAGATCCAACATAAATCCCCTAACTGCATTTTTTAGGTGAACCAACTAGAAAATGTGATATTTGCAGCAGTATATACCTCTAGGTAGTGCATCACTAACCTAGTAGAATCTACCCGGTATCTAGTGGCATTGGATATTCTTATCTATGATGACATTTATTATGGTAAAAAAGGATATAATTATAGTATTATTCATATTAAATTCTCTTATAGAATTTTGAAATCTTCCCACACATCATGGATCTTATGAAGGGTAGTGAAAGAATACATCAGTTACCAACAATTCCCTCTTATTAAGACACTGAATCACCAGAAATCTCAAAATCCACTCAATGTGCCATTATCATTTCTCAATCTATCAAATATCTCTTCCTAAATTATAATAATCTCTTCAATATATTTTTGAGGATATTTGTTACATGTTTTCAATAATCAAATACATCTCATCTCAACACCCTTCTTTAATGGGTTCTCACTAGTAGAAAAGTGAGGGACATATTCCTTGGCTACTAATGAAGCTGAAGAAGGTTCACACAAGAGGGTTCGCACAAAAAAAATTTGAGGTACAAGTTTATTGGCCATCTCCATGATTAAGGGATTAATAACATTTACCTCTCAATTCAAGGGGTGGATACTTAGGGTATTACATCGAGATGTTTCCGAACACCTTATGAATTGTTTTTCTCTGTCATTTACATTACGCATTGCATCATTCTACATAAATTCACATAACTTCAAAAATATTATTTGATCATTTTTGGATATGATAAATAACTTAATTAACTCTGATATTAACTTTATAACTCATATTTAATTAATAATTTATCACTCGATCTACTTCATCATTTTAATTGGCTTAACATTTCGACATTTTTTTAAATTTGAATTTACCTTAGCCATCCTCTTTAAAATTTTATAAAGGCAATTCACACCCCAACCATCTACTCTATCCAACATAACAATTGTGGATACCCCTAGTGAAATTATTATTTGAATTATTTATGTAACAACTAATTTAATTCAATCTGTAATCAAGTCAATGGCTTAAA
The DNA here is from genome assembly GCA_963277665.1 of Viscum album. Lineage (NCBI taxonomy): Eukaryota > Viridiplantae > Streptophyta > Magnoliopsida > Santalales > Viscaceae > Viscum > Viscum album. The sequence goes on along the minus strand of OY728161.1, from coordinate 2,128,429,308 downwards.
CAATGAGTTCAAAATTATAAAATAAAATTACACAATAATTAATTTTTTTAAAAAATTAATATTAATTTAATTGAAATTATTGTACTAAAATATCTCTGCCATTTCAGTGAGTTTATATGGAAAAAAATTTAAATGGCCACTACATCTATGAAGAAATGAGTTTTATAGGATTTTGAAATTGTGTATAAATTTCATTTTTTGTTTTTAGGTACTTATATGGGGTAAAATGGCTATACAACCATTGATGGTGATCTTGAATAATTTTTCTAATAGCTTTGTTAGTCCTATAATAGGGTGTTTACCATAGAACATGATTTTGGTGGAATTTTGAGTCATTTGAGTGGTGGTAAAATATTTAATATTTGATTAATTAAATATTATATTATTTTCCTGGGTTCGGGTATCATTATATTTTTAAAATAGCATTTGATTGAGATTCCGACAGCACGGTTCAGTCTAAAATGGAGTATTTTTCTTAGGTGTGGTATAAAACCACTTTGGGTTTTGTGTTTCATTATTGATGTTAAGTAGGAATTTAATTAATTAATTAATTAATTTATGTAAAACACCCATACCCATTCATGTCTTGCTACACCTGTCAGAAGGTATGGTTCCTCCAATGAACTCATGATGGAAACACTAAGAGTATATTGGGAGGATATGTCATCTGATTTTTTTCATGGTGGAGATCGATATTGGATCAATGTACATCATATTATGGGATCATATTTGGACTTGAAGCTTTGGAATTTTAACCAAAAGGTAGGCAATTTTTTTGCATGTTATGCCATGATCCCCATTGTTTAATTTTCTTTCAGGTTTTAGAGACCTACATTGACTTTTAAGGGCACAATTTGGGCTATCTGTACTTAATTGGGGGAAATAGGGGTTTTAAGAATTTTTGAGGTGTTTCTGATTGAAAAAAACTTTACTACAAAACTTGTCATTTTAGGAACACATGTCGCGTGTTCTTCTTTTTTATGGAATAAGATAAGAAGAAGATTATATAGTGTGTAGTCCAGAGGACATTTCATGTTGTTTCACTCAATATTTGGTCGAGTAGATGGCCATACGACCCATCTAGGGGGGACCTGGTCATGTAGGGTAAACCTGTAAGAGTACACAACCAGATAGAGACACATGACAAATCCATTTGAGTTACAAAAGAAATTACCATGTTTAGGAAAAATTCCTTGTACATGTTTTAGATTTTATGTACTTGTATTTTACATTCCTTTCCGGCTATAGCACATTCCCATGTGGGGCTATGAGAGTGCATTACTTGTATTTAGTTATACATGTCATATACTGCCCCCTTTAGTTACCCTTTTTAAGATTTTGGATGTTCTGGTTCCCTAGAGTTGGAATTGGGCACAAGAGGAGTCTATTTTGAGAGTTTTTCATGTAGAACATGATGGTGGAGCCCTAGTGAAATTTTATGGACTTCTAAGATGTATTTTGGGGTTATTATGTTGTCATATATTTGTTTTACTTAAGAATGCGAGTTTACCTATCTCCTAACAGTGACACATGGGATGATACCCAGGTGAGGGTCATGAGAATTATTAGAGGGAATATTATGTTTTCATTGGAGACCTCATTTGGTATTGGTTATGAGATTTTTCTAGATTATGGGGTCTGAGTTGTGACATGAGGTTATGGACATGCAGGGTGTTTAGGCCAACATGGGGATTCTTGGAAAGGTTATGGGTACAAATCTATTTTCTCTGATAAGGTTTACTACTATTGAGACCAGTGAGGTCTTGAGTTTCTAGGGTCTAGGTTTTTGGATGTGTGACCCCTCGAGTCATGAGAATTGGAATGAGAGTTTGGTTTAATGACATATCAAGATTATGATGTATCTATTTACGTTATAACATAGAGAATTCAAAGTGGAATGCCTCTTTTGTAGTGCTATTTTTTATGATCTAGAGAGGGATGCCTCTTTTTATGGGTATATTTAGAGAGTTAGGTGAGTTCTATATTATTAGAGAGACTCAGAGTAGGTTTCATTGTTTGGATACTGATGGTTTCAAGTGTTCCCTTAGGACCCTAAATGTTTTTAGGCCGATGGGGAAGAGATGTTGATGATGTTTAAGTGGATTTAGCCACCCATTAAAATGTTTCCATGTTGATTGAGGTTAAGGATTAGTTTATATAAAATAGTTTTGATATGTTTGAGTATCCCTGGTTGGATTTTGGGTTACTGATATGGGAAGTTTGGGATGAGAGTGTGGAAATGATGTACCATAGATATGATTCTAGATGTCTGATGTGATACTCCATAGATGTGGCTGGGTAGGATGAACATGACCCCCATACCCATATTATATGGGATTGGACTTGAGATTCTAAATTGGTAATAATTGATGTTATTTCATAAGTGATGGAACGAGGTTCCAAGAACATTGTATGATATCTTTTAGTATGGTGGTCTTTACATTCCACATAAGTGTTTGAGATGCTAGATTGAGGCTCTGTGAATGCATAGTACACTATATGGATTAGCTGTCCGACAAAGGCTCTATACAAAAATAGTTTACATTGTTGTTTATGTGCTAGAATGATATTCTAGGAACCACTAATATTATATATTATTGTTTGGTATATTGAACTGATTCTTCTCTCCCTGGTTTTGGGTGGGCCATACTGATGCTCCAAGCAGCCTGGTGCATAGTAGTTTTGGAGGATGGACTGATGATCCTAAATCCAAGGGTATAGACATGGAGTTCCATATCATTATTGGGATGGTTGGACATGGTGTTCTAAATCCCAATTGGATACTTGGATTGATGCTCGGTGTATGTCATGGAATTCTGAATCCTGAATGGATACTTGGACTAATTGTAGTTATATGTCAACTTGCTACCCCTATAGTATTTTTTATGTGACTGGAATTGGCCAAAGTAGGTTTGATCGATAGAGGTCACATACGTAAGGATCGTTGGTGGTTTCATAAAGTTATTATTCATGTTAGGTTTTAGATAGGATAATTTCATTACATGAGCATGCACTTATGGTAGCAAGTTATATGTTCACCATTGGGATGAACTATTGAGATTTATTTCTCACCCCTTATATATTCACCTCGGTTTTCATGAAAACCTTGTTTATTTTTTCAAGTTGATCAAGGGTGGATGATGGATAAGGTCGAGGCCTAGGATTTCACATTTGATAGGAATGCTTGTATGGATTTTGATGACTATTCTAGAGTAGATCAACTATGATCTTGAGATCGGGTATGTGATATGGAACAGAGTTGGTATTAGGGAATGATGTATTTATTTTTTTATTTTTTATTTTGTATATGTTATCAGATCAGTGTGTGATCCATGTAGTATGTATGACATAACTATTAGGGTCTATACTATATTTCATTTTATTATAACATGTTTCATTTTTATTTTATTAATTCTTATATATAAAATGATGTTTATGATGTTCTATAACTTGCTTCTGGTTTCGAAATCTATTATAGATGTATAGTATCCTCAATGTCCCACATTAGACCCCGGTTTCTAGTAATTAACATCTGGTGTATTAGGAGGCATGCTTGAGGTCTTATGGTGAACTAGCTGGGGGCACTGGTTTTAGTGGAACCTGAGCTGGGATGTTATCAAGTGGTATCAGTGGTGTTTATTTTCCTTTTAATTATATTATTTTGGACTTGGTAGACCAAATGCGAATGAATGTGTCATATCTTGAAATGGATATTGGCTAGTTAATCAACATATATTCTGGTAGTAATTCCAAGTAACCAAGGATTGTGATTTTTGTTCATGTTATTGAATGTTATGGTTATAAATGATTTTCACCATGGGATACACACATTTGTTTTAGATTTGAGGATTTAGGATGGATTTTTTGGCTCTTGGTCCATTGAAAAAATTACTTTGATTTGGTTTTGACTCTTGGACCACAGAGGCAAGAGGAATATCTATATCATGGTAAGCATATAGGATACACATGATATAGGTTTTTTGGTGTGTGATTTTCTGGATTTATCTCTGATGGATGGTTCTATTGATCTAAGATGGCATGCTCAAGGACGAGGAAGTTGATGGATTTTTGTGTGACCTATAGGTATATTGACTTGGGTATTTCATTATGGTATGGGTGTATGATATTTTTAACCTTATGGTTGGTTTTTTCATGATGATGGTTATGTGTCTTGGTCCTCTATGGAGCATTATGATGTGAATATTCTTACAGAGTTTGGGCTCCCGGGTTGTTGGTTTGATGTGTGATTTTATTTATATATGAGACCCTAGATATAGGTGTTTTGAGATGTTGGTGTTTTTTGAAATGGGGATGGGAGCATGATGACACCCTGTGAGCTATGGTATTTTCTAAGTTAGCATAGAAATAGGTGGTTGGACCTAGTTACTAGACATGTGACGTGATCAGTAGGGCTAGGTGGGAGAGCCTAGTGGCTTTTTAGTTGGACTAAAGGTTAGAGAGTTGGAGTTGTTTTACTTTTTTGAGTGACCCATAAGAGAAATCGACCGAGTTATGAGTGCGTTTGGGTGCGTGAGGCATTGATGGATGCTTTAGACTTATTATAATGGTTCATAAAGGGTTGAAACTAGTGTTAGGTTTAGTCATATGGGAAGGATTTTATTTTTAATAAGGAGAACTTGTGTTCATGTGATCAATTCTTGTATATAATTTCAAGAAGGGAATGTTTTTTTTTGGGTTCGAAGCCTTGGTAATCGTGGTTTTTGACTGTTATGAGAGGGATCGAGAGAACAAGTAGTGATAAATGTTGTGTGGATGGGGATTTTGATGCCAGCCTTCATGAGTTGTGACACACTGGAGTCAGAATCAGGTTCTATGGTTGGGTTACATAAGTGCATGTAGTGCTTAAGAATTAATGGAATCTTGGAGAAAAAAGTGATGGTGATGAACTGTGTTGTCTTGATTGTGGATTTATTGTTATGGGAGAAAACACCTATGAGACTTGAGTTGATAAGGAAGCTATGAGTAGGCTATGAACCAATGTCTATGTGATAAGGGGCTGATGGAATGGTAACCCAAGGCCATTGTGATAGAACTATTATGTACATGAATGGATAAGTTTGTGGAGATATTCTTTGATGAAATATTAGAATACTCTAATTCTATATATGATCATGCCTAATATCTAGACATCATTCTGAGCATAATAGGATAACATCAACCATATTCCAAGCTATCTGGATGGTATTTTTGGTTTCATAAAGGGTCTTTATAAAGTTATACTTGTGGAATTGTGTATTTGATGTTGAATTGTGGGAATTAAATCATCAACCATCTAAGAATGAGATCCTCATGATGGATGGGATGTTGGAGAATACAATGGGTGTTGATCTCGGATGTTAGGATCAGACAACAGTTGACGTATGGTTTTTTATCTCTGGTGAGAGATAGAGAGATAATGATTTTCAGTTATGAGTTTTGTATATGATTGAGGCATGGTCCATGGAAAAAGTTGTTTGGTTTTGATGAGAGAGTAAGGATACTTCTATGAAGGGGAGTATTAGACCAGATGGGGTCATATGAACCTTGTGTGGGTTGGGTTAATATTGTAGTGGGATCCACACGGGTCGAGTCAGTGGATTTCTTTTTATGTGACTTGATAGGAAACTATAATGGTGGGAAGCACCATGGATCACAATCTATAGTTGTGCATTGAGTTCTATTGTGGGAAACACCATGAGTATTTTGATGAGTTTTAAATGATGTTGTGACATATCAAGATGGAAAGGTGTCTTCTAGAATCATCTTCGTAGTTTTCTGATGGTTGAAAGCTATGGATTAACCTTTGATGGAATATATTCCATATCTTATGAAGTTAGAAAGATAAACATTGTTAGTATCATCGAGTAAAACACAATGGTATGATCATGAGTTTATGACCATGGTGGGTAGGGAAGTGTGGTTGTAATACTACTAAGGCTTATTAGGGATGAGAAGGTTTATGGTGGGGAGGTTGTAGATACCTATCTTTCATAGTATTTTGAAGTTTTCCATAAATTTGAATTTTTGTTTTTAGGTTCTTTTTTAGGGTTAAATGGTCATTTCCCCATATAATAAGATCTTATATACTTTTTTGACCACACTATGGGTCCTATAATTGTTAATTTACACTATTATAGGTGTTTTGTGGAATTCTAAGTAGTTTGAGTTTTGGAAGAATGTTAAATATTTAATTAATTAAATGTTAAATTATTGGTGTATGTTCGGTTGTCGATATCTTCTAAACGGAGTTTTGGATTGATATTTTGAATCTATGGTTTATTTCTGAATGGAGTTTTTTATCTAGGAGAGGTATTAACGTAGTTAGGGTTTCATGATTCAGTATGAGTGTTAAATGGGAATTAATTTGATTAATTAATTAAACTCATTAACCCCCCCCCCCATTTCGTGATTTCCTCGCATGACATAAGTCAGAGGGTTCCTCCCATGTGTGCATGATGTCTAGATAGATAAGATAAGGGGAGGAGATTCCTTCGAACTTCATCCATTGTAGAGATCTACACCTGATCAAGATGCAGTGACTTCTAGGAGTGGATTTGGACCTGAAGATTCGACATTTATTCTATGATTTAGGTTGGTATTTTTTGTTTTATGACCTGATCCATGTAGTGGAGTTTTTATCATGTTTTAGAGTACTATATTGACTCATAAGGATCCCATGGAGGTCGATCATTAATTAATAGAGTAAAAAATAGAGGTTTTGGAGGTTCATAGGGGTTTCTGTTTTAGAAAACCCAACTACACAATGTTTGGTTTTAAGAACACATGTTGTGTGTTATTCTTGTTTATAGATGAAGGCAATAATAAAACAACATGGCATGTATTCCGGAGGAACCCCTATATAGTGATGCTCAACATGGGGCTGAGTACATGACCAAATGACCCATATAGGGGGGACATAAACTTGTAGGGTACATAATCAGACTCTGTGTGTTCTATATGCCATGTAAAACCACATAGAAAGACAAAGACATGTGGATGATACATGTGAGGTACACACTCATGTATATAAATTAGGAAACAGGATGTGTATATGTTTTACATGTTGTGTACTTGGATTTAACATTCCAAGTTCCATTGGAGTACACCCCCATCCGGGGCTATGGGAGTACACATCTTGTACTTGGAAATACATGCCATATACCACCCCCTTTGGCTACCATTTTGAGGGTTTTTTACTATTCAACACCTCAAAATTAAAATTAGACACAAGGGGAGAATATTTTAAGAGTTTTTTTCTAATTTAGAACATGTTGGTGGGGTGTTTGGGGTATTTCTAGGAATCTTAAGATGAATTTTGTGTAAATTAAGTTGTGACAGAGTTTTTTTCCACTAGGATGTGAGTTCAACTATCTCTTGATATTGAGACATAGGATGAGACCTCGACGAGGGTCGAGATAATGATAGGATGATATAGTATGAGTTTTTTGATTACCCCATTTATTTTTGTGTATGATATTTTCCTCTGTTATCAGGATATATTTGAGATACAAGTTTATGGACAGGTTGGGTGTTCGGAAAAACCTATGGTTTCTAGCAAAGAGGATGATCAAAAGGCTATTTTCTCAAGTTAGGTATACTATTATTTAGTCATTTGAGGCCATGAGTTTCTAGAAATTGGTTTTTGGGATGTGTGACCACCTGCGTGATGATTTTTGGCCTAAGGGTTCAGTTGTGACCACATATTGGGAGATGGATTTCTCTACTTATGTTATGACCTAGATAATTCCCATAGGAATACCTTCAATTTATTTCTAGTTCAAGGGATATAGAGAGGGATTACTCTATTTATGTGTAGATAAAGTGATCTTCATTAGTTGTCAATTGTTGGATACTGATGGTTGCGGGTGTTCGCTTGGGACCCAAAGTGATGGGTGAGCAGTTTGGGTGGAGACGTCGATGATGAGTATTGGAATTTTTTCATCCCTTAATATTTTACTCTTTTGGTTGAGTTTGAGGCTTGGTTTATGTAGAATGGTTGTTGTGATATTCATGAGATTACTTGGTTGAATCCTAGGTTACTGAGATGTGATGTCTGTTATGAGAGTGTATAAATGAGGTCCCATAGATATGGTTATGGATGAATGATGTGACACTCCATATATGAGGTTGGGTGGGTTGGATATGACTCTCCTTTCAAATATAATATGAGGTTGGGATTGAAGTTCCATATCAGTATAAATGATTGTTATTGAATGAGTGTTGGAATGAGGTTCTGGGTTTTTTGTTTGATATTTATGAGTATGGTGGACTTGAGGTTTCACATATGTGTTTGAGATTCTGGACTAAGGATTTGGGCATGTGAAATATAATATATGGATTAGGTATAGGACTGAATCTATAGACATAGATAGTATATTTTTTTTAGGTTTTGGACGAATGTTCTAGGAACCCCTAATATTATGTATAGTTGGTTGGTATACTAGACTGATGCTCCTCTCCCTATTTTTGGGTAGGCTAGAGTGATGCTCCAGGACACCTAATGCACCATAGTCTTAGAGGATGGACTGATGATATTGAATCCAAGGGTCTGGACATGGAATTCAATACCATGGATGGGATGATTGGGCATGGTGTTTTGAATCCTGGTTGGATACTTGGACTGATGCTCCTTGTATGTCAACTTGTGAAGTCTATGGATTATGGTTGGGATGGCCGTACAAGGTGTTTTTAATCCCGACTAGATACTTGGACTAATTCTCCTTATATGTCAACCAGGGACCCCTATGGTATTTTCTTTAAACAACCTACATGGGATGAAGAAGGTATGATGGATTGAGGTCATTGACCTAAGGATCTAAGTTGGGTTCATGTAATTTTATTTAAATTATGTTTCATCTTGGCTAAGAATATTTTATGATCATGCACATATTGAAGAAAATTATAGGTTCACTATTGAGGGTGGACTACTGAGATTTATTTCTCACCCCATGTATGTGAACCACAGTGTGCATTCAGACTATTCATATTCTTTGATGTATATAAAGAATGCATGATGTACAGGGTTGAGGCCTAGGATTTCATGATTGAGATAGATGCTCATATAGAGTCTGATGATCGAGCTGGAGCAACTCAATAGGGTACTAGAGATAGGGCATTTGATATGAACTAATGTTGGAAGTAGGGATTGAGTTATTTATCTTTCAATATTTTATTTTGTATATTTTATCAGCCTAGTGGCTGATCAATGGTGTATGTATAGAATGGTTGTTCTGGACTTTACTATATTTCATATTATTATAGCATGTTTTAGTATCAGTTAATTTATTCTTGTATATTATCTTATGTGTGTGATGTTTGGTTATTTACTTACGGTTGTGCATTATGATATGGGGGTATAGCCTTGTCACAGTTTCACTATAGACCTCTATTGCTAGTTGGAAGTCTATAGGGTATATGGAGACGCTCTTGAGATCATGTGAAAAACTGTCTTGGGGATTTGGTTTTAGTGGCACTCAATCTGGGACGTTATTGTGTCCCACCACTTCCAATGTTCTCAGATACTTTAATGATTGAGATTATATAATATGGGGATGGAATTGATATAATGGTGACCATTATAACAATAACACTTTCAATATTATGATATATAATTTTTCTTAGAGGACATTACCTATAGGATAATGTCCTTACAAAAAAATAAACATTATTCATGTCATTTATTTTAAAGATCCAACAACTTATTCTTATGTGATCAATTATTTTAGGATTTTATAAAACCAATATTCATAACCATGTTATTACATTAAGGTTCCCAAATATTTAAATCAACAATAGAGATTAATTTTTTTTACATTACTAAACTGTAATATTCTTGTAAAAGTGATAAAAAAATCTATTTATTCGTATCCATATCATAACATTAAATTTTGGATGTGTTGGATAGAGAGATGGAGAAAGAACCAAATCATATACATAGGGATAATATATTTATAAAATTATTAAAAAAAATCAAAATTAACAAATTTCTTATCAGTGTCACACATCAGGAAGAAGAGGCTTTGCAGTAGAATCAGTACACCTTGTGGATTCCTTATTGGGGTATGGAAGCTCCTCTAACATTTTTAACACCACCCTCATTGAAGGACTCAAATATGAAAACCTCAACATACAATGGATCAAAATCTCCAGAACCTTCAATGACATCTCTATTGAAGCTTCTGATTGTATAATTGGGTGCATAATACACTACATCCTCTCTTCCTTCTCCATCCCATTTACCCAATGCACAATGTCATTATATTTTTTCTAATTTTACTTCATGTGACTTCTTCCCAGGGACTAATTACATCAACACCACCCCAATTTTTTACATATCTCATTTCTCTATTAATTTGTATAAAAACCCATACACTGGAAATGAATCTTCAAAATCCATTAGAAACATTTATTAGGGTTAGGTTTCATAGATATGTAAAAAAATATTCACTCTAATAGAAATATACAAGTTTCATAATAATATACCTTATTTACATAGATAATAGAAGGAGAATGAGATTTTTTTAGAAAAAACAAAAAAATTACAATTCGCATGGGAATATGACTCTAAAAAAGAATATTTTCCATATTAGTGTTCAATATTTTATTTATAATGATTTTTTTTGTTTATTTATTTATTTAAATTCCTTATATACTTATTAGATGAAATGGATTGTTATGGACATCGCGGTAAGTATCTGGTCGTATAGATGCACATGATTCCATTCTCGACTAAGCTTCCATTATAGGCATCGATAGAGAGTGATTCTAGTACCGAGTCGGTAAAATAGTTATTGTATAGATCAAGTAGGCTCAAATGTAAAGATGACAGGGTTGAAGGAATTTCCTTGGAGAGTATGTGAAATTGTTTATTTCATAAATAATTATTAATAAGCTTCTTTATCACCCTAATAGATGCTAGGATCTCACCCTGAAATTAGTTATTTCTTAAATTGATAGCTGTCAGAGAGGAAGATTTGGATTAAAGGTTTAGGATATGATGGAAAATAAAAATATAAAATTTACATTAGTTTCCAAAATAGTGTGAATTACACTTGATATCTTAAAGTGTTGAGAATATATTCATAATGACATAATGTAAAGGTTACATTAGTTAACATTATATTTCAAGGAAATTTTTTGATAGAATGAATGATGATGATATATATAGAAATTTTTTTGGAATAAAAGATATGTAATTGAAATTTTAAAATTTTATATTGTGTATTTAAAGGTATTTCAATACATTAAAGGAGATGAACATTAGAAATGTGATTCCCAAGTCTAACCATTATTCAAAAATGCTTAATTCATAAATGTTACCCACTAAATAATTTAGTGTGAGGGTTTTATCTGATGGTCACATAGGGTCATGGTAGGAATTACATATAGATGTAATAATTTAATAAAACCACATAAATTTAAGTCAATATAGTGCTAGTATAGAAGTCTATCATATAATATTGGATATACAGTCTCTTTTTTAGGTTTTTTATATATTCATAATGTAGTTTAAGAATATAAAATTTATCATACAAAATTAAATTACAACTTTATCATTCCTTCATGTTTTTTGTATATATGTATATGTAGATATACATTTAATGAAGTGTAATGATAATGAACCCCTAAAAGTATGACTTTGATTTATCAATAAATGATGTTTTTCATGGAGTATCATAGGTTATAATGAAATTTTAAGGTTTTTGTGAGTTGGATTATTGTAGAGAGATATACAAAATGATCACGAGGAACAAGAATGTTTTGTGCACTTGATGAACCATGAATCATAGAACATGGAGTGTTACACACTATGTTTTTGGTATATTTGGGATGTATTATTTATATTTAGAGTCCCAACACCTGAGGTTAGTGATATCCAAGCTTGAGAACCTTTATAATTATACATTTATTTATTTAATGCTTGAGGCTCAACTAATAAGTGGGTGGTTGAGTTTTTTGTTGATCCTGTCATCAGTTGGAGATCAACTCAGGTGATATTATTACTCTCCTATATTGAGTATGAATTTTTTCCACTTGATTGAGATAGACTATGAGAAGTTATGTAAATAGTTAGATGGTGAATATGGTGTGTTTATCTTCAATAAGGGGCATGTGTTTTGCTCATCCATGAGATGAATTTAATGTCATGTATTCACCAACATGGCCATTTTATACTCAAATATTCATTAACATTTGTGGAGGCTATGTATGATTGACCTCCTTTGTTTCCCATTGTCACTTGATGTCTTGGATAAAGGGAACTTAGAAAATGAATCCAAGCATGTGATACGGTTGGTGGATAGGTACAAGACCCCAATGATTTTAAAATAAGATCATTTTGTTCGATAGTATATACGACATGCAACACGTAGCCTAAATAATCTACAAAATATATTATTTAAATATGATCGCTATAGCCTAGGCATTATAATGGAATGTATGAATTGAAATAACTAAATTTGGAATATTATATTTTTTACACATATATAAATAACCAAATTGGTTATCAGTTTATTATAAATAAAAATTAGAATCATTTAAAAAAAATGTAATGATTTTAGGAAAACTGTATTTTCTCTAAAAATCAGTTTCGTCCGTATTTTGCGCACTTATGTTAATATTATTTTTTACTCTTTTTGAAAAAATATTTGAAAATATGAAATTAATTCTTTTTAATATTTATTTATAAATTATCTCAGATTTATTTTTTAATAATTTTCTAGAAAGATTATTTTTCAATGAATAGTAAAGAAATAAAAAAAGTTAATAAAAATTGCTTTTTCATTTAAAGAAGTTAGAAAGTTACATTTTGATTAAAATTATTATAAAAGTAAAATTAGGTCAATTATATTATAATTAATTAAATTTATTCTATTGAAATAAATAATATTTTCAATCTTAATATAATTTTTTTATACATATGAAAACATTTCCTTTGGAAAACAATTGTTTGTCTCGTTTGCAGGTTTAATATTAAATTAAAATTTTCTAATTATGTGAATTGAATTTGAAAAAAGGATTCCATACATTGAATTTTAATAAATTATTTTATATAATAATATTAAATTAATTTTTTTTTCATAATTAATAGTAAAAACATTTAAAATCAATTACAACTGTTAAGGTTATAATGTGTTTATCGGGGGTTAAACTAAGAAGATAATGGTTAAAATAACCTATAAAATTCTATAATTCATATTTTATGGCCATATTTTGATCTTATATCATATAATTATTGATAATGAGCTACTTAGGATCCTTATGGAAAGTGAAAATTGTAGATATAATTTATTATTTTCAAAAAATTCAAGTGTGTCATTCCCCCCACTTATAAAAGCAAACCCACTATCCTATCCCATTCATAGTTAAAAATAAAATTATATTGGAAAATATCTAACCAAATAAATTCAATAAAACCCTTACCCTAAATAAGAGTCCATTTCATCATAAAAATATTTTGTGAAGGATAAGTTATAAACCAAAACATGTTCTCCAAAGAAGGGGTATAATTCTTAACCATGCATTTTCATTTTATTTGTTCCTTTAACTCATTAAAATCTCCATAAAATATTTTAAAATAATAAAACCAGTATATATACTACAATTAGTTGTTATTATGATAATGAAATTACATATATCCATATCCTCTTCTATCAAATGTGAAACGAAACCATCGATCGCGTGTACAACGGACTACCGTCTCATGAACCGATATAATTTATTTTCCATTACCACCTCTCATGGATGGATATAATGATGGATATAATGTGCCTGTGTATTATATTTATTACATAATTACACATTTATAATTATAATATCATATCAACCATTTTATCTTCCAATCCATGGGAAAATGATATTGTCACTCATCTGTATGTGTGGACCACCACCTCCATAAAGCAATGTGAAGTGTTTTTCATTTTATATTGAATGGGGTGGTAACATGGATAGATTTAATTAATAAATATATTATAAATGATATAATAATTAATTTTTTAAGTTGAAATATTATTTACATTTCTTTCATTCCATCTATTAGAAAAATGAAAACATTGCTCATGTATTCATACGACCTACCATCTCTATGCATGGTGTAACTCATTTTCTATCTATGAATTTTATGGATTAATAAAAATATATATAAAATGAATATTTATGATATTTATATCATGACTAAATTTTTTTATATTATGGGACCATTATCAATTTACAAGGAGCAAACTACCATATGGAAACTTACATGAAAAACGAAGCAGTTATCACATGAAAGAGAGTTTTTAATAACAAATTTCTAATAAACAAGAGATAAAAGGTTATAAGAAAATAATATATGTTATAATATATATTTTTAGGATTTTTAAATATATGAATAATAAATATATATTTATTATATATGAGTTTTTAAAATATAAAAAGAAAATTAGACATGATGTAACAATTTCTCATGGCACTTTTACTTCTATGATACATATGCCATATTCACCACTTATTTATTTTTTGTGGTGTATATATTTAAACTTTTATATGTTATATCATTATATTTATTAAATTAAGTGTTTTTAAAGTTTCACTAGGAGTAATTTACTTAATGGGGGTTATGATTTAAATGTTTCCAAAGCGGTAAATGTTTTTTCACAATATCATCATTATTCAAGATTGTTATTGTTTAAGTATCCACTAAAGGAATTATTTGATATTTCTATCATAAAAGAAATATATTATCTTCTACAATGGTAATTCATGAAATTTTCAAGTAATGGTACTAGTTTCCTCTCTTTGGTATATAAAATGATTGAGAAAATGATTTTAATACAATATAAATTTATTTCTATTTTCAATCGAAAATATTTTCTCTTCATTATACATGTTTTCTAAAAATTATTTCAAAAATTGATTTTTACTATCCACATATCATTTTTGATTTTTCTTACCAATTATTCATTTTTACAAAAAAAATTAAAATGAATCTTTCTACTATTTTCCTAATGAGGAAATTTTTGACATTTTACCGAAAATGTGAATGAAATATTTTTTAACATACTTAGCATGAATGGAGTTTCCCTTCATCTTTACAAATAAATGAATTTAATCTTACATTAAAAGTTTCTATGACTATTGTAAAAGAAAATTTTTTCCTAATATTTTGGATATTTTATGTTTTTAAAATTTATATTCAAATTGAAAAGCGTATTTTAATAAAGAATGATTTTAATAAATTATTTCTATTATTTTTCTTCATTAATGATAAAAAAATTATTTTTACTAATACTCCACTAATGATATGTTGTAATGATAAAATTATTAATATTTACTTGGATGATTTCTGATCATTGTGACTAAGGATTTACTATTTTGATACCATTCACCATATTACTTTGGATGGTTTCATAATTATGTTTATTGATTGGGGAAATGATTAAAATTTTGTATCCATGACATTAAAGATGGATTTTTATATTGATTATGTTTCAACTATTTCATATGAGGAATACTTTTGACTGAGCAAGTGATGGGTAGAGCCTACTATAACCCCATAATGTAGTACAGAAAATAGTGTCTTAGTAGTGGTTTTTTCAAGGTTGGTTTTTAGCTGCATTTTTAAAAACAACCGCTAAATAATTTCAAAATATTTTTTAAAAAGGATTTAATTTTTTTCAAAAAAAATTAAATTTTTTAGAGGCAGTTTTTTTTAAAAAACTACCATGAAATAGCAGCTGTTTTTTTAAAATGGCCACAACACTAAGGCGATTTTTTTATAAATAATTTAAAATTTATTATTATTTATTTATTATTTAAAATCAAATATAGTTTTTATTTGAAATTTTTAATTATTTATAGTATTTCAATTAATAAATATTTATAATTATTAGTCAATAATATTTTTAAACTTAAAACAAATCCTCAATAAGTTAGAAAACTGACATTGGCATCAAATGACCATAATTCTGATCCAGGAGTCCATTTCAGCTTCACAACCAGTAAAATTGAAGTTTATCAAATGATATAAAACCAAGTGAGATTTAAATAATGTGATAATCAAAGGGAAAAATATATATTCAAATTTCCAAACATGACAATCAAACTCGAACTTCAAACGGACGTAACTTTTAATCTGGGTGTCTGTTTGGGTTGTACCACATATCAAATCAAAGCTTGTGATAATCTCTATGTCATATAGGTCTGGGAATAGATATATGAGAATTTTCCCCCTTTTTATTTTACTAGAAAGGCCCATAAGGCCTCTGAAAAAAAGGTTTTAGTTGTCGACCCCGATTTTATAAAATTGAAACGGTTATAACTTATGATCCAGGTGTCTGTTCGGCCTATACCACATATCATATCGGATCATGTTTCATGATCTTCAATTTGACTTGTTGTGCTACTGAAAAATGAGTACCACATCAGAATTTATGGTCATTTTAGTGTTTTAGGGTTTTCATAGTTTCTTAAAATTTTATGATTAAATTAATTAATTAATTAATTAATTATTATTTCTTTATAAAATAGTAATTAATTAATTAATTAATTATTTATTTATTTATCTATTATCTATTATTTATTTATTTATTTACAAATTTATTTATTTATTTATTTCATAATATTTAATTAATTATTTATTCACTTATTTATTATTTAGTTATTATATACACATTTATTATTAATTTATTTCTAATTTATTTATTTATTACTAATTATTAATTAATTATTAGTTTATGATTCATTTATTATATATTTATTTATTTATTACTTATTTATTCTTCATTCATTATTAAGTAATTAATTATCAATTAATTATTAATTAATTATTAATTAATTATTAGTTAATTATTAATTAATTTATAATTAATTACTTATTAATTACTTATTAAATAATAGTAATTAATAATTAATTACTAATTACTAATTATTAATTATCAATTATTAATTATTAGTTATTATTAATTATTAATTAATAAATTATTAATATCATAATTATCCATTTATTTGTTATTTATTCTTTATCATTTATTAGTTATAATTTGTTATTTATTATTTATTAATTATTAAATTATATATAATTTAATAAATTTTAATTTATTATTCTTTTATTATGAAATTATTATTTATTTGTTTATTCAATATTCATTAATTATTAACAATTAATTATATATTTTTAGATAATTTCTTAATAATTTCTTAATAATTTATAAATTTATAAGTATTAATTATTAAATCATTATTCTTAATTCTTAATGATCAATTATTAATGATTAGTTATTATTAATTCTTAATGATCAATTATTAATTATTTATTATTAATTATAAATTATTTACAATTAACAATTTATTATATAATATATATTATGTTTTATGTATTATATATTATATATTACATATGATATATGATATATTATATGTTATATGTTATTTATTTATTTAATTATCTATTATTTATAAAATTATTATTAATTTGTTATTTATTTGTCATATATTAAATTATTTTTAAATTAATTTATTATTTATACATTACTTATATATTATATGTTATATATTATGTATTATATATTACGTATTATAAATTATATATTGTGTACTATGTATAAAATATAGTATATTTTTTATTGTGTAGTATATATTATATATTATATATAATGTATTAATTATTAAGTATTATATATTATCTATTATATATTATGGATTATATATTATATATTATGTATTATGTATTATATATTATGTTTTATATATTATGTTTTATATATTATGTATTATGTATTATGTATTATATATTATATATTTTATATTTTATACTATTTATTATTTATTATTTATTATTTACTATTTACTATTTACTATTTACTATTTACCATTTATTTCCATATTATATATTTCTTTCTATATTATTCTTTTATATCCTTTTATTAATTAGTAATTTTTTAATTAATAGTTATCAAATATGAATAATTACTTAGTAATAATTAATTATTGGTTATTAATTATTGATTTTTCATCAATCATTATTGATTAATTATTATTGATTAATAATTCTTTAGTTTCTACTTGTTTGTTATGTATTATTTATTTTTTCAATTAATACATATATATATATAAGAAAATTAAATTTGATTTACTGACCACATAAAGAGCTGGCTGGAGTGGTAAATTCTTTGGAAAATAAGCCAGAGCTTAGAGGTTCAAATCTCACCTAACACATAATTTCTATATATAGCATGGGCATATGCATGGACGTGATCTTGTGCATGGAGATGGTCTTAAACATGGTAATAATAAAAAATAAGAAATAAATAATAAATCACAAATAAATTACAAAAATAAATAAATAAATAAATAAATAAATAAATAAATAATTTATAAATTTATTAAATAAGTAAAAAATAAAGTAATTACGAAAATAAATTAATATATTAATTATGAAAATAAATAATAATAAATAATAGATAATAAATAATAAATAATAAATAATAAATAATAAATAATAAATAATAAATAATAATTAATAAATAATAATAAATAATATGTAACAAATAATAAACCATAAAGAATAAAGAATAAATAATAAATAATAAAAAATAAACAATAAACAATAAATGATATACAATATACAATGTACAATATACGATATACAATAAACAATAAACAACAAACAATAAATAGTAAATAGTAAATAATAAATAGTAAATAATAAAAAATAAATAACAAATAACAAATATAATTAATTAATTAATTAATTAATTTCAAAAATAATAAAAATAAAAATAAAAACTGCCACGAATTGATTACCGACACATGATTTTTTGGTGGTTTTTCGAAACCATCAAAGAATGATTTAGTGGTGGATCAAACCACCGCAAAATAAAAAAAAACTATTACTAAATGCAAATTTTAGCATAGTGATGCAGTGTTATGTCTTATAAGAAAAATAAGATTGTGTATTTTGACAAGGCCCTATGTATTTATGTAAGATGTCTTGGCATGAAATATGTTTATGATATATAAGAGTATGCATTCTGTCATTATGATATTAGTTATTGATTTCTATGTGATTATTTGATAAGTTTGAATATCCATGAATAAGATTTAATATGAAGTGATTATTTATATAGTATTATTTTGATGATCATTCATTCCTTCCATATTATTATTCATGTTCATGTTATTTAATAAATGATGTGTGTTTAAATTATTTACCTTTGAATGTAGATTATGCCTTATTTTTTTGTGATAGCATCCACTGTATGCATACCCACACTAAGAATTATAGCATTTCCCTTTCTTGTGTTTCCATTCCACATGATACCAAGAAGTTTATCTAGATTGATATGGAGGGATATGATAAAGGCAATAATGGTGTTCTAAAATAAAATTCTATGTTATTTTTTAAGTTCTTAATTATAATATGAGATTCTAGTATGTATCTAGTTTAGTAGTACTACTAAACTATTTTATCCTTTGAGATGTGATTTCTTGTATCTAGTTCCAATTAATAAATTAACTACCAAATCTAGGTTACAAGGGTCGGGATCTTTACAGTTTCTATCTGTGTAAGTTTAATAGAAACCTTGGGAACTGGATTTTGGAAACCAAGGAGTAGATAACATAACCCTATAACTTAATTTTAGGATCATTCTAAGTATATGAAAACATCCTAATGTTTTGGTAAGGTTGATATTATGTGGATTTCATTGAAATACATAAATTTATAGATACTACAAGTTGATGTGGCTTTGTAAAAATTATATGTAGGGTTAATAAGTCCGAAAAGGGCATGTTGGGGCTTGACTCAATCATCCCCTGGTGCATGACAATAGGTCTTGTTGCACACTAAGTTTTATGATTATGATAGAATTACCCATCTGTGATTATATTTCAACTTGTGTCCACTTGTTACAGGTTACATATTTTTTAAGTTGTTTTTTCTATGATGACATTTTAATGTTCTTAAATTCATCTATTATAACTCAATACACGTGTTTGTAAAATTCTCCTCAATTATTATTGAAATGTTCTTGATTTAGATTCCATGGTATATCATGAGAATTTAACTTTTTTTGTTTTCTATATGTTTATCATCAGATATTTATATTTTTATTTCATTAGTATTTGATTGGTTTGATATTATTGATTGGTTTTATTTTCTCATGCTGTTTTTTTCTCATATTCCTTGTGTTTTCTTAAACAATGATTATTGGTTTATATTTTATTTAGTAAATATTTTTTATGGTTTTCACTCTTTATGACTGTGATGAAAGAATTAGGATCATTAGGGTCAAACATGAATCACCAGAAAACCTCAGGTATACTCCTCAGTCACCAGAAGTTGATGTAAACACCCAGTGTTATGGTAAGGTATAGTAAAAATCAGTTTGATCACTTTGAAATTGTATGAGGCCAATAACATAACAGATTATCCATTAATTTGTGGCTCTCTCTAAAAATATTCCCACCAATGGTCGAACATGTACACCATAGGATACATTTCATACTTAGATAATGATTTAAACACCAATCTATAGGCATGAAAACCAACATAACCAGAAAATAAAAAATATATACAAAACATTAAATAGAAAAAAACATATTTTACATATAGATGGTACCCAAGAAAGGAAAAAATTTATAAGAATATTACTTAAGTCCATAAATATCGTATAATATGATCAGGCTTGTCGTACAGTAGGACATTCATATAGAAACAAAGGCTTACCACCTAGCTAGTGGTTATATCTTATTTAGCGATATAAATCTGTCTTAAATAATTTCTTGGGAAGTTGTATTTTATGACATGGTGATATTGTATGGTGTAATTACAAGCATATCATACTGTAAAATACAGTTCATTCATAGCGCCAATTATCAAATGATTTCATACTTTTTGCACTGTTATAACTCACTCAATCATCATAAAATTAATACATTTTCATTGGAAACTTCCCAACACATCAACTATAATTCTAAGTATGTGTGTGTTAATTTAATCAGGTTACGTAATATGTAACTATAATCATTACTTAGATGTTAATGAAATATATGAGTAAATGTTCAACTTAGATTCATGGATCAAGGAGTATCCTTGTTGCCTATATAAAGGAGTCTCAATTATGGGAAGTTGTTCTCGGTCCTAAAACAACCACTAACCAAAATTATTCCCACCCAAGGATTCCCTCTTTCATGAAACTTTACATATAAGATAAAATAATATCATGGTAGTTAAATTATTCCACCAAAAATTAATGAGTGGTTTGGTGAAATTTTTTGATTAACTTTAGAGGGAAAAACATTTGGTTGTTCCTTGGTAATCGTTATCAAACAAAGATTGGAGGTGATGAGATCATGAATTCTACAGTGTAGAGGTACATGTTTTCATTTCTAGTATCATATGATTATAGATTCAAACTAATAATGTTTTTTTAATGGTTTCTCAATCTCATCCACTATTTCTATTAATCGATTATATATTCTAAGAAACCTTATAGTGGTATTAGTGCTTTTAAATGTAGTTAGATTCATTAAATCATTTGAGAAATTAAGTTTATCGAAATAATTATTCCAGTTGTGTTATACGTTGATAGAGATAATATTATCATCATTTTTCATTTTTTTAATGATTTAATCCCTTCCAATTTAAAAATTTTGATCTGATTTTCATCATTATAGTATTTTTGGGAAATTTTGGGATAAAATGTGAAAAAATATTAATTCATGAACATTAATAGATTTTTATTTTCATTATGGTATTTTGAGAAAAAAATTTACAATGTTTATCAAATTAGAGTGAATAATTCATTAGTATTAATTCATTTATGGGATTAAACTTCTTCATATTGACCCAGATCTAATTCAATGTTCCGCAGACCCAAATATTTCAATAAATTTTAAAAAATTTCGGGTTTGACAGAATGGATCCCATCTCAATAAATAATGTATAATATAGGGTAAACCCCTCAAAATGAGGTGATACTTTATATATTAAAAATATTACACAAGGTAGCCTGAAAAAAATAAATTTCATGTATAAATGATGTCATTAAGGTATTCATTGAATACGATAATGTGGAGGAATATGAAAGGTCTATTCGACCAAAAAAAGTTTTATTGTGTAATTCAGGATTTATTTTTTTGAAACGTGTCCAAATGGATTAAAATTTTGTGGGTATAAAGAAAAATAAATTTATAACAATCTTTAAGAATATAATAAGGGGTTTTTTGTATTTTTTTAGGAAGAACATTATAATACTTCTAGATAATGGATTCTGGGGGATAAATGTTCAATTCTTACTTTTCAGTCTTTTCTTATTTTTTTACTTTTTGAATGCCTTATTATTATCCTTCTACATGTATACCCTTCACATGGAGGGGTAATATTTTGATTGATTATGGAAGGGTATTTTTTCACTTCATTAATTCTTATGCTCATGCACTTAATGGAATTGAATCCTTTATCTATTCTATGAAGTTGGTTTCAATTTCTAATAATAGTTTTTATTATCATATTGATTATATTTGGTTTTAGATTATATTGTTGATATTTTTTTTCCATGATAATTTTTCTCCCTCTGTTAGGTTTTGGTTTCTATATAATGGAATATACAAGGGATTGGTGGTGACACACTCATGGATAATCAGTATGTATGGAAGGGGTAGTGGATATTATTTATTGTCTGGGATAAATAAGACCTAAACAGTTATTGTCCAAGTCAATTGAGGGTATTAATTGTAAACCCATCACAGTTAGTAAGAATATTAGACTGATCTATGATCTTAGAATGGTTTACTCTCACCATCACCATTTGACTAAGGGAGTTAGAGTAAGATATTATGGAATCTCAAATTAATCAAATTATTATGAGAGGATTAGATTAATTGAAACTAGGATAACATTGAATTTGGAAAACCAAATCCAACTTGATCTCCTAACTTATATAACAGTTTTTATTGATTATATTTTTCAATTTTTTAATCACTTTTTTCTCAATTTTTTTTTCAAATTTTATTTAATTTCATTCTTTTTTCATTTATTTTTTTAAATCAAAAAAGTTCAAAAATAACCCCCCACTTATTTCTCAAATTTAATGTGGAAGACATGATTTCTACACACTACTCTCTGGATACAACCTAGGTTGACCTGTTTACTGCATTTTTTTACTTACGAAATAATTGTTTTTCCACACCCCATGATAATAACATGTTAAAACATGGTGCCTTTTTCAGGGTGGTGAGGCCAACAACCTATTTTTTTTATTTCGTAAATAATTTTCATCACATTTATTTTAAAAAAACAAAAAAAATCCATGATATATGCCAACTGTAGTTATTCTTCTTGGATTTATAACTCAAAGATTCATGGATAAATGGTTAATAATGGTGAGGAATACCTCTTACAAAGGGTTGGTGAACTAAGAATTTTGGTCAATAAAATATTCAATGATCATGTCACAAGTATCTCACTTCATGAACTGATATACAAGATTAATAAATTCAAAACTGATTGTAAAATATTGATGTCCTTGGAGGATGATACCTTAGATTAGGGACCTCAACTAGAACTAAATTCAGAAGTAGTGGTGGAATATAATTATCTACTCATCTTTAAAATATAAGAGCTCAACTACCTTCCTCCTTCTATTACCATTCTACTCCATGAGTAACATTTAACTAAAGAAGAAATTGAGGTAGAGCCACTCAAGGGAGATATTATTTTTCTAAACACTTTTAATTCTGATTTTATCAAAGCTGAATTGATTATTACCTACCAATGATTTAAATTTTCAGATTCAGACAACACATATGTTGCATTGGAGGATGAAAAAGATGAAAATGATGATGCATATTGACAAACACCTAGAGATCCTTGAACTTGATGAACATTTACTAGAGGGAGTTCAATAAGAGATCAAAGTAGGTTTTCCTGAGGAAACCAATACACAAGATTATTATATTAATGGGGGAATAATTTTATACTGAATCGTTGTGCATTAATTTTTTCCAATAGAATTACACTATGAAAATCCCTTTTATTTTTCCATTAATGAAGAAAAACTAAAACATGTACTGGAGAATTAAGAAGTGGTTGTGTAAGTGGAAACCAAGAAAGAGGAGGTCTCATTATTCATCCTACCCCACCATAAAAGTTATATCCCATTACCGTATTGTTATATTTGGCATACTATATCAATGGATTCCCCATAAAAATGAAATAAAAAGTGAAATATGGAACGAATAAGTTATGGATGTTTATCTTGAGGAAACTCCCACCACCATTACATTTGGGATAACTAATTGGAACTTCCCATCTGGAGGCATTCAAAACCCAATGCCCACTTAAGGGTGTAAAATAATATCTATACTTATGTTTAAATTCTATATCTATTTTATTTTAATTTAATAATTTTTTTATGTTTTTTCCTTTTTTATAGTTTTTCAGGGAGTATAATTTTTGAACATAACTCAACATTGCATTAACAATAAGTCCAGTTGTATGTCTCTTTAACAAACACTCACTTCATGTTATTCAATAAAAAATATAATTATATGTTAAAATAAACTTAAATTCATTTGGGAAAATACATAATTTAAGTGTGTGGGAGGGAACCTTTGTATTTTAGGGTTTTTAATGTTCTAATTTTCTGTTTTTCAAATAAAAGAGAGTGTTTTTCAATTTTTTGTATTTTTTTGAAACTTGTGAGCTGAAATGATTATCTTTTAAATTTTTGAAACCCATGTCAATGAGTAAATAAATATATTCCATGAAAATAAGCTTAAATGAATAATGAAATTGACTTTTTTTTCAAGTTCAAATATGTGGGAATTTCATGAAATGTCCCCTTGTTTGTTAGAATCACACGCCATATCTAATGGTATTTATATTTGAAATCACTTTCATGTGAGGATTTTATACCCCATTTTCCATGTTATTTATATTCAAATCATTTATTAAGAGAACCAAACCCGGATTACTTTAACCATATTTTGAATTATTCATATAAAAAACTGAGTGTTTTAGGTACTTGTGATTCATATTATTGGGAAAATTATTTGGTTTTAAATCCCCCTTTTCAATAATTTTTTTTATTATGTAATTCCTTATACATTTAATCCTTGTATCCTATAGATTCCATGAATATCTCGTTACGTTAGCCAGATTACAAGACAATTTTCCCTATCCGACCCTCTCTTTAAGTGAAATTTCACGATCTATTTGAACATAAGTTTGGGAGAATATCTCTTGTATTGTGCTAACTCATTTGGTGATCATTTTGGTGGAAAATTAAATATTGGCGGGATGATTTTTCTGCTGAACAATTCATTCCTTTGAACATTGTACCTATCTAGAGATTTCATGGAAAAAAAGGAGAAGGTAATTTTAGTTTTTAATGATGAAATATGGATGGTTTTGGATGTCCATGATACAAATTTTGATATAATTTTTGAGCTAATTTGATGTTATGTGGAGTGAGAGGAGATCATACTTGAGTGAAAATTAGAATCATGCAATTTTTCATTAAGAAGATCCAAACTCTCTTAATTAGAACTTATAATTTTTGACATATAAATCCGACCAACCAAAAGACACTAAACAACCTTAAAAAGTATTTATGACATAAAAATGTCCTTGATTCACATTTTTTGGGGATTTAGTAATTCATCAACGTATAGTGAATCTTTCAATGGTTTGGATGAGAAAAAGCATGTCAAAAATTGACATTTGTGAGATGAGATAAAATTCATGTGAATTAGGTGTCCTGTTTTCATGGGAGGAGAAATTAAGTGGAATTATATTAAATTATATTAATGTGGAACTTGAAATTATGTTTTTTTGTGGCAAAAAATATTTTGTTTTTTATAGTAAAATAAATTTATCTCATGGGTATGTATTTTGATTTTTCTTTAATTTGATTTTTGTTACTTAATTTTCAAATAGTACAAGGTCTATGTGTGGGGGAATTGAAAGATATAATATTTTCATTATTTTCATGTGTATTTAAATGATTTAATCCCTTCTAATTTAAGTATTTGGGCTAATTTGCATCATTTTAGTATTTTTGGAGAATTTTGTGCTAAAATATGAGTGTTATTTAATCCTGTAAATTTTTAAAAGAATCAATTTTGTATCTGAAGAATAATATTTGTAATATTGATCCAATTACATAGATTTACTTTTTAGGATTCCTTTATTATTGGGATTGAACTTCTTTTTATGGAGCCATGGTTGATTTAAACTTTAGTAGGACCAAATAAATAACTTAATTGGACAAATGAGTTTTTCTTATATAATGGATACCACATTAGTAAATATGGTATAACATAGTATAATGACCATTTAATGAGGTTATCATAGATTTATTAGAAATAGGGCTCAAGTAATCATGTGAAAAATAAATTTCATGGAAAATGATTTAATTATTGTATCTATTTAATGAACCAAAGTGGAGGAAGATGAAGGGTATCTTAATTTATAAAAAGTGTTGCTAAGTAATTTGGGAATAAATTCTTCTACATGTTTCAAAATGAATTTGAAATTTTAGGGTTGATAGAAAACTAAATTTTGAACAACATTTAAGAATATACATTAGGAATTTTTTGGTGTTTATCGGGATGAATAGTATAAATGTTATGGTGGAAAGATTATGGGAGAGAAATTTTCTATTCTTCCTTTTCACTCTTTTATTCTTTTTCAATGTTTTCTTCTACCCCTTATTCATGGATAACCTTCACATAGAGGGGTAAACTTCTGAGTTATTAGGGAAGGGGAGGTTTTTCCTATTTAATACTTGAGTTCATGCAGTCAATGGTATAAAATACTTTACCTCTTTTGTGAAGTTGGTATCAATTTATAATAGTTGTTTTTGTTATCATGTTTGATCATATTTGTTTTTTGATTCAGTAATTTATTTCTCATTGTTCAATGATAATTTTTCTACCTCTACTAAGTTATAGTTTATATATGATGGAATAGACCAAGGATTAGTGGTGATGAACTAATACATCATAAGTACGTGTGAAAGGGGTAGTGGAAATATTTTACTATTTGGGATAAACAAGACTTGAATAGGTATTTTCCTGGTCAATTAAGGGATTCACTATAACTACCTCTCATATAGGAATGATATTTGACTGAGTTGAGATCATGGAATGGTTTTCTCTCACCATCACAATTTGACTAGGGGAGTGAGAGGAAGAAATTGAAGAATATCACTATAATAAACTCAGTAGAAGTTGATTGGATAATTTGGATGTAGGATAATATTTCATTTGTAAAACTAACCCCGATCTGATCACCCAACACATATCATTTTCATCAATATCTTTCTTTTTCAATTTGATTTCAATATTTTTCTTAATTTAAATATTTTTTATTTTTTAATTTGTTTTTAAAATCAAAAAATTTAAAAAACAACCTCCACTTATTTATAAAATTTAAAGTGACAAAAATTATTGTTTCTCACTCCTTTCTGAAGACAAACTATGTTAAGCACTTTACTACATTTCTAAATTAGGAAATAATAATTTTTTCCACACACTTTGATAGGTATATATCATATATCATAATATATAATTCATAATTTTTCTTCCAAATTAATGTGTGGATTATAATTTTAGGATATCATATACATCAAGTTAGTAAAAAATCCTTTATTTTTTACATTCCATATCATTCTAAATCATTTAGATATTTTCAATGATAGTGATTCTGTGGGATTCAAATACATAACATCATATTAACTTTATGATATCTGTATTTATCAAAAAATATGACTACTCATCATATTTAATGACTGTATTTTCAGTTTTATAGTATTACTGATTGCACATAAAGATCTTATGCTCCAAGATTTATCAATCAATACACCCAATCATGTATATTATTTTGGATTGTTTTATTAAGTAAAGATTTTGTTAATGTTATATATATGGACTTACATGATTCAAATATTGAATTTTAGTGTTTTTTCAACTTTCTGGTTGTCATGGTATAATGAAATCTTTGAAGAAGTTTTGTAGAAAATAAAAAATTACAAGATATGTAACTAAGAAATAGAATTTTCTACCTTTGAAGACAAATGACTCAACTTTCTGAAGTAAAAACCTTATTTCTCAATCAAGCACAAAATGTCATGTGGAATGTTATACATGTTGTGTATGTACATTCTAGAAGGTGTTCAGGGAGAAAATTCTACTACATTCCATGTAAGTGAGTGCTACAAACTGTGTAATCCCACTAATATACAATCAATCTGTGTAATTAAATGAAAGACACATGAAACTCACATACTAATGAATATATCAAAAAAGGTGTGGTTGACCAGAGTACATGACTTGTACCACAATACATGTTGTGTAATTATACTTGTCTATAAAATGTGTGTTAGGACTCCCATTTAAAAACGTTTCTCAAAGGGTGGATGTTTTTCCATTATGACAACTCTACCCCTTAATACTATAGGTGATCTCCATATATTTTTCTCTTGTTTTCATTCCCCATTCGCATCTTCTTACCTAAATTCCCTCTATATCCGTTGGTAGGGTAGAGATTTCTTCACAATTCCCATGGTCATGAGAGGATAAAGGACATGTGTTGGGGATGTAATTAGACTATAGGTTCATTTTAATAAAAAAGGCTAGTCTGTTTATTTTAATTTTTTATTTTTAACTTTTTATTAATTTGATGAATTAAAATTAAAAATTCACTGGTTAGGTCGTATTGGACCAGGAACAACACAATTGGGGAAAGCTAATGGAATTACAATTAACATTCCTATGAACAATTTTTAGTCCCATTTCCCCTATTTTATAGTATTATTGGGAAAAACATTTTTTTAAGGAATTATTCATTGAACCATGGGGTAAATTTATAAAAGACATAGTTATTTGTTATTATAGATATAAATAATAATAAAAATGAATCCGTTGGTAAATTAACATCATGAAAAACCTAAATCACTAAAAAAAATTATATTATACCCAAATTAGAATTGTAAACCCGACACATTCTTTTTTGTAATATTATCACTTTTGTGTATTTTTTATTTTTATATTTTTTTTAACTCATTATTTTCAATCTTCTTCCATCACCATTTATTTTATAAAAAATTAAAAAAAAATTACACAAAATTTTACCTATGTTATTACATCTCTGTGGGATCAACCTAGATACACCACTTTTATAGTAGAGTGAGAGAAATCAATTTGCGCACCTTGTGATGGGGTTTTCATTAATTATATTCTACCATTGATCCTTATATAATTAAATACGATTCATTGATGATTTTTTTTATTTTCAACTATAAATTGATTTATATAATATTTAAATTGTTTATAAATTATAATAAAATGTATTTTGGGATATTTATTAATTTATACAATATTTACAAATTAATTAATTATAAATAGTTTATAATTAATTAATTAATTTTTTATGAAACATTTATAAATAAATAAACATCAATAATAAGAGTTAATATTAAAAATTACTTTTAAAAGTACAACGCATGATTTTAGTTTTGATGTAAATTATTTATATGGAAATTGTAAGTATAATGTTCAAGGGGTTTATAAATTAAAAAAATATGCAATAGATAAAGTAAATATAATTAAAAACAATGAAATGTTCAAAATATATATTTTTAATCATTCAAATTTAATGGATCATATTTGGGAATTATTTAAAATTTATGAAAACAATTTTTGATAAATTTTAGTATCAACGGTTTAAATAACATTAATATGTTATATTTAGATAATATAAAATATTTACAAAAAATAAATTTAAATATAAAATGTTTATATTTCCTAAAAGGATATCATATATTTAAAATAAATATTATATAATGATTAATATGATGAATTTCATATAAGTGGAAAATATTTTTTTTTTATATTTTTCTAATAATAGAGGGTCTATAATAAATTATAAAGTTTTTATATTTTTTAATTTATTAAGTTTTCATAAATGTATATGAATTTTTTGAAAATAAATACATTATTTATTTATTTACTTTTGAATATTCATGTTTA
This sequence comes from Viscum album, assembly GCA_963277665.1. Lineage (NCBI taxonomy): Eukaryota > Viridiplantae > Streptophyta > Magnoliopsida > Santalales > Viscaceae > Viscum > Viscum album. The sequence continues at coordinate 2,128,399,296 of OY728161.1, read as the reverse complement.
TAAGTAGTTTATTAAATATAAATATTATATTTTCTTTAATTTATGTGATAAATTTTTTATTTTTTTATCATCATGTCTTATTATGTATGAAGCCATTAGATTTATTTTTTCATCTAATTTTACCTTAGTGTGTAATTAAAGTCATTAACTTGAATTTGGATACTGAATATTGTTTACATATAGTAGGTATAATATTTATTATGAATTAAATTATTTCTTGGGAAAAGTATCCCTAGGTATACGGACTTTGGGTTGGACATCCCACAGACCTAGAGGTTCATTACTTATTATAGAAAGGATGTGGTTGCTATTTATAGTCCCAAGATTAATCATGTGAAGATGGTAAATATCATATAATTTTAATCCACTACTGAAAATTTCATGTACCCTATCCATAATATTAATTTACATATGTATGAATATGTTCGGATTCTATTTTGGGCATGTTACACAAATTGTGGGTTTTATAAAGAGTTACACATTAAAATGGGTTGAACATGTTAATTTGGAGGATGGAATATGGATTCCAAAACTAAATAGTTAGAAGAATGCATAAAAAAAGTAATAAAGTAGGTCATAATAATGATTTCATGCAATTTAATAACTATTTAATAATCATATGATGTAAATGAAATTTGTGAGACACTAAAAATCCCAACTCAAAATACATAGTTTGAGATTCCTTCCAATGTGTCTCTTTTCAAGGCCTCAATCATTTAACCAAATAGTTAATGCCATAAATGGATACCCCTTCATTTTCTTGTGCCAAAGAAATGAAGTGACAAGTGACCATAATAGAGTTAATTATTGGTTCATGGTGTTTTTATCTGGTTACACTTAGTCAATAAACCTTAATAGGAATGGGTTATTCAAGGAATAGAGTTGGGTTTATCTATATGATAAATTAGGTAAAGAGTTATCCAATAATCATATATTATATAATTAGGATTAATCCCTACCTAATTTACTAAGTGGTTAGAGAAAAAACAATATTATACTCATTTATTAGTGAAATATGGATCTTGTCTTACTAATGCGTATAATTAAATTTAAAGGGGTTATAATTATAGTGGAATAAATTTTAATGAAATTCCTTATTAAATGAATATATAATATAATACATATATGTAAAAGTATTCTATTTTTCATAATGGAATCATCATCATCAATCTTTTCCTTAATATCAATATTGTATAAAGAAAAATTAAATATTATTAACTTCCTAAACTGATACTGTAACCTGAAAATAGTTCTCAAGAATAAAAAGAAAATTTTATGTGTAATAAGAAATCATTTTTAATAAACATATTGATGAAACCATTCAAAAAATGAATTTAGATGCCTATAATAAGCATTAAAAAGATTCACTATAAGTATCTCATATCATTCTTGTAAGAATGTAATTCAAGATTCAAAAGCAACATGAAACCTTAGATGATTATAAGATGATTGGGAACATTAAAAGGCTATATCAAAAATAAGATAAACAAGAGAGGAATGAGGTACCAAAGGCTCCATTTCAGTGTAAAATGGGGAATAGAACCCCTACCTTGACTCATTTCTCTATATTATTGGTTATGTCAACAACTTTTAGAAACTAGGTTCACCTATTAGAGTCTATATAGCCACAAAAATCATTCTTCAATCTCTCTTGGAAAATTTTTGATAGTTTATTATAAATTAAAATATGAATGATTTAAATAAAATTTTACATGATCTCCTCAATATGTTGAGGATTACTGAGCAAGACATGGGAGGCACAAACTCAAGTGCCAACATAATGGTTTAAAAAAGATTACTGTAAATGTTTTGGCTAGAGAGAGATGAAAAGAGGTTGGGGAGATTCCACAATGCCCTCAAAACAAAAAAAAGGAAGGTCAATTCTTTCATTATGAAAAAAATTGAAATCATGAAATAAACTATCTGATATATTTGAAGGATTTAAGAAAACCACATGGAGAGTCTACCTCAGGTATTAATGTTATAGAGTTTAATTTTTATATTTTTATGTGCATATGACACCAATTTTATGTTCTACAACTATTTTAAATATACAAGAGTTCATTTGTAAAGGAAGAGTGGAAGAAAGATCTTGATGTTTTCTTTCAATTAATTGAGAAAGGTATTGTTGTATTGATGACTTGGATGGAAAGAGAACTTCATGATTGGATTAATTTTTTTAAGAAAGATGTGTATTATATAAATCATTTTCTCTTGATAAGATATTGTATTAAATCATTGATCAAATGTATGAGATGGATTTTTTGATACACATGGATTATGATTTGTCCAAATTCTATAACATAAATGTAATATAGAGAAGGATAAAGGGTGTTTTATCATGGATAAATTTTTTATCCAAGAATATAGGGGAATACTATTCCATCACCGACAATGGAATATTTGATAAAGTCTTCTTTTCAATAAATTTATAAACACATAGAATACCATATTTAATATAGAAATAATACTTTATTTTTTTAAGTTTTCTCATAAAAAGGAAATTAAATTTATTTCCTGAACACAAAAGTGTTTGTGTATCTTATCATGAAATATTAGAAAAGATATAGTTTATAATATACTATTGAGAGTACATTTGGACTAAAAGAAGTTCAAAGTTAACTAGTAAATGTTTATCATAGTCAATGGTCAAAATTAAATTATAATTGAAAACATAAAAGGTTTAGGATATAATGGAAAATTAAACTGTAAAAGTTACATTAGCAACCATATAATAGTAAATTACACTTTATATCATATGTTTTTAGTATATATTAGTAATGAAATAATGTAAAAGTTACATTAGTTACTAGTAGATTTCATGGAAATTTTTTTGATTAAATGAGTTCCAAGAATGATGATCATGTACTTATAAATGTTATAAGTAGAAAATAAATGTAATTGAAATATTAGAATTTTGACATTGTGGAGTTAAGGAGTTTCAATATGATCAAGGAGTTAAACAATATTGATTTATGCTCCCACACATGTCATTGAATATGCGTAGGTGCAGATCAGATTATATTATTTTTTCCCAAACAACACTCAACTACTATGGCCTAATAAGTGATATTCTAGAGTCAACCCATAGAGATATATTTCTACACAGGAAAACCATCAGTAGAAACCTTTTGATTAGGATTCCTCATTATCACTCTTATTGGTTTTTTTACTAAAACTATGTTATTTTTGAGTTTAACATATATTAAAGGAAGGGTTTGTGGTAAATGTTAGTGTATATATAATGGGTAATTCTCAATATAACTTTGGATATACATATGGAATAGGCTATAAAGTGGTGAAAAAGACACCAATTAACTTTGGTCCAGCCAATTGAATCAACCTAAGATGGAAAATACTCCTTGGTCCTGAGTAATTTAAAACCTAAGCATATGAAGCTTGGATTCTGGGAAGAAATAATTAAAGGCTATTGGTCCTACCCGGATCTTCTCCAACTAAATCATGGTCGTTGAATTTTCACCTCGGATGGTCGGAGACAATGAAAAATAATGAGATTTAAAATGGCTCTAAATATGGTTACTAGATATAGGTTTAACCCATTTTGATGTTATATATCCAATAGGTTCAAACCACGCTTACTCATAACCAATAACCCTAAGAAAAGTAGTCATTCATGATGGTAACTATCAAAAGAAAATAAATACTAAACATATTATGCATAATCATGAAACGAATGAGAAATAGGAAATATGGTATTGAGAATGAGAAAGAATAAATATTAAATAATTAGACTAAATGTAAATCCAATAAATAACATTCTCACAATGAAAAAATAACGATGAAAAAACAACCATCGATTAATAATATCAATCAGTATTTAAAGAAATCATCCAAAAAATCTGAGCAATAGATAATGAAAAGAATGTAAAGCCAAATAATTTAATAAAATAGGTAAAGGTATTAATTAAAATTGGGTTTTAAAGGAAAGTGTAAGAAACCAATAGAATAAAACAAGAGAAGTAAATATAGGTCTCGGGACATTTGTGCACTATGGTGCTATAAAAAAATATAAATAGGATGAGATATACAAGACTTGTAAATGATTCATGTCATGTATATGATTTAAGTGGATTTTTATTGAAATATTCACATCATGTAATCATATTTCACATTTTTTATTTGACATCCACTGTTCCATCTATAAAATATCTCTATATTTTTGACTGAGTTGGATATCGAACATTTCACATCGAATAAAATCATCACATTGTGTATTCGATTCATTTTTTGGTGGATTTTTATTTCAAATTTTCACATAATGTAATTAATGTACACATCATGAACTATCTTCACATCATGTAAATTCTTCATAGGTTAGTCTGTGGCTTTGTTATCATGTTGTAACTGAGGTCCACATGTCGTATATGATGTACATGACGTGTAAAGCATGTTTTTATAATTTTTCTAAATTTCTTCATTTATGTCTAGAATGTGAAATTCCTGTGAAAAAACCAATACCTAGTGCATTATGAAATAAATCATGAATAATACATAATTAAATATATCAATTATTTAAATACAAACTCATGTCGTCAAATTCCACCACAATTTAATGATATCTCGTCCTAATGAAAAAAGCGTATCAATAGGGATTCCAAAATAAACAACTTTAAAATACGAAACATTTATTTCAACCATGGAAATAAATATAGGTGTAGGAAAAAAAATTCAGTCCTCCAGAATCAATCCTGCAGATAAAATCAGTCATGCCTCATAGTTTACATCCATTTTTCTTTATTCCTTTAATAAAAATTTCATAAATGATCCTTAAATACTATACCCATTGTTTAATTTTCCTCATAATAAATTTTCTTTCATCACTGAAGGTAAAATGTAATTTGAGGTATCATAATACCCTCAATTGATATTCCTAACCATAATAAATCATTAGTTCTAACATATCCGCTTTGTAATGAAAAATAAAAAAATAAATCATGAGGGATTTAGAAAAGGGGTTCAAATGAATCAATGGCTGAGGTCATGTGGGAAAGTATTGAAAATAAATCACAAAATTTGGGTAATATATTTAGTATAATGCATGATAAATGTGAATAGTTTTATAACGGAACTCCTCATTGAAAAAATATGTCCATCCTCCAAACAAATCCTAGTAGGTCTATGAGTATATCAAGTATGTATAAAAAATATGACAAATTCCTTTATTTATTTATTTATTTTTTTTCAAAAATCATGTCTTAGCTAGGTTTCACATCCATCCCCTAACCAGATATAACCCATCATATGAATGTTCAGTATGGTAATTATAATTTCTGACCTTATTAATACATAAACCAATTTCTTTTTATTTTTATTTCTATATATTTTTTTTCAAAAGAACATGGTAGGTGAGGAAAATTAAAAAATCAATCATGGATCATATAATATTAATCTAGTGAAAGTGACACTAAATATCTCTTTAATGATAATATCCCATGTCCATCGGTGGTGAAAATTCCCTCATACTTATTCAAAGGATAATCGTACATAATACCAAGAGTAGGATGGGAAGGGAAAATCATCTTGAAATGGCTCCAGATTAATAAGGATATTCATGATTAATATAAAATAAAGAAGAAAAAAATGTGAAGGTGGGTATCAAGAAAAATTATCTCAAAAAAGGATGCCTCAATCATTTTAACATTGTATTTTTCAATCATGGACTCAATAAAATCTCGATGAAAGTTTTGATAGGTTTACATGTCCTTAGTAACACTCAATAGTTATTCTCTGAAAATAATATGATTATGTAAGTATAAAATCCTCTCAGGGTTAATATTACAAAATAATTAGAAATTAATTAAGGGATAATATCGAATAATGAGTCAATAATAATTAATATCAAGAGTTTAAAATTAGAATATCATTACATAATTTAACACTCAATAAAATAATCTAAAAATTAATAAAACATGGATTTACATAGTATCTAACGTAATTTTTTATTTAATTTTAAAGGGTATAATTATTTTTAGGTTTAAAGTAGGGTTTTAATGAAAATTGACTCCTAGATAACTGAAAACAGACAATAATCCAAGTGTAGTGAAAATACATCTCAAGAAAGACCCCCCACATAAAATGATATCGTGTCAACACTATTCTAGAAACCATATAGAGAGAGATATAAATAGAAGAATATATATGAAATGAAATGGAAATTTTTAACAGAAATTAGGGAATTGAGATCTCCTGGTAATAAATATCACGCCTTGTGAAAATTTGTTGGATGATGATTTGAAGTGGTACAACATGAAAAAATTGAAATAAACAGAAAACATGCACTGGATAAACATTACTCCACACTGTTAAAAAAATATTTAAGCAAACAAATAGGCAGGGTCACACTGTTAATGATAGAATAATATATCTCATATAAATCCAACAAGTTAGCAAAGATATTTTTGAGACACCATATGAATATGAATACTAGAAAAATGAAAATCACTGATCCTAATAACAAGACTAAAAATAAATAAAACATTAATATGGGATTACCCCCAAATCAATAAAAATGACGTTGTCATCTAGATGGATGGAAAAGGTAATTGGTCGGCATTTTCCATCTACTTAAAAGTTTAATGCCTCATACAAGAATTAGTGGAAGTATCATCAATGATGCATGGATGCTTAGTAGGATTAACCACTTAAGGATTATACATATAATTAATCTCATGTTGTAGGAAGAGGATCAGGGAACATCATAGTGGGTTTCTATACTAAGCATGAATCTCAAGTGATAGATCCTCAAGTTGGAGCTCAACATAATCCATATGATGAGACATTCAAAGTAGGAGGGAAACTGATGGAGGTAAAGGTAGACCAATTACCATTGAAGAGGAAGAAGAGATATACATGACAAAATTAATATAATAGGGAAATGAAAATAAACCAGCAAATAGTGAATCCAAAAATTGTATCCCATTTATATATATAAGTAATGATACAATAGGGAAAAAAGAGTAAAATTAATTTAAAAATGTCACCCAAAGAGCGTAAAAAAGGCGGAGGGAACTATGGTAGAACTAGTTAGTGAAATCAAAGTCATTGAGATCCACATCATACATCCCATCATTAATAGTGTGTGCCTATAACCGTCCCACCCTACTGATTTCATTGATTATGGAAGGGGATGTCGTATTGACCTCCAAGGTGGGTGTCGTAGTGCTGGTAGCTGGATTAGTCGAGGAAGGAGGAGGAAAGGTGCTAATTTGTATGGTAGCCGTGTGATTGGAAGATGTTTCTATAGAGGGAACCTTGTATGTGGATGGAATGGTTGGTCACTTTCATTGGCAGACATACTAAGGTAAAAATTCTTCTTGGGAAGAACGATTTGTCAACTTATGGGAACGTCTGTCAGGGCAGGAGATGTTGTGCGGATAAATGATGGTGTGGTGCCTACAGAGAGTGGTGGGTGGGTAGATGAATAGGCTGATGGGGGAGTAGGTATAGGGAATTAAATGGTTCACCAAATGGGATGCCAAAATAAATGCCGATATGGTTCTATTTCTCTAGAATTAAATGGATATCAGGCCATAGGTCAGTTGGAGGAGGGGGAGGGGAAGGTAACTATGTGGTAGGACTAGTGGTGGATGTAAAATGGGTAGAAATGGTAGATGTGGTAGTAGGGATAGTAGCGGTGGTATCACGAACATGGAATGGCAAGCCTCGGTCCACTGCATGTTGGGTTGGTTCCCCATCAACATCCTCGAGATATCCCGATACCCACTTGTATATATTTTCAACATTCCTATGTATCCCCATCTTGTGGAGCATGAGGAGGCTGATGCTCTCTAATGTACTAAGGGAGGTTTGGGACTGGCCAGCCTTGAAGGCACTGAGATATATATCTATATGGTTAAAAAAGGATCCTCCCATCAATGTACATCGAGTCCACATCTCATGGGTGTATTATAACTCACAAAAATACCTATCCATTTTGATGGATAGACCACCCTTGGATGATGTGAGGAAGATCACCTCAATTTTGATAATTCCCCTATGAGAATTTCCTTTAGAAAACCATTCATGATCCAAAGACTGGTGGAGAATCTGAAGATCATCACCATTGATTTGGGTGATCTTCATTATGTAAAGATCATAGGGGCTCTAAAAATATCTTGTGATCCCAGACAAAATTCATGAAAAAACAACCTTGTTAGACTTGAGATATAATATTCAGAAGACTGGGGGTGTAATGAAATTGGAGGACTATATTCAAAGGTCAACACCGTACTCACTGAGGTTTAGCTCCCATGAACTTTATCCAAGATTGAGTTGAACAGAATCGGTACCCAGCTCTTAGGTGGTTTGGATATCAAGGAAGAGCTACTGAAATTCTCATATTGCACATGGGTAATTGGGGAGAGGGTAAGCTTGTCGATTAAGTCAAAGACCTCTTGATGAATATGGATGTTTTCAATAACAGTGAGGTCTATAATTTTATTGGTCCACATCAGCTTGGCCTGAATATGGACTAATTAAACCTGGTACATAGGCATTGTGAAATGGAGGCATGGATAATGGTGAAAGAAGGAAGGGATCTATAACCTGCTGGAGGATATCTATGAATCCCCATAAGTGTAATCAAATATAGAGGTGAAAGAACAATATAAGGTAGATGGATCTCCAGGTGGTGGAATATGATTAGCCTTCCTACACATAGGGGGTGGAGGCATGTTATCAAGATCGAGCATGTGTTTGGCAGGCCGGGTGTGGGTGATATTGGTGAAGGCCATATTGGAATAGAAGGAATGATATGGGATGAATATTTAGAGGTGTGGTGGGTTGATGAGGATATGAGAGAAGGAGGAGAAGTGGGTATGATCGATGGGAGGAGGAGAGGCATGGGGACATGAGAGGTTATGAACACAAAGGATAAGGGGGGTGGGTTGTGTCCATGAACCAAGGCTTCACCGTATTTTAAATATGATCAAAATTTACACATCGTGTATTCGGTAAATGGTGTGTATTTAGTTTTTTTACCTTTTAAATTTACACATTCTGTAAGGGTAATATTTCATGTAATAGGCCTTTCCCCCCCTTTTTGGACCATGTCATTTCTCCTGGTATCTAGTAATGCTTAATCATTATGAAGACTATACTAACTTATAATTTCCTATCCTACCTACCCTCATATTCCTCCTAGTCATTGATTTATTTATAGTCCATATCAAGACATAGTTTGATGTAGAATACTTCCAATTTTAGTTGATACCCCTTTTAGAATGATTTATTAAAATAGAAGGGAAGAAAGGTGGGATACCATTACTCATTATAGGTGTAGTATAATTTTCATTATTGTGAGAACTGGATCCTTTTCAAAAAAAGTCGGTTTCTTATTTTTTTCCTTACTGGTCACATTATCATATTCTTATCTGTAAAAAAGTTTTCTTGACAGTTAAATGACTAATATATTATATTAGAGGCCTTCACCAAATCGAACACAACATGTTCTTCACCAAATCCAAATATAAATACCTCTTGATTAACATTAATCAGTTCCTTCCTAGTAGAAATAAATTTTAATTCTAAAATTAGTGGAATATCTCCTTCATCTTCTATGTACAAGATAATAAAATTTGTATGGAATGTAAATTTTCATAATTTTACTAAAACATCCCTGGAAAATCCTTGTGGATTCAGGAATGAGTGGTTAACAAGTTATAGTTACACTCTTGTTGGTTTTCATTTACCAATCACTATATTCTTGTAAACAATCATGTGCCTGAGATTAACACTTGAATCTAGATCATATAGGGATTTTTCAAAATTGTATGTCCTCATATGTAGGAAATTGAGAAACTTTTGGGGTCTAGAATCTTTTCAGGTAGCTTCCATTGAAAAATTATGGAGCATTATTCATTTATGAAGATGGGTCCTAAGTCCTCTATTATCCTTTTTGTTGAAAACAAGTCATTAAATAATCTTTCATAAGATATTACATGAGAAATCATCACTAAAAAGAGAATGTTTATATGAAATTGTTTAAACCATTCTAAAACAATTATAATGTACCTTTTTTAGATAATTTTATTATTTTATGAAATGTGAGAGGGGGATTATACAGTTGTGGTGCCACGCAGACATTGTCCATCTCAAGATATTCTTGAACTGAAACTCTCTCATATGGTTTTACCTCTTGAGATATCTCTTAACTAGATTTCTCAAATTATTTAACCTATTTTTTATCAACTCCATATGGTTGTTGAAAATATATCATATTTCTATTTACAGCAACTATAGATTTATTATCCCCCTTTATATGAGTCTCAATGTTACTGGGAAACATAACTATAACTGATCGTAAAGGGTCATAGAAATTTTCCCCACTTGATTTTCAAGGATTATCAGGGATTCCATATGATTCTGCATCACAGTTACTTTGGTCTACATCCTTCAATATACTAATTTAATGAAGACATCAAGTAGGTTTTAAATATTAGATTAAAGAGTTTGGACTTATTGTGATAGCCTATCCAGAGTGTGGGGAAACTTCTATTGTTGTGAAGGTGGGAACTATTGATCTCTAGAAAAATCTTGTTGAAATTTTTTCTATGGTTTTGTAACTAGGCCTTGAGTTGGGTACCCCAGTGGTCCATGATTCCCTGGTGGTGCGTGAACACTCCTCTTTTGAAAATAACATTGGTTTTTTTCTACGATTTCTCATCCGATCTATGTTGATAGTTTTGTAGTTGAAATTGATGGGACTGCTAATACTACTACTTTTGTTTATAGTAATTTATTTAATTGAATTCGTGGAATTAGGATTCATTTAATCCTTCAATGAAGTATTGGTAAGGGCGATGAACTCCAAAAATTTCATAGGATTTAGTTTCCATAACTGGAGTAGGATGGGTAAAGGTGTAATAGAGAACAGTTGAAAACATTAATATATTTTGGTAAGAACCTCTACTTGAGATTTCAGGCAGGTAGAATCTTCCACCTGGTGGATTCCATGTCTATGAAACCCTTTATCATTTTTACAGAGAATGCAAATATGTGAAACTACATCAAAAATATCCCTAACAACTTCATATTTCTTATGAATGATCTCACCTTCAACAGTGATGTCTTAAATAGTACAGGTGACTGACTGGAGTCCCTTGTACAAATTATAATGTTTATTTTAACACATCATGTCTGTGATGTGGTAATTTCATGATTTCTCCTTAAATCATCCCATGCTTCCAAGGATAATTTTCTATCTTCTAGATTGAAATTTTTAATTTCATTTTGTACCTTCATGTTAGGACCAATGGGGAGTATTTATCTATAAATTTATTGTTTAATTTAGCTAAAGTAATGATTTATTCACGAGATTGACTCTTTATCCAATAACTATATCTATCGTATAAGAATAATGATAAAACTATCAATCCAATGGAATATAATGATATTCCTTGTATGTGAAATGTATCAAAAACCTAAAGAGAATTTGAAATGTGTTCATAGTGGTCTTAACTTTGCAACCCACTAAACCTCCACTTGTTCTGGATCATATGAATTAGTCTAAGATTAACTTCAAAATTAATCACCTAAATAAGTGGGCACACAATTCTAGGTGAAGCATCATTAATAGATGGTAGGTTTTATTCAATCATGGTGGACTCTTGTAGTGTTGGTTGCTCGACCCAAAGTTCTTGTGTCACATATTGTGAATTGTGCGAGTGAGGTAGTGCAATATTATTCTGCTTATCCATTGTGGAATGTTAGCATGCATAAATGAATCTATTGATCTCATGATCAAATAAAAACAGTTCTTGTGTTTCAAGGCTCCTTGAACAAATCATAGACCCTTGATGGATGCAGTAGCCAAGACAGAGAGAGAGAGGAAGTTGGTGTGCCTGAAGGAGAAAAAAATGTAAATGGAAAAGTGAAAGAAGAAGTAATAAAAGGTTGAGGGGTGAAGTAATCAAAGGTTAATTAGATAGGTTATTATTCCTAAGCAAAAAAAGTCCCCAGAAATGGATTCAAAATCTAACATGATTACACACATCATTGAATATTCATGGGAATAGATCATATTAAATTATTATTACCCAAACAATTAAGAGATAAAAAGGTATAGAAAGTGGCATTCTAGGGTCGAACACATAGAGACAACTTGCTAGAAAAGAAAGCGATCTAAACCTTTTGAGTAGGATTCCTCGATATTAATCTTATTTGTTTGGTTTTAATAGAACTATATAGTTTGGAATTTTACATATATTAAAGGAAGGGTGTAAGGTCAATTTAAAGTTATAATAATAGGGTACTCCTCAATCTAACATTGGATAAACCTATGACATAGGCTAAAAAGTGGTGAAAAAGACACCAATTGACCATGTTCAGTTCAATTGGATCAAACTAACACAGAAAACACTCCTTAGTCCAAAGTAATTGGAAACCTAGTATTACAATCATTTACTCTAGGAAGAAAAAGTTACAGGTTATTGGTCCTACAATGAAATTCATCAAATAAGTCATGATCTTTTAATTGGAACCGTTGATGGTCAGGGATAATGAAAAATAATGAGATTTAAATATTATTAAAACATAGTTATGATCCACAGTGTTACCTAGTTTTGATGTTATATGGTCAATAATTTTAAGAAACCATTACTCTTGACCCCAAACCAAAAGCAGATTCTTTCCACATGATAGTAATGATCAAATGGAAAAAATACTAAACATACTATGTATAATCATTAAAATAATGAGAAATAAAAAATATAGTATTTAGAATTACCAATAATCAAGATTATAATATATAAATAAATGTAAATTTAGTCAAAAACATACTCTCAATGTGGAAACAATGAAGAAACAAAAAAAATTGATGAATAATGACAATCGATATTAAAAGAGAGCGTCAAAAAAAGGCCCAATAGATGAAGAGTAGATGATGAATGGAATGAAATGATAATGGATTTAATAAAATATGTAATTTAATGAATTATAATAGTTTTTAAAGGAAAACATGGTAAAATTTATAAGAAAATGATAGAAAAAACACAGATCTCCCACTTACTGTCTGCTGCCACGCTGTAAAAAATATAAAAATGATGAGATATACATGATGTGTAAAGAATTAAAATTATGTAATTTATTTATGTGGAATTTTCTAGACATATGAACATAATTTAATCATAATTCACATCACGTATTTAATATCCATAATTCCCTTTAGAAACCTAGTTCAAATTTTAAACCAAGTTGGCTCTTGAACATTTTATGTATTGTAAACTCTTTACACTACGTATTTGATTAATTCTCATCATGATTTGGATTTTTAAATTTCTACATCATTTATTTAATGTACACATTGTTTAATTTCTTCACATCCTAAAAATTATTTATGAGTTTTTTTATGGCTTGTCCACAATGCTGTGAATGAGGACAACATGTCGTGTTAAACGTACACGACGTATAAATTCTTTTTCTTTTTTCAATTTTTCATAATTTATTCTTTTAAGTCCATAATTCTTTATGACTTCAAAAAAACCAATTAATTATAAAATAAAACATGAATAATACTTAATTAAATTTATCCACTATGTATATATAAATTCCTCTTATCCGGAATATGTTTCTTGATTCTCACCATTATTCAAATTGTCTTAATTCAAAAATGATATTCAATAAAATTTTTAGTGTGAGTGTTTATTTGAAACTAACATAGATATGTGGTAGGAATTATATATATATATAATATGTTAAAAATTCCCTAGAAATTATGGTCAACATAAGGCTAGTTTGGAAGACTACCATAAATTATATGACTAATAGAAACTTATGTAGGGTTTTGTTAAGTATTCCTAAAAGATTTTAAGAATTTAAAATTTATCATAAAAATGTAAATCTCCACTTTATCATTACTTCACATTGGTTGTATATATCTATATATATTTATATATTTCATTAAGTGTAATAATAATGAACCCCTCAAAGAATGATTTTGGGTTATCCATAACTGATGTTCATCATTGATTATTATAGGTTATAATGAAATTTTATAATAAGCATGATTAGAATTATTATAAGAAGATATGAAGAATTATCATGAGATGTAAAAATGTTTTTTGAACTATATCGCCTTTAAATCATATTTTATTGAGTGTTATAGACTATTTTTTGGTATAATGGGGATGAATTATTTATATTGAGACTCCCTAGACCAGACCTAAGTGAGATTACTAGCATGAGAACCTTTATAATTTGATATTTTTATATACAATCCATAAGTTTTATATAACCAGGGGTGGTTGGGTATGTTTCTAATCATGTTTCCGGTTGGAACTTAACCCATATGTGATTTATCCTCTCTTTTGATGAGTATAAATTTTGGGAACTCGATTGAGATAGACTAAGAAAACTTATCGCTATAGTTTGAAGTTACATATGGTATGTTTATTTACTTAGATCATGGTAATGTGTTTTTTCCATCCATGAGATGAATGACATGCTATTTATTCATAGACCTTGTTTGTTTGGAATTAAATATTCATGAACTTTTGAGGAGGCTATATTTCATTGACAAGATATACGCCCCATGGTAATTCGACGTCTTCAATAAAGGGAACATATGAAAATTCACACTATCCTGTGGTATGGTTATTATATAAGTGTAACACAACAATAATTTAAAAGAGGAACATTATGTTTGATAGCTTATACAACATGAAAAATTAATGTTAAATGAATCCAAAAATATATTATTTAAATATGACCATTATAACCTGGCTGTTAAAATAGTGGTTCTGAGTAGGACTAACTAAATTGTAAAATTTATATGGCATAAACATGTATAAATAAATTTAATTTTTATCAATTTATTATATATATAAAAGAAGAATCATTCTAAATATAAAATAAATGTTTTTTTTGAAAAACTATATTCTTTTTCTAAAAAGTGGTTTCATCGGGTTTGGTGAACTTATGTTAAAATAAAAATTTCCAAATTTAGAAACTGTATTTTAAAAATGACCTTTTTTATGAATAATAATTTTAAAATTATCTTATAGTTATTCTTTGATATTTTTTTTGAAACATTTACTTTTTCAATGAATAGTTCAAAAAGTAATGATTTTCTTGAAAACCGCCTTTTTTTAAATTACAAACAATTTCATATTTTGTTTAAATATGCATTAAAATTTAAATTAGTTCAATTTTAATACAATTAACACAAATTATGTTATTTTTAAAAAAAGATATTTTTAATTTTAATATAAAAACTTTTTATACTTATGAAAACTTTTCCTTTGGAAAACCATTTTTTTAGTCGCATTTACATGTTTAACTTTAAATTAAATTAAACCAGTTATATGAATTTAATTTTAAAAATTTATTAAATATTAGGAATAATAATAATTACAATTATATAATATTTTTAACTTAATTTTTGGTGATGATGATTAGTAAAAACAATAAAAATTAATTATCACAGTCAAGGTTAAAATGCGTTTACTAGGGGTTAAACTAAGAAGATATGAGTTAAAATCACCAATAATCATATCTAATTAATATTAAATTTAAATATTATTAAATTACATAATATATGGTTAACTAAACATCCATTTTTTATCCTTTTAGTATGTGAAAAATGTGGGTACAATTTATTCTTTTCAAAAATTCTAACTGTATCCTCCCCCCACATATAAAAGGGAACCTTATCTCCTATATGATTTACACTAAAAAATAAATTTCGTTAAAAAAATAACTACCAAAATCCCTTAAATTAATCTATAAACATGACCTAGATTCCCTTTTTTGATCATAAAAATATTTTAGGAATGTTTTGGGTATAAACATGAAGATGTTCTCCGAAGAAGAGGTATAGTTCTTAACCATTTGTTTTCTTTTTTATTTATTGATTTAACTACTTAAAATCAAAATAAAATATGATAAAATAATAATATAATTATATCTAATATAATTATATTTTTTTATTTTAATTTCATGACCAATATACATTTCCTCTTCTATCAAATGGGAGACCAAATCGTTGATCGTGTGTGTGGTGGACTACCACATCGTGAACCGATGTAATTCATTCTTTATCACCACATATAACCGATGGATTTAATGATGGATTTATTGTATATATATTAAATTTATGAATTAATTACAATTTTTTAATTATAATTAAACATCTACATTCTTTTCTTTCAATCTGATGGAAAAGAATAATGTGGCGCATGCGTATGTGTAGACTTCAATCTCCACGAAGTGTTACGGAACATTTTCCATTTTTTTTGACATGGATGATGATAATGAAGGATTTAGTAAATATATATTATATATATTATATAATAATTATTATTTAAAGGTGATATATTATTTAAATTTCTTTTTTAACATCCGTAAAAAAATTGAAAACAACATTCATTTATACGTACGACCGATAGTGTCGATAAACTTTGAAGTTCTTTTTCCGTCTAAAAATTTTATTGATAATTATAAATACACATAAAAATAATATATATTATATTTATGTAATTATATAAATTATTAATATAATGGAACCACCGTCAAATTACAAGGACCCAAACTACAAAACCAAAACATACCTGAAAAAAAGAAGCAGTTATCACCCTGAATAGAGTTCTTAATAAATAATTATTAATAAATGAGTGAAAAAATGTTATAAAAAAATAATATATAGTAAAATATATTTTAGTAGGTTTATTTAATAAATATTTAATAAATATAAATTTATTATATTGTAGTTTCAAACATGTACGATGAAAATTGGACAAGAGTTAAGGGTTTCTCATCTCACTTCTACATCAATGAGGCATATGCCATAGTCACAACTTGTTTCTTTCATGTGGTGTACATAAAGAAACTTTGATATGTTATATCATTAAATTATTTATATTAATGGTATTTAAACTTATATTTGTATTTATTTCATTCATGGGGGTTATGATTTAAATGTTACCAAAACAGTAAGGGTTTATTTCACAATGTCATTTTTATTCAGGATTGTTTATGTTTAACTCTCCCTTAGAAGTATTATTTGATATTTCAATCATAAAAAAAATATACTACACTATACTCTATCTATTAATGAAATTTCCATGTAATGGTACCATTTTCCTCTATATTTTACATAAAACAATTGATAAAATGATTTTAATAAAATACAACATTATTTATCTTTTCGGTCAAAAATCATTTCTCTTCCATGTACATGTTTCCGAAAATTGTTTTCAAAAATGTTTTTTATATCCTCCTATGATTCTCAATGTAATATTATTCCATTATTGTATTTTTTAAAAAAATAATAGGAATGTACTTATCATTTTTCAAACGAGGTAATTTTTGACTTTCTATAAAAAATGAGGAAGGAATATTTTTTGAAATGGTCATCATAAACAGAATTTACTACCATCATGATTAATTAATGAATTGAATACTTCTTTACAAGATTCCATTAATATTTTCAAATTTATTTTTCTAATATTCTTTAAATTGTTAGCTTTCAAAAGTGATTATCAATGGGAAAAAGATATTTTACTCAAGAAAGTTTTTAATGGAATTTTATAGAAATAATATTAAAAAAATTATTTTACTTATTCTCTACTAATTATTGGGTGTAATTATACAATTTTTATTATTTCTCCAGATGGTTTATGTTTATTTTGACTTGGGATGTAATATTTTGATAACATTTTCTATATAATTCTGGATGGTTTATGATTATTTATATTTATTGGGAAAGTTATTAGCATTTCATATTCTAGTCATTAAATATAGATGATTATGTTGATTGTGTTTCACCCCTTTAATATAAAGAATTCATTGGTCTTAGTAAGTGATTTCTGAGGTGCACTATATCCTCTCGATGCATCCGTACGTCTCATGAGATAAAATAGCTTGGGTATTTTTTTGCAACCTTGGCCATTTATATAACATTTCTTGGCATGAGACCTTGAATATATGGTTATGATATCCAAAATTATACATTCCCTCATTATGAGATTAGTTATTTATGTCCATCTGATTGTTAAATTAGTTATAATATCCATGGATAAGTTTCAACATCATGTAATTATTTATATGTATTATTTTAACAATAATTTATTCACTCTATATTATTATTAATGTTACTATTATTAAATAAATTTACCATATTTTAGTCATTTATCTTTCCGTATTAATTAATCCTTATTTGCTCATGATAGTTTCAGATGTATGCATACCCTTACTAAGAATTAGATCTCACCCCTTTCTTGTGTTTATTTTCCTCAGGATTAAAAGAAGAATATTTTTATTGATATATTCGGATATTATAAATGGAATAATGGTGATATCAAATAAAATACTATGTTTTATTTTAATTTTTAAATTGTTATGTGATATTCAAGAATGTATATAGTTTAAAAAGACTAATAAACTATTCGGTCTATTGGTGTGTGTTTCCTTGTATTTAGTTTTAATGTAATAATGTAACTACTGACATTGGGCTACTCAGGTCAGTGTATTTATAGTTAGAATCAGAGGAAGTTTAATATAATAATTGGGAACTTGATGTAGGAAAAAATAGATTATAGAACATAAATTTGTGATTGGATTTTCATATAATTATAAATATAGGATAACATCCTAAAGTTTTGTTAGGGTGGATATTGTGTGGATTTCCTAGAAATACATCATTTTCTAGATACTATAAGTGGATATAGATATAGAATAGTTACAGAGAGGGGTAAAAACTCTGAAAATGGTGGATTGGGATTTGACTCGACCATCACCTTGTTACCAAAAACAAGCCTTGATTCACCACCTAGTATGAAACTCTAGGGGGATATTTTTGAGATAATTCAATTTTTATTTACAAAACATTTGAAATTATTGGAAAATATTTTTATGATTTGAAAACCTTCCCAAAGAAACCAATTTTATAATTAGAAGATTAGCTATTCCTAGAATTTTCAGTTTCAGTTAATAATGTCACTATTTTTGAAGTTATACCCTATGAAACATAATGTTATGATCTAATATTCTATATTCCATTATATAGAAATAAATACTAGTGGAAGTACTGGAAACTATATTAATTCACACAATACATATCGGGATTTCCCTCCAAGGAATGATTATGAATTTGGAGATGGATATATAGTTGGAGATAAATAAATGATAACTTTATTAGGGTAGCTAACTTAGGTTATTTCCAATAACCTTAATTTTATAGAGTATCCTACTGATCCAAAATGTAGTGTAACATTCATATGATATTTCAAGCAATCAAAAAATCCATAATTAAATGGTACTACAAATCCATTTGTTGCTGAACAATAGATATGTTTCTTAGATAAGATATTTTTTCACTTTGGGATGTAATGAAAGAGGGATAGATTTCATGGAAGTTTATCATATCCCAGAGGATGAAGATTAATGGTTTTCATTGATTAAAAACACTAAGGATGAAGAATTAGTAGAAAATATATAAATTGGAAGATTTTAAGATTCCATTATTAGAAAAATATTTTCATTGTCAGCAATGAATGGATATGGATATACGATTACTGAGTCTATGAAAAAAGGAAGAGGAAAATGTTTCTATGTATGAAGCTAATTTTACATGGGTATCAGGGCATGTTTTGGACTACACACATAATCCAAATAGTAATATTGAATATTTTATTGAGAGTATAAAGCCATTCCTTCAAAGGAAACTAGTCATTGAAATATTATAATCATATGAGGATATAATATCATGTCTTATAAAGATAGTGAAATAATTCTCTATGTATTATGAATTTTATGGAAATATGGAGAATAAAATGAAGGATGAAAAAAAAGGATAAGGGGAAGAAGTTAAATAATGATTTCCAACATGTCATAATTGTGGAAAGAAACACCCTGGTACATGCATGAAGGGAGTTAGAGTTTTCTTTAACTGTGAAGAGAAATTCCATCAAGCACATGAATTCAAGGGAATGAAAGTCTCTGAATATCGTTGTATAAAAGACTCTGAATGTTTATTTGGATAGATTCAAAATTCTATTTTTTCGTAGACTCCAAAAAATATATTTGGTTAAGAAACTTCATTTTTCATAAACTTGTTATGAAGAGATGTCGTACGATATGTTTCTAACTAATTGTTTTTTGAGTGACTCGTGTATAGGTCCATCTGAAATTCACGGAAAAATACGAGTGTTAGAGGATGGAGCTGACTGTTGGAGAAGATCCAATAAATAGGCGCTCATTTGAATGAGCTCAAAAACGTTCCATCAATCTAGTGATTGCATATTGCTGATGTGATTTCTAGAGAGGGAGACTCCCATGCCTTGTGCATACTGAAAATCTTATTCAAATTTCTTCATCAGAATATGATTATTGATGAGTAAAATCGAGGGCTTTCGGGGATAGGAAGATAGATTTTCCAACTACCTTAATGTTTGAGGACTTCCAATGATATTAAGATAGAGGTTCCAACTACCTTAAAGTTCGAGGGTTTGCGATTATAGAAATACAGATTCTTGTATTTCTATCATGGGCTTACCTTTGTGTGGGTAAAGCAGACTTTCTTGAAAGTATAAATCAAGGGACCTTTTTCCAATGTTGTTGGATACCCTACTCTTTGGGTTAAAATATTTCATACTTGTTATTTTTTTTGTTTTAAGTTTATTTCCGCTCTATTTTGATAAAGGAATAATGTATAATATTCTTATAATTTATTATTATTTTAGGTACTCTGATAAATAAGATTCTATATACTTTATGGTAGAATCTTTACTAAATTAATCCTTCATTAATCTTCTTTCAAGAACTATATTTCTGGAACCTATCAAGTATGTTTAGTTAGTATATAGGAGGTCTTAGGAATTTAAATTGTTTAAATTTATTAACCATAGTTTTTCTTATGTTTAAAAATGAATGTTTTTAAACTTACAATAAACTCCCTATTGTAATTGAGCATCTAAATTCATATTTTGATCCAATAATTGGTATATTAGGAGGCCTTTGAAATACTTATATTCACATATATGTTTTCTTGCTCAAGTTTTCATTGTTCTAAATTTATCTTGCTTAATTTTTTATTCTTATGTTTTGTTTGAGATTTTTAACTTTTTTTACAAACATTTGATATTAAAAAGTTTTGTGGAAAGATATTTTCTTATATAATAGAAGTAATGATTGTTGGGTCAATTGAAAATCTAAATCCTACCAGACCATCTATTTTTCATGGTAATTATTATGAGTATTGGAGAGATCGAATGAAGAATTTATTCATCAACATTAGAGTAAAAAACTTTTTCATGCTTAATAAAGATTACAAAATTCCTGAAAAGGAATTCAAAACCTTTACTATTCATGAAAAATCAGAATATCAACTAAATTACAAGGTAAAAAATAATTTGTTGTGTCCAATGACCAAGAATATATATAGTAAAATTTATTCTTGTGAAGCAACCAAACTGAATTTGAAAGAAACTAGATGTTACACATTTTGGTACATCCATAGTTATATAAACTATAAGAGCTATGATTATATCAGAATATCATTGATTTCTATTTCATTATGTAGAACAAGTATGTGAGGTGCAATAAAAGTTTATGACTATCATCAATAGTCTTAAATAACTGGGAGAAAAAGGATTATATAATAAGGCTCTTGTAGACAAGATTATTTATATTATGCCTATGAGTGGAAATCTAAGAGAACATCTATTGATGAGAATTATAAATTATCTCAAATTACTCTTTATGAGATTTTGGGAACTCTACTTGAACTTGAGACAAGAATGAAAATAGATGCAGATGTAAATAAGAAGAAGAATGTCAATGGAACTATAACCTTTACAACTACTAAATTCAAGACTCCTAAAAGGGTTACAATATCTAAGTCTAAGAAAGTTATTGTTCTATATGAATCTAGTGAAAGTGAACATTATGAGAATGAGCTATCTATTCTTTCTCGAAGGATAAACAAGACTGTTGGAAAGAATGACGTTCAATAAAGATATAAGAAGAAAGAAAGAAAGGACAAGAAAGTCTCTGAAGTCACTTTCTATGAATGAAAATGGGTGGGATAAATCAGGCTAGATTGTCCCATGATCAAAAGGATATATAGAATGGAAATGAATTTTGATAGAAAAAGGAAGAATTATTACAAGGCTAAGGCTAAGAATGTTTTGAATTCTAGTGATACTTAGAGTGCCAGTGGTGGAGACTCCATTGGTGAATCTCCAAGTTATGAATCTTCTGGTTAGAATAATCTTGTTCTACTATCCAGAATACACATTGAAAATCATTTTCTTAGGGACAAGGTACACAATGTCGAATCTATTACCAATGTATATTTGAATGAAAATTATAATGATGATAAACATTATGAATCTTCAGATGATGAATCATCCTCATCATAAGATAATACATTACCTTCCTATGAAGAAGTGTCTAAATTTTCTAAACTTCTTTAGAATGCAAATTCAAAAATAAAAAAAAGCATGAAAAAGAAGATTCTAGAAATTCTATTTTAATTAAATAAGTATCATATATTTATAAAGATCTTGATAAGAAATTTTTTTATTTTTAAAATATTTTTAAAAACCCTTAGGAAGTTAATTATGATAAGGAAAAAATTTATAAGGATCTGAAAGATGAATCTTATCACAAATATATTTTTGAGGCTAACTCTAGTTATAAAACTAATGTTTTTGAGGATGAAAATATTGTTATTAAACTAAATTATGAAATATTTTCCTTAAGGAAATGTCTATAAAACATTACCTATATTAAGGAAAATATTGACAAGTTGTGTTCCCAAATTAGTTCTTTAATTAATCGTTCTAGTTTTTGTTATAACTATTTTAATCCAGTTTTTAGTAATAATTGTTTTTCTCCCCAAAGTGCTCCATTTTTCACTAATCGTGAGTATGGAGGACATTGTGAGAAAAAATTTTCTTTAAAAAAAACCCAATCTTTCGGTTTTTATACAGATTATTTTTCTAAGAAAATGTGGATTCCTAAAATCTTACTTTTTGAAATTGTTGGATACAAGAAATTTTGGATTTCGAAACTCTAACTCTTTTATTTTCAAGAAAATAATGAAAGTGGAAATATAAATACATGGTACATGGATAGTGGTTGTGATCGACAAATTTCTGGTAACAAAAAAAATGTATGGATAGTGGTTGTTCCCGGTATATGATTAGTAATAAAAACTTCTTATGAATAGTGGTTGTTCCCAGCATATGGCTGGTAACATAAACTTGTTTGAAAATATTATCAATATGAAAGGAGGAAAATTAAATTTCATAGATAATTCTCAAGGAGAAATTGTCAGTATAGTTAAAATTTTTCTTCTTGGAAAAACATTAATTTCCAATGTTTTATTTGTTAAGGGTCTTAAGCACAACCTTATTATCAGAAATCATTTATTTCATGAAGGTTACCTTGTGAATTTTAGGAATGATAAATTCTTAGTACACAATTCCAAGGAAGTGATTATTATTTATTCCCATAGGCTAGAGAATGTATACACCCTCAACATAGAAGACCTTAGGATATAGGATCTACTTTGCCTTAGTGTAGTGGAAGATCAATCTTGGTTATGACATAGAAGATTAAGACAATGTAACCTTAAGAACCTATGAAAACTCTTGAAGGAAAAACATGTTAAGAATATACCAGAGAATATATTTTAATATTAAAAACTTTGTGATCCTTTTCAATATAGAATGAAACATAAATCTAGTTTTAAATTAATTGGTGAAGTCTCAACTTCTGATGCATTATAGTTAGTGATGGATCTTTTTGGTCCAACACAAACTGGATGTATTGGAGGCAAATATTTTTTATTTGTCTTAGTTTATGATTACACTAGATTTATGTGGGTGTATTTTCTATCAAATAAGTATGAATCTTTTTCTTATTTCAAAATTTTTAGATCCCATGTTAAAAATGATAAAAACCTTCCATTGATAACTATTCATAGTGATCATGGAGGATAATTTCTAAATTATGATTTAGAAAAAAATAATAGAAAATGAATTACTCATTACTTCTCAGATCCAATAACTCCTAAATAGAATGGTGTTTTTGAATGAAGATATTGAATTCTTAAATGGATAACCAGAACCATGTTGAGTGAATATTCTATTGCTAAACACTTTTGGGCTAAAGC
This sequence comes from Viscum album, assembly GCA_963277665.1. Classification (NCBI taxonomy): domain Eukaryota; kingdom Viridiplantae; phylum Streptophyta; class Magnoliopsida; order Santalales; family Viscaceae; genus Viscum; species Viscum album. The sequence goes on along the minus strand of OY728161.1, from coordinate 2,128,375,160 downwards.
TGTAAGTACTTCTTGTTACACTATAAATCGAGTTTTTATTAGAAATTTTCTTAACAAAACCCCATAATAATTGTGGTATGGTAGAAAAACTAAACATTCCTACTTCAAGGTATTTAGTTTCAAAATATTCATTTTGAATACTAATGATAATTTACATAAATTTTCACCCAAATATGATGAAGGAATTTTCTTAGGCTACTCTACAACTTCTAAGGCTTAGAGAGTTTTTAATAAAAACACTTGCACTGTTGAAGAAACAATGCATGTTACATTTGATGAAACTAATACTTTAATTTTAAAACAAACCCATCCTACATATTCATTTGCAATTTAAAAAACCAATTATCAACCACTGACAGACTATCCTTCTAATAAGAAAATTTTTTAAGAGAATATTTCAGAAGAATTTCCCCTAGAATATTTCTTACCATATGTTGACAAACAGGTTTTACAAAACACAAATTAGTTGTTTCTTAAGACTCATCCTAGTGATAGTATCATTGGTGATGTAAATCAACCTGTAACTACTAGAAGTTCCTTATTAAATGAAGTAGAACATCTAGAATTACTTTCCCAATTAGAACCAAAAAGAACTGATGGAGTTTTAGGTGATGATGATTGGATTAAATCCATGCCATATGAACCAAATGAATTAAAAAGGAATAAATTATAGAAATTGGTTGAATGTCCTAAGGAAAATTCTTTAATTGGATTAATATGTGGTTTTTAGAAAAAAGTTTAATTAAAATGGAATAATTGTGAGAAATAAATATAGACTAGATTCTAAAGGCTATAATCAACAAGAATTAATAGACTATGAAGAATCCTATGCTCCAGAAGCTAGACTTGAATCTATTATCACTTTACATTCCTTTTCAGCATTCTTTAATTTTAAACATTTTCAAATAGATGTAAAATGTGCTCTCCCTAACAAATATGTTCAAGAGGAAGTTTATGTTGAACAACCTCAGGTTTTTTTAAGACACAAAACATCCTGAACATGTTTTAAAACATACCAAATATTTATATAGACTTAAACATGCCCCTAGAGCCTGGTATGATAAACATACATGATTTTTTCTACAAAAAAATTATGTTAAGGGAACTGCTGATCGAAATATTTTTATAAATAAATATAAGAAAAATGTTTTGATCATTCAAATTTTTGTTGATGAAATTATATTTAGTTAAACTTAGCAATACTTAACTGAGTCGTTTGTGAATCTAATGAAATATGAATTTTAAATGAGTATGATGGGTGAGTTAACAACTTTCCCAGGTTTTCAAATATCTAAAAAACTAGAAGGAACATATATATGTCAACATAAGTATATTAAAGATCTTCTTAAAATTTATGGATTTGATAACACTAAGAGTAAAATTACTCCCATTGGTACCTCAAATTTTCTTTATCTTGATAAAGTTGGGAAACCAATAGATAAAACATCATTCAGAGGTATGATAGGCAGTTTATTATACTTTACATATAGTAATCTAGGCTTAATGTTTTTAGTATTCTTATGTGTAAGATATCAATCCAATCCTAAGGAATCTCATTTAAAAGCAGTGAAAAGAATTTTTCACTATTTAAAGGGAACAATGGACTTATGACTCTTTTATAATTTAGGAAATGATTTTGTTATAATTTTTTTTTCGGATGCTGATTTTGGTTGTTGTAGAATGGATAAGATAAGTACATCCAAAACATGTAATTTATTAGATGATTCATTAGTTTCATGGTCATGAAAAAAGAAACACTCAATAGCACTTTCCACTGCTAAATATGGAAGTTGTTGTGCTCAAGTATTGGGGATGAAACACACACTCACAAACTATAGCATGAGTTTTACCAAAACATAGATATTGTGTGATAACACTAGTACCATTTCACTAAGCAAAACATTTTCTCATCACACTTATGAAAAACACATAGATATTAGGAATCACTTTATTAGGGATCAAAAACTAAAAGTAGATATCATTTTTCAATTTATCATAACACAAGATCAACTTGATGATATTTTTTGCAAAATCTTTACCCTCCGATAGATTTGAGTATATTAGACAAATTTTTGGAATGATAACCATAAGGGAAAATTCCATATGAACTTTTTGTAGAAACCTATCTCCTTACATTAATCAACTCCTCTTCATAGAGGGAGTACATTTTCTTGCTAATCAAAAGTTTTTTCATAGTCAATATTTTTCGTAATAAATTTTTTTTCGTAATCAAATTCTTCGTTGTCAATTTTTTTTCGTAATCAGATTTTTCATTTTCAAAATTTTTTTAATCATATTTTTTGTAAACAATTAGTTTCCATAATAATATTTTTTTTAGTCAAATGTTCATTGTTAAACCAAATATTTTTCAAAACTATAAATTCTGGAACCTAATTTATGTTTACTTTCTATAATTTTCTGGTTTAAAAAACATCCTTTCATTAAAATTTTCTAGAATCTAAAAGTTATTTAGGATGAATTTTACTCATTAATGACAAGTTTTCTAGCAATCCAGAAGGTACATTTCTGTACATAAATTTTCATATCAAAATTTTACATATTGGTATTTTCATCTTGTTCTATGAAAAAAATTTAAATTCACTTTCCTTAAATACGATGTTATATCCTAAAAACCTTAAAATATCGGAATCTATAATTATCCTTCTTCCTCTTTCATCTCAACCGTAAGATCCTATCAAGCTTGTTTCAACCGTTGGATCAAGATCGAAATATGTACCATCATCTAAAGGCCTATATAAAGGCCCCCCTAATTTTTTTTTCCAACATCAGTTCTTGCATGTTGAAGCTCTACTTCTCTACTTAAGTGTCATTTCAATTTTTCTAGTTTTCCCAAATCCTGATGTTTTTAAAGCATCTGATCAAAATAAAATGCCGTCAGTTAAGGAAATTTCTGAATGGAATATCTAAAAATAGAGGTTAGTAGATCTATTGTTTTTTTTTCTAAGTATGATTCAATTATTTCAAATAATATCAAGTTGAATGGCTGGGAGAGTTTGTGTGTATCCAAACCAAAGGCATAAGATCTGATTTAACCAGAGTTTCAAGTATAATTTCATGAGACTATATGTTTTTTTTGTTCAAGATGAGAAAGATAAGTTTTATTTTAAGAGTTATGGGAAAACTTATTCCCTTTCCTTTTGCTTGTCTACAAGCATTATAAGAATAACATATGACGGGGAAGCTGATTTCTGCACCCACATTCTATCAGATATATCTGGACATTTTGGTAAGGAGAAGGCCATAGAGTCCCTTGGTTTACGAAGGGTAAAGAAAATTAAGATTAATCATCTCTATAAAAAAATTTGGATTCTAGAGTTATGAGTTTAGGGATTTCTCATTTTGAGAAATGGTGATAAGGATACCTTGAAAAAAATTGGTATCTATATTCTGGATTTTCCGGTGAACCTCTTAAATATTAATCTTGTAATTTATGTCTTGCTAACAATTATGAATATCAATAATGGGACCCTCAAATCTCAAATCATTATGTATACAGTTATTTATTCCATGATCATAGTACTTTGTTTAGATTACTTCAAAATTACATGCAGTTATAAGACAAGAAATTTCAAGGCTATTTTGCTGAGTGATGATAAGCTGAGAATGATGAAGGTTGTCTTTAAAAAAAAGTCCAATGAATTTTATGACATGTCTAAAAGTGAGATCAAATCCTTATCTAAGAATCCAGAAGTAGATGATACTTATTCTAAGAGTGGAAAGATAAGAAAATGATGGAACCCGATGTAAAAGGAAAAAATCCTATAGTAAGGAAACCCAATCAGCACCTTCAAAATATAAGAAGAAAAAGAACTATCCAGATGATGTTATTTCTAAGTGGAGAGAAGATAAAAATATTACTAAGGAAGGTGAGCCTAGAATTAGATTAAATCCTTCTAAGGAAGAATCATTGAATCTTAATGTTGCTGAGGAGTATGAAAAACAAGAAAAAGAGATGAAGAAAAAGAAGAAGTTGTATGAGGCTGAACTAATTCAAGATCTTCTAAAAGATAAAAAAAAGTATCTGAATAAATCCAGGTACTAGAATAGTATTTAAAAGAATCAATTCTAGTGAATTTGAGAAATAAAATGGTAATTTTGAAACCTGATGAAGAGCATGAAATTGTGCAGGAAGAGGAAGTTGAAGAATAAGAAGAGGAAGGAAGTGATGATATTGATGATAGGATAAGACAAGTTGAAGAATATCATGAGAATGAGATTACTTCTAAGAAATTGTTGATCTAGACTTCCCATGTCGAATATACTAAACTTGTTAACCCCGAAAAAGAATATGTGGGTTAGGAAGAAGTAAAAAAACCATTTGAAGAAGAGAGAATCAATCATGAATTGGTTTAAACAAAGGACCTTTTGGAAGATGTTGAAAAGAAAAAGTCTGAGGAAGATAAGATAGTCCAACTATTAGATAGTGAACCTAAATCAACAAAGGATGTTGAGATCATTCCAATAGCTGATAAAGGAAAATAGGTGGTAGCTGATACACCTAATAAGGATGTGGTAGATAAGAAATATATTGGTGGATCTTATAAAAATAGAATGATGAGACAGATAAAGAATACTCACCAACAAGAGAATATGATTCAGAATCATCTTCTATGGGTCATGATTTTGTGATTCAGCCCCTGAATATTTTTTTTGATACAATTACTCTATTTTCAAGTATTGAATATATATGTAAGATGCTTAGACATTTATTTAATCAGAAATCAGATTTTCTTTCCATGATCACGGTAAAATTTTTCAGTCTTGAGGCTGATTTTAAATCTTTCTACATCAGGTATGATGCTCACAAGAGGTCGTACACGAAAATCACTAAGTGGTCCAAGAATGAAATTTATAAGTTAAAAATCATTGACGAGTTAAAAGATAATGTGAAGGATTATTTTTTTACTAAAGATATCATGAACAAAGATCTTACTACTAGTTTCAACAAGAAGTTCAATCTTGAACAAACAACTTAGAAGTAAGAAGACATGGATTTTAATGGGAAACATAATTGAGATTCATTGAATCTAAAAAGGGAAAGAGAACTCATAATCTAGTTCCAAGAAAATATTTTTAAGTAAGAAGATATTTCAAAGACTCATGGAGAAATTATTAAGGCTCCAGAAGAAAATATCAATGATTTGGAGAAGAAAAATGACGATCCGGATCAACTGCACAAACATTTGGAGGATAATCATAAGGATCTTAAAAAAGTAAAGACCATTTTCAAGAATCTTATACCGAAGGAAAAAAGAAGGATTATTTTTTTCCTTACTTATAATATTTTGTTTTATTACCTTTCTTGAAAAAAAAAATTCTATAATAATGAAAATTTTGGTTGTCCTTCATGTGTTTTGTTTTATAGTACTAATATTTTATGTACCATGTTTTCCATTACCTTTATTACATTTTGAAAATCACAAATGAAGAGAATGGAATGATAAAAAATAATACTAAGTAAATAAGAGAATTCCCTATGTAAGGGGGAGTCTCTCTAAGGGGTAGTTTTCTCAAAAAAGATTTCCTTATGCAAGAAAAAGAAAAATATCTTTAAGGAAGTCAAGAATCTATCTTTATGGATTTCTAAACCTAAGGGGGAGTTAGTCGTATTCACCATGATCCATAAGTAAAGAGAGATAAGTTTTTATTTGATGTTCATAAAACAAAATTCTATATCCTTATATTCATTTTTGTAAGGTTGTTTGTGCTTTCCAAAAAGGGGGATATTGTTGAGTCAACAAGGTTTCCTTATTAATTTTCCATTCCTTTATGTTTTGAAAATCTCAAACACTTTATCTTAAGGAAAATTGTTTTTTCTAAGGATTATTTTCATAAGGAAAATTTTGCTTCTCTAAATAAAATTTTACCCATACCATTGTTTTCATTGTTTTCATTTTACAAAATCTCTAAATAAAACCCATTTTATTGCTAAGTCTAAAATTTGGATTCCTATGTAAAACCTAATAATCTTAAAATAATTTGGATATAGAGTGTTTTGTTTTTAGATTCCAAATTCTTTGAAATAAAGAATGTGAATTCTGTAAACTTCATAGTTGGAATTCTATGAAATTCAGACTACGAATTCTCTAAAATTAAGATTTTTGAGTTCATCATAATTCAGACTCTGAATTCCTCATAATTCATACTTCAAATTCCTTAGAATTATGACTCCAAATTCTTTAGAATTCAGACTCTTGATTCCTATGAATTTGGACTATGAATTCCTCAGAATTTGGACTCTGAATTCTTCAGAATTATGACTCTTAATTCATGAGAATTAAGATTTTTAATTCCTTAGAATTCATAATTTTAATTCCTCAGAATTCATAATTTGAATTCCTCTGAATTCATACTCCGAGTTACTCAGAATTCAGTCTCAAGATTATTCAGAGTTATGACTCTAAATTCCTCAGAATTGAGACTCTGAATTCATCATAATTCAGACTCTGAATTCATCATAATTCGGACTTTAAATTCATCATAATTCAGATTCTGAATTCATTGGAATTAAGACTCCAAAATCTATTGATTCAGATACATAATTCTATGAAAAATAGAATGTGAATATCCTTATATTATAGACTCTAAATTTTTATTTGGTTAGATTCCGAATTCGATTTTTCCATAGACTCTGAAAAATATATATGGTTAAGAAACATAATTTTCCTTACACATGTTATGAAATGATGTCGAAATGTTTGTTTCTAACTAATCATTGTTTGAGTGACGCATGTATAAGTCCCTCTGAAATTCAAGGAAAAATATGACCATTGAAGGATGGATCTGACCATTGGAGAAGTGCCTATAAATTGGTTCTCATTTGAACAAGCTCACAACAGTTCCATGAATCTAGAGATTTCATGTTTCTAAAGTGATTTCAAGAGAGAGAATCTCATGCCTTGTGCATACTGAACATCTTGTTCAGCTTGCTTCATGTGACTCTGATTGTTACTGAGTACAATGGAGGGCTTACCCTGGTGTGGGTAAGACATAATTTCTTGAAAGTATAAATCAAGGGACCTTTATCTAAGGTTGTTGGATACCATACTATTTGGGTTAAGAGATTTCATACATGGTACTTGTTTTATTTCAAGTTTATTTCCACTATATTTTCATAAAGAAATAAAGTATAATATATTATACTTTCTTATTCTATTTTTTACACTGATAAATAATATTATATATTATTTAAGGAAGAATATTTACCAAAGTAAACTTTCCTTATTTTTCATTTTCAGAACCATATTTCTAGATCGTAGAAATTTTATATAGAATAACTATAAGAGGTCTTGTAAATTTTCCTTATTTAACATTTTTAAACATAGTTTTCCTTATGGTTTAAAATGAAAGTTTTTAAACATAAAATTAAACCCCTCTTGTAATTGATTATCTATGTTCATATTTTGATCCTACATTCCCCATGATTCAATGGAATATACCTCATAAGAAGCTAAGGGATCATGGTTAATCTTATGTTATTACAAGATATTAAGCCTAACGATTAAAGTTATTTTGTATTTGGATTCAATTATTTTGTTTTAGAAGTATTTTATCAATGATAATATTGTTATCGGAATCATGAAATTTCTAATGATTATAGTTTAGTAGTTTTCATATAAGGATTCGAAAAAATATGTTGAATGGTACTGAAGACCAAGAAAAGTGATTCAGTGGAAATTTGATCATTGTAGAAAAAAAATTATTGAGCGAATATAACCCTTAATATGTCCCAAATATTATGATAATAATGCTAAATAGGTATTTATAGGATTGTATTGGAGACTTTAAATTTGGTTTTTGATTTGATGATTTTTTTGTAGTTTATTATATTTATAGAATTATGAAATATAATCGATAATCTAGAGTTTATATAAGGTGTATGGAGAGAAATAAATTTTGTAAGAATTAATGTTTTCATTAAGGTTTTATAATGATCAAGGTATTAAAAAATTTGGTATGTTATATTAAGATAAAATTTATATCGTTTTGGGAATATAATGTTATGCTGGTTTTGTAAATTTAGAAAACTTCCTTCTAAATTTTTTTACATTATATTTTCGATGAGTCTTCAGGTTAAATATTTATAAAATTAATTAACTTCAACTTCGTGGTCATTATTTAGGCTTAAGAAATTAATTTATATTTTGATAACTTGTTCTGACTATTCTAGTTTTGGAAAATATCTAGAGATAGTGGGAATGAATTTTTATTCTTTTATGGATCTCAAAATCTATTAAAAGTTATTTTCATTTCTTCCTGCATAAAAAATTAATCTTGAGTACTATTAATTTGGGAAAAAAGATGATATTATTGTGGAAATTTACTAAATGATGAAATTATATTGTTCAATTATATTTCATCATGTTGTTTTTCATGAGGGGAAATGAATTCCCCATATATAGGAAAATGAGCTTGAAAAAACGTTATCCTAGTACCTTAATTTATGATAAATCAATTTTATGTTCGCCCATCATAGATTTATGGATTCATGGTCTTTAAATTTTAATTAATCATTCAACTTCATATGATATATTATCCCTATCACTCCATATAATTATTTACTCTTTAATTATATGTCATATTTTTTACTTCCCGCTAATGTTTTTCTATTTGGAAACTAAGTTATGTGTTATTCTATATGACCATTGTACATTACATTCCCTCATATCAAGAGGATTTCTTATTAACCCATTCTACAATGTGGATTTTCAACAAAGGTATTTTAAAATGTAAAGTCCTTTATTTCTGATCCTGAGTTAAAACTACGAGGAATCAATTTATTTATGTTTTGGAAAATATAAAACCATGATATTTTAATATAATAACATTATGTTTTATAGAATACATGACATGAAACACTGGGAATAAATAACACACAAAATATATTTCTCAAATACGAAAATCATAACTTATTCATTAAAATAATGAGTATGAATAGTAATATATAAATTATGAAAATTATTTTTTTTACACATTTAAAAAAATTTATTGGTTATTGATTTATTATAAATAAAAATAGTAATCATTTTAAAGAATAAGAAATTTTTTTTCTGTAAAATTTTATTTTTTCTAAAAATTGTTTTTTCTTGTGTTTTTCATGCTTATTTAAATTTTTTTTTAAAGTTTCATAAAATTTAATTAAAAACATGAACATAATTTTTTAAGTCATCATGTCAAAATTATGTTATGTTTTTTTATAATTTTCTAAAAATATTATTTTTGATGAATAGTAAAAAATATATTTTTTGATGAAAGTTTCCTTTTCGTTTATAGAATATTAAAAGTTGAATATTTCAAAAAATCACTTAAAAAGTAAATTTAGTTCAATTTTTTTATAATTAATCCAATTTAGGTCTCTAGAATCATTTAAATATTAAATTTTAATGTAATAACTTTTTATACTTATGGAAATGTTTCCTTTATAAAACTGTTTTTTCATCGCATCTGTGGGTTTAACTTTAAATTAAATTCTGAGAATTCTATGAATTAAATTTGTTAAAATGATTTATATATTTGTATTCATCATAATTAATATTACATAATATTATCATACTAATATTTTTTCATAATTAATAGTAAAAACATTAAAAATTAATATCTATAGTTAAGGTTAAAACGAGTCTATCGGGGGTTAAACTAAGAAGATAAGGGTTCCAATGAAATATAAACCTTTATAATTTCTATTGGATTACCATATTTTAAAATTATCTCATATAAGGATATATAATTTTACGTTTTTTATTATTTTTTCATGTGAAAAACATGGGTATAATTTATTCATTTCAAAAATTCCAAGTGTGTCCTTCCCCCCAATTATAGAAGGGAACCCCTATCCTCTTCAATTCATAGTTAAAAAGAAAAATAGTTTAGAGAAAAACCCAAATAAATTTATTAAATCCATACCCATGACCAAAAGTTCCTTGGTTTATAATAGAATAAATTTACAAAGGATTTACTTATAAATTAAAAGAGTTTATCAGAAAAAGAGGTATAGTTATTAACAATGCGTTTTAATTTTATTTATACCATTAAATCCATTAAATATATATAAAATCAGATAAAAAAATAAAAAAACATCTACCAAATACATATATATTATAATGTTAATGTAATGAACTATATTCTTTACCTCTTCCATCGAATGGGAAATGAAACCATTGATTGTGTGTACGATAGACTACCGCCTCACAAAACGATGTAATTCATTTTCCATCACCACCTCTCAAAGATTCATTTAATGATGGATTTAATGTAGATATATATTATATATCTAAAATAATTAAACTTTTTTAATTATAATATCACATATTTCTTATTACATTAAAATATGTTTGGAAACGATAATGTTGCTAGAGTGTATATATGGACTATCACCTCCATTAAGTAGTGTGAAACTTTTTTCATTTTATTTTTGAAATGAATGGTTATAAGGATATATTTAATGAATATAAATTATTTATATGATATAAATATTATTCTTTAAAGTTGAAATATTATTTACCTTTCTTTTCTTCCATCCATCGAAAAAATTAAATCAATGTTCACGTGTGTGTATGGCCTACCATCTCCATGAATGATGCAACTCATTTTATGACTCTAAAATTTATTGATTAATATAAATAATTATACAATTAATATATATAATATTTTTCCTGATTTAAATTTTAGATATTATGGAAGCATTATCAAATTATAAGGATCAAAACTACCAAACCAGCACATACAAAAAAACGAAGCAGTTATCACCCAGAATAGAGTTTTTAATAAATAATTTTTAACAAATATCTAATAAATAGTTATCAAAAATCATATATGGTATGATATATATGACATATTTTATTTAATATATTTATAATACATCTATATTTTTTATAAATTAGGTTTTTACACATATGAAATAAATCGAACCTGGGGTAAGGGTTTCTCAAGTCACTTTTACTTTCATAAGACATATGTTGTATTCACCACTTATATCTTATGTGTAGGGTATATATTTCCCCTTTGATATGTTATATCATGAATATATTTATATTAATCTTATTTAATGTTTTATTTTGACTTATTTATTTCATTTTGGTTATTATTCAAAAGTTACCAAAAAGCTAAGGGTTTATTTTATAATCTCATCGTTATTTTGAATTGTTTATGTTTGAGTATCTGTTTGGGGGAATTATATTATATTTCTATATTAAAACCAATATATTATTTTTTACTTTGGTTATTCACGAAAGTTTCATGTAATGGTTTCATTTTAATCTCCTTTTTAATTAAAATATTGAGAAAATGATTTTCTGAAATCCAAATTTATTTCTCTTTTCGGTCAAAAATTATTTCTCTTTAATGTCCATGTTTTCTAAAAAAGTTTTTACAAATTGTTTTCACCATCATAATATGATTTTTTAATACCAATTTTACCCGTTATTCTATTATATAAAAAAATTAAAAGCAATCTTCCTATTTTGTTTTTCGAAATGAGTTACTTTTTTACCTTTTTCCAAAAATGTGAATCAGATATTTTTTAACATACTCGGAATGAATGAAATTTACCACTATCATTACCAATCAATGTATTGAGGATTCCTTTACAAGTTTCAATGATTATTTTCATGGAAAATTATTTTCCTAATATTTTGGAAATTTATAGTTTTTAAAACCGATTTTTAAATTGAATAGGGTATTTTCATCAAGAATATTTTTGATGACATTTTTATAGAATTTCTATATATCAATGAAAAAAACCTTAATTTACTTATGCTCCACTGATGATATGTTTTTATGATACCATAATTATTATTTCTTTGGATTGTTTATGATTATTTTGACAAAGGATGTATTATTTTGGTACCATTCTCTATGTTACTTTGGATGGTTTATAATTATTGTTATTTATTGGATAAATTATTAACATTTCACGCGATTGTTATTCAATAATATTATTTATTTCTATTATGTTTTGCCCCATTCAATTTATGAATTCAATAAAACTATTAATTAAAGGGAGAGTCCCAGAATAGCCCCTCGACGCATCGATAGTTCTCGTGAGACAAACTAGCTTGGGTATTTAGCCAAGGACATACCCATTTACATTAGATTTATTAACATGAGGCATTTAATGTATGCTTATGATGTATAAAATTATTAATTACCTCGTTATTATATTAGTTATTTGTTTCCATGTGATTATTTTATTAGTTATAATATCCATTCATATGATTCAAGCTCATGTGATTATTTATATGGAATTATTTTCATAATCATTTATTCATATCATATTAATCAGTTTATTCAATTTATTTATTAAATACAATGTGTTTCAGTTATTTACTATGCTATATTGATTATTCCTTATTTTTCATGATAGATTCCACTGCATGCATACTCTTACTGAGCATTAGAGCTCACCATTTATTTTTATTTTCCTTAGGATTCTGAGAAGTGTATTTTGATTGATATGTTGGGATATGCTAAATGGAATAATGGTTCTCTCAAAAAAGATACTATGTTTAATTTTATGTTTTATATTTTAATGTTATATTTTTTGTATGTATCTACTTTACCAAGTGTAAAAAATTATTTTTTCATTAGAGATGTGATTCCTTGCATCTATTGCCAATGTAATAAAGTAACCATAGAATATGGGCTACTATGGTTAGGGACTTTACAATAAAGGCATATAGATGTAAACATTTGATGGAGATCACATTAGATCCCTTTATATATTGAGTATAATTTACTCTTTTTTAGACTCATCTATTATCCTATATTTATAGATCTAGTGATTCATATTTTTTCAACACTATAATGGTTTATGGGGTCAAACTGTAGTTGAATAAATAGGTATTGTGTTTTATTATGATAGGTTCACTAAATGTGATTTAGAATTTTATCAAAAAGCATTTTGGATGGGATTTAAAAGAAGTATTACATATGATTTAATACATGGTAGAGATTATTATAGATTTCATATATTTTTTGGAAGATATCATAATTATTTTTTGGATATGATTTCAAAATTTATCATATATTATACAATATAAGGTGAATTGACATAAAATTTTATTAGGAATTATTGAAAATGATATATTGATAGAAATTTTCCCTAAATATGTACACATCATATAATATGATAAATATTTTCATAGTGTATGATAATAATATGGAAATGGGATTATTAAATATTCTCTGGTTATAGAACATTTAATGATATAAAGGTTTCATAAATACTATCTTTGGAAGTCCAATTTTATGAAAGGGGGACACCATAGGGTGGAATTTTGAGGATATCATACTTCCTGATATTGTTAGTTCATAAGGCCAAGTATTGACTGGTTAAATTCTTAGGGACCTTCCATGACTCAACCAGTCATCCAAATGTTAAGGATTTAACATTTAAAACTCTCTAACACAACATCTATCATTAAAATTATGGGAGAGTTAATTACTAAAGGTTATATAATATGTAATTTTAGTCATCACTCAAACATTTAAGAAACATATAAAAAATGTGTGTCTTAAATAAATAGATGGGGGAGAATATTTGAATCTTATATAAAGGATTATTGAAAATTTTAAGTTGGTGTATAATCCTTAACCAACCACTAGACAAAACTCTTCCCTTTTGAAGCTATGCACCTTCCTTCTTATTTACTTTTGAGATATGAGAATACTGTTAAGGTTGAAGAATCCTTCCTTAAAATTAAGGTGATATAGTGTAATTATAGGATAATACATATCATTATGAGATGGGATTAATCAAGATTCATTACATAGTTATGGTTTGGGGTTCCCATTTTATTAGGAATAAGAGCTACCAATTAGCTGGGGTATGTCTCAACACTCATCATCTCATTTCATTAAGGGTGGAAGATCTCTTCCCCCTTAAAAGGGATCATACATAAGTTTTAATTATGGTGCCAATGGTCATCAGTGGTGATAGAGAAAAAATTTTATGAGAAGGCATCATGAAATAGGTGTTCCACATCAGGATTCCTTATTGAGGTTATAGTAGAAAGGTTCCCCATCTTTGGATAAGAAGATAAGATACATGGATGGTAGAGTATAGACCCAATATTCTCTTCATCCTTAGAGAAAACAAGGAGAATATGGTGGTGGTCTCTATCAGGGTTTGAGAGGTTGTGGAGTATTTCGTGGTTAACTTCATGCTTTGGATTTTTCAGTGCTAGGAGCGCCATACATCATCTGAGGCACCCTTTTCTTGTTTTCTGCTTCTATCCATGATTTTTTATCGATTCAGGTGATACATAACCCTTAATATCACCGTCCCTAGTCTATGATTTAGTACATAAGGTGGATATAATTCAAGTGACCTTATCATTTCCTATTCTAGTTGGAGGCTGATATTTTATTTATTAATTATGTAGAAACTGTGATCTTGTGTTTGGATAAAACTTCTCTTGGAGAAACATACTATGTTTACAGATACAACCATGTGACATCAACCTAATAATGGAATATAGGTATTTGGTATATTTCATTTTGGATTTCATTAGGTGATATATTTTATACTATTATGGTGGTGGAGAGTATTCTGTGTTCGTTTGTGAGAGAGAACCTTAAATGTATTAGAGTTGTGTTCTTTCTTTGTCTACCGTAATGATAGTGTGATGATGAGTTCATCAGACATTCAATTGATAGTGTTTCCCATGGTTGAGGATGAGTACCCTAATTTATTTACTAATTTGGTTTTGGAATGACCCTCTGGATGAAAAATTAGGTTTGGTATAGAGCTATAGCTAGAAAATTCTTCAATCTTGATGTCTCCATATCGGATAACAACTTCTATGTTACAAGAGTTGTGGGTAAAAATTTATCATATTTTTTAGCAAGGTTTTATTTTCCCATGTTTTTAATCTTGTGTTGTACCATTTCTATTTTTAAAGAAGGTTGATGGTAGTATACATCTTTTTATCTATTTCCATCACTTGAATTATGTGTCAATGAAGAACCGTTATCCTCTTCTATCGATTGATGATTTACTCAATTAGATGAAAGGCACTAGTTGGTCCTCAAATAACGATATGTGATTGGGATATCTTTGAATAAAGGTGAAGTATAAAGATATGTCAAATACTTATTTCAATGATGTTATGGGAATTATTAGTTCATTGTGATATCATTTATTATGAAGAATATTCCATTAGTGTTCATGAGTTTCATAAAAAAATGTTTAGAGAGTTCCTGGATCGTCTCGTGGTGGTTTTCATCAATGAAATCCAAATTTAATCCATATATAAGGAGGGACAAATAGAGAATCTATGTGTCATTTAGGGTGTTCTACACCATCAACATCTATTCAGGATGTTGTCAAAGTATGAGTTGTAATCTTCTAATGTTTGTTTTTTAGGTAATTTCATACCCCATAATGGTATAGTTTTGGATCCTTCGAAGCTAGAGGTAGTCATTTCTTAGGATTCCCACAATAAAATTATAGAGGTGGGGAGTTTCGTTGGTCATATAATTGTTTAAAATAGGTTCATAGCAGATTTACCTTAGGTATCAAATCCTCTAAGATCCTTGACCAAAAAAGGATCTTGCATTATTTTTTACTGATTAGTTCTAGTAGATTTTGAGTACTTTAATGATAGGTTAGTAAATTCTCTGATTATTTGTTTTACACTAGGGGGAGTTCAGATCAAGGTTTTTTTTGTTCCTCTACATAATATTTTGGGATGTGTTCTATTGTAGTAGAGATTACTTTCTTCTTATGGGTGTCAATAGTTATGTCCTCATGAGCTTAACTATATCACCCTTGATCTTGAGTTGGCATCAGTCGTGTTTCCTTAAAGTTGGGGTGACATTACCTCATTCAAGATCATTATGGTGTTTTTGACCAAGCACAATATCCTAAGGTATCTTTTAATCTATAAATAAATTAAATTTCAATATCAATTGTGGATATAATTCTTATAGAATTACATCATTGATATTTCATATAAACTGGGTATGAGTAATGTTATAGATGATCATTGAGAATGAAGTCCCGAAATGATGTTGTTTTATAATCTAGAGATTCATAAAGAGTGAAGGAAGAGTTCTCATGGAAGTATATTTATATAGGAGGTTGGAGGTAGAGGAAAACTTTTTTAGATGATGATTTTTTAATCTTTGGTGAAATAAGAATAGGATTCCCAATAAGGGGACTTTTTAGGTGGAGGTCTTGAGAGAACAAGTTATCTATGGTGATGGAACTTGTAGTTGGTTTGGGGATGAACATTAAGGGGTGTTGTTCTAGGGGATTCTTTTAATTCCTTTGGGGATGCATGACGTCATTCCCCATGATTTCCATAACTCAACCATGTTGGTACATACTAGCTAGAAAAAGATGCACCATGGTCTGAGATGCCAGTTTTGGTGGCCTAGGTTGAAGCGTTCAATTGTAAAGTTTGTTTTTCATTTTTTTCTTCCAGAATTTAATGGACAGACACCATATTCCTAGTGGTTTTCTCTATCCATTGGATATACCTCAATGGAAGTATTATTATATCTCATTTGAATTATTTGGTGGGTTATATCGTTCTTAGAAAGTATTTGATTCTATATGGGTGATAGTTTAAGGTTTGACTAAATCATATTACTTTATATAAATCAAGGAGTTGAGCTTAGTGGAGGTTTTTTCAAGTTATTACTTGGAGGTGGGGGTGAGACTCCATGTACTATTGATGATGAACGTCTCTAATAATGATACTCATTTTATTTCCAAGGTTTTGAGAGGTCTCTAGCATTATTTTTTATATTAGTTATTCCTTAACACTATGTTTCATCAATTTATGGATGGTTAGATATAGCAGACTATCTAGTCTCGTGAAGTTATGTTTCATACTTGTGTCCTAGATTTTTTAGGATTGCGGTGAGGCTCCTAACTTTAGTAAAGTTTTATTATAATAATAGTATTCACTCCCCCATTGTTATTGAACCATTTAAATCTTGGTATGGTTGACCTTTACATTATCTATTATGTTGGACTAGTGTCAGAGAGTTATTAATTCTCATGTTGGAACTAGTGTAGAGCCCGGTAGAGTTGGTTCAGGGGAATCTCTAGAGGATAAAAGGAGTGAATCATCATCATACATCTTATGATGATTATATATGGATACCTCTACAGTTCAATGTTAGATACTATGTCTTCCTTAGGTGCCTTATCGTCATGGTTGCAAAGGTATGGTCAATGTAGTAGGATTTATCCTCAATTTGTAGGTCCTTTAAAGGAGTGAACTCATGTTGGAGTCATTTCCTATCAAATAACACTTCCACCATGGATGAGATGAATGCATTACATATTTTATGTGTTGTATCTTTACTGTTATCTCCATGATGACTCTCACATAATCAATTGGGGTGAGATCAATGTTGATGAATATGTGAGAGCTTCAAGGAGTTTCTTGGGTACCTTTAATATAATATAAAAATAAGGTACCATGCTACCACTTTTCCATGGTTTGGTGATATTATCTAATGGAATACTAAACCGGTATCTCATATCAACAACAATATCTACTCAATGACATGAAATCGTGAAGGGTACCCCATAGTTCCACCACAACCTAAAGGCTCTAAGTGAACTAAACATCAAGGAACCAACAAGGGAAACCTAACTAATAAAATACTCTGTCTAACCTTTTGTAAACTATCTAAAGAACCTCAAATTGAACCCCAATTAACGATACAAAACCATGTTAACCATGAAATGCACAACCCTCACCCAGTCTTAACAATACACTTTCCTTGAGAGGATTTTAAAACAAAACATCAAAAGTTTCCTCCCACTAAACCTTGAAAAAAACCTATCCATTTCTAAAATATCTCACCATAGACTCTAATCTTCCCAAGGTTCATACCATTACATCCTACATGGAATGACACCCGGAAAGCATTCCTCGTGAGTCAAGATCTAACTCTAGGGATAACAATCAAGTAAAACCAAACTAAATGGGGAGTACATGATGATTACCTTTTGTACATAACATGTTCCCTAAAATTATCTATATGGTCATCCACCTTAGACTAAATTGATGTATACTTACCTAGTACATGGTGTTCAAAATCCCTAAATGGCTTATGCTTCACAAAAGGCACCTTGATGTTTACCCAACATGGAATCTAACCAAATACCTTACACGACCTCAGGCCATGCACTACACATGGCATCCTAATTTATACCGTAAATGTCCATGTTCCCCACACAAGGTGTCTGGATATAAACCTCAACTACACCTTGAGTCACTATCATGACTCATCATAGGAAACTCATCCATCTAGGCTCTAAAATAGGTTGTGATAAAACCCAAAGGGTTCTCCCAATCCCCACAATACTGATACTAACACCGAAGCATCAAAAAAAATAAGGAACAATTTTCACAACCTAAAATAAGACACCTGGAATATATATATAGAATGAAAACCATAAACTAAATATACAAAAAATAAAATACTTCCAATATTAGTAATAAAACCAAAGGTAGAATGATAAAATCTTGGGTACATGTGCTAAAAACAACCAAAATAATAGAAACCCAAACAATACACTATTACACTATATTATATGTGGGAAAAAACCCACCCTCTCACCAATTGCTACCCATGTCCAGCTAACCAAATTTCTTGCCTCCACAATGTGTCACCTTTAAATTTTTTATATTAGATAAAGTAGGGTCTACATACCCCAAAGAGAGTGTATAGGGTGTGATCTAAATAAGAACAATAGGATACCACACAAGTATTCCATAAGAAGTATATTTACAATAATCCCAATAAGCCCAATTTAAGGAAAACATTGAATTCTAATTAATTAAACATTTTTATATCAAAATCGTGGTAAAAAGTTCATCATTTTAATATTTCTAAAATGAAATATATGTTATAAAATTTTAAAGAATAATTTTAGTAAACCATTTACATTTTTTTAATATTTTATCATATCATTTCAAAGCCAAAATAGTAAATAATCCAAAGCACAAGGGTTGAAACCCCTAAGATAACAATTTTGGGGCAGCTTGAACACTTTTGCCTAAAATACAAACAAAGAATAGTGTGCACTCAAGTCCTTATACTCAATGTATTCATAAACTACAGATGGAGGAACACCCTATAAAGTGAACTAGTTATAATGTCAAGATCAAGTTCCTAGAGTCAATGTATCTACGATCCCGGAACAAAAGAACACCCTAGAAAGATAATCCCCATACAATTTAAATGGAAATGGATCAATACTAAATCCTCAACCTATGTTTCCAATTCTCCCATGTGCATAGTATACCAAATCAAATTTAAATGGATTATAAAATTTCAAAAAAAATACACAAAAATATATTTTTACATACACAACATGATTTGAAAACCAATTTTACTCCATTTCATAATTCTATGAAAGAAAATATAATTTTACCATAAAATGGGGGAAAATATTATCTCAATAACCCTTTATACACATTAATAACAAAAAAAATCATGGATCATTCCAATTCATTTTTAAAATCTTTTATAAAAAATATCATTAATGGTTCATTGAACATAGGCTAAAGACGGAACCAACTACCTCATGTTTGGATCACACACTACCCACAATGGGATCTACATGGAAAAAATAAATTTAGTTTAATATCAGGTCTGAGGAGGACCTAAAAATGATTCCAATGACTTTGAATTGTTTTTCTAGAATAAAAAGTGTCAATAAAGAAATTTGATCAAAACATATCTCAAAAATCACACACTGCACCAGGTTCAATGAGGTAACTAGAATTTGGATAAAAACAATATGAAAGATCTTGAAGAGATAGAAGAAGGATCACAATATGATCAATAGATCCAAAAAATGCATCCTAGATCTATTTCTAGACCAATATATCAAGAAGAAACATGAGACATTTTATCAAGAATACAAAACCAATAAAAACTGATCAATCTACCATTAAAACCCCATGTGAGGGAGTTCATATAGAGATGGATCAGAAAAAATCACCCAGAGAAGACCTATTCTTCATGGAAAGGTGAAGGGAGGAAAATGAGAAAGTATATGGGTGACCAAAACATTTAATCTAATGTAACATACATGATTCATGATGTGAATCATTGGTTCATGTTGTGAACTTTTAGAATGGGAAACATGTTGAAGAACACATCACCTTAGAAAATAATCCTAAAGGGCCATTTTAGAATAAGAATTATATATCATTTATATATTACATTTTACATCATGAAACCAAAATCATGGATTTTCCTAGAACCCATTCATGTCATAAAAATACATTCATGGTGTGAACTGACTCTTGTAGATAGTTCTCTAGGTTTTTTTCCATCTCCTCCCCCAAACACTCTTAACATACCTCATCACATATTGTTACACCCTTAAAGATATTTTAAAACATAAAATGTGGATTAAACTAAATTAAAGGATGTTATAATTCTCTATATCATAGGACTTTTTATCCCTATAAATTCATGCAGAAGAAGGATTCCCTAGAAAGTAGTGAGGCCACTGCTCCCTTTATAATAATTCATGTTTCCATTTCTTATGTGAATCTGATCAATTCCACCATAAAACATTTTTCAACATAAAATAATTCACATATATAACTTCCATCTGAGTATCAAAGATCTCCATTGGCTCTAAAATAAAAATATCTAGCTCCAACTCAATCTTCTCTAAATTCAGAACATAAGAAGGATTTGGGTGGTACTTGTTGAGCTATGATGTTTGGAAAATATCACGAATAAATTTCAACTGATTTAGTATCTACAACATATAAGAAACCTTTATAAGTATCCTAGTGATCAAAAATGGTCCAACGTATATTGAAGCCAACTTCTATTATTTTTCAATCCAATAGTGACCCAACCAAGGAGAAACATTCAAGAAGACCAGTTCACCAATAAAAAACTCCAATGGGTGATGCTAATAATCTGCATATGATTTCTACAAACATAGAGCTATAACCATAAATTGATATATATCCTCAATCCTCATCTATGACTTCTTGATGAGAATCGGTACCATAGGAGAGGAAACACCAAACTTTGACCAAAAAAGAGGTGACCTTCACAAATGACCTTACAAATCCTTGAAGGGATCCAATCTGATCAAATACTTGTAATTGATATCATAAGAAAACTCAACCTATACAAGATGGTTCTCCCATGATCCATAGAAATTGATGTCACGTGAATGAATAATATCATCTTGAAAATGTATATAACTCTCATTATGTCCTTATTTCTATGGATGGTATTTTTTACCCAACCTTACCTGGTACCCATCACCTCATAGAGACTCTTTGAGAACTAATAGGTAAACTAGGGATCTGTGTTAGAAATAGTTGAAATAGGGACCCCATTAATCCTCACTAAAATTTTCATATACAAATTACCCAGATCATCAACCTTGGTGGCTTCCTTGATCAAAATAAAATAATCCAATTTCATCAATCGATCATTCACCTTCCATATAGAATTATATCCTTAGGTATTCTATTTTAATCTAGTGAGGATGATCGTAAGAACCTCATCCCATTTTGAAACTAACATAAGAAGTTGATAGATTATACCAGATGGATTTATGTGCTCTTCCTTTATATACTATTAGGCGTAATAGCAGGAACATATCCAATGATGTAAAACTTCATTCATGGCCATGAGAAACATCATCTGATGGCATAATATATCACTATAGTTCCATGATAATTGGACCATAAAGATCGATGAAAATCATGAAACACTATGTTCTTAATAGACAATGGGATGAAAAACCAATTCCCAAAGTGAATAATTCCATAAAAAGGTAGAGAACAACCAAAAATTATCTTCCCACCATATATAGATTCTATGAATCCTTTAAAATCATCATCCTTTTTCTAGTGCTATAAAATAGACTCAAGGAGTGATTATAACAATTGAACACCAGTTAAAACCATACTTGAATCACCCTACTTCATTTTTATATGTAAATGACTAAAAATTCCTATAGGGTTCTAACCCTCATTCATTTCCAAGAAAACCTTATATGGGTAAATCCTACTATGAGCATTCATGAAGAAATACCCCTTCCCTAGGTTATAGGAGATGTTAATGTTAAATTTTTAGAGGCATTACAACCATAGTATCTATATGAGGTCTAGGTACTTTTGATAAAAGATGTAACTCAGGCTCTTGTGATAAAAAAATAAACTAAACAACTATCTAAAGAGATAGTGTATCGAGAACTTATGTGAATGCATAACAGTGGTGTCCTTTAAGTCATGAGTAGGGTAATTCTTCTAATGTGGTTGAAGCTGATGAGTCCCAAATGCCACTAAATGATCTTACAACATAATAAGAAACCCCAAAAAATTACCAAAATAATTAAAATATACCACATTTAACTTACAAGGTTTTAGAAAGATAATGATAGGAGTGGATGTCAGACACCGTTTCAACTCATCTAGATAACTCCAACCCCTCAGATCCCAAGTGAATTTCACCCTTTTATTGGTAATAACTACAAAAGGTGATTCTAGCTTTTAGAAATCTTTAAAAAGATACTAAAAATATCTCGATAAACCTAATAATATCTATATCTAAAAAATATTCCATGTCTATTCCCATGAAAATACATCCCTCACCATTTCAAGGTTAATAGAGAGAGCATGTTCTAAAACCATTTGTTTCAAGAAATTCACTTCTTGGATTGAGAAATTTCATTTTGAAATATTCTCAAAAATTTAGTTACTACTTTGTATTTCTATAATAAAATTTGATGGTGTTAATGTTCATTATTATATCTGGAATAAAATATTTTATCATCCTTGAATACCATAACAAATGTATCTAGATGCTATTGGAATATCTAGTTCATCATATCCATAACCACTATAGGAGTGTTTGTTAGTTAGAAAGGAATATCAAGATATTCATAATGGTCATAACTAATTATAAAAGCATTTATAAAGACATATAACTCACTAAATATTATATAGTGACACATTGACTAAAGATCAATTTTAAAAAACCAGTTTTCCCCATTTAACCATTCAAATAGGCCATCCACATTAGGAAAATGGTTCTTATTCATAACCAGTACCAGATTAAGATTCTAATTGTCTATAAAATTATGAAAATAATCTTCAAGAATCTTGGTAAAGATCATAAGATCTTCCCAAGACAAAAAACATGGATAGGTAAATTCATTCCCTATAAGATCTTCCAAATCAACCTTGAGCTCTTTCATCTCTATAGGTTTTATACAATAAGAGGGTAGGGAAACTGGCTATGTACCTAGAACTAGATCAATCATGAACTCCACCTCCCTCTATGGAGGATACCAAATAATACTTTTGAAATGATCTCAATGAAATTCTGAAAAATTAAGGGAAGATAAAAATATGATAAAATCTATTCGACTCAAATAAAATGATAGTCAACAGACTCCTATTCCCTGGGTGAGAAGATCTCACATGGTTAAAACTCATATCCTAGTCTTTATGGAACACCTAAGAGATCCCATAAATTGTAATTAATGTGAAACACTAAAGATAAAAATAAATATCACATCGATGGGAAACCAACCAATCCATACCAATGATGAAACTGAAAAAATATAGACTGAGAACCAATAATTCCCAGAGTAACTATACGTCAACTATTGAAAGAAGAAAAGAAGTAAAAAAGAACCAATTTCCTTTAATCCTTCCAAAATGCATCAACAACTCCATGAAAAAGTACAATATTTACATTGTGAGTTTCAAAACATAAAAAAAATAAAAATATATAAATGAGTGTGAGAAACCTATATCAAATAGAGCTATTGGTATAGAAGATGCATAAAAAATGGTACCTCTCACTAAAGTGAGGCATGTGCCAACCTTTTCCAGAAACTCATTCACCACATGATGGTGATTCATCCCCTTGTACTGTTACTAAAGCCTTATAGACATTAAATCATCAAAATATTCCATTTTATCCTTTAGAGATGAAGACCCCTGACCATATTGAGGTGGAGAAAAAGCCTGGATGAAAATTTTCAGATGCCCTCGATGGCCACAAATGATGAAATTCTTCATAGGTATTGGAACACACCATCACATGTGCCTTACCTTTCCGGAATTATAGATTGTAAAGGGAATACAAATGGATGATACTTATGGTGCTAAGGATTCCTTATACTAAGATCCACCTCCACCAACATTTTGAAAATCATGTCACTTCCCATTTATTCTATGTACGCAAGTAAAACTACTAGTGGGTTAGAGAGAAGAGACATAAAAGATAACCTTTCTTACCATATACATTTTTTCAATCATCTATCTATCAACCTTCTCAATATAAGTGGTGACTTTCAGCTTATATTTCTATTTTTTAATTTTAATTCTCAATTCATATAGGTTTTTACCATCCCACAACCAATCATTCATCAACACCTCTATAGAAAAACAAACTAGCTTCACAAAATGGTTTTTGTACTATGACACCAAACAATATATCTACTATAAATATAAGAAATACAAATACTTTAATATAATTAGTTATTCTCGGTAGAACTACTAAAATAAAATTTTATTGAATCCCTTATAATCTAATACCAAATTTCAGTTTTCGTGAACCACATAATCCCACCACTGCTTTTTAGGAACCTCAATCTTGAACATCGCACAGTTCACATTAACAAAAATAAGCGTCTATATGGATTTAAATACTTGATTGGTATTTTACAACTAGTAATATTTCTCTTGGGGTTCATCTATACTGTTAAAGGAAGGGGGTATCCTAGCATATAAACTCATGCACTCTATCCTTATCGCCTATAACTCCTGGTTGTGAGTCAACAACATTCTAAACACGTAGTATATTCTGATCATTGAAGAAAATAGAAAAATTGGCTCTAAGAGATTCTAATCCATATGAGGATTTTCTTAAAGATAATCTTCTATTGCACCCTCATGTTGAAATCTTGGAATATGCCTCTATGGAATGTTACTACAGACAAAAAATAGAAGGAAATAACCCACTAATGAGACATAGTCAGTTTAAACCAAAAAACATAAATAGAAACAAATGTCAGTGCCAAAACCTAACCAAGGAGAATACGTCAAATCAATTTCAAATAACTTGTTAAATTCTATGAAAAATTCAAAATAACCCTTTTTTATTAAAAATAATTTGAAAAAACTTTTCACAATTATTTCAAAAACACATTTCTTTTACCAAAACATGGGTAAACCATAATTTCTAAAAAACTATTTTTACACAAAAAAATTAAAGGATCATGCTACTATATTTAGAAAACAAATTATAAAATAAGTAGAATTAATTATTCAGAGAATATATGATAGATACGGAACCACTTACATCAATTCTGTTCCACAAACCACCCATAATGGGATAAACACACCAAAAATTAAGTGAATTTAATTAAAAATTATAGTAGGCTATAAAAACATATTATAACTACTTAGAATCATGTTTCCATAAAACATGGGTGATAGAAAAGATTGATCGACACATGCCTCGAGAATAAAATGTTACACCATAATGAATGAGAGAACCACCCTATGAAATTCTAAAACATAAAGGTTTTAGAAGGGATAAAATAAGGATAAAATCATGATTAACAGATCCCAAAAAACAAAACCCATATATACTTCCCAACCATGATATCTAGAATAAACATGATAGATTTGGTAAAAAATTGATACAATAACAACTAATCAATCTTAGATCAAAACCCCAGGTAAAGGTGTTTGGAGGGAGATATATTACTCAAAATCATGGAGAGAAGACCTAGGGTTTACGTAATGGAGAAGAGAGGTGAGTGAGAAAGGATATAGGTGACCAGAACTCTTAATAGACTAGAATAGACAGATCCATGACATAAATTATTGGTTCACAATGTGAACTTTCAGAATGGATGATACATTAAAAAACACATTACCTTGTCTTAAAGTAATCAAATCCCCTTTCATAACATGATTAATATATCACATCACAAATATTTTTCACATACTAAACTAAAAATAATATCTACTTCCCAAAAAACATTCGCTTCAGGATAATAAATTCAAGGTCTGAATAAACTCATGTCGTTAGTTTTAGATCTTATGACTCATCTCCTCAGACCACTCCTAACATACCTCAAATCAATTTATTACACCCTTTAAGATGCGTCAAATATTAAAATGAGTTATACCATAAGATTGAGGATTTTATAATGGACCCAGAAGGTATGTCATAGACACACACACACCATGTATCCCCCATCTTAAACCTCACACGAATAATAATGAACACATAGTGTGTGTTCTTGAATCACAAATCGTGTGATTGTGTGTTCTTAAATAGAAAATCATACAAAAGACCCTAAAACCCACTATATCTCACAAAACACTTCACATTGGTATACAAGGGAACTTGGAAACAGGAAGAAAAGATTAAAACTCAAAAAATACTAGAATATGCAGGTATATGTCTTAAAATGAAACAACTACCTACACCAGGGATAAAAAATTAATGATTAGATCCCAAATCTGCTCTCCATAGCCACCACAATCTTATTCAAGCTTTAGAAGAACCCTAGGTGGTTATTCCTACCCATCACTCTCTATCTCTTCACTGTTAGTCACATGACACCCACAGGGGGTGGATACAACATACATGATAATCCAAAGGGGAGGGAGGAAAACAAAAAGGGAAGGGAAAATGAAAAAAAGGAAAAGGAAAAGGAAAAAAGGGAGAGGGTATCAGTCTTGGGTCTAATGACTACGTAGATTTTACACCTTTCTTAATAAAAACACAACATTCGATAATCAACCTCAATGTCAGAATTTTAATTTGAGAATCTATTCAAAAGATATCACCACTCAGGAACATATGAATAATGGAAATTTATCCAATTAATTATTAATTAATTTTTGTAAAAAATAGAACCATAAAGAATTCCACCAATATTACCTTCAATTGTAAACAACCTATTATTGAAAAAATAGAGTGTCCACAACTCTTATCACCCCAAGATGCCTCGGTGGTCAACTCACCACTATGATTTTAACCTGAGAATTGGTGTATCCAAAACTACCATGACCGTCCACTGACATATTTGATAACACCCATGAATCTCTTAAAAATGAGGGTTTTTCATCGATAAATGATAAGATTATCCCCACCATATGAGTATCCATATCATCTCCCCATGGCCAAGAACAGACCACCATGGACCATGTTTTATCCACTACTGAATGCAATGACAGGATGTGTCCAACACTGTCCCACAGAGTGATATGTTGAATCACCAAAAAATTCCCATTCCTAGATCCCTAGTAATTAAAATATTCATGCTCAAAATACCACTTAAAACAAGGATAAACCACCACCTAATAGTTTTCTCCCCATCTATGATTTCCTTTACATAACTCATCGAGTGCCGACCTACTTAGAATCACCCAAACACAATAGTCACATGTTGTCATGACACTCGAATGAAAAACTAGATTCACACCCAGATAAGAAAATACCCAATGAATTTATAATAATGTTATTGAACACTAGACCATTCTTATCTCTCATTTTAGTTACACCAAAATGGAGCTCCCATAATGCTCATATTAAATATTGAGGCCTCTCCCTCATGCCACAACTAACCACATGACCACTTTCCACATGAGAATCATTCCAAAACATTGAGTATCAAACCACTCCCACACCATTCCACCAGTAGTGAAAAAAGAAACAACCAAGATAGTCATCTATCCAAACCTTCCCTCTTCATCCCAACCACTAAACTAAAATCACTCTTAGTTCCAAACTTCTAAATACGAATGAAATCCCATTCTTAACCACAAAAACCACTTCTGGAAAAAAAATCTCAGGGAAACTTGAGCCCAATCCAATCATCTCCTAGGAATCATGCACCTATCAGTCCACCACTAGGAAATCCAAATCATAGAAAAACCCACTAGGGTATCCACATATCCCGTGATGAAGGGACTACATCTATATCACTAGAGAATATCTCACCTTAATATCCACATGACCTATCATTATAAGAAAAATAACAGTGATTTAATTGAGTAAAATTCAACTAAAAATCTATGTGCTAAAATGAATTATAGATTGTTATTGATACTTTAAACAATTAAATCACCATTGTCAGAGAAATCACACACAAACATGTACATTTCATAGTGAACGTATGTTTTTAGAATAATTCATGTACACAAACCTCTTTCTAGTAAGCCAATAGCCAAAATAAAACAAATCATAAATCCCTAAACCCAAGTGTTTCCCCAATGTGTAATCATAATTGTGTAATATCAAAAACCATGAATAGAAATCCCATACCCTGTAACGTAGAGTTTCTATCATAAAAGTTGTTTTTGAATTAGCAATATGATATCCATCAATGCTCTCACACATTCCTAAACCACTTGTCTATCATCCCCCCAAATTATAAGACATGAAAAAGATATGGATCTGATACCATTTTTTTATGAACAATCCTAGTTCAACCTCACCTATAACCATCTCTGGCTCATAATAAGGTCTCCAGCATGCCTCCTTATATATCAAAGGATTAAAAATAGTTGAAAGGACCTAGATAGATATAGTGGGGAGACTCTTCCCTTGAGTAGGAGTAAAAGAACAATATAACTAAAACAAGCACAAACTAATTGATGAAAATAAGAGTATTAATAATAAATAAACCAAACAAAATCATGTTATATCAAATGAAATGAATTATACAGACTCATTTTAAAGCTATACACATATAATGGCTTCCCATTGGGTTGAAAAAATATGAAAAATAAAAAAAATAAACAAAAAATAGAGAAGGATATACATATATCTTTTATCCATACCTCAAACTCAGTCTCCACAACCACCGAGTTGTTCAAGCTCAATACCCATACTCTATACAGAAAATCCTCCTTAATCGTGAAATGTTATACCTCTACCTAATCCAATATGAATCTTGTGATAAACCTAAAATCAAACATAAGTGTTTTCATGTGCACAAAAGTGTATGGATAAGGGGTTAGAAATAAATCTCATTAGGATACTCCAAATGGTGTACATGTAATCTATCGTTATATTAACGTTCATACACACATGTTATTCCCAACCTAGTTAGATAAAAAAACATCATAAAAATAAACAAGTAATGAAATAATAAAAGTATAAATTAAATGATTAGAAAAACAAAAAAAACCCACTATCAATCCTAAGGTTCTAATATGCCACTTGATATTGAATAAACCATATTCTATAAAATCTATAGGACTTAGAACACAATACTCAACAAGACACAAAATATATGTCATGTCTGACAGATTAAATGGAGATCCTAGACATTATACATGAAAAAAATCTTGCAATACATACCATAAGATCTAAAACTAGGTGTCCAAGACAACAAAAAACAAATAAAAGTATCTAGGAATCCAATATTTGAATATCAATTGGTGATAAGAACATATAGAAATACATAACTGGAGAACATAGCAGAGCCTTAGAGGTCTTTCAAAACTAGAAGGGATATAAACAAATTGTCAACATGCAGTGCCTGATTGAGCCCAAAAACATTCTATGTGCATGGAAATATATACCATCTATATCCGGAGAGTAATATAATCTACTGGGCCCAAACATAGTCATTTTATAATAATAAATTGTGGGGGGGGGGGTAAGTGTACACTCATCCAAATAATTAATTAGTTCTATTAAGACTCTTATCACTAGGAAAACAACAATGGAGTGAATTAATTACGTTTCATGTCCAACACCCAATAAAAAATATCTTAAAGGTTTATTCCAAAATCTAAATCCAAAATAGTAACTATCTCAATATCTTTTACATAATCTGTAAACAACACTAGTCAACTAATGCCCATACTTTTCATCAACACCTTTTGAAACGAGAACTGACCACCTCCGGGTCAACTACTTATAAGGAACCCTCAGGGTTCTTTGAATCTCAATAAGAACATGATTTCATAAGAGGGGATCCTTCAGAATAAGTATATCCTTAGTTTATTCCATTCATAATAAATCCCAACAACCTCTCTAAAACTCGACCAAACACTCAGAAACACTGTTCTAGTAAGGGAAACTTCAAAAAACACCACACACATAAAGAAATCCTCAGTAGGTCCCTTATACGTACCTCAATATATAATTAGTGAAACCAAGATATGTTTTAAACCCCATATTTATACCCCATCCAAAAGGCTCTAAGTGTACTAAACCTCAAGGAACTGACTAGTGAACTCCAATAAAGAAAATAATTGGATCCTCCGTCTTATAACAATCCAAAGATCCTCAAACCAAGCCAAACTTGTCACTCCAAATAGAATTAAACCCAAATAAATTACAACCCTCACCTAATCCTCATACCACACTCACTTCCCTTAAAAGGATTCTTAAACAAAACTTTAAATGAATCTTCTTACTAATCCTAGAACCACCCCAAACCATCTATTTAGCATATCACTATGAACTATACTCACCCAAAGGTCCATAATATCACATCCTATATATTAAAAAACATTGAAATTAATCCTTGTGATTCAAATTTTAACTTTGGGGTGAGAAACCTAGATGATAACAAATAAGTGATGAGGATATGGTGTGTTTCTTGTGTACACAACATGTTCCCCCAAATGTCTCCTCTGGTTCTACACCTCACCTAAAATCAACATGTACTTCCCCAACACATGGTTTGAAATATCCCTTCATAGCATGTTCATCCCATGGGGTACCTAGTCATTCACTCCACAAGGGCTCCCGCTAAATATCCCACATGGCATAGGGCCACGCACTTCACATGGGGTCTATTTGTGTACACTATATATACATGTGCCCCCAAACATGGTGTATGTCCAAGTACCTTGTCCATACCCAAGGTCTCCTTATATGGTATATCCTGAAAAAATAAATTATATATCCCACATTGTGAACACCACATCAAAAATAATGATCATAGGTTGTGTGTTCTTGAATCACACAATGTGTGATTCAGTTTTATCAAACAGAAAACCACTATTAAGCCCTCACAACCCCGATTTTCCACAAAAAACTGTAAATTATCCCATAAGGGGTCACCAAAAAATATATTAAACCATGGAAAATATAGGGTTATGTGGATTAAAATTGAGAAAAATACAAAATTGGGGTGTGAAGCATTGATGCTTCGGTCCTGGATTCATGTTTCGTAGCCATCAAACTTCAATCTGGGCCTCGATAGAACCCCCAGTGGAACCTCCTCCCCCTCCTCTTTAGTCTTCATTATTTTTCACATAACACCCATAGGTAAACCAAATGCATAATAATAAAAAGTTTAAGGAGGAAAATAGGATGAAAAAAATAAATTAAATGTAACACCCCAAGCTTCCATGGAACGCTTCTATTTGAATAATACAGTAGTGTGTATTGTACGCAACTTCGAGTTCTAACACACACCACAACCAATAAAACTTGCCGTTATGAATAGTAATACCCACATTTTGAAATTTTATAAATTTTATCTTTCAAAATGGACTTCATTTTTGTATTAGGAATATTGAAATTATCCTAGGGTGAAATTTTGGTACTTTTTGGATAACTTTTACATTTTGATGAATAGTGAAAATTACAAAATTTTAATTAAAAACAACTTTTTAAATCGAAATAATTTACAGTAATAAATTATGAATTTGAGTGGTTCTAAAGTATATTTAGAATATATTTTTACCATTTAATACAATTTTGTTAATTGGACATAATTTCATAATTAAACCGGACATAAACAAGTGTCAATCTTTTGATAGTTATTATCTCTTAAAAACACTCTTTGTTTTAACAACTAGAATTAATTTTAAATTAATTTATGCCACTTATGTGTTTTGAATTTGGAAAAATTTATTCCATATTCTCAATCAGGATGTTTAAATTTTGTAAATAGTTAACATTTATTTTTACAAATTTTGAATTATTAATTCAGTAAATATTTTATTTACCATGGTCAAAGGGTAAATCCAGAAAATAAGGGTAAAAAAATAATATTATAATAATAATAAATTACCCTAAAACGTGTCCCACCCATACTGGTTGATAAATTTCCAACCATGGGCATATTGGGGTCGATTTTGGGACCCCATGGAGCCACTTGTAGGTGATAATGACACTTTATATTAATTAAGTTAAAATAAATACAAAAATTTCATAATCATATATCTTTTAGAAAAACAATTTTTACATAGGGTTATATTTTTTGGATTTTAGACTATAAATATTCATTATAAAGATAAAACTATTTACTACATAATGATATTTTATTTATAATTTTTATACATTTAATAATTTATATTATTTATGACAGAATAATGATGCAGTATTTTCCTTATTAATGAAAGAATCAAATAATTGGTATTATAAATGTTAAAATAAATATAATTTGAAAGTTTTGAAGACATAAATGAATTTTATTTCTTATTAGGACATTATATGATTGGTAAAATGAATTTGGGTCAAATTTATAAAGTTGTTAAGACTTTAACAAAAAACAATTAATGAATAGTGTCAAAACTGACATAAATGAGTTTTTAAAACAAATATTATATTATTAATTGATATTATATTTCTAAAAATCTAATTCTCATCCAAAGGACTTATATAATGATATTTTTATCATTAATTGACTACTTGGGGGTCTCTTGTATGTATATAGTATTTTTATTAACTATATAATATAAAAATACAAAGTGACATGGTAAATGTCAAACTAATTAACTAAGAGTTAAAACTAAAAGATATGGTTAATATAATAACCCAAACCTATATAAAATATATTGGTTAAAATTATATCGACCAATATCCACCTTAGAATTTTAATAATCCACTTTGGAGACATTATAAACCAAATATGAATTTATTATAAAATAATATTTCTTGCTTTTCCAAAGGTTCCCCTCACCCCTCTTATAAAAGGGAACTCTCCATTCTCACTAATTCACACATTCAAAGCCTTTTGGATCGCCCAACCCCTGCCTAATTATCCTGTAAACTTACTTTAATTAAACCTAGAGGCCTTAGTTTGATCATAAATTAACCTAAGGATCCCTTTTGATCAAATAAAAAGAAAGAACCCGAAGAAGAGGTAATGTTTTCACCACCCTCTTTCAAGTTCCTTTCTTCTTCAACTTCATATTTCTTTGTTATTACCATTCTAAAATAATAACTTCAGTATCCTCTATATACTGTGATGTTATTATAAATATGTTACAACCTTATTTAGTATTCTATCCATCCTTTAAATGACATGTCACCATACCTGCATACGTAAGGCTTACCATCTCCACGTCATGGTGTAATTGTTATTCAAAACATTGTTATTTAGATGGGTATAATAATGATGTTTAATTCATGTAAATAATAAATATAACATGATAATTATTCTACATATATGATATACTATCCAATTATATATTATTTTAATATCAAAATAGTGATATTGTCACTCGTGCGTACATACGGACTACCGTCTCCACGAATGCGATGAGATTCATTACTCATCGTATCCATTCAAGTATAATTATCATTTGATTATTAAAAATAAGTTTAAGGACTTGACATAATTCTGGATATGAATATGATACATCCTATCCATAACAAACATGGCTTATGTAACAAAACATATAAAATAAAACGAGTAAGTTAACACCCGAAACGACAATAATACTAAGATATTATTATCAAAGCAATGTTAAAAGATCATATATGATATCATATTAATGTATATGATTCTTGTATAATTTAATAAGAATAATTTCACCATTATAAATGAGGTTATACTACCCTCAACCAAGGAAAAGTACAAGGTAAGGTGTTTTCATCTCACTCCTTATTCCCGTGAGATTCATGCCATATTGCCACTATTACCTTTTGTGTGGTGTATGTAGTGCCCATAATTTTATTATTTATGTAATACACTTTAATATATGTGTATTTACATATTCATTGTATGATACCTTTTTCATGGGGTGTATGTTTCGTAAATTACCAAATTGGTAAGGGTTTTTTTCACAATCTCTTCATTATCTGAGGTTGTTTATACATAATTATCTACTAGGACCTCTTTATCATCCACATCCATGTTTCTTAAAAATGTGTCTCAAAAAATTCTTACTATTTTACATAATATGGGTTTAAGTCATTTATACCCTTTTTTGACTTCTTATAAGAAGTTTATAATAGAATCTTTCCATCGTTTTCCAAACAAGGTCCTTTTAAACCTTTTCGACAGAATTAAGGTAAGAATGTATTTTTTTTAACTTATACAGTGGGTGATGCTATTTTCCACCGTTATAAAATATTTTAAGATTACCTTACAATCTTAAAAGAATATTTTCAATGTAAAAGTTTTTTATATTATTATGTGACATTTAAATGATTTAAAAAAAGATATATTTCTCTCAAATAGTTTTGATTTTATCTATGTCAACATCCTTTGATAAATTTTACACTTGTTTGAAGTTGATTTACTATGATACAAATCATCCATATTGTATTTAAGGTTTTGTGATATGTTTGACTATGTATGAGTTATTTTTATGCCATTAATGGTTTATTATTATTGTTTTGGCATGCTAGTTTTAATACGAATGTTTATGTTATATTTCATCCTCTTCTAAAGATGAATGTGTTGGACTAGTAAGTTCTGGGTTGGGGACCGGTAAAAATAAGCCCTCCGGGTTGGGGTCCGGTTACAGCAGACCCTCTGGGTTGGTGTCTAGTTATTAGAGGCACTCTGGTTTGGTGTCCTGTTATTAGAGGCACTCCGGGTTTGTGTCTGGTTATTAGAGGCACTCCGGCTTGGAGTCTGGTTACAGAGGCTCTCCGGGATGGAGTACGGTTACAAAGGTTCTTCGGGCTGGGTTCTAGTTACAATTATACCTTAGGTCTTTTCACGAGGCCTTGACATAGAAATTAATGTTCGGCATTATTTATTTCCATCATTATGAAAGTGGTCAGTGATAGTGCATGCGATTATTCGACTATTAGAATATCCATGTGAATAAGTAAATGGCATTATTTCATTTTATCTTTGCCAAATTATTCGGAAGTTCAATTTTTAAAGGCTTTTGTTTTAGTTATACATTGCCTCAAATGTTTATTCTTATTTATAAAAGCTTCCGCTATATTGTTATCCTTACTGAGCATCTGAGATCACCCCTGTCTATGTTTTATTTTTCCCAAGATGTGAATAAATATTTTACGACTGACCTGTAGGGATAGTCTGAAGGGGATATGAGTGTGGACTATGGAAACTATATTATTGTAGTTTTTCACTTTATGATGTAATGTAAACCATATGAATGTATCTAGTGATTCCAAGGCTACTAAACTAATCGTTCTTTCAAGACTTGATCTTTTGTGATCATGCCAATGTTACGTAATAATGCACTGACTCTTGGTAACTAGGGTTGGGGCGTTACAGTTGGTATCAGAGGAAGTTTATTACAAACCTTGGAAGATAGATTTAGACAAACTTAGATTAGATCACATAGAACTAAGATGGAATTTTAAGATTAGTATAGAAGAACTTCCTAGAATTTTGGTATTCTAGATATTTTGTGGGTTTTCCGAGCAATACATCCCTCTCTGGATACGAGCTGGTAGAGGCGGCACTGGCACAGATGTACCTAGGGGTAAAACCTGAAAACACCGCTTTGATCTAGACTTGAACGGGAACTGGTGCATGACAACGGGCCTTGCTTCACTCTTGGTTATGACACTCCTGGGTTATATGCTTAGGTTGATTCTCATTTTCTTTAGAAACCATTATGAAGGGTTTATGAGTATATACTTCCTCAAAGAAAACATTTTTTAGGATTATGGATTATATCCATAAATAGTTCAATTTATGTAAAGTGTTTTACAAGTATGGAATTATGTATTTTTAATCATAAACTTGTCTAGTTTATGCCATTGTTTAGAAATTCCACCTGTTGGATTTAATGAAAACCGTATCAATGCACACACTCCATGTAGGGATTTCCCTCCTGCTCAAGATAATTATAGTGGAGCTGGTGATGACAGTAGTGCTGATCAGCTAATCACCAGACTGGGACAACTCACTCAGGTTATGAATAATAACCTTACCCGTATGGAGCACCTTGATCCACAGCGTAGAGGATCAATGTTAGATCGCTTCATGAGGCAACAACCACCAACGTTCAATAGGAGTACAAATCCATTGGTAGCTGAGCAATGGATAAGTTCTATAGAAAAAATATTTCAGGATTTGGGGAGTAGTGAAAGGGAGAAAGTTATCATGTCAGTTTATCACCTCACTGTAGATACTGATCAATGGTGGTCATTGATAAAAAAAACAAAGTAAGATGATGAAGTATCAAATATGGAATAGAGATAGTTCAAAGAGATTTTATTAGGAAAATACTTTTCTTGTGACCATCGAGCAGATATAGAAAGGCAATTTTTGAGTCTGAGGAAAAAGGAGGATGAGAGTGTTTCAAAGTATGAGTCTAATTTTACAAGGCTAGAGAGGTATGCTGCAGATTATATACGTAAACCAATAAGTAAGATTGATCGTTTATTTGATTGGTTAAAACCATTTCTCCATCGAGATTTAGTATTACAATCCTTCTCATCGGTTGAAAATACTGTCTCATGTGCTATCAAGACAGAAAAGGAATTCTCTAAGTCTTATGACAACAAAGTAAAGCAAGAGAAGAAGATAATGGTGGAGAAAGAGACAGATAAAGGGAAAAGGGAAAAAAGGATTTTACATTATGTTATAATTGTGGTAATAAACACCCCGGTACTTTCCTAAAAGGAATGGGAGTTTGTTACAAATATGGAGAAAAAGTACACCAGGCCCGTGATTGCATGGGAATGAAAGAGGCTGTCAATGTTGAATGCTATAATTGTACAGAAATGGGTCATTATGCAAATGAATGCCGTAAGCGTCAAGGAAAATTACCTCATAAAATGAAAATGGAGCAAGGCCAAGCTTATGTTGTTACTACATATGAGGTTGAATAATTAATGTATTTGTGTTTTTGGACTCAAGGATTATATTCTGGTTATAAGAATAATGTGATATATAAGGATTGTACTGTAGTACTTTTTGTTTTCATTAAGTATTTAATATGATTAAGGTAATCATATTTTTAGTATGTGACAATAATAATCATTACTTTGTTTGGGGAGTCTGATGTTACACCTGATTTTGGAATTTAGAAACCTTTAAGAGAGAGAATTTGGATAGAAGTATTTTGGATAACTATAAAAGTTGGAATGGATTATTTTGAACTTTGGATAGTATGTCTTAATGTTAAATCATTTCTTAAGATTATTTTTGGTATATTATAATACTATAGTTTTAAGAAAAGGACAACCTACAAGTCAGGGGATAACCCGTTGCGTTGAACAAAGCTGCAGGAATCGAACCCACAACCATAGTGCGATAGGCCTTTATTACCTACCACTAGCCTACATGAAGTCCCGGGTTATTAAAAAATAGTTTTTTCAATATCAATGGTTTGTGGTAATATTTGGAACCTTGTAGTATTAGTATAAATATAATATTTTTGAGTTCTATTATCTTTTTGAGTGAAATATGAGTTTGTGGGAGAAATTAGTTGATGGTTGAAACTCTACTTGTCATGTATATATATATAACACTCTCTTATAAATTAATTCTTAAAATTTAGGAAAGGTATATAAAAAAAATGTGTTATCCTAATAACTTATTTTTTGTTGAACTGATGATATTTTAAATCATCATAGATTGAAGGCTTTGAGGCCCTCAATTTTACACTAGTTTGTGATTAATGACCTCA
The DNA here is from genome assembly GCA_963277665.1 of Viscum album. NCBI lineage: Eukaryota > Viridiplantae > Streptophyta > Magnoliopsida > Santalales > Viscaceae > Viscum > Viscum album. The sequence continues at coordinate 2,128,337,322 of OY728161.1, read as the reverse complement.
ATCACTCCCTACAAATATTTACGTTTTTCCTCCAATTATGTGTCTCTAATTTGAACCAACACTCGCCTAATAGAGATCATAATTTGGTGGAGACATTTTCATTTCCCTTTCCCTCTTATTAAGTCTAAATTTTATGAACCTTATTTCCGATTTGGGTTTTCCATGAAGGTATTTTCTACTTTCAACATTTTTTTTTGAAGAAAAATTTCAAATTTCGAGGATTCAATTTATTGAAGGAGGGGAGAATGTAACACCCCAAGCTTCCATGGTATGCTTCTCTTTGAATAATACAGTAGCGTGTGTTGTACGCAACTTCGAGTTCTAACACACACCACAACCAATCAAAATTGCCGTTATGAATAGTAATACCAATAATTTGAAATTTTACAAATTTTATCTTTCAAGATGGACTTCATTTTTTTATTCTCAATATCTAAATTATCCTAGGGTGAAATTTTGGTACTTTTCGGATAACCTTTATATTATTATGAATAGTGAAAATTACTAAATTTTAATTTAAAACAAATTTTTTAATCGAAATAATTAACAGTGATAAATTATGAATTTGAGTGGTTTTAAATTATATTTATAATATATTTTTACCATTTAATAAGGTTTTGGTCATTGGACATAGCTTTCATAATTAAACTGGACATAAACAAAAGGTCAATCTTTTGATAGTTATTATCTCTTAAAAACATGTTTTTTGTTTTAACAACAGGAATTAATTTTAAATTAATTTCTACCACTTATATGTTTTTAATTTGGAAAAATGAATTACATATTGGTAATCAGGATGTTTAAATTGTGTAAATAGGTAACTTTTATTTTTATACATTTTGAATAATTACTTCGGTAAATATTTTATTTACCTTGGTTAATGGGTAAATCTGGTAAATAAGGGTAAACAAAATAATATTATAATAACAATAAATTACCCTAAAACGTTTCATAACCATATTGGTTGATACATTTCCAACCATGTTAATCTTTGGGTCGATTTTGAGACCCCATGGAGCCACTTGTAAGTGATAAGGACACTTTATATTAATTAAGTTAAAATAAATACAAAATTGACATAAGCATATATCTTTTAGAAAAACAATTTTCACATAGGGTTATATATGTTATATTTTCGACTATAAATATTCATTATAAATCTTAAAAGATTTCCTACATAACAGTGTTTTTTTATAATTTTTAGACATTTAATAATTAATATTATTTATGACAGAAAAATGATGCAGTATTTTCCTTATTAATGAAAGAATCAAATAATTGGTATTATAAATACTAAAATAAATATAATCTAAAGTTTTGATCACATACATATATTTTATTGGTTAATATGACATTATATTATTGCTTAAATGAGTTTTTTTAGAATTAATAAAGTTGTTAAGACTTTAACATAAATCAATTATTGAATAGTGTCAAAATTGACATAAATGAGTTTTTTTTAAAAACTATTATATTATTAATTGATATTCTATTTCTAAAAATCTAAGGATCTTAAAAATGACTTATATAATTATAGTTGTATCATTAATGGACCAATTGTGGGTCTCTTCTATGTATATAGTATGTTTATTGAAAATACAATATAAAAATACAAAGTCACATGGTAAATGACAATCAAATTAACTAAGAATTAAAACTATAATATATGGTTAATATAATGACCCAAACATGTATAAAATCTATTGGTTGAAAGTATTTAGACCCATACCCACTTTAAAATTTTAATAATCCACTTTGGAGCCATTATAAACTGAATATTAATTCATTATAAAATAATATTTCTAGCTTTTCCAAAGGTGCCCCTCACCCCTCTTATAAAAGGGCACTCCCCCTTGTCACTAATTCACACATTCAAAGCCTTTTGGCTCAGACAAACCCTGCCCAAATAACCTATAAACATCCCTCACTTCAACCTATAGGCCTTTTTTTTATCAGAAATCCAACCTAAGGATCCCTTTTGATCCAATCAAAAGGAAGAACCCTAAGAAGAGGTAATGTTTTCACCACCCTCTTTCAAGTTCCTTTCTTCTTCAAACTCGCCTTCTTTGTTATTCCCATTATAAAATAATAAATATAGTATACTCTATATACTGTTATGTTATTATATATATTTTACAACCATATTCAGTATTATTTCCATCCTTTGAATGACATGTCACTATATGTGCGTACGTACGACTTACCGTCTCCACGTCGTGGTGTAATTGTTATTCAAAACATTATTAGTTGGATGGGTATAATAATGATGTGTAATTCATGTAAATAATAAATATAACATGATAATGATTCTTTATATATGATATACTATCCAATTATATATTATTTTAATATCAAAAGAGTGATATTGTTGCTCGTGTGTACGTACAGACTACCGTCTCCATGAACGCGATAAGATTCATTCCCCATCGTATCAATTCTAGTATAATTCTCATTTGATGACTAAAAATAATGTTCAAGGACTCGATATCATTCTGGATATGAATAATATACACCCTATCCATAACAAACTTGGCATATGTAACAAAACATATAAAAGAAAACGAGTAAGTTAACACCCGAAACGACAATAATACTAAGATATTATTAACAAAGCAATGTTAAAAGATCAAATATGATATCATATTAATGTATATGATTCTTGTATAATTTAAAAACAATTATTTCTCCATTATATAGGAGGTTAGCATACCCTAAACCAAGTAAAAGTAAAAGTTAAGCGGTTTTTCATCTCACTCCTTATTCCCGTGAGATTCATGCCATATTGCAACTATTACCTTTTGTGTGGGGTATGTACTTCCCATAGTTGTATTCATTATGTGATACACATTAATTTATGTGTATTTACATATTCATTGTAGGATACCTCTTTTATGGGGTGTATGTTTCGTAAGGTACCAAATTGGTAAGGGTTTATTTCACAAATTCTTCATTATCCGGGGTTGTTTATACATAATTATCTACTGGGACCTCTTTATCATCCACATCCATGTTTCTTAAAAATGTATTTCAAAATATTATTACTATTTTACAGAATATGGATTAAAGTCATTTTTAACCTTTTTTTACTTTTTATAAGAATTTTATAAATGAATCTTTTCATCGTTTTCCAAACAAGGTCCTTTTTAACATTTTCGACATAATTAAGGTAAGAATGTCTTTTTTTTACCTTATACGGAGGGTGCAGATATTTTCCGCCATTATAAAATCTTTGAATCTTCCCTTAAAATCTTATAAGAATATTTTCAATTTAAATGTTTTTTTATAATTATGTGACTTTTAAATGATTAAAAAAAGATATATTACTCTCAAATAATTTCAATTTCATCTATGTCAACATCCTTTGATAAATTTTACACCTGTTTGAAGTTGATTTATTATGATACAAATCATCTATATTGTATTTAAGGTTTTTTGATATGTTTGACTATGGATGAGTTATTTTTATGCCATTAATAGTTTATGATTAATGTTTTGGAATGCTAGTTTTAATACGAATGTTTATGTTATATTTTATCCTCTTCATAAGATGAATGTGTTGGACTAGTAAGTTTCGGGTTGGGGACCGGTAAACGTAAGCCCTCCGGGTTGGGGTCCAGTTACAACAGACCCTCCAGGATGGTGTTCGATTATTAGAGGCACTCCAGGTTTGTGTCCGGTTATTAGAGGCACTCTGGGTTGGTGTTTGGTTATTAAAGGCACTCCAGGTTGGAGTCCGGTTACAGAGGCTCTCCAGGATGGAGTCCAGTTACAGAGGCTCTCCTAGTTGGGTTCCGGTTACAATTATCCCTTAGGTCTTATCACGAGGCCTTGACATAGAAATTAAAGTTCGGCATTATGCATTTACGTCATTATGAAAGTTGTCAGTGATATTGCATGAGATTATTCGACTAGTAGAATATCCATGTGAATAAGTAAATGGAGTTATTTCATTTTTTCTTTTCCATATTATTCTGATGTTCAAGTTTTAAAGGCTTTTTTTAGTTATACATTGCCTAAAATGTTTATGCTTATTTATGAGAGCTTCCGCTATATTTTCATCCTTACTAATCATCTGAGCTCACCCATTTCTATGTTTTATTTTTCTTAGGATATGATGAAATATTTTATGAATGACCTGTAGGGATAGTATGAAGGGGATATGAGTGTGGACTACGAAGACTATATTATTGTAGTTTTTCACTTTATGATGTAATGTAAACTTTATGAATGTATCTAGTGATTCCAAGGCTACTAAACTAATCGGAATTTTAGAATTGATATTTTGTAATAATGCCAATGTTACGTAATAATGCACTGACTCTTGGTAAATAGGGTCGATGCGTTACATGAAAAGGAAAATTAAAAGGGAAAAAAGGAACCAGTGATTTACGTTAGCCCTCATGAATAGTTTACACCCCATCTGGAAAAAACCCCTCATTTTGAAATCAACCATGGAGTTTTAATTTAAATATAATATTCAATTTAAAATATATTATCATTCATGAATGAACAAATAGTTAATAAATCATTAATGATTAAATATTCTATGAAAATGAGAATGACTACAAAGTCAACCTAAATCATACCTCAAGTAAACTCTCTATTTAGGACCCAACAGAGTGGGATGAATTTTTTTGAGATCATATCCTAGGATAAATTACCATTTTACCTTTTAAAAGTACACAAAAAAATGGATTAAATTTCCCCTGATTTTCTCAACGTATAATTATGCAGTTCATTACATGCATGAATATAGATTGATTTTTAAATCAATATAATGATATGAAATGTATCATGTGGCACACAATTTATTTTACTTAGTTGAAATGTGTTAGTTTTCATTTACCCTATTATGTTAATTAAATTATTATATTCTAGTCATTATGTCATACCATTACGTACCTCCGGTTTTTAATATTTTATCTATTTGGATGCTTTTGTAGGAAGCTTTTAATTAAGTTCTATTAACCTTTATATGGGTCTTTATATCCTTGGTTTTAACCTAATGCAATGTATTCTAGGTACCTTATGTTAGAAATATTATTAGATATGTACCATTGCATAGCTCCATCTTTACCCTAATATAGAATTTATATTAAGGGAATTACATTGACATAGTGGTTCCAATGTCTCCTCATGCAGTGTTGGTCTGAACTACACATAGTGGTCAAATTACCTTGTTGTGGGTTCTACTAGTGATCTTTATGTAGTGGGTTTTGGTTACCTTCACATAGTCACATTGTGAATTATCTTTACAAAAGAATTAATTTTTTTATTTTTATTGTTTTTATGATATTAGGACCCAGTCATTTTAACCTTCCATTTCCCTTATTCTATTTAGCCATTGTAGTATATTCAACTCTCAGGGATGTTTTTACCCTAGAAATCTCTAAATGGAAAGAGATTTTATTGAATAACATGATTCATTTTAGAAGAGGGGGTGTGAATTTTTCTTCATGAGAGAGAGGGGATAGTTGTACTGGTGATTCAAGAGGAGGTGTTTGGGTGATCCTTCCACTAAGGGAATATTAGTGGTAGTGTTGATTTGAGTTTGATGTAAAGGTAAAACTAGTGATTTTCTATGGTTTAAATATGGTTCATGTAACCCCAATCCTAGTACATTTATTGAGAAAATGAAGTATCTGATTTGTATTACTACTTTCCAACCCACCAATTAGATTATTTTATCATTAACAACCCATGATCTTGGTGCCATGGATATTTGATAGATTTTTTCAAGGTTCATTTTAGTTCTTATTAAAATAACTTGGTACTATGACTGCTTCCTCTATTTTTCGTTCTTTTTGTTAACCTCTTATATAGATTGATTATGGTTGCTACTTGGTTTTTTGTCTTTTTTATATTCAACCAAAATATATCTTTGTTTTTTTCCATAGGGAAACCCCAACCTACTTTCCCCATGGATTAAAGCTAGTTTGACAATGCACATAAAATTTTTATGTTTATTTAACATTTTTCTTTACCTATTTTCTCTACTAATTCTATGAACTACATATTTTATATCTCTTTTGGTTATTGTTCTAGTATTCTATAGTAATTACATTTTTCTAGATAGGGTTGTGTTGATCTGGAGGCTACCTACGATACTGTTTTTGAATATGTTAAAGTTCTGTTTATTTTTTATCTCATTCATGAATCTGTTCACATTTTCTGTTATCACCATTTATGTATAATAATTTTCTCATTATCATTATTAAAATTATTATGGAATACTTCCATTTTATTGGACTTAAAAAATTTCACTATTTTAACTTCTTTTATTTTTTGAGTTTTTTTAAATCAATATTACATTGAGGTCGTTGAATGTGGACCGCCTCAGAATAAATACTATACTAATATGTATTAGATCCTAATTCATATTATTGATATAATTATTAAAAATTTAAATCAATAATTTAAATGGTGAAAATGATTTTCATTTATGGATAATTAAAATATTTGCATTGTCAGTCCAAGTTGGTTTACATAACACCTATGTGGTCCTAAGAAGAAGTTATCCATTCTCTTCATCAGTGGAAAACCATATGAATCCTATTAATATGTTCCATATGATGGTTAAGTAAAATCTTAGAGTTTGATTTTGTATTTTTTGGGTGAATTGTATTGCATGAGGTGGCATACAAAACCACTTCAACTACTATAAGGATTATACTTGAAAACCATTACATGAAAAATATCATGTTATTAGTATTAATGAAAAGTGAGACTTTATATTTTTTATATGCATCTTAGTACATCCATCTCCTCTCACATAGTTGAATTTAATAAAATTTCCTAGTCTTTTCTAACATAAATATTATGTTTTTATATAAGGATTGATTCATAATCCTTTTGACATCACTAGATAGTTATTAACATAATCTATGTGAACATGATGTATGGTAATGAGTATTTCACAATAGAATGTATGGTAATGAGTATTTGACATAAGAAAAGGTAAATTCATATCTTCCTTCAATAGAATTATATACCATTAATTGGTTGAGATCTGAGTGATATGGGCTGAGTTTCATACGTAGAATAGAACATAGGGGTCAATGGATGAAAATGGTAATTATGATAAGAGGGGTAACTATCAGTCTATGATTCTAAAGTACTATCAATGTGATAATCCATTTCATTTTAAAAAATATCATCCTAATAAAAACGGTTCATAGGGAATTGGGTCTCAATCCAATTTATTTGGGACTGGTTATGATGATGTTGATGTCTTATAGTTTTCCTAGTGAGATTCAAGGGGAAGAGTTGTAGGTTCAACTATGAGTGTTTTCCTTTTGGGTCATAGGAGGTTTAGTCTTATCAGGAGGTATACAAGTGTGATAATAGTGATTTATTAGGTATTAGTTAGATAAGTAGTTTCATGGTTAGATTCTTTGATGGACAATGAGATTCATGGTGATGGTGCTAAGATATTTTTAATTGCGTTGGATGGGTACATGAAAACTTTGAACCTGAGATCATTTTTAGCTATATTTATGGGGTTTTTATTTAAGTCAGTAGATTTATTTAATTTATTAATAGGTTTTTTCTCTCATGGTTATGAGATGGACTTTAGGACTAGGAATGTATGGGTTTATAATGCCACCAGTTAGGAATATAGCTCCTCCTATTTCACAGTTCAATGATGTTTCCACTCATTAGGTAAATAGTTATCTGGGTCTATTTAGATTCAGGTGGACTGAGTGATATTCAATATTTAGGCCTTATATATTAATTTGTTTATGTATGTGTCTTTGCATTATTTTATTGTTGTTTTTTATTTTATATTATTATTTTAATATGAACTTTTTCACTTTGAGTTTATTTTCATATCATTGTTTTGATGTTTTCAATGGGTTTGTTTGAGGATGGGTAATGATGTATTTGATAGTGTTCTATAAAAAGAATAGATATTTCAGGAACCTCTAGTTGACATGTTCTTTTTAGGGGCTTGTGTTATGTGATATAGGAGACTCTGGTAATTTAAGGCGAGTTTATTTTATATAGTTATGTTTAGAGGTTCTAATTATAATAAAGTTTTGTATTAGCTTAGATATAATTAACAATGTTAGGTTTGAATCACATTGATACACACTTTGAACATAACTTGTTCATAGTTTTACTATAACTATTTGAAATCAGTTTATGAAATGGCTAGGTTGTTTAGCAAGATTTCCCAAATCAATTAATAGGTCAGGTTGTGTAGGGATGTTAGGTGTTTATGATTCTACATTTAATTTATGAGTTATAGATTTTTTTGTTTTGGTTTCCCCTATTATGTTTTCAATTAAATTATTACATTATTGGAATTATGTTTTACCCTTACATACCATTGGTTTTTATTCTTTTACCCTTACATGTGTTGTTATGGGAACCTTTGTTTGTGTTGGTTGGCTATAACCAAGTAATTTGTATTTTATATTTTTTGTATATTGCTAGAATTGAATATTAATACCATATAATGTGTTGAATATAATTTTTCATAAAATTAATGTGATACTTTCCTGGAATATATGTCACACTAAAAAGGTAATTCTTCTTCCCTTCTATGAGAAGAACCTTAAGTTCTACGAAAATATTCTTAAATATTACTCTACATCTGTATAATATTCCATGATGAGACACCTATTATTTTGACTATCATGTGTATGTAATCATATGAAGATGATGATTTATCTCATGACATTCACACTTAGTAATCTCCATGATGAGAGACTATGTGAACAAACATGTCTATAAGAATTCGGCACATTTTTATGGCATCAAATATTCCAATATGTGGACATATTTAATGGTACTTAGATTTTAATATTATTATTAATATATGTCAGCACACATGCATATGTCAGTATTTTGATAATCCATGATGATATAGTTTATGGAGATGTTGTGTACATTGGATGCATCCGGAATGATGTATTATTAATGAATAAGTCGAGGGAGGATTTATCCCTTCCATATTTATTAATGTTGATATTTTGACACATTAATTGAAATTAAATCATCACTTTAAATTCTATGGCCTTGGTGTAATGATGAGTTTATTTCAATTAGTAAAAGAAAGACATATCAAGAATATAGGATGATAACATGACTGTTCAACTAGATTGATGAGACATTGTGAAAAAGGGATTATATTACACAATGAGTGTTCCTATGTGGTTGTTTTCATTGCGACATGTCCTCTTCCTTTATGTATTACATGATCCATTACTATATAGTAATATTAGACTTAGTATAGTCCACCTAATGCCACTAGAGAACAAGCCAAGAAGTTTACACACAAGGTGTTTCTTTTGATCTTAGTTAAATATTATATTTAATAGTTGGAATAAATATTATTATACAAAAGGCTAATAAATATTTATTATGTATTTACTAAATGATCACTAAAATTAAATAAATATTTATGTGAAAGGAAATTATTTAATTATGTGAATATATAATATTTATTTTCTCTTATTATTTAAAAGGTAATAAATAATTATATATTCATTAACAAATAATTTATTACATGAATATCAAAATTAATATTTTATTTTCCAGACTATGAATATAATAATTATTTATTTATATAATGTATAATATTTTTATCTTGTGATTCATAAGAGAATAAAAACTATCTTTTAATAATTAATTTATTTAGTTAAACGAATATTCTAATAAATATTTTATTTTCTCGACTGCTAAAATGATATTTATTAATAATTTTTTTTCAAAAGTTCAACAAATTCCATAGAGGAAGTGTGCACACAGTTATTGGTCTCGTGGTAAATATTTATTTTCTATAATATACTTAATATTTTATTTCCACTACACATCTTAGTTCACTCCATGAAATAATTAATAATAATGTTATTTTACATGGCACAATGTTCCTTTTGGGTTTAACATATTATTAAGGGATTTTATGAAATTAACTAATATGAATCCCTAATCCTAAGTCTATAAATACACAATTATGAGAATTTTGAGTTTCTGGTCATCATGCACAACATACTATTTCCCAAGAAGATTATCTCTTAAAAAGGATGTCTCTAGGGTCTTCTTTTAAGCTCGAGATATTTTATCTTCCTCTATTTCTATAATGCCAGAAAGACCATGTGATGATCCTTTATAGGCTAAATCAATCATGGTTTCAATTAAGGGGGTGATAAAGGAGGATTACTAGTAACAAATTAGCACCTGGAGTACCCTCGATAACTTTCCATAATCAAAGGATCGTGAGTGGATCACTGGTAGAGGGGCTCTACTTTGGGTCCTCATCAATGCAATGGAATAAAACTGAACATTGTTCAGATGATCAATCTCTGTATCTAAGAAAGAACTCAAGATTGATGTATTTATTAATGTTATTAAATTAATTATAAATTAACATGAATAATATCCTCTATTGGTTTTGGTGAAAATATTTTTCAATATTCTTTGAAAAAATTTCATTGGCCATGGTGTTCATTTCATGTACATTGTGGATCATCTATTGATTTTGACAAAATATGAGTTGTCCATTTCCCTAACAGGTGATTCAACAACACACAGAACCATAAACCATTACTTGAGGTTCTATTTAACTTTACATGGGCCTCTTCTATATTGGTTTTACCCTTACATGAGTTCCTTGAGGACCCTTACCTACCCCATATTCTTAGTGGTTTACCATTCTATACATCTGGATTTACCCTCACATAGTCTGTATATTGTGGGGATTTCCTTGATGTGATAGTTCCAGTGTAACCTCATGTAGTGATGGTATGAACCTCATGAAATGATCAAATTACGTTGATGTGAGTGTTTTTTTTCACCCTTGTATAGAAGATTTTGGTTATCTTCATGTTGTCACATTTTTCATTAACTATTATTTTGAATTTCTAGTTATATATTGCCATTTTTTGGAAATTGGGGATCACCTTTATTCAACCTTCCATATGTCTAATTTTGTTGAGCCATTGTAACATATTCAATTCTCAATGGCATTTTTACCCCAGTCAACTTCAGATAGAAAGTGTTTTTTTATTAGAGGGATTCATTTTGGAAGAGGGGGTGTGGCATATGCTTCATGATAGATAGGGGAGGTTGGTTCATTGATTCAAGAGGAATTATAGGGTGATTCTTATACTAAGGTAAAATTAGCGTTAGTGTCTGTTTGTGTTTGATAGAAAAGAAAAAATAGATATTTAGGCTGTTATGCGAGCCTGATTCTGGAGCATTAATGGTGTGAAGGGAGAATGTGGTTAGGATTGTGTCTAGAGAACATATACATTGGTAGGCGTCAGCATCATCTACCTGAGATCTTGTTTTCTTGGATCATTAACATATATTCATGATTCACATCCATGTTCGTGGAAAACTAACTCATTCCTATTAGTGCTTCTTGTATTTTTCTTTTATTTTATTTTTCTCTTATATAGATCTATTTAGAGGTATTGCTCATTTTTTTGGGTATATTTTTTCACCTATAATTTTGTAATATTTTCATGCATAGTACAACCATAGTATCCATGTACCATGCACATAGGCCAATTGTACATAGCACATAAAATTGTTGAGAATATTTACCATTTTTATTTACTTATATTATAAACCACACCTTGTATATCATTTCCAGTTATTGTTCTGCATCACCATTGTAATTATCTTTTTTCTTGGACTAGATGGAGTTGAATCTTGAGGTTTACTTTGATACTTAGTGTTGTTCATCTTTTTATCATATCCATTAATCTATTAAAATATTTTTTTACTACCATTTATTTTTAGACATTTTCGTATTCCCATTTTTGATTGATTTTTCAATATTTCCTAGTGTTTGGACTTAAATAATAATATAATTAGAACCTTTTCAAAATTTTAATCTTTTTTCGAACCATCTCAAAAATAAATACACCCTTATGGATTTTGAATGTAGACTGCCTCACAATTCATCCCTCAATAACATAGAGTCCCACATATAAATGAAGAATATTATATGTTATTGACCTAGTAAGATTTCAAATAGATAAAACCTCTTTCAAATATATCATACCTTAACACTTGGTGTTTACATCATCTTATGGTGATCGAGGAGTGCTTATGAGGTAATTTGGCGATTCATGATAGTCCCTTAGGAATCAAATTGGGTTTTTATAGACATGAGGAGTAAAACAATACACAATTTTCTGGACCCCCTCCTACCCAAGGTACCAATACCAACCTATTAATGAGAGAAGTAAGACAATGATACCCTAATCCACCTTTAGTATTCCATGGGTTTGATACAAGCACTAATGATTTAAAATACAAACAAATAGAAGAAATTATTCTATATGATATGAGAAATGAAAGAAATAAGATAGAAAACAACATACAAATACTAATCATAAGAAAATTAAAAGATACCAATTTCATGAATGTAATGTCATACAATTTAATAGAAAAAAAAGATAATTACAGGTATCAAAATATTTCATTGGTAGTGACCACGAAGCATAGAAAACTCCTAAAATACCTCTATAAGCTAGTAATGTCCATACCGATCAACCAGCTACTACAAAATTAAATATTAATTTATATATATATATATACACATAGGGTGATAATAACATGTATACTCAGTAGGATACTCCCTAAAGAATCTCATGAAAAATATAAAGATATCATTATAAATCTCAGTGTTCAACAAGTAAAGCTAACTCATCACCTAAACAGGTTCGATAAGTTTCTAGAGTCACCATGTTATCTCTCACCAAGAATTAAAAAAATGTTAACATGTAATACAATATCAAAATAAGGCACCTTGATAACACTTACATACTAGTTTACTCCTCTCCCCTACACCGCATGTCTCGATCTATCTGTCTGTAAAAGTAAGGAATCACAAACACACCTCGGTTAAGGCATCATAACATGTATCTCATGCATAATATCATATTATTATTACATACCATGAACCCAGTGCATCAAATCATCTCATAATCCCTACCACATATACAGATTGCAACCGAGTTGTTTTTAGGAGCTATAACAATTTATATGTCATGTACTATACCTCAATCCATCACTTTCCATACACATCATACATATAATAATCCATTGGATACTATATCTGGATATACATGTGTGTAAAATCAAAAAACCATTATATCCTTCTATGCATATATCTGGGGAAAGATAATCACTATACATACAAGTATATAATTCTAATTGGATAATATAGTAGGGATTGGGGTTGTAAGCTATCTATTCTCTGCTAACTTAGATGTTAGAGAAAAAAATATCCTAAAGTCTTCTATGTTTCAACCACCCTATAGACATTGTTTATGTAGAAAATAAAATCATAAAATATACATGATTTAATATAGCTCATAAGATTTTATGGGTATGAAGCTAGTATTAGGATCAACTATATCTTCCGTCACTCAGACACCTAGATTCCACTACTAAGGACTAGATATCTAGTAGGAACACAATAATTAAAGAGTACATTTATTTAATTAGTTATTTAATTTTGAAATTTCAATTTATTCTAATTAATTTATTATCTATTAGTCAACATTATTATATTCACATTTCATTAACCACCAAGTGAATTTCATACCATCCAGGCATAATCTAATTAATTACAAGGTTCCAATTGATTATCCACTTTGGAATTCTATTCAATAACAAACCCCATGGGTTAAAACATTTATTAATTTTTATTATTCCTTAATTATTTGTACTCTAGAAAATATCCTAATATACCATAAAATATATTCATAAACTAAGAACAATCAGCTACCTCAAGCGACGAGGAAATAAATATAGGTAAAAAAGTAACCGAACCATATGACATTTAAAGCTCAAAATTAACAACCAATCATTCTATATTTTATCAAAATAGTGGGAAATCTTAACATCAACTGATTTCATCAATCTCAGTACCATCTCCAACACCACCATGCATCTATCCTGTTATCACCAATGTCAAATGATTCCATGAACTTGGTCTTCCGGACCAATATATTTTCAACCATCAGCCATAACATGATAAAATCATTTCGTATTGTAATATTCACATATATAGTAACACAAAAGGCATTAAATTAAATCATGAGTCAACAAGGCATCTAGGACCTAAAACAATTATCCAACTTTCATGTGAAAACATTATTTTCTGACCCCGAACATTTGTCTTTATCAAACTAGTGGTTCTTTATCATGTTGAATTATCAAATTAATTTAACACAGGTTACCACCACAGAAAGCTTAAGTAATAAGTTATTAAAATCTATACATTATTGAAAAATGATATAAAGCATAAATTTCAATTTTAACATCATTATGGAAGAATAATTCCAATAACAAGACTCTTTATTATTATCTACAAAAATCATTTCCAGATTCATGTTATTTAGACAACTCCATTGACATATGAAATAACAATTTTAATTAAACATGCATCATTCATCATTTAATTACCATCAAAATAAAATAATCCTTGTATTCTATAAACATTCCTCTTTAATTCATTAGCCAACCAAAATTACATGATTTACATTATTTAAAAAATTTCATTAAATAAAAAATTCTAAACCATACCATAAAGGTATTGTTAAATAAATCATAAATATATATAGCACTATATCTAGTAAAACAATAGGCAAATTTTTATCTCTCTGGGAAACACATGAAATCGCTACAACCACTAACCATTTATTTTCATTAATCTGGTTTATTATTTATTAAGGTTAATTCCACCATCTCCCAAAGAGAAAAAGAATTATTAATTTAGTATTTCACATAAAATAATAGGAGAATAAATAAATAATCTACCTTAAGGATTAAAACATTATTTGACCAAGAATTGAATAAAAATTCATAAATCTAATCACATTTCTCATAAGAAAACTACACACCTTCAAGAAATCTACACCAAAACAATACCAAAAAACATCAAAATAACTTCATAGAAACAAAAGATAATATACACCATAGATTCTAAATAAATAATGAGAGTAAAAAATATTTATTAAAGAAGAAACCACAATAGAAAGAGGTAAAACACACCTTGGATCACCACAGATCTAACATAGAAATTTAATGATCCATACCTTTTGAAAGGACTTCAAAAAACATTAAAGAATCACCTATACGTGCATAGGTTTGGGAGAGAATCAAAGTTATTAAGACAATTTGATGGTTTAATAAGATTTATAAGAATTATTATAGATGTAATTTCATGAGGTAAATGAGTCAATCATGTTGTGAATGTCTTGAGTTTAAGACCTGTTGAAAAATTTATCTCCCAGAACTAATAAAATAACGATTAATTAATTCCATGAACTAAATATTAAAAATCACTAGTTTTTAGAGATAGATTCACCAAATGTATCCTATTTTCCCTTAATGTCATGAATTAATGGTACACATCATGAATCACACCCTAAAAACCTCTCTTCTTAAACCATAAATTCTTATTTGGATTGTGACTAAACATTCCTGTCATGAACTAGTGTTCATGGCATGAAATTATACTACATCCAAATTCCATATTCGAAAGTCCACTGATCTTTATCTAGGGCTCCTCTAAGAATTATAGACTTTCAAAATATAAAATTAATGGGCTAAAGGGATCTAGGGCCTTACATCAGATACCTCTAAAACAATTCACCACCTTGAG
The DNA here is from genome assembly GCA_963277665.1 of Viscum album. NCBI lineage: Eukaryota > Viridiplantae > Streptophyta > Magnoliopsida > Santalales > Viscaceae > Viscum > Viscum album. Next base: position 2,128,321,688 of record OY728161.1, on the reverse strand, counting down.
AATAAAAAACCAAACCCAGAGAAAAGGAAAAGAAAATGGGTCATCCAAATAGAAACCCCATGAGATAATTCTCAATAATATCACCATAATAGGAGCTCAACCACCTCACTCATAGTACTGATGAAAAATTCCATGAAAAACCAACAACCATCTCTTAAACACTCTCTTAGGGGTGATACCTCTCAAATAAGAGCACGGAAAAAAAGAAAGCATTGAAGAAGAGATAACCATATCATAACCCTGATAAAGCTCAACAAAAAAATGATATTTTCTATAATAGAAGAGATAAATGTCAAAACAAATAGGATACTTAGCAAGAATCTGTTAATCACATTCCCAGGTGATAACCTCTACACCATCACGCCACCAAAGGAGAAGAATTAATGGAATGGAATGAAAACACCACACCTACTCCTAGTAGTCTTAGATCTTCATATGTGACTCCTAGAAATACATATCATCATTAATGTAAATATCAACTTAATATATTATGTGAGGGATTTTATTAAGATAAATTTGAATCTATGACAAATGGAAGACATCAATTATCTGGCTCATTAGTAGGGGTAGTGTTATATGATATGAAATTAACCCAAAATGAGACAACACTTTGAAGGGACCAAAAAATGGGCATAAATATTACTCCCATGAACAAAACATAACTTCCCCGGATGAGGAGATAACATTAGGAAAACATGGTATCCAACGTTGCACTCTATAAGTCTCCTCCTCTGATCATATGGAACTTATGATGATTCTACAATGCCTTTATCCTATTAGGAATAACCCGAACCAACTCTATCATTCTCTACACAAATTCCAGCTCGAGAATTGATGACTCTCTAACCCCAGTCCAATAAAATAGAGAATAGAAATTTCATACATAAAATGTTTTATATAGTTTAATGTAAATGGTGAAGTGGGAACTATTATTTTAATAAAACTTAACGAAAGGTAGATGCCTCATCCATAAACGTACAAAATCTAGGACATAACTGTCAAACATGTATTTAAGTGCCTATATAGTCCTCTCTATCTGACTATTCATATGTGGATGAAAATACATGTTAATTCCTAAATAAGAGTAAAAAAGCACGCTAGGGGACCCTCCACACCCTGGTGGTAAATGAACAATCCTGATAACATATTATTTTCCTCAAGACTCTATGTGTAACGATCCAATTTTTTTAATAATATTTTTTTCAAGAGAAAATGTTTGTTATATTATATTATACACAACTAAATAATATATACATTATAATGAATTAGATTCAAATGGAAATGTGACCCTTTAGATTTAACTATTATATGACTGTTGGTCAATATGATTGTTGGGAACAATACTCTTGAAAATATTTTTAACATTATAATTAGTGTTTATAAGTAAAATTTATAAAATGGTAATTTATATTGAAATAAGAGTCAATGGACTTAACCAGTAGAGTCCTTCTATTTGAATACCATTTTTCTAGAACATGTGAGGGAGGTATCATCACTTGGTTTCTCCATTGACCAATCCCAAATCAAACTTCAATAAGTGATGCTTGAATGAAATTGTCTATTGGAGAAGTTCATGTTAGTGGAGATTACCCCTTAGTTGATATTAGCTAAGGTACCCCCACGAAACTACCACCATTGCACACCTTACACTTAGATTTTATAATACTATAACAAGGGGTACTGTGTTGAGGTCCTAGTTACTTAATGTGTAATTCCATTATATAAATAAGATTGTTATTCCATCATTTTTGTTTTAAGAATAGTTTTGCTTAATGAAATTAAGATAATATTTAATAAATTGATTTTTTGAATTGATATTTTACATTTCATAAAAGATATAATATATATAATAAACTATGTTATTATTAATAATTTTAATTTTAATTAAATAGTATGCTTGAAACACTCAAATTTAAAAATAAATGCCAAACTAATTTTTTTAAGTGTTAAAATTTTTATTTTCATTTTCAATCCATTATTATTTTTATAAAATTTTAATTTTTATATTTAAAGTTAAACTTCTCATATTTAGGGAATTATTATGATAAGATAAATATCATTTTTTAAATCATAATTTCAAAATTAGGTTCGAGTTAATTTATGGTAATTTTCTATAATAATTTAATTCTCACAAATATTAAAAATATAGTTTACGTTTTCAAGTATCTTAATGAAATAATAATTATGTCATATTTATGTAATAAATAATTAAACACAATCGAAGAAATAAAATATGTTTTTCAATATCATGTATTTTCATAGATTTTAATCAATTTCTAATTATATAATTTTCTTTACAAATTCTAAAATGGATACTTTAACTTTAGAAATGTTATTTTATGAAAACATTAATTTTCCTTTCCAAAATATGTAATTTTAAATGATGGTTGAATATTTTATATTTAAATAGCAAAAAAGTTGTCCTAGGTGTTCAATTACATGGAAAAATTCCATGGTCAAGCCCATGGTTATTCATTTACCACTACCCAGGTTTCCAAGGATTATATTTGAAAATTAATAAACTAATTATCCAATTTTTCTATAATTACCCACCCATTTCTCCATTTTATATCCCTTTCAATTCATCCTCCATTAATTTATCATATTTTTACCTCCCAAGGTGTCCTCAATCTCCCATGGTCAAATCCTCAATTTTTAAGAGTTACACTTTAAGGTTAGGTAAATATCATTCTTTTCACGTCATTTCAAGAACCTATTTTTATATACGTATTTAAAATGTTATGTTAACACTCTGTTATTTCATTTTTATACATTACCTTACTGAAAATTTATGTTTTATCAATGGTATACCCCTTTCTACACTCTTTTTACCATTTTTTAAAACTATATTTTAGACCCATTATGCTGTCGATTTTACTTCTCAAGATTTCTATATTCTCCTCAAGAAATTCCCATTTATTTTCTTTTTTATGAACAAACAAACTCCTTATTTTATCAGGGAATTAAACAATATATAAAAATGATAAATTTTATTCTGGTACTGATATATATAAAATCTCCATTCCCTTTCTCTGGGTTATAAATGGCATAAAGTTCGTCTCATTATGAACATTTTAAAATTCCATGATTTTTATATAAAACTAATTTCTTCTATTCTCAGTGGGTTATTTTTGAAATTTTTTATTACGATCTATTTAGAAAACATTAATAAATACATATAAAGGTTGTTCTCTGATAGTTTTATAATTTATTAGGGGTAAAAATATATTCTCTATATATTCTATGTTTTACGATACTTTGGTGATTAACTTTAAAAAAATTATGTGACACATTAGTGAAAAACCTTGGTGATATTCATAAGAAAGTATAATTTAATTTTTTTAGCAACATTTACATTTCACGATTGAAGTTATTTTCATTATTATATTCCCCCTTTTCCTTTTTTGAGGCCTTTTTTGTATTCTTCATGTTCTTATTTATATTTCTCAAGATCACATGTAAAATATTTCACATTATTTTCATTACTAGGCCTTATGCTCACCCTTTCCATTGATATATGTCCCTAGGTTATTATATAAGGTAAAAGTTGTTATGATGAACCAATGAAGAATGATTTAGTTTTTTTATATGAATGCTTTATTTTTTCATGTATTATGTACCTTATTTCCACAAATCTAAACATTAAAAGATCATTTTTTGTATAATTTAATTAAATGATTATGTATTAAAAAGGATAAATTCCATAATTTTTATCAAAGGATGTTTTAGTTATTTATTGAAATTAAGATTATAAAACATTTATAATGACCTTAAAGAAAAGTTAAAATATAGTAAAACATACTAGTATTTTCATGAAATTTTATGTAAGTGGTTTCTGAGAAAATAAATCTGTGTCTTGATATGAAAAAGTGGACGTGGATCTAGAATAGATGTATATTGGGGTAAATCCTGAAAACACCGCTTTGAGATATAATCAAATGGGAACAACATAATGATAATGGGACATAATGCACTCGTAGTTTTATACTCCTTGGGGATATGTTTGGGTAATCACAATCTTTTTGTGAACCATCATGAAGGATTTATTGATGATTTAAATGTTGTTAAAGAATAACATATTTATGAATGATGTTTTAAGACATGAAATTCCTTTAGAGTTATATGATTATTTAATGGAACACATTTAGAAATATGTTTTACTATTTTAATAAACGGTAGGAAATAGGAAGAATCATATAAATGGTGAGTTCGAAGGAGTATGCGTTGATGACCCTCCGATGGAATATGGAAAGCAGAACTTTATAAGAATCATGAAATAACTAACTCATGTTATGAGAAATAACATGAATCAAGCCAAGAGTCCAGAATCACCTCAAAGGGAAATTTCTCTCATTAATCCCTTCATGAATGAATTACCACATTCTTTAAATGGATATGTTGACCCATTTATTTTTGAAAAATGGATAATCTCTTTAGAAAATATATTTTCTACACTCTGTTGTTCAGCGTAAGAGAAACTCACCTTGGATGTGTACCACTTATAAATAGAATCTGATCAGTGGTGTACACTATCTAAAAACAATAATACAAGAAGTTATATTGATTATATTGAGCTGGAAGAGTTAAGGGGGACCTTTTCCAAAAAATATTTCCCCCATTTGGTGAGAAGGAAAATAGAGAAGGAATTCTTTGAATTGAATCAGAAGGAAAATGAATCACTCGGAATCTATGAGATGAACTTTATAAGTCTTTCTCACTACACCTCAATTTTTTCTAGGGTCCTAATGGAATGGTTTATATATTCTTTGGTGGTCTAAGACCTCATCTATAGAATATTATAGATAGTCGAGACTATGAAAATTATTAGTAGATGAGGGAAAGTTATTTGAAGGTTGAACTGGCGTTCATAAAGACTTTGTGGTCCCATAGATCAAATGAAAATAATATATATTTAGAGAGAAAATATGGGAGCAACTTTGATCATGGTATCAGATGAATGAAGGTAAAACTTAACACATGAAACAAATGTGGGAAGTATCATTTGGGGACCTACTTTATCAGGAGTGGGAAGTGTAAAAAGTATGGAAGAGATGTCCATATATCTAAAAACATCCCTAGTGAGGTGAAGCCTCAACTTCTCAACACTAATAAAAATGGGACGAGGGTTCATGCCAAACCTAAATTCCAATGCTTTAAGGGTGGATATATTGGGAACTTTTCCAATCACTGTCCAAATCCAATGATAATGGAGAGGAATCACCAACCACCCTAGTATTTGAAAATGAAGTAAGGTAGGGCGTTTTATATCACAACAGCTGATGTTGAAGCTCCAAAAGATGTGGTTGAAGGTACTCACATTGTTGTCTCTATTCTAGAAAGTATTTTTTTTCTGGTAATACATATTCCTTTCTTTCCTCTAAGTCTTCAAAGAATATAGAATCAATACCTATAATACAGGAAGTAGAGTTATCAATGAAGACTCCTAGAGAGATTATCAATGAATCTAAAGTTTATATAAACACTAGTATTAGCATTGGTAAGCACAATTTCATCAAAAATATAGTAGTAATTCCCATGATGGAAATTGATATTATACTGGGGATGGAATGGATCCTAAGGTATAATGCTATGATCAAATATAAAAGGATAGAAATTTCAGTACTCTTGAATGGATAACATACGTTTGTTATCAAAGGAGAGACATCATGATCGTATGTTGGTCTAGAATAACCTCCCATAGCCTTATTTATGAAATGATTGATGAAGATGAAAAAGGAAATGAGAATATACATATATAAAACATTCCTATCATTCCCGAATACATTGATGTTTTTCTAAGGTGTTACCTAGACCTCCCCCAGAATGAGTGGTAGAGTTTTCCATTGAAATCTGGTCTGGATCCAAGATGATATCAAAGGCCCCATATATAATATAAAATGTGGAGCTAAATAAATTAAAATAACATCTTCAAGATCTCTTAGAGAAGGGTTTATCTGACTGAGTGTGTCTCCTATGGGAGCACTTATTCTCTCTGTGAAGAATAAAGATGGATCAATAAATATATTCATTGATTATAGAAAACTTAATGGGATCATAGTGATGAAGAAATACCCTCTTCCAAGGATTGATGATTCACTTGACCCGATTTATGGGGCTCAATTATTCTCCAAGATTGGTATTTTATCAAGTTATCACCAATTGAGCCTAAAGAAAGAATATATTCCAAATACTAACTTCTGATATCAGTATAAAAAATATGAGTTAGTTTTTTTGCCCTTCATATTGACAAATTCTCCTTCTATATTTATGGACATGATGAATAGATTTTTCAAGTACTAAATTGATAAATTTGTGGCATTTTTTATTGATGATATTATGATATATTCCAAAATTCATGAGGAGAGTGAGGATCATATATGGATTATGATGAAAACTCAGAGTAAAGAGGGGATGTTTGGAAAGTTCATAAAAAGAGAATTTTGGTTACAAGTTTTTTTTTTCTTTTGGAATTTTGTAACCAATGATGGAATATTATTTGACCCTTGAAAGACAATGGTTGAAGAGGAGTGGACTCATCCTACAAGAGTAACTAAGATTAATAGTTTTTTTGGTTTAATAGGATATTATAAGTGGTTTTTGAAAAACTTTTCATGAATTTATAATTCAATAATCATTTAACTAGAAAAGGGGCCAAGTTCATCTTAACAAAGGAGTGGGAAGATTGTTTCCGTGAACTGAATAAGGGATTGGTTACAAATCCTATGTTAACACTACCCTCTATTATATAAAGAATATTTATTTTTGGTGATACATCTCCAAAAGGTCTTGGGTGTATCCTCATGAAAAAATTACAAGGTGATTGATTATGAATATTAACAGTTAAAGCCTAATGAGAAGAATTATCCAACGCGTGACTTATAATTGGATGCAATTATTTTTTCACTAAATATATGGAGGTGCTGTCATTATAGGGAGAAAATTGATATTTACAGAAACCACAAGTCTTTGAAGTAAATTCTCACACAAGAGGAATTGAATATAAGATAGAGGAGATGTTTGGAACATCTTAAATACTATAATTATTCAATTTATTTTCATCCTAAAGGGAAAACAAAGTCACTGATTCATTAAATAGAAAAGACCATGTTGTGCTGGAAATGATGAGGATTAAAGGATACCATTTTATCAAATACCTATAAAAAATGGAATTGGAATCAAAAGGGGATATATATCATTAACTACATCTCAAATTATTTCTCAAAATAATTATAAGTTAAGGTAAAGAAATATCAAATATAAAATCATTTATTACAAAATTGGAGAGAGGCTGTGATGAATGGGATGTTTTCTAAGTTCAATATTGATCCAGAAGTTGTACTGAAATTTCGTACAATGCTATGTGTCCCATCTATTACTAAAATAAATAATGTGTTGATGGATGAATCTCATAGCTCTATATTCTCTATGCATCCTGGAAGCACAAAAATGTTTAGGGATTTTGGTGATCATTATTGGCGGGATAACATAAAAATGTAGATATCTAACTACACTACAAGGTTTTTGGTGTGTCAAAAAGTGAATACAAAGAGGTAAATTCCAAAAAAACGGTATTACTACCACTACCCATACAAAAATTGAATTGAGGAAATATAACTATGAAAATTTTCAATGGTCTCATTAAAACATCTAAAGGAAACAATGTAATTTCGGTTATAGTAGATCATCTCACAAAAAATTCCCATTTCATCGTTATTCATAGAGATTTATTTTTGTAACCAACATTCCAAGATATAAATGATGGAAGGTTTAATGATTAATGGGTTACCACTCTCTATTATATATTATTTTTATCCGAGGTTCGCATAAAAAATTATGGATAAGTATTCAATATGATCAGAGTATTGAATTGAATTTCAGTATGGACTATCACCCCCAAACCGATGGCCAATCTGAAAGAATAATTTTATACTTGACGAAATGATTAGAACATGATCAATTGAATTTAAAGGTGTATGAGGTCAACATATCCCATTATTTGAGCTCTCATACAAGAAAATATTACTGTCAAGTGTTCAAATGACACCCTATGAAGCTATATGTGGGAAGGGATGTAGAAATGAAACTTGTTGGGATGAAGTTGGTGAGAGAAAGATGATTGGAACTAATATTTTGCAAGAGATGAAAGAAATGGTTTATTCCATCCCAAAAATCATTATGTCTTCTTAGATTTGGTAGAAGGTCTATGTTGACAACCGTCAAAGGGACTTCGAGTTTGGTGTCGGAAAAAAAGTGTTCCATCGAATATAAATATGGGATAGAGTCATGTGGTTTGGGATGATAGAGAATCATATCCCTAAGTACATTGGCCCCTATAAAATCCATGAATGATTAATAGTAGGTGCCTATAATATTTAACATCCACAAAATCTAGCTCAAGTTCAGGATGTATTCCATGTATCCCTCTTGAGTAAGTGCATACATGTCCCTTCACATATACTAAATACTGAGGTAGTATAACTAGAACCTGACCACCCTTATGAGGAGAATTTGATGAATATCTTGGACCATAGAGACATATTTCTATGAAAAAATACAACATTACTCATAAATGTGTTGGAGAGGAACCATAAATATGAACAAGTGATGTGGTATCTAGAGGATACAATGACGTAGAAGTACCCCCAAAATTTCTCAACAGAGATAATGAGTTGAAATTTCAGGGATGTAATTTCTTAAGGGGGAGAATGTAATTACCCATACTTTTTGAATAATATATTTTTCATGAGAAAATATTCTTTATATTATATTATAAAAACCCCATATATATTTAATAATTAATAAAATACAAAGGGAAATGTTACCCCTTGGATTTAATCGTTAAATGGCAGTTGGGAACTGTACTCTTCATAATAATTTAAACATTACAATTAGTGTTTAGAATTAAATTTGACAAACAGTAATTGATACATAAAGAAGATTTTATGGCCTAAAATATTAGAGTAAATCCATTTGAATCTCATGTATCAGAACTTGGGATGGATTTATCATCATTGGGGTTCACCCTTGACTAATCCCAAGTTATGCTTCAACAAGTGAAGCTTGAACGAAATCACCAACATTATAAGTTCAAGTTAGTATAGATTACCACTCGGTCATTTTAAGCTAAGGCACCCCAAAAAATACAAACATTTCACACCTTTCTCTTAGGGAGTATAAGGGTGTAATAAGGGGTTTTGTGTCTGGGCCTTTGTTACTTAATGTGAAATTCCATTTTATAAATAAAATTGTTATTCCATCATTTATATTTTAGGAGTAGTTTTTCTTAAAAAAAATGCTATAGAATTTGAGAAATTGATTGTTTAGATAAAGATTGTACTTTTCATAAAAGTTATAATTATTATAATACACCAAGATATTATGAATAATTTTTTTAATGAAATAGTTTGATCAAAACACTCTTATATAGAAGTAAATTATAAAACATTTTTTTTCTAAGTGTCCAAAATTTTTCTATGCATTTCCAATCTGCTATAACTTTTAATAAATAAGTAGTTTTATATTAAAAAGTTAAAATTATTATATTTAGAGAATTATTTTGATAAAATAAATAACATTTATAAAATCATCATTTCGAAATTATGTTCGGGTGAATTATTGATAATTTTCTAAAATACAGTATTTTTCATGAGTAGTAAAAATACAGCTTCATTTTCTCAATATGTTAATGAAAACATAAATATTTAATATTGATGTGATGAAAAATTACCCACAATAGAAGACTTAAAATATGTAATTTTATTAATATCTAGTATTTTAATATATTTTATTAAATTTCCTAATATATAATTTACTTTCCAAATTCTAAAATAGAAACATTAATTTCTAAAATGTTGTTTTGTGAACACTTTAATTTTCCATGCCAAAATAAGTAATATAAAATAATGGTAAAGTCTTGTGAATTAAAGTAAAATAAAATTTGTCTCAAGTGTCTAATTACATTGGAAAATACCATGGGAATGACCATCGTTTTTCCTTTACCACTACATATGAATCTAAAGAATATATTTGGAAATTAATAAAAAAGTCATCCACTTTTTATATAGATACCCACCACTTATCCATTTCATTTAATTCCCAATTCATACTCTATAAAGCTCTAATAGGTTTTCGTCTCAATTATTTCTCACAAGGTTTTCTCAGTCCGCAAAGGTCCCAATCCTCATGTTTTAGGAGCTACTCTTCAATGTATGGGAAATATCCTTCTTTTATCTTCATTTCAAAAACTTATTTTTGTATTCATATTAGGAATTTTTTGGTCTCTATCCATTATTTAAATTTTATTCATTCACTTACAAGAAATTTATTTTTTATCAATGGTTGACCACTTTCCTCTCTCTTTTTAAATTTTTCTAAAATCATTTTTTATACCTGTTATGCTTCTAATTTTACTCCTTAAAATATCACCCTTATCCCAATGAAATTTCATTTTATCTTTATTTTATGATAACCCAAATCTCTTTATTTTCCATGGGTACCCATGAAGATATCAAAATAATTTTTTTAAAGTTTTAACAAACATAAAACTCTCATTTCCTTTTCCATGGGTTATAATTGACATAAATATCTTGTCTTTATGCACTTTTTAAAATTCCATAATTTTTATATGAAACTTTTTTCATCTATTCTCTATAATTTATTTTTGAAATGTTTTTATGATGTATGTTGTGAAATTTAATTAATAAATATGAAGGGTGTTCCCTGATATCACCACAATTCATTGGTTAAATAATTTAATCTATAGAGATCATATGTTTTACGATACATTGGTGATTAACCTTGGTAAATTTTTATGAAACCTCAATGATAAACCATGGTGATATTATTAATAATGTCTCATTTCAATGTTCTAGCCACAATAAATGTTATGATTGACGTTATTTTTATTATTATATTCCCCAATTGCTTTTCTCATGCCATTATTATATTCCTGAAGTTCATATTGATATTTCTCAGGATCACATGTAAACTGTTTCCATTGATTTCCCTTACCATGACTTATGCTCACCCTTTCATTTGATATATGTCCCCAAGTTATGATATTTATAAAACATACTTTTGTAAAACCAATGAATAAGACTTTCACTTTGTTTTGAATAATGTTTTTTTTCATGTATTATATAAATTTTTTCTAAGAAACTAAACTTTAAAAGATCATCTGTTTGGTATAATGTAATTAAAATTTTATGGATTAAAAATATGAGATTCCATACTGTGGAGTCTCACCACCTCTTTCAGGTACCTTCGTAATAAAACGTCCCCTGGGCATGACTCGATCTTTATAAAGTGGGATGATTTCTTCAAATAGTCATCTATCACTTATATAACATTAAATCCTCCCAAAAAATGAGGTAAAATGGTGACTAAGTCAATCGAGATATACTCTCTCTAATAATGATAAAAATCTAATGTTTGGAACAAACCACTAGGAAAACAATTTTCGACCTTCACATTTTTCTAGCCCAAACATTGAGATAGAAACTCTACAACTAAACACATCAATCCAGGACACCAAAATTGTCCTCTTAAATCTCGATACATATTTTTCACAGTAGGATATTATTCCAATGGTGAGATATGGAAATCTTATTGAACCACCTCATGAATATCCAAATAAATGAAAACACTCCGTTAAATTTTTTTATGATTTTGTTCTTCCTCAAAATTACCATCAGGGACATCACTATAGAAAAATAATTCTCTCCATACATCCACCGCGATATTCCCAAGATAGGAATCATCCACCTGGTGGTCCAAAAAAAATAGAAAATCACTCAAAAAAATAATCCTCAACCTAAAAACCTCTCCCATATCAAGATTAATTTTTGATATCTCTTCAATATCTCTCCCAGAATCTATAGATTCACACATTGTATCATTTGCTAAGATCATACTTAGTGTGTCAGCTACAGAATTACCCTTTATCAGTGTATATGAAATATTGATGTCATAATCCTATAAGAATTATACCCACCATAACTATCACATGTTTAGGTCATCCTAGGAGGAGACATAACATAAATTATTATGATCGATGAAGACCAAGAAACACTCTCCCATGAGGGAATGTCACCAAAACGTCAATGAAACATGATTTTTGATGAATCATTTTCATGGATTGCATAATTATGATCATAAGGACGTAACTAATAATACCCATACAGAAACACTGATCCTTTATACATAATAACTATCCCAAACCAAGACATTAAGCCTCACAAAAAACCTATATTTGAACTCCCTTTTCTATAAAATAATGAAGTGGATCACCAACCAAGTTCCCCTTCATGTACTAGAATGATAAATAACACAGATCAGTCCATAATAAAACCTAATTATTTTTTGTCAAGGTTTTTAGATGAATCATAACTTAAGATGAATAAAATATGAAGATCCTATAACAGTGTAAAATACAATGGAAACTCTACACCTCTATAACTGTCTTGGCGACTCCCCAAGAAACGACTATCTCAATCTCCGAAGGATCCACATTACACCATACTGGGACATGATATTACCTAATAAAAAAACATCATAAGAATATAGCACAAATTTTTATATTTTCATTAATTGCTTCAAATGATGACGAAATCCCAAAATGGAACATAAATGCTTTCTATTCTACTCCTCAGATGTGGAGTACACAATGATTTCATTGATAAAAATTACCATGAATCGATCATGGATCTCTCTAAACACTACATCCATCAAACCCATAAACATGGATGGATCATTCTTTATATCAAATCATATAAATATGAAATTTTAATTTCCATAAAAATATCAAAAATAATTATTTGTTATATTTTTTCCTCCCCCCGCATATGATGATATATCTACAATATATCGATCTTCAAGAACCAACTAGATCCTTTTAGCTGATTGAATAAATCATAAATCCAAAATCGGGGATATTGGTTCTTTCTATTCACCTGAATAATGTAATGGTAATAAATATAGAGAGATAGAATTTCATTAGCCTTCTTTAAAAATAGAAATGTTTCACCCCATGGTGACACACTGAGCTGAACAAAACCTCACTCCTATAGATCATCGATCTCTACCCACAACTCATAGAACTCAAAAATTTCCATCCTATATTGATATATTGACATTGTAAGATTGTATAGAAATATATCTATATCAAACTTGATCTCCCATAATAGGGGTATCACCACAACCTCCTTAATAAATACATCAAGGTGCTCTTCCATAACCAAGGGAAACACCAAATGCTGAAAATCCAATAAACTCAACATCAACTCAATAATCATGGAACATAAATATTGAACACACCTATCAACCATACGGGGTATCAATCACCATTTAACGTTGAATAATATCAATTTAAATCATAGAATATAATCAGTCTTATAAATCAATTCACAACAGTTCATAACAAAAACGAACATTCAATACCACATAACATCCCTTTAACAGCATTGGCCTTTATCTATGCTATAAAAGAGAAATGAAAAATAGAACCTTTAAAAGGGATAAAGAAATAACTAATAAAGAGTTCCTCTTATCAATGCTATATTTCTATCACTAATAAAGGGCCCCCTTTATTAGTGTTTTATTTTTAGCACTGATAAAAAGTACCCTTTATCAGAGATTTTTTTAGCACTGATAATGGTAAAACTTTATTTTTAGAGCTAATAAAGGGTCTCCTTTATTAGTTCTTTGTTTTTAGCACTGATAAAAAGTACCCTTTATCAGCACTTTATTTTTAGAACTAATAAAGGGTACACTTTATCAACGCTTTATTTTTAGCATTGATGAAGGGTACCCTTTATATTAGCTGAAATTTTATCCCTGATAAAGGATTGAATAAAATTAAATAAATAAATATAAGAAACTAGGTTATTAAAAACATTATTAAAAAAATTATTTAAAAAACTGTTGAACTCTCTGTGTGATAATTATCAAATCCTCTAAGATCCTTGACCAAAAAAGGATCTTGCATTATTTTTTACTGATTAGTTCTAGTAGATTTTGAGTACTTGATTGATAGGTTAGTAAATTATCTGATTATTTGTTTTACACTAGGGGAGTTCAGCTCAAGGTTTTTTTTGTTCCTCTACATAATATTTTGGGATGTGTTATATTGCAGTAGATATTAGTTTCTTCTTATGGGTGTCAATAGTTACGTCCTCATGAGCTTAACTATTTCACCCTTGATCTTGAGTTGGCATCAGTCGTGTTTCCTTAATGTTGGGGTGACATTACCTCATTCAAGATCATTATGGTGTTTTTTACCAAGAACAGTATCCTAAGGTATCTTTTAATCTATAAATAAATTAAATTTCAATATCAATTGTGGATATAATTCTTATAGAATTACATCATTGATATTTCATATAAACTGGGTAAGAGTAATGTTATAGATGATCATTGAGAATGAAGTCCCGAAATGATGTTGTTTTATAATCTAGAGATTCCTAGAGAGTGAAGGAAGAGTTCTCATGGAAGCATATTGATATAGGAGGTTAGAGGTAGAGGAAAACTTTTTTAGATGATGATTTTTTAATCTTTGGTGAAATAAGAATAGGATTCCCAATAAGGGGACTTTTTAGGTGGAGGTCTTGAGAGAACAAGTTATCTGTGGTGATGGAACTTGTAGTTGGTTTGGGGATGAACATTAAGGGGTGTTGTTCTAGGGGATTCTTTTAATTCCTTTGGGTATGCATGACGCCATTCCCCATGATTTCCATAACTCAACCATGTTGGTACATCCTAGCTAGAAAAAGATGCACCATGGGTTGAGATGCCAGTTTTGGTGGCCTAGGTTGAAGCGTTCAATTGTAAAGTTTGTTTTTCATTTTTTTTCTTCCAGAATTTAATGGCCAGACACCATATTCCTAGTGGTTTTCTCTATCCATTGGATATACCTCAATGGAAGTAGTATTATATCTCATTTGAATTATTTAGTGGGTTATATCGTTCTTAGAAAGTATTTGATTCTATATGGGTGATAGTTTAAGGTTTGACTAAATCATATTACTTTATATAAATCAAGGAGTTGAGCTTAGTGGAGGTTTTTTCAAGTTATTACTTGGAGGTGGGGGTGAGACTCCATGTATTATTGATGATGAACGTCTCTAATAATGATACTCATTTTATGTCCAAGGTTTTGAGAGGTCTCCAACATTATTTTTTATATTAGTTATTCCTTAACACTATGTTTCATCGATTTATGGATGGTTAGATATAGCAGGCTATCTAGTCTCCTGAAGTTATGTTTCATACTTGTGTCCAAGATTTTTTAGGATTGTGGATGAGGCTCCTACCTTTAGTAAAGTTTTATTATAATAATAGTATTCACTCCCCCATTGTTATTGAACCATTTAAATCTTGGTATGGTTGACCTTTACATTATCTATTATGTTGGACCAGTGTCAGAGAGTTATTAATTCTCATGTTGGAACTAGTGTAGAGCCCGGTAGAGTTGGTTCAGGGGATTCTCTAGAGGATAGAAGGAGTGAATCATCATCATATATCTTATGATGATTATAGATGGATACCTCTACAGTTCAATATTAGATACTATGTCTTCCTTAGGTGCCTTATCGTCATGGTAGCAAAGGTATGGTCAATGTAGTAGGCTTTATACTCAATTTGTAGGTCCTTTAAAGGAGTGAACTCATGTTGGAGTCATTTCATATCAAATAACACTTCTACCATGGATGAGATGAATGCATTACATATTTTATGTGTTGTAGCTTTACTGTTATCTCCATGATGACTCTCACATAATCAATTGGGGTGAGATCAATGTTGATGAATATGTGAGAGCTTCAAGGAGTTTCTTGGGGACCTTTAATATAATATAAAAATAAGGTACCATGCTACCACTTTTCCATGGTTTGGTGATATTCTCTAATGGAATACTAAACCGGTATCTCATATCAACATCAATATCTACTCAATGACATGAAATCGCGAAGGGTACCCCATAGTTCCACCACAACCTAAAGGCTCTAAGTGTACTAAACATCAAGGAACCAACAAGGGAAACCTAACTAATAAAATACTCTGTCTCACCTTTTGTAAACTATCTAAAGAACCTCAAACTGAACCCCAATTAACGATACAAAACCATGTTAACCATGAAATTCACAACCCTCACCCATTCCTAACACTACACTTTCCTTGAGAGTATTTTAAAACAAAACATCAAAAGATTCCTCCCCCTAAACCTTGAAAAAAACCAATCCATTTCTAAAATATCTCACCATAGCCTCTAATCTTCCCAAGGTTCATACCATTACATCCTACATGGAATGACACCCGGAAAGCATTCCTCATGAGTCAAGATCTAACTCTAGGGATAACAATCAAGTAAAACCAATCTAAAGGGGGAGTACATGATGATTACCTTTTGTACATAACCTTTTCCCTAAAATTATCTATATGGTCATCCACCTTAGACTATCCTGATGTATACTTACCTAGTATATGGTGTTCACAAGCCCTAAATGGCTTGTGCTTCACACAAGTCACCTTGATGTTTACCCAACATGGTATCTAACCAAATACCTTACACGACCTTAGGCCATGCACTACACATGGCATCCTAATTTATACCGTAAATGTCCATGTTCCCCACACAAGGTGTCTGGATATAAACCTCAACTACACCTTGAGTCACTATCATGACTCATCATAGGAAACTCATCCATCTAGGCTCTAAAATAGGTTGTGATAAAACCCAAAGGGTTCTCCCAATCCCCACAACACTGATACTAACACCCAAGCATCAAAAAAAAATAAGGAACAATTTTCACAACCTAAAATATGACACATGGAATATATATATAGAATGAAAACCATAAACTAAATATACAAAAAAAATAAAATACTTCCAATATTAGTAATAAAACCAAAGGTAGAATGATAAAATCTTGGGTACATGTGCTAAAAACAACCAAAATAATAGAAACCCAATCAATACACTATTACTCTATATGATATGTGGGAAAAAACCAACCCTCTCACCAATTTCTACCCATGCCCAGCTAACCAAATATTTTGCCTCCACAATGTGTCACCTTAAAATTTTTTATATTAGATAATGTAGGGTCTACATACCCCAAAGAGAGTGTATAGGGTGTGAGATAAATAAGAACAATAGGATACCACACAAGTATTCCATAAGAGGTATATTTACAATAATCCCAATAATCCCAATTTAAGGAAAACATTGAATTCAAATTAATTGAACATTTTTATATCAAAATCTTGGTAAAAAGTTCATCATTTTAATATTTCTAAAATGAAATATATGTTATAAAATTTTAAAGAATAATTTTAGTAAACCATTTACATTTTTTAAATATTTTATCATATCATTTCAAATCCAAAATAGTAAATAATCCAAAGCACAAGGGTTGAAACCCCTAAGATAACAATTTTGGGGCAGCTTGAACACTTTTGCCTAAAATACAAACAAAGAATAGTGTGCACTCAAGTCCTTATAGTCAATTTATTCATAAACTACGGATGGAGGAACACCCTATAAAGTGAACTAGTTATAATGTCAAGATCAAGTTCCTAGAGTCAATGTATCTAAGATCCTGGAACAAAAGAACACCCTAGAAAGAGAATCCCCATACAATTTAAATGGAAATGGATCAATACTAAATACTCAACCTATGTTCCCAATTCTCCCATGTGCATAGTATACCAAATCAAATTTAAATGGATTATAAAATTTCAAAACAAATACACAAAAATATATTTTTACATACACAACATGATTTGAAAACCAATTTTACTCCATTTCATAATTCTATGAAAGAAAATTTAATTTTACCATAAAATGTGTAACATCCCAAGGTTTTCTAAAAATAAATTGAAAATGCTTGAAATTTTGTTTAAGGTATATATTTATAAGTATCCTTTAAACATAATTTTATTTCTTCTATGTTTTGAATTTCAAGAAACTATCATCTACAATTGTGTTCAGTATGTTATTTCGAGTCTGATAGAACAAACTTTTTTTTGGTGAATAGTAACATGCCCTTATGAATAGTAATGTGAATAGTAATATGAATAGTAATATGACCTCATGAATAGTAAATAATATTATTATTTTATTTTCCCATGGAAATAGGATAATGGGATCTTAATTAATTTTCCAATGTCACATAAAACTAATTGCACTTCAATTTTGTTATTTTTCGAATTAACTGTGAGCTTATTTTAAAATTAAATTAATAATATTTAGAAAATTATTTTTGAAAAATGGAGTTCATTTTTGAATTCTACACGTCGAAAAATGGTTGGGGTAAATTTTTGGTATTTTTCTGAAACTCTTGAATTTTCGGTGAATAGTGAAATACGGTAAAATACCGTATAATCAATTTATCAGTAAAAATGCACTATTTATGACATCATAAGTGATGCAAGGCCACTTGCTTCGAAATCACATGATATTTTCACTAATTAAGGCCACTTGATTTGAGATTATTCATAGTCTTGATAAAAATATTATAATAATAATTAAAATAATCTAAAATACCTCCCCTCCTCCACTATAAATACCACCCTCACTCCCCTCTTCCTCCCACACCTCTCAAGCCTTGAGCATTGTCTAATATCTGCCAAATTCCCTCCTCAATCTTCTTCCCCACGTCCTAGAGCTGCTGGTCTCACCAAAAGACCAAAATCAAAGCCCTTAAGAAGGATCTCAAGGAGAAGAGATCAAGAGGTAAACATCCTCTTTCATTTTCATTCTTTCCTTCCATTTTATGTTATTCTCTTCCTTTCCCTTTGTATTTTGTTGGGATATTTCATTTAATATTTCCCTTACTGTCCAAATTTTGTATGATTGATGAGATATTCCATTCCTCTCATCAATCTTGTTTTTATGAAATTTTTAGAGGCGCCGTTAGGCTGCCGAATTTTTTGTAAGAAATTTCTCATGTTTTCTTTATTTCATGATTCCTTCCACTTCTTTCTTCACCCCCTCTTATCCAAGAGGCATGAAATCACCATAATCATGTATATTCTGGATGTTTTCATGTTTATGGAAAATTACAAATCATTATTCCTCTCCTCTTTCACTTATTTAAAGAATCAAAAAACATTGTCCATTTGTGTCGAATTACTGATATCGTGGACGATGTATTATCAATTTCCATTAATTATTTCAAGTCTGGTCATGAAACCATTTATATGGTTGAACCAGGTTATAATATATGTTTTATGAATCATATAAGGTTCTGTAATTATTTTGTACTCATGATTCAAATTTATAAGACTAAATGAAGTTGTAATTATCAAAGAACCACTTAAATTATCTAAACGAACATAATTAATGTTTTAACTTATAAATCAACATCATATAAGGCACCAAAGTGATGAATGGTATAATTTATGGTACTGGAATTATGTAAATAATACTCCATTCCAATTCTGGAGTTTCACTTCCAATCAACAAGAACGATTCATCATGAACCGATCGTGAAAATCACAAAAGACCTCACCCAAAATAATGCAAGGAACAAAATACTAACAAATAAGGGGTGAAATGAGGTTATGAAATGACCATATAAGATGTTATAAACATGAACAAGTTTCATTAAAATCCTATTAACACTCCTTTAACCATTATACAGGAGGTTCAAACAATTTTGAAGTAGGACAAGCCCATGGTAAGGGAATTCTTAACCCGATTTCCATTCTTTGGGTTAACCTTCTACTTTATAATTTATGTGCTATTTAAATTGTTTGTGTGATGGGTTCTGTTTATATTATGTTTAATTATGTGTATTTACAGTGTATATACATATTCCATCCACTCAATTAAGTATCACTTCAAGTATATGATGTTTATAAGGGACTTTTCTTCTAAAATCCTCTTTTAAAATTCTGTTTTATAATATTCAAAGGAAATGTTTTTATGCTATTATTTATGTTGAATGATTATGTTTTGGATATTGGGCATTGTTTATGATGAAGGGTGGGACCTATATTTCCCTCCAATGCATTGGGTATGAGTAAGTTGGAGGTCGGCCGTATGGTTACTCCAAGTGTAACTGTGATGGTTACACAAAGTAAGGTAGCCGTGAGGGTTACAAATTTTAAGGTAGCCAAGATGGTTACAAGATTATGTAAGTAATGCCCCAATATACCTTTATGATTATAATTATGTTTTTATGGATCTTGTGTAAATCTCATGTTACACAAAGTAAGATTTTATGGGTGTAAATCATGTATTTTAAAAATGTTTTCATATGTCTTGTGTATTCATGGACTAATGAGATTTTTCCTTCTTTTTCATACCTTACTGAGCTTTTGTGCTCATCCCAAGTTTTTAAATGATTTTTCACAGGTTAATGGATGAATAATACAAGGAAGGAGGACATGTTAAATGTAGAAGAATTGTCAAGGAGTCTTGTTTTATGTTTTAATGTTTTATATTCTGAGGAAAATGGAAACTGATTTTATGGTATCCACTTTGTAACAATGTGTAATGTTATGAATATTTTGTCTTAATTCTCTAAAGCTCTAAACTTGAAAAGATCCTCAATGTAAAATGAAGTGTTTTCTTGAATAAATTCAAGATTATGCATGGAATAAGTGTTGGTCCTTATAGTTGGTATCAGAGGATGGTTTAGATAACTTTAGGGGTTAAGGTGATGCTAATAGAATACCATAACTAATTTTCACCCTATGTTTAATTTGTTATAGCATTTAAAGATTACCATGTTGCTTCATCTAAGAAAAGTTTGTTTAGAATGGTTGTCCGCAGAAGGAACATGGATGCTGAAGAGGATAGGCACCGACAGAATGACATCCTTCCTGGTCAACAGCCCGGAATGGTAGGGATTGGAACCGAGCAGTTTGTGACAGTAATGGCTCAGCTAACACAGGCAATAAATGGTGGTGGCATCCATGCAAGAGGACAAATAGATGTACCCCAACAGAACATGACAGTGGTGGAACATTTTATGAGACAACATCCTCCTGCATTCAGTGGATCTTCTGACCCAGTGGCCGCAGAAGGATGGATTAAAGCCCTTGAAAAGATATTTGATGTTATGGGATGTTCAGACAATCAAAAGGTAAGTCTTGCCATTTATCATTTTGAAGGGGAAGCTGATCAGTGGTGGTCAATGGTAAGGAATATCAGGGGTAGAGAGGATTTTGATGCCTTAGTATGGGATGAATTTAAAAGTCTTTTCCTTGAAAAATATTTTCCTAAGATGGTGCGACTTAGAATGGAGAAACAATTCCTTGAACTGAAACAAAAGGAGGAAGATTCAGTGGCTATGTATGAGGCGAACTTCACCCGACTGGCGAGGTATGCTCCGAATCTTATTCTGGATCTCGATAGCAAAATCAACCGCTTTTACTCAGGATTGAAGCCAAGGTATCGAAGGGCGTTGGCCTCCCATGAATTCAAAAGTTACGAGAAACTTGTCCGATGTGCTGAGAGGGTAGAGATGGAGTTTGCTGACGATCACATGCAATTTGGAAACAAAGAGAAGAAGAGGTCAAATTGGAAATCAATGGGTAAGAATCAACCAATGAAATCTGATGGTAAGAAAATACAGTTTCCAGTTTGTGAAAAGTGTGGCAAGAAGCACCCTGGGGAATGTCTTATCAAAACTGGGAAGTGTTTTAAATGTGGTAAGTTTGGACATATGGCCCGAGATTGCAATGAAAATGATCCAAAGACTAATCCTGATAAGCAAACTATAAAGTGTTTTAAATGTGGTGAGATGGGTCACTATGCAAATGCCTGTCCAAAGAGGGATCCAAATGATGCAAAGAAGCCAGACTACAAGTAGAAAGGTGTAGTGAGATCCTTTGAGACTACGTCAGCAGATGTTGGGCCATCCAATGAAGTTGTATCAGGTACTTTGTTTGTTCACTCAGATTTTGCTAAAGTTTTGTTTGATACGGGGTCTACACATTCCTTCATCTCTGAGAAATTTTCTAGTAAGTTGGAAATATCACCTCAACAAATGATACCCGAACTTGTTGTTAAAACACCAGGGGGAAATGTTATAGCAAAGAGGAATTATAAGAATATTTCTATTGTGGTATGTGGAAAGAATTTACCTGCAAACCTTGTTGTTTTACCCTTAGTCGAGTTTGAAGTTATTCTGGGGATGGACTGGCTTTCTGGTTATCATGCTAAGATTGACTGTAGAGCTAAAGAAGTTGTTTTTCAGAAAGAGTTTCAGTTTGTATACAAGAATGAACCCATACAATTGATAACATATCAAGAAGCTGAGAAACTATTGAAAGATGGAAATGAAAGTTATCTGGCTCATATTGTTGAAAACAAGAGAACTATTCAAATCAATGATGTGCCAGTGGTAAATGAATACCTTGATGTTTTTCCTGAGGAGTTACCCAGTGTCATACCTAAACGAGAAGTTGAATTCACAATTGACTTAGTTCCTGATGCTAAGCCAATTTCAAAACCCCCATATCGTATGGCTCCAATAGAACTTCTTGAATTGAAAAATCAGTTGCAGGATTTGCTTGTCAAAGGCTTCATTCGTCCCAGTACTTCACCATGGGGAGCCCCTGTTTTGTTTGTTAAAAAGAAAGATGGTTCCATGAGACTTTGCATTGATTATAGAGCTTTGAACAACATCACTGTTAAAAACAAGTATCCTTTGCCTCATATTGATGACTTGTTTGATCAGCTCCAGGGAGCTCAGTACTTTTCCAAGATTGACTTGAGATCCGGATACCATCAGCTGAAGGTGAAGGAGGATGACATCCCGAAAACAGCCTTTCGTACTAGATATGGGCATTATGAATTTGTTGTTATGCCATTTGGGTTAACTAATGCACCTGCTGTATTCATGAATCTTATGAATAGAGTATTTCATGAGTTCTTGGATAAGTTTGTGGTGGTATTTATTGATGACATTCTGGTTTTTTCTAAAAATAAAGAGGAGCATGAAAAACATCTAAGGGTTGTTTTACAAACTTTAAAAGAAAAGAAACTATATGGAAAATTCAGCAAGTGTGATTTTTGGTTGCAACAGATTTCTTTTCTTGGGCACATTGTAAATAAGGATGGAATAACAGTTGATCCTGCCAAAACAAAAGTAGTTGATGAATGGCCAAGACCCACAAATGTTACAGAGATTCGTAGTTTTCTGGGCTTAGCAAGTTATTACCGACGCTTTGTTAATAACTTTGCACGGTTATCTAGCCCAATAACTAAGTTAACACGGAAAGGGGTTAAATTTGTTTGGACAGAGGAATGTGATGTTTGTTTTTAGGAACTAAAGAAGAGATTGGTGAATGCTCCAGTTTTGGCCTTACCTTCTCGGAATGGTGAGTTTATCATCTACAGTGATGCTTCTTTGAAGGGACTTGGTTGTGTTTTGATGCAGAATGATCAGGTAATTGCCTATGCCTCGAGACAACTTAAACCTCATGAGCTGAATTATCCCACACATGATTTGGAATTGGCAGCTGTGGTTTTTGCTTTGAAAATATGGAGGCATCATCTATACGGAACCAAATGCCAAATATATACAGACCATAAAAGTCTTAAGTATATATTCACTCAGAAGGAATTAAACATGAGGCAGAGAAGATGGCTAGAACTGATAAAGGATTATGACTGCACGATTAATTACCATCCTGGAAAAGCGAACAAAGTAGCGGATGCCTTAAGTCGGAAAAATCATGCATCATTAACCATGCTACGTTTGGAACGTGATCCCTTGATTAATGATTTGATAAATTTTGGCTTGGAAGTTGTTGGTGCAGGGAATATATCTGTTTTGTTTCAGGTTTCAGTGCAGTCTTCGTTTTCAGACAGAATTATGAAAGCGCAGAGGGAAGACCGTGAGCTACAGAAAAAGGTAGAATTGGTTAAAATGGGTAAGTTTCCAGAATTTAATCTTGATAAAGATTGTGTTTTAAGGTTTGGAAAAAGGTTGTGTGTGCCTTGTGATTCCCAGCTGAAGAAAGAATTGTTGTGTGAAGCTCATAGTTCTCCATTTTCTGTTCATCCTGGAAGTACTAAGATGTACTGAGACCTTCGAGAGTATTACTGGTGGAATGGGATGAAAAGAGATATTGCTGATTTTACAATGAAATGTTTGACATGTCAGCAGGTTAAAGCAGAGTGACAGTTACCGAAGGGGATGCTTCAGCCTTTGCCGGTGCCAGAATGGAAATGGGAGAATATATCCATGGATTTTGTGGTGGGACTACCAAAGACTTCTCGAGGTAACAATGCGATATGGGTTATTGTTGATCGGCTAACAAAGTCTGCTCATTTTCTTTCTATTCGAGATACAATGACATTAGATCAACTTTCTCGATTGTACCTCAAAGAGATTGTCAGGTTACATGGAGTTCCTCTTTCCATTGTGTCTGACCGAGATCCCAGGTTCACTTCTAAATTTTGGAAGGGACTTCAGAAGTCTTTGGGCACAGAGTTGAATTTCAGTACATCTTTTCATCCTCAATCAGATGGGCAGTCAGAGCGAACGATTCAAACTTTGGAGGATATGCTTCGAGCTTGTTCAATGGACTATCAGGGAAGTTGGGATCAGCATCTTTCATTAGTTGAGTTTTCTTATAATAACAGTTTCCATTCCAGTATTCAGATGGCACCTTTTGAGGCCTTGTATGGAAAGCGGTGTCGGACTCCTGCGTTTTGGGATGAAGTCGGTGAAAGAAAGTTGATGGGGCCAGAATTAGTAGAAGAAGTGGCTGAGAAAGTGAGGATGATCCAGCAACACATGAGGATAGCTCAAAGCAGGCAGAAAAGTTATGCAGATAACAGAAGGAAAGACTTTTCTTTCAAGGTAGGTGACCATGTTTTCCTTAAAATATCTCCTTGGAAAAGTGTGATGCGTTTCGGTAAGAAAGGGAAACTAAGTCCACGGTTCATTGGTCCTTTTGAAATCTTGGATAAAGTTGGAACAGTTGCGTACCGCGTAGCATTGCCTCCGAGCTTGTTTCAGGTACACAATGTTTTTCATGTTTCGATGTTGAGAAAGTATGTTCCAGATTCATCACATGTCTTGAGGCCGGAAGAAGTTCAGCTAGCAGAGAACCTTTCTTATGAAGAAAAACCGGTTCAGATTCTTGATCGAAGAGAACAGGTATTGCGGAATAAGGTAATCCACCAGGTAAAGGTTTTGTGGAGAAACCACATGGTTGAAGAAGCAACATGGGAGTCTGAAAATGCTATGAGGGAAAAATACCCTCAGTTATTTAATAAGTAAATAAAATTGCGAGGACGCAATTTCAAGAAGGTGGGGATAATGTAACATCCCAAGGTTTTCTAAAAATAAATTGAAAATGCTTGAAATTTTGTTTAAGGTATATATTTATAAGTATCCTTTAAACATAATTTTATTTCTTCTATGTTTTGAATTTCAAGAAACTATCATCTACAATTGTGTTCAGTATGTTATTTCGAGTCTGATAGAACAAACTTTTTTTTTGGTGAATAGTAACATGCCCTTATGAATAGTAATATGAATAGTAATATGACCTCATGAATAGTAAATAATATTATTATTTTATTTTCCCATGGCAATAGGATAATGGGATCTTAATTAATTTTCCAATGTCACATAAATCTAATTGCACTTCAATTTTGTTATTTTTCGAATTAACTGTGAGCTTATTTTAAAATTAAATTAATAATATTTAGAAAATTATTTTTGAAAAATGGAGTTCATTTTTGAATTCTACACGTCGAAAAATGGTTGGGGTAAATTTTTGGTATTTTTCTGAAACTCTTGAATTTTCGGTGAATAGTGAAATACGGTAAAATACCGTATAATCAATTTATCAGTAAAAATGCACTATTTATGACATCATAAGTGATGCAAGGCCACTTGCTTCGAAATCACATGATATTTTCACTAATTAAGGCCACTTGATTTGAGATTATTCATAGTCTTGATAAAAATATTATAATAATAATTAAAATAATCTAAAATACCTCCCCTCCTCCACTATAAATACCACCCTCACTCCCCTCTTCCTCCCACACCTCTCAAGCCTTGAGCATTGTCTAATTTCTGCCAAATTCCCTCCTCAATCTTCTTCCCCACGTCCTAGAGCTGCTGGTCTCACCAAAAGACCAAAATCAAAGCCCTTAAGAAGGATCTCAAGGAGAAGAGATCAAGAGGTAAACATCCTCTTTCATTTTCATTCTTTCCTTCCATTTTATGTTATTCTCTTCCTTTACCTTTGTATTTTGTTGGGATATTTCATTTAATATTTCCCTTACTGTCCAAATTTTGTATGATTGATGAGATATTCCATTCCTCTCATCAATCTTGTTTTTATGAAATTTTTAGAGGCGCCGTTAGGCTGCCGAATTTTTTGTAAGAAATTTCTCATGTTTTCTTTATTTCATGATTCCTTCCACTTCTTTCTTCACCCCCTCTTATCCAAGAGGCATGAAATCTCCAGAATCATGTATATTCTGGATGTTTTCATGTTTATGGAAAATTACAAATCATTATTCCTCTCCTCTTTCACTTATTTAAAGAATCAAAAAACATTGTCCATTTGTGTCGAATTACTGATATCGTGGACGATGTATTATCAATTTCCATTAATTATTTCAAGTCTGGTCATGAAACCATTTATATGGTTGAACCAGGTTATAATATATGTTTTATGAATCATATAAGGTTCTGTAATTCTTTTGTACTCATGATTCAAATTTATAAGACTAAATGAAGTTGTAATTATCAAAGAACCACTTAAATTATCTAAACGAACATAATTAATGTTTTAACTTATAAATCAACATCATATAAGGCACCAAAGTGATGAATGGTATAATTTATGGTACTGGAATTATGTAAATAATACTCCATTCCAATTCTGGAGTTTCACTTCCAATCAACAAGAACGATTCATCATGAACCGATCGTGAAAATCACAAAAGACCTCACCCAAAATAATGCAAGGAACAAAATACTAACAAATAAGGGGTGAAATGAGGTTATGAAATGACCATATAAGATGTTATAAACATGAACAAGTTTCATTAAAATCCTATTAACACTCCTTTAACCATTATACAGGAGTTTCAAACAATTTTGAAGTAGGACAAGCCCAAGGTAAGGGAATTCTTAACCCAATTTCCATTCTTTGGGTTAACCTTCTACTTTATAATTTATGTGCTATTTAAATTGTTTGTGTGATGGGTTCTGTTTATATTATGTTTAATTATGTGTATTTACAGTGTATATACATATTCCATCCACTCAATTAAGTATCACTTCAAGTATATGATGTTTATAAGGGACTTTTCTTCTAAAATCCTCTTTTAAAATTCTGTTTTATAAGATTCAAAGGCAATGTTTTTATGCTATTATTTATGTTGAATGATTATGTTTTGGATATTGGGCATTGTTTATGATGAAGGGTGGGACCTATATTTCCCTCCAATGCATTGGGTATGAGTAAGTTGGAGGTCGGCCGTATGGTTACTCCAAGTGTAACTGTGATGGTTACACAAAGTAAGGTAGCCGTGAGGGTTACAAATTTTAAGGTAGCCAAGATGGTTACAAGATTATGTAAGTAATGCCCCAATATACCTTTATGATTATAATTATGTTTGTATGGATCTTGTGTAAATCTCATGTTACACAAAGTAAGATTTTATGGGTGTAAATCATGTATTTTAAAAATGTTTTCATATGTCTTGTGTATTCAATGACTAATGAGATTTTTCCTTCTTTTTCATACCTTACTGAGCTTTTGTGCTCATCCCAAGTTTTTAAATGATTTTTCACAGGTTAATGGATGAATAATACAAGGAAGGAGGACATGTTAAATGTAGAAGAATTGTCAAGGAGTCTTGTTTTATGTTTTAATGTTTTATATTCTGAGGAAAATGGAAACTGATTTTATGGTATCCACTATGTAACAATGTGTAATGTTATGAATATTTTGTCTTAATTCTCTAAAGCTCTAAACTTGAAAAGATCCTCAATGTAAAATGAAGTGTTTTCTTGAATAAATTCAAGATTATGCATGGAATAAGTGTTGGTCCTTATAAAATGGGGGAAAATATTATCTCAATAACCATTTATACACATTAGTAACAAAAAAAATCATGGATCATTCCAATTCATTTTTAAAATCTTTTATAAAAAATATCATTAATGGTTCATTGAACATAGGCTAAAGACGGAACCAACTACCTCATGTTTGGATCACACACTACCCACAATGGGATCTATATGGAAAAAATAAATTTAGTTTAATATCAGGTCTGAGGAGGACCTAAAAATGATTCCAATGACTTTGAATTGTGTTTCTAGAATAAAAAGTGTCAATAAAGAAATTTGATCAAAACATATCTCAAAAATCACACGCTGCACCAGGATCAATGAGGTAACTAGAATTTGGATAAAAACAATATGAAAGATCTTGAAGAGATAGAAGAAGGATCACAACATGATCAATAGATCCAAAAAATGCATCCTAGATCTATTTCTAGACCAATATATCAAGAAGAAACATGAGACATTTTATCAAGAATACATATCCAATAAAAACTGATCAATCTAGCATTAAAACCCCATATGAGGGAGTTCATATTGAGATGGATCAGAAAAAATCACCCAGAGAAGACCTATGCTTCATGGAAAGGTGAAGGGAGGAAAATGAGAAAGTATATGGGTGACCAAAACATTTAAGCTAATGTAACATACATGATTCATGATGTGAATCATTGGTTCATGTTGTGAACATTTAGAATGGGAAACATGTTGAAGAACACATCACCTTAGCAAATAATCCTAAAGGGCCATTTTAGAATAAGAATTATATATTATTTAAATAATACTTTTTACATCATGAAACCAAAATCATGGATTTTCCTAGAACCCATTCATGTCATAAAAATACATTCATGGTGTGAACTGACTCTTGTAGATAGTTCTCTAGGTTTTTTTCCATCTCCTCCCCCAAACACTCTTAACATACCTCATCACATATTGTTACACCCTTAAAGATATTTTAAAACATAAAATTTGGATTAACCTAAAGTAAAGGATGTTATAATTCTCTATATCATAGGACATTTTATCCCTATAAATTCATGCAGAAGAAGGATTCCCTAGAAAGTAGTGAGGCCACTGCTCCCTTTATAATAATTCATGTTTCCATTTCTTATGTGAATCTGATCCATTCCACCATAAAACATTTTTCAACATAAAATACTTCCCATATATAACTTTCATCTGAGCATCAAAGATCTCCATTGGCTCTAAAATAAAAATATCTAGCTCCAACTCAATCTTCTCTAAATTCAGAACATAAGAAGGATTTGGGTGGTACTTGTTGAGCTATGATGTTTGGAAAATATCACGAATAAATTTCAACTGATTTAGTATCTACAACGTATAAGAAACCTTTATAAGTATCTCAGTGATCAAAAAATGGTCCAACATATATTGATGCCAACTTCTATTATTTTTCAAGCCAATAGTGACCCAACCAAGGAGAAACATTCAAGAAGACCAGTTCACCAATAAAAAACTCCAATGGGTGATGCTAATAATCTGCATATGATTTCTAAAAACATGGATCTATAACCATAAATTGATATATATCCTCAATCCTCATCTATGACTTCTTGATGAGAATAGGTCCCATAGGAGAGGAAACACCAACCTTTGACCAAAAAAGAGGTGACCTTCACAAATGACCTTACAAATCCTTGAAGGGATCCAATCTGATCAAATACTTGTAATTGATATCATAAGAAAACTCAAACTATAAAAGATGGTTCTCCCATGATCCATAGAAATTGATGTCACGTGAATGAATAATATCATCTTTAAAATGTATATAACTCTCATTCTATCCTTATTTCTATGGATGGTAATTTTTACCCAACCTTACCTGGTCCCCATCACCTCATAGAGACTCTTTGAGAACTAATAAGTAAACTAGGGATCTCTGTTAGAAACAGTTGAAATAGGGACCCCATTAATCCTCACTAAAAGTTTCATATACATATTACCCAGATCATCAACCTTGGTGGCTTCCTTGATCAAAATAAAATAATCCAATTTCATCAATCGATCATTCACCTTCCATATAGAATTATTTCCTTAGGTATTCTATTTTAATCTAGTGAGGATGATCGTAAGAACCTCATCCCATTTTGAAACTAGCATAAGAAGATGATAGATTATACCAGATGGATTTATGTGCTCTTCCTTTATATACTATTAGGTGTAATAGCAGGAACATATCCAATGATGTAAAACTCCATTCATGTCCATGAGAAACACCATCTGATGGCATAATATATCACTATAGTTCCATGATAATTGGACCATAAAGATCGATGAAAATCATGAAACACTATGTTCTTAATAGACAATGGGATGAAAAACAAATTCCCAAAGTGAATAATTCCATAAAAAGGTAGAGAACAACCACAAAGTATCTTCCCACCAAATATAGATTCTATGAATCCTTTTAAATCATCATCCTTTTTCTAGTCCTATAAAATAGACTCAAGGAGTGATTATAACAATTGAACACCAGTTAGAACCATACTTGAATCACCCTACTTCATTTTTATATGTAAATGAATAAAAATTCCTATAGGGTTCTAACCCTCATTCATTTCCAAGAAAACCTTATATGGGTAAATCCTACTATGAGCATTCATGAAGAAATACCCCTTCCCTAGGTTATAGGAGATGTTAATGTTAAATTTTTAGAGGCATTACAACCATAGTATCTATATGAGGTCTAGGTACTTTTGATAAAAGATGTAACTCAGGCTCTTGTGATAAAAAAATAAACTAAACAACAATCTAAAGAGATAGTTTATCCAGAACTTATGTGAATGCATAACAGTGGTGTCCTTTAAGTCGTGAGTAGGGTAATTCTTCTAATGTGGTTGAAGCTGATGAGTCCCAAATGCCACTAAATGATCTTACAACATAATCAGAAACCCCAAAAAATTACCAAAATAATTAAAATATAACACATTTAACTTACAAGTTTTTAGAAAGATAATGATAGGAGTGTATGTCAGACACTGTTTCAACTCATCTAGATAACTCCAACCCCTCAGTTCCCAAGTGAATTTCACCCTTTTATTGGTAATAGCTACAAAAGGTGATTTTAGCTTTTAGAAATCTTTAAAAAGATACTAAAAATATCTAGATAAACCTAAGAATATCTATATCTAAAAAATATTCCATGTCTATTCCCATGAAAATACATCCCTCACTATTTCAAGGTTAATAGAGAGAGCATATTCTAAAACCATTTGTTTCAAGAAATTCACTTCTTGGATTGAGAAATTTCATTTTGAAATATTCTCAAAAATTTAGTTACTACTTTGAATTTCTATAATAAAATTTGATGGTGGTAATGTTCATTATTATATCTTGAATAAAATGTTATATCATCCTTGAATACCATAACAAATGTATCTAGATGCTATTGGAATATCTAGTTCATCAAATCCATAACCACTATAGGAGTGTTTGTTAGTTTGAAAGGAATTTCAAGATATTCATAATGGTCATAACTACTTATAAAAGCATTTATAAAGACATATAACTCACTAAATATTATATAGTGACACATTGACTAAAGGTCAATTTTAAAAAACCAGTTTTCCCCATTTAACCATTCAAATAGGCCATCCACATTAGGAAAATGGTTCTTATTCATAACCAGTACCAGATTAGGATTCTAATTGTCTATAAAATTATGAAAATAATCTACAAGAATCTCAGTAAAGATCATAAGATCTTCCCAAGACAAAAAACATGGATAGGTAAAGACATTCCCTATAAGATCTTCCAACTCAACCTTGAGCTCTTTCATCACTATAGGTTTTATACTATAAGAGTGTAGGGAAACTTGTTATGTACCTAGAACTAGATCAATCATGAACTCCACATCCCTCTATGGAGGATACCAAATAATACTTTTGAAATGATCTCAATGAAATTCTGAAAAATTAAGGGAAGATAAAAATATGATAAACTCTATTCGACTCAAATAAAATGACAGTCAACAGACTCCTATTCCCTGGGTGAGAAGCTCTCACATGGTTGAAACTCATATCCTAGTCTTTATGGAACACCTAAGAGATCCCATAAATTGTAATTAATGTGAAACACTAAAGATAAAAATAAATATCACATCGATGGGAAACCAACCAATCCATCCCAATGATGAAACTGAAAAAATCTAGACTAAGAACCAATAATTCCCAGAGTAACTATACGTCAACTATCGAAATAAGAAAAGAAGTAAAAAAGAACCAATTTTCTTTAATCCTTCCAAAATGCATCAACAACTCCATGAAAAAGTACAAGATTTACATTGTGAGTTTCAAATAATAAAAAAAATAAAAATATATAAATGAGTGTGAGAAACCTATATCAAATAGAGCTATTGGTATAGAAGATGCATAAAAAATGGTACCTCTCACTAAAGTGAGGCATGTGCCAACCTTTTCCAGAAACTCATTCACCACATGATGGTGATTCATCCCCTTGTCCTGTTACTAAAGCCTTATAGACATTAAATCATCAAAATATTCCATTTTATCCTTTAGAGATGAAGACCCCTGACCATATTGGGGTGGAGAAAAAGCCTGGATGAAAATTTGCAGATGCCCTCGATGGCCACAAATGATGACATTCTTCATAGGTATTGGAACACAGCATCACATGTTCCTTACCTTTCCGCAATTATAGATTGTAAAGGGAATACAAATGGATGATACTTATGGTGATAAGGATTCCTTATTCTAAGATCCACCTCCACCAACATTTTGAAAATCATGTCACTTCCCATTTATTCTATGTACGCAAGTAAAACTACTAGTGGGTTAGAGAGAAGAGACATAAAAGATAACCTTTCTTACCATATACATTTGTTCAATCATCTATCTATCAACCTTCTCAATATAAGTGGTGACTTTTAGCATATATTTCTATTTTTTAATTTTAATTCTGAATTCATATAGGTATTTACCATCCCACAACCAATCATTCATCAACACCTCTATAGAAAAACAAACCAGCTTCACAAAATGGTTTTTGTACTATGACACCAAACAATATATCTACTATAAATATAAGAAATACAAATACTTTAATATAATTAGTTATTCTCGGTAGAACTACTAAAATAAAATTTTATTGAATCCCTTATAATATAATACCACATTTCAGTTTTCGTGAACCACAGAATCCCACAACTGCTTTTTAGGAACCTCAATCTTGAACATCGCACAGTTCACATTAAAAAAAATAAGTGTCTATATGGATTAAAATACTTGATTGGTATTTTACAACTAGAAATATTTCTCTTGGGGTTCATCTGTACTGTTAAAGGAAGGGGGTATCCTAGCATATAAACTCATGCACTCTATCCTTATCACCTATAACTCCTGGTTGTGAGTCAACAACATTCTAAACACGTAGTATATTCTGATCATTGAAGAAAATAGAACAATTGGCTCTAAGAGATTCTAATCCATATGAGGATTTTCTTAAAGATAATCTTCTATTGCACCATTATGTTGAAATCTTGGAATATGCCTCTATGGAATGTTACTACAGACAAAAAATAGAAGGAAATAACCCACTAATGAGACATAGTCAGTTTAAACAAAAAAACATAAATAGAAACAAAGGTCAGTGCCAAAACCTAACCAAGGAGAATACGTCAAATCAATTTCAAATAACTTGTTAAATTCCATGAAAAATTCCAAATAACCCTTTTTTATTAAAAATAATTTGAAAAAACTTTTCACAATTATTTCAAAAACACATTTCTTTTACCAAAACATGGGTAAACCATAATTTCTAAAAAAATATTTTTACACAAAAAAATTAAAGGATCATACTACTATATTTAGAAAACAAATTATAAAATAAGTAGAATTATTTATTCAGAGAATATATGATAGATACAGAACCACTTACATCAATTTTGTTCCACACACCACCCATAATGGGATAAACACACCAAAAATTAAGTGAATTTAATTAAAAATTATAGTAGGCTATAAAAATATATTATAACTACATAGAATCATGTTTCCATAAAACAGGGGTGATAGAAAAGATTGATCGACACATGCCTCGAGAATCAAATGGTACACCATAATGAATGAGAGAACCACCCTATGAAATTCTAAAACATAAAGGTTTTAGAAGGGATAGAATAAGGATAAAATCATGATTAATAGATCCCAAAAAACAAAACCCATATATACTTCCCAACCATGAAATCTAGAATAAACATGATAGCTTTGGTAAAAAATTGATACAATGAAAACTAATCAATCTTAGATCAAAACCCCAGGTAAAGGTGTTTAGAGGGAGATATATTACTCAAAATCATGGAGAGAAGACCTAGGGTTTAAGTAATGGAGAAGAGAGGTGAGTGCGAAAGGATATAGGTGACCAGAGCTCTTAATAGACTAGAATAGACAAGATCCATGACATGAATTATTGGTTCACAATGTGAACTTTCAGAATGGATGATACACTAAAAAACACATGACCTTGTCTTAAAGTCATCAAATCCCCCTTCATAACATGATTAATATATCACATCACAAATATTTTTCACATCTTAAACTAAAAATAATATCTACTTCCCAAAAAGCATTCGCTTCAGGATAATAAATTCAAGGTATGAATAAACTCATGTCGTTAGTTTTAGATCTTATGACTCATCTCCTCAGACCACTCCTAACATACCTCAAATCAATTTATTACACCCTTTAAGATACGTCAAATATTAAAATGAGTTATACCATAAAATTGAGGATTTTATAATGGACCCACAGGGTATGTCATAGACACAAACACACCATGTATCCCCCATCTTAAACCTCATACGAATAGTAATGAACACATAGTGTGTGTTCTTGAATCACAAATCGTGTGATTGTGTGTTCTTAAATAGAAAATCATACAAAAGACCCTTAAACCCACTATATCTCATAAAACACTTCACATTGGTATACAAGGGAACTTAGAAACATGAAGAAAAGATTAAAACTCAAAAAATACTAGAATATGCAGGTATATGTCTTAAAATGAAACAACTACCTACACTAGGGATAAAAAATTAATGATTAGATCCCAAATCTGCTCTCCATAGCCACCGCAATCATATTCAAGCTTTAGAAGAACCCTAGGTGGTGATTCCTACACATCACTCTCTATCTCCTCTCTATTAGTCACATGACACCCACAGGGGGTGGAGACAACATACATGATAATCCAAAGGGGAGGGAGGAAAACAAAAAGGGAAGGGAAAATGAAAAAAAGGAAAAGGAAAAGGAAAAAAGGGAGAGGGTATCAGTCTTGGGTCTAATGACTAAGTCGATTTTACACCTTTCGTAAGAAAAACACAACATTCGATAATCAACCTCAATGTCAGAATTTTAATTTGAGAATCTATTCAAAAGATATCACCACTCAGGAACATATGAATAATGGAAATTTATCCAATTAATTATTAATTAATTTTTGTAAAAAATAGAACCATAAATAATTCCACCAATATTACCTTCAATTGTAAACAACCTATTATTGGAAAAATAGAGTGTCCACAACTCTTATCACCCCAAGATGCCTCAGTGGTCAACTCACCACTATGATTTTAACTTGAGAATTGGTGTATCCAAAACTACCATGATCGTCCACTGACATATCTGATAACACCCATGAATCTATTAAAAATGAGGTTTTTTCATCGATAACTGAAAAGATTATCCCCACCATATGAGTATCCATATCATCTCCCCATGGCCAAGAACAGACCACCATGGCCCATGTTTTATCCACTACTAAACGCAATGACAGGATGTGTCCAACACTGTCACACTGAGTGCTATGTTGAAACACCAAAAAATTCCCCTTCCTGGATCCCTAGTAATTAAAATATTATTGCTCAAAATACCACTTAAAACAAGGACCAACCACCACCTAATAGTTTGCTCCCCATCTATGATTTCCTTTACATAACTCATCGAGTGCTAACCTACTTAGAATCACCCAAACACAATAGTCACATGTTGTCATGACACTCGAATGAAAAACTAGATTCACACCCACATAAGAAAATACCTAATGAATTTATAATATTGTGATTGAACACTAGACCATTCTTATCTCTCATTTTAGTTACACCAAAATGGAGCACCCACAATGCTCATATTAAATATTGAGGCCTCTCCCTCATGCCACAACTAACCACATAACCAATTTCCACATGAGAATCATTCCAAAACATTGAGTATCAAACCACTCCCACACCATTCCACCAGTAGTGAAAAAAGAAACAACCAAGATAGTCATCTATCCAAACCTTCCCTCTTCATCCCAACCACTAAAAAAAAATCACTCTTAGTTAAAAACTTCTAAATACCAATGAAATCTCATTCTTAACAACAAAAACCACTTCTGGAAAAAAAATCTCAGGGAAACTTGAGCCCAATCCAATCACCTCCTAGTAATCCTGCACCTATCAGTCCACCACTAGGAAATCCAAATCATAGAAAAACCCACTAGGGTATCCACATATCCCGTGATGAAGGGACTACATCTATATCACTAGAGAATATCTCACCTTAATATCCACATGAACTATCATTATAAGAAAAATACCAGTGATTTAATTGAGTAAAATTCAACTAAAAATCTATGTGCTAAAATGAATTGTAGATTTTTATTGATACTTTAAACAATTAAATCACCATTTTCAGAGAAATCACACACAAAAATGTACATTTCATAGTGAACGTATGTTTTTAGAATAATTCATGTACACAAACCTCTTTCTAGTAAGCCAATAGCCTAAATAAAACAAATCATAAATCCCTAAACCCAAGTGTTTCCCCAATGTGTAATCATAATTGAGTAATATCAAAAACCATGAATAGAAATCCCATACCCTGTAACGTAGAGTTTCTATCATAAAAGTTGTTTTTGAATTAGTAATATGATATCCATCAATGCTCTCACACATTCCTAAACCACTTGTCTACCATCCCCCCAAATTATAAGACATGAAAAAGATATGGATCTGATACCATTTTATTATAAACAATCATGGTTCAACCTCACCTATAACCATATCTGGCTCACAATAAGGTCTCCAGCATGCCTCCTTATATATCAAAGGATTAAAAATAGTTGAAAGGACCTAGATAGATATAGTGGGGAGACTCTTCCCTTGAGTAGGAGTGAAATAACAATATAACTAAAACAAGCACAAACTAATTGATGAAAATAAGAGTATTAATAATAAATAAACCAAACAAAATCATGTTATATAAAATGAAATGAATTATAAAGAATCATTTTAAAGCTATACACATATAATGGCTTCCCATTGGGATGAAAAAATATGAAAAATAAAAAAAATAAAGAAAAAATAGAGAAGGATATACATATATCTTTTATCCATACCTCAAACTCAGTCTCCACAACCACCGAGTTGTTCAAGCTCAATCCCCATACTCTATACAGAAAATCCTCCTTAATCGTGAAATGTTATGCCTCTACCTAATCCAATATGAATCTTGTGATAAACCTAAAATCAAACATAAGGGTTTTCATGTTCAAAAATGTGTATGGATAAGGGGTTAGAAATAAATCTCATTAGGACACTCCAAATGGTGTACATGTAATCTGTCATTATATTAACGTTCATACACACATGTTATTCCCAACCTAGTTAGATAAAAAACATCATAAAAATAAATAAGTAAAGAAATAATAAAAGTATAAATTAAATGATTAGAAAAAAAACCCACTATCAAGCCTCAGGTTCTAATATGCCACTTGATATTGAATAAACCATATTCTAGAAAATCTATAGGACTTAGAACACAATACTCACCAAGACACAAAATATATGTCATGTCTGACAGATTAAATGGAGATCCTAGACATTATACATGAAAAAAATCTTGTAATACAGACCATAGGATCTAAAACTAGGTGTCCAAGACAACAAAAAACGAATAAAAGTATCTAGGAATCCAATATTTGAATATCAATTGGTGATAAGAACATATAGAAATACATAACTGGAGAACATAGAAGAGCCTTAGAGGTCTTTCAAAACTAGAAGGGATATAAACAAATTGTCAACATGCAGTGCCTGATTGAGCCCAAAAACATTCTATGTGCATGGAAATATATACCATCTATATCCGGAGAGTAATATAATCTACTGGGCCCAAACATAGTCATTTTATAATAATAAATTGTGGGGGGGGGTAAGTGTACACTCATCCAAATCATTAATTAGTTCTATTGAGACTCTTATCACTAGGAAAACAACAATGGAGTGAATTAATTACGTTTCATGTCCAACACCCAATAAAAAATATCCTAAAGGTTTATTCCAAAATCTAAATCCAAAATAGTAAATATCTCAATATCTTTGACATAATCTGTAAACAACACTACTCAACCAATGCCCATACTTTTCATCAACACCTTTTGAAACGAGCACTGACCACCTCCGGGTCAACTAATTATAAGGAACCCTCAGGGTTCTTTGAATCTCAATAAGAACATGATTCTATAAGAGGGGATCCTTCAGAATAAGTATATCCTTAGTTTATTCCATTCTTAATAAATCCCAACAACCTCTCTAAAACTCGACCAAACACTCAAAAACACTGTTCTAGTAAGGGAAACTTCAAAAAACACCACACACATAAAGAAATCATCAATAGGTCCCTTATACGTACCTCAATATCTAATTAGTGAAACGAAGATATGTTTTAAACCCCATAGTTATACCCCATCCAAAAGGCTCTAAGTGTAATAAACCTCAAGGAACTGACTAGTGAAATCCAATAAAGAAAATAATTGGATCCTCCTTCTTATAAAAATCCAAAGAACCTCAAACCAAACCAAACATTTCACTCCAAATAGAATTAAACCCAAATAAATTACAACCCTCACCTAATCCTCATACTACACTCACTTCCCTTAAAAGGATTCATAAAAAAAACATTAAATGAATCTTCTTACTAATCCTAGAACCACCCCAAACCATCTATTTAGCATATCATTATGACCTATACTCACCCAAAGGTCCATACTATCACATCCTATATATTAAAAAAACATTGAAATTAATCCTAGTGATTCAAATTTTAACATTGGAGTGAGAAACCTAGAGGATAAAAAATAAGTGATGAGGATATGGTGTGTTTCTTGTGTACACAACATGTTCCCCCAAATGTCTCCTCTGGTTCTACACCTCACCTAAAATCAACATGTACTTCCCCAACACATGTTTTGAACTATCCCTTTATAGCATGTTCATCCCATGGGGTACCTAGTCATTCACTCCACAAGGGCTCCCGCTAAATATCCCACATGGCATAGGGCCATTCACTTCACATGGGGTCTATTTGTGTACACTATATATACATGTGCCCCCAAACATGGTGTTTGTCCAAGTACCTTGTCCATACCCAAGGTCTCCCTATATGGTATATCCTGAAAAAATAAATTATATATCCCCCATTGTCAACACCTCATCAAAAATAATGATCATAGGTTGTGTTTTATTGAATCACACAATGTGTGATTCAGTTTTATCGAACATAAAACCACTATTAAGTCCTCACAACCCCGATTTTCCACAAAAAACATTAAATTATCCCATAAGGGGTCACCAAAAAAATATATTAAACCATGGAAAATATAGGGTTATGTGGATTAAAATTAAGAAAAATACAAAATTGGGGTGTAAAGCATTGATGCTTCGGTCCTGGATTCATGTTTCGTAGCCATCAAACTTCAATCTGGGCCTCGATAGAACCCCCAGTGGAACCTCCTCCCCCTCCTCCTTAGTCTTCATTATTTTTCACATAACACCCATAGGTAAACCAAATGCATAATAATACAAAGTTTATGGAGGAAAATCGGATGAAAAAAATAAATTAAATGTAACACCCCAAGCTTCCATGGTACTCTTCTATTTGAATAATACAGTAGTGTGTATTGTACGCAACTTCGAGTTCTAACACACACCACAACCAATAAAACTTGCCGTTATGAATAGTAATACCCACATTTTGAAATTTTATAAATTTTACCTTTCAAAATGGACTTTATTTTTGTATTAGGAATATTGAAATTAGCCTAGGGTGAAATTTTGGTACTTTTTGGATAACTTTTATATTTTGATGAATAGTGAAAATTACAAAATTTTAATTAAAAACAACTTTTTAAATCGAAATAATATATAGTGATAAATTATAAATTTGAGTGATTTTAAATTATATTTAGAATATATTTTTACCATTTAATACAATTTTGTTAATTGGACATAATTTCATAATTAAACCGGACATAAACAAGTGTCAATCTTTTGATAGTTATTATCTCTTAAAAACACTCTTTGTTTTAACAACTACAAATAATTTTAACTTAATTTATGCCACTTATGTGTTTTGAATTTGGAAAAATTTATTCCCTATTCTCAATCAGGATGTTTAAATTTTTTAAATAGGTAACATTTATTTTTAGAAATTTTGAATTATTACTTCAGTAAATATTTTATTTACCATGGCCAAAGAGTAAATCCGGAAAATAAGGGTAAAAAAATAATATTATAATAATAATAAATTACCCTAAAACGTGTCCCACCCATATTGGTTGTTAAATTTCCAACCATGGGCATATTTGGGTCGATTTTGGGACCCCATGGAGCCACTTGTAGGTGATAAGGACACATTATATTAATTAAGTTAAAATAAATACTAAAATGTCATAAGAATATATCTTTTAGAAAAACAATTTTTACATAGGGTTATATTTGTTGGATTTTAGACTGTAAATATTCATTATAAGGATAAAAAGATTTACTAAATAATGATATTTTATTTATAATTTTTATACATTTAATAATTTATATTATTTATGACACAATAATGATGCAGTATTTTCCTTATTAATGAAAGAATCAAATAATTGGTATTATAATTGTTAAAATAAATATAATTTGAACGTTTTGAAGACATAAATGAATTTTATTTATTATTAGGACATTATATGATTGTTAAAATGAATTTGGGTCAAATTTGTAAAGTTTTTAAGACTTTAACAAAAAACTATTAATGAATAGTGTCAAAATTGACCTAAATGAGTTTTTGAAACAAATATTATATTATTAATTGATATTATATTTCTAAAAATCTAATTCTCATCCAAAGGACTTATATAATGATATTTGTATCATTAATTGACCACTTGGGGGTATCTTGTATGTATATAGTATTTTTATTAACTATATAATATAAAAATACAAAGTGACATGGTAAATGTCAAACTAATTAACTAAGAGTTAAAACTAAATAATATGGTTAATATAATGACCCAAACCTATATAAAATATATTGGTTAAAATTATATCGACCCATATCCACCTTATAATTTTAATAATCCACTTTGGAGTCATTATAAACCAAATATGAATTTATTATAAAATAATATTTCTTGCTTTTCCAAAGGTGCCCCTCACCCCTCTTATAAAAGCGCACTCTCCATTATCACTAATTCACACATTCAAAGCCTTTTGGCTCGCCCAAACCATGCCTAATTATCCTGTCAACTTCCCTTAATTAAACCTAGAGGCCTTAGTTTGATCATAAATCCAACCTAAGGATCCCTTTTGACCAAATAAAAAGAAAGAACCCGAAGAAGAGGTAATGTTTTCACCACCCTCTTTCAAGTTCCTTTCTTCTTCAACTTCATATTTCTTTGTTATTACCATTCTAAAATAATAAATTTAGTATCCTCTATACACTGTGATGTTATTATAAATATGGTACAACCATATTTATTATTCTATCCATCCTTTAAATGACATATCACCATACGTGCATACGTAAGGCTTACCGTCTCCACGTCATGGTGTAATTGTTATTCAAAACATTGTTATTTAGATGGGTATAATAATGATGTGTAATTCATGTAAATAATAAATATAACATGATAATTATTCTGCATATATGATATAATATCCAATTATATATTATTTTAATATCAAAAGAGTGATATTGTCACTCGTGCGTACATACGGACTACCGTCTCCACGAACGCAATGAGATTCATTACTCATCGTATCCATTCAAGTATAATTATCATTTGATGATCAAAAATAAGTTTACGGACTTGACATAATTCTGGATATGAATATGATACATCCTATCCATAACAAACATGGCTTATGTAACAAAACAAATAAAATAAAACGAGTAAGTTAACACCCGAAACGAAAATAATACTAAGATATTATTATCAAAACAATGTTAAAAGATCATATATGATATCATATTATTGTATATTATTCTTGTATAATTTAATAAGAATCATTTCACCATTATACATGAGGTTATACTACCCTCAACCAAGGAAAAGTACAAGGTAAGGGGTTTTCATCTCACTCCTTATTCCCGTGAGATTCATGCCATATTGCTACCAAATTGGTAAGGGTTTTTTCACAATCTCTTTATTATCCGAGGTTGTTTATACATAATTATCTACTAGGACCTCTTTATAATCCACATCCATGTTTCTTAAAAATGTATCTCAAAAAATTCTTACTATTTTACAGAATATGGGTTTAAGTCATTTGTACCCTTGTTTGACTTCTTATAAGAAATTTATAAAAGAATATTTCCATCGTTTTCCAAACAAGGTCCTTTTTAACCTTTTCGACAGAATTAAGGTAAGAATGTATTTTTTTTAACTTATATAGTGGGTGATGCTATTTTCCACCATTATAAAATATTTGAAGATTACCTTACAATCTTAAAAAAATATTTTCAATGAAAATGTTTTTTA
This sequence comes from Viscum album, assembly GCA_963277665.1. NCBI lineage: Eukaryota > Viridiplantae > Streptophyta > Magnoliopsida > Santalales > Viscaceae > Viscum > Viscum album. The sequence continues at coordinate 2,128,278,798 of OY728161.1, read as the reverse complement.
TAAAATTATGTGACATTTAAATGATTTAAAAAAAGATATATTTCTCTCAAATAGTTTTGATTTTATCTATCTCAACATCCGTTGATAAATTTTACACTTGTTTGAAGTTGATCTACTATGATACAAATCATCCATATTGTATTTAAGGTTTTGTGATATGTTTGACTATGTATGAGTTATTTTTATGCCATTAATGGTTTATTATTATTGTTTTGGCATGCTAGTTTTAATATGAATGTTTATGTTATATTTCATCCTCTTCTAAAGATGAATGTGTTGGACTAGTAAGTTCTAGGTTGGGGACCGGTAAAAATATGCCCTCCGGGTTGGGGTCCAGTTACAGCAGACCCTCTGGGTTGGTGTCCAATTATTAGAGGCACTCCAGTTTGGTGTCCTGTTATTAGAGGCACTCCGGGTTTGTGTCTGGTTATTAGAGGCACTCCGGCTTGGAGTCTGGTTACAGAGGCTCTCCGGGATGGAGTACGGTTACAAAGGTTCTCCGGGCTGGGTTCTAGTTACAATTATCCCTTAGGTCTTTGCACGAGGCCTTGACATAGAAATTAAAGTTCGGAATTATGCATTTCCATCATTATGAAAGTGGTCAGTGATAGTGCATGTGATTATTCGACTATTAGAATATCCATGTGAATAAGTAAATGGCGTTATTTCATTTTATTTGTGCCAAATTATTCTGAAGTTCAATTTTTAAAGGCTTTTTTTTAGTTATAGATTTCCTCAAATGTTTATGCTTATTTATAAAAGCTTCTGCTATATTGTTATCCTTACTGAGCATCTGAGCTCACCCCTGTCTATGTTTTATTTTTCCCAAGATGTGAAGAAATATTTTACGACTGACCTGTAGGGATAGTCTGAAGGGGATACGAGTGTGGACTATGGAAACTATGTTATTGTAGTTTTTCACTTTATGATGTAATGTAAACCATATGAATGTATCTAGTGATTCCAAGGCTACTAAACTAATCGGTCTTTCAAGACTTGATCTTTTGTGATCATGCCAATGTTACGTAATAATGCACTGACTCTTGGTAACTAGGGTTGGGGCGTTACAGTTGGTATCAGAGGAAGATTATTACAAACCTTGGAAGATAGATTTAGACAAACTCCGATTAGATCACATAGACCTAAAATGGAATTTTAAGATTAGTATAGAAGAACTTCCTAGAATTTTGGTATTCTAGATATTTTGTGGGTTTTCCGACCAATACATCCCTGTCTGGATATGAGCTGGTAGAGGCGGCACTGGCACAGATGTACCTAGGGGTAAAACCTGAAAACACCGCTTTGATCTAGACTTGAACAGGAATTGGTGCATGACAACGGGCCTTGCTGCACTCTTGGTTACGACACTCCTGGGTTATATGCTTAGGATGATTCTCATTTTCTTTAGAAACCATTATGAAGGGTTTATGAGTATATACTTCCTCAAAGAAAACATTTTTTAGGATTATGGATTATATCCATAAATAGTTCAATTTATGTAAAGTGTTTTACAAGTATGGAATTATGTATTTTGAATCATAAACATGTCTAGTTTATGCCATTGTTTATAAATTCCACCTATTGGATGTAATGAAAACCGTATCAATGCACACACTCCATGTAGGGATTTCCCTCATGCTCAAGATAATTATAGTGGAGCTGGTGATGACACTAGTGCTGATCAGCTAATCACCAGACTGGGACAACTCACTCAGGTTATGAATAATAACCTTACCCATATGGAGCACCCTGATCCACAGCGTGGAGGATCAATGTTAGATCACTTCATGAGGAAACAACCACCAACGTTCAATGGGAGTACAAATCCATTGGTAGCTGAGCAATGGATAAGTTCTCTAGAAAAAATATTTCAGGATTTGGGGAGTAGTGAAAGGGAGAAAGTTATCATGTCAGTTTATCACCTCACTGTAGATACTGATCAATGGTGGTCATTGATAAAAAACACAAAGTAAGATGATGAAGTATCAAATATGGAATAGAGATAGTTCAAAGAGATTTTATTAAGAAAATACTTTTCTTGTGACAATCGAGCAGATATAGAAAGGCAATTTTTGAGTCTGAGGAAAAAGGAGGATGAGAATGTTTCAAAGTATGAGTCTAATTTTACAAGGCTAGCGAGGTATGATGCAGATTATATACGTAAACCAATAAGTAAGATTGATCGTTTCTTTGATTGGTTAAAACCATTTCTCCATCGAGATTTAGTATTACAATCCTTCTCATCGTATGAAAATATTGTCTCATGTGCTATCAAGACAGAAAAGGAATTCTCTAAGTCTTATGACAACAAAGTAAAGCAAGAGAAGAAGATAATGGTGGAGCAAGAGACAGATAAAGGGAAAAGGGAAAAAAGGATTTTACATTATGTTATAATTGTGGTAATAAACACCCTGGTAATTTCCTAAAAGGAATGGGAGTTTGTTAAAAATATGGAGAAAAAGTACACCAGGCCCGTGATTGCATAGGAAAGAAAGAGGCTGTCAATGTTGAATGCTATAATTGTATAGAAATGGGGAATTATGCAAATGAATGTCCTAAGCGTCAAGGAAACTTACCTCATAAAAGGAAAATAGAGCAAGGCCAAGATTATGTTGTTACTACATATGAGGTTGAATAATTAATGTATTTGTGTTTTTGGACTCAAGGATTATATTCTGTTTATAAGAATAATGTGATATATAAGGATTGTACTGTAGTACTTTTTGTTTTCATTAAGTATTTAATAGGATGAAGGTAATCATATTTTTAGTATGTGACAATAATAATCATTACTTTGTTTGGGGAGTCTGATGTTACAACTGATTTGGGAATTTAGAAACCTTTAAGAGAGAGAATTTGGATAGAAGTATTTTGGATAACTATAAAGGTTGGAATGGATTATTTTGAACATTGGATAGTATGTCTTAATGTTAAATCATTTCTTAAGATTATTTTTGTTATATTATAATACTATAGTTTTAAGAAAAGGACAACCTACAAGTCAGGGGATAACCTGTTGCGTCGGACAAAGCTGCAGGAATCGAACCCACAACCGTAGTGCGATAGGCCTTTATTACCTACCACTAGCCTACATGAAGTCCCGGGTTATTAAAAAATAGTTTTCCCATTCTCAATGGTTTGTGTTAATATTTGGAACCTCGTAGTATTAGGATAAATATAATATTTTTGAGTTCTATTATCTTTTTGAGTGAAATATGAGTTTGTGGGAGGAATTAGTTGAAGGTTGAAACTCTACTTGTCAAGTATATATATATACCTCTCTCTTATAAATTAATTCTTAAAATTTAGGAAAGGTATATAAAAAAATATGTTATCCTAATAACTTATTTTTTGTTGAACTGATGATATTTTAAATCATCATAGATTGAAGGCTTTGAGGCCCTCAATTTTACACTAGTTTGTGATTGATGACCTCAATCACTCCCTACAAATATTTACGTTTTTCCTCCAATTATGTGTCTCTAATTTCCACCAATGCTCACCTAATAGAGATCATAATTTTGTGGGGACATTTTAATTTCCCTTTCCCTCTTATTAAGGCTAAATTTTATAAACCTTATTTTCGATTTGGGTTTTCCATGAAGGTATTTTCTACTGTCAACATTTTTTTTGAAGAAAAATTTCAAATTTCTAGGATTCAATTTATTGAAGGAGGGGAGAATGTAACACCCCAATCTTACATGGTATGATTCTCTTTGAATAATACAGTAGCGTGTGTTGTACGCAACATCGAGTTCTAACACACACCACAACCAATCAAAATTTCCGTTATGAATAGTAATACCCACAATTTAAAATTTTACAAATTTTATCTTTCAAGATGGACTTCATTTTTGTATTCTGAATATCTAAATTATCCTAGGGTGAAATTTTGGTACTTTTCGGATAACCATTATATTATTATGAATAGTGAAAATTACTAAATTTTAATTTAAAACAAATTTTTTAATCGAAATAATTAATAGTGATAAATTATGAATTTGAGTGGTTCTAAATTATATTTAGAATATATTTTTACCATTTAATAAGGTTTTGGTCATTGGACATAGATTTCATAATTAAACCGGACATAAACAAAAGGTCAATCTTTTGATAGTTATTATCTCTTAAATACATGTTTTTTGTTTTAACAACAGGAATTAATTTTAAATTAATTTCTGCCACTTATATGTTTTTAATTTGGAAAAATGGATTACATATTTGTAATCAGGATGTTTAAATTGTGTAAATAGGTAACTTTTATTTTTATACATTTTGAATAATTACTTCGGTAAATATTTTATTTACCTTGGTTAATGGGTAAATCTGGTAAATAAGGGTAAAAAAATAATATTATAATAACAATAAATTACCCTAAAACGTGTCCTAACCATATTTGTTGATACATTTCCAACCATGGTAATCTTTGGGTCGATTTTGAGACCCCATGGAGCCACTTGTAAGTGATAAGGACACTTTATATTAATTAAGTTAAAATAAATACAAAATTGACATAAGCATATATCTTTTAGAAAAACAATTTTCACATAGGGTTATATATGTTATATTTTCGACTATAAATATTCATTATAAATATTAAAAGATTTCCTACATAACGGTATTTTTTTTATAATTTTTAGACATTTAATAATTAATATTATTTATGACACAATAATGATGCAGTATTTTCCTTATTAACGAAAGAATCAAATAATTGGTATTATAAATACTAAAATAAATATAATCTAAAGTTTTGGTCACATACATATATTTTATTGGTTAATATTACATTATATTATTGCTTAAATGAATTTTTTTAGAATTAATAAAGTTGTTAAGACTTTAACATAAATCAATTATTGAATAATGTCAAAATTGACATAAATGAGTTTTTAAAAAAAATATTATATTATTAATTGATATTATATTTATAAAAATATAAGGATCTTAAAAATGACTTATATAATGATAGTTGTATCATTAATGGACCAATTGGGGGTCTCTTCGATGTATATAGTATGTTTATTGAAAATACAATATAAAAATACAAAGTGACATGGTAAATGTCAAACTAATTAACTAAGAGTTAAAACTATAATATATGGTTAATATAATGACCCAATCCTGTATAAAATCTATTGGTTGAAAGTATTTAGACCCATACCCACTTTAGACTTTTAATAATCCACTTTTGAGCCATTAGAAACTGAATATTAATTCATTATAAAATAATATTTCTAGCTTTTCCAAAGGTGCCCCTCACCCCTCTTATAAAAGGGCACTCCCCTTTGTCACTAATTCACACATTAAAAGCTTTTTGGCTCAGACAAACCCTACCCAAATATCCTATAAACTTCCCTCACTTAAACCTATAGTCCTTTTTTTTATCAGAAATCCAACCTAAGGATCCCTTTTGATCAAATCAAAATGAAGAACCTGAAGAAGAGGTAATGTTTTCACCACCCTCTTTCAAGTTCCTTTCTTCTTCAAACTCGCCTTCTTTGTTATTCCCATTATAAAATAATAACTCCAGTACACTCTATATACTGTGATGTTATTATATATATGGTAAAACCATATTCAGTATTATTTCCATCCTTTGAATGACATGTCACTATATGTGGGTACGTACGACTTACCGTCTCCACGTCGTGGTGTAATTGTTATTCAAAACATTATTAGTTGGATGGATATAATAATGATGTGTAATTCATGTTAATAATAAATATATCATGATAATGATTCTTTATATATGATATACTATCCAATTATATATTATTTTAATATCAAAAGAGTGATATTGTTGCTCGTGTGTATGTACGGACTACCGTCTCCATGAACGCGATAAGATTCATTCCCCATCGTATCAATTCCAGGATATTTCTCATTTGATGACTAAAAATAATGTTCAAGGACTCGATATAATTCTGGATATGAATAATATACACCCTATCCATACCAAACTTGGCATATGTAACAAAACATATAAAAGAAAACGAGTAAGTTAACACCCAAAACGACAATAATACTAAGATATTATTAACAAAGCAATGTTAAAAGATCAAATATGATATCATATTAATGTATATGATTCTTGTATAATTTAATAACAATTATTTCTCCATTATATAGGAGGTTAGAATACCCTAAACCAAGTAAAAGTAAAAGTTAAGCGGTTTTTCATCTCACTCCTTATTCCCGTGAGATTCATGCAATATTGCAACTATTACCTTTTGTGTGGGGTATGTACTGCCCATAGTTGTATTCATTATGTAATACACATTAATTTATGTGTATTTACATATTCATTGTATGATACCTCTTTTATGGGGTGTATGTTTCGTAAGTTACCAAATTGGTAAGGGTTTATTTCACAAATTCTTCATTATCCGAAGTTGTTTATACATAATTATCTACTGGGACCTCTTTATCATCCACATCCATGTTTCTTAAAAATGTATTTCAAAATATTCTTACTATTTTACAGAATATGGATTAAAGTCATTTTAACATTTTTTGACTTTTTATAAGAATTTTATAAATGAATCTTTTCATCGTTTTCCAAACAAGGTCCTTTTTAACATTTTCGACATAATTAAGGTAAGAATGTCTTTTTTTACCTTATACGGAGGGTGCGGATATTTTCCACCATTAGAAAATCGTTGAAGCTTCCCTTAAAATCTTATAAGAATATTTTCAATGTAAATGTTTTTTTAATTATGTGACTTTTAAATGATTAAAAAAAGATATATTACTCTCAAATAATTTCAATTTCATCTATGTCAACATCCTTTGATAAATTTTACACCTGTTTGAAGTTGATTTATTATGATACAAATCATCCATATTGTATTTAAGGTTTTTTGATATGTTTGACTATGGATGAGTTATTATTATTCCATTAATATTTTATGATTAATGTTTTGGAATGCTAGTTTTAATACGAATGTTTATGTTATATTTTATCCTCTTCATAAGTTGAATGTGTTGGACTAGTAAGTTTCGGGTTGGGGACCGATAAAAGTAAGCCCTCCGGGTTGGGGTCAAGTTACAACAGACCCTCCAGGATGGTGTCCGACTATTAGAGGCACTCCAGGTTTGTGTCCAGTTATTAGAGGCACTATGGGTTGGTGTCCAGTTATTAAAGGCACTCCAGGTTGGAGTCCAGTTACAGAGGCTCTCCGGGATGGAGTCTAGTTAGAGAGGCTCTCCTGGTTGGGTTCCGGTTACAATTATCCCTTAGGTCTTGTCATGAGGCCTTGACACAGAAATTAAAGTTTGGCATTATGAATTTCCATCATTATGAAAGTAGTCAGTGATATTGCATGATATTATTCGACTAGTAGAATATCCATGTGAATAAGTAAATGGAATTATTTCATTTTTTCTTTTCCATATTATTCCGATGTTCAAGTTTTAAAGGCTTTTTTTAGTTATACATTTCCTAAAATGTTTATGCTGATTTATGAGAGCTTCCGCTATATTTTCATCCTTACTAATCATCTGAGCTCACCCCTTTCTATGTTTTATTTTTCTTAGGATATGATGAAATATTTTATGAATGACCTGTAGGGATAGTATGAAGGGGATATGAGTGTGGACTACGAAGACTATATTATTGTAGTTTTTCACTTTATGATGTAATGTAAACCTTATGAATGTATCTAGTGATTCCAAGGCAACTAAAATAATCATACTTTTTAGAATTTATCTTTTGTAATCATTCCAATGTTACGTAATAATGCACCAACTCTGGGTAACTAGGGTCGAGGCGTTACATGAAAAGGAAAATTAAAAGGGAAAAAAGGAACCAGTGATTTACCTTAGCCCTCATGAATAGTTTACACCCCATCTGGAAAAAACCCCTCATTTTGAAATCAACCATGGAGTTTTAATTTAAATATAATACTCCATTTAAAATATATTATCATTCATGAATGAACAAATAGTTAATAAATCATTAATGATTAAATATTCTATGAAAATGAGAATGACTACAAAGTCCACCAAAATCATACCTCAAGTAAACTCTCTATTTAGGACCCAATAGAGTGGGATGAATTTTTTTTGAGATCATATCCTAGGATAAATTACCATTTTACCTTCTAAAAGTACACAAAAAATGGATTAAATTTCCCATGATTTCTCAACGTATAATTATGCAGTTCATTACATGCATGAATATAGATTGATTTTTAAATCAATATAATGATATGACATGTATCATGTGGCATACATTTTATTTTACTTGGTTTAAATGTGTTAGTTTTCATTTACCCTATTATGTTAATTAAATTATTATATTCTAGTCATTATGTCATACCATTACGTACCTCCGTTTTTTAATATTTTATCTATTTGGATGCTTTTGTAGGAAGCTTTAAATGAAGTTCTATTAACCTTTATATGGGTCTCTATATCCTTGGTTTTAACCTTATGCAATGTATTCTAGGTACCTTATGTTAGAAATATTATTAGATATGTACCATTACATAGCTCCATCTTTACCCTAATATAGAATGTATATTAAGGGAATTACATTGACATAGTGGTTCCAATGTCTCCTCATGCAGTGTTGGTCTGAACCACACAGAGTGGTCGAATTACCTTGATGTGGGTTCTACTAGTGATCTTTATATAGTTGGTTTTGGTTACCTTCACATATTCACATTGTGAATTATCTTTACAAAAGAAATAATTTTTTATTTTTATTGTTTTTATGATATTAGGGCCCAGTCATTTTAACCTTCCATTTCCCTTATTCTATTTAGCCATTGTAGTAGATTCAAATCTCAGGGATGTTTTTACCCTAGAAATCTCTAAATGGAAAGAGATTTTATTGAATAACATGATTCATTTTAGAAGAGGGGGTGTGAATTTTTCTTCATGAGAGAGAGGGGAAAGTTGTACTGGTGATTCAAGAGGCGGTGTTTGGGTGATCCTTCCACTAAGGGAATATTAGTGGTAGTGTTGATTTGAGTTTGATGGAAAGGTAAAACTAGTGATTTTCTATGGTTTAAATATGGTTCATGTAACCCCAATCCTTGTACATTTATTGAGAAAATGAAGTATCTGATTTGTATTACTACTTTCCAACCCACCAATTAGATTATTTTATCATTAACAACCCATGATCTTGGTGCCGTGGATATTTGATAGATTTTTTCAAGGTTCATTTTAGTTCTTATTAAAAGAACTTGGTACTATGACTGATTCCTCTATTTTTCGTTCATTTTGGTAACCTCTTATATAGATTGATTATGGATGCTACTTGGTTTTTTTCTTTTTTATATTCAACCAAAATCTATCTTTGTTTTTTTCCATAGGGAAACCCCAACCTACTTTCCCCATGGATTAAACTAGTTTGAAAATGCACATAAAATTTTTATGTTTATTTAACATTTTTATTTACCTATTTTCTCTACTAATTCTATGAACTACATATTTTATATCTCTTTTGGTTATTTTTCTAGTATTCTATAGTAATTACATTTTTCTAGATAGGGTTGTGTTGATCTGGAGGCTACCTACGATACTGTTTTTGAATATGTTAAAGTTCTGTTTATTTTTTATCTCATTCATGAATCTGTTCACATTTTCTGTTATCACCATTTATGTATAATAATTTTCTCATTATCATTATTAAAATTATTATTGAATACTTCCATTTTATTGGACATAAAAAATTTCACTATTTTAACTTCTTTTATTTTTTGAGTTTTTTTAAATCAATATTACATTGAGGTCGTTGAATGTGGACCGCCTCAGAATAAATACTATAATAATTTGTATTAGATCCTAATTCATATTATTGATATAATTATTAAAAATTTAAATCAATAATTTGAATGGTGAAAATGATTTTCATTTATGGATAATTAAAATATTTTCATTGTCAGTCCAAGTTGGTTTACATAACACCTATGTGGTCCTAAGAAGAAGTTATCCATTCTCTTCATCAGTGGAAAACCGTATGAATCCTATTAATATCTTCCATATGATGGTTCAGATAAATATTAGAGTTTGATTTTGTATTTTTTGGGTGAATTTTATTGCATGAGGTGGCATACAAAACCACTTCAACTACTATAAGGATTATGCTTGAAAACCATTACATGACAAATATCATGTTATTAGTATTAATGAAAAGTGGGACTTTATATTTAATATATGCATATTAGTACATCCATCTCCTATCACATAGTTGAATTTAATAAAATTTCCTAGCCTTTTTTAACATAAATATTATGTTTTTATATAAGGATTGATTCATAATCCTTTTGACATCACTAGATAGTTATTAACATAATCTGTGTGAACGTGATGTATGGTAATGAGTATTTCACAATAGAATGTATGGTAATGAGTATTTGACATAAGAAAAGGTAAATTCATATCTTCCTTCAATAGAATTATATACCATTAATTGGTTGAGATCTGAGTGATATGGGCTGAGTTTCATACGTAGAATAGAACATTGGGGTCAATGGATGAAAATGGTAATTATGATAATATGGGTAACTATCAGTCTAAGATTCTAAAGTACTATCAATGTGATAATCCATTTCATTTTAAAAAATATAATCCTAATAAAAATGGTTCATAGGGAATTGGGTTTCAATCCAATTTATTTGGGACTGGTTATGATGATGTTGATGTCTTATAGTTTTCCTAGTGAGATTCAAGGGGAAGAGTTGTAGGTTCAACTATGAGTGTTTTCCTTTTGGGTCATATGAGGTTTAGTTTTATCAGGAGGTATACAAGTGTGATAATAGTGATTTATTAGGTAGTAGTTAGATAAGTAGTTTCATGGTTAGATTCTTTGATGGACAATGAGATTCATGGTGATGGTGCTAAGATATTTTTAATTGCGTTGGATAGGTACATGAAAACTTTGAACCTGAGATCATTTTTAGATATATTTATGGGGTTTTATTTAAGTAAGTAGATTTATTTAATTTATTAATAGGTTTTTTCTCTCATGGTTATGAGATAGTCTTTAGGACTAGGAATGTATGGGTTTACAATGCCACCAGTTAGGAATATAGCTCCTCCTATTTCACAGTTCAATGATGTTTCCTCTTATTAGGTAAATAGTTATCTGGGTCTATTTAGATTTAGGTGGACTGAGTGACATTAAATATTTAGGCCTTATATATTATGTTGTTTACGTATGTGTCTTTGTGTTATTTTATTGTTGTTTTTTATTTTATATTATTATTTTAATATGAACTTTTTCACTTTGAGTTTATTTTCATATGATTGTTTTGATGTTTTCAATGGGTTTGTTTGAGGATGGGTAATGATGTATTTGATAGTGTTCTATAAAAAGAATAGATATTTCAGGAACCTCTAGTTGACATGTTCTTTTTAGGGACTTGTGTTATGTGATGTAGGAGACTCTGGTAATATAAGGTGAGTTTATTTTATATAGTTATGTTTAGAGGTTCTAATTCTAATAATGTTTTGTATTAGCTTAGATATAATTAACAATGTTAGGTTTGAATCACATTGATACACACTTTGAACATAACTAGTTCATAGTTTTACTATAACTATTTGAAATCAGTTTCTGAAATGGCTTGGTTGTTTAGCAAGATTTCCCAAATAAATTAATAGGTCAGGTTGTGTAGGGATGTTTGGTGTTTATGATTCTACATTTAATTTATGAGTTGTAGATTTTTTTGTTTTTGTTTCCCCTATTATGTTTTAAATTAAATTATTACAATATTGGAATTATGTTTTACCCTTACATACCATTGGTTTTTATTCTTTTACCCTTACATGTGTTGTTATGGGAACCTTTGTTTGTGTTGGTTGGCTACAACCAAGTAATTTGTATTTTATATTTTTTGTATATTGCTAGAATTGAATATTAACACCTTATAATGTGTTGAATATAATTTTTCATAAAATTAATGTGATACTTTCCTGGAATATATGTCACACTAAAAAGGTCATTATTCTTCCCTTCTATGAGAAGAACCTTAAGTTCTATGAAAATATTCTTAAATATTACTCTACATATGAATAATATTCCATGATGATACACCTATTATTTTGACTATCATGTGTAAGTAATCATATGAAGATAATGATTTATATCATGACATTCACACTTAGTAATCTCCATGATGAGAGACTATGTGAACAAACATGTCTATAAGAATTCGGCACATTTTTATGGCATCAAATATTCCAATATGTGGGCATATTTAATGGTACTTGGATTTTAATATTATTATTAATATATGTCAGCACACATGCATATGTCAGTATTATGATAATCCATGATGATATAGTTTATGGAGATGTTTTGTACATTGGATGCATCAGGAATGATGTATTATTAATGAATAAGTCGAGGGAGGAATTATCCCTTCCATATTTATAAATGTTGATATTTAGACACATTAATTGAAATTAAATAATCACTTTAAATTCTATTGCCTTGGTGTAATGATGAGTTTATTTAAATTAGTAAAAGAAAGACATATCAAGCATATAGGATGATAACATGACTGTTCAACCAGATTGATGAGACATTGTGAAAAAGGGATTATATTACACAATGAGTGTTCCTATGTGATTGTTTTCATTGCGACATGTCCTATTCCTTTATGTATTACATGATCCATTGCTATATAGTAATATTAGACTTAGTATAGTCCACCTAATGCCACTAGAGAACAAGCCAAGAAGTTTACACACAAAGTGTTTCTTTTGATCTTAGTTAAATATTATATTTAATAGTTGGAATAAATATTATTATACAAAAGGCTAATAAATATTTATTATGTATTTACTAAATGATCACTAAAATTAAATAAATATTTATGTGAAAGGTAATTATTTAATTATGTGAATATATAATATTTATTTTCTCTTATTATTCAAAAGGTAATAAAAAATTATATATTCATTAACAAATAATTTATAACATGAATATCAAAATTAATATTTTATTTTCGAGACTATGAATATAATAATTATTTATTTATATAATGTATAATATTTATCTCTTGTGATTCATAAGAGAATAAAAAACTATCTTTTAATAATTAATTTATTTAGTTACATGAATATTCTAATAAATATTTTATTTTCTAGACTGCTAAAATGATACTTATTAATAATTTTTTTTCAAAAGTTCAACAAATGCCATAGAGGAAGTGTGCACACAGTTATTGGTCTGGTGGTAAATATTTATTTTCTATAATATACTTAATATTTTATTTCCACTACACATCTTAGTTCACTCCATGAAATAATTAATAATAATGTTATTTTACATGGCACAATGTTCCTTTTGGGTTTAACATGTTAGTAAGGGATTTTATGAAATTAACTAATATGAATCCCTAATCCTAAGTCTATAAATACACAATTATGAGAATTTTTAGTTTCTGGTCATCATGCACAACATACTATTTCCCAAGAAGATTATCTCTTAATAAAGGATGTCTCTAGGGTCTTCTCTTAAGCTCGGGATATTTTATCTTCCTCTATTTCTATAATGCCAGATAGACCATGCGATGATCCTTTATAGGCTAAATGGATCATGGTTTCAATTAAGAGGGTGATAAAGGAGGATTACTAGTAACAAATTAGCACCTGGAGTACCATCGATAACTTTCCATAATCAAAGGATCGTGAGTGGATCACTAGTAGAGGGGCTCTACTTTGGGTCCTCATCAATGCAATGGAATAAAACCGAACATTATTTAGATGATCAATCTATGTATCTAAGAAAGAACTCAAGATTGATGTATTTATTAATGTTATTAAATTAATTATAAATTAACATGAAGAATATCCTCTATTGGTTCTGGTGAATATATTTTTCAATATTCTTTGAAAAAATTTCATTGGCCATGGTGTTCATTTCATGTAAATTGTGGATCATCCATTGAATTTGACAAAATATGAGTTTTCCATTGCCCTAACAGGTGCTTCAACTACACACAGAACCATAAACCATTACTTGAGGTTCTATTTAGCTTTACATGGGCCTCTTCTATATTGGTTTTACCCTTACATGAGTTCCTTGAGGACCCTTACCTACCCCATATTCTTAGTGGTTTACCATTCTATAGATCTGGATTTACCCTCACATAGTCTGTATATTGTGGGGATTTCCTTGATGTGATAGTTCTATTGTAACCTCATGTAGTGATGGTATGAACCTCATGAAATGATCAAATTACGTTGATGTGAGTGTTTTTTTCACCCTTGTATAGAATATTTTGGTTATCTTCATGTTGTCACATTTTTTATTAACTATTATTTTGAATTTCTAGTTATTTATTGCCATTTTTTGGAAATTGGGGATCACCTTTATTCAACCTTCCATATGTCTAATTTTGTTGAGCCATTGTAACATATTCAATTCTCATGGGCATTTTTACCCCAGTCAACTTCAGATAGAAAGTGTTTTTTTATTCGAGGGATTCATTTTGGAAGAGGGGGTGTGGCATATGATTCATGATAGATAGGGGAGGTTGGTTCATTGATTCAAGAGGAATTGATAGGGTGATTCTTATAATAAGGTAAAATCAGCGTTAGTGTCTGTTTGTGTTTGATAGAAAATAAAAACTAGATATTTAGGTTGTTATGCGAGCCTGATTCTGGAGCATTAATGGTGTGAAGGGAGCATGTGGTTAGGATTGTGTCTAGAGAACATATACATTGGTAGACGTCAGCTTCATATACCTGAGATCTTGGTTTCTTGGATCTTTAACATATATTCATGATTCACATCCATGTTCGTGGAAAACTAACTCATCCCTATTAGTGCTTCTTGTATTTTTCTTTTATTTTATTATTCTCTTATATAGATCTATTTAGAGGTATTGCTCAGTTTTTTTGGGTATATTTTTTCACCTATATTTTTTTAATATTTTCATGCATAGTACAACCATAGCATCCAGGTACATTCACATAGGCCAATTGTACATAGCACATAAAATTGTTGAGAATATTTACCATTTTTATTTACTTATATTATAAACCACACCTTGTATATCATTTCCAGTTATTGTTCTGCATCACCATTGTAATTATCTTTTTTCTTGGACTAGATGGAGTTGAATCTTGAGGTTTACTATGATACTTAGTGTTGCTCATCTTCTTATCATATCCATTAATCTATTAAAATATTTTTTTACTACCATTTCTTTTTAGACATTTTCGTATTCCCATTTTTGATTGATT
Source organism: Viscum album (assembly GCA_963277665.1). Lineage (NCBI taxonomy): Eukaryota > Viridiplantae > Streptophyta > Magnoliopsida > Santalales > Viscaceae > Viscum > Viscum album. Next base: position 2,128,263,585 of record OY728161.1, on the reverse strand, counting down.
GTTCAATATTTCCTAGTGTTTGGACTTAAATAATAATACAATTAGAACCTTTTCAAAATTTTAAGCTTTTTTCGAACCATCTCAAAAATAAATACACCCTTATGGATTTTGAATGTGGACTGCCTCACAATTCATCCCTCAATAACATAGAGTCCCACATATAAATGAAGAATATTATATGTTATTGACCTAGTAAGATTTCAAATAGATAAAACCTATTTCAAATATATCATACCTTAACACTTGGTGTTTACATCATCTTATTGTGATCGAGGAGTGCTTATGAGGTAATTTTGTGATTCATAATAGTCCCTTAGGAATCAAATTGGGTTTTTATAGACATGAGGAGTAAAACAATACAAAATTTTCTGGACCCCCTCCTACCCAAGGTACCAATACCAACCTATTAATGAGAGAAGTGAGACAATGATACCCTAATCCACCTTTAGTATTCCATGGGTTTGATACAAGCACTAATGATTTAAAATACAAACAAATAGAAGAGATTATTCTATATGATATGAGAAATGAGAGAAATAAGATAGAAAACAACATAAAAATACTAATCATAAGAAAATTAAAAGATACCAATTTCATGAATGTAATGTCATACAATTGAATAGAAAAAAAGATAATTACAGGTATCAAAATATTTCATTGGTAGTGACCACGAAGCATAGAAAACTCCTAAAATACCTCTATAAGATAGTAATGTCCATCCCGATCAACCAGCTACTACAAAATTAAATATAAATTTACATATATATACAAATAGGGTGAGAATAACATGTATACTAAGTAGGATACTCCCTAAATAATCTCATGAAAAGTATAAAGATGTCATTATAAATCTCAGTGTTCAACAAGTAAAGCTAACTCATCACCTAAACAGGTTTGATAAGTTTCTAGCGTCACCATGTTATCTCTCACCAAGAATTACAAAAAATGTTAACATGTAATACAATATCAAAATAAGGCACCTTGATAACACTTACATACTAGTTTACTCCTCTCCCCTACAACGCATGTCCCGATCTATCTGTCTGTAAAAGTAAGCCATCACAAACACACCTGGGTTAAGGCATCATAACATGTATCTCATGCATAATATCATATTATTATTACATACCATGAACCCAGTGCATCAAATCATCTCATAATCCCTACCACATATACAGATTACAACCGAGTTGTTTTTAGGAGCTATAACAACTTATATGTTATGTACTATACCTCAATCCATCACTTACCATACACATCATACATATAATAATCCATGGGATACTATATCTGGATATACATGTGTGTAAAATCAAAAAACCATTATATCCTTATATGCATATATCTGGGGAAATATAATCACTATACATACAAGTATATAATTCTAATTGGATAATATAGTAGGGATAGGGGTTGTAAGCTATCTATTCTCTGCTAACTTAGATATTAGAGAAAAAAATATCCTAAAGTATTCTATGTTTCAACCACCCTATAGACATTCTTTATTTAGAAAATAAAATCATAAAATATACATGATTTAATATAGCTCATAAGATTTTATGGGTATGAAGCTAGTATTAGGATCAACTATATCTTCCGTCACTCAGACACCTAGATTCCACTACTAAGGACTAGATATCTAGTAAGAACATAATAATTAAATAGTACATTTATTTAATTAGTTATTTACTTTTGAAATTTCAATTTATTCTAATTAATTTATTATCTATTAGTTAACATTAATCTATTCACATTTCATTAACCGCCAAGTGAATTCCGTACCATCCAGGCATAATCTAATTAATTACAAGGTTCCACTTGATTATCCACATTGGAATTCTATTCAATAACAAACCCCATGGGTTAAAACATTTATTAATTGTTATTATTCCTTAATTATTGGTACTCTAGGAAACATCCTAAGATACCATAAAATATATTCATAAACTAAGAACAATCAGCTACCTCAAGCGACGAGGAAATAAATATAGGTAAAAAAGTAACCAAACCATATGACATTTAATGCTCAAAATTAACAACCAATCATTCTATATTTTATCAAAGTAGTGGGAAATCTTAACATCAACTGATTTCATCAATCTCAGTACCATCTCCAACACCACCATGCATTTATCCTATTATCACCAATGTCAAATGATGCCATGAACTTGGTCCTCCAGACCAATATATTTTCAACCATCAGCCATACCATGATAAAATAATTTCGTATTGTAATATTCACATATAGAGTAACACAAAAGGCATTAAATTAAATCCTGAGTCAACAAGGCATCTAGGACCTAAAACAATCATCCAACTTTCACATGAAAACATTATTTTCTGACCCCGAACATTTGTCTTTATCAAACGACTGGTTCTTTATCATGTTGAATTATCCAATTAATTTAACACAGGTTACCACCACATAAAGCTTAAGTAATCAGTTATTAAAATCTATAAATTATTGAAAAATGATATAATGCATAAATTTCAATTTTATCATCATTAAGGAAGAATAATTCCAATAACAAGACTCTTTATTATTATCTACAAAAATCATTTCCAGATTCATGTTATTTAGATAACTCCATTGACATATGGAATAACAATTTTAATTAAACATGCATCATTCATCATTTAATTACCATCAAATTAAAATAATCCTTGTATTCTATAAACATTCCTCTTTAATTCATTAGCCAACCAAAATTACATGATTTACATTATTTAAAAAATTTAATTAAATAAAAAATTCTAAACCATACCATAAATGTATTGATAAATAAATCATAAATATGTATAGCACTATATCTAGTAAAACAATAGGCAAATTTTTATCTCTCTGGGAAACACATGCAATCACTACAACCACTAACCATTTATTTTAATTAATCTGGTTTATTATTTATTAAGGTTAATTCCACTATCTCCCAAAGAGAAAAAGAATTATTAATTTAGTATTTCACATAAAATAATAGGATAATAAATAAATAATCTACCTTAAGGATTAAAACATTATTTGACCAAGAATTGAATAAAAATTCATAAATCTAATCACCTTTCTCATAAGAAAACTACAAACCTTCAAAAATATATACCAAAATAATACCAAAAAACATCAAAATAACTTCATAGAAACAAAGGAGATTATACACCATAGATTATAAATAAATAATGAGAGTAAACAATATTTATTGAAGAAGAAACCACAAGAGAAAGAGGTAAAAAAACACCCTGGATCACCACAGATCTAACATAGAAATTTAATGATCCATACCTTTTGAAAGGACTTCAAAAAACATTAAAGAATCACCTATACGTTCCTAGGTTTGGGAGAGAATCAAAGTTATTAAGACAATTTGATGGTTTAATAAGATTTATAAGAATTATTATAGATGTAATTTCAAGAGGTAAATGAGTCAATCATGTTGTGAATGTATTGAGTTTAAGACCTGTTGAAAAATTAATCTCCCAGAACTAATAAAATAACGATTAATTAATTCCATGAACTAAAAATTAAAAATCACTAGTTTTTAGAGATAGATTCACCAAATGTATCATATTTTCCCTTAATGTCATGAATTAATGGTACACATCATGAATCACACCCTAAGAACCTCTCTTCTTAAACCATAAATTCTTATTTGGATTGTGACTAAACATTCCTGTCATGAACTAGTGTTCATGGCATGAAATTATACTACATCCAAATTCCATATTCCAAACTCCACTGATCTTTATCTAGGGCTCCTCTAAGCATTATAGACTTTCAAAATATAAAATTAATGGGCTAAAGTGATCTAGGGCCTTACATTAGATAACTCTAAAACAATTCACCACCTTGAGAATATAAAACCAAACCTGGAGAAAAGGAAAAGAAAATGGGTCATCCAAATAGAAACCCCATGAGATAATTCTCAATAATATCACCATTATAGGATCTCAACCACCTCACTCATAAGACTGAGGCAAAATTCCATGAAAAACCAACAACCATCTCTTAAACACTCTCTTAGGGGTGATACCTCTCAAATAAGAGCAAGGAAAAAAAGAATGCATTGAGGAAGAGATAACCATATCATAACCTTGATAAAGGTCAAAAAAAAATGATATTTTCTATAATAGAAGAGATAAATGTCAAAAAAAAGGATACTTAGCAAGAATCTGTGAATCACATTCCCAGGTGATAACCTCTACACCATCATGTCACCAAAGGAGAAGAATTAATGGAATGGAATGAAAATACCACACCTACTCCTAGTAGTCTTAGATCTTCATATGTTACTCCTAGAAATACATATCATCATTAATGTTAACATCACCCCAATAGATTATGTGAGGGATTTTATTAAGATAAATTTGAATCTATGAGAAATGGAAGACATCATTTATCTGGCTCATCAGTAGGGTAGTGTTATATGATATGAAATTAACCCAAAATGAGACAACACTTTGAAGGGACCAAAAAATGGGCATAAATATTACTCCCATGACCAAAACATAACTTCCCCTGATGAGGAGATAACTTTAGGAAAACATGGTATCTAACGTTGCACTCTATAAGTCTCCTCCTCTAATCGTTCGGAACTTATGATGATTCTACAATGCCTTTATCCTCTTAGGAATAACCCGAACCAACTCTATCATTCTCTACACAAATTCCTGCTCAAGAATTGACGACTCTCTAACCCTAGTCCAATAAAATAGAGAATGGAAATTTCATACATAAAATTTTTTATATAGTTTAATGTCAATGGTGAAGTGGGAACTATTATTTTAATAAAACTTAACGAAAGGTAGATGCCTCATCCATAAACCTACAAAATCTAGGACATAACTTTCAAACATGTATTTAAGTCCCTATATAGTCCTCTCTATCTGAATATTCATATGTAGATGAAAATACATGTTAATTCCTAACTTAGAGTAAAAAGCATGCTAGGGGACACTCCACACCCTGGTGGTAAATGAACAATCCTGATAACATATTATTTTCCTCAAGACTCTATGTGTAAAGATCCAATTTTTTTAATAATATTTTTTTCAAGACAAAATGTTTGTTATATTTTATTATACACAACTAAATAATATATACATTATAATGAATTAGATTCAAATGGAAATGTGACCCTTTAGATTTAACTATTATAAGACTGTTGGTCAATATGATTGTTGGGAACAATACTCTTGAAAATATTTTTAACATTATAATTAGTGTTTATAAGTAAAATTTGAAAAATGGTAATTTATATTGAAATAAGAGTCAATGGCCTTAACCAGTAGAGTCCTTCTATTTGAAACCCATTTTTTTAGAACATGTGAGGGAGGTATCATCACTTGGTTTCTCCATTGACCAATCCCAAATCAAACTTCAATAAGTGATGCTTGAATGAAATTGTCTATTGGAGAAGTTCATGTTAGTGGAGATTACCCCTTAGTTGATATTAGCTAAGGTACCCCCCACGAAACTACTACCATTGCACACCTTACACTTAGATTTTATAATACTATAACAAGGGGTACTGTTTCAAGGTCCTAGTTACTTAATGTGTAATTCCATTATATAAATAAGATTGTTATTCCATCATTTTTTTTAAGAATAGTTTTTCTTAATGAAATTAAGATGATATTTAATAAATTGATTTTTTGAATTGATATTTTACATTTCATAAAAGATAAAATATATATAATAAACAATGTTATTATTAATAATTTTAATTTTAATGAAATAGTATGCTTGAAACACTCAAATTTAAAAATAAATGCCAAAATAATTTTTTTAATTGTTAAAATTTTTCTTTTCATTTTCAATCCATTATTATTTTTATAAAATTTGAATTTTTATATTTAAAGTTAAACTTTTCATATTTAGAGAATTATTATGATAAGATAAATATCATTTTTTAAATCATAATTTCAAAATTAGGTTCGAGTTAATTTATGGTAATTTTCTAAAATAATTTTATTCTCACAAATATTAAAAATATAGTTTACGTTTTCAAGTATCTTAATGAAATCATAATTATGTGATATTGATGTAATAAATAATTAAACACAATCGAAGACATAAAATATGTTTTTTAATATCATGTATTTTCATAGATTTTAATCAATTTCTAATTATATAATTTTCTTTACAAATTCTAAAATGGATACTTTAACTTTAGAAATGTTATTTTATGAAAACATTAATTTTCCTTTCCAAAATTTGTAATTTTAAATGATGGATGAATATTTTATATTTAAATATCATAAAAGTTGTCCTAGGTGTTCAATTACATGGGAAAATTCCATGGTCAAGCCCATGGTTATTCATTTACCACTACCCAGGTTTCCAAGGATTATATTTGAAAATTAATAAACTAATTATCCAATTTTTCTATAATTACCCACCCATTTCTCCATTTTATATCCCTTTCAATTCATCCTCCATTAATTTATCATATTTTTACCTCCCAAGGTGTCCTCAATCTCCCATGGTCAAATCCTCAATTTTTTAGAGTTACACATTAAGGTTAGATAAATATCCTTCTTTTCACTTCATTTCAGGAACCTCTTTTTATATACGTATTTAAAATGTTATGTTAACACTCTGTTGTTTCATTTTTATACATTACCTTACTGAAAATTTATGTTCTATCAATGGGATACCCCTTTCTCCACTCTTTTTACCATTTTTTAAAACTATATTTTAGACCCATTATGCTGTCGATTTTACTTCTCAATATTTCTATATTCTCCTCAAGAAATTCCCATCTATTTTCTTTTTTATGAACAAACAAACTCCTTATTTTATAAGGGAATTAACCAATATATAAAAATGATAAATTTTATTCTGGTACTGATATATATAAAATCTCCATTCCCTTTCTGTTGGTTATAAATGGCATAAAGTTCTTCTCATTATGAACATTTTAAAATTCCATGATTTTTATATAAAACTAGTTTCTTCTATTCTCAGTGGGTTATTTTTGAATTTTTTTATTACGATCTATTTAAAAAACATTAATAAATACATGTAAAGGGTGTTCTCTGATAGTTCTATAATTTATTAGGGGTAAAAATATATTCTCTATATATTCTATGTTTTACGATACTTTGGTGATTAACTTTAAAAAAATTATACAACACATTAGTGAAAAACCTTGGTGATATTCATAAGAAAGTATAATTTAATTTTTTAGCAACATTTACATTTCATGATTCAAGTTATTTTCATTATTATATTCCCCCTTTTCCTTTTTTTAGTCCTTTTTTGTATTCTTCATGTTCTTATTTATATTTCTCAAGATCACATGTAAAATATTTCACATTATTTCCATTACTAGGCCTTATGCTCACCCTTTCCATTGATATATGTCCCCAGGTTATTATATAAGGTAAAAGTTGTTATGATGAACCAATGAAGAATGATTTAGTTTTTTTATAAGAATGTTTTATTTTTTCATGTATTATGTACCTTATTTCCACAAAACTAAACATTAAAAGATCATTTTTTGTATAATGTAATTAAATGATTATGTATTAAAAAGGATAAATTCCATAATTTTTATCAAAGGATGTTTTAGTTATTTATTGAAATTAAGATTATAAAACATTTATAATGACCTTAAAGACAAGTTAAAATATAGTAAAACATACTAGTATTTTCATGAAATTTTATGTAAGTGGTTTCTGAGAAAATAAATCTCGGTCTTGATATGAAAAAGTGGATGTGGATCTAGAATAGATGTATATTGGGGTAAATCATGAAAACACTGCTTTGAGCTATAATCAAATGGGAACAACATCATGATAATGGGACAAAATGCACTCGTAGTTTTATACTCCTTGAGGATATGTTTGGTTAATCACAATTTTTTTGTGAACCATCATGAAGGATTTATTGATGATTTAAATGTTGTTAAAGAATAACATATTTATGAATGATGTTTTAAGACATGAAATTCCTTTAGAGTTATATGATTATTTAATGGAACACATTTAGAAATATGTTTCACTATTTTAATAAATGGTAGGAAATAGGAAGAATCATATAAATGGTGAGTTCAAAGGAGTATGCGTTGATGACCCTCCGATGGAATATGGAAAGCAGAACTTTATAAGAATGATGAAATAACAAACTCATGTTATGAGAAATAACTTGAATCAAGCCAAGAGTCCAGAATCATCTCAAAGGGAAATTTCTTCCATTAATCCCTTCATTAATGAATTACCACATTCTTTAAATGGATATGTTGACCCAATTATTTTTGAAAAATGGATAATCTCTTTAGAAAATATATTTTCCACACTCCGTTGTTCAGCGTAAGAGAAACTCACCTTGGATGTGTACCACTTATAAATAGAATCTGATCAGTGGTGTACACTATCTAAAAACAATAATACAAGAAGTTAAATTGATTATATTGAGATGGAAGAGTTAAGGGGGACCTTTTCCAAAAAATATTTCCCCCATTTGGTGAGAAGGAAAATAGAGAAGGAATTCTTTGAATTGAATCAGAAGGAAAAAGAATCACTCAGAATCTATGAGATGAACTTTATAAGTCTTCCTCACTACACCTCAATTTTTTCTAGGGTCCTAATGGAAAGGTTTATATATTCTTTGGTGGTCTAAGACCTCATCTATAGAATATTATAGATAGTCAAGACTATGAAAATTATTAGTAGATGAGGGAATGTAATATGAAGGTTCAACTGGAGTTCATAAAGACTTTGTGGTCCCATAGATCAAATGAAAATAATATATATTTAGAGAGAAAATATGGGAGTAACTTTGATCATGGTATCAGAGGAATGAAGGTAAAACTTAACACATGAAACAAATGTGGGAAGGATCATTTGGGGACCTGCTTTATCAGGAGTGGGAAGTGTAAAAAGTATGGAAGAGATGTCCATATTTCTAAAAACATCCCTAGTGAGGTGAAGCCTCAACTTCTCAACACTAATAAAAATGGCAAGAGGGTTCATGCCAAACCTAAATTCCAATGCTTTAAGGGTGGATATCTTGGGAAATTTTCCAATCACTGTCCAAATCCAATGATAATGGAGAGGAATAACCAACCACCCTAGTATTTGAAAATGGAGTAAGGTCGGGCGTTTTATATCACAACAGCTGATGTTGAAGCTCCAAAAGATGTGTTTGAAGGTACTCACATTGTTATCTCTATTCTAGAAAGTATTTTTTTCTGGTAATACATATTCCTTTCTTTCCTCTAAGTCTTCAAAGAATATAGAATCAATACCTATAATACAGGAAGTAGAGTTATCAATCAAGAATCCTGGAGAGATTATCAATGAATCTAAAGTTTATATAAATAGTAGTATTAGCATTGGTAAGAACAATTTCATCAAAAATATAGTAGTAATTCCCATGATGGAAATTGATATTATACTGAGGATGGACTAGATCCTAAGGTATAATGCTATGATCAAATATAAAACGTTAGAAATTTCAGTACTCTTGAATGGATAACATACATTTGTTATCAAAGGAGAGACATCATGATCATATGTTGGTCTAGAATAACCTCCCATAGCTTTATTTATGAAATGATTGATGAAGATGAATAAGGAAATGAGAATATACATATAGAAAACATTCCTATCATTCCTGAATACATTGATGTTTTTCTAAGGTGTTACCTAGACCTCCCCCAGAATGAGTGGTAGAGTTTTCCATTGAAATCAGGTCTGGATCCAAGATGATATCAAAGGCCCCATATATAATAGAAAATGTGGAGCTAAATAAATTAAAATAACAACTTCAAGATCTCTTAGAGAAGGGTTTATCTGACTGAGTGTGTCTCCTATGGGAGCACTTATTCTCTCTGTGAAGAATAAAGATGGATCAATCAATATATTCATTGATTATAGAAAACTTAATGGGATCATAGTGATGAAGAAATACCCTATTCAAAGGATTGATGATTCACTTGACCCGATTTATGGGGCTCAATTATTCTCCAAGATTGGTCTTTTATCGGGTTATCATCAATTGAGCCTAAAAAAAGAATATATTCTAAATTCTAACTTCGGATATCAGTATAAAAAATATGAGTTAGTTTTTTTCCCTTCATATTGACAAATTCTCCTTCAATATTTATGGACATGATGAAATGATTTTTTAAGTACTAAATTGATAAATTTGTGGCATTTTTTATTGATGATATTATGATATATTCCAAAATTCATGAGGAGAGTGAGGATCATATATGGATTATGATGAAAACTCAGAGTAATGAGGGGCTTTTTGGAAAGTTCATAAAAAGAGAATTTTGGTTACAAGTATTTTTTTTCATTGGGAATTTTGTAACCAATGATGGAATATTATTTGACCCTTGAAAGACAATGGTTGCAGAGGAGTGGACTCATCCTACAAGAGTAACTAAGATTAATAGTTTTTTTGGTTTAATAGGATATTTTAAGAGGTTTTTGAAAAAAAAATTCATGAATTTATAATTCAATAATCATTTAACTAGAAAAGGGGTCATGTTCATCTTAACAAAGGAGTGGGAAGATTGTTTCCATGACCTGAATAAGAGATTGGTTACAAATCCTATGTTAAAACTACCCTCTATTATATAAAGAATATTTATTTTTGGTGATACATCTCCAAAAGGTCTTGGGTGTATCCTCATGAAAAAATTACAAGGTGATTGATTATGCATATTAACAGTTAAATCCTAATGAGAAGAATTATCCAACACGTGACCTATAATTGGATGCAATTATTTTTCACTAAATATATGGAGGTACCGTCATTATAGGGAGAAAATTGATATATACAGAAACCACAAGTCTTTGAAGTAAATTCTCACACAAGAGGAATTGAATATAAGATAGAGGAGATGGTTGGAACATCTTAAATACTATGATTATTCAATTCATTATCATTCTAAAAGAGAAAACAAAGTCACTGATTCATTAAATAGAAAAGACCCTGTTGTGCTGGAAATGATGAGGATTAAAGGATACCATTTTATCAAAGACCTATAAAAACATGGAATTGGAATCAAAATGGGATTTATATCATTAACGACATCTCAAATTATTTCTCAAAATAATTATAAGATAAGGTAAAGAAATATCAAATATAAGATCATTTATTACAAAATTGGAGAGAGGCTGTGATGAATGGGATGTTTTCTAAGTTCAATATTGATCCAGAAGTTGTACTGAAATTTCGTACAATGCTATGTGTCCCATGTATTACTAAAATAAAGAATGTGTTGATGGATGAATCTCATAGCTCTATATTCTCTATGCATCCTGGAAGCACAAAAATGTATAGGGATTTTGGTGATCATTATTGGTGGGATAACATGAAAATGTAGATATCTAACTACACTACAAGGTTTTTGGTGTGTCATAAAGTGAATACAAAGAGATAAATTCCAAAAAATGGTATTAATACCACTACCCATACAAACATTGAATTGAGGAAATATAACTATGAAAATTTTCAATGGTCTCATTAAAACATCTAAAGGAAACAATGTAATTTCGGTTATAGTGGATCATCTCACAAAAAATTCACATTTCATCGTTATTCATGGAGATTTATTTTTGTACCCAAAATTCCAAGATATAAATGATGGAAGCATTAATGATTAATGGGTTACCAATCTATATTATATATTATTTTTATCCATGGTTCGCATAAAAAATTATGGATAAGTATTCAATATGATCAGAGTATTGAATTGAATTTCAGTATGGACTATCACCCCCAAACCGATGGCCAATCTGAAAGAATAATTTGATACTTGAAGAAATGATTAGAACATGATCAATTGAATTTAAAGGTTTATGAGGTCAACATCTCCCATTATTTGAGCTCTCATACAAGAAAAGATTACTGGCAAGTGTTCAAATGACACCCTATGAAGCTATATGTGGGAAGGGATGTTGAAATGAAACTTGTTGGGATGAAGTTGGTGAGAGAAAGATGATTGGAACTAATGTTTTTCAAGAGATGAAAGAAATGGTTTATTCCATAAAAAAATCATTATGTCTTCTTAGAGTTGGTAGAAGGTCTATGTTGACAACCATCAAAGGGACTTCGAGTTTGGTGTCGGCAAAAAAGTGTTCCATCGAATATAAATATGGGATAGAGTCATGTGGTTTGGGATGATAGAGAATCATATCCCAAAGTACATTGGACCCTATAAAATCCATTAATGAGTAATAGTAGGTGACTATCATATTTAACATCCACAAAATCTAGCTCAAGTTCAGGATGTAATCCATGTATCCCTCTTGAGTAAGTGCGTACATGTCCCTTCACATATACTAAATACTGAGGTAGTACAACTAGAACCTGACCACCCTTATGAGGAGAATTTGATGAATATCTTGGACCATAGAGACATATTTCTATGAAAAAATACTTCATTACTCATAAATGTGTTGGGGAGGAACCATAAATATGAACAAGTTATGTGGTATCTAGAGGATACAATGACGTAGAAGTACCCCCAAAATTTCTCAACAGAGATAATGAGTTGAAATTTTAGGGATGTAACTTCTTAAGGGGGGAGAATGTATTGACCCATACTTTTTGAATAATATATTTTTCATGAGAAAATATTTTTTATATTATATTATAAAAACCCCATATATATTTAATAATTAAAAAAATACAAAGGGAAATGTTACCCTCTGGATTTAACCGTTAAATGACAGTTGGGAAATATACTCTTCATAATAATTTAAACATTACAATTAGTGTTTAGAACTAAAATTTGACAAACAGTAATTGATACATAAAGAAGATTTTATGGCCTAAAATATTAGAGTAAATCCATTTGAATCTCATGTATCAGAACTTGGGATGGATTTATCATCATTGGGGTTCACCCTTGACTAATCCCAAGTCATGCTTCAACAAGTGAAGCTTGAACGAAATCACCAACAGTATAAGTTCAAGTTAGTATAGATTACCACTCGGTCATTTTAAGCTAAGGCACCCCAAAAAATACAAACATTTCACACCTTTATCTTAGGGAGTATAAGGGTGTAATAAGGGGTTTTGTGTCTGGGCCATTGTTACTTAATGTGAAATTCCATTTTATAAATAAAATTGTTATTCCATCATTTATATTTTAGGAGTAGTTTTTCTTAAAAAAATGCCATAGAATTTGAGAAATTGATTGTTTAGATAAAGATTGTACTTTTCATAAAAGTTATAATTATTATAATACACCAAGATATTATGAATAATTTTTTTAATGAAATAGTATGATTAAAACACTCTTATATAGAAGTAAATTATAAACCATTTTTTTCTAAGTGTCCAAATTTTTTCTATGCATTTCCAATCTGCTATAACATTTAATAAATAATTAGTTTTATATTAAAAAGTTAAAATTATTATATTTAGAGAATTATTTTGATAAAATAAATAACATTTATAAAATCATCATTTCGAAATTATGTTCGGGTGAATTATTGATAATTTTCTAAAATACAGTATTTTTCATGAGTAGTAAAAATACAGCTTCAGTTTCTCAATATGTTAATGAAAACATAAATATTTCATATTGATGGAATGAAAAATTACCCAAAATAGAAGACTTAAAATATGTAATTTTATTAATATCTAGTATTTTAATATATTTTATTCAATTTCCAAATATATAATTTACTTTCCAAATTCTAAAATAGAAACATTAACTTCTAAAATGTTGTTTTGTGAACACTTTAATTTTACATGCCAAAATAAGTAATATAAAATAATGGTAAACTCTTGTGAATTAAAGTAAAATAAAATTTGCCTCAAGTGGCTAATTACATTGGAAAATACCATGGGAATGACCATCGTTTTTCCTTTACCACTACATAGGAATCTAAAGAATATATTTGAAAATTAATAAACAAGTCATCCACTTTTTCTATAGATACCCACCACTTATCAAATTCATTTAATTCCCAATTCATACTCTATAAATATCTAATAGGTTTTCGTCTCAATTATTTCTCTCAAGGTTTTCTCAGTCCGCAAAGGTCCCAATCCTCATGTTTTAGGAGCTACTCTTCAATGTATGGGAAATATCCTTCTTTTATATTCATTTCAAAAACTAATTTTTGTATACATATTAGGAATTCTTTGGTCTCTATCCATTATTTAAATTTTATTCATTCACTTATAAGAAATTTATTTTTTATCAATGGTTGACCACTTTCCTCTCTCTTTTTAACTTTTTCTAAAATCATTTTTTATACCTGTTATGCTTCTAATTTTACTTCTTAAAATATCACCCTTATCCTAATGAAATTGCATTTTATCTTTATTTTATGATAACCCAAATCTCTTTATTTTCCATGGGTATCCATGAAGATATCAAAATAATTTTTTTAAAGTTTTGACAAACATAAAACTCTCATTTCGTTTTCCATGGTTTATAAATGACATAAATATCTTGTCTTTATGAACTTTTTAAAATTCCATAATTTTTATATGAAACTTGTTTCATATATTCTCCATAATTTATTTTTGAAATTTTTTTATGATGTATGTTGTCAAATTTAATTAAGAAATATGAAGGCTGTTCCCTGATATCACCACAATTCATTGGGTAAATAATTTAATCTATAGAGATCATATGTTTTACGATACATTGGTGATTAACCTTGGTAAATTTTTATGAAACCTCAATGAAAAACCAGGGTGATATTATTAGTAATGTCTCATTTCAATGTTCTAGCCACAATAAATGTTATGATTGACGTTATTTTTATTATTATATTCCCCTATTTCTTTTCTCATTCCATTATTATATTCCTGAAGTTCATATTGATATTTCTCAGGATCACATGTAAACTATTTCCATTGATTTCCCTTACTAGGAATTATGCTCACCCTTTCATTTGATATATGTCCCCAAGTTATGATATTTAGAAAACATACTTTTGTAAAACCAATGAATAATACTTTCACATTGTTTTGAATAATGTTTTTTTCATGTATTATATAAATTTTTTCTAAGAAACTAAACTTTAAAAGATCATCTGTTTGGTATAATGTAATTAAAAGTTTATGGATTAAAAATATGAGATTCCATACTGTGGAGTCTCACCACCTCTTTTAGGTACCTTCGTAATAAAACCTCCCCTGGGCATGACTCGATCTTTATAAAGTGGGATGATTTCTTCAAATAGTCATATATCACTTATATAACATTAAATCCTCCCAAAAAAGGAGGTAAAATGGTGACTAAGTCAATCGAGATATACTCTCTCTAATAATGATAAAAATCTAATGTTTGGAACAAACCACTAGGAAAACAATTTTCAACCTTCACATTTTTCTAGCCCAAACATTGAGATAGAAACTCTACAACTAAACACATCAATCTGGGACACCAAAATTGTCCTCTTAAATCTCGATACATATTTTTCACACTAGGATATGATTCTAATGGTGTGATATGGAAATCTTATTGAACAACCTCATGAAAATCCAAAAAAATGAAAATACTCCATCAATTTTTTTTTGATTTTGTTCTTCCTTAGAATTACCATCAGGGACATCACTATAGAAAAATCATTCTCTCCATACATCCATCGCGGTATTCCCAAGATAGGAATCATCCACCTGGTGGTCCAAAAAAATAGAAAATCACTCAAAAAAATAATCCTCAACCAAAAAACCTCTCCCATATCAAGATTAATTTTTGATAGCTCTTCAATCACTCTCCTAGAATCTATAGATTCACACATTGTATCATTTCCTAAGATCATACTTAGTGTGTTAGCTACAGAATTACCCTTTATCAGTGTATATGAAATATTGATGTCATTATCCTATAAGAATTATATCCACCATAACTATCACATGTTTAGGTCATCCTAGGAGGAGACATAACATAAATTATTATGATCGATGAAGACCAAGAAACACTCTCCCATGAGGGAATGTCACCAAAACATCAAGGAAACATGATTTTTGATGAATCACTTTCATGGATGGCATAATTATGATCATAAGGATGTAACTAATAATACCCATACATAAACACTGATCCTTTATACATAATAACTATCCCAAACCAAGACATTAAGCCTCACAAAAAACCTATATTTGAACTCCCTTTTCTAGAAAATAATGAATTGGATCACCAACCAAGTTCCTCTTCATGTACTAGAATGATAAATAACACAGATCAGTCCATAAGAAAACCTAATTATTTTTTGTCAAGGCTGTTAGATGAATCATAACTTAAGAAAACTAAAATATGAAGATCCTATAATAGTGTAAAATACCATGGACTCTCTACACCTCTGTAACTGTTGTGGTGACTCCCCAAGAAACGACTATCTCAATCTCCGAAGGATCCACATTACACCATACTAGGACATGATATTACCTAATAAAAAAACATCATAAGAATATAGCACAAATTTTTATATTTTCATTAATTGCTTCAAATGATGACGAAATCCCAAAATGGAACATAAATGCTTTCTATTCTACTCCTCAGATGTGGAGTACACAAGGATTTCATTGATAAAAATTACCATGAACCGATCATGGAACTCTCTAAACACTACATCCATCAAACCCATAAACATGGATGGATCATTCTTTATATCAAATCATATAAATATGAAATTTTATTTTCCATAAAAATATCAAAAATAATTATTTGTTATATTTTTCCCTCCCCCCGCATATGATGATATATCTAAAATAGATCGATCTTCAAGAACCAACTAGATCCTTTTAGCTGATTGAATAAATCATAAATCCAAAATAGGGGATATTGGTTCTTACTTTTCACCTGAATAATGTAATGGTAATAAATATAGAGAGATAGAATTTCATTAGCCTTCTTTAAAAATAGAAATGGTTCACCCCATGGTGACACACCGAGCTGAACAAAACCTCACTCCTATAGATCATCGATCTCTACCCACAACTCCTAGAACTCAAAAATTTCCATCCTATATTGATATATTGACATTGTAAGAGTGTATAGAAATATATCTATATCAAACTTGATCTCCCATAATAGGGGTATCACCACAACCTCCTTAATAAATACATCAAGGTGCTCTTCCATAACCAAGGGAAACACCAAATGCTGAAAATCCAATAAACTCAACATCAACTCAATAATCATGGAATATAAATATTGAACACACCTATGAACCATATGGGGTATCAATCACCATTTAACGTTGAATAATATCCATTTAAATCATAGAATATAATCTGTCTTCTAAATCAATTCACAACAGTTCATAACAAAAACGAACATTCAATACCACAAAACATCCCTTTAACAGCACTGGCCTTTATCTGTGCTATAAAAGAGAACTGAAAAATAGAACCTTTAAAAGGGATAAAGAAATAACTAATAAAGGGTTTCTATTATCAATTCTATATTTCTATCACTAATAAAGGGCCCCCTTTATTAGTGTTTTATTTTTAGCACTGATAAAAAGTACCCTTTATCAGAGATTTTTTTAGCACTGATAATGGTAAAACTTTATTTTTAGAGCTAATAAAGGGTCCCCTTTATTTGTTCTTTGTTTTTAGAACTGATAAAAAGTACCCTTTATCAGCACTTTATTTTTAGAACTAATAAAGGGCACACTTTATCAACCCTTTATTTTTAGCATTGATGAAGGGTACCCTTTATATTAGCTGAAATTTTATCCCTGATAAAGGATTGAATAAAATTAAATAAATAAATATAAAAAACTAGGTTATTAAAAACATTATTAAATAAATTATTTACAAAACTGTTGAACTCTCTGTGTGATAATTATTTAAATAATCATGAATCATTGTTTTATATATGTCAGTTTAGCCATTTTTCAATTTGTTATAAATGTGTTTATATATGTCTAATCATGTCTACATATGATCATGTATGATTGTTTATGGTCTACTATTGACCTGGAAGTATTCTAGTCTATATAGACACTCTGTGAGAATTTTATACTTTTGACTCGTCGTTAGTTATTTTCTTGAGGAACTAATGACAACGGTATCACCAATGAAAACGGTCTCACCGATGAAAATGGTCTCACCGATGACAACAATATCACCGATGACAACAGTCTCACCAATGACAATGGTCTAACTATTGACAACAGTTGCACTGATGATAATGGTTTCAACAATGACTATAGTCGCACCGATGGAAACAGTCTCACGAATGACAACAGTCACACCGATGACAACAGTCTTACTGATGACAAAAGTCTCACTGATGACAACGGTCTTACCGATGACAACAGTCGCATTGATTACAATGGTCACCCCAATGAGAACGGTCGCACTATTGGTGATCAAATGACCAACCGATACTAATGTTGATCAAATGACCTACCAATACTGATGCTGATCAAATGACCTACCGATATCGATGCTGATCAAATGACCTACTGATACCGATGCTGATCAAATGACCTACCGATACCGATGCTGATCAAATGACCTACCGATACGGATGCTAATCAAATGACCTACCGATATTGATGCAGATCAAATGACCTACTGATACCGATGCTGATAAAATGACCTACTGATATCGATGCAAATTCAAATGACCTACGGATTTCATGACTCACCGAAATTCATAAAAATTGTATGAATTTATATTAACTTTTAATTAATTTCAATGGTCATATTTGTTTAATTTAATGCACCAGCTATTAATTAATGTTGTTCATTGTTTGTCAGGGAACCGTACCTAGTACCTGTCAAAAAGCAATCATTTTTTTCCAGATCTCAAAAAAATTGAAGATTTATCTGCAATGAAAATAAGATGAGACGACACAAAGAATATACACAGACAGAAACACATAATAAGAAGAGGTCATACATGTGTATGAAGAACCAAGAAACAAAAAGAAGAACTCGAAGAACACCTGTGAAAACTAGAGAGATTTAAGAGGATCATTTACCTAGAACAAACACAAAATCCATGTTCCTATGCCTACTGAATATCATATGCACAAGGCTAAATAACTACAGCTGAGAAGAACAGTGACACTCTTTTTTGTGTCATCCTCACCATAAAGGACTCAAATAAATTCCACAACATCCAAAGGAGTCCAGAGCACATCTGCAATCACTCATATCATTCTAAAATCATTGTCCATTTATTTTCGTTATAGTGAACTCTTGTTTAGATTTTGATCAGTGTGTGTGCATCTATCTATTTAGAGACACATTGACACTTGGAATAAACTGTAGGATACTAAATCCACACATAAAACAACTTACACCTGATTGTATCCCACTGTGAATTGTAGAAGAGGTCAAGTGTGACTTGGACAGCCTGTGAGATGTTGTTTAGACTTCCCACGTAGAACTGTGGTAGAGGTATGAGGACCTGAACAGTCTGTGTACTATTGTAAAACCCTCGATCCAAGGTGTGGATCATAGTTTATAAAAACTTTTTGAGAGGAATATGTCTCATCTTGAGACTAAACCTCTTGGTTAATCCTATTGTCCTGGTTTATTTTGTTTTGAACTATATTTAATTGTCCGCTGCTGATTACTTTAAATACTAATCTATTTTTAATGTAAGTTTGATATTTTAACTAGAAAGTGTTTGTATTTATTGTAAATAATTAGGTTAGTTTCAAAAGCTAATCTAATCTTAAGATTAGATTTATTGAGAAATAATCAATCTCTTGAAAACCTAACTGACCCATTACTATTTTACAAATTCACTACAGTTTATCTTGTTGTTTTAATTTGGGGTATTTTTAATAGAAATATTTTTAACCAAAATTTTCATTGGATACTCATTCCCCCCCCCCCCTCTTGAGTATCCACCCTGACCAACATTTGGTATCAGAGGTTGTTATCAATAATGGATTTCCAAACACCCTATTTTTCAGTTATGATTTTAGTTGTATCTTCAAGATCTTAAATATCTGTTAGTTCTAAAATTTGTCTCTTTAAATATATTTTCTAAACTCTAATTTTGGATAATAGACTAGAAGGTTTTTCTACCAACATTCCACCTTTCATTAATGGTGTTAATTATGCCCAATGGAAATTGAAAATGAAAATTCATTTAGAATGTATGGGTTTTGATATCTGGACTACTATATAGACTCAGTATAAGATTCCCAAAACTGAAAGAACTATTTGGGATAAACCTACTAAAACAGCTTAAAATAATAATTGTAAACCAATGAATTCCATGTATTGTTCTTTAGGTGATGAGGTATTTTATCGAATATCTTCTTGTAAAACTGGTTATGAAATTTGGTATACCTTGGGTGTTTCTCATGAGGGAACAACCAATTTTAAAGAAACGAGACTGAACACTTACACTATTAAATATGTCAAATTTAAAATGAAGCCTGATGGACCTATTTCTGGCATTTATATCAGGTTCAATGAAATTGTAA
Organism: Viscum album; assembly: GCA_963277665.1. Taxonomy (NCBI): domain Eukaryota; kingdom Viridiplantae; phylum Streptophyta; class Magnoliopsida; order Santalales; family Viscaceae; genus Viscum; species Viscum album. The sequence goes on along the minus strand of OY728161.1, from coordinate 2,128,243,200 downwards.
ATACAATGAGCTCACATGGAAAAGATTTTTCTACAAAAGAGTATATCATGAGGATACTAAGATGTCTAACAGAATAATGGAGAGACACAACAGTTTCAATAAGATAATTGGGTGACATAAGTTCACTACCTTTTAAGGAGCTGTTTGGTATGATAATGATGTATGAAGAAGAAATAAAAGTAAACAAGGAAGAAGTTGATGAACCAAGAAAGAAATCGGTAGCCTTCAAGACTTCTACTTCAAATCTTAAGGACAAAGGGAAACTTCAAAGTGAAAGTGATAGCTCAACCTGTGAGAAAATTGCATCAGACAGTGACGCTGAGATGGCTCAGATAGCCAGGCTATTTTAGAAGTTTTATAGGAAGAAGAATTTTTTCAGAAAATCAAACTATAAGGGAAATTATGACAACAGAGGTCATTGGAAGAAAGATTGTAAAAGAACTGATAAAAGTGATGATATAGTTTGCTACAAATGAAAGAGGAAAGGACATGTGAAGGCTTACTGTCCAAAATTGATGTTCAAGAAGAAATATGGTCAGAAGTACATAAAATATAAGAAAGCTATGAAAGAAACCTAGAGTTATTTAGAAGACAGTTCAAGTGATTCTGATTCCACTCCAGATGATAAATCTCAAAAAGATAAAATGTGTTTCATGACAAACACATCTGAGGTAACATAGGATACTCTTGCTTTAAATTCTTATTATTCTAGAGATGATTCTGATTCTGAAAACATGACTAGTGAAGAGTTATTGGAATACTGTAATATGTTATAAGATACCTGCAATGAGATGAAGGATACGTATAAAACCTTAAATAAACAGCATGCTTTAACTAGCGCTATACAATCTGCATTCGAAGTAGAAAAGGAAAGTAATGCTCAACTATTAAAGGAGAATACTCAACATAAATTGTCTAATGAGCAACTTTGAATTGATTTAGATAAGTTTACAAATGGAAGGAATACTCAATCTCAAATTATTGGAAAATAAGTTGCACCAAAGTATACTACTGGTTTAGGATATCAACCTGGACAGAGACAACTTGTTAAGAATAAATTTATTCATAAATCTGGACAGTATGCTGCTAGTTATAGTTTTAGAAATTCCTATGTCTCAACTAGATATTCACATATTTATAGATCAAACAATGTTTATCTTTCAAAATATTTTGAATCTATTGATTGTATGAGAACCATTAGAAAAATCTGGGTACCAAAAGTTTTTCTTGATAACATGTCTGGACCAAAGAAAATCTGGGTACCAGAATCATTTTCTGTTTAAACATGTTTTTAAGAGACTTTATTAAAGAGTTAGTATAAGAAGACATGGTACTTGGACAATGGATGTTCAAGACATATGATAGGAGACTTTTCATGTTTTAAGAGCTTAGTCAAGGTTGGTGGAATACACGTCACCCTTGGTGATAATTCAAAATGAAAAGTCATCTGTATAGGCCAGATTGGTAACATTAGTTCAATTTTAATTTCTAAATTTTTACTCGTTGATGGATTAAAATACAACCTATTAAGTATTTCTTAGTTGTGTGATGATGGTTTCAAGGTTAAATTTGAAAATTATTCTTGCAAAGTTTTTGAGTCTAGAAATTCTTTGGTATTTACTGCCTTGAGAAAAGAAAATATATATGTTGTAGATTAGAATTCTTTAGCTAAGTAGAATATTACTTGTTTAAATGCTTCCCATAAAGAGTTTTGGATTTGGCACAAAATATTAGGACACTAAAATATGCATTCTCTTAGAAAACTGACTAAGAAGAACTATGTTAGAGACCTACCTAAACATGAATTCCCAACTGATAAAGTTTGTAATCCTTGTCAAAAGAGAAGGCGATATATAGTTTCTTTTAAATCAAAGAATGAATTTTCAACTTCTCAACCTCTCGAGTTGGTTCACATGGACTTGTTTGTTCCTTCTATAGTTTCTAGTTTAAATGGGAAGTAATATATATATGTCTTAATAGATGAATTTTCTAGATACAATTGGGTATACTTGCTCACAAACGTGAATCTTTTTTTTTATTTTATGAAATATTTAATGTCTATAGAAAACCTATGTAGACCTATGATTATGAACTTGAAAATTGATAATGGTTGTGAGTTTGAAAATCATGAATTTCAATCCTACTGCTCACACAATGGCTATAATAACAACTTTTCTGACCCTAAGAAACCTCAACAGAATGGTGTAGTTGAAAGAAGGAATAGAACCCTTCAATAAATTGCATGAACTATGATCAATGAATATGATTCACCTATTTATTTTTGGGCTGAAGCTATCAATAATTCTTGTTATATTATAAATAGAGTCTTGATTAGACCTGTTCTCAAAAAGACCCATTATGAACTGTGGAATAATAGGAAGCCTAAAGTCAGTTACTTTAGAGTTTTTGGTTGAAAAGTATTTATTCTCAACACTAAGGATAATCTTGATAAATTTCAATCCATGAGTGATTAAAGAATATTTTTAGAATATTCAATTACTAGAAAAGACTATAGAGTTTTTAATAAGAGAACCAAATGTGTGGAAGAATCTATTAACATCAAATTTGATGAAACTGATCCACATGAATCTAAGACCCCTCTTGAAAATCGTGAAGAATATTTGTCAATTCCAAATCTTAATGAAAAAAATAGTGACCTTGTTGTCAAGACAACAAGTTAAACAAATATTCCAGAATATTCTTCTAGTGAACCCGAACCTAGAGAAGAACCTAAAATTTCTAGTTCTACCTTTACTAGATCAACTAGGATTCTAAAGAACCATCCTCAAGATGAAATTGTAGGTAACCTGGATATATGAACACAAACTAAAGCTTCTATAAGAAATCAGGTTGAACATCAAGACTTTATTTCACAGCTAGAACCTAAAAATATCAATGATGAATTTTGGGAAATGGCTATGCAAGAAGAGTTAAATCAATTTTAAATTAAAAAAGTTCTGGGAATTACTATAAATACCTAAGAACACCTTGACCATAGGTACTGTTACGACCCGAAATTTTGAATAAATCTTGTTTCCTAATTTTATGTGTTATTTTATTTTATTTTTATACTCAACAAAAATGTTTCATTTGATAACATGAGTATAATTAAAATGATACAGTTGGGTTTTGACTGTTATTTGACCATTGGTCAATATGACTGCTGCTAACTAAATGTTTTGATTATTGTCTCTAAATACAAGAAATATTGGTTAATTAATATAGAAATAAGATTCGATGGCCTCACCCAGTAGTCTTGGACCGATCGAAGCCCATCTAACAGAACTTGGGAAGGAGGTAGCACCACTAGGCTTTGCTCTGGACCAAACCCAAGCTGAACTTCATCATGTGATGCTAGAACGGGATTGCCTTTACGAGAAGTTCAAACTGATGGAAATTACTACACGTGCGATGTTGGCCGAGCCTCCCTCAGATTCTCTCACCTTACCACACCTTACACTTAGGTCCTATGCTGGTGTGATAAGGGGCTATGTAAGGAGACCGTAACTGCCTTGTGTAATCTTTTGTTTTAAATAAAAATTGGGAGTTCTTCTTATGATGAAGTTTATGAATTTTTAAATGTCCGGATAAATATAGTATGAATATTATTGATGAATTTTAGAGAAAGGATATTTTAAAAATGTTTATGTAAACCTTAAATAAATAAAAATGTGAAATGATTTTTGAAAAATGGTCTTCTTCAATTATGTTCAATACGAAATTCCGAGTCTAATAAGATCAACTTGATTTTTGATGAATAGTAAATTATGAATAGTGATTTTATGCTTAGGATTAGTAATGTGGCCAAATGGATTAGTAATTTCACCCAAAGAAAGTTTTAATATAATTTAGACACCAAGATTAAGTAATGAGATTCAATAAAATGGGTAAATAACAGTTTCATAAATTATTATTCAAGTATTAGTTTTTTCGGGTGAATAGTGTTTTTTAATTAATAATTAAATTAAAAATATTTAGAAAAATATTTTTATAAAATGGATTTCATTTTTGAACTCAGAGCATCGATATTATGTTAAGGTAATTTTTGAGGATTTTTCTGAAAAAAATGAATTTTTGGTGAATAGTGTATTTATTTAAAAAATGAATTAATAATAATTAGAAAATTATTTTTATTAAATGGAGTTAATTTTTGAAATCAGAGCATTGATATTTTGTTAATGTGAAATTTTGGGATTTTTCTGAGAAAGTTGGATTTTCAGTGAATAGTAAAAATACAGTTTTAGGGTTTCGGTATGTTTAATGACATCATAACTGTGTCATGATGATGTCATGAGATATTTTAAGGGATGCTAGATTAAAGAGGATGAATTATTGTGTGGGGGTCCCCAAGTGTCCTAACTCTATGCGAAGTACCTTGGGAGGGCCCATGCTTTTGAGAAAACCGCTTTTGAGGTGTCCCTTGGCCATTAATGCCTTGTCCCCTCACTTTCCCTATAAATACTAGGCCCTCCTCTCATCTTTTCTACTCCAAAAACATACTCATCGAATTTATGGTCTCCTTACCTCCCAACGATTCTTCCCAAGGTTCCCCCAAGCCCTCAAGGTCCCAACCTTTGAGTTTTATGAGTTACGTTTTAAGGTAAGGGATCCGACCTCTCTCTTTCTTTTCAAGTGATCTTATTTATTTCATTTCTTTTATGCTCCATGTTCTTATGTTGGAGGATGTTCTTTTATATTAATTATAATGTAATTTTTATTTTCATATGATGAGTTACCCCCTCTTACTCTCATCATTTAATTTTATGAATGTTGAAGCGGCGCCATTAGGCTACCAAAATTTTTGTAACGGATTCTTTCACCCTTCTCATTTTCAAGTTCTATTTTCTTGTCAAGTCTTTCAAGTTCCTTTATTTATGTTGGGGTATGATCTATATATCTATAATACTGGAATATTATGTTCATATGATGAGAGACCCTATTTGATCTTGTCAATTCATTTTTTTGAAGCTTAAGTGACGCCGTTAGGCTGCTGAATTTTTAAGGGGATTCTTTCACCCTTCTCATTCTTTTCAAAGTTCTACTTTCATGTCAAGTCTTTCATTTTCCTTTTTATTATGTTGGGGTATGATATCTATAACTATCATACTTAACTCTTATGTTCACATTATGAGAGGCCCTATTGGATCTTTTCAAATCATTTTTGTTGAAGTTTAAGTGACGTCGTTAGGCTGCCGAATTTTCATAAGAGAAATCTAATTTTTGTCTTCCTTCCATGTTTTTCATTTCAAATGGTATGTACTTAAAATTTCATTACCATGTTCATATATCCTTCTTATTCTTCCCCTATACTGTTTTATGGGTCATTTATGAATGTTTTACCCATTTCCCCTCTCTTTTCAATGTTTTCTAAAACCCCAAAACATAGCCATTATGCTGCAGAATTTTCGTCACAAAATGCCTCTCTTTTCTCAAAATTATTTTATGTTATAAATTTAGTACTAAAAGATCTTATTTCTACAGGGGTATTCACATATATACCAAAATTTTATATTTTAAATTCTGGTATTTACATACATGAAACCCGCTTTCCCTTTTCGTGGGTTTAAAGTGACGTAAAGATCATGTCTTTAAAGAAGTTTTTAAAACGTTATGATTATGAAATGAAACCCATTTATTTTATGCTATATGGTTCATTTATGAAATGTTTGATGATGATATATGTGTCCCACATGATAATAAAGTCAAATTTAAGGGTGCGCCCTGATAGCGCTCCAATGCATTGGGTAATGATGTAACCACTAGAGATTACAATTTTCACGATATCTTGGTGAATAACCTTGGTAATTTTAAAATGACACCTTGGGGATGGACCTTGGTGATATGTTCATTATTGTCTATGTTAAATTATGTAGCCAAATCTTAAAGTTATGAAAAATGTTATTTTTATTATGGTATTCCACATGATTTCTTTCTGATGCCTTAAAGTTCTTTTTCATGACATTGTTGGTGTATCTCAAGTTCACATGTAAATGTTTCCCCTTATTTCCCTTACTAGGACTTCTGCTCACCCTTTCTTTTGATGTATGTCCCCAGGTTATGAGATGCAGTAACGAAACTAGGATGAACATAAGGAGAAGCCTTTCAAGTATTAAAGAAGAATGTTTTTTTGTTTCATGTATTAAGTTCCTGGTTTCCAGGACACTAAACCTTAAAGATCCTCAGTTTTGTATAATGTAGTGAATGTTTATGTGACAAAAAAGGCGGGATGATATAGTTGGTATCAAAGGATGGTTTAGTTATTTGTGGAACTTAGGATATGAAAACTTTAGAAAGAACCCTATAGAAAAGTTTAAATATAGGAAATCTTCCAGATATTTGGGTGAGTATTGAGTAAGGGGTTGCCAAGAAAATACATCCATATCTAGATACGAGCAGGTAGAGGTGGCTCTGGCACAGATGTACATAGGGGTAAAACCCAAAAACACTGCTTTGATCTAGACTCGAATGGGAACTAGTACACGACAACGGGCCTTGCTGCACTCTTGGTTACGACACTCCCGGGGGATATGCTTTGGTAAATTCATAAGTTTAGTATGAACCATTATTAAAGGAAAAAAGATAAAATAAAATAAAGATTCACATAAGAATATACGATCATGGATAACCAAGATTGGAACCTAGGGGATCACAAGTAAGGATATACTTTTATTCTATAAGTTTATCGTTTTATGCTTAAAGTTTCCTTTTCATGATTATTGGCGAAGTATTTAAGCACCTAATTATACTTTATCTTCTTAGTTAATGGTGGGAAATGGAAGAACGTGTCCCAACAACCAATGTGATAGGAAATGCAATGATTGTCATATTAATATGACAGAGATGATTAGGGGATTAAAAGATGATTATTATTTTGGAAGACGTTCACTATTTTGGGGACCCTATATGATCGAGGTAAATATATTACTATGGTATTTTCATTGAGGAGTAAGGTTGACTTATATTTTGAAGAATCGATGAATTTAAGGTGGACCTATAGTAATTTAGGTTACTAATGGAAATTATTAACCTATCTTGGGATAAATATGTTTAGGTTAGTTACTTTTGTGATAAGATGTTAGGAGTGGTTGATGTTGTTTGGAGATGAATGATAAAGTTTACCTTGGAAGACTATGTTATCAAATCCTTCTTGTATTTGGGTTTCAATCTTAGTTTGGTTTATTTTGAGGATTTTTAAGGACAGTTATTTACGGAATGGTCTATGATGAACTCTGGGTAGTACCATGGAACATTGAAGATTTAAAAGTGGTTTCCATTCCTATGGTATTATTTCTTTTTGAAGAGTTGTTTTACCTTACCCTTTCTGTTTTTGGGATAATGTTTAAAGATAGATGAAATAGATGGTTAATCTTTTGTGGATTATGTGATTCTATAGAAGATGATTCTTGTGTTTTGAGGAGACCAAGTGTTTTTGAATGATCATCATTTGGAGAAAAGATTATTTTTGGGTAGAAACTTATTAAAGGATGAAACTCTACATGAAGGAAGGTATATTTTATTATGTTTTTGTTCTATGTAGTAAATGAATTCCTCCAAATTATGAAAAGAAACATAAAACAAAAATGTTGTTGGTTTACGTTTCCTACTAGGTAATCAAAGACTGTTTACACACATCATAAGTTTGGGATTTTCTTATGGTTAACTTTCTCCTAATCATGTTATCTATCACTCTCCCTCAGAAATTGACCCTTTGTTTTCTCCTCCATGTCCATGTTTTCCTACATGGAATCCTAGTGTGGGTTAACTCGGGTGACATTTTTTACTTCCCTTTCTTTCTTTTAAAGTAATAGTTTTACTGACTCATTTTCCGATGTGGGACATTCAATGAAATTTCAAAACCCAATTTTAAAAATTGCGAGGATGCAATTTCTTAAGGGGGGGAAGATTGTAACGACCCAAAATTTTGAATAAATCATGTTTCCTAATTTTATGTGTTATTTTATTTTATTTTTATACTCAACAAAAATGTTTCATTTGATAACATGAGTATAATTAAAATGAGACTGTTGGTTTTTGACTGTTATTTGACCATTGGTCAATATAACCACTGGAAACTAAATGTTTTGATTATTGTCTCTAAATACAAGAAATCTTGGTTAATTAATATAGAAAGAAGATTCGATGGCCTCACCCAGTTGTCTTGGACCGATCGAAGCCCATCTTACAGAACTTGAGAAGGAGGTAGCACCACTGGGCTTTGCTCTGGACCAAACCCAAGCTGAACTTCATCATGTAAAGCTAGAACGAGATCGCCTTCGCGAGAAGTTCAATCTGATAGAAATTACTACACGTGCGATGTTGGTCGAGCCTCCCTCAGATTCTCTCACCTTAGAACACCTTACACTTAGGTCCTATGCTGGTGTGATAAGGGGCTATGTAGGGAGACCATAACTGCCTTGTGTAATCCTTTGTTTTAAATAAAAATTGGGATTTCTTCTTATGTTGAAGTTTATGAATTTTCAAATGTCTGGATAAATATAGTATGAATATTATTTATGAATTTTAGAGAAAGGATATTTTAAAAATGTTTATGTAAACCTTAAATAAATAAAAATGTGTAACGATTTTCAAAAAATGGTCTTCTACAATTATGTTCAGTACGAAATTTCGAGTCTAATAAGATCAACTTGATTTTTGATGAATAGTAAATTATGAATAGTGATTTTATTCTTAGGATTAGTAGTGTGACCAAATGGATTAGTAATTTCACTCAAAGAAAGTTTTAATATAATTTAGACACCTAGATTAAGTAATGAGATTCAATAAAATGGGTAAATAACAGTTTCATAAATTATTATTCAAGTATTAGTTTTTTCGGGTGAAAAGTGTTTTTTAATTAAAAATTAAATTAAAAATATTTAGAAAATTATTTTTATGAAATGGATTTCATTTTTGAACTCAGAGCATCGATATTATGTTCATGTAATTTTTGGGGATTTTTCTGAAAAAAAATGAATTTTCGGTGAATAGTGTATTTATTTAAAAAATTAATTAATAATAATTAGAAAATTATTTTTATAAAATTGAGTTCATTTCTTAAATCACATCATTGATATTTGGTTAATGTGAAATTTTGGGATTTTTCTGAGAAAGTTGGATTTTCAGTGAATAGTAAAAATACAGTTTTAGGGTTTCGGTATGTTTAATGACATCATAACTGTGTCATGATGATGTCATGAGATATTTTAAGGGATGGTCGACTAAAGAGGATGAATTATTGTGTGGGGGTCCCCATGTGGCCTAACTCTATGAGAAGTACCATTGGAGGGCCCATGCTTTTGAGAAAACCACTTTTGAGGTGTCCCTTGGCCATTAATGCCTTGTCCCCTCACTTTCCCTATAAATACCAAGCCCTCCTCTCATATTTTCGACTACAAAACCCTCCTCAAAGAATTTCTGGTCTCCTTAGCTCCCAAAGAGTCCTCCCAAGGTGCCCCCAAGCCCTCAAGGTCCCAACCTTTGAGTTTTAAGAGTTACGTTTTAAGGTAAGGGATCTGACCTCTCTCTTTCTTTTCAAGTGATCTCTTTTATGTAATTTCTTTTATGCTCCATGTTATTATGTTGGAGGATGTTATTTTATAGTCATTATACTGTCCTTTTATGTTAATATGATGAGTGACCTCTTCTTACTCTCATCATTTAATTTTATGAGTGTTTAAGCGGCACTGTTAGGCTACCAAAATTTTTGTAACGGATTCTTTCACCCTTCTCATTTTCAAGTTCTATTTTCTTGTCAAGTCTTTCAAGTTCCTTTTTATAATGCTGGGGTATGATATATATATATATCAATCATACTGGACTCTTATGTTCATATGATGAGAGACCCTATTTGATCTTGTCAATTCATTTTTTTGAAGCTTAAGTGACGCCGTTAGGCTGCTGAATTTTTAAGGGGATTCTTTCACCCTTCTCATTCTTTTCAAAGTTCTACTTTCATGTCAAGTCTTTCAAGTTCCTTTTTATTATGTTGGGGTATTATCTCTATATCTATCATACTGAACTCTTATTTTCACATTATGAGAGACCCTATTTGATCTTTTCAAATCATTTTTGTTGAAGTTTAAGTGACGCCGTTAGGCTACCGAATTTTCATAAGAGAAATCTAATTTTTGTCTTCCTTCCATGTTTTTCATTTAAAATGGAATGTCCTTAAAATTTAATTACCATGTTCATATATCCTTCTTATTATGCCCCTCTACTGTTTTATGGGTCATTTATGAATGTTATACCCATGTCCTCTCTCTTTTCAATGTTTTCTAAAACCCCGAAACATAGACGTTATGCTGCAGAATTTTCGTCTCAAAATGCCTCTCTCTTTTCTCAAAATTATTTTATGTTATAAATTTAATACTCAAAGATCTTATTTATACAGGGGTATTCACATATATACCAAAATGTTATATTTTAAATTCTGGGATTTACATACATGAAACTCTCTTTCCCTTTTCGTGGGTTTAAGGTGACGTAAAGATCATGTCTTTCAAGTAGTTTTTAAAACGTTATGATTATGAAATGAAACCAATTTATTTTATGCTATATGGGTCATTTATGAAATTTTTGATGATGATATATGTGGCTCACATGATAATAAAGGAAAATTTAAGGGTTCTCTCTGATAGCGCTCCAATGCATTGGGTAATTATGTAACCACTAGAGATTACAATTTTCACGATATCTTGGTGAAAATTTTTGGTAATTTTCAAATGACACCTTGGGGATGGACCTTGGTGATATGTTCATGATTGTCTATGTTAAATGATCTATCCACATCTTAAAGTTATGAAAAATGTTATTTTTATTATGATATACCACATGATTTCTTTCTGATGCCTTAAAGTTCTTTTTCATGACATTGTTGGTGTATCTCAAGTTCACATGTAAATGTTTCCCATTGTTTCCCTTACTGGGCCTTCTGCTAACCCTTTCTTTTGATGTATGTCCCCAGGTTATGAGATGCAGTAACGAACCTAGGATGAACATAAGGAGAAGCCTTTCAAGTGTTTAAGAAGAATGTTTTTTTTGTTTCATGTATTAAGTTCTTGGTTTCCAAGACACTAAACCTTAAAGATCCTCAGTTTTGTATAATGTAGTGAATGTTTATGTGACAAAAAGGCGGGATGATATAGCTACTAAATGGGTATTCAGAAATAGATTTTATGAATCTGGAAACATCATTAGAAACAAAGCTATATTTGTTGCACGAGGTTACAATCATGAAGAAGGAATAGACTATGAAGAAACCTTTTCACATGTAGCTAGATAAGAATCCATTAGGATCATACTTTCTTATACATCTCATCTAAATTTCAAGTTATTTCAAATGGATGTCAAAAGTGAATTACTAAATGGTTTTATAAATGAAGATGTTTTTGTTTAACTACCACTTGGATTTACAAACCCCCATTTTCAAAATCATGTCTTTAAACTTTCTAAAGCTTTATATTGTTTAAAAGATGCTCCCAGAGCTTAGAATGATAGACTAAAAAAATTCATTATCTTTAAAGGTTTTACTAATGAAAATGCAGATCCCACTCTCTTTATTAAAAGAATCTCTAAATATATTTTTATTGTAGAAATATATGTTGATGATGTTATCTTTGGATCTTCTAAAAATTATTTATGTACTAATTTTTCAATGATTATGCAAAATTAATTTGAAATGAGTTTAATCGGAGAACTCCAGTATTTTCTTGGTTTTCAAACTTTTCAAAAAAAGATGGTATTTTTTTAAATCAAAGAAAATACGCAAAGGATATTTTAAAACGTTTTGGTTTAGATAGTAATAAGGGAAGTGACACACCTATTAGTACCACCTGTAAGTTGGATGATGATGAAACTGGGAAACCAGTTGATCAAACCAATTATAGAGGTATGATTGGAAGCTTAATTTACCTTACTTCTAGTTATCCAGATATCATGTTTAGTGTATTCGTGTTTGAAAGCTTTCTTTATAATCATAAATAATCTCATTTACTTGCTGTTAAAAAGATTTTCAAATATCTTAAACATACAACCAATTTAGGTTTTTTTATCCAAAAGGAAAACACTTTGAGTTAATGGGTTATTCAGATGCTGACTTTGCTGGCTACAATTTAGATAGGAAGTGCATATCTGGAACATGTCATATTTTGGGAATGTCCCTAGTATCTTGGTGTAGTAAGAAAGAGAACTATGTTGCATTGTCTACTACTGAAGCAGAATACATTTTTGTTGGTAGTTGTTGTGAACAGATTCTGTGGATAAAACCCACTTTGTTGGACTATGGATATCAATTTAGACATGTGTCTATAAATTGTTATAACACTAGTGCAATTAACATATCCAAGAATCATGTGTCTCACTCTAGGACTAAACACATTGATGCCACACATCACTTTTTGAGAGATCATAATCAAAAGGGTGATATTTATCTATAATTTATTGACTCTAAACATCAATTAGATGATATTTTCACCAAAACCTTTAAGCTCGGAAAGGTTATATTTTATTAAACAATAGTTAGGTATGATCGATCAGAGAAAGCGATCGATGAAACCGATTAGTGAAACTGATCAGTAAAACTGATCAGTGAAACTGATCTGTGAAACGAATCTGTGAAACCGATCAGTGAAACCGATCTTTGAAACCGATCAGTGAAACTGATAAGTGAAACTGGTCAGTGAAACAGATCAGTGAAACTGATCAGTGATACCGATCCGTGAAACCGATCAGTAAAACTGATCAGTGAAACTGATCAGTGTAACCGATCAGTGAAACTGATTTGTGAAACCGATCTATGAAACTGATCTGTGAAACCAATATTTACTACTTTTTGAATTATATAGTATATGAAACTATTAGTGTTTGTTAAAATGATGTTGTTTTACTTAATTGTTATTATTTTATATTATTTTAACCCTAAATGATAAAATTTATGACTTGCAGCTATTTATTTTTCTAAAAACTGTTGACCTTCCACCTCCCTCCGAACTCTAACTTTTCTAAATCTCGATCCTTTTGGACCCTTCCAACCTCTCAAACTTCTCGAATCTCAAAATGGAAAATAAAAAGTGACAAAGAGAGGAATCTGAAGGTTCCTCTCTAGTGAAACTCTCTCAAGGAGAATCAAGCAGTATAAATCAAAGGTCAGTGAACCCAGAGTTGGAAACTCAGGTGGTCACCGCAAAAAGGAAGTGAGTTCTGAATGGGTGTTATCTAGTAATTCTACACTTTTAGAAGTATTAGAGATGCAAAGATGGAAAGACTAGTTCTTTGATAATAACTGAGTCTACTACCCAAATCTAGTGCATGATTTTTATCTGAACATAAAAATTGTATTAGATGGAGCAGAAGCTGCGAGATTATCTTCAAAGATCAAAGGGAAGAAGATAAATTTTTCATCGAAGCAATGGACTGAATTTTTGGGGGTACCACATAATGGTAGATATGAGGATTACACTGGTAAAATTCCTCCTATAACTGAATATTTTTCTTATGAGCATGCTCTGGAGATGTTGACTGGCAAGTCTGAATCTAGAAGAATAACAACTGCTGAGTTAGATGGAGAAAGTAGAATATTGTTTAAGTTTATTTAGCACCAAATATGTCCCAAAAATGGGGATTTTTCTGCTGTAAAGTATCAAGATGTTTTCTTGTTATTTTTATTGCTGAATGGTGAGAAGATCTACTTGCGTAGATTTATTACTATTCATATTTCTGAGATGGTAAAGCCATCCAAAAAGGCTACAACCTTTTTCTATTCTAAGAAAATCTATGTCGTACTAAAGTTTTTGGGGGTGTGTTGGAGATAGAGATGAATGTATCTCATCTAGTAGCATCTTTTGAACTAATAAGGATATCTGAAAAAGAATTAAAATCAACTGGAATCCATGGAAGAAGTCATGGGTTTCTGATGAAGATAAGTTGTATGACTCCTTTAGTCCATCTGACCAATCTAAGAGACCAAAGGGGATGAGAGATCCCGATTGAAAACATGATGAGGAAGTTGTTTATTCCGATGAAGGGAAAGAGATAGAAGCTCTTAAGGACACTGAGGGGTCCAGTAATAAGGAAATAGGGGATGATAAAGCTGATGATGATGTGGATACTGAAAAAGAAATCTGAGTCACCTCCTGACGACATGAGTGATCCTGATACAGTAATTCCTAAGCAAAGGAGAATGGAATTTGGACCAGCTAGTCCACCTCTTATGTTACCTGAGTCAGAACCCCTTCTATGTGATGAATAAGAAGCTAATACTAAAGTATCAAATTCTGAGTAGTATGAATCCAGTAGCAAAGACAGTACCAATGAATCTTTAGTAAACAATAATGGACATGGAAATAGTGATGATGGAAATGATGGTGATGATGGTGGTGATGATGATGATGATGCAAGTTCTCGACCAGTGTATGGTCACAATGTAATCCAATTTGATCCAAAACCTCATTTAGAGGAGAAAGAAACTGTTCTTGAGGATGAAAGGAAAATGCAGACAGAGATTGATGTAGGTGAAGAAGTCTCATATGAAAATTCTGGAAAAGCTGATTTTGTAAAGCCTCAATATACCTCTTGTAAAGCTGCATGGGGGGAACACCCAGGTTTTGTGGTTCTTAGTTTGGATTATTCTGATTAATAAGAAGAAGAAGTGCATATCGCAAGGGTAAGACATCCAGTTAAGGATAGACCAGTTGCAAAGAATGTTCAAGTGATAGTAGAAAGACCTGGTCCATCAGTTTCACGATCTGATTTTGACAGATTTAAAGATGAGTTGCTCAACGCAGTTAGAGAGACAATGAAAGAGGAATTGTCTAATGCTCCTGCTCCTGCTCTTGGGAATTTATCTGAGGCTGCTATGGATTCTTTAACTCAAATATTGGTAAGTATTATTATGTCGGACCTGTGCAATACTGGTGAGATGATTGGCAGACATATTACCTCTCTGAATCAAGTGCTCAAGGATTTGAGCAGTGTCTTAGTATCTCTGTTAGGTGAATTTAGATCAACCATCACTGGTATGATGGAAGTTTTGAGAAAATTTATAGAACACCAGAAGAAATATGATTTGATAAAATTGAAAATTGAGATAACTCATATGGTTTCTCATGCTAGCTCCTCCAAAGTGACCAAGATCATTGGTTATGAGATCAATGCCTTAAAAGATGTTATAAAAGAATAATTTTCAGCTTTTGGACAGATTATGGACTTAGAATATTTAAAAAAGATAAAAGAAAATAGTGACCATAATCACAAGATGGTGAAGATATATTCGGCTGATACTACTAAGGCTCAGAAAGAGATCAAAGAAAAGGTGGATCACTATTTTTCTAAAATTTATACCAAGCATGAGTTGACCCATCAGTTTAATGTCTTGGATGAAAATATAAGGCTTCCTCTAGTCACCCATCCCTTTAAGGTTCAATTCCAAATGTTGAAGGATTTTACTCCCACTCTGGAGAGTTTCATGCAAAACAAAGATGACATTGTGAAGGCTATGAAATATGGTGGTGAAGTAATTCAAGATATTATCAATCTACTCAAACCATATCTTCATGTGCAAGAAAAGGCAATTGTTCTTCATATTGCTGAGCCTCTCTGTCCATCCAGTGTTGCTACTGGTCAGATATCAGTCACTCAAGCTCTATCCAATATTCGGTGAGTCATTCAGTAGCCGCCTTCTGGAAGTTCTTCTACTCAACCACAAGTGACCTTATCACCTACTACGCTACCATCACGCATTGTGCTACCTCCTCTCTCCATACGAATAGATAAACCTTCCACCAAACCACCTTCTAACCCATCCATTCCTCCTTATTCCAAAGGGAAAGCTCCTCTGCACCCCAAGAATTAGTCGTGTCTGTTATTTTTGATTGGGTGTCTTTTCCTTGTAAATTTGTTTTGTATCTGTTTCTTGTACCTCTCTCAGATGTTATTTTATAGGAACCTTATTATTTTTTATCCTCTGCTTTCTCATCTTCTTTTTTTATAATCCAAAAGGGGGAGAACATGTATATATATAAGGGGGAGGGACGTATATATATCTAATGGGGAGAACAATGTATATTTGAGCAAGGGGCGATCTTTATATAAGCTCTAAATAAACATTAATCTCCCAGGTAATGATGTTTTTTTATATTCTTTTTTATGTAGGGGAAGAATACTGAATGTTATATCATCTTTCCTCTTCTTTTATGCGATAGATTTGTGATTATCAAAAAGGGGGAGATTTTTGAACTCTCTGTGTGATAGTAATTTTAATAATAACAAATCATTGTTTTATATATGTCAATTTAGTCATTTATTAAATTTGTTCTAAATGTATTTATATATGTCCAATCATGTCTATATATGATTATCTATGATTGATTGTGGTCTACTATTGACCTAGAAGTATTATGTTCTATAAAAACACTCAGTGAGAATTTTATGTTTTTGACTCACCGTTAGTTATTTTCTTGATGCACTGATGACAATAGTCTCACCAATGACAATGGTATCACCGATGACAACGGTCTCACTGATGACAACAGTCTCACCGATGAAAACAGTCACATTGATTACAACGAGCTCAACGATTATAACAGACGCACTGATGACAATGGTCTCACCGCTGACAACAGTCTCACCAATGACAATGGTCTCCCCAATGACAATAGTCGCACTGATGACAATGGTCACACTGATGAGAATGGGTGAACTAATGCTGATCAAATGGCCTACCGATACTGATGCTGATCAAATGACCTACTGATACTTATGCTGATCAAATGACCTACCGATACCGATGCTGATCAAATGACCTACCAATACCGATGCTGATCAAATGACCTACCGATATCTTTTCTGATCAAATGACCTACTAATACCGATGCTAATTAAATGACCTACCGATAACGATGTTGATCACATAACCTACAAATACTGATGTAAATTCCAATGACCTACAGATTTCCTGACTCACTTACAGTCATGAAAACTGTTTGAATTTTTGTTAACTCTTATTTAATTCCAACTATCATATTTGCGTAATTTAATGCACCAGGTATTAATTAATGTTGTTTTTTGGATGTTAGGGAACCATACCTAGTACCTGTCAAAAAGTAATCATTCTTTTTTCTAGATCTCAAGGAATAAAAAGAAAGATCTATCTGCACTGAAAATACGATGAGATGAAATAAAGAATATACACGGATAGAAACACATAAGAAGACGAGGGCGTACATTTTTATGAAGAACCATGAAACAAAAATAAGAACTCTAAGAACACCTGTGAATACCGGAGAGCTTCAAGAAGATCATTTACCATGAACAAACACAAAAGACAAGTTCTTGTGCCTACTGAATATCATATGCACAAGGCTGAATATCTACAGCTAAGAAGAACAATGACACTCAGTTTTGTTTCATCCTTACCAGAACGGACTCAAATAACTTCTAAAACATCCAAATGAGTCCATAGCACATCTGCAATCACTCAAAGCATTATAAACTCATTTTCCATTTATTTTCGTTGTAGTTAACTTTTGTTCAACTTCTGAGCAGTGCATGTGCATCTCTTTATTTAGACACACACAGACTCCTGCACTGAACTGAAGGATACTAAATCCTCAAATCAAACTTCTTACACCTGATTGTATCCCACTATGAATTGTAGAAGAGGTCAAGTGTGATCTGGACAGCCTGTGCTCTGTTGTTTAGTTTTCCCACATAGAACTATGGTAGAGGTCTGAGGACCTGAACAGTCTGTGTACTATTGTAAAACCCTCGATCCAGGGTGTGGATCATAGTTTATACAAACTGTTTGAGAGGACTAAGTCTTAGCTTAAGACTGAACCTCTTGGTTAATCCTTATGTACTTGTTTATTGTGTTTTAAACTGTATTGAATATTCCGATGCTGAGTACTTTAAATACAAATCTATTTTTAAAGCAACTTTGATAGTTAAAATTGCATGTGTTTGTATTTATTGTAAAGCATTAGGTTAGTTTCCAAAGATAATCAAATCTTCATATTTGATTAACTGAGAACTAATCAATCTTTTTCGAACTTAACTGACCCTTTACTGTATTAAAAATTCACTATAGTTTAGCTTGTTGTTTTAATTTGGGGGATTTTTAATAGAAATATTTTTAACAGAAATTTTGATTAGATACTCAATTCACCCCCCCTCTTCAGTATCCACTCCGACCAACAAAATCAATTATTGATAAAAAATGAATTGACTATACTATATATAAATTCTAAATAATAATAAATATTATAAATTAAATATATATATATATATGTGTAAAATTAAAATTAAACAAGTAAAAATTAAAAATAAGTAAATTGAAAAAAATATTAAACATTTAAATAATTAGTTAATTTTTGATAGTATTAATAAATCGTATATATTAATTATACATATACACACACACATACATATATATATGAATGTATATAAATATGATTTATATAATACAAAAATATTTCTTTATGCATAATGTAATAAACATAATTGAATACTGTTTGATTTTTCAATTTAACATAGATCAAACATGTGTTAAATTGATTTCACATAAACAAAATTAATTCATTTTGATATGAAATACACACACGAAAAACGAATCCATTTTTCCTTAGTGTACTTATTTTTAATTTATTAAATTTCAATCATTTTTAACATTCATACACTTAATATTTAAAACTCATTAATAATGTCAAAAATATATTTGTAAAAAATTATTTGTAAATAAATATGTTTATAAATGTACTTTTCCTATATTTATACATTTATATATTTATAATTATAAATGTATAAATATTACTTTTCATAAAAGTATTTATATAATTATAAAAAATTTAATTATATATTTAAATAATTATAAATAAATAATTATATATACTTAAATAATTATTAAATTATATAATAAATTTATTTAAATAATGAATATATTTATATTCATATATATTTATTATATATATTATTATATAAATATATATAATGATATTAATATTATTTTTTTTTAAAAATTATATACTTATTATAACTAATAAAATATTAAAACAATTATAAAATTATAATAAATATATTTAAATAAAAATATATTTACTATATTTATATTAATATATATATATATTTAATAAATATATTATTATATATACATGTTTAAAAGTTTTTATTTATAATTATAATTATAAATCCTTTATTCACACTTATGTAATAAGCACTGATAAATGGACTATTTATGAGCGGTATTAAAGATATAGCTTTATCCTCACTTTTTTAGCACTGTTAAATATCTATCTTCATCAGTAATTAAAAAAGAAAAGATAAATATTCCTTTTATCTGTTCTTATTACTTAATTATGAATAAAATCTATCTTTATCAGTGCTTTTTGGAAGCACTCATAAAAGTGCCGCAGTCTACTTAAAAATCCCTAATTATTTGCAAACTTGTCAGGATATCTAAATCTTTTCGTAGAAGCCAACCTCTGCTAGTGCTTCTCCTAATTGAATAAAAGATCAAATCAAGCCTCAAACAAATATAAGGTTCAAATAAGAGGCTCAAACTATTCATTAAATGAATCCATGGCTCGAACATAAGCCATTATCTACTTTCCCTCAAACAGAAGTCATTCCATACTTTCTATTGGGGAAATTTTTGTGTAAAACATCAATGGATCTGGTCATGGTGGAGTAATTTTTACAACTGTAATTGTGGTGATTTATCCATTTCAGAGGTTTGGCTATGGATATTTTTCATTTTGATGTTGGAATTTTTATAGTGTGAAACACATACATTGTGAGCCTTCCTAGCATTATTCCCAGGCCATAGGAGCATCTCCTTATAAATTGTATGTGTGAATTGATATAGGGGATTTTTGAGATAATCTTTTATTTATTTTAAATTTTGGATGAATCTTGTTTTATTATTGATTGAAAAATAGTGGAATTAACCATATCTTAGAAGTCCCATCATGTTTTACATCATCTTTTTAACTTTGTATTTATCAATTTCCATGATGGTGGTTGGGTATCCTATGAGACTACTTCATTATATATTAAACATACTAGTTATTTTTATATTTGTGTAGTGGAGACATTAGATAAGGAGTTATGTTTTATAAATCTGTTAATTTTTTTATTCCACTTATTTTTCTAAGTGAAGTAAGGGTAGTCAACTTAGAAAATGTGACCTCATAGGAGTCATTCTATCTCTGTAAAGGATAGTGTGTACGAGGTAGAAATTACAAGGGTTGGTATGTTTTTCTCTATTTCATGTGATATATCATGTTGATATGTAATATTGAATTTTTTCAACTCCTTTATGGACCTCCCTAGAATATCAAGGATAGGTCATTGTGTATTTGATGCCCTCCCTATAATCCTTCAGATGGGTACATTTGATGTGATCACCTCGCTATAATCCTTGGGATGGGTCCTCATGGTGATATGAAATCCCATGAGTCTTTAGATGTTTTCAAATATTTTATATACCATTAATATTAGTTGAAATAAGTCCTTAGTTTGTTAAACCACTTATTCCAAAAAAAATTGAGGTTATAAAATTCTTTATATTAGAAATTATTTGTAGGTATTCATCCTATTAGTTATACATGTATTGGTTCCACCCCAAGGAATATCTTATTACCTTCCATGTATATGAAAAACATGTTATTTAATAAAAGTTTTTATAAATACATTTCTATATCATCTATTTTATTTAATGAGAGTTTATATTTCTTGTTTATAATATAGGAGTTTTTTATTAATCCTTAATTTCCTATATTATATTTTCATTTTTTAGGGTATTTAAGAAATACTTTCTATGTTTCAAACAATAGTTATTATTGAAATTTGTTTCTTGAGAACAACCCCCTATCTCTTTTATAGAAAACTGTCATTCCCATTAGGTTCATCTCTTAAAGAGTTATTGCATTTTATTCATGAGACACATCCCTTATCTATTTTATGTTTCATGTACTAATTTGATTAGTATTAATCCCACAGATGACTACCACTTATATTATTTCAAGAAACATAGGTCCATGTCCACCAGAGAAGGAAGATGTGTGTCAAATAACAAAATACAACGACAAATGTTTGTGAAATGATATGATGAGCAAGATAGTTGAATATAACTTTATCCCTTGAATGAATTTAGATTATAACACATACCAAAGTGGAGTAATTATTTTCCTAAATTCAATTACCCATTTTCTTTAATGAATGTTGAAATTATTTGAAACAATCAAATGTTGGGGTTCCCTTATTATAAATCTTTAAAACATTCACCATTTATAATGAATATCTATTGTTTATTTATTTATTGGTTGTTTAAAATTAAAATTGTTTGAATCTAATAGGACCAATGTGAATCAAGAATTGATGCACTTGAATCGTTTGATAAAATTTTATGAATATGGTGTTAAATAGTCCATAAATTTTGTAGGAGAGCATGCATAAATCCCTTCTCAAATCCTTTTCCATGTTTACATTGTTTTTATTCAAGAGAAATTAACCCAGAATAGTTGGAAGAACATTTGATTTGTCAAGGAATAGATCTGATCTATAAATGGTGGACAAACACGATGTGAAACTGAACATGCACCCTAATTGGGATGATTCTATGGGTTATGAATAATATGATATGAATATTAGTATAAATGATAATGGAGATCGCATAGAAGAAATTAAAATGGAAATTGATGATGAAATTCAGGGTTGTCCAATGTTATTTGAGAAGATAAATATATGTTCCAACAGACCATTATATACCGGTTTTAGAACAAACGTA
The DNA here is from genome assembly GCA_963277665.1 of Viscum album. Lineage (NCBI taxonomy): Eukaryota > Viridiplantae > Streptophyta > Magnoliopsida > Santalales > Viscaceae > Viscum > Viscum album. The sequence continues at coordinate 2,128,221,425 of OY728161.1, read as the reverse complement.
ACATTGTCAGTTGTTTTGATGTTTTATAATTTTAAAGCTTGCAGCAGATGGAGTGACAACATCATTACAGAACCATTTGGTCTCTTAAATGATATTCTACTAGATGAAAATCAATTACCATGTTGAACATATGATTCTAAATAAATACTATGTTCATTGGGAATGATCTCTAAAAAAATACATGTTTTTCAAAATGATTTTATATTGCCTCACAAGGACCATGAATCACTCATAAAATTCCACAAGTGTTGCACAAATCAATACAAGAAAAATGAATCACGTCATTCAAAATATTTATGGTACATTCCTATCATTCTAGGGTTTAGATAATAATATGGATATCAAGAAACTGTGTGACAATTGAAATGGCATGGAGATCCAAGAATTAAATATTGGAACCTAGGTTATCCAAAAGATTCTCCTCGGTGGAAGAAGATTGATTAATAGTATTTTGAATTTAGAAACAAGATGAAAAACTTTTATCTTTCATTATCTACAGATGCAATAAATCCTTTTCATGTACAATGTAGTACACACAGTTCATGTATCATAATGTTGATAAATTATAACTTTTCACCATGGTTATTCATGAAGCACAAATACATTATGTTTTATATTCTTATATATGGACTAAAATAACCCAGTAATGATATTAATATCTATTTGGATCCATTGATTGAGGATCTGAAATTGATGTGGGATACATAAGTTACAATGTATGATGATCATATAAGTGAAGAATTCATATTGAGGTCCATGTTTTATGGGACAATAAATGACTTCCCAACATATGAAAATTTATCAGACTATAGCATTAATGGAATGTTGGGGTGTCCCATTTGTGAAAATTTCACATAATCAGTTTGATTGAAACATTCCTCGAAGAATATGTTTTTAGGACATCAAAAGAATTATCCTTGAAAACATAGATTCTGATCCTAGACGACAACAATCAATGTGAATATCAAACAAGGAACAACACTGTCTCTAAAAATGGGTCTTCAACTATTCAATAAAGTAAAATATATTGACACAATTTTTTGTAAACCTATTTTAAAAATCCTTACGAAATATGGTTAGAAGAAGAGAACAATTTTCATTGAATTAATGTATTGGAATTGGTTGTATGTAAGAAATTTTTTTGATTCCAAGCATGTATAAAAAAATGTATTTTATATTGTTATTGTAACGTTAATAAATGTTCCTGAGAAAACAAAAGATGGCATCAAGGCTTGGTTGGAGTTGATTGAAATGGGGATTGGGGAAGAGTTGGCACTAGTGAAGGGTAAAAGTTGTAATTTTCATCCTCTGGTAGTTTACAGTCTATCCAAACAAGAAAAATTGAAATTTTTTATTTTCAGTAATAGTGTAAAAGTTCCATAGGGGTATTTATCAAAAATCCAGAATATCATGTCAATGAATAATTTCAAGTTACAAGGACTAAAATCACATGAATTCCATGTTTTGATGCAATATATGATGCCAATTTATTTCTATTGCATTATATGTCCAAATGTATTCCATACATTAACAAAAATCTTCTTCTTTTTGAAATCCATATGTAGTAAAATTATGGACCCAGTAACGTTACAAATCATGAATAAAGAGGTTGCAGTCCTACTATATGAATTATATATATTATTCCCACAATAATTATTTTATATAATGGTCCACCTAATGGTTCACTTGGTTAGAGAGGTTCAACTATTTGGTATTTTCTATTATAGATGGATATAACCCATTGAACATTATATGATGATTTTTAAAGGGTATGTCAATAGTTGATTTCATCCTGAAGGTTGTATTGTAGAAAAATATATTGTTAAGAAGATATTGAATTATATACCGATTACCTATTAGATGTTGACAACATCAGTCTTGCAAAGTCTTGACACAGTGAACGGCTTACTAGAAAAGGTATTTTTGGAAGAGTTGTTGTTAGAATAAATTTTACATAGTGGGAGAAAGCACACTTTTAAATTTTACAAAATAGTTCCATACATTGGATCCCACAATGAAATTATAAGATATTTGAATCCTTCATGGGATAAAGGATAGATATTGAATTCACATAATTAAAAGATTATAGGATGGTTCTAAGATCAAATTTATAATGAGTTATTTTAAAGTCCAAATTCAACTACCGAACAAATTCAATGGATATCTATGGGACTAAATTAAAATAATATATCTTACACTAGCTTTCCAATCGATGTTTATATGTTCTATAAAAAATAACATGATGAAAAAAATAAGATGGAAAATAGTTGTGTTACCCTTATGTATGAAGTGATACACATCTCTAGTTCTAAAGATAGAAATCCAATTTATCCAAATATGTAATATTTTGGTATTATTGAAAAAATATACAAGTCAGATTATACATCATTTAATTTTCTGATTTTCCATTTAAAATGGGTGGGAAATATGAGTATAGTGATATTTGAAGAAATAGGCTTCATGAAAGTGAATTTCTTTGTGGAAAGATAAAAAGGAAAGCCGTTCATAAGGTTATCATAAGCAGAGAAAGTATTTATGTCTCAGATCTAAAAAACTATAATTAGTCAATTATTCTGTTGATAACTAAAATAAAAGGTCAGGTCAGATGAAAATTCAACCAAGTATGACCCTTTCATTGGGAGATCAAAATAAGTTCATTCTAGTCCCAATATAAACAATGACTTGTATGTTACAGGGTACCAAAAAGTTGGGATTTTGATTCTCTATAGAAGAACCAAATCACTAAAACCTTTAAAAAATAAAGAGAGTTCAATGAGAAAGTAAAAGTGTTACTAAATATACTATTATTTTCATCATAATATAATATTTTCTCTTCAAAATTATCATTATTTAATTAAATGTTTGAATATTATGCATATAATGTCTTTTATACATGATGATGTTACCAATCCATCAAAAAATAAACTATAATGAATGAAATATTTTGGAAATATGTAAATGTAATGTTATGATATACTTTCTCTATTTTTACCAAAAAATATATAATTGAACGTTGATTTATGTTTCATTTTTCTGTGAAGTGTATCTTTATTTAAGATATTTCTATCCATATTTCATGCCTTTTTAGGACGAGAAATGATGTTGTCTATGCTCAATCAAAAATTTAATCTTGATTTTATCATAGTAAAACTATTATCCATAGAATTAATTTATAATATAATTTTTATGTATAAATTATTTATTTTTAGTATTACTCACATAATAATTTTCTTCTTCTACAAGTGAATTATTTTTTGCGATTTGGGGTGGTCTTTCTATCTCTCATGCCTTTCTGCACAAAAACATTCACAAAATTATTCTCACTCAAAACCCTTTCACCCCAATAGTGTTAGAATTTATCATTTTACTTAAAGTTACCTCCACTACTCACTCACAAAGTTAATATTGATGTTTTCAAAGTAAAATAATTTTCCATAGAATTAATGTATTGGTTCATTTTTATGTATAATTTATTTCTTTTTAGTATTACTCAAATAATAATTTTTTTCTCATAAAGGTGAATTATTTTGTTTGATTTGGGGTGGTTGGTCTATCTTTCATGCCTTTATTCACTGAAACTTCCGCAAAATTCTCACTGAAAACCATTTAACCCATGTAGTGTTGTAATTTTTCACCTTACTTCAAGTTAACTCCACTACATAATCACAAAGTTAATCTTGATGTTTTCATATTAAGACCATTGTATATAGAATTAATGTATTATTTCATATTTATTTTTTATTTATTTCATTTTAGTATTACTCACATTATAATTTTTTTCTTATACATGTGGATAATTTTGTTTTAGTAGGGGTGTTCTATCCATATTTCATGCCTTTATACACTAAAACATTCATAGAATTCTCACTCAAAACCTTTTCACTTCTGCAGTGTTAACATTTATCACATTCTTTCCAGTTCTGTCCACCACTCAATAAAAGTGGAAATCTTGATGTTTTCATAGTAAAATCCTTGTCTATATAAATAATTTATTATTTCATATTTTTTTTATTTATATATATTTAGTATTAATCATATAATAATAGTTTTCTTATAGATGTAGATTCTTTTGTTTGAGTTTGGGTGGTTTGTTCAAAGCATCTGTGGCTCATGAGAGATTGGACTTCGAGACTGCAACTGTGATAATGAAAAAAAGAATCAAAATGAAGAATAAATACAAGCACCATTAAAAGGTTAATCCCAAGTGATTGTTAATTTTTAAATTAATTTTAGTAATAAATACATCTTAAATACTCAAATCTGAGAAAGCATATTCCAATTTTTTTGATACATTCAGAAAATGATCCATTAGTCGATTTTGAAATTTAGGAATCATCCTTGCCAAAATCAGATACAGAATATTCCCAGTGTGACTCAAAGTGTTTGTTATTAGTTTAAAATTGATATTTAAGTTCAAAAAGTTTCACTCACTAAAAAATGATCAAATGTACATGGATATTCTTGATATTTTTGGAAAATTATTATTGATTAATTTTTTACATGTAGGGACTAATTTCATGTAAAAATGATACAACAATTGATCAGAATGATTCAAAGTGTATGGTACTAGTTTACAATTAAATATTAGTAAAAAGTAGTAGTGAAATACTAAAAATATACAAAACACATTAATATTGTTTTGATACTTTATAAAAAATAATCCATAAGTAATTTTACATGTGTAGGAATCATCTCCACCTTAATCTAACACACAGTGTGACTAGTATGAATCATTTTTCATCTCATTATTTAAAATTGGCATCAAATTTAGTAAAATGGAAAACTAGACTACTAAAAATTGAGAAACTTCATTCATATTTTATTTGATAATTTATGAAAAAAATCCATAAGTCATTTTTAAGGTGTAGGAATCAAACGCACCTCAATACAGTAAACAATGTTCCCGGTATGTCTCAAAGTGTCCATTATCAATTTAAAATTGACATTTTATTTAAAAAAGTGACACTCATAGAAAACTAACAAAACTTTCTGGGATTTTAATAAAAATTTAGTACAATGATTCAAAATTAATTTTTGATCTATAGGAATTTGTTTCAAAATAAAACTGATACACGATGTTATCAGAATGAGTAAAATTATTTCTTTCTAGTTTAAAATTAAATTTTAGTAAAAAATACAAGTGATGTAATAAAAATAAAGAAAATAAATTCCTATTGTTTTGATACTTTAGGAAACCAATCCATAATTCATATGAGACATTTAGGAATCATAATTACCTCAATCTGACACAAGGTTTCACCAGTATGACTCAATACACATCATTTTTTTTATGTTGACATTAATTTCAATAAAATAGACAACCGAACTACTCAAAATTGGGAAAATGAATTTTTATTGTTTTTCACTTTAAAAAAATGATATATAAGTCATTTTTGATGTATAGGAATCATTTACATCACAATCCAATAAATAATGTGCCTGATATGACTCAAAGTGTTCATTATCAGTTTAAAATTGACATTTTAGGCCAGTAAGTATCACTCATTGAAAATATATCTAATGTGATATAATTTTCCTAATAATTTTGGAAAATAATTCATAATTTATTTTTGACTTGTAGGAATTAGTTTCACATAAAAATGATACATGATGTGATAAGAATGAGTGAAAGTGCATGGTTCCAGTTTAAAGTGACATATTACTAAAAAATAAAAGTGACATACTCAAAATTGAGAAACAAAATTCTTGATGATTTGATACTTTATTAAAATTATTTATAAGTGAATTGAGATGTGTAGGAATAAGTTGTACCTAGATCTAATGCATGGTGTGATTGGTATAACTCAATATGAATCTTTTTATTTAAAATTAACATCAATTTTAGTAAGATGGAAAACTAACCTACTAAATACCAAAAAAACAAGTTCATATTATTTTTATACTTTACAAAAATTATCCAAATGTAATTTTATATGTGTAGTAATCAGTCACACCTCAATCTGATACCCGATGTGCCTAGTATGACTCAATGTGTTTGTTATCAGTTTAAAAATGACATTTTAGTTCAAATAATGTCACTCACTAAAAATTGATGAATCGAACTCATATTTTATTGATATTTTAGTAAAATGATTCATAATTAAATTCTTATTTGTAGGAATTTGTTTCACATCAAACTGATACACGATGTGGTTGTAATGAGACAAAGTACATGTTACTACTTTAAAATGAAATTTTAGTAAAATAAACAAGTGACATACTCAAAATTAAGAAAATGTATTCTTATTATCTTTACATTTTAGTAAAATGTTCCATATGTAATTTGAGATGTGTAGGAAACATCCGAACCTCAATCTGATGCACAATGTGACTAGTACGACAAAATGTGCATCTATTTATTTAAAATTGACAACAATTTTAGTAAAATGGACATCTAACCTACTCAAACACTTAGAAACACATTCATATTGTTTTTATAATTTATGAAAATGATCTAAAATTCATTTTTATGTTGATGAATTCTTTTCACCTCAATCAGATACATGATGTGTCTGGTATGACTCAAAGGATCCTTTATTAGTTTAAAATCAATATTTCAGTTTGAAAAGTGTCACTCTTTGAAAACTGATCAAATGATCTTAGATTTTATTGATAACTTTGAAAAAAAATTCATATGTAATTTGTGATTTGTAAGAATTAGTTTCACAGAAAACTGATACACTACATGATTAAAATATTCTAAAGTGTTTGTTTCTATTTAAAAATGACATTTTAGTAAAAAATACCATCAACAAACCAAAAATTATGAAAATGAATTCATATTATTTTTATAATTGAGGAAAATTATCCATGTTCCATTTGGGAAATGTAGGAACCATCCTCACTTAAATCTGATGCACAGTGTGATCATTAGGACTCAATGTGCATCTTTTTATTTTAAATTAATATCAATTTTCGTAAAATGGACAACTACCCTTCTCAAAACCGAGAAAAAAATTTCTGATTATAGTGATACTTTACAAAAATGATCCATCTATAATTTTTAATGTGTTGGAATCTTCCCCACCCCAATCCAATACATGATGTGCTCGGTATGACCCAAAGTGTTTGTTATCGGTTTAAAATTGACATTTTAGTTCAAAAAGTGTCACACATTGAAAAATGATCAAACATGATTGGAATTTGTCTTATAATTATTTAATTAATTATCACATATAAAATATTTTAATATGAATATGAAATTTTGTGTTGAGGAAGAAAAAACCACAACTCAATATGATACACAGTGTTCCTGGTATGACTCAATGATTAGTTTAAAATTAACACATTATATTAATTTATTTCTTTATATTATTACTAACATAAGAATTATTTTCTTATAATGGTTTGTTATTTTACTCAAACAGGGATAGTTTTTTTAGAGATATCATAATCCTGGGTTAGGATGACAATGTAATATTTATGATTTTGAATGTATGCAATAATTTATACTTCTATAATTCTGTAAACCAATGTTTGAAATGTCTATAATGTAGTTTTTTTATTTTATTTGTGTTTAAAATTTCATTTCATTTAATTTTTTCATTGCTAAATGGTTTTTTGATATGTTGGTGTTTTTGGTGTTACAGTGTGTTGTTATAGCACATTGCACTAGTGCTGCAATGTGATGTTAAAGAACACTATAGTATTCCCCTATATCAGTTCTTTTGAAAGCAATGATAAATGGTTCCATTATCATCTCTTCTGAAAGTGTTGATAAATGGATATTTTATTAGGGCATTAGAAAGTGTTGTTTAAAGGTCCCATATCAGTGGTTTTACATCTGCTGATAAAGGTACCCTTCATGGATGCTAAATAAAAGAACTAATAATATGGTCCATTATCAGTGCTAAAAAGTTCTCATAAATGACCCTTTTATTAGCATTGATAAACGGCCCATTTATTAGTTCGTTTTTTTTGTGCTGATAAATGACAACCCCTTTAATGTCTCTCGGGTTGTGAGCTCATCTCTAGTGCTGATAATGGCCATTTTTAGTGCTTTTAATGGCCTATTTTGTAGTAGTGATTCCACATCAAGATTTATGTCGTATGGTTGTATCCATAAACATAGAAGGTATCCCCAGTAGAGGTTCTTCACAAAAACAAAATTTTGGTCTCTTTATAGTTCATACAGATTTGAAAAGCATCCAACTGGTGAAGTCAACACCAAGGGTGTGAGAATGCTCTCCATATTAATTCTTAATGCATGAACTAGGTTAGGTGATATGATGTAGTACATAGATCATGAATAAAGATAATCATGAAACCTAGTAAAGAACATGAAAATGGTACCACAATGATGATAAACTTTCTTGGTGTTAAAAACTCTAAAGTGTATAGCTGACCATGACCTGCTTTATGACCTCTCTAACTCTGATGAAGACCACCACTACAATCGCTCTCTACCCTATGAGGACGAGAATATTCTCAAGGTTGTCATATGTACACCCCATCTCTTATATACTGATCCAAAGATGGGTAACCCTACCCTAGATTCATTTGCTAAATATTCCTTAATGGATGAACCTGAAGAAAACAACCTTTCAGTGACTCCCATTCAAAAAATTTACATACTCTCACCACTAGTGACCTAGAAATATATAATAAAAACATGGTATGATCCCTTGGATAGGTATTTAGATATTCCACCCCTAGTGAAATGAGATAATTAATGATGGGACTTACCCACAACTCTCTGAAAGGTCTTCTATCTCGAAAAGCAGAAACCCCCAAAACATCTCTTCTACATTAGGAATCCTAATGAATCCCATCTAATTATGCTTAGGTCCTATCCAACATCCTCTCAAAGAAATATGAAAAAGTACCAGGGTAGTAGAAGAAGCCAACAGGTTGGGGTTTTTAAAATTTTTCATATTTGGTATGATGAGAGTTTTCATCACCGATGATACGATCCTCAGTATTGTTTGAGTATCTCGTGTTAATTAAATCGAGCACGAAAAATAAAACTGAATGTATATATTTTTAAAATAAATGTGTGCTCATTTTTCATTCATCTCTAGTAATAATTTTCTCAATGGTTCCAAAGATGAATCACTATAGACTATTCAAACATAGTTAAAGAATATACACACTCATTGTTCACCAAATTATGGGCTCTATCACGTAGCTCCAACGAATCCTTCAGCACTGAATGAATCACTGTGATCCCATCCGATCAATCCATCAACGAAGCCTTAAGTCATTCTCTCAAAGAGAGACTATATCTATTTATAAAGTGGTAAGAGAGAAAATATCTCATCCATTGAAATGAATAGTTCCCTTTTGAGCTTCTCCTCTCATTCTTGTATAGTGGGTTGAGAAAATACCAGAAAAGGGTTCCCTGTCCTCCAAAAATAGAAAAACGACCAAATAAGAAATAAATAATTATGAATAAATAAACTAAGTCATAAATATTATTAATATTTTATTACATACCTGTAGTAAATATAAATAATTTATGTGATAAACACAAGTAAATTTGACCAACTTTTAATTGCCAATAATATTAAACGATCCTCTAATATTAAAATAATATTGGTTCATATAATTTTTTTTGTATTCACCAAATACCTTGTGAATAAATTTAATTAATAAATTCTACCAAATTATTAGGTACATGAATAATAATGAATTTATTTATTTATCGATGATTGATAACTTGGACAACTCTTGAATCTCATGGTGTGGCCCACCTTGTCCAATATTCATATTCACCATAATATGGTAGATTATTGAATGTGCTATTTTTTGTGACCATATAGGCTATTATCTGGATAGAAATTAATTATATTCATAGACCAAGAGAGGATTCTAGCAACCCATTAAGGCCCCAAAATGTATAAGGAGCTGTCATAACAGTGAAAACTAACCAATGAACACACACTGAATAATGTAATCTCTTTGTATTTTGATATCTCATAAATCCAGACACACATTTGGGACATCATCCTTTATTAAATTATTGATTTTTTATCTAACTAGATATATTTTCCTCTGACTACCATGGGGAGTGATTTATGAAGGTACTACCATCCTGATCAACCATGCCCGCGATGTATTACTTCATTAACATGAATGTGAAAAATCATATTTTGACCGTTCAAACAATTCCATACCACCAATGACACAACCAAAAAAATCTATCGTTCCACAATTTCTTTATCATGGGGTTTTCCCTTGATTAAATTATGTGATCAAATGACTTTTATTTATAAGGAACTCAATTCAAGAGACCAATACACATGTCCATAGATAAAAAAACCAATGACACCTAAAACATATTGTGTTTTTATTGGATGTTTGGTCCTCGCGATCTAAACTATGAGAGAACAAAATGTGTGTGCTTAATGAGAATAAGTCTCAATTCTTATGAGCCCCTAGAACATGATAGTAAAAAATCAACTGTGTTTAGTTGGTATGATCTATCTAGACCATATAACAATTTTTAATATTAGTTTCATAGTATCTAGTGGTTCTCATTATAGCATGTGATCTTCTTTAATATTTTTCTTATGAAAATTAATATATGGACAATATAATTTATATAGTGGAAACATAAATGTATACACTGTATTATTAAGAGTACATCATGCATATCTTATTGTACACATGAAATGGTAATAAAAAATATTGTATAGTTGGGTCTCGAGAATACACTATTACAACACTCCAACTTTCACTAGATTCAACTTGATAACCATTCTTTTTAGCTCTCACATGATTAAGATCATGTTTCTACAAGGTCACTAATTTGGTTTTTGGGATTTCCACATCTTTGCTATGTGGAAATTATGCTAAGTGAAACCACACCTCCTTGAGTAAAACATCTCAAGAGATGGAATCCTTGAGTATATCCCTTTTTCCACTAACAAAACGTGAAATGTTTGATAGTATTAGTAATAAAATTTACATAATGATAAAAAATTACATACTATGTGTGATTCCATGAATTGGAAAAAATCATTGCTTTTGATAACTGCTTATTAGATGCCTTAGAAGCTACAATGTACATGGTAATTGTAGGTATAGATTCTATAGGATTGTATGAGATTCTCTTGATCATTCTATTTCTTTGACTACAATATAATTTCATGTTGAACTTATCGAAATACTTTCTAGTATCCCATAAAAAATAAGACCCCTTCTTCTCTATATAATAGGTATATATCCTTTGTACTTACTCTATTACTATTAAATAGTTCTAAATTCTTCTATTATAGTTCTCATGGATAAAATTGATATTTTCCTATTGTACATGTCATGGAATATATGATTGATCCATCATAGAAGAGTATGGAATTTCAAATCACCACTTTAATCTCCTCCCATGTCCAATACATGTCATATTGAATAGATTAATTCCATGTGACATTAGTAACCATTCTATCTAGAATTATTCCATATTTTATTTTTGAATACCAGGTTAATATATGTAAATTTTTCTAGGTTTAGGAAACCACTAGATATACCTTAGTAGATCATGTTCTCTAGAACACAGGATTCTAATTTAAGTCAATCTCTGGATAGATAATTCCATTCTTCTCTTAACTAACAATAATTCCAATACTTATTTTCCATATGATACCAAACATATTTTACTTGAAAAACAATGTCACACCCAATAACCTCTGGTAGACACATGGGAATGATTCACCCAAAATTAATATTCAATGGTATTGTTCCTCACTTTAATTCAAAACAATATTTCCACACCTATCACCCTTTATTGGCTTTTTTTATGTCAATGTTATTTTTTAGTTGCATCATACAGATACCTTCCATTATTGGTGGTCTTGAAATCTAATTCTTAACATAATGATAATATAAATTATCCATTACAAGTAAAATAATAATTAATTTAGTCATAATGAATTGGTATTACTAGTCTAGCGTTATTGGTACCATGGTTGTGCCATCCTTATATCATCTCACTTGAATACCCACCAAAATATTAAAAATAATAAGCCCATATTGTTTTGTGCATGAATTCCAATATTAAATTTTAATTAACCTTTTAAGTTTTAGCTAATTTCAATATAGTTTTTTCTAGTAGTAATTATTATTCTCAATAAATAATTTATCACCATCCATAATGAAAATAAAACCATCACAATGGTTTTATCCTTCCTCCGCCGTATGTGTCTCTAGAACATTATTTTTCCACATGATCTTATCGATCCTATTCATATGCCTACTTTTTGTGAATCTTTTTCATTGAATAAATTTAAGTCAATCTTTATCCTCCTTTCTCAAATAGAAACGTGTCCATTTTATATAAAATTAATCTATAAATTAACTATAGCATTTCTATCATTGGTATTTTAGTAATATCCTTAGGAAACATTAGGTAAATTTCTCTATATGCACATTGTGTTTATCTTGATGAAATCTAGTTTATGTCTAATATAACTCTATGTATCTAAACACACGTTCTTATGAAATTATTAGTTTCCATCATACTATAACCTATATGATATTCATTTTTCATGATAGTTGGCATATGGATATGTTATATCATCATTATTTTCTAAGAACATGATGAGATATAATAAAAGTTTATGTAATGAATTTATATATTTCATCATTGAATCTTATTATACTAACATCATTAAATTTATGTGTATAAATAAATTTGTGTTTAGGAATTACTCTTTTCTATAATTTATTGATAAATTATAACATGTAAAAATCATCATTGATCCCCATTATTAACATCCTATCCATGATTTGGATAAGGTAATGTGTGTTTAGGAATTACTCCATGATACATTATATTGATATATGAATTCATGGTCATGATATTCTTTAACATGTTATCCTAAAGCATCTTATATCTTCTAACCAAGAATATACCATACTTCACTTTGTAATTCCTTAATAAACACTTAAAAGAACATTATATAGTATATTTACACCTAGATTACCCTTTTAATAGTCCACTCTCTCTTATTGAACTAATTTCAAAATAAGTTTGGAGTACCTTTATTGATAAAGGTCTTTTTTACAAACTAAATAAGTATATATATTGATTATAACTATGATTTTGATCTCAACTGAGCCTAAATACAACACTGGGTATATCCTTGATGTGTAATTTTAGTTTTAATTGATATATAATTACCTTACCACAACTTGGAATTTAAGTATTACATTTCATATTAATATAATGTTGCTAATCATTCCGGTGTTACGAAACTATTTCATAAGTATTAAGCACCATAAATAACATTCATTCTGGAACTGGAATAATTTTTATCTGTGTCCAAAGGAAACGTGAGATAATTTTATCTAGTATTACTCAATAAAAGTTCAACTATAATCTATCACATGGAAATATAGAAGTCGTTCAATTCTAACCGCTGAATTTGGAACCACCCTTTCTCAGCCACTTGGAGAATATACCATACTTCTAATAATGTTTCTATACTAACTTGGTTACTATATTTCGATTCTCATATGTGATAAACATATTTTATTTAATAACAAAGAGGTATGTTAGAAACAATAATCATAATTTATGAATATTCCTGAAGAAGAAGCAATTACTTGCTTCTTGAGTTTAGTTCATTAGGATTAAACATCCATAGTTTCATTTCCTGATATACAATGAAAATATCCTCATGTTTAATAACCATCCTCTTTTATTTGAAGGACATAATGAAGGTGTATTTTTTTTCTCATTCATTGGTATTTTAACCTGCTCTATCAACTTTTTCAACATAAAAATTAAATATTATACATTATTTAAGTTCTTATTTACCTAGAGAACCTTAATTAAAATTTAATGAAGTGTTTAATCCATCCTTTTCATTTTGTAATCTTAAAAAAACAGGAGTATATTGGTGAAAATTATATTATAAAAGATGTTTTAAAAGATCATGACCCATATTTAAATTTACACAATCCAGTGTTATAATCCATTCATAACTTGTATCACTTTCTCCTTGTAAGCTTCTCAGAGATGTGACTACATGTGAAATAATATTTCTACCAATTTTGTAACCACAAATAACATCATAGTTTGAGGACAACATTATGACATAACCATCATATACACCATACATGAGTATCCTATAAACATTTTTACACCCTCACTTCAAGAGGTAACTTAATAGGAATTGGGATTACAACACATTGAATTTCCTATATCATTGTATTCTGTGCAAGCACCTATAATAATCATTGATAATTCATGATAGTTTTTAAATTTACTTTTTCAATTACTACCACAGTGTATCTTGTGGTGTTACATTCCATTTTTAACAAAAATAAAATCTTGCAAGCACCTATACTAGTCAGCTATTTAATATTTCTTTGAGGGTTTTTATATAATTCATGAGGAATGTAATCTATTTCCATTAATTTGTTCATACTATGTTTTCATGCTCACATTGGAACATTAATCGAAAACCATCAATCACATATTCATCCATTTTACTTTTTATAAATTAATGTGTTATCCCTCTATAATGCAATTCAAAAGAGAATAAAATAATGCATAAATAAATAAACTACTCATCTGGTCTTGAGAATCTTAAACTAGTTGATCCATGTAATCATAGTGGGCCAACCATGACCTCGGGGTATCAAACTTGAGTCGTAGCTTGACACATGATTCAGCTCATCCCCCCATCTAGTGTGTCCACCTGTCATTTGGATTTCACCTCATCTTTTCATTGTCTTCTACATAATACATCCTCATCATAGTAAAAAAATTATCCCTTGTAAGCGAGGGGGCCTGCGAAGTATAAAAATATATACCGATAAAATTGGGCATGTTAATCCTTATAAATATTGACTGAAAATAAGACGATGTGTAGAACATCAATAAAAATAATTAATTGTTTACAATCATCACACGTTGTTAAATAAATAATTAAATGAATAAAATATGCATACACATATTTGGTCATCACTCTATATCATTTAACTGGTAATGTAAATTCATGATTAAAATTAAATTGTATTAATATAAGTGTGAGGGAATTGATTAAAATAAATGAATTATTTAATTCAAATAATTTAATTCTATTCAGTATGCTATTAATTTAATTTTAATTCAAAAATTTAAATTATATATTTAATTAATTTAATGAAAAAATTAAATGAATTTTCTCAGAGTATTAAAAATTATTATTTTAAACAAAAATTATTATTTTATTAATTTAAATTAATAATGTAATTAAATCAGTTAAAGTATTTAATTGTTATTATTTAAATAGCTGAATAGGCCTTTAAACCCTTGAAAAGGCCAATACAGGTCAGGCTAAATCTGTGCACATCTATTTCGGGTTGTGCATACCTTGTATAGGGGTGTCCTAGGATAGGTAGGCCTACCTTGACCTTTTTTGGGTCGAACAGATCTTCCCAAAACCCTTTTGGGATAGATCTGGTCCAATGAAGCTATATTAGGTCATGGTAGAGGGATTACCTCACTACTGGGAGTATCACGCGATGGACACTGTGAGGCTATAGCAGGGAAACTAGGATCTGGTGGCTCAGGATGGCCAATTTTGAGTTCCTGGAGGAAGCTGTGATGTGTGTCCATGAGATCATTGATTCAGTTTCGCAAGGTGGTAGATGAAAAGATCGGACCATTGATCTAGAGGTTGAGGCTAGTTCACAGTTTTCATGCAGCCGCAACCTGAGGATGGTCGGCTGATGCTGTAAAACTTGAAGTAGGATGATAAAGGAGAAGGATCTGGTGGACAAGGCCAGTCCATATTGAATGATAGTCATGATAGATGGATCTGTCCAATGGTGGCACTTGATCTGGCATGGGTGATGGATAGAGGGTAATCTGACTAGGGATCGGAGGGTAGCCATACCAAATATTGGTAGTGGTGTGGATTGCATAGTCTGAAAACCTAGAAAATAGTGGATGAAAATTGTGGGGGCTCGTAGTAGAGTAGATACAATAAAGGGCTTAGCTCCTCATGTGGGTTGCTAGCAAGAGGTAAAGGTTTATAGTGGCACCTACAGTGGCGACTGGGATTCAACCATGGCAGAGATCCAGATGTTATCTAAGGTTCGACTAACTGGGTGGGATGACCACATTGAAAAATCCTAGAAGTTTTTTTAATTATTTATTTTCCTTATATGATAATCTAGACATTTATAAATTTCCACACCTTGTTTTTAAATTTATGTGGGAAAAAATATTTATAGCTTCCCTGGTGCCATTAAATTTTTATAAAGGTGATTATAATAAAATAATTTTAATTATTATAATATTAAAATTATAATATTATTATAAAATTATAAATTCTAAAAAATTGAGGAATGATCTTCGGCCGTAAAATACTATTCCAACCACCTATGTTTCAGTGGGATAATGTATTTCAATTGATACCATCACCGATGATAGGAACCAAGTAGAAATCCATATATAATAAATATAATTAAAATTTTATTATGAAAAATCATACCATAAATGATGCATAATTTTTTCGGATGGTCATATCATGGTCATCTCATCTCGAATTGAAGTGTGTTCTGATCCATTGAGACCGTTTTAATACAGTCTACTTAATTTTATTTCAAATTAATTTTTCTTGGCTTAAAATGATTACGTGGTCTCTCTGATACCAATTGAAGGCATTGTGGTAGTAGATAAATTTGATGGGCTTGGTTTTTTACAAAAAATCATCTCCAAGATGAAGATAATTTCCTTCTCTAATGACCTGATCAACGATACATTCTGAGTATGTGACATGGATTAAATAGAGAACATAAAATTAAACTAAATGTATACCTCATAAAAATCAATGCATGCTCATTCGTATCTCATATTATCTGATTTTTTCTTAAAGGATCCAGAGAAGTATCCCTCTAGATCTTCCACACATGTTTCAATAATCCACACACTCTCTGTTAATCTAAATTTTTGTGCTATCATGGAGTTTTGATGAATTGTTTGGTGTCGCATAGATCACCTATATAATTTCCCTTCGATCCGTCAAAGGTGCATCCAATCGATCACTCTATGAGAGAATTTATCTCTGTACAAAGTAAGAAAAAATATTATCTATCATCAGTTGGAATGAAAAGTTCCCAACTGAGCTTATCCTCTCGTACTTATTTAGTGGTTTGAGAAAATACCTAAAAAGGATTCCCCAACCCTGAGAAATGAAAAATCCACTAAATTATCAATAAATAATTATGATGAAATAATCTACATCATAAATTATATTTATATTTTATCACATACCTATAACTTATAATAAATATATTACATGATAAACCGAAGCCATTTACTTGAATTTTAATTCCCATTAATATTAAATGAACCTAGAATATTAAAATAATATTTATTATTTTTTTATATTCACTAAATACCTTGTGAAATTTTTAATAAATAAATTCAACATAATTATTCATTAAATGAATAATAATTAATTTATTTAATTATCATTGATTGGAAACATAGAAAACTCTCGAACCCTATGGTGGGGCCCATAATTTCTAATATTTGTATTCACTGAAATAAAAGAGATTCGTGAATGCTATATTAGTCATTACTCTCTAGTCCCTTCACTCGATTGTAGGGAATTGTATTCATAGAACAAGAGTGGTGTCTAGAAACCAATCAAGACCCCTAAAATGGGCAGTATTCATAACAATGAGAACCAACCTATTAACATACATTGTATAATATAGTCACTTTTTCTTTTGATATCTCATAAATATGGACACCCAGTTGTGTCATCGTCCTTTATTACTTTATTGATGGTTGATCTAACTGGACAGATTTACCTTAGACTACCTTGAAAAGGGATTTATGAAGGTAATACCAACATGATCAACCAGACCCAAGATATAATACTTCATTAACATGGATGTGAAAAATCATATCTTATCCATTCAACCAATGCCATATGACTAATGATGAACCCAACACAAGACAACTTATCACAATTTCATGTCATGGTTTTTTCCTTGTAACAAGGTACATGATCAAATGGAACACATTAATAATTATCTCATGTATTGATACTTATACAAATATCAATAGATTTGAATAGACAAAGGAACCTGAAACAAGTGACGTTAATTCTTGTGGGTTTATCCTCTTGATCTCAACTAATATAGATCACCCAGAGTGAACATTAGGAGAAGATGTCCCAATGCTTTTGAGCCATATACACTTAATATTCAAATATCAACTTTCTCTAGTCAGTATGATGTATCTATACCATCTGACATTTGTGTAATATTAATTTCATAGTATCTCGAGGTCCTCATTATAGATTGGGATCTTCTATAACCTTTTGATATAAAAATATATCAATGGAAATTAACATTTAAATATAGGATTCATAAATGTATACACTATAATGGAAAGAAAAAATCATGCATATGGAACTGTATAAAAAAATGGTAATCAAATAGTATAGTATAGTTGGGTATAAGGAACCCACTATTACAACATTCTGTTCTTTCTAGATCTTTGAGAAATGTCAGTACCATAAATGGGCTGAACTAGAGATGGTTATTTGGATTCAAGGACTCTTCAAAATCCCTCACCCTATCCTTCTCATTGGGTAAATATCTGAATAATAATGGAGAAGGGTTTGGAAATGGATATTTAAATACCGCATGTTATAACTCCACTATCTAAGAGGAAACATCTCCTGATGGTTAGAAACTTTCATAGTCCAAAAAATAAAATCAGATAGAAATTGGTCTCAAAACATCTCCCATGAGTCATCTGAATCCATTAAATCACTATAAAACATGAATCACTAATGTCCTTCTATTCCATGAAACATCATTACGTATAAGAAAACCCAGTTCTAATTATGAGTACAGATCGAATTGATGGATATCTCCACCTCCTTTGACCATTCATCTATCACTAATTTTTAGAAGGATCCCTCATACTAATAAAGTGTCTAGTTATGAAACTCTTAGAGTTTCCTCCTCCATGTTTATTCTTCATCGACCACTACTCTGTAATGATCTACTAGAAAATCCTACTAAACATCTTCTGTATGAACCTGATGAGGCCATTGACTTGGTGTCAGTTTTGCAAAATAAAAAATGGTTAGGGACTCTTAAATCGTTAATATATAATATTCATGATTATTTATTTATTTATTTATTTAAGGTTCAAAATAATCCCATGGTCTACTCATTTCAAACATAGGTGAAAAGAGGAATGGTTCATGATCCTTTCCTGGTTCTCTACCTCACAAGAAGTATCACTTTTCATAGAAGGCTCAATAAACTTAAAGGTCCATTCAACGAATCATATGGGGGGAATAAATACCTTTTTACAAGTTGATATCCCTTGTTTAAATTGATTACTAATATCATATACCACTATTTACCTACCAACCCATTTAGTTATCACCCATTCCTAACTCAGAACTTCATCAAATCCCTCAACCCGAACATTTGATACCACTCTGTCATGACCCCATACCCCTAAAGGTATCCCTCATAGTTTGATAATGAGAGAAGATTTATAATGATTCCCAAATAACACCTCTAGTATGCTATGATTTAGTGACAAGTACTGATGGTATAATATACACACAGATGAGACGCTTTTCCCTCTAAGATATGAGAAACAAGATAGGTAAGATAAACCCCCCCAAAAACCTAATGATAATAATTGTAAAATATATCAATTACATTCATGTAATTTTTTACAAAAAAAAATACAAATGGGAATTATAAGTACTAAAATATTTCGTTGAAAGTTACCACAGTCCCATACAACTCCATAATAACCACCACAAGATAGTAATTTTCATCCCAATCAACTAGCTCTTATGGTCCTAAAAAAAAGTTTATATAAACATAGGGTGACCATAACATGTATATTATATAGGATTTTACATAGATCCTCTCAGAAAAATGATTACTAAATCATGTTAAAGTTGTGTGAACTACATGTAAAGCTATATTGTCAACTAAACATGTATTCCATGTTCATAGACATACCATGGCTATCTCTCACTAAATATCACATAAAAGTGGAAATATAGTCTAATATCAAAAGAAGGTAACCCACTACCACTTCCCCACCAGTTTTCCAATCATCCCTAATGTCGTACATCGTAAGCCATCAATTTCAAAAAGTAATCCAACTCGAAGACACCTGGGAAAATGTATCATAACATGCATCCCATTAATCACATTATCTCATCATCAAATTTCATACACCCTATGCATCACATCATCTCATAATCCAATTACACATCTCCTAATAGTAACTAATCAATTTTTGAGAGACACCAAAACCTATATTTCATGTACTATACCTCAATCCATCATAACCCATACACGAATACCTATAATAATCCATATTATAGTATATCTGGACATACATATGGGTGGAATAACCACAGAACATTATTCCCCAATACAAACATATATGGGGAAAGATAACCACCATGTATACCAACACATAATACTATAAAGAGAAAACAATGGGGATATATGGGGTTGTCGACCATTCATTCCTCACTAACCTATATATTAAGGAAAGAACCTTCCTGGAGTCCACTGGATGTCAGTCTGCCTACAAAAATGGGTGGTGTAGTGTATAAAACCCCACAATATACAGAAGATAATATAATTTACATCCACACTATGGGAATTGAACTTATCTTAGGCTCAAATATAGTTATTTTCACTCATACACTCGACTTCCACTGATAAACACTTAATATATCATCAGAACAGAAGAATTTATAAATAATTTCATTTAAATAATTATTTCATTTTGAAATTTCACTTTACATTAATTAATTCATTATAAATTAATTAAATTGATTCCATTAACATTTATTTGACCACTAAGTGTTGTCCATTCCCTCCAAGAATAATCTTGATAATTCCATGGTTCGACAAGATTATCAATATTGGAATTCCATTCAAGAGACAACACCATGGAATTTATTAATCAACTTCATCCTGTAATTATATGTACTATATGAAACATACTAATATACCCAAAAAGATATACATCAACTATGAACAACCTGTTGCCTCTAGTAGTGGGGAATGGAATGTAGTTAAATAAGTAACCTAGCCATCTAAATAATAAAAAATAACATTAATAAGAAATAATACCATATTTTAGTACAAAAATATGTAATACCATCTTTAAATTTTTCCATCAATCCCAGTTTCATCCCCGACACCAACATGAATATTACCATGTATCCATCCCTCCACCACCTTCCTCAGCTACTGTTGTCACGACCCGCCCTCGGGGCTCGTGCCGTGACTACCCCAAGCCCGCCTTCCATAGGCCAGGGGCTGGCGACTAGCACCAAGGCGTAAAATCCCAGTAAAAAGGGAAGGCATTGCCTTAATTAAGTAAACAAGCACCTCAGAGTAACAAGCGGAAGTAAAGCAGTACACAAAACTAGAACAACTGTGCTGAAGTAAAGGGGCCGGAAATACAAGCCCAACTGTAAAGTAAAGTACAACTCGAAAGGGAAAATAGCAACTGAAAGGTAAAACCGCTGTACCGAGCTGCCCACTAGAAATCCCACCTGAAGGGTGGGTACAGATAGCTCCTCTGCTCCACAGGTTCCACCGTCCGCTCCGTGCACGTCCCGCCCAGTGGTCCACCTCCGGGTACCGTCCCGCTCTGTAAGCCTCAGCTAAGGTCAACGATGTCCGTCGTCTGCAACCAACACAACGTAGTGCGGGCAAAGCCCGTGCAGGGGTGAGTATAAGCTACTCAGTAGGGACCCCGAGACCCCTGAAGGTCTCTCAAATCCACAAAGGATAAACCACGAAGAGAAGTAACAATCACGAAGTAACAACTGACACTGCTTAGGTATATGCCCATACATATACCTAAGTCATCAAATTCCGTTCGACTCCAACACCGAGCCCAAGAACAACCCAATCCACAAAGAAGAGTAAACAGTAAATCCACACAGATTATAACAAGGTTATGAAATCAACGGATAACAATTACCCAGGTATATGCCCATACATATACCTAAGTTATCAAGCGACCCATCTCAATCATGAGGAATCACAAAGATCATTGACTCAGCTCAAACCAGGATTTTCATTATCGAAACCGAAAATGTTGAAGAACCCCATCTCTGAAGTGTACAGTGGTCCTGTCACGACTCCGAGGTACTGCTCACTAACCTAAGACTACTGAAGTACTCCTCCTGTCGAGTACCGCGGGTCTGCTGCCAACTACCGGGCGCTCCGTCCGCTGAGGGTCCACTGCCAAATACCGGGCGCTCACCCAGATAGCCTACTGAGGTACTCCTCCTGTCGAGTACCGCGGGTTTGCCGCCAACTACCAGGCGCTCCGTCCGCCGTGGGTCTACTGCCAACTACTGGGCGCTCTGTCCACTGGGCTAGTCGACTCACTCCAAGTTGAGTCGGTCAAGCAGTCGTCAGGTCTCAGTCATCTACACGGTCTCCGTACTCCGCACGCACGTCTCCACCGTCGCGGGTCTGTCGCTACAACCAAGCGCTCACACTCCGTAGAGAAACGCGGGTCCGCCGCTACAACAAAGCGCTCCACCGCCAAGGGTCTGCTGCTGCATCCAAGCGCACCACCTCTGTCAAGTACCACGGGTCCGCCGCTACACCCAAGCGCTCCACCGCTCAAGGTAAAAGAAGGTTCAGCTCAGACAGGTTCGGTAGCACTGTCCCACATAGGATCGCTGAGTGCTGTAGTCGTCGTCGTCGAAACCACACAGGATCTCTGTACTGTCGTCGTCGAAGTCACAGTAGCAGTCGTAGCAGTCGCAGCAGTCGCAGCAGTCGCAGCAGTCGCAGCCAGCACTAGGGTTCCCGCACACAGCAAGCTCGTTCGGAGGGTCCGCTCCACGAGCCGAGAGGCTGATACATAAACTGTCACAAAGACCAGAGTTGATGTATCCAAAAGTTCCGTATCGACAACAGGAACTCAACGCAACAGACGGCGCGTCGATCGGACGCCCGGTCTGAGAGTTATTGGCATTTTCGTCTCCGGGGCCCGGTTGGTTTTTAAGGCAAAACCAACCCGACCGTACTCCACCTGCATCCAAACCTCGGGCGGAGTATGCCAAAAGATCCGTCTCACTAAGAGGAACACAACGCGACTGACGGCGCGTCAATCGGACGTTCGTGGCTCAAGATATGAGCGTTTCCGCTCCGAAGGCCCGGTTGATTTCGTGAACGAACCAACCCGGCCGAACTCAAAGTAATCCGAAACCTTGAGTGCAATATACCAAAACGACCGTCTCGATCCGAGGATCGCGTTGCCGCAGACGGTTCGTCATTCGGAGGTCCGAGGCTCAAGTTATGGGCCAAAAACCAATTCTGGTTCGAAACGGGGGGGTCCGGGTCCGGGCCGACCCGGCCCGACCCCCCCTGGGGCGGCGCGGCGGCGCGGAGGCCGCGGCGGCCGCGGCGGCCAGTCGCCGCGAGGTGGCGGCACGCGGGGGCTAAGCCCCGCGGTTTTCTTCTGGCGGCGCGGCTATGCCGCGCCGTTTTATTTATTTAAAAACGCCCCCCGCACGTGGGGGGGGGGCTTGCTGGAAACGAACCGGGGTGGGGGAGGCCGGCTGCCCCCCTTCCCTTTAATTAAAACCGCCCCCCCTCATAAAGAGGGGGGTTTTGGGTGGCCGGGGGATTAATTCCCCCGGTTTTAATGGTATCCGGCCGGCCAGCTGGCCGGCCGGTTTTCTCCAACGGGGCCGGAAATTCCGGTCCCCCCTTCGGCTTCCGACGCCGGCGGCCCGGCCGCCGGTCTTCTCTTCCGCCGCGGCCCGGAACCGGCCGCGGTCTCCTCGTCCCGCCGCGGCCCGGAACCGGCCGCGGCGTTCGTCATCCGGCGCGGTGCGACGGCACCGCGCCCCTTCGCCGTGCTTTGATATTCATTCAACGCGGCGCAACGACGTCGCGTTCTTGTTGTTTCTTCCAAGGTGTGCGTGACAGCATCGCGTAAGTTAAACATACAATTATCCGCGTGGTGCGACGGCACCACGCCACCTTGCTTCCGCCCGCAAGATTAATCAACATGAACGATGGAGGGGGTTCGGTCGTGTTCATGCGGTCCGGCCCCCCTCACGTTAAATAATAACACAACTTTAAAGAATCAACATCCTCACGTTAGTCATACAAACCACGAGCAAGAATGAAATAATTAAATATTAAATCAACAACCCCTACCTCGGGTATCAGGTTCGAAGATTGTGAACGTTCCGCGGAAGACGACGTCGCGGAGGTCGGGCGTCGCGGTAGCCGTTCGTCAAATCCGATGACGAAGGGATGCGTTCGAAGAGACACGTCGTTGGCGAAACTTGCACGCCGACGAAGGTTGTCCAAAGAAGAGGTGGCGTCCCCTTCATTGACACGGTGAACGAAGAATGGAGGTGCGGCGTTCTTCGTCGGAGCTTGAGCGTTCTTCGTCAAGATGAACGTTCTTCGAGTTCTTCGTCAGAGTTGAAGAAGAAGAAGAACTCTCCACCTCTCAAGTAGACAAACAAAGAACCCAAAATAAAATATGACAACATCTTATTTTATTATCACATAACACAAAAGAATTTCAAAAGTTTGAAATTCAAAAGGTTAAACTCCCATAAATAAAAAGGTAACTTAAGCCAATAAATGAGGCGTTAAGGGAGTTGGGAGAATTTGAAAGGTTTAGGGGTTCGTGTGGGCCCCACCACACTTAATCCTCCCAAGGGAGGTTAAGTGGGTGTGGGTCCCACTTCCAACCTCCTTCGATAGGTTTTAACAAGTTTTAATAAAATTGTTCTACACAATTTTATTTAACTCAAACTAAAAACCCCAAAACTATCTTTCAACCCGCAACAAACGCAACTCCCGAAAAGGTCTCTTTAAGCGAATATCGGCGCTGCGAGTTCATCGGTGCCCTCGGATTTCAATTCCGAGCACCGGATCAAAAGTTAGGAAATCCCGCTCGTTCGTTCACTGAACGTACCCGAGCCAAACTTCGGAAAATAATTCCGGGCACTCCGGGCCTCGGAATCAGGTGCCGTCTGAAACCGCGCTCTTGTAAAATTCTAAAGAAAATTAAGAAAAAATTTCCCTTGAATTTTACGGGTCTTTACATTACTCCCACCTCAGGGCTTTACGTCCCCGTAAAGATACAACAAAAACTAGGGAAACAAATGAGGGTACTGAGCACGTATCTGAGCCTCCCGCTCCCATGTGCTCTCCTGGAGATTCCCGTGCTGCCATCTGATGCGCACAAGAGGAATCGATCGCCCACGCAGGACCCGCTCCTGTCGATCCTCTATCTCCACCGGGACCTCCGTAAAAGTCGCCCCATCGTCAACGTCAAGCTCCCCATGGTCAATGATGTGTGTCGGGTCGTGCACGTATCTCCTCAGCTGAGATACGTGGAAGATGTCGTGCACCCGGTGTAACTGAGGTGGTAGAGCCAGGCGATAAGCCTCCTCGCCAATCCTGCTGAGGACCTGGAAGGGTCCGTTGAAGCGCGGAGATAACTTGCCGCCTTGGCCAAATCTCCAAATACCACGTCGAGGTGAGACCCGCAAGAAGACGTGGTCGCCATCCTCGAACTCCAGTGGCCTCCGCCTCCTGTCAGCATAAGGCTTCTGCCGGCTCTGAGCTGTACTCATCCGCCCATGGATGACCTAGACCATCTCAGGTCCCACTAGAGCTGCAAGATTTCTTCTTTGCCGATAAGAGAAACCTGGTCTCATCCCCTGGATGAACCACATTCTTTGCCTAAAACAGTCAATCCTAACATGGATGATACTAATCCATACCAAGGATGACGTCGTAAGGCCTCGACGCTACTACTAAGAGATTCAACCGTTACTCTCGCCTCTAAGGGTTGAGTCACACTGTCGGCATCAGTGTGTGGTAACTGGGTCTCCTCCAGTAGATGTCTCACAAGTGAGGGTCAAGTCAACAGCCAAAACTGGAACCTCTTAGTAACATCAAGAAAGAGGACAGGAACGAAAATATCACAAAGGTATGCGTCTTTTATTATTGCAGCTCATAATACAAGACGCTACACAAAAGCAACAAGGAACCAGAAGTACAAAGGTTTTATCCACTAGTTCTACTCTTGTCCATCTGCTCCCAGAGCTCCATGATCGAAGGCCTCGGTTGCCTGAAGCTGTGCTCTCCCCTGCGGTCGGGGTGGACCTCCCGGTGGTGGTGGTGGAAGAGCCTCAAAGCGTCGCCCACCACCGGCTGCTCGTCCAGCTCCTCTGCCTCGTCCGCCTCCTCCCTGCGGACCGCCACGGTCGAACCTCTGCCTCTGCCTGGGAGGTTCTTCACTTAACTGCTGATCATCAGCATGGCGGGTCGGACAGTCACGAGCCATGTGACCAATCCCGCCACAGGAGTAACACTGCCCACTCTCGGCACGCCTGGCTCTGACTCCGCCCCGGCTTCCCCGTACAACTGAGCCTGAGTCGTGCAGTCGGCCACCGGTAGGTCTGGTCTGCCTGGAACCCTGAGTCATCCGTCGGCTACCTGCTGCAGATGACTCTGTCACGTGCCGCCCTGCGGTGAGTTGCTGTGCTGGTGTAGACTCAGCAAGGAAAGTCTCGATCAGAAGTGCCCGCTCCAGTACTCCTGTCTGAGTCGGTATGCTGAGGGAGATCAGCGATGCCCTGATCTCGTGTCTCAAACCCTGCTCGAAGGTCCGGGCCCGGAAGAAGGGGTCCCGTACCATGTCTGTCGAGTACCGAGAAAGGTCGGTGAACCTCGCCGCGTACTGAGCGACCGTCATGCTGCCCTGCCGCAGCTGTAGAAGCTCTTGAATACGCACAGCACGAAGGGTGGCTGGGACGAACTCCGAGCGGAAGATGCTCTCAAAGTCCGTCCAAAGTAGAGATGCCTCATCATGCACCTGGAGCATCAAGCTCCACCATCGTCCTACTGCTGCGTGTAGTAGGCTCGTAGCGAGGATCACCATGAGGTCTGCTGGTGTCCTCACTAGCCTAAACACTCGTACCACTGCCTCCAGCCAGTCCTCTGCTACCTGGGGATCCGTCTCCCCGCGAAACCTGGGCGGTCACTGGCGCTGAAACTCATGCAGTGCGCTGAGGCGACGTGCATCGTCAGCGGCTGCTGCTGGAAGCATCGGGGGCTCGGCGGGTAGAGCTACCGCCGGTGCCACTGCTGACAAAGGGCCCTGTACCGAGGCCTCGTCGCTCGGTGGGCTGTCGTCACGCTCAACTCTCGGAACCCTAGCTGGCTGCCGTCGTGGGGCCATCCTGAAAGGAAACAGGTGCGCCACGGTCAAACAGTATACTTGGTGAGCTGATATAAGTAATCACAAAGAAAACTTTGAAACACACACGCAATCAATGTTTTCGTGCATTAAGTCGGAAATCAGAAGTCAGGGTCCTGGTGTACGGATACGTCGGCCGCCGCACCAACACTGGACTCCCTGGACTGATATCCACACTCAATACGGTAAACATTATTGCTTCACATAGAAAAGATCAGAGTTTACGGTAGAACCGAACTCCTCTGATACCAATTTGTCACAACCCGCCCTCGGGGCTCGTGCCGTGACTACCCCAAGCCCGCCTTCCATAGGCCAGGGGCTGGCGACTAGCACCAAGGCGTCAAATCCTAGTAAAAAGCGAAGGCATTTCCTTAATTAAGTAAACAAGCACCTCAGAGTAACAAGCGGAAGTAAAGAAGTACACAAAACTAGAACAACTGTGCTGAAGTAAAGGGGCCGGAAATACAAGCCCAACTGTAAAGTAAAGTACAACTCGAAAGGGAAAACAGCAACTGAAAGGTAAAACCGCTGTACCGAGCTGCCCACTAGAAATCCCACCTGAAGGGTGGGTACAGATAGCTCCTCTGCTCCATAGGTTCCACCATCCGCTCCGTGCACGTCCCGCCCAGTGGTCCACCTCCGGGTACCGTCCCGCTCTGTAAGCCTCAGCTAAGGTCAACGCTGTCCGTCGTCTGCAACCAACACAACGTAGTGCGGGCAAAGCCCGTGCAGGGGTGAGTATAAGCTACTCAGTAGGGACCCCGAGACCCCTGAAGGTCTCTCAAATCCACAAAGGATAAACCACGAAGAGAAGTAACAATCACGAAGTAACAACTGACACTGCTTAGGTATATGCCCATACATATACCTAAGTCATCAAATTCCGTTCGGCTCCAACACCGAGCCCAAGAACAACCCAATCCACAAAGAAGAGTAAATAGTAAATCCACACAGATTATAACAAGGTTATGAAATCAACGGATAACAATTACCCAGGTATATGCCCATACATATACCTAAGTTATCAAGCGACCCATCTCAATCATGAGGAATCACAAAGATCATTGACTCAGCTCAAACCAGGATTTTCATTATCGAAACCGAAAATGTTGAAGAGCCCCATCTCTGAAGTGTACAGTGGTCCTGTCACGACTCCGAGGTACTGCTCACTAACCTAAGACTGCTGAAGTACTCCTCCTGTCGAGTACCGCGGGTCTGCTGCCAACTACCGGGCGCTCCGTCCGCTGAGGGTCTGCTGCCAAATACCGGGCGCTCACCCAGATAGCCTACTGAGGTACTCCTCCTGTCGAGTACCGCGGGTTTGCCGCCAACTACCAGGCGCTCCGTCCGCAGTGGGTCTGCTGCCAACTACTGGGCGCTCCGTCCACTGGGCTAGTCGACTCACTCCAAGTCGAGTCGGTCAAGCAGTCGTCAGGTCTCAGTCATCTACACGGTCTCCGTACTCCGCACGCACGTCTCCACCGTCGCGGGTCTGTCGCTACAACCAAGCGCTCACACTCCGTAGAGAAACGCGGGTCCGCCGCTACAACCAAGCGCTCCACCGCCAAGGGTCTGCTGCTGCATCCAAGCGCACCACCTCTGTCAAGTACCACGGGTCAGCCGCTACACCCAAGCGCTCCACCGCTCAAGGTAAAAGAAGGTTCAACTCACACAGGTTCGGTAGCACTGTCCCACGTAGGATCGCTGAGTGCTGTAGTCGTCCTCGTCGAAACCACACAGGATCTCTGTACTGTCGTCGTCGCAGTCACAGTAGCAGTCGTAGCAGTCGTAGCAGTCGCAGCAGTCGCAGCAGTCGCAACCAGCACTAGGGTTCCCGCACACAGCAAGCTCGTTCGGAGGGTCCGCTCCACGAGCCGAGAGGCTGATACATCAACTGTCACAAAGACCAGAGTTGATGTATCCAAAAGTTCCGTATCGACAACAGGAACTCAACGCAACAGACGGCGCGTCGATCGGACGCCCGGTCTGAGAGTTATTGGCATTTTCGTCTCCGGGGCCCGGTTGGTTTTTAAGGCAAAACCAACCCGACCGTACTCCACCTGCGTCCAAACCTCGGGCAGAGTATGCCAAAAGATCCGTCTCACTAAGAGGAACACAACGCGACTGACGGCGCGTCAATCGGACGTTCGTGGCTCAAGATATGAGCGTTTCCGCTCCGAAGGCCCGGTTGATTTCGTGAACGAACCAACCCGGCCGAACTCAAAGTAATCCAAAACCTTGAGTGAAATATACCGAAATGACTGTCTCGATCCGAGGATCGCGTTGCCGCAGACGGTTCGTCATTCGGAGGTCCGAGGCTCAAGTTATGGGCCAAAAACCAATTCTGGTTCGAAACGGGGGGCTCCGGGTCCGGGCCGACCCGGCCCGACCCCCCCTGGGGCGGCGCGGCGGCACGGCGGCGAGGCGGCGCGGAGGCCGCGGGGGCCGCGGCGGCCAGTCGCAGCGAGGTGCCGGCACGCGGGGGCTAAGCCCCGCGGTTTTCTTCTGGCGGCGCGGCTATGCCGCGCCGTTTTATTTATTTAAAAACGCCCCCCCGCACGTGGGGGGGGGGGGGGTTGCTGGAAACGAACCGGGGTGGGGGAGGCCGGCTGCCCCCCTTCCCTTTAATTAAAACCGCCCCCCTCATAAAGAGGGGGGTTTTGGGTGGCCGGGGGATTAATTCCCCCGGTTTTAATGGTATCTGGCCGGCCAGCTGGCCGGCCGGTTTTCTCCAACGGGGCCGGAAATTCCGGTCCCCCCTTCGGCTTCCGACGCCGGCGGCCCGGCCGCTGGTCTTCTCTTCCGCCGCATCCCGGAACCGGCCGCGGTCTCCTCGTCCCGCCGCGGCCCGGAACCGGCCGCGGCGTTTGTCATCCGGCGCGGTGCGACGGCACCGCGCCCCTTCGCCGTGCTTTGATATTCATTCAACGCGGCGCGACGGCGTCGCATTCTTGTTGTTTCTTCCAAGGTGTGCGTGACGGCATCGCGTAAGTTAAATGTACAATTATCCGTGTGGTGCGACGGCACCACGCCACCTTGCTTCCGCCCGCAAGATTAATCAACATGAACGATGGAGGGGGTTCGGCCGTGTTCATGCAGTCCGGCCCCCCTCACGTTAAATAATAACACAACTTTTAAGAATCAACATCCTCACGTTAGTCATACAAACCACGAGCAAGAATGAAATAATTAAATATTAAATCAACAACCCCTACCTCGGGTATCAGGTTCGAAGAATGTGAACGTTCCGCGGAAGACGACGTCGCGGAGGTCGGGCGTCGCGGTAGCCGTTCGTCAAATTCGATGACGAAGGGATGAGTTCGAAGAGACACGTCGTTGGCGAAACTTGCACGCCGACGAAGGTTGTCC
Source organism: Viscum album (assembly GCA_963277665.1). Lineage (NCBI taxonomy): Eukaryota > Viridiplantae > Streptophyta > Magnoliopsida > Santalales > Viscaceae > Viscum > Viscum album. Next base: position 2,128,190,836 of record OY728161.1, on the reverse strand, counting down.
GAAGAAGAGGTGGCGTCCCCTTCGTTGACACGGTGAACGAAGAATGGAGGTGCGGCGTTCTTCATCGGAGCTTGAGCGTTCTTCGTCAAGATGAACGTTCTTCGAGTTCTTCGTCAGAGTTGAAGAAGAAGAAGAACTCTCCACCTCTCAAGTAGACAAACAAAGAACCCAAAATAAAATAAGACAACATCTTATTTTATTATCACATAACACAAAAGAATTTCAAAAGTTTGAAATTCAAAAGGTTAAACTCCCATAAATAAAAAGGTAACTTAAGCCAATAAATGAGGCATTAAGGGAGTTGGGAGAATTTGAAAGGTTTAGGGGTTCGTGTGGGCCCCACCACACTTAATCCTCCCAAGGGAGGTTAAGTGGGTGTGGGTCCCACTTCCAACCTCCTTCGATAGGTTTTAACAAGTTTTAATAAAATTGTTCTACACAATTTTATTTAACTCAAACTAAAAACCCCAAAACTATCTTTCAACCCGCAACAAACGCAACTCCCGAAAAGGTCTCTTTAAGCGAATATCAGCGCTGCGAGTTCATCGGTGCCCTCGGATTTCAATTCCGAGCACCGGATCAAAAGTTAGGAAATCCCGCTCGTTCGTTCACTGAACGTACCCGAGCCAAACTTCGGAAAATAATTCCGGGCACTCCGGGCCTCGGAATCAGGTGCCGTCTGAAACCGCGCTCTTGTAAAATTCTAAAGAAAATTTAGAAAAAATTTCCCTTGAATTTTACGGGTCTTTACAACTGTACCAAACTAGGGCCTCCCCACCCATAACTCATCTACCATTATCCATCTGAATATAACATCATGTCATATATAAGGGCTCACATCTAGAGAAATAGATCAGGAAACAATAAACAAATAGAGTCAATAGGGTTCTTAGGCCATAAAAAAGGTATCCAGTATTCACATGAAAACTATATCACTTGACGACAACCATTTTTATTTATCAAACAAAAGATTATTTACCATATTATATTAATCAATTAATTTAACATAGGATGAAACCACAAGAAACCTAAGGAATCGTATATTAAATAATTTAAATTATTTAAATATTCTCTAAATCAAAAATTAATGTTTCAAAAAAATTTATGACTAATTATTCTATTAAAATTCCTACTTATTATTATTTAAACCAATATTTTTTTAACATCATTGTCTTTAGAAAAATATATTAAAATATTGAATAAAAATTTCAATTAAAGTTTCAATATGCATCATTTGATTTCATCCAAACTATAAGAATCAATGGATATAATAAACATGAATCTTTAATTATTAATCCAATCAAAATTACCTTATTTACATTCTTTAACCATTACATAAAATTAAACATGATAAACCATAGCATAGAAAAAATTATAAAAAAAATAATAAACATATATAGAATGATATCTAGTAGAACAAGAGGCAAACCATTATTATAGTAGAAAACGCAAGTGATAGCTATGACCATAAACCATTTCTTTTCATTAATCAAATTTATAAATTATTAGTGTTAATTCGACCATCATAAAAATACATAAAAATGATTAGTTTACGATTTCAAAGAAAATAATAGGAGAAGTAATGAATCACCTACCTCAAGGATTCCAACATTCTTCGATCGTGAATGGAACAACAATATAGATATCTGATAAAGTCTACCATAACGAAGCTATATCCATCAATGACCAACATTCAACAACCACACAAAAAAAATATAAAAAAAACTCCATAAGAACAAAGAATATCATCTTACATATCATGACATGAAATAATAGGGGGAAAAGACTAATTGAGGAAGAAACCACAATAGAAAGAGATAAATATAACCTTGGACCACCACTAGTAAAACGCATGCATCCATGGATAAATACCTTGTTAAAGGGATTTAAAACAACCAAATGAAAAATACAATTTCCACATGGGGTTAGGAGGGAATCAGAGGTTTTGAGAAAACTCAAGGATGTAAAATGCTTTATTGGTATTCATACACACAGACTATCATAGTGTGAATGAGTCGTTCATGTCTTGAATGTACCGAGTTTAAGACCTACTGAAAAATTTATCACCCATATCCAAAAAATAGAAATAATTCATGATGTCAAAAAAAAGTTCACTTCATGATTTTTTAGATATACTCCCCAAATCTAGACCCACATTCCTTCACATCATGAACTACTAGTACGCGTTGTTAATCCCACCAAAAAAACTTCTCTTATTATGACATGAATTTCTATTCGGTCCATGGACTGAACTATTATGTTATGATCTATAGTTCACATAATGAACTTCTCCTACTTCCTAATTTAAACTCCCAAAATCCACTTATCTTTCTTTAGGCTTACTCCAAGTAATACGATCCATAGAAGCATGAAAAATAATGATTTAAAAGAATCAAGGACCTTACATTGGATACATCTCAAAAAATTATTTTCCTCATGGATTTAAAACCTAAACTATAGAGAAGAAGAAGAAAATTGGTCATCTAAATAACCGCCCCATGAGATACCTCTCAAGAATTACCCCATCACATGTGATCAACCACTTCACTCATCGGAAAAATGTGAAATGGCACACAACACCAACAAACAAATCCTGAATAAACTCATGGGGGAGATACATCCCAAGAAAGAGAAAAAATACAAATAAATCATTTAAGAAGTGAAATCAATATCATGAAGTAGATAATGTTCAATAACCACAAAATGAGGATCGTTTCAAGAGAAAACATAAACAGAAAACCACATAGGATACCGAGCATGAATCAATGAATCATGTTACCATGTGATCTACTTTGTGACACCATGCCTCCAATGGACTCAAACCAAAATAATATCATGTCATCACAACACCTTCTCATAGTAGTGCTGGATCTCCATAGGATGCTCCTTGAAGGTTATATCATTGTCGACATTGATCATTCCCTAATAGATAGTGTAAGTGTCATCATTAAGATAATGGTAAAGATAAAACACATATAATACATAATGTATCTACCACATCCATTAGGGAAGTGTGATCTGATAAGAAATGACTCCAATATGATACAACACCTCGAAAGGACCAACTGGCTGGGGAGAATGCTTACTCCCCTAACCAAACCTTCACTACCCATGATGAGGATACAACTTTAGGAAAACATGATCTCCAATATCAAACTTCATAGGTATCCCCCTATGATTGGTGTAATACATATGATGATCATGTGTTTCCTTTATCCTTTCACGAATAATGTAACACCCAGAGATTCTATGAGAAATATTATTTTTAATTTCATTGATGTCTTGTGTTGTATGCTAAACCAAGATTATCTTGTGCTATACGAAACACCATATTAGATTTTAGTATATGAAACACTATTCTTGGCTTGCGTTACACGTAAGAGAAACCTTCCTCGATAGATTGCATTGTACGCAATACCAAGTTTCACTGAACAGCGATATGTTATTAAAATATTATATAAACTAGCCATTATGAATAGTAATACCCACTTTTTGAAAGATCACAAATTTTATCATTCAAAATGGACTTCATTTTTTGATTTGGAATATCAAAATTTTCCTCAGGTGAATTTTTTCAATTTTTCTGAAAACTTTCAAATTTTGATGAATAGTGAAATCACTATGTTATGTGTTAAAACCGAATTTTTATTTAAATAGTCATTTATTTTATTTAAATTTATTTTAGGTCAAAATAGATACATAATACCTATATATGTTCAATGTAATTAATTGGAGTCATTTTATAATAATTATTTATATATATAAATTTTATTGAACTTTTTACTGTCTTTTACCCACCTCCTAAGAGCATTTGCAAATTTACATAAAACTAAATTTTGCCACTTCTGTGAGTTGAATTTCAAAAATCTGATAGAAATGGTTAATATCAAGGAGTAAAATGTGGTTCAATAAGATAAAAATAATTTTTGGTGAATAGTAACTTTTAACTTTTACTTACCACAGTTAAAAGTAAATAGGGTAATTAAGGGTAAAAATGATATTATTATTACCCTAAAACATGTTCTAATTCTATTGGATAAGTGTAATTTGACCACAAAAACCTTATAAATAAAATATTACCCTTTAGGTTGACTTGGATTAGATTAGGACATTTATTATTATTTTATTTAAATAATAGTTAAAATAGTTAAAATCAAAGTTTAATAACAAAAACATTTTTAATATATGGTTATACATATGATAAATTCTACTATAAATGTTAATTCGAAAAATAAAAATATTTCCTATATAATAGTATTTTATTTTTATGTTTTACACATTAAAAAATTGAATTTATTTATGACACAATGATGATGCAGTAATTACCTTATTAATGAAATATTGACATAATTGATATTATAAATACCCAAATAAATGTAATTTGAGACTTTTTATTAATTGAAATAATTTAATAGGTTAATATAACATATTAGGGTTGGTTAGATGAATGTTTTTTGAAGTAATAATGCCTGTATGAATTCAGAAAAAAAAAACAAAATACCAAATAGTGTCAAAATTGACATAGAAGAGTTTTTAAAACAAATATTATATTATTAATTTGTTATAATGGCCCTAAAAATCTTAGGTTTTTCCAAAAGACTTATATAGTATTATATATGACATTAATGAACCAATTGGGGTTCTATTGGTAGTTTATAGTATGTTTGTTAACCATATAGTGTAAGAATAAAAGAAGACACGGTAAAAGTTAAATTATTTAACTTAGAGTAAAATATAAATGATTCGGTTAAAATCCTAACCTAAACTTGTCTAAAACCTCTTAGATGAGAGTATTTCGACCCATCACCACACTATAATTGAAATAAGTCACTTTGGATCCATTATAAACCGAAGATGAATTTTTTATAAAATAATATTTTATGTTTTTTCTAAGGTGCCTCTCACCCCTCTTATAAAATGGAACTCCCCATTCTCCCTAATTCACACTTCCAAATCCATTTGGCTCGGCCCACCACTGCCCAAATAACCTCTCAACTATCCTCCCTTCATCCTAGAGGCCTTACTTTAGTCAGAAATCTAACCTATGGATCCCTTTTGATCTAATAAAAAGGAAGAACCCGAAGAGGAGGTAATATCTCACCACCTATTTCATGTTCCTTTCTTCTTCCACATCCTCCATCTTTTATTGTTTCAATTCTAAAATAATAAATCCAGTATATTCTATATACTGTGATTTTATTATGAAAATTGTACAACCATATTTGTAATTTTATCCATCCTATTAATGAAAAACTCATCACACGTGCGTACGTACGGCTTACCGTCTCCACGTCTTGGTGTAGATTATTATTCAAACATTTCATCATTTGGATAGGAATAATAATGAGTATAAATGATATAAATAATAAATATAACATTATGATGATTCTTTATATTTGATATACCATCCAATTATATACGATTTTAATATCAAAAGAATGATATTGTCGCTCGTGCGTACGTATGGACTACCATCTCCACGAACGTGATGAGATTAATTTTCCATGATTATCCATTCAAGTATGATTATAAAGTATATATAATAAATAATCATAAAAGATATTACATAATAATGATAAGGGATTTATGTACATATATGTTTCCTTTACTTAATTCCATTCAATAAGGAAACAAAAATAGCGTTCATGCATACGTACGGTCTACCATCACCATGAATGGCGTATTTCATTCCGTTTATCGATCTATCATATATATTTATATGCTGAATATATATTATATATAAATAATTTTTTACATTATAGAATTAATTAAATTATTATATAAGTAATAATATCAAGAACAACAAGTCGAAACACGTACGATAAACGAAACGATTTTACCCAAAACGCTGCTTTAACATGGAATTTACAAAAGAACGGGTAATCTAATGTCATAAGTGAATCATATATGATATCATAAATATTATTATGGTTATGTTACAAGTTAATAATATGTTTAAACCCACTATACTGGATTCTCGGACACATATGGAAGAAATTTGACACAAGGTAAGTGATAATTATTCCAATCTCGTTTTTTTAGATTGCTTATTCGTTAGTATTTACTGGGGTTATGTTTATCATCCATGTCCAGTTTTCTCAAAATGTTTTCATAAAATTTTTACTATTCTTCCATGTATTTCTAAAGCCATTTTTACCCTTTTTAGAATTTTACCACATGGTATGGAAGGAATATTTATTTTATTTACCATACGAGGTACTTTTTGACTTTTCCTACAAAAGTACGAGAAGAATGTTTTTTTATCTTATACGGCATGAATGGATTTTTAAAGTTTCATAAAGCCTTCTTTTCATGAAGCTTCCTGTACAAGATTTCATGATTATTTTCAAAAAAATATTTTTCTTTTAAAATTGAATGGCATTTTTAGAAAAGAAAATGATTTTTTAAGATGAAAGTATATTTTCCTCAAGAATACATTTATAGTGTTTTATCAAAACTATTTTCCATATAAGATGACATTATTTAGTATGTTTATGTTTCAAGTATAATGACTCTATAATTTACATGGTTTAATTTTTCTTATGATGCAATGATATCCATTTGTTTTATATGTATTGTGTTAATATGGGATGATGTTTATGAAACCCATTTTTATTCTTTATGTTATGATGAATGATTTATGTTTATTTTTTGGCACACATAAGAATGATTTAAATATGAGATGGGTGGGACCGATATATCCCTCAAATTACTTGGGTAATGATTTATATCTCCTGAGACAGACATGGTTGGAGTGAAAAGTAAATCTAGTTCAATAATATAGGGCTAGAATGACAAGTAAACCAGGTTCAGTAATGGAATTTGTCCACTATGATGGTCTTGGCAGTAATGCCTTGGCTACTATGGAAATCATAACATTTTCTTAATGGTTTCCACAATTACAAGTTTTATTCCCATTCTATTTTATCATTATTAATGTTCCTTTCTGATCTATGCCTTACATACTACCGAGGTTTATTTCACAACTCAAGATCTTGATGTTTAAACTTTATCTTCATGTTTTAATGTTCATATGTATATAGTTTGTTTTATTTTCTCCATTATTACCATTAATGAGCATTTGAGCTCACCCATATTTATGTTTTTTCGGAGGATATAAAGAAATTTATTAGATAAAAAAGGAATATATTTATGCGAGATGTTGAAGATCTTTCACCATGATTATAAGATTATGTTCCGAGTTTCCAAAGACACTAAACTATTACAGTCCTTTGATGTCAGTTTTTGTATGTATTAAGTAATCCACAAAAGTAATGTAATGTTCATGTACGTCATGTTTGGGTCTCTAAAATTGGTATCAGTGGAAAGGTTTAGTTAACCTTTGGAAACTTGGACGCGAAAGCTTTAAAGATATCCCTAGAGATATTTCTAAGGTATGTCTTGGGATGTTCCGAAGGTTTAGTATAATTGTAGGTTACAGTCCTAGAATTATGTTGACGATCATTAATAACGTAGGGTGAACCTAAGGTATCATGGCTTAAAGAATCTCTGATAAGTTAGACATATCATTAGTGACTTTTAAGGATTATGTGGTTCCTCATTATTTTAACTGTTTCTTACACTATGGTTTCTTGTTTTTGTCAACGGAGGGAACGAGAATGAATTCAGTTAACATTGATTCTGATGAACAAATTGGTGACTGTGATCAACAAAATTTTGTAATGCCTAGAGGGAAAGATATTATGACTATTCTGAATCAGTCATCACGATATATGATTAACAAGGTGAACATTAGTGGTATTCCTAAGTCATCAAATAAGATGAAGATGAACTTTTATGCATGTTCTCTTGGAGAGGAACATAGAGGAAGAAAGGTGAAGATTTCTATATATCAAGAAGAAGGGAAGAAGAACCATGAGTAATACCTCAAATGAAGGGGAAGATACTATCTGTGTGGAGAAAATGGTCATATAGTGATAGATTGTTATGGAGTTGAATGTCTTATCTGTGCAGAACATGGGAATTACCCAACTCAAAGCCCAAACCTAAGTGGTTACTTCTTAATAAAGGAAGGACCTATTCCATGATAATCATCGAATAGAATGTATTGAATGGATTTTGTATTGCAATTCAAGGATAATGTTGTTGAGGTACTTTTATGGTATATTGAAATATGTGTGAATTGGTCCATTGTGTTTTTCCATAAGAATATTGTATTGGTAACTATGAAAGGCGATTGAAATGTTTTTGGAAAAAAGATGATATGTGCATAATGAAGGGATAAAGAGAAAATAATATGTTTTACAGTATTAATGAGATCATGACTGATATAAGGACAAAGTGATGTCCTGGTGTGAGTATATAGAATTTTTGGAATTTTTGGAATGTGGAAAGAGTAAACTTTTGACAACATTCATGTTTTTACTAAATTTCAATGGGTATTAATTTTTCAAGAGAATACATGATTAAGGTATTCACATGTTTGGAATGTGACCAACAACAAGATATATCTTATGAAATATGGGGGACAAATGATGGAATTCACATGCTCGGTAGACGAAATTTCTAGTAATCGGACAGAAGTATTTTCGATAAGCCTAAAGGTTGGAATGGATTAATTTAGACATCATATAGTATTGCGTAAGGATATAAATTTCTGGTTTTATTTCTGAAATGTTATAATAGTATAGTTTTAGAAAAAGGAAAACCCGTAGGACGGGCGACAACCTGTCGTGTCGGACAAGGATGCGGGAATCGAACCCACAACTGAAGTGCGGCATTCTTCTATCACCTACCACTGGCCTACAGTAAGTCCTTGGTTAGTATGATATATGAATTATAAGTCCATTTTAGGAACCATATATGATTATTCTCACTATAGATGGACTTATTTATATTTAATTACTTTTCTTATCCTTTTGTTTGAGGTAGATGGAATGACCTATCATTCTATCATATGATCTGCTAACACTTCACAAATAAAGAATTCAACTTCATTTCTTTAAGAGATGAAGAGTAAAATTTTCAAGGAATGACCAACGGCGAGATTGTACCAAAATCAATTAAGTATTTCTTCTAATTACATTTTTTTCAACTTTAGGGAAATGATCTTAAAAACCCAAAACGTTGTCCTAGATGGTACCTTAGATCATCACAAATTTATGGCTTTGTGATTGTTGGATTTTTCATATCCATTTTCTCTACCACTCTCCATCATAACTTGATGGTTAAGTTTCTCTTCCATATCCATATTTTCAACTATGTTCTTCTATGTGGAAACCCAATGATGAGTTAATTTGGGTAACCATTACATTTCTTTTTTGAAATTATGTTTTAATATTCGTATTTACAATGTGGGATTCTATGAATGAAACATTCAAGTAGTAAACCATTTATAACCTCGAAAAAGTTTGAGGTCCAAATTCATTTTTCATGGGGTAGAATGTAACAACATGAGATTTTATGAGAAATATTATTTTTAATTTCTTTGATGTCTTGTCTTGTACTCTACAACAAGATTATCTTGTGCTATACATAGAACCATATTAGCTTGTAGTATACTCAATAATATTATTGGATTGTGTTACACACAAGAGAAACCTTCCTCGATAGCTTGCATTGTACGCAATACCAAGTTTCACTAAACAACGATATGTTATTAAAATATTATATAAACTAGCCCTTATGAATAGTAATACCCAATTTTTGAAATTTTATAAATTTTACATTTCAAAATGCACTTCATTTTTGGATATGGAATATTGAAATTAGCCTAGGGTGAATTTTTGGTGTTTTTCTGAAAAGTTTCAATTTTTTGATGAATAGTGAAAACACTGAGTTATTAGTTAAAACTGACTATTTATTTAAATAATAATTTATTTAATTTAAATTTATTTTAGGTAAAAATAGATACATAATAATTATATAAGTTCATTTTAATTAATTGTTCTCATTTCATAATAATTTTAGATATATAAAAATTTCATTGAACTTTTTACCGTCTTTTACACACCTCATAGGAGCATTTCCAAATTTACATAAAACATAATTTTACCACTTTTGTGAGTTGAATTTTGAAAATACAAGAGACACGGTTAATATCAAGTAGTAAAATTTGGTTCAATAAGATAAAAATATGTTTTTGGTGAATAGTAACTTTTTACTTTTATTTACCACGATTAAAATTAAATAGGGTAATTAAGGGTAAAATGACATTATTATTACCCTAACACATGTCCTAATTCTATTGGATAAGTGAAATTCGACCAAAAAAAACCTTAGGAATAAAATATTACCCTTTATGTTCACTTGGATTAGATTAGGACATTTAGTTTTATTTTATTTAAAGAAGAGTTAAAATAGTTAAAATCAAAGTTTAATAACTAAAAAAAATTAATATTGGGTTATACATAAGATAAATTAGACTATAAATATTCATTAAAAAAATAAAAAAATTTCCTATATAATGGAATTTTATTTATATTTTTTAGACATTAAATAAATTAATTTATTTATGAGACAATGATGATGCAGTAATTACCTTATTAATGATATATTAACATAATTGATATTATAAATACCCAAAAAAATGAAATATGAGACTTTTTATGAAATAAACTAATTTTATAGGTTAATATAACATATTAGGGTTGGTTAGATGAATTTGTTTGATGTAATAATTCTATTATTAACTTAGAAAAAAACAAAATACCAAATAGTGTCAAAATTGACATAAAAGTATTTTTAAAACAAATATTATATTATTAATTGATATAATGGTCTTAAAAACATAAGGTTCTCTCAAAAGACTTATATAATAATATTTATGACATTAATGATTCAATTGTGGTTCGATTAGAAGTTTGTAGTATGTTTATTTACCATATAGTGTAAGAATACAAGAAGACACGGTAAAAGTTAAATTATTTAACTTAGAGTTTAACCTAAATGATAAGGTTAAAATGGTAACCTAAACTTGCCTAAAACCTATTTTTTGAGAGGATTTCAACCCATCCATCCCCTATCCTCGAAATAAGTTTCTTGAGATCCATTATAAACCGAATATGAGTTTATTATAAAATAATATTTTATGTTTTTTCAAAAGTGCCCCTCACCCCTCTTATAAAAGGGAACTCCCCCTTCCCTCTAATTCACACTTCTAAATCCATTTTTCTCAGAAAAACACTGCCCAAATACCCTCTCAACTGTCCTCCCTTCATCCTAGAGGCCTTCCTTTAGTCCGAAATCCATATTAAACATCTCTTTTGATCAAATAAAAAGGAAGAACCCGAAGAAGAGGTAAATAACTCACCCCCTATTTCAAGTTCCTTTTTTCTTCCACTTCCTCATTATTTTTTTTTCATTCTAAGATAATAACTCCAATATATTCTATATATATTTTTATGTTATTATAAAAATGGTACAACCATATTATTTATTTTAACCATCCTATGAATTAAAAAGTCACCACACGTGCGTACATATGACTTACCGTCTCCACATCGTGTTGTAGTTTGTTATTCAAAAAATTCATCATTTGGATGGGTATAATAATGAGTATAAAGTTATAAATAATAAATATATCATTATTATGATTCTTTATATATGATATAACATCCAATTATATAGTATTTTAATATCAAAAGAATGATATTGTCGCTCGTGCGTACGTACGGACTACTGTCTCCACAAACGTGATGAGATTCATTTTCCATGATTAACCATTCAGGTATGATTATAAAGTATATATAATAAATAATAATGAAAGATATTACATAATAATTATACTGGATTTATGTACATATATATTTCATTTACTTAATTTCATTCAATAAGGAAACAAAAAAAGCGTTTGTGCGTATGTACGACCTACCATCTCCATGAACGGTGTATTTCATTCCTTTTATCGATCTATCATATATATTTATATTCTGAATATATATTATATGTAAATAATGTTTTAAATTATGGAATTATGTAAATTAGGATATAAGTAATAATATCAATAACAACAAGTCGAAACACGAACGATAAATGAAACGATTTTACCCAAAACGCTTCTTTAACATGGAATTTACAAAAGAACGGTTATCTAAAGTCATAAGTGAATAATATATGATATCATAAATATTATTATAGATATTTTACAAGTTAATAATATTTTTAAACTCACTATACAAGAGTCTGAGACACATACGGACGAAATTGGACATATGGTAAGGGATAATTATTCCAATCTCGTTTTATCGGAGATTTCTTATTTGTAAGTATTCACTGGGGTTATGTTTATCATCCATGTCCATGTTTTCTCAAAATGTATTCATAAAATTTTTACTATTCTTCCATGTATGTATAAATTCATTTTTTCCCTTTTTTGACTTTTACCACATTGTATGGAAGAAATTATTCTTTTATTTACCATACGAGGTACTTTTTGACTTTTCCCCCAAAAGTAAGAGAAGAATTTTTTTAACTTATAAGACATGAACGGATTTTTACCATTTCATAACACCTTATTTTCATGAATATTCTTTTACAAGATTTCATGATTATTTGCAAAAAAATAATTTTCTTTTAAAATTGAATGGAATTTTAAGAAAAGAAAATGATTTTTAATATGAATGGATATTTTCCTCAAAAATACATTTCAAGAGTTTTATCCAAACTATTTTACATATAAGATGACATTATTTAGTAGGTTTATGTTTCAATTATAATGAATCTATTATTTACATGGTTTAATTTTTATTATGATGAAAAGATATCCATTTGTTTTATATAGATTATGTTAAGATGGGATGATGTTTCTAAAACTGATTTTTATTCTTTGGGTTATGATGAATGATTTCTGTTTATTTTGTGGCACACAAAAGAATGATTTAAATATGATATGGTTGGGACATATATATCCCACCAATGAATTGGGTAAATATTTATATCTCATTATATAGACATCGCTGGAATGGAAAGTGAATCTAGTTCAGTAATACAGGGCTAGAACGGCATGTAAACCTGGTTCAGTAATGGACTTTGTCCACTATGATGGTCTTGGGAGCAATGCATTGGCTACTATGGAAATCAAAATATGTGCTAAATGGTTTCCCCAATTACATGTTTTTCCAATGCTATTTTATCATGATTAATTTTCCATTATGATCTATACCTTACATACATCCAAGGCTTATTTCACAACTCAAGATCTTGATTTTTAAATATTATGTTCAGGTTTTAATGTTCAAATTTATATGGTTTGATTTATTTTCTCCATCCTTACCCTTACTGAGCATTTGAGCTCACCCTTTTTTATGATTTTTTTCATGATATAAATAAAGGTTTTAGGTAAGAAAAAAAGGGAATATCTTTATGGAAGATGTTGAAGATCTTTCACTATGATTAGAAGACTATGTTCCGAGTTTCCAAAGACACTAAACTATTACGGTCCTTGGATGTATTTTTTTGTTATGTATTAATTATTTCACAAAAGTAATGTAATGTCCATGAATGTAATGTTTGGGTCTCTACAAATAACATGAACCAACTATGTTGTGTTCTTCTATTGTTTCAACCAAATAATTTCTGACTCTATGACCCCATTCCAACACAAAAGAGAACAGAAAGGTCGAACATAAAAATATTCAAATAGTACCATACCAATAGTTTAGTGAAAATTATTATTTTATGGAAACTCGACCATTGGATGGTGCCTCATCCCCTATCCTCAAAAATTTTAGACATGAGCTTGAATGATTTCTTCAAGAGTATAGATTGTTCACTCAGTCTGACCTTCCATCTGTGGATGAAAAATAGTTCCAAAGAATATACCCTCTAGTGATGGATATGGTATATGATCAGTTCACCAACTTCCATTAGTATTCATCGATATGATAAATGATTATTTCACTAACATGATAGTGACATACATGGAAAAGTATTCATTGAGGTTCAACAACCTCTCTCAACACTCAATAGATATGGCATGTGATCAGTTATTTTGGTCTTGAACCTTTGATCGAGGTTTACATAGATACATTTGAGAAAGGTTTATACCTCTATGTATTAATACCAATTCTAGGAGATAGATTGTGCTTTGGAAGTTGATAGTTTTCTATCTATGATGATGGAGAAAGTTGGTGCTGGAAGTGGGATCATGAGAGCAGATAATTTAGCAATGGGTATCCAATGAAAGGTGTTGGGACCTGGATGTGTGATATATTTTAGGTGGTGATCCCAGAATGGTGGATTTGGAGTTTATGGATTATAACATGAATCTATTTAGTTTTGGTAGAGGCAATGTTACTCTTGTGATGGTCAGGTACATCTTACATGAGATTTCCCAACCTAACATGTGGCTAAAAACGTGATTGTGGACCAGTCACGTATGAAAAGAAAGCGGTAAGAGAATCAATGTCCATAGGGTGAAAAATGTGTAAGAGGAGTTTAGAAATATTCCATCGGTGGTATATGTTAGGGATTATTACCACCACCCCTAGTTAGTCCACACTAGACTCATGGATCCCGGGGGTAAGATCTTGGGTAGCTGCATAGAGTCGAGTTTATGACCCAACTACTCCAGGGATGATACGAGGTATCATTTCTATTTTATCTATTTTAGATATAGTAATGAGAGATATAGTTGTGAACCACTAATTTCTTTCTAATACTCTAGTTAAAGACTTGGAGATTCTAGTTAATCCCTTGTCTCAACCCTTTCACTTTGAGACACTTTTCTGGGGGAAACTTTGGGATCACACACTTATACCATTGGTTTGACCTGAATCTTGAAGGTGAATATTTCTTCAGGGATCTCATTGTAGCTTCAATGAGTCCTTATGATGTATTCTTAGGTATGGAATGGTTATCTATAATTCATTAACATATATAATATTTTTGGTGGAGGATGTAGTGTTTCCATGATGATGGGATGATGTTTTCCTTTGTAGGTGAAAAGGAAACCCAAATAGTGCAAGATGGACTCATACATAGCAGGGTACAGCCAATTACACACAAGTTTTCTAGCATGGACCTTGGTGCATTGGATGCTATAATTATTTAGTTTCCTGCAGTGGTGGAAGATTATGAGGATGTCTTTCTAGAGGACATTCCATGCATACCATTACGATGATATATAGACTTATGCATTGATCTACACCATGAGAAAACTTCTTTATCTACGTCATTATATCAGATTTCTCCCACGGATCTTCATGAGCTGATGGTGTGGTTGAAGGACATATAGAGGAATGGATTTTTTTGGCCCAATGTTTCACCTTATGTAGCCCTAATGTTGTTCACCAAGAAGGTGGATGAGATATTGAGGTTTTTAATATATTTTTATCTCCAAAACTAGGTGACCGTAATGAATATGTATTCCCTATCTAGGATCAATGACCTCTTTGATTAGTTGAGAGGTAAATAATTGTTCTCAAAGATTTACCTCAAATCAGGCTATCACCAGATGTTAGTACAAGATAAGGATATATCGAAAATGGAATCCAGATGTCTTTATTGTCACTGTGAATGCATTTTTATTACCTTCAACATGAGTAAATACCCAGTAGTTTTAATGAATCTCATGAATTAGATCATTCATCCATTCTTAGATTGGTTTTTGGTGGTCTTCATCGATAATGTCCTTCTATACTCATCATTTTAGGAGGAGCACATGACACACATGTAACACCCCGATATTTTATGAGATATATTATTTTTAATTTATTATATGTCTTCTATTGTAAACTACACCAAGATTATATTGTACTATACACAGCATTGTATTATCTTGCAGTATATGCAACACTATTCTGGCTCGTGTTACACACAATTTCAAGTTCGTTTTGTAGAAATTATTCTACGTAACATTAAGTATATAATTTGTTTAGTGCATAAATGAAATAAGTTTTGATTATTTTATCTGAAACACCAAATTTATCATGAACTACACACAGCCCTGACTTGGCTTGCATTACACACAATCGCGACCTTCCTCGATATCGTGTGTATTAAACAATACCGTGTTTCACTAAACAACGATACATTGTTATAATATTATTATGAACTAGCCGTTATGAATAGTATTAACTAAATTTTGAATTTTATAACATTATTATTCATCTTACACATTTTCTAGAACATGGTATGAGAACAAAATAAATCTTTTGGGTAAAATAAGCATTTTTATCAAAAAATGTTGTTTGCTGCCTTTGGATGGCGCACCCACATTAAATCTAGTTTTTGACATGATTATAAGTTGAATTTGACAAAATAAAATTATTATTTTGAATAATAATATAAAAATTTACTTTGGATAAACTTTTCCTATTATTCTGATAATCTTCATATTTAAATGAATAGTAAAAACATGCTATATTTTAATTAAAAACAACATTTTTCATCGTAATAATTTATATGGTTAAATTATAATATTGAATGGTTTTAAAGTATAAATAGAATATATTTATACCATATAATATAATTTATGTCATTAGCATTGATTTTACAATGAATTCAAAGGTAAAATCATTTCAATCTTTTGCAATGTTTTATCTTTTAAAAACACGTTTTCTTAACAACGGGATTAATTTTAAAATAATTTCTGCAACTTCTTGGATTTGAATTTGGAAAAATGGATTCTATATTTGGAATCAGTAGGTTTAAATTATGTTAATAGGCTACTTTTTATTTTTGGGAACTATGAATACTAACTACAGTAAATTTTATTTACCATAGTTAATGGTAAATCAGGTAATTAAGAGTAAATATAATATTATAAAATTACCATAAAACTTATATTAATATAATTGGATGATTATATTTCATCCTAAGAAATATTTGGGTGTAAATGGAATCCATTATAACCCACTTGGATGTGATTAAGACCTTTAATTTATTTTATTTTAAAAAAGTGAAATATGTCTCACTCAAACTTTAATAATTAAAGTATTTTTAATATAAGCTTATAAGGAATATAAATTCGATTACAAAAAATAAAACTAAATTTTTATTATTTATCATGGTAATTTATTTTTAATTTTTAAGAAATATATAATTACTTTAATATCTTATACATTAATGATGCAGAAATTATTTATTTTGTAAATAAATCAATAATATTGTTTTTATTAAAATAATAATACCCATAAAAAGACCCAAAAACCTGAAAAACACTTATTAGTCTAGTTTATCTACATCATAATAATTCAATTTTAGACTTCTGGACCATTTGGAGCCATATAACACATATTATGACATTAATATTTATTTATTTTAAATGATGTCAACGTTTTCACTTTCATAATTTAATAGATATAACAATTTACATGTTGTGATTTTAAGATGATAAATTCAAGTAAATGTATTATTTTGAAATATATTAGATTCATCATCATCATAGTATTTTATTTTTAATATATTTGCAACTAATAAGTATATTAAATGATTATAAAAAATAATGGTTTAATTGTTTTCTTAAGAGAAATATCAGATAAATGGTTTTATAAATATTAAAATAAATATTATATGAACAAATTAATGTTCTAAACAAATTTTATAGATTAATATGACATTTTAGGAATCTATTAAATATTTTTTTTGAACATATCTTCTGTGTGGATTTTATTTAAATTCAAATAAATGAATAGTGTCAAAACTGACACTATTAGTATTTTATAAAAATAACATATTATTAAATGGTTTAAGAATCAAAAAAATATTCAAAAATTATAAATTGAAATTTATATGGTATAAAATGTCATTATTTATCCAAATATGGATAATTCACAACACATAAGTAATTATTTATAACAATTTAAAATTTAGAATATTATTACCACAAATAAAATTTAATAGATTATATAAGGATAAATCAAGATGATAAGGTTTAAAATAAATTCCCAACATGTATAAATTTTATTGGATGATGATATTACAACCATATCTCATATAATATTTATATTTAAGCCATTTTTGGTGGTTTTTAAGTGGGGTTTGAATTTATTATAAATTAGTATTTCTTATGTTTCCAAAGGTGCCCCTCTCTTCACTTATAAAAAGGGCACCTCCTCCCTCTCCTCTTCACACAAATTTGAGCTTTAAAGCTCGGCCAAACCCTACCTATTTCACATACCCACTTACATAGAATCCTAATATAGGTCCTGGTCTTCTTCAAAGGAAATCTTTAGTGCCCTAAGAGGATGATAAAAGGAGGTGCGTCGAAGAAGAGGTAATCTCTTCTACCAATTCTTTCATGTTTCTTTACTCTTCTACTTCCTCTTATTTATTTGTTTGATTATAAATTAATGACATAAGTATAAATAATTTACTGATACATTATTATAAATATAAAACAACCCTATTTCACTTTTTATCCATCCTAAGAAAAACAAAATCACCGCGTGTGCGTTCATACGGAATATCATCCCCAAGCTGTGGTGTAATCTGTTTTTCCACAACCACCTTACTTGAATGGGAATAATGGTGTAACTAATAACTATATATGGTTATTATAACATCGTACTAATTCTGAGATACTCTATAATCCACTCCAATTCAATTCAATAATTATGGGAATGATATCATCACTCGTGCGTACGTACGGATTACCGTCTCCACGACGTGATGGGATTCATTCTCCATGATAACCATTCAAGAATAATTATAAAGTATATATAATTAATAATAATGATATATATGACATAATAATTCTACTGGATTTATGTACATATATATTTCATCTACTTACTTCCATTTCAGTCAATAAGGAAAGGAAAACAACGTTCTTGCGTACGTGCGGCCTACCATCCCCATGAATGGTGTGTTTCATTTCATTTATGTATATTATATATATATATACTGAATATATATGATATATAAATCATGTTTTACATTTTGGAATTAATTAAATAATGATATAAGTAATAATAATATCAAAAAAAAACAAGTCTAACACGTACGATAAATGAAACGATTTACCCAAAACGCTGCTTTAACATGGAATTGACAATAGAACGTTTAATGTAAAGTCATAAATGAATCATATATGATATCATAAATATTATTATGGTTCTATTACAAGTTAATAATATTTTTAGACCCACTATACAGAAGTCTCAAACACATACGAAAGAAATTGGACATTAGGTAAGGGATAACTTTTCCAATCTCATTTTATGCGAGATTGTTTATACGTAAGTATTTACAGGGGTTATATTTTTCATCCATGTCCATAAAAATGTTTTTTTACAAAGTGTTTAATAATATTACATGTATTTATAAATTCATATTTACCCCTCGTTGACTTTCACATTGTTTTTTGGAAGGAATCATTCTATTGTTTACCTTATGACGAACTTTTTGACTTTTCCGTCAAAAGTACGAGGAGAATGTTTTTTTAACTTATAAGGAATGAACGGATTACTATGGTTTCATAACACCTTATTTTAATTAATCTTACTCTACAATATTTCATGACTATTTTCAACAAAATCCATTTCTTTTAAAATTTCATGGCATTTCATGAAAAGAAAATGATTTTGAAAAAGAAAGGATGTTTTCCTCAAGAATTCATTTCAAGTGTTTTATCAAAACCATTTTCCATATAAGATGAAATTATTTGATATATGTATGTTTAAAGTATAATGTCTCCAGGATTTACATGGTTTCACTTTTGTTATGATGAAATGATATCCATTTGTTTTATATGGATTATGTTATGATGGGATTATGTTTATGAAAACCATTTTATTCTTTGGGTTATGATGAATCATTTACGTTTATTTTGTGGCACAAGTAGTCATGATTTCATTATGAGAGGGGTGGGACCTATATCTCCATCCAATTCATTGGGTAAAGATTTATATCTCATGATATAGACATGGCTGTAATGGTAAGTAAATATGGTACAGTAATACAGGGCTGGAATGGCAGGTAAACCCGATTCTGTAATGGACTTTGTCCACTATGATGGTCTTGGCAGCAATGCCTTGGCTACTATGTAAATCATAACATGATATTATTGGTTTCCATAATTACATGTTTTATTCCCAGGCTATTTTATCTTGATTAATGTTCCTTTATGATCTATGCCTTATGTACTGTCAATATTCATGTCATTACTCATGATTTTGATGTTTTATGTTCATGTTATTACATTCAAATGTTTATGGATTGTTTTATGTTCTCCATGTTTACCCTTATTGAGCATTTTAGATCACCCTTTTTATGTTTTATTTTCCCCAGGATATAAAGAATGTTTCAGGTAAGAAAAAAAAGGAAGATCTTTATGGGAGATGTTGAAGATCTTTCACCATGATTAGAGGATTATGTTCCAACTTTCCAAAGACACTAAATTGTTACTGTCCTTAGGTGTCATTTTTTGTTATGTATTATGTAATCTGAAAAAGTAATGTAATTTCCATGTAAGTCAAGCTTGGGTCTCTACAGTTGGTATCAGAGAGAAAGTTTATTTAACCTTTGGAAACTAGGATACAAAAACATTAGTGAGATCACTAGAGATATTTCTAAGGTATGTCAAGGGATGTCTATAAGGTTAAGTATATGTATAGGTTACATTCCTAGAATTTCGGTAAATATCTTCGAATTAAAACTAAGATGTTACATATTGAAAGTACTCCCCCTTGACTATGTTGTTTTTCTAGTACGAGTTTTTCCTCTCATACTATTCTTTTTGGGTTTTAAGAAATGGTAGGAAATAGGAGGATTCATGTTAATGGAGAATATGATGGACAATGGAATGATATTCATCATGAGCAACCAAATGAAATGGGATTTGGAAGTCCAAAAATCATTATTATTCCTAATCATAAATCTCATAATATTCATAGTAATATAAACTTCGGTAATTTTCTTTACTCGTATAATAAGAGAAAGATAGAGTTTCATGATGATCATAGAGGAAATAATGTTCAATTTCCCTCATGTAAATCATGTGGGAAGAGGTATCAGGGAGAATGTTTCAAAGGAACTAAAAGATGATTTGGGTGTGTAAAATAAGGACACAAAGCTAGTAATTGTAAAGTAAACAGTTCAGTTTACTCCATGGAAAAGGATAATGGTATTTCTAAGACATCAACAACGGTTAAATGTTTTAAATGTGGAATGTACGGTCATTATGAAAACCAATTCCCTAGGGGAAAGTCTCATCAAGAGAATCATCATGGTTGTATGGGTATTATTTACATTGATGATGATGAAGAGACTATAAATGATATGTGAGATGAAATAATTGTTTATGCTCGGTTAACAATTTAAGAAGATAGTGGAATGATTTATGTTTATCAAGAGTTATATTGTCTAGGTAATGGTACTATAGAATAAAGACACATCTAAGGATTGTTACACTATTTTTTTCCAAAAGTATTTGAAAGTATATGTTAAATGGTACAAGTAACCATGAAAGTTTATTTAGATATATTTGGAAAGAAGATAATAAGCGCATAATGAAGGGATAAGTAGAAAATAATATATTTGATAGTATTAATGAGCTCATGAATGATATAAGGACAAAGTGATATCATGTTTTGAGTATATATAATTTTTCGAATTTTTGGTATGTGGAAAGAGTTAACTTTTTATATCCTTCATGTTTTTCACTAAAGGTCAATGGGTATTCATTTTTCAATAGAATACATGATTAAGGTATTCACATATTTGGAATGTGACCAACAACAAGATATGGCTTATGATATAGGGGGGATAAATGATGGTATTCACATGCTTGGTTGATGACATTTCTAGTAATCATTGTCTTTATACTATGAGCTTGGATAGAAGTATTTTGGATAAGACTAAATATTTTAAATGGATTGTATTAGACATAAGATAATATTGTTTAAAGATAGAACATTTTTTCGATATTATTTATGGAATGTTATAATAGTGTAATTATCGGAAAAGGACAACCTGTAGGACGGGCGACAACTTGTCGCGTCGGACAAGGTTGCGCGAATTGAACCCACAACCAAAGTGCGACAGACCTTTATCACCTACCACTGGCCTATAGTATTTCCCTGGTAAGTATAAACTAGTTTTATTTTATTAAGCGGTATGATAGATGATGTATAAGTCTATTTTTGGAACCATATACGATTAATCTCACCATAGATGGACTTGTGTATACAAATTTTGTGAACCTTATGTTTGAGACAGATGGATTGACCTATCATTCTATCGCATGATCTGCTAACACTTCTCAAAAGACAAATTCAACATCATTTTTTTAAGAGATGAAGAAGAAATTATTCAAGACACGAGAAACGGTAAGATTGAACAAAAATCAAGTAAGTATTTCTTTTAATTCAAAAATTATTCAACATTTGGGAAATGATATTGAAAACCAAAAATTTTGTCCTAATCCCCTCATATCTGATGAATTAGATGGTACCTTAGATCATCCCAAATTTATGGCTTTGTGATTGTTGGAATTTTCATAGCCATATCCTCTACCACTCTTTATCAGAAGTTGATGGTTATATTTCTCTTCCATATCCATATTTTCACCTATGTTCCCCTATGTGGAAACCCAATGATGAGTTAATTTGGGTAACCATTACATTTCTTACTTCAATTTTTAAAATTAAGTTTTAGTATTCCTATTTATGATGTGGGTTTCTATGAAAAAAACTATCAAGTAGTAAATGATTTATAACCCCGACGAATTTCGAGGGAGAAATTCATTTTAAGGGGGGTAGAATGTAAAACCCCAAGATTTTATGGGATATATTATTTTTAATTTATTTTATGTCTTCTATTCTACATTAAACCAGGATTATCTTGTACTATATGCGACACTGTATTATCTTGCAGTATACGCAAACTATTCTTGGCTCGTGTTACACACAATTTCAATTTTCTGTTGTAGAAATTATTCTATTCAGCATTAAGTATAGATTTTTTTTAATTAATAAATGAAATAAGGTTTTATTATTTTATACAATACACCAAATGGATATTGCACTACCCATAACCCTGACTTGGCTTGCATTACACGCAATCACAACCTTCCTTGATAGCGTGTGTAGTACGCAATACCAGGTATCACTAAACAACAATATATTGTTGTAATATTATTATGGACCAGCCGTTATGAATAGTATTAACTACATTTTGAATTTTATAACATTATTATTCATCTTACATATTTTCTAGAACATGGTATGAGAACAAAATAAATTTATTGGGTAAAATAAGTATTGTTCAAAAAATGAAGTTTTGCCGCCATTGGATGGCTCACCCACTTTAAATATAGTTTTTGATATATTTATAAGTTAAATATGAAAAAATAAAATTCTTCTTTGGAATCTGGATATAAAAATTTACTTTGGATAATGTTTTCATATTATTCTGATAACTTTCATATTTTAATGAATAGTAAAAACACGCTATATTTTAATTAATTGTTTTTTTCATCGTAATAATTTATATGGTTAAATTATAATATTTAATGGTTTTAAAGTATAAATAGAATATATTTTTACCATTTAATATAATTTATGTCATTATCATTGATTTTACAATGAATTCATAGGTAAAATCATTTCAATCTTCTGCAATGTTTTAACTTTTAAAACTTGTTTTCTTAACGGGGTTAATTTTAAATTAATTTATTCAACTTTTGTGAAATGAATTTTGAAAAATGGATTCCATATTTTCAATCAGTAGGTCTAAATTATGTTAATAGGCTATTTTTTATTTTTGGGCACTATGAATAGTAACTACGGCAAATTTTATTTACCATAGTTAAATGTAAATCGAGTAATTAAGGGTAAATATAATATTATAAAATTACCCTAACACTTATATTCATATAATTGGATAATTATATTTTGTCTTAAGGGATATTTGGGTCGAAATGGAATCCATTGGAACCCACTTGGATGTGATTAAGACCATTAATTTATTTTATTTTAAAGAAAGTGAAATATGTCTCCCTCAAACTTTAATAATTAAAGTATTTTTAATATAAGGATATACAGAATATAATTCGATTATAAATACTCATTTGAAATATAAATATTTTTTATTTATCATGGTAATTTATTTGTAATTTTTAAGAGAGATATAATTACTTTAATAATCTTATACATTAATGATACAAGAATTATTTATTTTATAAAAAAATCAATAATATTGTTTTTATTAAAATAATAATACTCATAAAAAGACCAAAACACTTGACCGAAACTTTTTGGTCGACTTTATATGAATCATAATAATCCAAGTGTCTACGTTTGGAGCATCTTAATCCATATAAAACAGATTATGACGTTTATATTATTTTATTTTAAATGATGTCAAAGTTGTCACGTTCATAATTTAATAAATATAATAATTTACATGTTTTTATTTTAACATGATAAATTTGAGTAAAAGTATTATTTTGAAATATACTTGATTTATAATCATCATAGTATTTTATTATTAATTTTTATGCAACTAATAAGTATATTAAATGATTATAAAAAATGATGTTGTAATTGTTCTATTAAGAGAAATATCAAATAAATGGTTTATAAATATTAAAATAAATATTATATGAACTAATTAATGTTGTAAAAAAATTTTATAGATGAATATAACATGTTAGTAATCTATTAAAATTTTTTATTGAACATATATTCTGTGTGGATTTTATTTAAATTCAAATAAATGAATAGTGCCAAAATTGACACTATTGTTATTTTATAAAAATAACATATTATTAAATGGTTTAAAAATCTAAAAAATATTTAAAAATTATAAATTGAACTTTATATGGTCTAAAATGTCATAATGTATCCAATTATGGACAATTCACAACACATATGTAATTATTTATAACAATTTAAAATTTAGAATATTATTACCACAAATAAAATTAAATAGATTAAATAAGGATAAATCAAGTTGATAAGGTTTAAAATAAATTCCCAACATGTATATATTTTATTGGATGATGATATTACAACCCTATCACATCTATTCTTCAGATTTAAGTCATTTTTGGAGGTTTTTAAGTGGGGGTTAAATTTATTATAAATTTACATTTCTTATGTTTCCAAAGGTGCCCCTCTCCTCCCTTATAAAAAGGGAACCTCCTACCTCTCCTCTTCACACAAATTTGAGCCTTCAAGCTTGGAAAACCCCTGCCCATTTCACTTCTCCACTTCCATTGAAACCTACTATAGGTCCTGGTCTTCTTCAAAGAGAAACATTAGTGACCTAAGAGGAGGTGTGTCGAAGATATGGTAATCTCTTCTACCGATTCTTTCAATTTTCATTATTCTTATATATCCTATTATTTAGTTGTTTCAATTTAAAGTAATGAAATCAGTATAAATAATATAATTATATTTTTTTATAAATATTAAATGACCCCATTTCTCCTTTTATCCATCCTACGGAAAATGAAATCACCGCATGCGTGTATGTACGGAATACCGTCTCCACGCCGTGGTGTAATCTGTTTTTCCACCACCTCCTTACTTGGATGGGTATAATGGTGTAAATAATAAATATATATGGTTATTATAACATCATACTGATTCTTAGATATTATATCATCCACTCCAATTCCATTCAATAATTATGGGAACAATATCATCGCTCGTGCGTACGTACGGATTACCATCTCCACGACGCGATGAGATTCATTCTCCATGTTAACCATTCAAGAATGATTATAAAGTATATATAATTAATAATAATGATATAAATGAAATAATAATGCTACTGTATTTATGTATATATATTTTTCATCTACTTACTTCCATTCAAGTCAATAAGGAAAGGAAAACATCGTTCTTGCGTACTTACGGCCTACCGTCTCCATGAACGGTGTGTTTCATTTCATTTATCTATCAATTATATATATATATTTACTGAATATATATGATATATAAATCATGTTTTACATTCTGGAAGTAAGTAAATCATGATATAAGTAATAATAATATCAATAACAACAAATCCAAACATGTACGATAAATGAAACGATTTTACCCAAAACGCAGCATTAACATGGAATTGACGAAAGAACAGGTAATATAAAGTAGTAAGTGAATAATATATGATATCATAAATATTATTATGGTTCTGTTATAAGTTAATAATTTTTTTAATCCCACTATATAGGATTCTCGGGCACATACGGATGAAATTGGACATAAGGTAAGGGATAACTTTTCCAATCTTATTTTATCCAAGATTGTTTATACGTAAGTATTTACTGGGGTTATATTTTTCATCCATATCCATAAAAATGTTTTTTATAAATTGTTTAATAATATTATATGTATGTTTAAAGTAATTTATACCCCTCTTTGACTTTTACATTTTGTTATGGAAGGGATCTTTATTTTGTTTACCTTACGAGGATCTTTTTCATTTTTCCGGCAAAAGTACGAGGAGAATGTTTTTTTCAACTGATATGGCATGAATGGATTTTTACGGTTTCATAACGACTTATTTCCATGAAGCTTACTCTACAAGATATCATGACTATTTTCAACAAAACCCATTTATTTTAAAATTTCTTGGAATTTTGTGAAAAGAAAATTATTTTGAAGAAGAAATGATATTTTCCACAAGAATTCATTTCATGTGTTTTATCAAAACCATTTTCCATAGAAGATGACATTATTTTAGATGTGCATGTTTCAAGTATAATGTCTCTATAATTTACATGGTTCCACTTTT
The DNA here is from genome assembly GCA_963277665.1 of Viscum album. NCBI lineage: Eukaryota > Viridiplantae > Streptophyta > Magnoliopsida > Santalales > Viscaceae > Viscum > Viscum album. Next base: position 2,128,164,187 of record OY728161.1, on the reverse strand, counting down.
CTTATGATTAAATGATATCTATTTGTTTTATATGGATTATGTTATGATGGGATTATGTTTATGAAACCCATTTTATTATTTGGGTTATGATTAATGACTTATGTTTATTTTGTGGAACAAGTAAGAATGATTTCATTATGAGATGGATGGGACCTGTATCTCCCTCTAATTAATTGGGTAAATATTTATATCTCATGAGATAGACATGGCTGTAACAACAAGTAAATCTGGTATAGTAATACAGGGATGGAATGGCAGGTAAACCAAATTTAGTAATGGACTTTGTCCACTATGATGGTCTTTGCAGCAATGCTTTGGATTATGCGAAAATCATTACATGTGATTAATAGTTGACACAATTACATGTTTTATTCCCATGCTATTTTAACAAGATTAATGTTCCTTTATGATCTATTCCTTATGTACTATCATGATTTATGTCATTACACATGATTTTGATGTTTTATGTTCATGTTATTAAATTTAAATGTTTATGGATTGTTTTGTGTTCCCCATGGTTACCCTTACTGAGCATTTGAGCTCACCCTTTTTATGTTTTATTTTCCTTAGGATATAAAGAATGATTTTAGGTAAGAAAAAAAAGAGAAGATCTTTATGGGAGATGTTGAATATCTTTCACCATGATTTGAAAATTATGTTCCGAGTTTCCAAAGACACTAAACTATTATGGTCCTTGGGTGTCAATTTTTGTTATGTATTACGTATTTAGAAAAAATAATATAATGTCCATGTACGTCAATCATGGGTCTCTAAAACACATGAGGATAGTCTTGGACATACTCTACGAGAGCCAGCTTTACATGAACCTCTCTAGTGCCAGTTCTGGATTTAGGAGGCCACTTTCTAGGACATGTTATCTCAATAGATGGTGTAGTTGTGGACATGGAAAAGTTCTAAGTAGTGTTATATTGGGATCCACCCAAGAGTGTGATGGAGATGCAGAGATTCCCTGGGTTGGAAGGATACTAAAATATATTTTTAACTGATATCTCCAGGATATGATCACTATTAATATCTTCGAATCGAAAAGGGAAATCTTTTGTGCAAACGGATAGGTTCTAGTAGGATTTCCTGATGTTGAGGTGTAAATTGATGAGTGCTCCCATCATGAGATTTTCATAGGAGGGTATTGAATACATTTTGTTCTATGATTCATTAGGGATTGGGATTGGTTGAATTATGATATAGATGATGGTGGTGATTGACTATGATTTATGTTAGTTGAGACCACATGAATAGAAAAATGAGACCCAAGATCTTGAGCTAGTCATTGTAGTCTTAGCACTAATTATGTGGTGAAACTACCTTATGGATGATAGATTTATCATCTATTATAAACACATGAGTCTCAATTATATCTTCCCTCAGATTGATCTTATTATAATATAATGGTTATGGCTATAGTTCCTCCATGATTATGAATTCAAGATTTTATATACTCATGGGAGGGGGAACATGGTAGAAAATTCTCTTAGCATAAGATCCTATTTACAGTTATTGTTCAAGGAATCATAGTAGTTGGATTTGTTTCAGTTATACTTCATAGATGGGGATGGTTCATCTTACCTCTAGTCAATGGTTGGTACACTCCTATAATATAGGGAGTCAGGGAGGCATAGATAGGGATACAGACTACGAGACTCTACATACTATGGTATCCACTGAAAAATCTATTTGTAGATTTTATTAAGGTATGGAACATGTCATCATTTTAAGAGGATTCATAATGGTAATATTAATGTTTTGGGAGGATGTTATAAGGGAGTTGCATACATCTACCTTGGTACTACATCCAGGTGTAGTGAAGATTTACCAACATCAACATCGGTTTTGGTGGCTAGGGATGAAAAAGGGAGTTGTAGATTTTATCTCATGATGCCTTAAATGACAGTAGGTAAGGGATATGCACTGGGCTATAGGGAGTTTATCCCACACCATTAAGGTGAAATAGTGGAAGAGGGATCTGATATCCATAGACTTCATAGAGGGGTTACCTTGTATGTCCAGGGGAGAAAATTCCATCTGGGTGATCATAGACCATCTCACCAAGACGAACCATATCCTATATATTAGAGAGTATAGTTTTTTAGAGAGGTTGAGACACCTCTATATGCTGGAGATAGTCTAGGTCCATGTAGTTTCCTTGAAATTGATTATCGATCATGATAATCAATTCACATCTCCATTATAGAAGGGATTTCTGGAATACTATCAGACTCAATTACATTTGAGCACAATGCTTCACCCTAGAAAAATGTCTAGACTAAGTGGACCATTTATGTTTTGGAGGAAATGTTGTGGGATTTCATGTTGGAAATTGGTCATAGATGGGAGGATCATCTACTATTTGTGGATTTTTTTTACAAAAAAATCTACAATTCTAACATTGGTGTGGCACCGTTTGAGGCCTTGTATGGTAAATCCTATAGGTCACTACTATGAAAGACCTACCCTTATGAATTTATGTCAGATTCCTTTGTATTTTGAGGAGGGAAATTTTTTTTTCCTAAGGGTATCACCATGATGTGGATTATAAAGACTTGGATAGTGTGTAAAGATAGCTCTGAGATTCATTGGCCACTTACAGATGTTTTGTAGAGTTGGAGATATGGATTATCACTTACCTCTAACCCCATAGTTAGACCAGGTACACAATGTCTTCTATGTGTCATGGTAGAGGGGGTGTGTACATAACTCATCACATGTTATCGATTGGGGAAATATGGACATTGAGTATGGAGTTTTTTTAAAAGTACCTTGTAAACATTGAGGATCCATGGAAGAGGATCTTCAATGGGTGATCGTTGCCTTTAGTGTGTGTCTAGTGGTATCATGGGAATCATCTGAAGGTACCTAAGAGAAGGATACTCATATGTGTACTCAATACTCACATATATTTATTAACACAATGACCTATTTTTTCCTCTTAAAATACATGGTTATAAAGAGATATCATGGTTAGTTTCCTAACCATGGAGAAGTAGAGGACCATTGGTGGAGAGTGTTCTTGGAGGAAAATATAAGATCAGATCAAGATCAAGGATCATTCTACCATAGGGGTTTGAGGATATTACCAACAACAATGATATAGATTTCTTCTTTGTTAGTGATGGATCTGTCTTGTGGCACTACTGGAAATGGGAGTTTTCCCAACAGTTGTTTTTTATTCAGTCTTTTCCAACGGTTTATATAAACCATTGGGAAATACCTATTAGAAGAGACTTTTCCCAATGGTTTTATGAAACTGTTGGGAAATGTGGAAAAAAATTCAGTCTTTCCCAACGGTTTCATAAAACCATTGGGAAAAGATGGGAAAAACTTATTTTTCCCAACGGTTTTATGAAACCGTTGGGAAAGATTGGTTTTTCGCAACGGTTTTTATGAGCCGTTGGGAAAAAAACCCAAAATACCCCAATGCTAGCAGCGGCCTCCCCACGATTCAAGAGCAGATCCAGAGCCTTCCGCTCGTCTCCAGAAGCTCCTCTAGAAGCGATTCCTCAGCAGAATCACTTCCCAATCCCCACATCTTCCATCGGATCACCACCCACCATGTTAGATTCCTATATTTTTGTTCCACCTGTTATAAAGAATATACTTCTATGAATGATTTCCGAATTCCCAAATTTTAGGGTTTCTGTAAAAATTTATGATTATTCCATGAATTGTGTAGTCAAATCCCTATATTGGTGTATGTCCAATTAATGTTTTCATTACACATTTACATTTATAAGGGCACGGTATCTCTTTATTGTGTTCAAATTTTGAAGATTCATAGTTTTGGTTGTACGCCGGTTTTGGTTGTGCGGTGGTTTGTGATGTGCAATATTTTTGTTGTGATATGTGGTTGTTTTGGTGAGATGGTTGGTCGATGTAACATGGCGTCGATGGTTATTGTGAGATGGTGAGTTATTGTGTGGTGGTTTTATTAGTTTCCTGGTTATCTATGGAATAAATGATGCTGTTAAAACCAAAAAACAAGATATTAAATAAATGATATGGAATATAAATTGATGTGTGGTAAATGGATTTAATTAATTTAACATTAAATGAATTGACAATGTAAGTGTGAATGAAGTGTCTTATAAATGAAAGTGAGAAATGCTATGCATCTTGTGTGGTGGTGGTGTGGTTTATGTGTTTTATGGTAGTATTGAAGTGTGTGATTATTTAGTTTATGTGAACCCATAGGTTGAGTATTTTGTGCTATCTATATATCATGTATTTTTATGTTATTTCTACACATTCCCAACCAGAGTTGGATAAACTTACCAATGATCAGATGTTTTGACTTATGGGTATTTTTTCCAATATCTAGGATGGTGGTTATATGGTTGGATAACTACCATGTCTTCCCTACTATTCCTTCAAAAGTGATTGAACACGTGTTTTTAGGCAAGATGCGATGTGATTGTCCATGTGTCTTCAGGTGAGATGTACTATGATTTCCCTAGTGTTTTCCGGTGAGGTGTGATGTGATAAGGCTATAATAAGATGTGGCATGTGGTTGGGGTCATGTAGGGTAGGAGGATGGCACAAGGTTGATGTTATTCATGTTCATGATACCCTACTAATATGGTTATGGGATGAGGCATGATGTGATGTGATATAACACATTAATTTCTTGTTGGTTTTACATTTTTTCAACAACACATTTGTCTGTTTTTTTCACATGTGTAGTTGATACCTTGACTATTTTTTTCCTTTATCGTTTACTTAAATGTATTTTCTATTAAAGTTCAATCCTATTTAATTGTTTATGAAAAAATGACTTATATAAATTCTTTTTACAGAATGGATAGAAGTTGGATGTATGAAACCGATCAGATCTCAAGCGATTTTCAAAACAATTTGGAGAGCTTTATAGATTTTGCATTTCACAATGCTTCAGATAGTGGTCGCATACACTACCCATGTTCTAATTGTATTGGTAGACCTTGGTTGAGCAATGAAGAATTCAGCTACCACATAACCAAAAATGTTTTTCAAGCAAACTACTTTGTGTGGTATCACAATGGGGAGAAAATGAAATCTCAAATTGGTGAAGATCAAAATGAAAGGACTGGAATGGAGAATTTGTTAGATGATCAGTTTCCGTTTATTCGTCATCAAGAAAAAGAAAGGATTTGGACTCAAGAAGACATCGATATGAGGAAAACTGATGCATCTAGTGAAAATGATGATATTGATAGGGTGAAAAAATTGAATGATGCTGCCACGACTCCAGTATATCGACAATGCGATAAAATGAAAAAGCTGGAATTTTTAATCCGATTGTTTCATGGGAAAACTATGTATGGAATTTCTAATACAACAATCGATTACATTCTTACCCTCTTGAAGGATTTACTTCCAGATGATGCAGATATTCCCTCAAACCACTATATGGCATGGAAGTTAGTTGAGGAACTTGGATTTTCATGAAACAAAATTCATGCTTTCCCGAAAGATTGCAGTTTATTCTGGGAGGAAACCGATGAATAAAATGATTGTATAAAATGTGGCACATCCCGCTGGAAGACAAAATCTAATGGAACACCATCCCGCATTCCACAAAAAGTAATGTGGCACTTTCCATTGATCCCCAGACTTAAGAATCTTTTTATGTCTGATGACATATCAATAAAAATGAGATGGCATGATACCGAGAGAAAGAAGACTAATGATGAGTTGGTTCATCCTGCAGATGGATTTGCATGGCAGAGATTTGATGCTCGACATCCTGATTTTGCAGCTAATGTGAATAATGTGAGGCCGGGTCTTTCATGCGACCGTTTTAATCCATTTGGGCAGATGCTTACTTCGCACAGCACATGGCCAGTTTTTATACACATTTATAATCTTCCCCCATGGTTGTGTATGAAAAAACCTTTCACATTCATGAGTATACTCATATCTGGTCGTTCTGATCCCCGCATTGATATTTATGTATACATGAAACCTTTAATAAAAGAGTTGAAACTTCTTTGGGATGTGGGTGTGCGCACATACGATTCATGTTCAAAAGACATATTTCAGATGCGTGTTGCGCTTATGTGGACGATCAATGATTTTCCGGCTTATGCAATGATGTCTAGATGGATCACGAAGGGAAAACTGTCATGTCCAGTTTGTATGAAGAATACACGATCTAGAAGACTGAAACATCACTGTAGTTTCAATTTTATGGTACATCGACGATTCTTGCCAAAGGATCATCCACATAGAATGAATCGTCGAAGATTTGATAATACCATAGAGACCGATGATCCACCTCAGTGTATGTCTGGAACTGACGTGCTTAATGAATTGAAATATTTCAGTTTTTCATTCGGGAAGGGTCAAATGAAATATGGAAAGAGAAAGAATGTTTCTGTTGAAACTTGTTACAATTGGAGGAAGAATAGTAGCTTTTTTGATTTTCCTTATTGGTCAACCAATTTGTTGCGTCATTTCTTAGACGTAATGTATATTGAAAAGAATATATGCAAAATGTTGCTTTCGGTTCTTCTAAATGTCAAGGGGAAGACAAAAGATGATTTACGATCTCGGCGTGACTTGGTGGATTGGGGCATCAAACCAGAATTGCATCCTGTACGTATCAGTGAAAATAAATGGCAACTTCCATGTGCTTCTTATGTGATGACACCTGTGAAAAAAAAACAATTTCTGGAAGTATTATAGACTATTAGAGTTCATGATGGCTATTCAATCAACATATCTAAACAGGTCAACAGAAGAGAGTTGAAGCTAAAATCTTTGAAGCTCATGATTATCAAATTCTACTACATGAGTTGCTACCAATAGAAATCCGTCATCTTTTGTCCAATAATGTAAGTGTGGTTGTTATTCGGTAGTGCCATTTTTTAGAGATCTTTATGCTAAAAAGTTGTCCAAGTCTTTTTTGCAAAAAATGTTGACAGATGCCCCATTAATTTTGTGTGAGTTGGAGAAAATATTTCCTCCATCATTTTTCACATGCATGCTGCATCTGACTATCCATATTACCACTGAAATACTTCTCAGAGGACCTATTTCTTTTCATTGGATGTATTCAACTAAAAGAAATATGTTCACATTAAAGTCTTATGTCCGAAACACAAATCATCCCGAAGGTTCTATCGTGAACGGTTACTTGGATCAAGAATGTATGGATTTCTGCTCAATGTATTTGTCTGATCTTACTACAAGATTGAACAGACCAATGAGAAATGAAGAAGAACAGTATGAGAAAATTGGACCCAGTTTTCCATCACTGCCTCAAACAGGATGAATTCCTAGATCATATACATTGAACACATTAATCCATGAAGAGCGGGAGATGGCACATCGCACAGTTTTGTTCAACTATGATTTGTTCGATGACTATATCAGGTAACTAAATCGATTATGTATATCTTACACATATATCTGTTAAACTATTAATATTATTTATCTACAAGGAACATAAAACAATGATAAATAGGAAGCATCATTCTTTATCTTTGAGAAGGAGAGAGACTTTTCATAGAAAAGAGTTTTTTTCTTGGTTAAAATTGAAGGTATAAAAAATTTAATGTTTAAAATAATTATATCAATATTTAATTAACTTTAATAGTCATTTATATTGCAGGTATTGAGTTTGTCTGCTGACTCTGTCTCTGAGGAAATAAGAGCTTTGGATTTTGGTCCTAATACCGTGGTTCGTGACTTTAAATCAATTGTTATCAATGGGTACACATTTATTGTCACTGAACGAGCAAAAAACATGAGAACACAACAAGATGGTGTTATGGTTACTTCCACAACAGATTGTTATGCCAGTGCATCAGATAGTAGACCGCGATTTGAAAATATGGGTTATTATGGAGTTGTTGAGAAAATAATAATATTGGATTATTACTCTCATGGACAAGTCACAATGATGAAATGCCATTGTTTTGATTCGATGATGAGACATGGCACATTTATTGATGATTGTGGATTTCGAGTAATTAATATGACTCACACTCTTGCTACCGAAGAACCATTTGTGTTGGCATCAATGGCTAAACAAGTTTTTTATGTCAAAGACCAACTTCAACCTGAATTTGGTGTCATAGTTGAAGTAATTCCAAGACATATTTTTGATGATGGTGATGATGGAATTGACACTATCCCTAGTGCCATTGGAACCAATCCATTTATTTCTTTTGATGACTCAAATAGCTCAATTGTCAGAGTTGATTGTGAACCTGAAGTTGTGGTTGAAAATATATAGAATCATTCATCCATGTTCTCAATTCTTTTGGTTTACCTCGAGTTGGGTTGTTAAGGTTGGTAATATTCAAATTGGTTTAGTATTGATCACAAATATGTTTTAGCTGACTTGACAGTTATGTGAATTTTCAATGTTTATTGGTTGCAGTTTTATTTGAATTTCATTTTCTAATTTGGAATTGAACTGTATTCAAACATAGTCAAACATATTTCTAACTTGGTGAACATTACAACTTGTATGATTTATTAAATCCATTCAAACTCTTCTAAAACAATTGATAGATGACGTGACCATTATGTGAATTTTCAATGTTTATTGGTTGCAGTTTTATTTGAATTGCATTTTCTAATTTCTAATTGAACTATCTTCAAACATAGTCAAACAATATTTCTAACTTGGTGAACCTTACAACATGTATGATTTATTAAATCCATTCAAGATCTTCTAAAATAATTGATATCTTAATTGACCATTATGTGAATTTTCAATGTTTATTGGTTGAAATTTAATTTGAATTGCATTTTTTGTGGTACACATTAGTTTTCTTTTTATAATTAATTACATATTTGTTTTCAAAAGCAGGAAATGAAGCCAATTGAAGAGAGACGAAGGAAAAAAATGATGGAGAACAATCGTCGAATGACGGAGATGGGCATTCCACCATTACTGCCTACAGTGAGTACCTTATTTCAAATTGATATATTTAAAGAATATATAATGTCATGTGATTAATTTTTTGGTAAAAATTTTTGTAGGATCCACCTATACGTTGATAGTTATTCAACGAGGAGCCTAGTACTAGTCCTAGTACTCAGGCCGGTGGTACGAGGATGGTTCATACCAGAGGTGGACGAGCAGCTGCGCGTACCTGACTAGACCATGCCCCTCCCACTGTCATGTCATTCTTCCCACATTCTGACCCCGGTGTGTCATTAGAGAAAAACGGGATATTTAGGCCTCCCATGTTTTCGCTACCTTCTACATCTTCTGGCCCATCATTTTCACATCCCATGATGATTCCCACTCCTCAGTCAACATCTGGTCAGACATCTATCCCATCTTCTTTTCCTTCTACTTCTGTCTCTCCGAGCTTCTATATTCCATCGTCTTCGACTCCTGTTCCACCACAGGGTGTTCCATCAGTTTCTGTGGATCCAGCGACACTCAGCGATCAGACCGGCACAGGTATATTTATAGAACCCTAACAAATTTTTATAGGAATATTTATTTTCATTATAACATGTTCTGATAAAATATTTGTTTTTATTTCATGACAGATACATCTACTGACAGGAGGCGTGGGCGGGGGCGTACATGCATGCGTTCGGTGTGGAACCGCCACACACAGGTTATGGTGGATTATAATAAAGACAACCAAATGGTTGAGAAAACAGGGCAGCAATGTCGGAGTTTTTTGGAGACGCTTGCCAAATACTCCGACATCATTCCCATCAGCCCGCTATCGTGGAGACATTTTCCACATGAGGTCAAGGATAGAGATTAGGCAGATATATGGGGTAAAAAAATATGTTCTATTTAATTCCATGAATTATTTTTGTATTTATATGAATTAATATTTTGATTTCAGCTTCGATTTAATTTTCCTGATGGTGAGGGTGCACGATCGGAACGTCTAAAGGATTTAGGCGAGCTTTGGAGAGCCTACAAGTATGAGTTGTATATGGGCTGGCGTGCTAGAGTTGGCACTGAGTTAGAGGCGGTACTAGTTGTGGATGATTTTCCTATAGAGCAGTATCATCAGATGATTACTCATTGGACGAGTACCCAGTTTAAGGTATTAATAACATTTGAGGTATTTAAATAATAACTTTCATGTTTTTCATTAATACTATCTGTTGCATTTTCGAATTTTATTTAGGAATCATCTTGAAAAAATAAAAAGAACATTGATGCAAAAAAATACCACCACACACTGGGACGCACTACGATGCCTGATCATGAGAGGAAGCAGGTATAACAATTGTTTATAAGTTTTCTTTACGACTTACACTTTGTTTTGTTTCTTCAATTATTTAATAGTTTTCTAAAGTTTTCATATAACTTTAGTTTTCAATGTCATTGAAGAGGAAAATACAAAATATTGAAGGACGCGTGCCTCGAGCAAAGTTGTTTTGCTCGAGTATACGAAAAAAGGATGGAAGTGTCGTCAACGAAGCGACTCAGCAGCAGATTGTAAGTTTTAATCTGTTGAATTTATTTTTTAATATCTATTTTGTATCTTAATGATATATTTATATTTGTAACAGGCTGCTTTAGAGGCCCTCGATGCCCAAGAACTAGAAAATTTTGGTCCAACAGATCACTTACATCAGGTGTTGGGAGAGGAGCATTCTGGCAGAGTATGCTACCGACCTAGGATAGCCCCGACGAGGTATTGGCCCCCCTCAGGTACGAGCTGTAGTGCCACCGAGCTACAGCAAGTTAGGGAACAGGCAGAACAGGCTGAGAAAAGGGCCACAGAGACGGCAGAACAGTCTTCTAGGGCAAACAGTGCGTTTATGAAATTTATTGAAGTTCTACGTCCTACACTTCCAGCAGAGGCCAGCCCAGCTTTTGATGAGTATATGTCATCGATACGTTCTATATACGGTGCACCAGGTGGCAGTTCTAGTGGTGGTCAAGATGATGTACAGCTTGACAATGATGATGGCGAGGAGTCTGACGCGGAAGAGGAGGGAGAGGAGGAGGGCGAGGCGGGTGGCGAGGGCGAGGAGGAGGGCGAGGACGAGGAGGAGGGTGAGGGCGAGGAAGATGATGGGGGTGAGGACGAGGGTGATGATGATGATGATGATGATGGTGATGGTGATGTGGGAAAATTTGATCCATTACATTTTTGACTGTTATTACTAAGATTTGATATTTAATCTATTCTAGTTGTTGGTTTTATCTAGACTCGTAGTATAGTATTGGAGTTGAGTTATGTTTATATATTATCTGTTTTTATGGATGTTGTTGTCTTTTAGTGGTTGTGTGTTTGGGAACCCCCCTCCTTCCTGGACCCTGGACAACCCCCCACCCTCCTCCCTGGACCCCGGACAGCCCCGCCGGACAGCCCCCAAGACAGCCCCCCGGACAGCCCCCCCACCCTCCACCCTAGACCCCGGACAGCCCCCCGGACAGCCCCCCGGACAGCCCCCCGGACAGCCCCCCAGACAGCCCCCCAGACAGCCCCCCACCGTTTTCCTTGGACCCCGAACATCCCCCCGAACAGCCCCGGACAGCCCCCGGACAGCCCCCCGAACAGCCCCCCCAGACAGCCCCCCCCCCTCCTCCCTGGACCCCAGACAGCCCCCCGAACAGCCCCCCAGATATCCCCCGGATAGCCACCCAGACAGCCCCCACCCTCCTCCTTGGACAGCGGACAACCCCCCGAACACCCCCCGAACACCCCCGGATACCCCCCCCCCCCCCCCGCACAGCCCCCCCTCCTCCCTGGACCCCGGACAATCCCCCAGACAGCCCCCCAGACAGCACCCCCACCCTCTTCCTTGGACCCCAAAGTGTCTATCTTTGGCTTAAAATGGACTACAATTTAAGTACATACGGAAAACTGACCAAACGCATTCGGATTCCATTGAAAATTTAGGAGAACGATCCAGGGGTCATATGTGACGTGTACGAGTCAACCCCGCCTCAATCCAAGGAGCGGTGTGGCCGCCACCACTCAAAGTATCTGTCTTCTGTTTCAAAAGGACGTCATTTGAAGTGAAATACATCAACTGGAATATGGAAAACCGACCAAACGCATTTGGATTGTGTCGATACTTTAGCACAACGATCCATGGGTCATATGTGACATGTACGAGTCAACCCTGCCTCAATCCGAGGAGCGGTGTGGCCACCACCACTCAAAGTGTCTGTCTTTTTCTTAAAATGGACAACAATTTAAGTACATAAGGAAAACCGACCAAACAAATTCGGTTTCCATTGAAAAAATAGGAGAACGATCCATGGGTCATATGTGACGTGTACGAGTCAACCCCGCCTCAATCTGAGGCGCGGTGTGGCCGCCACCACTCAAAGTGTCTGTCTTCTGTTTCAAAAGGACGCCATTTGAAGTGAAATACATCAACTGGCATATAGAAAACTGACCAAACGCATTCGGATTGTGTCTATACTTTAGAACAACGATCCATGCGTCATATGTGACATGTATGAGTCAACCCCGCCTCAATCCGAGGCGCGGTGTGGCCACCACCACTCAAAGTGTCTGTCTTTTGCATAAAATGGACAAAAATTTAAGTACATATGGAAAACCGACCAAACGCATTCGGTTTCCATTGAAACATTAGGAGAACGATCCATGGGTCATATGTGATGTATACGAGTCAACCCCGTCTCAATCCGAGGCGCGGTGTGGCTGCCACAACTCAAAGTGTCTATCTACTGTTTCAAAAGGACGTCATTTGAAGTGAAATACATCAACTGGCATACAGAAAACCTACCAAACACATTCGGATTGTGTCGATACTTTAGCAAAACGATCCATGGGTCATATTCAACGTGTACGAGTCAACCCCGCCTCAATCTGAGGCGCGGTGTGGCCGCCACCACTCAAAGTGTCTGTCTTTTGCTTAAAATGGAAAACAATTTAAGTACATATGGAGAACCAACCAAACGCATTCGGTTTCCATTGAAACCTTAGGAGAATGATCCATGGGTCATATGTGACGTGTACGAGTCAACCCTGCCTCAATCTGAGGCACGGTGTGGCCACCACCACTCAAAGTGTCTGTCTTTTGTTTCAAAAAGACGTCATTTGAAGTGAAATACATCAACTGGCATACGGAAAACCGACCAAACGCATTCGGATTGTGTCGATACTTTAGCACAACGATCCATGGGTCATATGTGACGTGTACAAGACAACCCGGCCTCAATCCGAGGCGCGGTGTGGCCGCCACCACTCAAAGTATCTGTCTTTTGCTTAAAATGGACAAAAATTTAAGTACATACGGAAAACTGACCAAACACATTCGGTTTCCATTGAAACTGTAGGAGAACGATCCATGGGTCATATGTGACATGTAAGAGTCAACCCTGCCTCAATCCGAGGCGCGGTGTGGCCGCCACCACCCAAAGTGTCTGTATTATGTTTCAAAAGGACGTCATTTGAAGTGAAATACATCAACTGGCATACGAAAAGCCGACCAAACTCATTCGGATTGTGTCGATACTTTAGCACAACGATCCATGGGTCATATGTGATGTGTACGAGTCAACCCCGCCTCAATTCAAGGCGCGGTGTGGCCGCCACCACTCAAAGTGTCTGTCTTTTTCGTAAAATTGAAAACAATTTAAGTACATATAGAAATCCAACCAAACGCATTCGGATTGGGTCGATACTTTAGCACAACGATACATGGGTCATATGTGACGTGTACGAGTCAACCCCGCCTCAATCCGAGGCACGGTGTGGCCGTCACCACCCAAAGTGTCTATCTTCTGTTTCAAAAGGACGTCATTTGAAGTGAAATACATCAACTGGCATACGGAAAACTTACCAAACGCATTCATATTGTGTCGATACTTTATCACAATGATCCACGGGTCATATGTGACATGTACGAGTCAACCTCGCCTCAATCCGAGGCACGATGTGGCCACCACCACTCAAAGTGTCTGTCTTTTGCTTAAAATAGACAACAATTTAAGTACATATGGAAAACCGACAAAACACATTCGGTTTCCATTGAAACTTTAGGAGAACGATCCATGGGTCATATGTGACGTGTGAGAGTCAACCACGCCTCAATCCGAGGCGCGGTGTGGCCGCCACCACTCAAAGTTTCTGTCTTCTGTTTCAAAAGCACGTCATTTGAAGTGAAATACATGAACTGGAAAACAGAAAACTGACCAAACACATTCGTATTGTGTCGATACTTTAGCACAACGATCCATGGGTCATATGTGACGTGTACGAGTCAACCCTGCCTCAATCCAAGGTGCGGTGTGGCCGCCACCACTCAAAGTGTCTGTCTTTTGCTTAAAATGGACAACATTTTAAGTACATACGGAAAACTGAAAAAAAAACACATTCAATTTCCATTTAACTTTAGGAGAACGATCCATGGGTCATATATGACGTGTACGAGTCAACCTCGCCTTAATCCGAGGCACGGTGTGGCCGCAACCACTCAAAGTGTCTGTCTTCTGTTTCAAAAGGACGTCATTTGAAGTGAAATACATCAACTGGCATACGGAAAACTGACCAAACGCATTTGGATTGTGTCGATACTTTAGGAAAATGATCCATGGGTCAGATGTGACGTGTACGAGTCAACCCCGCCTCAATCTGAGGCGCGGTGTGGCCGCCACCACTCAAAGTGTCTGTCTTTTTATTAAAATGGACAAAAATTTAAGTACATACAGAAATCCAACCAAACGCATTCGGTTTCCATTGAAACTTTAGGAGAATGATCCATGGGTCATATGTGATGTGTACGAGTCAACCCCGCCTCAATCCGAGGCGCGGTGTGGCCGCCACCACTCAAAGTGTTTGTCTTCTATTTCAAAAGGACGTCATTTGAAGTGAAATACATCAACTGGCATACGAAAAATAGACCAAACGCATTCGGATTGTGTTTATAATTTATCACAACGATCCATGGGTCATATGTGACGTTTACGAGTCAACCCCGCCTCAATCCGAGGTGCGGTGTGGCCGCCACCACTCAAAGTGTCTGTCTTTTGCTTAAAATGGACAACAATTTAAGTACATACGGAAAACCGACCAAACGCATTCGGATTGTGTCGATACTTTTGCACAACGATCAATGAGTCATATGTGACGTGTACGAGTCAACCCTGCCTCAATCCGAGGCACGGTGTGGATGACACCACTCAAAGTGTCTGTCTTCTATTTCAAAAGGACGTCATTTGTAGTGAAATACATCAACTGGCATACGGAAAACCGACCAAACACATTCGGATTGTGTCGATACTTTAGTACAAATATCCATGGGTCATATGTGACGTATACGAGTCAACCCCACTTCAATACGAGGTGTGGTGTGGCCGCCACCACTCAAAGTGTCTGTCTTTTGCTCAAAATGGACAACAATTTAAGTACATACGGACAACTGAAAAAACGCATTCGGTTTCCATTTAATGTTTAGGAGAACGATCCATGGGTCATATGTGACGTGTACGATTCAACCCCGCCTCAATCTGAGGTGCGGTGTGGCTGCCACCACTCAAAGTGTCTATCTTCTGTTTCAAAAGGACGCCATTTGAAGTGAAATACATCAACTGGAATATGGAAAACCGACCAAACACATTCGGATTGTGACTATACTTTAGCACAACGATCCATGGGTCATATGTGACGTGTACGAGTCAACCCCGCCTCAATCCGAGGTGCGGTGTGGCCGCCACCACTCAAAGTGTCTGTCTTTTGCTTAAAATGGACAACAATTTATGTACATATGGAAAACCGACCAAACACATTCGGTTTCAATTGAATCTTTAGGAGAACTATTCATGGGTTATATTTGACGTGTACGATTCAACCCCGCCTCAATCTGAGGCGCGGTGTGGCCCCCACCACTCAAATTTTCTGTCTTCTGTTTCAAAAGGACGTCATTTGAAGTGAAATACATCAACTGGCATATGGACAACCGACCAAACACATTCGGATTGTGTCAGTACATTAGCACAATGATCCATGGGTCATATGTGACGTGTACGAGTCAACCCCGGCTCAATCCGAGGCGCGGTGTGGCCACCTCCACTCTAAGTGTCTGTATTTTGCTTAAAATGGACAACAATTTAAGTACATATGGAAAACCGACCAAACGCATTAGGTTTCCATTGACACTTTAGGAGAACAATCCATGGGTCATATGTAAGGTGTACGAGTCAACCCCGCCTCAATCCAAGGGGTGGTGTGGCCGCCACCACTCAAAGTTTCTGTCTTCTGTTTCAAAAGGATGTCATTTGAAGTGAAATACATCAACTGACATACGGAAAACCAGCCAAATGCATTCGGATTGTGTCAATACTTTAGAACAACGATCAATGGGTCATATGTGACGTGTATGAGTCAACCCTTCCTCAATCCGAGGTGCAGTGTGGCTGCCACCACTCAAAGTGTCTGTCTTTTGCTTAAAATGGACAACAATTTAAGTACATACGGAAAACCGACCAAACACATTTATTTTCCATTGAAACTTTAGGAGAATGCTCCATGGGTCATATGTGACGTGTACGAGTCAACCCTGTCTCAATCCGAGGCACGGTGTGTCCGCCACCACTCAAAGTGTCTGTCTTCTGTTTCAAAAGGACGTCATTTGAAGTGAAATACATCAACCGGCATACCCAAAACCGACCAAACGCATTCATATTGTGTCGATACTTTACAAAAAATATCCATGGGTCATATGTGACGTGTACGAGTCAACTCCGACTCAATCCAAGGGGCGGTGTGGCCGCCACCACTGAAAGTGTCTGTCTTTTGCTTAAAATGGACAAACATTTAAGTACATATGGAAAACTGACCAAACGCATTCAGATTGTGTCGATACTTTAGCACAACAATCCATGGGTCATATGTGACGTGTACGAGTCAACCCCGCCTCAATCCGAGGCGCGGTGTGGACGGAACTACTCAAAGTGTCTGTCTTTTGTTTCAAAAGTACGTCATTTTAATTGAAAAACATCAACTGGAATACGAAAAACCGACCAAATGCATTCGGATTGTGTCAATACATTAGCACAACGATCCATGGGTCATATGTGACGTGTACGAGTCACCCCCGCCTCAATCCGAGGCACAGTGTGGCCGCCACCACTCAAAGTGTTTGTCTTCTGTTTCAAAAGCACGCCATTTGAAGTGAAAAACATCAACTGGCATACGGAAAACCGACCAAATGCATTCGGATTGTGTCGATACTTTAGCACAACGTTCCATGGGTCATATATGATGTGTACGAGTAAACCCCACCTCAATTTGAGGTGCGGTGTGGCCGCCACCACTAAAAGTGTCTGTCTTTTTCTTAAAATGGAAAACAATTTAAGTATATATGGAAAACCGACCAAACGCATTTGGTTTCCATTGATAATTTAGGAGAATGATCCATGGGTCATATGTGACGTGTACGAGTCAACGCCACCTCAATCCGAGGCGCGGTGTGGCCGGCACCACTCAAAGTGTTTGCCTTTTGTTTCAAAAGTACGTCATTTTAATTGAAAAACATCAACTGTCATATGAAAAACCTACCAAACACATTCAAATTGTGTCGATACATTAGCACAACGATCCATGGGTCATATGTGATGTGTACAAGTCAACCTCGCCTCAATCCGAGGCGCGATGTGGCCAGTAGCTCTCCAGGTGTATGTATTATGTTTAAAATGGACATTGTTTCATGTAAAAATATATGGTATACAAAAAACCGATCAAATTATGAATTCAATTCCGGATTCCACATATAATTTTCATCTAAATTATAATTACGTTATGAATTCTAATTTAATTATGGATGTGTATAGTTCTAACATTATATGTTAAATGTGTATAAATTTGTTCTCTATATGTAATTGTTAGTTGGTTATTGCAGGTACAATAATTGTATATGTATGTGTTCGTTTATTGCAGGTACAATAATTGGATTGAAAATGAGAGGGAACCACAAAATGAGACCAGGTGGGAAAATTGGATATCTGCTGGGAAATTGCAGACCTGCTGTGCTTGGAAATTGCAGAACTGCTGGGCAATTTTCCCAGTAGAGGCTATGCCAACGGTTTTGAACCGTTGGCATAGAATGTGTAGGCCTTGTTTTACAAATGGTTCTATGAACTATTGGTAAAACACTTTTCCCAATGGTTCTAAACCATTGGGAAAGAGAATATATTGGGTTTTTCTCAACGGTTCATAGAACCGTTGGGAAAAACATGATAAATTTGTGCACTATTTCCCAACGGTTCTTGAAAACCATTGGGATAGGGTAATTTTCAGCACCCTATCCCAATGGTTCACTGTAAACCATTGGGAAAAACATTTCCCAATGGCTTACTTCCCTACGTGTTGCAGAACCGTTGGTATAACATATACCAACGATTCTACAGCCTTTCCCAATGGTTCTAAACCGTTGGGAAATCCTTCATTTCCAGTAGTGTGGTAGGATTTTATTTTATGTGGATTTATCCCCATTAAATTTTACCTATGACGAATGCAGATCAATCACCTAATGAATTGATTTGTAGGCCGAGCATATTTTGGGTGTGGGATAGATATTATCTAAGATTAGTGATTTCATTATTTATTATATTATATATCTTCATTTTCAATTATAAAAGAAATATAGGCCAAAAAAACATTGTCCTAGATCCATTCCTCATGCTTTTATACATTTCTACATCATTATTCATTCTTTAATCATCGGTTTTATTTTTGGTCGGTGCTTCAACAAATAGATGATAAACAATAATTTCACTCCTTTTTATTTGTGCAATGGATTAATACTATAGATCTTGGTTTAGATTGATGATGTGATTTAGCTACAACAATAGATCGAGAGTTCATGATGGTGGTCTTGGTATGCGACGCTGATGAGGCATGTCAATGGATGTATTTCCGAGTAGTGCATCCAATTATGGGGAGAGGGTTTAGTCAACACTAGAATAGTGATGCATGTTGTGATTCCATTCAAGATTGATGGTTGGATTGGAGACCATGGAAAAGAGTGAAGTGGCATGAAGAATATTTGGGGTTTAGTAAAATCTCATGTTACGTTATCTGTATTCTGTTGCAACACACCATGTGGGACCCATGGAATAATAGGTATTATTTCCATGTATAGATAAGGATCACACCTCATGTAGACCCTACCACATTCCATCTAGTCCTTATCCATCCATCTTGGTGTGTATAGGGTGTACACACCCAGGATGTTGGGTGGTGTTACACACCATGTTTTCTATGACACACATCATGTACACCCTAACAAGAAGTTTGGTGTTTGGAACACTATATGGGTGTCGATACCCTACATAAAATGTTATTCTAGGTTGGGTTGTTGGTATACCCTACATCCTTGTCTGTGATCCCCATCTTGTGTATCGATCTTTTCAGACATCCAACGTGTACTTATTATCGATAGAATTTTTGTTCATGACATCTCATATGGATGTTTTCACCGTTATCTAACTCGTGGAGTGTGTTATACCAAATGAGTGTTATATAGAACCTTTGAACATGAATCATATATTGTACATACGGTTGTGATATTAATTGATTCTATGTGTCTAGGATGAGTATATCAATATTTTCATCTTATATTTGTAGTTGACATATGCTTGTTATGATAATACTATTATTCTTGATGCTATATTATTAATGATTTCAGGGTGTCCTACTAGGTATTATTATACTCACCCTTTCAAGGTATTTTAAAACATGGGTTTTTTTTTATGAAGATGATAGAACTTTTGATGGATTCCAAGAGGGATCAGTACAAGGTGTAGCTTAGTAAGCCAGATAGACCGAATTGTGTCCTAGTTTTTTCATTTAAAGTAGTCTCATCCTAATTCACATGTTTGACTTATTTCAGTTTCTTTTGGTGGTCTTGTATATGGAACTCAATTTCCAATACTTTGTTTTTAAACTAGATGGGGGTATTTAACATGAATTCATGAATTTTAATCAGTTTTTTTCACAATTTGACATTTGGTTGTCTTTTATATGAGTGTGTGTGGGTGTAGGTTCATTAGGCTAGGGCCACACATGTGCGTGATATGCCTACTCAGTGCTGGTCTCTAGACACTTTCCTATTAGTGCCCGACATGGGGTAGGCACAGTTTTTCCCCCGTTGGGACATGGCATGATATATCAAATGTTTTCATTTGAGTGAATTTTAGTCTCTTCAATTTGACGTACAAAGATGTCATTATTAGACTAAATTGAAATCCAAAGGTCAATTTAAAAGAAGCCTATTTATCTTGTTAAAGTCTTGGAATTTTCTTTTTTCATGTTTTAATAACCTGGAATAAAGTTAAAAGATCCATAGTTTGAAATTGAAGGATGTAAAGGTGGCCATACTTGATGGTGGAGAAGTAAAAGTTGAACCTGCTGGCCCATGCATGAAATCAACTAGCTAGTGCCATGATGGCATGCCACATGGTGTGTGTATGATCCACCAGCTAGCTAGTGGGGAAGGTAGTAGTAGACATATTCTATAAAATTCCACCAGCTACCAGGTGGATGTTTACTGACTATACGGTTATAGATTTCCAAAAGATCATACCTCTAGGTAGTCGACTAGCTCCACAGTGGACACTACTAGGTATCTGATGGCATTGGGACTACTAGTTTGAGATGAAATATATTATGTTCCAAAATCATCCCATGCCTATTGGAGACTATAAAAGGAGGTCCTTGGAATCTTTAAGGAATACATCAGTTACCAGCAATTCTCTCTAATCAAATCGACACTAAATCACTAGCAATCTCAAAATACTATAAATATTCCATTTTAATATATCAATATATCAAATCTCTCATCCCAAATTCTAATCATCCGTATTATAGATTTGTTAGGATATTTTTAATATTTTTTTCCAAAATAAAATATCTTTTATCTCATCTTCCCTCTTCAATTAATTCTCACTACTGCAAAAGTGAGGGAAATTTTCTTTCGCTACCAATAAATATCAGGAGGGTTCGCACAATTTTTTTTAGAAAAACACAATCACGAGAAAAAAATTTCTTTGTCATATGCAAGATCAATGGATTAATAGAAATTATCTCTCAATTTGTGAGGTGGAGACATAGGGGCTCATATCGATATGTTTCTAATCTTCTAATCAAATTTTATTTTCTCCATTATTTACTTTATGCAGTACATCATTCGATATCAATTTTCATATGCTCATAAATTTGATTTAATCATTTTCTATTATGATGAATCACTTAATTACCTTTTATATAAACTTTATAACTCAAATTGAATTTATAACTTGTCACTCAATCGATTTCATCAGTTTAATTAATTTATCATTTCAAACATTGTATAAATTTTAATTTACCTTATCCATTCACTATAAAATTTTAGAATGAAAATTCACCCAAAACATATACTCTGACCAACACAACATGTGTGGATATCTCTATATGAATTCCTATTTAGATACATAAATTAATGACAATGTCAATTTGATCAGTAATCAAGTTGATGATGTAAAAAACAAGCGAACAAAATTAGAAAAAAAATAATATAGGGATTTATTTTACTAATAAATTAATAATAAATTAATTGAAATGATCTTATTAAAGAATTTTGGGAAATTTCATTGAGTATAGATGGTATAATTTTTAAATGGTCATTTAATCTATGTGGACCCTAGTTTTACAGGATTTTGAAATTGTGCATAAATTTGATTTTTTGTTTTTGGGTGGTTATGAGGGGTTAAATGGTCGTTTAACCACACAATATGGTCATGAATTGTTTTTCTAAAAACATTTTTTGTCTTGAAATATGGTTTTTACACTATGAAATGGGTTTGAAGGAATTCAGAGTCATTTGAGTTTTGGAAGAATATTTAATATGTGATTAATTAAATATTAAATTATTTATGTGGGTTCAAGTGTTGATATATTTTGATTAGAGTTTCAGACCTAGATTATAATTTCATGGTTCAGTCTTAATTTGAGAGTTTTTCCAAGGTTAGGTATAAAACCAATTCCGATTATGGGTTTCAGTAAGGGTGTTTAAAGGGCATATAATTTGTTGATTAACTAATAAATTTAATTAGGTAAAATAACCCACACACCCATTTGGGTCCTGTAATGTACGAAAGAAGGGGGAGGGTTACTTCCATGCATGTTTGATGGCCAATTTGTGAGGATAAGTGGAGGATATGCCCCCAAACAAAATCTATGGAATAGATCAATACTGGATCAAGGTACAATAGCTTCCTGGAGTGGATTTGGACCTGAAACTTCGGTGTTTACACTACAATATAGGAGGGTTTTTTCATTTTATGCCTTGATCCCCATAGTTTAGTTTTTTTCATATTTTTTAGCCCTATATTGACTACTAGGGACCCCATGGGGATGATCTATACTTAATCGGGGAAAATAGGGGTTTTGGGATGTTTGCATGGGTTTCTGATTCAAAAAACCAAACTATATGGAATATAGATTTAAGAACACATGCAATGTGTTATTTCTCTTTAAGGAAGTAAAGAAGAATACAAAAACATGGAATGATGTTTTGAGGAAATGTCATGTAGTGTCTCTCAGGGTGTGGTCGATTACATGGCTAGATGACATGTGTAGGGGGATAGAATCAAGTAGGTTATAGGAACAAACCCTTTGTGGGTTATAGGTCATATCAGAGTACACATCTAGACAAAGACACATGGCCAATCCATGTGAGTTACATAAGAAAGCACCCCATTTAGGGTAAACTCCATGTATACGATTTATAAACTGTGTACTTGGATTTTACAAGCCAAGTATGGCTGGAGTACACACCCATGTGGGGCTGTGGGAGTGAATCCATTTTACTCTAGCATACATGTCGTGTAATGCCACCTTTAGTTACAATTTTTAGGGTTTTGGATGTTTTGGTGCCTTGGAGAGGGAATTGGACCCAGGAGGATTCCTTTGTGAGTAATTTTTTCACGCATAATGAGATGTTGTATCCCTTGGATAATTTCAAGTTATTTTAAGAGGTGGTTTAGGGTGAGTAAGTTGTGATAGAGTTTTTTTCCTCTAGAAAGTTAGTTCAGCTATCTCTTGAGAGTGAGACTTCAGATGCGTCTTCGAAGAGGGTCATGAGAATGACTAGAAGGTATAATATTAGTTCATTGGAGAGCTAATTTGGTGTTGGGTATGAGATTATCCTTGGTTAGTGGGACTGATTTGAGACACTAGGTCATGGACATGTTGGGTGTTCATACCAACATAGGGATACTTAGAAATGGTATGGGTACAAGGCTATTTTATCCTATGAGGTTTATTTCTAGTGAGGGCTATGAGGCCATGAGTTTCTAGAGACAAGATTTCTAGAATTGTTCCCTCTTTGTGATGATCATTTTCCTGACAGTTTGGCTTTAACACTGATCAAGATTGGGAAGCATCTTCTTATGTTTTGACCTAGAGGAATCCAAAAGGAATGCCTACACTTAAGTGAAATTTATGAGGATCCAGGGAGGTATTCATTTGTTTAATTGTAGATTTATATATCCATGTGAGGTCTATATTATTAGGATGACTCAAAGAAGGTTTTAGTGTTTGGATAGTGATTGTTTCATGTGTTCCCTTAGGACCTGAAGTGAAGCATGGGACAATGGGGGGGGGAGATATTGATGATGGGTGTGGGAATTCAGCCATCCCTAAATATGTTTATATGTTGTTTGAGGTTGAGTCTTGGTTTATATTAAATGGTTGTTGTGATATGGTTGAGTTACCTTGGTTGATGTATGATTTACATAGATGGGTGGTTTGGCATAAGGGTGAGGGCATGAGGGTGAGGGAATGTGGTCCGATAGATATAATTATAGATATCTAATGTGATGCTCATCATCTGAGGGTGGGTAAGTTAAACATGATTCTTCATGCATGTATGATATGATATTCAACTTGAAGTTCTATATTGTTATATATAGTTGGTATTTCATGAGTGTTGGATAATATTTTTGGACACATTGTCTAATATTTTTTAGTATGGTGGTCATGACATTCTGGACACATGTTTGATATACTAGACTGAGTCTCCTTGAATGTGTAGTATATTATACGGATTAGTTCTAGACTAGGGATCTAAAGGAAAATAGTTTAATTTTTATAGATGTTGGAATGATGTTCTAAGTACCATTAATATTATGTATAGTCGATTGGGATGTTGGAATGATGCTCATATCCCTAGTTTTTGGTGGTCAAGATTGATTCTCTAGACACCCTGGTGCACAGTAGTTTTTCAGGATGGACTGATGCTTCTGACTCCATGGGTATGGACATGGAATTCCATATCATGGTTGGGATGGACAGAAATGGTGTTCTAAATCCCGGTTAGATACTTGGACTAATGCTCCTTGTATGTAGACCAATTACCTCTATGAATTATTGTTGGTATGGTTGGTCATGGAATTCTGAATCTTGATTAGATACTTGGATTGATGATCCTTGTATATCAACCTATAACCCCTATGGTATTTTAATTAAATGAATTTCATGGGCCAAATATGTTATGTTAGATGAAAATCATAAACCTAAGGATCTATATTGGTTTTCTAGAAAAATTTATTTTAAGTTATGATTTGACTAGGCCGAGTTTATTTCATGGGCATGCACTTATGGTAAAAATTTATAGGTTCACTATTAGGGTGGCCTAATAAGATTTATTTCTCACCCCCTATATTTTACCTCAGTAAGAATATAGACAAGATGTCTACTTTTAGTTCAATAAAGGATGCACAATGGATAAGGTCAAGGCCTAGGATTTTATGGTTGAGTGAGATGCTCGTATGAAGTCTGATGATTGAGCTAGAGTAGCTCAACGGGGTACTAGAGATCGGGTATGTGACATGAACCAGACTTGTTATTAGGGGTTGATGTATTCATTTTTTAGTTGTTTATTTTGTATATGTTATTCTCTCAGTGTGTGATAGATTTTGTATATATGGAATTGTTTTTTAGGCCTATACTATATTTCATTTTTTTATAACATGTTTTAGTTTGAGTCTACTTATTCTTCTATATTATCTGATGTGTATGATGTTATGTTATTTACATATGGTTTTTCACTCTAACATTGAGGTATAGTCCTAAAAAGTGTACTTTATGCATAATTTTTAGACTATTTTAATGTATTAATTTGTGTAATTATATGACAAATCTTCCCTATTTTTGAATGAATTTAGTTCTTTAATGATTTATTGAAGGAAATAGTAAATATCATTAAAAAAATGAAAAGTGGAGGAAAATGAGCTTAAATACACTTCGTTCTGCGAGCGAAGAAAAGCGGTGTGACATAATATTTTTGAGAAGGAAGAAGAGATATAAAAATAGTGATAAACTAATACACGTCTTGTACACTTAAACATTGTGACTTCAACGGAGAAGCAGGCCAGCCAGGACAAGTCTTGATATGAAAACATGTAGTGAATGACATGTACACATCGTGTAACCCCATTATATGACATGATGTTTTTCTGCACAAATTTTGGAGAATATTTTGGTGATATCTGTGACAACTAAATATCGATAAAGTATAGTTAATAATCCCCCCCCCCTACACAGCATGAAATCGATAAAGATTTGAATTAATTAATGCGATATGAGGAAAGATCATGTTGACATGAAGGCAATGTAGACCGAGGGTACATGTCGTGTACCTTCTATACACTTCGAGACTGGTGACGGGAAGACCCCATTTGACGCTTATAAATATATCCCCTCT
This sequence comes from Viscum album, assembly GCA_963277665.1. Classification (NCBI taxonomy): domain Eukaryota; kingdom Viridiplantae; phylum Streptophyta; class Magnoliopsida; order Santalales; family Viscaceae; genus Viscum; species Viscum album. The sequence goes on along the minus strand of OY728161.1, from coordinate 2,128,138,525 downwards.
CCACACCATTTGAGACATCTTCTGGATGGAGCACCACAACTAGATGCCTACGGAGAAGGCGTGCCATCTACTTCGCCCATTTTTTTTGTATTTTTAGTTATTTATTTTTACACCTAATCATAAATAGCATGAGTAGGTGATTTATTAGTGTTGTCACATGCGGGATGAAGGGGAATTGAATGTATGAGGTATTTTATATTTTAATGCAATTGATGTTGGGATTTCACATTTTTTATTCAATTCTATCCTTTTCTAGATTTCGTCATGCATGAAAATTATGAGCAGGGTTAGGTATTGGGTTAATTTGTTTCTATCATTGAGAATGGGAATTTCTAGGATTGATTTCATTCATTTTTTTAATGTGATATCTATGTTCTATACTTACACCATGAGCATTAGGGTTTTCCTTTACCTATGTTTAAATAAGGTTTCAAGTTACCCATCCTTTACAACCCGAAGCACCTGACAATGAAAAAAGGAGAGTTTGGGATGGTGAGTGTTTGTCATAACCATTAGACTCTCTAGGACCAGATTCCAATGACTGCATGATTCTTAATTAATTTTTTTTATACCTATTCATCTTGTGAAATTGGAATCATTGGAGCTTGGCACTAATTTTTATATTTTCTTCTCCCATATTCTAAATCAAATCCAATGCTTGATAACTTATATTTACAGTCATCAAAATACATTTAGCTTATATTTAACTTATTTAATTAATATTTTCTCCAACCCTATCTCGGTGGGTTTGACCTTAAACTTGCATATCCTATACTACCCAGTAGTTTAGTGGTCTATTCAATTCATGATTACAAATTTATGAATTCAGTAACCTAGTGGAAAATAATGACGCCCAAAGGGATATCAAATTTTTTGTGTCATTACTGATAATAGGAGTGGAAAATTTGTCAATTGAATAATTTAGAAAACCTAATTTCCCATCTATTCTCATTACTGATTTTATCATAGCGTATTTATTTATTTATTTGTATCATTTTTACTTCTCTGGGTATTTTTAATTATGATAGAAGGACCACGTAGCTAATTGAATACCCAGGATAAGTTCACATTCCTATAAGAAGATATGGATCAAGCACTAAATGAACTTAAGATGATGAGAAGTCAAACATTTGAGTTCCCACAACCGTACCCAAGCGCTAATTTCACAGCACCCTATAACTTGAATCCAAAATTCTACAAGAAGGATCATAGAAGTGAAGATGAGGTAGGTACCACATTTGAGGAAAATTTTTATCTTTTCATGATGCCCTTGACTTTTTAGGTTTCGATGATAATGAATAAAGTGGGATTAATACAAAACATTATTGGACTAAAGCACACATCAACAAACAACGGAAAGAGAAAAAGGATAAATAGGCATAAGAGAAAGCTACACCGTGTGCTAACTATGTAGAGGAACAAGAAGAAGAAACAACTAAGGAAGATGTTGAGGAGATGGATGTGGAACATGAAGTAATAAAAAACCAACACATGAATCCAACCACTGATGAAGAAGAATAAGTTTACTGAGTTTGGACAAATGCTTAAATTTTGTTAGCAATACTCATACTGGGCAGACTCTGTTCACCACCCCTAAAATCAATTCCATTTCAATGGATGAAAAGTCACGATGACCTGAGAGGATGTCAATGAAAATATTGGGTGAACACAATAAGGTTAGAACTATATAATACTCCAATCAACTAACCCAGGTATGGTCCAGCTAAACGGCCATTAAAAAAGAGCAGCTTTCAGGAGGCAACCTGAGTTTTTTATCCCTTTCTATGATTTTAGATTTATTAATTTCATTAAATTTAATTTTATATTAGGATATCATACCAATTACAATATTATTTTAGAGCTATACTTCAAGTCCTTTTATATACACTTGTTTCTATTTAATTTTTATGTCCCCAAAAGGCACAATTGGTGGCCAGAAACAAGAAACGGATAAAAGAAAGAGAAGGTACATGACCATTTACACATCATGAATCTGGTGCAGGTATTACTTGCACAAATGAATTCAACGAATAACATTTAAATGGGAGTACACATTTCAATTTTTGTATTTTCAACTGTATTCCCACATTTTTATTACTGTGATCCTCTAGTGAAAAACTGCATGCCCGCACTTGAGTCTCTCTTTAATAAAATGATTTATGAGATATAAACTACCTTGGGCAATTACTATGCCATGTATTTAAATTTTATTGTCAACAAATCTGAATGATAAAAATGGAGAAATGAATTATTAAAGATAAATCATGTGGATTAGTATTTGAAAAATCATGATTTAGGGGAGCATGTTAATCATCGTAAATGAAATTTAACTGCGAATTGGCCAGGTTTTGGATTTTTGATGTTTTAATTAATTGATTTAATTATTCATATGAATTTCCATAAGTTATTGTTCCAACCATTCATATCATTCATGATACATCTACTGAGCCAAATATTTTCCATTCTTTCAATAGAATATTTTTTAGAAACTCAATAATGTATTCTTCTAGAACATTATTTGCATATTATCAAAGCTATGATGGTACAGAATCACTTTTAAAATGATTGAGGCATTATTTTAATAGCCCTTATCCAGAGACCCACATTGCATTAATCATTTTTTAAGCCTATATAATCCATGAATTGACTTGTTAGGAATTGATCTGTAACACCCTGAGATTTTATGAAAAATATTATTTTAATTTCATTAATATCTTATGCTGTATTCTACACCAAGATTACCTTGTGCTATACACAACACCTTATTAGCTTGTAGTATACGCAACACTATTCTTGGACCGTGTTACACACAATTTTGATAATAGTTATTCTACGCAACATTGATCATATATATATATATATATATTAAATGTATAAATGAAATATGGTTGGATTCTGTTATACGAAACAACGATGGATTCTTTCACAACACGCAACCCTGACTTGGCTTGCATTACACGCAATCGCGACCTTCCTCGATAGCGTTTGTTGTATGCATTACCGGGTTTTAATAAACAATGTTATATTATTATAATATTTTCATGAACTAGCCGTTATTAATAGTATTAACTAAATTTTGAATTTTATAACATTATTATTCATCTTACACATTTCTAGAACATGGTATAAGAACAAAATAATTTTTTCGGGTAAAATAAGTATTTTTCAAAAAATGCAGTTTTGCCGCCTTTTGATGGTGCACCCACTTTAAATCTAGTTTTGACATGTTTATAAATTCAATTTGACAAAATAAAGTTCTTCTTTGGAATCAAGAAATAAAAATTTACTTTGGATAAATTTTTCATATTATTCTGGTAACTTTCACATTTTAATAAATAGTAAAAACACGCTATATTTTAATTAAAAACAACTTTTTTCATCGTAATATCTTATGTGGTTAAATTATAATATTGAATGGTTTTAAAGTATAAATAGAATATATTTTTACCATTTAATATAATGTATGTCATTAGCATTGAATTTACTATGAATTCGTAGGTTAAATCAATTCAATCTTTTGCAATGTTTTAAACAAAAACCCGTTTTTATTCGACAACGGGATTAATTTTAATTTAATTTATGCAACTTATGTGTTTTGAATTTTAAAAAATGGATTCCATATTTGGAATCAGTGGGTCCAAATTATGTTAATAGGATACTTTTTATTTTTGGGAATTATGAATAGTAACTACGGTAAATTTTATTTACCATAGTTAAAGGTAAATCGGGTAATTAAGGGTAAATATAATATTTTAAAATTACCCTAACAAATGTCAAAATCCTATTGGATGACTAAAAAACGACTCATATCACCTATGTGTCGGATTAGATTAATTTAATTAAATTCTGTCAATGAAAATAATTTAATTATTATTAAAATCAAAGAATGTGACAACATGTCACTTTCTTAAATCTTATAAGTATAATAATTTTAATCTAGTGATAAACTTCATGAAACTTCCAACATTAATAGTCTCCAGAAAGCTAATAAAATTATCTACATCATAGAAATTTATTTAGAATTTTTAGGGATTAAATAATTATCTTTTATTATGACACAAAAATGATGCGGTAATTGTCTTATTAATGAAATATTGACATAATTGATGTTATAAATGCCCAAATAAATGTAATTTGAGACTTTTTATGACTTAAAATAACTTTATAGGTTAATATGACATGGTATTGTTGATTTAAGTAACTTTTTTTGAACTTATAATTCTGTTATGAATTTCATAAAAATCATGTACCAAATAGGGTCAAAATTGACATAAAATAGTTTTTAAAACAAATATTATATTATTAATTGTTATTTTCTTTCTAAAAATCTATGGTTAGGCCAAATGACTTAGATAAGATTATATATATTAATAATAAACAACTTGGGGTTCTTTTGGCTTGATATATTAAGTTTATTAACCATATAGTGTAAGAAAACAAAAAGACACGGTAAAAGTTAAATTATTTAACTTAGAGTTAAATCTAATTGATAAGGTTAAAATAATAAACTAAACTTGTTTAAATCCTATTGTTTGATATTATTTCGACCCATCCCCATTTTACCTTCGAAATAAGACCCTTTGGAACCATTATAAACCGATTTTGACTTTAATATAAAATAATATTTTGAGATATTCCTAAGGTGCCCGTCTCCTCCCTTTTAAAAGGGCACCTCCTCCCTCTCTTCCTCACACAACATTGAGACTTCATGCTCGTCCAAACCCTGCCAAAATCTCTTCTCCACTTCCCTAGTATCATCCTAGAGGTCCTGGTCTTCTTCAAAGACCATCCTTAGTTCTTTAAGTGGAGGTTAAGAAAAGACGCGTCAAAAAGAGGTAATATCCATTACCGATCTTTTTCAATTTCTTTCTTCTTAAACTTCTTCTTCTTTATTTGTTTCATGATAAAGTAATAACATCAGTATTAATTACATACTGATATGTTATTATAAATATTAAACAACCCTAATTCACCTTCTATCCATCCTACGGAAAAATGAAATCACCGCGCGTGCGTACGTACGGAATACCGTCTCCACGCTGTGGTGTAATCTATTTTCCACCATCACCTTACAAGGATGAGTATAATGGTGTAATGAGTGACTATATATGATTATTATATATTGATATTGATACTGAAATATTATACATACACTTCAACACAATTCCACGACCATGGGAACGATATCATCGCTCGTGCGTACGTACGGACTACCGTCTCCACGACGCGATGAGATTCATTCTCAATGATTAACCATTCATGAATGATTATAAAGTATATATAATATGTACTAATGAAATATATGACATAATAATGATACTGGATTTATTTATATTTATATGTATGTCATCTACTCAATTCCATTCAATTCAATAAGGAAATGAAAACAGCGTTCATGCATACGTACGGACTACCGTCTCCATGAACGGTGTATTTATTTCCATTTAATGATTTATTATATATATGTATATCCTGAATATATATATATATATATATATATATAAATCATTTTTTATGTTCTGGAATTAAGTAATCATGATCTAAGTAATCATATGAATAATTACAAGTCAAAACACGGACGACAAATGAAACAATTTTACCCAAAACGCTCTTTAACATGGAATTTACAAAAGAACGGGTAATATAAAGTCATAAGTGAACCATATATGATATCATAACAATGAATATGATTCTATAATAAGTAAATGACAATATTTAAATCATTATACAGGAGGTTCGGACACTTACGAAGCAAATCGGACCTAAGGTAAGGGAAATATCACAATCTCATTTCCATCCAAGATTGTTTATACTTTAGTATTTACTGGGGTGTATTTTATCATCCACATCCATGTTTCCTCAATATGTAATATTATTTCTATCCACCTAAAATTGTTTAAATCCTATTTTACCCTTAGATTAGTTTTTAGTAAAAGATATGAAAGGAATCTTTTGACGTTTTTCGTACGAGGTATTTTTTTGACTTTTCCGACAAAAGTACGAGAAGAATGTTTTTTTTAACTTATACGGCATGAATGGATTTTTAAAACATTATTTCCAAGAAGCTTCCTTTTAATGTTTTCGAGTTTATTTTTAATCAACTTCTTTTAGTTTAAAATTTTATGACATGTTAAGAAAGGTAAAGTGTTTTTGAAGTAGAAAGGATATTTTCCTCAAGAATAAAGTTCAAGTGTTTTATCAAAATTATTTTCCATCTAAGATAATAAAGGGTTCTGTTTTTATCCCTACTATTACATTGATTTGATTATGTTGTGATGGAAATATTTTTATGAATTCCTTTATCTTATATGAATTGTTTTATGATGTCACGATGTTTAAGATTCCCATTTTTATTACATGGGTTATGAAATGATGTATGATTTAGGATTTTGTGGCACACATAAGAATGGTATCATTATGAGATGGGTGGGACCTATATATCCCTCCAATGCATTGGGTAAATATTTTATATCTCATGAGATAGACATGGCTGAAATTTTAGGTTATACCGGTTCAGTGAAACAGGACTGAAACGAGGGTTACTCGATTCAGAAAGGGACTTGTCCACTAAGATAGTCTTGGCAATGAGTCTTGACTAACAAGAAATGATTCTCTATGATTATGTGTGTATGCCAAGAAGTTTCATGTTTTAAGTTATGATTATTGGGATTTCATTTCACTAATATGATTTATCCCATGTTATGAAATTATGCTCTCTTTTGCAGGTTAAGATTTCCAAAAGTTATATTCTTATGAATATGATGTGATTGATTTTTCTTTTGTTTACCCTTACTGAGAATTTGAGCTCACCCTTTTTTGTTTTCTTTTCCCCAGGATATAAAGAAAGGTTTTAGGTAAAAAAAAGATGATCTTTATGGGAGATATTGAAGATCTTTCACCACGATTAGAAGATTACGTTCCGAGTTTCCAAAGACACTAAACTATTACGATCCTTGTGTGTGTGTTTTTGTTATGTACTAAGTATTCCGCAAATGTAATGTAATGTCCATTTACGTCAAGATACGGGTCTCTACAGTTGGTATCAGAGGAAAGGTTTAGTCATCCATTCTAAACTAGGATGTGAGAACTTTAGTGAGATCCCTAAAGATATTTATAAGGTATGTCTAGGGATGTCCTTAAGGATAAGTATATGTATAGGATACAGTCCTAGAACTATGGTAACGATCATAGAATTTAACATAAGATGTTAGATATTGAGGGTACTCCCCCTTTATTATGTTGTTTTCCCTAGCATGATTTTTGCCTCTCACATTATTCTTTTTTGGGAAACAAGATGATTCACGATAATGGAGGATATGATGGACAATGGAATGATATTCTTCACAATGAAATGGGATTTGGAAGTCCAAACATCATTATTGTGCCGAATCAGCAATCTCATAATCTAATCAATAAAGTAAAATTTGGTAAGTTTCCTGACTCGGCTAATAAGAGAAAGATGGAGTTTCATGATGATCATAGAGGAATGAATGTTCAATTCCCCTATGTAAATCATGTGGGAAGAGGCATCAAGGAGAATGTTTCAAAGGAACTGGAAGATGCTTTGGGTGTGGAAAAGAAGGACACAAAGCAAGTAAATGCAAAGGAAAAGGTTCACTTAACAACATGGATGAGGATAATGGTATTGCTATGACATCAACAATGGTTAAATGTTTTAAATGTGGAATGTATGTGCATTATGAAAACCAATGCCCTAAGGGAAAGTCTCATGAAGATAATCAGTATGGTCGTATGGGAAGTATTTATGTGGATTATGATGAAGAGACAACAAATGATATGTGATATGAAATAATTGTTGAAGCTCGGTCAATGGTTTAAGAATGTAGTGGAATGATTACATGTTTATCATGTGTAATGTTGTATAATTAATCTCATGGTACTATGGAATAAAGAGACATGTAAGGATCGTTACACTGTTGTCTGATTAATGTTACCAGTATCCATGAAAGGTTATTCAGATATTTTTGGAATGTAGATGATATGCGCATAATGAAGGGATAAGGATAAAATTAAATGTTTGATAGTATTCATGAGCTCATGACTGATATAAGGAGAAGTTTATATCATGGATTGAGTGTATAGAATTTTTGGATTTTGGTATGTGAAAAGAGTTAACTTTTGACAGAATTAATGTTTATACTAAGGTTTAATGGGTATTCATTTTTTTCAAGAGAATACATCATTAAGGTATTCACATGACTGGAATGTGACCAACAAGATATTTGAGGGATAAATGATGGTATTCACATGCTTGGTTTACGACATTTCAAGTAATCATTTTCTTTATACTATGTGCTTGGATCGAAGTATAGCCTAAAGATTGTAATGGATTATGTTAACCATAAGTTAGTATTGTTTAAGTATAGAACTTTTTTTTGATATTATTTATGTGATGTTATAGTAATGTAGTTTTAGAAAAAGGACAACCTGCAGGACGGGCGACAACCCATCGCTTTGGACAAGGCTGTGGGAATCGAACCCACAACCGAAGTGCGACTGGCCTTTATCGCCTACCACTGACCTACAGGAAGTCCCTGTTTAGTAGAAACTAGTTTTATTTTATTAATCAGTATGATATGTGAAGTATAAGTTCATTTTAGGAACCATATATGATTAATCTCACTATATATGGACTTATGTATTTTTTGATAACTTTTCTAACCTTTTGATTGAGACAGATGGAATGACCCATAATTCTATCACATGATCTGCTAACACATCACGAATGACAAATTCAGCTTCATTTCATTAAGAGATAAAGTGGCAATTGTCCAAAGAATGACAAATAGTGAGACTATACCAAAATCACGAAAGTATTTCTTCTAATTCCAATTACATCAACTTTAGGGAAATGATCTTGAAAACCAAAAATGTTGTCTTAGTGCTCTTATATCTGATGAATCAGATGGTACCTTAGATCATCACAAATTTATGGCATTGTGATTGCTAGCCTTTCCATAGCCATGTTCTCTACCACTCTCCATCAGAACATGATGGTTAGATTTCTCTTCCATATCCATATTTTCACCTATGTGGCACCCAGGGATTAGTTTATTTGGGTAACCGTTACGTTTCATACTTTTGTTTTTAAAGATAAGTTTTGGTATTCCTTTTTACGATGTGGGTTTCTATCAAAGAAACTTTCAAATAGTAAACCATTTATAACCCCGACGAATTTCGAGGGCGAAATTCATTTTAAGGGGGGTAGAATGTAACACCCTGAGATTTTATGAAAAATATTATTTTAATTTCATTAATATCTTGTGTTGTATTCTACTCCAAGATTACCTTGTTCTATACGCAACACCGTATTATCTTGTAGTATACGCAACACTATTCTTGGACCGTGTTACACACAATTTTGATAATAGTTATTCTACGCAACATTGAGCATATATATATATATTAAATGTATAAATGAAATATGGTGGGATTCTGTTATACGAAACAATGAAGGATTCTTTCACAACACGCAACCCTGACTTGGCTTGCATTACACGCAATCGCGGCCTTCCTCGATAGCGTTTGTTGTATGCATTACCTGGTTTTAATAAACAATGTTATATTATTATAATATTGTCATGAACTAGCCGTTATTAATAGTATTAACTAAATTTTTTATTTTATAACATTATTATTCATCTTACACATTTCTAGAACATGGTATAAGAACAAAATAATTTTTTCGGGTAAAATAAGTATTTTTCAAAAAATGCAGTTTTGCCGCCTTTTGATAGCGCACCCACTTTAAATCTAGTTTTTGACATGTTTATAAGTTCAATTTGACAAAATAAAGATCTTCTTTGGAATAAAGAAATAAAAATTTACTTTGGATAAATTTTTCATATTATTCTGGTAACTTTCACATTTTAATGAATAGTAAAAACACGCTATATTTTAATTAAAAACAACTTTTTTCATCGTAATATCTTATGTGGTTAAATTATAATATTGAATGGTTTTAAAGTATAAATAGAATATATTTTTACCATTTAATATAATGTATGTCATTCGCATTGAATTTACTATGAATTCGTAGGTTAAATCAATTCAATCTTTTGCAATGTTTTAAACAAAAACCTGTTTTTATTCGACAACGGGATTAATGTTAATTTAATTTCTGCAACTTCTGTGTTTTGAATTTTAAAAAATGGATTCCATATTTGGAATCAGTGGGTCCAAATTATGTTAATAGGATACTTTTTATTTTTGGGAATTATGAATAGTAACTACGGTAAATTTTATTTACCATAGTTAAAGGTAAATCGGGTAATTAAGGGTAAATATAATATTTTAAAATTACCCTAACAAATGTCAAAATCCTATTGGATGACTAAAAAACGACCCATATCACCTATTTGTCGGATTAGATTAATTTAATTAAATTTTGTCAATGAAAATAATTTAATTATTATTAAAATCAAAGAATGTGACAACATGTCACTTTCTTAAATCTTATAAGTATAATAATTTTCATCTAGTGATAAACTTCATGAAACTTCCAACATGAATAGTCTCCAGAAAGCTAATACAATTATCTACATCATAGGAATTTATTTTGAATTTTTAGGGATTAAATAATTATCGTTTATTATGACACAAAAATGATGCAGTAATTGTCTTATTAATGAAATATTGACATAATTGATGTTATAAATGCCCAAATAAATGTAATTTGAGACTTTTTATGACATACAATAACTTTCTAGGTTAAGATGACATGTTATTGTTGATTTAAGTAACTTTTTTTAACTTATCATTCTGTTATGAATTTCATAAAAATCATGTACCAAATAGTGTCAAAATTGACATAAAATAGTTTTTAAAACAAATATTATATTATTAATTGTTATTTTCTTCATAAAATTCTAAGGTTAGGCCAAATGACTTATATAAAATTTTATATATTAATAATAAACAACTTGGGGTTCTTTTGTCTTGATATAGTAAGTTTATTAACCATATAGTGTAAGAAAACAAAAAGACACGGTAAAAGTTAAATTATTTAACTTAGAGTTAAATCTAATTGATAAGGTTAAAATAATAAAATAAACTTGTTTAAATCCTATTGGTTGATATTATTTCGACCCATACCCACTTTACCTTAGAAATAAGACCCTTTGTAACCATTATAAACCGATTTTGACTTTAATATAAAATAATATTTTGAGATATTCCTAAGGTGCCCCTCTCCTCCCTTTTAAAAGGGCACCTCCTCCCTCTCTTCCTCACACAACTTTGAGCCTTCATGCTCGGCCAACCCCTGCCAAAATATCTTCTCCACTTCCCTAGTATCATCCTAGAGGTCCTGGTCTTCTTCAAAGACCATCCTTAGTTCTTTAAGTGGAGGTTATGAAAAGACGCGTCAAAAAGAGGTAATATCCATTACCGATCTTTTTCAATTTCTTTCTTCTTCAACTTCTTCTTCTTTATTTGTTTCATGATAAAGTAATAACATCAATATTAATTACATACTGATATGTTATTATAAATATTAAAAAACCCTAATTCACCTTCTATCCATCCTACGGAAAAATGAAATCACCACGCGTGCGTACGTACGGAATACTGTCTCCACGCCGTGGTGTAATCTTTTTTCCACCATCACCTTACAAGGATGAGTATAATAGTGTAATGAGTAACTATATATGATTATTATATATTGATATTGATACTGAAATAGTATACAAACACTTCAACACAATTCCACGACCATGGGAATGATATCATCGCTCGTGCGTACGTACGGACTACCGTCTCCACGACGCGATGAGATTCATTCTCAATGATTAACCATTCATGAATGATTATAAAGTATATATAATATGTACTAATGAAATATATGACATAATAATGATACTGGATTTATTTATATTTATATGTATGTCTTCTACTAAATTCAATTCAATTCAATAAGGAAACGAAAACAGCGTTCATGCGTACGTACGGACTACCGTCTCCATGAACGGTGTATTTATTTTGATTTAATGATTTATTATATATATGTATATCCTGAATATATATATATATATAAATCATGTTTTATGTTCTGTAATTAAGTAATCATGATCTAAGTAATCATATGAATAATTACAAGTCAAAACACGGACAACAAATGAAACAATTTTACCCAAAACGCTCTTTAACATGGAATTTACAAAAGAACGGGTAATATGAAGTCATAAGTGAACCATATATGATATCATTACAATGAATATGATTCTGTAATAAGTAAATGACAATATTCAAATCATTATACAGGAGGTTCGGACACTTACGAAGCAAATCGGACCTAAGGTAAGGGAAATATCACAATCTCATTTCTATCCAAGATTGTTTATACTTTAGTATTTACTGGGTTGTATTTTATCATCCACATCCATGTTTCCTCAATATGTAATATTATTTCTATCCACCTAAAATTTTTTAAATCCTATTTTACCCTTCGATGAGTTTTTAGTAAAAGATATGAAAGGAATCTTTTGACGTTTTTAGTACGAGGTATTTTTTTGACTTTTCCGACAAAAGTACGAGAAGAATGTTTTTTTAACTTATACGGCATGAATGGATTTTTAAAAAATTATTTCCAAGAAGCTTCCTTTTAATGTTTTCGAGTTTATTTTTAATCAACTTCTTTTAGTTTAAAATTTTATGACATGTTAAGAAAGGTAAAGTGTTTTTGAAGTAGAAAGGATATTTTCCTCAAGAATAAAGTTCAAGTGTTTTATCAAAATTATTTTCCATCTAAGATAATAAAGGGTTCTGTTTTTATCCCTATTATTACATTGATTTGATTATGTTGTGATGGAAATATTTTTATGAATTCCTTTATCTTATATGAATTGTTTTATGATGTCACGATGTTTAAGATTCCCATTTTTATTACATGGGTTATGAAATGATGTATGATTTAGGATTTTGTGGCACACATAAGAATGGTATCATTATGAGATGGGTGGGACCTATATATCCCTCCAATGCATTGGGTAAATATTTTATATCTCATGAGATAGACATGGCTGAAATGTTAGGTTATACCGGTTCAGTGAAACAGGACTGAAACGAGGGTTACTCGATTCAGAAAAGGACTTGTCCACTAAGATAGTCTTGGCAATGAGTCTTGACTAACAGGAAATGTTTCTCTATGATTATGTGTGTATGCCAAAAAGTTTCATGTTTTACGTTATGATTATTGGGATTTCATTTCACTACTATGATTTATCCCATGTTATGAAATTATGCTCTCTTTTGCAGGTTAAGATTTCCAAAAGTTATGTTCTTATGAATATGATGTGATTGATTTTTCTTTTGTTTACCCTTACTGAGCATTTGAGCTCACTCTTTTATGTTTTCTTTTCCCCAGGATATAAAGAAAGGTTTTAGGTAAAAAAAATATGATCTTTATGGGAGATATTGAAGATCTTTCACCGCGATTAGAATATTACGTTCCGAGTTTCCAAAGACACTAAACTATTACGATCCTTGTGTGTGTGTTTTTGTTATTTACTAAGTATTCCGCAAATGTAATGTAATGTCCATTTACGTCAAGATACGGGTCTCTACATGATCCATGTTACAAGCTTATTTTATCCTTTCCTAACTGCCTCAAAATGTTTTTCATGATATTTAAAAGAATAAGTGTGGGGGAGGAATTATTATGGGTTTAATGGGATAATTAATTGTGGATATTCTTCTATGGGATTATATATTGCGATCTGGGGAAGGCCATGAAGTCTTTCATTGTATATTACTATTCACCTCTCTTTGAAAAAAAACAATTGAAAAAAAATAAAACCATAATTTTTATGAAAAAAAGTTAAAAGAGAAAGAAAAGTAGCTTCATTCATTGCACTTTCATTTATCATGATCCCACTTTGAGATTTTAGGGGGAAGAGAGATGCCATTTGGAATGGGAGACATTCATTGAGCTGTTTTTGATATCATGAAATGTATTTTAGAGTTCAACATACTTTTTCAGATTTACTTTTTTACCTAATTTACCTACCTACCCTGTAGCCTTAGAATCATTTTACCCTTAATAGTGGATCCCTTATGATTAATTGTGTTTTTTTCTTTATGTGGCAGAGATGGTAGATGCCTTGTAATCCGACGATAAGTTTCATGTTTTTGAGGTATTTGCATCATGCTATTTACATTTTTACCTAGATTATGAGCTGAAAAATACATGTGAAGTAAATTACAAGTGGCATGCAAATTAATATTGGATTAAGAAATGTAAATGGATTACTAAAAATTTATGGTTGTTTCAAAGGGGAAAAAGTAAAACACACAATTGATATATTCCATTAAAATGCAAGGAGTTAGAGAATATTTAAATTTTTGTGATTGAAAATTAATTTTTCATTTGATAAATTTTTCTTAGTGAAATTTAATTTAAATCATGGTAATATGAAAGTCATATGTAGTATGTTGAGATTCCTTTTTTGAGGAAAAGGCAGAATTCATGTGTGGGGGGATTTGATATGTGTATTTCATGCAGAACTTTTTTGACAATTTTAATGTATTGATTTTTTTAATTAAATGATAAATCTTTCCAATTTTGGGACAAATTGAGTTCTTCTATGTTTTATGGTAGAAAACATTGAATCTCTTTAAAATGAATGAAAATTTGAGGAAAATGTGCTTAATGACACTTTGCATTGTGGGCAAATAAATTCAGTGGGACACTGAATTTTTTAGAAGGAAGACAAGCTGGAAAATAGGTACAAAACTACTACACGTCGTGTACTTATCTTACACATTGTGACTTCAATGGATAAGTAGGACATCCATGAAAATTAATGACATGAAAACATGTTATGAATGACAGGTACACATTGTGTAACCCTGGTACACAACGTCACTCTTTTAAACACCAATTTTCGAGAACATTTTAGTGAGATCTACAAAAACTAAAGATCGATAAAGTACATGTCCTGAGCCCCCATACATGATGTGATGAAAGTAGAACTTTGAATTAATGAACACGATAGGTGGAATATTTATGAAGACATAGAGACAACATATACTGAGGGTACACATCATGTACCTTTAGTACACATCATGTACCTTTAGTACACATCATGACCAGTGACAGGAATACCCCATTCAACGCCTATAAATAGAGTAGCTCTACACACCATTTGAGACATCTTCTGGATGGATCACCACCACCAGACACCTATGGATAAGGAGAACCACTTTCTTTAACCATTTATGTAGGATTTCTATGTATTCATTTTTTACACCCACTCGTGGTTAGCATGATCTGATGATTTATTTGTGCTGGCGCATGCTTGATGAAGGGGAATTGAATGTACGAGGTATTTTATATTTTAAGGAAATTGATGTTGGTATTTCACATTTGTTCTTCAATTCGATCTATTTCCCAATTTTTTCTTGCATGAAAATTATGTGTGGGGTTAGGGATTGGGTTAATTTCTTTCCCTCTTTGAGCATGACCCTTTCCAAGATTGATTGAATACATTTGTTTAATGCGATATCTAGGGTTTAGACATCCACCAAGACCATTGGGTTTCTCTTTTACCTATGTTTAAATAAGGTTTCAGGGTACCCATCCTTTATAAACCAAAGTACGTGACCATGATAAAAGGAGATTTCGGGATGAATATCACTTATCATGAAAATTGGACTCACTAGGACTCAATTATGACCACTTGATGATTGTTAATTAATTATTTTATACCTTTTCATCTCATGAACTTGGAATCATTACTATCCGGAACCCATTTTATATTTTCTTATCCCATATTCCAAATCAAATCCAGTTCTTGATAGCTAAGATTTACATTCTTCATATTTAATTTAGATTAGATTTATCTTTTTTAATTAATATTTTCTCCCACCCTATCTCTATGGGTTCGACTACAAACATACATATCCTATACTACCCAATAGTTTAGTGGTCTCTTTGATTCATGATTATAAATTTCTAAATTAGGTAACCCGGAAAGAAATAAAGATTCCCACAAAGCTATAATTCCTAATAATAGGTCCATAGTAAGGCCTTGTTGCTAGTCAGTAGCCTCTAGAAAATAAGGATGCTTGCTTGAGTTCTTGTGGTGAACTGGCGTGGGGCAATAGTTTTAGTGGCACCCAAGATGTGATGTTAAAAACTGGTATCAGTGGTGTCAATTTTCCTTTTTGTTTTACTATTTGGGACTTGGTATAATAGAGAATAAACAATGTGTCATATCATGATAAAGATATTGTCTACTGTGTCATGGATATATATTCTGGTAGGAAGTCCTAGTTACCAAGGCATTGGATTTGTGTTCTAGTATTTGATGTTATGGTCGTTTATGATTTTCTCCCCGAATCATGCACATTTGGCTTGTATTTTGGGATTTATGATGTATTTATTTGATCTTGGTCCATTGGCATGAGGATTTCGATTGGGTTTTGACTCTTGTCCCATAGATATAAGATGCATCTCAATATCCAGATAAGCACAATGGATCCATATTATATTGTCCTGTTGGTGTGTAATTTTATGGATTTCCCTCTGATGGAAGGTTTTTTGTATCTACAAAGACATTCTCGATGATGAGAAAGTTGATTAAGTCCTTTTACCTAGTAGGTGTAGTGACCAAGGTGGTTAAACATGGTATTGGTGTATAACATTTGGAACCTTGTGGTTAGTTTTTTATTAAGGATGGTTATGTGGCCTGGTCCTCTAGGGATGGTTCTGATGTGCATATTCTTGGAGAGGATGAGTTCTATAGTAATTGTTGATGGTTTTACATGTGAAGTAATTTAGATATGAGACCCTATAGATGGGTGTTTTGACATGTTGGTGTTGTGTGAAATTGGGATGGGAACATGATGACACCCCCTGAGCTTTTCCATTTTTTGAGTTGGAATAGAAATAAGTGGTCGAACCTAGTGACTAGATGTGTGAATTGATAAATAAGTATATTTGGGATATTCTAATGGCATTTTTAATATGACTTTGGTTTATGGAGTTAGATCCTTTTGAATTTTGAGAGTGACATGTGAGAGGGGTTGACCGAGTTACAAGTGCTTTTGGTTGTGTGAGGCGTAGATGGATGCATTGGAATTTTGAAAATGGTGTACAAAGGGTGCATCCTTGTATGATGTTTAGTCATGTCGGATGCCTTTTTTAAGATGTATAACTCATATACATGTTCTCTAGGATTGTGGTTGGTTTCAAGAGGGGCAGGTTCGTTTGAGTGCCTAGACTAGGTAATGGTTATGCCGAACCCTTATGAGATAGATTGGGAGAACATGAGGTGATCAAGGTTTTGTGGATGGGGATTGTGATCCAAGACTTCATGAGATGTGACACATTGGATTCAAAAATCATGTTTACGTGGTTGGGTTACAAACGTTCATGCAGTGGTTAAGTGTTAATGGGATCATGGAGAAAAAAGTGCTAGTGATGAATTGTGTTGTTTGGATTGTGGATCGATTGTTACGAGAGCATATAATTGTGATACTTGAGTTGAGCAGACAACTATGAGTAGTTGAAGAACCAAATTGGGTGTGTTTAGGGGCTTAAGAGAATGGTAACCTAAGCCCCTTGGGATAGAACTGTGATGTATTGGAATGGATGAGTTTTTAGTGGTGTTTGTCGATGACATATTCACATACTCTTAGTATATAGACAATAATGCCTAATATATTTATATCTTTCTGAGTACACTATGAGAGAATCAACTATATTCCAAGATATTTGGATGCCTTTTTTGTTTTAAAATGGGAATTTCTTGAGTTATGTGCATGGAGTAGTGTATTTGAAGTCGTATTGTGGGAAGTGCACCATCAGACATTTGAGAACGAGATTCCAATGATGGATGGGATGACCGAGAACACCATGAGTTCTAATATTAGATTCAAATTTTGGGATATAGTAGACATTTTATTTTTTCCACTCTGGTGGGAGAGAAATATATCCATGTCCAGTTCCGAGGTTTGGTTGTGATTAGGCCATGGGCCATGGAAAAAGGTGTCCAGTTGTGAGGAAATAGTAAGGATACTCTTATAGTGGGGAGTATCAGATGAGACATTGTGATATTAATCTTTTTTTAGTAGCGTTGATTTTGTAGTGGAAAACACATAATTTTAATCATTCGAATGTTATATATGTGGCTTTATAGGAAACCCTAATGGTGTGAACAACCTCAGATCAACATTGGTAGTTGTGGGTTGAGTTCAATGGTGGGGAGAACCATGAGATTGATGATGAGTTTTAAATGATTTTGTGACATATAAGGATGGAAGGGTGTGGTTAGGCATCATCCTCGTATTTTTCTAATGGTTTAAATTGGTGGATTAACCATTGATGGCTTGTACACCCAATCTTATGATGTTAGGAAGGTTAAATTAGATAGCATATTTGAGTAGAACACAATGGGTTATGAATGAGTTGATGACCAAGGTGGTTCAATATGTGTTGTTGGAATATGACTAAGTCCTCTAAGGTATGATAAGGTTTAGGGTGGGGAGGTTATAGAGAACATAGTTTTTCAGTATTTTGATATTCTATAGAAATTTGATTTTTTATTTTCTAGTGATTTTGAGGGGTGAAATTATCAATTAACTATAAAAGATGATCTCATATTATTTTTATGACCACTCTATTGGTCTTAGAATACGGTTTTTACCCTATGATTGGAGTTTGGTTTAACTTCAAGACATTCAAGTTTTGGATAAATGAATAATATTTGATTAATTAAATATTAAATTATTTTTGTGGGTTTGGGTGTTGATATGTTTTGAACAGAGACTTGATTTTATATTTCAAATTTTTAGTTGAGTTTTGAATAGAGTGTTTTGTCTAGGTTAGGTATAAACCCACTTAGAGTTTTTGTATTCGATACAAGTGTTAAATGGTCATTTAATTAATTAATTAATTAAATTTTGAAAAACACCCCCCCCTGCAAAAGAGGCTTTCTATGAATGACATAAGGGGGAGGGTTCGTACCTAGTTCATGTGATGGATAGGCTAAAATAAGGGGAGGAGATTATTTTGAACATTGTCAATGGAGAATATCGATACCAGATCGAGGTGTGCTGGCTTCCAAGGAGGGATTTGGACTCAAAGAATCAACATTTATTCCATGATATAGGTTATTTTTTTGAGTTTTATGGCTTGATCCCTGTATTTTTTTTATTTTTCTTATTTTTTGAACCATATTTAATCTTATGGATCCCATAGGGTTTTATCTTTAATTAATTAGAGAAAACATTTTTTTTGGGCGGTGTGTAGGGGTTTCGGGTTCAAAAAACCTGACTACATGGAATGTGGTTTTAAGAACACATGTCATGTGTTCTTCCTATTCATGGAAGTAGAGAGAATACATCTACATGGAGTGTATTCTAGATAAAATTCCATGTAGTGTTTCTCAACCTATGGTCAAGTACTTGGAGAGATGACTCGTGTAGGGGGACATGGCCATGTAGTGTACAATATCAGATTCAATGGGGGTTATACGCCATATAGAACTACACATCCAAATAGAGAAACATGAACAATCCATGTGAGGTTAACATTCAGGTACCTCATTTATATTAAACACTATAAACATGTTTCACATGTTGTGTACTTGGATTTTACACACCAATTCTAGTTGGAGTACAAACACATGTTGGGATAAGGGAGTAGACGCTGTGTACTCATGAATACACGTAGTATATTTTCCCTATTGTTACCCTTTTGAGGGGTTTTTATGTTTTTACAAATTAAAGTTGGAATTGGACATAATAAAAATTTGTTTTATTTTTTTCTCTATTAGGATGAAATGGTGGGGATGTTGGTGCATTTATGGGACTTTTAAGAGGTATTTTGGGGTGACTAAGTTGTGATGGAGTTGTTTTCCTTCAAATAGTGAGTAAAACTGTCTCCTGAGAGTGATAATTTAGATAAGACCCAAGAGAGAGTCATGAGAATGATTGTAGTGCGTAGTATGATTGTTTTGGAGAACTCATTTGGTGTTGGTTATGATATTTTCCTTTAATAGAAGCACCAATTTTTGGCATGAGGTGATGTATAGGTTGGGTGATGGGACCAGCCTATGGTTTCCTAGAAAATGGATGGGGAAGAGGCTATTTTCCCCTATGAGGTTTACTGTTGTTGACTCCATTGAGGCCGTGTGTATCTAAAGACTGGGTTTTAGGATGTGTGACCCCACGAGTGACAAGATTTGGCCTGAGAGTTCGGTTGTGACCACAGATTGGGAGATGGATATATCTGCTTATGTTATGACATGATTCCAAGGGGAATTCCTCTACTTTAGTACTTGATACAAGGATCTAGAGATGGATTACCCTATCTATATATACAGAGAACTAGGTGAGTGATTGGTTATTAGGATTAACCTAAGCGGGTGTCAGTGTTTAGATAGTGATGGTTGTAGGTTTTCCCTTAAGACCCAAAGTGATGTGTGATCTGATGGGGTAGAGATGTTGATGATGGGTATTGGCATTAGAATATCCCATATTATGTTTCTATTTTGGTTGACATTGATGCATGGTTTACATTAAAGGTATATTGTGATATTCTTGAGTTTCCTTTGTTGGATCCTGGATTAATGATATAGGATGTTTCGGAAGAGAGTGTGAACATGAGGTCCCAAAGATATGGTTCTAGGTGACTAATGTGACGCTCCACAAATAAGGTTGGGTAGGTTGGATAAGGCAATCATTTCGTATATGATATGAGGTTGGCATTGATGTTTTATATCAAAATGGGTGGTTTTTGTTTAATGAGTGTTTGAATGAGGTACTGTGTACGTTGTTTGAAAGTTTTGAGTATGACAAAATTCACATTCCACAAACATGTTTGAGATGATATGGATTATCTAGAAGATTGAGGATCTAGACACAGATAGTATATTTTTTTGTTTAGGTGTTGTACTGATGTTCTAGGCCCCACTAATAATATGTATACTTGGTTGGGATGATGGAAATATACTCATCTCCCTAGTTTCAGGTGGGCAAGATTAATTCTCTTGGTGCCTCAGTGCACCGTTGTTTCAAAGGATGGAATGATTATGCTAACTCCAAGGGTATGCACATGGTGTTCCATATCATGGTTGGGATGAATAGAAACTGTGTTATAAATCCTATATGGATACTTGGACCGATTATCCTTGTATGTTGACTTCTGATCCCTATAGATTATGTTTGTGATCATTGGACATGGCATTCCAAATCTTGATTGGATACTTGGACTGATGACCCTTGTGTGTCGACCTGTAAACACTGTGGTATTTTGTTTAAACGAATGACATGAAAAAAAGCAAGTATGATCAATTGAGGTCCCTAGCCTAAGGATCAATGTTATTTTCATGTATTTTTATTTCAATTATGTTTCATATAGGATAAGAATATTGTTGGATCATGCACTTATGGAAATAGATTATAGGTTCACTGTTGAGGATGACCAACTGAGATTTATTTCTAAACCCTTATACAAGCACCTCGGTGTGCATGAATACCTTAAGACTAGTTTCAGGTTTGACAGGAATATAGGATGTATATGTCTGAGGCCGAGGATTGCACAATTGATCAGTATGCTCATATAGCGTCTGATGATCAGGATTGAGTAGCTCAACCGGGTGCTAGAAACCAGGTATACGATATGGCCTGAAGTTTGATGTAGGGACTGATGTATATATTGTTCAGTTGTTTATATTGTATATGTGATCAGAACAGTGGAAAATTGATGTCGTATACATGGAATAATTATTCATCCCCTTATTGAATTTCATTTTATTATAGCATGTTTTAGTTTTAGTTTATTTATTATTCTACATTCTCTGATGTACATTATGTTTAGTCATTGTTTCTTGTTTTGTATTTATATATGGGGGTATTGTATCCTCAAAATTCAACCTTATACCTCCACTACTAGTTGGAAGCCTCTATCGTAGGTGGAGGCCCGCTTGATGTCTTATGGTGAACATGCTCATAGAACTAGTATTATTGGCACTAGGGCTAGGACATACAGTTTCCCACTACTTACAATGTACATGGATCCTTTAATGATTTAGATTATATAATAAGTGTAAGGAACTGACATTGAGGTGACCATGCTAATAATTACTCGTTCAAGATGATGATATATAACTTTTCTTTGATAATATTACCTATATAATAATTTCCTTGAAAAAAAGGAAACATTATTCAAATGGTTTCTTTTAAAAATAAAAAATCATATGATTATATGGTCAGTTATTTTAATATTTTAAAAAACCAATAATCATAACCATTTTATTACATTTTGGAGCCCAAATATACAAAAAATCATTAGAGATTAATTGTTTTTAACTTTACCAAACTATAATATTCTTATAAAAGTGAGAAAAATGTTTTTCTTTATGTTTATATATATCATATTATTTAATTTGGGATGTTTTGGATAGAGATATGAAGAAATACCTAAATCAGATACATAGGGATACTATATTAATACATTTCTTAAAAACAAATTCAAATTTATCTAATTTTTCATCATCATTACACATCAATTAGGAGAGGTTCTAAAGAAGAATCAATACACATTTTGGATTCCTTATTGTGTTTTAGAAGCTCCTCCAACATTTGCTACACCACCCTCATTGAAGGCCAAAACTCTAGCAACCTCAATGTATAGTGGATCAAAATCTTAACAACCATTAAATCCACCTCTATTGAAACATTGGATTGTATAATTGGGTCCACAATACACTCTATCTTCTATTACCTCTCCATATCATCCACCCAATGCACAATTTCATTATAAAATTATAATTATACTCCAAGTGCCTTCTTCTCAATGATTAATTCCATCATCACTACCAAAGTTTTACACATTGAATTTCTCTATTATTTTGTTCAAAAATTAATAATCTGGAAATGAATGATCAAAATCCATTAGAAAAATTTACTAGGGATATGTTTCATGTATATGTACAAAAATACTAACTCTAATGGAAATATTCACATTGAAAAATCGAAGACACTATTTATGTTGAGAGAAGATGAATAAAACGAACTAGAACAAATCCAATTTTCAAATTTGGCATTCCGAGTTAATAGAATAGGAGGGGGAATGATGTTTTATCAAAAAACTAAAAAAGCACTATTCACTTGTGAATTTTACTCTAAAAAATAATATTTGACATAACTAGTGTTCAATATTATATTTGTAATAATATTTTTTAGACATTGATTTTTGAAATTCTATATGTATTGAAATCATATTATTATAATTTTTTTCAATTCTCTTATAATTGTTATGTGTCAATTTTGTTGGAATTTTTCTTATTAATGTTTTTCATTTGATCAAAAAAAATTCTTCTACTACATATCATATACATGATACACACAAAAAATAATTAAATATGTATTTGGTTGACTGTGATGTACCGATTCATCAACCATCCCACTTGGATTTGAAAATTTAATGTTATTCACACAATGGAAACAATAGTGATGAGTATGATTATAACAATGATAATTGTGATGTTGGTAAAAAACATACCCAGTGGGAGGTAGTCAGGAATTCCAATGATCATATCTGTGGAGTTATTTCCATAGAAATTTATGAGGGACCAAAATCCTCAATCTTAGGATTCCAAAAATCATCTAGTAAAATATTTCCTGATATCACTTATCTATGAACCATGAATCTCTCCCTAGACCCACCCATGTTGATGATCTTATCATAATTAATGTAATCGACCAAGTTGGCTTCTTTGATGGTCAGTTTTTTTGAAGGATATCGTCTCCCCGATCAGCGGATTTTGGTTCCACTAATGATTTTTAAGCCACCACGTCTCTTTCTATGCAGAACAAGAATGAAAAAAGTAACTAGAATGTTGGTATAGACACTAATATTTCAATGATCGGAGAATGGTACATCTAGAATATACCAATGCGTTACATTCTAGGTATGATAATGAATTTATTTTTTCATCTACCTTGACCTCGGTTTGTAATTGATGTTAAGAAATTGATTTTAGTTGTTGAATATATTTTGTGGATATTAAGTTTTAGAGTTTTCATGAATTGAATGCTCTTTTGACTAATGTATCTATAGGTAGGTTGTATTTGGGTCAGACCACCTAATTTATTAGAGGATTTACTTAGCTAGGATAGTGAAAGGTGTTGTCTATCTGTCTCTTTGAGCATACTCATGTAGAGTTTTTCAATATCATATAACACTATGATTTTACACGACGTGTTCATGTACCTCATTCCAATGATTCATGTGTATATATATGAATGTTTGAATTCTATTTTTGGGTATGTAATAAAGAATAGCGTGTATTGTAAATATTTACACATCAATATGGTTTGAACATGTTCATTTGGGGGAGGGATTAGGATACCCAACTAAACTACTACAATCATGCATACATAAATTGATTCTTTGATCAGATTTAATTAATAACTATAGTTTATTTTTGATAAAAAATATAGATTCCTATATTTATTGCAATGTTAAAATAATTGAGATAAAATAAGTATGTATTTATATGCTACATCTCGAAGGTTTTGGGATGATTGGAGATTTTACATCATTAGAATCTATTCAAAGGAAAATTCATTGAAAGTTAAAAATAAATAGTAATTAAGTTATAGGGTCCATAAAATTTAGACATAGGAAATTTATAGATAGGTTTTGGAATGTGTCCTATCTAAAAATTGATGATTAATAATGGGATCCCATAATTTTATTTGTTAAGTATCAACATGAGAATCAAACGATAAAGTTGTATGTCACTATATCTAAAATGGAGGTTCCATTGACATTTGAAGTTAGTCAATCACAACATCATGATACAATTTCATATACTCCTTCTATAACACCTCAAGAAATTCCATCATCAATGGTAGTTGTTTTTTCATTTCCTCCGATCATAGTTTCAATTGATATCCTCTACGTACAATTGATGCACTGGTCAATGATTTTGAGGATGATTATAGTTTAGAATAAGAAGGTGAAGAGGAAGTTAAACAAAAAGAAGATAACCGAGAAGAACAATATGCACCCACTCAAGTCAGGTTCTAATGACCTTTGAACCATTCTCTACTATTAGATTCATAGTTTACCTAATGCATGAATCACTTTACACAATTTGATTAGTCATTTATTACTCCTTGAATAGAATTTCCAGGAATTATTGGTAGCACAAATCAAGTGTCAAATGAAAGTGTCTTGTATATTGGGAGAGAGTTTTAGAGAAACGATGCATTGAAAAATTTGACAAAACAATATCACATTGAAATACATTACTCTTTTGTTGTATAAGTGTCAACTAGGTATTATTATGTCATTTTGTGTGACAAATGTGATTAAAACTATTAGATGTGTCTATGAGATATAATTGATAACACTTTTCATAGCTTATGCATCACTAGATTTACTCTAAACACATATGTGCACCCATGATTGTCATAGTAACCCCTGTCATTGTATGTTGAGTATGTTTCAACTATAATTATTTAAATTATTAGAGCATGTCAAGATGTTACATTCGTTCTGGCATTGGAGTGAATGAAACAAATTTTTGGGTATCAAATATCTTACTCAAAGGCATGGGCGGCATGAAAAAAAAGGCTATTTTGAAATTGTATGGTGACTAGGAAATCTATTATTGAGTTTTAACACACATTATGGAGATTTTATGCCACCAAAATGAGGTGATGTATCAGTTACATACTACTGAATATGTTAACAAACATAACCATGTTGATCAATCGATGGTTCTGTTTGATAGATTGTTTTGGAAATTTATTACCAAGTGTGGAATATTTTAGACATCGCAATAATTTTTTTAAGATTTATGGAAAATTTTTTGTATGTAAATTATACCCAATTTTTTTTTATTTACACCACACAAGATTGAAATTGATCTCCTCTACCTTTGGCATTTTAAACTATATAGAAGTAGAACCTCTCATTAAGGAGCAGGTTTTTGGCCAATCATCATGAGTATTTTATGGATGTAGATTGGATTTTTATTATTCCAGATCACCATGGTGAAATCATGGAGGTAGTACAATCTGTAGGCCTTTCCTGTAGAACAACCTATTCCCATCATCTATACATTATTCGACACATTTCCAACAATTTGTAAAAGAATTTCAGGAATAAGTAGATAAAGAAAGAAATATTAAAAATTGGAATGAATATATTTTTAATTTTAAAAATCAATTTCATAGTTACTTTCATATGTGTTTAGATTCATTTCTATCTGATATCATATGAGCTTGGACAAAAAATGATTGAGGAGCATCTTAAAGATATTCAAAGATCTAATGAAGAAGTTTTTTATTACATGATACAAATTCCAAAGCATAAATGGTTGTCATCAAATGATGATAGGAGGAGATATAAAAATATGATAACGAACATCATTGAATGTATAAATTGAGTTTTTTAGGGACATATGAAACTACACATCATATGTTAATAAGAATATTTTATTATATGTTACTCAGAAGAGCAATAATTATAATATCATATTAGTATAATGTTTTAATTCTAAATTATAGGTTTGGTACAAGAGACCTTCAATCATAGTGTAAATTATTTTCTGGAATGGGTAAAAAATGATGAAGAGGGCATGAAAAAATGGATGTGCTATGGAAACCATTTTCATCATGAACTAGATAGAGTTCTTTAGGAAGCTGTAACTTATCATGTCACTGTATTTTATCCTCCAGAGCAACGATTTGAGTTCGATGAGCCTGATGATGTTGTGTCTTTTACAAATGGTCCCTGAGGGGGTGATGAACATTAATTTAGAGGACATATCATAAATGATCGGTTTACCCATACATGGATAGATAGTTATGGGTTCCACTAGTGGTGACTATTGTGTGGTCAAACAGTGACTTTTTAGGCATTGTCGTCTTCGGCATTCGGCGTGTCCTCCAGGGTTCTCTCTTGCACATGGTGTTGATTGATGAAATATTTTCCATAATTCCTGATCTTGTATATGAGGAGACAATTATTTATCACTCAAGTGAATATATTTTGTGACTGATCGAAGGCATGTTGTGGGTCAACTACTCCACCATTTTGGTACACATGATGTACCTCCCATTAGTTGAAAATCTTGATCAGATAACGGTATACAGTTGGGGGTACATTATATTATAACATTTATATAGATTTATCTCTACTATTTTTCACACTAGTGAATATAAATTTTTTTATTGTGTGGTTTTCACACAAATGTGGACTTGGGAGCATTATCCACAAGTCACACCTCGAGCATTTACACAACTTACATTGTAGTTATTTCAGGGCTATCCTTAGGGATGCTGGTATGTTTAAGTCATTACTTTTAGTTATTTAGAACTTTTTTAAAGTTTTTTTATAAATATACCATATATTACCCTTTTTTTCAAGTGGATTTAGTATCAAAAGTATGCACATACTCTGATACATAGTGTGCACAACCTTTGATAAATATTTGACTCAATACAACAAGATGATGTAAGTTATGCATTACTTTTTTTACACAAATTTGTTTTGTTATTATTTTAAAATTTTCTTTCATTGTAATCATAATAAAAATTTTATGATAATTTATAACTTATTTTTTGATTTTACATTTCATGTTTTTTTGGATTCTATATATAGTTTCTGTCTATGAATCACTTGAACCATACTACACAACTATGATTCGAGATCATGCTAAAGTTATGTCACTCATCCATTTCCACATCATTAAGTGGAACCATCCAAACCAAGTCATGCTTAAGTTTGGTTATATTAAACATAACCCCATGGAACCATGACATCTGGATGGGTTACATTCCATTATTCTTACAGGTATACAGACAACGGGCTAGAGACAATATCATACATGTTATATCGAGATTCGGGACACGTGTGCCCAATATGGTATTCTATAATATGGATATACCACAATGCACTATCAGTTAGATGATTATGGGGATTAAAGATACTGGTAATGAAGAAATGCCATCATATACCGTACATGTCAGGGGATTGGAATTCAAGAATTTAGTTAGTTTACTGAGATTTATTATATTTGTTTAGCTCATGTTTGGTATTTATTTCAATGTTATTTCATTTTGAGGCAGACAACATTACTCGTCTTTCATAAATCACATATCCCCATGAGGAGGAATTTATTATAGGAGATGTAGTTCACCAAGATATTTCATATCTCAAGGATCCTCTCCAGTTCACACGTGAGAGTTTCTTTGATAAGGAGGCACAATAATATCCTGATCCATATCCTCTGGATAAAGCTCCTAGGGATAATGATATCCCTGCTATGCGTGCTGAAGGTGATACACCACCAATTCCACATCCATCCAGAAGACATAGATGAGGAAATTATCAGGGGTAGAGGGGATGACATAGACTTCTGAGAGAGGATCTTGCAGATACAACCACACTGGAAAGAGATGATCCCGCCCAGCTGACTGAAGATCTTGCACAACCTGGAGATGATTATATGCCACATATTGCATCTCCAATTACTACTTTGGAGTATGATCTAAGTTTGGTAACATATCTTGTTAGGTATCCCCTCACACCGATGAGGACTTCTTCAATATCACACTTCCACCATTTTTAAGAGATCGAGTGCCATATGGCTCAACCTATGATTTTGGTCCATCCTCCATAAGTGATGTTGACCATTCCTCTACTAAAGAAAACCATGTGGAGGCACCGAAAAAATTTCAATAGGAGGAACCTACACACATAGTTACGGCACCATAGTGACACAGACATCGGACATGGAGTGGACGTGAGGTTCAAACGCAATGTTGTGGTACTGGGGGCCATCGACGTTGATATATTCAAGTGTCATGTTTTATATATTAAAAATCCTATTTACTGAGATATTTAATTGTATTTTAGAAAAATAATCATTAATTCACAAATATAGTAAATAAAAATTAATTTAAGTGAGCTTTTAATAATTTTTATATTTTCAATGTCTTATAATTATAACATTATTATGTTTCATTTATCTGACATTAGAAGAATATAAATTATAAAGTATACAAACAATCAAAATGAAGTTTTTCACACTCACTAAACATATAAAAAATTATTGAAAAATCAAAATGAAATCAAACATATATGAAAAAAAATTATTTTACCTGAAATAAATGTAAATGTTTAAAAACATTAAATTTTAGTTTATATAATTTATGTATATTTTTTTATTAAGTTTCATAATATTAATTCAATTATTTGAAATATTAATAATTATGGTATTATTATTGAATTTTATTTTACTTAGTACACATAGACTTATATTTATATATTTATTATTATACATAAATATAATTAATTTTTTTACAAATATTTATATGATTATAAATAAAAAACTATTTATTTACATCATTATAAAACTATAATAAATATATTTTTTATATTTAAAATATATATTTATAATTATATAAGTATATTTTTGTTTATATTTAAATTTATTTATAATTAAATTTATAAATATATATTTTTAAATACATTAATAATTAATTTTTATATATATACTAATTTATTAATGTTTATTTGTATTTAAATTTATTTATAAATTTTAAAAAAATCATAAGGTTTATTTATATATTTAAATAATTATATATAAATTTATAAATTTTAAATATAGTTTTTATTTATAAATATATAATTATATATATATTATTTAAATATAAGATTTATTTAATTATTTAATTATATATTATAAATTTATTTAATTGTGTATATTTATATAAATATATTTAATCCTTATATTTAAAATATAATAATGGTTTTTATATACTATTTTTATATAAATGAATAAATTTATATGAACAATGTTATATAAGGTTTATTTAATTATATAATTAAATAAGTTTTATTTATAACTATATAAATATATATTTTGAAATGAATATTTATAAAAATATATTTATAAATATATATATAAATGTAATTAAAAATAATTTCAAAATTTTAAAAACATCAATAAATATATTTTTTAAATAAATATTTATAATTATATTTTTTAAATTGTAATTATTTATTTTTAAATTAATTATATTGGGGATTGGAGGGAGATAATGGGGTCAGGCGTGTAAGGGAAAGCACTACTTCATGTGGTGCTTTAGGTCTAGAACCCAAATCTTCACTTGAAGTGGCGCTCGGCTGCCCGATTTTCCAAAATAAAAAACTAAACCCATTAAATTAAAAAAATCCTATATACTAAATGTTTCTTATTCAATTACTCTTTTTGAATCATTTTATCATATTATAAACCTATACATTTAATCCATAATGAGTCCTTAATTATAGTTAACTAAATGTGTTTAATTAAAATTTTAATTTTTTTCTTTCATTCAAATCGTATGAGACATATTTCGTGTGATTAAAAAATGAAGGTTGGAGTTAACCATGCTTTGATCCTTATGGATAAAATATTCAAAACATCCATTATGGGTTATAGGACAAAGGACTAGTGTTCGGATTTTAATTAGATTACATGTGTGTTTTAATAAATAATTCTTGTGTGTTTCTTTTAATTTGTGGGTTTTCTTTATAATTTCTATGATCATTTAAAATACAAAATTTGCTAGTTTTGTCATACTATACTAAGAACAGCACAATTGGGGAATCCAATGGGATTACAATGAGCATTTTTATAACTATTGGTTGAAACTCTGGTCACTATTTTTGGGTTTTTTTTATAAAAGCAACTTTTTAAGGAATTAACCATCTAACCATGGTGTAATTTTCTAAAAGACCTGGTTATTGTTATCATTGAAAGAAATTAAAAAAAGAATATAATGGTAAATAAACATTATTAATTAGATGAAAAACTAAAGGTAATTTTTTATATTAAACCCAAATTGTAATTAGAAACAAAATTTACTCTTTTTTGGAATTTTCATTCTGTTGTGTTTTAATGATTTTTCTATTTTTTTGATTCATTATTTTTTTCTTTTTTTATCACTCTTTATTTCTTGAATAATCATAAAAAAATTACCAACTTGTGCCTACATTATTACTTCCCCATGGGATTGACCCTGATACTCTTTTTTTACAGTTTAGTGAGGGAAATTAATTTGCCCAACTTATGATGCATGTGTCATTTATCATATTCTATGATTGATCCTTATATCATTAAATACAACTCATAGATTAATTTTTCATTTTTATCTATGAATTGATTTATATAATTTTAAAATTTCTGATAAATTATACTATAATGTAGTTTAGTATATTTTTTAATTTATAAATTATTATTAAAGTTATTGATTATTAAGAGTTTTTAATTAATTAATTAAATGATTGAGAAATATTTACAAATAGATATTCCATAATATTAAGTGTTAATATTAAAAATAACATTTAAAATTATATGTCATGACCTATAATTTAGAACTTAATCATTTCTATAGAAATTGAGAGTGTAATGTTTAAAGGGTTTATAAATTAAGAAACATGCAAAAATATAAAGTCTATATATTTAAAAATTATGAATTGTTCATTATGTTTAATTTGAATCACTCAAATTAAATGGTCCTTATTTGGAAATTATTAAAATTTATCGAAACAGTTTTTGATAAATTATCTGATCCAATGTTTAAATAACATTAATATGTGATGTTTGGATTTTATAAAATGTTTAGGTTAAATAAATTAAAATATAAAATGTTTATATTTCATAAAGATACTACATATATTTAAAATAAATTTCATATAATGATTAGTCTCAAGGGGTTAATTTTGGGAGTAAATATATAGTTTTTATAGTTTTCTGGTTACGGAGTGTCTATAATGACTTGTAATGTTTTTATAATTTTTAATTTATTAAACTTTCATAAATGAATATCTAATGTTTAAAAATAAATTTTTATATTTATTTAATTATATTTTAATATTAATTTCTATATATAGTTTATGAAATATGAATATTTTATACACTTTAATTTATAAGATATTTTTTGAAGTTATCATGTCATGTTTTGTATGACACCATAAGATTTCTTTTTCATCAACATTGACATCATTGTGTAATTAAAGTTATTAACTTGAACTTGGTTTCTGAATATAGTTTTTATATATATTAGGTATTAGATTTATGATGAATTGGAATCTCTCTTGAGCAATGTATCCCTCAGTAGAGGGAAATTTGGTCAGACTTCCAATTGGCCTATTGGTTTATTCCTTAATCTAGAAAGGTCGGGGTTGGCTATTTCAGCCCGAAGCATACTCATGTGAAGATTTGAAATCTCAAATAATTGTAACCATTTACATGAAAGGTTCATGTACCTTATTTACAAGATGTATTTCGATTTGTATGAATATTTATGCCTTCTATTTTGTGTGTGTAACATCAATTGTGGTTTGATTAAAGGTTTAAACATTAATATGGTTTGAATATATTAATTTGGTCGATAGAATAGGGATTAAAAAACTAAATAATTAGAATAATTCATACATAATCGAATAATAAATTAAATAATAAATATATAATGAAATTATATGACTATTTTAAATTCATATGATGCATATGAAATTGGTGAGACTAAAAAAGAAAACCCTAAAAATACTATGTGTGTGATTCCTTCCAATGTGATACTTTTCATGACCTTGATCATCAAACCAAATTGTTAATTCAATAAATGGGTACCCCTTTATTATATTTTATAAGGAAATCAAGTGATGGGTGACCCTAATAGGATTTGGTTCTTGATCATGTAATTTCCTTATGATTACACTTAGATGGGATGCACTAATTGGGTTGGGTTGTTGGATGAATAAATTTGGGTTTATCTATGTGATGGATTATGTTAAGAGATATCCTCTCAACTATCCATGAATCATATATGATATTATTGAGATGAATTCCTTCCTATATAACTAAGTGGTGAGATAAATTCTATATTAGGTTCATTTCTTAGTGTAATATAGATCTTGTATACTAATGCATATAATCGCATTTAAATGGGTCATCATTTTAGTGGGAGACCATTTAATAAGTGTCCTTATTAAGTAAATATAAAACTTGGTACTCATATGATAAAATATTCTATTTTAGATAATAGAATCATCAAGATTAATTGTGATCTTCATATCAATATTGGATAAATAAAACCAAAACTATAGTAACTTGCTCAATTGGTATCATAAGGTGAGAATAGTTATCAATCAGGAATGAAAATTCTATGTGTTGGAAGAACTCCTTCTTAAGAAACTAATTGGTCAAAGTGTTCAACAAGTGAAGTTATATTACTATAAAAATCATCAAAATGATTTAATATAATTCTATCCTATCATGCTTGTTACCATGGTTGTGAATTTGAAAAAGAAACATGAAAACATGGATGCTTATAAGATGATAGAATACATGAAAATGATCTATCAAAAATAATTTAAGAATGAGTGGTATGAGGCATCCAATGCTCTCTTTAAGGGTAAAATGGAAAAGGGAACCCTAGTATCAACTCACTTTCTCAATATTATTAGGTACATTAATAAATTGTAGAGACTAGGTTAACCACTTAGAATTGATATAGCCACAAGTATCATTATTCAACCACTCATGGAAATGTTTGGATATTTTATTTTGAATTACAATATGAATTAGTTAAGTTATGTTTTAACTGATCTCATCAGTATTCAAAGGTAAATATATCAAAATATGGGAGGTACAAAATTATGTTTTAATATGATGTTATAAAATGATGAGTGTAAAAGTTTTGGCTATAAAGAGAATAAAAGAGGTTGGGGAGAGTCCACAGTGCCCCCTAAACCAAAAAAAAGGAATAAAGGAATGTTCTATAATTATAGAAAAATGGACATTTGAAAATACACTATTTTACATACTTGGAGGATTTTGAGAAACAACATGAAGAGTCTACCTTAGGTATTAATGGTATAGAGTTTAATTTTTATATTCTAAAGTGTATATGATACCAATTTTATGGTTTACAACTATTGTAAATATAAACAAGTTCATAAGTAAATGAAGATTTAAATAAAGATCTTGATGTTTTCCATTAATTAATAGACCAAGGTGTTGCTACATTTAGGACATGGATGCAAGGATCACACCATGATTAGATTATTTTTTTAAAATAAGTGTATTGTTTATCTCATTTTACTCTTATGAATAAAATGAAAAAAATGGTTGTTAAAATGTATGATATATAGTTTTTGATACATATGGTTTATGATTTGTCTAAATTCAATAACATGCATGAAATAGATACAAGGATAAACGTAAATTTCTCCTCAATAAAATTTTTATATAAGAATATGAGGAAATAATATCACACCACTAACAATGTCATATTTGATAAAGTATTTTTTTTGATAAATTTATAAACACAAAGAATACCATATTTGGTATAGATATGATAGTTTATTTGCTAATTATTCCCATGAAAAATAAATAAAATGTATTTCTAAAAAACATAGGATTTTTTGTATCTTATCATGAAATCCTGGAAAATATATTGTTTCTATCATGATATTGGGAGTACTTTTAGACTTATATAATTTCAATTTTAAGTGGTAAAATGTTATCATAGTCAAAGTATAAAAATTAAATTACGCTTTACGTCATTAATGGTTTAGGATATGATGAAAAATAAAAATATTATATTAACATTATTTACAAAAATAGAGAGAATTATAATTTATATCCTAAACTGTTGAGGCAATATTAGTAATGAAAAAATATAAAAGCTACATTAGTTAATTGTATATTTCAAGGAAAAAATTTATGTAAAGAGATCCAAGAATTCTGATGATATTCTTAGAAAGGTTTTAGGTAGAAAATATATGTCATTGAATTTTTAAAATTTGATATTTTGAAGTTAAGTGGTTTTAATACTTTCAAGGAGTTGAACATTAGGAATATGATTCATGAGTCTCACCATTATTCAAACTGGATTACTTCATAATTGTTACCGACTAAAGAGTTTAACGTGAAGTTATTATCTGATGGTCGCATAGGGACATGGTAGGAATTATATATATGTGAAATAATATAATAAATATACATAAATTGATGTTGATATAAGGATGGTATAGAAGTGTATCATATAAGATATGATATATAGGATCTTATCTATGGTTTTGCTATTTATTTATAAATGAGTTTAGGAATATAAAATGACTCATACAAAAGTAAATATCTACTTTATAAATCCTTCACATTTGTTATATATATATATATACATTTCATGGAGTGTAATGATAATTAACCCATCAAAGTATGAGTTTGAGTTATCTATAAATGATGTTCACTATAGAGTATCATTGGTTAAAATGAAATATTAATGTTAGTGTGAGTATGAATCCTGTAAGGATACATAATATATGTTCATGCAGAACAAAAAAAATTGTGTTTTGGATGGACTATAAAGCATTGAACATAGAGTGTTATAGACTGTGTTTTTTGTATACTTAGGGTTTATTATTTATATTTAGAGTCCCCAAACCTATGGATAGTGTTATCCAAGAATGATAACCTTTATAATTTGATATTCTATTATTAAATCCTTGAGGCTCAACTAATAATGGTGTGGATGGGTATGTTTTTGATCATTTCTTTTGTTGGAGATCAACTCAGATGAGATTTTTTTACTCTCTTATGTTGAGTATGAATATTGGGAACTCAATTGAGACAGACTAATAAAACATGTGGAAATGGACAGAAGGTACATATTGTGTTCTTATCAAATTGGATAAAGGCATGAACTTTTGTAATCCATGAGATGAATTCCATGTGATGTATTCATCAACATTGACAGTTTATACTCAAAGAGTCTAGAATGTTTGGGGAGGCTATATAGGATTGACATGCCCTACTTCTCGTGGTTACTAGATGTCTTGGATAAAGGGAAATTATGAAAATGTATTCTACAATGTGATAAAATTGGTAGATAGTTGTAACATGCTATTATTCTAAAAGAATACCATTATGTTTGATACCATATATGACACAAATCATTGAGTTAAATAATCCGTGAAATAGACTATTTATGTACGACTATTATTAAATATCTATTAAAATGTAATGTATGAATAAGAATAAGTAAATTATTTATATTATATGGTTTACACATGTATAAATAAATAAATTTATTATCAATTATTATAAATAAAAATAAGAATCATTTAAAAGAAAATGTAATGTTTTTTCTGAAATCTGTATTTGTTTCTAAAGAATAGTTTCATCGCATTTTGTGCACCTATGTTAGAATTGTTTTTTACAATTTAAGAAAATTTATTTAAATATAAAAACTTAATATTTTTAATTATTTTTTAAAAATTATCATAGATTTATTTTTTGAGAAATTTCTATTAAGATGATTTTTTCAACGAATAGTGAAAAAGATATTATTTTTTGATGAAAATAACTTTTATTTTAAAGATTTTACGAAGTTAATTTTTTTTAAATTTTTTTTAAATGTAAAATTAGTTCAATTATATTATAATTAATCCAATTTAGGTCATTGTAATCAATTATATTTTCAATTATAATATAAAAACCTTTTATACTTACGACAACTTTTTCATTGGAAAAACCATTTTTTCATCGGATCTACGGGTTTAAATTTTGATTAAATAAATCCTGTTCATTGAATTTAATTTAAAAAAATGAATTAAATATTTTGAATTATAATAATTAATATTATATGACAATTTTAACGTAATTTATTTCATAATGAATAGTAAAAAAGAGTAAAAACCAATTACCGCAGTTGTGGTTAAAATTGGTTTACCAAGGGATAAACTAAGAACATAAGGGTTAAAATAGTGTAGAAACTTATTTAATTACAATTTTATGGATTTATTTAGACCTTATATCTTATAATGTTTCACAATTATTCAATTTTCATGCTTTTTGAATGTGAAAATTGTTGGTATAATTTATTATTTTCATAAATTCCAGGTGTTTCCTTCCCCACACTTATTAAAGGGAACTCACTCTCCTCTCTTCTACATACTTAAAAATATATTTTTACTTTTAATTAACTACCCAAATAAATTTATTAAATCCCTAATAATTATTTATAGTATCTTTGTTTATCATAAACCCATTAATGTATGGATTTAGTTATAAACCAAAATAGGTTCTCTGAAGAAGAGTTGTAGTTCTTAACCATGCATTTTATTTTTTATTTGTTCCTTTAACTCATTAAAATTTCCATAAAATATGTTAAAATAATATAAAATTTATATCCCATAAAATTATATTCTATTATTTTAATTTCATAAACCATATTATTTTCCTCTTCCATCAAATCAGAAACAAAACGGTCGATCACGTGTACAATGGACTACCACCCCTTGAACTGGTGTAAATCGTTTTCCATAACCACCTCTCATGGATTGATATATTTATGGATTTAATATTTGTATATATATATATATATATATATTGGAAACAATTAAACCTTTTTAATTATAATATCACATCTACCTTCATACTTTCTAATCTGTTGGAAAATAATAACATTGCTCCTATATATGTGTGGATTATCACCTCCGAGAAGTGATGTGAAATGATTTTCATTTTATATTTAAATGGATGTAAATAAGGATATATTTAATGAATAAATATGTAATATATGATATATTAATGATTATTTAACGTTTAAATATTATTTATCTTTCTTTAATTTCATCCATCAAAAAAATGAAAATAGTGTTCACGCATACGTATGACCTACCATCTCGATGAATGTTGTGACTCATTTTCAATCTATGAATTTTATGGAATAATATAAATAAATAAAAAATGAATATATATGATATTTATATCTTGATTGAAATATTATATATGACGGAACCATGATTAATGCATAAGGACCAAAACTACTAAACCAAAACATACGTTAACAACGAAGCAGGTATCACATGGAATAAAGTTTTTAATAAAGAATTTTTGATAAATAGGTGATAAAAAGTTATAAGAAAATAGTATATGGTATAATATATATTATTATGTTTTTTAATATATTTATATTTATATATATTTATCATATAGTAGGTTTTATCACATTGAAAAGAAATCATACATGAGCTAAGGGTTTCTCATGTCACTTTTACTTCCATAAGAATCATGACATATTCATTTAATTTTTGTGGTTAATATAATGTACCTTTAAAATTTTATATCATGAATCTTTTTATATTCATGATATTTAATGTTTCACTTGGAGGTTTTTCTTTCATTGTGGTTATAATTTCGAATGTTACCAAAGCGGTAAGAGTTTATTTCACGATCTCATCATTATTCGGGATTGTTTATATTTAAGACACCACTAAAGGAATTATTTTATCTTTATATATTAAAACCAATATATTATCTTCTCTAATGGTTTTCCATGAAATTTCAAAGTAATGTTACTATTTTTCTCTCTTTTATACTTTAAATGATTTTAAGAAAAACAAAATTTATTTAACATTTCGATCAAAAAATATTTTCTCTTCAATGTACATGTTTTCTAAAAATGTTTTCAAATTTTTTACTATCTTTATATTATTTTTAATTTAAATCTTACCAATTATTTTATTTTTATAAACTTTTTTAAATGGAATCTTCATTCTATTTTCAGAACAGGGCAATTTTCTTATTTTTAATGAAAATGTAAAAGGAATATTTTTGTAACGTACTTAAAAAGAATTTAATTTCCTACCATCTTGACTAGTAAATGATATTAATATTCCTTTAAAAGTGTATATGATTCTTTTAAAAGAAATATTTCCCTAAAATTTGGGGAATTTTTAGATTTTAAATGATATTTTCAAAGTAAAAATTGTATTTTCATCAAGAATGTTTTTATAAATTTTTTATAGTATTTATATTCATAAAAAAATTAATTATACTCCACTGAGGATATATTTTAATGATAAAATCCATATTATTTATATGAATGATTTGTGATCATTTTGATTGAGGATGTACTATTTTGATACCATTCGACATATTACTCTGGATGGTTTCTGATTAGGTTTATTGATTAGAGAAATTTTTAATATTTCATATACTAGTTATTCAATATGAATATTTGATTTGAATATGTTTTTCCCATTTCATATGAGGAATTACTTCAAATTTTTAAGTGATGGACAGAGCCTATTATTGCCCCTCGATGTAGTGGTTGGTCTCATGAGACGAACTCTCTTGATTATTTTCCTATTACCTTACGCATTTATAAACTATGTCTTAGAATAAATACTTTATGATATGGTTAATATTTATAAAATTATGAATTCCCTAATTTTGAGATTAGTTATTGATTTCCATGTGATTATTCTATTAGTTAGAATATCCATGAATAAGTTTTAATATCATGTGATTATTTATATAGTATTATTTTTATAATCATGTATTCCTACCATATTATTCTTTATATTCATGTTATTCAATAAATGAAATTTTTTTAAATTATTTATCATGGAATATTTATTATATCATTTTTTTCATGATAGATCTTATTGTACGCATATCCGTACTAAGAATTAGAGCCCACTGCTTTCATATGTTTCTTTTCCCTAGGATTCCAATAAGTGTATTTTGATTTATATATAAGGTTATGCAAAATGGAATAATGGTTTTATAAAATAAAATATTATGTTATATTTTATATTTTCAAGTGACATTCAAGTATATGTCTACTTTACTAATCTACTAAACTATTTGGTCCTTTGAGATGTGATTTCTTGTATCTAGGGCCAATTAATAAAGTAACAATTAAATCTGGGTTAACAAGGTTATGGCCTTTAATGTTCTTATCACATAGAGGTTAGTAAAAACATGGGAACTAGATTTTGGAAAACATAGAGTATAAGAAATAACCCTATGAATGAATTTTAGGATAAATTTATGTATAGAAAAACATGCTAAATATTTGGTACGTTGGAGATTTTTTGAATTTCCTAAAAATGAACCCATTTCTAGATAATACATGTTTATGTGGCTCTAGAACAGTTATATATAGGGGTAATAACTCTAAAAAGGAGTATTAAGGTTTGAATCGATCGCCACTAAGTTCATTACAATCGATCTTGATGCCCACCATGTTTTATAATTATGATATAAATACTCATATGTGATTATATTTCAACATTTTTTTACCTGTTATACCAGACATATTTGTTAATGTTTTTTTGTGGTCATGGTGTTTTGTAGTTATAAAATTAACCCATCAGAATTCAAGATATGACTTTGTAAAGATCTCATTGGTTGTTATTGAATTTTTCTCAATTAGGACTCCATAGTTCATCATAAAAATTTCAATTTTTTTTTGTTTTCTATAGTTTTATCATAAGTTATTAGTTTTTTTATTTCAGTAATAGTTTATATATATGATATTATTGAATAATATGATTTTATCATGTTTTTTCTAATATTTGGTTGTTTCGTTTGAACAATGGTTTTTGGTGTATATTGTCTTTGGTCTCTATTTTTTATTGGTTTCACTATTCATCACTGTGATGATATAATTATGACCCTTAGGGTCAATCATGAATCACCAAAAAACTATAGGTGCACTCCTCGATCCCCAGAAGTCTATGTACACACCAATGATTATGGTACGGTATAGTGGAAATTGGATTTCTTGCATTGAAATCTTTATAGGCCAATAACATAATATATTCCCAATTCATATGTGGAAATATATATAAAACATGTCATCCAATGCAATGAACATTTGTTTTATAGCATACATTCCATGGATATATAATTATTTAAACACTAATATGTATGCATGAAGACAAGACACAACCACTCATCAAAACATATATATAACCAATCAAATAGAACAAAATATAATTGACATATAGATGGTACCCAAAATGAGAAACAAAAATTTAATGTATTATTCTCTAAGGCCATAGTTTTTATTTAATAAGTTAAGGAAAATTTTAGAGTATGAAATACATATGTAGAAAAGTCTTATCACCTAGAATGTGGTTATATTGTATTTAGTGACATAAATTTGTCTTAAAGAATGACTTATAGGAAGTCATATTTTATGATAGGGTGACATAATATAGTGAAATTTAATGCACATTGTAGTGTACAATATAGTTAGGCCATATCCCCATGTATCAATTTCTTTGAGACTTTTGGCACTACCACAACTCACTCAGTCATTTGAACATTAAGAAGATAAAATTTAAAACTCTTCAAAACATAAACTATCATTAAATGTGTGGGAGAGTTAATTGTTTAAGTATATATAAGATGTGATTGTAAGAATTAATCACACAAGTATAAAATTTATGAGTAAATGTGAGACATGGTTTGATTGATTGAGGGGCGTCACTGTATCATATATAAATGAGTCTAAACTAGGGAAATTGGTTGTGTGATCCTCAAATAACCACTCGGAAAAATTATCCCCTACCAATGATCTCCCCCTTCCTCTTAATTTACATATAAGATAAAAGAATATCATAAATATTAATTAATTCCACAGGAAAAATGTCTGGGTGATTCAGTGAAATATGTTGATAATCATTTGAAAGAAAACATTTGGTTGTTCCAGGGTGATCTTTATCAAACACTGATTGGAGGTGATGATAGAAGACATCCTATGATGTAATGTTGCATGCTTTCACATCTAGTATCACATGATTTTAGATTCAAATGCGTAATTTATTTGTTTTTATTGGTTTCTTAATCACTTCAAATATTTTGGTTAACTGTTATTATATTATAAGAAACCATTAAATGGTATCATATTTCTACAAGAATTTAGATTCATGAATTCATTTGAGAAATGATGTTAATCAAAATCATAATGAAAGTTCTGTTTCACATTGATAGAGATAATATTTTCATCTTTTTCATACATATATAAATGTTCTCATCCCTTCCAATTTAAAAATTTGATTTGATTAGCATCATTTTAGTATCTTTGATGAATTGTGAGATAAAATGTAAAAATTTCTTAATTCAAAAATTTTAATAGTTTTTTTTACTATGGTATTTTGAGAATTACATTTAAAATATTGATCAAATTTGTGGGATTAATTTTTTAAGGATTAATTTTTTCGTGGATTCATCTTTTTCTTTTTGACCCAGAGCTAATTCAATATTTAGCTTACCCAAACAAATTAATCATGTTGACACATTTTCCTAGGTGATTGATTGGATCCCACCTTAGTAAATAAGGCATAACTAAGGATAAAAGGAATCAAAATTAAGTTATTATAGAGGTATTGGAAAGAGTAACCAAGGTATCATGAAA
This sequence comes from Viscum album, assembly GCA_963277665.1. Lineage (NCBI taxonomy): Eukaryota > Viridiplantae > Streptophyta > Magnoliopsida > Santalales > Viscaceae > Viscum > Viscum album. Next base: position 2,128,096,273 of record OY728161.1, on the reverse strand, counting down.
AAATTTTATGGATAAATGATCTCATTAAGATATCCAATTAACAAACAGATGTATAGAAATATGAGGGTCACATCGTCAAAAAAAAGTGTTATTGAGTAATTCAGGAAAAACCTTTTCCAAACGTGTCCAAATGAATTAAAATTTCTAGGGTGGATAGAAATCTAAATTTAAAAAAACCTTTAACAAGATAACTTGGGTATTTTCAGGAATGTGGTGTGTAAAACATGAAAAATCATTTAGATAATCGATTCTGGGGGTAAAATTTTTTGTTCTTCATTTTCACTCTTTTATTGTTATTTAGTGTTGTAATTTCTTTTTCTTCCCCATTATTCATGGATACCCTTCACATGGAGGGTTAATCTTTTGAGTGATTCAGTAAGGGGAGGTTTTCTATTTGTTAATCCTTGTTCTCATGCACATAATTGTATAAAATCTATTATCTCTTCAATAAATTTGGTTCTAAATTCTAATAGATTTTTTTATTAACAAGTACTATTGTTATTGGTTTTAGATTATATTGTTGATATTTATTTGGTCAATGACCATTTTTATCCATTTGATAGGTTCTCATTTATATTCGATGGAATTGACTAGGGCTTTGTGGTTATGTACTCAGCGATCGTCAGTATGTGTGGGATGGCTAGTGGATATTCTTTATTACTTTTGATAAACATTACCTAATAGGGTTCCTACAAAGTCAATTGAGGGTATTAATTGTAATTATATAACACATAGGATGACCACATTACTACATTTAATATATAAGAAATAATTTTTTTACCATACCCTACAATAATAACATGTTAAAACTTGGAAACATTGTTGGGGAGGTTGTGACAACAATCTAATTTTCATATTTCATAATTAATTTTCTTTATGTTGATTTAAATAAGACTAGTTTTTTTTTCATTGTTACGTATTCCAGCTAAAATTATTCTTCTTGGATTGATTACCCATGGGTACAGTAAAAAATGGTTCATAATGATGGATATTAATTCTTATGAAGGGTTGATAAACTCATTGTTTTAGTCAATAAAGTTTTCAATGATCATTTCAAAGGTCTCTCACTTAAAGAACATATGGACATGATCAATCAATTCAACACCGATTATCAATGATTTAAGTCCAAGGATAAAGTTCCATTAGGTAAGGGACCTCAACCTAAACCAGAATCATATGTAGTGGTGGAAGACAATTATACACTAATATTTTAAATAGAGGAGCCTGACTACCTTCCTACATCTATTATGTAAGAACCCGGTTTTTGCTGAGAAAGACTTTGGAATATTCTTGATAATATTCCAGAGCAGTGCCTTCAGACGGCGTGCGATTCCGAGCCCCGGAGTGGCCAGAATTAAATTTTCAGTGTGTTCACACTGGAAATGCTAAATAAATGAGATAACTCCTAAATGGTGATCCAGATCAGGGATCCGAGTGTATGGATGGGTCCAGAATGTTGTGTTTACCCTAGGAGCGACATAAAACTTGTCGACGCGGGATGTTTGGACCCCTCGCCCGCTCCCGTAATGTTAAACGGATAAATAAATTAAAGTAATTCATTTAATGTTGAAATGCAGGAATCTCTTAAACGGTGGCTCGGATTGGGAAACTGAGGGCACCGTTGTGTTTGGAATGTGTCTTTTACCCTAAGAGGGGTATAAGTTTTGCAGGCGCGGGCCGTTTGTGAAAAGTGGCCCCAGGGGCGTTTTTGTAAATTAGCGGCTTCGGACGTTAAATTTTATAACTTTTGAACGGGATCTCGGATTAAAATTCCGAGACTGACGTTGTGCTCGGGAGGTGGTTTTTACCCTAGGGGAGGCTTAACCTCGACCCTGATGAGACTTCAGGTCCGGGCCGACGAGCGGGTGGTTAAGCGTTTTCTATTTAAACGCTAAACACACCCTTCTCCCTCCTCTCATTCCCCTTTCCCCTGACAGCCCCTCTTCTCCCTCCTCCTCCTCCATCTCTGGCGAGACTCCGGTGAGACAGCTCTGGCGAGGCGTGGTGGCCGGCGGATCGTCGCGAAGCATCGGGCGAAGCCCCGCGAGGTAGGATTTGTCGTTTGAGTTTTCATTCACCGCAACTACTTCGAACTCAATTAACATTATTGAAACTCTGTCGGATTTTTGAACGAAGCCCATGAATGCGTATTTGAGTAAATTCCCTATCCAATTCATCTTTCGGATTCAAATTCTGAGCTCCGTGGCATCCGCAATGATCCGCCGAAAATTGCGGGTTTTCGGGTTCCGACGAGTTCGAGCGGCGGCGCGGCTCGGCGGAGGAGGCGGCACGCAGGGCGGCGCAGTACGGAGCAGGGCGGAGGCGGTCGGCTGGGTCTTCGGAGGCGGCGGCAGAGCTTCCGGGAGGCAGTGGCGGCTGAGGGAGCCGGTTGCGGGAGCCGGCGAGAGGAGGGCCGGGGTCGTGCTGGGCGACCCCGTGGCTGGGCAGAGACCCGCACGACGCGGGTCTCCACGTGGAAAGGCCGACCGGCCTGTTGGCCGGTCGGTGGAAGAACCGCCCGCGCGGCATGGGCGGTGTGACCTGCGGGAGGCGGCTGGGCCGCAGTCCCGACGGGCCGGCCCGAGCGGGCCGGCTCGAGCGGGGCGGACCGGGCCGGGCCGGCCGAAGAGGGTCCCCCTCTTCCTTTTAAATCTTCAGACGCCCGTATTTCGTGCTACGGGCGTCCGTTTTGCACGCCCTCTGTGGCGGCACGGAACTGGCGCAGAGACGGTCTTTTTGAGATGGTTTTGGGAATTTTTAATTCCCGAAACGAGGGGTTGCGGAGGCGCGACGTGTCCTTAAGTGGACGAGTGTAATCCACTAGATTCTTGTTTTGGATGGCGCAGACGCGTCCGACGTCCGTTTTGAGCGCTGTCAGTGGCGTTGGGACCCTGGCATCGAGGCGGAGGTTTCCAGGGTTGTTTCAGGCATTGAGGCTGAATATGATGTGTGGGACCCACTTCCCGTCTTTTGATCTGCGTGAAACCAGTAGCGAATTTTTTCTCGGACGTCCATTTGGGGCGTACGAGCAGTCGATGTTGGGTGTTTTTCCGAGGGCAACGCGTTGGCGCAGTCTGCCTGCTGTAATTCCGCACGATGGTGAGGGCCCCGTGAGGGCCGTTTCGGGAGTTGACGGTGATTTCCATCTTTATCACCGGGCTACCGTTTTGGACAAGTGGATAGCCCATTTCGTGTACTTTTTCGAGAGGATCGCAACGATGTGATCCGTTCGTTGAGTTTCGGAACTGGGATGTGGGTCCCACGTGGCACCGCTCGTGTGCGGTGCGCCGGGATTCAACTTTTTCTCCAGAAATCCGTTGCACTCAAGTGAGTAGTTCTTTTGACGTGTTATCCCGAGGGGATCGCAATGGTGCGATGCGCCCGACTGTTTTCGCGGCCGAGGCTCGGGATCACAGGATGCCATTTGGGCGTGAGGCGATGTTGGTGACTTTTTCGTCGGATATCCGATTGAGGTGAGTAGGTAGTCGATCTCGCGTGTTTTTCTGTGAGAATTACAACGGTGCAATCCGTTTGGTTGTGCGGAGCCTCTTGCACGATCTTGTTGAATGTGGAGCATGGAAGGTGCTCCAGTGGTGGTTCGCCCTACCTTGTTGTAGTGGACCCTTGGCGTGTGATCGTGCACTCTTGGGAGAGTGATACAAATGGTTCACGAGATGTGGCTGGCTGTGCCTGGGCCTTTGAGGTGGAGTTGTTACGTCACGCCTTCGCGTTGACGCTGGGTGCCGTGTGCACGATAGGCTTTGGGCTGGAATGAGGTATACTCCAGGAGTATACAGGAACACTTGGAGGTACATGTGGTTGTTCATACCTGAGGATGTTTTTGCACTCCGTTGGGGTTGACTTGGGGCCACACGTCGTGTGGGCCCCACATGTGTTCCATGATCTGCTTTGCGTACTTGACCTCTCGCGACGTAGAGGGTCCCTCTGCGCTCATTTGTTTGGCCAGTAGGGTGGATTTTCCCCCTGGATTTGTACTCTTTTGTCTGACCAGCAGGGTTGGGCGGTCTCCCCCTGGTCTTGTGCTCGATGGTTTGGCCGACAGAGATGGTTTGGTCCCTCTGCTTCTTCGGTTGTGAGGGGTTCCAGTACTGTCCCCTTTCACCGGACTGCGACACCATCTGTGACTACGGGTGTTCGTACAGCGTGGGTGTTTTCCCCACTTTCTGGGATGAGGTGTCTCGGTCCGCTTCGACAGTGACTCAGCGGATTGGAGCGGGATCGCCTTGAGAGGCCTGGGGAGTTTCTCTCATTGCTCTGTGTTCCCTGGTAGAGCTTGTGGTTTCAGTGTGACCAACACTATACGCGAGCACCGATCCTCTACCCAGGAGGTTGTTCCAGCAGGGCTGAGGTTGTTCCAGCAGGGCTGAGGTTCTTCTAGCAGGGCTGAGGTTGTTCCAGCAGGGCTGAGGTTGTTCCAGCAGGGCTGTGGTTGTTTCCAACATAGCTGAGGTGGTTTCGAGCAGGGCTCGCCAGTGGGTTACCATTTAGCAGGGATGGCCAGTACAACGGTGTTTACCGAGCAGTACCATCCAGCAGGGATGGCCAGAGCAGTGTCGGGCTTACCTCCAGCGGGGCTGGGCAGTGGTCCCCAATGACGGGCTTACCTCCAGCTGGGCTGGGTAGTGGTCCCCAATGTCGGGCTTACCTCCAGCTGGGATGGTCAGTGGTCCCCAATGCCGGGTTACCTCCAGCTGGGCTGGGCAGTGGTCCCCGATGCCGGGTTACCTCCAGCTGGGCTGGGCAGTGGTCCCGTCGTTGGCTTTAGCCGGGTCGCCCTCTAGTGGACTACCCTGTTACGGGACTGGGCAGTGAGGCACCCGTTGACTTTATGGGTCTCCCTATAGTGGGAACCCTTTGACTTCCAAGGATCCTCCAGCGGGGCTGGGCAGGGGGTCTCTTGTCGACTTTGAGAAGATCTCTCGACTTCGGGGCAGTGACGAGTTGTGGTTGACATTCCCCCGGAAATCTCAAGTACGGGGAGCACTTTCCCCCACCAAGACGCGTCCTTGTGACGCGACCTAAAACCGTGCGGGTGAGTCAGTGCCGCTCAAAGCAGATAGTGTTGAGGTGTGGTGATTGAGCCCCTTGGCTTGCGGTTCGGCGCAGACGTGTGGGATGCTGGGCATCGATGGAGTTTACTTCTTGGACTTTTGGCTACTCTTTCTTGGGCCGAGCTATGGGACGGAGATCACCTTACGATTTTGTTCGGGATTCTTGACAGAGCATACATATGTATATACATTGTTTCCGGTACCCACTTCTTGGGTTTGGCTACTCTCGTTCCAGGAGAGGCGAAGACGCGCGGGGTATGCCACGTTCTTTCTGTGTCTAGCTTCTCATGGTGGGATGAGTCTACTCTCCTACTATAGGTAGCGAAGACTCGACGGGAAGTTCAACTTCTCACCGTTTCCAGCTCCTTGTGTCTGGATGAGTCTACCTTCTTTCCTCTTGTTGGGTTGAGCTATTACTCTTTACTGCACCCTTGGTTGTACTCCTTCCTATTCCTTATTTGCTCTACTACTCACCCTTCAGTACCTCCTTTGTTGCTCCCTCGAGCCTTCGGGGTATCCTTCTGAGTATTTTTATACTCACCCCTGCTTGGGCTTTGCCCGCACTTGGTGTGCCCTTGCAGATGACGGACAGGTGGAGCGTGACTTCAGTGGAGCGTAGGAGCTTGGGAGCTTGGACCGCGTAAGGTGGTCGTGGCCGGGTTCCAAGTGGGAGACCCGTCAGTAGTTCTTTTGTTTACCCGTTTCTGGGTTGTGGCACTTTTTGGTTGGGCGCGTGTTTTTCCCCTTTTCTTTTCAGTTTGTACATTGTACTTGTAGAGTTCGATGCACTTTCTGGTATTTATATATCAGTTTCCCTTTCCTTTTCATTGCTTATCTTTACTTTTACTCTGCATTGTTGCATTGAGTTTGCTGCGTGTGTGTGTACAGTTGCTTAGGCAAAGGCCTCCCCGAGTTATTGTGCCTTCGGCGCTGGTCGCCAGCCCCTGGCCTATGGAGGCGGGCTTGGGGTAGTTGCGGCTCGAGCCCGGGTTGGGTCGGGTCCTGACAAAGTGGTATCAGAGGTGGTTCGTTCCTTGGGACGCTGTTCGGATGTCCCTAAAAGAGGAATTGGTTGGGATATAGGGAAACAGTGTTAATGTGTCTCGAGAGCGGCTCTCAGGCCAGGGAGTCCAGTGATGGTGCGGCGGCCGACGTATCCATTCACCAGGACCTTGATAACCCGCTTGTCGACTCGGCGTGCTGAGACACTTGTTGTAGGGAAATTTGTTTGTGCATCACGTAGGACTGAGTCTTTGAATGTCCTTCTTGAGTCAGCTCCCCATCGTTGTTGTTGTTGGTATATACATATATGCTCATCTGACCGCATCACTCCTTGATAATTTTCAGGATGTCTCCGCGAGGACAGCCAGCCAGGATACCAGCTTTGGTTCGTAACGACGACCCTGTGAGCTATGAGGCCACAGTCCAGGACCCATCATGCGAGCCTCTTTCTCTAGGTGGGCCGGTAGTAGCACCCCCACCTTTTGAGCAGCAGGAAGTTTCAGCAAAGAAGGCTGAGTTTGAGCGCAGGTTGAGCGCGCTCCGTGAGTTCCAGCGGCAGAGACTGCTGAGGTTCAGTGGTGAGCAAGACCCTCAGGCAGTAGAGGTTTGGCTCAAGGCAGTGGTTCGCCTTTTCAGGCCTGTGCAGAAGCTGACAGATCAGAGAGTGGCTTTGGCAGCCACCCTTTTTCGTGGAGCAGCTTGGCATTGGTGGAGTCTGGTGACTCAGCTTCTTGACAAGTCATCACTTTCGTGGGACGACTTTCATTTGTTTCACCATGAGGAGTTTTTCCCCTCATGCTTGTGCTCCATTTGGATTCAAAAGCTCCTGCAGTTTCAGCAGGGAGGGATGACGGTGGCCGAGTACGCGGCTAGTTTTGCAGACCGTGCATGCTTTTACCCGGACTTGGTCCGTCACGACAACCTCCAAGCGCGGAATTTTGAGCAGGGTCTTCGTCGAGAGATTCGTGCTGGCATAGTACCTTTGGGAATTTCCACATATGCCGGGGTGCTAGAGCAGGCGTTGGTGACAGAGGGCTTCCTGTCGCGTTCTAGTGTTGGTGGTGGCAGCAGGCACGTTGGATCCGAGACGTCTGCTGCAGCTAGTGGGCGTCGGCAAGCAGGACCTCGACGCAGGTGGATTTATGACAACCGGACTCAGGGTCATGGTCGTACACCATAGTGGCGCCGGAGGGCACCAGTGCAGCCCAGAGAGAGTCAGTGCTATGCTTGTGACGGGCGAGGTCACTTGGCACGAGACTGCCCGACCCGAGTTGCTGGGAGCTTCGGGCAGGTTGCAGGTGTACCACCACGGCAGAGGCAGCGCCGTGATCGGAGTGGTACCCAGAGAGGGGGTGCTAGCAGAGGAGCAGGAGAAGCTGGTAGTGGGGGACGAAGTTACGAGGTCCCCCCATCACCACTAGGCGGTCCACGTCAGGCTCCGGGAGCTGACTGTTGGGACCGCGGGCAGCCGCGAGCTCTGGATGTCTACGATCCTGTAGAGCATGAGGAGATACGTGGTATGCTCTACAGCTCTTCTACCTTTTTGCAGTAGAATTGTTAGACTCTTTGTGTGATCTGCTTTCCTCCCTGCTCCTTGTTTGAGGTGTTACCAGGGTGACGCAGGGCGTCGGGTGTAACCCTGTGTTGGTAAGGAAAAAGGTGTGAGACCTTTTCCTTTAGTCGATGGTGTTGACTCCTTCGCCTTTTGAGCGTGTAAGAGAGCATCGACTGTGGAGCCTTGCATGACTAGATATCCTTGGGTGTTTCACCATATGGATATTCTAAAGGAGGGAATCACCGGGCCTTGTTTCAAGTGCGGGCGGTGATTCCAGTCACTACGTGCGACGTAGAGGTTTGACCGGGGAGGTGAGCTACCCTCGTGGGCCTTCGGGGCGTTTGAGATCGTGCAAATGGATGGCGAGGTACCCTACCACCTTTCCCTAACCCCAAAGTCTGGAGTGGGTGCACGGCATCAGAAAGGGCTGACCTCGCATGAACAGATCAATCCTTTGGTCTATGCGCAGTGACGCAGAACTGTGCGTGGGTTCTTCTGGGTATGAGAAAGCCAGGTGTGGGCTTAGTACCCTGTGTTGCTTCCTAGTTTTTATTTTCGAGGACGAAAATCTAGAAGGAGGGAATGATGTAAGAACCCGATTTTTTTTTGAGAAAGACTTTGGAATATTCTTGATAATATTTCAGAATAGTGCCTTTAGATGGCGTGCGATTCTGAGCCCCGGAGTGGCCGGAATTAAATTTTCACTGCGTTCACACTGGAAACGCTAAATAAATGAGATAACTCCTAAAAGGTGATCCGGATCAGGGATACGAGTGTATGGATGGGTCCGGAATGGGGTGTTTACCCTAGGAACGACATAAAACTTGTCGGCGCGGGATGTTTGGACCCCTCGCCCGCTCCCGGAATGTTAAACGGATTAATAAATTAAATTAATTCGTTTAATGTTGAAATGTAGGTATCTCTTAAACGGTGGCTCGGATTGGAAAACCGAGGGAACCGTTGTGTTCGGAACATGCCGTTTACCCTAAGAGGGGTATAAGTTTTTCGGGCACGGGCCATTTGTGAAAAGTGGCCCCAGAGGCGTTTTCGTAATTTAGAGGCTTTAGACGTTAAATTTTATAACTTTTGAACGGGATCTCAGATTAAAATTCTGAGACCGCCGTTGTGCTCGGGAGGTGGTTTTTACCCTAGGGGAGGCTTAACCTCGACCCTGCTGAGAGTTCGGGTCCGGGCCGACGGGCGGGTGGTTAAGCGTTTTCTATTTAAATGCTTAACACACCCTTCTCCCTCCTCTCATTCCCCTTTCCCCTGGAAGACCCTCTTCTACCTCCTCCTCCTCCATCTCCGGGGAGACTCTGGCGAGATAGCTCCGGCGAGGCGTGGTGGCCGGCGGATCGTCGTGAAGCTTCGGGCGAAGCCCCGCGAGGTAGGATTTGTCGTTTGAGTTTTCATTCACCGCACCTACTTTGAACTCGATTAACTTTATTGAAACTCTGTCGGATTTTCAAACGAAGCCCATGAATATGTAGCAGAGTAAATTCCCTATCCAACACATCTTTTAGATTTATATTCCGAGCTCCGTGGCATCCGCAATGATCCGCCGAACTTTGGGGGTTTTCGGGTTCCTGCGAGTTCGAGCGGCGGCGAGGCTCGGTGGAGGAGGCGGCACGCAGGGCGGCGCGGTGCGGAGCAGGGTGGAGGCGGTCGGCTGGGGCTTCGGAGGCGGCGGCGGCGCTTCCAGGAGGCGGCAGCGGCCTTCGGCAGCGGCTGAGGGCGCCGGCTGCGGGAGCCGGCGAGAGGAGGGCCGGGGTCGCGCTGTGCAACCCCGCGGCTGGGCAGAGACCCACGCGACGTGGGTCTCCGCGTGGAAAGGCCGACCGGCCTGTCGGCCGGTCGGTGGAAGAACCGCCCGTGCGGCGCGGGCGGTGTGACCCGCGGGAGGCGGCTGGGCCGCAGTCCCGGCGGCCGGGTCAGAGCGGGCTGGCTCGAGCGGGCCGGACCGGCCGGACCTTTAAATCCTCGGACGCCTGTATTTCGGGCTACGGGTGTCTGTTTTACGTGCTGTCTGTGGCGGCGTGGACCTGGCGTAGAGACAGTCTTTTTGAGATGGTTTAGGGAATTTTTAATTCCTGAAACGATGGGTCGCGGAGGTGCGACGTGTCCTTAAGTGGATGAGCGTAATCCCCGAGTTTCCTATTTTGGATGGCGCGGACGCGTCCGACGTCCGTTTTGAGTGCTGTCAGTGGCGTTGAGACCCTGGCATCGAGGCAGAGGTTTCTAGGGCGGTTTCAGGCGTTGAGGCCAAAGATGAGGCACGGGCCCCACGGCCCGTCTTTTGAGCTGCGTGCAGCTAGTAGCGACTTTTTCCTCGGACGTCCGTTCAGGGCGTGCGAGTTGTCGATGTTGGGTGTTTTTCCGAGGGCAACGTGTTGGCGTAGTCTGCCTGCTGTAATTCCGCACGATGGTGTGGGCCCCGTGAGGGCCGTTTCGGGAGTTGACGGTGATTTCCAGATTTATCACCAGGCTACCGTTTTGGACAAGTGGATAGTCCATTTCGTGTACTTTTTCAAGAGGATCGCAACGGTGTGATCCGTTCGTTGAGTTTCGGGACTGGGATGCGGGTCCCACGTGGCACCGCTCGTGTGCGGTGCGCCGGGATGCACCTTTTTCTCCAGATATCCGTTGCACTCAAGTGAGTAGTGCTTTTGACGTGTTATCCCGAGGGGATCGCAAGGGTGCGATGCGCCCGACTGTTTTCGGGGCCGAGGCTCGGGATCACGGGACGTCGTTCGGGCGTGAGGTGGTGTTGGTGACTTTTTCATCGGATATCCGTTTGAGGCGAGTAGGTAGTCGACCTCGCGTGTTTTTCCGTGAGAATTACAACGGTGCAATCTGTTTGGTTGTGTGGAGCCTCTTGCACGATCTTGTTGAATGTGGAGCTTAGAAGGTGCTCTAGTGGTGGTTCGCCCTACCTTGTTGTGGCGAACCTTTGGCGTGTGATCGCGCACACTTGGGAGAGTGATACAAATGGTTCATGAGATGTGGATGGCCGTGCCTGGGCCTTTGAGGTGGAGTTGTTACATCATGCCTTCGCGTTGACGCTGGGTGCCGTGTGCACGATATCCTTTGGGCTGGAATGAGATATACTCCAGGAGTATACGGGAACGCTTGGGGTACATGTGGTTTCTTGTACCTGAGGATGTTTGTGTGCTCAGTTGGGATTGACTTGGGGCCACACGTCGTGTGGGCCCCACATGCGTTCCATGATCTGCTTTGCGTACTTGACCTCTCGCGACGTAGAGGGTCCCTCTGCGCTCGTTTGTTTGGCCAGTAGGTTGGAGTTTTCCCCTGGATTTGTACTCTTTTGTCTGACCAACAGGGTTGGGTGGTCTCCTCCTGGTCTTGTGCTCGATGGTTTGGCTGGCAGAGATGGTTTGGTTGCTCTGCTTCTTCAGCTGTGAGGGGTTCCAGTACTGTCCCCTTTCACCGAACTGCGACACCATCTGCGAGAACGTGTGTTCGTACAACGTGGGTGTTTTCCCCACTTTTTGGGATGAGGTGTCTCGGTCCGCTTCGATAGTGACTCAGCGGATTGGAGCAGGATCGCCATGTGAGGCCTGGGGAGTTTCTCCCGTTGCTCCGTGTTCCCTTGTAGAGCTTGTGGTTTCGGTGTGACCAACACTTTACGTGGGCACCGATCCTCTACCCAGGAGGTTGTTCCAGTAGGGCTGAGGTTGTTCCAGCAGGGCTGAGGTTATTACAGAAGGGCTGAGGTTGTTCCAGCAGGTCTGAGGTTGTTTCCAGCAGAGCTGATGTGGTTTTGAGCAGGGCTCGCCAGTGGGTTACCATCCAGCAGGGATGGCCAGTACATCGGTGTTTACCGAGTAGTACCATCTAGCAGGGATGGCCAGAGCAGTGTCGGGCTTACCTCCAGCGGGGCTGGACAATGGTCCCCGATGCCGGGCTTACCTCCAGCTAGGCTGGACAGTGGTCCCCGATGTCGGGCTTACCTTCAGCTGGGCTGGGCAGTGGTCCCCGATGTGGGGTTACCTCCAGCTGGGCTGGGGAGTGGTCCCCGATGCCGGGTTACCTCCAACTGGGCTGGACAGTGGTCCCGTCGCCAGCTTTATCCGGGTCGCCCTCCAGTGGACTACCCTATTACGGGACTGGGCAGTGAGGCACCCGTCGACTTTCCGGGTCTCCCTGTAGTGGGAACCCGTTGACTTCCAGGGATCCTCTAGCGGGGCTGGGCAGGGGGTCGCCTGTCGACTTTGAGCAGATCTCTCGACTACGGGGCAGTGACGAGTTGTGGTTGATGTTCCCCTGGAACTCTCTAGTACGGGGAGCACTTTCCCCCACCAAGACGCGTCCTTGTGACGCGACCTAAAACCGTGCGGGTGAGTCAGTGCCGCCCAAAGTGGATAGTGTCGAGGTGTGGTGATTGAGCCCCTTGGCTTGCGGTTCGGGGCAGACGTGTGGGATGCTAGGCATCGATAAAGTTTACTTGTTGGACTGTTGGCTACTCTTTCTTGGGCTGAGCTATGGTACGGAGATCCCCTTACGAGTTTGTTCGGGCTTCTTGATATAGCAAACATATGTATATACCTTGTTTCTGGTACCCACTTCTTGGGTTTGGCTACTCTCCTTCCAGGAGAGGCGAAGACGCGCGGGGTATGCCACGTGCTTTCCGTGTATAGCTTCTCATGGTGGGATGAGTCTACTCTCCTACTATAGGTAGCGAAGACTCGACGAGAAGTTCATCTTCTCACCATTTCCAGCTCCTTGTGTCTGGATGAGTCTACCTTCTTTCCTCTTGTTGGGTTGAGCTGTTACTCTTTACTGCACCCTTGGTTTTACTCCTTCCTATTCCTTGGTCTCTCTACTTATCACCCTTCTGTACCTCCTCTGTTGCTCCCTCGAGCCTTCGGGGTATCCTATTGAGTATTTTTATACTCACCCCTTCTTGGGATTTGCCCGCACTTGGTGTGCCCTTGCAGACGACGGACATGTGGAGCGTCACTTCAGTGGAGCGTAGGAGCTTGGGAGCTTGGACCGCGTGCAGTGGTCGTGGTCGGGTTCCAGAGGGAGACCCGTCATTAGTTCTTTTGTTTACCTGTTTCCCGGTTGTGGCACTTTTTGGTTGGGCGCATGTTTTTCCCCTTTTCTTTTCAGTTTGTACTTTGTACTTGTAGAGGTCGATGCACTTTGTGGTATTTATATAGCAGTTTCCCTTTCCTTTTCTTTGCTTGTCTTTACTTTTACTCTGCACTGTTGCATTGAGTTTGCTACGTGTGTGTGTACAAGTGCTTAGGAAAATGCCTCCCCGAGTTATTGTGCCTTCGGCGCTGGTTGCCAGCCCCTGGCCTATGGAGGCGGGCTTCGGGTAGTTGCGGCTCGAGACTGGGTAGGGTCAGTTCATGACATATTACTAGTCTACTCTATGAGGAAATTTCCACTGAAGAATAAATTTAAGTCAATACACTTAAGGAAGATAATATTTTTCCAAACACTTTTAATTATGATTTTATTGAAGCTGAATTGATTACTACATCCCTTGGTTTTGTATTTTGATATTATACCAAAACATATACTATGATGGAGTATAAATAATAATAAAAGGAAAATACTCCTATTTAGAATCACTTAGAGCTCCCTGAACATGATTAATATTTATTGGAGGGAGTTCAAGAGTAGATCCAAATGGCTTTTCATAAGGAAACCAAGACACAAGATTGATACTTTTAAGGGGAATAATATTATTTTTAGTGTTCAAGATTTAATTATTTTCAAATCTAATTAAACTATGATCGTCCCTTTTACTTTTCTATTAATGAATCATACCTAAAATAAGCACTGGAGAATGAATAAGAGGTTGTGATAGTGGAAACTAAAAAAGAGGAGGACTCATTCTTTATATAACCTCCATCATGAAAGTTATATCTCATTACCATAGGGATATATTTGGTGTATTATATCAATGTATTACTCAAAAAAAGGTAAAAGAAATTAATGTTGGAAAGAAGATGTTATGTAAGTTCACCTCAAAGAAACTCCACCCACCATCAGTTTGGGGATAACCAACTAGAACTGCCCATGGGGAGGAAGTAAAAACCTGGGGACTGATGTAGAGATTAAACTAAGATCTAAAATTATATTATCATCATATTTATATATTCTTTTCATTAAAAAAATTTGTTATGTTTTCTTTTTTTCTTTATCTTGTTGGTTTTCAGTGAGAAACACTTAGGAGCTTAACCCAAAATTGCACTACCAATAAGTCATGTTGTACCTCTCCTTGACACATAATTATTCATTGTGGTTAAATTAAAAAATTAATTACATTTTAAAATATATTTGTTTTCACTATGGAAACTAAATAATTTATGTGTGAGGGATAAAACTTTTTTAGTTTAGGATTCTCAATTTGTCAATTTTTTTAATGAATTGTGTTTTTAAAATTTGTATGCATTTCTTTCCCCAAATTTTGTGTTTTTTTTGAAAATTGTGAGTGGAAATGATTATCTTTACCATTTTTAAACCTATTTTAATGAGTGAAAAAAATTATTCCCTGAAACTAAGATTAAATTAATACTAAAAATAACTTTGATTCAGGATATGAAATTTAAGAATTTCATGAAAAGTATTCTCATTTTAAAAATCACATGACACATCTCACTATATTTATATTTGAAATAAATTTACTATGAGGATTATAAAACCATTTGGTCATATTATTTACATTCACATCATTTCTTAAGAGAACCAAACCATGGTTACATTAACTATAATATGATTTATTCCTATAAAAACATGATATTTTGAGGTACTTATGTTTAAATTTATTGAGGAAATTATTTATTTTTAAATCCCCCATTTCAAGATAATTATTTTTTATTATATAATTCCTTGTACATTTAATCATTTCACCCATAGAATTCATGAACATCCTATTAGGTTAGCCAAATTAAAACTCAATTTTCCCAATCCAAGCCTCTCTTGAAGTGAAATTGCATGATCTAGTTGAAAATAAGCTTTGGGGAATTTATATTGTCTTGTTATACATCATTAGTGATAATTTGGGTGGAAAATAAAATTTTAAATGGATTATTTTTCTATTAAGAATAAATTCTTTCAAAATTTGTTCCTATTTATAGATTTAAAGAGAAAAAGGAGAAGAGAAATTTTAGTTTTTATTCTTAAATGTGGATGGTGTGGGATGTCCATGAACAAAAATTGATTTTATTTTGGATATTATTTGATTATCAGTGGAGTGAGTAGGAGACCATACTTGAGTGGAAATTAGAATTATAAATTTTTTCTACAAAAAAGTGAAATTATCCTAATTTGGGCTCATAATTTCAACATAAAAATCCTACAAAAAAAAGAAACTAAACAAACCAAAAAAGTATTCATGATAAACACATTTTCTTGACTCTAATTGGGTTTTAATGTAGGAATTTATCAAACATATGGTGACTCTATCATTGGTTTGGATGAGAAAATAATTGTTGAAAATTTTAATTTGTGAGATAAGATTAAATTCATGTGAGGTAGGTGTATTGTGTAAATGGAAAGATAGATTAAGTGTAATTATGTTAAATGATAAGAATAGATAAATTGAAATAATTTTTTTTGAGGAGGCATGAAATATTTTGTTTGATTTAGTCAAATTGGTGGATCTTGTGCATTTGTGTTTTGAATTCTATATGATTTTATTTTGATGCTTACTTGTCAAGGAGTACAAGTGCTAAGTGTTGGGGAATTGAAATAGATAATATTTTTCATAATTTTTCATTTGTATTTAAATAATTTAATCCCTTATAATATAATAGTTTGATTATATTTTCATTTTTCTATTTTTGGTAAATTTGGGACTAAAATATGAAATTTTCTTAATTATGGAATTTTAACATTTTTTCCCTTTTGTATTTCAATCAAAACATTTAAAATATTGATAAAATAAGAGTGATTTGTTTTTTTAGGATTACTTTATTCATGGGATTCAACTTATTCTTTTGGACCAAGAGTTAATTCAATATTTAACTCACCCAAATAAATCTATCAATTTGACAAATGTCTATATCTTATAGAATGAAATATACCTATTTAAATAACTAATAACTTAGTATAAATACCTCTACATGATATTATTTCAACTCTACCATAAAGAAGACTCAATTTATCATAAAAAAAATAAATTCTATGGATAAATGATCTCATTTAAGCGTACATTGAATAATCTGAATTGGAGGAAGATGAAGTCTCTTCAGCCATAAAAAAATTTCCCGAGTAATTTGAGAATAATTTTTTATATGCATGTAAAAATTCATTAATTTTTTTAGGTTTGATAGAAAACTAAATTTTTTAAAAAAATTACTTACATACATTGGGGATTCTTTTCCATCTATTGGGAAGAACGAGAGAAAAATATTGTGGAATGATTCTGGGGATTAAATTTTATGTCCATAATTTTCACTCTTTTCTTATTATTTATTGTTTTAATTTATTATTCTTCCCCATCATTCATGGATACCCTTCACATGGAGGGTTAAAAGTTTGAGTTATTAGTGAATGAGAGGTTTTTACTTTGTCAATTCATGTGTTCATGCACTAAAAGAATAAAATCCTTTATATCTTTTGTGAACTTGGTTTTAATTTATAATAGTGGATTTTATTATCAAGTATGATAGTATTTGGTTTTATATTTTGTTATTAATTTTTCTTTAGTCAATGATATTTTAATCCCTATGTTATGTTTTAGTTTATAGAATATGGGATAAACCAAGGATTAGTGGTGACCTACTCAGAAGTCATTAGTATATGTCGGAGGAGTAGTAGATATTATTTAATGTTTAGGATGAACAATACCTAATTGGGTATTTCCCAAGTCAATTAAGGGTATTAATTTCAGATCTTTCTCACATAGGAATGAGAGTAAACAAATATGATATCTATTCAAGGTTTACTCTCACCATCACCATTTTACCATTGGTATGAAGGGAATAAATTGTTCAATCTCAGTTTTATAAATTTAATAGAGTAGGATTGGATAAAATGGATCTAGGATAACATTTCATTTGGAAAATTGACCCCAACCTGATCACCTAACTCATATGAATATTTTAAAATGCCTTATTCATAAAATTGTTTTAAATATTTTTCTTAATTTCCAAATTTTTTTCATTTCATTGATTTTTTCAAAATAAATAAATTTAAAAAACAACCTCTACTTTTTTCTGAAATTTAATGTGACAAACATGATTGTAGTGCACTTATCTCAGGAGATAACCTATGTTGATGAATTTACTACATTTTTAACATAGGAAATAACTTTTTTCCACACCCTAGGATTGGTATAAGTAATTTATCATAAAATATAACTCATAATTGTTCTACTAGATTAAAAAAGTATTATAATATATAGATATCATATCCATCCATATAGTACCAAAACCTTGGTTTTGTACATTCCATGTCATATGACATCAAATTGTATTCGATGATAGTGATAATATGGCTTTAAAATACTTATCATCATGTGAAATTTATTATATCCACGTTAATCATAAAATATGACTACTCAACATATTTATCGATTAAATAATTAGTCGTACAGTATGACTAATGGTAATTAAAGAGTTTATGAACTATGGGTTATCAATTGATGTTCCCAATCATGCATATTATTTTTTTCTATTTTATTATGTAATAATTCAATAAATACCAGATATTTAGATTTATATGAGTCAAATAATTTATTTTTTGTTTTTGGAAACATTTCACGCCATCATGGCTTAGTTCAAGATTTGGAGACGTTTTGGAGAAAAATAAATTATTACACGATGTGTAATTAATAAACACTTTTTTTTTACTTTTTAAGACACTTGGCTGAGCTTGCCGAAGTGACCAACCAAGTTCATGATCAAGAAAGACACATCATATAGACTATTATTCATTTCATGTATGTCCATTATGGAAGTGGTTTGTGGAGAATATTATAATATATTACACGTAAGTTGATGCTAAAAAAATTATAATCACACCAACTGACAATCAACCCATTTAATTCAACAGATGACATAAAAAACTCACCTACTGATAAAGAAAAAAAGGTTGTGGTTGACCAGAGTATATGACTTGTACCATGGTACACATTTGGTAATTCTATTTTCCTATAAAAGTTGAGTTTTTCCTCTGATTTGAAAACTTTTTTCAAATGAGGAATTTTGTTCCATTCTTTGAAATAGATCCCTTAGTGTTGTTGGTGATTTACATATAAGTTTATATTGTTTTCATTCCCATTTCTTCTCTTCTTCCTAAAGTTTTCTATATATACATTGGTAGGGTTGAGTTTTTATAAACGACTTCCACAATTACCAAGGTCACGAGAGGATAAAGTACATGGGTTGGGGTTGTAATTAGATTATGGGATCATTTAAAAAATAATTATAGTGTGTTTCTTTTAATTTTAGATTTTTAATTTATAATTTATTTGATGAATTAAAATTAAAAATTCATTGTCTAGGTTATACAGAACCAATAAAAAAATTTGTAAAATCAACTGAATTACAATGATCATTCCTATGAACAATAAGTAAACACATTTCCAATATTTTGGGGATTTTTGGTAAAAACATGTTTTTAAGGAATTAATCATCAAACCAAGGGGTAAATTTATAAAATACATTGTTGTTTGTTATTACATCAATAAATAATAACAAAATTTAATCCAATATTAAATTATCTTCATAAATAACCGGAAGCACTAGAGAGAATTTTTTATATTAAACCCAAATCGGAATTGAAAACCCAACACATATTTTTGACATTTTATTTCACTTATATTTTTATTTATCTTTTTGTCTTTTTTTAAGGTGATTATTTTTATTATATTCCCTTCACCATTTTTTTCTTAAATAATCATAAAAAAATCCACTAACTTGTGCTTAAATTATTAATTCCCTATGGTATCGACCTTGATACTTCACTTTTATAGTATAGTGAGTGAAATCAATTTGTGCACCTAGCGATGGGTGTGTGATTAATCATATTCTATGACTGATCCTTATATCATTAAATATGATTCATTTAGGTTTTTTATTTTTATTTTCAACTAATAATTTATTTATATAATATATAAATTGTTTGTAAATTATAATAAAATTTATTTTGGGATTTTTATTAATTTATAAAATATTTATAAAATTATCAATTATAGAGTTTATAATTAATTAAGAAAATTGTTGTGAAACATTTATAAATAAACATTCTTTAATATTAAGTGTCAATATTAAAAATAAATTTTAGAATTATATGGCAAGAATTATAATTTAGATTTAAATTGTTTATTTAGAAATTGTGATTGTAATGTTTAAAGGGATTATAAATTAAATAATAAGGCAACATATAAAGTCCATATGTTTAAATATTATGAATTGTTTATAATATTTAATTTGAATCATTAAAATTTAATTGAACTGATTTGGGAATTATTTAAAATTTATGAAATTTGTTTTTGATAAATGATAGGATCAATGGTTTAATAAATATTAACATTTTATATTTAGATTATAGAAAATGTTTTCATAAACAAAATTAAAATATTAAATGTTTATATTTCATAAAATATATCATATATTTAAATTAAATGTAATATAATGATTAATATGAAGTATTTTATATTTGGAGTAAATATAATTTGGTTATATTTGTCTTATTATGGAGTGTCCATAATTAATTATAACATATTTATAATTTTTAATTGAATAAATTTTCATAAATTAATGTATAATGTTTGAAAAAAATACATTTTTATTTATTAATCTCATTTTGAATATTCATCTTTATAAATAGTTTATTTAATATAAATATTTTATATTATTTAATTTATAAGATAAATTTTTTCCTTTATAATTATTATATCTTGTTATTTATGGCAGTATAAGATTTATTTTTTCCTCTACTTTGACCTCTGTGTGTAATTAATGTTATTAAATTCATTTTTCTAAATATAGTATATATATAGTAGGTATTATAGTTATTATAAATTCAATTTTCCTTTGTTAAATGTATCCCTATGTATAAGGAATTTGGTTCGGACATCCCACTGGCTTGGAGGTTAATTCTATGTTATAAAAATGTGGGGGTTTCTATTTTTATCCCCAAGCTTAATCATGTGAATATTCTCAATCTCATTTAATTTTAAACCTATAGATGAAAATATCATGCACATTATCCATAATATTAATTTTTATATGTATGAATATGTTTGGATTCTATTTTGGGTAGGTAAAAAAAAATTGGGTTGTGTATAGAGTTACACATTAATATCTTTTGAACATATTTATTTGGAGGATGGAATATTGATTCTAAAACCAAATTTTTAAAAGAATGAATACATAAAGGAATAAAACATAAAATAATAAATATTTAATGTGATTTAATAACAATTTAATATAAATATGATATATATGAAATTATTGATACTCTAAAAACCCCTCAAAATACTAAGTGTGAGATTCCATAAGAAGTTGAACTTATCAAGACCCCAATCATATAACAAAATAGTTCATGAAATTAATGGGTAACCATTGATTTCCTTATGTAAGGAAAGAAAGTGATGGTTTAACCTTATATGATTAGGTGTCTGGGCATGGGGTTTTCATGCGTTTACACTTAGTCGGGAAAAAAAATAGGATTGGGTTACTGGAGGAATAGAGTTGGGTTTATGTATGTGATAAATTAGGATAAGTGTTATCCAAAATAAATATCCTAGAATAATATATAATATTATTATAACCTCACCCTACCTAATAGACTAAGTTTCTAAAGAAACTCTATATTAGACTTATTTATTAGTGAAATATGGATCTTGTCTTACAAATTTGTATAATGAAATTTAAAGGGGTCATAATTTTTTATGGGATAACACTTAATAAAATTCCATATTAAAAGAATATATAATATAAGATAAATTATTCCCTTGTATATAATGGCATCATCATCATAACTCTTTAAATTGAGATCAATATTGGATAAATAAAAACTAAATAGTAGTAACTTGTTCAACTAGTACCAGAACATGGGAATAGTTCACAAGTAAGAATGAGAATTCTATGCTAGAAGACCGTGTTTATAAGATAATTACTAGTGAAAACATTCAACAAATGAAGTTATACTCCTATAGTAAAAATAAAAACCAATCAATATATGTTCTTATTATCTTTATTGTAACTATGGAATCCATGTTTCAAAAGCAACAAGAAACCATGGATGCTTATATGATGATTTGAAACCCCAAAAGTCTATATCAACAATAAGCTGAGCATGAGAGGTATGACATATAAAAGGCTATATTTCAGTGTAAATTGTTAATGGAACCACTTTCTAGAATCATTTTCTCAATATTATTTTTTAAGTAAATAATTATAAGAGACTAGGTTGACCTCTTAGACTTAATCTAGAAACATAAATCATTATTCATTCACATTTTGGAATTCTTTGGATAGTTTATTGTGAATTATAATATTAATGAGTCCAATATAAGTTTATTTGATCTCCTCAATATGAAGAGGATAACTAACTAGGACATTGGTGGTATATTATCAAGTTTAAAGATGATGGTTTAAAAGGATAAGGGTAAAACATTTGTCCATATAGAGATGAAAATAGGTTAGGGACATTCTATAGTTCCCCCTAAACTAAAAAAATGAAGAGAGGAAGGTTCTTTTATTATAGAAAAACTAACATCAGAAAATAAACTAGAAAATACAGTTGAAGGATTTCATGAAACCACATAGAGATTCTACCTCATGTATTAATGTTATAGAGTTTAATTTTTATATTTGGAAGTACATATGATAGCAATTGTATGTTTTACAGTTATTGTAAATATACAAAATTTCAAATGTAAAGGAATAGTTGAAGAAATATCTTGATGTTTTCATTCAAGTAATAGAAAAAGGTGTCGATACATTGAGGTATTAGTTGTAAGGAGTGCTTCATGATTTTTTTTATAAAATATATGTATTGTTTATCTCATATTTCTCTTGAGAAGATCTTGTAATAAATTATGGTTCAAATGAATGAGATGATGTTTTTGATGCACATGTTTTTTGATTTGTCTAAATTCTATAACAAGATTGAAATAAAAAGAAGGATAAAGGGTATTTTATCTAGAATGAATTTTTTTTCAAATAATACGAGGGAATACTATTCCATAACCAATAGTGGAATATTTGATAATGTATTATTTTAAATAGATTTCTAAACACATTGAATACCATATATGATATATAAATAATATTTTCTCTGTTATTTATTCCCATAATAAGTAAATTAAATTTATTTTCAAAAAAAATTAGTTTTTATATCTTATCAGGATATCCTGCAAAAGATATAGTTTCTAACATGCTAGGGAGATTACATTTTGACTAATGGAAGTTCAATGTTAACTGCTGAAATTTTATCACAGTCAATTGTCAAGAGTAAATAACACCTGATATCATAAAAGTTTTAGGATTTGATGGAAGATAAAAATATAAAAGTTACATTAGTTTCCATAATAGAGTGAATTACACTTTATATCCTAAAGTGTTGAGGATATATTTGTAATAACATAGTGTAGAAGTTACATCAGTTACCAGTAGATTTATAGGAAAATGTTTGTTAAAATGATTTCCATGAATGATTATGATGTACTTATAAAAGTTCTATGTAGACAATATATATAATTGAAAATTTTAAATTTGACATTATGGAGTTAAGTAGTTTCAATATGTTTGAGGAGTTTATCATTAGAAATTAATGTGCACATGTCGTTTAATATGTGTGGGAATTGATCATATTAAAATATTTTTTCCTAAACTACACTCATCTACTAAGGCATTGTAAGTGGTAGTATGGGGTTGAACCCAAAGAGAGAGATTTGTGTCTGGAAACCTATCAGTCAGACCATTCTGATTTCTAATCTAACTGTCACTCTTCATGGTTTGGTATGACTAGAACTAATTAGTTTAGAGTTTTACATAGATTAAATAACAGTTTGAAGTTCAATTTTAGGGTTTAGGTAAAGGGTAACCCTCGATATAGCTTGAGATATACCCATGTCATAGGCTATAAAGTGGTGAAAAAGATATGAATTTCCCTTGTTCTATAAAATTTAATTAACAAAAGGAAACAAATAATCTTTATTCCTGAGTAATTGACAACCTAATCAGAAGAAGCATGGTTTCTAGGAAAAAATAAATATCAGCTATTAGTCCTACCGAGATCTTCTCCAAAAAAGTCACAGACTTTCAATTTACCCAGTTTTGATATTATATGTTCAATAGGTTTAAACCACCCTAATTTTCAAACCATAACCCTATGAAAAGTATCCACACATGATGGAAATGATCAAAAGAAAAGAAATACTATACATACTATACATAATCTTGAAAAGAATTAGAAATTGGAAATCCATGTTTGAAAATAAAAACGAATCAATAATATACAATCATAAGTAATATAAATCCAACCAAAACTTACTAACAATACCTATGCAATGAAGAAAAAATAATCATTGATGAATAACAGCAATCTGTATTAAAAAAGAGTAATAAAACAAAACCTAAGGATAAAGGGATAAAGAACAAAATGAAATTCCAAAGGATTTAATAATATAAGTAAATTAATGAATTTAAACCGGTTTATAAAGTAAATAGAAGAAAATGAGAGAAGAAAGCTTAAGTCTCTTAATATTTTTTCATTATGGAACTGAGAAAAAAATATATAGGTAGAGATATACATGAAATTTAATGGTTTCACATCATTTATGACCTTCAAGTGGATTTTTCCTGAAATTTTCACATCATGTAATAATATTTCACATTGTGTATTTAATATCATCAATTACCACCTAAAAGTTTTTCTATATATTTGATTGAGTTGGATATTGAACTTCGAATGTTGTGTATTTGATTCATTTTTAGTGGGATTGTGATTTTCAAATTTTCATGTCATGTAAATAATGTACACGAAATTTAATGTCTTCAAGTCATGTAAACTATTCATGGGGTGTCTATGGATCTTCTAGATTTCTATGAATGTGAACTACATGTTGTGTATGATGTACATGATGTGTAAATCCTATCTTTTTTCCATTTTTAGAATTTATTATTTTATTTCTAGAATTCATAATTCCCCTGAAAACAAACGAAAACCTAGTGGATTGTCAAATAAAACATGAATAATATTTAATTAAATATATCCAATATGTTTATATAAATTCACCTTATCAAATTCCACCACACATGAACAATTTCTTGTCCTCATGAAAAAATAATCTAAACCAGGATTCCAAAATAAATAATTTTTAAAATAGGAAACATTCATTACAACCATAAAAATAAAGCTAAGTGTAATCATAAAAATATATTCCTCTAGAATGAATCTTATAGAGAAAATCAGTCTTTCCTCAAAGTTCAATTATTTATCTAGTTTCTTTATTCCATTAACCATAATTTCATAATTTTCCCTTAAATACTATATATATTTTTCAATTTACCCAACAATAAATTGTCTCTTTTTACTCATGGAAAAATGTAATGAGAGTTATGCTCATACCCTGAATACATGTTCCCATACATAAGATTACATTGCTTATAACATCCATATATCATCAAGAAAAATACAAAATCAATCATGAGTGATTAAGTAATAGGGATAAAACGACTCTAACGCTGAGCGAAGGTGGGAAAGAGATAAAATTAATCTTTAAAATGAGATTAATTTCTTTATTATAATTCATGATAAATGTGAACAGTGTAATAAAGTAACTCCTCCATGAAAAAAATTTCATGCTACAAACGACTCAAAGTGGGTCCCTGAGTATATCAATTAAGTATAAAAAATGTTCCTTGTTCCTTTTATATTATTTTTATTTAATTTTAAAAAATCATTTCTAGTCTAGGTTTCACATCCATCCCCTAATCACATATAATCCATCGTAGGAATCCTTGATCTGGTAATTGTGATCTTTCCCCTTCCTAATACACAACCCAATTTTATTCTATATTTTTTTCAATGGAATGGGGTAAGTGAAGAAAATTTCAAAATCCATAATGGACCACATTATATCAATATGGTGGATGTTATATTTTACATATCCTTAATTATAATATCATGTGTCCATAATTGGTGACGATTCCCCTCAAATATTTAATAGATAATCATATGTAATATCAAAATTAAGGTAGGAAGGGATAATCATCTTCAAATGGATCCATACTAAAAATATTATTCATGGATACTACAGGCTAATTATGGAAAAAATTTAGGTTGGTGTTAAGAAAACCAGTCTGAAAAATAGTTTCCTAAATCATTTAAACAGTTTATTTTTTCATTCATGGCCTACATAATATCTTAATGAATGTTATGATAGGTTTATGTGTCCCAAGTATCGCTCAAGAAATATAGTCAGAAAAGAATATAACTTTTTAAGTATATAATCCTCTCAGGTATACGAGTACAAGATAACTACAAATTTATCAAGGCATAGTATCTTGAAACGAGTCAATCAAAAGCAATATTAATAGTTTAGAATTAGAATTAAATTAATCTACTCAAAAATCATTTTAATTATCTAAATAAGTATAAAACATGGATTTCAATACTCTCTAACCTAACTCTTTCTTTAATTAAAAATTTTGTAATGAGTTTTTAGGTTTAAAGAGTTATATTAATGAAAAATGTTTCCTAGATAAGTGAAAACAATAAATAATCCAAGTGCACTGATTATAGAAATAAAGAAGGATTCCCTACACTTAAAATGATACAGTTTCAACACTATTATAGAATTCATCATGAGACAAATATCAACATATACATAGGTAAAAAAACTAAATAGAGAAGCATAATTATAATTATTGAATCAGGAGCTCCCTTCAATAAATATCATTCCTTATTAAAACTTGTTGGATGGTGATATGGAATTACGTGATGTGCAAAAAATTTATAAAGATAAAAACTTCACTAGATAAAACACTATTACATAAGGTTAAAATAATATGGATAAAGAAAAAATGAGTAGGGTAATAATTTCAATGATAAAATAATATAGATCAGATAAATGAAATAAGGTGAGTAAAGTGAGCTTGAGACACCTTATGAACAAAAATACTAAGAAATTTAAACTAATTAGCCTAATAACTTGACTTGAAATAAAGAGAACAAAAACTTGTTCTACCTCCAAAAAATTGATAACAATGATGTCAACATCCAAATAGATAGAAAAGGTAATCAGTATGTGTCTTCCATTTGATTATATGTTTATTGCCTCATATAAGAATTAGTGATAGTATGATCGATGTTACAGGGAGTATTAGAGTGATTAACCACCTATAGACTATATTAAGAATGAATCTCATGTGGTAGGAAGATCATACGGGAATATCATGAAGGGGTTCCTCAGTGAGAATGAATTGCAAGTGATATACCCCCAACATGGTGCTCAATCATAGCTATATGCTGAGACATCAAAAGTAGGAGTGAAAAAATAGTGGGATAGGTTCACCAACAACCATAGAAGATGTATAAGACATATAAATGAGAAATATTATTGCAGTAGTGAAATGAAAAAAATCTAGAACGAAGTGAGTGAAAAAATTCTATCTTATTTATATATATAAGAAATTATACAATAGGGTAAAAGGAGTACAAGTTGTACAAAAATGTCACCCAAACAGAGTATAAAATGGGGTGGGGACTAGGGAAGAACTCATTAGTAAAATCAAAGATATTGAGATCTACATCAAGAATCCCATTTTGGATAGTGGGTTCCTACATCTAGCTCACCCTGTTGATGTCATCGATAGTGGAAGGGGCTGGGGGATCGACTGTGAAGGTGGGTGTCATGGTTACGGAAGCTGGATCAGTCAAGGAAGGAGGAGGAGTGGTTTCGATCCATATGTGTCTATGTGTCTAACAACTGGATCTATGATGGTAATGTTGGATGGGGATGGAATGCTTGTTCCCTTTCCTTGGTGGACCATCTATGATTAAAAATTATGTTGGGAAGTTAGATTTGTCAGCTAAGGGAGAAGGCTGGTGAGGAAAGGAGCTGGGGTGTGGATTGATGATCGAGAGGGATCTATAAAGGGTTCTGGATTGGTAGATTTAGAGGATGATGGTGGAGTAAGGACGGTAAAATAGGATGGTGAACTAAATGTAATTCCTAAATGGAGTTAAATATGGTTCTAGTTATCTAGAATAAATTCGATATTAGGCCATAGGTCAGATGGAGAGGTGGAGGGGTAGGTTTAAATTTAGTTGGTCCATTGATGGAAGTAACATGGTTAGAAATAGTTGAGGTGGTATTAATGATGGTAGTGGTGTTAGTAGGAGCATTGTCTTGTGTGGTCGGGTCTACCTAATGCTAGGATGTGGCCTCATTAGGATCCTCGAGATATCCTAGCTCCCACCGTTAGATGTCTCTTTCCATTCTTGATAGACCTATCTTGTATAGTACAAGGAGAATGATTTTCTCTAATGTTCTAAGAGAGTTTTAGGGATAGCTGGCCTAAGTGAAGTATAACTCACTAAACATCTGAGCCATGTTGACAACTAGGCCAACCAGAACTGATGCAAGGATGAGCACCTCAAATTTGAGGATTCCCCCATGATAATTTCCTTTGGACAACCAACCGTGATCCAATTCTCAGTGGAGAATCATAAGAGAAATGCCATGGATTTGGGTGGTCTACATCATGTAGAGATCACAATAGATCCACTGATCTCTAGAGATCCTAGAAAAAAGACACAAAACATCAAACTCGTTAGTCTTGATATACAATTTCGATAATATTAGGTATGTAATGAACTTGGTAAAGTAGATGATAAGGAAAGTGCCAAACTCACTAAGGGTGATCTCCCATGACATTCATTCGAGTCTAAGTCGAACATAATCGTTGTCCATGTCAAAGGTGGACATAAACTCAAGGAAAATATCCAGGATAGTCTTATACCACACATTGGTAATTAGGGAGAGTTTCATCTAGAAAATAAGGCTAAGGACCTCTCAATGAATGTGGACGTGCTTAATCATAGTGAGGTTCAATGTTTTGTTGGTTCACATCGGTTTTCCTTGAAGATGGACCAATTGAACCTAATACATTGGCATTGTGAAATAGAGGTAAGGATGATGGTGAGGATAGTTATGGACCTATGACTCACCAAAGGATGATTGTGAGTCCCTATAAGTGGATGAAAATACAGAGGTGAAATCCGAAGATGAGGTGGAGATATCATCAGTTGGTGGAAATGGAACAGCCTTCTGGCACTTGGGTGGTGGAGGCATTTCATCACCCTAGGGAATGTGTTTGGAGGGAAGGTTTGGGAGAATCCTAGTGTGGGACATATAATAATTGAAGGATAGAGTCGGGGATGAATGTGTAGAGGTGTGGTGGGTTTATTAGGAGATGAGAGGAGGAGGAGGGGGAAACAAATGGGAGTAGGATTAGCATAGGGATAGGCGAGTTCATGAGCATAGATGATGAGGGGGTGGGATATGGCCATGAACCAAGGGTTTATTTGATTTTAAGGTTTATAAAAATTGACACATCATTCATTTGTTATAGGTTGTGTATTAAGTTTTTTCTGACCTCTGACATTTACATGCTGTAAACGGGTTACATGGTGTTCATTTGGCCTTTCATGCACAATTTTAGACTCGGTACTTTGTCCTAACATCTAATAATTCTTAATATTCAAAAAGAATATACAAAATTATCATAGACTATTCAAAATACACTCCATTTTCTCATAATCAATTTTTTATTTATTGTCTATATCTAGACATGTTTCTAGGTAGAAGACATCATCTATGAGTTTATACCACTTGTAGAATGATTTTTTAAAATAGAAGGGAAGAAAGGTGGGTGGAACTTTATCATTAGAGGTGCCTTGTAATTATTATTATTATTATCATTGGATTCCTATTCAATAAGGAGTCATTTTCTTATATATATCCTTACTGGTCACATGATCATCATTCTTTTCAGTATGAATGACGGATTGAAAATTCAAAGACTGAACAATTTTATCATCGAGATTCACTAAATCAAACACAAACTGTTCTTCACCAACTCTAAATATAAACATCTCTTAATTAAAATTAATTAAATCCTTAATAGTGTCAATAAATGGTCTTTATAAAATGAGGGGAATCTCTCCTTCATCTCCCATGTCAAAGATGAGAAAATCAGCAGGTAAAATAAATTTCCATACTTTTATAAAGACATCCTATAGAAATCTATAAGTATACATGATTGATTGGACAAAATGCTAGAGTTCCAGTCTTATTGGTTTTATTTCACCTATCCCTAGATTCTAGTAAGCACTCATGGGCATGATATTAATACATGCGCTAAGATCTCATAAGGATTTTTCAAAATTGCAAGTCCCTATAGTTTAGGTAATTGAAAAAATTTTGGGGTATCATATTTTTTTATGTAAATTATTTTGAAAAAAATTGGAGAATTATTAATTTAGGTAGATGACTCCTAATTCCTCCATTTATTTACTGTAAAAAAAGTATTTAAATAATATTTCATATGTGGGTACATGAGAAATCGCCTCTACAATGGGAATGTTGATTTATAATTGTTTAAAAATTTACAAAAAACATTTATAATATCACTATTTCATAGCTTTTTTTATCCTTTTAGGATAGGGGGGATTATATGGTGATGGTTCTATGTAGACATCATCATTTATATGTTTTCATTGAACTTAAGCATTATCAGATGGTTCCACCTCTCAGGTTTTCTCTTAAATAGGTTCATCATATTTTTAACTGGTTTTTCTCAACTCCATATGGTTGTTGAAAATCAATCACCATTACAATTATAAAAAATATAGGTTTGGCCTCCCCATTGATGAGTCTCGATATTAATGGGAAATGTATTTGGTAATCGATCTGGTAGGGTCGTAGAATTTTTCCCCACATCATGTTAAAGGTTTCTAAGGGATTCCCTTATATTCCGCCTCTCAATCTCTTGGGTTTTCATCCTTTGATCTAATTTCTACATGAAGGTTGTAACTAGGTTTTCAAGATTGGATTAAAGAGTTTGTAATTTTTATGGTGGCCTAATTAGATCTTGTGGAAAATTCTATTATTGTGCTGGTGGGAATAGTTGAGCTCTAGGAAAAGGTACAATTGAGAAACCAACCCCTGAGGAGGGTACCCCGGTTGTCCCAAATTACATGGTGGAAGTTTAACACTATAATTTATAAAATAACCTTGGTTTTTTTGCTACTATTTTTGAGGAAAAATATGATGATAGTTTTTATATTAAAATTCTTCAGGATGATGATGTTGCTGATTTTGTTAATAGAAATGTATATAATTAAATTCTTATAATTAGAGTTCCTATAAGCCTTATATGATATATTGATATGGGTGAGGACCTCTTAACATTTCACAATATTGAATTTCCATCAACGGAACAAGAGGGGGTAAAGGTGGAGCAGCATAAAGTTGAAAAGATTCTTGATTTTTGGTAAGAGTCTATATATGATTTGGTATGTGGGTAGTCTCTTCCACATAATGGATTCCATGCTATGAAGTCCTCTATAAATTTTCCTTATAATGAAACTATGTGAAAATTCATCGAAAATATCATTACTAACTTCAGGTGTCTTAAGCATGAGTTGACCTTCAATAGTGATATCTACAACAGTACAGGAAGCTTGTTAGAGTCCCTAGTAGAAAGTCTAAATATGTTATCACCCATCGATTCTGTGATAAGGTAATTTACATGTCATATACTTCACGTAGTCTCATTTTTCCTGGGCAGATTCTGTATCCACATAATTCAAATTTTTTATTTTTATTTTTTATTTTCCACGTTTGAACTAGTGGGATGTATTTATCTATGAATTGATTTTTCAATTCAGCCCCAATTCACGATTGACTCAGGAAGTTGACTCTTTGGATAATTGTTAGCTCTATAAAATAAGGGGAACAATAAAACTCTGAATTGAATGGAATATGATGATACTCCTTATATTATAAAGGTATCACAAACCTCAATAAAATTTGAAATATATTCATAGGTGTTTTCACTTTCCAACTCACTGAACTAGAACATGATCTTGATCATAATAATGAGACTAAGGCTAATTTTTAAAGTGTACGCCCGAATATGTAGGTTCACAATGATGGGTAAAGTACCACTAATGGATGAAAAGTCATGGCCCGTTATGGTATGATAATTTATAGATGGTATCTCACCCTAAAGATGAGGTGTCATATATTGAGCGTTATGCTAGTGAGGTGGCACATGATTTTTGTACTCATCCATAATAGAACATTAGCATAATAAAATTGATTTGTTGATCTCAGGATCGATAAAAGATGTTTTGGTGGTTCAAGGATCCTTGAAAAGGTCAAAAAAAACCTTGACGCATGAACTATTCAAGAGAAGTAGAGAGGGAGTAGATGCAGGTGTTCCTGAAGGAGAAAAAAATGTAAACGGTAAATGGAAAGAAGAAGGAATAAATGGGTGAGGGGTGATATAATCCAAGGTTTGTTGTGTGGGTTACTATGATGAAGAAACGAATGTCCCTAGAAATGGATCCAAAAATTTATATTCCCACACACTTCATTGAATATATTGTTTACTATTCAGAATAAATTTTTATTTTTTCAAATACATTCAGCTACTAAGATGTAGTAAGTTTCTTTCTAGGATCGGGCCCATAGAGACAACATGCAAAAAAGGTAACATGTCAATTTAAACCTTTTGATCTGTATTCCTCACTCTTAATATTATTTTTTTGGTTTTAATAAAACTATGTAGTTTGGAGTTTGACATAGAGTAAAGTTAGGGTTCCCAGAATATTTTAGGGTGTATGAAAAGGGAACTCCTCAATCAAAAATTGAATAGACCAATATCATAAGCTACAAAGTTTTTAAAAAGAAACAAATTGACCTTGTTATATATAGTTGGATCAACCTAATATGGAAAATACTCATTTTTTCAAAGTAATTGTCAACCTAAGTATGTAAATCATGGATTCTAGGTAGAAAGAATTATAGTCGGTTGGTCCTACCCTGATCATCTCCAGCTAAGTCATGATTATTTACACCACCAATAGACAAGGATAATGAAAAATAATGAGACTAAAATTTTATTGAAACCAAGTTATCAGAAATATTGTCACCTAGTTTTAATCTTATATTTCAATAGGTTCAAAAAACCCCTAATCTTGACCCCTAACCCTAAGTCGATTTGTTGGGTATAATGGTAATGATAAAAAGAAAAGAAATATTTAACATGTTACGCATAATCATGAAATGAATGATAACTAGGAAATCCAAAATAGAGAAAAATCAACTATCAATATTAAACCATTAGTTAAAATTTAAATCCAACAAAAAACTTACTCGTAATGTGGAAACAATAAAGAAACAACAAATGTTGATGAATAAAGACAATCAGTAATGAAAGAGTTTTTCCAAACAAAAGAAAAGGTGCAGTGGATGAAGAATTAATGATGAAAGAGAAGTAATGGGAAAATATTTAATAAAACATGTAAAGTAGTGAATTAAAACTAGTATGTAAGGGAAAAAAAGGAAAACGATAGAGCAAAATGAGAGAAGGAAATGTAGATCTCCTGACTATTTTGCATTGTGGCACTACAAAAAAATATAAATAGGTTGTGATATACATGATTGATAAATAATTCAAGTTGTGTATATTTTTATATGTATTTTTTATGAAATATTTACAACATTTAATAATCTTATATGTCACGTATTTTAGATTTAAAATTCCCTTAAAAAATTGGTTCATATCTTTGACTGAGTCGGCTATCGAACATTTCATGTCATGTAAACTCTTCATGATGTATATTTGTTTCATTTCCACTGAGATTCTGATTTTTAAATTCACACATCATGTATTTAATGTGCATGTCATGTACTGTCTTCATGTGATTTAACATCTTCATGTATTTTTTTGGATCTTCTCACTTGTTTTGAATGAGGAATACACACCGTGTATGTTGTACGCATCCTTTAATGCATGTTTTTTTTTTCATTTTTCAGAATTCATTATTTTAAGTCCAAAATTCATAATTCCTATAAAAAACCCCAATTCATTATCAAATAAAACATGAATATTCCTTAATTAAATTTAACCAATATTTATTTATGAATTCATCTTAACAAGAATATGGTTCTAAAGTTTCACTATTATTTAAAATGGAGTAAATCATAAATGCTACTCAATAAAGAGTTTAGTGTGATGGTTTTATCTGATGGTAACATAGAGATGTGGTAGGAATTATATATAAATTTAATGATTTAATAAATCACTAGAATGTGCAGTAATAATATGGATGGTTTTGAAGACTATCATATATGATATGATATACATGAACTTTTTTTGGGGTTTGTTATGTATTCATAAAAGGTTTTAAGAATATAAAATGTACCATACAAATGGATATATCGAATTTATCATTTATTCACATTGGTTGTATATATGTATATATAGATATACATTTCATGATGTGTAATGGTAATTGACCCCATAAGTTATGACTCTGAGTTATCCATAATTGATGTTCATCATAGATTAATATAGGTTATAATGAAATTTTATGGTTAGTGTGAGTGGGATTCCTGTAAAAAGATATAAAAAATTATCATGAGGCACAATAATTTTTTGTGCACTAGATGACCCAGGAAACATATTTTATGGAGTGTTATACACAATTTTTTGGTATAATGGGGATGGATTATTTATACTTAGAGCCCCCACAACCAAGGATAATGAGATTCTATGAACGAGAACCAATATAATTTCATATTTTCTTATATAATCCATGATTTTTTGATAATTAGAGGTGGTTGGGTATGTTTATAATTAGTTTTTTAGTTGGATCTTAACTTATATGTGATTTATCATCTCCTATTATGAGTATAAAATTTGGTCACACAATTGAGATAGACAAAGAAAACTAATGTCTATAGTGAGAAGGTACATATGGTATCCTTGTCTACGTGGATGAGGGGAATGTTATTTTCTCATCTGTGAGATGAATTACATGTGATTTATTCATCAACTTGGTTAGTTTAGACTCAAAGAGTCAAGAACAATTAAGGATTCTATATAGCATTGACATGCTATGTATCCCATGACCACTTGATGTCTTGGATGAATGGAACATATGAAAAACCACACTATCATATGATTTCATTGGTGCATAAGGGTAACACCCCATGAATTTAAAAGAGGAACATTATGTTTAATAGTTTATATGACATGAAACATCGAGCATAAATGAACTGAAAAATATATTATTTAAATATGACCATTATCACCAAGTTATTAAAATAGTGGTTCTTAATGTGACTAAATAAATTATGAAATTTATATGTTTTAAACATGTATAAATATATTTTTGTCTACCAATTTATTATATTTAGAAATATTAATCATTTTAAAGAAAAATAAATGTTTTTCGGGAAAACCTTTTTTTTCAACAAATTATTTTCATCATGTTTTCTGCACTTCTGTTAAAATAAATCTTTCAAATTTTTGAAAATTTATTTTAAAAAATAAAAATTATTTTTCAAATCATTATTTTAAAATTATCTTATAGGGATTTTTTGAGAATATTCTAAATAGATTATTTTTTCAATGAATAGTTAAAAAGTACCGATATTTGAGGAAAACTAATTTTCATTTAAAGAATATATAAAGATAATTTTCTTAATTTTCTTTAAAAATTATATTTATTAAAATTTAATTATAATTAATAAAATTGAGGTAATATTCATCAATTATATGTTTAATTTTAATATAAAAAGGTTTTATAATTATGAAAACATTTCCTTTGAAAACCTATTTTTTCCACGTCTAGGGGTTTAAAATAATATTAAATTCTACCAAATTTGTGAATTTAATGAGAAAGAATTTATTATATATTGGGAATCATAAAAATTAATATTATTTTATATTTATAGCTTAATTTTTTGCCAAAATTAATATTAAAAATAGTAAAAATTAGTTACCGCGGTTATGGTTAAAACGGGTTTACCTGGGGTTAAACTAAGAAGACTAGGGTTAAAATGATCTATAAACTTATAAATTAACCATTTTATGGATACATTGAGACCTTATATAACATAACGTTCTTAAATTATCCATTTTTTTACCCTTTTGGTATGTGAAAAATGTGGTTACAATTTATTATTTTCAAAAATTCCATGTGTGTCTTCCCCCCACTTATAAATGTGAACTATGTCTCTTATCCTATTTAAACATAAAAATCCCTTTGGTTATAAAATACCTAAAAAAATTTAACTAAATAAATCCCTTAATATCATGTAGAGTCCATTGGTTAATAAAAAACCATTTTATGAATGTTTTCGGTATAAACATAAAGAGGTTCTCCGAAGAAGAGGTGTAGTTCTTAACAATTCGTTTTCTTTTTATTTATTAATTTAAATATTTAAAATATACATAATATATGATAAAATAATAAAAATATTATATCTCATATAATTATATGTTTTTATTTTATTGGAAAGCCCTATTTTCATCTCCTCTTCCATCAAATGGAACACCAAACCGTCGATCATGTTTATGGCGGGCTACCAACTCGCGAACTGATGCATTTCATTCTCCATAACCATATATCAAAAAAGGATATAATACTGGATTTAATGCATATATATAATATTTATGAAAAAAATAAATATTTTTAATTATAATATCACATCTACATTCTTATCTTTAAATCCGTTGGAAAATGATAACGCCGCTGAGATTCAAGTATATATCTAGTTTATAAAGACTAATAAACAATTTAGTCCTTCAAGATGTGCTTCCTTGTATTTAGTTCCAATGTAATAAAGTGTCTATTAACTTTGGTCTACTAGGGTTAGGGTATTTATAGTTCTTATGACAGAAATTATAGTATAAACCTTTGGAACTATATTTAGGAAAACATAGACTTGAGAATATAACCCTATGACAGAATTTTTAGAGAATTGTAAGTAATGGATAACATCCTAGTGTTTATTAAGGTAGAAATTATGTGTATTTATAGAAATACATCCTTTTATGGATATTATAAGTGGGTATATATCTTGAATAGTAACACCTAGGGGTAACAACACTAAAAATGGTGCATTGGGATTTGACTCAATCGTCATCTTGTTCATGAAAATAGGCCTTGATGCACATCTGGTATGACACTCCCAGGGAATATTGTAACATCCCATGATTTTAAGAGTTATTATTATTTGAATTAATTTATGTTTTCAAAATTATTTATTTAAAATGAAATTGTAAATAGTTCCTTAAATATATATATATATATATATATATTAAAACACTAAGAAAAACATTCATTTCACATGAAATACCAACTTGGCTTGCACTACAAGCAACACTGACATGGCATATGATGCACACAACACTGAGTTTCTATGAATCATATATATATATATAATTAAATAAGATAATTATTACCTACCCATTAAATTTTTTTATAGGAATAGTAATAACTTATTTCCAAATACTATTTATAATTCAATTATATAAACAAAACATATTGATAATGAAAGATGATTTTTTTTCTGGTAAAGTCTTTTTATGTTAAAAATAATATATTCTTGAATGGAAAAATTATAATAATGAAATTAATTGTAGACACATTTAAAATTTTAATTTTATAAAATTAACTTTATTTTTTAATTCATATCTTCGAAATTAACCTAGGGTGAATTTTTGAGATTTTTCTATGAAACATCATTTCATGATGAATAGTGAAAAATACTGCTTTTAGTTAAAAATATCTTTTTTTGTATAATTAATTATTAATTATAAATGATATTAAATTTATTTAAGGTCATGTTTTATAAATATTACATCTATTAATACAATTTAATTCATGAGAATCAATTTCCTTTGGAAACTAGATATAAAATTTTAATAAACTTTTGAACTTTTTCTTACTGTAAAACCCCATTATTTCGTACCATCTAAGAGATTATCTCTAATCATAATTTTCCTGCTTCTGTGAATTGAATTTAAAAATATAAAATAAACCATTTGATTCAATTTTTTATTTATAGTATAAAAATACCATGTTAATTTTTGAGTAAAATGATTAGTAAAAGTGATTGAAAATAATCACAACACTTAAGACCTAATTAAGCTTAATTAGTGACTAAACCTTAAAGTTAAGGGGGGAAATAACCTATAAACTAGTCAAAAACCCATATTATGTCCATATTTCGTCCATAAAACTTCAATTATTGAGTTTTATTGGTCTAGTATTACATTATTTAGGTAAGAACTTGTTCACACTTAACTTGTTTCTAAATATTTCAAGTGTTTCCTTTTACTTCCCTATAAAAGTCCACCACCTACACCCATTAGTCAGACCTCTAAAACATATTAAGATCATCCAATATATGAAAAAGTATCATCACAAAAATAATACCTTCTCCTTTGAAGCCTCTAGGGAGAAATATTTTGAAGGAAGCCTTTTGGAACAAACCAAAATTAGTTACCCAATTTTGAGGTAACGCCTTCTCTCAAGCTCTTTTGATTTATTTTCCTTCTCCACCCCCTACACTCTCTTTGCCACATTATTTTGGAAAAAATAATTTTAATACTTATTCTATTATGTTTTTACTAATCTTTTCTGACTTACACATACACACACCTCCATCTAAGGGATGTTTAACATGTTTTTTCTCTAAATGGTGAACTACTAGCTGACGAAATGATGATTGTTCATTTCTCATTTATCACCAATCATGGTGGAAATTTTTATAGACACTCTATTAATATATGTATTATATTATATTTAATATTTATCTATGTTTTTTTATTCATTTTATAACACACATCTCTTTACATTCTATTTGGTGTTAATATGATAGTCTCGTTTGAGGAAGTGTGGACTACCACCCCCTCAAAGCGATGTTATTAATTCACACACCACATGGAATGTATTAGGGATGGTATTAATGAACAAATATGATATATATGAAATTTTAATTCCTATAGAATAATTATATATACATATTCATACAAATAGATATACGAATTTCATTTACCTACTTTCTTTCAATACGATAACAAAATATAAACAATGTTAATCTGTACGTACGACTTATCATCTCCACGAATGGTGTATTCCATTTGGTACATACACATGATATAAATTAATTTAATATGAATACACTAGATATAAATTATATTTATATCATTTTTTACATTCTGTAATCATGATATATAAGTATAAGGACCAAAGATGTAACCAATTAAGACACATGCAGGGAACATAGTAAATTTTACCCAAAGTGATACCTTAACGTAGGATCATTAATGAGAGGGTAATATAAGATTATAATAAAACCATACTTGTTAATATTTATATATATAAGAATATTTTTATTTAAAAGATATAAAATAAACATATATTTATTATAAATGTATCTTGTATGAGTACGGAGAGAGTCAATACATAAGGTAAGGGGATTTTATCTCACTTTTACTTTCTGTGAGATACATGTTATTTTGTCCACTAATTACTTTTTTTTGGTGTATTTACTTCCCATGATTTCATTTAATATATATTATAATTAAATTTATTGGTATTAACATGTCCATTTTATGATCCTTCTTTCATGGGGTTTAATTTTTAAATATTACCAAATCGATAAAATAGTTTTGTCTCAATTTTCTTTCTGTAAGACTCATGTTTTTTTATTCACCAAAAATATTTATTCAATGTTTATATAAATACATTTTATATTTTATATATTGAATATAAATGTTTTCATTATATTTATTGCTTCATGTAATTTTATTTCTTATATGGAGAGCACGATTTCAAGTTAATAAGTTATAAGAGTTTATGGGGACAATCTAATCACTTTTCGAGATTTTTTATATTTATGTTTCATTTGATGGAATGTTATGATCCATATCTCAAGTAAATTCTTGAATTTTATTATACTATGGTTATCCATTATATATTCATTTATTATTACCATTTTTTCAATATTTGTTCCAAAATAAAGTTAATAATGTATTTTTAAGAAATCCCAACATTACCCTCCCTTAAGTTGGAAATCTATGTTTTCTAAAAAGTTTTCCAAGAATATTATACCAGTATCTTATAAGCTTTTAAATAAATTTTTACCCTTTTTTTACCAATCTCTTAAAGGGAATCTTATTTCTCTTTACAAATAATACATTCCTTCTAACCCTTTTGTCGTGAAAAATGAATGTTCTTTTTTACTTCGTAATCCTTGTACGGATTTACCCACCATTATACATTTAAATATTAATTTTCATTTTTTAAAAGGATAATATTTAAGAATTTTTTTAAAATAATTTTAAAAGAAATTTTTTTTCAAAATGGTTTCTAGACTTTATTTTATGTTTTCAATATTTTTTCGGAGAAAATTATTTTTAGTTTCTTTTATGTATTGACAAGAATTTTCAAAGAAGGAAGGATATTTTCCTCAAGAATGTTTTGAAAAATATTTAAATACTATTTTCTATATAAGATGACATTTATGGATGTTACTCTTAAATTTTTTGGAAATGATAAAAAGGTTCCATTCTTATCCTTTCTATGAATGGTTTACACTTAATTCAATGGCCTTTATGAGACATTTTTATCATTCACCAGTTATATGTATATAAAATCCATTTCTCTTTCATAATTTATTATTCGATGAAATGGTTGTGAAACCGGACTATTTTTCATAGGTTATGATGTGATGAAATGTAAATGATACACATTTCATTTTATGGGTTTCCATTTGATGTTTATAAGACCTATATCTTTTTATGGGTCATGATATGATGAATATTTTATTATCTTATGGAACAGGATTCAATGATTTTACTAGGATAGGGGTGAGACCTACATCTCTCTCCAATGCATTGGGTAATGATAAGTTTTATATGAGATAAAAGTGTACACGGGCTGTATCCCAAGAATGAAAAGAAAGAGGGTGTATGGATTATATCCCAAGAAAAAAAAAAGAAAGATGGTGTACAGGTTGTATCCCAATCCAAAATGAAATAGTTTTCATGGAAGTAGCCCATGTTCGAAAACAATAAGGTAAATGGGTTGTAGCCCAAGACTAAAATAAAGTGGGTACATGGGTTGTTGCCCAAACCCAAAAATAAGAAGGTACATGGGTTGTATCCCAAGCCTAAAATAAAGTGGGTATGAGGATTGCTAACATAATCCCAATGTAGGTACACAGGTCGTAGACCAAGACTAACATGTTATAAAGATATTCGTAGGTAGCCTTGACATAAATGTTTCTATTCTTATATGTTTTCCATAAATCCTATGTCTTATTCCTTAGTTATGATTTCATGGTTCATGGTGTTTATTTTATTATGATTCATGTCTTATGAAGTTTCAAGCTTTATCCAATAACTCATGTTTATGACCTTAGATATGTAGTGTATGATATCCTAATGTTAAAATCACGTTATCTTACTACTACGTTCATGTTTAGGCTTACATGTCTCCCTTGTTTACCATTATTGAGCATCTGATCTCAACCCTTTCTTATGTTTTCTTTCTATAGGTTATGGAGAAAGGTGTTTGGTAGAAGTAATAAATGTAGAGATCTTTATTAGAGAATTTTCAAATCATTCATTAGGATAGAAGACTTTGTTTCCATGTTTCAAAATTCACTAAAATATTACGGTCCTCTAGCCTGTATTTTTTTTAATATACCAGATATTCATTTAAAAATATTTAATATCCATGTATGTTATTCTAGGGAAGCTATAGAAATTCTTAAGTTAATTCAACTTTTATTTAAAAAACATTATAAAGAATTTGAAACTATTTTTAGGTTTGAAAACATTCCCAAAGAAACCCAGTTTATAATTAAAATATTAGCTACGCATAAATTTCTCAATTTATATCATGAATGACACAAGTTTGGAAATTATAGATTATGGACCATAATATTTTGATCTAATATAGTATATTCCATTATTTAAAAATGGATCTAAGTGGAAGGGATTAAAACAATACTAATTCAAATTAATTCTTAAAGGGATTTCCCTCCTAAAAAAGATAATAAAGTTGGAGTTGGAACTATATCTAGAGCTGAAGAATATATAATGTTATTCGGGTAACTTACTGAGGTTATGCCCAATAACCTTTATTGTATAGAGAATACTACTGAACCACAATGTACTGTAATAATGTTAGACCATTTCATGCATCAACAACTTCAATAATTTAATAAGACTAAGAATCCATTTTTAGCTGAGTAATGAATAAGTTTATTAGAGAACATATTTTTTTTTTGGGAAGTAATGAAAGGGGGATGGTTGTTGTTGAAGTTTATCACCTCTCAGGAAATACAGATCAATGGTTTCCATTAACTCAAAACACCAAGGATGGAGAATAAATAGAATACATGGAGTGAAAGGATTTTATGGTACCATTAAAGAAACAAATACTTCCCTTGTGAGAAATGAGAGGATATGGATATAAAATCATCAAGTCTATGAAAAAGTAAGAGAAAAATGTTACTAATAGTGAAGATAAATTTACATGTTTATCAAGGAATTTTTTGGAATACATACATAATTCAAATATTAATATTGACTATTTCCTTGAGGGGATAAAGGAAATACTTTGAAGGAAACTATTCTCCCAAACATCATCATCATATGAGGATATAATATCATTTTATTTCAAGTAAGAGAAATAATTATACATGTATTATGAATTTTAAAGAGATATATTGAAGAAGATGGTGGTAGAGAAAAAAGAATTAGAGGAAGAAATAAAAAAGGATTTCCAAACATGTTATAATTGTTGAAGGAAAAACTATGGTATATATTGATAGGAATTAGAAATATCTATAAGTATAAATAGAAAGGAGATCATGCACGTGAATGAAAGGGTAATAAATTAAACTTTAATGTTTATTGTATAAATAGTGTGGATATGAGGCCCTATACAAATTAAATCCCCAAGATTAAAGCGAATATACCTCAGAAGAATCTAAGGGATCAAGGTAAATATTATGTAATTAATACATCTTAAGTGAAAATATTAAGGTTCTTGTGTATTTGGATTCAATAATTTTGTTTTATAAGTATTTTAACTTTGATATCAATGTTATAAGAATCGTCAAATGTATACGGATTGTACTATAGTAGTTTTTTTATTAAGATTTGAAAAAAACATATAGAATGGTATTGATGACCAAGAAAATTGATTCAGTGGAATGTTGATCTTTCTGGAAAACACATGATTCAGGGAAGAAAACCCTTAATATGTGCTCGATATTGGGATAACAATGATAAATATATTTTTTTAGGATATTATTAGTGACCTTTAATTTTTTTTAAATTCTAGGTTTTAGGGTGGAGTTTACTATATTTTATTAATAATGAACATATTAAATAATATTGAGTTTATATGACAAATAATGAGAGAAATAAATTTTTAAATCATTCATGTTTTCATTAAATATTTTTGGTGATCCAGGTATTCACATATTTGATATGTTATATTAATATATAATTTATATTGTTTATGGAATATAATGATATGTTTATTTTTCAAATGTATTGACATTCCTTCAAATTTTTTGGAAATTATATTTTAGAGGAGTCTTAAGGTTAACTATTTATAAAATGAATTAAGTTCAACTTTGTTCTTATTATTGAGGCTCAGAGAATTATTGTACTTTCGGATAAAGTTTCCTAACCATTTTGGTTTTGGAAAATAACTTGAGATAAGGGGAATAACTTATCACCCTTTTATGAATATTATATTCTATAAAAAGTTAATTCTAATTCTTCTCGTATAAAATATTATTTGAATACTCATCATTTGGATAATGAGATGAGATTTTTGTGGAAATTAAATAAAAGATATAATTATAATTTTCAAGTATATTTCATTATGTTCTTTTTATAGATTGTAAATGAATTCCTAAAATCTAGGAAAAGGATATTTAAATAAAAATGTTACCCTGGTACCTTCATTTCTGATAAACCAATGATCCGTTTACCCATCACGTATTTATGTATTTGTGGTAATTAAATTTTTATAGATCATTCACTTTATTATGATCAATGATATCTAACAATCTCTATAATTTTTTAAAATTTTCTTCTATGTCCATATTTTTACATCGATCTAATATTTTCTTACTTGGAAACCTAGTTATGTATTATTTTGTTTGACCTTTTTAATTACCTTTCCCTAATATCAAGAGGAAGTTTTATCATCCCTTTCAACGATGTGGGTTTTCAACAAAGGTATTTTCAAATGTAAATCCCTTTATTTTCAATCGAAAGTTGAAATTTTAGGGAATAAATTTATTTAATTTGGGGAGAATGTAACACCCAAATATTATAGAAGATGAACATTATGTTTGACACCGTATACTACAAGAAACACCGATCTTAAATGAACCAAAAAATATATATTTTGAATAATACCATTATAACGTAGCCATTAAAATGATGAGTATATATAGGAATTTATAAACTAGAAAAATTATATTTTTTACACATGTAAAAATAAAAATATTTGTAATAAATTTTATTATAAATACAAATAATAATCCTTTGAAATATAAAATATTTTTTTAAAAAAACTATATTTTTTCTAAAAATTAATTTCCTCATGTTTTGAACACTTATGTTAAAATAAATTTTTTTCCCTTTTTAAAAATTTATTTGAAAAATTAATTTTTGTAAATCATCATGTCAAAATTATCTTATAAATTTTTTATAGTTTTCTAAAAATATTATTTTTTGATTAATAGTAAAAAATACTTATTTTTATTAAATGGTGCCATTTGTTAAAAGAATTTAAAAAGGTAAATTTTGTTAAAAATTATTATTAAATAAAAATTAGAAAAATTTTAATATATTTAATCCAATTTAGGTCATTATAAAGAATTTTATGTTCAATTTTAATGTAAAAACGTTTCATACTTATGAAAAACATTTCATTTTGAAAATAGTTTTTTTCGTCATGTCGGCAGGTTTAACATTAAATTAAATTCATAAAATTAAATGAATGTAATATTTAAAAATATATTATATATTTTTATTCATCATAATTAATATTATATAATACATTAAAATTAATTTTTTTTATCAAAATTAATAGTATAAACATTACAAATTAATTATAATGGATAATGTTAAAATGGGTTTACTGGGGATTAAATTAAGAATATAAGACATTAAATGATCTATAAACGTATATAATTACTACTTTTTTCTAATATTTAAAAAAAATCACATAAATGTTTCGATAATAAGAAGGAAAAATTATCCTTTTTTAATGTGAAAAATACGTGTACAATTTATTCTTTTAAAAAATTCCAAGTATGCCCTTTCCTCCACATATAAAAGGGGACCCCTATCCTATCTTATTCATAATTTAAAATCCCATTGGTTCCTAAAAACCCTAAAAAAATACCTTTGTTACATTGTAGGGTCTTGAAAAATCCACAAAGGAAATTTTACCCAAAATCCCCTAAAAGAATTGGGGGAAAATAATCAAAGTGGAGACACAATGGACCGGTCTGTGAACCGGTCCATGGAAGCACAATGCGGCCAGATGTCGCGAGGCACCCCCTCCGC
The DNA here is from genome assembly GCA_963277665.1 of Viscum album. Classification (NCBI taxonomy): domain Eukaryota; kingdom Viridiplantae; phylum Streptophyta; class Magnoliopsida; order Santalales; family Viscaceae; genus Viscum; species Viscum album. The sequence continues at coordinate 2,128,052,000 of OY728161.1, read as the reverse complement.
GAACCATTTTCATTCATGAAATGGAGGCTGAGAGGCTCCGTGGTCGTGAGGCAGGGTGGACGCCAGTCCGGTTCACTGTCACAAACCGCCCCAACCGCACACCGCGTCGACCGGATCAACCCGCACCCGCTGTCATTCATGAAATGGAGGCAGAACCCTCCACAGCCGCGGAGCACCCACTGAGTTCGCCTCACCGATGAGGGGACCGATCAATACCCACCGCAAATCACGAATTGACCAAGTCAACTGTGAACTGGGTATTTGGTTATGGGCCTCCGCAAAAGGTGTCACATGACCACAGATACATTCCTTACCCCACTCTATAAAAGGAGGCCAAGGGGGAAAGAAGAGAAGGATCGGAGAACTGGAATCATATTCGAAGGGATAAGAGATCGGTTGAAGGAAGGCTTTTGATTTCGCAAAAAGCGAAGTTCCCATTTGCGAACTACTGCAGGTATATGAATTAAGAAGGAATTGGAAAAGGAATAAAAATTTGGTGAACCGTGAACCTAAAATAACAAAAAAAACTGCGATCCATACCCCCTCCGTGGATGACTTCCCCACGGACCAGGGAGTTTATGACTCTTTTCCCATCCATCGTACCGCGTAGCACTCTCCCCCACGGGCGAATCCCCGATGGTCGAGCCTCAAATCGGTGTCGCCCTTGGCTGCTGATGCCCACCTGGAATCCTCTACGAACCACCCTGGTTCGTGGATTGAACCCGAAGTCATGAACCAACCTGGTTCGCGGATTGAACCTGAAGCCACGAACCACCCTGGTTCACGGATTGAACCCGAAACCACGAAAATCCCTGGTTCGCGGGACGCTGATTAGTCCGAGAACCACCTTGGTTTGTGGATGGCTTCTCCAGCCGCGTGGCACTTTCCTACATGAAGGGCACCTCCACCCATATCTCTCGGTGGCCCTCCAAATACTTCAGTGTTCCCATTTCTAGAGCCAAGTAAAATCCTTCTGATCCAGCCAGGTCTCCCATTGCTCCTTCATCAGCCTCTTCATCGGCCCTGAGCCGAGGCCTCCGCCAGAGCCACCAGATCCATGTGGTATAACATTCAGGTGCATCAGCACGCCATTTTGAGTTCACATACCCACGGTAAACATGGGAAAAGGGGTTGCCCGACCCTTGAGCAGATTCCCGAAGCATTCCTCGGTCCACATTCCCACGATAATGTGGAGTCTGAGCTCGGGAATCCCTTTTATGCCCCTCCACTTGTTGAGGGTTCCTCGAAGATGGTAAAATACCCATCGGAAGGAATCCCTCGTGCACTGCAAGAGAGGAGACGGGAACAAGAGCACCCCCTTTTCCCTCTCCCGTTGGGCTTTGTCGCCTCGGGCGTCCATCTCGAAGTAAGCCCCGAACTTTTGGGCCTCCTTAGAGTGTAATCCCCAATTCATCACCTTGGGTCGCCTTCATGCGTAATCCCCACTCTGCTTCTCATAGACGCACCTTTCATGAATTGATTGTTTGGTCCCTGCTGCCTCTTGTTTCTCACAATGATCATGACTCATGTGGGCTTAGAGTAAGCATCGACCATGACATCCTCTTATGGGCCTCCTTAGAGTGTAAGCCCCAAACCATCATTCCGGGCTTCCCCAGAGCGTAAGCCCCAAGACAGAGCGAACTATGGGGACTTTGATCCATGTCATGTCATGGTACGTAGGAATCCTCTATGAGGTTCAAGCCCACCACTCGGTCGTTTCATCACGTCGAGTTCCACCCTCGTCCAACATGATGTTAAACTGTATGCCCCTATCCAGCATGACGTTAAACTGTTTATGCGAACTACGTGGACTTTGATCCCTACTTTCTAAGGAGGGTATGTACGAAGCCTCCCTGAGGTTCAAGCCCAACAGCCGGTCTATCTAACCATCTCCACGACAGTTCACTGCACCACTCCTAGTGTCGCGTCAAGCGAGTTCCAGCCCTTCGGGGTCATTAATCCAACAAGGGATGGTAAACCTCGTGCATAAATTATTCTGAACCCCTGCCTCCAGTTGGTCGTTTCCCACCATGGTTGAATCCATGGATACTATGTTTGGGTATAAACCAAAGATTCGTGAACATATGAATACATCTTAAATCTATAAGAGAGTCCCGAAACAGGAAATAATCCCCCCCCCCCAAAAAAAGGGTGTGATGAGCCCGACTTCCCATCCTCTTGACCAATGTGAGTTCTTCAGAGTCACTGGTCAAAACTTCCGGCGAACGCCTACCTTTGAAAATCAGGTCCATCAATCATTAGATACGGAGCCGTTGGGCGTTTCGTGGCCGAAAACCAATAATGAAACAAAAAATGGTGAACCCAATGTGAAACTTTAACAAAACATGACTGATTCAACCTAATCTCACCCAGTGCCCCCTTATGCTCTAAAGGATGGCCAAGCAAGGTCATTAATTATGCATGGGATTATGAGATGCTGTTTTTATGGGTTTGCTGCTTGTATTTGCTAAAATGTTTTGTAGGCACTACTTTCAGAACTCCCAGTAATCCAATGGCATCGCAAAGGAACTCACAAATGCGCATTTCCAACGACGCAAGGGTGAGACTTCCTGAACAACGGAGGACCCCATCACCCACCCAGCGTCTTCAACGCTGGGTTTCAGACGCGCTGATCCGAGAGTACCACGTTAGTGGTACTCTCCCAACGGTGGAGGCGGCCATGCATGCCCTCCAATCCAACAAGGTTCTCTGGTCGCCTGCCCTGCAATGACAGCAAAGGCGGACCCAGATAGCCCATGTCTCTGTCTCCAACCGTTTCAGGAGTCTATCCCCGGAACGGGACAATGCGTACCTACCTTATCTTAGGTTGGTGGATGAGGTCGATGTTGAGGACTTCATCCCTATCGAATGGGGGTTCCGCTCTCAGGCCCCCGCTGGCAGACGTCATCGAGGTCACGTCGCGACCAAACATCCTCGCACCTACGAGAATGTCTCCCCGAGGATTCAGGCCCATGCTCCTCGAGCTCCTACCCCTCGCACCACCTGACGAGGGCGGTAGACGTACAGTCGGGTACCGGTCATCACCCTGGTCCCCGAGGAGGAGCTCCACTACCCAGCCACGGAGATGTACCACGAACAGGTCATATGTGTTTTCACTTTCCAACTCACTGAACTGGAACATGATCTTGATCATAATAATGAGACTAAGACTAATTTTTAAAGTGTGCACCCGAATATGTAGGTGCACAATGATGGGTAAAGTACCACTAATGGATGAAAAGTCATGGCCCGTTATGGTATGATAATTTATAGATGGTCTCTCACCCTAAAGATGAGGTGTCATATATTGAGTGTTATGCTAGTGAGGTGGCACATGATTTTTGTACTCATCCATAATAGAACATTAGCATAATAAAATTGATTTTGTTGATCTCAGGATCGATAAAAGATGTTTTGGTGGTTCAAGGATCCTTGAAAAGGTCAAAAAAAACCTTGATGCATGAACTATTCAAGAGAAGTAGAGAGGGAAAAGATGCAGGTGTTCCTGAATGAGAAAAAAATGTAAACAGTAATTGGAAAGAAGAAGGAATAAAGGGGTGAGGGGTGATATAATCCAAGGTTTGTTGTGTGGGTTACTATGATGAAGCAACGAATGTCCCTAGAAATGGATCCAAAAATTTATATTCCCACACACTTCATTGAATATACTTGTTAACTATTCAGATTAAATTTTTATTTTTCCAAATACATTCAGCTACTAAGATGTAGTAAGTTTTTTTCTGGGATTGGGCCCATAGAGAAAACATGCAAAAAAGGTAACATGTCAGTTTAAACCTTTTTATCTGGATTCCTCACTCTTAATATTATTTTTTTGGTTTTAATAAAACTATGTAGTTTGGAGTTTAACATAGAGTAAAGTTAGGGTTCCCAGAATATTTTAGGGTATATGAAAAGGGAACTCCACAATCAAAAATTGAATAGACCAATATCATAAGCTACAAAGTTTTTAAAAAGAAACAAATTAACCTTGTTATATATAGTTGGATCAACATAATATAGAAAATACTCATTTTTTCAAAGTAATTGTCAACCTAAGTATGTAAATCATGGATTCTAGGTAGAAAGAATTATAGTCGGTTGGTCCTACCCTGATCATATTCTACTAGGTCATGATTATTTGCACCACCAATAGACAAGGATAATGCAAAATAATGAGACTAAAATTTTATTGAAACCAAGTTATCAGAAATATTGTTACCTAGTTTTAATCTTATATTTCAATAGGTTCAAAAAACCCCTACTCTTGACCCCTAACCCTAAGTCTATTAGTTGGGTATGATGGTAATGATAAAAAGAAAAGAAATATTTAACATGTTACACATAATCATGAAATGAATGATAACTAGGAAATCCAAAATAGAGAAAAATCAACTATCAATATCAAACCATTAGTTAAAATTTAAATCCAACAAAAAACTTACTCATAATGTGGAAATAATAAAGAAACAACAACTGTTGATGAATAAAGATAATCAGTAATGAAAGAGTTTTTCAAAACAAAAGAAAAGGTGCAGTGGATGAAGAATTAATGATGAAAGAGAAGTAATGGGAAAATATTTAATAAAACATGTGATGTAATGAATTAAAACTAGTATGTAAAGGAATAAAAGAAAACGATAGAGGAAAATGAGAGAAGGAAATGTAGATCTCTTGACTATTTTGCATTGTGGCACTACAAAAAAATATAAATAGGACGTGATATACATGATTGATAAATAATTAATGTTGTGTATATTTTTATATGTATTTTTTATGAAATATTTACAACATTTAATAATCTTATATGTCACGTATTTTAGATTTAAAATTCTCCTAAAAAATTGGTTCCCATCTTTGACTAAGTCAGCTATCGAACATTGCATGTCATGTAAACTCTTCATGATGTATATTTGTTTCATTTCCACTGATATTATGATTTTTAAATTCACACATCATGTATTTAATGTACACGTCATGTACTGTCTTCATGTCATTTAACATATTCATGTATTTTTTTGGATCTTCTCACTTGCATTGGATGAGGAATACACACCGTGTATGTTGTACGCATCCGGTAATGCCTTTTTTTCATTTTTCAGAATTCATTTTTTTATGTTCAAAATTCATAATTTCTATAAAAAAACCCCAATTCATTATCAAATAAAACAAGAATATTCCTTAATTAAATTTAACCAATATTTATTTATGAATTCATCTTAACAAGAGTATGGTTCTAAAGTTTCACTATTATTCAAAATAGAGTAAATCATAAATGCTACTCAATAAAGAGTTTAGTGTGATGGTTTTATCTGATGATAACATAGAGATGTGGTAGGAATTATATATAAATTTAATGATTTAATAAATCACTAGAATGTGCAGTAAAAATAAGGATGGTTTTGAAGACTATCATATATGATATGATATACATAAACTTATTTTGGGGTCTGTTATGTATTCATAAAAGGTTTTAAGAATATAAAATGTATCATACAAATGGATATATCGAATTTATCATTCATTCATATTGGTTGTATATATGTATATATAGATATAAATTTCATGATGTGTAATGGTAATTGACCCCTTATGTTATGACTCTGAGTTATCCATAATTGATGTTCATCATAGATTAATATAGGTTATAATGAAATTTTATGGTTAGTATGAGTGGGATTCCTATAAAAAGATATAAAAAATGATCAAGAGGAACAATAATTTTTTGTGCACTAGATAACACAGGAAGCATATTTTATGGAGTGTTATACACAAGTTTTTGGTATAATGGGGATGGATTATTTATATTTAGAGCCCCCACACCCGAGGATAATGAGATTCTATGAATGAGAACCATTATAATTTCATATTTTTTTATATAATACATGATGTTTTGATAATTAGAGGTGGTTGGGTATGTTTATAATCAGGTTTTTAGTTGGATCTTAACTTATATGTGATTTATCGTCTCCTATTATGAGTATAAAATTTGGTCACACAATTGAGATAGACTAAGAAAACTAATGTCTATAGTGAGAAGGTACATATGGTATCCTTGTCTACATGGATAAGGGGAATGTTATTTTCTCATCTTTGAGATGAATTACATGTGGTTTATTCATCAACATGGTTAGTTTAGACTCAAAGAGTCAAGAACAATGGAGGATTCTATATAGCATTGACATGCTATGTGTCCCATGATCACTTGATGTCTTGGATGAATGGAACATATGAAAACCCACACTATCATATAATTTCATTGGTGGATAAGGGTAACACCCCATGAATTTAAATGAGGAACATTATGTTTAATAGTGTATACGACATGAAACATCGAGAATAAATGAACTGAAAAATATATTATTTAAATATGACCATTATCTCCAAGTTATTAAAATAGTGGTTCTTAATATGACTAAATAAATTCAGAAATTTATATGTTTTAAACATGTATAAATAAATTTATTGTCTACCAATTTATTATATTTAGAAATATTAATCATTTGAAAGAAAAATAAATGTTTTTCTGGAAAACCTTTTTTTTCAAAAAATTATTTTCATCATGTTTTCTGCACTTCTGTTAAAATAAATCTTTCAAATTTTAGAAAATTTATTTTAAAAAATAAAAACTATTTTTCAAATCATTATTTCAAAATTATCTTATAGGGATTTTTTGAGAATATTCTAAATAGATTAATTTTTTCAACGAATAATTAAAAAGTACCGATATTTGAGGAAAACAACTTTTCATTTAAAGAATATATAAAGATATTTTTTTAATTTTCCTTAAAAATTAAATTTAGTAAAATTTAATTATAATTAATAAAATTGAGGTAATATTCATCAATTATATGTTTAATTTTAATATAAAAAGGTTTTATAATTATGAAAACATTTCCTTTGAAAACCCATTTTTCCCACGTCTAGGGGTTTAACATTATATTAAATTCTAACAAATTTGTGAATTGAATGAGAAAGAATTTATTATATATTGGGAATCATAAAAATTAATATTATTTTATATTTCTAGCTTAATTTTTTGCCAAAATTAATATTAAAAATAGTAAAAAATAGTTACCGTGGTTAAGGTTAAAACGGGTTTACCTTGGGTTAAACTAAGAAGACTAGGGTTAAAATGATCTATGAACTTATAAATTCACCATTTTATGGATACATTGAGACCTTATATAACATAATGTTCTTAAATTATACATTTTTTACCCTTTTGGTATGTGAAAAATGTGGGTATAATTTATTATTTTCAAAAATTCTATGTGTGTCTTCCCCCCACTTATAAATGTGAACTATGTCTCTTATCCTATTTAAACATAAAAATCCCTTTGGTTATAAAATACCTAAAACATTTAACTAAATAAATCCCTTAATATCATGTAGAGTCCATTTGTTAATAAAAAACCATTTTATGAATGTTTTCAGTATAAACATAAAGAGGTTCTCCGAAGAAGAGGTGTAGTTCTTAACAATTTGTTTTCTTTTTATTTATTAATTTAAATATTTAAAATATACATAATATATGATAAAATAATAACAATATTATATCTCATATAATTATATGTTTTTATTTTATTGGAAAGTCCTATTTTCATATTCTCTTCCATCAAATGGAACACTAAACCGTTGATCATGTTTATGGCGGGCTACCAACTCGCGAACTGATGCATTTCATTCTCCATAACCATATATCAAAAAAGGATATAATAATGGATTTAATGCATATATATAATATTTATGAAAAAAATAAATATTTTTAATTATAATATCACATCTACATTCTTATCTTTCAATCCATTGGAAAATGATAATGCCGCTGAGATTCAAGTATATATCTAGTTTATAAAGACTAATAAACAATTTAGTCCTTCAAGATGTGCTTCCTTGTATTTAGTTCCAATGTAATAAAGTGTCTATTAACTTTGGGCTACTAGGGTTAGGGTATTTATAGTTCTTATGAGAGAAATTATAGTATAAACCTTGGGAACTATATTTAGGAAAACATAGACTTCAGAATATAACCCTATGACAGAATTTTTAGAGAATTGTATGTAATGGATAACATCCTAATGTTTATTAAGGTAGAAATTATGTGTATTTCTAGAAATAAATCCTTTTATGGATATTATAAGTGGGTATATATCTTGAATAGTAACACCTAGGGGTAACAGCACTGAAAATGGTGCATTGGAATTTGACTCAATCGTCATCTTGTTCATGAAAACGGGCCTTGATGCACATCTGGTATGACACTCCCTGGGAATATTGTAACATCCCATGATTTTAAGATTTATTATTATTTGAATTAATTTATGTTTTCAAAATTTTTTATTTAAAATGGCATTGGAAATATTTCTTTAAATATATATATATATATATTAAAACACTAAGAAAAACATTCATTTCATATGCAATACCAACTTGGATTTCACTACAAGCAACACTGACATGGCATATGATACACACAACACCGATTTTCTATGAATCATATATATATATATATATATATAATTAAATAAGATAATTATTACCTACCCATTAAATTTTTTATAGGAATAGTAATAACTTCTTTCCAAATACTATTTATAATTCAATTATATAAACAAAACATATTGATAATGAAAGATGATTTTTTTTCTGGTAAAGTCTTTTTATGTTAAAAATAATATCTTCTTGAATGGACAAATTATAATAATGAAATTAATTGTAGAAACATTTGAAATTTTAATTTTATAAAATTAACTTCATTTTTTGATTCATATCTTCGAAAATAACCTAGGGTGAATTTTTGAGATTTTTCTAAGAAACATCATTTCATGATGAATAGTGAGAAATACTGCTTTTAGTTAAAAATATCCTTTTTGTATAATTAATTATTAATTATAAATGATATTAAATTTTTTTAAGGTCATGTTTTATAAATATTACATCTATTAATACAATTTAATTAATGAGAATCAATTTCCTTTGGAAACTAAATAAAAATTTTAATAAACTTTTGAATTTTTCTTACTGTAAAACCCCATTATTTCGTCCCATCTAAGAGATTAGCTCTAATCATAATTTTCCTGCTTCTGTGAATTGAATTTAAAAATATAAAATAAACCATTTGATTCGTTTTTTTATTTATAGTATAAAAATACCATGTTAATTTTTGAGTATAATGATTAGTAAAAGTGATTGAAAATAATCACAACACTTAAGACCTAATTAAGCATAATTAGTGACTAAACCTTAAAGTTAAGGGGGGAAATAACCTATAAACTTGTCAAACACCCATATTATGTCCATATTTCGTCCATAAAACTTCAATTATTGAGTTTTATTAGTCTAGTATTACTTTATTTAGGTAAGAACTTGTTCACACTTAACTTGTTTCTAAATATTTCAAGTGTTTCCTTTTACTTCCTTATAAAATTCCACCACCTAAACCCATTAGTCAGACCTCTAAAACATATTAAGATCATACAATATATGAAAAAGTATCATCACAAAAATAATCCCTTCTACTTTGAAGCCTCTAGGGAGAAATATTTTGAAGGAAGCCTTTTGGAACAAACCAAAATTAGTTACCCGATTTTGAGGTAATGCCTTCTTTCAAGCTCTTTTCATTTATTTTTCTTCTCCACCCCCTACACTCTCTTTGTCACATTATTTTGGAAAAAAATCATTTTAATAATTATTCTATGATGTTTTTACTAATCTTTTTTGACTTACACATACACACACATCCATCTAAGGGATGTTTAACATGTTTTTTCTCTGAATGGTGAACTACTAGCTGACGAAATGATGATTGTTCATTTCTCATTTATCACCAATCATGGTGGCCATTTTTATGGACACTCTATTCATATATGTAGTATATTATATTTAATATTTATCTATGTTTTTTTATTCATTTTACAACACACATCTCTTTACATTCTATTTGGTGTTAATATGATAATCTCGTTTGAGGAAGTGTTGACTACCACCCCCTCAAAGCGATGTTATAAATTCACACACCACATGGAATGTATTAGGGATGGTATTAATGAACATATATGATCTATATGAAATTTTAATTCCTCTAGAATAATTATATATACATATTCATACAAGTATATATAAGAATTTTATTTACCCACTTTCTTTCAATACGATAACAAAATATAAACAATGTTAATGTGTACGTATGACTTCTCATCTCCATGAATGGTGTATTCCATTTGGTACATACACATGATATAAATTATTTTAATATGAATACACTAGATATAAATTATATTTATATCATTATTTACATTCTGTAATCATGATATATAAGTATAAGGACCAAAGATGTAACCAATTAAGACACATGCAGAGAACATAGTAAATTTTACCCAAAGTGATACCTTAACGTAGGATCATTAATGAGCGGGTAATATAAGATTATAAAAAACCATTCTTGTTAATATTTATATATATAAGAATATTTTAATTTTAAATATATAAAATAAACTTATATTTATTATACATGTATCTTGTATGAGTACGGAGAGAGTCAATACATAAGGTAAGGGGATTTATCTCACTTTTACTTTCTGTGAGATACATGTTATGTTGTCCACTAATTACTTTTTTTTGGTGTATTTACTTCCCATGATTTCATTTAATATATATTATAATTAAATTTATTGGTATTAACATGTCCATTTTATGATCCTTCTTTCATGGGGTTTAATTTTTAAATGTTACCAAATCAATAAAATAGTTTTGTCTCAATTTTCATTCTTTAAGACTCATGTTTTGTTATGCACCTAAAATATTTATTCAATGTTTATATACATACATTTTATATTTTATATAATGAATATAAATGTTTTCCTTATATTTATTACTTCATGTAATTTTATTTCTTATATGGAGAGCATGATTTCAAGTTAATAAGTTATTAGAGTTTATAGGGACAATCTAATCACTTTTCGAGATTTTTTATATTTATGTTTCATTTGATGGAATGTTATGATCCATATCTCAAGGAAATTCTTGAATTTTATTATACTATTTATATCCATTATATATTCATTTATTATTACCATTTTTCCAATATTTGTTCCAAAATATAGTTAATAATGTATTTTTAAAAAATCCCAACATTACCCTCCCTTAAGTTGGATATCTATGTTTTCTAAAATTTTTTTCCAAGAATATTATACCAGTATCCTATAAGCTTTTAAATACATTTTTACCCTTTTTTCTTTTACCAATCTCTTAAAGGGAATCTTATATCTCTTTACAAACAATACATTTCTTCTAACCTTTTTTTCGTAAAAAATGAATGTTATTTTTTACTTCGTATGCCTTGTACGGATTTACCCATCATTATACATTTAAATATTAATATTCATTTTTTAAAAGGATAATATTTAAGAATTTTTTTAAAAATAATTTTAAAGGAAAAAAGTTTTCAAAATGGTTTCTAGACTTTTTTTTTATGTTTTCAATATTTTTTCTGAGAAAATTATTTTTAGTTTCTTTTATTTATTGACATGCATTTTCAAATAAGGAAGGATATTTTCCTCAAAAATGTTTTAAAAAATATTTAAAAACTATTTTCCATATAAGATGACATTTATGGATGTTACTCTTAAATTTTTTGGAAATGATAAAAAGGTTCCATTCATATCCGTTCTATGAATGGTTTACACTTAATTCCATGGCCTTTATGAGACATTTTTCTCATTCACCATTTATATTTATATAAAATCCATTTCTCTTTCATAATTTATTATTCGATGAAATGGTTGTGAAACCGGTCTATTTTTCATAGGTTATGATGTGATGAAATGTAAATGATACCCATTTCATTTTATGGGTTACCATTTGATGTTTATAAGACCTATATCTTTTTATGGGTCATGATATGATGAATATTTTATATCCTTATGGAACAGGATTCAATGATTTTACTAGGAGAGGGGTGATACCTACATCTCCCTCCAATACATTGGGTAATGATAAGTTTTATATGAGATAAAAGTGTACATGGGCTGTATCCCAAGAATGAAAAGAAAGAGGGTGTATGGGTTATATCCCAAGATCAAAAAGAAAGATGGCGTACTGGTTGTAGCCCAATCCTAAATGAATTAGTTTTTATGAGTAGTAGCCCATGTTCGAAAACAATAAGGTAAATGGGTTGTAGCCCAAGACTAAAATAAAGAGGGTACATTGGTTGTTGCCCAAACCCAAAAATAAGAAGGTACATGGGTTGTATCCCAAGCCTAAAAGAAAGTGGGTATGAGGGTTGCTAACATAAGCCAAATGTAGATACACAGGTCGTAGACCAAGCCTAACATGTTATAAAGATATTCGTAGGTAGCCTTGACATAAATGTTTCTATTCTTATATGTTTTCCATAAATCCTATGTCTTATTCCTTAGTTATGATTTCATGGTTCATGATGTTTATTTTATTATGATTCATTTCTTATGAAGTTTCAAGCTTTATCCCATAACTCATGTTTATGACCTTAGATATGTAGTGTATGATATCCTAATGTTAAAATCATGTTATCTTACTACTACGTTCATGTTTAGGCATACATGTCTCCCTTGTTTACCATTATTGAGAATCTGATCTCAACCCTTTCTTATGTTTTCATTCTACAGGTTATGGAGAAAAGTTTTTGGTAGAAGTACTAATGGTAGAGATCTTTATTAGAGAATTTTAAGATCATTCACTAGGATAGAAGACTTTGTTTCCATGTTTCCAAATTCACTAAAATATTATGGTCCTCTAGCATTTATTTTTTTTAATATACCGGATATTCATTTAAAAATATTTAATATCCATGTATGTTATTCTTGGGAAGCTATAGAAATTCTTAAGTTAATTCAACTTTTATTTGAAAAACATTATGAAGAATTTGAAACTATTTTTAGGTTTGAAAACATTCCCAATGAAACACAGTTTATAATTAAAATATTAGCTATGCATAAATTTGTCAATTTATATCATGCATGACACTGGTTTGGAAATTATACATTAAGGACCATAATTTTTTGATCTAATATAGTATATTCCATTATTTAAAAATGGATCCAAGTGGAAGGGATTAAAACAATACTAATTCAAATTAATTCTTAAATGGATTTCCCTCCTAATAAATATAATAATATTGGAGTTGGAGCTATATCTAGTGCTGAAGAAAATATAATGTTATTCGGGTAACTAACTGAGGTTATGTCCAATAACCTTTATTTTATAGAGAATACTACTGAACCACAATGTACTGTAATAATGTTAGACCATTTCATGCATCAACAACCTCTATCATTTAATAAGACTAAGAATCCAGTTGTAGCTGAGTAATGAATAAGTTTATTAGAGAACATATTTCTTTTTTTGGGAAGTAATGAAAGGGGGATGGTTTTTGTTGAAGTTTATCACCTCTCAGGAAATGCAGATCAATGGTTTCCATTAACTCAAAAACCAAGGACGAAAAATAAATAGAATACATGGAGTGTAAGGATTTTATGGTACCATTAAAGAAACAAATACTTCCCTTGTGAGAAATGAGCGGATATGGATATAAAATCATCAAGTCTATGAAAAACTAAGAGAAAAATGTTACTAAGAGTGAAGATAAATTTAAAATTTTGTCAAGGAATTTTTTGGAATACATACATAATTCAAATAGTAATATGGACTATTTCCTTGAGGGGATAAAGGAAATACTTTGAAGGAAACTAGTCTCCCAAACATCATCATCATATGAGGATATAATATCATTTTATTTCAAGTCAGAGAAATAATTATACATGTATTATGAATTTTAAAGAGATATATTGAATAATATGGTGGTAGAGAAAAAAGAATTAGAGGAAGAAATAAAGAAGTATTTTCCAACATGTTATAATTGTTGAAGGAAAAACCATGGTATATATTGATGGGAATTAGAAATTTATTTAAGTATGAATAGAAAGGAGATCATGCATGTGAATGAAAGGGTAATAGATTAAACTTTAATGATTATTGTATAAATAGTGTGGATATGAGGCCCTATACAAATTAAATCCCCAAGATTAAAGTGAATATACCTCAGAAGAATCTAATGGATCAAGGTCAATATTATGTAATTAATACATCTTAAGTGAAAATATTAAGCTTCTTGTGTATTGGATTCAATAATTTTGTTTTATAAGTATTTTAACTTTGATATCAATGATATAAGAATCTTCAAATGTATACAGATTGTACTATAGTAGTTTTTTTATTAAGATTTGAAAAAAACATATAGAATGGTATTGATGACCAAGAAAATTGATTCAGTGGAATGTTGATCTTTTTGGAAAACACATGATTCAGGGAAGAAAACCCTAAATATGTGCTCAATATTGAGATAATAATGATTAATAGATTTTTTTAGGATATTAATAGTGACCTTTATTTTTTTTTGAATTCTAGGTTTTAGGGTGGAGTTTACTATATTTTATTAATAATGAACATATTCAATAATGTTGAGTTTATATAACAAATAATGAGAGAAATAAATTTTTAAATCATTCATGTTTTCATTAAATATTTTTGGTGATCCAGGTATTCACATATTTGATATGTTATATTAAGATATAATTTATATTGTTTAGTGAATATAATGATATGTTTATTTTTCAAATGTATTGACATTCCTTCAAAATTTTTGGAAATTATATTTTAGAGAAGTCTTAAGGTTAACTATTTATAAAATTAATTAAGTTCATCTTTGTTCTTATTATTGAGGCTCAAAGAATTATTGTACTTTCAGATAAATTTTCCTAACCATTTTGGTTTTGGAAAATATCTTGAGATAAGGGGAATAACGTATCACCCTTTTATGGATATTATATTCTATAAAAAGTTAATTCTAATTCTTCTCGTATAAAATATTATCTTGAAAACTCATCATTTGGAGAATGAGATGAGATTTTTGTGGAAATTAAATAAAAGATAAAATTATAATTTTCAAGTATCTTTTTTTATGTTCTTTGTATAGATTTTAAATGAATTCCTAAAATCTAGGAAAAGGATATTGAAATAAAAATGTTACCCTAGTACCTTCATTTCTGATAAACCAATGATTTGTTTACCCATGACGTATTTATGTATTTGTGGTCATTAAATGTTTATAGATCATTCACTTTATTATGATCAATGATATCTAACAATCTCTATAATTTTTTAATATTTTCTTCTATGTCTATATTTTTACATCCATCTAATATTTTCTTACTTGGAAACCTAGTTATGTATTATTTTGTTTGACCTTTTTAATTACCTTTCCCTCATATCAAGAGGAAGTTTTATCAACCCTTTCAATGATGTGGGTTTTCAACAAAGGTATTTTCAAATGTAAATCCCTTTATTTCCAATCGAAAGTTAAAATTTTAGGGAATAAATTTATTTAATTTGGGGAGAATGTAACACCCAAATATTTTAAAAGATGAACATTATGTTTGACACTGTATACTACAAGCAACACCGAGATTAAATGAACCAAAAAATATATATTTGGAATAATACCATTATAACGTAGCCATTAAATAGGAATTTATAAACTAGAAAAATTATATTTTTTACACATGTAAAAATAAAAATATTTGTAATAAATTTTATTATAAATACAAATAATAATCCTTTGAAATAAATAAGATTTTTTTTAAAAAAACTATATTTTTTCTAAAAATTAATTTCCCCGTGTTTTGAACACTTATGTTAAAATAAATTTTTTTTCCCTTTTTAAAAAATTATTTGAAAAATTAATTTTTGTAAATCATCATGTCAAAATTATCTTAGAAATTTTTTATAGTTTTCTAAAAATATTATTTTTTGATTAATAGTAAAAAAATACTTATTTTTATTGAATGGTGCCATTTGTTAAAAGAATTTAAAAAGGTAAATTTTGTTAAAAATTATTATTAAATAACAATTAGTACAATTTTAATATATTTAATCCAATTTAGGTCATTATAAAGAATTTTATGTTCAATTTGAATGTAAAAACGTTTCATACTTATGAAAAAAATTTCATTTTGAAAATAGTTTTTTTCGTCATGTCGGCGGGTTTAACATTAAATTAAATTCATAAAATTAAATGAATGTAATTTTTAAAAATATATTATATATTTTTATTCATCATAATTAATATTATATAATACATTAAACTTAATTTTTTTTATCAAAATTAATAGTAAAAACATTACAAATTAATTATAATGGATAAGGTTAAAATGGGTTTACTGGGGATTAAACTAAGAATATAAGACATTAAATGATCTATAAACGTATATAATTACTACTTTTTTCTAATATTTAAAAAAATCACATAAAAGTTTTGATAATAAGAAGGAAAAATTATCCTTTTTTAATGTGAAAAATATGTGTACAATGTATTCTTTTATAAAATTCCAAGTATGCCCTTTCCTCCACATATAAAAGGGGACCCCTATCCTATCTTATTCATAATTTAAAATCCCATTGGTTCCTAAAAACCCTAGAAAAATAACTTTGTTACAGTGTAGGGTCTTGAAAATCCACAAAGGAAATTTTACCCAGAATCCCCCAAAAGAATTGGGGGCAAATAATCAAAGTGGAGACACAATGGACCGGTCTGTGAACCGGTCCATGGAAGCACAATGCGGCCAGACACCGCGAGGCACCCCCTCCACAAACCATTTTCGTTCATGAAATAGAGGCTGAGAGGCTCCGCGGTCGTGAGGCAGGATGGACGCCAGTCCGGTTCACCGTCACAAACTGCCCCAACTGCACACCGCGTCGACCGGATCAAGCCGCACCCGCTATCATTCGTGAAATGGAGGCAGAACCCTCCGCAGCCGCGGAGCACCCCCTGAGTTCGCCTCGCCGATGAGGGGACCGATCAATACCCACCGCGAATCACGGATTGACCAAGTCAACTGTGAACTGGGTATTTGGTTATGGGCCTCCGAAAAAGGTGTCACATGGCCATAGATAAATTCCTTACCCCACTCTATAAAAGGAGACCAAGGGGGAAAGAAGAGAAGGATCAGAGAACTGGAATCCGATTCGAAGGGATATGAGATCGGTTGAAGGAAGGCTTTTGATTTCGCAAACAGTGAGGTTCCCATTTGCGAACTACCGCAGGTATATGAATTAAGAAGGAATTGGAAAAGGCATAAAACTTTGGTGAACCGTGAACCTAAAAAAACAAAAAAAAAGAACTGTGAACCATACCCCCTCCGTGGATGACTTACCCATGGACCAGGGAGTGTATGCCTCTTTTCCCATCCATCGTACCGCCTAGCACCCTCCCCCGCGGGCGAAGCCCCTACCGTCGAGCCTCCGATCGGTGCTTCCCTTGGCCGCCAATGCCCACCTAGAATCCTCTGTGAACCACCCTGGTTCGTCGATTGAACCCGAAGCCGCGAACCACCCTGGTTCGCGGATTGAACCTGAAGCCACGAACCACCCTGGTTCATGGATTGAACCGGAAACCATGAAAAACCCTGGTTTGCGGGATGCTGATTAGTCTGCGGACCACCTTGGTTCGTGGATGGCTTCTCCAGCCGCGTGGCACTTTCCCACATGAAGGGCACCTCCACCCATATCTCTCGGTGGCCCTCCAAATACTTCTGTGTTCTCATTTCTAGAGCCAAGTAAAATCCTTCTGATCCAGCCAGGTCTTCCATTTCTCCTTCATCATCCTCTTCATCGGCTCTGAGCTGAGGCCTCCGCCAGACCCACCGGATCCACGTGGTATAACATTCAGGCGCATCAGCATGCCATTTTGAGTTCACATACCCACGGTAAACAGGGGAAAAGGGGTTTCCCGACCCTTGAGCAGATTCCCAAAGCATTCCTGGGTCCACATTCCCACGATAATGTGGAGTCTGATCTCAGGAATCCCTTTTATGCCCCTCCACTTGTTGAGGGTTCCTCAAAGATGCTAAAATACCCATCGTAAGGAAGCCCTCGTGCACTGCAAGAGAGGAGACGGGAACAAGAGCACCCCCTTTCCCTCTCCCGTTGGGCTTTGTCGCCTCGGGCGTCCATCTCGGAGTAAGCACCAAACTTTTGGGTCTCCTTAGAGTGTAATCCCCAATTCATCACCTTGGTCCGCCTTCATGCGTAAGCCCCACTCTGCTTCTCACAAACGCACCTTTCGTGAATTGATTGTATGGTCCCTGCTGCCTCTTTTTTCTCACAACGATCATGACTCATGTGGGCTTAGAGTAAGCATCGACCATGACATCCTCTTATGGGCCTCCCTAGATTGTAAGCCCCAACCCATCATTCAGGGCTTCCCCAGAGCATAATCCCCAAGACAGAGCGAACTACGGGGACTTTGATCTATGTCATGTCATGGTACGTAGGAATCCTCCATGAGGTTCAAGCCCACCACTCGGTCGTTTCATCACGTCGAGTTCCACCCTCGTCCAACATGATGTTAAACTGTATGCCCCCGTCCAGCATGATGTTAAACTGTTTATGCGAACTACGTGGACTTTGATCCCTACTTTCTAAGAAGGGTACGTACGAAGCCTCCCTGAGGTTCAAGCCCAACAGCCGGTCTATCTAACCATCTCCACGTCAGTTCACTTCACCACTCCTAGTGTCGCGTCAAGCGAGTTCTAGCCCTTCGGAGTCATTAATCCAACAAGGGATGGTAAACCTCAGGCATAAATTATTCTGAACCCCTGCCTCTAGTTGGTCATTTCCCACCATGGCTGAATCCATGGATACTATGTTTGGGTATAAACCAAAGATTCGTGAACATATGAATACGTCTTAAATCTATAAGAGAGTCCCGAAACAAGAAATAATTCCCCCCCCCCAAAAAGGGTGTGATGAGCCCGACATCCCATCCTCTTGACCAATGTGAGTTCTTCAGAGTCACTGGTCAGAACTTCCGGCGAATGCCTACCTTTGAAAAGAAGGTCCATCAATCATTAGATACGGAGCCGTTGGGCGTTTCGTGGCCGAAAACCAATAACGAAACAAAAAATGGTGAGCCCAATGTAAATCTTTAACAAAACATGACAGATTCAACCTAATCTCCCCCAGTGCACCCTTATTCTCTAAAGGATGGCCAAGCAAGGTCATTAATTACACATGGCATTATGAGATGCTGCTTTGATGGGTTTGCTGCTTGTATTTGGTAAAATGTTTTGCAGGAACTACTTTCAGAACTCCCTGCAATCCAATGACATCGCAAAGGAACTCACAAATGCGCATTTCCAACGACGCAAGGATGAGACTTCCTCAACAACGGAGCACCCCATCACCCACCCAGCGTCTTCAATGCTGGGTTTTGGACGCGCTGATCCGAGAGTACCACGTTAATGGTACTCTCCCAACAGTGGAGGCGGACATGCATGCCCTCGAATCCATCAAGGTTCACTGGTCGCCTGCCCAGCAATGAAAGCAAAGGCGGACCCAGATAGCCCATGTCTCTGTCTCCAACCGTTTCAATAGTTTATCCCTGGAACGGGACAATGCGTACCTCCCTTATCATAGGGAGGTAGATGAGGTCGATGTTGAGGACTTCATCCCTGTCGAATGGGGGTTCCGCTCTCAGGCCCCTGCTGGCAGACGTCCTCGCGGTCACACCGCGACCTAACATCCTCGCACTTACGAGAATGTCTCCCTGAGGATTCAGGCCCATGCTCCCCGAGCTCCGTCCCCTTGGACCACCCGACGAGGGCGGTAGACGTACAGTCGGGTACCGGTCATCACCCTGGTCCTCGAGGAGGAGCTCCGCTGCCCAGCAATGGAGATGTACCACGAACAGGCACCTACACCTGTTCTGTCCTCCCAAGCATGCAATCCAGACATGGGGGCATCATACGAGTTGGCTTGCATCCCTGCCGAGCCCCATCAGGCATGTCGCTCACGCATGACGGCACTTACCTGGCAGGAACCTCTCCCTTCCCAGGGTCGTGAAGCCCACCAGCTCGACATGTTGGTGACTTGGCACCTGCAGGACCAGCTGCTAGTAGTTTCTTCAGATGCCCGACATCCTGATAAGGTGGCGATCAACAAAGCTCGCCACACAGATGTGGCGGAAAAGCATAGGCGGGTACGTCTCCCTGCTAACAAAGGCCACCGACTATATATGGTGGGAGATAAATACATGAAGGGCTAGCTCCCTACGGATGCAAGTTAAGCCCACCACCCTGATGTGGTGCCAAATAGAGAGAGAAACTGGCGTATCCCAGTACAGGGGAAGATTCGTTCACCTACCCCGACACAGGAGAATCGTCAGTACCCACTGACCATTGAAGGACTAGATAAGGATATTCCTACTCCGATACCGGAATGGTCCTTCATACCCGTTCCAACCAAAGATGTCTATCTACATATCCTTTAAATGAAGCAGGAGCATGTATCAATCCCAGATCATATCTTGCAGACTTTGCCAGCATGTAATTGCATCGGCAGAAAAAGCAAGGACTCGGGCCCGTGAGCCCATCTCCCAAATTGAGGTGACGCATCTAAGAGATGAGATAGCCGCCTCAGAGCATATCTGCATCCCTGCTTCAGCCCCGGAGGGTCTCCGGCTATATTCTACGATTTAAGGGCAACCAGATCGAGCATCTTCACTCGTTCCAACTTGGGGACACCCGTCCATCACGGTGGATGCTCCAGAGTAGACATATATCCCTCCTAAAAGTCAATATTTTCGTTGGCGTAATCTGGAAACATCACATGACCCAATTAGATAGGGACACAAAGGTGAAGGAATTTGTCAACAGCAGACGGTCCCCACTGCCTACAAAAGAGCGCCCCGAATGCGCCGAAGGAATCCGGAAAATAAAGAACGGGATTATGACTCCGCTCTACTGGATTATGGGGTTCCCAACACCTCTAAGCACGCCACAAAGGTGAAAAACCCTGACCACCCATTACCATATTATGGGAGTGGCAGTAGCAGTTGTGAAGGTCCTCCCTGCAATGTCGCTACCAGCAGCTCTGAAGGTCCTCCCCAGAGAACCCGTGGGGGCCTCCCTTGTGGGCATATAACGATCGGTCAGGAGAGCTTCTCTCTTGATGCGAGTCACGGAAACCGTCCACATGACCAGAAGATCAGGCAGTAATAAGTTCCTCCACATGTTGCGGTTCACCCTGAAGGGCCTCCCTAGGGTATACACTGCAATCACTCTCCATGCAGTGGGACCACATATCGTGATGGTATTCCTCGCTATCATAGTCGCAACTACGGAGGCCCTCTCTGTAGTGACGTCTCATTATGACAAGAAGGTCCTACCCTTGTCATGGCCTACCCTGAAGGTCCTCCCCATGGGTTACGCTGCAACGGAACTCCACGCAGCCAGGCATCAGGTCACAGTGGTAGTCCTCGCCACCCTAATAATGGAGGTCCTCCCCGTAGAGACGTCGATCAATGAGAAGGCCCTCCCCTCTTTGAGGTACATTCTGGAGGCCCTCCCCAAGATGTATCCCATAGATATTCTCCCTACGGTATTAGTAATGGTAGTCCTCGCCATTACCGTAGGTGAGATGGTAGTCCTCACCACCAAGGCCACCATCAGAAAGGTCATCCCCGCAATGCCCCAAAGAAACAAGAATGTCCTCCCCTTGTCACAACGTGTCCTGAAAGTCCTCCCCAAGATGCACGTCAAACGCCAATCCCTAATGTTCATCCTCACCATTATGGCAGTTGATGCGAAGGTCCTCCCCGTAACAACGCTATGCAGCCAGAAGGCCCTCTCCTTGCTGGAACATGCCTTGGAGTCCCTCCCCAGGGTGTGCACTGCAGAATTACTCTATTCAGTGAAGCATCAAGCAGTAATGGTAGTCCACTCCATTGCCGCAGCTGTGATGGTAGTCCTCACCACCACGACCTCCATTGCGAAGGTCCTCCCCGCAATGGCCCCAAGCAACAAGAAGGTCCTCCCCTTGTTGCGGTGTGTCCTGAAGGTCCTCCCTAGGATGCACGTCGAACGCCAAGCCATGATGGTCATCCTCACCATTATGGCAGTTGTTGCGAAGGTCCTCCTCGTAACAACGCTATGCACCTAGAAGGTCCTCCCCTTGCTGCAATATGCCTTGGAGGCCCTCCCCAGGGTGTGAACTACAAAATTCTTCTATGCAGTGAAGCATTAAGCAGTAATGGTAGTCCGCGCCATTGCCGTAGCTGTGATGGTAGTCCTCGCCACCACAGCCTCCATTGCAAAGGTCCTCCCCGCAATGGCCCCAAGTGACAAGAAGGTCCTCCCCTTGTCGCGGCATGTCTTGAAGGTCCTCCCCAGGATGTGCGTCGAATGTCAAGCCATGATGTTCATTCTCACCATGATGGTAGTTGTTGCGAAGGTCCTCCCCGTAACGAAGCTACGCAGCCAGAAGGTCCTCCCCTTGCTACAACATGCCTTGGAGGTCCTCCCCAGGGTGTGCACTGCAAAAGTCCCATATGCAGTGAAGCATCAAGCAGTAATGGCAGTCCTCACCGTTACGGCCATCATTGCGAAAGTCCTCCCTGCTTTGACATGTTGTTTTGACAGGAAGGCCCTCCCCCTGCTGAGTCAAGCACAAAAAATACCTCGTATGCTAAGGCACTCAGAAGGATAATATCGAGCATGTCAGATTTCTAGCTTGTCACTAACGATGCCCTTCTTCGATCAAGAGACTTTCTGGGGCCGTGTTCATCTTCTGAACCACCTCGGAATCGCTTACATAATGATTCAGCACCTACTGGTCCCACTGCCTCTGATCACACTAGCAGTGAGCGCCTTAGCTGGGTAGACCAGGTAGAAGAATCAAAGGCGGGGGAGTATGACGATATGCTGCACCTGAGGAAACGATTGGCTAGGAATGATATACCAGTCATGTTTTGGCCCATGGCCACCTCTCAGTTCGACATACCTACATAGTTGTCAGAAGATTGCATGCACGACATCTGCAATAATATATGGACGACCCTCCACCGGCTAAAATCGAGATTCTTGCACTATTACGGGTATGTAAATTATGTCAAGATGATAGGGGACCTCCTGTGTCACATCGACTTGGAGGCCCTTTCCACGACGTGACAACAACGCCCTGAGAGGCGCAAAGGGAATATGGAGGCTTCTTGCCTCCGCGCACTGCACTAGCTGCACTGCCTCATTGGTGATGCTCCAACGGGAGTCCATATCAGGGGCTGGGGGGAACACGGAGCCCTGTATTTCACTTCGCTCCCTGCCCAGAAGAACCCGTTTGGTATGGTGTCCTGCAAGGACGTCACATCGAGATGAAAATCGGGTGGATCCCCTGTTCGGGAAAGACAACACACCCAACAGAGTCGGGCCTCGAGTATGTCCCAGAAGTGTCAGGCCCGGCGGGAACGAGCCATTCATAAACTCCTGAATCAGGCCACCGAGAGCATACAGCAGGCCTCTCGCCTAAGAGAGGCCAATCAATGATCTCTGCCTGCCTCCCCAGAAGGGATGGATCTACAGGTAGATTCGACACTAGATCTGGATCACCCCTAAATGGGGGAACGCAAGATCTGGCAGGTCGCGATAGCCGCAGCCACTGCCGTAATCCAGGGTCAACCCCAGCCTGCAGGGATGGGGGCATTTGTAACAACAAATGCCCCCGTAAGACCAATAAAACCAAGAAGAGAGTCAATGCCCAGGGAATGGAGCCAGCCCCAGCCCTCAGGACTAGGGGTATTATTACCCCCTCAATAACAACCTCCCCCACGAGAGTTGGTATTCTCTCATCTAGGGAGGATAGTCAGAATAGGAGGCTCACATACCATCCCATCATATGAATCGTCATCCCCTCTGAGGGGAAGGAGCACCGTAAGGTCTCATCAAAGAACTGTCCATGTCACCCTTCATTAAGAAGTCCGAGGGAAATCCCAGCTCATGAAAGTGAAGGCCAGCAGAAGACGCGGTAGATCCTCTTCCTATTTGGAAGATGATGTTCCCTCCACTCCGCAATATGCATTCATCAACGCCATAGAGGCTAACCTCGTGGGTGACACCAGAGCAAATGAAAATCCAGATGGATCGGGATACGACGGTTCTGGTCAGGCTGTGACTCACAACGAACCCCCAGGTGTGAACACCTGGAACCAGAGGGCCGCTTTAAATACGGCCGCCCCTTCAGCTAACCTCCCTCTGCTTTCCCAGTGAGCTTCCAACAAGGAAAAGAACAATGGAACGGTTACCCTTAACCCATCCCCTTCTCTCGTTAAAAATGAGCCACTCACGCTCGAAGAGAAGTTCGCTCGACAGGAAGAAGAGATGAAAGAATTGAGGCAGCTTAACACAGAGATACTCTAGAGGAACCGATTTAACAAAAGTGTGTCCCAAGAAGAGCCACGTCATGCACTCCCAGCAAGCGCACCACAAAGGGTAAGGCTTTCCCCGAAAAATGAAGCACGATCAGGGCTCCATCCAAATGAGGCGCCTGGTCCGTCCAACTACCTAAACGTGGATGATGAATACCCGGATTTCCCTCCACTTAGGAGACAATCAGAGAAAGTACGCCTGAACCCTCCGAGGGTACCCCAGATGGAATATGCACCCTTGGTGCCGGCCAATCTGGATCCTCAGGCAATGCCTCGGGCTACACTTGTCTCGGACCGGGCCCAACAGGATTCCAACCAGGGACTCACCAATAACATCGAGGCACTAACGGCTCGATTAGAAGCGATGGAAGGATGACACGCCCCAATACAGCCTGAGAAGAAACCCTACCCAGATTGGGTGACCAACACAACACCTCCACTCAATTTTGTGTGCCTTTTATTCCCTATCTTAAATGGATCAGGTGATCCGGAGCAGCATATAATGCACTACGCATCCTATTGCGACCATATGATGGGGAATCCGGAGCAACAAGAAGCAGTGAAACTCAGATGCTTCGTATGGACCTTGCAAGGATCCGCCTTCGTCTGGTATATGAGTCTGTCGGCCCAGTAGATAAAGAGCTGGGAGGACCTCCGACAGCAGTTCTTATTCCTCTTCAGCTCAACGCTGCCTAAAACAATGGTCAGTGATCTCATGAATTGAAATCAGAGGGAGAACGAGAGGGTGTCATATTTCATCGCCAGATGGAAAGGTCTGACCTATTCTCTGAACATGCCAATTCCTCAAGATGAGATGCTATCCATATGCATCGACAATCTTAGAGATGAACTGCGAACACCGCTCATACCGGTGGAGTACACCACTGGCTTACGCCATCTCCCAGCCATCACCTAGAGAATTGAGGAATCCCTACAGCGGACTATTTCAAAGTCCCAAATAGCTTCGCAGGCTCCTGAAAAAAGAGTACCTAGAGCAGAATCATCCGCTGTCATGCTCAAGCCGTCCCTTGTGCCCGCTCCGCCACTCAGGCCTCCACAAAATCGTCAAGGGCCCCCAGCATATCAGCAGCTTCCCCCGCCTAAACAGGGCGATCAGAGAGGACCGAAGAGGAACTAGTTTGAGGAACGAAGAAAAAAAGTATACTCATTCTGAGATGATCAAGTCCGCAGGTACTTCATCATTTCCATGAACTGCAACTTGCTCCGCCTCCCAGAGCCGAGGAGACCTGAAGAAGTCGGCCGCGATGACAGGCCAGATTATTTCCCCTACCATTAGATGTTGGGGCACAGTATCCGAGAGTGCTTCATATTCACAGACCTCCTTTAGAGGATGGTAGATTCCGGACAAGTTGAGCTGGTACCACCCCCAGCACATGTGGCATGTATCTCTACCACCGACTCCGACAAGGAGGAGGGGTGGCAGAAAGTCTCCAGCAAGCAGGGGCATAAATTTGACAACTAGATGACTTGGAAGACTATCAACCGAGCCCAAGTCATACTTCGAGCTCAACTACATCAGCTGGTGTTGCCACCAGCAGCCCCTGGAGCCACATAACCGACCAAATCGGCTTCACAACCCTCTACAAGCCGGTCATTCAGACGGATCCAAAGGAAGAAACAATCACAAGAGGAGCAGTCCACGACGGGGCCAAAGTTAGTCCCGACCCTGGAAAATTTCTTGCCCTCGAATCTGGCACAACGGGCACCGACCCACCAACCGGCACCATCAGAGACAACCGACCAGGTTGACCATTAAGAATATGAGGAGTCGATATTTGGTTATGTCAATGTCATATGTCTCATGGAATCATTCCCTAATGAAGGGTATGACTACGAACCCGAGTTTCCTGCATGAGGAGCCGGGAGGAGGAATTGCAGAGGAAGAGGATACCAGGGGAGGTGCAGTCGTGGCCGAAACCAACCGTACAATTTGACCCCTACCCAGACCGTCAATATTGCAGAAACCCGTGGGAGAGCCCTTCAGCAGAATCAGCAGGAGAGGGAATGCCCCTCCACCCCCACAAGAAGCCACTCTAGACCTGTTGTTCTGCGATACCCACCAGAGGAGAAGCAAGTGTCTAGTCTCTTAGTGCGCACAAACAGACAAGCCAGGCTAAGTCCTCAAAATGCGGGAACACCATCGATATCTGACCCCACAGCTGGTCCCTCCTCGTCAAATGCTCCAACCTCAGGGAGGCACTTATAAAAGCTTTGATCAGCCCCCAGGAATTCCAAGCCGAGGTAGCCACCGCCGAGATTTACCATATGGAGACTGGCCCGACTAAATGAAATGCAGTGATTTCCTTCACCGATCCGGGCGAAGATGCCATCATGTAAGGACACATCAGGCCTCTATATGTGTTTGGCACACTGAATGGTATTGAGATCTGAAAAGTCTTTATAGACAATGGCTCTGGAGTTAACCTCCTTCCCCTGTGGACACTCCATAAGTTGGGCTATTGTGAGGATGATCTAATTCCCATAGCCACAACTTTGTTTGGTTACGACAAGAGTGAGCAGAAACCAATGGGAATGATTAAGCTAAAACCCCATTTTTGTGACCTGATAGCCTGCATAGAATTCCTGGTGGTCCAGAAAAGCACAGCATTCAATGCCCTGCTGGGAAGGCCATGGCTCCATAAGAACATGGACATTCCTACATCCTACCACCAGTGTATCAAGTATTGCATCAATGGGAAAAGCGGGACGTTTCATGACGACAATGCCCCTTTCGAGCTCTCCGAGTCAAATTACATCAACACCGGGTTCTACGAGCAAAATTAGAAGAATCCTTTGGTCGATGAAGTCGACTGGATCCCCACTTCCAATGGCCTGGAAATAGTCCCCGACGACCCCCTCTAGTAGCTTGGCTGAGATTATGTCCCACCCTTAAACCATGTTGAGTGTATGAGTTCGAGTCCGGACACGCATTCAGATGTCCTCTTGACTTCATTCACGATGGCCGAACACGACAGTGCGGGAATTTCTACCAACCCTCAACATGGGGACGAATACTCATGCAGGGATGCCCATGATGCCTCTCCCTCAAACCCTAAAAGGCTCAGACCGAAAACTCTCTCCTCATCAGATCAAGAGGATGAGGACTTGGGAGAAGAAGAGGGGGAAGATCTCAGGGATGCACCTCTCATATTCGAGGAGGGTATCTCCACCACTGTGGATGAGCTCAGGGAAATAAACCTGGGTACCAAAGAAGACCTGAGGCCCACTCTCATTAGCACGACCATGTCTCCTGAGGAACACGAGTTATATACCACCTTCCTAAGGTAGCATTAGGATGTATTTTCATGGAATTACACAGAAATTCCAAGAATCGATCCCGAGGTAGTGACGCGTCAACTGGGTCTTCCAAAAGACCACTGGGGCTACAAACAGGCCACTAGAAGAACACACCCCTCACATGCTGCCAAGATAGAGGCTGAAGTCGATAAGATTATAAAAGCAGGCTTCATCAGAGAGGTCCAGTACCCCATTTGGTTGTCCAACATCATCCCTGTAAAGAAAATGAATAGGAAAACCGTGTCTGCATTGACTTCAGAGACCTAAATCGGCATTGTCCGAAAGTTGACTTCCCGGTTCCAATCACCGAGTTTTTAATTGATGCAACGGCTGGGTCTGAGGCTCTATCCTTCATGGACGGCTATTCAGGATATAATAAAATTAGGATGGCCTGAGAAGATGAAGAATCCACTGCCTTTAGGGCCCCTCAAGGGGTATTCTGTTACAAGGTCATGCCCTGTGGTCTCAAGAATGCTGGCACCACGTATCAGCGTGCCATGCATCAGATCTTTAAGTTGTTCCTGGGGAAATTTGTTGAATGTTACATGGATTACCTAGTGGTCAAGTCCATACAGCGCTCAAATCACCTTTCGGACCTTGAGACCGTCTTTAACAAGCTCTGATAGCATAGCTTGATGATAAACCCCTTGAAATGCACCTTTGGGGTTACCTCAGGGAAGTTCCTTGGCTTCATTGTACGCCATCGCGGCATTGAAGTCGACCTTGAGAAGACGAAGGATATCCTAAGCCTGCCACCCCCTCAAAATCTCACTAAGATGAGGGGGTTCCAAGGACACCTAGCCTATATTAGGCGGTTCATATCCAACCTGGTAGGAAAATGTTTTCCCTTCACCAGGTTAATGAAGAAGGGGGTTACGTACCAATGGATGAATGACTACCAAGAGGCGTTCGACAACTTGAAGAAGTACCTCTTAAGCCCAACGGTGCTCATGCCCCCGTTCAAAGGATGGACTCTCATTCTATATGTGACGGCCCTAGAACAATCATTGGGAGCCTTCCTTGCACAGAAGAATGATGTCGGAAGCGAAAACAGTCTCTATTACCTCAGTCGAACCATGATTGATGCTGAGACTTGATACTCAAATATCGAGAAGAGTTGTCTGGACATGGTCTTCACGGTTCAAAATCTGTGACATTATCTGCAACATCATGAGGTCCACTTGATCTTGCGTAGTAACTCGCTCAAGTATATCCTCAGTCGCTCGATGCTATCCGGATGCCTATCTTGATGGCCAGTCATCCTGCAGCAATTCGACATCCGTTTTGTGCCTAAAAAATCCATTAAGGGCCAGGAATTAGCAGACTTTCTGGAAGAACACCCTTCGACAGGGACCACTACACCAGACTCTGAACTACCGGATGAAGATATCTTCTCGGTTCAAGGAGAGTTCCCAACATGGGAAATGTACTTTGATGGCGCATCCGGAAGCCCCACCGGGAAGAGGATGGAGGATCCCAGATTCAACAAAGTGGGTATGGGGATAACTCTCGTGTCCCCAGAAAAGGAAGTTTTGCTGTATTCCTTCCTCCTATCAGAGGGATGTACGAACAATGAAGCGGAATATCAAGCCCTCATTGCAGGCCTGGAACTCGCACTCCAGGAACAAGCACAACACCTTAAGGTAAAAGGTGACTCAGAGCTGGTCATCAAGAAAGTCAATGGTGACTATTCTATTAAAAAGTAGAAACTGATCCCCTTGTTTGACCAAGTCTGAGTGTTAATGGCTGAGTTCTCCACAGAACTAGCATTGACCTATATTCCTCGGTCCTAGAACGCTCAGGATGATGCATTATCCAATTCGTCCATAGCCCTAGCCGACCCATATCGGGATGAAACGGTCATCAGTATTGCTCACCATCGAATGGTATTTCCATTTGTTCAAGATAAGATGGAAGAGATCCACAAAGTCAGTCCTGTCCCTGAGCCATATGTTCCTGCCACCGGCTGGATGATCACCATCACGAACTACCTTCAACGGGGAGAGATTCCATCAGACAGGGCTGAACGAGAGCAAATACGGAGAAGGGCAATCAATTTTTTCCTATATGGAGGCACGGGTCAGCAAGAGGTCCTCTACAAATGACGCCTCGATGGAGTGCTCCTCAAATGCATTGACGGAGAAGAAACAACCTCCATCATGACTGAAGTACATGCAAGAGAATGTGGAGCACATCAACTAGGGACCAAGCTTTCCTATCAGGTTCGAAGGCTTGGGTACTACTGGCCTACAATGGCACGGGACAATGAGAATTTTAATGCAAAATGCCACTCATTCCAGATCCATGTAAACTTCATACACGAGCCCCCAGAGTAGCTTCATCAAGCTAAGTACTCCTGGTCATTTGCTATCTCGGGGATGGACGTCGTGGGACTGTATCCTCCCGCCACGGCCAAACAGCTGAAGTATATCCTCACTGCGACCGACTTCTTTTCCAAATGGGCAGAAGCCATACCCTTCAAGGAAGTCGGGGCAAGAAATATTGTCAGCTTCATGAAGACCAATATCATCACCAGATTCGGTGTCCCTCATACCATACTGACAGACAACGGCACCAATTTCTGCTCTGTTGAGTTAGAAAAGCTATACCTCGAGTATGGTATCAAGGCAAACCACTCATCCTGCTACCATGGAGTGGCCAATGGAAAGATAGAAGCTTTCAATAAGACCATGTCAAATATACTCCAGAAAATGGTGGACAAAGATAGGAAGTCATGGCCGGATAAACTCCACCATGCATTGTGGGCTTATCGAACCACAATCGACACCGCAACTCAGTCTACCCCGTAATCATTGGTGTACGGCACAGAGGCGGTCCTGCCCATTGAACTCCAACTTCCCTCACTCTGCGTTTCCATCTGCGATCAATTATCTAATGATGAGAAGTCAAAAAAGAGGTTAGGTGAATTTAAATAGCTAGATTAGAAGCGACAGCACACTCTGCACCACCTGGAAGTATACCAGAACCAGATCACGCGACCCTTCAACAAAAATGTCTGCCTCCAGTTTTTCGTGGAAGGAGAATTAGTACTGGTACTCCGGACCCCAATGGAACCCGGAATGAAGCCTCCAAAGCTGGAGCCCAAGTGGGAGGGACCATATGTTATACACAAGGTCTACTCCAATGGACCATACGAACTGATCTCCATGGACGGGAAATTCACTACAGCTCCTACCAATGCGAGATTCCAGAAGAAGTATTTCGCATAGAGACCAAGAAGTATTCATTTCCTCACCGCATGACGTTAAACTACATGGAGTTCATCATTACCGAACGACGATAAACTGCACGGATGAAGAAAATAAACGAGATGTACACATCGTACGATCTGTAAGACACTAAACTGCAAAGCACCTTGTCTTAACCACAAGACGTTAAATAGTATGGCCCTCCTCCAAGCACTATGACGTTAAAATTCCAACCACCTCATCCTCACCTCATGACGTTAAACTGGCCAGAATCTAATAATTCCCCCTCATCCTAAACATAAGACGTTAAACTGTATGGACCACGTCCTCACCGCATGATGTCAAACTGGACAGATTTCAGAGAACTACATAAGGCTTGATTCCTACCCTCGCAGGATACGTAGCGATGCCGAGATTCCCTATCCTGGCCCAACCACTTCAAAAAAAAATTGCCCTTTCCCCCGTGTACGGATCAGACCTGCACGGGGTGTATCATCTTTACAGAGAACTACGTACAACTTGATTCCGGCCCTCGCAGGATATGTAGTGATGACATAATTCTACACCCTGGCCCAGCCACCTCAAAAAAATAAATAAATAAAAGTTCATATTCCCCTGTGTACGGACCAGACTAGCATGAGGTGTATTCACGTCTTCACCGCACGACGTTAATCTTCATGGAGTTCGTCCTTACTGTGTGACGATAAAATGCACAGGATGAAGAATAATTAAGAATTTCTCCTTTCCCCCATATAGACCAGACCTACACGGGGTGTACTTCTCATCCTTACTGCACGACGTTAAACTGCACAGACAATGATGTTAAAAATGCCCCTTCCGCTATGTACGGATCAGACCTGCACTGGGTGTATATCTTCGTCCTTACCACATGACGTTAAACTGCACGAAAGTTGTCCCCACCAGATGACGTTAAACTGCGCAGACCCCTTTTTCTTTCACGTCAGGTCACCTTCATCCTTAACGCATGACATTAAACTGCATGGAGTTTGTCCTCACCGCATGATGTTAAACTGCACGGACTTCATCGCGACCCACCCAGGACACATGGCAATACGAGATGGAGATACTCCTTTCACATTAGGATATATCCTTTCCATACATCAGACTCGACGACCCGAACAATTATGGATCTTTATAACCACTAAAGGCCATCGGAAGTGGAAAGTCATCGACCCGTGGACTCCTTTGTACGACTATGCATACCATGACCTCAGTGGCTCTGCATATTGATAGCCCCTGGTCCGTCAACCAAAGGCAAGATTTCCACAGGTGACACTCATCCTAGCTCCGTACGCTTACCAGCCTCAGAGCCCCCAGACCATATCTCTTGATCTAGAAGTTTATGGTGAAGTGGTTTACAAGTTCATTCCCCTTTTCACATTCGGGTGTTTCCAGGGTTTCCCTATCTGGCTATCCTGTGTGTCCGCCAGTGGTTCACATAGCGACCTGCATAAAAAAATCAAGCTAGGACTAGGCTACATTGACTCAACAGAAAATTGTGGTAATGATGTTTCTTGTATACCCGAACACCATTATCCCCACATGCTGAACTCTACGCTGAGAGAAATCACGAATTCTCATAATCATTCATGGCCATCGGCAGTGGAAAGTTATCGACCTGGGGACACCTTTGTACGACTATGCATACCATTCCCTCAGTGGCTCTGCATAATGATAGCCCCTAGCTCGTCCATCAAAGGCAAGATTTCCTTCGACGGTACCTCTCCTAGCTCCGTATGCCTACCGGCTTCAGAGCCCCCACACCATACCTCCTGATCTGGGAAAGCTCAATGTTGCAGTTTACGACCTTCATACCCTGCCCTATTCTAAGTATATCATAACATGTTGAACCAGTTATCCTTTGAGTGACTGCAGAAATAGTCACCCAATAGTCCGAGATCTATGACCGATAAACTAGGAGTACCTATTCCTCAACTCATGACATTAAACTGCACAAAGTGAAGGCAAACCTCTCGAACAAGATAAATCAGCACAGGGGGGCTCCTTGAAACTCAACAAGCAACCAGGGACGGATATCCCCGACATGTACAGACATTCCCCTGCTGAATGACATACTTCGTGGCCTGGACAATCAAGGATCCTCATAACCACTCATGTCCATTGGATATGGAAAGTTATTGACCCATAGACTCCTTTGTACGACTATGCATACCATTCCCTCAACGGATCTGCATAATGATAGCCCCTGGCTCGTCCATCAAAGGCAATATTTCAACAAGTGGTACTACTCCTAGCTCCGTAGGCTTACCGGCCTCAGATCCCCCATATCAGCTTTCTTGATCCGAGAAGCCCCAGAACCATGATTTACACCATCAACCCCCCTTCCACGTCTGGGGCATGTTGAGGTATTCAAGATGAGTTATATTCTGATGAAGAGAATACTTCACAATAATTCCCCCTGTCCTCGCCGAATGATGTTAAACTTCATGACAACCCTTAAAGATATCTTCGTCTTTACCGCATGACGCCAAACTGCACGGAAGCCGTCCTTGATGCTTGACGTTAAACTGCATAGTGACCTTCAAAAATGCCCCCCATACTCACTGCATGACATTAAGCTGCATGGTAACATTTAATAATGCTCCACGTCCTTACTTCATGACGTTAAACTTCATGGTCGAACCCATCATGGGGTAAGTAAGAAACAGAGGCTTTTCTCTTTCTTGCAGTGCATGGGTCAGACCTGCACGAACCACCGCCTCACACCAGCGTGAGAATAAATTAGTTCACCTATTCTCAGGAAGTTTAGTCTAGATATTTCCCCCGTATTCAGGCACCCTCTCATCATAAACCATACTATATACTCAGAAAAAGGAAAACTCTCATAAGCCACCTCTAGTGGTTCCAAATCTCAACTTCCCTGAAGTTTCTTAGCTATAGAAAGTGGATAGTATTTGACTTAAGGACACCTTTGTATGACTATGCATACTAGGCCCTCATCAGCTCTACAAATTGATTGCCCCTAGCCCATCTACTACAGGAAATATTTCTTTAGGCGATGCTTCTCTTCGTATACCTCTTGGCCTCTGAGCCCCCATTTCTATCCTGGGATTCGGAAACCCTACGAGCTACATATTACCAACCTCTTTCACAATCCTACCTGAATGCGGAAAAATGTCTTTGACGAGATCACTAAGAACAAGGAGAAGTCTTTACATTTCAGATAATGTCCCATTTTCATGACTTTAAACTGTGTCAAGCCTCAACCATCTCTTACGCTAACTAAACGCGTAGGGGGTGGTCTCCAAACCACACTCTTGATTAGTACAGACGTTACCAAAACCCTTTCAGATGTCACACTCCCCTTTTGAGACACCCCTGGTGGTTTTCATTCCTTTCCATGCCACCCACCGTGGTTTCCATAAGTCGGACTTCCATGAAGTCCCCTGGCCATCAGAAATGGATAAGTCTTTGACTTAAGGACACCTTTGTATGACTATTCATACCATGCCCTTAGTGGCTCTGCGTATTGATTGCCCCTGGCCCATCTACCAAAGGAAAGCTTTCCTTAGGCAATTCTCTTCTTAACTCTGTACACCGACACGACTCCCATACCTTGAGACATTCCCTACATGCCGCTCAAATCCAAAGATGTTTCCCCCCACGTGCGCCTAAAGGGCATTAATACATATTTTAATCAGTTGAACCCTATTGGGGCCCTCACCCCACCTTATTTGGTCAAAGATATTCAACCTAAAACATCAGTAATGATATTCTTGTCGGTGGGAATTTAAACTGCTCACAGAAGAGAGAGGCACAAAGCCTGTTAGGCCGAAAACCCGAAAAGGGAAACCTAATAAAAATCCAGGTTATACCCGCTGGGTCCACATTAATGGGCCCAGTAAAAATCAGGGCATTAAAAAAGAAAAAGAAAAAAAGTTTATTGGGTTTTCCTATAAAACCCCAACAATAGCCAAAATATGCTCACTGGATCCCATGGTTCAGGAAAAAATTAGAGCTTGTTTTCCAAAGTTATGATTAGTTCTAATTCAGTGAATTGTTCTTTTCACAACAATTGTTCTAAGTAACAATAAAATTCCATAGCAATGAGTGACTGACGGAGAATGTATTTCATTAAAAAGAAGAGAAAAGAGGACGTCCACAAAGCTGGGGTCTCTCTTTTATACAAAAAAGAAAGGGGGACATAGGGGTAAGTGAAACAGGGGATGCAAAAGTAGCTCTGATAGTTGTAAAGGATCCTGACTTTCTCTCCCCATCAGATCAACGACTACATGGCGAAGGCCGTCGCAGGATTGTTCCAACACTGCCTTCTCCCTGGTCACAGCCTCAGCCACCGGAAGGATACACTTCATTGCGGTTTGGAGATCATTGATCCCTTTTTTGGTGACTTCAACACGTCCAATCATAGCCGATAACTGATTCCTCAGAATCTCGGATCGTTCCTCACATGCATGCAACTCAGAGGATAGGATGGCTGCCTAATCTCGGGATATGGCCTCCCGTGCTATCAGTTGACGGAGATTTGTTGTTGTTTCCTCCAAGGTTCGGGCCCCACAATGAGTGGTCTCAGAGTGAGTGATCGTGCATTCACTAGTGACAGCTTCCTCGCGGGCCATGACAACTTGGAAAGCAAGAGAATGGAAGTCCCTATAGTCAATGCCACCCGACCCCAAACCTAGGAAGAGTTGACAAAGAGTGTCGGTTTTCGTTTCCATTTTGGTTAAGGGGGTTTTGGTGATGATCTCACAGATTCGGGGCCAGGCCCACCTATGCACTACCCTATGGTCCTCCATGATGTGAGGATCTTTGGTATCCTCACTGGATGACAGAGAATAAAGTTAGGCATGGTAGCCCGTGCAGACGTGTGTTCACTAAAATTTGGCTCAGAAGCTGGAAAGTCTGGAGTTCCTAACCCTGGTTCAGGCTTGGGGACCACGTTGTTAAGCCCGATATCGACTGGAGGAACCTCCGGGATGGTCTTTCTAAGACCCGACACCACAGGGTCGTCCTTATCCACGCACAAGTAGGATGAACTTTCCCGAACTACAGCCACCACAGGGTTGGGAGAGGAATTTTCTCTGAATCACTTTGATCGGTGAGCCATTAGTCGGTCCTCCCTTAAAAATGATGAGGAAGGTGTAGTGGACGCGGCAGCCACCATACCTCCCGGTATGAGAGTCTGAAAGATAGCCTTCCCTAGGATCCTGTCAGGATAGTAATTTACCCATATCTTTGCATATTCCAGGGAAAGGCCGGAAGCCATGCCCCTATCAGGCAGGGGAATGCTTGCGTCAGATCCCTCCCGCGTCAGCATCAACCACCACTGACAAAGTATGGCTGGATGCATTCCTTGGGATCGAGGAGGGGGAAGGGAAGCTTGGACTTGCGTTCACCCGAACTGGCAAGAAAAGCGATACGGGACATACAGCTCGCACAAAGAGACGTCATCAATCTGTGAGGACAGAAACCCGTCCCGCAGGGAGACCATGTAAGAGCGCTCCTCCAAGCTCCCCTGACAGTTTTCAACTAAGACGCCAGAAGGGGTGGGGTAGGGAGTGAAGATGAACTAGGAGAAGTCTCTCGGGAGCTCGAGGACTTCACAAGAGTTGAGATATTTCATGCAAACTCCGGCTATATCAAGTAGGGTAGGCCGAAAGGTAGGAAGCGGGATGGCCATGTTGTGATGATACTCATAATAGCGACAGTGATCCACCACCCAGCCATACAAAAATTGAAATGGCCCGCTTAGATGGTAGGGTGACCCACGCACCTGCATGTGGCCCAGTAGCTCATAGATACGGGCCAAAGTGGGCATGGATAAATTCACCAAGTGGCCCTCTGCTAACTCGGCCGCCATCATCAAAGTGCAGGCCTGGACACCGGGGTTAACATCTCCGGAAGGAAATAGTCATCCGCTCAAAAACATAGCAAACAGACAGGCCAACCGAAGCATAGGCAACACACCAGGGCACACCTCGTAACCCCATGAAAGGTAGTCTCCTACTTCTAGAACCGCCCAGTAAGAACCTTGAATGCTTCTTGAATGCTTTGAATGATGAGCCCTGGGACGCTTAATCTTTGGCATAGGACCGGTGGTGTTCAGAAATAACTCCATCCAAATGCTATAAGGAATAAGCGAGCGAGCACGCAAGGCCTGACCCAGTGACTGATCCGCTATGGTAAATAGATCTTTCTCCAATAAATTCACATGTTCAATGTCATCCTATGCGTCGAGAGTGGGAAACAATTCATCAAACATCTCACCAACAATCAGCAGTCCTTC
Organism: Viscum album; assembly: GCA_963277665.1. Taxonomy (NCBI): domain Eukaryota; kingdom Viridiplantae; phylum Streptophyta; class Magnoliopsida; order Santalales; family Viscaceae; genus Viscum; species Viscum album. The sequence goes on along the minus strand of OY728161.1, from coordinate 2,128,014,898 downwards.
TATCTGGTAGATGTCCCACAGACTAATGCCGACGTCACCATGGGTAAGGTGGAAAGTATTAGTACTTTAACACCAGCGGCTGAACAGGTCGGGTGGGATTAAAGATGGCGGGTAGATAGAAAATTGGGAAGCCCACACTGTGGAGTATAGGTTGACATCATCCAGGGAATCGGGATACTCCCGACAGTGGTGATGGACCCGGAAAGCCCAAGACCAATCATTTGAGAAGATCTGGCCGGACCGAAGATCCCACATGGGAACCCACCCCTCATCAGGATCCCTTTGAGAAAGATTAATAATATAAGGGTAGTCTTTAAGGACATTTCTTTGAGAAAAGTCTTGAGCACACTGATCGCTTTGGGTCCAGATAGAGCCCCTCAGAATAGATGTGTCTTTCAGACCAAAATTAGAGATTATCTCCCCAGATTGGGTAATGTTTTCCTAAATGCATTTTGAAGGCGCTTCCAACAAAGGAGAAGGGAGACCTATAAAATTAGGGGGATAGGGATGTCATCCTCGAGACCAAAGCTGTAGAGCGGGAGTCGATTAGATAATGGATAACTTAGAAGCTCCAGAGAGAGCAGGTTATTCAATGCACCGTCATCAGGAATAATGGACCGGCTAGGGTCCCCTATGACACTCTCCGCTCTGCGAATCATAGATGAAAGTCTCTATGAGGTGGTGGAGAGGGGCTCTGTAACAGGCCTCAGCGCAGAATGAGGGGGAACCATATTTCATCCCTGCATAAGGAGATCCAAAAATTGGTTAGTCCGGAATAAAAATCTGGACAGGAATAACCAAAATGAATGGTTAAGGAGCCTTCACAACCAAATCTGCAAGGAGGTCTTGGAGGATGTTTCACGATGGCACCATCCCATGAACCAGCCCTTCACGAAATCAGTCCGTGAAGCCCTGGCCTATGGAGCATTATCTAGGAAACCGCGAACAAAGTTGCTCCGTGGAAATTCCATCTCGAGTTTATTTAGAAGATTCAGATACTTTTTAAAGTTCAAGAGATGTTTATTCTGCGGATCATCGAAACCACGAAGCAAGTTCCTCTGAAACTCATCATCACTTACTTTCTAATTATTTAAGAGTAATGGTTTGCGGTTGGAATGTTGGTTAGTGGATGAAGGAGACCGCGACGAAGAAATGGTTCATGAAAGTTACTGTCGGTTCCGGAATGAGGCACTTCGTGAAGGAGGAATCACGCGGAGGCGAAGGAGCTCTGGTTTCACGAAGAATTCGGTAAAGGAAAAGTGGAGATCCATGTATTTATAGTCGTGGTCCCATACCAGGTCCACCTTTCTATAGAAAACCATCTCAATTTCAGGACCTCTTCGCATTGGAATGGCCTCCTCTTCGTTCCGATCGGACCCCATTCTGATGGGTGGCATTTGTAGGGTCCTGAAAATTCACCAATAGAAATTTTACCCAAAATACCCCAAAATAATTGGGGGGGAAATAATAAAAGAGGAGACACAAAGGAGAAGTCTCTGAAGTAGTCCATGGAAGCACAACATGGCCAGACTCCAAGAGGAATCCCCTCCGCGAACCATTGTCATTCGTGAAATGGAGGCGCAGATGCTCCGCGGTCGTGAGGCGGGATGGACGCCAGTCCGGTTCACCATCATGAACCGCCCCAAACGCGGACCGCGTCGACTGGCTCAAGCTGCACCCGCTGTCGTTCTCGGAATGGAGGCGGAACCGTCCGCAGCTGCGGAGCACCCCCTGAGTTCGCCTCGCGGTGTAGGGGAGCGATCAATACCCACTACAAATCACGGATTGACCAAGTCAGCCGTGAATCGGGTATTTGGTTATGGGCCTCCACAAAAGGTGTCGCATGGCCACAGATACGTTCCTTTACCCACTCTATAAAATGAGACCAAGGGGGAAAGAAGAGAAGGATCAGAGAACTGGAATCAGATTCGAAGGGATAGGAGATCGGTTGAAGGAAGGCTTTGGATTTCGCAAATAGTGAAATTCCCATCTGCGAACTATATAAAGTATATGAATTTAGAAGGAAATGTAAAATGCATAATAATTTGGTGAACCATGAACCTAAAATAATAATAAAAAGGAGAACCGCAAACCATAACCCCTCATCGGATGACTTCCCCACGGACCAAGGGGTTTATGCCTCTTTTCCCATCCATCGTATCGCGTAGCACCCTCCCCCGCGGGTGAAGCCCCAACCGTCGAGCCTCTGATCAGCACCACCCTTGGCCGCGGATGCCCGCCTGAAATCCTCCATGAACCACCCTGGTTCGCGGATTGAACTTGAAGCTGCGAACCACCCTGGTTCACGGATTGAACCTGAAGTCGCGAACCACCCTGGTTCGCGGATTGAACCCGAACCCGCGAACCACCCTGGTTCGCGGGACACCGATCAGTCTGCGGACCACCCTGGTTCACAGAGAGCTTCTCCAGCCACGTGGAACTTCCCCACGTGAAGGGCGCCTCTACCCATACCTCTTGATGGCCCACCAAATACTTCGGTGTTCTCATTTCCAGATCCAGGTAAAATCCTTCTGATCCAGCCAGGTCTTCTGTGGCTCCTTTATCAGCCTCTTCATCGGCCCAGAGCTGAGGCCTCCACCAGAACCACCAGATCCACGTGGTATAACATTTAGGTGCATCAGTGTGCCATTTTGAGATCACATACCCACGCTAAACAGGGGCAAAGGGGTTTCCATGACCCTTGATAAGATTCCCGAAGCATTCCTGGGTTCACATTCCCACGGTAATGTGGAGTCTGAGCTCGGGAATCCCTTTTCTGCCCCTCCACTTATTGAGGGCTCCTCAAATATGGTAAAATACCCAACGAAAGGAAGCCCTCATGCACTGCAAGAGAGGAGACGAGAACAAGAGCACCCCCTTTCCCCCTCACGCTGTGCTTTGTCACCTCGGGCATCCATCTCGGAGTATGCCCTGACATTTTGGGCCTCATACGAGTGTAAGACCCAATTCATCACCTTGGGCCGCCTTCATGCGTAAGCTCCACTACGCTTCTCATAGACGCACCTTTCCCGACGTGATCGTCTAGTCCCTGCTGCCTCTTGTTTCTCACACCGAGCATGACTCACGTGGGCTTAGAGTAAGCATTGACCATGACATCCTCTTATGGGCCTCCTCATAGTGTAAGCCCCAACCCATCATTCTGGGCTGCCCCATAGTATAATCCCCAAGCCAGAGCGAACTACGGGGACTTTGATCAATGTCAAGGCATGGTACGTTGGAGGCCTCCACGAGGTTCAAGCCTACCACTCGGTCGTTTCTTCACATCGAGTTCCACCCTCGTCCAACATGACGTTAAACTGTATGCCCCCATCCATCATGACGTTAAACTGTTTATGCGAACTACGTGGACTTTGATCCCTGCTTCCTAAGCTGGGTACGTAGGAAGCCTCCCTGAGGATCAAGACCAACAGTCGGTCGATCTGACCATCTCCACGTCAGTTCACTGCACCTCACCTAGTGCCGCCTCAAGTAAGTTCCAGCCCTTCATGGTCATTAATCCAATGAGGGATGGTAAACCTCGAGCATAAATGATTCCGAACCCCTGCGTCCAGTTGGCCGTTGCCCACCAGGGTTTAATCCGTGGATACTATGTTCAGGTATAAACCAAATATTCAAAAACATATGAATATGTCTTAAATCTATAAGAGAGTCCTGGAATAGGGAATAATTTCCCCCCCAAAAATGGGTGCGATGAGCCCGACATCCCATCCTCTTGACCAATGTGAGTTCTTAAGAGTCACTAGTTAGACCATCCATTGAACACCTACCTTTGGAAATAAGGTCCATCAATTATTGGATACAGAGCCGTTGGGCATTTTGTGGATGAAAACCAAGAATGAAACATACATCCCTCCCCATTAACTATAGTTCCTTGGTTTATTATACAATCATTTTGGGAAGGGTTTTGGTACAAACCAAAGAGTTTCTTCGAAAAAGTGGCATAGTTCTTAACCATGTGTTTTAATTTTATTTATTCTTTTAAATTTGTTAAATATGTATAAAATATGATAAAATAATAAAAATAGTATCTAAAAAAATAATTATATTATTATTTTAATGTAATGAACTATATCCTTATCCTCTTTCATGTAATGGGAAATGAATCTATTGACCATGTGTACGGTGGACTACCACCTCACGAACCGATGTAGTTATTTTTCCATCAACACCTCACACATAAGATATAATGATGAATTTAATGTTAATATATTTATATATTACATGATAATTCTTTTTTAATTATAATATTTCATCTACCTTCTTACCTTCAATTCCATTGGGAAGCGATAACGTCGCTCATGTGTAAAGGTGGACAACTGCTTGCATGAAGCGATGTGAATAATTTTTCATTTTATTTTTACTTGGATTTTAATAAGGATATATATCATTAATATATATGATTTATATGATATAATAATGATTCTTTAAATTTTAAATATTGTTTACATTTATTTTTTTCATCTATAAAAAATGAAAATTACATTCAAATATGTATATGGCGTATCGTCTCAATGAACGGTGTAACTCATTTTCAGTATCTAAATTTTAGGGATTAATATAAATTAATATAAAATAAATATATATAATATTTTTATAATTATTTAAATTTAGAATATAATGGAACCAATATCAAGTTACAAGGGTCGAAACTACCAAACCAAAACATACATGAGAAATGAAGCACTTTTCATAGGAAATAGTGCTTTTAATAAATAATAGTTAATAAATGGGTAATAAAAAGTTATAATAAAACCATATATGGTATGATATATATGTTTATTTTTATTTAGTATATTAATTGTAAATATATATATATTATAAAAGAGGTTTAGAGACATATAAAAGAAATCAAACCTGAGGTAAGGGTTTATCATTTCACTTTTACTTCCATGAGATATATGTTATATTCACCACTTATATATTTTTTTAGTTTATATATTTCTCCTTTTATATGTTATATAATGAATATATTTATATTTATGAAATTTAAAGTTTCATTTGAATTTATTTATTTCATAGTGGTTATGATTCAAAAGTTCTGAAAGATGTATAGCTTTATTTCAAAATCTCATCATTATTATGAATTGTTTATGTTTAAGTCTTTTTTGTGGAAATTATTTGATATTTACATATTAAACCCATTATATTATATTCTCCATTGATTAATTTAGAAATTTTCAAGTAATGGTTCTTTTTTACCCCTTTTTTTATTAAAATTATTGAGAAAATGATTCCAAGAAAAGCTAAATTTATTTCTCTTTTCATTCAAAAATAATTTCTCTTATATGTCCATGTTTTCAAAAAATGATTTCCAAAATGTTTTTTATATACTACTATGATGGTTTAAATTATTTGTTACCCATGATTGGATTTTAAAAAAAAAATTAAAATGAATCTTCCTGTCATTTTCTGGCTGAGGTACTTTTTTACTTTTTATCAAAAATATGAAGTGAATATTTTTTAATATACTTGGAATGAAAAAAATTTAATTCCATCCAGACTGTTAAATTAATTCAGGATTCCTTTAAAATTTTCCAAGATTATTTTTTTAAAAAAACTAATATTTAAGAAATTTTTAGTTTTTAATTGTTATTTTCAATGTTAAAATTGTATTCTACTCAAGAATATTTTCATTGAAATTTTATAGTATTTATATTCATCAATTGAAAAACAATATTTTACTTATTCTCCAATAAGGATATATTTTAATGATACCATCATTATTTTTTCTTCAAATTATTTATTATCATTTTGGCTATGGATTTACTATTTTGGCACCATTCTATATATTACACTATAGGTATTATGATTACATTTATTTATTAGGTAAATTATAAAGATTTCATATACAATTTATTAAATAAGAATGTTTATTTGTATTACGTTTCACCCCATTCATATGAGGAATTAATTATATTTAGTAAGTGATGGGTGATTCCTAGTATAACCCCTTAATGTATCGATAGGTATAATGAGACAAACTAGCTTGGGTATTTAGGCAATGCCTAACCCATTTACATAAGATTTCTTAACACAAGACCTAGAAAATATGGTTTTTATTTCCTAAATTATTCATTCCCTCATTATGAGATTAGTTATTGATGTCCATGTGATAATTATATCAGTTATAATATCCATGCATATGTTTCAAACTCATGATTATTTATGTGGAATTATTCAGATAATAATTTATTCCTATCATATTATTATTGATTTACAATTTAATTATTTAATGGAATGTGTTTTATTTATTTACATACCTATATTTATTATTTCTTATTTTATCATGATAAAGGTGTTTTGGATATGATTTTAAAAGTTGTCGTATATGATATGATAAATGGTGAGGTGACAAGAAAATTTAATAGTCATTATTGAAAGTTATATATTGACAGAAATATACCCTAAATACATGAACATAATATAATATGATAAGTCTTTTCATAGTGTATGATAAGTATATGGAAATGGGATTATCACTTGTCCAATGTTTATAACATATTTGATGATACAAATATGTCGTAAATACTATCTTGGGAAGTCACATTTTATGAAAGGGGCATTATAGGGGTTCATTTTGAGCATATCATATTGTATGATATGGTTAAGTCATAGGGAAAAGTATTTAATAGTTCCATTATTATGGAACATAGATGAATTAATCAGTCATCTAAATCTTAAATATTTAACATTTGTAACTGTCTAACACATCATCTATCATTAAAATTAAGGGAGTGTTTTTTTAAAGGTTATATAAGATATAATCATATGCATTAATCATGAGTTTATGAAACTTATACGTAAATGTGTAACTTCGATAAATATATTGGGTATAATACCTCTATCCTAGATAAAGGAGTATTAAAAATTGGAAATGGGTTTATGATTCTTATACAACCACTGGACAAACCTCTAACCCTATGAAGCTGTCCTCCTTTATATTTTTTAATTTTGAGATATGATAATATTTTGATGGTTGAATAATATAAACTAAAAATTTGGGCTATTCTATGTAATTATAGGATACCATTGTTTTTTATGAGAGGGTATTCATAAAAATTAATTATGTTGTAGAGTTATAGTTTTGTGTTCCCAGTTTCCTAGGAATAAGAGTATTCAGATAGTCGGGTGTTAGTATCATCCCTCATTATCTCATTTTTCTAGTGGTGTAATATTTTATTCCCCTTACAAGGGATCATAAATTTGTTTTTATTATGGAGGAAAAGGTTATCAGTATAGAGAGTTCTTGACCTTTATGAGCAGGCACTGTGAAAGAGGTGTTTCACTTCAGGTTTCATCTTTGAGGCAATTTCAACCAAAGTAGTAGTAGAAAGGTGTTTCATATTTGGATAAGTATATAGAAGACATAGAAGGTAGAGGATATCACCAATATTATCTTCATACTTATAAAAAAAAGTGTGACTATTGTGGTTGTCACTATCATTGGTTGAGAGGATATAGATTATGTATTGGTTAGTTGAATTATTTGGAGTTTTCAGTTCCATGAGAGCCAGTCATCATTTGAGGCACCCTTTTCTTATTTTATTCTTGTTTTAATCATTTTTTGATTCAATAGATACAAAATCCATCGTATCATTTTCCCTATTCTATTATTTATGACTTAAGGTGGAGATTATTCCAATGACCTTGGAATTACATATTCTACTTCGAGGTCTAGCATATCATTATGAAGTGTGTTGGGACGGTGATCTGGTGTGGTGGTAAACTACTATTGGGCATAATTACTATGTTTATAGATCATTCCATGTCAAATAACCCTCATTATGGACTGTATGTATTCCTTATAGTTCTTTGAGTATTGATTTAGGAGATAGATTTTCTTCTATGATGCTAATCGAGAGTCTTTAGTGTTCGTTAGTGAGATACACCCTCATATGGATCAGAGGTGTATTATGTCTTTATTTTCTATAATGATAAAGATGATTTCAAGTTCATTGGAAATTCAACTGATGTTGTTTCCCAAAGTTATGGAAGAGTACCCTAATGTCATTCCTAAATAGGTTGTGGAATTACCTCCTCAATTAGAGTTCATGTTTTGTATAGAGCTACAACTAGATACTTCTTCAATCATGATGTTTCTATATAGGATAACACCTTCTAAGTTGCAAGATTTTTGGGTGTATATTGATCATCGTTTGAATAGAGGTTTTATTCATTCGAGTGTTTCATGTTGGGGTTTACCATTTTTGTTTGTAAAGAAGTTTGATGGTAGTATTCATATCCTTTTTTATTTACATTATTAAAATTTGGGGTTAGTGAAGATCCATTATCTTATTTTATAAATTAATGATTTATTAAATTAGATCAAAGGATTTATTTTTTCCTCAAATATCTATTTGTGAATGTTATATCATCATAAAAAGGTAAAGTATCAAGATATATCAAATACTTATTATTAATGTTGTTGTGGGAATTGCATGTTCATTGTGTTGTCATATTTTGTGACCAATGTGCCAATTGTGTTCATGAGTTTGATTAAAAAAATGTTTAGATAGATCATATATTATCTCATGGTGGGTTTCATTGATGAAATACTTATGTAATCTATATCATAGGGGGAACACATATAGAATCTATTTTTTGTTTTGTGAGTTCTTCATCATTAAGATCTATTCTGGAAGTTATCGATGTGTGAGTTCTGATCTTGTGAAGTCTTATTCTTAGTGAATGTCATTCCCCATCAAGGTATAACTATGGATCCTTTAAATATAGAGGTATTCATTTCTTGGAAACCCCCGAGACAATTACAGAGCTGGGGAGTGTCCATGGTCTTATAGTCTATTTGATGAGGTTCATACCAGATTTTCCTCGGATTGTAAATCCTCTAACAGCCTTGACCATAAAGGATCATGCATTATTGTGGATTAATTAGTGCCAGACTGATTTTGACTAATTGAAAGAGAATTTTTTCAATGCTCAAGTTATTTTTTTCATAATGGGGAGTTCAGTTCAAGGTTTTTGGTGATACATTGTGTCATGGTTTGGGTTGTGTTCTATTGTAGGAGAGATCAATTGATTCTTATGGGTCTCCAAAGTTACATCATCTAGAGATTAAATATTCCACCATGATCTTCATTTGATATAAGTCTCTTTTCTTTGATGTTGTTATGAAATTAACTCATTGGTGAGCATTTTTTGGTTTTTACCAATCACATGATCCAAGGGTATGTTTTATCCCAACATGACCTAAACATGCAACAGAAATGGTGGATGTGATTTTTATTGGATTAAAACATTTATATTTAATATAAACTGCGTTAGGGTAATGTTATAGCTGATGAAATGAGCATGATGTCATGAAATGATGATGTTTGTGAATCTGTAGATTCCTAAAGCGAAAAGGAATAACTCTCCTAGAATCATCTTGATATAGGAGGTTTGTAAAAGAGGAATTTTTTTTTATGATTATGTATCCATATTTGGTGGAATAGGAGGAGGAGAACCAACTAGGGTACTTTGAGGTGGAGTTCTAGGGAGACATAGTTATCTATGGTGATGGACCTTATAGTTGGTTTGGGGATTAATATTGATGGGTGTTGTTCTCGGGGAGTTTTCTCATTCCTTCAGTGATGCATACATTTGTTCTCCCTGAGTTCCATAACTCAACCTTGGTCGTACATCCTGGCTTCAAAAAGATGCAACAAGATCTAAGAGTGAAATTTTGGTGGCATGGGTTTAAGTGTTTAATTTTAAATATTGTTTCTAGATTTTTTTCTCTTCAAGTATGTAATGGTTGGGCACCATATTCATGGTGGTTTTCTCTAGGCATTGGATATTAATGAGGGGAAGTAGGAGGGCATCTAGATTAATTTTTTTACTATTTTACATCAAATTGAAGATGGATATGATTCTATATGGGTGATAGTTGAATTTTTTACTAAATTATCCCACATTATATAAATCAAGGAGTTTAGATAAGTAGAGGTTTTATCAAGGTAGTACTTGAAGGAGGTGGTGATACTCCATGGAGTCTTGAGGATGACCATCTCTAATCACGATAATCATTTTACCTCCATGGTATGGAGACATCTCTAGTATTTTTTTGGCTGTTATTTATTTCTTATCATTACTTTTAATCCATATAATTATGGTTTTATAGAGTGGACTATCTAGTATCATGAATACATGTTTCATGCTTGTGTCCTATATTTTGGAGGTCCATGGATGAGGCTCCTACCTTTAGTCAGGTTTTCATATAATAATAGTTTTCACTCCACTAATGGTATGGAACTATTTGAAGAATTATAAGTCCAACATTTATATTCATTATTTCATGAGACTAGGATTATATAGTTAGTAATTATAGAGTTGGAACAAGTGTAGAGCACGATAGAGTTGGTTCAGGTCACTATTGAGATGATAAAAGGAGTTCATGGTTATCATTTGTCCTATTCTGATTATAGGAGGAGATATCTAGAGTTCAATGTTGGAGACTATTTTTTCCTAAGGTGTCTCCTCATCATGGGTAGAAAAGGTTTGGTCAATGTAGTAATCTTTCGCCTAGAATTTTTATCCTTTTAAAGGTGCCAACACATGTTGGAGTCCTTGAATATTAGATAAGAATTCTCCCATGGATGAGATAAATACATGATGTCTTATATTTTCCATAGCTTCACTATTATCTTCATGATGACTCTTACATCATCAATTGGTGTGAGATAGTTGTTGATGATGATGTAAGATATTTGAGGTCTGTCTTGTGGAAATATAATATAATATCAAAAGAAGGTACCATGCTACCAATTCCACATGAGTTTGGATCACATCCCTAGAAGAATTCTAAACATTTATCTTAGATCAGTCAAATATTCTACTCAATTACACCCAACTATGAAGATCACCCCATTTTACTAGCCCAACTTAAAGGTTCCAAGTTAACTAACCCTCACGGAACCAACTAGTAAAATCTAACCAAGAAACTACTCAGTCTCGCATTTTGGGAACCATCCAAATAACCTCATACCGAACCCCACTTAATGAACCAAAACCAAGTTTACCACGAAATGGACAACCCTCACCCATTAATAACACCACACATGTAACATCCCCGTCCTGGGAGCCACTAGAATGGTTCTCTGAGCTGGGGTGGTCATATGATCTCAACCACATCTTTCTAAATACTTGAGGATTCTGGCTAGTAGTGAGGGCCTTTTTAACATGTATGTGAGGAAAAATATTCCCTCATAGGTAATAGGTAATATAAAATAGAAGAAAAAGATTTTATAACAAGTAGAGGAATAATATAAATAAACAAACAATCACATAAGAAATTAAATAATCCCAACAGAATAAATATAGATTGTCGAAGATGATGAATCAACGCAGCTACACAAAAATGTCATGCTTTGATGTCTATACTAAAATAAACTTTCGAAAATAATGAATAAAATCATACTATAAAACTGTAATGAACATGAAACAAATTACAACGATAACTTCTTGAGAAAGGGCTTGGTCCTCTACCCCCAATCTTCATAATAAGAATAAAGAAAAACTCAATCACCAGAAGCATCATGCTTCCCATTATCCCTATCGATGAGCATAAAGTCTACTCAGGTACCAAATGGTTCCCGAGTAGGGATTGATATATAATCATGGTAAAATGACACCCACGATGTATGAAACATTCAATTTTGTGCTTTAAACAAAAGCATCATGACAATGTACTATAAATATAATAAATTAAATAAATGAATTAAAATAAGTATAACTTGGTCCGGATTTTCAATGACACCCATCCATACAACCTGTTTTGGCCTAAGACATGAATATGAACAAATTACATATAATAAGCAGGGTGTATAAATATAAAAAGGCTAGAAATTTACAGTAAGGCAAAAGGGAACATACCCCTAAGCTTGTACTCTAGCTTGGATCTAACTTATGTGTCAACAAAGTGTGCTTCAAGGAACTAGAAAAGTATCACATTTAAAAATTAACCCAAAGCTGTATCAAATAAATCCTTTCACACATCATAATTATTATTATACTAACATTTAGAGTTGGATTTTGATCTCATCCTGAAGGTATCGCTACGGTACATCCATTAATTTATGCAATAAAATCGAGCATATCCAAGTCAATATTCTGAAATTCCAAGTATTGCTCGGGGCATGGATTTATTATGAGTTTGTCCTGGGTATCACACATCAGGGGTTGAGTATCACTCAGGGCATGGTGTGGCCACTTTCGCAATGGTTACATCCTCGATTGTCTCTTATGGAACCGGTATCACTCATGAGTATATATAAAACCCAGAGAAACCCTCATCTGGAAAATACTAAGACACCTCATCCCTGGTGTGTATTGTGGTAACCAATCAGTAATGGAGAGTCCATGTGTGGTCCTTAATATGGAACCGACGTTGTCTCACCTCCCTAAATTTAATTAGATTTCAAGGTATCTGGTATCATAGAGTATTCATTTATAATTTCAATAATACAATTTAGAAACTGAAGCCGAATAATTATTTATCATTCATGATAAATAGTTACATCCAAAAAAATTTATCAATAAAATCATAACAAATGAACTTTTCTCAATTTTAAATGAATAACATAGTATGTATTTAAAAAATTACGTCATCAGTCATAAAAAAACAACAAAACATCAAGGATAATTATTTATAGCTATCCATAATAATTTATTTAATTTAAATCTCAACAAAGGGGGAACACGTAATGCATAAAATTTATAAAATTAATTATTTTGAACTAGTGAAAAATAGGGCAATTTTGTCAGAACATGCAAAGGGATATCCAACAATGTTGAAAAAATTTAAACAAACTAGTTTATCTCAAAAAAATGTGAAATAGTTATGTTGAGCAGTTTAATGAAATTAGAAATTTTGAAACTAAATATCACTGGTAGTAACCGATGATCGGCACACCATGAGACCTAATAGTTTAAATAAAATAGTGGGAAAGAAAGTGGACTCCCTACCTCATAACTATAAAGGATCCAACACTCCATAACGATGTTTTATTTGACCTAAAATTGAAGAAAACAAATGATTTTAGAAAAAACCCAGTTTCAGCTAAAATAATTCTACAAGAGATTATGTGATGGATAGAGAAGGAGATCCAATGATTCTTGGTGCATAATGTTAGCCTTATAGATACATTTACTGCACATGAGACGATATAGAATACAGATGATAAATGGAGTTGTTGTGGGAATATGAAGTAGGAGAGTATGATGAAGAGGCACACCATAATGGGGCCCTATAGGGGGGACACACCAAGGGGGGGAGTAGAGAAAGAGTGAAATAGAAAAGTAAAGAAATGAAGAAAACAGAAAAAGGAAAAAAACAAGGAAATATGGAAAAAATAGAAAAAATTAAAAATAAATAATAAATAAATAAAATAAAATGGATGGGAAAGAAAAGAAAATAAAAATAATAAAAATTGGATAATGCCAATTTTAATTATTTTTACTTTTCTCATAACCCCTTTAAACTTTATTTTAAAATTTCTTTTTATACCCTTTTTACTTTCTTTTAATTTCCTTTAAAATCCTTTTTATTCTTTTTAAATTTATTTTCATTATTTTTAACCCAAACTTTGTGCTAGGGAATGATGTAATATTTTACATAAAACCCAAGAAATCATTTAAATAATTTTAATAGATGCTCGGGACCCAGAACAGGGTGCACAGGTGTGCGCCCTAGGTCTCTTCAAGGATTTCGACTAAATATTTAAATATTTTGAACCTTTATTAAAGCTGAGACATTACATCACTCCCCTCAAGAGGATTTTAAAACAAATCCTCAAAATAATCCAACTACTAAACCTAGAAAAAACCCAAACCATCCCCAAAATATCTCACCATAACCCTTACTCACCCTATAGTTCTTACCATCACATCCAACATGGAAATTACCCTTAATGGACTCCTCATGGGTCAAAATTAAACTCTAGGGAGATAAATCAAGTACAAAACAACTAAAGTTAGTGTATAATAATTCTAACTTCTGTACAAAACTTATTTCCACAAATTCCCCCAAGGGTCATGCACCTTAGCCTAACCTACTATGTACTTCCTAGGTATATGGTGTTCCCTATCCCAACATGGTGTGTTCTTCACACAAGGTACCCAGATGTTTACCCCACATGGTCTTTGACAAAAAAATCACATGGCCTCAACTCGTGCACTACACATGGGATCTGGAAGTGTACCCTAAATGAAATTGTTCCCCACACAAGGTGTTTGGATAAGTATCTAAACTAAACCTTGAGTCGCTATCATGACCCATCCTAGAAAACTCATCCATCTAGTATTTTAACAGATCCATGATAAAACCCAAAGTGTGTTCCCAATCCACATGGATTAGAGACTAATACCCGAGCATCCAACAATAATAACTAGGAGAAATTTTAGAATCATAGAAAAAATAGAAGAAATATATATAGAAATAAAACCATAAATGAAATATACTATAAATAAAAGAGTTCTAATAGTCAAAATACAACCAAAGGTATCAAGATAAAATCCAAGGTATGTTTTCTAAAAAAACAAAATGAAAATCTACTCCCAATCTATCCACTACTTGTCCATATGATATGTGGAAAAAATCTCACAATCTCACCACTTTCTACCCATGACCAGCTAACCAATGTCATCACCTCCACATTGTGAACCATTATCATTCACGTATTAAATAAATAAAGTTATATAAATCCCCAAGAGAATTTATAGGTTATGATCTAAGTTGGATTAGTAAAATACCACAAAAGTATTCCATAAATTTTTTTACCAAAATCCCAATATGATCAATTTAAGGAAAAAATGGAATGATAAGTAAATACATAGTTTTATATCAAAATAACAGTAAATGGGTAGACTTTTTCATAGATATAAAATGAAATAAAGGTTATAAAATTCCACATAGTAATATTAGTAAACGATTTACATTTATTAAATCATGTATCATATAATATCAAGTCAAAAAAGTAAAAATAAAAATCACGATGCTAGAAACACCTAAGATAAAAAATATTGGGCCAACTAGATAACTTTTACCCAAAATAAGAACCAATTCTAGTGCACACTCAATTCTTTAGAGACAATGAATCCATAAGCTAGGGATAAAAGAACACTATAATGACCTAGGTATTTATAGAATAATAATTTTTGATTTATATTAATACTTATGAATAAGATTTTAATTTTACATTAAAAGTTATTATTTTTCCTATAGAATACTCTACATGCAACAAGGTGTTTTTTCAAAATCTTACGTTGCACACAACATTGGGATATACCGAAAAATAATAATGTATTAATATTATGATTTTAATTGGTAGTTAATGCCTAGCCGTTGGAATGGAGGAAATGAATAATATCAACTGAATTTTGAAATATGTTTTATATAGGTTTAAATAATTATTTATTTGTTACCTAATTTATTAGAAATATAAATAAAAACCAATTGAATATAAAGGATATGTTTTTATGAAAACCTATTTAAAAAAGAATAATTTTGTTTTCGTATCAATCTTTATGGATTTTTATTTAATGAAAAATATATAATATATATTCAATGTAATGTTTTAATTTTGTCTTATATTTTTTCTAGATATGATATAAGAAGAAATTTGATTTTTCAGATAAAAGAATTATTTTTCTAAAAATGCAGTTTTACCACCTTTTGATGGAAAAACATTTTTTAAAAATATTATTTTCACTATAATATGGTATATTTTATGAAATTAAATTATTCAAAATAATTGTGTCATCAAAATTTACTTTGGGATTTTTTTGGTAATTTTTTGAAAAATATCATTTTTTAATGAATAATGAAAAATACCGCATTTTAAATCAAAATTGTCTTTTCATATAATTTATTCATATATTTATATTGTAATTTTAATTGATTTTAAATATTAATTGGATTATATTTTTTTCATTTAATCTAATTTTGTTCATTGTAAGTAATTTCACATTTAAATTGGACATAAACACATGTTACTCTTTTGGTAGTTATTACATCTTAAGAACCCGTTTTTTGGTTTTGACAATGAGAATTAATTTTAAATTATTTTCTAAAAATTATATGTTTTGAATTTGGAAAAATGGATTCCATTTTTGGGATAATGATGTCCAAATTGTGTAAATAGGTATTTTTTTTATATGTTATAAATAGCGACTTCAATAATTATTTTATTTACCATGGTTAAAGGGTAAATAGGGTAAATTATGGTAAACAAATAATATTATAATAATATTAAACTACCCTAACATGTTTCCTAATACTATTGGATGAGATATGTTCAACCATAGGCGTCCTTGGGTAGATTTAGGGACCCCATGAAGCCACTTGGATGTGAAAATGAAATTTTACAAGAATTAATTTAATGTAACGAAAAATGTAACAAAAACATGTATCTTTTAGAAAAAAAAATTATATGGGGTTATATAACTGATAATTTCGAATATAAATAGTCATTATAAATATAAAAATATTTCTTACATCATTTTATTTCATTAATATTTTTTATACATCAAATAAATAAATTTATTTATGACACAATGATGATGTAGTGTTTACCTTATTAATGAATGATTTAAATAAATGATATTAAAAATATTAAAATAATTTTATTTTGATACTTTTTTTACCATCCACGAATTTTAGTGATGATTATGACTTCTTATCTTTTAATTAATGGCGTTTTTTAAAAATAATCAATGTATTATGGATTTTTAAAAAAGTCTTGATATGAATAGTATAAATATTGATATAAATGAGTTTTAAAAAAATACTATATTATTATATCATATAATATTCCTAAAAATATAATATTCTTCCAAATTAATTATATAATGTTTAAAATGTCATTAATGAACCACTTTAGAGTCTATTGGAATTTTATCGTTACTATATTAACCATATAGTATGAATATACCAGAAGTCATGGTACGAGTCAAATTTGTTAACTAAGGGTTAACGGTAAAATATAAGGTTGAATTTGTGATCTAGACTTGTCTAAAACATATTATTTGAGAGGTTTTAGACCCAAAATCATATTATATTTGAAATAATTTACTTTGAGACCATTTGAAAACGAATTTTTTTTTATAATAGAATAATATATCAATACCTTCCTAAAGTTTCCCTCCTCCCTCTTATAAAAGGGCATCACATCTACCCATTTAATCACTCCCATAAATCCACTTATCTCATCCAAAATATACCCAAATAATCTCCCAAAATCCATCTATTCCACCTACAATCCTTATCTTAGGAAGAAGGTAATTCAAGAAAGCTTTTGACTCATATCAAAGGGAGTTACATGTTTTAAGAGGTAGTGTCTTCTCTAAAGTTCTATTCCATTATTTTACTTATTAACTCTATATTGTATTCTTACTATTTAATTACATAAATACATCAGTATCTTTAATATACTATAATTTGTTTATGATTGGTATTCTGACTACACTTATGCACACCTCCATCCAATGGATGTGAACATATTGTTTCTGCGTACAGCGAACTAATGCCTCACGAAACGAAGATTGTTCGATTTTATCCTACCACATATCATAGTGGCCATTATGATGGAAATATATTTATATATGATATTTATATTGTCTCTTTTATACTTTAATTTTTTTTCAAACATTCCATTATTATTTTCATGATGTGTAAATATGAGAATTTCATTTGAGGATGTGCAAACTACCGCCCCCTCAAATTGATAAGACTCATTCATGCCATACATGGAATGTATAAAGGATATAATTAATGAAATTATATAACATATATATAATATTATATTATAATATAATTATTATATACATATTTATCATTTAGTTTTCATTTCCTTAATTTTAAAAATAAATTAAAGTAGCATTTATGTGTACGTACAGCTTACAGTCGCCATGAACGATGTATTTCATTTATTATCTCAAGATGTAATAGACTGTTATAAATAAATATATAATGGATATATAAGATATTAAAATCATTAATACTATTATCTAGATAATTAACTTTTTACAACATAGAAAATTTGTAATTATAACAAGATCATTTTCGACACAAGTACCCAATATCGACAAAATGACTGATATTAACTTAAATAATTATGTAATTTTTATAATATGCTAGTAAGTGATATAAATAGAATAATAAACTAGAAAAAGGTTCTTAATAAAGTATAAATTATCTTAAGTTTATTATTCAGGATGAACAAAGAACATAAATGATGAACCCGACTCAATGTAAGAAACTTCGTCAAATCTCCTTTCATTGAGGCATATTTCGATAATATACACATCCTTCTTTTATACAGTGTATAATAAATCCCTTTTACTTTTAATATCATTCAAAGAGAATCGTTTTCCTACAAAATGTTTTACTAAACTACAAAATGAATGTTTTTAACTTATGTAGTGACATCGACCTCTCTGCCATCATCATCGTTATTTGATATTTTAATTCCTCTATAATCCTTAATATTTTTTAAAAGGAAAAGAAATAAATTATTTTCTTTTTGGTGAGAGGACCAGTTTGGGATATACCTAACACTGGGGGGTGAATTAGTGTTGGGGACTTTTGAAACAAATTCCAACTTTTTATCCCAGTCTCTCTTGACCCGTTAGGATATTGACTCTCTTATTCTCTTTTTCTTGTCGCATCAAATAATTGAAAGCAGTAAAAGTATGCACAAAACATTTTTACAAGTTTCCCCACTAAATATGAGTAGCTACATCCTTTCGGTTCATGGTAATGACTAGTGCATGGATTCTCCACTATAATGTGATATGTTGTTATAGTGGGTTGACTAGGAAAACAATCCTCTTGTCAGTGTGGCTCCCTACACTTGGAGGAGAGAAGGAGATAATAACATCGCAGTGTTTCTCCCTATACTTGGAGGGGGGAGAGAAATAGTCCTCTTCCAAAATTCAATGAGTAGGATATTCCCTTACAATCTCTGGTTATTTATATTGAAAGTATAGACACTCTCTTGTAGCCTCTAACTAGTTATTTATACTACCTATGAAGATAGTATTATCTCTGTTGATAAGGATTTGCAACACCAATAGAGTCTTCCACCAGTTGAGACATGATGGATGTCACCATGCTACTTTGTTCTTCAACTCTTCACTTGTTACATGCCTAGAAGTATGCATGTAAACAAACACTTCATTCTCTTCAGCAAACCTAAAAGCTACACACTATTCTTCTCATACTTCTTCAGTGAAAAACTTTCTTCACTAAAACCCGCTCTTCTTCACACTTTCTCCTTCAGCACAAAACCAAATGCACTAAGATCACCTCTCTTTTCATTTCAATAATCACAAACTCTCTTTGTGATTATCAGATTAATAAATTCCAACTCGTCTTAGAATCATCACAGTTTATATGGACTGAATAACTGAATATAGATCAGCCAATCTCTTATTATTCTTCTCTTCCATCTGATTGACACAGTATAATATAGAACAATTTTTCTGTGTCTTAATATCTTCCTTCAATTATCAATACCAATACATGAGTGTATCGGTATACTTCCTTCATTATTTGTGTAGATATGAGTTTAGTTGCACATTTATATCCTCATCACACAAGCAACAACACCCCTAAAATAGTGTATATAAATAGTGAAACCAGAGAGTTCTC
Organism: Viscum album; assembly: GCA_963277665.1. Classification (NCBI taxonomy): domain Eukaryota; kingdom Viridiplantae; phylum Streptophyta; class Magnoliopsida; order Santalales; family Viscaceae; genus Viscum; species Viscum album. The sequence goes on along the minus strand of OY728161.1, from coordinate 2,127,995,229 downwards.
ACCTTCATGCAAGTAGAGAGTTCCACGGGTCTTCTTCTTCACGCAGAGGATGCATGATTCTTCTTCATAGAACTAGGAATTATTTGTGGATCTATATTTGTGAAGCACTACAAGGGTGAGTATTCACCAGTTGTGTACTCACAGGATCTCTTTCACACAAAAACGAGGGATTTAGAAAATCGGTCGCTTGTTTGTCCTTTCTTCTTCACAGAGAGGGTGTGGTTCTCCTTCTTCATGAGACACTTCAAGAGTGTATAACACTTATTAAAGGCCTGCAGTACCCTCAAATTTTTCACACACCTTTCTAGGTGTATTTCATGCAATTTTCAATTCTTTCATGCAAAAATCCACTTTTGGTGCGTAAAATTTTACACGCAAATTCCTTTTTACATGCAGCCTAATTTTTATGCGCAACTCCTCCTTTTTATGCGCACCCCTATTTTTTCACGCAGCTTCTCTTTTTCAGGTACTGGAGCTTGGGATTTCTCTAAGTGTTGAGCCTTTTAAATGTGAGGGTGTCACCTCTTATTTATATACCTCTTCAATCCCTACACACAAAAACCCTAATGTGTTGTGCAAGATTCGAATTCATCGTGCAAAACCCCATTTGACATCACATTGGGCACATAAGTCTCTTTCGCACCAAACTCATATTTTGTGAACTTATTGAGTCTTTGGCGCACTTCATTCCTTCTCCATTTTTTGATGTTCTGACCAATAATCATTCCTTGTGCACAACATTCTAAACTCCCATCAAATGTTTCACACAAAAAATCAATCTTTTGTACAAGCCTATCCTTTTCCATATTTTGATATTCTGATCATGGAACTCCAGTTGTGAGCAACCTACCAAGGTATATTCAAACTTGCGAACATCATCCTTTACCAAAATCACAAACTAATTCTGATTCGTTATCATCTGGTGTATTCAACAATCAACTGCTTTCATCAGAAACCATATCTATCATGATATATAGTCTTTGATCAGACACCTTTAGCATAATCATCTTTTCAACATGAAGTAATAAAACTTCACTATGTTCCACTAGCGTATTTTATTAAAATCAAAACTGAATATGACAAGAATCACATTTTACTCCCCCTTTCCTTCCTAAGGTTTTCATCACAAGTTCCCCTAACTTATGGTATTTGTGAAATAAAAATATGAAAAGCATCGTCTAATTTATCACCATCCTTTAGTGTTTTAGACAATTTATCACCTTTGATACGTCTACTTTGAACTTCAGATCACCTCAACAATCACCTGAATTGACTTCATGGATAATTTCCCAAGAATGAAATCTAATGGTGTTATTGTATAACAATTCTCCAGGAATCCTCACTTTAGTTGATCTCTATTAACTTTAGAGTCCTTCTTCATCTCCTTCTTCATTTTGACCAGCATTTACAACTATTGACAATAAATAAAATCATCATACACAAAGTGGTCCCGACATTTGGGTGTTTTCATTTAGAATTTTTTTTATATGGATTGAGTATTTCAATATCTTGAAATGATTTCTTGTGATTGAAAATGAAATGTTATTAGTGAAATGTTGATATTTGTAATATTTTATGTGTTATGATTTTATAATGGTAATTGGACATTTAACGGGTGGTTACGTGATAAACCAATGATTGGTGGTTACCTGATAAACCAAATGATGGGTGGTTCCATGATAAACCATGGATGGGTGGTTAATTTATATAATCTAATTCATTGGGTATGGAAGTCAGCCATAGGGCTATTCCATTTAGTGATATATGTGGAAGTTAACCTTAAGGTTATTCCAATTAAGTATGTTTATGTCCCAAGATTCCGTTACATGTTATATGTTTATTTTTATGGGATTTATGGTAATATTTTGGTTACAAATATTATAAGTAATTAGATTATATTAAGTGAAGTGTTTTTGTTACTTCTTAAAGGTGAAAAGAATTAATGTTTTATAAAGTTTTCATAGTTTACATGTTTTTCCAAGACTAATAGTTTTCCTTCATTATGTATCCCATACTAATCCTTTTATTCTCATCCCAAGTTTTGAAATGTTTTTCACATGGCATAATTTTTAATAGATTCAAGGATGGGATCAATGAAAAATTATGTTGTTAAAACATGAAACAATTTCATATTTCATTTTAAAGAGTTTATTTTAAAATAAAATGGATAGTGAGTAAAAGGGTATACTTATAATATTCAAGATTTTATGTATAAGTTATGACCTAATTCTCTAAATCTATAAACCTGAAAATATAATCGATATGAATTAATATCAAATTATCAAATTATCTCAATATTAATTAATGTTTAAGGTTGGGGCCTTATATTTGGTATCAAAGGATGACATAGAAAACTTTAGAGGTTAAAGTTTTATTTAAGAATAAGTGAAATAATCATAATGGTTATCATATTAGAAAGAGTCATAGTTATTATTTATTAATTTAATGAGTTTAATATAACATGAATTATTATATCTTAGTGTTTGACCTCCTTATACGATTTTATAAGATGATTTTACTGATATACTCAAACTTACCTTTTTGGTTTTTGTAAATGGATAGATATAGTATTCACCAAATTAATAATGGATGTGACGAAAACTGTGATGGTGTTCTGAATAAGAAACCTAATGAAATGGGAGCTGTAATGAGAAATCTTGTGGTTATTCTTAAACAACTATCTCGAGTCATGATTGACTACTTGAACCTTGGTTATTTTTTTAAGTAATCATATATGCGAGAAAGGAATACCAATGGATGTTTAAGTAATAATCATAAAGGTAAGTGTATGTCAAAGATGTGGAAAGAAACACCTAGGAAAATGATCCAAAGGAAAAGGAAAATGTTATAGATGTGGCAATGAAGGTTATAAAGCACTAACCATCCATGGAAAAAGGAATTGTTCAGTTGACTCTAGGAAAGGGAATGAAATTATTTCTAAGGGATCAATGGAAAGTCTTAAATGTGGTTATCATGGTCATTATACAAATAGATGTCCTACGAAGAAGGTTCTGAAATGGGATCAGCAGGACCATAAAAATATATGTTTAAAAATACCAAATTCCATTCCAATTAAAGATGAGGAATCTAAAAATGACCTATGAAAGGTATGGATTATTTCTTCGATCATGTTTGGGAATTATTGAATTTTATAACATTATGAAGGATTTTTTTGTAGGAAATAATTATAAATGAATATGATTGAAAAACATGGCTAAAAGATCATTAAGTAATGTTAGATGATTAAGATGAATACATTTTAGTAATTGAAGAGTTGTGATGGATCTATGGATTATGATATGTTTAATTGTATTAATGATGGGATTACATTGTAAGACTTATAGTATTTTTAACCCTTAAGCTGTTATATAAAAAATTTAATTGAGGAATAATAATAATTTATTTTGTGTATATAGTTATAATGAACGTTTAGGGTTTATATAATCCTTGAATTTGAGGCAATTACGGGTTATTACTTTTTGGGATGCAAAATGTGAGGTGTGAGATAACCTTTGAGGTTAAAATATGATATGGTTATTTTTTAGTAATTTATCTTATTTTAGGGAATGTTATAAAATTACAAGGTTTTTGAAAAAGGAAAACACAAAAACCGTGTGACAACCCATCACGTCTGACTAAGCTGTGGGAATCAAACCATCAACCTATGTGTCACTGGGATTTATCACCTACCACTAGACTACATGAAGTCCCAGGTTATTATGTCTTTTTATTTTTAGTTAAATGATTTTATGGATCTAGAATAATTTGATTTTGGGAACTTATGTTTTATCAAATGAATATCCTTAGTATAGGAAAATGATTGGGTTATTAAGTGATAAATGTTATTTTGGAAGATGTTCACTCTTTTGGGAACACTATATTCCTGTGAAAAAAAAGAATACTAGGGGATTTTATTTCTGGAGTAATGGTTGAAATATTATTTTCGAGGAAAATATTTTTTTATTGTGGAAATGTGATGATTTGGTTTATTATGTAAATGATTAACCAATCATAGAAAAAATGTGATTAGGTGCATTAATTTTCAGTATGAGTCTTTAAGAATAGTCAATGTTATTTGGAGATAAATGTTAAGATTTACCATGGAATTATATGTGATCAAATTCTTCTGAGTTTTGGGTTTCAATATTAGTTTAGATTATATTGAATAATTGTAAGGACAATTGGGTATTGAATGGTATTTGTTGAACTTTGGGTACTCTTTGTTGAATTTTGAACATAAAGAGTAGTATTTCTTTTTATAATGGATTATCCTTTTTGGGATTATCTGATCTCGTACTAACCATTTTGGTTTTGGTTAGTGTCTAAAGATAGGGGAAATATATAGTTAATATTTTGTGGATTATGTGATTCAGTAGAAGTTTATTCTAGCACTTCAGGAGTGACCATTTTATCATGAATACTCATCGTTTAGAGAAAAGATGAGTTTGTGGTAGAAATTTATTAAAGGATGAAACTATACTAGAAATGTAAGTATATTTTTTTTTAAAATTATTCAATCTCATAAATAAATTCCTTAACATTATGAAAAGTAACATAATTTTTTTTGTATGTTCACTTTTCCTACTGTGTAATCAAATACTTTTTAACCCATAACAATTTTATGGTTTCCTAGTAGTTAACTTTCTCTTGATCATGTTTTATATCACTCTCCATCATAACTTGACACTTTTTTTCTCTTCCATATCCTTGTTTTACAACATGTAATCCTAGTATGTGTTATCTGGGGTGACTTTTTTACTAATATTTTTTTATTTTAAAGTGATATTTTTATTAACTCTTTTTCCTATGTGTGACTTTCAATCATGTTTCTAAGCCCAATTATAAAATTATGAGGATGAAATTTCCAAAAGTGGGAAGGATGTAATGACCCAGGTATATAGAGAATAATACTTTTTTATATCTATTAATATTATGAGTAATATATTAATTTTATGTCAATGTGGACACTTTTTCTGATAGCTTTCTCGGCAGGTAACAAGGGCCTTCTTTGAAATCTTACATTTCACCCAATATTGAGATATACCGAAAAATAATACAGTAAAAATATTATTATATTAAATGGTAGTAAATGCGTAGCCATTTGAATGAAGGAAATGAATAATATAAAATAAATTTTGAAATATTTTTTATACATGTTTAAATAATGATTCATTGGTTGCCAAATTTAGAAGAAATGAAAATAAAAACAAATTGAATATAAAAGATATGTTTTTATGAAATCCTATTTAAAAGAGAATAATTGTGTTTTCATATCACTTTTTATGGATTTTTATTTAATAAAAAATATATGACACATATTCAATTTATTGTTTTAAATTAATCTTTTATTTTTTCTAGATATGATATAAGAACAAATTCTATTTTTTAGATAAAAGAAGTATTTTTCTAAAGATGTAGTTTTACAGCCTTATGATGGAAAACCCTTTTTAAATATGGTTTATGTCACTTTTATATGTTCTAACTGAAAAAATAAACATCTTATATATAATAGGGACATCAAAATTTACTTTGGATAAATTTCTTGTAATTTTTTGATAAAGTTCATTTTTTTAATGAATAATGAAAAATACCTCATTTTAAGTCAAAACTGTCATTTCATATAATTTATTTATATAGATAGAAATTAATTTTAATGGGTTTTAAAGAGTAATTGGATTAAATTTTTATCATTTAACCTAATTTCGGCCATTTTATGTAATTTCACTTTGAAATTGGACATAAAAATGTCAACCTTTTGATAGTTATTACTTCTTAAAACCCCACTTTTTTCTTTTGACAAACATAATTAATTTTAAATTAATTTCTTCTAATTCCTTGTTTTGAATTTGAAAAAATGTATTATATATTTGGAATAATGAGGTCCATATTTTTTAAATAGGTAACTTTTATTTTTAGGCATTATGAATAGTAACTTTAGTAATTATTTTATTTACCATGGTTAAAGGGAAAATCAGGTAAATAAGGGTAAAAAATAATATAATAATAATATTAAACTACCCTAACATGTTTCCTCATCCTATTTTATGAGATATTTCAGACCATGGTAAGCCTTCGGTCTATTTTAGGACCCCATAAAGCAACTTGGATGTGAAAGTGACATTTTATAAGAATTAATTTAAAGTAAAGAAAAAATGTAACATAAACATGTATCTTATAGTAAACCAATTTTTATGGGGTTATATAAGTGATAATTTAGACTATTTATAGTCATTATAAAGATAAAAATATTTCATACATCATGGTATTTTATTTATATTTTTTAGACATCAAATAATTAAATTTATTTATGACACAATGATGATGTAGTGATTCCCCTATTAATGAATGATTTAAATAAATGAGATTACAAATATTAAAATATATTTTTTTTGAAACTTTTTATACCATCCATGAATTTAAGATACTATTATGACTTGTTATATTTTAATTAATTAATTTTTTTAAAAAAAATCAAGTTGTTATGGATTTTAAAAAAAGCCATGATATGAATTGTATAAAAATAGACAAAATTGAGTTTTTAAAACAAATTCATTTTTATTAAATGATATATTAGTCATAAAAATATAATATTCAGAAATATTAATTATATAATGTTTAAAATGTCATTAATGAACCACTTTATGTTTGATTGTCACAATATAGAAACTATATTAACTATATAGTTCTAATATACAAGAAGACATGGAAAGAGTCAAATTAGTTAACTAAGGGTTACAGCTAAAAGATAAGGTTACATTTGTGATCAAGACTTGTCTAAAACCAATTGGTTGTGAATTTTTAGACCTAAAATCATATTATATTTTATATAAATTAATTTGGAAAAATTTGGAACTGAAAAACGTTTTATAATAAAATAATATTTCAATACCTTCTTAAAGTGCCCATCCTCCCTCTTATAAAATGGAATCACCTCTACCCATTTAATCACACCTAAAAATACCCTTTTCACATCCAACATCTGACCAAATAATATCCCAAAATCACTATATTCCTCCTAGAAGCCTTAACATATGAAAATTTCAATTCAAGGAATCCTTTTGGCTCAAATAAAAAGGAGTTACACATTTTAAAAGGTATTGTCTTCTCTAAAGTTCCTTTCCATTATTTTACATATTCACTCCCTATTATATTCTTATTATTTGACTACATAACAAAACAAATATCTTCAATATACTGGGATTTTTTTAGGATAATTATTCAATCTACTCTTACACACACCTACATTTAATGGATACAAACATATTGTTTCTGTATACGGTGAACTACTGCCTCACAAAACAATGATTATTCAATTTTCTCCTACCACATATCATGGTGGACATTATAATGGAACTAAATTTATATTTTATATTTATATTTTTTCTATGATAATTTAATTTTTATTTAAAAAAATACCTATATTCTTTTCATGATGTGTAAATATGATAATTTCATTTGAGGTAGTGCAGACAACAACCACCTCAAAGTAATATGACTCGTTCATGTCATACATAAAATGTATAAAGGATAGTGTTAATGTACTTATTTAACATATATATAATCTTATATTATACTAGAATTATAATATTCCTATTTATTATTTGGTATTTATTTCCTTAATATGAAAAATAAATGAAAGTATTATTCATGCATACGTACGACTTACCGTCTCCATGAATGGTGAATTTCATTTCCTTTCTCCATATTGTATGTACTATTATAAATACATATATAGTGGATATATATAATATTTAAATCATGAATACTATTCTGTAGATAATGTACTCTTGACCACATAGATAATTTGTAATTATAACAAGATCATTTCTGACTCAAGTATTCATATCGACAAAACTATTGATACTAACTTAAATAATTGTGTAATTTTTATGACATGTTAATTAGTGATATAAATGTAATAATAAACTTTAAAGAGGTTATTAATCAAGTATAAATTAACTTTAATTTATATTTTTGACGAACAAAAAATATACATGATGAATCAGACTCAAGGTAAGGGACTTAATCTCAATCTCCTTTTATTGAGGCATATTTCGATAATATTCACCTTCTTCTTTTATAATGTGTATAATAAAACCCTTTGACTTTTAATTCCATTCAAGGGGAATCTTATTTCTATAAATCATTTTACTAAATGAAAAAATGAATGTTTTTAACGTATGCGGTGACAACAACCTCTCTACCGCCATAATTGTTTTTTTGATATTTGGCTTCCTCTATAAGCCTTAATATTTCTTAAAACGAAAGGAAATCCCTTATTCCTTTTTTGGGTGTTTTCATATTGAAAATTGTTTTTGAAAAGAATTGATTATTTCAATATCTTGAAATTATTTCTTATTATTTCTAATGAAATGTTATTTGTGAAATGTTTATATTTTCAATATTTTATGGGATTTGAATTTATAATGGTACTTGGACATTTGATGTGTGGTTACGAGATAAACTAATATAGGGTGGTTACATGATGAAGCAAATGATGGGTGGTTCCGTGATAAACTAAGAACAGGTGGTTATGTTATAACCTCTAATGCATTGGGTATGAAAGTTTGTTGTATAGCTATTTCATTTATTGGTATGTGTGGAAGTCTACCATATGGTTATTTCCTTTAAGTATGTTTTTGTCCCAATTTACCTTTATATGTTATATTTTTATTTATATGGGCTTAATGGTAATATTTAGGTTACAAAATGGGTATGAAATGATCTTATATTCAGTGAAGTGTCTTTACTACTTCTTGAAGGTGAAAATTGCTACTTTTTGGTAATGTTTTCTTGGTTTACGTGTTTTTTAAAGACTAACAATTTTCATTCATTATGTATCCCTTAATGAGATTTTTATTCTCATTTTATGTTTTGAAATGTTTTTCATAGGACATAATGAATAATATTGTCAGGGATGGGATCAAGGAAAAGTTAGGATATTTAAATGTGAAATGATTTCATATTTTGTTTTAAATAATTTTTATTTATAAAATAAAATTTATAGTGAGTAGAAGTGTCAACTCGTAATATTCAAGAGGTTATGTGTAAGTTATGACCTAATTATCTAAATATCTAAACCTGAAATGGTACTTAATGTAAATTAAATTCATATTATCGACTTATCTCTAGATTAATTAATGTTTAAGGCTATGGCCTTATTATCACCCATGAAAGTGATCCCATTAAAATGTCAAGATCAAGTTTATAGAGCCAATCTATCTTCGATCTCGGAACAAAAGAACACCTTATAAAGTGAATCCCCATACAATTTCAATAGAAATTCTCAATGCTAAACCCTCTAAATATTTACCCAAGGTTCCCATGTGTGACATATACCAAATCAATTTTAAAGGGCTTATAAAATTTCACAAAAAAAATATAAACAACCCTTTTTCATAAAAAAACTATTTGAGAAAAATTTCACAATCCATTTAACAATTCTATGAGAAAAAAAATAATTTTACCATAAATAGTGGAAGAACATATTTTCTCAATAACCCTTTTTACACATTTATAAAAAAAATTTGGGGATCGTTACAATTCATTTAGTAAACCATTTATAAAAAAGGTCATTAAAGGTTCATATAACATAGGCTGGAGACAGAACCAACTACCCCAAGTTTGGGTCACACACTACCCACAATGGTATTGATAGATAAAAGGAAATGGAATTCAATATAAAGTATAAGGAGGGCCTAAATAATGATTCCAAAATCATAGAATTGTGTTTCTTAAAGTAAAAGTGTAAAAAAGAAATTTGATCAACACATATCTCAAGAATCAATCATTGTACCTGAATTGATGAGAGAACTATACTCTGGACGAAAAACATTTAAGGGATATATAAGAGATGGAAGAAGGATTAAAACATGATTAATTGATCAAAAAATTCAAGATAGATCAACTACTAGACAATGATATCAAGAAGAACCATGAGATATTTGATCGAACACACTGATCCAATGACAACTAGTCAATATAGGATCAAAACATCAAGTGAAGGAGTTTAGATATGATGGATCACAAAAAAACATCTATATAAGACCTATAGTTCAATTAAAGTTGAAGATAGGTGAATGAGAAATTATATGCGTGACCAAAACTATTAATTTGTTGGAATATACATGATTCAGGATGTGAATCCTTAGTTCATGATATGGACTTTCAGAACGAATGAAATGTTGAAGAACACATCACCTTGGATAAAAATATTGATAGTTAAGTTAATAATAAGAATTATATCTCATGTTAATAATATTTTTTACATCATGAACCCAAAAACATGGATTTTTTCCAGAACCCATTCATGTCATGAATATACATTCATAGTGTGAGCTTACTCTTGTAGATAGTTCTTCTGGTCTTGGGTCATATCCTCCTATAAACATTACTATCATAAATCTGTGAAATTTATTACACCCTTTATGATATGTTAAAACATAAAATGAGTAATACCTTAAAATAAAGTATGTTATAATTCTCCACATCATAGAACTTTGTGTCCCCATAAATTTATGAATAAGAATCATGCTATGGAAATATTTGAGCCCACTACTCCCTTAATAATTATTCATGATCCCAATTCTAATCAGAATATGATTCATTAAACTAAAATAAATTTATCAATAAAATATAATTACCTTATTAAAATTTCATCTGAGTATTAATGATCTCCACTAGCTCCTCTAAAACAAAAAATTATGGCTCCAAATCAATCTTCTCTCAATACTGAACATGGGAAGGATTAGGATGGTACTTCCTGAGCTATGATATGTGGAAAATTCCATGAATACTTGTTAACTAATCTAGTAACTCTGAACTATAAGAAACCATTCCAATATCCTTAGTGATTTCAAGTGGTCCAATATATATTGAATCCAACTTCCATTATTTCCAAAGCTGATAGTGACCTAACCAAGGAGAAACCTTCAAGAACACACATTCTCCAATGAAAAACACCAATTGATGATGCTAATAGTCCATATGATTTTTAATGACTCAAAGATATAAAAAATAATTGATATATATCTCGAATCTTTATCGATGTATCTTGGATGTGACTCATTCCCACAAGAGAATGATCACCCACCAATGGCTAACAAATATGTGACCTTCTCGAATGACTATACAAATCCTTGAAGGGAGACATTATGATAATATACCGGTAACTAATATTATAAGAAAACATGAACAGACCTAGATAATTGTCCCATGATCCAAAGAAATCCATGACATAGGCCTAAATCATATCATCCAGAAAATGTATATAACACTATGTCTAACCATCCATCTATGGGTGGTAATTTGTACCCAACTACACTTGAGTCCAAATCACCTCTTGCAGACTCTTTCATAACCAATAGGTAAACTAAATATCCCTTTTAGAAAAAATGGAAATGGGGACCCTATGGAACCACATAATATTTTTCATATAAAGATTACCTATATCTTCAACCCTTGTGGTTTACCTAATCAGAATAAAATGATCCAATTTTTTCAATAGATCAATCACCACCAATATTGAATTATTTCCTCATGAAGACTATTGGAATCCAATAAAGAAGTACGTAGGAAGCTCAACCCATTTACAAACTATCATATGAATAGGATATATCATACTAGAAGTCATTAGGTTTGCTTCCATTATCTATTGTCTGGAGTAATTGTGGGACATGTAATCAGTGATGTCACACATCATACCCATCATATAGAAACACCATCTCTTGTTATAATATATATTTGTAGTACCAGGATTAATGTAACAAGAAGAACTATAAAAATCATGCAACACTATGTTCCTAATAGATAATGGTATGTAAAAACACTTCCCAAAGGGAATAATTCTATCATAATAGAGAGGCCAACCAGAAATTATCCCCCCACTATATAGAGATTCTATGACTCCTTTTAAATAATAATCCTCTTTTGGGTCCAATTGAATAGACACAAGGATTGATGATAAAAATTGAACACAGATCATAACCATTTATGAATAATCCTCCTACATGTTTAGATTTTAATGAGTAGAAATTACCATAAATTTTGACTCCTCTTTCGATTCTATGAAAACCTTAGATGGGTAAATCATACTAAGAGCATCCAAGATGACTTTCCCCTTCCTTGGGTAGATGGTGATGTCAATTTAAAAGGATTGGAGGCATCCCAACTATCATAATTGTATAATGTTTAGGTACTTCAGATAAAATATATAGCATAGGATCTTGTGATAAAAAAGAATGTGAACCTATCTCTAAAGAGATAGTGTCTCCAGCACTCATGTGAATGCATAATAGTGGTGAACTTCATGTCCTATGTTGGATAATTCTTCTCATGTGGCCTAAGCTGATGAGGCCCATATGCCCCCAAATGATCATCCTACATAATCACACACCCCAAAACAACACCAAAAGAATTAAAATATAACACATATAACATATTAGGTTTAAAAAATATCAAGATAGTATCTGATTCTAGACACTGTTTAAACACATAAAATTAAGTCTATCACCTAGGATCCCATATAAATTTCATCCCTTTTTGGTAATAAAAGTCAAAGGTTATTCTAGCTTTTAGAAATCCTTCACAAACTACCAATAATATCCAGACATACCTTGGAATCTCCATGTCTCAAAAATGGTCCCGCTTTTTTCCCATGACAAGACATGGTTAATAGAGAGACGATGTTTTGAAACCACATGTTTCAAGAAATTCATTTCATAGATCTAGAAATTTCATTTTGAAAGATTCTCATAAAGGTAGTGACTCTTTAGGATTTATAAAATCCAAATTTTATGATGGTCATGCCCATTATTAGATGTCGAATAAAACATGATATAATCCATGAATACAATAACAAAGGTATCAAGAATGTTTTGAAATATCTTGTTCATCAAAGCCATAACCATTGTAGGATTTTTTTTAAGTCCAAAAGTGATTACAATATATTCACAATTCCTCATAAATACTTATAAATGATGTCTTAAAGACATATAACTCCTGAAATCAGAGATAGTGACACCCTAACTAAAGATAGATTTTAAAAAAACATTTCCCTCCCATTTAACTATTCAAATAGTTCATCTTAATGAGGGAAATGGTACTTATACTTAACTGGTACCCGATTCATCTTATGATAGTCTTTGAAAATATGAAAAGAATATATAGGAATCATGGAAAAGAGAATAGGGTCTACCCATGACAGAACACCAGGATGGATAAATCTCTTACCAAGTAGACCATACAATTGAACCATGAGCTCTTTCACCTCTATAGGTTCTATAGTAAAATAGGGTAGCTAAATCAGTTGTGTACCTAGATCCATATCAATTGAGAACTCCACCACCATCTCTTGAGGAATACAAGATATATTTTCTAGAAAGACCTTATGGAAATCATGAAAATGAAGACAATATCAAGAATAAGTAAAATATCATTGTAAAAAAATAAAATGGAAGTCAAAATACTCTTAATCCCTAGGTGAGAAGCACCCACGTGACTGGAACTCATATCCTAGTATCTATGGAAAACCTAAGAGATCCCATAGACAGTAAAGATTGTGACACTCTAATGATAACAATCAATCTCTTTGTAATAAGTAACTAACCAATTGATCCCAATGATGAAATTGAAAATATAATGACTAAGAACCAAGAATTCCCATACTAACTCGACATCAAATATCGAAAGAAAACTAGATGGACAATTAAACCACTTCTCTTTCCAATTTCCAAAACGAATATCTAGATCCATAAAAAAAGTGCATGAGTTCCATTGTGAGTTTCATAACATCATAAAAATTGTAATATATAAATGAGTGTGATACGCATGTATCAAATAGAGGAATTAGTATATATGATGCCAAAAATGGTACCTCTCACTATAACTATCCCGCATCAACCTTCACCAGGAACTCATCCACTACATGATGATGATTCATTTTTGAGGCCTATGACTGGAGGCCTATAGACATTTAATCTTCTAACTACATCATACAAACCTTTGGAGTTGAAGACCCCTGATCATATTGGGGTATAGAAAAATCCCGAATGAAACTTTGAAGATGGCCTCAATAGCCACATATTCTACAATTCTTAATATTTATGGGACAATACCGTCACATGTGCCTTACCATTCCACAATGATATAAATTCAAGGGATCACTGATCGATACTGATTATGGTTTCAATTATTACTACTGCTAAGAACCACCTCCACCACCCTTACGATTATCATGCCACTTTCCGTTCTTTACCTTTATGCCACCAAAACAACCAGTGGGTTAAAGAGAAAAGATATAAAGTCCATCTTGTCCCACCATATCGATTTCTACCATAATATATCCATTGACCATGTCGACATAGGATCCGAGTTTCAGTATATATACATATGATTGAATGTCATTTTTCAATCCCTATTGGTATTTATCATCCCTCAACCAATCATTCATTACCTCCACTAGAAAAAAAAATGAACTAGCTTTTCAAAATGGATTGAGTACTATGACACCGAACAATATCTCTACTACAAATATAGGAAATCCAAATACTTTACTATCATTTTTTATTTTAGGTGTAAATTATAAAAGCAAAGTGACTTGAATCCCATCCACTCCAAGCCCACATGCCGGTTTCCATGAACCATGGATACCCACCACCACTTTCTAAGAACCCCAGTCTTTAATGCAGCACTATTCATATTTACAAACATAAGTGTCCCTAAGAATTCAAATAAGTTACTGATCTTTTCAATCCAATCCTCTACCTCCTGTGGTTTATTCATACATGTAAAGTATGGGGGATTATTACGTATAAACTCATTCACTCAGTACTTATTTCCTCTAACTCCTGGTTGTGCCTGAACAACATGATCTGAACACGCAATACATTCTGGTCCATGACACAAATACCTTGAAAATTTTCCTCTATGATATTCTAATCCATATAAGGATTATGTTTTACTGAATCTCTCCAAGAACCCTCTTATGGAACCCTTGTAAGATGTATATAAGTCCTATTACTACACACTAAATATATTATAAAATAACTATCTAATGAGAGATAATCAATTTAAACCAAAATAACGTAAAAAAACTATGGTCAATGTCAAAACCAAACCTAGGAGACATACATCCCAAAATCCCATGGTTATTTAAGTCCTTTCATGATGAGTGTTGTCAATACACTCACCACAACCTTCCCCTAAAGACTCGATAATCCTATCTCCTCCTTTCCAAATCTCCATGACTAAGCATAAACTACCTTTTATACTACGTTTTCATGGCCCGACCAAGAAAACTCATCTATCTAGGATTCTAATTAAACTATAATAACACTCAAAGAGAATTCCAAATCCCCATGGGCTAGAGGCTAGAATGAGGGAATCTAAAAAAACTATAGGAAACAATTTACCCAACATAGAACAAGAAAATTTTAATATATATTTATATATACACACACACACAAAACTATAAAATAAATATACCATAAACCAATGAGTTCCTACTATAAAAATTCAACCAAAGGTAGAAAAATAAAACCCACAGAACATATCCAAAATAATAAAATAATGGACACTAAAACAATCCACTATTACTCCATGTGATATGTGGAAAACATCTTACCATATCACCATCGTTACCCATTCAAATTTGACCAAAGACCTCATTGCCTCACTGTGGCACCATTCACTTTCCATCATTAGAAAAACTAATGTCTACCCACCCTTGAGGGAGTGTGAATTATGTGAGCTAAACAGGCTCAGTAAGATCCCACATATATGTTCCAAAACAAAACGCTTTAAAATAATTTCAATATGTTTAATTTAATGAAAACATGGAATGATAAGTAGTAACATAGTTTTACATCAAAATCATTTCAAATAGTTCCCTTTTTTCACAGTTCTAAAAAAATCAAAGTAATAAAATTTCAAATCATAATTTCAATAAACCACTTAAATTTATCAAACCATGAGCCATATAATATCAAAGACAAAATTGTAAAAAGACAAAGCATAATGGTAAAATACCTTATGATAACTAATGTTTGGATTTCTACACTACTAGAAAAACAGGTATTTGTGATGGGTCATTTGCGACGGGATCCCATCGCAAATGGCTTTTTGTGACGGGGGCCCGTCGCAAATGACCCGTTGCTGAAAATGGTGTCGCAATAACAATATTTTGCGACGGGCCCGTCGCTAAAGCCTTTTTCCGCGACGGGGAGAATCCCCGTCGCAACTAGTACTCCGTATATTTGTAAAAAACTATTTGCGACGGGCCCCGTCGCAAAAACTATTTTTAATAAAATAAAAAAATAATAATACTATTTGCGACGAGAATAGTATCCCGTCACAAATACAATAAAAAAATAAAAAAATAAACTGTTAATAAATTATTTTAATTAATATAATAATAATCCAATTATATTTCAAAAATAAAAAATAATAAAATATTAATAAATGATTTTAATTAATATAATAATCGAAATATAATTCACAAATAAAAATAATAAATTATTTTAATTAATATAATAATAATAGAATTATAATTCAAAAATAAAAAATAATAGAATATTAATAAATATTTTATAATGAGACAGAAACTACGAATAGAAAAAAAATCATATTTTGATTTCACAAATTTTATAACATAAATACAAACTCTAATCTAAAGGAGGGGGGAGGGGGGGATCTGCAGATGGTGGTTGAGGAAACTCCATCCCAAAAGTATGAGTGAGTCGGCGCATGTACTCCATCTGCTCCTGATGCTGCTGCTACCACCGACTCGTCTGCTCCTCGTACAGCTGCTGCTGGCGTCGACGCTCCTCCTCATGCTGCTGACGCATCTGCTCCTGCTCCTGTCGGAGACTCTCTATCAGTGCAGTCTGAGATCGAAACTGATCCTCATACTGTGTAGCAGAAGAAGATGCACGAGCTCCTCTCGAGCTGGACGTCGACATCACATCACTGCCATAATAATCTCTGGGAGTCAGTCGAGAGCTGATACCAACTACCCGACCCTTCTCGAAGGCATACTGGGTGGCCTGCATCCATGCCGCCTCATCAAACTGACAGCCAGTGGTCTGATCTGATGACTCGGCCTGACTCTCAGGTCGGGCCTGTGACGCTGCGGCCTCATATGACTCCTGTAGTTGCAATTTAAAATTAAAATTTTGAATATATTATATACAGTTAATTTTTAAACTTGAAAACAAATAATACTAACCACGATGTGATGCTGACGATCCCCTCTGAGATCCCCAGTAGCAGGATCACTATACATCCTCCGATATACGTCGTACTCCGTAATATCGGGGTGCTCGACAGCCTATAAGAATAAAAAATAAACTGTTAATATTTATAGTTATATAAAATATTTATAAATAATGTACATAGCATATGCTATCTATGAGTACTGAAAGAACGACTCCCAGCTCGATGAGTCACCTCCTGTCTCCCCCGATTCTGCCTCCCCACCGATGATCTCCTCTAAAAGGCACCACTCAACCAGTGCGCACATAATCCATCCCATACATGGGATGAAATGTACTCTGGTCAGTATGCTCTACATGACTCATCAAAATCTGACACTCCTACTTTCTTCATCGCATCTTTTCTTAAATTGTGCAAATACTGACGAAGGCGATCACGCATGGCCACCTCATATGCATCGTGGATGGCGTCACGCTTGGTATCCTCGATCGGATACCATAAACCCTACAAATAAATCAAAATATCAAGTCAGAAATGAAATAATTTTAAAAATAAGAATTATTTATTTACGTACGTACCGACCAATGGCCGAACATGGCCTGTTGCACATCAATGGGAATCTGCTCCCATGTTGTCCATGGATGAGAGAAATAGTTGCGCAAAATAGCGCTGCCCTGTCCGACTGCTATATGCGAAAAACTGTAAAAATAATAAACATTTATTATGTGAATAGATTAATGAAATCTTAGTCAAATCCACAGGTTATCACACCTCCGTGTGCGTGGATCAAACCCAAGACGTGGACTTCGCTCGGGGACGGGGTCAGGAATCATCAATCGTGCAAGACTACGCCCCCTCCGCGTACTCCCTATAGCGCCTGCAGGCTGAGGGTCATCTTTCATCAACTCATCCGCATCGAAAGTCAAGTCATCATCCGCCAACTCACGAAATGTGTCGTCGTCCATCTGAAACAGAAAATGTTAATGTTGTTAGCAAATAATTGATAATTACTATTATATATATATATATATACATATTATGATTGTATATAAATACCATGGAATTCTATCAGTATTCATCTTCATCATCATCTTCATATATGTCAATTTCATCTTCATATTCCTCCTCAACATCATCGATATCAATTCGACTTACAGTTGCTTCATCTCTTACCATTTCAAATTCATATGTGACATCATTAACATCATCGTCATCACCGACTCTTAAATGTGGGGTTTCGTCATCGATACTCATATCTCTTTGTAAAAAAGATTGATTTTGAGTACTCTCTTGAAAAACTTCAATTTTTTGCACATCAGTGAAAGCACATTCACTTTGACTAAATTGATTGTCTCGAATTTTGATTTTTATTACACTCCACCAATCAGTCAAGTCTCTTGATGTAGCACAGTACTTTGCGTAATAAACTTGTATGCCTGTTGAGCCAATAATAATGGTTCATTTACTGCGAGAACACTTTTACATTTAATATCGATGATTCCATGAGTCGGATGAACATGCAAACCTCTCTCTGTATCCAACCACCGACATTTTAACATGGTTATGTAATGTTGTCCAAGATAACAGAGTTCAATGATTTCATCAAGTATGCCATAAAAGTCAACTTCATTTTCTCGATGATGAGATCCTCTCAAGCTAACTCCATTGTTCATTGTTTTTTTCGATTCCCCATATGCATGTGTGTGGAATCAAAATCCATTCACCACATATGCATTATAAGTTTTAACAAGTTTGGAAGGTGGGTTACTCAATACACACAGCCGTTTGTCAATTTTATCAGCATGTAGAGACACCTGAAAATTTGTGAAATAATTATCAATATAGTAAACTATACATTGAATGAGTTTCTAAAAGACAATGAATTTATGTTACCAGTTTTTGAAACCACTGAGAGAAATTTTTCAGTCGACGTTCTTCGAGAGCAGCTGCTGTAATTTGTGGAATTTGTTTCTTGATATGATTATCATACAACCTATAAAAACCAAAGTTATTTATTGTAACATAAATGATAGAATAAGTGATATAAACACTTACAGTAAAATTGTTGTCATCTCTTCACAGTTGAGCAGAACATACGTATGAGCTCTATGATGTTCATCATCTAAAAGCCAGCGTTCATCAACTCCACCAAAACCAAGCTCTGACTAGTTGAAAACAGATAATTGATTGTCTATTTCATCAATATTTCTCTCGTTCCGTCCCATTCGGTTGTGTTTTGAAGGATACTCAGATTCAAAATAATGGGAGCAGAAAAAAGATATTTCCTCTTGCAAATAAGCTTCTGCAATAGATCCTTCAACAGGTTATTTGTTACATACTTTTCTTTTCAATTTTTGCATGCATCTTTCAAATGGGTACATCCATCGAAACTGTACTGGACCTCCACATTTGGATTAATATGGAAAATGTAACATCAAATGTTCCATTGAGTCGAAGAAAGATGACGGAAATATTTTTTCTAGTTTACATATAATTACAACAGCATCTTTTTTAAGTTTTCCTAGAGCATCATGATCTGCTGTAGCCACACAAATTTCTAAAAAAAATGTGACATGTCTGTTATGGAATCCCAAATCACAGAATTCAACAGACCTCTTAATCCAATGGGTAGCAGTCTTTCCATTATAACATGACAATCATGACTTTTTAATCCAGTAATATGACCATTCTTTACACATCTACCCAAATTGGAAGCACAGCTATCTGGAAGTCTCAAATCTGAAATCCACTGACAAAATAATAAACAATTTTCTTTAGAAAGTTTATAAGCTACTTTTGGTTTCAGTAACCTTTCTGTTCTAACATTCTCAAACAGTTCCAATTCTGGACGCCTGCAAATTTGGGCAAGATCTAAACGTGCATTTAAATTGTCTTTTCTCTTTCTTGGCGTATCCAAAACTGTATGAAACAAATTATCAAAACAGTTCTTCTCAATATGCATGACATCTAACATGTGTCGGACCAACAAATCAGACCAATATGGAAAATCCCAAAATATGCTACATTTAATCCAATTGTGTTCTTTCCCAAAACCAGAAATTTTTTGTTGGTTTATTGTGGGACCAAAAGTGATGGGAGGTAATGAGAATACAACTGATTTTAACTCCGAACCTGATATCATTTTTGGAGGTCCTTCCCATTCAACTATTCCTTTTCTGAAATGAGATCTGTTTCTGCGAAAAGGATGATCAGCTGGAAGAAATCTGCGATGACAGTCAAAATAACAAGGTTTCTTTCCATGAATGAGCATAAATTCTTTGTTCTCTCCCATACAGTAAGGACATGATTTCTGACCATGTGTACTCTAGCCAGATAACATCCCATAATCCGGGAAGTCACTTATTGTCCACATCAATGCTGCTCTCAGTATGAAATTCTATTTCGTTGCAACATCATATGTACTGACACCAGTACTCCACAATAAATTTAATTCATCAATCAATGGTTTCAAATAAACATCAATATTTTTCTTCGGATGTCCTGGAATTAGTAAAGTCAAAAAGATATATGGCTCCTTCATCAACATCCATGGTGGTAAATTGTACGGAGTTAAAAAAACAGTCCAACATGAATATTGACTACCATAAGATCCAAACGGACAGAAACCATCAGTGGAAAGGCCTAGTCGAACATTTATAGCTTCTAAAGTAAAGGATGGATGAACTCTATCAAAATTTTTCCATTAATCACCATCGTCTGGATGATTCAAGCTTTTATCGGTTGAAATATTCTCTTTATGCCATGACATCATTGTCGTTTTATTCTTAGACATGAATAATCGCTGAAGTCTAGATGTAAGCGGAAAATATCTCAACTGTTTTACAGGAATCAAACCAGACTTCCCATGTTTTCCTTCTTTATATCTCAGTTGCCCACATGTGGGACAACTATCCAACGACTCATTTTCCCCAGAATATAAAATGTAGTCATTTGAACATGCATGAATCTTCTGACAAGTAAGTCCCAAATTTCAAACCAACCTCTTACTCTCATAGTAATTTGCAGGTAAAACATTTCCTTTGGGTAACAGTGTTTTAAGAAAAGAAAATATCTGGTCAAAACAGTTGTTTGACATTCCGTTATCTGATTTGATAGCCATAAATTTTGAAACTGCTTCTAATTTGCTCATCTTGCAGCCAGGATATAATGCATCCTCAGCAGACTTCAACAACTCATAAAATTCAGACGGTGCCAACTCAGGATTTGAAGCTATATCAGACGGAGTTTCTGTATGTTGAACCGATGAACCTACAACATCATGGACTAAATCTTGAAACCGGGATGGATCCGGAATCAAGTTGGTATCACCTGCTCTGGAACTACGTTCACCATGTTGATACCAAAAAACATAATCTGGTTGAAAACCAAAACGCAAGAGATGTTCTCCCACTTTGTCAAACGTGTCAAACGTTCTTAATGCACATTTTCTGCAAGGGCATTTTATTTTGCCTTCTGAAACAAATTCTGGATTTGATGCCACAAATGATAAAAAAGTCTCCACACCCTCTACATATACTGGATTTAAACCAGAACCGTTTGGATTTCTATGTTGATTTATCCATATGCGGTCACCTAATAATGATTGTTGACGACCTCGTTGTTCCATATTTCTCTATAAAATATAAAAGCATTACTGGTTTTGAATAATTTGTTAGAAAAAACACTTAAGCTAGGATAATTATAGAGTTTATATCATACATGACTGACGTAAACTTTTTATTGAGATAGACCTAAAAATTGACTCTTTAAGAATTAAATATGTTGAGAATAAAGCAAAACATGTTACAAATATTGATAATTTTAATATTATATAAATTTTTTATTATTTTCATAGTACTAAAATTATTGGTAATTATTCCGAATTATTGTTAATTATTACTAATTATTACTAATTATTACTAATTATTACTAACTATTACTAATTATTACTAACTATTACTAATTATTACTAATTATTACTAACTATTACTAATTATTGGTAATTATTACTAATTATTGTTAATTATTACTAATTATTACTAATTATTACCAATTATTGGTAATTATTACTAATTATTACCAATTATTGGTAATGATTACTAACTAATACTAATTATTGGTAATTATCGGTAGTTATTGTTAATTATCGGTAATTATTACTAATTATCGGTAATTATTACTAATTATCGGTAATTATTACTAATTATCGGTAATTATTACTAATTATCGGTAATTATTACTGATTATCGGTAATTATTACTAATTATTGGTATTTATTACTAATTATTGGTAATTATTACTAATTTTTGGTAATTATTACTAATTATTGATAATTATTACTAATTATTGCTAATTTTTACTAATTATTGGTAATTATTACTAATTATTGGTAATTATTACTAATTATTACTAATTATTACTAATTATTACTAATTATTACTAATTATTACTTATTATTACTAATTATTACTAATTATTACTAATTATTGTTAATTATTACTAATTATTGGTAATTATTTCTAATTATTACTAATTATTACTAATTATTACTAATTATTGGTAATTAATACTAATTATTGGTAATTATTGGTAATTATTACTAATTATTGGTAATTATTACTAATTATTGGTAATTATTATTAATTATTACTAATTATTACTAATTATTGTTAATTATTACTAATTATTAGTAATTATTACTAATTAAAACTAATTATTACTAATTATTGGTAATTATTACTAATTATTACTATTTACCGATAATTATTCCTAATTATTGGTAATTATTACTAATTATTGTTAAGTATTACTAATTATTGGTAATTATTACTAATTATTACTAATTATTGGTAATTATTGGTAATTATTACTAATCATTACTAATTATTGGTAATTATTACTAGTTATTACTAATTATTACTAAATATTACTAATTATTATTAATTATTACTAATTATTACTAATTATTACTAATTATTGGTAATTATTGGTAATTATTACTAATTATTGGTAATTATTGGTAATTATTACTAATTATTACTAATTATCACTAATTATTGATAATTATTACGAATTATTACTAATTATTACTAATTATTACTAATTATTAATAATTATTGGTAATTATTACTAATTATTACTAATTATTGCTAATTATTACTAATTATTACTAATTATTGGTAATTATTACAAATTATTACTAATTATTACTAATTATTACTAATTATTGGTAATTATTACTGATTATTACTAATTATTGGTAATTATTACTAATTATTACTAATTATTGATAATTAATACTAATTATTGGTAATTATTGGTAATTATTGGTAATTATCAGTAATTATTGGTAATTATCGGTAATTATTACTAATTATCGGTAATTATTACTAATTATCTGTAATTGTTACTAATTATCGGTAATTATTACTAATTATCGGTAATTATTACTAATTATTGATAATTATTACTAATTATTGGTAATTATTACTAATTATTGGTAAATATTACTAATTATTGGTAATTATTACTATTTACCGGTAATTATTACTAATTATTGGTAATTATTACTAATTATTGGTAATTATTACTAATTATTGGTAATTATTTCTAATTATTGGTAATTATTACTAATTATTGGTAATTATTACTAATTATTGGTAATTATTACTAATTATTGCTAATTATTACTAATTATTACTAATTATTACTAATTATTACTAATTATTACTAATTATTACTAATTATTACTAATTATTACTAATTATTACTAATTATTACTAATTATTGTTAATTATTACTAATTATTGGCAATTATTACTAAATATTACTAATTATTACTAATTATTACTAATTATTGGCAATTAATACTAATTATTGGTAATTATTGGTAATTATTACTTATTATTGGTAATTATTACTAATTATTAGTAATTATTATTAATTATTACTAATTATTGTTAATTATTACTAATTATTAGTAATTATTAGTAATTATTACTAATTATTACTAATTATTACTAATTATTGGTAATTATTTCTAATTATTACTAATTATTACTATTTACCGGTAATTATTCCTAATTATTGGTAATTATTACTAATTATTGTTAAGTATTACTAATTATTGGTAATTATTACTAATTATTACTAATTATTGGTAATTATTACTAATTATTATTAATTATTGGTAATTATTACGAATTATTAATAATTATTGGTAATCATTACTAATTATTACTAATTATTACTAATTATTACTAATTATTACTAATTATTACTAATTATTACTAATTATTACTAATTATTGGTAATTATTACTAATTATTGGTAATTATTGGTAATTATTACTAATTATTACTAATTATTACTAATTATTGGTAATTATTACTAATTATTACTAATTATTACTAATTATTACTAATTATTACTAATTATTGGTAATTATTACTAATTATTACTAATTATTACTAATTATTACTAATTATTACTAATTATTGGTAATTATTACTAATTATTACTAATTATTACTAATTATTACTAATTATTGGTAATTATTACTGATTATTACGAATTATTGGTAATTATTACTAATTATTACTAATTATTGATAATTAATACTAATTATTGGTAATTATTGGTAATTATTAGTAATTATTGGTAATTATTAGTAATTATTGGTAATTATTAGTAATTATTGGTAATTATTATTAATTATTACTAATTATTACTAATTATTTTTAATTATTACTAATTATTGGTAATTATTATTAATTATTACTAATTATTACTAATTATTACTAATTATACCGAATTATTACTAATTATTGGTAATTATTTCTAATTATTACTATTTACCGGTAATTATTCCTAATTATTGGTAATTATTACTAATTATTGTTAAGTATTACTAATTATTGGTAATTATTACTAATTATTACTAATTATTGGTAATTATTACTAATTATTACTAATTATTGGTAATTATTACTAATTATTACTAATTATTACTAAATATTACTAATTATTACTAATTATTACTAATTATTGGTAATTATTGGTAATTATTACTAATTATTGGTAATTATTGGTAATTATTGGTAATTATAACTAATTATTACTAATTATTACTAATTATTACTAATTATTACAAATTATTGGTAATTATTACTAATTATTACTAATTATTACTAATTATTACTAATTATTACTAATTATTACTAATTATTACTAATTATTACTAATTATTGGTAATTATTACTAATTATTACTAATTATTACTAATTATTGATGATTATTGTTAATTATTACTAATTATTGGTAATTATTGGTAATTAATATTAATTATTACTAATTATTACTAATTATTACTAATTATTACTAATTATTGGTAATTATTACTGATTATTACTAATTATGGGTAATTATTACTAATTGTTACTAATTATTACTAATTATCACTTATTATTACTAATTATCACTAATTATTACTAATTATTACTAATTATTACTAATTATTACTAATTATTACTAATTATTACTAATTATTACTAATTATTACTAATTATTGGTAATTATTACTAATTATTGGTAATTATTATTAATTATTACTAATTATTACTAATTAATGGTAATTATTACTAATTATTACCAATTATTGGTAATTATTATTAATTATTGGTTATTATTACTAATTATTACTAATTATTACTAATTATTACTAATTATTGGTAATTATTACTAATTATTGCTAATTATTTCTAATTATTGGTAATTATTACTAATTATTAGTAATTATTACTAATTATTGGTAATTATTACTAATTATTGGTAATTACTACTAATTATTACTAATTACAACTAATTATTGGTAATTATTAATAATTATTACTAATTATTGGTAATTATTACTAATTATTGGTAATTATTACTAATTATTGGTAATTATTACTAATTATTAATAATTATTACTAATTATTGCTAATTATTACTAATTATTGGTAATTATTAGTAATTATTACTAATTATTACTAATTATTGGTAATTATTACTAATTATTGGTAATTATTACTAATTATTGGTAATTATTACTAATTATTACTAATTATTCCTAATTATTGATAATTATTGGTAATTGTTCCTAATTATTAGTAATTAAATGAATAATTATCAATAATTAGGAATAATTACCAATAATTAGGAATAATAACATTATTAGTATATTTTATTATTAATATTAAAATAATATAATTTTTTAAATTATACAATTCTCCTTTCATCTGTGTGTTTTCTTTTTCCACATACAAATAACACATGTGAAGACAGCAAACACACAGATGAAAAGAGAATTGTATATATATAAAAAATTATATTATTTTAATATTAATAATAAAATATACTAATAATGTAATAATGTTATTATTCCTAATTATTGTTATTTATTACTAATTATTAATATTTATTCTTAATTATTAAAAATTATTACTAATTATTCCTAATTACCATTAACTATGAACAATACTAATAATTTAAATTTATTAAGTAACAAAACAGTGTAAACATAATTAAGTTACAACTAATTAAGAATAATTGAAACTGATAAAACATTAAAAATAAATATTAAATTAAAATAAATATAAATACCTTGAAAATTGATCTGAGGTTGATCTCTGATCGTTTTTCAAAACTTCAATATCAATTTCGGAGAAAAAAATTAAACTTGAGAAAAACTGAACTTTAGAAATAAAATTTTGAGAGAAGAAGAAGATGGAGTTTGAGAATGATTTGAAAAAAACGGATGGGGGTATTTATAGGTTAGATTATTTGCGACGGGCCCATTTGCGATGGGTACCGTCGCAAATACCTTAGCCATCATTTATTACGGTCAACGGTTAAATAGTTATTTGCGACGGGACCCGTCGCAAATAACCCCCTGCCGACATACTATTTGCGACTGGGGGAATATTCCCGTCGCAAATACCTTTTACCGTCGCCGGTTATTTGCGACGGGAATATTCCCCCGTCGCAAATATGTTTCCCACGATTTGGCGCGCAAAGGGCGCCAGTCCTTTTGCGACGGGGAAAGCTATCCCGTCGCAAAAGGCTACTTATTTGCGACGGGCAAATACCCCCGTCGCAAATAAGTTTTTAACAGGGCTATTTGCGACGAGATTTATTCCCGTCGCAAATAACCCGTCGCAAATACCCATTTTTTCCCGTAGTGCTAGATCACACAAACCCAAAATAAAAACAAAGATGTGTGTTCAATCAAGTCCCTAGAGTCACTTCAAATATAAACTAGGTATAGAGGAACACCCCATAAATTGGACCCCTATTAATTTCATGATCATGTTCCTAAATCCAATGTATCTATGGTCTAGGAAAAGAATACTACCCAATAAAGTGAACCACCTAAAACTTTCAATGGACACAGACTAATAGTAAACCCTCCAACTATGTAACTAAGGATACCATTTACATAATATGTTAAATTATTTTCAAAGGACTTATTACATAATATACAAAAATCCAAAAAACAAATTTTCATTAAATACATACTTTGAAAAGTAATTTAAAAAATCAATTCCCAATTATTTTAAAAACACATTTTATTTACCAAAACAAGGGGAAACCCATGTTTTCTCAAAAACTATTTTTACACATGTACAAAAAACAATTTAAGGATCATTATAGTTCATTTAGAAAACCATTTATAAAACAAATAAAACTAATTATTCATATAATATAGGCCAGATACAGAACCACTTCCCCCAATTTTGGTCCACCCACCACCCACAATGGGATCTACACACCAAAAACAAAGGGAATTAAATTAAAAGTTGGAGTAGGATATAAAAATATATCCTAAAAACATAGAATAATTTACTAGAATAAAAAAGGTCACTAGATAAGTTTTATCAACACATTCACATTGAATTAAATGCCCCACCACAATGAATCGAAGAACTGACCTCTAAAATTTGAACACATAAAGGTTATAGAAGAGAGAGAATACAGATCAAATCATGTTCAATAGATCCCAAAAAACAAACCCCAGATCTGCTTCCAAGCCATGATATCATTAATAAATAGGATAGATTCGATCTAACATTCTGATATGATGAAAACCAATCAATCTTGGATTGAAACACAAATAAAAAGAGTTTGGAGGGAGATGGATTACTCAAAATAAACTTGGGAAGTCCTAGGCTTTGAGGGAAGGAGAAGAGAGGTGAGTGAGAAAGGAGAGTAGTAGCCAAAACATTTAATTTACTAAAATACACATGATCCATGACATTAATCAATGGTTCCAAATGTGAATCAACGGTTCAAAATGTGAAATTTTAGAACAGATGATACACTAAAAAACACATTTTTTGGGCTTAAAATCATGAAATCCTCCATAATGACATGATTTATATCTCACATCATGAATTGTTTTCACGTCTTAAACACAAAATCATTTATTCTTCCCCGAATCCATTCACACTCTGAAAATAAATTCATGGTGTGAATAAACTCATGTACCCAGTTTTAGATCTTTTGAGTCCTCTCCTCCTCAGACCACTCCTACCATTTCTCAAATCAATTTATTATACCCTTTAAGTTGTTTAAAATCTTAAAATTAGGATTACCATAGAATTGAGAAAGTTACAGTCACCCCATATGTCATGTCCTAAATAGAAACACTATGTATCCCACATCTTGAACCTCTTACAAAAAATAAAGAATACAAAGTGTGTTTCATTGAATTGCAAATTGTGGGATCATGTTTTCAAAAATACCCCCCACTCAAAGACACTAAAACCTTCGATATCTCCCAAAACACATAAAATTGGTCCATAAGTGTAATATCCTTTCCTGGGGGCCACACACCCATTACCTAAATCATTCAGTCACAAGACCTCTAGCGCACATCCCTGTCTTCCAGAGGCTGTCGTCTAGAAGCAAGAGTATGTTATCAATCATGGGGAGATTATAACTTATTTTTTTAATTAGATTAATACACCGGGTAAAAGAAATGAAAAATAACTTGTAACATAATCATAAACAGAATAATATCAGTATTACAAGATGGCCAAAAACTGGAAATACAATGTCCAAATTAATTAGTGTATATTCCTTGCTAAAAGACGTGCATAGTTTCAATATGTAAAACGCAACATAAATAAAGACACTGAAAAAATCCTCCATATGGGTCCTGAACCACGTCTGGTTCCCTCATCCATGATCCATCCAAACTCATCCATCTAACATAGGTCCTTAGCCCTTAACCTCTCTATAAAACAGAATGTCTATTTGGGTATCGATTAAGCAGCCTGAGTAGGGTGTGAGTACAAATTAGTAGGACACCACCAACAATGCCTAAAACAATATCTAGTTAATAAAAACTATATGCAATTGTATAAATAAATGATTAAAATGAATAAATAAACATTTATCACATTATCATAAATATTTATTTAACTACATAAATACTCAGGTTCTTAAGGACACCTGAACCACGATACATGCTTCAGCCCATGCCTAAATCTGATCTATCTCCAAGGGATATCACATTTGAATGTCCATGTTACCATTCATAGATCTTGGTCAAATTTCCATATTACGATTCACTATTTAATAACACATAATTGAATGAACATGTTACAGTTCACAATACTTGGTCAAATGTCTATGTTTCCCTTCACCATTTCACCACTGAATGACTTGTAAAAATTCATAACATTATAATCGAATGACCATGTTTCAATTCATAAACACATAATTAATTCAAAATATCATTATTCACACAAATTCCATTACTAATTCAACAATTAGTTAAAAATAAAAAATCTATTAGATATATAAAAAAAACCAATCAAGTCAATAACATTAATTAATTCAATGTTTAATTAATCACATCAATTTCCTCTAGTTAATTCACATATTAACTAAACACTTCAGTAAAATGAATTAATTTATAAATTAATTAATCACATCAATATCATTTAGTTAATTCAAGAATTAAATAATCATATCAAAAACAATAATTAATTCGACAATTAATTAATCACATCAATTCATTCAGACAATTCAACAATCAACAAATCATGACAATTTGATTACTAATTCAACAAATAGTTTGTCACATAAGTCCCTTTCATTAATTACCTAATTAATTATGTATGTCAATCTCATTAATTAATTAATGAATTAATTAATCAATATACACAAACTCAATATACCATAATTAATTGTCTTATTCACAAATATCAATATTTAATAATTAATTCCACAATTAATTATCACTATTCTCAAATCTCAATATCTCATATTTAATTTATCACTTAATTATATCAATTCTAAAATCTCATTATCCCATAACTAATTCAACAATTAATTATCCAATTAGATCAATTAAATATCCCATTAATCCAAATTAACTAATTAATCCAATTTATTCAACTAAATTAACACACCAATCTCCTTTAAATAATTCACTAATTAATTAATCAATCTTATTCGATTGAATTAACACAAAAATATCCATTAATTAAGTCACTAATTAATTAACCTAAATCATTAAATTTCATTAACACAATAATCCCCAATAATATTTTTCCTAACTAATTAATCTAACTCATTATATATCATTAACACAACAATCCTAAGTAATTAATTCTGAAATTAATTAATCTAACCCATTCAATTATATTAACATAATAAACCCCATTATTTAATTTGAAAATTAATTATTCTAACTCAATTCCATTAATCAATTCCAAAAACAATTAATAACATTCAATCACTTAATTCACTAATTAATTATTCACATCAATTGCATTAATTAATTAACAATTAATTAATCATAATACTTACATTAATTTATACATCAATTAACTAATCCCATCAATCATGTTATTAAATTAAAAAATAAAATAATCATAGTACTCACATTAATTAATTGGTTAATTAATAAACCCCATCAACTCCATTATTTAATTCAAGAATTAAATAATCACGTTACCCATATTATTTAATTCATCAATTAAATAATCTAACTGTTTAATTCCATAATTAAATAATCACATTACTCACATTAATTAATTCATCAATTAATTAATCCCATTATTTAATTCAAAAATTAAATAATCACATTATTTACATTAATTGCTTCATCAATTAATTAATTTGATTATTTAATTCAAAAATTAAACAATCTCATTACATCCATTAATTAATTAATCAATTAATTAATCTAATTACCATTCATAAAAATCCACATAATTAATTCATCAATTAATTATTCCATCTCACTCAATTCAATAACCCCATAATTAATTCCTCAATTAATTATTCCAATACACACAATTAAATAACCCAATAATTAATTAATCAATTAATTATTCCAACTTAAACAATTCAATAACCCTAATTAATTCATCAATTACTTGTTTCATCTCAATAAATTCAATATCCCCAATTATTTCAACAATTAATTATTATATCTTAATCAATTAAATATTCTAATAATTAATCTCAAAAATTAATTATCCCCAATTAACAAACTCAATTCCCTAATAATTAATTCAACAATTAATTTATCATAATATATAATCCCAATATCCCTAATTTGAAAATTTCCATTAATTAATTAATTCACAAATTAATTAATTCAATCAAGATCATAATTTCTGATCATCTAATATATATTATACAATTAGATACATATAATTTCAATTAAGACTTTGGTATTTGAATTATAAACCACCTAGCTCAATTCGTCGCTGAACAATCACCCAACAGAAATCCCCAAAAATTTGAGCACCACAGCAACATAGAGTGAGATCCAAATATTAAAGCCCAAAATCAAGATAAAATAAATCAATATCTTATAAATATAGAACTAGATCTTACAAAATAGATTTAGGGGTAACCAAATATTTGATTAATTCACTTAAATAAATTAATAAGAATAGTAAAAGAATGAGAAAATAACCGAGATTGGATTCACTTAGCATGACAGGTGTGGATCTGCAATCTGGGCCTCAAATCTTGAATAACATAGTTTGGGAAGGCTTGGAATTCACCTAGAGATCTCAAAAATCGTAAAATAAATCCTATGGTCTAATTGAGGTCGAAATGGGTGAGTTTCTCAGGTTCTTGAGTATTTAAAATTAAAAATTTTTTGACTTTGAAAATTGTGCATGATTTTTTGGGTAGGGGTGAATGGTTTTCCTTAATTGTGCACCCTAACCATGAACCAATTATTTTTAGGGTGAATGATTAATACTAATAGGAAACCCAATTTATAAAAACTATGCACCAACCTTGAACAATCCCTTCTTCTTCCATTTTTTTTCAATTTTCATATAATCACACCCCAAATTAAAATACAAATAAAAATCAAGGAAAACAAGGAAAAAGTGTTACTACAAACAAGCCAAATAAAACACCATAATAGTTCTGGATCATACAATAAGGGTTACTTGGAAACATGAAAACAATATTAAAACTAAAAAAGCTAATATATGGGGGTATATGGCTTAAAATAAAACAACTACATACCTTGGAGCATAAAATTATGATTCCTTGATCCCAGATCCACTATCTATAGACACCATAATCCGATCGGGGCCTTAGAAGAACCCATGATAGTTCCTCCTACCTCTCACTATCCCTCTTCTATCTCATTCAAATGACACCCACATGGAAATGGGGGAGACTTCATACATGATAATAAAAAGGATAAAGAGAAAAATAAATAGGAAAAATAAATGTAAAGAAAAGGAAATGGAAAAGGTGGCTCAGGCATGGGCCGGATACTCGAGACGAGTTTACACTGTGCCTAAGAAAAAACCATCATTTCATACTTAATTGAAAAGTTGGAATTTTAATAACAGAATCTATTCATAAGATATCACCACTCTTTCACATGTGAATAATGAAAATTTACTTTGTTAAATATTTATTATTTTTTAAAAAACATTGAACTAATTAGAATTGCACCAAACTTCCTCTCTAGGGTACTCACCCAATTCTGGGACCAATATAGTGGCACTAAAAATTAGATGAGATCATATCCTATGATAAATTTTCCTTTCCCACCTTAAAACCATTCAATAATAAAAGGTTCAAATTTCCCATGATTTTTTAAATTCATAATGTATAGGTTTAAAAACTCACCACCATAACTATTACCACTCATATGAAGACTCGGTCGTAAACACTACACTGATTTCACCCCAAACACTAGATTATCCAAAATTACCATGACCATCCAATGACTGCTTTCACAGAACCCATGAATATCCCAACATGAGGATCATTCATCCAAAACCAATAAGATTCTCCCCATTATATGACTATCCTTGTCATCTATCCATAACCAAGAACTAACCTCCACTTACAATATTTTATCCACTACAAAATGTAATGACGGGATGGATCCAACTCTCTCACACTGAGTGCTATGTTGAAACACCCACTACCAACCATCATAGGTTCAAAAGTAACGAAATCCTTTAGGCTCCAAATCCCACATAAATGAGGATCAATACCCCTGACATGCAATAGTCCACTCCCTGTCATTTGGTTTCCCTTACATCACTCTTTAAGCTCCAACCTACTCAGAATCACCCAAACACAATAGTTGAATGTTCTCGTGCTATTTTAAAGAAAAACAGGACTCACTACAATATAATAAAATCCCTAATAAACCTAGCATAATTTGATTATTTCCTAGATATTTCTCGTCTCGCATGTCAGTGACACCAAAATGGACCAACCATGATGCTCATATTTAATAATGAGGCCCCTCCCTCATGCCACAACTAAATGCATGATCACTCACCACAAGAGATGTTAAGTCAAAAGTCTTCTTTTGACTTCTATATCATGTTTTCGATATCACAAATGCATTCTATCATATTTTGGAAATTACATTTGTCTTCTATCATGTTTATCGTATCGTACAATACTGATCGTACTGACTCTGTCAATCGTACCATACTGACTCTGTCAATCGTATCGTACTGACTCTGTCAATCGTATCGTATTGACTCTGTCAATCGTACCATACTGACTCTGTCAATCGTATCATACTGAATCTGTCAATCGTATCGTACTGACTCTGCTATTCATATGTTCATTATTTGTTTTGGTACATAGTCAAAAACACTCATTGCATATGAATCATACTCATGTTTTTCATTTCTATATATCTCTTGTCCTAACAAAATGATGTCGTTGAGTTAGTTAAAAACTAATCAAAACGATGTCGTTCTTTCTGTTTTAATATGACCGTTGGAGGCAATATGACCGTTGGAACCCAAGGCCTATAAATATGAGTTCATTTGAAGCTGAGAGAACAACGATGAATGAAGAGAACGAATGAAGAGACTCCGTGAACTACCAAGATTCTAGAGAGAGACACTGTGACTTCTCTCATCTTCCTTGTGCGTCCAATCATCGTATCGAGGGCTTTCAAGTAATTGAAAGACAGAGGTGCCGATTACCTACAAAATCGAGGGCTGCCGGGGATAGGCAGACAGAGGTGCCGATCATCATATCGAGGGCTGTCGGGGATAGGCAGACAGACGTTCCAATCATCGTATCGAGGGCTGCCAGGGATAGGCAGACAGACGTGCCGATCATCGTATCGAGGGCTCACCAAGGTTTTGGTGAGACATACCTTTTATCCTAGGTGAAAGGATAACACTTTTCTTTGGGTTAAAAGAATTTTAATACTTTTACATTTCTGTTGTTACTTGTATTAGAAAGGGATTTGTATTGTTTCCTTTCTTCTTTACATATTCAATTGTAATTGTTTCAATTACAATCATTCTATTACATTTTGTATTGATTGATTCTATATTCTTTAAGGTAGAATCATTCATCTTTGTATTACTCTGATTATTGTGTTCACCTTGAATACAATTGTTTTACATTACATTAGTATTACAATACATCATACCTTTTATATTCAATAGAATTGTGGGTGTTTGTATTTGTATTAGTTTAAGATCATTTAAACTAATATCTTTGTTTCTAAAACTCAAAGGTTTATAAACCTAAAATTCACCCCCCCTCTTGTATTGTTCCATCTAATAGACATATATATGTACATATTCGATCCAACAAGAGAATCATTCCAAAACAAATAGAATCTGACCACACACCCACCATTCCACTAGAAGTGAAAAAATAAACCAATCTTGTCATCCATCCAAACATTACATCTCAATCCAACCTCTAAACCAAAAGCACTATTAGTGATCAACTTTTCAAGACCAATCTAGTATCATTACTAACCAAATAAACCAATTTCAGGAACCACAATATTAGGGAAACTTTTTCACAATCAAAAAATCTTCAGGAATCACACCCTTATCAAGACACCACTGGAGAATCCAAATATTACACAAACCCACTAGGGTCTCCACATATCCCTTGATGAAGGGCCTAAATTTCCATCACCAGAGAACATCTCACCACAAGTTCCACATGACCTGTCATCAGAATAAAATAACCATGATTTAGTTCTGTAAAATTAAACTAAAATTCTATATGGAACAACACCTTATAGTTTTTTTATTGATACTTGAAAAATGTGGTCCACCATTGTTTGTAAAATCACAAGAAAACATGTAAATTTCATGTGAACCAATTGTTTTAGAATGATTCATGTACACATGACTCTTTCCAATAAGGAAATATCAAAAATCCAGAAAATCATAAATCCATAAACTAATGTGCAACACCCAAGGTGAAATCATAAAAGTGTAATACTGAAAACCTTGAATAGAAATCTCATACCATGGTAACCCAGACTTCCTATAACAAAATGTGTTTTTACATCCATATTCGATATCCATCACAAGCTCTAAAACATTCCTAAGCCACGTTTCTACCACCCCAAAATAAGAAGACATTAAAAGGTGTTTGATAAGATACCAATTTATCATGAACCAGACAAGTTTAGTCTCCCCTATCACCCAATATTGATCACAATAAGGTCTCATGTATGCATCCTTATACATCAGATGAATCCAAATAGTAGAAAGGGCCTAGATATAAATAGTGGGGAGACTATGACCTAGAATAAGAGTGAAAAAGTAGTATAAATAAACCAAATACATAAAAATTCATGAAAATCAGAGTATAAATAATAAATAAACCAAACACAACCATGAAATATAAAATGAAATGCATTATACAGACTCACAGTAAAGATATACACATTAACTGGTTTCCCATTGGGATGAAAAAATATACAAACTAAACAAACTAAATATAAGTAACCAAAGATCTACTAACATCCTTGAGCCATACCTCAAACCTAGTCTCCACAACTACTGAGTTGGTCCACCTTGATCTTCATACTCCACGCAAGAAAAAATCCTCAATCATGACATGCTAGTCCACTGATCGATCAAATGTAAATCTTGTTCTAAACCTAAAATAAAACATAAGGGTCTACACATGAACAAAGGAGAACATATAAGGGGTTATAAATAAATCTCATTAAGACACACCAAATGGAGTACATATAATCTAATGTCAGGTACAAGTGCATTAACACATGTTATTAACAACATAGTTAGATAAAAACTATCATAAAAATAAAGTAGTAAAGAAATAATAAAAGAATAAAATTAATGATAAATAAAACCAAACACCCACTACCAACCATCAGGTTCCAATATTCCACTTTATATTGACAAAAAATTATTCAAATGTAGCAAGATTCCTTATAAAACAATACTCACCAATCCACAAAAATATTTGGCATGTCCGAAAGATTACAAGGATCTTTTAGACATCAAACATGGAAAAAATCATCAATTACACACCCTAGGATCTCAAAATCAGTGTCCAAGAAAAAAACCTCTAATAGTATCTACCAATCCAATATTACAATTTGAAATGGTGATAATAGCATATAATAAGACATAACTAGAGAACATATCAAAGCCTCAGGAGTCTTACAAAACGAGTTTGTATATAAAATAATTGTCAGCATGCATTGCTTGATTGAGCTCAAACTCAGTCAATGTGCATGGAAATATATATCAACTATATTGGGAGTGTAATAGAATCCAATAGGCCCAAAATTAGTCAAAGTTTATTACTAAATTTGTGGGTAAGTGTACACTCATCCAAATCATCCATTAGCTCTGTGGACTCTCCTATCACTGGCCAACCAATAAAGTAGTGAATCTAATAAATTTTAGGTCCAACACCCAATTCAAAATATCCAAAAGGTGTCATAACACATCAAAAAGCTTTATAGTAACTACCTAAACACCCTTGACATAATCCATAAAAAACACTAGTAGAGGAATGCCTAAACCCCTCATCAAAACCTTCTAAAACCAACACCAACCACCTCAGGGTCCATTTATCATGAGGAACCCTCATGGGTCCTTTGAACCACAATAATAACATGATACCCTATGAGGAGATCCTCCATAATAAGTATTACCTCATTCCATTCCCTTTATAATATTTCCCCACCACCCTCTCCAGTAAATGACCTAACACTCAGAAACACTCTTCTAACAAGGGAAGCCCCAAACAACACCAAATCCATAAGTCAATCATTGGTAGGTCCCTCATAGTCATCTCAATATCTAATCAATGACACCAAGATATGATTATAACCAAATGGTGCCACCCCAACCTAAATGTTCTAAGTGAACTAAAACACAAGGAACCAACTAGAGAACTCCAAATATGAAAATTCTTGGTTCTGCCTTCTAGTAACCATCCAAATAACCTAAAACCAAACCCCACATGGAACTCAAAATCCAATTCAAACAAAAAATGTTCAATCATCACCTAATCCTCCTTACACACTCACTTCCATCAAAATAATTATAAAATAAAACCTCAATTGAATATTCTTACCAAACCTATAACCATCCCAAACCATATATAAAACAGAACACTGTGAACTCTACTCACCCCAAGTTCCTTACCATCATATACTAAATTTAAAAAAAATACTTGAAAGTAGTCTTTATGAGCCATCTTTTAACTTGGAGGGTGAGAATCATAGAGGATCAAAACTAAGTGGAGATTACATGGTGTGTTTCTCGTGTACAGGACATATTCCCCCATATGTATCCTCTAGTTATGAACCAGACCCCAAATTGATATGTACTTCCTAATTACATGGTATTCACTATCCCTACACAATGTATGCGTCACATGGGATACCTATTCGTTCAATTCGTAGGGGATCTCTCCAAATACCTTTCATGTCCTAAGGCCATGCACTTCACACGAGGTCTTGTTGTGTACACTATATATCCATGTGACCCCAAACATCGTGTCTGGACAAGTGTGTTGGACATAACCCAAGTTCAACTATATGGTATGTCCTGAAAAATACATTATGTATCCACCATCATCAACAACACTCCCAAAATAAAGAGCACAAGTTGTGTGTTCAAGAATAACAGGTCTTGTGATCTAATTTTCTTGAACAGAAAACCCTTACAAATCACTCAAAACTCCATATTTCACCCAAAACACATTAAATTAGCTCAAAATGGGTCCCCAAAAAACACACAACAAATATTAAAACATTTAAAAACTAAAATATTGGGTTCTTTGGTTTAAAACCAAACAAAACCCAGCATTGGGGTGTGAAACACCAAAGATTCGATCCTGGATCTGTGCTCCATAGCTAAAAAAATTGATCTAGGGTTTTGTAGACCCCCTAGTGGAACCTAATCCCACCCTCCATATTCTTTCTTGGCCACATGACACCCATAGGTGGGGAAAATTCATAAGAATCCAAAGGGGAATGTGTAAAAGATGAGGAAAAGGAAGAATGAAATGAAAAAGGGAATAAAAAGGGAAAAATGTACCCATTCCTAGCCTCATACCTCAGGATGACTTTACACCTCATATTAAAAAAATACCTTATTTTGAAATCAAACTTGGAGTTGAAATTTCAATATAATTCTTCATTAAAAATATATTATCATTCAGGCATGAAATAATAGTTAATAATTATTTATTTATTAAATATTCTTTAAAAATGATAAGGGATTAGAATTCCACAAAATTACTACATCATGTAAACACTCTATTTAGGAACCAATAGAGAGCTAACAAAGTAATTGACATAAT
Source organism: Viscum album (assembly GCA_963277665.1). Lineage (NCBI taxonomy): Eukaryota > Viridiplantae > Streptophyta > Magnoliopsida > Santalales > Viscaceae > Viscum > Viscum album. The sequence continues at coordinate 2,127,955,893 of OY728161.1, read as the reverse complement.
ATCTTTCTAGAAATTTCCATTTCCTTTCTAAAACTACCTAGACAAAAGGCTTAAATTCGCCCAAACTTTCTCAACCTATAACGATGAAATTCATTACATGCATGTATATAGATCGATGTTTAAATCATTATGAAGGTATGAAATGTATCCTATAGCATACATTTTTTTACTTCATGGACATGTGTTATTTTTCATTTTCACTATTATGATTTTAATTAAATGTTTAAATTCAAGGATTTATGTATTACCCATATATACCTCTATTTTTATTAGTATAACATTATGGATGCTATTTTAGGAAAATTTACATAAGGTTATATTTACCTTTACATGGGTATATTCTTCTTTGGTTTTACCCTTATGTGAGATCCCCAAGGACCCTTATGTAGGAAATATGCTTAGTGATTTTCCCATTTATAACTCTAGATTTTCCCTAATATAGAATGTATATTTAGGGAATTACATTAATAAAATGATTATAGTGTATCCTCATGTAGTTATGGTTTGAACCTCACAAATGGGATGAATTAAATTGATGTGGGTGCTATTGGTGATCCATATGTGGCTCTTTTTGGTTAACTTCACATAGCCACATTTTGAATTATTTTTACACATGAATTTATTTTTTGTTTCAATATGTTTTAAGGTATTAAGGCCCAATCATTTCAACCTTATATTTATCTTATTCCTTTTATCAATTGTATTAGATTCTACTCTCAATGGTATTTTTACCCTATCCATATCCAAATTTTAAAGATATTTTCTTGAATCACATGATAAATTCTGGATGAGGGGGTGTAGATTTTATTTGATGATAGAGAGGGAAGGGTTGGGTAAGTGATTTCAGAGGAGGTGTTGAGGATATTCTTTAACTTAGATAATATTGGAGGTATTTTTTATTTGTGTTTAATGTAAAGGTAAAACTAATGATTCAATATGGTTTTAATCTTGTTCATTTGAGTGATTGTTTCGTGATTTACTATTTTATTTCACCCTTACTCCATTGTATTAAACTATATTTCTATTTATAGTTAAAAATTTAGTAAAAAGTTGAACTTCCCATTTAAATCATTTATTTAATTTTTTTACTATAAAAATGGAAATTGTACTTATTTTGGTGATTTTATTGTGGGAGGAGGTGATTTGGAGGGTCGTAGATGATGTATAAGGAAAATGGACCAAAATTTAATATAGCCTAAGGAAATATCTCCACTCTATTGAACATTAAGATAAATTGATGCCTTAAAATGGGATAAAATGTTTTGGTAGGATCCAAACCTCAGTTTTTTATAACTCATATCATGACATCCTATCCCAATTCATCCATATGATGGCTCCTCCGAACTGATATGTCCAATAAACTAAATCTGCATGAATTCAAAAGTTTTTTTCAATATTTTGACACAATCTCCCAATCAATATGTGTAATGGTTTCAAAATGTTCCTGGATATAGTCATAAGGTTGTCCAAAAACTATCCCCTTTTTTCAAGTCATGATATGATCGTTTATGAGTCAAATATCGAGATATAATTGGTATATACAAATCTAGGATCCAAAACCACATCCCATTCTTGCTATAAAAGGGCACCTTGGGAACCTCATTTCCAATTTCGACTGAGGAGTGATGTTATTACATTTTGGAGTTCCATAAGTGTCTTTCCATCATCCTAGACGTTTTGGAAACCCATATACTCATAGTGGGATCATTGATGAAGAAGAATATCCACTTGAGCAAAATCAACCTCCTGATTTTGGGCTAAATAGTTGGTGATCATTGCAAGGGGGTACACACTTGAAGAGGGAGTTCTGACACATAATTATAAAATGGATTGGTGTATATTTTGGTTTATAATTGTTCTTTTAAATTTTTCTTATCTTTTTTTTTATTCATTTAATTTAAACACTTTTTATTTCCTAACTGATCGGTGTGTAATTTTAAGTGTACAACTTTTTTCTGATAGGACAACAAAATAATCCTCGTATTTCCCAAAAAAAATAGATTTGAGTGTTCCTTGAAAAACATTTAAGCATTCTAATGTTATGGAACTTTACTACATGATTTTCAGGTCATGTATTTGTCCTATTTTTATCTTTTTAGAGGCTTTTGGGTACCCAAGATTTTGGTTAACCCTCAACCAAAGGATTACACCAAAACCTAATAACCAATTAAGAAAAAGGATGTTTTTGAGTGGTGTTGTAACTTTGAAATGATCAAATTATTTTCATGTATTTTTCAAAATCTAATTTTATTCTACTATTAAACTCTTTAATTAAGTGATTTTATTTTTAAATCTTTTTTTTAACCCCCCCCCCCTCTTTTTGTGTTTTTTTAATATAAATACACACTTTAAACAGAAAAAGATCCTTGAGAGATGACCTAGGTTCTTCCCTAGAATATAAATAGGCTTCAAAAACAGAACCAATTTGATACGTCACAACAACACATTCAAATTTTGTCATTATTTTCGGGGAGTGGGTTGGGGTTTAGTGTGTATTTTTTATAATATTTTTATGAATTTTTTAAATATTTATTTCTGTTGTCTTCTAACATTACATATCTTTTTTGTTATAATTTATTTCTTGTGTAGGTTCTATGCATCATTCATTCTACTTCTAGAGAACAACCTCCTTTAAAACCTAAACTAGAGAGGATACTACCTCAATGACACTGAGACACACAAGACAACCCTTTGAAGGAGGACACACCACATCTTGCAACTTTTCAAAACCCCTCATCATCATGAACCAAATGATAAATTGAACATAACCTATATAACATGATGTAAAATAATATAACACTAAAATAACTAACCTCACTTTAAGTTTATATCCAACACGGTTATATTCAAATGCAAGGAAAATCACCAAACATTGAACTAAAATCTATTCAAATTCACTTATTTTGAAGATTTCATGGTCTCATAGGAGCAAAACCTCATAAGAACTTGAATGAATTTCATAATGTTTGTTCATCATTAAAACCTGTTAATGTGGATAAAGAATAAGTAATGTTTAGTTACTTTACATTCCCTCTCTAAGACAGTAAAAAATATTTCTTATATTATGTTAATTCCTCAACAAGAGGTTGGGTGGACCTGAAACACATTTTCTTTGAAAAATAATTCATAGCCTCTTGAAATAAAACTATAAAGAAAGAAATATGTGGGATAAGGAAATCACAAGGGGAAATGATTCATAAATACTGGGAAATATTTAAAAGGATTTTTTACATTTCCAAAACCACAAAATATGTTATCCACTACTAAAATAGTATTTTTTTTGAAGGTATAATTAATATTTATCAAAACATGATTAATTCTACTGTAGGTGGTGTACTAGTTGACAAAATCCCAATTAATGTAAGGAACCTCATTAAAATCATGGTGAAAAATAGAAAACAATTTGTTTCAAGGACTAGTGTACCCATTCGATGTGTCCATGATTTTCAGAGTTATGAGTTTGAGAAGATAGTGTACATGAAGATTGAAGAGTTAAGTAGCCTTCATTGAAAAATTCCTCTTCCCCGAGATAAATCCCAATCTTTTCCTCCCATCTATTGTGGTATATATTCTTCTAACACCCACTAATCTTAGAAATACCATACACTAAGAAGAACATTTGAGAGTTGTGAGGTAATCTTTCTAGGTTGCCCCTATAAATAACCCTTTAGGAAAGGGCTGTAATATTCATCCAAACCAATTTTGAAATAAAACCAACAATATAATAAATGGGGTATTTAAACCAAACTCGAAATCCATTGAACAAACCAAGGAATATTTTTCAACCATCACCACCTAGAAAAAATCAACCACCACAAAGGTATTTCCAACAATTATTTATAAAACATGATCCTAGAATAGAATACATGATGAAACAAATGGATGATAATAATCTCTAATTCCAACAAACCACCCAGGAATCCATACAAGACCTAAAAACCCAATTAGTCAAACTTGAAAACTCGGTGGGGGGATCCAAAGTCATTGGTTGGGTAAAATACTCTCTGTACCACTGGTCAACCCAAGGGATAATGGAAATATCAGTTTCATCACCCTTCATATTGGAACCCCACTTAAAAACCAAAATGACCTCACCATTAGAGTCATCCCCCCATGTAGAAACCACCATCCTAACCCCTAAAAATTCCCTAAATAAGGAAAACCATTATCCTGAGAGAATCCCTGGAAAAGAAAAGAGTGTTTAATTTGAAGAACCACCATTCCAAACAATTATAATTCCATTCCCCAAAGGTCCACACAACCAAGAAAACAAAAATAAACTGAACTTGATAAATAAATATTAGAAACCTTCTAAAAAGATCCAGTTACCATCTCCTTGATTGATGTTGTAAAGAAAATTCCACGATACAAATATTTTCTCAAGTAGATATGTACATAGTGAAAAATAATTTTAGGTAATGAAAATGTGATATTTGGAAGGAATGTATCAGCATTGAAAGATCCATCATTTATTACCAAATACAATGATCCTGGAATATTCTCAATTTCATGCACCACAGAGGAGTATTCCATTTCTAATGATATGCTTGTTTTTGTTGCCTCCATAAATGTAATGAATAACTCCATTTAATCTTAATTGTATGTTACAGAACTAAATATCATAGTAAGTTTTGTTCAAATAGTAAACCAGGGTAAAACACACCGCACTAGTGTATTAGAGGATGTTCTTGTGAGGGTGAAAATTTTAATCATTCCTATTGATTTTTATGTTATATAAATGAAAGACGATATGATGAATGGACATTCCCCAATTATATTGTGGATTTTTTTTTGAAAACATCAAAAACCACAATTAATGTATACAATGGTATATTATATATGGTTTTTGGTGGTGAAATTTTCCACTTTAACATCCTTGATGCCATGATTCAACCCTCTAAATATCATTTCTCACTTTTAGTTAATTCAATTGATGTACTCCCTTCCCATGATAAAACATATTTTCTTTCCCTGGACCCCTTTTTGAGTTTTCATCCATGATAGATATTCTATGTAATAAATCATGCATTGAATTTTGTATTGGTCTAGAAAAATGTCTTGCATGTTTATTAATTGACGATTTATTGAACATAGAGGATCCAATGACCATTGATGATACTAGTAATCTTGTAAAATCTCTACCCTCATTTGAGGATATTATCAATGAGTAGTTATATGAGATTAGTGACCTCTCACTTTCACACTTAGTCCCATTAATCCAAAAATACACTTAAATTGGAACTTAAACAACTACCTCAATATTTAAAATATTCCTAACTTGATAATGGAAACAATATTCCTATCATCATTTCTAGTTCACTCCCTCTAAAGAATGAATTGGGGCTGCGTGACCTTTTGAGGGAGTATAAACATGCATTGGGATGGATACATGATGACTTTCATTGTATTATCCCATGAATATGTACCCATAATATATTGTTAAACGATGATTTTAAACTAATGTGGAAGACACAACGTCAATTAAACAAAAACCTCAAAGATGTTGTTAAAAATGAGGTAAAAAATTTATTGTTTTCTGGAATCATTTACCTCATCTCTGATAGCCAATGTTTTAGTCTAGTGAAAGTAGTTCCTAAAAAAATTGGTCTTACAGTAATTAAAAATGAAAAAAATGAATAGGTTCCAACTCGTGTGTAGAACAGTTAGCATGACTGTATGGACTATCACAGATTAATCCAACCCACTAGGAAGGAACATTTCCCATTTCCTCTCATTAACCATATAATAGAGAGGCTAGTGGGGAATTACCACTACTATTTCCTTTATGGGTATTCTAGACACCTTCAGATCCATATTTCCCCAAGGATTAGGAAAAGACAACCATCAATTGATCCTTTAGCACATTTTACCATATGAGGATTACATTTGGTCTGTATAATGCTCCAAGTAATTTCTAATGATTCATGGTTAGTATTTTTTTGAGATCCTACAAAATTTCATGGAAGTAGTCATATATTATTTCACTATTTATGGATCCTATTTTCATGAAGTCTTGAGTAGTATTGGTTTTATCCTACATCATTATATTGAAAAGAATTTTGTTTTAATTATGATATACTCCATCTCATGGTGAAACGAGGTATAGTACTTGGGAATGTCATTTATGTGGATGGTATCCACTTTGATAAAAAAAACTAGCTGTCATTTCTTCCCTACCATTCCCTGAAAAAGTGTGGTAGGTGTAGTGTTTATTAGGGAATTATGAATATTAATGTCATTTCATTCATGAATTTAGTAAGATAGCACTCCCCCTCTCCCAATTACTCCCAAAAGAAATTTTTTTTGATAAATAATTTGAGGATGCTTCTAATAAATTTAAATGGAGTATCAAAACACCTCTGGTAATCAAACCACCATGGTGGGATTTACCATTTTATTTCATATGTGATTCCACTAACTAGGTATTTGGGGCTATCTTATAAAAATGGTTTGATCAACCTTCACATTTCATTAGATATGCCTCATGAACATCGGACCTTGAACAAGAAAACTACACCACAATAGAATATGTATTCATTTCTATTTTGTTTTCATTGGATAAATTTCTTTCATTTATTTTATGGCCCATATTCATTTTTTAGACCATGTATACCTTTGGTATCTCCTAAAGAAACCAGAAGAAAAACCATGTCTCATTCACTAGATGCCCCTAATTCATGAATTTAATGTTGAAATTAAGGATAAACATGAGCATAGAATGTGGTGGATGACTACATCAGCTTGATCCACTTATCCTTATACCTTTAATCATTAACCTATATTACTATAAATTACATGTTTCTTGATGATCAATTTTACAATGTGAAATATATTATTCCTTATTATGATGAAATTATAAATTATCTGGTCGTATCTTGCATTCCTGTCGATTTCACTAATAACCTGGTTGGAATTATAAAACATGAATCATGTTGGTACATTTGGGATGACCCAAACCATTTTCAGACATGTAGTGATTATGTGCTCTGGTTTTCTGTTCTTGATAATGGGATTAAGTTTTCCCTTAGGTTCTACCACACTCCAGCTTGTACGGGCCACTTTGGTCCCCAATGAACTGCTCACAAGGTCCTCAATTCTCGTCACTTTTGGAAAACATTATTTTGAGATGCCCATGATTTCTGTAAATCATATCCTCACCATATAATAATAGGGAATTTATATAAAATAAATTAACTTCCACAACAACCCTTGTTCTTTCATGATATTTTTTATGTTTGGGGCATTGAAATTATGGGGTCATTTCCCAAATACTTGGGAAACTTGTACATTCTCCTATGAGTTGATTATGTGTCATAATTGGTAGATCCATTATTCAAAAGGACAGATGATTCATGTAATGTTTTTTTATTTTTATGAACCCAATTTTTCTATAGGTTTGGATTACACAGGTTCATCATTAGTGACTAGAGTTATCATTTCTACAACTGAACAATGTAATCACAATTGATTTGGTATAGTGTCAGGCGTAGATTTTCTACTGCTTATCACCTGTAGGCCAATGGTCAATCCAAGGTGTTAAATAAATAGGTAAAAAAAATTCTAGAAAAAAAAGTTCAACCTAATAGAATATATTGGAGTCTTATACTTGATGATTCATTATGAGCTTATCGTACTGCCTTTAAAACTTCCATTGGAATGTCAACTTATTAGCTTGTTTTCAGAAATATTTATCACCTCCCTGTTGAGATAGAGAACCGACCCTATTGTTCCATTAAAAATTTAATTTTTATCATTCTAGTATAGTTTCTTATAATAATATTCATATTCATGAGTTTGAGGAAATGAATAGAGATTCATATGGTAACTCCCTAATTTATAAGGTGATAACCAAGGATACTCATGATCGTATCATCCTTCATCATCAATTATATATTGGGAATAAGGTAATCCTTTACAGTGAATGGTTGATGTTACATCTAGTTAATCTTTTTCTCCACTGGTTGGGTCCATACATTGTTACTAATGTTTATCCATTTGGTATTTTTCAGGTTACAAATGATGAAACAAAACAAACTATCACAGTCAATGAGCAGTAGTTAAAGCACTTTCATGAATAAATTAATGATACTGTAATAGATGAACTAAATGTTCATGAAAAATTTTATGAATGACACCCAACAGGTTTTATCCTTCCTCCTAACATTCTCATTTAATACAGTGAGGAAAGTGCATGCTCTAGGTGGGGGGATGGGTATATTCTTGGGTTAGTTATGAATTTTCATTGTCTTTATTCTATTTATCTTTTTGGATTTATGGATTTCACTCCCCCCCACCTCCCTCGCTCACTTTTATGCTGAAATATTAATTTTTTATTCCCATTTAATAATGTAAAATGATTCCCTCTTAATCAAGGAACTTATTGAAAATGAATGAGGAATTTATATATATTATTTTTTTAACAAAAAAGCACTGATAGAATATGTGATGTGGAATAAATTTGACATTGAGGTGTGGATTTTTCTATTTAAATATGTTTTTTATGATATAAATGTGTGTATTAAATTTATAACTTTAAGAATAATGGTACCTATTGAGAGAGTAGTTTATAGGAAAATTGTGTCACTTAATATCACCACAAATATTTCCACCCAACCATGAAGTGTGATTTTTTTTTACAAAATTGAAGGTAAATATAAGTTATATTAACATTTATCTACTTTCCAAAATGATTTTTCCATACATTTGTTCCTTATCCAACATGTTTCATTACTGTACTGGATTAACCTAGGTGTGTGTACCAGTTATCTGACTATTGTATGCCCTAGAAACCTAATAGATAATAAATATATTAATAAAACAAAAACAAAAATGTGTGTTTTGTTTTAGGATAGTAAAAAACCAATCCTACTCAACCTTTGATCTTGTTATAACTATTAAAATTAGAGTCGTCAGGAGTTCAAATAAGGGTTGAGTGATAAGTGTGAGATTTGTTCTAATATCATATTTTAAAAAAACAAAAATAATAATAAATAAGGGGAGTGTTGAAATGTAAAAAATATATGTATGTCTAGGTTAAGAGATTAAGGTTTGACTTATATGAATTCTTGAGTGATTCGGTCTTCGTATTTGACAGTAAATTATATAGGGAAGGTCCGGGGGATAAAATCATTTATGAAGAGAAATTTTAAAATAACCAATAGGTTCTTGACCGATATTGGAAAGAATATATTGAATTTGTTTTCAAACAAAACATGGTTATTTTTTTTGAAAATTTTGAATTATGAATTATTTTTTCAATTTTTTATCATTCATCTCCTTGAATTTTATTCTCATACAATTTATGATAAATCTTTTTCCATGATCACTGAGAATAACTCCATTGTGTGTTTTTCCATTGATCACATTACTATCAAGAATTTACATTTCATTAAGTGTAATATCTTCATGATGCTGGAAACATATCCATGAATAATTTTTTAATGTGTGACTTTTACTAGGATTTAAAATTTTTAGGTGTGGGGTGTGATTGCACGAGGATTCACAGGATTATTTCATCCTTACATCGTTGTTTAGAACTGGCTTGGTATTCAAAATTAAAAATTTAATATAAAATTTAAAATAACATTTTATTAAATTAATTAGTGTTAATAACCTTATAAAAGTAAAATTATATTTGTTTTAAAGATTTTATTTTATGAGGAGTTGATTTGGAGGGTCGGAGATGATGCAGAAGGAAAATGGGCCAAACTGCATGGAAGTCTAAGGACACATGTGCATTTTTTTAACATAATGATAAATACTCACATCACAATGGGATAAAATTTTGTAGGATGATACATAATTTAGTATTGTAGAACACATATCAACACTGAAAATCCTAATTAATCCAGTGGGTGGTCCATCCGAACTAATCTGTCCAGTAAACTAAATTTTCATGATTTCAAAAGTTATGTTTAGAATTTCGAAAATATCTCCAATTACATATGTCCAATGGCCTAAAAATTTGACCTAGATATATTTCAGAAGAATTAAAACAACTCTTCTTTTTTCAAGGTCGTTATATGAACATTTACCAATCCAAAACCGATATGCCAATGGTATATAAAAATTGAGGTTCTCAAAACCACCTACCATTAAGGATATAAAAGGGAACCTTGGGAAGATCATTTTCATGTTCAACCAAGGAGTGAAGTGATGATATTTTATAGTTCCATAGGATCATTCCACTCATCCTATAATTTTTTAGTCCCCTATCCTCATAGAGGAATCACAGATGAAGAAGGACATTGACTTGACCTTTCTCCTCCTCCCAATGTCAGGCTAAATGGTGAGTGATCAATGTGAGGGAGATACACAATTAAAGAGGGAGTTTTGACACATAATTAAATAATTTTTGTTGTATATTGTGGTTTTTAATTTCTCTTTTAAATGTATCTGAATTTTTTTGATGCATTTAATTGAAACACATTTTATTTCATAACTGATCTTTGTGTAATTTTATGACCCCGACTTGTGTTTTTTCGATTGGAAAAGATAAGAATCTTCTTCTCTCCCAAAAATTTTATATTTTATTGATCACTTACAAAAATTAACAAATTTTAATGGATGGAAACTTAACTATGTTATTTTTATGTCAAATTTTAGTTCTATTTTCATAGTTTTACAGGATTTTGGGTATCCAAGATCTTGGTTAACCCTCAACCAAAAGATTACAAAAAACCCTAACAATCAATTAAGATAATATAACTTTTAATTTTTTTTAGTAACTTATAAATGATCAAATAATTATCATATATTTTTCAAAATATAATTTTTTTCAACTATTAAATTCTTTAACTAATAAATTTTAGTTTTAAATATATATTCAAAACCAACCCCCTCTTTTAGTAATTTTTACCAAAAGTACACACTTTAAACATCCAATGCTCCATGGGAAATGACATGGAGTCTTACCAAGAATATAAATCATCCATAAAAACATAATAAATTTTAATTGACATTAAAACACATTCAATGGGCCCAATCCTAGAGCATTTAAAGTGAAAAGGGGGGATCTGGTTTTTCTTGTAGCTTGCAAACTTATATATTAGTATATTTTAGCTTTAACTATCCAATATTTTAGTGACATGTATCATTGATAGATATGTTCAAGATTAATCTATGTTCTTGATAAAATAACATAGAACTGTGAATTATTCTTATATTTTCCTTTTATTTTGGTAACCTTCTTATATAGATTGATTTCGGGTTGCTAATTGGTTTTTTATCTTCTTTAATTTTCAACTATAATCTATCATTTTTTTCATCAATAATGAAACCAGAACCTACTTTCCCCTTGAATTTTGTCCATTTAGGCGAAGCACAATTTTTATTTGTTTATTTAACACTTTTCTTTGTTGCTTCTTTGAACTACATATTGTATATCGGTTTTGGTTATTGTTCTAGTTTTCTATTGTGATTACAATTCTTCTGGATAGGATTGTGTTAATCTTGAGGCTACTTATGATACTATTTTTTAAAATATTGAAGTGTTGTTTATTTTTTTATCACATTAATTAATCTATTCACAATTTTTTTATCATCTTTTATGTTCAATCATTTTCTCACTCCCATTGATAAATTTATTATTGAATTTTTCAATTTTATTGGACTTAAATATTTTCACCATTTGAAACATTTTTATTTTTTGAGTTTTCTCTAAATCAATATGACCTTGAGGTCATTGAGTGTGGAAGACATCACAATATATCCTATAATAATTAGTATTAGAGCCTAATTTATTTAAGTTACAACATCATTAAAATTTCAAATCGAGGTATTCAATGGTGAAAATGAATTTAGTTTATGGAGAATTAAATCTTTAATTTATTATTCTAAAATGGTTTAACTAAAACCTATGTGGTCCTAATAAGATGGTTATCCATTCTATAAATTTTTGGAAGACCTTATGTGTCCTATGAATATGTTCCCTCTAATGTGTTAGTTAAATCTCATTGTTTTATTTTTTGTTTTTCGTGATAGTTTCCTACATGAGGTGGCATATAAAAACACTACAACTAATATAAGAATAATCTTGAAAACCTTTACATGAAAAAATATATTATTGTTAGGATCTATAAAAATATAGACTTTATATTTTTAGATGCAACCTGATATCTCCATATTGTATTACATTGTTAAATTTAACAAATTTATCCCAGTGATAACAAACATAAATATTAATTTTGTATATAAGGTTTGAGTCATAATCCTTCTGACTTAATTAGATTGTTCTTTCTAGAATATATGAGATGTTATAATGTATGGTAATAATTTTTTGACAATATATTGTAAGTTAAAGAGTATTTGAAAATAGAATACGAAAAGTTAGATCCACTTTCAAAGGAATTATAGACCATGAATGGTAGAGATCATAAGTAGATTTGATTAGTGTTGTGGGAAGAATAGAACATAAGTGTCACGGGGGTAATGATGGTAATGATGATAAGAGAGGTACAAGTCAGTCTAAGACTTTGATGTTCAATCTGTATAGTAGGAAATGTAATTATAAAAAAATATCATACTGAGAAAAATATTTAAATGGAAATGGGTCTTAATCAAATTAATTTTGTCCAGGTTATGATAATGTTAATGATATCTAGTCTGTCTAGTGTGATGCAGGGTGAAAAGTTATCGGTTCAACTCAAGATGTTTTTCTTTTGAGTTTTAGGAGGTTAAGTCTTCTCGGGAGGTAACTAGGTCTAGGAATAGTAATATATTAGGCAGTAGTTCTAGATGTAGTTTCATATATCGATTCTTGGTTCAACAATGAGATCCGTGGTGATGTTGCTGGGGTCTTTTTAACTGCATTATATGGGTACAAGAAAAATAGGAACCTCAATAATTATTAAACTATATTTATGGAGTTTTTAGTTTGGTTATCATAGGGATTTCATTTATTATTAGGTATTTTCTCTCATGTTTATGATATCACCTTTGGGACTAGGGATGTATGGGTTCACAGTGCCATCATTTAGAAATATAGATCCTCAAATTTCATGGTTCTCAGAAGTTTCCTCTCAATAGGTATAGAGTATTTTTAATATTTTTAGATTATAATGGAATAAATGATTTTCTAACTCTGATACTTATAGATTATGTTGTGTATATTTTCATATTTTTATTATTTTAATGTTTTTTTTCTTTTCTACTAGTATTTTGATATGAACTATTTCAATTTCTGATTATTTTTATATCATTGTGTTGGTTATTTTCCACGGGTTTATCTAATGATTTGTAATTTTCTATTTTTTAGCGTTATATAGGCACTGGAGAAATACTAGGTACCTATGGTTGACATGTTATCTATTATTAGTTGAGGTTTGTGAAGTATGAGACTCAGGTATGTGAAGGAGAATTTATTTTATATAGTTATATTTTGAGTTTCTAATTCAAATCACGTTTTTGTAGTATCGTATATTTGATTTAAAAGGAAAGGTGTGAATCACATTGATACAATATTTGGAAATAATCTATTCATGGTTTGACTAGAACTATTTTATGTCATTTATTACATGGTGTAATGACCCAAACTTTTATTCATGAAAATTACAGTTGATCTAATTAATTTCTTATTATGTTAAATGGTTATATAATACATATGAACTGTCTTGGTTTTATGTTTTTGGATTTCAAAATACCATTAAAAATTGTTACCATTAATAATATAATCATTGAATAGTTATCACATAATTAATATAAATATAAGGCTTTAACAAATCCAATTTACTCAGCCAAAGGAAGTGATGGCCTTATTGAGTAGAATTTATCCATAAGAAGCCCAATTTTTAGAGCTCTGAAAGGAGATAGCATCACTGGGCTTTGATCTTGACGAATCCCAAGTCGAGCTTCAACATGTTAAGCTTGAATGGAATCGCATACGGGAGAAGGGGAAGTTAATAGAGATTACCACCCAAGTTATGTTATCTGAGCCACCCCAAGAGTCTGACACCATCACACACCTTACACATAGGTCTTATGCGGGTGTTATAAGGGGTTGTGTAATAAGACCATAACACTATGATTATGTGCATTATTTTTGTATAAATAATATTCCTTCATTTTATTATTGTAACTTTGTAAATGGGTTTTAAAAAATAAATTGTATTTTTAGATAATATTCAATTAAGAAATATATTTTTATGAATTAATGGATTTTTTAATTAAATAATATTTTAAAAAAATATTATTACTAAATTAATATTTATTAAATATTAATGATCATATAATTTTTATGAATACAAGTGCAATTTTTATTAATGTTTGATAGTTGTTTTTTTCCAAACCCATGAATTTTCAATAAATATCAGTTTTTATTTTAAAAGTATAAATTCAAATAATAAGAAAATTATTTAGATAAAATTAATATCATTTTTGGATTCATAAAGTTCAAATTATCTGATGGTTAATTTTTCATAATTTTCCGAGACAATCAAATTTTTGGGTAAAAATTAAATACCGTTTAAATATATAATGTGTTTTATGAAATCATAATGACCCAATAGTTATGTAATAAAATACTATAAAAAGTTTTTTCGGCCAATATATGTTTTATATTAAAAATAATGTTATTTTATTTTTGTTTGATTAATTTTATGGTGCCTTAGTGGACCCTCCAAGACCTATAAAATATTTTAACTTTTTAAAATGATTTCCTTGAGAGTGTGACTCACATCCACATAAGAAAGCATAATATTTTTAAAAATTTGGCCATTGGCCTTATAAAATAATGTTTTCCACTTCACATTGGCAAGAACTATGGGCAAAATCCGTGTTATGATTTGTGGTTTTGATTAGTTTGATGCATAGTGCCTAAATCCTAAATAATAAATAATTCTCTCTCATTTCCTATATAAACCAATTGAATATCACATTCCTCTTCACTCAAAACCCTTGTATCATGTCCTTACTCTGACCTCCTATCTATATAATCCTCCCAAGGCACTCCAAGTTCTCAATAATCCACTCTCAAGTCTCTCCCAAGCCTTTGGAATCAAACTTTCAATTAGGGGATCCTCACTTTCCTTCCATCATTTTTTATATCCAAGTTTCCTTATATTGTTATTCCCTTTTATTTTCAATTAAAAATTTTTAAGTATAATTCTAAACCTCCCCTATACTTCCCTCCTTATTTTTTAAATATTAGAAACACCTTTATCTCTCATTAATGTCTCCCATGTACACTCATTAACATGACGAAATTCCATAAGGGATTTCTCTCTCCTCATTTACATTCATGAAATTATTTTATATTGTGCATGTAAATTCCATTAAATATGTTGGGATATTATGTTACATGACCCAATTACTATCCATATCACATATAAATTATGATAGACCACTTTAACTATCATAAACCTATTTTACAATGTCTATTTGATGTCGTTATGCTGCTGAAGTTACACCAAAATTTCCCATGGAAAGATCCTCGTGTAAGTGAATGTCATACCGATTTCTCTCTCAAGGGTATTAACCTTTATGGGAATGTAATAGTTTATTGAAGAATTAAACTTAAATATTCCACATCTCTTATTCTTGGAATAAATTATGATGTTTAATGAATCCTTGTTGTATGATCTATGTGACACACTTATGCGTGAAATGAAATGATTAAAAAGGTTGCACCCTAATTGCAATCCAATGCATTGAGTAAAGAATATAATCATGATATGTCATTTAAATGAGTGTTGAATCATGATAATTCATGTTAAATGGGGGTTTACTCATGTTAATTCATGTTCAATGAGGGTTTACTCATGTTTCATGTGAAATGATCCTTGGCTCATGCTCATATCATGTTAAATGTTGTTTCCACATCTACACATTATGATAAACATGCTATATCATGACTTTATGTTCATGATTCTATTTTTCTCCATTGATATTAATATTGCATAAAATGTATTATATTCTTCATGTTATTCTTTGTTTACGCCCATACTGGGCTATATATATCTCTCTTTTCTTATGTATTCCCTCAGGTTATCCCATGCAATGCTAAGTACGAAAAAATGTTGTGGTCATGTAAAAGATGTTTTCAATAAAGATGTTATATTTTATGTCTTAATTTGTCATGTAATGTTCCTAATTTCCCAAGACACTATACCTCTTGATCCTCATAGTTGTCTTAAGTGAATTTTTATGTAATGAATCATGATTATGTGTGTAATAAAGAGAAGGGTTTTTATAGTTGGTATCAAAGGATAGGTTTAGTTATTTTTGGGATTAGTATTATAAAACCCTAGTGAATACCTTAGGGATAAGACTAATTATAATAAAAAAATACCTAATTTTTTTTGAGTATAGAGTATGTTGTTTTTTAATAAAATACATCCATGTCTGGATACGAACAAGTAGAGGTGGCTCTGGCACAGATATATCCAGGGGAATACCTGAAAACACCACTTTGAGATAGACTCGAATGGGAACCGGTGGATGACAACGGGCATTCCTTCACTATTGGTTATGAAACTCCTAGGGGATATTCGTTGTTAAATTCATAATCATAGTATGAACCATTATTAATGGAATAAAAAAATTCCTCTAAGAATATATGTTGGGAAGTAGATCATGGATAACATAGATTGAGGCATATAAATTCATAAGTTAAGGAAAGAAATGCAATTTACAAGTTATCCCTTTTGGTATTTGGATTACTCTTTATGTTTTATCCCTAAATATCCTTTTATTCTAGCCAATGGATATTAATAGAACGACTCGGGCTAACAACCAATGTGAAGATCAATGTGATGATTGTTCTAATGAGATGCCTAATCTGATGGGAATGGGAATTGCAAACTTTTTCACGATACTCTCTCAGTTAACTAAAGTTTTTAATAGAAACATGGTTCAATAGGAACGTTCAACCACCCCTATGAATGAAAAAGCTTCAATTGAGAGCTTCAGGAGTCAAATAATTCCAAAATTTAATGGATCATCTGATCCCTCAATTGTCGAACAATGGATCAACTCCATGGAAAATATATTCTCTATCCTTCAATGTTCCAAAAAATAGAAGGTTATTTTTTTTGCATTTAATATCGATGGTAAAGCTGATAAATGGTGGACATTGATAAAAAACATGAATCCTGAAGAAGATATTGATCCATTGGAATTGAAGGATTTCTGAAAAATGTTTTTCGATAAATATTTTATGTCCACCCTCTGACTTAATATGGAAAGGGACTTCCTTTCCCTCAAGAAAAAAGATGACAAATCCCTTGGATCGTATGAGGAAAACTTTACAAGGATTGCATGATAGTCCTATAGATTTTTCATTACCCATGAATGAAAGGTTGAAAACATCTTTGATGGGATAAAACCTAACCTACCTAAATCCCTAGTGATATGTGACATTGATAGCTATGAGGAAATTGTATGATGTTCCCTCAAAGTCAAAATGAAGATCATATAATCGTAGTGGTATCACAGGGATAAGACGCAAAAGGTGGACTTTAATTATTACGGTCAGATGGATAAATCCAATGGTCCGAAAAAATTCTAGCATGCCACTTTCAAAAGGTGCCAAAAGAAGCACCCTAGAAATTTCCTGAAGGTGATGAGGAAATGATTTAGGTGTGGAAGAGAAGGGAACATTGCCATTAATTAATGACAAGTTAAACCCTCTACTGTGATGGAGAAGAGGAATGCTCCATTTGACCCTCAACGCGTTGTTCATTGCTTCAACTAAAAATAACCAAGGTACTTTTTAAACCAGTTCCCTAAGCTAAGGGTTTTCAGAGGGAACCCAAAACCTCTATGGAAAAAGGAGAGCTTTTTCCATCACTACTTTCAAAGTTAACCCTGAAAAATAAGTGGTTATAGGTACGCTAGTTATTCTTTCAATATTAGAGAACGTGTTTTTTTATTATGGCTCTACACATTCTTTTATATCTTGAAATTTTAGTAGAACAATCCCAACACAACCATAAATCATGGAAGTAGAGATGTCGGTGACAATGAAAAATGGGTCAATCATTTCATCCCCTGAATATAACTCCTCCCCTATCATAATTTATGGTTTGAACTTCCCAACAAACCTATTCATAATCACTATGGTGTAATTTTATGCAATTATTTGCATGGATTGGCTTTCCTTATATAAATACAAAATAAATTTCCATGAGAGGGAAATCACTCTCCAAATGGTGAATCTACCCCTGATTCTATACAAGTGAATAGAGAAGGATGAATCTTATTTAGAACCATCATATCTACCATGGATATTACTACCCTATGATCACACATATCATGATCAGATGATTGAGTGTAAGGAAGCAACCATCCTTTAATACATACATATTGTGAGGGAATTTGTTAGAGTGATTCCTGAGGAATTTACTGGTCTTCCTCTTAGAAGTGATTTTGAATTCGAGATTGATCATATTCTTAGGGATTTGAAAATATCCAAGACTTTGTATAGAATGGATTTTGTGGATCTTGAGAAGATAAATAAAAAAATATAGGAGAATCTGGATAAAGGGTATATATGCCTAGTTACTTCACGATGGGGTGCACTAGTCCTCTTCATCAATAAGAATGATGGGTCAATGGTACTTTTCATTGATTATTGTGAGCTCAACAAAATCATGATAAATAATAAGTATCCACTGTCACAAATTGATGAATATCTCGATCAGCTATGTGGAGCACAATACTTCTACAAGGTGGATCTGCGGTCAGGATATTACCATGTAAGGGTGAATAAGAAGGATATCCCTAATATTACTTTTCAAATAAGTTACGGGCACTATGAATTCATAGTAATGCCTTTCAGGCTCACTAATGCTCTAGAAAGCTTTATATACATGATGAATAGAGTCACTATATATTTTCTCAAAAAAATTGTTGTAGTCTTTATAGATGACATTCAAATATAACCTGAAACCAATGAGGAGCATGATAAGCATCTAAGAACTATACTAGAGACCTTTCGAAAGGATAATATCCATGTAACATACAAAAAGTATGATTTCTAGTTAAAGTATGTCTCATTCTTAGGTTATATCATCTTAAGCAATAGTTTATCTGTGGATCCCTCCAAGATATCTACAATTGAGGGATGGTTGAGGACAACATTGGTGACAGATATCCATAGCTCCCTGAGGATAACTAGATATTATCTCCAATTGGTGGGAAATTTTTCATGATTGTCAAACTCTCTTACCAAGCTAACTCGAAAGGTTGTTAAGTTTGTTTAGAGTGATGAATGCAAAGATAACTTCAATGAGTTGAAAAGGGGGATTATCACTGCACCCATGCTCACACAACCCACAAGTGGATAACTTTTCATGGTATTCAGTGATTTTTCAAAGAAGGTAATGGGATTTGTGTTGATGAAAAATTACAAAGTCATTGCTTATGCTTCAAGGAAATATAATTCTCATGAGAAAAACTATCCAACACATGATCTAGAGTTAGATGCAGTAATATTGACCATAAAGATATGGCGACATTACCTCTTCAGGGAGAAGTGTGACATATATATAGAAAAAAAGCCTCAAGTATATATTCACACAAAAAGACTTGAATATTCACCAAATAAGATGGTTAGAGGTGATCAAAGACTATGACGGATAAATCCATTACCACCCTTGGAAAGTGAAAAAGGTGGCAGATTCTCGAAGTAAAAAGTATCCAGCAACTATTTCATTGATGAGAATTGAAAAGGATCCAATCTTCTTAGATTTGATGAAGATAGACATGGGAATCATAAAGAAGGGAACAAAATCAATCCTTTCATAATTTATTTCTCAACCATCTCTTTTGGAAAGGTTAAAGGATGCTCAAAAAGATGATGTGAGAATTAAGAAGAAAGTGGATATTATCAGAAAAGGGAAATCCTTGGAGCACAATGTTAATGAAGAAGTAATAGCATGATTTGGGACAAGACTATTTGTTCCATTAAATCCAGAGTTAAAGGAATAACATTTTTATGATTCACATAGATTGAATTTCTCTAATCCGCTAGGAAACATAATGATGTATCGAGATGTCCAAGAGAATTATTGGTTGGATAAATGAATAAGGAGATCGTTGAGTATACATCAAAGTGTCTGGTATGTTAGCAATTGAAGTTTGAGAGGCAGAATTCTAAGGTGATGATGAAACCATTACCCATACCAACATGGAAATTTAAGAACATCACCATTGACTTTGTCACTAGAATTTTGAAGAAATCCAATGGAAACAATGCTATCTGGGTTGTTTTGGATCATCTTACAAAGAATACGCACTTCATTTAAATTCGAGAGGATTTTTCATCGGATCAAATGGCACGGATATACCTCAGAGAAGTGGTATGTTTTATATAGTTATACTATCTATTATATCTTATTGAGACCCAAGATTCACCTGTAATCTATGGAAGAGTTTCCAATATGCTCTGAATATAGAGCTGAACTTCAGTACAACTTATTATCCTCAAACTGATGGCCAATCTGAGCAGACTATCCAAACACTTGAGGACATGTTGAGGGAATGCTCAATGTACTTCAACATAAGATGGTATCAATGTCTTCTTATGGTTGAGTTATCTTACAATAAAATTTTCCAATGAAGAATCCAAATGTCTCATTATGATTCTCTTTATGGGAAGAGGTGTAGAACAACAGCATGTTGGGATGAAGTTGGGGAGTGAAAACTCCTAGGTCCAGAAATTATCGAAGAAATGATGGAGAAGGTTAAGGCTATCCAACAACACATTAAAGCTGCTCATAGTTGACAAAAGACATTTGTTGATAACCATCGGTGAGACCTATATTTTGGTTTCAGAGACATGGTATTCTTCCATATTTCATTATGGAAGAGACTTTTGAGATTTGGGAAGAAGGTAATGCTTAGTCTAAGGTACATTGGCTCTTTTGAGATCCTTGTTCGCATTGGAGAAGTGTCCTATCAACTAGAACTCCCACTAAACCTATCTCAAGTACATGATATATTCCATGTATCACTCTTGAGGAAGTAAATACCCGAACCATTGCATGTAATCAATCTAGAGGTGGTACCATTAGAGAATGACCTCTCCTATGAAGAAAATATGGTGAAGCTCTCAGATCATAGGGATAAATTTCTACGAAATAAGACAATGTCCCTCATCAAGGTGTTGTGGTGAAACCACAAGATTGAAGAGGAAATGTGGAAATCAGAGGAAGTGATGAATCAGAGTTACCCTCTTCCGTTTTAGTGTGGGAAAAGGAAATTTTGAGGGTAAAATTTCTTAAGGGGGGAAGATTGTAACAACCCAAACTTTTATTAATGAAAATTTTTCTTGATCTAAATAAATGTCTTATTATTTAAAATGGTTATATAAAACATATGAACTTCCATGGTTTTATGTTTTTGGATTTTAAAATATCATTAAGAATTGATATCATTGCTAATATAGTCATTGAACAATGATCACATTATTAGTATAAATATAGGGATTTAATAAATCCAATTTACTCAGAAAAAAGAAAGCAATAGCCTCATCTAGTAGAATTACTCCATACAAAGCTCATTTGTTGGAGCTTGGAAAGGAGGTAGATTCACTGGTCTTCTCTCTTGAACCATCCCAAGCTGGTCTTCAACACTTTAATATTGAATAGAATTTTCTATGGGAGAAGTGAAAGTTAATAGAGATTACCACCCGAGCGATGTTATTCGAGGCACCCCAAGAGTCTGTCACCATCACAAACCATACCCTTAGGTATTATGCAGGTTTTATCAGTGGTTATGTAACAAGAACCTAGTTCTATGATTATGTGTGTTATTTTTTTTAAAGAATATATATTCATTTATTATTGTTACTTTTAAATGATTTTTAATGCTCAAATTGTATTTTTAGTTAATATTAAATTAAGAAATAATTTTTGATGAATTAATCTATTTTTTATTTAATGTATTTTTGAATTAAAAAATATTTTATTAAAATATTTTTACTAAATTAATTTTTATTAAGTATAAATGATCGTATAAGTTTTATGAATACAATTGTAATTTTTAATAAGGTTTGAATGCTGTTTTTGTCAAAACCCATGAATTTTCAATAAATGAAGATTTTTATTTTAAAAGTAAAAATTCACAAATTTAGAAAATTATTTATATAAATTTAATAACATTTTGTGATTTGGGACGTCCAAATTATCTAACAGTAAATTTTCATAATTTTGTAAGGCAACTGAATTTTTGGTTAAAAATTAAATACTGTTTAAAAATATAATGTGTTTTTATGACATCATAATGTTCCAATATTGATGTAATAAAATATTATAAAAATTATTTTCTGAAAATATATGTTTTATATTTAAAATAATGTCATTTTAGAATTTTTTTCAATTAATTTTATTGTTCCTTATTGGACCCTCCAAGACTAATAAAATATTTTAACTTTTTAAAATGATTTTCTTGAGAGTGTGACTCACCTCTACATAAGAAAGCCTAATATTTTAATAAGCCCAGACATTGGACTAATAAAATAATGTATTTTAATCAAAATTGGAAAAAACATGGGATGGTTTGAGTTTTTTATTAGTTTAATGTGTCATGTCCAAAACCTAAATAATAAAGAATTCCATCTCTTTTCCCATATAAACCCACTGAATCTCCCATTCCGATTCACTCAAAACCCTTAGATGACATACCTGATATTACCTCCTCTCTCTCTATAATACTTCCAAGGTTCCCCAATCTCCCAATAATCCTCTCTCAATCCTCTCCCAAGCCTTCAGGATCAGACTTCTGAGTAGGGGATCCTCACTTTCCTTCCTTTCTTATTTATGTCCAAGTTTCCTTATACTGTTAAGCCCTTTTATTTTCAATTAAAAATGTTGGGGTATGATTTTTCACCTCCCACATTACTTCCCTTTTTATGTTTTAATGATTACATACCCCTATCTCTTTCATTAATGGCTCCCATATACACCTGTTACCATGCCAAAATTTTATAAGGGATTTCTCTCTCCTCACTTACATTCAAGAAATTATTTTATATTTTGCATCTAAATTCCATAAAATATTTTGTGATATTATGTTCCATAACCCCAATACATTCCATATCACATATAAATTATGAGATACCCCTTTCTCTCTCATCAAACAATTTTATGATTTCTATTTGACGTCGTTATGCTGACGAAGTTACACCAAAATTTACCATGGAAAAATCATTATGTAAGTGAATACCATACCCATTTATCTATCAAGGTTATTCACCTTTATGCACATATACTTTTTTAATGAGGAATTAAATTTATGTAATCCACATATATTATTCTTGTAATAAATTATGATGCTTAATTGATCGAGGTTGTATGGTATATGTGGCACACTTATGCATTATATTAAATGATTAAGAAGGGTGTGCCCTGATAGTGCTCAAATGAGTTAGGTAAAGAATGGTATCATGATATGTCATGTGAAATGAGTTTTGACTCATGATAATTCATGTGAAATAAGGGTTTACTCATGATAATTTATGTATAATAAGGGTTTATTCATGATCCATATGCAATGAGCCTTGGCTCATGGCAATATCATATTAAATGTTGTTGCCACATTTCAATGATATGATAATCATGCTATATCATGCCTTTATGTACATATTTCCCTTATGGTCCATTGATATTAATATTACCTAACATGTTTTATATTCATCAGGTTATTCCTTGTTTACTCCCTTAGTGGTCCTTATAGCTCACCTTTTTCTTATATATGTCCTCAGGTTATCCCATGCAATGCTAAGTACGAAAGAATGTTGTGGACATGAAAAAGAAGTTTTCAATAAGGATGTTGTATTTTATGCCTTAAGTTTTCATTAATGTTCCTAATTTCCCAATTCAATAGACCTATCGATCCTCATAGTTGTCATAAGTTCATGTTTGTGTAATGAATCATGTTTAGGTGTGTAATAAAGGGAAAGGTTTTTATAGTTGTTATCAAAGGGTAGGTTTAGTTATTTTTGGGATTAGGATTAGAAAACCCCAGTGAATGAAATAGGGATAAGACTAAGAATTATAAAAACATCCCTAAATTTTGGTGAGTATAGAGTTTGTGGTTTTTCAAGAAAATACATCCCTTTCTAGATACGGAAAAATAGAGATGGCTCTGGCCAAATGTATCTAGGGGTAAAAACTAAAAACACATCTTTGATCTTGACTCGAACGGGAACTGGTACATGACAACAGGCCTTTTTTCACTCTTGGTTATGACACTCTAGAGGGATATTCTTTGGTATATTTGTATGCTTAGTATGAACCATTATTAATGGAATAAAAAAATACCCTAAGAATATATGTTGGGAAGTAGATTCGGGATAACATATATTGAAGTCTATAAATTCATAAGTTAAGAAAATAGATGTAATTTATATGTTATCTGTTTTTGTCTTTGGATTACCTTTTATGTGTTACCCTTATATTTCCTTTTATTACATCTAATGTCGGGTAATAAGTAGACTCAGGCTAACAACCGATAAGTTCAATGTGATGACTATTATAATAAGATGTCCAATCTGATGGGAGTAGGAATCGCCACCATTTTCTTGATACTCTATTAGTTAACTCTAGTTTTGAATACAATCATGGGACCTGAGGAATGTCCAACCCCCCCCCCTCCCTAAGAAAGAACAAGCTGCAATCAAGATATTCATGAGACAAAGGCCACCTACATTTAATGGATCATTTGATCCCTCATTCTCTAAACAATGGATCAACTCCATTGAAAATTTTTTCTCCATCATTCAATTTTCTGAAAAATATAAGGTTCTTCTGGCTACTTATCATATGGAGGGTGAAGCAGATCAATGGTGTACATTGATCAAAAATACGAATCTTGAGGAAGAGATTGAGGCATTGAAATGAAAGGATTTATGGAAAATGTTTTTTGATAAATATTTTACGTGCACCCTTCGACTTAAGATGGAAAGGGACTTCCATGCTCTCAAGAAAAAAGATAACGAATACATCAAATCATATTAGGAAAGTGGAATTTAATTATTTTGGTCCGATGGATAAATCCAACGATGCTAAGAAATTCTAGAACCCCACTTTCCAAAGGTGAAAAAATAAGTACTCTAGAAATTTCTTGAAGGGGATGAGGAAACACATTAGGTGTGGAATAGAAGGGAACCTAGCCATTAATTGCCGACAAGAAAAAACCCATTGTCGTGAAGGAGGAGAGTAATGCTCCGTTCGACCCTCATCGTGTTGTTCATTGCTTCAACTACAACGAACTATGGAACTTTTTAAACTAGTGACCTATGCCAATGGTTTTTAGAGGCAACCAAAAACCTCCAAGGTAGTAAGGGATATATTTTTCCATCACTGCCACCAAAGAGAAACCCAAAAACATAGTGGTGATTGGAATGCTAGTTAATCATTCATGAATAGTGAATGTGATTTTTGATTCTGGTTCTATGCATTCTTTTATATCCCGAATGTTTAGTAGAACAATCCCAACACCACCAAAAAACATGGATGTAGAGATGTCGGTGAGAACAAAAAATGGGGCAATCATTGTATCCCAGGAATATAACTCCTCCCCTATCACAATTTGTTTTTTGAACATCCTGGTGAACATTATCATACTCCATCTAGTGTAATTTGATGCAATTCCTGGCATGGATTACATTTCCCTGTATAGAGCCAACATAAATTTCTATGAGAGGGAAATCACTCTCCAAATGGTGAATCAACCCCTGATTTTGTACAAGTGTAAGGAGGATGATAATTCTTCTTTAGAACCATCATCTCATTTGAGGATATTTCTACCCTATGAGAATGTGTAACTTTCTCAGATGATTGAGTTTAAGGAATCAACCATCCTTGAAGACATGCTTTTATTGAGGGAATTCGCTGAAGTGTTTCTGAGGAATTTCCTAGTCTTCCTCCTAGAAGAGATGTTGAATTCTTGACCAATCTTATACCAAGGGTTTAACAATATCCAAGAGTCCATATAGAATGGTTTTTGTGGATCTTAAGGATCTAAAGAAACAACTTCTAGGGAATCCAGATAATGGGTTTATATGCCCAAGTGCTTCACCAAGGGGTGCACCAATCCTTTTCATTAATAAGAAGGATGGGTCAATGCACCTTTGCATTGATTGTCGTGAGCTCAGAAAAATCACAATAAAGAACTAGTATCCTCTTCCATGAATTTATTACTTGTTAAATTAGCTACGTGGAGAACAATAATTCTCCATGGTGGATCCGTGGTCGAGATATTACCATGCAAAGGTCAAGAAGGAGGATATCCCCAATAATTTTTTTGTACAAGATAAAGGAACTATGAATTCCTAGTAATGAATTTCAGACTCACTGATTCTCTAAATATCTTCATGGAATTGATTAATTGAGTCTTAGTGATTACCTCAAAAAAAATTGGTAGTCTTTATAGAAGATATTATAATATACTCCAAAACCAAGTAGGATCATGAGGAGCATCTAAGCACTATACTAGAGACCTTGCGAAAGGAGAATCTCTATGAAATGTACATCCTGTGTGTGTTTTGGTTGAATAAGGTATCATTATTAGGTCATATCATCTCAAGAAATGGGATATCTTTAGATTAATATAAGGCAATTGCAATTGAGGGGTGGTCAAGGCCAAAAACAGTGATAGATATTTATAGCTTCCTGGGGTTATCTGGATATTATCACCAATTTTTGAGAAATTTCTCACGACCCTCAAAACCTCTTACCAAGCTAACTTGGAAGGGAGTCAAGTTTGATTGGAGTGATGAATGAAAATATAACTTCAATGAGTTGAGAAGGAGTCTTATCACTGCACCCATCCTTACACTACCCACAAGTGGAGAAATTTTTGTGGTATTCAGTAATTCTTTAAAGAAGGGTACGGGATATGTGTTGATTCAAAATGAATAATTCATTGCTTATGCTTCAGGGAAATTGAAAATTCATGGGAAAACAATCCAGCACATGATCTGTAGTTTCCTGTAGAAATCTTCACCTTAAAAATTTGACGACATTACCACTTTGGGGAGCAGTGTGAAATATATATAGACCACAAAAGCCTCAAGTATATATTCACACAGAAATAGTTGAATATGCACCAATGAAGATTGTTAGATCAAATCAAGGACTATGACTTCCCAATCCATTACCACCCTAGGAAAGAGAACAAGGTGGTGGATTCTCTTTGTAAAAAGGATCCATCAACTCTTACATTGATTATAATTTAAAAGGATTAAATCTTTTTAGATTTGATAAAGATTGACATGGGAATAATAAATAAGGGAACATAATCAATCCTTTCACAAATTTTTTCTCAACCATCTCTTTTGGAAGGGTTAAAGTATGGTTAAAAGGATGAAGCAAAAATTCTGAAAAAAGTGGAAACTATCAGAAAAGGGAAATCATCAAAGTTAAATTTTAATGGATAAAGAATTGTAATATTTGGGTCAAGACTATGTGTTCCATCAAATCTGGAGTTAAAGAAAGAACTTTTAGTTGATTCACATAGTTTGAATTTCTACATTTACCCAGGAAACAAAAAGATGTATCAAGATCTTCGAGGGAATTATTGGTGGGATAACATGAACAAGGAGATAACTGAGTATACATCAAAGTGTGGTGTATGTCAGCAAGGGAAGGATGAGAGGTAGAATTATAAGGGGGTGATGCAACCATTACCCATACCAACATAGATATGGGAGAAAATCACTATGGACATTGTCACCAGAATTTTGAATACATATAATGGAAATAATGCTATCTTGGTTTTTGTAGATCGTCTTACAAAGACTGAACACATCATTACAATTCAAGAGTATTTCTTATTGGATAAACTGGCAGAGATATATATCAGATATGTGGTAAGTGTTCATGTATTTCTACAATATATTGTATCTGATTGAGATCTAAGATTCACCTCCATGATCTTGAAGAGTTTCCTACATGCTCTGAATATTAAGATAAACATCAGTACAACTTATTATCCCCAAACTGATGGCCAATATGAGCAAACTATAGAAACACTTGAGGGCATATTGAGAGCCATCTCAATGGACATAAAAGGAGTATGGGTTTATCATCCTTCTTGTGTTGAGTTCTCTTATAATAACTGTTTCCACTCAAGCATCCAAATGGATCTTTATAAATCCCTTTATGGGAAGAGGTGCAGAATACCGGCATGTTGGGATGATGTTGTGAAGTGAAAACTCTTAGGTCCAGAAATGGTCGATGAAATGGTGGATAATGTTAAGTGTAACTCTCCAAGGTTTTGAAAATAAATATAGAATTCAATTTTATAAACACAACTTTGCCTCTTCTATGTTTTGAATTTCAAAAAATGGTCAAGAGTTGTGTTCAGTAAGTCATTTAGAGTCTGATAGAAAAAACATGATTTTTGGTAATAGTAACATACCCTTATTAATAGTAATATGAATAGTAATATTCCCCTTGAATAGTAAATAATATAATTATTTTATTTTCTTAAAGAAATATGATAATGGTATCTTAATTAGTTTTTCAGTGTCACATTAAACTAATTGCACTTCAAGATTGTTATTTTTCGAATTAACTATGACCTTATTTAAAAATTAAATTAATAATATTTAGAAAATTATTTTTGAAAAATGGATTTCACTATTGAATTCTAATCATCGAAAAATGGTAGGGGTGAATTTTTTGGATTTTTCTGAAATTCTAGAATTTTTGATGAATAGTGAAATACGATAAAATACCGTATATACAAATTATCAGTTAAACGAACTATTCATGACATCACAAGTGATACAAGGACACTTGTTTCTAACTCACATGCACTTATTAGTATTAGGGGTCACATGAAACCACACTATTGGTTGACTTGAGGGAAATAATAGAATAATGAATTAAATATTCAAAATTTACTCCTCTCCTCCACTATAAAAACCCCTCACCACTCCCTCTTCTATTCACTCATCTAAGACTTTAAGCTCCTAAAATTTCTTCCCAATTACCCTTCCCTAGTATCTCCCCACGTCAATGAAGCTTTTGGTATTTCCAAAAGACCAAAACCCCTTCCCTTAAAGAGTTTATCAAGGAGGTTATTTCAAGTGGTAATGTACCCTTCTGTTTCACTTGGTTTCATTTCAATTTATCTTCCTTCATTATCCCCTCATCACCACATCTATCAAAATGATCATGATAACTCAAGTAACATCTATATACTATATTTATATAATTTTAATGGAATAACCATCATAAATATTCTTACTCCCTCCCTTTTATTTTATAAACGAAATCGACATCCATGATGTTCCGATTTATATCCTTCGTGGACGAAGAGGTTTCGTTCTTAAATTTCCTCTTCATTAATGGACATGAAACCATATTCATGGTTGAAACAGACTATAATATATATGTTATAACCAAATTAATATTCAGGTACCATAATATGTACATATAATTAAGTTATATGACAAAACTAGTTCATAATATTCCAAATACCGCCGAATAATCAAAGTGGTGGTCATGTAATGATCCATCCTCATTTTATGTAACCAAATGATTGAAATAGACATTAACAATTCTGTATGTTCATAAATAATATTTGATTTCAATTCTGTATATTTACATCCCTTCCACCTCATTACTTAAAAGCTAGTGAACCGAATATGAAAATAAAGCAAACGAACACTCTAAACGACAAAATTCAATACAATAACTTGTAAATAAAGACATAAATGAACTAACAAGAATTATGGTAAAATAAATACATGTATAATAGGTCCTGAAATAAGTTATTAACAAGTATAATTTCATATTCCAGGAGCTTATTTACAAGATCATAACACGTTTGGAGTTAAGGTAAGGGGTTTTCCACCCGAACTTCCATTTTCATTCGGGATACTTTCATTGTCTAATTAAATCAATGAAATTATTATGTATTGTTATTTACTCATCATATATTTTGTTTGAGTATCATATATATGTGTAAAAACCAGAACCCTTCCTTATTATATGGATAGTTACACATTTTTAAAGGAACATTCAAAGTTGTTTCCAAAATACAAGCCCGGTCCAAGGGAATTTCTCAAATTCTTTCCTATTTTCAAGGGCACTCTATGATCTATTTTTGGAGACCTTTATCATTATAAAATCACTCATTTTATTATGAAAATACTATATTACCTCACTTATGGTTTTATAAAAATATTTTTCCAAAATAACTCTTCTTTTCAAAATAAAAGAGTATTTATCTCTAGAATTTCTTAATGATTTTATAAGAGTGTTTTCATCTAATTCAAAACTCTTATTGGTTCAACGATATTATTGGATTTAATAATTTATGAAGCCATCTACCATATTTTATTTAATGGTTTATGACTAACTCTATTTTGGATGATCTATCCTGAAACCATTCACCATATTATTCAGAATGGTTAGTGTTTATGTTCAATAATTGGGGAAAGTTTGTTACATTTCATATGATAGTTTCATTATGAATGTATATGTTGTTTATGATTATCCCTATTCATATGAGGAATGAATTGGACTTATTATGTGATGGGTGTGGCCTTCTATATCCCCTCTATGCATCGTTAGGTCTCATGAGACAACTAGACAAGGAATTGGCCAAGGCCTTTCCCAATGTGATATGGATTTTGGACGAGGCCTTAATCATTTGACATATTGGCTGAGGCCTTGAAAAAATGCTTCAAAATGCCTGGAATTATGCATTTTGTCATTATGTGTTCAGATATTGATATTTCATGTCGTTATTCGACTAGTAGAATACCCATGATTTTGTTTTTTTTGTTGCATTATTTACTTAGCTCATATTCCTGTCATAATGTGTTCAAGTTTATTATTAAAGGCATGTGTTTTCATTTATTCACCATGTCTGATGTTTATATTATCTTCTGCTATATTTTTTACTCTTACTGAGCATTTGAGCTCACCCCTTTCTTATGTTTCATTTTTCTAAGGACATGAAGAAGTAAATTATGAATGACATGAAAGCATAATCTAGGAGACATGTTGTTGCTAGTGGAATAATTTATTGTTAATTTTCCTTTCCTTATGTAATGTTGAACTTATGTATGTATCTTATTTCCAATAATACTAAACTACTTGGTCCTTCGGGATTCGTATTCCTTTTATGTATGCCAACGTAATCAAATAAGGCACCAACTCCGGGCATTTGGGGTCGGGTCCTTACAGTTTGTATCAGAGGAAGTTTAGTAGAATACTTGGAAACAAGATTTAGAAAACATGGAATTTGGGAAGAGTCCCTAAGTTGGTCTTTGAGGATATACATACAATAATGTCCTAGTATTTTTGTAAGGAATAGATTATGTGGATCTTTCAAACAATATATCCTTATCTGGATACGAGCAAGTAGAGGCAGCTCTGGCATAGATGTATCTAGGGGTAAAACCCGAAAACACCGCTTTGATCTAGACTCAAATGGGAACTGGTGCATGACAATGGGCCTTGCTGCACTTTTGGATACGACACTCCCTGTAGATATGCATAGGATAATTCACATTTTCTTTACTATCCATTATGAAGGATTCAAATGTAAAATATTCCTCAAAGAATCCATATTGGTGAATATGGGATTATCTATGCGTAGGATCTCAATTTTTTCTGAGTATTTTTATGTTAATATTATACATTATGATTCATATCATAATCTAGTGTATGAATTTATCTAGATATGGCACCTAGTGGACGGAATGGAAATTGCACGAATGCACGTGTCCCCTATAGGGAATTTCCTCTAACGCAGGATAATAATGTTGGCTCTGGTGCTGTGACTGGTGCTGAGCAACTCATAAATATTCTGGGACAACTTACTTAGGTTATGAATAACAACCTTACCAGTATAGAGCATCTGGATCCGCCACATGGAGGATCCATGCTAGATCGCTTTATGCGACAACAACCTCTATCATTCAACGAGACTACAAACCTGCTTGTAGCAGAGTAGTGGATATGTTCCCTTAAAAAGACATTTCTCTCCCTGGGATGTAATGAAAGAGATAAGGTTTTCATGGTAGTATATCATCTATCATGAGATGCAGATCATTGGTGGTCATTAATCCAAAACACAAATGGGGAGGAAGAGATGGAATGGAGGGATTTTAAGGAATTCTTCTTTAAAAAATATTTCCCTCGTGAGAAGCGAAACAGATATGGAGAGACAATTCTTGAATCTGAGGCAGAAGGAATATGAGAATGTTTCAAGGTACGAAGCTAACTTCATAATATTTGGAAGATATTCTGTAGAATATATACGAAATCCAGTGAGAAAAATTTATTGATTACTTGATGGCCTAAAGCCATTCCTCTAGTGAGCACTGGTCTCCCAAATTTTTTAATCATATGAGGATATAGTTTCATGTGCCATCAAGACCAAAAAATAATTCTCTAAGTCTTATGACTTTAAGGGAAAGCAAGAAAATAAGAGGGCTGCTAAAAAACCTAGGAAAGGAAATAAGGAAACAGGGAAGAAGGGAAGAGTTGAATTTCCACCATGTAAAAATTGTGGAAGGAAACACCCTGCTAAGTGCATAAAAGGAAAAAAAGTATGCTAAAAATATGTTCAAAGAGGCCATCATGCTGGTGATTTCAAAGGGAAGAAGGAATCCAATGATGTTTGATGCTATAGTTGTTCAGAGATGGGACACTATCCTATTGATTATCCAAAACGTCAAGGAAATATGAAACATAAAAGGCCAAGGGATTAGGGAAAATCTTATGCAATAATAAATGCAGAGGTTGAAGTTCTTAATGACGTGGTGGAAGGTACTTTAATTGTTTCCTCATGTTTAGAAAATAATTTATTTGATTCTGGATCATTGCATTGTTTCATATCTTCCCAGTTTTCTATTAAAATTAGATATTTCTAATTTGATTTAACAAGGGATTTGTTAGTTAAAAATCATAAGGGAATTATCATTGCTATAAAGTTCTGTGAATCAGTTCCCATTAATTCATATAAATGTTCTTTATCGGATGATCTTATCATCAAACCCATGATTGAATTTGATATAATCCTCGGTATAGATTTTCTTTCAGAACATGATGCAAAAATTTATTATAAGAAGAAAGAGTTTACGATTTTTGATGATGATGATAAAGAACACATTATCTTTAGAGCAGAATCATCACCGCCTGATTCTTATATAGATACACCCTCAGTTTCTCAACTAAATTCAATTATTAGGGAGGAAGAGAATGAAATAATTGTGGGTGAGGAAAGGAATGTTCAAAGAGAGGATGTACCTATTGTGAGAGAATATGTTGATGTGTTTCCTGAAAATTTACCTGGACATCCTCCAGAACGGAAAATTGAGTTTTCCATTGATTTAATTCCTGGTTCAAATCCCATATTGAAGACCCCTAATAGAATGGCCACTTTGGAATTAGTCAAACTAAAGAAATAACTAGAGGAATTGAGTAATAAGGGATTTATTCTCCCTAGTGTATCTCCATGGGGATCCCCTGTCCTTTTTGTTAAAAAGAAAGATGGATCTATGAGTTTATGTATCGACTATAGGGATATCAATGCTATAACAATAAATAGCAAGTATCATCTACCTCTCATTGATGATTTATTTGACCAACTGCATGGATCTCAATACTTTTCGAAGATTGTTCTTCGATACGGATATCATCAGTTGCATATGAGGAAAGAAGATATTCCAATGACAACATTTTGGACTAGGTATGGACATTACGAGTTTATATTAATGCCTTTTGGATTGACTAATGCACCCTCTGTCATCATGGATCTAATGTGTGGCTGGTTGTGGTGATGAGGTCATAGCGGCGATGCCATAACAGTGATGTCCATAGCGGCGATGCCATAGTGGTGATGGCTGAAAACCTTGTCCCTCCCCTGCCGGTGGGGGAGGGACCTCTTCCTCGCGTAGCCTCTCGATCAGCCTTCTTACCCTTCTCAAATCTGGACTCCCTTCTCCCATTTCATTCAATCGACATTTCCCCCAAGGTTCCAGACATCCATGGCGGATGCCCTAATCATGCCTTATCCCCTATCAAATTCATCGAAGCTTTGGCTTTCCTGTATCTGACCCTGGTGGGTCGATTTAGGCTTCGGTGCCCCTCAGTGGACACTTTTGATAGGTTTGTGTTCACCTATTGGGGCTTAAAGGACAGAGAAGTGGTAGGGCTTCTCGACAAGCGGCATATGATGATTCAGTTGTCGTCATAGGAGGATTTGATTCAGGTGTGGTCTAGAGCTCCTCGTCAGTGCAACGGCTCTCACTTCTTCGTTTATCGATGGTATTATAATTTCCATATAAAGCTGGATACTCTTGTGATAGCAATTTTGGTTAGTTTTCTTGAACTCCCCCTCCCCTTTCAAAATCAGGCAACTCTTCGAATGCTGGGCAACATGGTTGGTCGTTATCTGTGTTCCGATAGTAGAACCGAGTCGTTGTGCCACCCTATCTCTCCACGAATTTGTGTCGAGGTTAATGTCTCAAGACCTGCTGTGGACTGTGTTTGGATCACAGTAGGAGAGGAATTATGGTGTATACAACCCGTGATCTTTCAATCGTGGTCAGACTATTGCATTTCATGTCGCCATTTGGGGCATTTACCAGAGGACTGTCATTGAGGTCCTCTGGGTGTTTATGCTATAGCTCAGTTAGGGACGGTCTCGGGTTAGTTTCTGGTCTAGGATAGTGGATCTCGGGTGGTGATTGCACCTGCGGTGCCTCTGGGTGCTGGAAAATCTTCTACGACCAGGGAGTCAGGGCCACGAGTTGTTGATGTTTTGGCCCGATTGCATCATGACTTGGGAATTAGCCTAGTGGTGCATGGATAGTCGGGGGTTCTAGCGCATGAGGAGGTTTTGGAGTAGACTAATGTTGTTGAAGTGACCTTGAAGGGGCCAATGGCTAAAGCAAGCTTGGGCAAGGGGTATATGGGACGTGTATAGGTGGTGGTTCAGGAGGCCGAGGTCTTGATATCGATTGGTGAAGGCAGTGGATCAGTGCAATTTATGGGTCGTGGTTAGGAACAACCTTTGGAGGAGGCAACACCACCAAGGTCTTTAGTGCTGGGGGAGTCTGGTGCCTCTACTGAAGTTTTCCTTGGAGGTCTATGTGCCCAGGAGGGGCCTGGTGTTTTGGGATTATTTGACCCAAACACTCCCTTACCCCATAAAAGTCCGGGAGTGAGGGGAAGCTTCTGAAAGATCTGGACCCAATAGAAGGCAAGGAAAACTCACCAAGAATTTTGCGACACTCCAAAGAAGGTGCAGGGGTGTCTCTGAAGAACTGCTTTGAAGGCCTAGAAAATCATGAAGATGAGCATGTTGAGGATCATTTAGGTGAAGATGAACTTAGTCTTTTCTCTATGGATAGCTTGGAAGATTCCTTAGAGAATGGCCCCCATAGACCAAGAAGGAAGAAGGGGAAAAAAGGTAAATGTGATGCCGGTAAATACATCGTGGCACAGGGGAAAAATATAAGGGCTGAAAGGACTACTTTCATTTTACAAAACCAATGTAGACAAGGTCGGTCAAGAAAGTTGCAAGTAAGGCGACCAAAGGCCCACTCGGTAGGGCAAGTGGTGTCTCAAGTAGAGATGAAGGAGTGACAGAAGGAGAGGTCAAGGAGTGTCTGAAACTCATTATTCACTCCAAGGAAGAAATGGATGGAACAGTGGTATGTATGAATGCCTCAAAGGAGTACATTGATAGAATTTATGAAAGATAGATGCAGGTGATATGCACGGAGGAGCAACAATAGTGGATTGAAAAGCAAGACCGGATCGTTTCTCGGGGTTTCGGCAGAGGCATAATTTCTGTGGAGGAATTCAATCAAACTATGGACAAAATGATGTCTTAACTCAAGGAATTAATCAGGGAGGATCCAAGTACTCGGTTTGTACCCTAAAATGGGAATTATATAGGGTTTCTGACTCAAATCATCTAATCCTCGTGTTTCATAATTTTGTGAGTTCTTTTTGCTCTTAGTGATGTGTCGTGTGAACTTCGGTTTTCCACTTCCCCTTAATGTGGTTTTAATAAAAATTTATGTTTGGATGGTCATGGAAATAATAAACAGAGTTTTCAAGGAATATATTGATGATTTTGTAGTGGTATTTATTGATGATATCTTGGTATACTCCAAATCAACGAAGATCATAAAAATCACTTGTGCATTATCCTGAAGACTATTAGAAGACATGAATTATATGGGAAGTTTAGAAAGTATGAAATCTGGCTTCATGAGATTTCTTTTCATGGCCATATTGTCTCTAAGGATGGAATCCTAGCTGATCCTGTAAAGAAAAAGGCAATCCAAGTTTGGACCACACTAACAGACATAACTGAGGTACGCAGTTTTATTGGCTTAGCAAGTTATTATCGACTTTTCGTGCAGAATTTTGCCCGACTGGCTAACCCACAAATGAAGCACACACGTAAAGGGGTTAAATGTGTTTGGAAAACAGATTGTGAATAATATTTCGAAGAACTGATGATGAGATTAGTCAATTCTCTTATATTGACTCTACCATTGGGGAATGACGAGTTTATTATTTATAGTGATGCTTCAATGAAAGGACTTGGTTGTGTCCTTATGCAAAATGATAAGGTTATTGTTTATGAATCACGAAAACTAAAAATTCATGATCAAAACTATTCTACTCATGATCTTGAGTTAGCTGCTATAATATTTTCTTTGAAAATATGGAGACACTATCTCTATGGTGAAAAATGTGAGATTTATACAAATCACAAGAGTTTGAAGTATATTTTTTCATAGAAAGAACTCAACATGAGGCAAAAGGGATGGCTTGAACTACTCAATGATTATGATTGCACGATACACGACCAACCGAGGAAGGAAAATAATGTGGCAGATGCCTTGAGCAGAAAGTATCATGGATTTTTGAGCAAGATGATAGTTGAAAGGGGTCCTATTTTCACGGTTCTAGTAAAGATGGATATGGGAATAACCATGGAAGGTAAAACATCAATGCTTTTTCAAATGGTTTCCAAACTATCTTTACTAGAAAGGATAAAAAATTCTCAATCTAATGATGGGGAGTTTCAAAAGAAGATTAAATCTGTGAATGATGGGAGATTGAGTGACTTCGAATATGAAGATGTAATTTTGAAATTTGGGAAGAGAATTTGTGTTCCTGATATACCAGATCTAAAAAGGGAATTTTTGGATGATTCTCATAGTTCCAATTACTCTATACACACTAGAAGCACTAATATGTATAGATATTTGATGGAACATTTTTGGTTGGACAACATGAAGAGGGGGATTGTTGATTTTGTGTCAAGATTTACGGTTTGTAGACAAGTGAATGCTGGAAGGCAACAGCCTGGAAGAGTATTGCAACCTCTTCCCATACCTGAGAAGAAATGGGATAATATCACGATGGACTTTTTCATGGGACTACCAGATACTCCTAGAAGAAATGATGCAATATGGTTCATTGTTGATCATCTTACCAAGTCAGCAAAATTTTTTTCTATAAGAGAAGATCTACCACTAGAATGCCTAGCAAGACTATATGTTAATGAAGTTGTGAGACTTCATAGAGTACCCCTATCTATTGTTTATGATCATGATCCACATTTTACATCAAGATTTAGGAAAAGTTTTCAGAAGGCCCTAGATACTGATCTTCCTTTTAGCAATGCGTACCACCCACAAACTGATGGACAATCGGAATGGACAATTCAAACATTGGAAGAAATGTTGAGGTCGTGTTCACTTGATTTTCAAGGCATGTGGGATTATTATTTACCTCTTGTAGAATTTTCCTACAACAATAGCTTCTATTTAAGTATTGAAATGGCACCCTATAAAGCATTATATGGGAGGTGACGTCATACACCAACTTGCTGGGATGTTGTTGGTGAAAGAAAGCTCGTGGGCCCAGAACTTGTTGAAGAAACAATGGAAATGGTGAAGATTATCCAGAACCATATCAAAATAGCTCAAAGTAGGAAAAAGAGCTATTCAGATAACTGAAGGAAGGATTTGGAGTTTCAAGAAGGTGATCACATTTTCATAAAGATATCTCCATGGAAGGGTATAATACGATTCGGTAAGAAGGGAAAATTAAGTCCTAGGTACATCAGACCTTTTGAAATTCTGGACTGAATTGGAGTCGTAGCTTACCGTTTGGCAATGCCGCCAAGTCTCTCTAAGGTTCACAATGTGTTCCACATGTCAATGTCAAGATAGTACATGCCATACCCAACACATGTACTCACTTATGAAGAAGTGGAACTTGAGCCCGATCTATCTTAC
Source organism: Viscum album (assembly GCA_963277665.1). Taxonomy (NCBI): domain Eukaryota; kingdom Viridiplantae; phylum Streptophyta; class Magnoliopsida; order Santalales; family Viscaceae; genus Viscum; species Viscum album. Next base: position 2,127,917,654 of record OY728161.1, on the reverse strand, counting down.
TGTGAAGAGCCTATCAAGATTCTTGATACTAGAGAACAAGTATTGAGAAATTAGACGACTCGACTGGAAAAGGATATATGGAGGAACCATAAGATTGACGAAGCCACATGGGAACCTGAGGAGCTTATGTTAAAGACACACTCAAATATTTTTAGGTAATATTCTGTGAATTTTGAGGAAAAAATTTTTGTAAGGAGGGGAGAATGTAACACCCCAAGGTTTTGAAAATAAATATAGAATTCAATTTTATAAACAAAACTTTTCCTCATCTATGTTTTGAATTTCGAAAAATGGCCATCTAGAGTTGTGTTCAGTAAGTCATTTGGAGTCTGATAGAACAAACTTGATTTTTGGTGAATAGTAACATACCCTTATGAATAGTAATATGAATAGTAATATTCCCCATGAATAGTAAATAATAATAATTTTTTATTTTCTTAAGGAAATATGATAATGGGATCTTAATTAATTTTTCAATGTCACATAAAACTAATTGCACTTCAAGATTATTATTTTTCGAATTAACAATGACCTTATTTAAAAATTAAATTAATAATATTTAGAAATATATTTTTGAAAAATGGATTTCAATTTAGAATTATACACGTTGAAAAATGGAAGGAGTGAATTTTTGGGATTTTTCTGAAATTCTAGAATTTTTGATCAATAGTGAAATACGATAAAATAATGTATATATAAATTATCAGTTAAATACACTATTCATGACATCACAACTGACTCACAGACACTTGGTTTGAAATCACATGCACTTGTTACTATTAGGGGTCACATGAAACCACACTATTGGTTGTCTTCAGGGAAATAATAAAATAATGAATTAAATATTCAAAATTTACTCCTCTCCTCCACTATAAAAACCCCTCACCACTCCCTCTTCTCTTCACTCCTCTAAGCATTGAAGCTCCTCAAAGTTCTACCCAATTACCCTTACCTATTCTCTCCCCACATTCAAGATGCTTTTGGTCTTTCCAAAACACCAAAACCCCTTCCCTTAAGGATTTTCTCAAGGAGGTTATTCCAAGAGGTAAAGTGCCCTCCTTTTTCATTGGGTTTCATTTCAATTTATATTCATCTGTTATCCTCTACTCACCTCCTCTATCCAAATGATCATGATAACTCTAGTAACATCTATTTAATATATTTATATCATGTTAATGGAAGAACCATCACAAATATTCTTACTCTCTCCCTTTTATTTTATAAACAAAATCAACATCCATGAGGTTCCGATTTATAACATTCGTGGATGACAAAGTTTCATTCTTCAATTTCTTCTTCATTACTTGTCATCAAACCATATTAATGGTTGAACCAGACTATAATATATGTTTTATAACCTAATTAATATTCAGGAACTAGAATATGTACATATAATTAAGTCATATGACAAAACTAGTTCATAATATTCCAAATACTGCCGAATAATCGAAGTGGTGATCATCTAATGATTCATCCTCATTCCATGTAACCAAATTATAGAAATGGAAATTAACAATTCTGGATGTTCATAAATAATATTTAATTTTTATTCTGGATATTTACATCCATTCCACTTCATTACTTAAAAGCAAGTGAACTGAATATGAAAACAAAGGAAACGAACACTCCAGAATGATGAAATTCAATAAAATAACTTGTCAATAAAGACATAAATGAAATAACATGAATTTTGGTAAACTAAATATGTATCTAATAGGTTATGAAATAATTTATTAACAAGTATAATTTCATATTCTAGGATCTTAAGTAAAGATCCGAACACGATTGGAGTTAAGGTGAGGGTTTTTCCACCCAAACTTCCATTTTCATTCGGGATACTTTCATTGTCTAATTACCTCAATAAAATTATTATTTATTGTTATGTATTCATCATATATTCTGTGTTCTTATCATATATATGTGTAAAAACCATAACCCTTACTTATTTTATGGATAGTTACACATTTTTAAAGGAACTTTCAACGTTTTTTCCAAAATACAAGCCCGATCCAAGGGAATTTCTCAAATTCTTTCCTATTTTCAAGGGCACTCTATTATCTGTTTTTGGAAAACTTTATATTTATAAAATCACTCCTTATATTATGAAAATCCTATATTACCTCACTTCTGGTTTTATACAAAGATTTTTCCAAAGTAACTCTTCATTTCAAAATAAAAGAGTATTTATCTCAAGAATTGCTTAATGATTTTATAAGAGTGTTTTCATCTAACTCAACACTCTTGTTGATTCCTTGGTATTATTGGATTTAATAATTTATGAATTCATATACCATATTTTATTTAATGGTTTATGACTAAATCTATTGTGGATGATCTATCCTAAAACCATTCACCATATTATTTTCAATGGTTAGTGTTTATGTTCAATAATTGGGGAAAGTTTGTTACATTTCATATGATAGTTTCAATATGAATATATATGTTGTTTATGTTTATCCCCACTCATATGAGGAATCAATTGAACTTATTATGTGATGTGTGGGGCCCATTATACTCCCTAGATGCATCGGTAGGTCTCATGAGACAACTAGACGAGGAATTGGCCGAGGCCTTTCCCAATGTGATATGGATTTTGGCAGAGGCCTTAATCATTAGACGTCTTCATCAAGGCCTTAACAAAATGATTCAGAATTTCTAGAATTATAAATTCCATCATTATGAGTTCATATATTGATATTTCATGTTGTTATTTGACTTGTATAATACTCATGATTATGTTTTATTATGGCATTATTTACTTAGCTCATATTCTTTCCATAATGTGTTCATGTTTATTATTAAAGGCTTTTGTTTTCAATTATTCACCAAATCTAATGTTTATATTATCTTCTGCTGTATTTTTTTACTCTTACTGAGCATTTGAGCTCACCCATTTCTTATGTTTCATTTTTCTCAAGACATGAAGAAGTAAATTATCAATGACATGCAAGCATAATCTAGGAGACTTGTTGTTGCTAGTGGAATAATTTAGTGTTGATTTTCTTTTACATATGTAAATTTGAACTTATGTATGTATATTTTTTCCAATAATACTAAACTAATTGGTCCTTCGGGATTCATATTCCTTGTATGTATTCCAACCTAATCAAATAAGTCCCCATATCCGGGGAACTGGGGTCGGGTCCTTATATTAATACCATCCAGAAACACATTAAAGCTACTCAAAGTGGACAAAAGATCTATAATAATAATCATCAATGAGGCCTAGAGTTTGATTTTAGAGACATGGTATTCCTCCACATATCATCATGGAAGAGAGTTATGAGATTTTGGTAGAAGGGAAAGATTAGTTCAAGGTACATTGGCCATTTTGAGATCCTTGATCACATTGTAGCAGTGGCCTATCGACTATCACTCCCACCGAACCTATCTTAAGTACATTATGTATTCCATTTATTACTCTTGAGGAAGTACATACCTGACCCATCACAGGTACTCAATCCAAAGGTGGTACCATTAGATTATTACCACTCCTATGAAAATAATCTGAGGAAGATCTTAGATTGTAGGGAAAAAGTTCTACGAAATAAGACATTTCCCCTCATCAATGTGTTGTGGGGAAGCCACAAGCATGAAGAGGTAACATGGGAATTTGATGAAGTGATGAAGCAGAGTTACCTTCATCTATTTTTGTGTGGTAAAAAAATTTTTAAGGGAAAAAATATTAATATAGGAAAATTGTAAAGGCCCAAACATTTATTAATGTAAATTCCTCTTGATATATTTAAATATCTTATTATGTAAAATGGTTATATAAAAAATAGGCTCTTCCTTGGTTTTATGTTTTTTTATTTTAAAATACCATTAAGAATTTTTATCATTTCTAATATATCAGTTGAACAGTGATCACATGATTAGTATAAATATTGGTCTTTAACAAATCCAATTTACTCAGACAAAGAAAGTGATTTCCTCATCTAGTATAATTACTACCTATGAAGCCCATTTGTCAGAGCTTAGAAGGGAGGTAGAATCACGAGGATTTTCTCTTGACCAATCCCAATTTTAGCATCAACACATTAAGCTTGATTGGTATCACCTATGGAAGAACATGAATTTAATAGAGATTACCTCTAGAGTGATGTTATCTAAGCCACCACAAGATCATATCACCATCGAAAACCCTACCCTTAGGTATTATATAGGTGTTATAAGGGATTATGGAACAAGACCCTAGCACTATGACTATGTGTGTTATTTTTGTATAAATAATATACATTTATTTTATTACTGTTACTTTATAAATGGTTTTTAAAGAACAAATAATATTTTTTGTTAATAGTCAATTAAGAAATCTAATTTGATGAATTAATGGATCTTTTAATAAAAAATATATTTTTAAAAAATATTATTACTAAATTAATTTTTATTAAATATAAATGATTATATAATTTTTAGGAATACAATTGTAATTTCTATTAAGGTTTGAAAGATGTTTCTGTCAAACCCCATTAATTTTCGATAAATATCAGTTTTATTTTAAATGTAAAAATTCGCATATTTATAAAATTATTTAGATAAAATTAATATCATTTTTGGATTCAGAGAATCAAAATTATCTAATAGTGAATTTTCTGAAAAAATTTGAGACAATCGATATTTTGGGTAAAAATTAAATATCGATTAAATATATATTTTGTTTTATGACCTCATAATGGCCCAACAGTGATGTAATAAAATACTATGAAAAGGTTTTTCTGACAATATATGTTTTATCTTTAGTATAATGTGTTTTTTTATTTATTTTATTTATTTTATGGTGCCTTAGTGGACCCACCAAGACTTATAAAATATTTTAACTTTTTAAAATGATTTTCATAAGAGTGTGACTCACCTCCACAGAATAATTCCTAATATTTTAATACTTTAGGCCATTAAAATTATTAGATAATGTTTTCCACTCCACTTTTTCAGAAACTGTGGGTAAAATCCATGGTATGGTTTGTGGTTTTGATTAGTTTAATGTGTAGTGTTCAGAACCTAAATAATAAATAATTCTTTACTTTACTATATAAACCCACTGAATATCTCATTCCTATTCACTCAAAACCCTTGGAGCACGTCCCCACTCTTCTATCCTCTCTATATAATCCTACCAAGTCACCCCAATATCCCAATAATCCTCTCTCAAGAATCTCCGAAGACTTTGGGATCACACTTCCAAGTAGGGGATCCTCACTTTCCTCCCTTCTTTATTTACGTCCAAGTTTCCTTATATTGGTATGCCCTTTTTATTTTCAATTAAAAATATTGGTGTATGATTTCACACCTCCCCTATACTTCCCTCCTTATTTTTGAATGATGATATACCCCTTTCACTCTCATTAATTCATCCCATGAACACCAGTTACCATGCATAAATTCTGTAAGGGAATTTTCTCTCCTCATTTACATCCAATTAATTATTTTATATTGGGCATCTAAATTTCATTACATATGTTGGGATATTATGTTATATGACCCCTTTAATATCCATATCACATATAAATGATGAGAGACCATGTTATCTTTCATCAACCCATTTTATGATTTCTATTTGACGTTGTTGTGCTGTCGAAGATACCCCAAAATTTCACATGGCAAGATCATTGTGTTAGTGAGTACCATACCCATTTTTCTATCAATGTTATTCACCTTTATGCACATGTACTTTTTGATTGAATAATTACATTTATGTATTTGACATCTCTTTTTTTGGAATAAATTATGATGTTTAATGAATCCATGTTGTATGATTTATGTGGCGCACTTGTGCAATATATGAAATGATTAAGAAGGGTGCACCCGGATAGCCCTCCAATGGATTGGGTAAAGAATAATATCCTCATACATTAGGTGAAATGAGTTTTGACTAATGCTAATTCATTTTAAATGAAGTTTTTCTTTTTTTAATTCATCTTTAATGAGGGTTTACTCATGCTCCATGTGAAATGAGCCTTGGCTCATGCTAATATCATGTTAAATGTTGTTGTTGCATCTTCATGCTATGATAATAATGATATATCATTACTTTATGTTCATTTTTCTATTATGATCCATTGGTATTAATATTGACTAACATGTATTTTATTCTTGATGTTACTCCTTGTTTACTCCCTTACTGGGCTTTATAACTCACCCTTTTCTTATGTATGTCCTTAGGTTATCTCATGCAATGCAAAGTAAAAAATAATGTTTTGGTCCTATAAAAGAAGTTTTCAATAAAGGTGTTAAATTTTATATCTTAAGTTGTGATCTAATGTTCTCAATTTCCTAAGACACTAGACCCATTTATCCTTAGAGTTTTCTTAATTGAACGTTTATGTAGTGAATCATGTTTATGTGTGTAATAAAGAGAAGGGTTGTTATACATGGTTAGGTTGTTTAAAAATATTTCTAAAATCAACTGATTGGTTAGGTGGTGTAGTAATGTTAGGTATTTATGATTCTTCATTTAATTTATAACGTGTATATTTTTTTGGCTTCCCCTATTATGTTGTAAATTAAATTATTACCTTATGGGAATTATGTTATATCCTTACGTACCATGGGTTTTTATTTGTTTAACCTTAACCGTCTTGTTATGGGAACCTTTGTTGGAGTTGGTTCCCTATAACCAACTACTTTGTACTATATATTTCATGTATATTTATATATTTGAATATTAATACCTTATCACAAATTTATTATTCTTTTTTATAACATTAAACTGAAAATGTTATAGAATATATATCACATTAAAAAGGTCATTTTAGTTCCCTGCTATGAGGAGAACCTTAAGTTCTTTAAAAAAATATTCTTAAATATTGTTCTACATCCGAGTAACAATTAATGATGTGACATATAGTATGTTGACTACCTGGTGTGAATAATCATATGCATATGAGGGTTTATCTCATGAATTTATCACAGAGTAATCTCCAATATAAGAGATTATGATAACAAACATGCATGTAAGAATTCCACATAAATTTATGGAATCATGTTTTTATATATGAAAGCATGCGTAATGGTACTTAGTCTACAATATTATTATTAATGTATGTGATAACTCATGCATATAGATTTATTGTTAAAACCCCTGATGAGATAGTTCATGGTGAAGTTGTATACATTGGGTGAATCATGAATGATGTTTTTTTAATGAAGAGATTGAGGAAGGATTTTTCACTTCTATATTTATGAATTTTGATATCTCAAAACATTGATTGAAATGGAATTGTCACATTAAATTCCTTGTCCATGGAGTAATGATGAGTTTATTTCAGTTAGTAAATAAGGAAATATAAAGCATATGGGTTGATAACTCGAGTGTGCGGCCTAATATATGAGACATCCTGGAATATTAATTATATTTCATAATGAGTGTTCGTATGTGGTTGTTTTTTTGTGACATATCCTCTTCCTTTATCTATTCCATGACCTGTTTCTAGATATTAATATTGTTTTTTAAGAATGTCCACCTAATTCCACTGGGGAAAAAGCCTAGAAGGGTACACAAAAATTGTTTCTTTTGATCTTAGTTATATATTATATTTAACTGTTGGAATTAATATTATTATACAAAATTAGAAGTAATATTTATTCAATATTTACTAAATGATCATAAATCTTAAATAAATATTTACTTTCAAGGTAATTGTTTAATTATGTGAATATATGATATCTATTTATCTCTTGCTATTTACATGGTATAAATAATTTTTTATTCATTAATAAATAATCTATTACAAAGATATAAAAATAAATATTTTATTCACCAGACTGGGAATATAATATTTATTTATTGAATGAGTGTATAATATTTATATTTTGCGATTCTGAAGGGAATAAATAACTATTTATTAATAAATAATTTATTCAATTACATGAATGTTATAATAAATATTTTATTTTTCATACTGTGACTATAATATTTATTTATGGAATTTTATCAAAAATTTAAAAAATGTCATAGAGGATGAGTGGATCAAGTTATTGTTCCAGTGGAAAATATTTATTTCTAGATTATAAATAATGTTTATCACTACATAGGTTAGTGAACTCAGTGGAATAAAATAAAAAATATATTATTTTACAAAGCATGGAGTTCCTTTAGGGTTTATCATGTTATTAAGGGATTTTATTCAATTAATTAATTTGAAACCCTAACCCTAAGTATATATATATATATATATATAAAATTATGCAAATTGTGAGTTTCTGGTCATTATGCACAACATTCTATTCCCATGAAAATTATCTATCTATAAAGGAAGTATCTAGGGTTTTCTCTTAAGCTTTAGATATTTTCTCTTCATATATTTCTCTCAATTTGGATAGATCAAGAGATGATCCTTTATAGGATATATGAATCATGGTTGCATTCAATTTTGTGATAAAGGATGTTAGTACTATCACTTTATCACATAGAGTTCCATTAACGACATTCTAATAAATAATGATTGTGAGTGGGTCAATGCTAGAGGTTCTCTACTTTGGGTCCTCTTTAATGTAATTAAATACAACTTAACAAATTTTGGATGAGCAACATCTATATAGAAGAAAGATTTCAAGACTGAGGTATTTATTTATGTTATTAAATTAATAATAAACTATCATGAAGAAGATCCTCTCTTGTTTCCGATGAAAATATTTTTCAATATTATTTGAAAAAATATCAATGTTCATGGTGTTCATGTCATGTACATTGTGGATGATCCATTGAACATGAAAAAAATATGAGTTTTCAATAGACACAACAGGTGCTTCCACTATACACGAAACCATCAGTCATTACTTGAGGTTCTGTTTACCATTATGTAAGCATCTTCTACATTGGTTTTACCCTTACATGGGGTCTTTGAGGACCCTTACGTACCCAATATAATCCATGATTTACCCTTATATAGCTCTAGATTTTCCCTCACATAGACTATATATTGAGGTAATTACCCTGACATAGAAGTTCTAGTGTACCCCCATGCGATGATGGTCTGACCCTCATGCAGAAGTCAGTTTTCTTTGACTTGGGTGTTTCTGGTGACCCTTTCATAGCATATCTTGGTTGTCGTTATTATTTAAAAAAAATTATTACCTATAAATAGTAATTTATATTTAGTTTTGTTATTTTTTTGGTCAGTTTGGGAACACTAATTTTCCACCTTCCATTTCTCTTATTTTGTTGACCCATTGTAACATATTCAATTCTCATGGGTATTTGAACCCGATTCATTATCAGATAGAAAGATATTTTTTTATTTGAGTGATTTATTTTGGAAAAGGGTATGTAAAATATGTTTTATGATATGGAGGGGGAGGATGGATTAATGATATGATAGGAAGTGTTAGGGTGCCTCTAACACTGAGGTAAAATCAGTGGTAGTGTTACATTGTGCTTTATGGAAAGGGAAAACTAGATATTCAGGATGTTGTGGAGCTGGTTCATGTGAGCTTGATTCTGAATCATTGAAGGTGTGAAGGTTGGCTCTAGTATGGATTGGGTCCAGATAACCTATACATTGGAGGATGTTAGCTTTATCTACCTAAGATCTTGGAATCATGGATCTTCAATATAGATGTTTGATAAACATCCAAGATCATGGAAAAATAACTCATAATTTTTAGTGGTTATTTTATTTTTATTTCATTTTGGTATCTTATTATATAGATTGTTTTAGTGGGTTTTCTCATGCTTTTTAGGTATACTTTTTTTTCGCCTACAATCTATTCTTGTTTTGATATATAGTGAAACCTTATCATCCATTCCCCATGCATGTAGGCCAGTTTTCCAAAGAACATAAAATCATTGAGAACATTTATAACTTTTCTTTAATTATTTTGAGAACTGTATCTTGTGTATAATTTCTAGTTACTGTTCTATTTAACTGTTGTAATTAACTTTTTTCTATATTGGATTTTGTTTATTCTTGAGGTTTTCTATGAAACTTATTATTATTTATTTTTTGATCATATTCGTGAATCTGTTCACATTTTTTGTTACTTCCATTTAAATTTAAACATTTTATTATTCCCATTATTGGACTGATTATTGAATTCCTCCTTGTTATTTGACATAAATAATAGTACCATTTGACCATCTTCAAAATTTTGAGTTTTTTTGAACCATCAAAAAAATTAATACAACCTTGTGGATGTCAAATGTGTACTTCCTCACAATGCATCCATCAATGACATGGTGTCCCACATATAAATTAAGAATATTCTATGTTATCATCCTAGTAATATTTAAAATAAAGAATTCCTCTTTCCAATATACCATACATTAATCCATGGTGTTTACTTTGTCTCTTGGTGATTGAGGAGTGCTCATGAGGTTTTTTGGTGAATCAAGTTTGACACTTCGGATCTTAATTGGGTTTCCACATACATGAAGAGTGAAAAAATACAAAATTTTCATGACCTCCTCCACCCCAAGGTACTAGTCCCGACCTAATAGTGAGAGAAGGGAGATAATGATATATGAATCCACCTTTAGTAGGCCACAGGTTAGAGTCAAGCACCAAGGGTATAAAAACATAGATATTGGAGAAATTACCCTATATTATATTATAAATGAGAGAGATAATATTGAAACCATAGTAAAAATACTACTAATAATAAAATTAAAAGATCCCAATTACATGAATGTAATGACAAAAAATCGAAACGAACTAAAAAATATAATTACAAGTATCTAAATATATCCTCAGTATTAACCACAAATCCTAGAGAACATCTAAATAACCTCTATGAGCTAGTAATGTTCATACCAATCAAACATCTCCTGCATACATGAAATTATATATATATATACACACACACATAGTGTGGTAATAAATTGTATACTCAGAAGAATACTCCCTTAATACTATCATACAAAATATTGAGAAATCATTCTAAATCTAAGTGAACAATAAGTGAAGCTAACACATCACATGAATAGGTATACTATGTTTCCAACCTCACCATGGATATATCTCACCAAGAATCATGTACAAGTTAACATGTAATATAATATAAAAAATGTACCTCTCTACCACAAAACCAATATTTTACCACTCTTCCCCAACAATCCATGTCCCAAGCTATCTATCTCTAAAAGTAAGCCAGCCCGAAGATAATTGGGTTAATTTATCATAACATGTATTTCATGCATTATATCATCTCCTTATGACATACCATGGACCATGTGAATGAAATCATCTCATCATCCCATACCACATCTCTAGATAGAAACCGATTAGTTTCTAGGATCCCAGAAAACCCATATGTCATGTACTATACCTCAAGCCATCACTGACCATACAAATCATACCTATAATAATTTATGTGATACAATAAATGGATATATATGTGTGTACAATTACAAAAAAACATTACATACCACTACACACATATATGGGGAAAGATAACCACTATGCATACATATATATAATTATAATAGGAAAAGAGTGTAGGGATAGGGGTAGTCAGTCATATATTCCCCCACTAACATAGATGTTGGAGAAAACAATCTCCCAGAGTCCACAGGGTTTAAAAATCACTACTCTCATGATTGGTATATCATATCAAATCATAAAACATACAAGATATAATATAGGTCATAACACACCATGGGAATCAAGCTAGTATTTGGATCAACTATTTTTATCGGCATATAGACACCTAAATTGCACTACAAAGGAATAGATATCTTATAAGAACAAAATAATTCAAGATAAATTATATTTAATTAAATATTTTCTTTTCACATTTAAATTTATTCTAATCAATTCATTATCCATTAACTAACATTATTACATTCACGTTTCATTAACCAACAAGTGAAGTTCATTCCCTGGAGGCATAATCAAATTAATTCCATGTTTTTTCATGACTAACAACATTGGGATTCCATTCAATCACAAACCCCAGGGGTTATAACATTTATTAATCATTATCATTCCATAATTATAGGTAATACTATAAAACATATGCATAAATCTATAACAACCAGTTACTTCAAGAAACAAGGAAAGGAATGTTGTTAAAAAAGTAACACAACCATATAACCTTTAAAGCTAAAAATTATCATTTAAGAATCCTATATTTTGTCACAATAATGGGATATCCTAACTTCAACATCTTCCATAAATCTAAATACCTTCTCTGACACCATCATGTATCAATGCTTCCATCACCAACATCAACTGATACCACAAACATAGTCCTCCCCGTCCATATATTTTCAACCATCAGCCATCCAAGGGTCAAATCATGTTGTATATTAAGGTTTACATCCAGACTAATATAGAAGTCATAAAACAAATAACATTGTCAATAGGGTATATTGTCCCTAAAAAAGGAATCCAATTTTCACATGAAAACAGTATTTCCTGGCCCCAAACAATTTTCTATATCAAACAACTAGTTATTTATCATGTCAAATTAACCAATTAATTTAAGAAAAGTTAAAACTACAGGAAGCCTAAGGCATCCGTTATTAAAATTTATTAATTATTTAAACGTTATCTAAAGCATAACTTTTTATTTAAACAACTTTAAAGAATAATAATTCTAATAACATGCCTATTTATTATTATGAACTTCAATAATTTCCAAATTCATGTTATTTATCCAACTCCATTAACATATGGAAAAAATTGAATTAAACATGTATCAAGAATAATTTAATTTACATAAAATTAAAAGAATAAACATATTCAATAAAAATTCTTCTTTAATTATTTAACCACCCAAAATAACTTGATTTATGTTCTTTAAAAAATTTCCTTAAATTAAACATTTTATACAAAAAAAATTAATATCCTGTTAAATAAATAATAAAAATTAATGTCACACTATCTGGTAAATCAATACACAAACTTTTATCATGGAGGAAAACACATGAAATCACTACAACCACAAAAAAATTATTTTCATTAATTAGTTTTATTATTTATTAAGGTTAATTCCACCAACACCCAAAGATACAAAGAATTATTACTTTAGGATTTCACAAAAATAATAGGAGAATAAATAAAAACACTACCCTAAGTCTTGAAATATTATTTGATCAAGAATGAAATAACAACGTGTAACCTAGATCACCTCTCCCGTAAGAAAAGTCAACACTCCAAGAAAGCTCCCCCACAATCATACCAACAAACATCAAAGTAACATCATATTAATAAATGATATTATCCTCTTTAGCATGTAAAAAATAAATGGGAGGAAATAATACTGATCTAAGATGAAACCACAAGATAAATAGGTAAAACACATCTTGGATCACCACTAGTATAACATAGGATGACAATAATAAATCCCTTTCTAAAGGTCTCTAAAACACCCTAAAGAAGCTCCTATAGCTACCTAGGTTTGGGAGAGAATCAGAGGTTTTGATAAAATTTTAGGGTGTAAGAAGATTTATAATAATTATACTATATATAATTTCATGATCTTAATGGATCTTTCATGTTGTGAATGTATTATTTTTAAGACCCATTGAAGAATTACTCTCCCAAATCTAATAAATTATGGATTGATTAATGTCATGAAAAAAAATTCACATCATTAGTTTTTAGAGAAAAATTCACTAAATTCATCCCCTAATCAGACCATTTCATGAACTAATGGTGAAAATCATGAATCACACCCCATGAACCTCACTTCTCAAGCCACAAATTCTTATTTGGCCTATGAACTAAACTCTCATATTGGGAACTATATTTCATGCTGTGAAATTATAGTACATCCATATTACATCTTCCAGACTCCACTAATATTTCTCTAGTCTTACTCCAAGCACCATAGACCTCTAAAACATGAAATAGAAATAGATAAATGGATCCAGGAACTTACATCAGATACCTATCAGACATTTCTCATCCTTGAGAATTTAAAACCTAACTTAGAGAGGAGGAAAAGAAAATTGGTCATTTCAATGGCCACCGCATGAGATACCACTCAATAATCTCACCATCACAAGAGATCAAACACCTCAATCATAGGAATAATGTACAATACCTTGAAAACAAACAATCATATCCAAAATAATCTCTCAGGAGAGATACCTCTTAAACAAGAGAATGGTAACACACAAATAATTGAATAATAGAAAACCATATTATAAACCTGGTAAAGGAGAAAACCAAATAATGTGAATTATTATAAGGGATGAGATAAACTTAAAAAAAACTCAAGATACTAAGAATGAATTTGTGACTCACATTCCCTGGTGATCTCCTCTACACCATCATGTCACAAAAGGACATGAACCAAGGGAATGGAATTCCCATGAAACACTTACTCCTAGAGATCTTGGATCTCCATAGGCCACACGTCGAAGGAAATATCATAATTAACACACATATAACCCTAATTGATGATGTGAGAACTATCATGAAGATAACGTAGAATCTACAACACATGGAAGAAATCATTTATCTAGCTGGTTTTTAAGGGAAGTTTTATCTAATATACAATGAATCCAACATGAGACAACACTTTGAAGGGCTGGAAAAAATTGAGATAAAGCTTAATCCCATGACCAAAACTTCACTTTCTATGATGAGGAGATACCTTTATAAAAACATGGTATCCAAAATCAAACTCTATAAGTATCCTCCTATAATCATCAGTGATTTATGATGATCCTACACTACATTAATATTCTCAAGAATAACCTAAACAAACTATGGCATTCTCTACCCTAGTTCCATCCTGAGAATTGTAGACTCCATGACCCCAGTCCAGTAAAATAGATAACGGAAATTTTTAGAATAAGAATATTCACAATGTTCCATACCATAGGTGGAGTGAAAACTATTATTATAATTAAACTCAATCAAAGGTAGATGCCCTATCCATAATCCTACAAAATATAGGACACAAGTATTCAACATGTCTTTATGTTTCAAGATAGTCTTCTCTATCTGACCATTAATAGTTGGATGAAATGTTGTGTTATTTCATAACTTAGAGTCAAAATAATGTTAGAGGAAACTCCGCACCCTAAATGTAAAACAAGAATCATGATTAGAGATTATTGTCCTCAGGCATGTGTAGAGTCTCACCACCCCTTTTTGGTACCTTCTCCATAAAACCTCCCCTAATCTTAACTTCTTGATCTCTATAAAGTGGGATGATATCATATAACATTCCACTATCACCTATGTATTATTAGATCCTATTAGATCTTGAGGTAAATTTGTGACTAAATCTATCAATATATACTCCAACTTATACTAAGGAACTTCTAATAGCTAGAGAAAACCATCGAGAACACGATTATCAACATTCAATTTTTGGAAGCCTAGACATAGAGATAGAAACTCTATAATTAAAAACATCAATACATGGGAAAAATTATCCTCATTGATCTTGATACATATTTTTCACACCATCATGTGATTCCAAGGGTGAGATATGTAACTTATAGAGAACCACCTCAGGAATCACTAAAGGAATGAAAATCCTATCCAAGAATAATGTCTAATGATGTTCATCCTTTGACTAACCATCAAGGGCATCGACACAGATAAATCAGTCTCTCCATACCTCCACCTCAGAGTTGTATAGTTTTGAATCCTCCACTGAGTTGTCCAAAAAATAGAAACATCATCTTGAGAATTCATCATCTACCAAAAACCTCCCCAAATCAAGATGCATTATTGATATCTCTTCAATCACTCTCTAGAAATCTCAAGATTCACACATGGTATCACTGCCCAACTTCTTGATCGACACATTAGCTAAAATATTTCCCTTTATCAGGGTATATGAAATATTTAAGTCATAATCCTAGAATAATTATTTCCACCATCACTATAATATGTTCAATTCATATGGGGAGAAGACATACCTCAAAATCTTATGATCGATGAAAACCAAAAAGCACTCTCCGATGAGGTAATGTCACCAAAACATCAAGGAAACAAGATTTTTGTTGAAACAAGATCCTAGATGGCATATTATTCTCATGAGGTCATAACTACCAATACCCATAATAAACAAAAAATCTTTTATTCATCATAATTGGCCCAAACCGAGACACTAAAAATCATAAAAAACCTCAACATGAACTCCCTTTTTCTGGAAAATAAATAACTAGATAAGTATCCAAATTCTCTTTTAGGTACTGGAAATATAACTAACATCAAACAGTCCATGATAACACCTAATAAATTCTATTAAATGTTGTTATATGAATCATAACCTAAGATAAATCATCTACGAATCTCCTATAATACTGTGGTAGACCAAGGAAACTCTACACCTCCACAACTATCTTTGTGACTACCCAAGAAAAGACAACCTTGATCTTTTATGGATCTTCAGCTTCACCATGCTCGTACATGATATTACCCAATAAAAAAACAGAATACTCCCAAAACACACAATTCTATAGTTTCATGAATACCTACTGATGATTAAGAACTCCAAAAATGGTACACATATTCTTTGTGTGTTTCTCCTCTTATGTTGAGTACACAAGTATTTCATCGATAAAAAATACCATGAATAAATCTAGTAAATCTATAAACCCTACATTCATAAAAACCATTAACATGGAAAGATAATTAATTACATATAAATATATTACAATTAACTCACAATTCCCATAACGAAATTAGAAATAATTCTTTGGTATATCCTCCCCCTTCCCCCACATCTGATGATATACCAACCATATATCGATCTTCAAGAACCAACTAGACCATTTTGTCTGATTGAATAAATAATCAATCCATAAAATAGGATAGTGTTTCTTCATTGTCACCTAATTAAAATAATGGTAATCATTATACAGACATATAATTTCATTGGACTTCTTTACAAATAGAAACAGTGCGCCCCAAGGTGACACACCCATCCAAACAAAACCTCACTACAAAATATCATTAATCTGTACCCATAGCTCCTTTAACTCAAAATGTTCCATCCTATATTGAAATATTGAGATCATATAAGTGCATGGATATATATATCCCATACTTAATATCACATCAAATGGGTACCACCAAAACCTCCCTAAAAAATACATCATGGTACTCTTCCACAACCTTGGGAAACACTATCTACTGAACATCCGACGAACTCAACATCATCTCTATCATCAAGGAAGATAAATAGGGAACAAAACTCTCACACATTAGAGGGTATAAATCACCAATGAACATGGTATAATATATATTAAAATCATATATTACAATATATATTTGAAATAATCCACAATGGCTTGTAATGAATAGTAATAGTCCACACAAAGCAAGATGTTATATGGTTGTATCTAAAATCATACAAAGTCTCTAAAAGTTAGGTATTTAACAAAATATAGATTAAAATATATACATTGTTGATATAGATAATATTAACCTCTAACTGGTGTAGATAACACCGAGGGAACTGGAAGCCTCTCCATATTAATATCTAAAGCATGGACAAGAGTTGGTGATATGAAAGAGTGGATAGCTCATGACTTAAACCAAGCATGAACCCTAGTAAAAACATAAATATGGTACCAGAAACATTAACTTACTCTCTTGGTGATGAAAAATATAAAGTATATAACTTCCATGAATGAATCTATAACCTCCCTAACTCTGATGAAGACAACTGCCATGATCACGATCTACACTTTTGAGATGACGATCATCTTAGGGATATACTATTCCCACACCATATCTTCTATACTGATCAAAAGATGAATAAAACTATATCATATTCCTTATCCAAAGTTCCCTTATTTGAGGAACCTAAATAAAAAACCTTCCCTTTGATTCCCACTCAAAAATATCACAAACTCTCACCACTAGTGACCTCGACCTCTATAAGAAAAACATATGTGTGTTCCCTTTAAAGGGGATTGAGAGATTACACCCATAGAGAAACAAAATAATGAGGCCTAGAACCTACCCTAGACACTCTAAAAGGTCTTTGGCTCAAGAAATTTGAAACCCCAAACAAAATATATTCTACATTAGGAATTATAATTACTCCCCTCTCATGAGCTTCAGTCCAAGATAGCATCCTCTCAATAAATTCTATGAAGGTATCGGGGTAGTAGTGGAAGTCGGTGGGGAATGGTTTTTAAAATATGTCATTGTGAGGATAACAAGACATGTTATATCTAATGATTAGTTCTCTGATATAGTTTGAGGATCTCATGTGAATTAAATAGATCATAGAAAATAAAACTGAACATGTAACTCACTCAAATTGAAGAATGCTAATTCATCACTCACCACCATAACCATTTACCAGAGGATCCTAAGTATAATCCGTATAGATTTTCTACACACTGATAATGAATCTGCATGTTCACTTCTTGTCAAAATATGGGTGCTAGCACAGAGCTTTAAATAATCCTTCAGCATCATGTTGATCACCTCAATCCTTTCCCTTGGGTCTTTTTAAGGAACCTAAGATCCATCATTAGGATAGAGACTATATCTCTCTAGAAATTGGGAAGTGATAGGATCTCCCTTATATTGGAATGAATAGTACCCTACTGAGCTTCTCCTCTCTTTATTATATAGTGGGTTTAGAAAATACCTGTAAAGGGTTCCCCACCCACTGAAAATAAAACAACCACCAAATAAAATATAAATAATTATGATGAACCAAATTTCATCATAAATATTATTAATATATTATTACATACCTATAATATATAATAAATATATTCCATGATAAACTCAAGTAATCTAGCTAGACTCATAATTACCTTTAATATTAAACAAACCTAGTATATTAAAATAATATTCATTCATATAATATTTTTATCGTATTCACTAAATAACTTGTGAATACTTTTAATAAATAAATTTAACCCAATTATTATTAACTTTAATAGTAATGAATTTATTTATTTATCATTGATTTATAGCTTAGACAACTCTCGAACCCCGTGTTGTGGCCCATCATGTATTATATTCCAATTCACTGGAATATGGCATATTATTGAATGTGTTATTTTGTAAGACCATATTGGCACATCTCTTCATAGCAGTGAATTGTATTCATAGACCAAGATTGAAGTCTATCAACCCATAAAGATCCCTAAATATATAATGATTAGTCATATCAATGATAACCAACCTATGAACATTCTATGTGTAATATAATCTCTCTGTCCTTTGATATCTCATAAAGTATGACACAAACTTATGTCATCATCATTTATTTCATTCATCCAACTATATGGATTTACCTTTGACTACCTTTTCCAAGGATCTATGAAATTATTACCATCCTAATCAATCAATCCTATGATTTATAACTTTCATAACTCAAAAGTGGAAAATCATATATTGACCATTCAACCAGTGCCATACCACTAATGGTGAACCTAACACAAGAAACCTTTCCATGATATCATTATAATGGTTTTTCCTTGAATGAAATTATACGATCAAATGACACAAATTGATAATGTTCTCAAGTCAATAGGCCAAAACACATATCCATATATAGAAAAAACCAATGACACCTGAATCATGTGGTGTTCCTATTGTAGGGGATGTCTTCATGATCTCAACTACTAGAGATCACCAAATTTGAACTTCATGAGAAAAAGTCCCAATACTTATGACCCCCCATCACCTGACTACAAAACATCAACTGTGTCCAATTTTTTTTACGTATCTAGGCTATAGGATATTTATTTAATATTAATGTCATTATATATTGAGATTTTCATTACATCATGTGTTCTTCTATAACCTTTTCATATGAAAATTAATCATTGGAAATTAACGTTTATATAGTGGATACAGAAATGTATTCACTATAATGGTAATATTACATCATGAATATCTTACTGTATACATGATATGGTAATAAAATGATTATTGTATAGTTGGGTATAGGTCTCCCGCTATTACAACACTCCCACTTTCACTATATCCAATGTGATAACCATTATTTTTATCTATCACATGATTAAGATTATGTTTCTACTGAGTCATGACTTTAGTTATTTGGTCTTCCATGTCTCCACTATATGGAAATTCTACTATGTTTGGCCTCACCTCCTTGATTAAAACTTCTCAAGATATGAAATCTTTAATTATATCCCTTTTACCCTTTATTAAAAATTGACATGTTGGCTAATAGTAATAATAGAATTATAATAATGATAAAAAAAAATTCTATGTGTGATTCCAAGAACTGGAACAAATTATTGTGTTTAATAACTAATTCTTAGATTCCTCGGAAGCTGCAATGTACTCAGTAATTATAGGTATATCTACCACAAGCTTGTATGATATTATATCACTCATTACATTGTCCTAGTTGTAAAATAATATCATATTGACCTTATAAGAACACTATTTTGTATCCCCTGAAAACTAATATCCCTTCTTCTGCAAATACCAAGTATATATACTTTGTACTTAATCTGTTTCTATTGTATGGTTCTGAACACTTTTTTAGTTATCTTGCATATAATAGATATTTTCCTAATGTAAATTACATGTTAGAGAAATAATTTCTAGTACATATCATGGAATACAAGATTGAACCATCCCATAAGAATAATAAAGTTCAACTCACAACATTAATCTCCTCCCATCATCCATACATGTCATCTTCAAGAGATTTATTCCATGTTATGTTAGTAACAATTATCTCTCAAATTATTCTAGTTTTTATTTCTAATTACCATTCTAGTATATGAACAATTTACTAGGTCTAAGAAACCCATAGATATACCTCAGTTAATCTACTCCCTAGAAAGAAGGTGTCTATTTTAATTCAATCTTCAAAGAGATACTTTCATTATATTCTTAAATAACTCTAATACCAATAGTTTTTTCCATATTTTATCAAACATAATCTATATGGAAAATAATGGAACTCCAACTAACCTCTAGTAGGCACAAGGGAAAGATTCATCCCACATGAATATTCTATGATATTATTTCTTAATTCAATCCTAAATAAGATTTTATTAACATTCACCCTCTATTATCATTTTATAGCATCATCATTTCTCTATATTTGCATCATATTGATACCTTCCATTATTGGTGGTTTTGAAATCCAATTCTCAATTAAATGATCATATAAATTAGCTCTGATATGTAAAATTATAATTGATTTAGGAATAAAAATTTAGTATTACTAATCAACCCTTATTGGTACAACACTTATACCATCCATGTATTATACCACTTAAATACACACAATAGTTTTCAAAAAAATAAGCCCATTCTCTTTAATATATGGGATCCATTATTGAATTTTAATTTCTCTTGTTAGTATTATATAATTTCCATACACTGCCAACATATAGGAATTATTATTCTCAATTAATATTATATCACTATCCCTGGTGAATATATGACCATAACCATGGTTTAATCCTTCATACGTAGTATGTACCTCTAGAATATTCTCTTTCTAAATGATCTTGTGGAACTTTTTCCTATTATAACTATTTGTGCATCTTTTTCATTGATTAAACCCAAGTCAATATTTCCCCATTATCAAAAATATATAGGTGTACCATTTTATAGAAAATTAGTCTATCAATTTAATATATCAATTCAATCATTAGGATCTATTTCATATCCTTATAAAACATTAGGATGATTTTAATATATGAACATTGTTTTTATCTTGATGAAATCTTTTATATGTACTAACAAACTCTTTTTATTTAAACACGTGTTCTTATGAAATTATGGAATTACATAATAATATAACTTATATGATATCAATTTTTCATTATATTTGGAATATGGTTCTAGGATATCATAGTTATTTGTGAAGAACAACATGAAATATAATGGAAGGTTGTGCAATGCAAATAGATTTCAACATTGATGCTTTCTATACATACATCATGTCTCTGATGTTTATAAGGAAATTTGTATTTAGTAATTAGTCCATGCTATATTTTATTGATCAATGTTTATTTTTATTAATCATAAATTATCCTCCTTATTGTCATCATATCCCTAGATTTTATAAGGTAATGTGTGTTTAGGAATTACTCCACACTATAGTATATTGATCAATGAATGCATGGTCATGATATTATTCAGTATGCTAGTCAGAAGAAACACATATATTTTATTCATTCATATACTATACTTCACATTGTAATTCCCTAATAAACAAATAAAGTAATCTAATGAAGTATATTTACCACTACCTTACCCTTGGAATAGTTCACATTCTCCTGTTGAACTAATTCTAAATGTTTTGTGGAGTACTTTTATTTCTAATGGTTTCTTTGTCTAAACTAAATAAGTATATACATTGATAATAAATATGGTGTTTGTCTCCACTAATTCCAAATACCATACAGGGTATATCCTTTACGTATACTTTTAGTTTTACCTAAAATAGAATTATCATTCCACAACTGGGTATATAAGTCTTTCATTTTATATTCATATCATATTTCCAAGGATTCAGGTATTACTGAACTATTTTTTGAGTATTAAACACCATAAATAACATTCATTCATGAACTAGAATAATTTATCCCTCTGTTCAAAAGACAAATGAGATAATTTTTTTGGTAAAACTCAATGAAAGTGCAACTAGAATCATTCACTTGGAAATATATAAGTCATGCACTTCTCAGTGCTAACTTAGTAACAACCATTTC
The DNA here is from genome assembly GCA_963277665.1 of Viscum album. Lineage (NCBI taxonomy): Eukaryota > Viridiplantae > Streptophyta > Magnoliopsida > Santalales > Viscaceae > Viscum > Viscum album. The sequence continues at coordinate 2,127,895,063 of OY728161.1, read as the reverse complement.
TTAGACACATGGAGAATATACCTTACTTCTAGTAATTTTATATACTTTCATGGTTACTATATTTTGATACTCATATGTGCTAAACATATTTTATTTAATACCAAATAAGTCTGTTAGAAACAACACTTAAAATTTATGAATATACCTAAAGAATAATAGATTGCTTTCCTATTTAATTCAGTTAATTATAATTGAAATTCCATAGTTTTATTTCATGATATGGGATGAAACTAACCTCATATTTAATAACCATCCATTTCTATTTTACATATATTGTGAAGATTTATTTAGTGTCTCACTTTACATTGGCCTTTTCACCATGTCTTTCAACTTTTCCACCATTAAAATTAAATATTATACTCTCTTTAAGTACTTATTTACCTCGAAAACCATACCTAAAAGGTAATAAAGAGTTTAATATATCTTGTTCATTTTGTAATATTTAATAAACTGGAGTACATGGGTGGAAATGATATTATAATTGATGTTTTGAATGATCATGATCCACCTTTCAATTTAAACATATCCTATCTAATCATCCATTCATCTCTCACTTCACTTTTTCCTCACAATCTTATTAGAGATGAGTCTACATGTTAAATAATATATCTCCCACTATTGTAATGTCAACTAACATCAGATATTGATGAAAACATTATGACATAACAATAATATGTGTCATACATTAGTATAATATAATCATTTTACACCCTCTCTTTATTAGTTGGATTAATATTATAGGGATCCCAACACCTTGAATTTTTTATATCGTAGTAATGTGCGCAAGTGATTATACTACTCATTGAAAATTCATGATAGTTTGGAAATTTATTTTGTTAATTATTATCATATTTTATCTTTTCGCATTAATTTCCATTTTATAGAAAAATAAAATCTTGTAGACTGTACATTTATGTTGTTTATATATTTAGAAATTATTGATTGATTAATTAAATCATCACATGTCTCTGACTATTTTAATGAATTCTAGGAACAATCTCTAAAATAATTGGAATACTCTATCACTTAAGAATTATATAGGAAAAATATATTTGAAGTTCCCCTCATAGTCTACAATCTATGGCTACACCACCACTTTGATAGTTAAAGGTAGGCATTTGAATGGTCAACCATAATAACTCATGGCGCCTTTATCTATTGAGTGATGTTCCAACTACAAAAATCATAAAAATGATTTACAAAATTCTTCCTTATGAGGTTTTAGAAAGCAGACTATGACCACTCATTTCCTATAAAATTCTTTTCAGTAAACCCATCGTTCTCATAAAAACTATCCATTAGTAGGAGGCACACTCAACTATGGATGATTGGGTATCCCAAACACCTGGTTCTATATTCAAATTCAAATGACTAAAGTCTTTTTGTGAAATAATTCTACTTTGAGTATTTTTATATTTTTATCAACAAATGTAATCCATTTATATTATTCTTTCCATAATATTTTGTCACTCTCATAACGAAACATTAATAGAAAAGAATCAATCACTTAGTTATGAATTATGTAGTTTTTTTAATCCCTCTATGATGAAAATTCAAAAAAAAAATAAAAAAAAATCATAAAGTAAATCAACTATTTGATTGGTCTTGAACATCTAAAACTTTTTGATTCATTTAAACATAATGAAACAACCACGATATAGGGGTTTCATACTTGAGTCATATATTGAATCATAATGAACCTCATCCCCCCATCAAGTTTGTCCATATCTCATTTGGATTAATCTTTTACTTGGTATTGTCTGTTACTTACTATATCCTTGTGACAGTACAAAAAATAAATTCTCGTAGGTGAGGGGATCTGGGGAGTACAAAGTACAAACCGATAAAATTGGATGTGCATACACTTATACATATTGAATAAAAATAAGATGATGTAGAGACTATCAATAAAACAATTTATTTATTTACCATAATCTCACGCAGATAAATAAATTATTAAATAAATACAATTTTCATACACATATTCGGTCGGTGATCAAGACCATTCAATGAGTAAAGTAAATGAGTTATTAAAATTAAATTAATATAATTGAAGTATGAGGGAATTAATTGAAGGAACCAAGAATATTAAAATAATACTCATTCGTATAATAATTTTTTTGGTATTCACTAAATACATTATGAATACTTTTAATTAATAAATTCAACCCAATTATTCATTACCTGAATAATAATAAAGTTATTTATTTAGCGGTTATCGATAACCTGGACAACTCTCAATCCCCCTGGTGGCCCCACCATGTCCAATGTTCCTATTTACCATAATACAGAAGCTTTTTGAATGTGCTATTGTGTGTGACCCTCTTGGACCTTATCTCGATAGTAGTGAAGTTTATTCGTAGGCCAAGAGTAGTGACAAGAATCCAATAAAGGTCCCTAAAGAGATAATGAGTCGTCATGACAAAGACAGCCAACCTATAAATAGACATTGTGTAATATAATCTCTTTATATTTCATTATCTCATAAATCATGAAACACACTTCTTTCATCCTCCATTATTTATTTATTGTTTTATTGATCTAACTGGACAGATTTACCTCCAACTACCTTACCCAAGAATTTATAAAGGTACTACTATAATGGTCAACCAGGCTCGAGATATATTACTTCCTTAACTTGGAAGAAACAAATCATATGTGGACCATTCAACTACTTCCATAACACCAATAATTCACCAATGACAAGAAACCTTACCACATGTTCATTTTCAGGATTTTTTTACTTTCATCAAAGTACGTGATCGAATGTCACACATTGAAAATAATCTTAATTTAGGATATCAATAGAAATATACATAGATAGGTATAACCAATGACACTTGAAACATGTGGTGTTCGTATTGGTGGGTCTTCCCTCATGATCTCAACTACTAAATATCTCCAAGTATGAACTTCATGAAAAGAAGTATCCATGCTAATAATCCCTCATCACCTAATATTCAAACATAAACATTTTCCAATTATTAAGATGTATCTAGTCTGTAGAACATTTTGTTAATATTAATTTCATGTATTTCATGGTTCTCATTATAGTTTTTTATCTTCTAAAACCTTTTGGTATAAAAATTAATCTGTATACATTACCACTTAAATAGTGGATACAGAAATATCTACACTATAATGGTAAGATTACATCATAAATATCTAATTGTATACATGAAATGGTAATAAAAAATGTATTATATAGTTGGGTTTTGGGTACCCACTGTTACAACATTATTCTCTCGCTAGCACCGTGAGATAGATCAGTATCGTAAACGCGGTCAACTGGTACTGGATATATGGATGCAAAGTTTCCTCAAAATTTCTCACCCTAGCCTCCTCATCTTTAAATTGGTCTGAAGAATAACGAAGAAGGTTTTAGAAACGGATCTAAAAATCATACTTGTTGTAACTCCACTATCAAAGAGTAAACATATCCTAATGGTTTGAGGCCTTAAAATTAGAAAACATAAACTCAGCATGAAATTAGTCTCATAACCTCTCTCACAAGTCATATGAATCTTAGAAATCAGCAAGGAATAGGAACCACCACTATTTGTTTCTCTACATAGCATCATTACCACCAATGAAACCTAGTTCTCCTTCTGATCACATATGAAACTTAAGGCTATATCCCCCTACTTTGACCATTCCTCTATCATTGAGTCTGAGAAGTATCCCTCACACATATAATATATTTGGTGATAAAACTCCTAGATTTTACTCCTCCAAGTGTATTCGTCACCATCCTCTATAATATGATGATCATCTTGAATATTCCTGAGACATCTTCAGTTCAAAATTTATGAAGATGTTGACCTGAAGTCATGCCTACAAATGAAGAGACGGATAAGGACTTTTAAACCTAGAATATATATTATTCAATATTATTTATTTATTTATTTAGTTAATGTTCAAAATAATCACAATTTCTATCCATTTCAAACATATGTGCTAATAAAAATTATGCTTGATCATTTCCTCAGTGTCTACACCATAACGATTATTACTTTTTTTAGATGGATCAATAAACTTCTAGTTCCAAGCAATGAATCATAGGGGGCCTAAATAATTGTGTCTAATTTGATATCCATTGTTTATATTGATTAATAAGTTCATTTAACACCATTTCCCTACCAACCCATGTAGTTCTCACCCATTCCAACATATGAACTTCATCATATCCTTCAACTTGAACCTTTGATACAACAATTTAATGACCCCTCTCCCTAGGTACCCCTCCTAGGTTAGCAATGAGAGTAGAGGTATAATGTTTCCCAAATACCACCTCTAGTATGCCATAAGTTAGTGAAAAGTACTTATGTTTTAGCATACACACATATGAGAGAAATTTCCCTCTAATATATGAGAATTGACATAGATAAGATAGAAGCCACCATAAAATTAATTCTCATAATAAAATCACAAGATCCCAAATAATTTCTTTTAATGTCATAAAATAGAAAAATATACCAAAGGTATCTATTAGAACTAAAATATATCTTCAATAGTGACCACTAATCCCATATAATTCCGAGATAACAACCATGGGATAATAATTTTCATCCAAATAAACTAGATCTTATGGTCATAGAAAATAGTTTATATAAATGTAGGTTGAGTATAACATATATATAATAAAGGATGTTTCATGGAGCCTCAAATAAAAATAATAACTAAATAATGATAAAGTCGAGTGAACAAAAAGTAAAGATATCTTCTCACCTAAATAGGTATTCCAAGTTCACAACCTCACCATGGATATATATCACCAAGTATCATATACAATTGAACATATAATATAATATCAAAATAAGGTACCATTCTACCACTTCCCCACTAGTTTTCCACACAACCCCAATGTCTAACGTACTAATCCATCTCTCTTTAAAAGTAATCCATCCCAATGACACTTGGTTAAATGAATCATAACATTAATTTCTTGGATCACATTATCTCATCATAAAATAATGTCCACCCTATGCATCACATCATCTCATCATCCAATGATACACCTTTAAATAGAAACTGAGTAGTTTATAGGAGACACCACAGATTTTATGTCATGTAAAATACCTCAATCCATCCATACAACTACACAAAGGGATTAAATTTTATATTATAACATAAATCCCCCTTTTAAGTGAAGAAGGGGAAAACCCAGACATACATCATGGACTTCAAACATACACAAACAGAAGATATTAGAAAATAAAACTCAGATTGACTACAGGAGGTGCCCCTCCCCAGCATATGAAAAATGATGAAGCTCTCCACCAGTGCAGGACTAAACAACTATCAAGTGTACGGTGTCAAAGCATAGGCCTGATCTGATGGTTGTATCCATACCCTTTCAAATATCCAAATATGTAAAGCCTGCAAAAGTAAACCTCTTACTCTTAAACCTCATACGATCCTATTCCATGTGATTGAGCTCGAATGAAAGTTCATTCTAGGTCTCGAAGACCAAACAACATCATCACACAAAACAATCACAAATGAAAAACCTTCAAATCCAGATCCACCTACATTACAAAATCATTCAACCCATATGATTTCACTAGACAAACACCCCTCCATGACATAATAGTCTCCCTCCTGCCATAGCTACAGTTAGAACTCAAATAGGTAGATTCTCCTAGGTGCATGAAGTCAAGACAGCGCCTCCTAGGATTGGAAGTCCCAACAGCCGCACCTATGGAGCATCACTAAAGGGGGTATGAGACAATATAAATCGGAAGAGATGCTTTCACCATGAGACCGAGTAGATTTGTACCATGGAAGAACCCTCACCAGAGTCCAATACATCTAAACCACGGTAATACAAGGAAAACAATGAAGAGGGGTGGGAGAGCTCGATGGCACCAACACATTCCAACGAAGCCAATGCCAAGGAAAGAGTTCACAGTCCTCCCCCCTCTGAGCCACACTAGAGCCAATTCAAATTCCATACATGGAGATGAAGTTGAGGCCATGTTAGAGACAATGTCAATCCAAATACCACCGAGTCTGAAACCATGCCAATCCTCTCTAAAAAACTGATCACACCATGCCAGACCAAGGCCACACCTAACCTTGGCCAAGAAATCTGAGGCTACGCCCGATCCATAACCTAGGTTACAGATCCAAATGGAGCTGAGGCCTCGCTGAGACAACACACGCGCAACCGTAGTAGAGGCAAGAGCTAGGGGAAGGCTAGAGCTTGTGACGATCCACACCAATGATGACCGAGAACTGGGAAACTGAAGTCGATCCACACTGGGTCATGCATAAGGATAGGAGTAGACACCTACCAAGAAGGAACTGTATCTCAGAAGAGGTGAAATGCATCGTCGCTCAGAGGCTTCTGGACTGATATCTCAATCCTTCCTCTGTACTTAAATCCATCACATCCAATACACATCATACATATAATAATCAATAGGATACTATATTTGGAGATACATATGTTTGATATAACCAGAATTCACTATATACAACTGCACACATATATGGGGAAGGATAAAAATCGTGCATACCAACACATAATATTATCAGGAGAAGAGAGTGTGGCCAGAGGGGTTAGTCATCCATTCATTCGTCACCAACCAAGATATTAGGGAAAACACCTTCCTGTAGTCCATTGGGTTTCATTATCCCTACCAAAATGGGTGGGGTAGTTTTTGAAATCACAAAACATATAGAAGATAATATTGTTCACAGACACACTATAGGAATCAAACTTATCTTAGGATAAACTATAGTTATTTTCACTCAGACACCCAACATCCACTACTAAGGATGAAATATCCTATAAGCACACAAGTATTTATGAAGAATATAATTTAACAATTTATTTCTTTTTGAAATTTCAGTTTATGATAATTAATTCATTATCTATTAATTACAATTATTCCATTCAGATTTCCTTAACTATAAAGTGAAGTTCATGCCCTCCAAGCATAATCCAACTGATTCCTTGGTTCCGAAAGATTATCAACATTGTCATTCCATTCAAGAACCAACACCATGGAATTAATTAATCATCATCATTCTATAAATCTATGTATAATAGGAAATATACTAATCTACCATAAAATGGATGAATAAACTATGCCCAACCAACTACCTCAAGTAGTGGGGAATAGAATGTTGGTAAATACATAACCCAACCTTCCAAACAATAAAAAATAACATTAATAAGAATACACCCCAAATTTTATTACAAAAATAGGTAAGGCCTTATTTATTATTTTTTTTGATCAATTCGTGTCTCATCCTCGACACCCAAATGTATATTACCATGCAACAATCCCTCCACCACCTTTTTCAACTTCTGTCCCAAACTGGGGCCTCCCCACCCATATCTCATTAACCATTATCCATCCCAAGATGAAATCAGGTCTCATTGCATGGCTCAAATATAGAGCAACACAGAAGGAAAAGAAACAAAAAACAAAGTCAATAGGGAACCTAGGCTATAAAAACGAAATCCATTCATAACATGAAAACTGGATTCCTTAACCACAAACATTTATATTTATCAAACAAATGATTCTTTACCATATCGAATTAATTGATTTATTTAACATAGGTTACAACCACAATAATTATAGTGAATAATATATTAAAAGATATAAATTATTTAAACATTCTCTAGAGAATAATTTAATGACTCAAAATATTTAAGGAAGAATTATTCCATTTACATGCCTACTTATTATTGTAAACACCAATCATTTTTAAATCCATTTTATTTAGACAACTCCACCAACATATGGAAGAAAATTTTCAATTAATGTTTCAATATAAATCATCTGATTTCATCCAAATTAAAAAAATCAATGGATGCATTAAAAATTAAAATTTAATTATTTATCCATCCAAAATAAGTATATTTACATTAATTAACCATTTTCTTCCAATAAAACATGCTAAACCAAAGCATAAAAAACATTATAAACAAATAATAAACGTATATAGCATGTTATCTAGTAAAAAAAGAGGCAAAACATTATCAAGGTGGAAAACACATGTGATCTCTATAACCATAAACCATTTTATTTCATTAATCCACTTTATTATTTATTAATGTTAATTCCTTCATCAACCAAATACATAAAGAATTATTATTTTATTATTTCACATAAAGTAACTGTATATGTAATAAATCACCGGTATCAAGGCTTCCAAAACTCTTTGATCATGAATTGAACAATAATATATAACTTTTATCACCTCAATCACAAGGAAATTATAGCCCTCTAAGAAACTTATGCAGTAAACATGCAAAAAATATAAACATAACTCCATAAGAAAAGAGGACATAATCCTAAATAGAATGAAAATAAATAATATGGGAAAACAATACTGATCAAAGAAGAAACAACTATATTAATAGGGAAAAATCACAATGGATCACCACAGCTTGAACACGATAATCCATGGATAAATCCCTTGTGAAAGGGATTCAAAATACCTTAAAGAAAAACCTATGGCCACATGGGGTTAGGAGTGAATTAGAGGTTTGGAGAAAATTCACGGTTGAAAGAGGCTCTATAGGTATTCTGACAGACACACCTTCATGATGTGAATGAGTCATTCTTGTCATGAATGTAGTAAGTTTAAGACATACTGAAAAATGTTTCACCCATATCCAAAAACCTATAATTAATTTATGTTGTGAAAAAATGTTCAAATAATGAGTTTTTAGAGATATATTCACAATATTTGACCCCTCATCCCTTCATATCATGAACTAACAATCCACATCGTCAATCACACCATAAAACATCTCTTCTTAGGCTATGAATTTATATTCGGTCCATGAACCGAAATCTCCTTTCATAATCTACATACCTCATCATCAACTTCTCCCACTTTTATATATCGGCTCCCAAACTCCACTAATTCCTCTTTAGGATTCATCCAAGCCTCGTGATCCAAAGAAACATGAAAAGTAATGATTTAAAAGGATTTTTTACCTAACATTAGATAAATCTTAAATAATTATCATTCTTGATAATATAAAACCAAAACTATAGGGAATAAAAAGAAAAGGGGTCATCTTAATATCTGACACATGAGATACTTCTCAAGAATATCTCTATCACAGGTTTTCAACAACTTTACTCAAAGAAAAAAAGTTTTAAAAACACGCAAAACCAAAATACTACTCCAAAATAATCTCATGGAGTAGATACCTCTCCAATAAGATAAAATACAAAAATAAATAACTGAATAATAGAATAATAGAATATAATCTCATAAACTAGACAATGTTTAATAACCAAAAAATGAGAATCGTTATAAGAGAATAGATAAACAAAAAACATGGAGTACTGAGCGTGCATCTGTGAATCACGTACCCAAGTGATCTAATTCATGACACCATGTCTATAAAGGAAACAAACCAAAGAAATATAATGAAATCACAACACCTTCTCATAGTAGTCATTGATCTCTACAGGCCTCTCCTTGAAGGTCATATCATTTTAAACGTTGATCTTTCCCCAATTGATCATGTGAGAGTCATCAAGAAGATAACAGTGAAGCTAAAACACATGGAATACATAATGTATATAGATCATCAATGAGGGAAGTTATATATTGTATGCAATTGATCTAATATGATCCAATACCTTGAAAGGATGAACTAACTTGGGAGAAATATTACTCCCATAAACAAACCTTCACTACCCATGATAAGGATATACCTTCAAGAAAAAATGGTCTCCTACATCAATCTTTATAGGTATCCTCCTATGATCAGTGTAATACTTTTAATGATCATGTGTTTCCTTCATCTACTCATGAGTCATCTGAACTAACTCTATTGTTCTTTATACTAGTTTTATCCAAATAATTAATTACTCTCTGACCCTATTCCAGCATAATAAAGAATGGAAAGGCTATCCATACAAAGCTTGAAACAGTGACATAATAATATTAAAGTGAAAAATATTATTTTAATAAGAATCTCCCAAATTTAGGTTCCTCATCTATGAACCTCAATAATCCTGAAAACAATCTTGAAACATGTCTTCAAGAGTCTAGATATTCTGCTCAGTCTAAACTTCCATATATGGATGAAGATTAGTGCTTGGGAATAAACCCCCTATTTTTGGAAATGGTAAGTGATTGGCTTATCATACTCTCTCGGTATTCATCGATGTGAGATGTGACTAGTTCACCAACCCACTAGTGATGGACATGGTGGATTATTCATTGAGGTTCACCAACTTCTCTTAATACTCGATGGATATGGTATCTGATCAGTTCTTTCAAGATTGGGCCTTTGAGCAAGGTTTACGTAGAGAAATTAGAGATATTGTGATACATATATTAATTCCTACCTATTATGGGGTGCTAGATCATGATTTGGTAGTGGAAAGTTTTGTAGTTGTATAGATGTAGATAGTTGGTGCCGACATCGGGCACACATTAGCAGTGACTTCCGTGGTGGGTAGCTGATGGAAGATAGTGGGACTTGGATGTGTGATATATTTTAGGAGGCTATCATATGATAGAGGATATATATTTCAAGGGTTACAATATAGATCTAGTCAACCTTGGTAGAGGAGGTTCTACATTGGTGATGGTCGGGGACATCATTCATGACATTTCCTGACACGATATGCGGCTAATAGAGAGACAGTGGATAGGTCTCTTATGAAGAAGTAGTGGTAAGAGTAGGTTGTTTCGTAGGGTGAAGAAGATGGAAGAGTATTTGGGAGAGTATCTAGAGAAGGTATATGTTATGACTTATTTTTACCACCACCCATAGGTATCCCGTAACAGGATCAGGGAGCAGTGGGACAAGGGTGGGGGTAGCTGTAAGAAGTCAAGGTTTATGACCTAGAGGCTATAGGGATGATATGAGGTATGATCTATAACTTATAAAATTTAGTTGAACTATTGATAGATACCGGTGTAATCCCCTCCTTTATTTCCACTACTATGGTTAGAGACTTAGAGATTCTGTTTCAGCTGTTGGCTTGACAGTTACAATTTGAGAATCCTAAGGGAGGGGACCTAGCAATCAAACACATTTTCTGATGATTTGACCTGACTCTTGAAGATGATGGATTCTTTTGGGATATATTTTTAGTATTGATGAGGCCCTAAGACATTATCTTATGAATGGAATGGTTATAAATACATAATTATTAGATAGAATATTTTAGGAGGAGTATGTAGTGTTTTTGCAGTGATGAGATGTGATTTTCCTTTGTAAGTGAAAAGGAAACCCAGATAGTGTAGGATGGACTCATGAATCGAATGTTTTAGCAGATTACAAACCAATTGGATAACATGACCCTCGGTTCAGTGGATTCTATGAGTTTTAATTTTTCTACAGTGGTGGTAGAGCACATGGATGTCTTTCTTTAAGAAATTATAGGCTTTCCTTTCTATTGAGAGATGGACTTCTGCATTGATATACACCCTAGTGAAACTTCTGTATCTGAATCATCATATAGGATGTCTTCCTAAGAGCATTGTGAGATGAGTGTGTATTTGGAGGAATTGTAGAAGAATATATTTTTCATGCCCAATGTTTAACCTAGGGTATCCCAAATATTGTTTTCCTAGAAGGTGTATGGGGGATTGAGGTTTTGGGTGGATTATTTTCTTCTAAACCAGGCGATCGTAAAGAATAAGAATCCCCTACTGAGAATCATTGACTTTATCAATAAGTTTATAGAGTCATGATGTTTCTTGAACATTAACCTCTAATCAGGATATCACCATATGTGAGTATGAGATGAGGATATATTGATGACGACATTTATATGTCACTACGGTCACTATGAATACTTTATGATTCCCTTCAAGAAGATGAAAACCCCAGTATCATTCATGAGACTCATGAACTCGATATTTCATCTTTTCTTAGACTAGTTTGTGGTGATCTTTGTCGACGATATCCTACTATACTAATCATTTGAGGAGGAGAATGAAAGACACATGAGGATGGTCCTGGACATACTCTGAGAGAACCATCTTTATAGGAGGCTCTCAATGTGTTAGTTCTGGATTCAAAAGTTTTGTTTTATAGGACATGTTATCTCATAAGACGGTGTAGAAGTGGACCTGGTGAAGGTCAAGGAAGTGTTATCTTGGGATACACCCAAGAGCGTGAACGAGGGGTAGAGATTACTTCAGATGGAAGGCTAGTAACATAGATTTGTATAATATTTCTTTAGGATATTAGCTACCTTTATAGGTTTGAATCGAAATGGACAGCCATTCATTTGAATAGATAGGTTCCATATAGCAATCCAACTTTTTCTTACCCTACTATTACATTATTTTAAATATAAATAGCATAATAGTGTTACATATCCAGGACCAAAAAGATTAGTGTCTTGGGAAAATTAGTCTTATACATAACATTTAAATAATTAAAAGTAAAGATTATTGGATTGTTTATTCCATATCTTCTTAGTGTCCCTAAGTTACTCCTTAAATACGTAGTCACCTAAGGATATATTTCAAAGAAAGGGGTGAGCTAAAATCCCAGTAAAAGGATAGATAAGAATATGAATCAATATAACATGGGTGAAAATAATAATCATCATCATAACATAAGCATGGGATCATCATCATAATCAAGAGAGGAAGAATTAGGTAAAGGCATATTATGTGTAAATACATAAAAATGAAACATCATATCTTAGTGGTCATCTAGCACAAAAAATTGTGAACAAATCAAGAATCCCATTCACACATAAGATATGTACATAACCATATCATAATAATTGCGAAAAATCATAGAATAATTTCTACACATATTTCACATTATCTCATGAGATAAATCACATTAACCAATGCATTAGAGTGCTATATAAGTCTGATTTCACCCATAAAATCATAATATTTACATAATCATGCATGCCACATTGAATGTATAACAATATTTTACATAAAATAACACATGGAAGGAAAAGGGGTTTCACTAGAGTTTAATAATTCATTAATTAATGAATATAAATTGGGGTTCCGAAAGTAAAAATATAATGATATACTTGGTATAATAATCTTCAATCTTTAGTGAAGAAGAAACAATCTCATGAAAAGTAAAATATCTATTTTTAGAAAGAAGAGATATTTTGGAAAAACATTAAATTTTTCATAAAAACAAGTGGAAAAATATATATCCTAGAAAAAAGGTAAGTGACATTTTAATAACATAATATGAGAATTCATACTATGGAAGAGATGATAACCCACAGAAAGGAATTGGGTTCAAGAATCCCTTTACCTTATGTATGAATGATTTATTCACTTTAGTATATTAAATAATAAAATTATATTCATTAATTAATATACATAGAACCTATTATATATTTAGTTGATTCATTATAAATTTTTTGTGTTCATTTATGGTCATTATAATGAGTTATAGAGTTCAATTCCATCATTTAGTATTGTTGGACTCCTCATGTGTTAATCATGTTTTAATGATCACAAATCCTATTACTCTTAATTAATATCAATCATCATTGCACTTCTTGCTAATGCTCTTCAATCTCAATAATAACTACACATCATCTTTTAATACTAACAAATCTTATGGATGCTGATTACTCTGTTTATTATTTACAAGTCTTATGCATGATCATAAATCTCACATATATTATCACACCTTTATATTTATGAATCAAGCTCTTTTACTATCTAATAATCAAACATAATCTATATTTTGCATATTACTGTCTAAGTACAAATACAGATATTTGTCTAAGTATGGAGACACCGTGAAGGACTCACCATGACCAGACACCATGAAGGACTCACCGTGACCAGACACCGTGAAGGACTCACCGTGACCAAACACTGTGAAAGACTCACCGTGACCAGACACCTTGAAGGAATCACCGTGACCAGACACCGTGAAGGACTCACCGTGACCAGACACCGTGAAGGACTCACCATGACCAAACACTGTGAAGGACTCACCATGACCAGACACCATGAAGGACTCACCGTGACCCAGATACCGTGAAGCACATACTGTGAAGCTCATACCGTGAGCCACATACCGTGAAGAAGACATAATTTACTTAATCACTATGACACTGTTTCTTAACTTTTTGTCAATATTATTTAAATAATGCTAACGGTCATATTTTTATGTTTTTAATGAAATTAATTTTATTTAATGATAGTTGTTGGCATGTCAGGAAACCATATCTCGTAACTATGAAAAGGGAATCATTCCTGCTACCAGAACTTGTGGAATATAAGAAAGATTGAGACGCAGTACATGGGAAACAAGCGCAAGTAGTGGCGTGCAAGTGTGAATATACAACGAGAAGAACTTTCATACACCTGAGAGCATTGTTCTGAACGAGAAGAACAATCCTGAGCAAGAAAGAGTTTGCAAGGCTTTCAAAGAACTCTTATGAATGGAATCCAACACCACTGAAGAACACAAGACAAATCAAGAGATAATTCTCACTCCTATAGAAGACAAGCTGAACTACGACACTCTTTTTTTCAACAGAAAAACCAGAGAAGGAATCAGAAGCTTTCCTACTGAATCCAACGAGTCGAGAGCTGCATTGATAATCACTAGATCTTTCTAAACTCTTATCTATCTTTTCTAAGTGATTTATTTATCAACATTCAAGCAGTGTGGTGTACTCTGCATTTCTTATACACACACTGTCTCCTGTACTAAACTAGAGGATAGAAAATCCTCACTCCAAATCTCTTAACTCTTGTTTACCCACGTCAACTGTGGAATAGTTCCTTGTGTGGCCTGGTCTTTTCTTTGTTTCCCACTTAAAACAGCGGTGGAGGTCTCTCTGTGGCCTGGATAGTTTTGTAAACTATTGTTAACCCCGATCGAGGGTGTGGATCAAATTTATATAAATTTGAGAGGACTAAGTCTCGGCTTGAGACTGAACCTCTTGTTATATCTGTTGTGCATCTATAATTTAAGTTCAAAGTACTACATAAATATTATTTATTGTGCTGTTATTACATTGAAATACAAAACTATTTTAAAGCTACTTTGATAGTTAAATTAGCAAGTGTTTACACTTATTTTAAATTAGTATATTAGTTTCAAAAGTTAGTTTGATCTTGTGGTTAAACTAACTGAGACCTAATCAATCTTGGAGAAGCTAAGTGAACATTTACAATCTGTATAAATTCACTACAGTTTATCTTATCTTATAAATTAGGGGATTTTAAATATACAATATTTTAATAGAAATTTTAATTGGTACTCAATTCACCCCACCCCCCCTCCCCTCTTGAGTGTCCACTCCGATCAACATTTGGTATCAGAGGATTAAAATATTTTTGAAATTCTCTGTTTTTTCTACTGTGATTTTAGTTGTATTTTAAAGTTCTTAAAATTTCTGTTATTTCTAAATTTTTATCTCTTTAAATTATCTTTCTAAAATCTAGTTATGGATAATAGACTAGAAGGTACTTCTACTAACATGACACCTTTCTTCAATGGTACAAACTATGCTCAATAGAAGCTGAAAATGAAAATTCTTTTAGAAAGCATGGGTTTTGATATTTGGACTGCCATAGAATCAGAATATAAAATTCCCACTACTATTAGATCCACTTGGGATGAACTTACAAAGACTGCTTACAATAATAATTGTAAAGCTATGAATGCCATGTACTGTGCTTTAGGAGATTAAGAGTTTAACAGAATTTCTTCTTACAAAACTGCTTTTGAAATTTGGGATACTTTGGGTGTTTCTCATGAAGGTACAACCAATGTTAAAGAAATGAGATTAAATACTTATACTATTAAATATGATAATTTTAAAATTAATACTGATGAACCTATTTCTAATATGTATCTCAGGTTTAATGATATTTTCAATACAATGAATTCCCTTGGTAAGGCTGTTCCAACAAAGGAACAAATTATGAGAATCTGGTGATGTTTACGAGACCAATGGAGAGGCACATCTGTTTCAATCAGAGAGTCATGTGACATTGCTGGTCTACCTGTCAAAGAACTCATTGGTAAGATTATGATGTATGAGGAAGACTTCGAGGTGAATAAAGAGGAAGATGATAATCCTAAGAGGAAATCAGTGACTTTCAAGACTACTGCTTCAAGGACAAAGGACAGAGATAAAGCTCAAATACCTACTGACAGTTTAACCAGTGAAAATTCAGACTCTGTTAGTGATTCTGAAATGGCTCATATAGCCAGAAGGTTTAAGAAGTTTTATAGGAAGAAGAAATTTTTCAGAAAATCAAATTACAAAGGAATGTATGACAATAAGGGACATTGGAAGAAGGATTGGAAAAATCTAGATAAAATTTTTGAAGTTGTTTTCTATGAGTGCAAAAAGAAAGGACACATTAAAGAAAACTACCCAAAGCTAAAATTCAAGAAGAAATATGATTACAAGAACAGTAAGTACAAAAAATCTATGAAGGCTACTTGGAGTGCTTCTGAAGACAGCACAAGTGAATCAGAAATGTCTGATTCTGAAAAGAATCGTGCCAACATGTGTTTCCTGACAAACACATCTGAGGTAACCTTAGATACTCATGTCTTAAATTCTTATTATTCTGGAGATGATGCAGAATCTGATTCTAATTCTAAAAACATGACTAGTAAGGAATTATATGAATATTTTAATATGATGGAAGATACATGGAATGAACTTAAGGATAAATACAAATCATTAAAGAAACAACATGCTCTCACTTATATTGTTAAAACCAAACTTACTATTGAAAAAGAGAAAAATGATCAACTGTTAAAGGAGAATACTGAATTGAAAATGTCAAATGAGAAACTTTGAAAAGACTTAGAGAAGTTCACAAACAGAAAGGATACACTAACTCAAATTCTAGTAAAGAAAGTTGCACCAAAATACACTACTAGAATATGCTACAAACCTGGACAGAGATAGATTACTAAGAATAGATTTATTCCTAAATCTGGATAGAATACGGCTAGTTCTAGCTCTATACATTCATATGCTTCAACTAGTTATTCACATAGTTATAAATCAAATAGAGTTTATCTTTTACAATCTTTTGATTCTGTAAATTATATTATACCCATAAGAGAAATTTGGGTACTGAACGCTTTGATTGCTAACCCGTCTGGACCCTAGAAGATCTAGGTACCAGAACCATTTCCTATCTAAATCTGTTTTATAGGAAACCTGCTTAAAGAGTTCCCACAAGAAGAAATGGTATTTGGATAGTGGATGTTCAAGACATATGTCTGGGGATTACTCATGCTTAAATATTTTAATAAATGTTGATGGAGATCATGTCACCTTTGGGGATTATTCTAAAGGAAGGATCATCAGCCTAGACCAAATTGGTAACACTAATTCAGTTTTAATTTCTAATGTTTTATTTATTGGTGGACTTAAATATAATCGGCTAAGTATTTCTCAATTCTGTGATGATGTATTTAATGTGAAGTTTGAAAATGATTCTTACAATGTTTTTAATTCTAAAAATGATTTAGTCTTTTCTACTTTAAGAAATGAAAATTTTTATGCAGTTGATTTAAATTACTTAGCCAAGAAAAATGTTACCTGTTTAAATTCCTTTAAAAAGGAATCTTGGTTATGGAACATAAGATTAGGACACTGCAATATACACTCACATAGAAAAATATCTAGGAAAAACTTAGTTAGAGACCTACCTAAACTTGAGTTTTCTAATGACAAAGTTTGTAATCCCTATCAAAAGGGAAAGCAACATAAGGTTTCTTTTAAATCAAAGAAAGAAGTTTCAACTTCTCAAACTCTCGAGTTGGTTCACATGGATTTGTTTGGACCATCTGGAGTTTCTAGCTTAAATGGGAAGCACCATGTCTATGTCCTAGTAGATGACTTCTCTAGATATACTTGGGTATACTTCATAGCTCACAAAAGTGATGCTTGTTCTGACTTTGTTAAATACTCCAAATCTATAGAAAATCTTAGTGGACTTAAGATTAAAACTCTAAGAAGTGATCATGGTCGTGAGTTTGAAAATCATGAATTTGAATCCTATTGCTCACACAATGGCTATAGTCATAACTTTTCTGCTCCTAGGACACCTCAGCAGAATGGTGTAGTAGAAAGAAGAAATAGAATCCTGCAGGAAATTGCTAGAACTATGCTTAATGAACATGAAATGCCTATTTACTTTTGGGTTGAAGCTATGAATACAACTTGTTATATTATTAATAGAGTCTTAATTAGACATGTTCTAAAGAAAACTCCATATGAGTTGTGGAACAATAGAAAACCTAAAGTCAGTTACTTTAGAGTCTTTGGCTGTAGATTTTTTATTCTCAAAACAAAAGATAATCATGATAAGTTTACTTCTAAGAGTGATGAAAGAATTTTTTTAGGATATTCTTTTACTAGAAAAGCTTATAGAGTTTTCAATAAAAGAACCATGTGTGTGGAAGAATCTGTTCACATCAAATTTGATGAAACTGATCCACATGAGCCTAAAAACTCTCTTGAAAATCGTGAAGAAGATTTATCTATTCTGGACCTTAATGATAAAATCAATTAACCTGCTATAATGACAACCAGTTCTGGAGTTATTCCAAAATCTGCCGCATATGAACCCAAAACTAGAGAAAAACGTGAAATTTATAGTCCTACCATTACTACATCAACTAGAATTCTAAATAATCGTCCTTTAGATGCTGTTGTAGGAAATATTGATAGAGGGACACAGACTAGAGCTTCTCTTAGAAATCAAGTTGAACATCAAGCCTTCTTGTCACAGCTTGAACCTAAAAACATTGATGATCCTATTAATGATGAATTTTGGGTAATTTCTATTCAAGAAGAACTCAATCAGTTTGAAAGAAATAATGTTTGGAATCTTGTTGAAAGACCTAAGGACACTTTCCCAATAGGTAAAAAATGGATTTTTATAAATAAAGTAGATCAATCTGGAAACATAGTTAGAAATAAATCAAGGATAGTTGCACAAGGATATAGTCAAGAAGAAGGTATTAAATATGAGGGGACTTTTTCACCAGTAGCCAGATTAGAAGCCATTAGGATTTTACTTGCTTATGCTGCACATCTAAATTTAAAACTATATCAAATGGATGTCAAGAGTGCATTCTTGAATGGATATATTGCTGAGGATGTTTTTGTTGAACAACCACATGGTTTTTCAAACCCTAATTTTCCAAATCATATTTTCAAATTATCAAAAGCTTTATATGGTTTAAAGAAAGCTCCAAGAGCTTGGTATGATAGATTAAGAACTTTTCTAATTTAAAAAGGTTTTACTAAAGGAATAGTTGATCCTAATCTGTTTATAAAACGAATTTCTAAAGATGTTTTAGTTATACAAATTTATGTAGATGATATTATTTTTGGATCTTCAAAAACTATATTATGTGCTGATTTTTCTAAAATGATGCAAAATGAATTTGAAATGAGTATAATGGGTGAACTTAAATTCTTTATTGGATTTCAAATATTTCAAAATGATGATGTAATTATTTTAACTCAAAGTAAATATACTAAATATCTTTTAAAATGTTTTGGATTGGATAGCACAAAAGGTAGTGACACTCCCATGAGTACCACCTGTAATATGGATCTTGATGAAAATGGTAAATTCGTTGATCAAACCACTTATAGAGGAATGATTGGAAGTCTACTCTACCTGACTGATAGTCGTCCTGATATTATGTTTAGTGTGTGTATGTATGCTTGTTTTCAAGCAAAACCTAAAGAGTCACATTTAAATGCTGTAAAGAGAATTTTCAAATACCTCAAGCATACTCCCAATGTAGGGCTTTTCTATCCCAAAGGTTAATCATTTGAATTAGTTAGTTATTTTGATGCTGATTTTTTTGGATGTAAGTTAGATAGAAAAATCACCTCAGGAACATGTCACCTTTTAGGCAAGTCACTAGTATCATGGTGTAGTAAGAAACAAAATTTGATTGCATTATCTACTACAGAAGCAGAATACAAAGCTGCTGGCAGTTGTTGTGCACAAATTTTGTGGATGAAACACACATTACTAGACTATGGATATCAATTCAGACATGTCCCAATAAATTGTGACAACACAAGTGCTATTAACATTTCTATGAATCCTGTTTCTCATTCTAGAACAAAACATATTGATTTAAGAAATCACTTTTTTGAGGGATCATTATCAAAAAGGTGATATCAGTTTGGAATTCATTGGTACTGAATATCAACTAGCTGATATAATCACTAAACCATTAAATTCTAAAAGATTAGACTAAATCATACATTATGTTGGTATGATTAATCATAAATGAATATATTATTGATCTTAATATTTAATAATTTACTGTACTTTACTTTACGGTTTCATACTCACTGTTTCTAAGTTACTTTTATATGCTCACGGTCTGTCAACTCACTGTCTCACTGTGACTATACAGAATGCTCACTGTCTCACCGTGATGACTACCAACTGTCTCACTGTGATGACTGTTTTTCATCTCACAGTAATGCCTACTCACGGTCTCACCACGAAGAGTTATTTATATTCTTATTTTAACCCGTATCACCGTAATTTTTATTTCACCGGTATTTGTTTTCCCGCGTTTTTGTTTTTATGACATTTGACATTCCCAAATGATGAAACTTAAGGGTTTCATTCGATTCCTTACCCGAACTCTCTCCTGAACCTTCTATTCCCTCTCACCCAAACCTTCAGTGAATTCCAAGGATGAAGCGTCCATCCTCAACTTCATCTGAGAAGCGCCGCTCTATGAAACAGAAGAGGATGCCGAGAATAACTCTCGAAGGACCTCTAAACCCAAACTTGGTAAGTCGTACAGTTGTACCTGAAAAGGAGGTTTGCCTAGAGTGGTTTCTATCTAGAAGTTATTTAGTTTTGAATGTTTTAAGAGAACAAGTATGGCTTGAATGGTTCACTGAACAGAATAGACCAATTTACCCGAGACTGGTATCACAATTCTATCAGTATGTGATGTTCTCCTTTGAGTTTGGAGAAAGCTTTATGGTGACAAGCTGAATAAATGGTCAGAAGTGCTCTTTCTCTTCAATGTTGTTGGCTGTATGCCTAAGAATTCCACATGAAGGAGTTTGTGAAGATTACCAGAGAGACCCTCCTCCATCAACCGACATCTTTGAATTGGAGAATACTTTGGAGATCCTAACTGGAAATGGAACCAAGTGAAGGGCCATAGCTGCTAAATTAGATGGGGAGACTAGACTTCTGTTCAAGTTTGTTCAAAATTTTATTAGTCCTAGAAAAGGAGAATTTGCTGTGATGAAGTATCAGGATGTGTTCCTGATCCACCTGTTGAAGAATGTCCATAAGATCAATCTTTGTAAGTATGTTATCAACCATATTTGTGAGCTGATCAAAATCACTTCAAAATCCACCTCCTTGTATTACTCAAGGATGATCTCAGCTATGTTAGTTGAAAAAGGGATGGTTGGACCAAATGAAGAAAAGTTAGAGGACCTTAATTACTACCTATCCATGCCTATCATCAGAAGGATGAAGATTACCTGGAACTCCTGGAAGAAGCAGTGGGTTGAGGATAATGATAAAGTGTATAAAAAGTTTAATCCTTCTGACTATCCAAGAAGGCCTAAAAATATATCTGATCCTTGTTTGGAACCAGATGAAGTGGCTGAGTATTCATAAGAAGAAGAAGAAGAGGAAGTAACAGCTAAAGTATCTCCTAGAGAAGAATCTAGAAGACCTCCAATGGAAACAACTCCTGTTGAAAAAGAAAGGATTGTTTCCCTTGCTGTTATCCCTGCTAAAATACCTCAAGGAGAGGAAGGTGGTGTTAGTTTGAGAGAAGAGGGAGCTCCTGCTTCTAGTGCAGATGTAAATCCATAAGCTCATCCTAATTCTGCAAGGAAATTGGTTTTTCCTGATTCAGAACAACAAGAAACCTTAGAGGAAAATCCTGTTGAAGAGGATCTTTCTGTTGAGAAAGAAGAAAGTCTGGAAGCTCAACCAGTGGAACAGTCGGTTCCTGAGATTATTACCTCCACTGAAGATAGGATGGAAATTTCCATTCAGCTGGTAAGGCAAGAGTTTGCTGAAGATATTAGGGATGATACGGAGGATCTTGTCCATGTTCCTAAGCCTCAAGAATCTGTAAAGGAAGCACAAGTTGAGGGGGAAGAACCTCAAAACCTTGATATTGTGGAAGCTAGATCTGCTGAAGCTTCTCAACCTTCTATCACATATTTTGTGTACAATCTTTATAAATTCCCAAGATTTTATGATGTGAATGAGTCACAGCAAGTGACTGCAACTGGAATGGATCTTTTTTCTCTGTTTCAACTGAAGTCTTTAGCTCATTCAGAACCAGTACCAGACCCAGAGCCCCAACCTCAATCTGAATCAGAATCTGAGTCTGAAGATGACTCTGAACCTCAACCAGAATATGAACCACTACCTTTACCTGGACCCTTACCTGAGCATCACTCCCTTGTGACCAAAGATGATCTGAAATTTTTTGGAGATAAATTGCTAACTGGAGTTGTGAAAATTGTCTCCACTCAACCTCGTGCAGTGACTCAGTTAAGTCAAGAAGATTCATCAATTCTCTTGGAAAATATTATCTTGCATGTTCAACCAAGGATGATCCGAGAAATTCAAGAAGTCCGAATAGAGAATAAGCTGCTGAGTACTAATGTTGCAAATCTGAAAAGTATGGTAGCAAGTTTGCAGAATAGGTTATCTATGAGATCAGAGCCTGCTCCTGTTTCTGCACCTGCACCTGTTGCTGCTTCTCCTGAGCTATCTGATTCCCTACTTTCTAGGGAGATTGGGTCTCAAGTTCATTCATACCTACTTTATTTTGATGAGAACATTGGAAAAATACACACCAAGATGCTAGAACTCATGAGAGAGCTTGTGCAAAATCTGAATAAGCTTACAGATGAATACACTGGATGCCTGCAAAATGTTCTAAAATAGCTCAAAGTTCTAACCGAAGCTGTCAAAGCTTCACCTGCTTTTGGTGAGCCCTCCACACCTTCATTGGATGATTTTAGGCTGAGATCCATAATAAAGGAAGAACTTCAGAGTGCCTTAAGTGGCTTGGATCTATCTTCTTTGTCAGAAGTGTTTAAGAACGGTGATAGAGCATTGGACTTGGTTAGAATTCATTCTAAGATAGCCAATGATGCTCAACAAGAGATCACCAAGATAATAGATTTCTATCTCTCTCGGATTTTCCCTAAAATTGATATGACAGATCACTTTATATATCTTGTGGAAAATTTGAGAATCCCTCCAGTGACTCAAGAATTTAAAGCTCATGTTTAGAAACTTACAGAGTTCACCAGATTGTTGGGCAGATTTCGGGAGAATAAGAATGATTTTGAAAAGGCTATGCAATATGGTGGTGAAATCATTACTGATTTCATCAATCTTTTGAAGTCGTATCTTCATGTGCAGAGCACTGCTATAGTTGCTCTAGCTGCTGCACCCCTTAGACCTGGTCTACCTACCTTAGCCTCAACTGCCATGACAGTTATCCAAGCTCTTTCTCAGATCTGACCAGTCATTCTTGACCAACCACAGCCTAGTTCTTCTACTGCTCCCACTTTGGCTCCATCTGTTTTTGAAGGTATACCCTTACCCTCTTTGTTTACCACATCTATGCCTTCTACTACTTCTGCACCAACTCCTGCTGTTGATAAAGTCAATGACAAGGTGGATCCATGAAGGGTCTGAGGACTGTTTTTATTTTTGATGGGATGTCATTTATTGTTTACTATTAGTACTTCTCCTGTATGTTCTATTCTAAACCCTTTTAAATGAAAAATTCAGTGTTTCATTTCATTTTCTCTACTTTTTCATAATCCTAATAGGGTAAGAAAACTACAAGTATAAAAGGGGGAGAGAAACTACAAGTGTCAGTGCTAAAATTTTTATTTTTTCTATTCTAATATGCTAGTTTCTTTTATGTTACATTTCATGTATATTCTGACTATAACTGATTTGTGATCATCAAAAATGGGGATATTGTTGGACTCCTCATGTGTTAATCATGTTTTAATGATCAAAAATCTTATTACTGTTAATTAATCTCAATCTTCATTGCACATCTTGCTAATGCTCTTCAATATCAATAATAACTACACATCATGTTTTAATACTAACAAATCTTATGGATGCCGATTACTCTCTTTATTATTTACAAGTCTTATACATGATCATAAATGTCACATATATTATCACACCTTTATATTTATGATTCAACCTCTTTTACTCTCTAATAATCAAACTTAATCCATATTCTGCATATTACTGTCTAAGTCCAAATATAGATATTTGTCTAAGTATGGAGACACTATGAAGGAATCACCATGACCAGACACCGTGAAGGACTCACCGTGACCAGACACTATGAAGGACTCACTGTGACCAGACACCGTGAAGGACTCACTGTGACCAGACACCGTGAAGGACTCACCATGACCAGACATCGTGAAGGACTCACCGTGACCAGACACCGTGATGGACTCACCGTGACCCAGATACCGTGAAGCACATACTGTGAAGCTCATACCGTGAGCCACATACCGTGAAGAAGACAACATTTACTTAATCACTATGACACTATTTCATAAGTTTTTGTCAATATTATTTAAATAATTCTAATGGTCATATTTGATATTTTTAATGCAATTAATGTTATTTAATGATAGTTGTTGGCATGTCAGGAAATCGTATCTCATACCTATGAAAAGGGAATCATTCCTACTTCCAGAACTCGTGGAATATAAGAATGATTGAGATGCACTACATGGGAAACAAGTGCAAGTAGTGGCGTGAAAGTGTGAATATAAAATGAGAAGAACTTACATAAACCCGAGAGCATTGTGTTGAGGGAGAAGAACAATCCTAAGCATGAAATAGTTTTCAAGACTTTGAAAGAACTCTTATGAATGAAATCCAACACCACTGAAGAACACACGAAGAATCAAGAGATCATTCTCACTCCTGTAGAAGACAAGATGAACTACGACACTCTGTTTTTCAACAGAAAAACCAGATAAGGACTCAGAAGCTTTCCTGCTGAATCCAACGAGTCCAGAGCTGCATTGATAATCACTAGAGCTTTCTAAACTCTTATCTATATTCTCTAAGTGGTTTATTTATCAACTTTCGAGAAGTGTGGTGTACTCTGCATTTCTTATACACACACTATCTCTTGTACTAAACTAGAGGATATAAAATCCTCACTCCAAATCTCTTAACTCTTGTTTACCCATGTCAACTGTGGAAGAGGTCCTTGAGTGGCCTAGTCTTTTCATTGTTTCCCATGTAGAATAGTGGTGGAGGTCCCTATGTGGCCTGGATAGTTTTGTAAACTGTTTTTAACACCGATCCAGGGTGTGGATCAAATTTATATAAATTTGAGAGTACTAAGTCTAGGCTTGAGACTGAACCTCTTGTTATATCTGTTGTGCATCTATAATTTAAGTTCAAAGTACTACATAAATGTTATTTATTCCTCTTCTATTACTTTAAAATACAAAACTATTTTAAAGCTACTTTGATAGTTAAATTAGCAAGTGTTTATACTTATTTTAAATCAGTAGATTAGTTTCAAAAGTCAGTTTGATCTTGTGGTCAAACTAACTGAGACCTAATTAATCATGGAGAAGCTAAGTGAACATTTACAATCTGTATAAATTCACTACAGTTTAACTTATTTTATAAATTCGGGGATTTTAAATAGACAATATTTTAACAGAAATTTTAATTAGAACTCAATTCACCCCCCCCCCCTCTTGAGTGTCCACTCCTACCAACAAGTAGTGTTCATTTTCTTGGATTTTCATGATCGGTTCACTTGTATACATGCATAAAAGATCAATTAAAATGTGTAGAATTATCCATAATTTATATTATATGTTCTTAATGGACATAAATTTTTTTCCCTTATAAATTATTTTTTCTATATATGAGGATGATTCATTAGATATAATGATAATGATAATCATTTAGATTAATTTGGAAGGTTTCTGTCACAACAAACTCATTTTATTTCATTATTTACTTTATGTAAATACGTTAGTTATAGAACATAAAATAATGTTATAAAATAAATTATATAGTCTTTTTAAACCATTATAATGGTTCTAAGACAATCCTTGAAGGAGGTAATGGTAAATGAAAACATGTCTTCCTTAAAGGTGATAAAACAACACCACACGGATGACGTTTCCATTTCAAGAATAAAAGAGAGAGGAGAAGTGGTTTGATGATTGATTATTCCATTAACATAATAAAATTATAATATATATAATATATTTCAGTTATCATTCCACTTGTATAAGGGGATGTTATGATAGAATAAGAAAACAAAAGAACATGAAAAGAAATTAAAAGAAAAGAAAGAGGATTTTACCTCTTGAATTCTTCTCCATGAGAACCTTATTCGAGAGATTGGTTTTGGTATTTTGTTGATAAAAAATTCTTATGTACATGGTGGAGGGTATTTTGAATAGTATTGGATTGAAATTGGATAATATTTAAGGCTTTGGAGGTGTAAGTAGAAGAGGTAGTGAGGGGTGGTATTTATAGTAGAGGGGAGCGGTGTTTTTTAATTATTTTATTCGTTAGTTTATTAGTTTGGATAAATACTATAAATATTTTGAACTTTAGCACTAAATATATTAAAATAATAAATTATGGTCTTACATCATCCATACATCATATATTACTAAATAAGGAATTATTTTTTAAATACCATAAATTACTGTATTTCTCTATTCTCCAACAATTCAACAATTTAAAAAAACTCAAAAATTGATTGTGACAATTATTTTATGTGTATAATTAAAAAATGAATTCCACTTTATGAAAATTAATTTATAAATATGAGAAATTAAATTTTTAATTAAAAGCATCATTTATTCAAAAACTACTTATATTAAATGTATAACTTATTTTATGACACTTTGAAAAAAATGAAGGTCTCATAAAATTATCTTATATTCATAACACAAAAAAAATTATGTATGAAAAAATTTAATGAAATTAAATTTACTTTTAATTCATTATATTAATTATAAAATTGGGATTAAATATTTATAACATAAAAAATAGAAACACTAAATTTATCATTTCTAAAACATTTATTTACTTATACTATAAAAAAAAATATCATGTTTTCATGCATAATACACCTAAATTTTATTAATAATTTCATAGTTGAGGTTACTATTCTATTGACTATATTATTATTCTTAATGGTCACATTTCTATTCCAAAGGTAGAGTGAGTATTCTATTGGTATATGTTTCTCAAATATTAGATATACATCTTATTCCATCAATTTCTCATTTATAAAGTTTTTATTGTGTCCTCTATGTGATTTTATGTGACTTATAATATATGCTATAATTATAAAAAAGGAGTTTCAATTTATAAAATTATGGGTCGTTATGTTCTTCTCCCCTTATGAAATTTTTACCTTGAAATTTCATTTTACACACAATGGTGAAAACAAGTGAGGGTGCTTCTCCTTTATCACTTTCTCCGTTTCCCTTGTTTCCTCTTCATACTTATCGTTCTTCCATATTACTTTTTCTAGGTGAGTAGTATTTTTCCATAGAAATTTATCTCTATAGTCAAAGATCTTCATCGACTGGTCCTCTTATGAGAGATCATTTTCTAGATGTACCTCCTCATGATTCAATACATGTGAGGGATCTAGTATGTGATTTCTTAAGAGGGATACATGGAGTAAATCATGTAATTGAGACATGGTTGGTGGAAGTTATATTAGATAGGCCGTAACTACCACATGATCAAGAATCTCAAATGGGTCGATATACCTAGGAATTAAATTTCTCTTCTTCCAAAATCTCATAATCCTATTCCATGGAGATATGTACATGAATACTATGTCTCCAACCTCAAACTCTAGGTCCCATCGATGATTTTATTTATAGATATTCTATAAAATTTTATTTTCCTTGATGTGGCGTTGAATGGTTTTCACCTTATCCACCATTTTTTCAACTACACTATGTCCTAACACCATACATTCACCAACTTCATCCTAGCATGTTGGTGTTCTGTATCTTTTCCCATAAAAAGATTTATATTGATCTATTTGGATGTTTGATTAGAAACTTTTGTTGTAAGAGACCTCAACTAGAGTTACATGTTGTTCCCATTCTCATTTTAAGTATATAGTACAATCTATAAACATGTCTTATAGTTTATAAATTGTCTTCCCAAAATGAAAATTAGTTTGAGGGTGATAAGATGTACTAAAGTTTATCTTAGTGCTTAGAGAATGTTGGACACTTTTCTAGAACATGGAAGTGAATCTCAAATCTTGATTAGATTCAATCAAAAGTGGCACTCCATGTAGCCCTACCACTTATTTAATGTATATCTATACAAGTTTACCTAGTTATAAGTCCTCTCAAATTTTGATAAAGTGAGATATCATTGTAAGTAAATCTTCAACAACCTTTATATCATTGCTCCCTATGGATGTCTTTAGAAGTCCGGTGACAAAGTCCAAGGTGATGTTTTACCATTTACATGTTGTTATGGGTAATGGTTGCATAACCCCCTTATAATTTTGTCTTTCACCATTACCTTGAATACATACCAGGCACTTTGATGTATATTTAGTAATATCCTTGTTTATATTGTCCCACCAATAGTGTTATCAAAGATCTTGATACATATTTATGATTACTGGTTGAATAGAAAAATTTGATCTATGTTCTTCATTAAAAATATCTTACTTTATCATTGTATTGGATGGTACACATAGTTATGACCCAAATCATACAACATCCTCCTCATAAATTTTTAACTTTGAGGATTTCTCCTTTCTCGTTTCTTATATCTTATTTAGAATTTCAACATCATTTATTTAATCATCCATTATTTTCTCCATGAGGTATGGTTGATAAATCATTTGATAAAATATTGATGATTTTACTTCCTTAATGATTCCCATGTATATCATTTGAAATTATAAGAATATTGGATCATTATCAATTATAATCATTTAAAATGATGTAGGATCCTTTCTACTTAGAGCATCAACCACTTTATTAGCTTTTGAAGAATGGTAGTGGATTGGGTTGGAATAATACTTGATTAGCTCAAACCATCTTCATAGGATCATATTAAGCTCCTTTTTTGTGACTATATATTCTAGTATCTTATTATTAGTATATATTTCACAGCACTCCCCATAGAGATAATGATTCCAAATTTTCAATGTGAAAATCAAAACTACCAACCCCAAATCATTTATGGGATTGTTTTTCTCATGAATGTTCAACTACCATGAGTCATAGCCAATCACATTATCATTTTAAATCAGCAAACAACATAATAACTTATTTTAATCATCATTGTATACCATAAAGAGTTCCACACTTGTCATAAGTGTTAGTACAAGTGTGGTGATAAGAATATTTTTCAACTATTTGATGTTTTCTTCACATTCACTGGTCCAGAAAGCATTTTCTCCCTTATGAGTCATCTTGGTTGGTGGGTTTGAAATTTGTGAGAATTTATTCACAAATCACTTATAATACTCAGTTATACAAAGGAAACTATGGATATCCATTAAAGATATGGTCCGAGGATATTCTTCAATTTCCTTTTTCTTATAAGGGTTGATATATATTACACTGTTGGTGATAACAATCCCCAAGAATGATATTTTCTCAATCCAGAACTCACAATTACTATACTTAGTTAAATTTCCCCCTTATATAAGTTCAACACTGTATTAAATTCTCATAATTTTCCTCTTTTATCTTGGGTTATATAAAAAAATCAAGAATACAGTCTACCACAATTTTATTGAGGTAATATCTAAATACTCTATTCATTATGTCCAATAATTTTTTTGGAGAATTAGTGAATCTGAAGGGCATCACTATGAACTAATATTTTCCATACCTCATACGAAAGGTAGTCTTGTGAATATCTTCCTTCTTCAACTTTAATTAGTGATATCTCAACAAAAGTTCCACCTTATAGAAATAATTTTACTCACCTAGTTGATTGAACAAGGCATGAATAAATAATTCATTCATTTGTAAAATTAACTCTAAAGGCATGTCTTATGGGATCCATATGTTTATAATTTCTATAAGATACCGATTCATGGGTAGTTATATAAACTTTGTCTCATACTAAGGGTTTTTAATAATGTTTTCTAATCCCAATTCATGAATTAACTAAATCGTTCACTGATACCTAATATAGAGACCCCATGTTTTATTATATTATTATTACATCTTTTTTATGTTAAATAACATAATAATGTTACATATCCCAGATAAATCATTTTTGTGTTGGAAAAACTTGGATTATACATAAATTTTACATAATAAAACATAAACATTATTTAATTCCTTCATATCTTGCTTATTAGTGGCCCTCACTTACTCTTTAGTATATATAGTCACCCGAGGATATACATTAATGAAAGGGGTAATCTAAAATCCTTGTAAGATGATGGATAAGAACATAAATAAATATAACATGGGTGAGAATAATCCTCATATTAATAACATAATCATGCGATCATCATCATAATCACAAGAGGATATGTTAGGTAAAGGCATGGAATGTGTCAATGTATAAAAATGAAACATCATGTCTTAGTTGTTAACTACCACGCATAATTATAAACAAAGCCAACATCATGTTCCTGCATAACATATTTTCATAACTATAACATAATCATTGTGAAAACATATGGCATAATTTTCATGCTTATTGAATATTATCCCATGAGATACATCACATTACCCAATGTATTATAGCACTATATAATTCTGGGTGCACCCATCACATCACAACATTGAAATAATCATGTATTCCACATAGAACACATATCAATATTCCTAATAAAATAATCCATGGTAAGGAAATAATTTACATGATAATTACATAAATAATTATTTTTAAAATAAAAAAATTTGTAGTAAAAATAAAAATGGAATAAAATACTTTTTATAAGAATTATCAATCTCGATTGAAGAAGAAACAATCTCAAGAGAAGTAAAAGATGTTTTTTTATAAATAATATATGATCTAGATAAATATTTATATATTTATAAAACTATATTGGAAACATTTATATCATTTTAAAGAAGGAAAATTATATTTTAAGATCATAATATGAAATTTCATACCATGGAAGAGAGAAACCACAAAGAAATGAATTGGGTTCAAGAATCCCCTTACCTTATGTCTGGATGGTTTCTTCATGTTTATATCCTGAATAATAAAATTAGATTCACTAATTAATAAATACATAACCTCTTATATATTTATTTGATTCAATATAATTTTATTAATTTAATTTATGGACATTATAATGAGTTATAGAGAATAATTATTCTATTCAGGAGTTCTCATTGTTTGGGTTTTTCATGATCGATTCACTTCTATACATGCATGGAAGATCATGTAAAATGGGGATAATTATCCATAATTGATATTATATGTTATTTTTAAACTTATTGGATTGTATTTTGTCTTATATATTATTATTTTTTAAGATATTAGGATGATTAGTTATATAAAATGTTAATGATAATCGTTTAGATTAATTTGGTGGTTTTTGATCATAACAAACTCATTTTGATTTATTATTTAATATTATGTACATAAGTTAGTTACAGAACATAAGAAAATGATATAACATACATTTTAAAATCATTTTGAACCATTATAATAGTATTAATAATATAATTTAATTTGATAAATTAAAATGAAATCCTGTCATCTTTGAAGGCGATAAAACAACACCTCACAGATGATGATTCCATTTTTAGAATTAAAGGGAGAGGAGAAGATTTTTGATGACAGATTAATCAATTAAAATAATAAAATTATAGTATATATAAGATTTTATATTTATCATACCACGTGGATGATTTTAGGTGAGGATAGAATATGAAAAGAAAAGAATATGAAATGAAATTAAAAGAAAAGAAAGTGGATTTTACCTCTTGAATCCTTCTCCTTGATAACCTCATTAGGGATATTTTTTTGTTCATTTTTTGATAAACAATTCTTATGGAAGTGGGGTAGGGTAATGGTAAGTGTATTTTGAATAAATTTGAAAGATTCTGGTCTTGGAATGTTTGAGGAGAAGGGGTGGTGAAGCGTGGTATTTATACTAGAGGTGATGGGTGTTATTTGATTATTTTATTCATTAGTTTATTATTTTGGATGAAGACTATGAATAGTTAGAACATTAACACTAAATATATTAAAATAATGATGGATAGTTTTAGATTATGGGCCTATATCATCCATTCTCAATCTATGACTCAATAATGCATGTATTTGTTAAATACCGTAAATTTCGATATTTCATTATTCAACAAAAATTCAACTATTTTATAAAAATCTCAAAAATTCACCCTAAATTTTTTTCAACGTGTAGAATTAAAAAATACACTCTGTTTTATGGAAAAAATTCTATAAATGAGAAATTAAATTTTTAATTAAAATCATCATATATTCAAAAAATATTGATTTTAAAATTATAACTGATTTTATGATACATTGAAAATTACTCAAGCTCTCATAAAAATATCTTATAATCATAAGAAAATAGTAATATTTTCTGAATACATTTTATGAAAACAATTTATCTTCTAAATCATTATATTAATTATAAAATTGTAATTAAATATGTATAACCTACAATTATACCAACACTTAATTTATCATTTCTAAAACGTTAATTTACTTATACCTTGAATTAAATATATCTTATATTAATTAATAAGACACAAAAATTTTATTTATACTTCATAGGTGAGGTTACTATTTTTTTAACCAGATTTCTTTTCCTAATAGTCAAATTACTATTCCAATGGTCAAGTTAATATTCCATTGGAATAGTTTCCTTAACTTCTAGAAATACCTATTATTCCATTAATTATTCATTTGAAAATATTATATTGTGCCCTAAATTTTATTTCATGTGATTTATCCTATATGGAATAATTATAATAATGAGGTTTTCATTGATAAAATTCTTGGTTGTTGCATGCCAATAGACTTTTCAGGAGTTGAGGTTTATATTGATAAGTGCTCCCATCTTGAGATTTCTGGATGAAGGTGTCAAGTACATAGTGTGTTTTTATTCATCAAGGACTGGGATATGTTGCATTCTAATACGGTGGAAGATGGAGTTTGAATATGTTTCATGTCAGTTGAAAGCACATGAGTAGAACTATGTGACCCATGATCTTGAGCAAGTCGTGGTAGTATTTGAACTAAAGATATGGTGAAACTACCTTGTGGGTGAGAGATTTATCATCTACCATGAAAATAATGATCTCATTTATATCTTCTCTCATAAGGATATTAATTTATGATAAATTTTATGGCTAGAGTTCCTCTTGGATTATGAATTTGAGATTGACTATAGTCCTAGGAAGTGGAACATGGTAGTAGATTCTTTTAGCAGTGGATATTATTTGTAGCTACTGATCAAGGAATTAGAATAGTTCTCAATATTATTGTTTTCCTTTGTGTATGGGGATGGAGAAAATTACCTCTTATCGATGGTTTTTACCCTCTTCTTATACAGCGAGTTAAGGAGTCACATCATTAGGATACCGATTGTGACACTCTACGTAATCAGGTATTAACTAGACATTCTCTTGGTGGATTTTATGATGGTTTGAAACATGTCATCATTTTTAGATGATGAAAAATGGTACCCATGATGTTATGGGAGGAGGTTCTAAAACATTTTTATACATCCCCCTTGTTGGTACATCCATTTATGGTGAATTTGTTCTAGGAAAATCAACATCAATTTTGGTGCCCAGTGATGAAAAGAGAGTTGCATATTTTTTCTCTTGATTCCATAATTTTCAGTAATTGAAGGCTATGAACTAGGTTCTAGTGAGTTTTTCCAACCACTTGTGGTTCCATAGTGTTAATGCGGTGAGAATCCATTGACGTAATGGTGGGGTTACCACATACATTCAGGGGACACCATTCTATCTAGGTGATCATATACCGACTCACCAAGTCATCCGAAATTTTATATCTTCAAGAGTAGAGTCCATTTGAGAACTTGGGACACGTCTACATGCAAGAGATAGCCTGGCTCCACTGATTTCCCTCAACAATCATTACTGACCATGATACTAACATTACAACTCAGTTATAGAATGGATTTCATGAATCTTTTTGGACTCAAATGTGTTTGATCATGGTGTTTCACCCCCATAATGATGTCCAGAATGAGTATATGATTCATGTCTTAGAGGTCATGTTGTAGGTTTGCATGTTGGAATTTGTACATATCTAGGAGGATCATCTATCCTTGGTGAAGTTTTCATATAAAAAAAGCTACAATTAAACCATTGGTATGACATTGTTAAAAGACTTTTATGGGTGATCCTACATGTCACTGATATACTAGATAGACCCAATATCTACTACACTTATGGGATGAGAGTTGGTGCGAGCCATGACAGAGAAGGTGCAGATCAATCAAAAGTGAATGAGGACTACACAGAGCGGTCAGAAGTCCTATTCAAATTGATGACAAAGTCATTTGGTGTTCATAGAGGGAGACTATGTGTTCCCAAGGATTCACCTCGATGTGTATTGTGCAGATTTGGCTAGGGTGGAAAGCTATCTCTAAGATTCATTACCCTATTCGAGATACTACATATATTTGGAGATGTGGAGTACTACTTAGACCTAATTCCATAGTTAGACTAGGTACATGATATCTTCCATGTGTCACGACTGAGGAAGTACATGCATGACCTGTCGCATGTTATTGGCTTGGGTGAGATAGACACCAAGGATGAAGTTGTTTTCATAGATTCCCTGTTAGAGATTAAGGATCATTGTAAGAGGATCCTCCATGGGTGAGATATTCCTTTAGTATTTGTCTAGTGGAATCATAGGAATCTTCAAAAGGTACCAAGGTTTGGGAGACCCATATGCATTCTCAGTACCACATCTCTTTGTGTAGTTATTTTCTTTTATTTCCAAGCTGCAATGTCCCATGGTAGGGAGAATTTAACGAATCTTATTTTTCCATGAATTACTTTAGAATATTATATGGAATAATTTTATAGCTAGGAACAAATAATTTCATTAGATTATGAGGTTCGATAAGCCTGAAATTATTTTTTAAAATATATTAAATATCATGAATGCATTTTTTACCAAAAAGTGGAATAACAGTTAAATAAGGGCACAAATTTGAAATCTAAGGCTTTTGTTGTGCTCATGGAATGGTATTTACCCTAGGCATGACATAATATATATTTTAATCATTTGTGTTATTAAAAGTTATCATGGGAATAAATAATAAAATAAATAAATTTATTTATTTATTTATTTTATTAACATAGTGAATTACTTTTTTCCTCTATAAATACATGGTTTTGAGGAGATTTTACGGTTGGATGCTTAACCTTAGAGTCATAGAGGACTATTATAGGAGATTTATCTTGATGGACAACATTAGCTCATATCATGATTGATAATCATTGCACCATCGGGGTTTAAATATATCACCAGAAACCACGACATAGATTCAGTCTTCATCAATGAACAATACTTATCAAGGTATGATTTTTTTTTCTGTGGTTTTTTTCCTTTTTAATTTTTCCTATGATGGACATAAATCAATCACCTAACAAATTGATTCATGGGTCAAGCATATTGTCAGAAAGGGATTGATATTATCTATGATTTTGGATTTAATTAATGATTATATTGTATCTTTTCATTCATCATTCTAATGGAAATGCATCAAATCTAAAATATACATTGGATGAGGTCCATTCCACATGTTTTTATTTTTTAGATTTCTACCTTGTTCTACATTCTTTAATCATCAGTGCTCCTTTTGGTTGGTGGTTTGAAAAATACCTGATAAAAAATCCTTATGCAAGTATTTCATGGCACTATGGATTAGTACCACAGATCTAGGATCAGATTAATGACGTGATTGAGCTATGATGATAGATTGGGAGTTCACATTGGTCGTCTTGGCATTTGACACTGACAAGGCACTAAGGTGGGTATATTTTTGAGCAGTTTATAAGGGTGTAATAGCTATAATATTACCAATGAAAGTGAGGGGGTTAGGTTAACCCCATATTATTGATTCATTTTGTGATTACTGGCATGATTCATGGTTGGATTATAGACTTGAGGGATGAGAGAAGACGCATGAAGCAGATCAGGGATTATGGAAAATCTTGAGTTACACGGTGTGTATTTTGGTGTTACATGCCAGGTGGGGCCCTCATAACAGTATCTAGGGTTTCCATATAGTGATAAGGATTACACATCATGTGGTCCCTACCATAAACCATGTAGTTCCTAGCTAGCCATCTCGTTGTATATAGGGTGTACATTACTAGGAAGTCGGGAGGAGTAACACCCCATGTGGGCCATGCCACACACTGTGTACACCCTAGTAGGCAGATCGACATGTAAAGGGGGTATACTCCCAGAATAGCATATGGCCCCATAGACCATGTCTGGTGGGCCATACACTACATACTCAGACAAGAACATGGATATGGGTCATTATAAAAGGGTAGAACATGGTGCTGAGGATACATGTATTATACTCATGGTATATGATCTATACCTCATCAAAGGAGGCTTCATGTCCTTTTACTTCTCATCTAGGATTATTATTTTTAGAGAATGTTACCTTGATAAATTCCCGAAGGTTTGTTATGGAATCACTTCATGTGCATTGGATGGTGATCCCATCTGAATAAATTCAGCCCCCGATAGAGTTTTTGGTATCCTTCAATGATGCTCAACATTAGATAATCTATCATAATTATCATTTCTTTATGTGGGATTCATGGTATCATCATGACCAACACTATGCAGGGATCGATCCCTTAATTATTGGGTTAATATAGGTTGGGTTTTTTGTATACCCCATAGCATTGGGTGTGACCCCTATATATTTATTGGTCTCTTTAGACTTATAGATTGTACTTATTATTTATAGACTAGATGATAATGGAATATCATATGGAATCCAACAGTGTTATCTGACTCGTGAAGTGTGTTCTCCCAAACAAGTGTGATATGGAACCTCTGAGCAGGAATCCTGTGATGTAAATATGGTTGTGATTTTACTTGAGACTGTGTGTCTATGATATGTATATCTTGAAGTTATTTCTATATATGATGTTTACATATACCTATGATGAGAAGACTATTATTCCTGATTCTATATGCTTAGTGATTTTGGGGTGTCCTTCAAGGTATTTTTATACTCACACTTTCATAAGATTTTCCTACACATGTGGTGTTTTATGTAGATGAGTGGCCTTTTGATAGAATCCTAGAGGGACCAGGACTAGGTGGATTTCAGTGAGCCAAATAGACTTTGGTGTGTCTTGATTGTTAAATTTAATTCATTCCCCCTTCTACTTCACATGTAATACTTATTTTAGTTTCTTTTCGTAGTCTTGTATTTGGACCTTGATTTCCAATACTTTATGTCGTACTCTGATGGTGGTGTTTTTGATGTATGCCTGCATGGTTATCATTTGTTTTAAATTTAATCATTTTATGGTCTTGGAGATCTGTTCTTGTGTATATGTATTATATGTTAAGGCCTCCCATGTGTGTGATATGCCTACTCGGAACTGGTCACCAATCCTAAAATGATTAGATCATGACTTGGGTTGTCGCATTCTGGGCCCTGTTGGTCTGGGTTAGGACATGTCTAATTTTTTAAATTAATTGATTTTAGTCTCTTCAATTTGACATAAAGTGACATCATCATTGTACTAAATGGACATCATAATTTCAATTCCAAGGTAGTCTCTTGATCTTGTTAAAGGCTTTTACTTTTCTTCTTTCATGTTTCAATACTATAGAATGGAGTTAGAATATACATAGGAGGAAATTGGAGGTTGTCCAAGTGGACCCACTTGAAGGTGGATAATTATAGGATGAGCTCGTTATCTAGTGCACGACACCTTCTAGCTGTTACCATGGTGGAAATCCACCAAGTGTGTAAATGACCCACCAACTAGCCAGTGGGAAAGGAAGTAGTAGACAAATACAAAATAATTCTACTTGCTACCTGGTGGAGGCACACCGACTAGACAATAGGATATTTCTAGCAGTAGATACCTCCAGGTAGTCCACTAGATACCTAGTGGAATCTTCTAGGTATCTAATGGTGTTGGGATTTCAATTTTTAGAAGACATTTATTATGGTAAAAAATGGTATAATTTTTTTCTTCTTCTACTTCAATGCCCCTATATATTTCCAAAATATTCTCATGCCTAACATAGCCTATATTTGTAAACTTTTTTAAAAAATCTAATATCTCTCATATCATCAAATTTCCTCAATGGTTTATCACTACTGCAAAAGTGGGGGACAAGTTCCTTTTCTCCCAGTGAATCTCAAGAGGGTTCGCACAAGAGGGTTTTCACAAACCACAATTATGATGGAAAAGTTTCTTGGTCATCTCCAATGTCAATGGATAAATAACATTGACTTCTAGAGTCTAGGTGTGGATAAATAGTGGATCACATAGAGTTATTGCATAACTCTTTATCAAGATTTGTTTTCTCTATCATTTACATTACTCATTACATTATTCTAAATCAATTTTCATAACTTCATTAATTTGGTTCGATCATTTTTTGATATGGTCAATCTGTTAATTAACTTTTATATTAACTTTATAACTCATATTTAATTTATGATTTATCACTCAATCTCTTTTGTTAGTTTAATTTACTTATCATTTCAAATATTATTTTAATTTGAATTTACCCTTTCTATCTTATTTAAAATTTTATGAAGGCAATTCACCCCCCCCCCCCTCAACCATCTACTCTAACCAACATAAAACATGTGGATATATCTAGAGGAATTTTTATTTGGATTATTTAAGTAATAGAAATTTAAATTTGATCAATAATCAATTTTGTGACATAAATGATGAGAAAAAAAATCAGAAAATTATATAATCCAAGAATTTTATTTATTATAAATATTAATAATACATTAATTGAAATGATCCTATTAAAATTTCATTTTCCATTTCATTTAGTTTATAAGGGAATTTGTTAAATGGACACTATGTGTGTGGAGACTCGTGTTTTGTAGGATTTTGAAATTATTTAGAAATTTGAATTATTGTTTTTAGGTACTTATGAGGGGTAAAATTTTTATTTAACCATAGAAGATGATCTTGAATAAATTTTCAGACAAATTTTTGGGTCACATAATAGGGTTTTTAACCTATAACATGAGTTTAGTATAATTATAAGTCATTCATGTTTGGGGAAAATATTTAACATTTGATGAATTAAATATTAAATTATTTGTGCGGGTTTGGGTGTTGATATATTTTGAATGGATCATGAGATTTAGATTCTAATGTCATTATTGAGTTTGAAATGGAGAGTTTTTCTGAGGTGAGGTATAAACCCACTTTAGATTTCATGTTTCAATATGGGTGTTAAATGGTAATATAATTGATTAACTAATTAATTAATTAAACTATGTAAAACACCCCCCCACACACACACACACATTTGCGGCTTGATACACACAGTAGAAGGGAGGGTTACTACCTGGCATGTGAGATAAATTTACAAATAGGATATAGGGAAAACATTCCATCATACATTATTAATGGTAGAGACATAGACTATATCATAGTACAACAGCTTCCGAAATTGGATTTGGACCCAAAGCTTCGGCGTTTACACCACAAGGTAGGAATTTTTTTTCTTTTTATACCTTTAGCCCCATAGTTTGGTTTTTTGATGTTTTATATCCCTATATTTACTGCTAAGGGGTCCATGGGGGCTAATAAGTACTTAATCAAGGAAAAATGGGGGTTTCAAAAATTTCATATTGGTTTCTGATATAAAAATAACTAACTACATGGAATGTTCTTTTAAGAACATATGTCACGTGTTCGTCCTATTTGGGGAAGAAGAGAAGAAGGCAACTACCCGACATGTAGTCTAGAGGACATGTCATGTACATTCTCTTGACATGTGGTCAAGTACATTGAAAGATGACCTTTGTACGATGACATGATAATTTAGGGTACACAACTAGACCCTATGTGGGTTATAGGTTGTGTAGGAGTACACGACCAGATAGAGACATGCGGCCAATCCATTTCAGTTTTATAAGAAATTACCCCATTTAGGGTACATTCCATGTACATGTTTTACATGGTGTGTACTTGGATTCTACATTCCATGATTGGTTGGAGTACACGGCCATGTGTGGATATGGGATTTCATGCCACATACTCAGGCATACTTGTCTTGTACTACCCCCTTTAGTTACCCTTTTGAGGATTTTAGATATTTTGGTTCTCTATAATTAGAATTGGAGAAAATAGGAGTCTCTTTTGAGTGTCTTTCCATGTAGAATGTGATAGTGGGTGCCTTGGGGAATATCTAGGACTTTTAAGAGGTGGTTTGGGGTGATTAAGTTGTCATAGAGTTGGTTTCCTCTAGAAATTGAGATTAGCTATCTCATAAGAGTGAGACATGGGATGAGACCCTGGAAAGGGTCAGGATAATGATTAGACGGTGTAATATGATTTTGTTGGAGTCCTCATTTGGTGTTGGTTATGAGATTGTCCTTAATTATCGGGATCGATTTGTGACATGAGGTGAGGGACAGGTTGGGTGTTCAGACCGACTTATGGATTCTTGGAAAGGGGATGGGTACAACAATATTAGAAATTGAACTATTTTTTACGGGTCCCCATCTCAAATAGCCCATTGTAGAAAAGGATGTTGCACAAATATTTTTTTACGATGTTACATGGTCACATAGAAAATTCTTTCCTCGAAATTTATTTAAAAAAGAAATTTGTGATAGGCCATCGCAAATACAATTCTCAACGGGGACCCCTGTCACAACAAGTCTTGTTGAAAATATTTTCCAGATATTTTTTTAAAAGTATTTGCGATGCAGGGACCCCGTCACAAAATGCCTG
This sequence comes from Viscum album, assembly GCA_963277665.1. Taxonomy (NCBI): domain Eukaryota; kingdom Viridiplantae; phylum Streptophyta; class Magnoliopsida; order Santalales; family Viscaceae; genus Viscum; species Viscum album. The sequence goes on along the minus strand of OY728161.1, from coordinate 2,127,854,072 downwards.
TAACAAATATCTTAAAAAAATAAAATTTAATTTTATATAAAATTATATTACTAATAAAAATATATTAATATAAGAAAAAAAGAATAAAATAATATTAAAAAATAATAATAACATTATTATTATTATTAATGTAAATAATATTAATATAATAATTGTAATAATAAAATATTATTAATAATATTAATATTAATTAAATAATAATATTAATATTAATACAATAATTAAATAATATTATTAATAATGTTATTAATATATTATTATTATTATTATTATTATTAATGAAATAATAATATTAATATTAGTAAAATAATAAAAACATATAAAATAATAAAAACCTCAATATTCATAAAAATATAAAAATATAATAAAAAAAGTAATAAAAATTAATAAATAATAAAACAATAAAAAAATTAAACAATGTAATAAAATTATAAAAAAATGCAATATTTACAACAATATAAAAACAACCCAATATAGAAATGTAAATAGTTAATATTATATAAAAAATTTATTCAATTGTTTTATCATAAAAAAACAAATATATCATTGGGGGGTCCTCTCGAAGAGCTCGAGGAGATGGTGTAGGGAACTCCATCCCTAAACAACAAGTCAGACATCACATGTACATCATTTTATCCTATTACTACCATAGATGTGTTCCCTCCTCCTCCTACTACTGCTATCATCAGAGATCTTCCTATTGATGCTTCTATTGGCGCATATCCTTCTATTTCCATTGACGCATACCCTTCTTATCCATATGTATAGTATTTATGACCTCATTATGAGCTCGTAGATGATCTTGATACTGTGAAAAAGATGATGATGACTCTCCATGAGCTCATCTTGAGTTGGATGTTGACATCGTAGTGGTACCATAACAACTTTACGACGTCAATTGAGAGAGAATACCAATAACTTAACCTTTCCCGAAGGCATGCTGGGTCGCCTGCATCCATGCTTCCACATAAAATCGGTGGGCACTGGTCTGACCAACGGTCTCAGACTAATTCTTAGTCTATGATTGAGACGTCGTGCCCTCGTATAACTCCTTCAATTGCAATTTTAAATTAAAATAGTTAAAATATTATTTTAAGTTATTTTTAAAACTCAAAAATAAATTATACTAACCACAATATAACACTGGTGATCACCTCTAATCTCCCTAGTGACCAGATCATTGAACATCCTCCTATAAACATCAAACTCTATAGCATCGGGTTGTTCAGCTGCCTATTTGAATATAAAATAGACCGTTACATTTAAATCTATAGAAGTAATTTTAAAAAATGTGCTTACCATATGTTCCTTGTGTGTACTAAATGTAAGTCTATCATCTCGATGTGTCACCTCCTATCTCCCCCTATTTTTTCGACCTAATGATGACCTCATTTGAAAATTTTCACCAAACCAATGTGAGCATAATCCATACCAAACTTGAGATGAAATGTAATTAGGTCAGTGGGTGCGAAAAGACTCATCAAACTCTATAACTCCTTCTTTAATCATTTCATTCCTTCTCAAATTGTGCAAAATTTTGGGGCATGCTCTGGTGTAAACCCCTCCAACTCCTTCTAAATAGCACCACACATACTATAATCGATGGGATATTATAAACCCTACAAGTAAATTATAACATAAAGTTATTAATTAAATAAATTTCAAAATAAGTATTATTTATTTACATAACAACCAATGATCATGCATGATGTATTTATTATCAATGGGAATCTCATCCCATGTAACCCATACATCTGAAAAATAATTGCACAATATAGCGCTTCGTTTTCCAATTATTAATAATTATTACAATTTTTTCATAATTTTTCCTAATTATTAATAATTATTCCTAATTAATCATAATTAATCCGAATTATTAATAATTATTACAAATTATTTCTAATTATTTCTAATTATTACTAATTATTACTAATTACACCTAATTATTCCTAATTGTTCCTACTTATTCCTAATTATTCCTAATTATTCTTAATTATTCCTAATTATTACTAATTATTACTAATTATTCTTAATTATTCCTAATTACTAATAATTATTCCTAATTAATCCTAATTGATAATAATTATTACTAATTATTATTAATTATTACAAATCAATCCTAATTATTAATAATTATTACTAATTAATACTAATTATTTATAATTTAAAAATTATTCCCAATTATTAGTAATTATTAATAATTATTACAAAATATTCTTAATTATTACTTTTATTATTAATTTTTAATGTTTATTAATAATTATTACTAAATATTACTAGTTATTTCTAATAATTACTAATTATTCCTAATTATTACTAATTTCTACTAATTATTACTAATTATTCCAAAGTATTACAAATTATTCTTAATTATTCTTAATTGTTTCTAATTATTCCTAATTAATGTCATTTATTACAAATTATTGTCATTTTATACTAACTAATGCTAATTAATCCTAATTATTACTAATTATGCATAATTATTGCTCATTCTTCCAAATTATTATTAGTTAATCGTAATTAATCCTAATCATTTCAAAATAATCCTTATTATTTCTAATTTTTACAAATTATTGCTAATTTTTACAAATTCATTTTATTATTACTATTAATTTATAATTAATCCTAATTATTACTAAATATTAATAACAATTCCTAATTATTACAAATTATTCCTAATTATTACTAAATATCTCAAATTATTCCAAATTATTTATAATTCTTATTAAGTAATCCTAAATGTTACTAATTATTACTAATTGTTACTATTTATTACTAATTGATACTAATTATTACTAATTATTACTAATTCTTACTAATTGTTACTAATTGTTACTAATTATTACAAATTATTAATAATTATTAGTAATTATTACTAATTTTTACTAATTATTACTAATTATTCCTACTTATTCCTAATTAATCATAATTATTAATAATTGTTCCTAATTAATCCTAATTGGTAATAATTATTACCAATTATTCCTATTTATAACTAATTATTACTAATTATTCTTAATTATTTCTAATTAATACTAATTATTCTTAATTAATACTAATTATTCCAAATTAATACTAATTAATCCTAATTATTACTAGTTACTCCTAATTATTCTTAATTATTATTAATTAATTATAATTATTACTAATTGATCCTAATTATACCAAATTATACCTAATTATTACTAATTATTCCTATTTTTCCTAATTGTCACTATTTAATCTTAACTGTTACTAATTACTACAAATTCTTCATAATTATTACTAATTGTTACAAATTATTCGTAATTATTCATAATTAAAACTATTTATTCATAATAAATACTAATTAATCTTATTTAATACTAATTATTCCTAATTATTCCTAATTATAACTAATTATCCATAATTATTACTAATTAATCCTAATTATTTCTAGTTATTACTAATTATTCCTAATTATTCTTAATTATTAATATTTTTTACTATTTATTCCTAATTATTCCAATTTATTACTATTTATAACTATTTATTACTAATTATTGAAACTTATTACTATGTATTACTAATTATTCTTTATTATTAGTATTTATTAATAATTATTTCTATTTCTTAATATTTTTTACCATTTATTGATATTTATTAATAATTATTGCTCATTATTGCTAATTATTGCTAGTTATTGCTAATTATTTCTATTTATTGCTAATTATTGCTAATTATTGCTAATTAATCCTAATTATTACTAACTGATCCTAATTATTACTAATTATTACTAATTGCTACTAATTATTAATAATTATTTCTAATTATTACTAATTATTACAAATTATTTCTAATTATTACTAATTAATCATAATTATTACTAATTATTACTAATTATTACTAATTATTACCAATTATAACTAATTATTAAAATTTATTCCTAATTATTACTATTTATTCCGAATTATTCTTTATTATTACTAATGAATCCTAATTATTACTAATTAATCATAATTATTACTAATTAATCCTAATTATTACTAATTAATTCTAATTATTTCAAATTATTACTAATTATTACTATTTTTTACTATTTTTTACTATATTTTAATAATTATTACTATTTATTAATAATTATTACTATTTATTACTATTTATTCCAAATTATTACTATTTATTCCTAATTATTACTATTTTTTCCTAATTTTTTCTTAATTAATCCTATTTACTTTTAATTATTCCTATTTATTTTTAATTATTACTATTTATTCCAAATTATCACTATTTATTCCTAATTAATACAATTTATTCCCAATTATTACAATTTATTCCAAATTATTACTATTTATTCCTAATTATTACTATTTATTCCTAATTATTACTAATTATTACTAGTCAGGCCTAATTATTACTAATTATTCATAATTATAAGTAATTATTCCTAATTATTTCTAATTAATCATGATTATTACTAATTAATCCTAATTTGTTACTAATTATTACTAATTATTAATATTTACTACTAATTATTACTATTTACAACTAATTATTACCATCTACTTCTAATTGTTACTATTTACTTCTAATTATTACTATTTATTATTATTTATAAATATTTATTTCAATTTACTACTAATTAAAGCTATGTTTTAGTAATTATCGCTAATTATTACTAATTATTACTAATTTTATATAATTATTAATATTTTTTCTAATTCATACTATTGACTACAAATTAATAATAATTAATATAACTATTAATTAATACTATTTAATACCAATCACTCGTATTTTTAAAAAATGAAGAATAAAACTATCAAATTCTTATTTAACATAATTACAGCTAATTAAAACTAATTATAAATAATATCAAATAAATGAATTAACTAAAAAATAAATGAAATTGATAAACACCTTATAGCTGAATCTTTCAAAGGATTTACGCCGCGAATATTGCTCCAATTTAAAATTTATAACTAAGAAATATTTTGACAGATAAAATGTAATTAGAGAGGGAGAAAGGAGTAGAGAAATGAATGGAATGAGAGGAAAACAGATGGAGGTATATAAAGGTTAGATTAGTTACGATGAGATTATTTGCGACGAGACCTGTCGCAAATAATAACCCCCTATTAATTAGTAGTGGTGGTTAAAAATGTATTTGCGACAGGTCCCTTCGCAAATACCAACCCGCGCGACATACTCTTTGCGATTGGGGATAAATAATATCGCAAATACTAAAAAATGTTGTCGGGTATTTGCGACGAGACCCTTCCCCATCGCAAATATTCATTTTCTTCCATAGTGCAAGGCTATTTTCTCTTATGAGGTTTACTGTCATTGTGGCCTATGATGTTGTGAGTTTCTACTGAATAGGTTTCTAGATGTGTGACCCCCTGAGTCACAAGCATTAGCCTAAGAGTTTGGTTTGACCACAGATCAAGGTGGGATGTCTCTTCTTGTGTTCTGACCTATAGGATTCCAAGAGGAATGCCTCGGCTTTAGTGCTATTTCCAAGGATCCAGAGAGGGATTCTTCTTTTTACGTGAATATTTAGAGAGCTAAGTGAGTTCCCAATTATTAGGGAGACCCTGAGTGGGTGTCATTCTTTGGATAGTGATGGTTTCAGGTGTTCCCTTAGGACCCAATGTGATGTGTGGGCCCATGGGGAGGAGATGTTGATGATGGGTATGGTAATTTTTACATCCCTTATTATGTTTCTCTGTTGGTTGAGGTCGAGGTTTGGTTTATATCAATGTACTGTGATATGGTTGAGTTTCCTTTATTGGATCCCGGGTTACTGAGATGGGTGGTTTGGGCTGAGAGTGTGGACATGAGGGCCCATTGATATGGTTACAGATGCCTGACGTGACACACTAAATATGAGGTTGGGTAGATTGAACATGACCCTCCATGCACGTATGATATGAGAGTGGGCTTGACGTCTTGTATTGGTACCAATGAATGTTATTGCATGAGTGATAGACTGAGGAACTGGGCACTTTGTTTGATATTTTTTAGTACGGGGGGTTGACGTTACACGTACGTGTTTGAGATACTGGATTGAGGATTCTTGAATGTGTTGTATACTATATAGATCAACTTTCAGACTGAGGCTCTATACAAAAAAATGTTTACTTTGTTGTTTAGGTGCTGGATGATGTTCTAGGCCTGAATAATATTATGTATAGTTGGTTGGGATGTTGAACTGATGCTCCTCTCCCTGGTTTTGGGTGGGCCAGAAAGATGCTCCAGGCACCCTGGTGCATAGTAGTTTGGAGGATGGACTGATACTCCGGACTCCAAGGGTATAGGCATGACGCTCCATATCATGGTTGGGATGGTAAGACATGGTGTTCTAAATCCCAGTTGGATACTTGGACCGATTCTCATTGTATGTCGACCTGCGATCTCTATGATTTATGGTGGGGATGGTTTGACATGGCATTCTGAATCCCGATTGGATACTTGAACTGATTCTCCTTGTATGATGACCAATGACCCCTATAAAAAAAATTTAAACGACAAGCGTGGACTGAAGAAGGTATGATCAATCGAGCTAATAGACTTAAGGATCAATGGTGGTTGCAAAAATTATTTATTTAAGTTATCTTTCAGATAGGCTAATTTTATTGCATGAGCATGCACTTATGGTAGTAGGTTATAGGTTCACCATTGGGTTGTCCTATCGAGACTAATTTCTCACCCCCTATATGTTAACCTCGGCGTGCATTCATACCTTATGTCTCCTTTCAGGTTGAGCGAGCTTGCACAATGGACACGGTCAAGGCCTAGAATTTCATGGTTGAGTGGGATGTTCATATAAACTCTGATGATTGGACTAGAGTATATCAAAAGGGTATTAGATAAGGGTTATGTGATATGGACCAGAGTTGGTATAAGGGTCCAATGTATTTATTTTTTAGTTATTTATTTTTGTATATGTGATCAGCCCAGTGTGTGATCAATGTAGTGTGTATGGAATGGTTTTTTGGTCCTATCCAATATTTTATTTTATTAAAACATGTTTCTGTTTCATTTTATCTATTCTTCTGTATTCTATGATGTGCATGATGTTCTATTATTTACTTTTGGTTGTGCACTCTAATATAGAGGTTCTACAAGTTCCACATTAGACCCTTGTTAATAGTGAGTTGCCTCTAGTTTTTATGGAGGCATGCTTAAGGTCTTGTGGGGAACCTGATGGGGGCACCAATTTTAGTGGCACCCGATATGGGATGTTATAAAGTGGTATTAGTGGTGTTTATTTTCCATTTTATTTTACTATTTGGGACTTGGTAGACTAAAGATGAAATAATGTGTCAGAGTTTGAAATGGATATTGGATAGTCCATCATGAACATATATTCGGTTAAGATGTCCAAGTTATGAATGCATGGGATTTTTGTTCTTAGTATTTTATTTAATGGTTGTATATTATTTTCTCCTAGGGATATTCACATTTGGTTTCGATTTGAGGATTTATGATGGCTTTTTTTCTCTTGGTCTATTGGAAAGAGGCATGTGATTTGGTTTTAACTCTTATAATATAGAGGCAAGAGGCATCTCTATATAATGGTAGGAACATATCATACACATGCTATAGGTAATCCGGTGTGTGGTTTTATGGATTTCCCTCCGATGGATGGTTCTGTGTGTCTACGATGACATGTTCGATGATGAGGATGTTGATGCATTTCTTTTTCACAGTAGGTAGAGTGACCTAAGTGTGTCATCATGGTATGGGTGTATTTTAACGACTAAAAGTTTTCAATTTAAATTTACTTCTTATAATTATGTCATATAATAACATTAAATCACAACATAAAGAATTACTAAGTTCTATGTGACCTTTAAACATAAGTTTTTCATTTAGGTGTTTTGAATTTCAAAAATTTGACATACACGATTGCGATCAGTAAGTTCTTTGGAGTCTGATAAGAAAAACTTAAGAGTTGATGAATAGTAACCTACCCTTACGAATATTAACATACCCTTATGAATAGTGTTATACCCTAATGAATATTAACCTTGTCTATTTTAGTATATAAATAAAATTCAAGTAAAAGTGCGATATATCATTATCTTGAAATAAGAAAATAAGTGTTTTAAATTTGTTTTTTTCGAGTAAATTATGATTTTAATTTAATATTTAATTAATCATATTTAGAAAATTATTTTTGAAAAATGGATTTCATTTTTGGATTCTACACATCGAAAAATAATTTTTGTGAATTTTTGAGATTTTTGTAAAATACTTGAATTTTTATGAATAGTAAAATCCGATAATTCACAATAAAAGCTAAAATCTGAATTTATGCATCTTTCTTGAGTCATGGATGATGTAAATGACCATTAGTTTGAATTGAAATTCATTTATTACTATTCTAGGTCAAGGAACACTCACTATTTCTTGTCTTATGGAAAAATATTAAACTAATGATTATAAAATTATGAAAACCCACCTCTCCTCCACAATAAATACCACCCATCCTTACCTCTTCTCCTCACTCCTCAAAGCCTTGCACCTTGCAAATATTCTACCCACATATCTTCCCAAGCTCCTTCCTCACTTCCAACAGCCCCTAGTCTCTTAAAAATACCAAAGCCTCTCCTTTTAAGAATGCTCTCAAGGATTATTGATTCAAGAGATAAATTCTTCATTCGAATTCTTTTATTTCTTTTATGTTTTTTTCTTTTCTTGTTTCATTCCTCCCTCCATTTCACAAAAAATGGTATGATAACTCCATTAAAATACATGTACTGGAATTATATTATTCTAATGGTATAATTCATTATCTTCTCTCTTTTCCCCGTCTTTTATTTGAAATAAATGAAAACACCATTTGAGATGTGTTAATTTAGCACAATCAAGGACATCGGGTTATCAATTTCCATTATTTGTCTTCAATTCTAGTCATGAAACCATTTTCATGGTTGAACCAACCCATAATATATGTATTATGCCTCATTTTTTTTCTATACTCCTTTTTTACACATGGATTTGGTTTATAAATCAAAACATGTCCTTTGTTGCCAAAACCCGCCAATTAACCCAAAAGGATGTCACTAAAGATGTATATAATTATTCAAAATGAAAATAAGTAACTAAAATATGTTTTCAAATATGTAAACTTCTGTATATTCAATAATAAAATATAACTTTATTTCTGTACAACCACCTTTATCATACATGTTTATCTGAACATGAACTGATCATTAAAACAATGCAAGCAAACAGACCTGAACAATGTAATTGAACCTTATAACCAATAAAAAAATATTTAATGAACATAAAAAGGTTATAATAAATAAATTAAATATATAAGAGTTTATTTAATTATTAATTAATAAACCTAATTTTTTTATTCAGGTCATTAATAAAAAGTGCAGAACACCATTAGACATAAGGTAAGGGATCCTCCCCATTTCACTTTTATTCAAGATTCTCCTCTATATTATGACATTTTATTTGTGATCCCCAATTATAGTGTTTTATTTCTCAACTCCAACATACTTTCCCTGTGATTTATAAGTGATTATAAACCCCATTCCCTCTCATGAAATCTCTCTTAATTACACCCGATACTATGTTGATAATTTTTAAGGAAACCTACCTGAACCACATTTACTCCTTTGGGATGCTCTATATTTTTTTTACCCAAATGAAGTTGTATTTTATTTTTATTTAAAACATATAAATACTATTAATATGATCCAAAATCAATTTCCATGACCTGTCCCTCATTCTATTTCTGGGATATACATGTTTTTAAGTGATTCCCTCTTTGATACTTCCCAGTAAGAAAATTCGTTTTAAGGGAACTTCCCAAATTTTTACCCAATTTAAAGTTTACTCTATCCTCTATTTTAAGCCAAAATTATCTTTATAAAATCATAATTATTATTATGAAAACCTTCTTGGTTCACTTCTGGTTTCAAATAAAATATTTTTCACTTTTATTTTTTAAAATCTCTTTAGTGTTTTCCTTAAAACCGTACTAAAATGTTTTAATGCTAAGAATTTCCTAAATACTCTTCTTACATGTTTTCACTTCTATTTTACATCCCATACCTTGCTATATTCCTATTTTACATTATTATTTTCCATGTATGTTTTAATTCCTTCTCTCATTAACACTTTTATGATACACCCATTCATTATTCTTTACATCATGAATGTGATACCCATTTCTCCCCATGGGTTCCCTTGCATTTATGTATGATTGATTATGTATGATTATTTATGGGGAAAGAATAATCATGAACATGTTTATATGGGTGTGCCTAGATAGTGCTCTAATTAATTGGGTAAATTTAAGTCTCATGAGATGTTATGTGTGACGGTCTTGGCGGTTAGCCTTGGCTTGTGCTACTATGGGTAGCAATCTTGGCAGTTAACCTTGACTCATACTATAGTCATGATTTAAGTCTCTGTCACATTTCTATGATTACATGTTTATATGAATGCATGTTTATATGTTATGATTCCTTATGTTACATGCATTTTTATTACTTTATTTCATGTTTTCTAATGCATGTGCTGAGGATTTATTCTTATTATTATTCCCTTACTAGGATTTTAGCTCATCCCTTTGCTTATATTATCCCTAGGTTATCCTATAATGATGTATGAGCACAATTTTAGTTAGGAGATCTTTATGAAGACGAAATAAATTGATGTTATATTTAGTTTAATGTCTTTAGTTTTATGTACAAACTTGAAATCACGATCCTTGTCCTGTGATCTGATTTATAATTATGATAGAAATCATTTAATGTTATATGTAAAATGCTAGGGTCACTGTAATTGGCATCAGAGGATGGTTTAGTTATTTTTTGAGATTAAGAATAGAGCACCTTAGTCAAAACCATAAGGATGAGACTAAGTATAATGAAACACCCATATGTTTTGGTAATTATAGATTAATTGGTTTATCATGTAATTACATCCCTGTCTGGATACAAATAGGTATAGGCAGATCAGAAATAGATGTACCTAGGAGTGAAAACACTGATAAAGAGTTTTGGTATTGACATATGGTATCCTGGTACACGACAATGGGCCTTTCTGTACTCTTAGTATTGACACTCCTAGGGGATATGCATTGGTAAATTCATGATCTTAGTACAAACCATTGTTGAGTAAAAAAATCCCATATGAATATAAGTTAAGAAATAGATCGAGGATAAACTAGATTTAAAACTGTGGAATTACAAGATAAGATATACTTGTCCTCTAAAATTTTATCCATTTATGTTCAAAAGTTTCCTTTTATGTTAAATAATTAAGAATTCAAACCCTCTAATTGTACAATCTTTTTTCTTAGTTACTGGTGGGAAATATAATAACACATTTCCCACAACCAATGTGATAGTCAATGTGAATATTTCCCTAATGATATACCTAAAATGATGGAAACGAGTTCTCAAAACTTTATTATAGTACTTCCTCATCTTTCACAAGTTATGAATAATCACTTGAATCATGTAGAACACCCTCCTCCTCCAAGAAAAGATAATTTTGTCTTATAATCCTTCATGAGGAAAAGACCTCCCATGTTTAACGGATCTTATGATCCCCACCTCGTGGAACAGTGGATTAACTCCATTGAAATGATATTCTCTGTCCTCCAGTTCTCAGATGAAGGGAAATTTTTACTTGAGGTATATTGTTTTCATGGGGAATCTAATCATTGGTGGACACTAATAAAGAATACAAAGTCCAAAGAGGAAATTGATACCATGAATTGGAAAGAATTCAAGAGGATGTTTTTCAATAAATATTTACCTTGAACCCTCCATCTCAAGATGGAAAGAGAGTTCCTCATACTCAAGAAGAAGTAAGATGAGTCCATCGGTGCGTTTGATGAAAACTTTACATGGATTGGAAGGTACGCCTCTGGATTTTTCATGAACACCAAAATAAAGGTGGATCACTTCTTTAGTAGGCTAAAGACAAGTCTATGGAAGTTGTTGGCGACCCAAGACTTCAACAGTTATAAAGAGATTGTTTGTTGTTCCCTCAAGGTTTAAATAGAGATTTGAGACTCTCAGTGGTCTCATGGGCTTGGTGAAAAGAAGATAAAAATGGAGAACAACATTGGTGGTTCAACAAAAAGATCCCATGATAGAAAGAAGACTGAATATACCACTTGTAAAAAGTTGTGGGAAGAAGAATATTTGGAACTGTATAAAGGGAACCAAAAATTTCTTCAAATTTAGAAGGATGTGACATCTGGAAAAGAACTATCAAAGAGATATAAAAAATTCTACTAAGGTTGAATAAGAAAGGAAAGTTCAGATCAATGCTCATCTAGTGGTACAGTAGTAAAACTACAAAGAGCATGGGCATTATGCAAATAATATCCTGAATCCAAGGGATGTCAGAGGAAATAAAAATAACCTACAAGGAAACAAGGAAGGGAATATTCTATCACTATTGATGATGTGGATATGGATAATGATGTGGTGATAGGTATGCTAGTTGTTCATTCAAGAATAGAAAATGTACAATTTGATTATTGTTCTATGCATTCTTTCATATGTTGAATATTTAGTATAACTATTCAAACACCACCTCAAAATATAGAAGAAATGTTATCTATGAGAATAGTTAATGGGGAAATAATTACGTCCATGGTTTATAACTCCTCTCTAGTTAACTTGTATGGACTAAACCTCCCAGAAAATATCTTTATACTTTATTGGAGTTTTACGCTATCTAGGGCATGGATTGGATATCTCTATACAAATCCAACATCAACTGTTGGGAAAGGGAGATCACTATTCACATCCTGAAGCATCCTCTAATTATTTACAAGTGTAAGGAGAAAGATGAATACCCTTTAGAATCATTTTCTCAAGTGTGTATATTAATTCCTTATAAGAAATCATGTCTAGATCAAATGATTGGGACATAGGAGAGAATCATTCTTGAGTACATGACCATCGTGAGGGATTACACTGATGTATTCCCTGGAAAGTTGTATGGTCTTCCTCCTAATAGAGAGGTTGATTTATCAATTAAACTTATTCATGGATATATGCATATATCAAAGACACATTACAGAATGGCCACCATAGATCTAGAAGAGCTGAAGAAGCAATTACAAGAGAATCTGGGGAAGGTTCATATGCCTGAGTGCTTCACCATGAGGTGTGCCAACCCTCTTCATCAAGAAGAAGGATTGATAAATGTGCCTCTGAATTGATTACCTTAAGATTAATAAAATCACGATAAATAATAATTATCACCTTCCATGGATAGATGACTTCTTTTATTTGCTTAATGGGGCCAGTTATTTCTCTAAGGTGGACCTTCGGTCATGATATCACCAATTATAGGTGAGGAAGGAATATATTCCTAAGAATACCTTTCGAATGAGGTATGGACACTATGAGTTCATAGTGATTCCCTTCATACTCACTAATTCTCTAGCAATATTCATGGATTTGATTAATAGAGTCTTTAGAGATTTTCTCGAAATTTTTTTGTTAGTCTTTATTGACGATATTCGGATATAATCCAAGAGCAAGGAGTAACATGAGGATCATTTTAATACTATGTTAAAGACATTGCGAAGGGAGAAGAAGTATGTAATTTATAGTAAATGTGAGTTCTGGACGGATTAATTATCATTCTTGGGGCATGTTATCACCAAAAAAGGGATATCTATTCACCCTTCCAAGACAAAGGCAATTGAAGTGTGGCCCAGGAAAACCTTTGTAATGGAGATCCACAACTTTCTGGGACTACCTGGGTATTATTGATTATTTGTGAAGAACTTTTCACGATTTTCAAACTTAATAAATAGACTTACATGGAAGGGAGTAAAGTTTTTATGGACTCAAGAATTTGAATACTGTATTAAATAGTTGAAAATGAGGCTTATCACTATGTCAGTACACACACTCCCAACAAGTGGAGAAATCTTTGTGGTGTACAGTGATGATTCGAAGAAGAGATTAGGATGTGTGCTTATTAAAAATGATAAAGTTCCACAAAACAAGACTACTCACCTGGTCAAGGTACTATGGAGGAACCATAAGTAATAAGAGGTAACATGGGAACTGGAGGAGCCAATGAAGGAAAAGTACCCACACCTATTTATGGCCTAGAATGTAAAATGAAATTTTCAGGGAGAAATTTCTTAAGGAGGAAGAATGTAACAATGAAAATATTTCAATGGAAATTTCCTTTTTATAATTATTTCATATTATCACATTAAATCACAATATAATGAATTACTAAGTTCTATGTGACCTTTAAATATAATATCATTACTTCTGTGTTTTGAATTTCACAAATCTGACATACACGGTTGCGATCAATATGTTTTTTGGAGTCCGATAAGAAAAACAAAATTTTTGGTGAATAGTATCATACCCTTATTAATTGTAACATACCCTTATGAATAGTGATATACCCTAATGAATATTGACCTTACCTAGGATAGTATATAAATAATATTCAAGTAAAAGTATGATATGCCTATATCTTGGAATAAGAAAATAAGTGTTCTAAAATTGTTGTTTTTCGTGTAAATTTGATTTTAAATAAATATTTAGTTAAACATTTTCAGAAAATTTAGCTGGAAAAATGGATTTCAATTTTGTATTTTACACATAAAAAAATGTCCAGGGAGATTTTTTGGGATTTTTCTAATATACTATAATTTATTATGAGTAGTACAATTTGATAATTCACAATAAATTCTAAATCCTGAATTTATGCATCATGCTTCAGTCATGGATGATGTAAATGACCATTGGTTCGAACTCACATTCTTTTATTACTATTCTAGGTCATGTAATACTTTCTATTTATTGTCTTATGAAAAATTAATAAACTAATGATTATAATAGTATGAAAACCCTCCTCCCCACCACTATAAACACCACCCATATTTACATCTTTTCTTCACTCCTATAAAGCCTTGTTCCTTGCCAATATTCTTTCCAAATATCTTCCCAAGATTCTTCCCCACTTCCAACTTCCCATATTATCTTCAAAATACCAAATCTTATCCTCTTAAGAAGGCTCTCAAGGAATATTGATTCAAGAGGTAAGTTCCTCTTTTGAATTATTTTATTTCTTTTATGTTTTATTTCTTTTATTATTTCTTTCCTCACCTACCTTTACCCAAATGGTATGATAACTCCAGTAAAATACACATACTAGAAATATATTATGCTAATTGGATAATTCATTATCTTCTCTCCTTTCTCCATATTTTATTTGAAAGAAATAAAAACACCATTTCAGATATGTTAATTTAGCATAATAATGGACGATGGGTTATCAATTTCCGTTATTTGTCTTCAATTCTGGTCATGAAACCATTTTCATGGTTGAACCGGACCATAATATATGTATTATTCCTCTTATTTGGTATTTTAATCACTTTATACACAAGTATTTGGTTTATATATCAAAATATGTTCTTTGTGGAAAAAAATCGCCAATTAACCCAAAAGGATGTCACTAAAGTTATATATAATGAGTCAAATTCACTCCACATAAACAAATTATGTTTTCAAACATTTAAACTTTTGTATGTTAAATAAAAAAATATAACTTTAATTCTATAAAATCACCTTCATCATACATGTTTATCCAAGCAAGACTCGATCATTAAAACCAAGCAAGAAAACTTACCCAAATAATGAAATTGAACATTATAACCAATCAAAAAGGTATTGAATGAACATAAAAAGGTTATAATAAAACAATTACATATATAATATATTATGGAATTATTAATTAATAAACCTAATTTTTTTATTCAGGTCATTAATAAAAAGTGTATAACACCATCAGACTTAAGGTAAGGGATACTCCCCAATTCACATTTAATCATGATTGTCCTCTATGTTATGCCATTTTATGTGTGATCCTTAATGATGGGGTATTATTTTTCACCTCATGATACTTTCCCCAAGATTTATAAGTGATTATAAACCACTTTATCTCCCATGAAATCTCTTTTAATTACACTTGATACCATGCCGATAATCTGTAAGGAAATTTACCTGAACCGCATTTACTCTTTCAGGTTTCCCTATATTTCTTTTTACCCAAATGATTTTGTATTTTATTTTTATGTAAAACTTTAAAATACTGTTTATATTCTCTAAAATCTTTTTACATGATCCATCACTCATTCTATGTTGGGGATATACATTTTTTAAGTGATTCCCTCCTCAATACTTCCCAGTAAGCAAACTCGTTTTAAGGGAACATCCCTAATTTTTACCCAATTTCAAGTGCACTCTATCCTATGTTTCAAGCCTCCATTGTCTTTATAAAATCATGTTTTTATTATTAAAACCTTCTTGTTTCACTTTTGGTTCTATATAAAATATTTTTCACTTTTCTATTTTAAAATCTCATTAGTGTTTCCTTAAAATCACACTAAAATGTTTTAATGCCAAGAATTTCCTAAATACTCTTCCTACATGTTATCACATATATTTTACATTACTTACCATGATATATGACTATTTTACCTTAATAATTGTAATGTATATTTTAATTCCATTCTCTCATGAACACTTTTATGATACTCCCATTCATTATGCTTTATGTCATGAATGTGATGCCCATTTCTCTCCATCAGTTCCCTTACGTTTATGTATGATTGATTATGTATGGTTATTTATGTGGAAAGAATATTCATTAAATCATTAATATGGTTGTTCACAGGTAGCACTCCATTTTATTAGGTAAATTTAAGTCTCATGATATGTTATGTGCGATGGTCTTGGCAGTTATCCTTGGCTTGTGATGCTATGGGAAACGATCTTGGTGGTTAGCCTTGACTCATAATATAGTCATTATTTAAGTTTATAACACATTTATATGATTCCAAATTTATATGAATCCATGTTTATATGTTATGATTCTTTATTTTACATTTCTTTTTTATTTATGTCATGTTTTCTAACCCAATTGCTAAGGATTTATTCTTATTATTATTCCCTTACTGGGCTTTTAACTCATCCCTTTGTTTATGTTATCCCCAGGTTATCCTACAAATATGTATGAGTACAATGGGAGTTGTGGGATATTTATGAAGAATAAATAAATAAATGTTATATTTAGTTCCATGTTTCCAGTTTTATGTATATAGTCTTCCAAGACACAAGACTTCATGATCCTTAGCTTGTATCTGATGTATAATTATTCTTAAAATCATGTAATTTTATATGTAAAAGTCTTGGGTCACTATATGTATAACATTTGTAACCTTGTGGGTGGTTTTTTCTTAAGGATGGTTATGTGGCATGGTCTTCCAGGGAGCAGTTTTATGTTCATATACTTAGAGAGGATGGGCTTCAAGGTTGTTAGCATTGGTTTTAAGTGTGATATTCTTTAGATATGGGACACTAGAGATAGGTGTTTTGTCATGTTGGTTCTGTGTGACATTAGTATGTGAGCATCAAGACACCCCATTAGTTGTGTCCTTTTTTGATTTGTCATATACCTTGGTGGTTGGACCCAGTGACTAGATATGTCACTTGATTATTAGGGCTAGGTGGGAGAGCATAGTTTTCTTTTTAACATGACTCTATGTTAAGAAGTTGGAGTACATTGAATTTTGAGAGTGACCCATGAGAGGATTCAAGTGAGTTATGAGTTATTTTGGGTGTGTGAGGCATATATGGATGCTATTTACTTTTTATAACGGTGCAAAAATGGTATGGCCTAGTATGATGTTTAGTAACGTTGGATTCCCTTTGTTTTGAAGCAGAAATTGTATGCTTGTGCTCTAGGATTGTGGTTCGTTTCAAGATGTGAAGGTTCATTTGGGTGCTGAGCCTGGGTAATGGTTTTGTATGGCCTTTATGAGATAGATTAGAAGCACAAGAGGTTCTCAAGGTTGTCTGGATATGTCTTTTGATTCGATCCTTGATGATATGTAATATGCTCGAGTCATAATCAGGTTATGTGTTGGGTTACACAAGTGCATGTAGTGGTTAAGCTTTAATAGGATCTTGGACACAAAAGTGTTAGTGATGGACTATATTGTTTGGGTTGTGGATTGAATTTTATGGTAGAATAAGTCAGTGAGACTTTAGTTGAGAAGGAATCTATGAATAGGCTAAGAACTGAAGGGGGTGTGATAAGGGGCTTTGAGGGCATGGTAACTCGAGTTCCTTGGGATAGAACTATGGTGTAATTGAATGGATGAGTTTGTGCTAAAATTTTTCAATGACATCATAGCATACTCTTAGTCTAGATATAATCATGATTAAAATTTATACATCATTCTGAGTACACTGATAGAGAATGAAGTGTATTCCATGATAACTGGATGAATATTTTGGTAGGATAAATGGTCTTTCTGGTGCTTCACTCATGGATCAGTGTATGTGAATATGTATCATGGGAGGTGAACTATCAACCGTCTGAGAATGAGATCCTCATCATGGATGGGATGTTAGAAAATACCATGGGTGTTGAACTCAGATGATGGTATTAGGTGAAATTTTATGTTTTTATTTTTCAATATATTGGGAGAGAGAGACGATCATTTTCATGATGAGGTTTGATTGTGATTGGGGAATGGGTCATGGAAAAAGGTGTTCAATTTTGAGGCAATAGTAAAGATACTCCTATGGTGGGGAGTATTAGATCGGAAGTGGTGATATAAACCCTTTATGGGTATAGTCAATATTGTAGTGTAAAACATATCATGTGAGTTAGTATACTTATATACATGTGAATTGTGAGGAAACTCTGATGGTAAGAATCATCATGGATTGAAATCGGTAGTTGTGGGTTGAGTTATGTGGTGGGGAGCACCATGAGTTTGATGATGAGTTTTAAATTATGTTGTGACATATCAGGATGGATGGGTGTGGTCACACACATTCTTGGCATTTTATTGATATTGGAATGTGGTGGGTAAACCTTTAATGGATTGTACGCCAAATATTATGAAGTTAGGAAGATAAACTTATTTAGAATCTTTGAGTAGAACACAATGGGTTGATCGTGATTTTATGACAAAGTTGGGTTGGGATGTGTTATTGGAAGACCACTAAGACTTCTCAGGGATGATAAGGCTTATGGTGGGGAGGTTGTAGAGACTCAGGTTGGTCAGTTTTTTGAACTTTTTCATAAATTTGAATTTTTGTTTTCGTGTTCTTTATAGGGGTAAAATGGTAATTTTCCCATATAGGATAATATCACATAATGTTTTTGACCACTTTTTTTGTCCTTTAATATGAAATTTACCCTTGTATAGGAGTTTAGTGTAATTTTGAGGAGTTTGAGTTTTGGCATAATGTTTAATATTTAATTAATTAATTAATAAATTATTTGTGTGCCTTCAGGTTTTTATATCTTTTGAATAGAGTTTTCGATTAATATTCTGACTACTTGGTTGAGTTCATAATGAAGATTTTTGTCTGGGAGAGTTATAAAACTGCTTTGGGTTTCAAGATTCAGTATGAGTGTTAAATGGGCATTTAATTGATTGATTAATATAATTTGTTATAACACCCACCACAATTTGGGGATTTATATGCATGAAATAAGAGGGAGTGTTACTCCCTTGAGCATGCGATGGATAGACATATAGGATAAGGGGAGGAGATTCCATTGAACTTCATCCATGTTGGAGTTCTCGACCGGATCAAGGTGCAGTGGCTTCCGAGAGGGGATTTGGACCTGAAGCATCGTTATTTACACCTCGATTTAGATCATATGTTTGAGTTTTATGAACTAATCCCCTTAGATTAGTTGTTTTCATGTTTTAGAGGAATATATATATAATTTTAAGTATCCCATGTGGGACGATCTTCAATTAATTGGGGAAAACATGGGTTTTGGGGGGTTTTAGGGGTTTCTTGTTCAGAAAACCTGACTATATGATGTGTAGTTTTAAGAACACACATCGTGCATTGTTCCTATTGAGGGAATAATAGAAGAGTACAACTACATGGTGTGTATTCTAGAGGAGATTACATACAATGTTTCTTGGCTTGTGGACAAGTACTTAGCTAAATGACTAGTTTAGGAGGGACATTGACTTGTATCATATGCGATCAGACCCTGTGTGGGTTATACACCATGTAGAACTACACAACCAGACAGAGACACATGGAAAATCCATGCGAGGTGCACAGTCTGGTACCTCATTTAGGATACAAATTGTTTACATGTTTTACATGATGTTTACTTGAATTATACATGCCGTTTCTAGTTAGAGTACATGCCCATATGGGGATATATAAGTAAATGTCATGTATTAATGCATACACACCATGTACCACCCCCTTTTATTACCCTTTTGAAGGTTATGGATGTTCAGATGCCTCAAAATCCAAATTGGACACAAGAGGAGTCCATTTTAAGGGGTTTTAATGTAGAACATGATGGTGGGTCCCTTGGGTAATTTCTAGGACTTTTAATAGGTTGTTTGTTGAATTTATGTTGTGATAGAGTTTTTTTCCTCTAGAAAGTAAGTTCAACTATCTCTTAATAGTGAGACATGGTATGAGACCCATGTGAGAGTAATGAGAATTATCAGGGGGTGTAGTATGTGTTTTTTAGAGACCTTTTTTATTGTTTGGTAAGATATTGTCCATCGTTAGAAGGAATGAGTTGTGAAATGAGGTGATGTACATGTTGGGTTTTTAGACAAACCTATGGATTCCTATAAAGGGGATGGGAATGAGGCTATTTTCTCTTGTAAGGTTTACTGATAATGAGGACATTAATGCCACAAGTTTCTAGAGACTGGGTTTCAAGATGTGTTGACCCCCATGTGACAAGTGTTGTCCTGAGATTTTAGTTGTGACCATAGATTGGGAGAGGTATGTCTCTTCTTATGTTATGATCTAGATAATTCCAAGATGAATACATTCACTTTTTTGCTAGTTATAATAATCTAGAGAGGGATTCCCCTATTTTTGTGTAGATATAGAGATCCTGGTTGGGTGTTTGTTTTTGGATAGTGATGGTTGTGGGTGTTCCCTTGGGACCCAAAGAGATGTGTGAGATTATGGGGTGGAGATTTTGATTATTAGTAATATCTTGAAGCCATCCCATAATATTTTTTTCCTTTGGTTGAGGTTGATTTTTTTTACATCAAAGGGTTGTTATGATATGCTTGAGTTTCCTTGGTTAGAGCCTGGGTTACTGAGATGAGATGTTTGGGCTGAGAGTGTTGACATGAGGTCCCACATATATGGTTTTGGATGTCTGATGTGACACTCCACATTATAGGTTGTGTAGGTTGGATATAAAAATATTATCCCATATAATATGTGGTTAGTATTGATGTTCTATATCAGTATAAATGGTTATTATTGAATGAGTGTTTTATTGAGGTTCTGGGTATGTTTTTTGATATTTTTTGAGTAAGGTCGACTTGATGTTCTACATACGTGTATGAGATGCTGGATAGAGGCTTTGGGCATGTGTAGTATACTATATAGATTATGTAACAAACTAAATCTCTAGACACAATTATTATACATTGTTGTTTATGTGTTGGAATGATGTTTTAGGAACCAATGATATTATGTATTGTGGGTTGGGATGTTGGACTAATTCTCCTATCCCCGGTTTTTGGTGGGATAGACTTATGCTCCAAGTGCCCTAGTGCACCATTATTTCAAAGGATAGACCGATGCTCCTGAATCCAAGGTTATGGACATGGAATTCCATATCTTGGTTGGGATGGTCGGACATGGTGTTTCAAATCCTAGTTCGATACTTGGATCGATGCTCCTTGTATATTGACGTGTGACTTCAATTTATTATGGTTGGGATGGTTATACATGGAATTCTAAATCCCAATTGGATACTTGGACTAATGCTCCTTGTATGTCGACCAATGAACCCAATGGTAGTCTGTTTAAATAGCTGGCATGGGACAAAGAAGGTATGATTGATTAAGGTAACAAAGCTAATGATCGATGGTGGATTCATGAATATTTATTTCAATTATGTTTCGTCTTGGCTAAGTATATTGTATGACATGTGCATATGGAATCAGATTATAGGTTCTCTCTAGAGGGTGGCCTATTGAGATTTATTTCTCAGCCCTTGTAATCTCAACTCAGTGTGCATTCATCCTTTATGACTACTTTCAGGTCGAGCATGAATCCATGATGGATATGGATAAGGCCTTGTATTTCATAATTGAGTGGGATTCTCAAATTGAGTCTGATCATCAATCTGAAGTAGTTTAATAAGGTATTGGAGATCGAGTAATTAATATAGTCCGAATTTGGTAGAAGGGCTTGATGTATTTATAATTTACATTAGATCAACCCAGAGGGAGATCGATGTTGTATGAATGGAATGGTTGTTTGGGCCTTTACTATATTTCATTTTTTATATAATGTTTTATTTTCAATTAATATATTCTTCCATATTCTATGATGTGTTTTATGTTTGGTTATTAACTTTTAGTTGTGAATTATGATATTGGGGTATAGTCTCCTCATAGTTCCACCTTAGACCTTCTGTACTAGTCAAAATCTCTAGAATATGTGGAGGTGTGCTTGAGGTCTTGTGATGAATTGGATATGGACTCTAGTTTTACTGGAAATCAGGCCTAAACGTTACTGTGTCCCACCACTTACAATGTGGTCGGATACATTAATTAATTAGATTATATAATAGGGGTATGGAATTCATAATAATGTGACCATTCTAACGATTACACTTTCTCGATGAAGATCTATAATTTTTCTTATAGAATATTACTTATGGGATAATTTCCTTAAAAAATACATTATTTAGATCATTTCTTTTAAAGATCCAACAACTTATTCTTATGTGATCAATTATTTTGATATTTCATTAAACCAATAATCATAAACGTGTTATTAAATTTTGGATCCCAAAACTAAAAATACTTAATAGATATTAACAAATATGTTAACTTTACTAAAGTAAAAAAATTTTATAAAATTGAGAGATTATTTTTTTCTTTATTATTATCAATCTCATAACTTTCAATTTTGGATGTGTTGGATAGATAGAGAAATACCCAAATCATATACATAGGGATAATATATTAATAAATTTATTAAAATAAAATAAAAAAATTATCTAATTTCTCATCAGTGTTACCCATCAAGGAAAAGAGGATTTATAGAAGAATTAGTAAACATTTTGGATTAATTATTTGGGTATGGAAGCTCCAACAAAATTTTAAGCACCACCCTCATTTAAGGACTCAACATCGGCAACCTCAACATACACTGGATCAAAATCATGAGAACCATAAAATCCACCTCTATTGAGGCTTCTGATTGTATAATTGGGTCCCCAATACAGTCTATCATCTTCTCCCTCTCCATTTAATTCTCCCAATGCACAATGTCATTATACTTTTCTAATTGTACTCCAAGTGGATTCTTCCTAGTGACTAATTCCATCAACACCACCCCAAAGTTTTACACATCCCATTTATCTATTATTTTGTTATAAAACCCATAAATTGGAAATGAACAATCAAAAAACATTAGAAACATTAATCAGGGTTAGGTTTCATGGATATGATCTAAAATATTAACTCTAATGTAAATATACAAGTTTCAAAATCATAAACTGTTTTTATGCAGAAATTAGGTTGGGAATGAGATTATATTTGAAAAAACCAAAAAAATACAATTAACTTGTGAATCTGACTCTAAAAAAGTATATTTCCCTTAATTAGTGTTCAATATTTTTTTTATAATGATATTTTTCATTTATTTTTCTTTACATTCATTTTGTACCTCTTCGATTACCGAGATTGTGATGGACCTCATGGTATGTTGCTGGTTGTATAGCTACACATGCCAACATTCTTGATGAAGCTGCAAATGTAGGCGTCGATGAAGAATGATTCTGGTACCTAGCTGGTCAAATTATTATTAAATAGATCAAGCAGGATCAACTTCAAAGATTATAGGGATGAATGACTTTCCCAAAAGATCATGTGAAATCGGTTATTGTTTAAATTTTTATTACTAATATTCTTTACCTGCCCGATATTGATCATGATCTTGTTGTGAAATCAGTTATTACTTAAATCGATAGCTTCTAAAGAGGATGATTTGAATAAAAGGATTAGGAAATGATGAAAAATAACAATATAAAAGTTACATTAGTTACCAAAATAGATTTAATTACACTTTATATCCTAAAGTGTTGAGGCTATATTAGTAATGACATGATGTAAAAGTAACATTAGTTACTATTAGATTTATAATAAAGAGTTTGACTAAATGAATGATGATGATATGCATATAAAAGTTTTGGATTGACAATAGATGTAATTGAAATTTTAAAATTTGATTTTGTGGTGTGAAAAGTGATTAAATATATTCATGGAGTTTAACATTATGAATATGATTCTTGAGTCTCATTATTATTCAAACTATCTTACTTCATAAATAATACCCACTAAAGAATTTAGTCTGAGGGTTTTATCTGATGGTCACATAGGGATGTGGAAGGAATTATATATAGATGTGATAAGTTAATAAAACCCCATAAATTTAAGTCAATATAAGCCTGGTATAGAATTATATCATGTAAGATATGATAGGGAGGCTCTTATGTAGGGTTTTATTATTCATAAAGGGGTTTAAGAATATAAAATGTATCATACAAAAGGGAAAAACCACTTTATCATTAATTCATGTTTTTTTAATATACGTATATGTGGATTTTCATTTAATGTAGTGTGATTATAATTGAACCCTCATAGTATGACTTTGAGTTATTAATAAATGATGTCCATCAAGGATTATCATAGATTATAATGAAATGTTAAGGTTAGTGTGAGTAGGATTCTTTTAATGAGATTCACAAAATGATCATGAGGCACCAAAATCTTTTGTTCACTATATTAAACATTAATCATAGAACGTGGAGTGTTATAAATTATTTTTTTTGTATACTTGGGATGAATTTTTTATATTTGGATCCCCACACCTGAGGTTAGTGATATCCTAGAATGTGAAACTTTATAATTTGATATTTTCTTATGAAATACTTGAGTATCAATAAATAAGGGGGTTTTGGGGTATGTTTCTGATCATGTCATCAGTTGGAGATCAACTCCTATAAGATTTTTTCTCTCCAACGTAGATTATGATTTTTGGGAACTCGATTGAGATAGACTAAGAAAATTTATGAATATAGTTAGTAGGCACATATGGTGTGGTTATATAATTAGATAAGGGGATTGTTTTGTGTTCATCCATGAGATGAATTCCATGTTATGTATTCATAAACCTAGTCAATGTATACTAAAAGAGTCATGAACGTTTGAGAAGGCTATATAGGATTGACACGCGCTGCTTCCCATAGTCACTAGATGTCATGGATAAAGGTAACATATTAAAACGAATGATATAATTTGATGTGGTTTGTGGATAAGTGAAACACCCTTATATTTTAAAATAAGATCATTATGTTTGATATTATATACGACATACAACACCAAGCTTAAATGATCAATGAAGTATATTATTTAAATCTAACCATTATAACCTAGGGGTTAAAATGGAGGGTATGAATAAGGATAACAAAATTATGAATATTATATGGAATAAAAATTTATAAATAAATTCATTGGTTATAAATTTATTATAAATAAGAATAAGAATTATTTTAAAGAAAATGTAATGATTTTCTGAAAACAATATTTTTTTTCTAAAAAACTATTTCCTTATATTTTGTGAACTTATTTTAAAACTATTATTTACAATTTAAGAAATTATTTTTGAAAATAAAAAATTAATTTTTTTAATTGGTATCTCAAAATTATCTTAGATATATTTTTTTGATAATTTTATGAAAATATTATTTTTTTCAACGAATATTAAAAAATATACTATTTTTTTTTCAAAATTGCCATTTCATTTAAACAATTAAAAAAGTTAAAATTTGTTTGAAATTATTTTAAAAGCAAACATAGTTCAATTATATTATTATTAACCCAATTTATCTTAATGTAATTAATTATATTTTAAATTATCATATAAAAACTTTTTATACTTATAAAAAAACTTCCTTTGCAAAACCTGTTTTTTATTAGATCTATGGGTTTAACATGAAATTAAATTATACCACTTTTGTGTATGGAATTTGAAAAAATATATTAAAAATTTTGAATTATAATAATTAAAATTATATTGTAATGTTAACTTAATTTTTTCTCATAATGAATAGTAAAAACACTAAAAATCAATTACAACAGTTAAGGTTAAAATAAGTTTATCGGGGGTTAAACTAATAAGATAAGAGATAAAATAACATAAAAATTTATCTAATTGTTATTTTATGGAAATATTTAGACCACATATAATATAATCAGTTATAATGATCCAATTTTGATTCTTTTTTAATTTAAAAATTTTAGGTATAATTTATTGTTTTCATAAATTCCAAGTGTGTCCTTGCTCCCACTTATAAAATGGAACCCACTCTCCTCTACTCTTCACACATAAAAATAACATTTCATTGGAAAATAAAAACCCAAATAAATTCATTAAACACTACCCATGAATTTGAGTCCATTTATTTATCCTAATTTTTTTTTGAAGGATTTAGTTATAAACCAAACTAGGTTCTTTGAATAAGAGGTATAGTTCTTAACCATGCATTTTAATTTTATTTGTTCCCTTAACTCATAAAATTTGAAATTAAATGTGTAAAATAATAAATTATTATATATAATATAATTAGATGTTATTATTTTAATTTAATTACCTATATCCATATTTACTTCCATCAAATGAGAAATGAACCCATTAATCGTGTGTACAACGAGTTATCATCTCGTGAACCGATGTAATTCGTTTTCCATTACCAACACTCATGGATGTATATAATTATGGAGTTAATGTGTGTGTGTGTATTTATATATATTATATTTATGACATGGTTACAATTATATTATTATAATATCAAAATCTACCTTCTTACCTTCCAATCTATTGGAAAACGATAACGTCGCACGTGCATATGTGTGGACTACCACCTCCATAAGGTGATGTGAGATGATTTTAATTTCATATTTAAATGGATGGTAATAAAGATAAATTTAATCAATAAATATTTTATATATTATATAATAATTATTCTGGGAAGTTGATTTATTTTTTACCATTCTTTTGTTCCATCCATCGACAAAATGAAAACATCATTCATGCGTACATACAACCTGCCATCTCCTTGAATTGTGTAGCTAATTTTCTATCTATTAATATTATGGATTATAGTAAATAAATATAAAATTAATATATATGATATTTATATAATGGTTAAAATTTTGGAGATAATGGAACCATGATCAATGTAGGAGGATCAGAACTACCAGACCAAAACAAACATGAAAACATTACATTTATCACACAAAATAGAGTTTTTAATAAATAAGTTTTAATAAACAAGTGACAAAAAGGTATAAGAAATTAATATATGGTATGATATATATTAGTAATATTTTTCAACATTTTTATAATAAATATATATTTATTATAAATGTGGTTTGAATATAAATAAATTAAATAAGACATGTGGTAAGAGTTTCTCGTGTCACTTTTATTTCCATGAGACATGCCATATTCACTAATTATTTGTTTTTTCTGTGATGAGAATAATGAAAATTTGAAATTTTATATCATTAATATTTTTATATTCATGGTATTTAATTTTTTACTTGTATTTATTTCATTCATTTGGGTTATGATTCAAAAGTTACCGAAGTGGTAAGGGTTTATTTCAAAATATCATCATTATCCAAGATTGATTATGTTTATGTCTCTATCAAAGGAATTATTTGATATTTATATCTCAAACCAAATATATTATCTTCTCCAACTTCAATTCATGAAATTTTCAAGTAATGGAACTATTTTCATCTCATTGGCAGCTAAAATGATTGAGGAAATGATTTTAAGAAAAGTCATATTTATTTCTCTTTTTGATAAAAAAATATTTTATATTATTTGTATATTTTTTCTAAAAATGTATCCAAAATGTTTTTTAATATCCACAAATTATTTTTAACTTAATTTTTACAAATAATTGGTTTTTCTCGAAAAAAATATATTAATAGTGATCTTCCCCCTAGTTTTCAAATGAGGTAATTTTTAAATTTCTGCCAAAAATGTGAAAGGAATTTTTTTTAACATACTCTACCTGAATAAAATTTCCCGCCATGTTGACCTATAAATTAATTTAGTATTCGTAAAAATATTATATGATTATTTACAAAGAAAAAAATTTCATAACATTTTGTAAATGTTTAGTTTTTGAAAGTTATTTTCAAATTGAAAATCATATTTTCATCAAGAATGATTTTAATGAAATTTTTTTAGTATTTTTATTTATCAAAGACAAAAAAAATATTTTACTTATACATCACTAAGGATATGTTCTAATGATATCATTTTTATTATTTATTTTGATTATTTATGATCATTTTGACTGAGGATGTACTATTTTGATACCATTATCCATATTAGTCTAGATGGTCTATGATTATGTTTATTGATTTGGAAAAATTTTAACATTTTGTATTCTAGTTATTCAATAGGAATGTTTACATTGATTATGTTTCTCACATTTCATAGGAGGAATGCATTAGACTTAGTAATTGATGGGAAG
Organism: Viscum album; assembly: GCA_963277665.1. Lineage (NCBI taxonomy): Eukaryota > Viridiplantae > Streptophyta > Magnoliopsida > Santalales > Viscaceae > Viscum > Viscum album. The sequence continues at coordinate 2,127,825,470 of OY728161.1, read as the reverse complement.
AGCCTATTATAGCCCCTCAATTCAGCGGTAGGTCTCATGAGACAAACCAGATTGGGTATTTGTGAGATGAGATAAAATTAATGTGAGTTAGGTTTATTGTGTGGATGGGAGGAGAAATTAAATTGAATTATATTGACTAATCTGAGTTGAGAACTTTAAAAAATGGGTTTTGAGGAGGCATAATATCTTTTGTTTATTGTAGTCAAATTGTTGGATCTCATGGGTATGTGTTTTGAATTAGTATTGATTTAATTTTGATACTTACTTGTCCAAGATTAGAGAAGATAAGATTGGGGGAATTGATAATGATAATATTTTTTATGTGTATTTAAATAATATAATCCCTTCCACATTAAAATTTTGATCTAATTTTCATCATTGTAGTTTTTTTGGTGAATTTTTCACTAAAAAGGGAATGTTTATTAATTCTAGAATTTTAACATTTTTTCACTTTTTTATTTCAAGAATAAATTTTAAAATATTGATCCATTTAGAGTGATTAATTTTTTTAGGAGTCCATTATTCTAGGGATTTGACTTCTTATTGTAGACCTAGATCTGATTGAAACTACCAAAGGTCCAAATAAATAAATCAATTTGACAAGTGTTTTTGTCTGATAGAATGGACCCCACCTTAATAAATAAGACATAACATAGGATAGAGACCTCAAAATTAGGTTATTTGAGATGTATTGGAAAGAGGACCCAAGTTATCATGTGAAAATTAACATTCACGGATAAATGAAATCAATGAAGTGGACATTGAACGAGAAAACCTGGAGGAAGATAAAGGGTCTTTTCATCCATAAAAATTTTGTTCAGTAATTACGGAATACAATTTTTCATGTTTCCAAATGCTCTAAAATTATTAGGATCGATTGAAAACAATGTTTTGAACAAAATTTAAGAATAGACTATTAGCTTTTTGTTAGTCTGTTTGGAAGAACAAGAGAAAACATAAGGATTATAGATCCTGGAAGAGAAATTTTTTATTCTTCCTTTTGACTCTTTTTTTCTTTTTTTGTTATATAATGTCTTTATCTTCCCCCTTATTCATGGATACCATTCACATGGAAGGGTAAAATTATGACTGACTGGGTATGAGGAGGTTTTCCCTTTTTAATGATTGATTTCATGAACTCAATGGTATAAAATCATTTATATCTATTGTGAAGTTGGTTTCAATTTATAATAGTGGTTTTCATTATCAAGTATGTTTGTATTTGTTTTTAGATTCTGTTATTGAATTTTCTTGGGTCGATGGTATTTTTTATCCCTCTTATAGGTTCTAGTTTATATATGATGGAATATTTTATGCCTTAGTGGTGATGAACTCAATGATCGTCGATGCATGTGAGGGGGGTAGTGCATATTTTTTATTATTTGGGATATATAAGACCTAATTGGGTATTTCCCAAGTCATTTGAGGGTATTCATTAAAACTCTATCTCACATAGTACTTCTATGGGTTTCAAATACATAACGTCGTATGAAATTTATGATATCCTTATGTATCATAAAATATGACTACACATCATATTTAATTATTGGATTATTAGTATTATAGTACTATTAATGAAGTATAAAGAGTTTATGCACCACATGTTATCAATTGATATACCCGGTCATGCATATTATTATAGTCTGTTTTATTAACAAAATAGTTAATTAATGCTAGATATATGGATTAATGTGATTCAAATACTTAATTTTAGTGTTTTTGCTACTTTTTAGGTTTCCGTGGTAGAATTCATGCGTTGGAGATGTTTTGTAGAAAAATATAAAATTACACGAGGTGTAATTAATAAACACACGTTGTGTACCTTTGAAGAAACTCGACTAAACTTGCTGAAGAAGAAACATAAGTTCCTAATCAAGAAAGAAACATCATGTATACTATTATACCTATCGTGTAGGTCCATTATAGAAGTGGTTCAAGGAGGAAATTATACTACATTCTATGTAATTCGGCACTACAAACGTGTAATCTCACAAACTGAAAATCAACCCATGTAATTCAATGGAAGATACGGGAAACTCACCTACTAATGATGAAAAAAAAGGTGTGGTTGACTAGAGTACATGATGGATACCATGGTACATGATGTGTAATTATACTTGAATATAAAATGTGGTCTTGTCCTCCGATTTGAAAACTTTTTTCAAAGGTGGTAGGTTGTTCCATTCTGCTGACTCAACCCCTTAATATTGTACGTGATTTCCGTAAATTTTTATCTTTTTTTCATTCCCATTTCTCTTATTATTCCCTAAATTCCCCCTATATCCATGGGTAGGGTTGACTTTTTTAAAAATTCTTTCATAATTACCATGGTCATGAGAGGAAACATGACAAGTTTTGGGGTTGTAATTAGCTTATAGGTTCATTTTAATAAAGAATCCAGGTCCGTTTCTTTTAATTTGTGATTTTTTACTTTATAATTTATTTGATGAATTAAAATTATAAATTTAATGGTTGGTTAATATCAGACTAAGAACAACACTATTGGGGAAAACTAAGGTAATTACTATTAACATTCCAATGAACATTGAGTAAGCATTTTGCCACTATTTTGGAATTTGTTTGGTAAAAGCATGTTTTTAATGAATTAATCATCGAACCAAGGTATAAATTTATTAAATACACAGTTATTTGTTATTAGATAAAAAAATAAATTAAAAAAAATTAATGGTAAATTATCATCATAAATTACCAAAATCAATAAAGATATTTGTTTATATTAAACCTAAATCATAATTTCAATCCTGATGCATTATTTTTGGGAATTTTCTTTATTTTGTGTATTTATTTCGTTTTTTATTTCCTTTTTTTATAGTTCATTGTATCTATTCTTCTTCCATAACCACATATTTCATAAATAATCAAAAACAATACACCAACTTGTTCCTATGTTATTACTTCAATATTGGATCAACCTAGATACTCCAATTTTATAATAGAGTGAGGGAAATCAATTCTTTCACCTTGTGATGGGTGTGCCATTAATCATATTATATGTTTGATATTTATATCATTAAATATGATACATTGAGGATTTTTATTTCTATTTTCAACTATTAATTTATTTATATAATTCATAAATTGTTAATAAATTACAATGAAAGTTTTTTTGGGATATTTATTAATTTATAAAATATTTAGAAATTAATTAAATATAAATAAAATATATATAATTTATTAATTTTTTGTGAAATGTTATAAATAATTATTCCATTATATTAAGTGGTAATATGAAAAATAAATTTTAAAATTATATGGCATGACTTATATTTTAGATTTAAATTAATTATAAAGAAATTGTGAGTGTAATGTTTAAAGATATTATAAATTACAATATAAAGAAATATATAAAGTGTATATATTTAAAAATTATGAATTATTCCTAATGTTTAATTTGAATCGTTAAAATTTAATGGACCATAATTAAGAATTAATTAAAATTTATGAAAATAATTTTTGAGAAATTTTAGGATCAATGGTTTAAATAATATTAATTTCTTATATTTAAATTATATAAAATTTTTACAAAAAATAAATTGAAATATAAAATATTTATATTTCATAAAAATATATCATATATTTAGAATTAATTTCATATATTGATTAATATGAAGGAATTCATATAGGGAGTAAATATAAAGTGTTTATATTTTTATAAATATGCAATGCCTATAAATAATTATATTGTTTTTATAATTTTTAATTTATTTATTTTTCATAATTGAATATCTAATATCTAAAAATAAGTATTTATATTTATTTATTTAATTCATTTTTAATAATCATGTTTATAATTAGTTTATTAAATATAAATATCATATATTCTTTAAATTATATGATAAATTTCTTATTTTTTAATTATAATGTCTTGTTATATATGACACAATAAGATTAATGTTTTAATCTACTTCAAACTGAGTGTGTAATTAAATTTATTATATTGAATTTGGTTATTGAGTATAGTTTATAAATAGCATGTATTAGAGTTATGATGAATTCAATTCTCTCTTGGCCAAAGTATCCCTAGGTAGAAGGAATTTGGATTGGACTTCCCACTAGCTTAGAGGTTCATTCCTTGTTATAGAAAAGTGGGGGGTGCTATTTGTATCCCCATAATTAATCACATGAATATTTCATATCTCATATAATTTAAATAAATTACATGAAATGTTCATCTAAATTGTCTATAATATGAATTTTGATTTGTATGAATATGTTTGGATTCTATTTTGGGAATGTAACACAAATTTTGGGTTGCGTAAAGAGTTGCACACTAATATGGTTTGAACATATTATTTTGATGATGTGATAGGGATTCCCAAAATAAATCGTTAGAAGAATGCATACATAAAGCAATAAAGATTGTGATAATAATGATTTTGTATGATTTAATAACTACTTAATATGCATATGATGTATATGAAATTACTGATACTCAAAACCCCCCTCAAAATACTATGTGTGAGATTGCTTCCAATGTGGCACTTTTCAAGCCCTGAAACATCTAACCAAATAGTTCATGTCATAAATGGGAACCCCTTTATTTTCTTGTGCAGGGAAATAAAGTGATATATGACCCTAATAAGAATATTTTCTGGTTCATGGGGTTTTTATAGGGTTACACATAGTCATGAAACCCTAATAGGATTAGGTTTCAAGAGGAATAATGTTGTGTTTTTCTACGTGATAAATTAGGTTAAGAGTAATCCACTAAACTATCTAAGAATCATATATGATATGATTGGGATGAATACATATCTAATTTACTATGTGATGAGAGAAACTCTATATTAGAGTCATTTATTAGTGAAATATAGATATTGTATTACTAATTCTTAGAATGAAATTTAAAGGGTTCATCATTTTATTGGGATACCATTTAATAATATTCCTTATTAAATGAATATAAAACTTGCTACTCATGTGATAAATTATTATATTGTTTATAATGGCCTCATCATCATCAATATTAACCTTAATATCAATATTGGATATTGAAAAACAAAATAGTAGTAATATCCTCAACTGGTACCGAACCTTGAGAATAGTTCTCAAGAAAGAATGAATATTCTATATGTTAGAATAAATCATTTTTAATAAACTTATCGGTGAAATTCTTCAACAAATAAAGTTAGATGCCTATAATAAACCTAAAGAAGATTCACTATAAGTCTCTATTATCATTCTTGTAACCATGGAATCCAAGTTGAAAAACCAAGATGAAACCATGGATGTTTATAATATTATTGGAAACCTTAAAATAATCTATCAAAAATAAACTAAACATTTAAAGTATGACATATCATAGGCTTTATTTCTGTGTAAAGTGGTGAATATAACCCCTTTCTTGACCAATTTTCTAAATATTATTGGCTACGTCAATATCATTGATAGACTAGGTTCACTTATTAGACTCAATATATCCAAGAACATCATTCTATAGTCACTCTTGGAAAGGTTTTGATAGTTTATTATGAATTACATTACGAATGAGTTCAACAAAGGCTTTCCTGATCTCCTCAATATGATAAAGATTACTTATCCATACAAGGTAGGTACAATCTCTATTGCCTACATGATGGTTTAAAAGGATCATGGTAAAAAAAATTTCCAGATAGAGAAGAAAATAGGTTGGGGAGAATCCATAGTTCCCCCTAAATGAAAAAAATGGATGAGAGGATAATGATTTCATTTTGGAAAAACTAGACATCATAAAATAAACTATCTGAGATGAAACCACATGGAGATTAAACCTCAGGTATTAATTTTATAGAGTTTAATTTTTATATTATGAGGTGCATATGATACCAATTGTATGTTTTAAAACTATTGTAAATATACCAGAGTTCATTAGTAAAAGAAGAGTAAAAGAAAGATCTTAATGTTTTCATTCAAGTAGTAGATCAAGGTGTTTCTTTATTTAGGTCTTGGATGTATGGATAACTTTAAGATTGGATTAATTTAAAAAAATATGCGTATTGTTTATCTCATTCTTATCTTGATAATATCATGTAATTATTTGTTATTAAAATGAATGAGATGAAGTTTTTGTACACATGGTTTATTATTTGTCCTAATTTTATAACATGCTTGAAATAAATAGAAGGGTAAAGGGTGTTTCATCGTAAATAAATTGTTTATCCCAAAATATGAGGGAATACTATTCCACCACCAATAGTGGAATATTTGATAATGTCATCTATTCAATTAATTTCTAAACACATATAATACCATATATGATATTGAAATAATAGCTTATTTGTTATGTATTTTCATAAAAATGAAATTAAATTTATTTCCTAAACAAAAATAAGTTTGTGTATCTTGGCATGATATCCTAGAAAAGATATAATTTATAACATGCTTTTGAAATTACATTTGGACTTATAAAAGTTAAATGTTAACTGGTAAAATGTTATCATAGTCAATGTTAAAAATTAAATTACACTTGACATCACCAGAGGTTTAGGATATGATGGTAGATAAAAATATAAACGTTAAATTAGTTACCATAACCCAGTAAATTAAATTTTGTATCCTAAGTTTTGAGTCTATATTAGTAAAGAAATAATGTAAATTTTACATTAGTTATCAATAGATTTCAAAGAAATTTTTTGATTGACTGATTTCCATGAATGATGATTACATAATTAGAAAATTTCTATGTCAAAAATAAATGTAGTTGAAATTTTTAAAATTTGACATTTTAGTGTTAAGGATTTTCAATATTTTCACGGAGTTTAATTGTCTGAATTGATGAACCCACACATGTCACTGAATATTTTCATGCATTGATCATATTACATTATTATTTCTTAAACTACACTCAACTACTAAGGCATAGAATGTGGCAGTTTGGGTTTGACCCCACAAATACATATTTCTTGATGGGAAACCCATCAATCAAAACCATTTGATTAGGATTCCTCGATATCACTATTATTTGTTTTTTTACTTAATCTAAGTAGTTTTGAGTTTCACTTGGATTGAAATAAGGGTTTAGGGTCAATTTTTGAGAATAGAAAAAGGGTAGTCCTTAATCTAACATGGGATATACCTATGGTATAGGCTGTAAAGTGGTGGAAAATACACCAATTTAATTTTTTTCCATCTAATTGGATCAACCTAATCTGATAAAGTCTCCTTGGTATAGAGTAATTGACAACATGATCATGGAAATATTAGGTTCTATGATTAAATAATTAATGGCCATTGTTCCTAACCTGATCTTCTCCGACTAAGTCATGGTCATGAAATGAATGAGAAATTGGAAATTTGGGATTGAGAATAAGCAATAATAAAGATTAAATAATTAGAATATATTTAAATATAATAAAAAATATACTCACAATTCATAAATAATGAAGAAACAACAACTGATGATGATGAAAATTAATCAGTATTGAAAGCAAGCATCAAAATAGAAACTAAGGACAAACACATAAAGAACCGAATGAAATTCTAAAGGATTTTGTAAAATATGTAAAGGAATAAATTATAAATAGTTTGGAAATGAAAGAAGAAGAAAAAAATAGAATAAAATGAGATAATTAATTGTAGGTCTCATATCATTTGTAAACTCTGGCACTGCAAATAAAACATATATAGAATGAGATATACACAATGTGTAAAAGATTCCTATCTTGTATTTGATTTAAGTGGATCATTCCTGATATATTCACATCTTGTAATCATATTTCACATTGTGTATTTGACATCCAAAATTCCCTCTGAAAAATAGGTTTGTAACTTTGACTCAGTTCGCTCTTGAACTTTGTATGTTGTGTAGACTTTGCACATCATGTATTTATTACATTTTAAATGGGATTTTGATTTTAAAATTATCACATCATGCAATTAATTTAAATGTTGTGTATTGACTTCACATCATGTAATATCTTCATAGTATGGTGTGTGTCTTTGCCGATATGTTTTGAATGAGGACTACATGTCATGTATGATGTAAACGATGTGTAAATCCTGTTTGTTTTCCATTTTTCACAATTTCTTATTTTATGTATATAATTCATATTTCATTTGAAAAAAAACAAAAAACATAGTGAATTATAAAATAAATCATGTATAATAATTAATTAAATTTATCCAATATGTATATATAAATTCATCTTGTCAAATTCCACCACACTAACAATTTCTTGTCCTCAAGAAAAAATCATCTCAAAAGGGATTCCAAAAGAAACAACTTTTAAAACCAAAAACATTCATTACAACTATGAATATGAGTCAAAGTTTATGTAGAAAATGTAAGTCCTACAGAGTTAGTCCTGCATAGATTATCATTCATGCCTCATAGTTCAGTTCTTTATCTAGAATCTTTATTCATTTATTCAAAATTTCATAACCCTTCCATAAATAATATATCCATTTTTCAAATTACCTCATGTTAAATTTTATCTCATCACATAATCTAAAATTTAACTAGAGTTATTCTCATACCATGAATACAAGTTCCTAATCATAATAAAGTGTTGGTTCTATCATCTCCACTTCATAAAGACAAATACAAAATCCATCAAGAGGGCTTCAATAGTAGTGATCAATTGACTCTAATTTTGAGTGAAGGTGGTAAAGTGATAAAAAATATCAAAAGTAGGTAAGTATATTTAGTATAATTCATGATAAAAATGAATACTGTAATGAAGTAACTCCTTATTGAAAAAATGTGTCCATGCTCTAAACAAATCAATGTGTGTGCATGAGTATATCAACTAAGTATAAAAAATATAACATGTTCCTTTATTTTAATTTTTATTCATTTTCAAAAATAATGTCTATGATACATTTCATATCACCCCTAACCATATATGATCCATCGTAGAAATAATCAGTCTGGAAATGTTGATTTTTGACCTTCCTAATACGAAACTAAATTTCTTTTTCTTTTCATTTATATATTTTTTTCAATGGAATAGGGTATGTGAATAAAATTAAAAAATACATCATAGACAACATAATACTGGTCTAGTGAAATTTACGATATACATCTCATTAATCCTAACATCCCATATCCATTATTGGTAAAACTTACCTCAAAAATATTCATTGAATAGTCATAAATAATACCAAGATCAGGGTAGGAAAGTATAATCATCTTGAAATGGGTCTTTCCTAAAAAGGTTATTCATGAATACTATGGGATAAATAAGAAAAACGTACTGGTGGGTATCTATAAAAACTGGCTCAACCATGGTTTCCTCAATCATTTTAAAATTTTATTTTTCCAATCGTAGCGTCAATAAGATCTCTTTTAAAGTTGTGATTGGTTTACATGTCCCAATTATCACTCAATAAATATGCTGAGAAAAGAATATGATTATGTAAGGATAGAGTCTTCATGGGGATGAGAGTATAAAATAATTTGAAATTAATCATGTCATAGTATCCAGTAATGAGTCAATAAAAAGTAATATCAAGATTTTAAAATCGGAATTAAATTTCTCAACTCATCAATCATGCTAATAATCTAAAAAAGTATAAAACATGGATTTAAATAGTCTTTAACCTACCATTATCTTTAATTTAAAAGGGTGTAATTATGTTTTTAGTTTTAAATAATTCTTTTAAAAAAATGACTCCTAGATATGTGAAAAATAATCCATGTTTATTGAAACTATAGCTCAATAAAGACCCCCACATAAAATGATACAGTGTCCAAACTGTTCTATAAAGCATCATGATAGAGACATCAACATAAAAATAGATATAAATTCAAATGAAAATTTGTAAAAGAAATTAGGTAATTGAGTTCTCCCTGTAATAAATATCATTCCATAGGGAATCTTCGTGGACAATGATTTGAAATTTTACAACATAAAAAATTTGTTAGAAAGAAAAAATATGTACAAGATAAAACATTATTCCACATGGTTAAAAAATATATAAGAAGAAAAATAGGAAGGGTCACATAGTTAATGATTGAAGAATATAGCTCAGATATATTCAAGAATGTGAGTAAGGTGATTCTTGAGACACCCTATGAACAATAATACTATAAAAATGAAAAATAACAACCATAATCACATGAATGAAAATAAAGAAAAACATTATGGTCTTCATACCAAAAAACGCTAATAATGACATCATAATCTAGATGGATAGAAAAGGTAATTGGTCGGTGTAGTCTATCTACATAGAATTATAGTGCCTTCTATAGGAATTAGTGGCAGTATCATTGATGTTTTGGGTATTATTAGTGGGATTAACCACCTATGGAGTGTATTGAGCATTAATCTCATATTGCAGGAAGAGAATCTAGGAACATTGTGGAGGGGCACCCTAATGAGCATGAATCTCATGCGGTAGTTCCTCAATTTGGCACACAATAATATCTAGATGATGAGACATCCAAATTGGGAGGGAAATGGTAGAGTTAAAGGCTTAAAAGTAACCATAGAAGAAGAAAAGAGCTAAAAATGGCTAAATTAATGAATAAGTGAAATGAAAATAATCTATCGAGCATTGAATCCAAAAACTGTATCCCATTAATATATATATATATATATAATCAATTATACAATAGGGGAAAAGAGTATAAGTTGTATAAAACTTTCACCAAAAAAGAGTACAAAAAGGGAGGGTACTAGGGTAGAACTAGTTAGTGAACTCAAAGTCATCGTGATACACATCAGACATCCCATCCCAAAAAGTAGGTGCATATAGCTGGCTCAACCAATTAATGTCATTGATGGTGGAAGGTGCTGGGGGATCGACTGCCAAGGTGGGTGTCATGGTGCTAGCTATTAGCATAGTCAAGGAAGGAGGGGGTTTGGTGTTGATCTATATAGTGGCCATGTGTTTAGAAGATGTATCTATAAAGGGAACCATAGATGAGGATACAATGATAGGTCCCTTTAATAGGCGGGCCTACTCTACTAAAAATTCATGTTTGGAAGTGCTATTTTTTAGGTTAGGGGGAAGGTCAGTCAGTGAAGGAGATGATGTGTGGATAGATGATGGAGTGGGACCTATAGAGGGTGGTGGGTGGGTAAATGAAGTGGTTGGTGGTGGAGTAGGGATGGTGAAATAGGATAGAAGACCAATTTTAATTCCTAAATAAAGGCATATCAATCACTAGTTCTCTAAAAGAAATTGGATATCAGGCCATAGGTCGGATGGAGGAGGTATATGGCTAGAGGAAATGTGGAAAAACCAAAGTTGGTCATAATATGGGTAGCAATGGTAGAGATTTTAGGGGGGGGGGTGGTAGTGGTGGTAGTAAGAACATGGACTGGAGAATCTAGGTCAACTGAATGTTGGGATGAGGCTTCATCAGCATCCCCAAGATATTCTGGAACCCATCAATATATGTCACCATCTTTCATCAGTATCCCCATCTTGTAGATCAAAAGGAGGATGATTCTCTCTAAAAGTTCAAGGGAGGTGTGGGGCTGGCCAGCCTCTAAGGCATTGAGATGTATGGCCAGATGGGTAATAAAGGATCCTCCAATCAATGTACCTTGATTCCTCCTTGCATAAGAGTTGTAGAACTCATTAAACTACCTATCCATGTTGATGTATGGGCCTCCATTGGATGATGTGAGGATACACATCTCAATTTGAATAATTACCCTATAAGAATATACGTTTTCACAACCAGTAATGAACCAATGCTCGAGGGAGAATTTAAAGAGAACCACCGTGGTGTTGGGTTATCTTCAACATGAGAGGATCACAGGGTCTCCTTGGATCTCTAGTGATCCTAGCCCAAAGTCATCAAACATTGTCCTTCTTAGGCTTGAAATATAATGTCATGAATAATGGGTATACAATTAAGTTGGTATGTTAGATGCTATTTTCAATGCCGAACTCACCAAGGGTGAGCTTGTGTGACATTTATCCAAGTCTAGATCAGAAAAAATCGATGGCTACCTCAAAGGTGTCCAGGAACTCAAGTAAGAGCTCCCTAGATGTATCTCATTGCACCTAGGTAATTAGGGAGAAGTGAAGATAGCATATTAGTTCAAGGACCTCCTCATGAATACGAATGTGCTCAAGAATAGTGAGGTCTATCATTTAATTGGATTTCATCTGCTTGGAATGAATATGGACCAATCATACCTTGTACTCAAACACTATGAAATGGAGGAAGGGATAAAGGTGAGGGTAGGTCAGGACTTGCAACCCACCGAAGGATGACTATGTGAAACTTCATCCATAATATTCCTATCAACTTCATGTGTCTTAATCAAGAGCTAACCTTCAATAGAGATGTCTATAGTAGTATGGGAAACCAGCTAGAGTCCTTAGTATAATGTTTAATGTTTCTGACACACAACACATCCATGATGTGGGTATTTGAAAGTTAGCTCCTAGAAGCGGTACCATGCTTCCCAGGATGATTCTCTATCTTCCTGATTCAAATTTTGAATTTCATTGCATAGTTTACTAGTATGGACTAGTCGGAATTATTTACCTATAAATTTCTTGGTTAATTCATCTCAATTCATGATTGACTCGTGATCCTGAATCTTAATCCAATCATTGGCTCTATTGTATAGGGAGAATGAGAAAACTCTCAATAGAATGGAATCTAATGATATGTGTTGGTTTAGGGGGGTATCAAAAACCAAAATAAAATTTGAAATGTGTTAATGGGGGTCTTCACATTGTAATATACTAAAATTCCACTTGTTTTGGATCATATGACTGAGTCCATGATTAATTTAAAAATTGTGCACCTAAATTGCTAGGCACACAATGTTGGGTGAAGCACCTCTAATGGATGGAAAGATGTATTCCATAATGGTGTGCTTCTATAGTTCTGGTCACTCGTCTTGAAGTTCAGGTGTCGCATATTGATCCTAATGTGAGTGAGTCAGCACAACGTTGTTCTGTTCATCCATTGCATAAGTTTAGCATCCAAAAATTGATTTTTCGATCTCAGGATCAAACAACAACAGTTGTTGTCGTTCAGGGCTCCTTGAACAAGCCACATACCATTGATGGGTATAACATTTAAGAAAATTGGATTAAGGGAGGACATAGGTGCACCTCAAAGAGAAAAACAATTAAACAAAAAAGGGAAAGGAGAAGGAATAAATGAGGGAGGGGTGAGGTAATCCAAGGTTCGTTCCACAGGTTATTATGCCTAAGCATAGAAAGTCCCCATAAATGGTTCCAAAATTTGATATATCGATACATGTCATTGAATTTTCATTGGAATTGATCATATTAAATTATTATTTCCCAAACTACACTCATCTACTAAGGTGTAGTAAGAGGAATTCGGAGGTCAAACTCATAGAGACAACTTTCTAGATAGTTAATCCATCAGTCTAAACCATTTTATTAGGATTCCTCACTATTAATCTTCTTGGTTTGTTTTTATAGAACTATGTAGTTTGGAGTTTAACATAGATTAAAGTAAGGGGTTAGGGTCTATTTTTTGGGTATAGGAAAAGGGTACTCCTTAATCTATCTTGGGATATACCTATGGTGTAGAATGAAAAGTGATGAAAAAGACTCCAATTGACATTATTCAATTCAACTGGATCAACCTAAGCTAGAAAAAGACTCCTTAGCCCAAAGTAATTGGAAACCTAAGCATGGGAAGATTGAATTCTAGTAATAAATAATTACATGCTATTTCTCCAACCCTGATCTTCACAAACTAAGTCATGATCATTTAATTTACATCATCAATGGTCAGGGATACGAAAAAATATTGAGATTTAAAATCTCTCTAAAGCTAGATACTATCCATAGTGTTATCCTCCTTCGATATTAGATGTTCAATAGTTCTAAAAGACCCCATATATTAACTGCTAACCCTAAGAAGATTATTTATGTATGAAGTTAGTGATCAAAATAAAATAAATATAATACATATTATCCATAATCATGAAAATAATGAGAAATTAGAAATCTAGGATTTAGAGGAAGCAAGATTCAAGATTTAAAAAATAAAATAAATGTAAATCCAGTGAAAAACATACTCACAATGCGAAAATAATTAATTAAAAATAATTTTAATGAAGAATGAAGATTGATATTGACGGAGAGTGTAAAATTAAAAAAATAAAAGGTGCAATAGATGAAGAACGAATGAAGAACAGAAAGCAATGAGAAAGGATTTAATAAAATAGCTAATGGAAGGAATTAAAACTTATTTGAAAAGGAAAAAATAATAAAATAATAGAAGAAAAAGAGAGAAGAAAACATAGATATCCATATTGTTGTGCGTTGTGATGCTACAAAAAATATAAAAAGGATTATATATACACGATGTGTAAAGAATATACATTGTGTATTTTCTTTAAGTTTCTTTTTCATAACATCATCACATCATGTAATTATCTTTAAAATCATGTATTTTAGATCCATAATTCCCTTTGGAAAATCGATTTGTATTTTTGATTGAGTTGTCTATTTAAATTTTCACATATTGTAAACTATGCACATTGTGTATTTGATTCATTTTCCTCGGGATTTTGATTTTGAAATTTTCACATCATGAATTTAATATACACATTGTTTACTATCTTCAATTTATGTAATGTATTCACAAGTTTGTTTGTGTCCCTACTAGAATGTTTTGAATGAGGACTACAGGTTGTGTGTGATGTACAGAACGTGTAAAGCCTCTTTATTTTTTACATCTTTCCTAATTTCTTCTTTTAAGTCCAAAATTCCTTATTACTGAAAAAAAAATCCAAGTTAATTATAAAATAAAACATGAATAATCCTTAATTAAATTTATCTAATATGTACATATAAATTTAGATTATCAGGAATATATTTCTTAAGTCTCACCATTATTCAAACTGGCTTAATTCATAAATGATACTCAATAAAGAGATTAGCGTGAGTGTTTTATGTGAGGGTGACACAGTTATGTGGTAGGAATTATATATATATATATATGTATGTATGTATGTATGTACGTATGTATGTATTGAGTAAATAAATCCCCAGAAAGAGTATCCAATATAATTCTAGTAAGGTAGACTATCATACATGGTGTGATAGATAGGAAATTATGTAGGGTTTTGTTTAGTGTTCATAATGGATTTTTAGAATATAAAATGTATCATACAAATAGAAATCTCTACTTTATCATTCCTTCACATTGGTTGTATATATGTATATATAGATATATATTTCATGAAATTTAATGATAATTATCCCCTAAATGTATTACATTTGGTTTCCATAACTGATATTTATCATAGATTATTATAGGTTATAATGATATTTTATTTCTAGTGTGAGTAGGACTATTGTAAGGAGATAATAAAAATTCTCACGAGGCACAAAAATGTTCTATGCACTAGATAACCCATAAATAATATTATATTGAGTGTTATACGTGATGTTTTTTTCATAATGGGGATAAATTATTTATATTTAAATTCCCCATACCCTAGGTTAGTGAGATTCTAGGCATGAAAACCATTATAATTAGATATTTTCTTATACAAGCCTTGAGGATTAGCTAACTAGGGGTGGTTGGGTATGTTGCTGATCATGTTTCTATTTGGATCTTAACTTAGATGCGATTTATGCACTCCTATAATGAGTATGAAATTTGGGCACTCGATTTAGATAAAATAAGATAACTTATGGCTATTGTTAGAAGGTACATATGGTATGATTATCAACTTGGATTAGGGGAATTTCATTTTCTAATACATGAGATGGATGACATGTGATGTATTCGTCATCCTAGTTATTTTATAGTCAAAGAGTCAAGAGATTTTGAGGATGCTCTATAAGACTAGCATGATATATGTCCCATGGTCACTTGATGTCTTGGATAAAGGTAACGTATGAAAATTATTTCTATATTGTGATATGGTTGGTGGATAAGTGTAACACCCCAATATTTTAAAATATTAACATTATGTTTGATTTCATATACGACATGCAATACTGAGTTTCAATGACTCCCAAAATATATTATTTAAAGATGACAATTATAACCTAGCTGTTAAAAAAGTTTTTATGAATATGACAAACTAAATTATGAAATTTATATAGTTTCAACTTGTATAAAAAAATTTATTGATTATCAATTTTTTATACTAATAAATAATAATCATTTGAAGGAATTGTTTTTTTGAAAAACAATATTTTTTCAAAAAATTGGTTTTGTCGTGTTTTGCACACTTAGGTTAAAATACAATTTTCAAATTTTAGATAATTTACTTGAAAAAAGTAACTTTATGATTGAATTCATCATTTCCAAATTATCTTATAGTTTTTTTTGATAATTTTTTAAATGCTTATTTTTCTGATGAATAGTTAAAAAGTACAAGTTTTTGTTGAAAACCGCCTTTTCGTTTAAATAATTCTAAAAGTAAATTTTTTTAAAAAAATTAAAAGTAAAATTTGTTCAATTTTATTATAATTAATGCAATCTATGAAATTTTAATCAATTTTATGTCTAATTTTAGTTTAAAAAGTTTTTATACTAATGAAAACACTTCCTTTGGAAAACCATTTTTCGTCACATTTATAGGATTAAAGTTGAATTAGATTCTACCACTTATATGAATTGAATTTGAATAAATGGATTAAATATTGGGAATAATAATAATTAAAATTATATAATAAAGTTAACTTTATTTTTGTTCATAAATAATTGTAAAAAAAACAAATAATAATTATCGCGGTTAAGGTTAAAACGAGTTTACTAAGGGTAAAACTAAAAAGATAAGGGTTAAAATGAGTTATAAAAATACCTAATTACTCTTTTTTGGAAATATTAATATCTTATATAATATAAGGTTCATTAATGATACATTTTTATCCCTTTTTTAAGTCAAAAATGTGGAAACAATTTATTCTTTTCAAAAAATTTAAGTGTGTCCTTCCCCCCACATATAAAAGTGAACTTTCTATATTCTCTTATGTACACATAAAAATAAATTTGGTTCGAAAAATACATAAAAAATTCTGTTATTTAAATCTATAAACATCACCTAGATTCCCTTTTTAGATCAGAAAAATATTTTAGGAATGTTTTGAGTATAAACCTAAAGAGGTTCTCTAAAGAAGAGGTATAGTTCTTAACCATGAATTTTCTTTTTATTTATTCAATTAAATATTTAAAATATACGTAAAATATGATAAAATAATAATACTATTATATATAATATAATTATATGTTTTTATTTTTATTAAATGACTTATATACATCTCCTATTCTATCAAATGGAAAACAAAATTGTCAATCATGTGTATGGTCGACTAACACCTCGTGAACCGATGAAATTCTTTATCCATAACAACATATCACATATGGATATAATTATGGAATTAGTATATTTATATATATATATAATATTTATTAAATAATTAATTTTTTTTAATTTTAATATCACATGTACATTCTTAACTTTCAATCCGTTTAAAAATGATAACATCACTCATGCGTATGTGAGGACATCAATCTCTATGTAGCAATATGAAATTTTTTTCCTTTTTATTTTGACATGGTTGGTAATGAGGAAAGATTTAATAAATATTGAATATATATATATATATAATATAATAATTATTATTTAAAGGTGATATATTATTTACCTTTCTTTCTTTCCATCCATCAAAAAAATGAAAACAATGTTCATTTGTACGTACGACTTACCATGTCAATAAACATTGTAACTAATTTTATATCTATAAATTTTATAGATTATTATAAAAAAATATAAAATTAATATATATTATATTTATATCATTATTAAAATTCTCTAGATAATGGAACCATGATGAATGTACAAGGACCCCAACTACCAAACCAAAACTTACATGAAAAGCGAAGCAGTTATCACCCCGAATAGAGTTCATAATAAAGAATTGTTAATAAACAAGTGAAATATTGTTATAATAAGATCATATATAGTACTATATAAATTAATATGGTTCTTTAATAAATCTATAATAAATATAAATTATTTATATTGGAGGTTCGAACATGTATGAAGGAAATTAGACAATAGGTAAGGGTTTCTCGTCTCACTTTTACATCCGTGAGACATTTCCCATATTCACCACTTAGTTATTTAATGCGGTGTATATAATGACCCTTTGATATTATATATCATAAATTTATTTATATTCATGTTATTTAAACTGTTATTTGATTTTATTTCTTTCAAGGGGGTTATGATTCCAAAGTTACCAAAGCAGTAAGGGTTAATTTCATAATCTCATCATTATTTCAGATTGTTTATGTTTAACACTATGTTAGAGAAATTATTTAATTTTCTGTCATAAACCCAATATATTATACCAACCTTTAACTATTCATGAAATTTTCATGTAATAGTACCATTTTTCTATATTTTTTACTTAATAGGTTTGATAAAATGAGTTTAATATAGGCCAACTTTAATTCTATTTTTGATCAAAAATAATTTCTCCTCTATGTCCATGATTCTGAATAATGTTTTCAAATTTTTTTTTACTATCCTCATATTATTTTTTACTGTAATTTATACCATGATTAAATTTTTACAAAAACAATTAAAATGAATCTTCCTACCATTTTCCGAACAAGGTAATTTTTTACTTTCTACAGAAAATTTCAAAGGAATATTTTTTTAAATACTCAGTATAAATAAAATTTCATACCATCACGACAAATGAATGCATTGAATATTTCTTTAAAATATTCCATGAATATTTTATAAGAATTTTTTGCCTAATATTTTTGAAATTATTATATTTTAAAATTTATTTTCAAAGTGAAAGATATATTTTCCTAAAGAATTTTTTTAGTGACATTTTTATAGAACTTATATTAAAAAAATATAATTTTACATATTATGAACTGAGGATATGTTACAATGAAACTGAAATTATTATTTCTCTAGATGATTAATGATCATTTTGACTGAGGATATACTATTTTGATACCATTAACTATATTATTCTGGATGATTTATGATTATGTTTATTGATTTGGGAAATTATTAACATTTTATATCATAATTATTCAATATAAAGGTTTATGTTGATTATGTTTCACCTCTTTAATATGAGAAATGAATTGGACTTATTAAGTGATTGGAGGGGCCCACAATAGCCCCTCTTTGCATCGATAGGTCTCATGAGACAAACTAGCTTGGTTATTTTTTTGAGGCCTCGTACATTTATACATGATTTCTTAGCTTGAGACCTTGAATGTATGGTTATAATATCCCAAATTATGTATTCACTCATTATGAGATTAGTTATTGAGGTCCATTTGATTATTAAATTGGTTATAATATTCGGGGATAAGTTTAAGCTTATGTAATTATTTATATATATTATTTTAATAATCATTTATTTCTGTTATATTATTCTTCATGTAAATTTTATTAAATAAATGGAATTTATTTCAGTTATTTACCTTTCCATATTAATTAAGCCTTATTTTTTCATGATAGTTTCAGATATATGCATACCCTTACTGATAATTAGAGCTCACCCCTTTCTTATGATTATTTTTCCCATGATTACAAGAAGTATATTTTGATTGATATATATATATATATTTAATGTAACAATGGTTATCTCAAATAAAATACAATGTTGTATTTTAATTTTTCAATTTCAATATGAGATTCAAGTATGAATCTAGTTTACAAAGACAACTAAACTATTCGGTCCTTTGGGGTGCACTTCCTTGTATTTAGTTTTAATGTAATAAATTAACAACTGACTCTAGGCTATTAGGGTCATGGTCATTATAGTTGGTATCATAGGAAGTTTAGTATAAAACTTGGGAACTTGATGTTGGAAAACATATATTATAGAACATAACTTTATGAATATATTTTAAGATAATTCTATTTATATGATAACATTCTAAATTTTTGATAAGGTGGAGATTCTGTGGATTTACTAAAAATGAATCATTTTATTGATACTAAAAGTGGATATAGATCATTCATAGTTATTCTTATGGTAAATAAATCAGAAAAGGGTCCATTGGGATTTGAATCGATTGTTACCTAGTTCACGACAACGAGAATTGATGCACAGCTGATATAACACACCTAGGGGATATTCTTAGGATAATTCAATTTTTCATTACAAACCATTATGAATGATTTGAAAATATTTTTATAATTCCAAAACACTCCCAAAGAATCCCAATTTATAATTAGAAGATTATATTTTCTTAAAATTTTCAATTTATGATAAGTTTGTCACTAGTTTTGAAATTATAAAATATAAACCATAATTTTATATTCTAATCTAGTTTATTCCCTTGTTTGGAAATGGATACTAGAAGAAATAATGGAAGCCATATAAATTCCCATAATCCATGTCTTTATTACCCTCTAAATAAAGATAATGATGTTGGATCTAGAGAAATATGTGGAGCTTAAGAAATTATAACTTTATTAGGGTAGCTGAATAAGATTATGTCATATAACCTTGCTCGTATAGTGCATCCTATTGATCCACAATGTGGTATAAAAATGTTAGACCATTTCATGCATAAAAACATAAATAATTTAGTTGGACTACAAATCCATTTATTACTAATAAATGGATAAGTTTTTTAGATAAGATATTTCTCACTTTGGGAATTAATGAAATGGGGATGGATTTCCTAAATTTTTGTCATCTATTAGGGGAGGTAGATAAATGGTTTTCATTGATTCAAAACAATAAGTATGAATAATAAATAGAAAACATGGAGTAGAAGGATTTCAGATACCATTATTGGAAAAATATTTTCCTTGTGAGCAACGAGCAGATATGGATATGAAAGTCTAGAATCTATGACAAAAAGAAGAGGAAAATGTTGCTAAGAAGGAAGATAATTTTACAAGGGTATCAAGGTATGTTATAGAAATCATATGTAATCCAAAATATTAATATTGACTGTTTATTTAAGGGGATAAATTCAATCCTTCAGAGGCTAGTCTCCCAAACATTATCATCATATGATGATATAATATCATATGCTATCAAGGAAGATAAATAATTATACAAGTCTTATGAATTTTTAGTAAAGATAGTGAAGAAGAGAATGGAATAGAAAAAAAAGGAATAGGGTAAGGGATAGAATTATTTCCCCATGTGATAATTTTGGAATGAAACACCCTCATACATGCTTTAGAGGAATTACAGTTTTCATCGAGCATGGATAGAAAGGCGATCAGGAACATGAATGTAAGAGAAAGAAATAATCCTTAAATGTATAGTGTTTAAACTGTAATGATATGAGGAAAATATACCTCAAAATAAGCTAAGGTATCAAGTCCAAGCTTATGTTATTACTACATATTAATTATAATGATTAAATTTTTTATTGATTTGGATTCAATTATTTTGTTTAATAAGTATTTTATCAATGCTATTATTTTTATAGAAATTATGAAATGTATAAGTATTATGCTATAGTAGTTTTTCTATAAGGAATGGAAAAAAATGTTGAATTGTACTGATGTCTAAGAAAAGTGATTCATTGGAAAGTTGATCTTTCTTGGGAACACATGATCGAGGTAATACAACCCTTAATATATGCCCGATGCAGATATAATAATGAAAAATAAGTGTTTATAGGTATTAATTGTGACCTTAAAATTGGTTTTGGATTTAATGGTTTATGTTGGAGTTTACTATATTTAAGGAATTATATAATGTACTTAATAATATAGAGTTTATATAAGGAATAAGGAGAGAGATAAGTTTTCTATGCATGCATGTTTTAATTAATTTTGTATGGTGATCAAGGTATTAAAATATATGGTATGTTATATTAAGAGGAAATTTATATTGTTTGGGGAATAAAATTTTTATTCTTTTTTTAAAATTTAGTTTCATTCCTTCTAAATTTTTGGACATTATATTTTGGACGAGTCTTAAGTTTAACTATTTATAAAATGAATTAAGATCAATTTTGTTGTTATTAATGGGGCTTCTGAAATTAATGTATTTTTAGATAACTTTTCATAACAATTTTGTTTTGGAAAATATATATAGATACGGGGAATGAATTTATATTCTTTGATTGATCTTATAATCTATTAAAAGTTAATTAGAGTACTTTAGGTATGAAAATTTAATCTTGAATTCTCATTGTTTGGACAAAAAAGATGAGATTGTTGTGGAAATTGATTAAAGGGTGAAATTATAATTTTCATTTATAATTCCTCAGGGTATTAGTATATATGTTAAATGAATTCTTAAAATCATGGAAAAGTATCTTGAAACAAAAATGTTATCCTTGTACCTTCATTTTTTTATAAATCAATAGTCTGTTCACCCATCATAGATTTATGGATTTGTGGCCATTAACTTTTTCTTGATCATTTTCTTTATTATGATCTATATCATATTATTTACTTCCCACTAATTGTTTCAAATTTTGAAAACTTGTTATTTTATATTCTATATGAACTTTTAACATCCCTTTCCCTCATATCAAGATGAACTTTCATCAACCCTTTCTATAATGTGGGTTTTCAACAAAGGTATTTTCAAATTTCAAGTCCTTGATTTCTGATCTAATGTTAAAATTTCAAGGAATCAATTTATTATTGGTGGGGAGAATATAACACCATGACATATTAATTCAACATTACTTTTTATAGCATATATGACATGAAATACCGAACATAAATGACCTGCATAATATATATTTTAAATATGAATATTATAACCTAGCCGTTAAAATAATGATTATGAATGGTAATTTATAAACTATGAAAATTATATTTATTACACATTTAGAAATAAATTTATTTGTTTTAAAGTGATAATAAATAAAATTAATAATCATTTTAATGTAAAATAAATGTTTTTATAAAAAAATATATTTTTTCTAAAAATATGTTTCCTCGTGCTTTCGATATTTATGTTAAAATTAATTTTTCCCACTTTTATAAAATATATTTCAAAAAATGATCTTTTTTTAAATCATCATGTCAACATTATCTTAGATTTTTTTATAATTTTTTAAAAATAATATTTTTTGATGAATAGTAATAAATATACTTATTCTTGTTGAAAGCTTCCTTTTCATTTAAGGAATTTAAAAAGTTAAATTTTATAAAAATTGTTTGAAAAGTAAAATTAGTTCAATTTTATTATAATTAATCCAATTTAGGTAATTATAATCAATTATATGTTCAATTTTAATGTAATAACTTTTTATACTTATGAAAACCTTTCATTTAGAAAACTATTTTTTCATCGCGTTTGCGAGTTTAGCATTAAATTAAATTCTACAATTATATGAATTTAATTTGAAAAAATATATTTTATATGTTGAATAATCATAATTAATATTATAAAAAACTTTTAACTTAATTTTTGTTCATAATGAATAATAAAAAAAGTAAAAATTAATTATCGCAGTTAAGGTGAAAATGGGTTTACTGAGTTAAATTAAGAAGATAAGGGTTTAAATTACCAATAAAATTGACTAATTACTAATGGATTCCCATATTTCAGAAATATATCATTTAAGGTTCTATAATGATCAATTTTTTAACCTGTTTTCATGTGAAAAACATGGGTACCATTTATTCTTTGAAAAAATTAAATGTGTGTCATTCCCCCATTTATAAAATGGCACCACTATCCTTTCATATTAACACATAAAAATCCCATTGGATTAGATAAAACCTACCAAAATACCCTTATTACTTCCCAATCCAGGACCTAGACTTCCTTGGTTGATTATAAAACATTTTTAGCATGGATTTATGTATAAACCAAAAGAGTTTCTCTGAAAAAGTGGAATAGTTCTTCACCGTTCATTTAAATTTTATTTATTCCTTTAAATCCCATAAATATACATAAAATATAAAAAAATAGTATCTCCAAAATTCTTATATCTTATTATGTTAATGGAATGACCTATATCCTTTTCTTCTTCCATTAAATGGGAAACAAAATAGTGGATTGTGTGTGCGGCAGACTACCACCTCACGAACTAATGCAATCTGTTTTCCATCACCACCTATCACATATTGAAACAATGAGAGATTTAATTTTTATATATTATATTTCTTGCATAATTAAAAAAATTAATTATAATTTCACATCTACCTTCTTACATTTAAATCTTTTGGTAAACGATAACCTTGCTCATGTGTACTTGTTGACAAGCCCCTCCATGAAGCGATGTGAAACATTTTTCATTTTATTTTTACATGGATGGTAATAATAATATATTTAACTAATATATATTATGTGTATGATATTATAATTTTTATATAAAGGTGAAATATTATTTTCCCTTCTTTCTTTCAATCCATTGATAAAAAGAAAACAACGATCATGCGTGCGTATAACATATCATCTCCATGAACGGTGTAACTCATTTTATGTCTCTATGTTTTATGTATTACTAAAAATACATATACAATGAATATATATATTTTTTTTATCATAAATAGAATTTTGGAGATAATTTAACCATGATCAAATTACAAGGATCGAAACTACCAAACCAATATATATAGAAAAAACGAATCATTTATGACCCAGAATATAGATTTTAATAAACAATTGTTAATTAATTTGTGATAAAAAGTTTAAGAGAATAATATATGGTATGATATATGTGATTATTTTTCATTAATATATTTATAATAAATCCATATTTATTATAATGGAGGATCAGACATGTATAATAGAAATCAAACCTGAGGTAAGGGTTTCTCATCTCACTTTTACTTCTATGAGACATATATCATATTCACCAAATACATATTTTGTGTAGTGTATATATTTCCCATTTCATATATTATATCATGAATATATTAATATTAATTTTATTTAATGATTCATTTGAAAATATTTTTTTCTGGGTTGTTATGATTCACAAGTTACCATAGAGGTAAGGGATTATTTAATAATCTCATCATTATTTCTAATTTTTTATCTTTAAGTCTATATTGGGGTAATTATGTGATATTTCCATATTAAAACCAATATATTATCTTTTCGATTGCTTATTCATGAAATTTTCAAGTAATATTTTGATTTTCTTACTCATTTTTTCATAAAATTATTCAGAAAATTGTTTTAGGAAAAGTCAACTCTATTTCATTTTTCAGTCAAAAATGTTTTCCCTTCCATGTCAATGTTTTCTAAAAATGTTTCCCATTTTTTTACTATCCTAATATGATTATTTAAATTAATTTTTAACCATTATTTTATTTTTACAAAACATTCTTAAAAGGAATCATCTTTTTGTTTTCTAAATATATTACTTTTTCAACCATTTCCAAAAATGTTAAGGAAATATTTTTTTGCATACTCTAGATGAACAAAACATCACACTATCATGACAACTCAATGGATTGAGGATTACATTTCAAGTTTACATGATTCTTTTCATGGAATTTTTTTCCTAATATTCTTGAAATGTTTTGTATTTTTAAAAGTGATTTTCAAAGCGAAGATGATATTTTCATCATGAATGTTTTGAATGAAATTTTTATAGTATTTCTATTCATTAATAAGAAAAATCTTATTTCACCTATGCTGAACTGAGGATATATTATAATTATTTCATCCTTATTATTTCTTCATATTATTTATGATTATTTTGATCGGGGATGTTCTATTTTGGAACCATTCTCCATAGCAATTTGGATGGTTTATGATTATTTTTATTTATTAGATAAATTCTTAACATTTCATATGATAGTTATTCAATAATAATGTTTATTTTTATTATGTTTCTCCCCATTAATATGAGGAATTCATTGGACTTAGTTTTTTATGGTCGAGTCCTGATATAGTCCCTTGATCCATCGATAGGTCTCATGAGAAAAATTAACCTGGGTGTTTAGCTGAGGCCTTATCCATTTACATAATATTTCATGATACGAGGCCTTGAATGTATAATTATAATGTTCATAATTATTCATTCCCTCATTATGAGATTAATTATTGATATCCATGTGATTATTTGATCATTTATAATATCCATTCATAAGTCTCAAGATCATGTGATTACTTATAAGGATGTTTTTTGATAATCATTTACTACTATCATATAATTATTTACGTTCAACTTATTTATTAAATATAATGTGTTTCCATTATTTACCTCTCTATATTTATTATTCCTTATTTTTTTCTTTATAGATTCTAAAAAATTCAAACCCTTACCTATCATTAGAGCTAACCACTTATGTTTTCTTCTAATGATTACAAGAAGTGTATTTTGATTGGTATATAGGGATATGATAAATGGAATAATAGTTCTCTCAAATAATAAACTATGTTGTATTTTAGGTTTTAAATTGTAATGTGACATTCATGTATGTATCTAGTTTACCATGTGTAAAAAAAATTGGCCCTTCGGGATGTGAGTCCTTGAATTTAGTGCATATTTAATAATGTAACCACCGAATATTGGCTACTAGGGTCAGGGTATTTACAAAGGAGGCATAGAGATACAAACATTGGATGTAGATGATGTCAGATCCCATTATAGATTGAGTAGAATTATTCTTTTCTAGAGGCCTCTATTTTTCTATATTTATAGATCTGGTGGTTCATATTTCTTTAACACTATAATGGATCAAGGGGTAAAAATTTACAATTTGATGAATAAGGATTGAATTTTATTTAGATAGGTGCACAAAAACTGTTTTAGTGTTTTAGACAAAATATTTTTTATGGGATTTTTAAGAATTATTATATATGATTTAACACTTGGTAAAGATTATTATAGCATTCCTAAAGTGTTTTGGAAGATATCTTAATGGTTTTTTGAATATAATTTCAATAGTTATCGTATATTATATGATATAAGGTGAAGTGACATAAAATTTTATTAGGATTTATTGTAAGTGGTACATTGATAGAAATGTTCCCTGAATACATTCACATCCTATAATATGATAAGTATTTTCAGAGTTCATGATAATCATATGGAAATGGGATTATCACATTACATATGTGTATAGAATATCTAGTTATATAAATCTGTCATAAATACTATATTTTGAAGTGACATTTTATAAAATCGGGACATCATATGGTGGAATTTTGAGAATATCATATTGCAAGATATTTTTAAGTCATAGGAAAATGTATTGAATGGTTAAATGCTGATGAAATATCCTTGACTCAATCAGTCATACAAATGTTAAGGATTTAACATTTGAAACTCTCTAACACATTAGTTATCACTAAATGTTTGGGAGAGATAATTACCAAAGGTTACGTAAATTGTAATTGTAAGCCTTACTCATACATTTATGAAACATATAATTAAATGTGTGACTCAGATAAATGGATTTGGGAGAATCCATGTATCCATTATAAAGGATTCCAGAAAATGGTAAATTGGTTCAAGATCATTAAACAACCACTATCCAAAACTCTCCCCTTGTGAAGCTATCCTTCCTTCTCCTTTAATTTTGATATATGATAATATCGTGAAGATTGAAGAATCTGACCTAAAATTTTGGTTGATTCAATTTAATTCTATGATACTATAGATTATCATGAAAGGGGATCCATTAAGATTCATTATGTATATGAGTTATGGTTTTGGGTTCCTAGTTTCTTTGGAAGAGGAGATTTTATATTATTGAGGCAAGGTCCCAACCCTCATTATCTCATTCTTCTAGTTTTTGATGAACTTATCCGACTTAAATGGGATCATGTATTTTTTTTATTTTGTTGGTCAAGGATAGAAGTGGTGAGAGTGTCAAACCTTTATGAGAAGGAATCATGAAATAGGTGTTCTACATTAGGTTTCTCCATTGAGTTTGTTTCATCTTAGGTAGTATTAGCAAGGTTACCCATCTTTTTAAAAGTAGATAGGAGTAAATGGAAGTTAGAGGATAGACCCAAGATCCTCCTCATATTTTAAGAAAAAAATGTTACAATGGTGGTGTTGTCTATCAGGGATTAAGAGGCTATAAAGTGTGACTTGGTTAGCTGCATGCTTTTGAGTTTTCAATGTTAGGAGTGCCAAACAATGTTTGAGGTACCCTTTTATTTTTTTTTCTACTTATGTGAATGATTTTATTTATTCAAGAGATACATAATCCTTATTTTTACTAGCCCAAGTCTATGATTTATAAAATAATTTTTAAATAATTCTGGTGACCTTGTAATTACCTATTCTATTTGGAGGTCTTGATTTTATTTATGAAGAATGTAGATAATATGAGCTATTGCTGGGGTAACACTCCTCTTAGAGAGACTTACTATGTTTACAGATAGTACCATGTGATATCACCATCATCATAGACTATATGTATTCGATATAGGTCATTGTGGATTTATCTAGTTGATAGTTTCATTCTATGATGCTGGAGGAGAGTATTCCATGTTCATTGGTGATAGAGACCCTCATATGGATCATAGGTGTGTTCTATATTTTTCTTCCATAATGATAGGGATGATGCTGAGTTCATTGGACATTCAACCAATATTGTTTCCCATGGTTGTGGAAGAGTATCCTAATTTCTTTCATAAGGATTCTGTGGAATTACCCCCGTGATGAGGGTTCAAGTTTGTTATAGAGCTACAGTTTGAAAATTCTTCGATCGTGATGTATCCATATAGGATAACACCTTCAAAGTTACAAGAGTTACGGGTACAAATTGATCATATTTGGAACAAGGTTTTGTTCATCTAAGTGTTTCATCTTAGGATGTTCAATTTTCTTTTCATACATAAGCTTTATGGTAGTCTACATCTCTTTATTGATTTTCATCACTTGATTTTGGTGGCAGTGAAGAACTGTTATCCCCTTCTATCGATTGATGATTTATTAACTTAGATGAATGGATCTAGTTGGTACTCAATGATTGATCCATGATCGAGATATCATCATATAAATGTGAATGATGGAGATATATCAAATACTTATTTATAATATTGTTATGGGAATGATGAGTTCATTATGATGTTATCTATTGTGAATAATGTTTCATCTGTGTCCTTGCGTTTGATAAAAAATGTTTAGAGAGTTATTGGATCAACTCATGGTAGTTTTCATCGATGAAATCATTATATAATCAATATCTAATGAAGAACACATAAATCATCTATGTATTGTTTTGGGAGTTGTACATCATTAACAGTTATTCAATAAGTTTTCAAAGTGTGAGTTATGATCTTGTGAATTTCATTTCTTAGGGAATGTCATTCACCATTGTGTTATAGTTATAGATCCTTCAAAGATAGAGGTAGTCATTTCTTGGACACCCCCAAGATAATTGTAATGGTGGGGGTTTCCTTTGTCTTACACTCTATTAAAGGAGGTTCATAGCTAATTTCCCTCAGGTTGGGAATCCTATAATAACCTTGACCAAAAAGGATCATGTATTATTTTTGACTGATTAGTTCCCAATGGATTTTTGAGTACTTGAAATATAAGTGGGTCAATTATCTAGTTCATTGTTTTACAGAAGGGGGAGTTTAGTTCATGGTTTTTTTGTCATTCTTTTCTTTATGGTTTTGGTGGTGTTCTATTACAGTAGAGATAATTTACCTATTATGGGTATCAACAGTTACATCCTCATTAGCTTAACTATTTCACCCATGATCATGAGTTCACAACAGTCAAGTTTCCTTGAAGTTGTGGTGACATTACCTCATTGGAGAGTATTTTGTGGTATTGACCAATAACAGAAGTCAGGGGTATGTTTTCTCCTAGAATGATTTTCAATTTCAATTGGAATGTTGGTCAGAATTATTATAGGATTATGAATTTGATATTTCATATAAACTAGTTAAGGGTAATGTTATAGTTGATCGCTAAGAATTAAGTTACAAAATGATTCTATTTTTTAATCTACATATTCCTAGAGAGTGAAGAAAGAGATATCATGGAAGAATAATGAAATTGGTGATTGGTGGAAGAGTTAACCTTTTATTGATGATGATTTAACCATATTTAGTGAAGTAAGAAGAGGAGTCCCTACTTGGGGACTTCAAGGTGGAAGTCTAGAGACACCATGTTATCTATGGTGATGGAACTTATAGTTGGTTTGTAGATTAACATCAATGTGTGTTATTCCAAGGGATTATTTTCATTCCTTCAGTGATGTATGGTGTGGTTCTCCATTATTTCCATAAATCAACCTTGAAGGTACAATTTGGCTTGAGAAAGATACATCAAGGTCTAAGAGGATAGTTTTTGTAACCTGTGTTGAAGCGTTAAGTTGTAATGTTTTTTAATTTAGAATGTAAATTCTAGGAACCATATTCCCGGTGGTTTTCTCTAGCCATTGGATATTACTCAGTAGATGTATGAGGAAATCATTATTAACTTCATAACTAGTTTACATCAAGCTTAGTAAGTCTTTGATTCTATACTGGTGATAGTGGAGAGTTTAAAAAAATCATCCCACTTTATAGAAATCAAGGAGTTGAGATTAGTGGTGTTTTTTTCAAGGTAGTACTTGGAGGAGGTGATGAGACTCCATGTGGTCTTAAGGATTACAATCTCTAATCATGATAATCATTTTAACTCTAAGTTTTGGAGAGGCATGCAGCATTATTTTGGATCTTAGTTATTCATTATAACTAATTTACATACATATATGGATGGTTTGATAGAGTATACTATCTTATCTATTGAAGACATATTGGATGATTTTTTTCATAGATTTTGGTGGTTCATGGATGAGGCTCATACCTTTATTCTAGTTTTAATATAATAATAGTTTTCAATCCAACATTGTTATATCACTATTTGAATATATGTACGGTCAACATTTCTATTCTCCATTATGTTGGACTAGTGTTGGAGAGTCAGTGATTATTGAGCTCGAACAAGTGTAGAGCATGATAGAGTTGGTTCATGTGATTTTTAAGGGGAAAAAAGGAGTCAATGATCATACTAAGTCCTATAAATATTATAGGAGGAGACCAATCAAGTTCAATGTTAGAGACTATTTTTTCCTGAGGTGACACCAGATCATGGTAGAAAAGGTTTGGTCAAGGGAGTAAGCTTTCCCCTTGACTTGTTGGTCCTTTAATGGTTTCATCTCGTGTTGGAGTCATTTCATTTCAGATAGCACTTCCTCCATGGATGAGATGTATAAATGATGTCTTATAAGTATTGTATCTTCACCTTTAACTTCATGATGACTCTCACAATATCAATTGGGGTGAGATCAATGTTGATGGTGATGTGAGAGCTTCAAGGAGTGTCTTGTGGACATATAATATAATATAAATAAAAGGAATACCAATACCACTTCCCTACTGGTAATGTGATCTTACCTAATTGAATACTAAATAGGTATCTTAGATAAATCTAAATATCTACTCAATGAAACCCAACTGTGACTAGTACCCCACAATACCACCCATCCTAAAGGTTCTAAGTGAACTAAACCT
The DNA here is from genome assembly GCA_963277665.1 of Viscum album. Lineage (NCBI taxonomy): Eukaryota > Viridiplantae > Streptophyta > Magnoliopsida > Santalales > Viscaceae > Viscum > Viscum album. Next base: position 2,127,794,147 of record OY728161.1, on the reverse strand, counting down.
CAAGAAAACAACTAAAAAAACCTAAACAAGAAACCACCCAATATTTCCTTTTGGGAACCATATGAAGAACCTAAAACTAAACAACACTTAATGATCCAAATCCATGTCAACCATGAAATGAACAGCCATCTCCCATGCCTAACACCACACTTCCCTCATAAGAATTTTAAAACAAAACTTAAAAGGAATCCTCCCACTAAACCTCAAACAAACCCAAACCATATCCAATACAACTCACAACATCCTCGAATCTTCTCGAGGTTCATACCATCACATCACATATAGAAACACACCATGAAAGGACTCCTCATGATTCAAAATATAAATCTATGGATAGAAAAAAAAAGTAAAAAAAAAACTAAAGTGAGAGTATAAGATGTGTACCTTTTGTACAAAAATTGTTCCCCCAAATTCCCTCGATGATCATGCACCTTATCCAAACATGGTGTGTACTTACCAAGTAAATGGTGTTCACTATATATACACAGTTTTTGCTTCACAAAAGGTACCTGGATGTTTAAAAAAAATGGTATCTTACCAAATAACTCACAGGACCTCAAGCCATGAACTACACATGGGGTCTGGATATTAACCCAAAATTTCAATGTTCCCCACACTAGGTGTCTGGATTAGTACCTCAACTACACCCCAAGTCACTATCATGACTCATCTAAGTAAACTCATCAATCTAGGCTCTAAACTAGACTATGATAAAACCCAAAGGGAGTTTTCAATCCCCATAGCTCAGGGACTGACACCCAAGCATCCAATAAAAACATGAGGGAACAATTTTGGAACATATAATAAGACACATGGAATATATATATAATTACAATCATAAATTAAATTTACCATAAATAAAATAGTTCCAATAGTATCAATACAACCAATGGTATAATGATAAAATCAAAGTTTCTTGTCTTCAAAAAAAATAAAGGACACCCAAACTATCCACTACTACTACATATGATATATAGGAAACCTCCCACCATCTCACCACTTGATACCCATGCCCTAGCTAACCAATGTCCCTTCCACCACACAATGTAACCTTATACTTTTTGTATTTGATAAAGAATGGTTTAAAAACCCATAAGAGAGTGTAAATGGTGTGATCTAAATAGGATCAGTAGGATTTAACCCCGGAATTCCCTAACAAGTCTCTTTATAAGAATCCCAATATGGTCAATTTAAAGAAAACATGGCATGATAAGTAGTTATATAGTTTTATATCAAAATAGTAGTAAACAGTTCCAGTTTTTCATAGTTGTAAAATGAAAGACATGTTATACAATTTCAAAGGGTAATTTTAGTAAAACATTTACATTTATCAAATCATGTATCATATCATATCAAAGAAAAAATTGGACAAAGCCAAAGCACAACGGTAAAAACAACTATGATAACAATGTTTGGGCTAGCTAGATCGCTTTTACCCAAAAGATAAACAAATAATAGTTCTAAATCAAGTCCCTATAGTCAATGTATCCTTAAACAAGGGATAGAGGAAAAAACCAGAAAGTGAACCTCTTAAAATTTCAAAATCAAGTTCCAATATCCAATATATCAATGATCTAGGAACAAAATATAACCCCAGAAATTGAATCCCCGTACAATTCCAAGAAAAAATAATCAATACAAAACCTTCAAACTATGTACCCAAAGATCCCATGTGCGGAATATACCAAATAAATTTTAAAGGGATTATAAATTTTTTTCAAAAAAGTAACCAATCAATTTTTATAAAAAAACCTGATTTGAAAACCAATGTCATTGTACATTTCACAATTATATGAAGAAAACCTTAATTTTACCAAAATTTGGGGAACCAACTTTTCTAAAAAACACTTTTTCCACATGAATAACAAACAATTCAAGGATCATTCCAATTCATTTAGAAAAACATTAATAAAATAATGGAATTAACAGTTTATTAAACATAGGCTAGAGATGAAACCAACTACTTCCTGTTTGGATCACACACTACCCACAATGGGATAGACGCAAAAAAAATTTAATTCAAGATAATGTGTGACAATTACCTAAAAATGATTCCAAAAACATATAATTATTCTTATTGAAGAAAAAGGTTAAACAATGAAATTTTATCAACACATATCTCAAAAATCACACACCGCACTAGAATCAATGAGTGAACAAGAGTCTAGATGAATTTTTTTAAAGATCCTAAAGATATGGAATAAGGATCACAAAATGATCAATAGATACCAAAAATTCATCCATTATCTATTTAGAGACCAATAGATCAATAATAAACATGAAATATTTGATCAAACATACTGATCTAATGAAAACTGATCAATCTAAGAACAAAACACAAAGTGAAGGAGTTCAGATGGAGATGGAACACCAAAAATCACCCAGAAAAGACATATGGTTCCAAGAAAGATTATGGGAGGCAAATAAGAAAGAATATGGGTGACCAAAACATTTAATCATATGTAACATACATTATTCATGAAGTGAATCATTGGTTCATGATGTGAACTTTTAGAATGGATTACATGTTGTTGAACATGTCACCTTAGCTTAAATTTCCAAAAGGATCGTTCATAATGATAATTATATCTCATGTAAAGAATATTTTTTACATCATGAACCCAAAATCATGGATCTTTACCACAACCCATTCATATCATGAATATACATTCACAGTATGGACTGATTCCTGTAAGTAGTTCTACAGGTTTTGGGTCATATCCTCCTCCAAACACTCCTAAAATTACTTAGTACATTTTATTACACCCTTTAATATATTTTAAAACATAAAATGATTTATACCTTTAAATCAAGGATGTTATAATTCTCCCTATAATATTACTTTTTATCCCCATAAATTCATGCAGAAGAAGGATTCTTTCGTAAGAGGTGAGGCCACTACTCCCTTACTAATGATTCATGTTCCCATGTCTCATGTGAATCTGATCCATTCCACTATAAAACGTTGACTGATGGAATAATATTCCCATAAAAAAATCCATCTATGTATCAATGATCTCCATTGGCTCCTCTAAAATAAAAAATAATAACTCCAACTTAATCATCTTCCAATTCAGAACATGGGAAGGATTAGGATGGTACTTATTGAGCAATGATATGGGGAGAATATCATGAATACATGTCAAATGAACTAGTAACTCCAATCTATAAGAAACATTTACAATATGATCAGTGATCAGAAATGGTCCAACATATATTAATGTATAACATCCCTCTTTTTTATCACATAAACTTTCATTACATTTTACAAAACCGAGGATCTTTAAGGTTTAGTGTCTTGGAAACCAGGAACTTAAAAAATGAAAACATAAAACATTCTTCTTAAAAACTGGAAAGGATTCTCCTTATGTTCATCCTAGGTTCATTACCGCATCTCATAACCTGGGTACATACATCAAAAGAAAGGGTGAGCAGAAGGCCCAGTAAGGGAAATAAGGGGAAACATTTAACATGTGAACTTGAGATACATCAACAATGTCATGAAAAAGAACTTTAAGGCATGAGAAAGAAATCATTAGGCATATCATAATAAAAATAAATTATTTAATAACTTTAATATGTGGTTACAACATTTAATACTGGCAATCTTTTCTGTTTCACCAAGTTCCATCCCTAAGGTGTCATTAAAAATTACCAAGGTTATTCACCAAGGCGTCGTTAAAAATGGTCATCTCTAGAGATTAAGTCTTTACCCAATTAATTAGAGCGCTATCAGGGAGCACCCTTAATTTGTATTTATTATAATGTGAGACACATATATCATCATCAATAATTTCATAAAAAACCCATATAGTATAAAAGAAATGGGTTTCATTTCATAATCATAACGTTTTAAAAACTGCTTTAAAGACATGATCTTTATGTCACTTTAAACCCACAGAAAGGGAAAGCGGGTATCATGTATGTAAATACCAGAATATAAAATTGAACATTTTGTTATATATGTGAATACCCATTTAGAATAAATAGCTTTGAGTATTCACTTAATAAAATGAATTTGAGGATAAGAGAGAGACATTTTGAGACGGAAATTCTGCAGCATAACGGCTATGTTTTAGGGTTTTAGAAAACATTGAAAAGAGAGGGGGCATGGGTCACCCAATCATAAATGATCCATAAAACAGTAGAGGGACATAATATAAAGGTTATAAGAACATGGTAATGAAATTTTAATGATATACCATATGAAATGAAAAATATAGAAGGAGGGAAAAAAATAAGATTTCTCTTATGAAAATTCGGCAGCCTAACGGCTTCACTTAAACATCAACAAAAATGAATTGACAAGATCAAATAGGGTCACTCATCATATGAACATAAAAGATCAGTATGATAGATGTAGATATCATACCCCAACATAATAAAAATTAACTTGAAATACTTGACATGAAAAAGGAGAAAGGTGAAAGAATCCCTTAAAAATTCAGCAGCCTAACGACGTCACTTAAACATCAACAAAAATGAATTGACGAGATAAAATAGGGTCTCTCATCATATGGACATAAAATTTCAGTATTATTTATATAGATATCATACCCCAACATAATAAAAAGTAACTTGAATGACTTTACATGAAATTAGAACTTTGAAAACAGAGAAAGGTGAAAGAATCCCTTAAAAATTTGGCAGCCTAACGGCGTCACTTAAACATTATTAAAAAGCATTGATGAGAGAAATAGGGGTTCTCTCATCATATGAATATGAAAAGGACATTAGGATGAATATAAAATAACATACTCCAATATAAGAACATGTAGCATAAAAGATATGACATAAAAGAGAGTGTTTGGAAAGAAAGAGAGAGGTAGGATCCCTTACCTTAAACGTAACTCTTAAAACTCAAAGGTTGGGACCTTGAGGGATTGGGGGAACCTTGGGAGGACTCCTTTGGAGGTAAAGAGACCATAACATCATTGCGGATGATTTTGGAGTTGAATGGATGACAGGATGGCTTGGTATTTATTGGGAAAGTGAGGGGAAAAAGGCATTAATGGCCATGGGACACCTAATTGGTGGTTTTGAAAAAACCATGGGCTTGACCATGGTATATGCCCATGGTATTGGCCACTTGGGACACCTCAAACCTTATATTACTATTCATAAGTCTAAAATATTTATTACATATTTAATACATCATTTAATGATGTCATTAGAAACCCGTAACTTAAAAACTGTATTTTCACTATTCATCGAAAATTCAACTTTCTCAGAAAAATCCAAAAATTTCACCTTAACCAAATATCGATGTTCTGATTTCAAAAATGAACTCCATTTTATAAAAATAATTTTTTAAATATTTTTAATTTAAATTTAAAATAAAAAAACTATTCACCGAAAATTCATTTTTTCAGAAAAAACCCCAAAAATTACCTTAGCATAATATCGATGTTCTGAATACAAAAATAAAGTCCATTTTATAAAAATAATTTTCTGAATATTTTTAATTTTATTTTTAATTAAAAACACTATTTACCCAAAAAAACTAATTCTTGACTAATAATTTATGAAACCGTTATTTAACCATTTTATTGAATCACATTACTTAATCAAGGTTCTTATATTATATTAATACTTTCTTTAAGTTAGATTACTAATCCATTTGGTCACATTACTAATCCTATGCATAAAATCACTATTCATAATTTACTATTCATCAATAATTAAGTTGATCTTATTAGACTTTAAATTTTGTACTGAACATAATTGTAGAAGACCATTTTTTTAAAATCATTACACATTTTTAATTATTTAAGGTTTACATAAACATTTTTTAAAATATACTTTCTCAAAAATTCTTCAAAAATATGAATACTATATTTATCCAGAAATTTGAAAATTCAAAAACATTATCACAAGGAGAAATCAAAATTTTTATTTAAAACAAAGGAATACACAAGGCAGTTACGGTCTCCTTACATAGCCCCTTATAACCCCAGCATAGGACTTATGTGTAAGGTGTGCTAAGGTGAGAGAATCTGAGGGCGGCTCGGCCAACCTCGCACGAGTAGTAATTTCTATCAGTTTTAACTTCTCATGAAGGTGATTCCGTTTTAGCTTCATACGATGAACTTAGGCATGGGTTTGGTCTAGAGCAAAGCCCAGTGGTGCTACATCCTTCCCAAGTTCCGTTAGATGGGCTTCGATCGGTCCAAGACTACTGGGTGACACCATCAAATCTTCTTTCTATATTAATTAAACAAGATAACATGTATTTAGAGACAATAATCGAAATGTTTAGTTTCTAGCGGTCATATTGACCAATGGTCATATAATATTCAACACCCAATGGTCTCATTTTAATTATACTCATGTTATCAAATGAAACGGTTTTTTTGAGTATAAAAAACATAAAATAAATAAAATAACTCTCAAAATTAGGAAACAAGATTTATTCAAAATTTCGAGTCATTACAATCTTACCCCCCTTAAGTAATTGCATCCTCGCAATTTTTAAAATTGGGTTTTGAAATTTCATTGAAAGTCCCACATCGGAAAAGGAGTCAGTACACCTATTACTTTAAAAGAAGGAAAGGGAAGTACAAAGGTCACCCGAGTTATCCCAAACTAGGATTCCATGTAAGAAAACATGGACATGGAGGAGAAAACAAAGGGTCAAGTTCTGGGGGAGAGTGATAGAAAACATGATTATGAGAAAGTTAACCACAAGAAAATCACAAACTTATGATGTGTGTAAACGGTCTTTGATTACCTAGTAGGAAACGTAAACCAACAACGTTTTTGTTTTATGTTTATTTTCATAATTTTAAGGAATTCATTTACTACATAGAACAAAAACATAAGGAAATATACCTACCTTCATGTAGAGTTTAATCCTTTAATAATTTTCTACCAAAACTATTCTTTTCTCCAAATGATGAGCATTCAAAAACACTTGGTCTCATCAAAACACAAGAATCATCTTCTTGAGAGTCATGTAATCCACAAAAGATTAACTATCAATATCTTCTATCTTTAAACATTATCCAAAAAACAGAAATGATAAGATAAAAAAACACTTTAAAAAGAAATAATCCCATTGGAAGGGAAACTACTTTTAAATATTCAAAGTTCCATGGTACTACCCAAAGTTCATCATAGACCATTTCATAAATAACTATCCTTAAAAGTCCTCAACATAAACCAAACTAAGATTGAAACCCAATTATAAGAACGATCTCATAACATATTTTTCAAAGATATACTTTATCATTCATCTCCAAACAACATCAACCACTCTTATCATCTTGTAACAAAAGTAACTAACCTAATCACATTTTCCCCAAGATTGGTTAATCATTTACATATATAACCTAAATTACTATAAGTCTACCTTAAATTAATAGATTCTTCAAAATATAAGTCATCCTTTACTCCTCAAAGAAAATACCATAGTAATCTATTTACCTCGGTCAAATAGGGTTCCCAAAATAGTGAACGTCTTCCAAAATAATAATCATCTTTTAATCCCCTAATCACCCTTTTTTAAGAAGAACAGATTCACTACATCAACATGTGGTACATAAAAATAGATTTTTTCCTTAATGATATAAAATCATCTTAGTTAGTGACTCGATGATCTTAGAAAACAAAAAATATATGCTCGTAGAGCACGAACTAAAATACAACATGACATAGACAATTATTGCGAAGAATTTACATGTACTTCAGTCATCATGATCCATCTCAGCATAGAACTTGAATTGTTCCCTTGTCCTCAAAGATTGTTGATGCTCATCATGCTTCTCCCCCATTCCAAGATAGCATTGCCTTGGATAATGTCTAACTTTTCCACATTTATGACATCGAAATGTATAAGGTAAATTAGATCGAACCTTATCTCCATTCATCACATTATCCATTTTAAAGAAATTGGCTACATTATACCCTATATTACCACACGTAAAACATCTCTCGGTTCCTTTGTGACATTCTCCTTGGTGCCTCTTCCCACACTTTTTTCAAAAAAGAAATTGGGTCTTCTTTCCCTTATCAACTTTATCAGATGAAAATCCTTGAGTCTTTGTCTTCTTCTTCCTTGATGAATTTGGGCATTCAACTAGGTACCAATTATTAATTGTGATTTTTGATAGCTGGTTTGGAATTATCACAATATTTTCAACTTGATCTTTTTTCATCTCTATCACATTAATAGGGCAATCGTCACATTTCCTATCACATTGGTTTTTGGGACATGCTCTTCCATTTCCCACCATTAACTAAGAAAAGAACATATAATTAGGGGGCTTAAATACTTAGCCAATAATCATTAAAAGTAAACTTTATGCATAGAAGGATAAACTTGTAGAAGGAAAGTATACTCGAACTTTTGACCCCCTAGGTTCCAATCTAGGTTATTCATGATCATATATTCTTATGAGAATCTTTATTTTATTTTATCTTTGTTCCTTTAATAATGGTTCATACTAAGATTATGAATTTACCAAAGCATATCCCCCAGGAGTGTCGTAACCAAGAGTGCAGCAAGGCCTGTTGCCGTGTACCAGTTCCTATTCGAGTCTGACTCAAAGTGGTGTTTTCGGGTTTTACCCCTATGTAAATCTGTGTTAGAGCCACCTCTACCTGCTCGTATCCAGACAGGGATGTATTTGCTTGGCAATCCCTTACTCAATACTCACCAAAATACCAGGAAGATTTCCTATATTTAAAATCTTCTATAGGTTTTTTAATAGAGTTTTCATATCCTAATTTCCACAAATAACTAAACCATCCTTTGATACCAACTATAACGTCCCTCCTTTTTATCACATAAACTTTCACTACATTTTACAAAACCGAGGATCTTTAAGGTTTAGTGTCTTGGAAACCAGGAACTTAAAACATGAAAACATAAAACATTATTATTAAACACTTTAAAGGCTTCTCCTTATGTTCATCCTAGGTTCATTACCACATCTCATAACCTAGGGACATACATCAAAAGAAAGGGTGATCAGAAGGCCCAGTAAGGGAAACAAGGGGAAACATTTAACATGTGAACGTGAGATACATCAACAATGTCATGAAAAAGAACTTTAAGGCATGAGAAAGAAATCATGAGGCATATCATAATAAAAATAACGTATTTCATAACCTGAAGATGTGGCTATAACATTTACTATTGACAATCATTTTCGTTTCACCAAGGTCCATCCCCAAGGTGTCATTAAAAATTACCAAGGTTATTCACCAAGGCGTCGTTAAAAATGGTCATCTCTAGAGATTAAGTCTTTACCCAATGCATTGGAGTGCTATCAGGGCTCACCCTTAATTTGCCTTTATAATCATGTGATCCACATATATAATCATCAATAATTTCATAAACAACCCATAAAGCATAAAATAAATGGGTTTCATTTCATAATCATAACATTTTAAAAACTGCTTTAAAGACATGATCTTTATGTCACTTTAAACCCACAGAAAGGGAAAGCGGGTCTCATGTATGTAAATCCCAGATTTTAAAATAGAACATTTTTGTATATATGGGAATACCCATTTAGAATAAATATCTTTGAGTATTCACTTAATAAAATGAATTTGAGGATAAGATAGAGACATTTTGAGACTGAAATTCTGCAGCATAACGGCTATGTTTTGGGGTTTTAGAAAACATTGAAAAGAGAGGTGGTATGGGTCACCCACTCATAAATGATCCATAAAAAAGTATATGGACAGAATATAAAGGGTATAAGAACATGGTAATGAAATTTTAACGATATACCGTATGAAATGAAAAACATAGAAGGAGGAGAGAAATAAGATTTCTCTTATGAAAATTCGGCAGCCTAACGGCGTCACTTAAACATCAACAAAAATGAATTAATGAGATAAAATAGAGTCACTCATCATATGAACATAAAATATCAGTATTATAGATATATAGATCATACCCCAACATAATAAAAAAGAACTTTAAAGACATGACATGAAAAAGGAGAATCGTGAAAGAATCCCTTAAAAATTTTCCAGTCTAACAGCGTCACTTAAACATCAAAAAAAAATTGACGAGATCAAATAGGGTATCTCATCATATGAACATAAATTATCAGTATTATTGATATAGAGATCATACCCCAACATAATAAAAATGAACTTGAAAGACTTGTCATTAAAGTAGAACTTTGAAAAAGAAGAAAATTGAAAGAATCCCTTAAAAATTCGGCAGCCTAACGGCGTCACTTAAACATTATTAAAACGAATTGATGAGAGAAAGAGGGGGTCTCTCATCATATGAACATCAAATGGACATTAGGATGAATATAAAATAACATACTACAACATAAGAACATGGAGCATAAAATATATGACATAAAAGAGAGTGCTTGGAAAGAAAGAGAGAGGTAGGATCCCTTACCTTAAACGTAACTCTTAAAACTCAAAGGTTGGGACCTTGAGGGCTTGGGGGAACCTTGGGAGGACTACTTTGGAGGTAATAAGACCATAACTTCGTTGAGGATGATTTTGGAGTCGAATGGATGAGATGACGGCTTGGTATTTATAGGGAAAGTGAGGGGACAAGGCATTAATGGCCAAGGGACCCCTCATTGGTGGTTTTGGCAAAACCATGGGGTTTCCCATGGTATTTTCCCATGGTATTGGCCACTTGGGACCCCTAAAACCTTATCTTACTATTCATAAGTCGACCATATTGATTACATATTTAATAAATCATTTAATGATGTCATTAAACACCCATAACTTAAAAACTGTATTTTCACTATTCATCAAAAATTCAACTTTCTCAAAAAAATCCCAAAATTTCACCTTAACCAAATATCGATGCCCTGATTTCAAAAATGAACTCCATTTTATAAATATAATTTTCTAAATATTTTTAATTTAATTTTTAAATAAAAAAACTATTCACCGAAAATTCATTTTTTTCAGAAAAAACCCCAAAAATTACCTTAGCATAATATTGATGTTCAAAATTCAAAAATAAATTCCATTTTATAAAAATATTTTTATAAATATTTATAATTTAATTTTTAATTAAAAAACACTATTAACCTGAAAAAACTAATACTTGACTAATAATTTATGAAACTGCTATTTAACCATTTTATTGAATCACATTACCTAATCAAGGTGCCTAGATTATATTAATACTTTCTTTAAGTTATATTACTAATACATTTGGTCACATTACTAATCCTAAGCATAAAATCACTATTCATACTTTACTATTCATCAAAAATTAAGTTGATCTTATTAGACTTTATATTTCGTACTGAACATAATTGTAGAAGACCATTTTTTAAAAATCATTACACATTTTTAATTACTTAAGGTTTATATAAACATATTTTAAAATATCCTTTCTCTAAAATTCATCAAAAATATGCATACTATATTTATCTAGAGACTTGAAAATTCACAAACTTCATCACAAGGATAAATCACAATTTCTATTTAAAATAAAGAATTACACAAGGCAGTTAGGGTCTCCTTACATAGCCACTTATAACCCCAGCATATGACCTAAGTGTAAGGTGTAATAAAGTGAGAGAATCTGAGGGTGGCTCGACCAACATCGCACGAGTAGTAATTTCTATCAGTTTGATCTTCTTGTGAAGGAGATTCCGTTCTAGCTTCATACAATGAATTTCGGCTTGGGTTTGGTCCAAAGTAAAGCCTAGTGGTGCTACCTCTTTCCCAAGTTTTGCTAGATGGGCTTCGATCGGTCCAAGACTACTGGGTGAGGCAATCGAATCTTCTTTCTATATTAATTAAACAAGATCACATTTATTTAGAGACAATAATCGAAACGTTTAGTTTCCAGCTGTCATATTGACCAATGGTCATATAAATGTCCACACCCAACGGTCTCATTTTAATTATACTCATGTTATCAAATGAAACAGTTTTTTTGGGTATAAAGAAAATAAAAATAATAAAATAACACACAAAATTAGGGAACAAGATTTATTCAAAATTTTAGGTCGTTACATTATGTCAACTTACATTATTTCCCAAGATGGTAGTGACCCAATCGAGGATAAACTTTCAATAATACAAGTTCACCAATGAAAAACTCCGATGAACGATTCTAACAATCCACACATGATTTATACTGACTCAAGTCTATAACCAAGAAGGGATATATATGACAAATCCTCATCTATGTCTCTTGAATGAGACTCATTACCACAAGAGAAGGATTTACAACCTTTGACCAAAAAACAAGTGACCTTCACAGTTGACCATATAAATAATTGAAGGGATATATTCTAATCAAATACATGTAACTGATTTCATAATAAAACTCTAATAGTCCAAGATGGTTGTCCCATGATCCATAGAAATCCGAGACACTGGAACGAATCATATCATCTAGAAAATGTATAGAATGTTATGTCTAACCTTCTGTCTATGGAGGGTAAATAGTACCCAACCTTACTCAGTCCCTATCACCTCTCGGAGACTCTTCCAGAACCAATAGGTAAACTGGTGATCCCTATTAGAAACAATAGAAATGCATACCCCATTAAACCTAACGACATTCTGCATATACAGATTACCTAAATCACCAACCTTAGTGGTTTCATAGATCAGAATAAAAATAATCCAGTTTCATAAATAGATCAATGACCTCCAATATATAATTATTTTGTTAGGGATTATATTTTAATCTAGTGATGAATTCCAAATTCACATCATCCCCTTTACAAACTAACATGGGAATAGGATGAATTATAACATAATCCTTTAAGTGATATACCTTTATTTACTATTGGGTGTTATGGTGGGACACATAATTAATGATTTAAAAATTCATACTTGGCCACCCAAAATAACATCTTATGTCATAATATATCTTTATAGTTATAGGATTAATGGACCATGAAGAACTATGACAATCATGCAACACTAAGTTCCTAGTAGATAATGGGATGAAAAAAAATCCCAATTTGAAGAATTCCATCATACGGGAGATACCAAACATAAATTATCATCCCATAATATAGAGATTCGTTGAGTCTTTTTAAATCATTATCCTATTTCTGGTCATCTAACATAGAATCAATGAGTGATGATAACAATTTGACACTATTCATATCCATACTTGAATCATCCTCCTACAAGTCTAGATGTAAATGATTGAAAATTATCATATTGCTCTACTACTCCTTTGATTCCAGGAAAACATAATATTGGTAAATCCTAATAAGGGAATCCATGAACAAATTACCCTTCCCTAAGTAATAGGTGATTTCAGTGTAAAATTTCTGTAGGTATTCCAACCATAATATCTATTTGAGGTTCAGGTACTTTTGATAAAAGATACAACTCAGGCTCTTGTGTTAAAAGAATCTTTTGGAATCTTGGAAAAGAGCATAGGTTCTTCCCATGACAAAACATTGGGAAGGATAATTCCCTTTAGAAGAAGATACTCCAACTGAACATTGAGCTCATTCTTCTCTATAGGGTCCATATTATAAGAGGGTATAGAAATTGGCTATGTACCTGGCACCAGGTTGATTAAGAACTCCACCTCCCTCCCTAGAGAAATAATGAAACAAATTTATGGAAAGGCTTCAAGGAAATCCCAAATAAATAAGGGAAGATAAAAAAGAGATAAAACATAATTGGACTCAAATAAAATTTTAGTCAACATACCCCTAAACCCTAAGTAAAAAAGCTCCCACATCATTGGAACTAGAATCCTAGTCCTTATGGAACACTTGAGAGATCCCATCGATAACAAAGAATGTGATGCACTAATGATAAGAATTAATCTCACCTCGATGAGAAACCAACCAATCTATATTGACGATGAAACCAAAAATATCTTGACCAAGAACCATGAATTCCCATACTAACTCTATATCAACTATTGAAATAAAACAAGATAGACAATGAAACCACTACTCTTTATTCATTCCAAAAGGCATTTCTAGATCCATAAAAAAGTAAAAGAGATCCATCGGGAGTTTAAAAACATCAAAAAAAAATAGGAATATATAAATGATTTTGAGACACCAATATCAAATTGAGTTGTTGGTATAGAAGATGCAACAAAAATGGTACCTCTCACTATAGTTAGGCCCACATCAACCTTCACAAGAAACTCATTCACCACATGAAGGTGATTCACTCCTGAGGCCTATGACTAGAGATATATTAAAATTAAATATTATAGCAATGACATAGCAGTATTTGGATATGAATACCCATTAACATATTGAGGTGTAGACAAATCCTAGAAGAAAATTTGCAGATTGCCTCGATGGCCACAAACACTGAAATTCATCACAGGTAGGGGACAAGACCATCACTCATTAAACACCTTGACATAATTATAAAAATCCAAGGGAACACTAATGAATGTTGGGTATGGTAACAATTATTCCTTATACTAAGAACCATGTCCACCACCCTTATGATAATAATGAAAATTCCCTTTATTTCCATGTACGCCACTAAATATTATAGTGGGCTAAAGAGAAGAGCTAGAAAATATAACCTTTCTTACCATATCCATTTCTTCCACAATTTATTTATTTACCATCTCAGTATAGGTGGTGAGTTTCAGAATATATAACAATGATTTAATGTTGTTTCACAATACCTATAGTTATTTATTATCCCACAACCAATCATTCAACACCGCATATATTGAAAAAACGAACTAGCTTCACAAAATTGTTTGTGTACTATGAAAACAAAGAATATATCTACTAAAAAGAGAGAAAATACAAATACTTTACTACAATTAGGGATTCTAGGAAAAAATACTAAAAAGAAAATTTTCTTTAATCCCTTACACTCCAATCCCACATTCCAGTTTTCTTGATCAATGGAATCCCACCACTGATTTCTAGGAACCTCAATCTTGAATGTCGCAGAGTTCACATTAACAAAATTATGTGTCTCCATGAATACAAAAACTTGATTGGTATTTTACTTCCATTACTCTACCTATTAGGGTTCATATATACCATTTATGGATGGGGGATTTATGTGTATTAACTCATGCAGTCATTCCATATCTCCTACAACTTATGGTTGTTCCTCAACTACATGATTTAAACACATAATATATTTTTATCCATGACATGAACTATTTGAACAATATCCTCTAAGTGATTCTAATCTATAGGAGTATTCCCTTGAAGAGAATATCCTACTACACCATCTTATGGAACCCTTGGAATATGACTCCAGGGCATTTTACTACATACCAAAAATAGAAAGTCAAAACTAGCTAATGATAAATAGTCAGTTTAATCCAAAAAACATAAAAAAACTAAGGTTAATGTCAAAAACTAACCTAGGAGACATAAATACCAACATCCTATGGGGACTTAAGGATATTAATGACAAGTGTTTTCGATACACTAACCACAGCCTACCCCTATAGACGTGAAAATCCTATATCTTATCTTCCAACTTCTCAAGACTAATCCTAAACTCACATTGATACAAATTTTCCGGGCCAAACCTAGAAAACTTATCTATCTAAGATTCAAATTAGACCATAATGAAATTCAATGTGAATTCTTGATCCCCATGGGTTAGAGTCTAGCATGCAGTAATCCAACAATAACAAGAGGGAAAAATTTTACCAACTTATAACAAGAAAAATGTAATGTATAAATATAACCATAAAATAAATATACCATAAACCAAAGAGTTACAATGATATCAATTAAAACAAATGTAGAAAAATAAAACCCAAGTTACGTGTCAAAAAAATAACAAAAAGGAAACCCAAACTATCCAATGTTACTCCATGTGATATGTGGGAAACATCAATCCATATCACCACTTTCTACCCATGCCCAGCTAACCAAATACCTCTCGCCTCAATTTGGAACAATTCACTTTCTTTCATTTGATAAAATAATGTCTATACACCCATGAAAGAGTGTGAAGGGTGTGAGATAAAAAGGCTCTGTAGGATCCCACCCTGTTGTTCTAAAAAATTTCCATAAAATAATCCCAATATGATAAATTTAATGAAATCATGGCATGATAAGAAGTTAAAATGTTTTTTTACAAAAATCATTATAAATAGTTCCAATTTTTCAAAGATATAAAACAAAATCTAGGTAATATAATTTCAAATAATAATTTGAATAAAACATTTAAATTTATTAAAACATGTATCATTTATTATCAAATAAAAAAGTGTACCAAGTAAAATCACAATGGTAAACACCCTTATGATAACAATGGTTGGGCTTGCTAGATCACTTGAACTAAAAATAAAAAAAATTAGTGTTCACTCAAGTTCCTAGAGTAAATGCATCCATAAACTAGTGACAGAGGAATATCCCATAAATTGAAACCCTTGAAATGTCCAAATTAAATTATTATATCTGATGTATCTAAGATCTAGGAAGAAAAGACCACCCAATACAATTAACCACCTTAAAATTTTAATAAAAAGGCCAAATACAAACCCTACACCTAAGTAACCAAGGCTTTCATGTGATGAATTCATCAATTCAATTTTAAAGGAATTATAAAATTTAAAAAACAATTCCAAATAACCCATTTTTATTAAAAACATGCTTTGAAAACCAATTTTAAAAACCATTTCAAAATTATTTTAAAAACATGTATCTTTTACCAAAACAAGGGGAAACCCATAATTTCTCAAAAAATGTTTTTATAGACACAAAAAAAATCAAGGATCTTTCTAGTCCATTTATAAACAAATTTATAAAGCAAAGAGAATTAATTTTTCATAGAATGTAGACTATATACAGAACCATTTACCTTAATTTTGGTCTGCACACCACCCATAATGGGATCCACACACCAAAAAGTAAGTGAAATAAAATAAAAGTTAGAGGAGCCTATAAAAATGCATTCTAACAACTTAGAATCATGTTTCCAGAAGCAAAAGTGTTGAAATAGATGTTTGATCAACACATTCATCGAAAATCATATATCACACCATAATGAATGAGAGAAAAGACCTAAAAAATCGAAACACATGAAGGGTATAAAATGGATAGAATAAGGATCAAAAAATGATCAATAGATCCCAAAAAATTCATACCATATCTGTTTCCAATACATCATATAAATAATAAGAAGGATATATTTGATCAAACATTTTGGTACGATGACAACCAATCAATCTAGGATCAAAACACCAAGAAAAGGTATTTAGAGGGAGCTGGATCACTCAAAATCACACATAGAAGACCTAGGGTTCAGGGAAATGAGAAGGGAGGTGAATGAGAAAGGATATTGGTGACTAAAACACTTAATCTACTAAAATTGGTAGAATCAACTGCATGAATCATTGGTTCCCAATGTGAACTTCTAGAATGGATGATACACTAAAAAACACATTACCTTGGCTTAAAATCCTGAAATATCCATTCATGGCATGATTAATATCTCACATCATGAATATTTTTCACAAATTAAATTAAAAATAATTTCTTATTCTTAAAACACATTCAGAACGTGAAAATTAATTAGTGTTGTGAATAAACTCATGTACCTAGATTTATATCTTTTGAGTCCTTTCCTCCTTAGACTAATCCTAACATACCTCAACTCAATTTATTAATCCATTTAAGATGTTTCAAATATTAAAATTAGGCATAAAATACAATTTAGGATGTTATAGTCGACCAACATGGAATGTCCTAAACACAAACATCATGTATCCCCCATATTCAACCCCATGGAAAAAATGAAGAACACACAGTGTGTGTTATTGAATCACAAATCATGTGATTATTTTTTACCAAATAGAAAACCCACTATATCCCCCACGAAACATCACATTGGTCTGCAAGGGGTCATTGGAAACATGTAAACAAGATTAAAACTTTAAAAAATTAAAATATATGGGGTATATGGATTAAAATAAATCAACTACCTACCTTGGGGCATAAAACATTAATGCTTTGATCCCAGATCCACTTTCCATAGACACGACAATCTAATTCGGGCTCTAGATAGACCCTTGATAGATCCTACTACCAATCACTATCCCTCTTCTCTCTCAGTCACATGACACCCACAGGGGGTGGGGGAGAGAACAAACATTATAATCAAAATAGGAATGAGGAAAAGAAAAATGAAAAGGAAAATGAAAAGGAAAGAAAAGGAAAAGGAAAATAAAACGGGGAAAGGGGGCTTGGTCCTGGTCCCGATGCCTGAAGAAATTTTAAGAAATTCCTAATAAAAACACCTCAATAAATACTCCAAAAAAAGTCATAATATTAATATGAGTCTCTATTCAGAAGATATCACCACTCGAGTATATGCAAATATTAAAAATTTAAATAAAAAATATTAATTATTTTATAAAAAAAGAGAAAGACTCCAAATTCCACCAAACATCCTCTCTTTGGTAAACACCCTATTCTAGGACCAATAGAATTTCTATAACTCTTCTCACCCCCATGAAGCCTTGGTGGTCAACTCACCACAATTATTTCACCTCGAGCACTGGTGTATCAAATCCTACCATGACCTTCCACTGATAGATCTCATAGCACCCATGAATCTCCCAAAATGAGTATTTTTCATCCAAAACCAATTGGATTATCCTCACTATATGAGTAACCTTATCATCAACCCATGACCAAGCACTAACCACCACATCCCATGATTCATCCACTACTGAATTCAATGATGGTATGTGTCCAAATCTCTCACACTGATTGTTATATTGAAACACCAACCACCACCCATTCCTGGATCAGAAGTAATGAAAACATTCATACTCAAAATCCAACATTAAATGAGGATTAAAACCCCCAACATCCAATAGTTCACTCCACACCATATGGTTTCCCTTACATCACTCCTAGAGTTCCAACATACTTAGAATCACCCAAACACAATAGTCACATGTTCTCATGCCACTTGAATGAAAAACCAGACTCACTCCCACAAAATAAAATCACTAATGAAACTAGGATAATGTGATTAAAACCTAAACCATTCTTATATCTCATGTTAATTCCATGAAAATGGTGCACCCATGATTCTCATCTTCAATAAAGAGTCATCTACCTCATGACACAACTAACTTCATAACCACTCGCCACATGAGAATCATTCCAAAACCAATAGCATCTAACCATTCCAACACCATTCCAGAAATAGTGAAAAATGAAAAAACCAAGATAGTCATCCATCAAAATATTCCCTCTCAACCCAAATACTAAACCAAAATCACTCCCAGTGCGGAACTTCTAAATACCAAGGAAATATCATTCCAAACAACAAAAACCACTTCATGAAAACCATAAATACCAAGGAAACTCAAGACTAATGAAAACATATCTTATATAGAATGTCGTTATCAACCCACAACTAGGGAATCTAAATCATATACCAACCCACCAGGGTCTCCACATATCCCTCGATGAATGAAATTCCCATCACCAGAGAACATCTCACCATAACATCCACATGATCTATCATTAGAAGAAAATTACCCATGGTTTAGTTGAGTAACATTCCACTAAAAAGCTATATGATATAATGAAATATAGTTTTTTATTGATAATTTAAAAAATTAAACCACCATTGTCAGTGAAATCACACGGAAACATGTACATGTCATGCAAGCCTATGTTTTTAGACTGATTCATGTACACGATCCTCTTTCCAAAAATCCAATAGAAAAATACAACAAATCATAAATCTATATACCCAAGTGTGTCACCCAATGTATAATCATAAATTTGTAATATTGAAAACTATGAATAGAAATCCCATACCTTGGTAACCTAGAGTTCCTATTAGAAATGGTGTTTTTGATGTAGAAGTTTGATATCTAGCACATTCTCCCATGCATTCTTAAACCACTTTTCTACCATCCCCCAAATAATAAGACATGAAACATAGATGGCTCTGATAAAATTTTATCATGAACTAGCTCTGTTCATCCTCACATGTCCCCCAATCTGGCTCATGATAAAGTTTCAAGCATGCCTCCTTATACATCAGATGATTCCAAATAGTCGAAAGGTCCTGGATAGATATAGTGGGGAGACTATGGACTTGAATAAGAGTTCAATAACAGCATAACAAAACCAAACACTTACACATTGATGAAAATTAGAGTATGAATAATAAATAAACAAAAAATAAGCATGCTCTATCAAATGAAACGCATTATATAGACTCATGGTCAAGATATACACATCATCTGGTTTTCAGTTGGAATAAATAAATATACAAAATAATTAAAAGAAAAAAATACACAGGGATAAATAGACATACTTGATCCATACCACAAACTCAGTCTCCACAACCACTGATCTGGTCCAACTCGATCATCATACTCTACACAAGCATCCCTCCTTAATCATACAATGATTGACCTCTTCCCAATCAAATCTGATTCTATTTCTAAACCTAAAATCAAAAAAAAAAATTATACAAGATCACTAAAGTAGGCATATAAGGTGTGAGATATAATTCTAAGTAGGAAAACCCCAATGGTGTTTGTATAATATATTATCATATACAAGTGCGTACAAACATGTTATTCCCAACCTAGTTAGATAAAAAATATCATAAAATTATGTAGTAAACATATAATAAAAGTATAAATAAATGATAAATAAAACCAAACACCAAAGATCAACCCTAAGGTTCTAATATGGAATTTTATATTGACCAAACCTTCTTCGGATGAAGCTATATGAATTATAACATACTAATCAGAAAGACACAATATATATAGAATGTTGGAAAGATTATAAGGTGCTTCAAAAAATCAAAAATATAAAATATCATGTATTATAGACTCTAAGATCTCAAACAATGTTTCCAAGAGAACAAAAACCTATCATAGTTTCTAGGAATCGAAAAATTAAAATATAAACTAGTGATAAAAAACATATAATAATACATATCTAGAGAACAAATCAAAGCCTTGGGAGTCTTTCAAAACTAGATGGGATATAAAATAATTGTCAACATGCATTGCCTAATTGAGCCCAAACTCATTCTATGTGCATGGACATATATATCATCTATCAAAGGAGTATAATATAATCCAATGGGACCAAACCCATTCATAGTGTAATACTAAAATAGGGGTAATTGTACACTTATCCAAACCATAAATTAGCTTAGTGGACTCTCCTATCACCAAAAAACCAATAAAGGGGAGAATCCAATTAATTTCATATCCAACACACAATACAAAATATCCAAAAGGATTCCTCTCACATCCAAAACCTAAATAGGAACTACCTCATTATCCTTTACACAAGCCATAAATAGCATTAGTCGACCAATGCCTGAAACCCTCATCAACACCTTCTAAAACCATCACTGACCATATCAGGGTCCACTACTTATGGGGAACCCTTAGGGGTCCTTTGAACCACAATAAAAACATGATACCCTATGAGGGGATCCTTCTGAATAAGTAGATCTGTAGTCAATTACCTTCATAAGAAATCCCAACCACCCTCTCCAGTAATCTAACTAATACTCAGAAACACTCTTCTAACAAGGGAAACCTCAAACAATGACACACCCATAAGGGAATCCTTAGTTGGTCCCTTATACCTACCTTAATATCTAATAATCAAAACCTAACTATGATTGTAACCCCATGGTTCCACCCTAATACAATGGCTCTAAGTGTTCTAAACCTCAATGTACTAACTAGCGATATCCAACCAAGAAACTAATTGGTTTTTCCTTCTTGGAAGCATCCAATTAACCTCAAATCATACCACACATGTCACTCGAAATTGATTTCAACCAAAAAATTTACAAACCTCACCCAATATTCATACCACACTCACTTCTATAAGCATTATTCTAAAGAAAATCTTTAAAGGCATCTTCTTAAAAAACCTAGAACCATCCAAAAACATCTATAAAACATATCACTATGACCTCTACTCACCCCAAGGTTCATATGATCACATCCTACGTAGAAAAATTGTTTAAATTAATCCTTATGAGTCTAATTTTAACTTCAGGGTGAGAAATCTAGAGGATCAAAACTAAGTGGAGTGTACACAGTGTGTTGCTCGTGTACACCACATGTTCCCCCAAATGCCTCCTCTAGTAATGAACTTCACACCAAATCGACATGTACTTCCCAATTACATGGTGTATACTATCTCTACACGGCATGTGTGTCACATGGGGTACCTAGTGGTTCACTCCACAAGGGCTATTTCCAAATATCCTACATGGCCTAGGGATTTTCACTTCATAAGGGGTCTAGTTGTGTATACTAAATAGCAATATTCCCCCAAAAATGGTGTGTGGCCATGTACCTTGGCCATACCCCAAGTCTCCCTACATGGTATGTCCCAAACACATATGTTATGTATCCCCCATCATCAACACCACACCAAAAATAAATAGCACAGGGTGTGTGTTATTGAATCACACACCGTGTGATCTAGTTTTATGGAATAGAAACCCCTACAGAGCCCTCAGAAACCCACAATTTCTCCAAAACACATTAAATTATTTTAGAAGGGGTCCCCAAAAACACACAAAACAAGATTAAAATATTTAAAAAACTAAAATATAGGGTTATATGATTTAAAATTAAATAAAATCCAACATTTGGGTGTAAATCACCGAAGCATAAATCCTAGATCTGTGCTCCTTAGCCCTCAAACATCGATCTAGGCCTCGGTAGAACCCCCCATTAGAACCTCCTCGTGCTCCCCCTACATCTTCTTTATTTTACACATGAAACCCATGGGGGAACCAAATGCATAATAATCCAATGGATAAGGATTAAAAGAGGGTGAAAAAAAGAAATAAATGAAAATGAAAATGAAAAGGGAAAAAGGGACCCATGATTGACCTCATCCCCTAGGACATGTTTACACCTCATCTTGGAAAACCCCCTCATTTTGAAATCAATCATGGAGATGGAATTTAAATCTAAGACTCAATTAAAAATATATCATAATTCATTCACGAAAAATAGTTAATAATTAATTCATTATTAAATATTCTATAAAAAACTAATGACTCATAATTCCACCAAAATCATAACACAGGTAAGAAATCTATTTCGGAACCAACATAGTGGTCAAAAAATTATTTTACCTCATATCCTAATATAAATTACCATTTTACCTTTAAAACTACCCAAAAATAAATGTTTTAAATTTCCCATAACTTTCTCAACATATAACGATGTAGTTGTTTACATGAATTCATATAGATTGATGTTTAAATCACCATAAAGGTATAAAATGTATATTATATAATACATTTTCTTTTACTTTGTGGAAATATATTAGTTTTCTTTTCCACTATTATTTTTTTAATTAAATTATTAAATTCTAGGAATTATGTTTTACCCTTATGTACCTATTGTTTTTATTAGTTTTACCTGATGGATGTTATTATAAGAACCATTATAACAGGTTCTACTTACCTTTACATTGGTCTTGGATTCTTTGGTTTTACCCTTATGAGATGTCCGTGAGGAACCTTATGTAAAAATATGCAAAGTTATTTACCATTCCATAGATCTAGAATTACCTTAATATAGAATATATATTGAGGGAATTACCTTTTCACAGTGGTTCTAGTGTATCCACATGTACTGATGGTCTAAAAATCACACAGTATCTAAATTACATTGATGTTGGGGCTACTAGTCACCCTTATGTAGTGGTTTTTGGTAACTTTCACGTAGTCACATTTTGAATTACTTTTAGCAGGAATTCATTTTTTATTTAAATAGTTTTTATGCTATTAGGGCCCAATAATTTTAAACCTTCCATTTATCTTATTCCTTTTAGCTATTGTAGTAGCTTTGACTATCATATGTACTTTTACCCTAGAGATATATAAATTTAAAGAGATTTTATTAAATCACATGATTCATTCTCGAAGAGGGGGTGCATATATTTCTTGATGAGGGAGTGGGGATGGTTGGGTTTGTGATTTGAGATGATTTCTTAGGGTGATTCTTCCACTAAATGAATATTAAATACAATGTTGATTTTTATTCAATAGAAAGAGAAAATCTATGCTTTAATATGGTTTGAATCTGGTTCATGTGAGACCAATCGTATTGCATTTATGTTGAGAAAGGAGGATCTTGTTTGGATTGCTCCTTGTGAAGCTATAAATTAACATATTTTAGCATTGACTACCCATAATCTTGGTTGCATGGATCTTTGATATATTTGTTCGATGTGAATTCGAGTTCATGATAAAAGAACATGGCACTATGAATGATTCTTCTATTTTTCATTCATTTTGGTAACCATTGTACGTATTGATTTATGGACGCTACTTGGTTTTTTTATCTTCTTTTATTTTCACATATAATCTATCATTTTTTTCTTCCATAGTGAAACCCCAACCTACTTTCCCCATGAATTCTGTCTAATTAAGAAAAGAACATAAATTGTTTCTATTTATTTAACGTTTTTATTTACCTTTATTCTTTAATGATTCTAGGAAGTAAATATTTTATATGTCATTCGTTTATTTTTCTAGTTTTCAATTTTTATTACATTTCTCTAGATTGGATTGTGTTGATCCTAAGGTTTCCTAGGATACTATTTTGGAATATGTTGCAGTGTTGTTTTATAAAGACCCTGGATTTTCATGTAATTTGTTTTTAAATATATGTGAATTTTACAAGTCTGAAAAAATTGACAGTGCGTGATTTCGAGGCCCAAAGTGCCCGGAATGAATTTATGAACTTTTTTTTAGGTATGTTCAGTAAACGTGCGAGAAGGTTTTTCTAACTTTTGAGCCGGTGCTTGGAATTGAAATCTGAAGGCACTGTTGAACTCGTAGTGCTGGTATTCTCTTAAGGAGAATTTCACTTTGAAGGAAGATGGTCGAGGGTAAAAGTTAGTATTTGGGTTTTTTCATGTAAGAATAAAATAAAAATTAAAGTGTGGGACAATTTTTTTATTTCCAACACCCATGTGGGTGTTGGGAGGAGGGGTCCACCGGAACTAAACCTCTTCTTCATGTTTAAATGTGGTGGGGACCGCTTGAGTTTTTAAAAACCTCCCAAATTGAATTTAGAGGAGGGGACCACCTGACCTCTATTTATGGGGGAGAAGAAACCACTCAAACCCCCACTTTAATGTGGAGGAGCCTCTTGAGCTTCCTCCACATTAGTTACACCAACCCACCTTAATTAAATGTTCCAACCTAGGTTTTTAGTTAGGCTATTTTTTTGAATTTGTACCAATGATTAGAGTTGGGAGAAACACATCAGTTGGCCATTTTATTTTAGGTGGACCCTTGGGAGAAAATTTCTTCCAATGAAGAACACTGGAGAAGAATTCCGACCCCGACTTCGACCTTCTTCCTCGATACTTCCTCCAACATAGGACGTCATCGACTACGATGAACCAACGTAAAAACCATTGATCAGGGAAAACACCGACAACACCGATGTCCATATTTTCCCAATGATTTGTCTCCTTTCTCGCGACTCTGTTGACATATCAAACAGAGGTAGGGGGTTTATTTGCATGATAATAACTTCCTTGATTTCTTTTTTCGGATTGGGAAAGAATCGTTGTGGAGGTCGTAAAGTTTTAATTTCATCATTCTTCTTTCTTGTTGGGCCAAATGCCTAAACCCTAACGCGGAGGGTGCGGGCCAAACCAACATGGCTCGACCCCTCTGTTGTTCTTCTTTGAGGCGTTCTTCGGAATGAAGGAAGGCGGTGAAGATGACTAATGTGACGAAGGCAACGACACCACCACCCGCAGCCACCGCGACCCGTGTTTCCCCTTAGGCGCTCCGGCCTCCCGGTCGAACAGGTCGTGCGCCCATGCCGCGTCGTGCTGCCCTGGGCCAAACCGGCCCCACACTCCGGCTCGCGCCCCCCACCGACCGAGCCCCCCCCCCCCCCCCCGTCCATGTAGCCTGCCTTCAACACCACCCGCCGGCCACGCCACCGCCGGCCCACCAAGCCGCCCTAGCTCATGCTGCCTGCCGACCTCCCGAGCTGCCCGCGCCCCTCGTGGAGCCCCTACAAAACCGCCATTCACCCCTCACGGCGCCCCAGCTGAACCGTCCTGTACCCCTCATGGTGCTCTGGCAGAGCCGACCTGCACCTCTCGTGGCTCCCAGCCGAAATGGCCCGCGCCCCCCGCGGCGCCCTGGCCGAACCGGCCCATGCCCCCACGACGCCCCAGCTGAACATGACCTGCTCCCTCGTGGCACCCCCATGGTCGAGCCGCTCTAAGGAACCCATGAGATCCACGGCCCCTTGCATCCCTCATGCTCTGCTGGACCTCCTAGTGAACCGGGCCACATTATGGGTTGGGCCAGACCCTGTGGGTCGGTCCGGGTCGGACCAGACCTAGACCCACTATGACCCGTATACTTCTTTTGGCGATGAATTTGGCACCGGACATCCGTTTGATGAACTGTCATTGGCGTTGTGAACCTTGGAGAGAGACGATACCTTTGAGTGATACTCCACTGAGTTTTGGATTGTGATGGGGTACGGTATGGTTGGGTCGATAACGAATCCAACTGGGCCCCCGGGACTAAAAGGCTAATAACTAAAAGACCGGGCATCTGATTGATGCGCCGTCTGTTGCGTTGAGACACCTGAGACATGCCAGACCTTTGTAATACTTCTTCATTGGACTTCGCGAAAGTTGTGGTATCGACCAGTAGCTTGTGGAGCAGATCCTCCTGGAGATGAGCGATCTTAGTGTGGAGACCTAGTAGCTATCTGATACCTGACAATTGTTGACCGTTTTGACTCAGAGTGACTCTACTAGACCAATGGGGAGAGCCTTGGTGTCGTGGAAGACCCATAGTGGAAATCACCTTGGTGTCACGGTAGACCCATGGTACTCGACAGGAGGAGTACCTCAGCAAGCTACAAGGGGGAGCGTGCTTGGTGACGCAGTAGACCCAAGGTGGGGAGCACGCTTGGTGATGCGACAGATCCTTTGTACTCAACAGGAGGAGTACCTCATCAGTCCAAGGCTAGTGGTAATTGCACTTAGTTTCACAGCAGACCCACTGTACTCAATAGAGGAGGAGTTCTCCAGTAGGTGAGGTTTCAACAATGTGACCGGGGATGTTACTTGATACTACCCCTAGAATAAAATCATGGTTGAGATGAGTCAGTTTTTTTGTGTTTTCATCATGATTGAGATGGATCACCTGATAACATAGGTATATGTATGGGCATATACCTAAGTAAGGTTATATATTGATTTCATACTTTGTGGTTTATCCTCGTTGGATTTTGTGAGACCTTGAGGGTTGTGGGGTCCCTACTGAGCATCGTTATACTCACCCCTGCACGTGATATTCCCACACATTATTGTGTTGGTTGCAGATGATGGACAACGCTGACTGAGGCTGAGAGTACCAGGATTGGATGGTTTTGAGAGGTGGTGTAATGCCCCAACCCTAGTTACCCAGAGTCGGTGCATTATTACATAACATTGGCATGATCACAAGAAAGATCAAATCTCGAAAGACTAATTGGTTTAGTAGCCTTGGAAACACTAGATATATTCATAAGTCTTACATTACATCATAAAATGAAAAACTACTACAACAACATATTGTCTCCATAATCCACACTCATATCCCCACATAATATCCCTGCAGGTCATTCATAATTTACTTCCTCACTTCCTGGGAAAAATAAAACATAGAAAAGGGGTGAGCTCAAATGCCCAGTAAGGATAACAATATAGCGGAAACTTTCATAAATAAGAATAAACATTTAAGGCAATGTATAACTAAAACAAAAGCCTTTCAAACATGAACTTTCAACATGGTACGGCATAAATAAAATGAAATAATTCCATTTACTTATTCACATGGATATTCTACTAATCGAATAATCACATGCAAAAATCAATAACCACTTTCATAATGTTGGAATGCATAATGCCAGACTATCATAACCACATAGTCAAGGCCTCATGCCAAGACTACAAATAATATTTTGTCAAGGCCTTGTGCCAAGACACTAGTTTGTCTCATGAGACCTACCGATGCATCGAGGAGCTATAGCGGGCTCCACCCGTCACTTACTAAGTCCAATGCATTCCCATATGAAAAGGTTTAAACATAACATAAACATTCGTATTAAAACTAGCATATGAAATGTAAATAATTTCACCATAAATTATGAATGGTATAAAAATAGCACATCCACAGTCAAACATATCACAAAACCGTCAATACAATATATAAGTTTTGTATCATAATAAATCAACTTCAAATAATCTTAAAATCCATCAAAGGATGTTAACATAGATGAAATCAATATTCTTTTTAAAGAAATATCTCCTTTTAATTTGAAATAATTTAAGATCCATATAAAATAAAAAATTTTCTTTGAAAATATTCTTATAAGCTTGTAAGGGAAGCTTTGAAGTTTTTATAACGGCGGAAAATAGCCGCACCCGCCGTATAAGTTAAAAAAAACATTCTTACCATAATTCTGTCGAAAAGGTTAAAAAGGACCTTGTTTTGAAAATGAAGGAAAGATTCCTTTATAAACCTCTTATAAAAAGTAAAAAAAGGGTATAAATGACTTTAAACCATATTCTTGTAAATAATAAATATGTTTTTAAATTCATTTCGAAGAAACATGGATGTGGATGATAAAGAAATCCCAGTAGATTATTACGTATAAACAACCTCGGATAATGAAGAGATTGTGAAATAACCCTTACCTTGTACTTTTCCTTGGTTGGGGTAGGTTAAACTCCTGTATAATGGTGAAATAATTGTTATTAAATTATACAAGAATCATATATATTAATATGATATCATATATGATCTTTTAACATTGATTTGTTAATAATATCTTAGAATTATCGTCGTTTCGGGTGTTAACTTACTCATTTTCTTTTATATGTTTTGTTACATAAGCCATGTTTGTTGTATCTTATTCATATCCAGAATGATATCAAGTCCTTAAAAATTATTTTTAAATCATCAAATGATAATTATTCTTGAATGGATACGATGGAGAATGAATCTCATCGCGTTCGTGGAGACGGTAGTCCGTACGTATGCACGAGCGACAATATCATTCTTTTGATATTAAAATAATATATAAATGGATGTTATATCATATATAAAGAATTATTAAAATGTTATATTTATTATTTACATGAGTTACACATCATTATTATACCCATCCAAAATAATAATATATTGAATAACAATTACACCACGATGTGGAGGCGGTAAGCCGTACGTACGCACGTATGGTGACATGTTATTCAAAGGGTGGATAGAATAATGAATATGGTTGTACCATATTTATAATAACATCACAGTATATGTGAGATACTGGAGTTATTATTTTAGAACGGTAAGAACAATTAATGAAGAAGTGGAAGAAGAAAGGAACTTGAAAAGGGGTGGTGAAAACATTACCTCTTCTTCCGGTTCTTCCTTTTGATTTGATCAAAATGGCTCCTCAGGTTGGCTTTTTGATCAAACTAAGGCCTCTAGGTTGTAGTGAGGGATGTTGGGTGAGTATTTGGGCAGAGGTTTTCTGAACCAAAAGGCTTTTAAGGTGTGAAGAAATGAGAAGGAGGAGTGCCCTTTTATAAGAGGGGTGAGGGGCACCTTTGGAAAAGCTAGAGATATTAGTTTATAATAAATTCATATTTGGTTTCTAATGTCTCATAATTTGACTATTCAAAGGTTAAGGTGGGGATGGGTCGAAAACAACTCAACCAATAGAATTTAGACAGGTTTGGGTACTTATATTAACCTTATCTTTAAGTATTAACTCTAAGTTAATTAGTTTCACTTTTACAATGTCTCTTTGTATTTTTATATAATATGGTTAATAAACTTAATATATACATCCAAGAGACCCCCACGTGGTCCATTAATGATGAAACTATCATGATATAAGTCTCTTGGCCGAACCGTAGATTTTTAGGAATTTAATATCAATTAATAATATAATATTTGTTTTAAGAACTCTTTTATGTCAATTTTGACACTATTCAATAGTTGATTTTTGTGAAACTCATAAAAGATTGATTACTTCTAAAAAAGTCAATTAAATCAATCCTAATATATCATATTATCCTAGAAAATTAGTTTAATTCATTAAAAGTTTCATATTATATTTATTTGGGTATTTATAATATCAATTATTTTAATTTTTCACTATTATAGTAATTACTGCATCATCATTGTGTCATAAATAAAATAAATTATTTAGTGTCTGAAAATTATAAATAAAATATCATTATGTATTAAATCTTTTTATCTTTATAAGGAATATTTATAATCTAAAATCCAACATATATAACCCTATGTAACAATTGTTTTTCTAAAAGATATATGCTTGTGTCATTTTTGTATTCATTTTAACTTAATTAAAATAAAGTGTCATTATCACTTACAAGTGGATCCATGGGGTCCCAAAATCGACCCAAAGATGACCATGGTCGTCCATGTATCAAAAAATAGGGTTAAGACACGTTTTAATGTAATTTAGTATTATTATAATATTATTTTTTAACCCTTATTTACCGGATTTACCCTTAACCATGGTAAATAAAATATTTACCGCAGTAATTATTCAAAATGTCTAAAAATAAAAGATACCTATTTACACAATTTGAACATCCTGATTCCAAATATGGAATCCATTTTCCTAAATTCAAAACACAGAAGTGGCAGAAATTAATTTAAAATTAATTCCCGCTGTCAAAACAAAAAGCGTGTTTTTAAGAGATAATAACTATCAAAAGATTGACACTTGTTTATGTTCAGTTTAATTGTAAAATTATGTCCAATGACCAACATTATATTAAATGGTTAAAATATATCCTAAATATACTTTAAAACTACTAAAATTTATAATTTATCACTATTAATTATTTTGATTAAAAAAGTTGTTTTTAATTAAAATTTAGTAATTTTCACTATTCATCAAAATATGAAAGTTATCCGAAAAGTACCAAAATTTCACCTTAGGCTAAATTAGATATTCTGAATCCAAAAATGAAGTCCATTTTGAAATATAAAATATATATAAATTTAAAAAGTAGTTATTACTATTCATAACAGCTAGTTTGATTGGTTGTTAGAACTCAGTGTTGCGTACAACACACGCTATCACATTATTCAAAGAGAAGCGTACTGTAGAAGCTTGGGGTGTTACATTCTCCCCTCCTTCAAATAATTTCGTCCTCGAAATTTATAGAATACTATCGCATGAAAAGACTCAGGTGGTTCTTCATCATAAGTTCCTCGGGTTCCCACATTGCCTCTTCCATCTTATGGTTTCTCCACAAAACTTTTACCAGACGCGTCGTCCGGTTTCTCAGTACTTGTTCTCTCATATCAAGAATCCTGACGGGCTCTTCACAATAGGAAAGATCGGGTTCCAGTTCTAATTCCTCATAGGTGAGTACATGCATTGGATCAGGCATGTATTTCCTCAACAGAGATACGTGGAACACAACATGAACTTTGGAGAGACTTAGCGGCATTGCCAATCGGTAAGCTACAACCCCAATTCGTTCTAGAATTTCGAAAGGTCCGATGTACCTGGGACTCAATTTACCTTTCTTACCAAAACGTACGACTCCCTTCCACGAAGATAACTTTAGGAAAACATGATCACCGACTTGAAATTCCAAATCCTTCCTTCGATTATCGGCATAGCTCTTCTGCCTACTTTGAGCTGCTTTGATGTGATTTTGGATTACTTTTACCTTTTCCACCATTTCCTCCACCAGTTCTAGGCCTACAAGTTTTCTTTCACCAACTTCATCCCAACAGGTTGGTGTACGACATCTCTTTCCGTATAACGCTTCATATGGTGCCATCTGTATACTCGAATGGAAGCTATTGTTATAGGAAAATTCTACCAGTGGTAAATATTGATCCCACATACCCTGAAAGTCAAGTGAGAAAGATCTCAACATGTCTTCTAAGGTCTGAACTGTCTGTTCTGATTGTCCATCTATCCGAGGGTGGTAAGCAGTGCTCAAATGAAGTTTAGTATCCAGGGATTTCTGAAGAATTTTCCAAAATCTTGAAGTAAAACGGGGATCACGATCAGAAACAATTGATAAGGGTACTCCATGAAGTCTCACAACTCCATTAATTTATAGTCTTGCTAGACGTTCCAGGGGTATATCTTCTCTTATAGCAAGAAAATGTGATGACTTGGTAAAACGATCAACAATAACCCATATTGCATCATTCCTTCTAGGAGTCTTTGGTAGCCCCATGACAAAGTCCATCGTAATATTGTCCCATTTCCACTCCGGTATGGGAAGAGGTTGCATGACTCCTCCAGGCTGTTGCCTTCCAGCTTTCACTTGTTGACAAACCATACATCTTGACACAAAATCAGCAATCTCCCTCTTCATGTTGTCCCACCAAAAATGTTCCTTCAAATCTCTATACATTTTTGTGCTCCCAGGGTGTATAGAGAAATTGGAACTATGAGCATCATCCAGCAATTCCCTTTTTAGATCAGGTAAATCGGGAACACAAAGTCTCTCCCCGAATTTCAAAATTCCATCTTCATACACAAAGTCTCTCAATCTCCCATCATTCACAGCTTCAATCTTCTTTTGGAATTCTTCATCATCGGTCTGAGAACTCTTAATCCTTTCTAGTAAAGATGGTTTGGCAACCATTTGAAAAAGCATTGATGTTTCACCTTCCCTGGTTATTCCCATGTCCATCTTCACTAGATCCATGAAAATTGGATCCCTTTCAATTCTCATATTGTTCAAAACTCCATGGTCTATTCTACTCAAAGCATCTGCCACCTTGTTTGCCTTCCCCGGGTGGTAGTGTATCGTACAATCATAATCCTTGAGTAATTCAAGCCATCTCCTTTGCCTCATGTTGAGTTCTTTTTGTGAGAAAATATACTTCAAACTCTTGTGATCAGTATAAATCTCACATTTTTCACCATTGAGGTAGTGAATCCATATCTTCAAAGAAAAGATCACAGCTGCTAACTCGATATCATGAGTAGGATAGTTTTGTTCATTAATTTTCAACTCTCGTGATGCATAGGCAATAACTCTATCATTCTGCATAAGGACACAGCCAAGTCCTTTCTTTGATGCATCACTATAAATAATGAACCCATCATTACCTGATGGTAGAGTCAATATAGGAGCATTGACTAATCTTTTCTTCAGTTCTTCAAAACATTCTTCACACTCTTTTGTCCAAACAAATTTAACCCCTTTACGTGTGAGCTTCGTTAACGGGTTAGCCAATCGGGCAAAATTCTGGACGAAACGTCGATAATAACCTGCCAAACCGATAAAACTGCGTACCTCAGTTATACTCGTAGGTGCTGGCCATTCTTGGATTGCCTTGGTCTTAGAGATTCCATCTTTAGAGACAATATGGCCAAGAAAAGAAATCTCATGAAGCCAGAATTCACACTTGCTAAACTTCCCATATAATTCATGCCTCCTCAAAGACTTCAAGATAATGCGCAAGTGATTTTCATGATCTTCGTAGGTTTTGGAGTGTATCGATAAATACCACCACAAATTCATCGAGATACTCCTTGAAAATTCTATTCATCAGATCCATGAATACAGAGGGTGCATTAGTCAATCCATATGGAATTACAGTAAACTCGTAATGCCCGTACCTGGTTCGAAATGCTGTCTTCGGAATGTCTTCCTTCTTCACAGACAACTGATGGTATCCAGATCGAAGGTCAATCTTTGAAAAGTATTGAGCTCAATGTAGTTGGTCAAATAAATCATCAATACGAGGTAGGGGATACTTGTTCTTTATCGTTATAGCATTGATCTCCATGTAGTCGATACATAACCTCATGGATCCATCTTTCTTTTTAGCAAAAAGAACAGGGGCTCCCCATGGAGAAACACTAGGGAGAATAAATCCCTTATTACTCAATTCCTCTAGTTGTTTCTTTAGTTCGACTAACACTACAGTGGCCATTCTATAAGGGGTCTTCGATATAGGCCTTGATCCAGGAATCAAATCAATGGAAAACTCAACTTCTCGTTCTGGAGGATGTCCAGGTAAATCTTCCGGAAATACATCTACAAATTCTTTCACAATAGGTACATCCTCTATTTGAACATTCCTTTCCTCACCGACAGTTATTTCATTCTCTTCCTCCCCTATAATTGAATTAAGTTTATCTACTGGGGGTGGATCTAAATAAGAATTAGGTGGTGACGATTCTACTCTAAAGATAAGGTGTTCCTTATCATTATCATCAAGAATCATAACCTCTTTCTTCTTACAATAAATCTTCGCATCATAGTCTGAAAGCCAGTCCATACCAAGGATTATGTCAAACTCAATCATAGGTATGATGATGAGATCAGTAGATAACGAACATTTATGTGCTCTAATGGGGACTGATTCACAAAACTTTGTTGCAATGATATCCCTTAGGAGTTTTAACTGACAACTCCCTTGTTAAATCAAATTGGAAATATCTAATTTTCTTAGAAAACTGGGAAGATATGAAACAATGCGATGATCCAGAATCAAATAATGCATTTGTTAAACATGAGGAAACCATTAAATTACCTGCCACCACGTCTTTCGGAGCTTCTACCTCAGCAGTAGTGATAGCATAAGCTTGGCCTTGATCCCTTGGCCTTTTCTGAGGTAAGTTCTCCTGATGCTTAGGACATTCATTCGCATAATGTCCCATCTCCCTGCAATTGTAGCACTGAACGTTGGTGGCTTCCTTCTTCCCTTTGCAATCACGTGCTTGGTGGCCTTTTTCACCACACTTGTAACAGACTCCCATTCCCTTCAAGCAAGCACTGGGGTGTTTCTTCCCACATTTACCACAGGATGGATATTCAACCTTTCCTTTCTTCCCCTTATTTCCATTCCCAGATTGATCAGCAGGCCTCTTCTTCTCTTCCTTTGCTTTAAAGTCATAAGACTTAGAGAATTTCTTTTCGGTCTTAATAGCACATGAGACAATGTCTTCGTACGACGAAAAGGATTGTGAGACTAATGCTCGAGGGAGAAATGGTTTTAACCCATCAAAGAAACGATCAATCTTTCTTCTTTGGTTATGTATATAATCACCAGCGTACCTTTCTAACCTTGTAAAGTTAGCCTCATACTTTGTGACATTCTCATCCTCCTTCTGTCTCAGACTTAGAAATTGCCTTTCAATATCTGCTCGATGGTCGCGAGGAAAGTATTTTTCTAAAAACAGATCTTTGAACTCCCTCCATTCCATATTTGATACTTCATCATCTTCCTTCATTTTTTGAATCAATGACCACTATTGATCAGCATCTCCAATGAGGCAGTAAACTGCCATGTTAACTTTTTCCCTTTCACTGCTCCCCAAAGCCTGAAATATTTTCTCTAGGGAATTTATCCACTGCTCGGCTAGTAAGGGATTTGTATTCCCATTGAATGTTAGAGGTTGTTGCCTCATGAATCGATCTAACATTGATCCTCCACGATGCGGATAAGGGTGCACCATACGGGTATGGTTATTATTCATAACCTGAGTAAGTTGTTCCAGTATGGTGATTAGCTGATCGGCTCCAGTTGCATCACCAGCTCCACTATAATTATCTTGAGCAGGAGGGAAATCCCTACATGGAGTGCGTGCATTGATACGGTTTCCTCTTCTTCCACTAGGCGCCATTTCTAAACAATGGCATAAACTAGATCAGTTTATGAATCAAAATACATAATCCCATACTTATAAAACACTTAACATAAATTGAACTATTTATGGATATAATCCATAATCATAAAAATGTCTCCTTTGAGGATGTATATACTCATAAACCCTTCATAATGGTTTGTAAAGAAAATGAGAATTATCCTAAGCATATCCCTGGGGAGTGTCATAACCAAGAGTGCAGCAAGGCCCGTTGTCGTGCACCAGTTCCCGTTCGAGCCTAGCTCAAAGCGGTGTTTTCAGGTTTTACCCCTAGGTACATCTGTGCCAGAGCCGCCTCTACCTGCTCGTATCCAGACAGGGATGTATTTCTCGGAAAACTCACAAAATCTCTACAATACTAAAATTCTAGGAAGTTCTTCTATACTAATCCTCAAAGTTCATCTTAGGTCTACGTGCTCTAATCAGAGTTTATCTAAATCTAGCTTCCAAGGTTTGTACTAAAATTCCTCTAATACCAACTGTAACGTCCCGACCCTAGTTACCCAGATTCGGTTAATTATTACATAACATTGGCATGATCACGAGAAATATCAAATCTCGAAAGACCGATTGGTTTAGTAGCCTTGGAAACACTAGATATATTCATAAGTCTTACATTACATCATAAAATGAAAAACTACTACAACAACATATTGTGTCCATAATCCACACTCATATCCCCACATAATATCCCTGCAGGTCATTCATAATTTACTTCTTCACTTCCTGGGAAAAATAAAACATAGAAAAGGGGTGATCTCAAATGCCCAGTAAGGATAACAATATAGCGGAAACTTTCTTAAATAAGAATAAACATTTAAGGGAATGTATAACTAAAACAAAAGCCTTTCAAACATGAACTTTCAACATGATACGACATAAATAAAATAAAATAATGCCATTTACTTATTCACATGGATATTCTACTAATCGAATAATCACATGCAAAAATCAATAACCACTTTCATAATGTTGGAATGCATAATGCCAGACTATCATAACCACATAGTCAAGGCCTCGTGCCAAGACTACAAATAAGATTTTGTCAAGGCCTTGTGCCAAGACACTAGTTTGTCTCATGAGACCTACCGATGCATCGAGGGGCTATAGCGGGCTCCACCCGTCACTTACTAAGTCCAATGCATTCCCATATGAAAAGGTTTAAACATAACATAAACATTCGTATTAAAACTAGCATACGAAATGTAAATAATTTCACCATAAACTATGAATGGTATACAAATATCACATCCACAGTCAAACATATCACAAAACCTTCAATACAAAATAGAAGTTTTGTATTATAATAAATCAACTTCAAATAATCTTAAAATCCATCAAAGGATGTTAACATAGATGAAATCAATATTCTTTTTAAAGAAATATCTCCTTCTAATTTGAAATCATTTAAGATCCATATAAAATAAAACATTTTCTTTGAAAATATTCTTATAATCTTGTAAGTGAAGCTTTTAAGATTTTATAATGGCGGAAAATAGCTGCACCCGCCGTATAAGTTAAAAAAACATTCTTACCATAATTCTGTCGAAAAGGTTAAAAAGGACCTTGTTTTGAAAATGACGGAAAGATTCCTTTATAAACCTCTTATAAAAAGTAAAACAAGGGTATAAATGACTTTAACCCATATTCTTGTAAATAATAAATATGTTTTTAAATACATTTCTAAGAAACATGGATGTGGATGATAAAGAAATCCCAGTAGATTATTACGTATAAACAACCTCGGATAATGAAGAGATTGTGAAATAACCCTTACCTTGTACTTTTCCTTGGTTGGGGTAGGTTAAACTCCTGTATAATGGTGAAATAATTGTTATTAAATTATACAAGAATCATATATATTAATATGATATCATATATGATCTTTTAACATTGATTTGTTAATAATATCATAGAATTATCGTCGTTTCGGGTGTTAACTTACTCATTTTCTTTTATATGTTTTGTTACATAAGCCATGTTTGTTGTATATTATTAATATCCATAATTATATCAAGTCCTTAAAAATCATTTTTAAATCATCAAATGATAATTATACTTGAATGGATACGACGGAGAATGAATCTCATCGCGTTCGTCGAGACAGTAGTCCGTACGTATGCACGAGCGACAATATCATTATTTTGATATTAAAATAATATATAAATGGATGGTATATCATATATAAAGAATTATTAACATGTTATATTTATTATTTACATGAGTTACACATCATTATTATACCCATCCAAAATAATAATATATTGAATAACAATTACACCACGACGTGGAGACGGTAAGCCATACGTACGCACGTATGGTGACATGTTATTCAAAGGGTGGATAGAATACTGAATATGGTTGTACCATATTTATAATAACAACACAATATATGTGAGATACGGGAGTTATTATTTTATAATGGTAAGAACAAAGAAAGAATAAGTGGAAGAAGAAAGGAACTTGAAAAGGGGTGGTGAAAATATTACCTCTTCTTCTGGTTCTTCCTTTTGATTTGATCAAAAGGGCTCCTTAGGTTGGCTTTATGATAAAACTAAGGCCTCTAGGTTGTAGTGAGGGATGTTGGGAGAGTATTTGGGCAGAGTTTTGCCGAACCAAAAGGCTTTGAAGGTGTGAATAAATGAGAAGGAGGAGTTCCCTTTTATAAGAGGGGTGAGGGGCACCTTTGGAAAAGCTAGAGATATTAGTTTATAATAAATTCATATTCGGTTTCCAATGTCTCATAAGTTTACTATTAAAAGATTAAGGTGGGGATGGGTCGAAAACAACTCAACCAATAGAATTTAGACAGGTTTGGGTACTTATATTAACCTTATCTTTAAGTATTAACTCTAAGTTAATTAGTTTCACTTTTACAATGTCTCTTTGTATTTTTATATAATATGGTTAATAAACTTACTATATACATCCAAGCGACCCCCAAGTGGTCCATTAATGATGAACCTATCATGATATAAGTCTCTTGGCCGAACATTAGATTTTTAGGAATTTAATATCAATTAATAATATAATATTTGTTTTAAGAACTCTTTTATGTAAATTTTGACACTATTCAATAGTTGATTTTTTTGAAACTCATAAAAGATTTATTACTTCGAAAAAAGTCAATTAAATCAATCCTAATATATCATATTATCCTAAAAAATTAGTTTAATTCATTAAAAGTTTCATATTATATTTATTTGTGTATTTATAATATCAATTATTTTAATTTCTCACTATTATAGTAATTACTGTATCATCATTGTGTCATAAATAAAAAAAATTATTTAGTGTCTAAAAATTATAAATAAAATATCATTATGTAGGAAATCTTTTTATATTTCTAATTAATATTTATAATCTAAAATACAACATATATGACCCTATGTAACAATTGTTTTTCTAAAAGATATATGCTTGTGTCATTTTTGTATTCATTTTAACTTAATTAAAATAAAGTGTCACTATCACTTACAAGTGGATCCATGGGGTCCCAAAATCGACCCAAAGATGCCCATGGTCGTCCATGTATCAACCAATAGGGTTAAGACACGTTTTAGAGTAATTTAGTATTATTATAATATTATTTTTTAACCCTTATTTACTGGATTTACCCTTAACCATGGTAAATAAAATATTTACCGCAGTAATTATTCAAAATGTCTAAAAATAAAAGATACCTATTTACACAATTTGAACATCCTGATTCCAAATATGGAATCCATTTTCCTAAAGTCAAAACACAGAAGTGGCAGAAATTAATTTAAAATTAATTCCCGCTGTCAAAACAAAAAGCGTGTTTTTAAGAGATAATAACTATCAAAAGATTGACACTTGTTTATGTTCGGTTTAATTGTAAAATTATGTCCAATGACCAACATTATATTAAATGGTTAAAATATATTCTAAATATACTTTAAAACTACTAAAATTTATAATTTATCACTATTAATTATTTTGATCAAAAAAGTTGTTTTTAATTAAAATTTAGTAATTTTCACTATTCATCAAAATATGAAAGTTATCCGAAAAGTACCAAAATTTCACCTTAGGCTAAATTAGATATTCCGAATCCAAAAATGAAGTCCATTTTGAAATATAAAATATATATAATTTTAAAAATTAGGTATTACTATTCAAAACGGCTAGTTTGATTGGTTGTTAGAACTCAGTGTTGCGTACAACACACGCTATCACATTATTCAAAGAGAAGCGTACCGTAGAAGCTTGGGGTGTTACAGGTGGACCATATGGTGTGTCGCTACGTGGAGGAGACGGAAAGACACAGAGTGATGAGGATGCTATCTATACCTACCCTTCAGGTAGGAACCTCGGAGGATGATCTATTAGATATCTTTTCTCTTTCATTAGTTGTATTACATTTCAATTTTAATTGTAATTTCCAGTTGTGCTTGTATTCTGTCCCCTTTTTACTTACTGTACTCACTTGTTTACTATACAGTTGACTTGCGTTCATATCTTGTTGTGTGTTTGGTTGCATGTGTTTACAGGTTATAAAGGAAATTCCTTCCCAGTTTTAGGGAATATTCCTTTGGTGCTAGTCTCCAGCCCCTACCCTATGGAAGGAGGGCTTGGGGTAGTCACGGACGGGCCCCAAGGAAAGGGTCGTGATAAATTGGTATCAGATGAGTCGATTCTACCACAGAACTTGGGACTCTGATATTTTCTATGAACCAGTAGTGTTAAGTGTGGTGAGTGTAGTTTTCAGTTCAGGGATTCTAGTGTTGGTGCAGCGGCTAACATATCCATACACCAAGACCCTAACTTCTGATTTCCGAATCAGTGCATGAAAACACTGATTGCATGTGTGTTTTCAAAAGTTTTCCTTAATTCATCTCACCTGATCTGCTCACTAGGTATAACCTTTTGACCATATCACACCTGTTTCTTTTCAGGATGCCTCCACATAGACAACCAGCTAGACTTCTGAGAGTTGTACACACTGATATCTCATTGAGTGGCGAGATCTCAGTGTTGGTCCCTCTTCTAGTAGAGGCACTAGAAGAGGCACCAGCAGTACCATTAACCGTTGCTCCACTGATGCCACCAGCCCCAGCATCAGACGGTGCACGTCTCTTGTTCACGTTGCATAAGTTCCAGTGGCAGAGGCCACCCAAGTTCAGGGGAGAGATCGACCCACATGCCGCTAAGGATTGGATGGAGGCAGTTGTGAGAGTTTTCCGACTGATAGGGACACCAGGTGATCTCATGGTGGTTCTTGCTACCATCCTTCTACAAGCAGCAGTAGGTAGATGGTGGAACATGATGATCTAGGTCCACGACAAGGTGACTCTTCTCTGGGAAGGCATTGATAACCTATTTCGGGTAGAGTTTGTCCCATTGAATCTTCGCGCAGTGCGCATTTAGGAGTTACTTTATCTACAAGAGGGAAGTATGACTATGGCTCAGTACTCATCAAGGTTCACTGACCTCTCATGTTACTCCACCAATATTGTGCGGGAACCTTTCTTCAGGGCCCAGACCTTCGAGTAGGGGCTCAGGTGGGAGATCCGGGCATCGGTGATCTCACTCAGCATCCCGACACTGGTGGGGGTGTTAGAGAGAGCCCTCCTAGTGGAGATTTTTCTTGCTGAACAGTCTACAACAACAAGATCCACCACCACTTGACACGTAGCAGAGTCTTATGCAGCTAGTAGCAAACAGATGTTGTAGAGGTCCAAGACCACCAGACATACAGGTGGACAACTGCCGGATTCAGAGTCAGTTGTGCGGGGCACCTGAGCCGGAGACAGACATGCCAGGAGTGGGCAGTGTTAAGCATGCGGTGGGCAGGGTCACATGGCTCAGTACTGTACGACCCGCCATACAGATGATCAAAAGACGGTCTAAAGACCGCCTAGGCAAAGATAGAGATTCGATCAAGGTAGTCCGCAAGGAGCAGGCAGACGTGGCAGAGGAGCAAGTCGTGCAGTTGGCAGTGGGAAACGTTTCGATATGTTACCACCACCACCACCAGGAGGTCCTCCTAAACCGCAAGGAGCAGGTGGATAGGGGAGAACTCAGCTCCAGGCAGCTGATACTTATTACCACGGCGCTCCGAAGATGATTCGAGGTAAGATATGTGTCTACTATACCATATCTGCAGTACTTATAGACACAGGTGCCAGACATTCATTTATTACCACTACCCTTTTTCAGAGTTCGGAGACTCCGACAGAGCTGTTGGCTTGATCCTTATGGCTAGATATTCCTATGGGAGAAGATTCTAGGATTACGCACTAGTGTCGGTAGTGCGGTCTTACTCTAGGAGGCGAGACCTTCAGCTGGGATCTCCTAGTAACAACGTTGAGGCCTTACGACGTTATCTTGGGTATGGACTGTTTATCAACATTCCATGCTTAGATAGAC
Organism: Viscum album; assembly: GCA_963277665.1. NCBI lineage: Eukaryota > Viridiplantae > Streptophyta > Magnoliopsida > Santalales > Viscaceae > Viscum > Viscum album. The sequence continues at coordinate 2,127,752,122 of OY728161.1, read as the reverse complement.
TATATTAGGAGCAATGTGAGGTGTGTCCACACGGATGGGACAGGTTTACCTTCACTGGTGAGAAGGGATACTTTGCAGTACACGATGGAATTTCTTAGAGAAGAGTGTAGCCAATCACTCATCAGTTAGCTATCCTTACCCTTAGAGCAGTTGATATGTAGAGTCCGAGTTTTCTTGTAGTGGTGGACTAGTATGCAGATGTTTTCCCTGATTATGTTTTGAGTTTAACTCCTCGTAGAGATGTGGACTTTTACATTGACTTATATGATGGTATGGCACCGATATCTACACTAGTGGATGGCTCCCGTGGAGCTTCGCGTGCAGTGGGTACAGCTAGAGGACTTGCAGGGGAAGGGGTTCATCCAGCCCAGTGTTTCACCTTGGGCAGCCTTGATTTTTTTCACCAAGAAGGCAGATGGGAGCTTGAGACTTTTTTTCGACTATCGGCTCCTGAAGTAGGTGACCGTGAAGAACAATTACCCACTATCTAGGATTGACGACATCTTTGATCAGCTGAAGGGAGCACAATGGTTCTCAAAGATAGACCTTAGATCAATCTATCACCATCTTAGAGTACGTGATGAGGATGTGCAGAAGACAGCCTTCAGGTGTTGGTATATCCATTATGAGTTCTTGGTTATTCCATTCAGCATAACCAATGCTTTTGCAGTGTTGATGGGACTCATGAACATGATCGTTAAGCCATACCTTGATTGCTTTGTAGTATTCTTCATCGACGACATACTGATCTACTCGACTACTGAGGAGGAGCATGAAAATTATTTGAAGGTAGTACTGGACACACTCCGAGAGTACCATCTTTATGGTAAGCTCTCTAAGTGCCAGTTTTGGATCCGAGAGGTTCAATTCTTGGGACATGTCATATCAGAGGCTATCGTTGCAGTGGATCCAGCAAAGATTGAGGCGGTACTTTCTTGGGAGCCACCCAGGAGTTTGATGGAGGTACAGAGTTTATTGGGTTTGGCTGGATATTACTAGTGGTTTGTTCCAGAATTCTCCAGAGTTGCATCACCAATATCATTGTTGATGAAGAAGGGGAAACCCTTCATGTGGTCGGAGAGATGTTAGCAGAGATTTCAGGAGCTGAGGCAGAGGCTGACTAGTGCCCCCATCTTTAGGCTTCTAGAGGAGGGATTAGGGTACATAGTTTAATGCAACACATCAGGGACCGGGCTCGGATGTTTCTTGATGCAGAAGTGAACAGTGATCTCTTGTGGTTCTCAGTTTCTAAGACAGCATGAGCAGAACTATGATACCCATGACCTGGAGTTAGAAGTAGTGGTCTTCGCCTTGAAAATGTGGCGGCACTATCTTATGGGAGAACATTTTATAGTGTACTCTTTTTTTATTTTTTTTAAAGAAATGCCTCCTTTATTTAAATCAAGAGAAAGAAGAATGTAAGGAATGAGAATCAGGAAAAACAGAGAAACCCCAAAACAAAGACTAATTCTTAACCTTTATCCGCAGATGCTCGGTTAGCCTTCGTTCTTCTTCTTTAAGAGCAATCAGCTCTGCTCTTTCACGTCCTCTTCCCCGACCTCTTGGCCTCCCTCTTCTATAATTTGCCCTATTTGCAAGAACATGAAGCCTTCTCTGTAGTGTCTCAACATCAGTGCTATCAGAACATGATCCATCCTCTGTTTCATTGTCCGAAGAAGTGTTTGTTTTAACTTGCAGCATCATTTACAGTGTACTCTGATCACAAGAGTCTCAGGTATATCTTCTCCCAAAAGGACCTAAACCTGAGACAGTGACGTTGGATTGAGTTCCTCCATGACTATGACTTCGAGATAGTCTATACTCATGGGAAGGGGAACATTGTTGCAGATGCACTCAGCTAAAGATCTGGTATACAACTAATTGGCGAGGAGACAAAGTAGTTGGATGCTTTCCAGATATCCATTGTCGATAGAGACGGAGTAGCATTTTTATATTCTCTTACCGTCACACCCCCACTTCTTCAGTGATTCAGGGAGGCACAATGTGGTGACATTGACTGTGAGACACAACGTGCTCAGATATCTGTAGGACTGGCACCTGATGGATTTTTTGAAGGTGGTGAGCACGTCATCATTATCAGAGGACGTACCATGGTACCAGTGTCACTTTAGGAGGAAGTTTTTAGGTAGTTCCACACATCTCCTCTAGCGGTACATCCTGAGGTGGTGAAGATGTACCGGGATCTCTGACGACAGCATTGGTGGCTGGGAATGAAGAAGGTTGTTGTAGAGTTTGTCTCTCGATTCCTCACTTGTCAGTAAGTGAAGGTGGAGCACTAGGTACCAGCAGGCTTGGATCAACCATTAGAGTTCCCAAAGTGGAAGTGGGATGGGATATCCATGGACCTCTTGACATGACTTCCATGTATATCCAGGGGACATGACTCGATTTGGGTAATCATCGACCGACTCACCAAGACGGCCCACTTCCTACTGATCGGAGAAAAGGGTTCAGTAGAGAGCTTGGGACACCTCTATGTTCCGGAGATTTTATGGCTACATGGAGTACCTTTGACGATTATCTCTGATCGTGATGAATGTTTTACTTCCTGGATATAGAAGGGTTTGCATGAGGCTTTCGGGACATAGCTACGATTGAGCACCGTCATCCATCCTTAGATGGATGGCTAGACTGAGAGGACCATTCAGACCCTTGAACACATGCTGCACGCTTGTTTCTTCGACTTTGGTAATAGCTGGGAGGATCACTTACCTTTGGTGGATTTTTCATACAACAACAGCTATCACTTCACTATAGGGATAGAACCTTTTGAGGCGTTGTATAGGTGACCTTGCAGATCACCTTTGTGTGGACTGACCTAGGGGAGTCAGCACTAGTGGGACCAAAGATGGTACGAGCTACCACAGAGAAGGTGCAGATGATCCAGGAGGATATGAAGACATCATAGAGAAGATAGAAGTCATATTATGACAGGAGATGGAGACCACAGAAGTTCAAGGATTGTGACCATGTCTTTCTACAGCTCTCACCTCGATGAGGTTTGTAGAGATTTGGTTGAGGCTTAAATTTCTCTCTGAGGTTCATCAGACCCTTTCAGGTCCTCAAAAAAGTTCGTGAGGTGGCATACCACTTAGTTCTTCCACCTCAGTTGCACCAGAAGCATGATGTCTTCCATGTATCCCAGATGAGGAGATATGTGCATGACCCTTCTCACATCATCGTCCATGGAGAGATGGATGTCGATGATGGGGAGACTTTTATAGAGGTTATAATAGAGATTGAGGATAGATAGTAGAGGGTCCTCTATGGATGGTCGATATCTCTGGTGCGCATTTGCTGGCAGCACTGGAACCTCCAGGAGAGCACATGGGAGCAGGAGGCTCAGATGCGTGCTCAGTATCCCCACTTGTTTACCTAGTTGATTTGTGGCTTATGGGTATGTAGAGCCATGAGGTGGGGACAATTTAAAGATCAGATATTTCCATGTAATTGTTTTTCAATATATGGGAATATTACAAGTCTGAGAAAATTGACGGCGCGTGATTCCAAGGCCCAGAGTGCCCAGAATGAATTTTTGAAAAAAAATTGGGTACGTTCAGTAAACGTGTCAGCGGGGTTTTCTAACTTTTGAACCAGTACTTGAAATTGAAATCTGAGGGCACAGTTGAACTCGCAGCACCAGTATTTTTTTAAGGAGACTTTCACTTCGACGGTTGATGGTCAAGGGTAAAAGTTAGTTTTTGGGTTTTTCATGTAAAAATAAAATAAAAAAAAGTGTGTGACATTTTCATTTTTATTAGAAACACCCATGTGGGTGTTGGGAGGTGGGTTCCACTGATACTAAACCTCCTCTTCATGATTAATTATGGTGGGGACCACCCGAGTTTTCAATAACCTCCCAAATTGAATTTAGGGGCGGGGACCACCCGACCCCTATTTATGGGGGGAGAAGAAACCACTCAACCACCCCTCTTTAATGTGGAGGAGCCTCTTGATATTCCTCCACAATAATTATTCCAGGCCACCTTAATTAAATGTGCCAACATAGGGGTTTAATTAGGCTATTTTTTGAATTTGTGCCAATGATTAAAGTTGGGGGAAACACATCAGTTGGCCATTTTCTTTCTGCTGGAGCCTTGGGAGAAAATTTCTTCCAACCAAGAACGCCAATGAAGAAATTCGACCCTGACTTTGACCTTCTCCCTCGAGTCTTCCTCCGACGTAGGACGTCGTCGACTATGACTAACTGACAAACAAATCGACGATAGAGGAAAATGCCGACGACAACGACATCTATATTTTCCCAACGATTCGTCTCCTTTCCTGCGAATCCATCGATGTATCAACTTGAGGTAGGGGTTTATTTTCATCATAATATATTCCTTGATTTCTTTCATTGATTGGGAAAGAATCATTGTGGAGGTCATAATGTTTGAAGTTCATCGTTATTCTTTCTTATTGATCCAAATGCTTCCACCCTAACAAGGAGGGTGTGGGCCAAACCAACATGGCCAAACCCCTCCACCATTCTTCTTTGTGGTGTTCTTTAGAATGAAATATGGAGACAAAGATGATGAAGGTGACAAAGGAAACGGTGCCACTACCCACGGCCACCGTGACCCGCATCACCCACGTGGTGCTCCGGCCTCCCAACCGAACCGGCCGCACACCCACGTCGCGCCACACCACCCTAGGCTAAATCAGACCCACCCCCGGCTCGTGCCACCCACCGGCTGAGCCACCCTGACCGTGCCATAGTCGGCCCTCCAAGCCACCCTGACTGACGCCACCCGCCAGCCTTCCGAGCCGCCCGCGCCCCTCACGGTGCGCCGGCCGAACCGACCCACGCCCCTCGCGGCGCCTCGGCCGAACCATCCCACACCCCTCCCCGCGCCTGGCCAAACTGGCCTGCACCCCCCACGACACCCCGGCCAAATAAGCTCGTTCCCCCGTGGTGCCCCGGACGAACCGACCCTGCACCCTCGCGGCACCCCCGCGGCCGAGCTGCTCTACAGCCCCTCGTAGCCCTCGTGGTCTGCTGGACCTCCGACCGGACCAGGCCGCATTACATGTCGGGCTTGACCCAGCGTGTCGGGATGGGTATACCCAAACCAGGTCGACCCATGCCCAGTCGGGCCGGTTCGGTCCGACCGGGTCAAACTAGACTCGGGCCCACTACGACCGGTATACTTATTTTTTCCATAACTTTGGCACTTGAAATCTGTTTGAAAAAACCATCATCGGCATTGGGAACTTTGGAGAAAGATTGTCCCTTTGAGTGATACCCCAGTGATTTTTGTATTGAGATAGGGTATGGTCAGGTTGGGTCGAGTACGAATCCATCTGGGCCCCCAGGACTAAAAGGCTAATAACTAACAGACCGTGTGTCTGATTGATGCACCGTCTGTTAGGTTGAGAACCCATGACGTGGTAGACCTTTGTGATACTTCTTCCCAGGACTTCATGACAGTTGGGTTGTAGATCAGTAGCTTGTGGAGCAGATCCTCCCGGAGTTGAGCAAGCATAGTGCGGAGACCTAGTAGCTGGATGAGACCTGACGACTGCAGACTGTTTTGACTCGGAGTGACTCTACTAGCCTGGTGGGGAGCACCTTTCTGTCGCGGAAGACCCATAGTGGGGAGAACCTTGTGTCACGGAAGACCCACAGTAATCAACAGGAGGATTACCTCAGCAGGCTACGAGGGGGATCGTGCTTGGTGACATGGAAGACCCACGGTGGGGAGCATGCTTGGTGATGTAGCAGATCCATGGTACTCGACAAGAGTAGTACCTCAACAGTCCATGTTAGTGGGAAGTGCACTTGGTGTCGCGGCAGGCCCACTGTACTTGATATTGGAGGAGTTCTCGAGTAGCTGAGGTTTTGACAATGTGACAGGGGATATTACTTGATACCACCACTAGAATAAAATCTTGGTTGAGATGAGTCAGTTTTTCTGTGTTTTCCTCATGATTAAGATGGATCACTTAATAACATAGGTATATGTATGGGCATATACCTAAGTAAGGTTAACTGTTGATTTCATACTGTGTGGTTAATCCTTGTTGGATTTTGTGAGACCTTGAGGGTCTTGGGGTCCCTACTGAGTATCGTTATACTTACCCTTGCATGGGCTATGCCGGCACCATGTTGTGTTGCTTGCAGACGACAGACAGTACTGACTGAGGCTGAGAGTCCAGGACTGGATGGTGCCCGGATGTGGACCATACATTGTGTCGGTATGTGGAGTAGAGAGAAGAACGTGGATTGATGAGGAGGTGATATGTACCTACCCTTCAGGTAGGAACCTTGGAGGAAGATCCAGTAGCTATCTTTTCTCTTTCATCAGTTGTATTGCATTTCAGTTGTACTTGTACATTCCAGTTGGGCTTGTATTCTGGCCCCTTTTTACTTACTGTTCTCACTTGTTTACTATATAGTTGACTTGCGTTCATATCTTGTTGTGTGTTTGGTTTCCTGTTTTTATAGGTTGTAAAGGAAATTCCTTCCCCGTTTTAGGGAATATTCCTTTGGTGTTAGTCTCCACCCCTAGCTTATGGAAGGTGGGTTTGGGGTAGTTACGGCACGGGCCCCGGGGGACGGGTCGTGACATGTTTATTCTTTTATAAAATTCATGAATATGTTCACATTTTTCATTACCAACATTTATGATCAATAATTTTCCCATTAATATTGTTATAATTATTATTTAATTCTTCCATGAAATTGGACTTAAATAATTTCACCATTTAATCCTTTTCGATTTTTTGATTTTTCTCTAAATAAATATGCTCTTGAGGACATTGAATGCAGACTTACCCATAATATAGCCTATAATAATTTGTATTAGTGTCCAATTAATATTAGTGATGACATCATCAAAATTTTAAATAAATAATTTCAATGATGAAAATGATTTTTGTTTATGGAGAATTAAAATTTCTGCTTTGTTAGTCCAACATGGTTTACTTGAAACCTACATGGTCCCAAGAAGAAGGTATCCATTCTCTATATCAGTTTAAAACAATTTGTTTCCTATGAATATGTTTCATATGATGTGTTATTAAAATACCACAGTTTTATTTTGTTTTTTGTTTTTTGGTGAAATGTGATGCATGAGGTGGCATACAAAACCACTACAACTACTATAAGGATTAATCTTGAAAACTGTTACCTGTCCAAATATCTTATTGGTAGAATTTATAAAAAGTGAGTATTTATATTTCATAAATGCAACCTAGGACTTCCACATGGTCTCACATAGTTTAATTTAATAAAGTAATCATAGTCTTACCCAATATAAATGTTAAGTTTGTATTTAATGACCGATTCATCATCCTTTTGACTTTATTAAATAGTTCTTACCATAATTTTTGTGATTCCATGATGTATGGTAATGAATATTTGACAAAAGAATCTATGGTAAGGATTATTTAACATTATAAGAAGTAAAGATATATGTTCCTTAAAAGGAATTATAGACCATGAATGGGTTGAGATATAAAGGATACATGCATCGTTTCTTGGGTATAATAGAACATAGGGGTCAATGGAGGAACAATGGTAATAATGATAAGAGGGGTAAGATTCAGTCTAAGACTCTAAAGTCCTATCAGTGTGACATGAAATATCATTTTAAAAAAATAATCCTAATAAAAATGGTTCAAAGGGAAATGGGTCTCAATCCAATTTATTTGGGCCTAGTTATGATGATGTTGATGTTATATAGCATGTCTAGTGTCCTCTAGGGGCAGAGTCAGGTGTTAAACTCTAGGATTTTTCCTTTCATTTCATGGGAGGGTTAGTCTTCACAAGAGGTAAATGGGTGTTAAAATAGTGATGTATTATGTAGTAGTTAGAGAAATAGTTTCATGGGTAGATTCTTTTTTGGACTTTGAGATTCATGGTGATGATTCTGGGGTCTTTTTAATTTCATTGGATGGGTACTAGGAAATTAAGAACCTTGTATCATTTTCAGCTATATTTATGGGGTTTTTATTTAATTCAGTAGAGGTATTTCATTTTCTTATTAGTTATTTTCTCTCATGGTTATTAGATATCCTTTAGGACTGTAGACAAAGGTGTTTACACTACTATAAGTTAGAAATATAGCTCATCCTATTTCACGGTTCTAGGAAGTTTCTTCTCATTAGGTAAAGTGTTTTTAGTGTTTGATTAGATTTAGGTGGAATAAGTTATTTTCTTACACTAGGCATTATATATTAAGTTGTGTATGTTGGAATATTTTCATTTTTTTTATTTTTTTATTTTCTACTACTATTTTCATATGAAGAATTTAATTTTGTGTTTATTTTCATATCATTGTATTGATGTTTTTGATGAGTCTATTTGAGGATGGGTACTGCTCTATTTTTTATTTTTCTATAGGCACTAGAGATATCCCAGGAACCTCTAGTTAACGTGTTATCAGTAGGTAGTTGTGTTATGTGAAGTAGGAGACTCGAGTATGTGAAAGAGAGTTTATATTATATATTTATGTTTAGAGGTTATAATTATGATAAATTTTAATAGTAGCATAGATTTAATTGAAAAGGTTATGTGTAAATCAAATTTATAGAAAATTTGGACATAACCATTTCATAGTTTTACTAAAACTATTTGATGTCATTTTTTGACATGGATATGTTGTTTATCAGGATTTCTCAAGTCAATTTATAGGTTAAAAGGTACAGGGATGTTAGGTATTTATGATTCTGCATTTAATTTCTAAGGTGTAATTTTTTTTTGATTTGGTTTCCCCTATTATGTTTTCAATTAAATTCTTACATATTGGTAATTTTGTTTTACCCTTACGTACCACAGGTTTTTATTAGTTTACCCTTATGTTTGTTGTTATGGGAACCTTTGTTGGAGTTGGTTCCCTATATCCAACTATTTTTTACTATATATTTCCTATATATTCCTAAATTTGAATCTTAATACCTTATCATATATTGAATATCCATTTTCATAACATTAATGTGATAATGTCCTATAATATCTTTCACATTGATAAAGAAATTGTAGTTTCCTTCGATGAGGAGAACCTTAAGTTATATGAAAATATTCGCAAATATTTTTCTACAGTTGAATAACATTGCATGATGAGACACATAGTATAATGAAGTCCATGTGTGTGTACTCATATGGAGATGTTTAATGTTATGTGTTACTATTCATATGAATATGTCCTAGAATATTTTTCACATTGAAAAGGCCATTTTACTTCCCTTCCATGCGGAGAAACCTAAGTTCAATGAAAATATTTGTAAATATTGTTATATATCCAAATAATATTCCATGATGAGACACATAGTATGTATCATTTGTCATCGTGTTCATGTCATGTACATTATAGATGATCCATTGAATTTAACAAAATATGAGTTGCTCATTAACCCAACAGGTGCTTTCACTACACACAGAACCCTAAACCTTTACTTTAGGTTCTATTTACCTTTACATGAGAATCTAATATATTAGTTTTACCCTTACATGAGGTCCTGGAGGACTCCTAACTATCCCATATACTTAGTGATTTACCCTTTTATGGATCTGGATCTACCCTCACATAGCCTATATATTGAAAGAATTACCTTGACATAATATTTCTAGTGTACCCTGATGTAGTGATGGTCTGACCCCTACGTAGCTATTAGATTACCTTGATATGGGTATTATTGGTGACCATTGCATATAAAATTTTGGTTAGCTTCATGTTGTTGCATTTTTTATTACCTATACATTGGAATTTATATTTATTTTATTCTATTTGTTTTGGGTATTTGGGGATCACTCATTTTAAACCATAAATTTATCTTATTGTGTTGATCTATTGTATCATGTTCAATTCTCATGGGTATTTCTACCCTATTTATCTTTAAATAGAATTTTATTTTTTTATTCATGTGATTAATTTTGGAAGAGGGGTATGGAATATGTTCAATGAGAGAGAGGGGGAGGTTGGTTCAGTGATTCAAGAGGAAGTGTAAGGGTTCTTCTTCTATTTAGGTAAACTCAGTGATAGTGTTGGATTGTGTCTGATGGAATGAGAAAATAGATATTTGGACTAGTTTGGAAATGGTTCATGTGAGCCTCATCATAAATAATTTAAGGTGTGAAGGGATAATCTTGATTGAATTGTGTCTAGATAACCAAGACATTGGTAGATGTCGTCTTAAACTACCTGAGATCTTGGAAACTTGGATCTTCAATATATATTCTTGAGCCACATCTAAGTTCTTGGTAAAGGAACTCTACACTCGGAGTGCTTCTTTTATTTTTTATCATTTTAGTATCATCTTATATAGATCTATTTATGTGTATTGATTAGTTTTTTTTGTCTACTTTTCTTTTCACCTATAATCTATTGTTATTTTCATGCTTAGTACAACCTTGGAATTCCTACCTTGTGCACATAGGACAATTGGACAAAGCACATAAAATCAACGAGAACATTTACTTCTTTTCTTTACTTATTTTTTGAACTAAACCTTTTGTATAATTTCCAGTTATCATTTTGTTTCACTATTGTAATTACCTTTTGTATGGACTGGATTGTGTTGATTATTATGGTTTCCTATTATACTAAGTGTTGGTCATTGTTTTTATCATATTCATTATTATGTTTCCATTGTTTTTTACGACCATTTATATTTAAACATTTTTCTATTCACATTTTTGGAATTATTATTGAATTATTCCTATTTAATAGACTTAAATAACAGTATCATTTGAACCTTTTCAAAATTTTGATCTTTTTTTGAACAATCTCAAAAATCAATACACCCTTATGGGTGTTGAATGCAGAATGCCACACAATGCATTCCTAAATTACATGGAATCCCAAATATAAATAAATAATATAATATGTTATTTTCCTAGTAATATTTCAAAGAGATAAATCCTCTTTCCAATATACCATACCATAACCCTTGGTGTTTACTTCGGATTTTAGTGGTCGAGGAGTGCTCATGAGGTTTTGTGGTTATTCAATTTTTACCCCTAATATTTGAATTGGGTTGTCATGGACATGAAGAGTGAAAAACAAATACTGAATATTCATGACCTCTCAACCTAAAGGGACCAGTCCCAACCTAGTATTGATAGTAGGGAGATAATGATTCCTGAATCCACCTCCAGTATGCCATGGGTTGAAGATAAGCATTGAGGGTATAAAATACATAGAAATAGGATAAATTACCCTCTATAATATGAGAAAATAGAGAAATAGGGTAGAAATCACCATATAAATCCTAATCATAATAAAAGTAAAATATCTTAATTACATGAATTTAATTTCATAAAATTGAAAATAACTGAAAAGGAGAATTACATGTATCAAAAGATAACATTGGTAGTAACCACGAAGCATAGCCAACTCCTCAACAACCTCCATGAGCTAGTAATGTCCAGACTGATCAATCATATCCTAAAAACATACATTTTTTCATATATATACATATGGTGAGAATAAAATGTATAATTGATAGGATACTCCCTAAATAATCTCATGAAAAATATAAATAAAGAATTATAATTCTCAGTGAAAAACATGTGAAGCTAACTCATCACTTAAATAGGTATGGTAAGTTTCTTGACTCACTGTGGCTATCTATCAACCAAAATTACATACAATTAACAAGTAATATAATATCAAAAGATGGTATGTTACTACCACTTACCCAAAAGTTTACCTATCTCCCCAACACCGCATGCCCTAGGATATCTATCTTTAGAAGTTAGCCATACCAAAAATGCCTGGGTTAATGTATTATAACTTGTATCTCTTGAATCATATAATATTATTGTTACATACCATGCACCCAGTCCATCACATCATATCATCATACCATACCAAATCTTCAGATAACAACCAAGTAGTTGTTAGGATCCATGAAAACCCTTATTTCATGTACTATACCTCAATCCATCACCCTCCATGCATATCATACCTATAATAATACAAGGGATAATATATCTCGATATACAAGGATGTAAAAAAACAAAAAAAAACATTACATCCCTCTATAGAAATATAGGGGGAAAGATAACCACTATGCATTCATTTATATAATTCTAACAAGATAAGAGAGTAGGGACATGGTTTAGTCATCCATCTATTCCCCACTAACTTAGATAATGAAGATAAAACTCTCCTAGAGTCCAATACATTTCAACTATCATATTGACATGGTTGGTGAAGCATATGAAATCATAAAACACACATGATATAATATATCTCATAAAATAGTGTGGGCATCAAGCTAGTGTTAGCATTAACTATGGCTATCATCACCCAAACACATGGATTCCACTACTAAGGACTAGATATCTTATAATAACAAAATAATTCAAGAATACCTTTTTTTTAATTCATTCTTTCCTTTTGATATTTTGATTAATGAAAATTCATTTTTTATCCATTAATTAACATTATTTTATTCACATTTCATTAACCATCATGTGAATTCCATTCCCTCCAGGAATAATCCAATTAATTTCCTGGTTCCACATTATTATCAAAATTGGATTTTCATTCAATCAAAAACCCCGTGGGTTAAAACATCTATTAATCATTATTATTCCACAATTATATGTACTCTAGGAAACATCCTAAGATAGAATAAAAGATATGTATAAACCAAGAACAACCATATACCTCGTGGGGTAGGGAAAGGAATATAGGTAAACAAGTAACCCAGCCATATGACCTTTAAGGATGAACATTAAAAACAAATCATCCTATATTTTATCACAGTAATGGGAAATCCCATCTTCATCTTATATCTTCAATCTTGGTACCATCTCCGGCACCACCATGCATCCAACCTACCATCACCATCATCAACTTCTACCAAAAAGTTGGTCCTCCCCAACCATATCTTTTCAACCATCATCCATCCCATGCTCAAATAATGTCGTATTGTAAGGTTCACATCCAGAGTAACATAGAAGGCACAAAAAAACAAATAGAGTCAACAAGGCATTTAGGCCTTAAAAACGCATCCTAGTTTCACAAAAAACAATTTGTTTTCAAACATTTATCTTTATCAAACAATTGGTTCATTATCATGTCAAATTAACCAATTCATTTAACACATGTTACAACCACAGGTAACCTAAGGCATCTATAATTAGATGTTATAAATAATTTCAACATGATTTAAGAATATCTTCTTATTTAAACAACATTAAGAATGAATAATTCCAATAAAATTCTTCTTTATTATTATCAACAGAAATAATTTCAAATTCATTTTATTTATACAACCCCATTAGAATATGTAAGAACAGTTTAAATTAAACAAGAATCACACATCATTTAATTTCCATTAATTTAAAAGAATCGACATAATCAATAAACATGCCTCTTTAATTATTTAGCCAACAGACATTACATGATTTCCATTCATTAACCATTTTCCCATAAACTTAAAATGCTAAAAAATACCATAAATAGTTTTTAAAATAAATCATAAACATAGATTGTACACTATCTAGTAAAACAAGAGGAAAACTGTGATCATAGTAGAAAATACATGTGATCACTACAACCACAAAACATTTCTTTTAACTAATATGGTTTATTATTTATTATGGTTAATTCCACCATAACCCAAAGATACATAGAATTGTTACTTTATTATTTCAGATAAAAGAATAGTAGAAGACACAAATCCTCTACCTTAAAGATTCCAGCATTCCTTGTTCAAGAATGTAACGACCACACATAACTCTGATAAGCTCTCCCATAAGAAATCATCAACCCTCCAAGAAATATGCACCACAATCATACCAAAAAACATCAAAATAACTTCATAGTGAAAATTTTTATCGTACTACATATCATGGAAAGAAAGAATGAGAGGAAATAATACTGATCGAAGAATAATCTACAAGGGAAAGAGGTAAAATGCACCTTGTATCACCAATGATATAACATAAGAAGTTAATGATCAATTACATTTGAAAGGTCTTCAAAAAACCCAAAATAAGCACATATATATACCTAGGTTTGGGAGAGAATCAGAGTTATTGAGAAAATTTTTTGCTCCAAGAGGATTTATAAGAATTATTTAAGATTTAATTTCATTTTCTAAATTATTAATTCATGTTGTGAAGGTCTTGAGTTTAAGATCGGTTGAAAAATTAATCTCCTAGAACTAATAAACTAGGGATTAATTCATGTCATGAAAAAAACAATAAAATCATGAGTTTTTAGAGACAGATTCACCAAATCTAGCCTCTCATCCCTTCCTGACATGAATTAACCATACACATCATGAATCACAACCTCATAATATATCTTCTCTAACCATGAAGTCTTATTTAGATTTTGAACTAAAAATTCATGTTTTGAACTATAGTTCATGTCGTGAAATTCCACTACTTCTAGATTACATATTATAAACTCCACTAATATTTATCTAGGTTTCCTATAAGCATCGTATACCTCAAAAAATGAAAATGAATGGTATAAAGGGATTCACGACCTTACATCAAATACCATTCAAACAATTCTCAGCCTTGAGAATTTAAAACCAACCCTGGAGAGAAGGAAAAGAAAAGGGATCATTTGAATAGACACCCCATGATTTACCACTCAATAATGTAACCATCACGGGAGATGAACCACCTCACTTTGAGAAATGAGGAATAATAACATGAATAGACAACAACCATATCTTAAACACTATCTTAAGGGATATACCTCTCAAACATGAACAAGAACAAAAAATCATTTCATAAGAGAAAACCATCTCATAAACATGATAAAGGTCAAAAACCAGAAAATGAGAATTTCTATATGATAAGAGATAAATGTCAAAAACAAATAGGATACTAAGAATGAATCTATGAATTACATTACTAGGTGTTATCTTCCACACAATTGTGCCACCAAAGGACAAGAACTAAAGGAATGTAATTCTTTTTCAACACCTACTCTTAGTAGTCCTAGATCTCCATAGGCCACTCCACAAAGGACATGTCATCTTTAATGTCAATCTCACCCCAATCGATGATGTTATAGTTTTCATGAAGATAAATGTGAATCTATCACACATAGAAGACATCATTTATCTGGATCATCTGCATGGGAAGTGTTATCTGATATGCAATGAATCCAACATGATCCAGCACTTTAAAGGTCTTATAAATGGGGATAAAACTTACTACCATGACCAAAACTCATCTTCCCATGATGAGTATAAGCCTTTAGAAAAACCTAGTATCCAACATCACACTATATAAGTCTCCTCCTCTAGTATTCTAGGAATTATGATGATCCTA
Source organism: Viscum album (assembly GCA_963277665.1). Classification (NCBI taxonomy): domain Eukaryota; kingdom Viridiplantae; phylum Streptophyta; class Magnoliopsida; order Santalales; family Viscaceae; genus Viscum; species Viscum album. Next base: position 2,127,736,848 of record OY728161.1, on the reverse strand, counting down.
CACAAACTTTATCCTCTTAGGAATAACCAGAACCAAATAATCATTCTCTAGACTAGTTCCAATCTGATAATTGATGAATCTTTGAAGCCAGTGAAATGTAATAAATAATGGAATGTTTAGGTATAAAAATCTTCAAATAGTGCCACATAAATGGTGTTGTGGAAAATAATATTGTGATAAAACTCAACTAAAGGTAGATTCCCCATCTGAAACCCTAAAAAATCTATGACACAAGTGTGAAACATGTAATGGTTTTTTCTTGATAGTCTTCATTATCTGACTATTCATATGTGGATGGAAATACTTGTTATGTCATAAGTTAGAGTCAAAAGATTGTTGGGAGCCACTCCACACTCTGGAGGTAAAACAAGGATCAGGATAAGAGATTATTTTCCAGAAGACACTAAGTGTAATGACCCAATTTTTTTTTAAAATACTGATTTCTTGATAAAATGTGTGTTAGATTATACTATACACAGGAAATGATATATCTTTAATAACGAAACAAATATAATGGGAAATGTGTCCCTCCAGATTTGGCTATTAGATGATTGTTGTTCAATATAACCATTGGTAAATATACTCTTGATAATAATTTTAACGTTATAATTAGTGTTTATACGTAAAATTTGAAAAACGCTAATTGATACAGAAAGGAGAGTCAAAGGACTCAACCAGTAGATTCATTCTGTTTGAATCCCAACTATCAGAACATCGGAGGGAGGTATCGTCGTAGGGGTTCTCCCTTGGCCAAGACCAAGAAATTCTTTGACAATTGAAGCTTGAACGAAATCACCCACATAAGAATTTAATGTTAGTAGAGATTACCACCCAGTTGATGTTAGCTGAGGCACCCCAGGAAACTACCACAATTTTACACCTTACTCTTAGGGTGTATATGACTATAAAAAGGTGTTATGATTCAAGGCCCTATTTACGTAAATTATAATTCCATTGTAAAAATAAAATTGTTATTCCATCATTTCTACTTTAAGAATCTGTTTACTTAATAAAACTAAGATAAAATTTGATAAATTGTTTTTTTATAGAGATTTTACTTTTCCTAAAAGATATAATTATAATAATAAACTAAGTTATTATGAATAATGTTTATTTTAATTAAATAGTACGATTAAAACATTATTATTTAATAATCAATTATAAAATAATTTTTTTAAGTTTCAAAAATATTACTTTTCGTTTTCAATACGCTATTATTTTTAATAAATAATGATTTTTATATTTAAAAGTTAAATTTAGAATGTTTAGAGAATTACTATGATAAAATAAATATAATTTTTGAAATCAGAATATAGAAATTAGGTTAGAGTTAATTTATGAGAATTTTCTAAAATATTTTATTTTTTGTGAATAGTATAATATTATTTGAGATTTTCAGTAAGTTAATGAAATAATAATTATGTAATAATGATGTAATAACTAATTGACCAAAATCCATAACTAAAAATATGTTATTTTATTAACATAATGTATTTTAATATATTATAATCAGTTACCAAATATATAATTTTCTTTCTAAATTCTAAAATGGAAACATTTACTATAAATATGATATTTTGTGAAAACATTAATTTTACTTTCCAAAATAAGTTATATAAAATTACGTTAGACTATTTTGGATTAAAAAAAGGTTTCACATGTGTCTAATACAATGGTAAAATACCATGGTAAAGACCATGGTTTTTCATTTACCACTACCTAGGTTTCCAAGACCTATATTTCGAAATTAATATACAAATCATGTGCTTTTTCTATAAATAACCACTAATTTCTCCATTTACATTGACTTACAATTCATCCTCCAAGAAGATATTATATTTTTACCTCCCAAGGTGTACTCAATCTCCTCCCAATCCTAAATTCATAGGATTTACTCTTTAAGGTATAGAGATATCATTCTTTTCTCTTTGTTTTAAGAACATTATATATATATATATATATGTATTCTCAATGTTAACATAACCCTATATTATTTCTTTTTTATTCATTCCATTACTGAAAATTTATTTTTTATTAATGATATTCCATTGTCCTCTCTCATTTATCCGTTTTCTAAAACCATGTTTTATACTCGTTATGCTCTATATTTTACTTCTCAAAATTTCTCTATTCTCTTCAAGAAATTTTCTTTTATTTTATTTCTATACATACTGAAACCTATTCATTTTATAGAGTTATTCTCTAAAATATAAAAATTATTTATTTTCTTATAGCACAAACATTTCTAAAACCCTCATTCCAATTCCTTTGATTGTAAATGACGTAATGATCTTGTCTTTAAGCACTTTTTAAAATGCTATGATTTTTAAATGAAACTCTTTATTCAATTCTACAAGGGTTATTTTTTAAATGTATTATTATGATATATGTAGATAAAATTAATTAACACATGTGAAGGGTTCTCCTTGATAGTGCTTCGATACATTGGGTAATGAATTTAATCTCTAGAGATGACATGTTTTACGATATGTTGGTGGTTAACTCTTGTAAATATTTATGACACCTTAGTGAAAAACATTGGTGATACACATAAGAATGTAACATTTAAATTTTATATCCACATTTATATGTTATTATTCAAGTTATTTTTATTATTATATTCCCCTTTTTTCTTTTTTCATGACTTTATTGTATTCTTAAGGTTCTTGTTGATATTTTTCAATATCATGTGTAAATTTTTTCCCTTAGTTTACATTACCTAGGATTATGCTCACCCTTTACTTTGATATACATCCCTAGGTCGTGAGATGAAGTAAAAGTTCTTAGGATGAACCAATTAAGAGTCCTTTCAGGATGTTTAGAATTATTTTTTAAGTTTTCATGTATTATGCACCTTATTTCCAAGAAACTAAACTTTAAGAGATACTTTGTTTTGTATAATGTAATTAAAATTTTATGTATTACAAATGCAGGATTCCGTAGTTGGTATCAATGGATGGTTTAATTACTTATGGAAACTATGACTTTAAAACATTAGTAAGAAACTTAGGTACATGTAAAAATAAAATAAAAAATCATAGTATTTTGGTGAAGTATTAAGTAAGTGATTTCTGAGAAAATAAATCCATGTCTGAATATGAACAAGTGGATTTAGCTCTAGAATAGATGTATATATGGGTAAATACAAAAAAAATTGAGCTAGACTCAAATAGGAATAGGTTCCAGAAAACATGCCTTATTTCACTCCTGATTTTTCACTCCCTGGGGATATTTTTGGTTAATCACAATATTTTTATGAACTATTATAAAGGATTTATATAAAATGTAAATATTTTTAAAGAATAACATATTTATGTATGATGTTATAAGATATAAACTTCCTTTAAAATTATAATATTATTAAAATAAACATGTTTATCACTAAGTTTTATTCATTTATAAAATCATGGGAAATTGTGAGCTCAATGGACCATATGCGGATGACCCTCTGATGGAAGACGGAATGAAAAATCTCATGAAAATGATGAATCAACTTACTTGAGTTATGAGAAATAACATGAATCATGCTTGAAGTATGAATTTTCTTTAAAGGAAAAAACATTCTATAAATCCCTTTATGAATAAATGAATGAATTATTTTAGTGGATCTACTAACCCATTGATTTTTGAACATTGGATAAGATCTATAGAAAATATTTTTTCTATAATCCTTTGTTTAGAGAAAGAGAATTTCACCATAGATTTGTACTGATTATAGGGAGAATCTGATCCATGGTGGACACTGGCTAAAAACATGAAGACAAGAAGTGATATTGATGTTATGGAGTGGGAAGTGTTTTGTGGAACCTTTATCAATAAATATTTCCCATGTTTTATGATAATGAAAATTGATAAGTAATTCTTAGAGCTGAAGGAGAACAAAAATGAATATGTGGGATGCTATGAGAAAGACTTTATAAGGCTTTCTCGTAGCACCATTACCATTTTCATGAACCCTAATCAAAAGTTTAATAGATTAGTAAGTGGACTATGACCCTATCTATATAAGAATATATCAATTCAAGAATATGAAAGTTATATAAGGGGATAGTGTGAAGTGCTATAATGGTTGAACTAGATTTTGGAGAGACACAGTGGACCCCTAGATCGAATGAAAATAAGAGATCTTTAGAGGAAAAATTGGGGAGGAACTTTGATCATGGTAGAGGATGACAGAAAGTGAAACTTACCACATGAATCAAATGTGGGAAGAATCATTCTAGGAACTAATTGTTTGGTAGTATAAAGAGTTAAAAGTGTGGAAGATATGTCTATATTTCTCAAAACATTCATAGTATGGTTAAGTCTCAACTTCTCAACACTACGTAAAAAGGGAATATGGTGGAGGCCCATCCTGATGTCTAATGCTTAAAGTGTGTATAGCTTGGGCACTTTTCCAATAACTGTCCAAATCCAAAGATAATGAAGGGTAATCACCAAAAACCCCATTATTTTTCAAGGGAGTATATTTTGGAATTTTCTATCAAAATAGCAGAAGTTGAAACTAAAAATGATGTGGTGGAAAATAATCTCACTATTATCTCAAAGATAGAAAGTAATTTTTTTTATTCTGGTTCTAAATATTTCAAAATTACCTCTGTGTTTACAAATAATATAGAATAAATCAAGCAACTACAAGAAGTAGAGCTACCATTCAAGACTCCTGGAGGGATTATCGATGCATCGGTAGTGGTTAGAAACTATATTATTCAATTTATAAAGAAAAATTTAATCATAAATATAGTGGTCATTACCATGCTGGAATTAGATATTTTACTAGGGATAGATTTTCCATGAAGGTATAATGCTAAGATCAACAGTAGAAACAAGTAAATATTAGTAGTATTGAATAGACAACATACAGTTGTATTCAAAGGGGAGATATCTCGATTAGAGTTTTGTCAAGAAGAACATCCCATAGCCTTCTATATGGAAATTATTAGTGAAGAAGAATATGGAAATGAAATTATATGTATAGAAATCATCACCATACTTCAAGAATACATTGACATATTTTCTAAGGAGTTACCTGGACCTCCCCCAGAAAGAGTGGTAGATTTCCCCCAATGAACACATTCCTGGAACCATTCTAATATCAAAGACCCCATATAAAATGGAAAATGTGGAGCTGGAGGAATTAAAGAAACAACTTCAAGATCTTTTAGATAAGGGTTTTATCTTACAAAGTTTTTCTCCTTGGGGAGAAAATTTTATCTTTGTGAAGAATAATTATTGATCAATGCGGCTATACATTGATTATAGAGAACTTAACAGGATCACAATGAAGATAAATTACCCTCTTCCATGGATTGATTATTTATTTTTACAAGTTCATGGGGCTCAATTATTCTCATGTTTTGATCTTCAATCTGGTTATCATCAATTAACGGTGAATAAAAAAGATATTCCAAAGACTTCCTTGTGATCTAGATATGGGAATTATGAGTTTGTTGTTACACCCTTCAGATTGACTAATGATCATTTTATATTTATGGACTTGATGAATATATTACTTAAGGACTACCTTGATAACATGGTGGTAGTTTGTATTGATGATATTATGACATATTCCCATAGTTTTGAGGAGCATGCGGATCATATAAGGGTTATATTACAAACTCTGAGGGAGGATAGGCTATTTGGAATGTTCAGAAAATGTTATTTTTTGTAACAAAAAGTTGCTTTGTTGGGGGCACATTGTATCCAATTAAAGAATCTTAGTTAACCCTGTGAAGGAAATGGTTTTAGAGGAGTGTCGTCATCCTATAACAATAACTGAGATTTATAGTTTTCTTCATTTTTCAAGATATTATAGGAGTTTTGTGAAAAAAAATTCACAAATTTATAATCCATTATCCAAGTTAACTCAAAAATAATATAAGTTCATCAATAAAATGGAGTGTGAAGAAATTTCCAAGATCTAAATAATATATTGTTTACTGCACCTATGTTAACTCTATACTCAATATGATAATGATTTGTTATTTTTAGTGATGCATCTCTGAAAGTTCTTCGGTGCGTCCTCATGGAAATTAAAAATGTGATTTCTTATATATCTTGATAGTTGAATCCTCATGAGAATAAATATCCAACACATGACCTAGGGATGTCTACAGTTATTTGTGTTCTAAATATATGGAGGCACTATATTTATGTGGATAAATGTGATATATACCCATACCACCAAATTTTGAAGTATATTTTCACCCAAAAGGAATTGAACATGAGAGAGAGGAGATGTTTAGAAAATATTAAAGACTGTGATTATTCAATTCATTATCATCCAAGAAGAGAAAAAAATTCACGGATGCATTAAGTATGAAGGACCATGGTGTGCTATAAATGATGAGGATTCATGGATAATCTATGATCAAAGACCTAGTAAAACTGGTCATGGGAATTGTAAGGGAAGTGACATCATTAACCCTATCCTAAATTATTTCTCAAACATCATTACTATAGAAGGTCAAGAAATATAAAATAAAATATCCTTTGATATAGAATAAGATAGAGGATATAATGAATGACAAGTTTCCCGAGTTCAATATTAATCAAGAAGGTGTACTGAAACTTCATACATGGCTATGTGTACCATCTATTTTAGAAATAAAGAATGGTTTGATGGTTGAATCTCATAGATCTACATTCTCTATACATCTTGGAATCACTAAGATGTATTGTGACCTTCGTGATCATTATTGGTGGGATAACATGAAAAGGTATATTACCGACTACACTACAAGGTTATTAGTGTTCTAACAAGTAAAGGAAGTAAGAAAACTTCCTAAAAGGGTATTATAATCACTACCCATACCAACATGGAAGTGGGGAAATATCACTATGGACATTTTCATTGGTTTCCTAAAAACATCCAAAGGAAATAATGTGATTTGGGTTATAGTGGATCGCATCACCATGAATTACCATTTCATCGCTATTTGGGATGATTTATCTCTTGATAAACGTACCAAGACATATGTGAAGGAAGTGGTAAGGCTGCATTTGGTACCAATATCTATCATAATTGATTGTGATCCAAGGTTCAAAACATTTATGGATAATTCATCAACATGATCTCAGTATCGAATTTAATTTCAGTGTGGTCTATCACGCCAAAGATATGGACATTCTTAAAAAACTATTCAGAAACTTTAGGATATGATGAGAACATGATCAAAGGATTTAAAGGTGTATAGGATCAAAATATCCCATTATATGAGTTCTCATACAAGAAAATATTCCATTAAAGTATTCAAATGGAACCGTATGAATTTCTATATGGGTGGTGATGTAGAACTCCTACTTGTTGGGATGAATTTGGTGAGAAAAATATGATTGTGCCTGATCTTGTGCAAGATATGATAGAAAAGGATCATGCCATCTAACAATACATTAAGGTTGCACAGAGTTGGCAGAAGAGTTATGCAGACAACCAATGAAGGTAATTAGAGTTTGGTGTTGAAAAAAAAAGTGTTCCATTGAATATCACCATGGAAGAGAGTATTGTGGTATGGGAAGAAATGGAAGCTTATCCCCAGGTACATTGGCCCCTATGAAATCCTTGATCACATTGGAGTAGTGGCCTATCAAATTGCACTTCCACCAAATCTATCTCAAGTACATGATGTATTCCATATATATATCTAGAGGAAGTACATACCTAACCCCTCACATGTCCTTAATACTAAGTCGGTACAACTAGAACATGACCTCTCTTATGAAGAGTAGCTGATGGAGGTCATGGACCAAAAAAATGGTTCTACACAACAATACTACCCACCTCGTCCAAGAGTTGTAGAGGAATCATAAATACGAAGAAGTAATGTGGGAAATAGAGTAGACACTGAGGTATAAGTACCAACACTTTTTCTCAACTCATAGAATGAGTAGAAATTTTGAGGATGTAATTTCTTAAGGGGGGATAATTTAATGACCCAGACTTCCCTTCCTGAGAAAATGTGTGTTATATTATATTAGAAAAAAAAACCATATCTATTTAATAATGATGTACATATTAAAGGAAATATTACACTATGGATTCAACCTTTATATGACCATTGGGAAATATACTATTGATAATAATTTTAACATTATTATTAGTGTTTATATGTAAATTTGACAAATGGTAATTGATATAGAAAGAATATTTGATGGCCTCGACTAGTAGAGTAATTTTAATTGAATCCAATCTATCGAAACTTTGGAAGGAGGTATCATCACTACGGTTCACCCTTGACCAACCCCAATCCAACCTTCAACAAGCGAATCTTGTACGAAATCACATCTAGAAGAAGTTCAAGTTAGTGGATACTACCACTTGGCCGATGTTAGCCGAGGAACCCCACGAAACTACATCAATTGAACACCTTAATCTTATGGCGTATGAGGTTATAATAAGGGGTTATGTGTTGGGGCCCTAGTTACTTAATGTGTAATTCCACTGTATAAATAAAATTTTTATTCTCTAATTTCTATTTTAAGAATAGTTTCTCTTAATTAAATTGAGATATAATTTGATAAAATGACTTTTCAGATAGAGATAAAACTTTTCCAAAAAGATATAATTATTATAATAAACTATGTTATTATGAATAATTTTTATTTTAATGAAATAGTATGATTAAAACACTCTTACATAAAAAAAATGATAAAATAATTTTATTTTTTTCATGTGTAAGAAATTTTACTACGCATTTTCAATCTGCTATTATTTTTAATAAATAAGGAATTTTATATTAAAAGTTAAAATTATTATATTTATAGATTTTTTATGATGAAATATATATATCAATTTTTTAAATCAATAAATCAAAATTAGTTTAGGGATAATTTATGAGAATTATCCAAAATAGTTTATTTTTTGTGAATAGTAAAAATATTGTTTTAGTTTTTCAGTTGTTAATGACATCATAATTATTTCATATTGATGTAATAAATAATTAACCATAATAAAATGCAGAAAATATTTTATTTTTTTAATATCATGTTTTTTAATAGATTTTAATCAATTTCAAAATATATAATTTACTTTCCAAATTCTAAAATAGAAACTTTAACTTTAAAAATGTTATTTTGTGGAAATATTAATTTTTCTTGCCAAAATAAGTAATATAAAATAATGGTAAACTCTTGTGAATTAAAATAACATAAAAGGTGTCCCGAGTTTCCAGCTCAATGGGAAAGCCTATGGTTTTTCATTTACCACTACCTAGGTTTCCAATGCCTATATTTTGAAATTAATAAATAATTTCACCATTTTCGCTATAAATACCCACCCATTTATAAATTTTCCATTCCCTAATAATTCATACTCAAGGAAAATATTATTTTCTTACCTCTAAATAAGTAATTACAAGGTTTCATCAATCCCCCAAGGTCCCAATCCTCATTTTTAGGAGTTACTATTCAAGGTAAGAGAAATATCCTTCTTTTCTTTCCATTTGAAGAACCTCTTTTTGTATATGTTTTATTAATGTTATGGTAACTCTATATTATTTAATTTTTTATTCATTAACATAATTAAAAATTATTTTTTATCAATGGGTGACCCCTATACCTTCTCTTTTTACACTTTTATAAAATTACATTTTATACTCATTATGTTGTCGATTTTACTTCTTAAAATATCTCTCTTATCCTCAAGAAATTACATATTACTTTCTTCTTATGAATACCCAAAACTTGTTATTTTCCATGTTTATTAAATAATATATAAATATTATTTATTATATTTTGTTATTTCCATACATAAGCCGTCATTCCCTTTTTGTGGGTTATAAATGACATAAAGATATTTTCATTAAGCACTCTTTAAAATTCCATGATTTTTATATGAAACTCATTTCTTATATTCTCTATTGGTTAATTATGAAATGATTTATTATGATATATGTTGTTCAAATTAATTAATACATATTAAGGGTTCTCCCTGATATTAATCTAATTCATTGCATGAATAATTTAATCTCTAGAGATGACATTTTTTACAATACCTTGGTGATTAACCTTGGTAAATTTTTATGAAACCTCAATGAAAAACCTTACTGATATTCTTAATAATGTCTCATTTAAATGTTCTAGAAAAAATTTCTATTTTATTATTTATTTTATTTATTTTATGATATTCCCCTTTATTCCTTTTCTCAATCCTTTATTATATTCCTTGGGTTCTTATTGATATTTCTCAAGATCGCATGTAAATTGTTTCCCTTACTTTCCCTTATTAGGCCATATGCTCACCCTTTCCATTGATATATTTCCCTAGGTTATGATATGAAGTAAAAAATAATTAGCTTGAACCAATGAATAAGACTTTCTAATTGTTTAGAAAAGTGGTTTATGTTTTCATGAATTATGTACCTTATTTCCAAGAATCTAAACACTAAAAAATCAATTATTTGGTTCAATGTAATTAAAATGTTATCTATTATAAAGATTGGATCCCCTACTTTGGAGTCTCACCACAACTTTCAGGTACCTTATCAATAAAATTTCACTTGAAATTGACTCCATGATCTCAATAATGTGGGATGATATCTTCAAACAATCCACTATCACCTATATAGTATTAAATCCTCCTTGAGCTTTAGGTAAACTGATGACTAAGTCCATTGATATATACTCCCACTTAAAATTGGGAATATCCAATGTATGGAGAAAACTTTTGGGAACACCATGCTCAACCATCACATATAGGTAGCCCAAACATCGATATAGAAACTCAACAACTAAACACATCAATCCAAGAGACCACAATTGTCTTCTCAAATCATAATACATATTTTTCACACATGGATGTGCTTCCAAGGGTGTGTTGTGGAAATAATAGAGAAAAACCTCAGGAATAACCTAAGGAATGAAAATGATACTATAGAATAATTACCAATGTTGTTCATTCTTAGAGTAACCATCATGGACATCACCATAATCAAATTAGTCTCTACTTACCTCCACCTCGGAGTTCCCCAGCTAGGAATCCTCCACCTAGTGCTCAAAAGAAAACTAAAACATAATATAAGAAATTCATCCCCTACCACAAAGCTCTTCCATATCATCAATTATCATTGATATCTCTTCAATCACTCTCTAGTAATCTCTATATGCACACATGGTATCACAACATGACTTTTTACTCAGCGCATTAGCTACAAAATTACTCTTTATCAGTGTATATGAAATATTGAAGTCAAAATCCTATAATAATTATGTCCACCATTTCTATAAAAATTTTAGGTCATACTAGTAGAAGACATACCTAAATATATCATGATTGATAAAGACCATAAAACACTCTCCCATGAAGGAATGTCACCAAAACATCAATGAAACATGATTTTGGTGACTCAAGATCATGGATGGCATAGTTATTCTTATGAGGAAGTAACTACCAAAACCCATAAGAAACAAAGAATATTTTCTTCATCAGAACTAAAAAAAACCTAGACACTAAGAATCATTGAAAACCTCAACTGAAACACTCATTTCTGGAAAATATAGAACTGGAGCACTAACCCATATCACCTTCATGTACTAGAATGATAACTAACACTAATCAGTCCACAAGAACACCTAATCCTTTTATGGTCAGGGATGTAAGATAAATCATAACTTATGAAAATTCATCTATGGTGTTCGTATAATATTATTAAATACCAAGGAAATCTAGACCTTCACAACTATTTTGGGGACTTCCTAATAAATGACTATATCGGTCTTTGAAGGATCCACAGTTACACAATGTCGGTACATGATATTCTCCAATGAAAAAAACATCATAAGCTCACAAAACACACTTATATAGTTTCATGAATAGCTTTTAAGGATGAAGAACTCCCAAAATGGTACATATATGCTCTGTGTTCTCATCCTCAAATGTGGGGTACAGAAGAATTTCATTGAAACAAACCACCGTTAATTGATATAGGAACTCTCTAAACACTACTTCCATCAAATCCAGGAACATGGATGTGAAATTAATTACATCTAATGACATTAAAATGAAATAATAATTCTCATAAATAATCATAAATAATTATTTGGTATATCCTCATGCTTCCCCTACATATGATGATATATCGACCGTAGATCGATCTTCAAGAACCAACTTGATCATTTTAGCAGATTTAATAAATCATCAACCCATAAAAGTGGAAAGTGTTTCTTAATTTTCACTTGATTAAGGTTATTGTAATCAATATATAAACATAAAATTTCACCGGACTACTTTAAAAATAGAAATAGTGCACCCCAAGGTAACACACGCGACTGAACAAAACCTCACTACAAAAGATCATCAATCTATACACACAGATCCTACAACTCAAAAAAATTTATTCTTTATTGATATATCAAGATCTGAGAAGTGACTAGTTGTAGCTCTATCTCAAACTTGATCTCCCATAAGAGGGATAACGCCACAACCTCCCCATTAAATACAACAAGGTGCTCCTCAAAAACCATGGGAAACACCGTCTTCTGACCATCCAATGAACTCAACATCAGCTCTATCATCAAGGAAGATAAATATGGAAAAAACCTATCACCCATACAAGGGTCTCAGTCACTAATTAACATGGAATAATATCCATAAAAATAATAGAATACAACCTATCTTCAAAATCAATCCACAACAGCTTGTGCCAAATACTAATGGTCACTTCTCCAAAACAAGCCTTTCACAGTGCTAACCTTCATCAGTGTTGTACAACAGTGATGAAAAAGGGAACCTTTATAAAAGATAAAGAAAATGATGATAAAGGGTTCTTTTTATCAGTTCTTTATTTACATCACTGATAAAGGGTATCCTTTATTAGTGCATTATTTTTAGTACTAATAAAAGGAACCCTTTATTAGTGCTTTATTTTTAGCACTGGTGAAGGGCACACTTTATAAACAGATTTTTTAGCACTGATAAAGGGGATGCTTTATCAGACCTTTGTTTTTAGTGATGATAAAGGGTACCCTTTATAATATCTTTATTTTTAGCATTAATAAAGATGAAAATAAAATTAAATAATTAATAAAAATAAAAAAATAAGTTTATTAACAAAATATAAAAAAATTTATTAATTTTTTTTGATAAAATTGAATGAATGATTATACTATATATAAATTATAAATACTAATAAATAGTTTATATTAAATATGTAGATATATGAATAATAAAAATTAAACAAATAAAATTTAAAAATAAGTAAATTAAGAATAATATTAAACATTTTATTAATTAGATAATTATTGATAATGTTCCCAAATAGTATATATTAAATATATATATGTATATATATATGATTTATATAATACAAAATATTGCTTTATGTATAAAGTAATGGATATAATTTAATGTTGTTTGATTTTTAAATTTATCATAGATCAAATGTGTGTTATATTGATTTCACATATACGTAATTAAGGAATTTTTATATACAATGCACACACACAAAACTTATCTGTATTTTCAAAGTGTACTTTTTTTTAATTTATTCAATGTTAATGATTTTTAACATGGATTCAATTAAGATTATATATTCATTAATATTGGTATAAATATTTGTAAAAAAATATTTATAAAAAAAATAATTATAAATGTACATTTATTAAATTTATACGTTTTTATATTAATAATTATATATTTATATTTTTTAAAATAGTATATATATAATTATAATTAATTAATTATATATATTTATGTAATTGTAAATAAATAGTTATATGTATTTAAATAATTATTAATTTTATCATAAATTTATTTAAATAATGAAAATATCTACAATATTTATATTTTTATTTATTTATTAAATATATATATAATTATATAAATATATATAATGATATAAATATTGATTTTTAGAAAAATATTTATATAATCATAAATGAATAATTATATATTTAAATAATTATAAAATTATAATAAATATATTTAAATAATGAATATATTTTCTATATTTATATTTATATATATTTATTAAATATATTTATAATTATATATATATATTCAATTTTTTTATTTATAATTATAATTATAAATCCATTATCAGTGGTAAATAATAAGAGTTGATAAAATGAATATTTATTAGTGCTGATAAAGATATAGATTTATTAGTGGGTTTTTTAGCATTTTTAAATATATATCTTTATAAACACTAAAAAAATGCTGATAAAAGCTATATTTATCACAACTTTTTTTGAAGTGCTGAGAAAAGTTTCACAATCTATTTAAAAAATCCTAACTAGTCATGAACCCGTCATGATATCTGAAGCTTTCCATAGAATCCACGCTCTACCGGTGCTCATCCTTAGATAATCGAAGATCAAATCAAGCCTTGAACAAATCCAAGGCTCAAATACAAGTCTCGAACCATTCATCGAATGAATACAAGGCTCGAATGGAAGTATTTATGTACTTTCTCTCAAACGTAAGTCTTTCTCTAATTTCTCTTGGGGAACCTGATGTGTAAAACATCAATGGTTTTGATCGTGGTAGAGGCTTTTTAACAACTATGTGTGTGGTGAGTTACCCATTTTGGAGATTGGGATATTGAGATCATCCATTTCAATGGTTGGAATTTTTAGAGTGGGAAACACCTATACTGTGAGCCTTCCCAGCTTTACTCCTAGGCCATACGAGCATCTCCTTCCTTTTCAATTGTTTCGATGAGTTAATGTAGGTGATTTTTGAGCTATTATTTTATTTATTTGAAAGTGTGGATGAATCGTGATTTATTTTTGATGGATGAATAGTTGAATTAATCATATGGAAGAAGTCCCATCCCATTTTAAATCATCTATATAATTTTGTATGTATCAATTTCCATGATGATGGTTGGGTAGCCTATGATACTACTTCATTGCTTGTTAAACTAACTAGTAATTTTCATATTTTTTAGTAGAGAATTTATATGGGGAGTGATGTTTTATAGATCTGTTTATTTTATGATTCCACGTAGATTTTTTAGAGAATTAAGGGTAATCCTCTTAGAAAATGTGACCTCACGGGAACCGTTCTGCCCTAGTAAAGTCACATGGGTATGGATAGATGTTTTAAGGATTAGTGTGTTTTCTCCCTTGATAGTGATATATATTATTGATGTGTATTATTTCTTTAATCCAAATTCATTATACACCTCCCTAGAATCTCAACAATGGGTCATTGTGTATTATATGGCCTCCTTGTGTCACGAATCATCCCCCAGGGCCCGTGTCGTGACTACCCCAAGCCCGCCTTCCATAGGCCAGGGGCTGACGACTAGCACCAAAGGTATAAATCCCTAAAACATGGAAGGCATTGCCTTTATAGAGTGAAACACACACAATAGAGTACGAGCTATAAGTAAAACACTAAGAAAAACCGTATACAAAAAAAAAGTGCTGAAAAGTAAAGGGGGTCTGAAATACAAGCCCAACAGGAAAGTACAAGTACAACTGAAAAACAAGTACAACTGAAGAAAAGTAAAAAAATGTTGGGACGTCCTCCGGGGAATCCTACCCGAAGGGTAGGTACAGATAGCCTCCACAGCACTCAACGTCTGTCTGTCTCCTCCATGTAACGTTACGCCATGTGGTCCGCCTCCGGGTACCGTCCAGTCCTGCTATCCTCAGCCTCAGTCAGTGATGTCCATCGTCTGGAACTAACACAACACGGTGCGGGCATATCTCGTGCAGGGGTGAGTATAACAATACTCAATAGGGACCCAGAGACCCTCAAGGTCTCACAAAATCCAACAAGGATAAACGACCAAGAATTAAATCAATAGATGACCCAACTTAGGTATATGCCCATACATATACCTAAGTTATCAAGTAATCCATCTCAATCATGAGGTAAACACAAAAGTTACTAACTCAAATCAACCAGGATTTTTATTCACATTGTTGAAACCACGCCTGCAAGAGAACTCCTCCTCTGTCGAGTACAGTAGGCATGCCGCCAACTACCAGGCGATTCCCAATAACCTTGGAATACTGAGGTACTCCTCATGTCGAGTATCATGGGTCTGTCATGCTCACACAGAGGCACTCCCCACTGTGGGTCTGCCGCTAACTACCAGGCACTCCCCCTAATAGCCTGCAGAGGTACTTCATCTATCGAGTACCGTGGGACTGCCGCCAACTACCAGGCGCTCCTCCACCATGGGTCTTCCGCCAACTTCCAAGTGCTCGCCACTAGGCTATTCGAATCACTCCGAGTTGAAGCGGTCAATCAGTTGTCAGGTCTCAGCCAGCTACTACGTCTTTGTACTGCGCTCACTCATCTCTGGGAGGGTCTGCTCCATGAGCTACAAGTTGATACTCCAACTGTCATCAATTCTCACATAGATGTATCTCAAAGATCCTCCTCATCATAGGGGTCTCAACACAATAGACAGCGCGTCAATCGGACGCCCGGTCTGTGAGTTGTTATCCTTTTAGTCTAGGGGGCCTGGTTGGATTCGTGTATGATCCAACCTGACCATATCTCAAATATACCCCGAACTCTAGTGGGGTATTCTCAAAGAGACCATCGTGTTCCAAGAATACCAGCGCTGCTGACGGTTCGTCAAACGGACGTCTGGTGCCAAAGATATGGCCAAAAGAAAATAACAGTCAGCAGTGGGCCTAGGCCCGGTCAAATAGACTCGGCCCAACCCAGACTAGGCCGACCCGGTCTGCGTCAACCGGGTAAGACCATCTGGGTCTGACTGGCCTGTTGGGCAGTTCAGCCCGCTACGTACGGCCCGATCCGATGGGCCCAGCCCAGCGGACTGCAGGGGTGGTTCAACCCGGAGGTCGCCACGTAGGCGGCTCAGCCTGAAGGCCAGGGTCAGTTCAGATAGCACCATGTGGGTCATGACTCGGGTGGCTCATCCCAGAAAGCCAAGCTGGTTCGGCCTGTGACACCGCGAAGGACGTCGCGGGCGGGCTCGAGTGGCCGACACGGCTTGGTCAGTTCGGCCGGGAGCCAGGGCACCGGGCAGGGTGAAGGAAGGCTGTGAGGGGAACGGGTAGGTCGAAAGGGTGCTGGGGAGAGCGCGGGTAGGCCGGTGGGGCGCCAGCAGCATGCGGGTAGTCCGGCGGGGCGTGCGTGCGGCGCGCAGGCAGGCCGCAGGGCGCGATTATGCCTGCGGGGTGCGGCAGTGCACGCGCAGACCGACAGGGTAGGCGTGCAGTGTACGGGCAGGCCTTAGGGCGTCGGGTAGGGTGAAGGTAGGCCGGCGTGGCGTGGTTAGTGCATGGGCAGGTCGGCGGGGCACGTGGGATGCGCGGGGGTAGGTCATGGGTAGCACGCAGGCAGTGTGCGGGCAGACCGGTGGGGCGCGCGGGCAGCCGGGGTTAGGCCGCGGGTAGCGCGCGGGCAGGTCGGTGGGGCGCGGGCAGCCCGTGACCTAGGCCGGAGGCGGTGCAGGATGACGCAGGGGAGACACGATTCATGGAGGCTACGGGTAGTGCGGCCTATGTCATTTCCATCTCTGTCACCTTGTCGTTGTTACATCGTCATGCTGAAAAACACCACAAGAATGAAAAACGATGGAGGACGTTGGGTCATGATAGGTTGGCCCGCACCCTCCACATTTTGGGAGGTATCAATTGGATCAAAAAGTTAAGCAGTTGATCATTAACACATCTGCAACAAACCCTTTCTATCTGATAAAGATGATAAGAAAAGTTATAACATCATCAAGTAAAAAAAAACTACCTGGATTGTCGGGCATTCGTCGTTCATTGACGGAGTTGTGGGAATAAGACGAAGAGAATCGGCATTCGTCGCATCTACCAAGCACTTCTGAACCCGAGTTTCAATGGCTCATGGAAGATGCTCCACGTCGGTAGGTGTCCGGGGAAGAAGTGGAAGAGGATCGACGTTCTTCGTTGATGGAGCATTCTTCGTTCTTCGTTGGGAGCTTTTCTCCCTAGCACTCATCTTACCAAGTTCCACCAAATGAATGATGTCAACCCAAAAGAAATAATAAATTGTTGATTATTTTTATTGTTGGCACGAATTCAAATGGAGAAATAATTAAGGGGCTCCACTTAATTAATTCAAGTGTGTAGGCACAAAATTAATTAGGGGAGTTCAAGAGGCTCCAAGGGTGTTGGTACCATTAAGTGGGGAGTTCAAGAGGTTTCTCCCCACTTAATACAGAGTTCAAGGAGTTTCATCCCTAGGTGGTCCCCACCACTTTAATCCTCACATGGGAGGTTATGTTCGGGTGGGACCCACCACCATAACCTCTCATGGGAGGTTAAGGTGTGGTGGTCCCACCTCTAACTCTCATGAGGAGGTTTTAACTACCAACACTCCCATGGCCGCTCAATAAAATAATGTTTAGCACACTTTATTTTATTATTTGTTTATGAAAAACCAAAAACTAACTTATATTATCAACTAACTACTGTCGAGGTGAAAGTATTCTAAAAAAATATCGGTGTTGTGAGTTCAACGGTGCCCCCGGATTTCAGTTTCGAGCACCGGTTCAAGAGTTATAAAATCCCGCTTATAAGTTTACTGAACGTACCCGAACAAAACTTCAGAAATTGATTCTGGGCACACTGGGCCTTGGAATCAAGCGCCGTAAATTTTTGCAGACTCGTAAAATTTCCATTTATTTAAGAAAAAAATCCATGGAAATTCTAGGTCTTTACGTTCTCCCCACCTCAAGGCTTTACATCCCCATAAGCTACAACTCGAACTATGGGGACAAATGGGGGTACTGAGCACGCATCTGAGCCTCCCGCACCCATGTTCTCTCCTGGAGGTTCATGTGCTTCTAGCGAATGTGTACCAAAGGTATCTACCATCTACGTAGGACCCAATCATATCGATCTTCAATCTCCACTAAAACCTTCGTAAAAGTCGCTCCATCGGCGACGTCCAGCTCTCCATGGTCGATGATGTGGGAAGGGTCATGTACGTATCTCCTCGGCCGAGATATGTGGAATACGTCATGCACCGAGTGCAACTGAGGTGGAAGAGTTAAGAAGTAAGCCACCTCGCCTACTCTTCTGAGGACCTGGAAAGGTCCGATGAATCTCAGAGATAACTTTTCGCCTCGGCCAAATCTCTATAGACCTCGTCGGGGTGACACCTGTAAAAAGACATGGTTGCCATCCTCAAACACAAGAGGTCTCTGTCTCCTGTCCGCATACGACTTCTTCCTGCTAAGTGCAGTCTTCATCTTCTCCTGGATGATCTACACCTTCTTCTAGGTAGATCGTACCATCTCTGGTCCCACCAGTGCTGACTCCCCAGGGTCTGTCTAGCACAAGGGTGATCTACATGGTCGCTCGTATAATGCCTCAAAGGGTGTCATCCCTATGGTGGGGTGATAGATGTTGTTTAAGAAAACTCCACCAAAGGTAAGTGATCCTCTCAGCTAAGACCGAAGTCAAGGACACAAACACGGGGCATGTCCTCGAGCATCTGAATGGTCCTCTCAGTCTGGCCATCCGTCTGAGGATGGAAGGCTATGCTCAGAAGAAGCTACGTCCCAAAAGCCTCCTACAACCCCTTCCATAGCCGGGAATTAAAGCGTGCATCATGATCAAAGACAATAGATGAAGGAACACCATGTAGCCAAGTAATCTCATGCACATAGAGGCATCCCAAGCTCTTTACTGAACCCTTCTCTCTGATCGGTAGGAAGTGGGCCGACTTGGTGAGTCACTCAACGATCACCCAAATTGAGTCTTGTCCCCTGGATGTACGTGGAATACTCATCACGAATTCCATGGATATCTCATCCCACTTCCACTCTAGGACCTCTAAAGGTTGTACCAAGACTACTGGTACTTGGTGCTCTGCCTTCACTTGCTGACAAGTGAGGAATCGAGAGACAAACTCTACTACCACCTTCTTCATACCTGGCCACTAGTGTTGTCGCCGAAGGTCCTAGTTTATCTTTGCCACTCCGGAATGGACCGCTAGAGGGGATGTGTGGAACTCCCTAAACCCTTCCTCTTGAAGTGCTACTGGTACCAAGGTACATCCTCTAAAGAGGATGACATGCTCCCCACCTTCAGAAAATCCATCAGGTGCATTCCTTATAGATATCTGAGCACGTCATGTCTCACAGTCAGTGTCCCTGTGTTGTGCCTCCCTAACTCGCGGAAGAAGTGGGGGAGTGACTGGAAGAGACTATAGAAAAGCTTCTCTATCTCTATCCACAAAGGATACCTGTAAATCATCTAGTTGCTCTGTCGCTTCACCTAGAAGCTGTATACCAGTTCTCTTGCTGAGTGCATCTACAACAACGTTCCCCTTCCCAGGAGTATAGAATATCTCGAAATCATAGTCCTGGAGGAACTCAAGCCAACGTCGCTATCTCAGGTTCAGTTCCTTCTGAGAAAAGATATACCTGACGCTCTTCTGATCGGATTACATGATAAAACATTCGCCCAGCAGATAGTGTTGCCACATCTTCATGGGGAAGACCACTACTGCTAACTCCAGGTTATGGGTAGCATAGTTCTTCTCATGTTGTCTTAGCTGTCAAGAACCATACGCGATCATTTCTCGCTCCTGCATCAGGACACAGCCGAGTCCGGTCCCTGATGCGTCGCAGTAAACTACGTAACCTACACCTTTCTCTGGAAGCCTCAAGATGGGGGCACTAGTCAGCCTCTACCTCAGCTTGTGAAAGCTCTGATAATATCTCTCCTACCACACAAAGGGTTTCCCTTTCATTTTCAAGGCTGATAGTGGTGCTGCAACTCTGGATAATTCTAGAACGAATCACCGGTAGTATCCAGCCAAACCCCAGAAACTTCGTACCTCCGTCACACTTCTAGGTGGCTCCCAAGCATGTACCACCTCAATCTTCACTGGATCCACTACAACTCTAGCCTCTGAGATGACATGTCCCAAAAAGTGAACCTCTCAGATCCAGAACTGGAACTTCGAGAGCTTACCATAAATTTGGTACTCTCTGAGTGTGTCCAGTACTACCTGCAAATTGTTGGCATGGTCCTCCTTAGTAGTCGAGTAGATCAGAATTTCATCGATGAAGACTACAAAAAATCGATCGAGGTATGGCCGTAAGATCTTTTTCATGAGCCCCATAAACACTGTTGGATTTTTTGTTATGCCGAAGGGAATAACCAAGAAATCATAGTGGTCGTACCGACACCTAAAGGCCATCTTCTGCACATCCTTGTCTCGAACTCTGAGTTGGTGATAGCCTGATCTGAGGTCTACCTTTGGGAACCATTGTGTTCCATTTAGCTGTTCAAAGACATTATAAATACTTGAGAGTGGGTACTTGTTCTTCACGGTCACCTGGTCAGGCGACGGTAGTCGGCACAAAGCCTCAAGCTCCCATCCGCTTTCTTGGGGAACAGAATCGGGGATGCCTAGGGAGAAACACTAGGATGGATGAATCTCATCCCCTGCAATTCCTCCAGCTGTACCAACAGCTCACGAATCTTAGCAGGAGCCATACGATATGCTGGTGTAGATATCGGTGTCATCCTAGGGTATAGGTCAATGTATAATTCCACCTCTTTACGAGGAGTTATTCCTGGAACATCATCAGGGAAAACATCTGCATACTGGTCCACCACTACAGGATAGCTCGGTCTCTCCACATCAACTGCTCTGAGGGTATGGCAAGCCAACTGATGAGTGATCGGATGCACCCTCCTCTAGGTAATTCTGTCATGTGCTGCAAAGGCTCCCTTTTCTCCGGTGAAGGTAAACATGGTCCCATCCATGCGGACACACTGCACTTTGTTCCTAATATAATCAATCTGAGAATGGAATGTAGATAACCAGTCCATACCCAAGATGATTTCGTAAGGCCTCGACGCCACTATGAGGAGATCCTAGTCAAAGTTCTCGCCTCCTAGGGTAATCTCACACTGCCAACACTAGTTCTTAATCATCGAGTCTGCTCCCGTAGGAGTCTCTAGCCGTAATGATTGAGCCAATGGCTCCATCAGAATATCGGAGCTCCGAACAAGGGCAGTGGCAATGAAAGTGTGACTGGAACCTATGTCTATAAGAACTACAACTAAGGTGGAGTAGACACAGATCGTACCTCGTATCATCTTTGGAGTGCCATGGTCGTATGCTTCAGCTGCCTGAAGCTGTGCTCTCATATGTCCACCTGCTCCCTATGGTCGGGGTGGACCTCCTGGTGGTGGTGGCGGTAACACCTCAAAACATCATCCACCGCCAGCTACACGACCAGATCGTCTGCCACATCCACCTGCTCCCTGCGGAATGCCTCGATCAAATCTCTACCTTTTCCTGGGCAGTCCATCGGCCATCTTTTGATCATCCGAATGGAGGGTCGGATAGTCACGATCCATGTGACCATGCCCGCCGCATGAGTAACATTGTCCGCTCCCGGCATGTCTGGCTCTGTCTCTACTCTGGGTGCCCCGCACAACCGATTATGATTCGTGTAGTCTTCCACCTGTAGGTATGGTCCTCTTGGACCTTTGCAACGTTTGTCTACTTCCAGTTGTAGAAGACTCCGCTATATGTCAACTAGTAATGGGTCTCCCTGTGGGAGACTGCTCAGCAAGAAGCTCTCTACTAATAGGGCTTACTCCAACACCCTGGAATGCGTCGATATGTTGAGGGAGATCATAGAAGCCCTGATCTCTCACCTAATTCCCTAATCAAAGGTCTGGGCCCTGAATAATGGGTCTCGTACCATATCAGTAGAGTAGAGTGAGAGGTCTGTGAATCTCACTGATTACTAAGCTACAATCATGTTTCCCTACTGTAGATGAAGTAGCTCCTGTATACACACTGCGTGGAGAGTGGGTGGGAAAAACTCCACCTGAAACAAGCTCTCAAAGTCTGTCCATAGTAGCGTCATCTCGTCATGCATATGGAGCATCGGGCTCCACCATCTTCCTGATGCTGTCTATAGAAGACTGGCAGCTAGAATCACTATGAAGTTTGCTTGTGTCCCAACTAGTCAAAAAACTCTCACCACAGCCTCCAGCCAATCCTTATCCACCTGTGGGTCCGTCTATCCCCTGAACCTGGGTGGCCTCTGGCGTTGGAACTTGTGCAAAGTGCTCAAGCGTCATGCATTTTCTACTGTTGGGGCTGGTGGCATCGGTGGTGCAATGGGGAGTAGTACCACTGGCGCCTCTACTAGAAAAGGGCCCTGAACTGAGGCCTCGTCGCTCGATAGGATATCTGCATGAACAACAGTGGTGGATCTAACTGGTCATCCGTAGGGAGGCATCCTGAAAGAAACATATGTGACATGGTTAAAAGATTATATCTAGTGAGCTAACCTGGTTGAGCTGACTTAAAGAAAACTTTTGAAAACACACATGCAATCAGTGTTTTCATGCACTGAGTTGGAAATTAGAAGTCAGGGTCCTCTTGTATGGATACGTCAGCTGCCGCACCAATACTGGAATCCCTGAACTGAAAACCACACTCAGTATGCTTTACACTATTTCTTCATAGAAAATAATTATCAGAGTCCTAAGTTCTATGGTAGAACCGACTCCTCTGATACCAATTTGTCACAACCCGTCCCCCGGGGCCCATGCTGTGACTACCCCATCCCACCTTCCATAGGCCAGGGGATGGTGACTTGCACCAAAGGCGTAAATCCCTAAACCTGGGAAGGCTTTCCTTTATAGAGTGTAAACACACACAACAGAGTACGAGCTAGAAGTAAAACACTAAGCAAAACTGAATACAAAAAGGAGTTCTAAAAAGTAAAGGGGTCCAGAAATACAATCCCAACAGGAATGTACAAGTACAACTGAAAAACAAGAACAACTGAAGAAAATTAAAACAGTTTATAGGACCTCTTACGGGGAATCCTACCTGAAGGGTAGGCCATTATAGCCTCCACAACACTCAATGTCCATTCGTCTCCTCCACGTACCATCACGTTGTGTGGTCTGCCTCGGGGTACTATCCAGTCCTGTTATCCTCAACCTCATTCAGCGCTATCCATCATCTGCAACCAACACAATGAGGTATGGGCATATCCTGTGCAGGGGTGAGTATAACGATACTCAGTAGGGACCCCGAGACCCTCAAGGACTCACAAAATCCAACAGGGATAAACCACCAAGAATGAAATCAACAGATGACCCCACTTATTTATATGCCCATACATATACCTAATTTATCATGTAATCTATCTCAATCATGAGGTAAACAAAAAATTTACTGACTCAGCTCAAACATGATTTTTATTCACATTGTCGAAACCACGGCTGTTGGAGAACTTCTCCTCTGTCGAGTACAGTGGGCCTGCCACCAACTACCAGGCACTTCCCACTAACCTTGGACTACTGAGATACTTCTCTTGTGGAGTATCGTGGGTCTGTCACACCTACACAGCGGTGCTCCCCATTGTGGGTCTATCGCCAACTACCAGGCGCTCCCCCTAATAGCCTGTAGTGGTACTCCTCCTGTCGAGTATCATGGGTCCGCTGCCAACTTCCAGGTGAACCTCTGTCGTGGATCTGCTTCCAACTACCAGGTGCTCCCCACTGCGCTAGTCAAATCACTCTAAGTCTAATCGTTCAAGCAGTCGTCAGGTATCAGCTAGCTACTAGGTCTCTGTGCTCCGATCGCTCGTCTCCAGGAGGGTCCGCTCCACGAACTACAGGTCGATACTCCAAATTTCACGAAGTCTCATGTAGAAGTATCTCAAAGTTCCACCTCATCATAGGGGTCTCAACGCAATAGACGGCGTGTCAATCGGACACCCAGTCCGTGAGTTATTAGTCTTTTAGTCCCGAGGCCCGGTAGGATTCGTGTAAGATCCAACCTGATAGTATCTCAATTATACCCCCGAACTCTACTGGGGTATTCTCAAAGGGACCGTCGTGTTACAAGAATACTAGTGCCACTTAAAGTTCATCAAACAGACGTCCGGTTCCAAAGATATAGCCAAAAAAATAACGGTCAGTAGTGGGCATGGGCCCGGTCCGACCCGGTTGGACTGACTCAGCCCAACCCAAACAAGGCCGACCCGGTCTAGGTCGACCAGGTAGGCCCGCTCGGTTCATCCTGGTCTACTGGGCCTGGCCCAGCGGATTGCAGGGGCGGTTTGGCCTGGAGGTCACCATGTAGGCGACTCGGCCCGGAATTCGGGGTCGGTTTGGCCAGTACCACGTGGGGTGCGGCTTGGGCGGATCAGCCCAAAAATCCTAACTGGTTCGGACAGTGATGTCACGAAGGATGTCGTGGGCCAACTCAAGTGGCCGGCGCAGCTTGGACGATTCAGCCGGGAGCCGGGGTGCGGGCAGGCCACGCGGGGTGCCGGGCAGGGCACAGGCAGACCGCGCGGGGCGTGCGCAGGCCGCAACGGCGCTGGGCTAGGCATGGGCAGGCCGCGCAGGGCACGGGCAGGCCGGTAGGGCGCCGAGTAGGGCGCGGGTAGGCCGGAGGGGCGCGGGCAGGCAAGCGGGGCGCGCGGGCAGCGCGCGGGTAGGCCGCGAGGTTCCGGTCAGGGCGCGGTTAGGTCGTTGGGTCGTGGCAGCACACGGGTAAGCTGGCGGGGCGAGCGGGTAGCGGACGGGCAGGACGTGGGGCACCGAGTAGGGTGCAGGGAGTTCGGAGGTGTGTGGGCAGTGTGCGGGCTTGGCCGGCGGTGATGCGGGACGCCATGGGGGCGGCGCGGTTCACGGAGGCCGCGGGTAGCGAGGTCTTTGTCGTTGCCATCTCTGTCACCTCATCATTGTTACGTCGTCATGTCGAAGAATGCCACAAGAAGGAAAAATGATGGAGGATGTCGGGCCATGTTAGGTTGTCCCACACCCTCTGCGTTTAGGGAGGTATCAATTGGATCAACAAGATAAGCAGTTAATCATTAACATGTCCGCAACAAACTCTTTATATCCGATGAAGAAGATAATAAAAGTTATAACATCATCAAGTAAAAAAACCCTACCTAGATTGTCGGGCATTCATTGTTCATTGACGGAGTTTCTGGAAGAAGACGAAGAGAATCAAAGTTCATCGCATCCGCCAAGCACTTCTGAACCCGAGTTGTGTCCGCCTGTGGAAGATGCTCCACGTCGTTAGGTGTCCGGGGAAGAAGTCTAAGAGGACCAGCGTTCTTCATCAGTGGAGCGTTCTTCGTTCTTCATTGGGAGTTTTTCTCCCTAGCTCTCCTCTTCCCAAGTTCCACCAAATGAATGATGCCAACCCAAAAGAAATAATAGATTGTCTATTATTTTTATTGTTAGCACGAATTCAAATAGAGAAATAATTAAGGGGCTCTACCTAATTAATTCATCTGTGTAGGCACAAAATTAATTAGGGGAGTTCAAGAGGCTCCATGGGTGGTGTCACCATTAAGTGGGGAGTTCAAGAGGTTTCTCCCCACTTAATGGGGAGTTCAATGGGTTTCATCCTCGGGTGGTCCCCACCACATTAATCTGCTCATGGGAGGTTATGTTTGGGTGGGACCCACCACGATAACCTCTCATGGGAGGTTAAGGTGTGGTGGTCTCACCTCCAACTCTCGTGAGGAGGGTTTAACCACCAACACTCACATGGAGTCTCAATAAAATAATGTGTAACACACATTATTTTATTATTTTTTTAAGAAAACCCAAAAACTAACTTTTATTCTTGACCAATCATCGTCGATGTGAAAGTCTTCTTAAGAAAATACTAGGAATGTGAGTTCAACGATTCCCTCGTATTTTAGTTTCAAGCACCGGTTCAAAAGTTATAAAATCCTGCTAGTACATTTACTGAACGTACCTGAACAAAACTTCAGAAATGGATTCCGGGCACACCGGGCCTCGGAATCAAGCGCCGTAAATTTTCGCGGACTCGTAAAATTCCCATGTATTTAAGAAAAAAATTTCCACAAAAATTTTGGGTCTTTACACCTTATAATTTTTCAGATGGGTATATATGATGTGATTACCTCCCTAGAATCCTTAGGATGGCTTTGTGTGGAGATATTACATCACATGAGTCTTTAAATTTTTTCAAATATTTTATATACCATTAACATGAAATGTAATAATTCCAATGGCTGTTACACAACTTGTTTGAGAAAATTTAACAAGGATTAACAAATTCTATATATTTGAAATTATTTTTAGGTATTCATCATATTAGGTCTACATGTATTTGTTCCACCCTTAGTAATCTATGATGACCATCCATGTATATAAAAAACACTCTATTTATTAAAAGGTTTTATCAATACATTTCTATAAATTCTAGTTGATTTAATGAGAGATTATTATACTTGTTATCATATTTATATTTCTTATTACTTCTTAATTGCCTATATTATATTTTCATTTTTATATGGTATTTAAGAAAGACTTGATGTGTATATAAAAAATTATTAGTGGAATTTTTTGATTGAGAATCACCCTCATATCTTTTATAGACAACCTTCATTCTCATCAGTTTAATCTCTGAAATAGTTATTGCATTTTGTTTCTTGAGACTAACCCAACATATCTTTTATGTTTCTTGTAACAATTTGATAATTACTCATCCCCTGGATGACTACTACTTAGAGTATTACAATAAACATAATTTCATGTCTATAAGAGATGGAGGATTTTTGTAAAACAACAAAATGCAATGATAAATGTTCATGAGATGAGTTGTTGAGGTTGAAAGTCATCTATAACTTTCACCTTCGAATGAATTTAGAGGATAACACCTACCATAGTGGAGTAATTATTTTGTTAAATTAAATTACCCATTTTCTTCAAATCATATTGAAATTCTTTGAAACAATCAAATGTTGGGTTTCCCATATTATAATTGTATATAACTTTCACCTTTTATAATGAATATTTTATGTGTATTTATTTATTTATTGTAAAAAATTAATAATTTGAGAATCCAATAGGATGAATATGAATCGAAAATGCATCCATGCTAATCGTTTGACAAAATAGTATGAATATGGAGTTAAATATTTCATCATGTTTTCAAGAGAGAATGCAGGAGACCCTTCTCAAATCCTTTGTCCGTGTTGACATTGTTTCTATTCGAATAAAATTAGTCCAAAATAGTTGGAAGAATATATAATTTGTCATAGAATAGATTAGAGCTATAAATGTTGGACTAAACACATGGATAACTAAACATTCCCACTGATTGGGATGATACTATAGTTTATGAATCATTTGATATGAATACCAGTGTAAATGATGATAGAGATCGCATAAAAGAAATGATAATGGAAATTGATGATAAAATTCATGATTTTCCAAAGTTGTTTAAGAAGTAAAATAGTAGTTCCAAGAGACCATTGAATACAAATTATACTAAATATAAAACATTGTAAACTCTATTGAAGATTTATAATTTGAAAGTTGATAGTAGATAGAGTGACATTGACTTTATAGATGTACATGGTCTCCTGAATGATATGATACCAGGAAAAAATGAATTACCAGGTAAAACATATGATGCTAAAACAATGCTATGTTCAATGGGAATTATCATTTAAAAATACATTCTTGTACAAATGATTTCATATTGATTCACAACAACCATGAATCACTCATAAAATGCCTTATTTTCGGCATGGATCGATACAGGAAAAATTAATCAAGTCCTTCAAAATCAATACGATACTTTCTTACCATTCCAAGGATTGGAAAATAATGTGGATATCAAGAAACTACAAGACAAATGACATGGAATGAATATACATGACTTAAATATGGTAACCTACATCATCCAACAGATTCTCCTTAGTAGAAGAATAATGATTGTGAGTATCCTAAATTTGGAAATGAGTAGAATTTTTTTGTCTTTAATTATCTATAGAATGAATAAATACTGTTGGTTTACAGATTAGCACTCACAGTACATGGCCAATCACTTTCATAAATTATAAAATTCCTCCACAGTTATGCATGAAGCGTAAATACATTATATTTTCTATCCATATATCTGGACTGAAATAACCCAATAATGATATTGATGTTTATTTGGATCCATTGATCGAAGATCTGGAATTGATGTTGGATATAGTTGTTATAATGTATGATTCTCATAGAAGTGAAGAATTAACATTGAGGTTCATGTTGTATAGGGTGATAAATGACTTCCCCTCTTATGAATATTTATCTTTCTATAGCATTAAATAAAAGTTGGGGTGTCCCATTTGTGAAAAATTCACATACACAGTTTGGATGAAACATTCCTCAAAGACTGTGTTTTTAGGACATCATATTTTTTACCTTGCTAACATAGATACCAATCATGGATGACAGTATTCAATGGTAATATCAAACAAGGTACAACACTTTCTCTAATAACTAGTGATCATATGATTGATAAAGTAAAATATTTTGACACTATTTTCGATACTCCATTTTTTAAAAACCATACGAAATAACGTTGGAAGAAGAGTTCGATTTTCTTTGAATTATCATATTGGAATTTTTTGTATATCATAAATTTTCATGATGTCAATCATGTAGAAAAAATATATTTGATAGCGTTATTGGCATATTACTAAATGTTCCTGGAAGAAAGAAAGATGGTATCAATGCTAGGTTGGACTTGATTTAAATGGGGATAGGAGAAGAGTTTCCAGCAATGAAGGTTAAAAAGAAGACTTTTCTACCTCCAATAGCTTACACTCTATCCATATAGGAAAAATTGACATTTTTCCTTTTCCTTAATAGTGTCAAAGTTCCCCATGTGTTTTCATCAAATATCAAGAATGTCGTGTCAATTAATAATTTGAAGTTACAAGGACTAAGATCAAATGAATTCATGTTTTGATGAAATATTTGATTCCTTATGCTTTCTATTTCATTCTTCCTCAAAATGTACTGCATACATTAACCAGAATCTACTACTTTTTCAAATCCATATGTAGTAAATTTATAGAACTAACGATTATGCCAATTATGAATAAGGAGATTGCAGTAATATTATGTGAATTAGAGACGTGATTCCCAATATTATTCATTGATATAATGGTCCACCTTATGGTTCACTTGGTTAGAGAGGTTTAACTAGGTGGTCATGTCCATTACAGATGGATGTACCCCATTGAACAATATATGATTATTTTGAATGGGTATGTTAATAATTCAATTTGGAAAGAAGGTTGTATTGTAGAATGATATATTGTTGTAGAAGCTATTTAATTATTTACTGATTACCTATCAGATGTTGATAACATCAGTCTTACAAAGTATCATGACAGTGAACACCTTATGAGTGAAGAGATTTTCCGATGAGATGTTGTTACAATTACCACGATATAGTAGGAGTAAGAAAACCTTTACATTTTACATAATAGTGAAAACATTGATCCATACATTGAATACCACAATGAAATTCATAGATAGTTTAATCCCTAAAGGGCTGAAGGATGGATATCAAATACACATAATCAATAGTTTAAAGGATGGTTCTGAGATTAAATTTATAAGGAGTTATCTAAAAATCCTAATTCAATTGTCGAATGACATCAATGGCTAGCTAAGGGACCTAATGCAAATCTTATATCTTACACTGGTCTTGTAATCAATGGTTATATGTTCTATACAAAATAACACGATGAATGTAGTGTGATGAAAAATAGTTGTGTTACGCTTGTGGTTGAAGTGATTCACATATTTAGTTCCAAGGATATAAATCCAATTTAGAAAAATTTGTGATATTTTGGTATTATCGAATAGATATACAAGTTAGACTATACAACATTTCAATAGATGATTTTCTATTGCAAATGGGTTGACAATATGATCGTAGTGAATGTTGATGAAATGGGATTCTTAAAGGTGAATTTCAGTATAATAGGAGAAAAAGACGATCTGTTCCTAAGGGAATCACAAGCAGTGCAGGTATTTTATGTATTAGAAATGGAAAACAAGAATTGGTCGATTGTCCTAATAGTGACTAAAAGAAATGTCGGGGCAGATGAAAATGCAATCGGAGATAACCCTTTCTTTGGAAGATCACAATCAATTCATATCAATCCCAATATAGACAATGTATTGTAATTTAGAGGGGAAAACAAATTGGGATTTGGATTATTGATAAAGGAACCAAATCCCGAAAACCATTTAAAGAAGAAAGAGAGTTGAATAAGAAGATAATTTTTTTTAATATACTATGTTTTTCCTCTTAATATTATATTTTCTCTAATGCATTATCATATTCTAAATTAAACATTTGATGACTAGTAATATAAAGTATTCTACACATGATGATGTTACGAATCTCTCAGATGAATAGACTATAATGAAGGAAACCTTTTAGGAAGATGTAAATGTAATGTTAATATATAATTTTTCTATTTTGCTGAAAATATATATAATGGAACATTGATTTAATTTTCATTATTCCTTATAGAGTTCATTTATTTTAGAAGATTTTTTTTCCATCATTCACACCTTTGTAGGAAGAGGAACGAAGCCATCTCTGCTCAATCATAGAGGTGATCTTAATGTTTTTATACTAAAACCATTGTCCATAGAATTAATTTATTGTTTCATTTTTATGTTTAGTTTTTTTGTATTACTCTATTAATAATTGTTTTATTACACATGTTAATTCTTTTGTTCGAGTTGGAGTGGTCTTTCCATCATCAGGACTTTCTGCACAAAAGCTTCCACAAACTTATTCTCCCTCAAAACCTTTTCACCCCTGCAATGTTCAAATTTCTCACTTTCCTTCAAGTTCCCTCTACTACTCAATCACAGAGGTAATCATGATTTTTTCACTGTAAAATCATTTTCCATAGAATTAATGTATTGTTTCATTTTTATGTTTACACTATGGGAAAACCCGTTATTTGCGACTGGTTGCCCAACCCATCACAAATAACCAATTATTTACGACAGGAATAGGTGCCTCGTCGCAAAAACTTACGCACGGATTGGAATGGTTTGCGCGCCAAACCGCGCAAAAGGGGATTTGCGACGGGTTGGCACCGCCCGTCACAAATGCCGGGAGGCGGTAAGACCTAGTTGCAATGGGGGATCCCCCGTCACAACTTGTTCGACCCCCGGAGGGTAGTTGCGATGGGTCCCGTCGCAAATAACAGGCGATGGTAAAAACCTATTTGCGACGAGATGTTGTCTCGTTGCAAAACGTGTGTCGACTGGTCACTTTTTGCGACGGGTCCTGTGGAAAAAAATCTTTTAACCGCCGACCGTAATTAATGCGGCTGAAGGTATTTGTGACGGGTCTCATCGCAACTAATCTAATCTATATATACCCCCTCCATTTTTTCTTCTCTCCGCCTGAATTCCTTCTTCCTCTACTTCTGTATACTCTAATTTTGGAGTGAAATTTTTTGAGAGTTAGCTTTTTTTATGAAGAAGTTGTGAAGCCGCCTAAAATTATAAGAGACCAAGTTTACAGGTATTTATGTTTTATTTAATTTAATATTTATTTCGTTTTTTATATTAATTTTAATTATTGTTGATTAGTTGTAATTATGATAGATTTAAATTGTTTTGTCATCAGTATTTATTTGTAATAATAAAATTAAATTATTAGTATTAATTCTAGGTAATTAGTAATAATTAATAATTATTGACGATCATTAATAATGTATATAAATAATTAGCGGCAATTAGTAATTAGTAGCTGTATTTTGTAGTAATTAATAGTAATGAACACTAATTAGTAATAATTTAGAAAAAATAGTAATAATTAGTAATAATTAGTAATAAATACTAATAAATAGTAATAAATACTAATATATAGTAATAAATACTAATAAATACTAATAAATAGTAATAAATACTAATAAATACTAATAATTTGTAATAAATATTTATAATTAGTAATAAGTACTAATTAATAGTAATAAATACTAATAAATAGTTATAAATAATAATAAATAGAAATAAATACTAATAAATACTAATAAATACTAATAAATAGTAATAAAAATTATTAAATAGTAATAAATACTAATAAATAGAGATAAATACTAATAAATAGTAATAATTTGTAATAATTACTAATAAATACTAATAAATACTTATAAATACTACTAAATACTAATAAATACTAATAAATACTAATAAATAGTAATAAATACTAATAAATACTAATAAATAAAAATAAATAGTAAAAAATAGTAAAAAATAGATATAAATAGTAATAAAATGAAATAAATACTAATAAATAGAAATAAATACTAATAAATACTAATAAATACCAATAAATAGCAACAAGTAGTAATAAATAGTAATAAATAGTAATAAATAGTAATAAATTGTAATAAATATTAATAAATATTAATAAATAGTAATAAATAGTAATAAATAGTAATAATTAATAATAATTAGTAATAAATAGTAATAAATAGAAATAAATAGTAAAAATTATTAATAATTAGTAACAATTAGTAAAAAATAGTAATAATTAGTAACAATTAGTAATAAACAGTAATAATTGGTAATAATTAGTAATAATTAGTAATAATTAGTAATAATTAGTAATAATTAGTAATAATTGGTAATAAATATTAATAAATAGTAATAAATAGTAACAAATACTAATAAATAGTACTAAATAGAAATAAATAGTAATAAATAGTAATAAATTGTAATAAATAGCATTAATTAGTATTAATTAGTAATAAATAGTAATAAATACTAATAAATACTAATAAATAATAATAATTAGTAATAAATAGAAATAAATAGTAATAATTAGTAATAAATAGCCATAATTATTCATAATTAGTAACATTTAGTAGTAAATAGTAATAAGGAGTAATTAGTATTAATTTGTAATAAATATTAAAAATTAGTAATAAATACTAATAAATACTAATAAATATTAATAAATAGATATAAAAACTAAAAAAATGAACTAAATACTAATAAATAGTAATAAATACAAATTAATGGTAATAAATACTAATAAATACTCAAAAATAATAATAAATACTAATAAATAGTAATAGATAGTAACAAATAGTAATAAATACTAATAAACAATAATAAATACTAATAAATACTAATAAAAACTAATAAATACTAATAACTACTAATAAATAGAATTAAATAGTAGTAAATACTAATAAATAGTAACAAATAGTAATAAATGGTAATAAATACTATTAAATGCTAATAAATAGTAATTATTTGTAATAATTAGAAATAATTTGTAATAAATAGTAATAACTAGTAATGAATAGTAATAATTTGTAATAAATAGTTATAATAAGTAATAAATACTAATAACTATTAACAAATAGTAATAAATTCTAATAAATACTAATAAAGAGTAATAAATAGTAATAAATAGAAATAAATACTAAAAAATAATAATAAATTGTAATATATACGAATAAATAGTAATATATACTAATAAATAGTAATAAATACTAATAAATGGTAATAAATACTAATAAATACTAATAAATAGAAACAATTAATAATAATTAGTGATAATTAGTAATAATTAGTAATAAATACTATTAATTAGTAATAAATACTAATAAATACTAATAAATAGCAATAAGTAGTAATAAATTGTAATAAATAGTAGTAAATAGTAATAAATAGTAATAAATGGTAATAATTAGAATTAAATAGTAATAAATAGTAATAATTAGTAATAATTAGTAATAAATAGTAATAAATAGTAATAATTAGTAATAATTAGTCATAATTAGTAATAAATAGTAATAAATAGTAGTAAATAGTAATAAATACTAATAAATACTAACAAATACTAATAAATACTAATAAATACTAATAATTAGTAATAATTGTTAATAATTAGTAATAAATTGTAATAAATTTTAATAAATTGTAATAAATCAAAATAAATAGAAATAAATGGAAATAAATATAAATAAATAGGAATAAATATGAATAAATAGTACCAATTAGTAACAATTAGTAATAAATACAAATAAATAGAAATAAATAGCAATAATTAGCAATAAATAGTAATAAATATGAATAAATAGCAATAACTAGAAACAAATAGCAATAATTAGCAATAATTAGCAATAATTAGCATTAATTAGCAATAATTCACAATAATTTGAAATAATTAGCAATAATTAGAAATAATTAGTAATAATTAGCAATAAATATAAAAAATTAGCAATAATTAGTAATAATTAGAAATAAATAGCAATAATTAGTAATAATTAGCAATAATTAGCAATAATTAGCAATAATTAGTAATAAATAGCAATAAATAGTAATAAATAGCAATAAATAGCAATAAATAGCAATAAATAGCAATAAATACATATAATTAGCAATAATTAGCAATAATTGGCAATGATTAGAAATAATTAGCAATAAAATCAATTGTAATAAATTGTAATAAATTGTAATAACTTGGCACAATTTTCAGTGGATTGATGACAATCCTTTTGCTCGAAGACTCTTCTCCTTTCAGCTATCACCGACTCAAAACATTATGAAAAGTATGCTTCTACGTATGTATATCCAATCTCGTATGCACATGTTTGAATATGAATTCATAGGAACACATTTTTCATAATTTTTTTAAGCGGTGACAGTTGCAAGAAGAAGATTCGTCAACGAAATGGGGGATCTTTTGTCTGACAGCTCATTTACTTGTATCTTTGTCACACTGAAATCAGAAAGAAGAATCTGCTCGATGGTAGGCTTATGCATTCTCATATGCACAGGAATGAATAATCATACCTACAAGTAGGTTCTTTGTTGTGATTTTAGTGTGAGAAAGTTGCTAGTAAATGAGCCGCCAGACAAAAGAGTAGTCGTCAATCCAATGGAAATTGTATAGCTCGTAATTAATGGTAATTATTAAGAAGTAGTTGTAATTATTTATCTACTTTTTTTGGATAGTGGTTTTTTAATTTCAAATTATTAAAAAATTGTAATGATTTTATATTTTTTAGAAAAATATGGAATAGGGAAGTCAAAAATAGTTATTATTAAATGATCACGCTTGGATAAATCAGCACAAAAACTCAAACGGTTCTGGTTTAAATCCTGTATATATTGAGGGTGTTGAAGATTTCTTATCATTTGAATCATCAAAACCAGAATTTGTTTTAGAATGAAAAATTAAGTGTTCTTGTAAAAAATGTGCTCTGAGAACGTTTGACACGTTTGACAAGGTTGGGGTAAATCTCTTAAGGTTTGGTTTTCAACCAAATTATGTTTTTTGGTATCAACACTGTGAATGCAGTTCTAGAGAAGATACTAATAACTTGATTCTAGATCCATCACAGTTTCAAAATTTAGTACATGATGTTTCAGGTCCATCTGTTAAAAAAAATGAAACCCAGGATACTATTGATTTAACTCTTGAGTGGGCACCATCATAATTTTATGAGTTGTTAAGGTCTGCTAAGGATGCATTATATCCTGGTTGCAAGATAAGAAAATTAGAAGCGGTTGCAAAATTTATGGGTATTAAATCATATAATTCAATGTCAAACAGCCTTTTTGATCAGGTATTTTCTTTGGTTAAAACACTGTTACCTGAAGGAAATGCGTTGCCTGTAAATTTTTATGAGAGTGAGAGGTTGGTTCTTAATCTGGGCCTTAGTTATCAGAAGATTCATGCATGTGCAAATGATTGCATCTTATATTCTGGTGAAAATGAGTCATTTGATAGTTGTCCCACATGTGAAAAATCATGGTATAAATTAGCTCATCCAAATAAATCTGGATTGATTCCTATGAAAATGTTGAGATATTTACCCCTTACACCTAGGTTGCAGCATTTTTTTATGTATTAGAACACAACGTCAATGATGTCATGGCACAAAACCAATATTTTAACCAATAAAATCTTGAATATTCCATCTGATGGCGATTCATTGAAACATTTTGACCGACTGCATCCGTCTTTTACTTCAGAAGACCAAAATGTGCGATTGAGTCTTTCTAATGATGGTTTCTATCCATTTGGTTCTTATGGTAGTCAGTATTCATGTTGGCCTATCTTTATAACTCCGTACAATTTACCTCCATGGATGTTGATGATGGAGCCCTACGTCTTTTTGACCTTATTAATCCTAGGACATCAGAAAAATATTATTGATGTTTATTTGAAACCATTTATTGATGAGTTAAATTCATTGTGGAGTAATGGTATTAGTACATATGATGTTGCTATGAAAAAAAATTCATATTAAAAGATGCATTGATGTGGATGATTAGTGACTTCCCGGAATATGGCATGTTATCTGGATGGATTACACATGGTCTGAAATAATTTCCTTACTATATGAAAGGCCAAAAAGCCTTTATGCTCATCAATGAAAAAAAAAACTTTCTATTCTGACATTCATCGCAGATTTCTTCCAACCGATCATCCTTTTCGGAGGAAAAAATCTCATTTCAGAAAAGGAACAATTGAAAGGGATGAACCTCAAAAAATAATCTTAGGTACAGAGTTAAAATTTGTTTTATTTTCATTACCTCCCATCACATTTGGGCCAACAATAAACCAAGAGAAAATTTATGGATTTGGGAAAGAGAAAAATTGGATAAAACGGGGAATTCTTTGGGATCTTCAATATTTCATTGATTTTTTGGTCCATCGCATGTTGTATGTCATTCATATTGAGAAGAAAGTTTTTGATAATTTATTTCATAGAGTTTTGGATACACTAGGTAAGACCAAAGATAATGTAAAGGAATGATTAGATCTGGCCCAAATTTGCAGAAGACCGAAACATGAACTATTTCAAAATGTCAGATCACAGAGGTTAATGAAGACAAAGGAAGCTTATACACTTTTCAAAGAGTGTCACTTATTATTTTGTCAGTGGATTTCAGATTTGATACTTCTAAATGGAAATACTTTCAATTTTGGTAGATGTGTTAAGAATGGTCATATTACTGGATTAAAAATTCATGATTGTCATGTTAAAATAGAAAGACTTATTCCAATTGGATTTAGAGGTTTGTTGAATTCTATGATTTAGGATTCGATAACAGACATATCATATTTTTTTCGAAACATTTTTACGGCAACAACAAACTATGATGCAATAAGTAAACTGGAAGAAGATGTTGTTGTCATTATATGTAAAATAGAAAAAATATTCCCACCGGCTTTCTTTTACTCAATAGAACATATGATATTACATTTTCCACATGAAGATAAATGTGGAGGTTCAGTATAGTTTCGATGGATGTACCTATTTGAGAGATTCATGCAGAAATCGAAGAAAAAAGTACATAATAAAGCATCAGCTGAAGGCTCAATTGCTGAAGCTTATTTGCAAGAGAAAATTGCTTTTTTCTACTCTCATTATTTTGAATCTAAAAATCCCTCAAAATACAACCGCATGGGGTTGAATTATAGGAATTATGATTATGAAATGGACAATAAATTATCATTTTTTAATCAGCCAGAGCTTAGCTTTGGTGGAGTTCATGAATGATGGATTTCAGATGATGAACATCATAGAGCTCATACATGTGTTCTGCTCAACTGTAAAGAAATGACATCATTTGAACTGTGAATGCTTCAATAACATATTCTATAATATATGTTATATTAAGTAAACTTATTTTATTTTTAGGTTATATGATAATCATATTAAGAAACAGCTTCCAGAAATTACAGTAGCTCCTCTTAAAAAAATCCGACAGAAAAAAAATTCTCAATGGTTTCAAAAACTGGTAATATAAATTATTGATGGTTTAACATATCAAATATGTTTATTATTTATTATATTGATAATTGTTTTAAAAAAATTTAGGTGTCTCAACATGCTGATAAACTTGATAATCGACTGTGTATATTGAGTAACCCACCATCCAAAATGGTTTAATCTTACAATTCATATGTGGTGAATGGTTTTTGATTTCATACACGTGTATATGGGGAATAAAAAAATAATGAAAAATGGTGTTTTCTTGAGAGGATTTCATCATAGAGAAACTGAAGTTGAATTTTACGACATGATGGATGAAATTATTGAACTATGTTATCTAGGAAAAATTACATATCAATGTTTAAATGTTGATGGTTAGATACTGAGAGAGGCTTGTGTGTTCATCTAATTCATGGTATCATCAATATTAAATATACAAGTATTCTTGTAGTAAATGAACCATTTTCACTAGCTCAATAAGAACATAAAATATATTACGCAAAGTACTGTACTACTTCAAGAGACCTGAGTGATTGTTGGAGAATAAAAAAATGAAATCTTGGGAAAATCAGTTTACTCAAACTAAATGCGGTTCTGATGAAGTACAAGGAATTAAAATTTTTCAAAAGACTACTCAAAATCCAACATTTTCACAAAGAGACATGAATATCAATGATGACACCCCACAATTAAGGTTCGATGGTGAAGATGATGTTAATGATGTTACAAATAAATTTGAAATGGCATGAGATAATGAAACTAAAACTCATATGGATATTGATGATGTCAATGATGAATATGAAGACATTGACATCGTCATATATGAAGATAATGATGAAGGGGAACATTGACACAGTTAAATACTGGTTATAATCATAACTAATATATATCTATATGTAATAGTTATTTTCAAATATCTGCTAACAACAATCATTTTGTGTTTCAGATGGACCCTGATCTATTTTGTGAGTTGGAGGAGGTTGAGCTACCTTTGGATGAGGAGGATTTCAGATCATCTAACCCTCAGGGTACTAGTAGTTCATGGGGTACATGGAGGGGGCACTATCTTGCACGACTTATGATTCCTAGCCCTATCCCCGAGCAACGTCCACATCTTGTTTTCGATCCACGCATGCAGAGGTATGATAACGTGTGTATTTTAGTTAGATTTCATTAATTTATTTATATACTAATTGTTTTATTATTATTTTTTTTAAAAAAATTTCATGTAGTTGTAGGATAGGGGAGCGCTATCATGTGCGATTATTTATCTCAGCCATGGATCACATGGGAACAGATTCCCGTTGATGTGCGGCTTGGAATGTTACATCATTGGATGGTACGTAAATAAATAATATTTATTTAGAAATTTATTTCATTAATAACTTGATATCATAAATTATTTGTAGTTTTTAGGGTATCCCATCGATGATGGCATGTGTGGCACTATCCACAGGGCATGAGAGGTGTCTATGTTTGAGCGTTTCCATTAGTTTTTGCAAAATTTGAGAAGGATAGCCATTAAGAAAGCAGGAGAGACAGTATTTGATGAGTCATGTAGAGCCCACTGACCAAAGTACTTTTCATCTCATGTTTGGGATATATTATGTTCACACTAGTTGAGTGGTGGATTTCAGAGGAGATTTTCATTGGGCTGGTAAAACCGGGGGAGAAAGGAGGTGACACATCAAGAAGGTAGTCGTACATTCAGTATGCATAGAGAGCATTTGGTAAGTATCTTTTTAAAATATTTAATATAACATTACATATAAACCGTTTTTTATATTCATATAGGTAGTCAAGCATCCTGATATTACAGAGTAAGACATTTATCAGATGATGTACAATGATCCAGCCATTAGAAAGATTAGAGGTGATCGCCAGCGTCCGATTGTGGTCAGTATTATTTCTTTTTCAGTTTGAAAATTAACTCCATATAATATTTTCACTATTTTAATTTCAAATTGAAACTGAAGGAGTCATATGAGGCTGTGACCTCTCAGATATGGGCTAAGAGTCAGGCCATGATGGCTGATCAGACTAGTGCCCACAATTTTGATGAGGTGGGATAGATGCATGCGACCTAGTATGCCTTTGAGAAGGGCCAAGTAGTTGGTATAGGATCTTATTTGACTCCTGGGACTTATTATGGTACTTCTGCAATGTCAACATCCAGCTTGATAGGATCACATGGAGAGGCATCATCTTCTGGCTCACAGTATCAGGAGCAGTTGCGAGCTCAAACTAAGCTTATAAAGAGTTTGTACAAGCAGCAGGAAGAGATGCGTTAGTAGCAGCAGCATGAGGAGGTGATGCATCGATAACAGCAGTAGCAGTAGTAGCATGAAGAGTACATGTGTCGATGGTAGCAGCAGCATGAAGAGGATATGTGTCGATAGTAGCAGTAGTAGCATGATCAGATGGAGTACATGCATCATCTAACTCGTAGTTTAGGGATGATGTTTTTTCTACCATCTCCTCCAACCCCTCCAACTCCTCCAGAAGACTATCCCCCCAGTGATTTTTATATTCTGTTAAAAACATTTGAATTAAACATTTTTTGTAATATGAACTATTTACAGTTTTTGTCTTTTATAGTGGTACGAATATTGCATAATTTTTTTTATTTTTAATATTTAAATATTTTATTATTTATTATTAGTATTATATTTTTTAATGTATTTTTTATTTTACTAACAATAATATTATTAATAATATTCTATGATTTTTAATATATATATTTTCTGAATTTTGAGAATTTTAATATTTTTTTATTTTTTTATTATTTTAATAATATTAAAAAAATTTTCATTCATAATAATTTTATTTTTTATTTATTTTATTAAGTATTTGAAAATATTGAGAATTTTAATATTTTTTTTTTATTATTTTAATAATATTTTTATTTTTATTTTATTTTATTAAGTATTTGCGACGGGGGGGGGGGAATCGCGAATAGATTATATATATATTTTTTAAAAGTGTTTTGCAGTGGGTTGATTTACCGTAACAATAACATTATTATGACAGGCTCATCTCAACAGGTTTATAACATATAATCTATTTGCGACAGGCCAGTGTCCCGTCGCAGAAACGTTTTGCGACGACCTCGTCGTGAAAGGTTCTTTTATATATAATGTATTTAATCATAAATCTATTTGTGATGGGCCCGCTTCTCATCACAAGTAGTATTTTTTTGTGACAAGCCTGTAAAAAAAATACCAATTGTGACGTCATTTTCTACAACGGGCTATTTGCGTCGGGACCCCATCACAAAACGCTGAAATTCCAGTAGTGTTAATTTATTTCTTTTG
The DNA here is from genome assembly GCA_963277665.1 of Viscum album. Classification (NCBI taxonomy): domain Eukaryota; kingdom Viridiplantae; phylum Streptophyta; class Magnoliopsida; order Santalales; family Viscaceae; genus Viscum; species Viscum album. The sequence continues at coordinate 2,127,695,012 of OY728161.1, read as the reverse complement.
AGTATTACTCATGTAATAATTGATTTCTCATACTGGGGAATTATTTTTTTGAGTTAGGGTGTTATATCCATCCCTTATTCCTTTCTTCACCAACCCATCTACAAACTTATTCTCCCTCAAAACATTTTCACCCCTATTGTGTTAGAATTTATCACTTTCCTTCAAATTTCCTCCACTACTCAATCACCGAGGTAATCTTGATGTTTGCATAGTAAAATCATTGTCCAAATAATTAATGTATTATTTCATATTTATGTTATTTTAGTTATTTCTAGTATTACTCACATAATAATTGTTATCTTATATAGGTGGATTCTTTTGTTCGATTTGGGGGTTTTTATCCATATTTCATGCCTTTCTATAGCATAACATCCATATACTTCTCACTCAAAATCTTTTCACACCTTTAGTGTTGAAATTTATCACTTTTTTTCAAGTTATATCCACTGATCAATCAAAAAAGTAATATTGATATTTTCATTGTAAAATAATTTTTCATATAGTTAATTTAATTGTTCATATTTATGTTTTATTTATTTATTTTTAGTATTAATCATATAATAATTGTTTTCATAACCATGTGAATTAATTTTTTTTTTGAGTTAGTGTGGTTTTTTTGAAGCTTTTCATGATCATGTGAGATTTAAATTCGATCCTGAAACAAAGATAATGACAATAAGGAACTGTATCAAGGATTCGTTCAACCATCAGAAAAAGGTTACTCCCATCTACTTATTAATTTTGACATTAATTTTAGTAAAAAAGGCAAGGTACATACTCAAAACTGAGAAAACATATAAAAATTGTTTTAATACTTTAGTACAATGATCCATAATTCATTTTTGAAATGTAGGAATCATCCTCGTCTCAATTTGATACATGATGTGTCTGTTATGATTGAAAGTGTCCTCTATCAGTTTAAAATATAAATTTTAGTTCAAAAATTTTCACTCACTAAAAACTGATCAAATAGAATTACATTTTATTGATAAAGTAGGAAAATGATTCATAAGTCATTTTTGAAATTATGGAATCAGTTTCCTATCAAACCGATACACAATGTTACTTGAATGAGTAAAAGTGTGTGTTTCTAGTTTAAATGACATTTTTATATAAAATATATGTGATGTAATCAAAAATATGAAAATACATTCATATATAATTTATTAAAATGATCTATAATTCAATCAAGATGTCTTGTAATCATCTTCACCTCAATTTGATGCACGGTGTGACAGGTATGACTCAATGTGTCTCTCTTTATTTAAAATTGGCATCAATTTTAGTAAAATGGGCAAATGACCTACTCAAAACTGAGAAAATTCATTTGTATTGTTTTTATTCTTTATTAAAATGATCTATAATTCATTTTTTATGTCTAGGAATGAGCCAACCCACAATACGACACACGATGTGCCCGTTATGAATCAAAGTGTCAGTTATTAGTTTAAAATCAACATTTTAGTTCAAAACGTGTCACTCCCTGAAAACTAATCAATCATGCTCATATTTAATTAATAATTTAGTACAATTATTCATAATTTATTTTTTATGTGTAGGAATTGGTTTCACATAAAACTAATACACGATTCAATCAGAATGAGTCAAAGTGTGTGTTTCTAGTTTAAAATGACATTTTATTAAAAAAAATAAAACTAACATACTCAAAATAAAGAAAATGAATCTATATTGTTTTGATAACATTTTTCAATAATCCAAAACTCATTTGATATTTTTACGGATTAGTCTCACCTCAATCCAATGCAGGGTGTGACTGGTATGACTCAATGTACATCTCTTTATTTAAAATTGACAATAATTTTAGTAAAATGGACAACTAAACTACTCAAATATAATCAAACGTATTTGACTTATTTTTAAACATTATTAAAATGACCTATAAGTCATTTCTTATATGTAGGAATCATACAAACCTCAATCCAATACATTATGTGTCTGGAGTAAGTCAAAGTACCCATTTTCAGTTTAAAATCGACATTTTAGATCAAAAATTTTCACTCACTAAAAACCAATAAAATGAACTGTTATTTTATTAATAATTTATTACAGTTATTCATAATTCATTTGTGACATGTAGGAATCAGTTTCATGTCAAACTGATACACGATGTGATCAGGATGAGTAAAAGTGAGTGTTTCCGATTTAAAATGTCATTTTAGTAAAAAATAAAAAAGACTTAACAAAAACTGATAAAACATGATCATATTATTTGGATACATTATTAAAAAAAATCCATAAGTAATTTTATATTTTTAGGAATAATACACACCTAAATACGACGCATGGTGTGACCGGTATGATTTAATGTGTGCCTTTTTATTTAAAATTGTCATCAATTTTAGTAAAATGCACAACAGACCAACTCAAAACTGATAAAATGCATTTTTTTGTATTTATAATTTAAAAAATTGATCAATATGTAATTTTTGACATTTATTAATAATTCTCACCTCAATCTGATACATGATGTGCCCATCATGACTCAAAGTGTTCGTTATCTGTTTGAAATCATCATTTTAGTTCAAAAAGTGGCACTCTATAGAAACTAATCAAACACCCTTAAATCATATTTATAATTTAATAAAACAATTCATAATTAATTTTTGATGTGTAGGAATTGGTTTCACATCAAACCGATACACGATGTGATCATAATGAGTCAAAGTGAATGTTTCTAGTTTAGAATGACATTTTAGTAAAATAGTGATGTGACATACTCAAAACTAAGAAAACACATTTGTATTGTTTTGATACTTTAGTAAAATTATCCATAATTAATTTTTTATATGTATAAATTAGCCTTACCTTAATCTGACGCACAGTGTGACCAGTATGACTCAATGTGTATCTTTTTATTTAAAATTTACATCAATTTTAGTAAAATGGACAACTGGCCTACTCAAAATAGATAAAATGCATTCCTATTTTTTGATGCTTTTAATATATATATATATATATTATTTTTTATGTGTAATAATTATACTCACCTAAATATGATACATAATGTTCCTAGTATGACTCAAAGTGTTTGTTATCAGTTTAATGTTGACATTTTAGTCCAAAAAGTGTCACTAATTGAAAACTGATTAAACACGCTTAGATTTTCTTTATAATTTATAAAATTCATTAATATTTCATTTTTAATATGTAAGAATTTTTTTCACATCTAACTGATATACTATGTGATTGGAATAAGTCAAATATTGTGTTTACAGTTTAAAATGACATTTTAGTAAAACAAAAGTGACATACTCAAAACTGAGAAAATGATTTTAGATTATTTTGATATTTTAGTAAAATTATCCATAAGTCATTTGAGATGTGTAGGAATCATTATCACCTCAACCGGATGCATATTGTGACCATTACGACTCAATGTGAATCATTTAAAAAAATTGATATCAATTTTAGTAAAATGGACAACTGACCTACTCAAAACTATGAAAACACATCTTTATTGATTTTAAACTTTACAAAAAAGATCCATAAGTAGTTTCAAATGTATTTGAATATTCATCACCTCAATGAAATACACAATGTTCTCATTATGAATCAATTTTCCCATTATCAATTTAAAATTGACATTTTAGTTCAAAAAGTGTCACTCACTGAAAACTGATCAAACACACTTGGGATTTATTTTATAATTATTTAATTAATTTTCATATATATAAATCTTGAATACAAATAATAAATGGTGTGATTTGTAATAATCAACCCCAACTAAATCTGATACATAGTGTTCCTAGTATGACTCAATGTTTTTTTTAAATTAACACTTTCTGTTAATTTATTTCATTATATTATTACTAACATAAGAATTATTTTTTTGTAGGTGCATTATTTTTCCTAAGCAAGGGTGGTTTATTTGGAAGCAAAATGAATCAGGGTCAGGATCAAAAGACAAATTAACATTGATATTCTTTTAATGTATGTAACAATTTGTACATATGTAATTTTATAAACCAATGTTTGAAATTTCTTTAATATACTGTTTTTTTCTTGTATTTGTGTTGTAAATTTAATTTCATTTAACTATTTAATTGGTACTTGATTTTATATATGATGGTTTTTATGGTGTTGTGGTGTGTTGTTACAACACATTTCAATGGTATTGTAGTGTCATGTTACAACACACTGCAATATTCCCATATATCAGCACTTTTGAAAACGCTGATAAATAGTTCCTTTATCAATGCTTTTGAAAGCACAAATAAATGGATCTTTTATCAATGTGTTTTAAAGCGTTGTAAAATTGTCATTTATCAGTGCTTTTAAACCTGCTAATAAAGGTAACCATTATTGAAACTAAATAAAAGTACTGATAAAGTGGTCCTTTATCATCAATGAAAAGTGATAATAAATCACCCTTTTATCAGCGCCTTTTTGGTGCTAATAAAAGACAAGGGCCTTTAATCTCAATTAGATTTTCAGCACTTCTCTAGTGTTGATAAAGGCCCTTGTAGTGATGTTAATGGCCTATTTTAAAATAGTTATTCCACACTAAGAATTATTCATATGGTTGTATCCATAAACATAAAAAGTCTCCCCAAGATGGCTGCTTCACCAAAACTAGATTTCAGTATCTACATAGTTCATATAGATAAGATTAACCACCAACTGGTGTAGTCAACACCAAGGGAACTGGAAGCCTCTCCATCTTAATTATTAAGTCATGAACTAGGGTATGTGATATGAATTAGTTCTTATCTCATGAACAATACTAATCATGAAACCCAGTAAAAAACATGCAAAGGGTACCTCAAATGATGATTGAATCTCCTGGTGCTGAAAACACTGATGTATATAGTTGACCATGACCTACTCTATGACCTATCTAACTCTATTGAAGACCACCACCACAATCATTCTCTACTTTGAATGGATGGGGATAATCTCAGGGTTTTCCAATGCCCTCCCCATCTCATCTATACTGATTCAAATATGAATAACCCTACATCATATTCCTTATATAAATATTCCATAATGAAGGAATAAGATTAAAAATACCTTCTCTATGATTCCCACATAGAAATTTCACACACTCTCACCACTGGTGACCTCAGACTCTACAATATAAACATGTTCATGATCCCTTGGAAGGGTATTGGGAGCTTCTACCTTAGAGAAATGAGATAATGACGTCCATGTCCTACCTTTGATTATCTGAATGGTATTCTCTCTAGGAAACAAGAAATCCCAAAAAAAGAACTCTTCTATTTTAGGAATCCTAATGAATCCCTTCACATGGTGATTTGGTCCTAGCCAAAATCCTCTAAATGACCTATGAAATAGTATCGGGAAAGTATTAGAAGAAATTGGTCTGGGGTTTACAAAAAATTTCATCTTCAGAATGAAGATACATTTAATTCTCTAATGATATGATCCTTAGAATGGTCCAAGGATCTCAGGTGGATTAGATAGAGAATAGAAAATAAAAATAAATGTGTACCTCATTAAAATAGAAGCATTCTTGTTCATCACTAATCATCTGTAACCATTTATCAAAGGATCCAAAGAAAATTCAATATATACTATCCACACACACTTAAATAATATACACTCTTGATGTTCATCGAAGTCTAGGTGCTATAGGAAAACTTCGATAAATCATCCAATGTTGCATCGATCGACTCAATATCGTCCCTTCGATCTGTCAAAGGCACCTCAGATCGATCTCTCATAGAGAGACTATCTCTCTCTAGAATGAGGGGAGAGAGTTAATCTCTCATCCATTTTAATAAACAATGCCTAGCTGATCTTATCCTCTACTACTTATATACTGGGTTGAAAAAATACCCGAAAAGGGTTCCTTGACCTTTGAAAATAAAACAACCACTAAATAAGGAATAAATAATTATTGTGAAATAAAATAAATCATAAATATTATAAATATTTTATCATATACCAATAATAAATATTAAATATATTACATCCATGTAATTTAGATCAACCTGTAATTCTTATTAATATTAAACAAAACTGGAATGTTAAAATAATATTTGTTTTTAATCACTAAATTACTTGTGGATTATTTTAATAAATAAAATAATCCTGATTATTCTTTACTTGAATAATAATGAATTTATTTATCTTTTGATATCTCATAAAGTAAGACACACACTTATGTCATCATCCTTTCATACTGTATTGTTTATTGGTCTAACTAGACGGATTTACCTCTGGCTACTTTGTCTAGGAATTTATGAAGGTACTACCATCCTAATCAACCATGCCCAAGATATATTACTTCATTAACTCGAGAGTAAAAAATCATATCTTGACCATTCAACCAATGTCATACCACCAATGATGCACCCAACACAAGCTACTTTGCCACGATTTCATTATCATAAATTTTTCTATGCATCAAATTATGTGATCAAATAAAACACATTGATAATGATCTCAAGTCAAGAGGCCAATACACATGTCCATAGATAGAAAAAACCAATGACACCTGAAACAAGTGGTTTTTTATTGGCTGGCCTATCTTTACGAACTAAACTTCCAGAGATCGCCAAGTGTGAATTTCATTAGAAGAAGTCTCAATTCTTATAATCCCCCAGTACCATATATTCAAACATTAGCTATGTCCAGTCAAGTATGATTTATCTAGACCATATGAATTTTTTTAATATTAATGTCATAGTATCTCAATGTTTTCATTATAGAATGTGATCTCCTATAACCATTTCACACAAAAATTAATATATGGGAATTACCATTTATATAGTAGAAGCATAAATATGTACTTTATAATGGTAATAGTACATCATGCATATCTTACTGTATACATGAAATGGTAAAAAAAATTATTGTATAGTTGGGTCTATGTCACCCTCTATTACAACCCTCCCAATTTCACTAGAGCCAACATGCTAACTATTCTTTTTATCACTCACATGATTATCATAATGTTTCTACTGAGTCACTATTTTAGTTTCTAGGCCCACCAAATCTCCCCCATGTCACAATTCAGATAAGTGTGACCTCACCTCTATGATTAAAACTTCCCAAGAGATGAAATCCCTAAGTATATCCCTTTTTCCAATATAAAAACATGACATGTTTACTAGTAGTAGTAATATAACTATAATAATGATAAAAAAATTATATACTATGTGGGATTCAAAGAACTTGAACAAATCATTTCTTTTAATAACTTCTTCTTAGATACCTTAGAAACTACAACATACTCAGTAATTGTAGGTATAATTGGCAATGTATTGTATGAGCTTGTCTCGCTAATTCCATTTTCCTAGTTGCGATATAATATAATGTTGACCTTGTAGAAATACTAGTTTTTATCCCCTAAAAACTAAATACCTTTTTCTCCATATAATAGGTTTATATCTTTTGTACTTACTCTATTACTAATGGATAGATTTGGCTACATCTATTGTAGTTATCCAAGATATAATTGATATTTTACTATTATAAAGTATATGTTGGTGATATCATTTGTTGTACATATCATGGAATACATGATTTATCCATAAAAAAAATGTATGAAATTTTATCTCATTGCATTAATCTCCTCCCATGTCCCGTACATGTCTTCTTGAAAATATTTATTCCATGTGATGTTAGTATCAATTCTCTCTCGAATTATTCCAGCTTTTATTTTTCAATACCATGCTAGTGTATCTATAATTGACTAGGTTTAAGAAACCATTAAATCTACCTCTATAGATCATGTTCTCTAGAATATATGTTTCTACATTAATTCAATCTCTATAGAGATACTTTCATTTTGGTTTTAAGTAACTATAAGACCAATAGTTTATTTCCACATGTTACCAAATATGCTTTACATGGAAAAAATTGGTTCTCCCACTATCCTCTGGCATACCCATGGGAATGATTCATCCAAAATAAATATTCTATGTTATTTTTTCTTACTTCAATCCTAAACTAGGTTTTAGTAAGTTGCACCCTTTATTGGAATTTTGTAATGTAATCATTCCTTTGTGGGTTCATTGTATAGATTCCTTGCATGATTGATGGTCTTGAAGTCCAATTTCCCATAAATGATCATATAAATTAGCTATGAAAAATAAAATCTATTTGATTTAGGCATAATGACTTGGTTTTACAAATCGGTACTTATTGGTACAATGCTTGTACCATCCATGTATCATCTCACTTGAATACCCACCATAGTATTCAACGTAATAAGCCTCTATTCTTTGATACATGGAACCCATTATTGAATTTTAAATGATCTCTTCAGTCTTAGATAAATTCCATATACTTCCTACTTGTAGGAATTATTATTCTCAATTAATAATGTATCACCTATCATGGTGAATATAAAACCATCACCTTGGGTTTATCCTTCCTTTATAGTATGTTTCTCTGAATCATTCTTTTTCCACAGTCTCTTGTGGAACTTGTTCCTATGGAAACTATTTTTTCATCTTCAGCATTAACTAAACTCATGTCAATATTTCTCCCCCAATGTCAAAAAGATATGTGCACCATTTTATAGAAAATTAGTCTATCACTTGACTATAGATTTTCTATCATTGGTATTTCTGTAATATCCTTAGAAAATATTAGGACAATTTCTTTATACGTACATTGTGTTTATACTGATGAATGATTTTTTATGTACTAACAAACTCTTTGAATCTAAAAATGTGTTCATATGAAAATATGGATTTCCATAATACTATATCTTATATGATATCCATTTTTCATGATAGTTGGCATATGGTTATGCTATAGAGACATTATTTGTGAAGAATGTCATGAAATATTGTAACACCCGAGACTTTTATGTTATATAAATCATCAAAGGAATCTTTTTCTACACAACACTTTCTTGGCATGCTTTACACGTAATTGCGACCTTCCTCGATAGCTTGCGTCGTACGCAATACCGAGTTTCACTAAACAACAATATGCTATTAAAACTAGCCGTTATGAATAGTAATAACCACTTTTTGAAATTTTATAAATTTTATTTTTCAAAATGGACTTCATTTTTGGACTCAGAATATCGAAATTAGCCTAGGGTGAAATTTTGGTATTTTTCTGAAAACTTTTAATTTTTGATGAATAGTGAAACCACTAAGTGGTAGGTTAAAAACTGAATTTTGCATAAAACTTAATTTTACAGATTCTGTGAATGGAATTTCGAAAATCCGAGAGACACGGTTAATATCAAGGACTAAAATGTGGTTCAATGAGATGAAAATAATTTTTTGGTGAATAGTAACTTTTTACTTTTTTTACCGTGGTTAATAGTAAATAGGGTAACTAAGGGTAAATATGATAATACTATTACCCTAACACATGTCCTAATTCTATTGGATAAGTGTAATTCGACCAAAAACAAACTTAGGAATAAAAACTGACCATTTAGGCCCACTTGGATTAGATTAGGACATTTATTATTAATTTATTTAAAGAAGGGTTAAATTAGTTAAAATCAACGTTTAATAAGTAAATAATTTTTAATATGGGGTTATACATAAGATAAATTCGATTGTAAATATTCATTAGAAAGCTAAAACGATTTCCAACATGATGGTATTTTATTTGTAATTTTTAGACATCAAATAATATAATTTATTTATGACACAAAGATGATGCAGTAATTATCTTATTAATGAAATATTGACATAATTGATAATATAAATACCAAAATAAATGTAATTTAAGAATTTTTATGAATTCCACTAATTTTCTAGGTTACTATGATATATTATTGTTGATTTAATCAACTTGTTTCGAACATATAATTCTGTTATGACTTTCACAAAAATCATATATCAAATAGTGTCAAAATTGACACAAAATAGTTTTTAAATAAAATATTATATTATTAATTGTTATTTTATTCCTAAAAATCTAAGGTTCGGCCAAATGACTTAGATAAGGATATATATATTAATAATAAACAATTTGGGGTTCGTTTGGCCTGTTATAGTAAGTGTATTAACCATATAGTGAAAGAAAACAAAAAGACATGGTAAAAGTTAAATTATTTAACTTAGAGTTAAATCTAATTGATAAGGTTAAAATAATACCCTAAACTTGTCTAAATCCTATTGGTTGATAGGATTTCGACCCTTCCCCACTTTAGCTTCGAAATAAGACCCTTTGGAACCATTATAAACCGATTTTGACTTTAATATAAAATAATATTTTGAGATATTCCTAAGGTGCCCCTCTCCTCCCTTATAAAAGGGCACCTCCTCCCCCTCCTCCTCACACCAATTTGAGCACTCAAGCTCGGCCAACCCCTGCCAAAATCTCTTCTCCACTTCCCTAGAAACATCCTAGTGGTTCTGGTCTTCCTCAAAGACCAATTTTAGTGCCCTAAGAGGAGGTCTCAAAGAGGCGCTTCAAAGAAGAGGTAATTACCGTTACCAATTGTTTCATCTTTATTTCTTCTTCCACTTCTTCTTCTTAGGTTGTTTCATTATGAAGTAATAACATCAGTATCACTCATATACTGATATGTTATTATAAGTATGAAACAACCCTATTTCACCATCTATCCATCCTACGGAAAAAGAAATCACCGCGCGTGCGTACGTACGGAATACCGTCTCCACGCCGTGGTGTAATCTATTTTCCACCACCACCTTACATGGATGGGTATAATGGTGTAAAGAATAACTATACATAGTTATGACAACATCATATTGATTCTGATATATTTTATAATCCACTCCAATTCAATTCAATATTTATAGAAATGATATCATCGCTCGTGCGTACGTACGGACTACCGTCTCCACGACGCGATGAGATTCATTCTCCATGTTAACCATTTAAGAATGATTATAAAGTATATATAAGAAATAATAATGAAATATATGACATTATAAAGCTACTGGATTTATGTATATATATATATATGTATGTCATCTACTTACTTCCATTTCAAGACAATAAGGAAAGGAAAACAGCGTTCATGCATACGTACGGACTACCGTCTCCATGAACGGTGTTTTTCATTTTATTTATATATCTATTATAAATATATATACTGAATATATACTGAATATATATGATATATAAATCATGTTTTATATTCTGGAAGTATGTAAATCATGATATAAGTAATAATGATGTCAAGAACAACAAGTCAAAACACCTACGATAAATGAAACGATTTTACCCAAAACGCTTCTTTAACATGGAATTTACAAAAGAACGGGTAATATAATGTCATAAGTGAACCATATATGATATCATAACAATGAATATGATTCTGTAATAATTCAATGACATTATTTAAATCATTATACAGGAGGTTTGGACACATACGAAGCAAATCGTACCTAAGGTAAGGGAAAATACCACAATCTCATTTTTATCCGAGATTGTTTATTCGTAAGTATTTACTGGGTTGTATTTTATCATCCACATCCATGTTCCCTCAATATGTAATATTGTTTCCATCCACTTACAATAGTTTAAATCCAATTTTACCCTTAGGTGAGTTTTTAGTAAAGAATATGAAAGGAATCTTTTGTTTTTTTCGTACGAGGTACTTTTTGACTTTTCCGACAAAAGTACGAAGAATGTTTTTTTAAACTTATACGGCATGAATGGATTTTTAAAACATTATTTCCAAGAAACTTACTTTACTAGTTTTCAAGTTTATTTTTAAACAACTTCTTTTTTTTAAAGTTGTATGACATGTTATGAAAGGAAAAAATGTTTTTGAAGAAGAAAGGATATTTTCCTCAAGAATGAAGTTCAAGTATTTTATCAAAATTATTTTCCATCTAAGATAATAAAAGGGTTCTGTTTTTATCCCTATTATTACATTGAGTTGATCATGTTGTGATGGAATTATTTTTATGAATTCCTTTATCTTATATGAATTGATTTATGATGTCATGATGTTTCAAGAATCCCATTTCTGTTACATGTGTTATGCGATGATGTATGATTTATGATTACGTGGCACACATAAGAAAGGATTCATTATAAGATGGGTGGGACCTATATCTCCCTCCAATGCATTGGGTAAAGATTTTATATCTCATGAGATAGACAGAGCTGGAATGGTAGGTTATACCGGTTCAGTGAAACAGGACTGAAACGAGGGTTACTCGATTCAGAAAGGGACTTTGTCCACTAAGATAGTCTTGGCAATGAGTCTTGACTAACAAGAAATGATTTTCTATGATTATGTGTGTATGCCACAAAGTTTCATGTTTTATGTTATGATTATTGGGATTTCATTTCACTACTATGATTTATCCCATGTTATGAAATTATGCTCTCTTTTGCAGGTTAAGATTTCCAAAAGTTATGTTCTTATGAATATGATGTGATTGATATTTATTTTGTTTACCCTTACTGAGAATTTGAGATCACCCTTTTATGTTTTCTTTTCCCCAGGATATAAAGAAAGGTTTTAGGTAAAAAAAAGAGGAAGATCTTTATGTGAGATGTTGAAGATATTTCACCACGATTAGAAGATTTTATTCCAAGTTTCCAAAGACACTAATCTATTACGATCCTTGTGTGTGTATTTTTGTTATGTACTAAGTATTCCGAAAATGTAATGTAATGTCCATGTACGTCAAGCTTCGGGTCTTTACAGTTGGTATCAGAGGAAAGGTTTAGTCAACCATTGGAAACTAGGATGCGAAAACGTTAGTGAGATCCCTAGAGATATTTCTAATGTATGTCTAGGGATGTCCCTAGGGATAAGTATACGTATAGGTTATAGTACTAGAATTACACTAACGACCATAGAATTAAACCTAAGGTGTTGGATATTGAAGGTACTCCCCCTTTATTATGTTGTTTTCCCTAGCATGATTTTTGCCTCTCACACTATTCTTTTTGGGTTTTAGACGATGGCTGGAACCCGAAGGAACCGTGTTGATCAATGCAATGGACAATTCAATGATTGCCCTCCTGAACAAACAAATGTTATGGGAGATGGAGTGCAAAATCTTATTGCTATACTTACACAAGCTATGAATCATTCTGGACTTCCAAATGAGCAGAGAAGGGAACAATATTCTATTGAGTCCTTCATGAGGCAACATCCACCTTCATTCAGTGGGAATTCCGATCCACTTGTTGCTGAACAATGGATCAGTACCACTGAAAAGATATTTTCAGTTCTTCAATGTTCTGAACATGATAAAGTCATCTTAGCAGTATATCGTTTGGAAGGTGAAGCTGATCAATGGTGGAATCTTATCAAGAATACGAGGCCAAGAGATGAAATTGAGTCCATGGAATGGGACGAGTTCAAGAACTTGTTTGTCAGTAAGTACTTCCCTCGTATTCTTCGAACAAAGATGGAAAAGGAGTTTATTGAGCTGAAGCAGAAGGATGATGAATCTGTTGGTATATACGAAGTGAATTTTACAAGACTTGCAAGGTATGTATCTGGCATTATCATCCAACCTGAAAGTAAAGTTGATCGATTTTTCAGTGGCTTAAAACCAATTCTTCGAAGGGCATTAGCTATAAGAGACTTCAGTAGCTATGAAGAAATTGTGCGTTGTGCTATCAAGGTAGAAATGGAAGTTGGTGTTACATATCCATCTCATGGTTTTGACAAGAAACGAAAGATGGAGTTCAAGGAGAAATCTCATAATAATTGTGAAAAGAAGATGAATGTTTCCTTATGCACAAAGTGTGGAAAGAAGCATGGTGGAGATTGTCTTAAAGGTACTAGAAAATGTTTTAAGTGTGGAAAAGAAGGTCATCGAGCAACCGAGTGTCGAAGTAATGGAAAAAAGGGTTTCTAATGATGTGAATAAAGCAAACACTGCAGAGAACGCACCACCAACACTTCAATGCTTCAAGTGCAAGGAAATGGGGCATTATGCTAATAATTGCCCTAATCCAAGGGTTAGTGATGATCCACATGAGCAACCACTGAAGGCAAAGGACAAAGAGAAGTCACATGCGATCACTATTGGCGATGTTGAATATTATAACGATGTGGTGGAATGATTAAGTGTTTATGTAATGGGATTCAAAAATAATGTTGTATCATGGAGTATTGGAATATTTATGTATTGGTTTAATGTGGTTTTCAAAGTGATTGAGATATTTTTGGAAATAAGATGATATGCGCATAATGAAGGGAAAATAAGAAAATGAAATGTTTAACAGTATTCATGAACTCATGATTGATATAAGGACTAAGTAATATCATGGTTTGAGTATATAGAATTTTGAGGATTTTGGTATGTGGAAAGTGTTAACTTTAAACTGCATTCATGTTTTCACTAAGGTATTCAAGAGAATACATGATTAAGGACTTTGAATGTTTAGAATGTGACCAACAAGACATATCTTATGGGGATCGTCGATGGTGTTAAATCTCTGGTAATCGTTTTCACTATGTTATGAGAGTGGACTGCAGTATTATGGATAATCCTAAAGATTGGAATGGATTATGTTGGACATAAGTTAGTATAGTTTAAGGATAGAAGTTTTCTCGATATTATTGATGAGATTTTATAGTAATATAGTTTTAGAAAAAGGACAACCTGCAGGACGGGTGACAGCCCATCGCGTCGGACAAGGCTGTGGGAATCGAACCCACAACCGAAGTGCGACTGGCCTTTATCGCTTACCACTGGCCTACAGGAAGTCCCTGTTTAGTAGAAACTAGTTTTACTATATTAAGAAGTATGATATATGAAGTATAAGTCCATTTTAGGAACCATATATGATTAATCTCACTATAGATCGACTTATGTATATAATTTTTGCTAACCTTTTGTTTGAGACAGATGGAATGACCCGTCATTCTATCACGTGATCTGCTAACACATCACGAATAACAAATTCCACTTCATTTATGAAGTGGAAATTGTTCAAGGCACAAACAACAGTGAGATTGTACCAAAATCATGTAAGTATTTCTTTTAATTCATCGACTTTAGGGAAATGATCTTGAAAACCAAAAATGTTGTCCTAATGATCTTATACCTGATGAATCGGATGGTACCTGAGATCGTCACAAATTTATGGATTTGTGATTGTTGGCTTTTCCATAGCCATGTTCTCTACCACTCACCATCAGAACATGATGGTTAGATTTCTCTTCCATATCCATATTTTCACCTATGTGGAAACCCAGTGATTAGTTTATTTGGGTAATCGTTACATTTCATACTTTAGTTTTTAAAGCCAAGTTTTGGTATTCCTTTTTACGATGTGGGTTTCTATTAAAGAAACTTTTGAATAGTAAACCATTTATAACCCCGACGAATTTCGAGGGCGAAATTCATTTTAAGGGGGGTAGAATGTAACACCCGAGACTTTTATGTTATATAAATCATCAAAGGAATCTTTTTCTACACAACACTTTCTTGGCTTGCTTTACACGTAATTGCGACCTTCCTCGATAGCTTGCGTCGTACGCAATACCGAGTTTCACTAAACAACAATATGCTATTAAAACTAGCCGTTATGAATAGTAATAACCACTTTTTGAAATTTTATAAATTTTATTTTTCAAAATGGACTTCATTTTTGGACTCAGAATATCGAAATTAGCCTAGGGTGAAATTTTGGTATTTTTCTGAAAACTTTTAATTTTTGATGAATAGTGAAACCACTAAGTGGTAGGTTAAAAACTGAATTTTGCATAAAACTTAATTTTACCGCTTCTGTGAATGGAATTTCGAAAATCCGAGAGACACGGTTAATATCAAGGACTAAAATGTGGTTCAATGAGATGAAAATAATTTTTTGGTGAATAGTAACTTTTTACTTTTTTTACCGTGGTTAATAGTAAATAGGGTAACTAAGGGTAAATATGATAATACTATTACCCTAACACATGTCCTAATTCTATTGGATAAGTGTAATTCGACCAAAAACAAACTTAGGAATAAAAAATGACCATTTAGGCCCACTTGGATTAGATTAGGACATTTATTATTAATTTATTTAAAGAAGGGTTAAAATAGTTAAAATCAACGTTTAATAAGTAAATCATTTTTAATATGGGGTTATACATAAGATAAATTCGATTGTAAATATTCATTAGAAAGCTAAAACGATTTCCAACATGATGGTATTTTATTTGTAATTTTTAGACATCAAATAATATAATTTATTTATGACACAAAGATGATGCAGTAATTATCTTATTAATGAAATATTGACATAATTGATAATATAAATACCAAAATAAATGTAATTTAAGACTTTTTATGAATTCCACTAATTTTCTAGGTTACTAGGATATATTATTGTTGATTTAATCAACTTGTTTCGAACATATAATTCTGTTATGACTTTCACAAAAATCATATATCAAATAGTGTCAAAATTGACACAAAATAGTTTTTAAATAAAATATTATATTATTAATTGTTATTTTATTCCTAAAAATCTAAGGTTCGGCCAAATGACTTAGATAAAGATATATATATTAATAATAAACAATTTGGGGTTCGTTTGGCCTGTTATAGTAAGTGTATTAACCATATAGTGAAAGAAAACAAAAAGACATGGTAAAAGTTAAATTATTTAACTTAGAGTTAAATCTAATTGATAAGGTTAAAATAATACCCTAAACTTGTCTAAATACTATTGGTTGATAGGATTTCGACCCTTCCCCACTTTAGCTTCGAAATAAGACCCTTTGGAACCATTATAAACCGATTTTGACTTTAATATGAAATAATATTTTGAGATATTCCTAAGGTGCCCCTCTCCTCCCTTATAAAAGGGCACCTCCTCCCCCTCCTCCTCACACCAATTTGAGCACTCAAGCTCGGCCAACCCCTGCCAAAATCTCTTCTCCACTTCCCTAGAAACATCCTAGAGGTTCTGGTCTTCCTCAAAGACCAATTTTAGTGCCCTAAGAGGAGGTCTCAAAGAGGCGCTTCAAAGAAGAGGTAATTACCGTTACCAATTGTTTCATCTTTATTTCTTCTTCCACTTCTTCTTCTTAGGTTGTTTCATTATGAAGTAATAACATCAGTATCACTCATATACTGATATGTTATTATAAGTATGAAACAACCCTATTTCACCATCTATCCATCCTACGGAAAAAGAAATCACCGCGCGTGCGTACGTACGGAATACCGTCTCCACGCCGTGGTGTAATCTATTTTCCACCGCCACCTTACATGGATGGGTATAATGGTGTAAAGAATAACTATACATAGTTAT
This sequence comes from Viscum album, assembly GCA_963277665.1. Lineage (NCBI taxonomy): Eukaryota > Viridiplantae > Streptophyta > Magnoliopsida > Santalales > Viscaceae > Viscum > Viscum album. The sequence goes on along the minus strand of OY728161.1, from coordinate 2,127,677,846 downwards.
TACAACATCATATTGATTCTGATATATTTTATAATCCACTCCAATTCAATTCAATATTTATAGAAATGATATCATCGCTCGTGCGTACGTACGGACTACCGTCTCCACGACGCGATGAGATTCATTCTCCATGTTAACCATTTAAGAATGATTATAAAGTATATATAAGAAATAATAATGAAATATATGACATTATAAAGCTACTGGATTTATGTATATATATATGTATGTCATCTACTTACTTCCATTTCAAGACAATAAGGAAAGGAAAATAGCGTTCATGCATACGTACGGACTACCGTCTCCATGAACGGTGTTTTTCATTTTATTTATCTATCTATTATAAATATATATACTGAATATATACTGAATATATATGATATATAAATCATGTTTTACATTCTGGAAGTATGTAATCATGATATAAGTAATAATGACGTCAAGAACAACAAGTCAAAACACCTACGATAAATGAAACGATTTTACCCAAAACGCTTCTTTAACATGGAATTTACAAAAGAACGGGTAATATAATGTCATAAGTGAACCATATATGATATCATAACAATGAATATGATTCTGTAATAAGTCAATGACATTATTTAAATCATTATACAGGAGGTTTGGACACATACGAAGCAAATCGGACCTAAGGTAAGGGAAAATACCACAATCTCATTTTTATCCGAGATTGTTTATTCGTAAGTATTTACTGGGTTGTATTTTATCATCCACATCCATGTTCCCTCAATATGTAATATTGTTTCCATCCACTTACAATATTTTAAATCCAATTTTACCCTTAGGTGAGTTTTTAGTAAAGAATATGAAAGGAATCTTTTGTTTTTTTTTCGTACGAGGTACTTTTTGACTTTTCCGACATAAGTACGAAGAATGTTTTTTTTAACTTATACGGCATGAATGGATTTTTAAAACATTATTTCCAAGAAACTTACTTTACAAGTTTTCAAGTTTATTTTTAAACAACTTCTTTTATTTTAAAGTTGTATGACATGTTATGAAAGGAAAAAATGTTTTTGAAGAAGAAAGGATATTTTCCTCAAAAATGAAGTTCAAGTATTTTATCAAAATTATTTTCCATCTAAGATAATAAAAGGGTTCTGTTTTTATCCCTATTATTACATTGAGTTGATCATGTTGTGATGGAATTATTTTTATGAATTCCTTTATCTTATATGAATTGATTTATGATGTCATGATGTTTCAAGAATCCCATTTCTGTTACATGTGTTATGTGATGATGTATGATTTATGATTATGTGGCACACATAAGAAAAGATTCATTATAAGATGGGTGGGACCTATATCTCCCTCCAATGCATTGGGTAAAGATTTTATATCTCATGAGATAGACAGGGCTGGAACGGTAGGTTATACCGGTTCAGTGAAACAGGACTGAAACGAGGGTTACTCGATTCAGAAAGGGACTTTGTCCACTAAGATAGTCTTGGAAATGAGTCTTCACTAACAAGAAATGATTTTCTATGATTATGTGTGTTTGCCACAAAGTTTCATGTTTTATGTTATGATTATTGGGATTTCATTTCACTACTATGATTTATCCCATGTTATGAAATTATGCTCTCTTTTGCAGGTTAAGATTTCCAAAAGTTATGTTCTTATGAATATGATGTGATTGATATTTATTTTGTTTACCCTTACTGAGCATTTGAGATCACCCTTTTATGTTTTCTTTTCCCCAGGATATAAAGAAAGGTTTTAGGTAAAAAAAAGAGGAAGATCTTTATGTGAGATGTTGAAGATATTTCACCACGATTAGAAGATTTTATTCCGAGTTTCCAAAGACACTAATCTATTACGATCCTTGTGTGTGTATTTTTGTTATGTACTAAGTATTCCGCAAATGTAATGTAATGTCCATCTACGTCAAGCTTCGGGTCTTTACAAATATAATGGAATATTATGAAATACATATATATATATATTTCAACATTGATGCTACTTATACTTACATCATGTTTCTGATGTGTATACAGATATGTGTGTTTAGGAATTACTCCATTCTATATTTTATTGATCAATTTTGACATGTAAAAATCATTATTTATCCTCCTTATTAAAATCTTATCCATGATTGGGATAAGTTAATGTGCGTTTAGGAATTACTCTATGCTACATTATATCGATTGATGAATGCATGGTCAATATATTCTTCAACATGCTATCCCAAAGCATCTTATATCTTCTAACAATGAACATACCATACTTCACTTTATGATTACTTAATAAACACTTAAAAAAATCTAATTAAGTATACTTACCACTAGATTACCCTTGGAATATTTCACTTTTTCTTGGTAAACTAATTTTTAACGATTTTTGGAATACCTTTATTACTAAAGGTTTATCAATCCAAACTAAATAAGTATATATATCGATAATAATGATGTTTTTTTTCTCCACTGAGTCTAAATAACATACTAGGAATATCATTGACATCTACTTTTCGTATTGTAACACCCCATGTTTTTCTAAAAATAAATAAAAATTCATGAAACTTTTTTTTAAGTTAATATTTATATAGTCTTTAAAAATAATTTTCCCTTATCTATGTTTTCAATTTTGAAAAACAATCATCTATAATTGTGTTCAGTATGTCATTTGGAGTCTAATGGGCCCAACCTGTTTTTTTGGTGAATATTAACATACCCTTATGAATAGTAATATGACTAGTAATATGAACCTAATGAATAGTAAATTGTACTATTAATTTATTTTCTTAAGGCATGAAGATAATGAAATTTTGGTTATTTTTTCAATGTGATATAAAAGTTGTTATAGTTTTAAAATTGTTAATTTTTGAATTAAGTATGATTTTATTTAAAAATTAAATTAATAATATTTAGAAAATTATTTTCAAAAATGGAGTTCATTTTTGAATTCTACATTTCAAGAAATGGTCAGGGTGAATTTTTGGGATCATTATGAAATTCTTGAATATTTGATGAATAGTGAAATACGGTAAAATACCATATAATCAAATTATCAGTAAAATACACTATTTATGAAATCATAAGTGATGTAAGCCTACTTGGTTTGAGATCACATTCCATTATTAATATTTGGGGTTATATGAATTAATATTATTCATATTCTTGATCAAAATATTATAATAATGATTAAAATAATGTAAAATACTTCCCCTCCTCCACTATAAATACCACCCTCATTCCCCTCTTCCAACCACACCTCTCAAGCCTTGATCCTTACCTAATATATACCCAAAAATACTCAAAATTCCCTTCCCCACTTTCTAGAGATGCTAGTATCACCAAAAGTCCAAAACTAAGGGCCTTAAGAATGATCTCAAGGAGAAGAGATCAAGAGGTAAACATCATCTTTTATTTTCATTATTTTCTTTCATTTTATGTTATTGTTTTATTACATTTGGATTATGTTGGGATATTTCATTCCATGTCCCACTTACTGCCCATATTATTTAATAATTATGAGATACCCCTTTTCTCTCATCAAATTTGTTATGAAATTTTAAGCGACGTTGTAAGGCTACCGAATTTTCGTGAGAGATTTCTCAAATTTTCTTTTATTTTGGGTTTCTTTCTTCTTATTTCATAAACTCCTATTATTAAAGAGGAATGAAAGCCCCAAAATCATCTATATTCTGTATGTTCTCATGTTCATGTAAAAATCATCATCAATATTCTTCTCCTCCCCCAGTTATTCAAGGAATTAAAAACATTATCCGTGATGTGTCGAATTACCGACATCGTGGATGATGTGATTTCAATTTTCTTTAATTTATTCAAGGCTGGTCATGAAACAATTTTTATGGTTGAACACGGTAATAATATATTTATTATGTCTCATACATGGTTATGGAATTATTTTACACACATGGTTTTAATTTATTAAACAAATTGAGGTCGTTATTATCCAAGAATCACTAAAATGATCTAAACGGACATCCTTAATGTTTTAACTTATGAATAATACTCATGTAAGAATTAAAAATGATAAATGGTATAATTTATTATACTGGAAATATTTAAATACTACTTCATTACAATTATGGAGTTTCACTTCCAATCGACAAGAAGAATGCATCATGAACCAATCGTGAAAACCGTGTAAAGAACTCACACAAAATAGTGCAAGGAAAAAAATAATAAAACCTAAAGGGTGAAATGATGTAATGAAATTATATAAAAAGGTATTATAAAGATTTATATGTTTCTTTTTGATACTAATAACACTATTTTAACCATTAAATATGAGGTTTATACAATTTTAAGTAAGACAAGCCCGAGGTAAGGGAATTCTTAACCCGATTTCCATTCATTAGGTTAAGCTTATACTTAGTTATTTATGTGGTATTAAAATTGTTTGAGCGATGAGTTTTGTTTATATTATGTTTAATTATGTGTATATATATATTTTATACATATTCCATCCACTATATTAAGTCTCACTTCGATTATATAATTTATGTAAGGGGATTTTCTTTTAAAATCCTCTTTTAAATTCGGTTTTACAAAAATTCAAAAGTAAGGTTTTTATGCTATTATTCATGTTGTATGATTATGTTATGGTTCCTATGAATTTTTTATGATTAATTTTGGGACCTATATTTCCCTCCGATTCATTGGGTATATGTATGTTCGAGGTCGGCCGTATGGTTACTCCAAGTGTAACTGCGATGGTTACACAAATTATAAGGTAGCCGTGAGGGTTACAAATTATAATGTAGCCAGGAGGGTTACAGGATTATTTATATAATGCACAAGGATATTTTTATTGTTATATTTATGTTCTTATATATTGTGTAAATCTTGTGTAAATATCATGTTTCACAAATTTAGTATATATGAGTGACGATAATGTCTTTTAAAAATGCTTTCATACGTTACTAGTATTCATAGACTAATGTGATCTTTCCTTATTTTACATCCCTTGCTGACATTTTTCTGATCATACCAAGTTTTTTTAAATGATTTTCACAGGTAATAAATATGTGTAAGACAAATAAGGAATCGAAGATAAATTTTTGAATAATTGTCAAAGAACTCATGTTTTAAGCTTTAATGTTTTATATTTTGAAAAAAATGGAAACTGTTTTTATGTTATCCACTATGTAACAATGTGTAATTTTATGAATGAATTATGTCCCAATTCTCTAAATATCTAAACATTAAAATATCCTCAATGTAAAATTAAGTTATTTATTGACTAAAATCAATATTATGTAATGTAATAAGGATGTTTCGTTATAGTTGGTATCAGAGGATGGTTTAGCTAACTTTAGGGGTTAGGATGATGTGAAAAGAATATCATAAATGTTTTTTACTCTATCATTAATTTGAAATGTTGTAGCATTTAAAAATTACCATGTTTCTTCATCCAAGAAATGTTTGTTCAGAATGGTTGTCCGCAGAAGGAATAGGGAAGCTGAAGAGGAGAGGAACCGACAAAATGACATCCTTCCAAATTTTCTGCCCAGAATGGTAGGGATTGGAACCGAGTAGTTTGTGAAAGTAACGGATTATATGATGCAGGAAATAAATGGTGGTGGAATCCACGAAATAGAACAACCATAGGTACCACAACATAACATGACAATAGTGGAACATTTTATGAGACAACACCCTCCTACTTTCAATGGATCTTCTAACTTAGTAGCAGATGAAGTATGGATTAAAGACCTTGAAAAGATATTAGATGTTATGGGATTTCAATTAATCAAATGTTAAGTCTTTCCATTTATCATTTTAAAGGTGAAGCTGATTAATTGTGGTAAATGGTAAGGAATATTAGGGATAGAGATGATTTTTATGCCTTGGAGTGGGATGAATTTTAAAGTCATTTCCTTGAAAAATAGTTTCCCAAGGTGGTGCAACATAGGATAGAGAAGAAATTACTTGAATTAAATAAAAAAGAGGAAGATTCAGTGGATGTTTATGAAGAAAACTTCACCTTATTAGTGAGGTATGCTCCAAATCTTAATCTAGATCTTGATAGAAAAATCAACCGCTTTTACTCCAGACTAAAACCAAGCTATCGAAGGGAGTTGGCCTCCCGTGAATTCCAAAATTATATATAAACCTATCTGATGTGAGGAAAGGGTAGAGATGGAGTTTGATGATGATCACTTTCACTTTTGAAATAAGGATAAGAAGAAGTACAGATGGCAATAGATGGGTAAGAATAAACAAAATAATTATGATGGTAAGAAAATCCAGTTTACAGTTTGTGAAAAGTGTGGAAAGAATCATCTTGGGGAATGTATTAGAAAAACTGTAAAGTGTTTTAAATGAGGTATGTTTGGACATATGGCCCGAGGTAGTAATGAAAATGATCCTAAGACTAATCCTGATAAGAAAACTGTTAAGTGTTTTAAATGTGGTGAGATGGGTTACTATGAAAATTCCTGCCCAAAGAGAGATCCAAATAATGAAAAGAAGACATAATATAAGAAGAAAGGTGTAATGAGATCTTTTGCGACTACATCAGTAGATTTCGAGCCATCCAATGAAGTTTTATCAGGTAATTTGTTTTTTTACTCATATTTTTCTAAAGTTTTGTTTGATATGGGGTCTACACATTCCTTCATCTTTGAGAATTATTTTGGTAAATTGGAAATATCACCTCAACCAATGAGACTAAAACTTGTTGTTAAAACACTAGGGGGGATATTATAGAAAAGATGAATTATAAAAATCTTTCTATTATGGTATGTGGAAATACTTATCCCACAATCCTTATTGTTTTACCCTTAGTCGAGTTTGATGTTATTATGGGAATGGATTGGCTTTATTTTTATTATGCTAAGATTGATTGTCGAGCTAAAAAAGTTATTTTTTAAAAATATTTTCAATTTTTATACAATAATGAACCCATAAAATTGATAACATATCAGGAAGTTGAGAAACTATTGAAAGATAGAAATGAAATTTATCTTGCTCATATTGTTGAAAATAAGGGAACTATTCAGATTAATGATGTTCCAATGGTAAATGAATACATTGATGTTTTTTCTAATGAGTTACCTGGTGTCATACCTGATCAAAAGTAGAATTCACAATTGACTTAATTCCAAATTCTAATTCAATTTCAAAACCCCCTTATCATATGGATCAAATAGATCTTCTTGAATTGAAAAATCTGTTTTTGGATTTTCTTGATAAATGATTGATTCATCCTAGCACTTTACCATGGAGTGCTCCTATTTTTTCGTTAAAAATAAATATGGTTCCATGGGGATTTTCATTGATTATAGAGCTTTGAATAACATCACTTTTAAAAACAAGTATCCTTTTCCTCATATCTATGACATGTTTGATCATCTCCAGGGAGATCAGTACTTTTCCATGATTGACTTGAGATCCGAATAACATCAGCTGAAGGTGAAGGAAGATGACATCTCAAAACAGACTTTCATACTAGATATGGGCATTATGATTTTTTTGTTATGCCATTGGGGTTAATTAATGCACTGTAATGTACTGGATTTTTTCATGTATTATTTTAATATTATATGGGAATTATTTCGAGACTAGGCTCTCAAACAGAGTGCAGTTCTGAGGCCCGATGAGCTTGGAAAAAATGTTTGAATTTAATTTAATAATTAAATAAAGAACGTTTGCGTTTTTCCTAAAAAAGTGGAATAACTATCGAACGGGTGCTCAGATCAGAAATCTAAGGGAACCATTGCGTTCGGATCATTGATTTTACCTTAAGAGAGGCCTAACATCGGCCGGCACAGGTCGGTGGTGAAATCTGGTTTTTGGATGCAACCGTAATAAAATATTTTATTTAAATCCTTTTTACAGCGAAATCCCTTATCTTTTAAATGTAGATTTTGTAGGGAATCAAGGTTACAATTTCCGTAACCCTGAATTCCCCTGGAGGCTCTGGAGGCTCTAGAGAAAACCTCCCAACGCAGCGACGGTGTTCTTGACGGGCTTCACCGGCGACGACGACGCGACGACTAGATCTTTGCCAATGAAGGCCGCGGATCCAGGTAGGATGTTTTTTTTTTATTTCCTTCCCCTTTTTTGATTTCCGTGACGAACATGGACTAATCCACGAATAGATTATCCCACGGATCGATCGTTCTTGCAGGATGGGTTTTGCGGGGATTATGAGGATGTTTGGTTTTGATCTAACGATGACGAACCCAAATCGTCACGAACAATGATCGAGGTTTGTCCCACTTGTTTGACTCTTTTATTTTTCTCCCTCATGTTCTTCGTTGCGTTCTATGCCTTCTTGGAGGAAATTGATCGTTGCGCACTCGTTTTATGGTGCAACGATCCGAGATTGAAGATCCAACCCCGGAGCGATGTCATGGAGGTGCGACGATGGTTTTGGCAGGTAATTCAGAGCGGATCGAGAGATATGAGTTTACGGGCATTTTTCTTCGGATGGATCATTCGAGGTTTATAATCTGATTTAAGAGAAATAAACACCCATTACAATGTTCTTATGACGAAACGTACCCATCCCTGGAGTATCGGGATGAACAGATGAGAAACCGAGGATCCAGAGGTTCAGCTGCGGCATGAGGAACAATACGAGGTTTCTGGAAAAATCCCGACTACACGCTATGTAGTATGGGCTACACGGTGTGTGTTTGTCGACAGACCACCTGGCGTGTACTCTGGGAGTACACGGACACGGGTTGGGTACATGGCCAAGGACAGGGCATGTATACCCTTCCCCTGGCCAGACCCGACCAGATACACGGGATACCCCATGTACTGGTACACGGGCAGGCCACACGAACACGGACAGAGGCCGTGTACGGGCACATGGCCAGTGTACACGGAGCGAGCCCCAGGTTCTTGGACACGGCGTGTGATTCTACTACATGTCATGTAGTTACTTTCTATCTGACAAGCCAAATGACACGGGCTGTTTACACAGGCAGTACCCATTGTCAGGAACACAGCGTGTACTTTTCTACACGCCATGTAATTGAGTTTTACACAGCTTGAACAGATGACACGGGCCGTTTACACGGGCAGTACCCGGGGTCGGGGAACACGATGTGTAACCATACTACCTGTCGTGTAACCAATTATTCAAGGCTTGAGCTAGTTGCCTTCTGTGAATTTGGCTAGTTTCTTTAGGGTTTGTCCCCTTAGTCTTTCTCCTGAAGGTTTCCGGTATCATTTCCTACATTTAAGAGTATGATCCCTTCGGCAAGAATTCCTGAATAGAGTTGTTGAATCCCCTCTGTGAGACTTAGATCCGGATCCTCTATTCATTCCTGGAACCCTAGGTAGAGTTCTTGGTATCGACGTGACCAACCTTACCCGGGCACCGATCCTCTACTTTGCGGATTAGCTGTCGGAATCACCCCATGACTTGGACATGATCCTCATCTGAGCATCATGTTCTCAAAGTACTTGTGGAGTGTGTTCTCCCGGAACGAGTACTTCATATCTCTCTCTTTAGACCTTGGAGTATGTTCTCCTTGTTACGTTCTTAGTGGAATATTCAAGTTGGATCTTAGTGGTGGTTTCGCGATAGTCGATCATGTATGAGTATATCTTGATATTCTTGTTATATGTTCTGTAGACATTTACTATGTGGAGCTAACTGTATCATTTCCTTTGTGGTGTTTTCCCTTGTTGTATTCCTTTGTGGTTTCGGGGTGTCCTACTGGGTATTGTTATTCTCACCCCTGCACAGGCTTTTCCCGCATGTGTCATGACTTGTGCAGACAAGTGAGCTTTTTACCGGATTCTTGGTGGACCAGGACCAGACGGTGCTCAGTGAGATCAGACAGGCCGAGGTGTGTTCCTATGGCTATGGATTGCAGTCCCAGTACCTTTCTTTACAATTTGGACTTTGTTGTAGACTCTCTTTTTGTGGGCATGTACTTTTGGCCCAGGGTTTTACTTTCTTGTACTTTACTTTCCTATCATACTCTAATGGTTGGGATTTAGTGTATGCATGCATATTTTCCATTCTTAGTAGTTTTCACTTTTTAGATTTTTGGACTTGGAGATGCTTGTGCGTGTGTACATCTTTATAGGCAATGCCTCCCATGTTAGTAGCATGCCTACTCGGTGCTAGTCACCAGCCCCTCGCCTATTGGAGGTGGGATTGGGGAGTTGCGGATTGGGCTCCACTGGGACGGGTTGTGACAGAGTTGTATCAGAGGTGTTTGGTTCTACCTTAGGATAGAGATACTGCGAGTTGGTTTAGGGAAACAGTGTTAAGTGTTTCGAGTTCAACTTTCAGGCCAAGGACCCCAGTGTTGGTGTGGGCGGCCGACGTATCCATACACCAGGACTCTGATAACTTTCTTTTCGAATAAAAACATCAAAACACTAGTTGCAGGGGAAAAAATGGTAAATACTTCATATAAGAATGGGTTGTGGTTTCCATGTCCTTCTTGAGTCAGCTCTACAGATATACACACTAACTAAGATACATATTGTTTCATTAACAGGATGCCTCTGCGACACGTACCCGCTAGGATCTAGAAGCTCGATCATGAGGATGACCCCCTCAGCAATGAAGCTTCGATACAGGGACCGGATCCCCCAGTTTTACCATCAGGTGGTGTGCCAGTTATCTCGCCACTTGTGGAGCAGTGTTTAGTGCCTGTTGTACCAGTGGAGGAGGAGCGCAGACTGAGCGTACTCCATGAGTTTTAGAGACAGAGAACCCTCAGGTTTCGAGGCAATACTGACCCTTAGGAAGCAGAGGACTGTCTTGAGGCAGTGACCAGAGACTCCCGTTTGGTCAGGACACCAGTAGACCAGATGGTGATCCTAGCAGCGCGCCTTCTGCAGGGCTCGACAGGACGATGGTGGAGTTTGGTTATCCAGACCCAGGATGAGGCAACTCTTGCATGGTCGGAGTTTGAGCATCTCTTCAAAGAGGAGTTTTCACTGGTTACCCTGAGAGAAGTACGTATACAGGAGCTTCTTTAGCTCCAGTATGGAACCATGTCGATGGATGACTATTCATCGAGGTTTACTGACCTATCGCGGTACTCGATGGATATGGTCAGAGATCAGTACTTCAGAGCTCTAATTTTTGAGTGGGGCTTGCGCAGAGATATCTGAGCTAGCATCATCCATATGAGCATTCCTACTTATGCTGGTGTGCTTGAGCAGGCTTTGGTGGTTGAGTGCTTCTTGGTAGAGTAGAGACAACTGACAGTTGTCAGTAGTGGGCGAGCTGGAGTAGAGACCTTGGCAGTAGGGAGCTGACATCAGGGACCCAGGCATGGGAGACGTTTTTAGAGGAGATCCCAGGATAGTGGATCTTCCGTACAGGGTTCGCAGGGTGCATCCAGCCAGCCTCGAGATAGGTGATTCTACTCATGTGATGGTAGGGGACATCTCTCTCTAGATTTTCCGACCCACCATACAACTGACACGGGAGAAGTGGATGGACCACCAAGGCAGAGGAAACATGGGGAGAAGACAGATCCTCGAGGCGGTGGATGTGGTAGGGGAGCTGGGAGAGCAGCTGGAGGTGGTCGGTATTTTGATCTTTTACAACCACCACCCCCAGGAGGTCCACCCCAGGTTCAGGGAGTTGGTGGACAGAGGCAGGGACAGCTGTAGGCGGCAGAGGCTTATGACCCAGGTACCCCCGGAATGATTAGAGGTACAATCTATATATTTTCTACTTTGGATGTCGTACTGATAGACACATGTGCTATTCATTCTTTTCTAGATGCTTCTCTTGTTCGAGACCTTGAGATTCCATTTGAGTCGTTGACTCGACCCTTATGCTTAGAAACACCGACAGGAGAAGATTCAGAGATCACACTCCTTTTTAGACAGTTTGACCTGACCCTTGGAGACGAGAGTTTCAGTTAGAACCTCTTGGTGGTAGTGTTGAGGCCTTACGATGTCATTCTTGGTATGGACTGGCTATCCACAGTTCATGCCCAGATCGACTGTTTTAGGCAAAGGTTCCGGTGTTTCCGTAGTGATGGAATGGGGTTCTCTTTTTTTTTGGTGAAAGAGAGACCCAGGCATCCCAGGATGGACTCGTGCATGGGAATGCACAACCGATTTCACATCAGTTGGATAGCCTAGCCCTTCCCGCGACAGGTGTTACAAGTTTCCAATTTCCAGCAGTAGTGGCTGAGTACGAGGACGTATTTCCGGAGGATGTCCCTAGACTACATCCATGTCGGAAGATAGATTTCAGAATTGAGTTCCAACCTGGGATGACACTGATATCAGCATCAGCATATCGGAGGGCTCTTGTAGAGCTTCGTGATCTGACAGTGCAGCTGGACGACTTACAGAAGAAGGGCTTTGTGAGACCCAGCGTTTCACCCTGGGTGGCCCCAGTGCTATTTTCCAAGAACGCAGACGGGAGCATGAGGCTATGTGTGGATTACAGGCGCTTGAATTAGGTGACCTTGAAGAACCATTATCCACTACCGAAGATCGATGACCACTTTGACCAATTGAGAGGGGCACGATGGTTCTCAAAGGTTGATCTACGATCAGGCTATCACCAGTTGCGAGTACGAGATGAGGATATACTGAAGACAACTTTCAGATGCCGCTACAGTCACTATGAGTACTTGGTGATGCCCTTCGGCGTGATGAATGCCCCGGCATTGTTCATGGCACTCATGAACTGGATCTTTCAGCCCTATCTTCATCGGTTCGTAGTAGTCTTCATCAATGATATCCTTGTGTACTCTGCGTCTGAGGAGGAGCATGCGAGACTCCTTAAGGATGGTTCTGTACACACTCTAAGAGAACCAGATGTATGGAAAAATATTGAAGTTTTACTTCTGGATACAGGAGGTCCACTTTCTGGGACACGTTATCTCAGCAGATGGTGTAGTAGTGGACCCAGCCAAGGTGGAGGCCGTACTAGCATGGGAGCCACCCCGGAGCATGAATGAGGTGTGAAGCTTCCTTGGGTTGGAAGACTACTATCGAAGATTCATTATTGATTTCTCCAAGATTTCAGCACCCATGACAGATTTGACACAAAAGGGGAAGCCTTTCAAGTGGACCGAGAGATGCCAGTAGGCTTTCCAGCAGTTGAGACAGATTCTGACGAGCGCCCTGATCTTGCGATTACCGGAGGAGGGTGTCGAGTACGTAGTGTTCTGCGACGCATCAGGAACTGGGCTTGGATGTGTCCTGATGTAGAGGCAAGAAATGATTGCCTATGGCTCAAGTCAGTTGAGGTCACACGAGCAGAACTACATGACCCATGATCTTGAGTTTGCAGCGGTAGTCTTCGCATTGAATATGTGGCGTCACTACCTGATGGGAGAGTGGTTTACTATCTACTCTGATCACAAGAGTCTTATATATATCTTTTCTTAGAAGGATATGAATTTTAGACAATGAAGATGGCTTGAGTTCCTCTAGGATTATGACTTTGAGTTGGTTTACACACCTGGTAAAGGGAAAGTTGTGGCAGATGCTCTCAGCAGGAAATCCAATTCACAGTTGTTGGATGAGGCGACGAGGCAGTTGGCCTCTTTACAGTTATCCTTCGTCGATAGAGGTGAGGGAGCTTACCTTCAATCGATGGTTGTTACCCATCCACTCTTACAGCGAGTCAGGGAAGCACAGTGCGAGGATGCTAGATGTGAGACTCTACATGCTCAGATATCCACAGATGTTTCGGCTGATGGATATTTAGAAGGTGGGGAGAACGTTATTTTTTTCAGAGGAAGTACAGTAGTACCAGTGACGTTGCGGGAGGAGGTTCTAAGGGAGTTACATATAACTCCTTTGGTGGTACATCCAGGTGTGACAAAGATGTATCAGGACCTTCGACGTCAGTTCTGGTAGCTAGAAATGAAGAAGTGTGTGGAAGAGTTTGTTTCTCGGTGCCTTACTTGTCAGCAAGTAAAGGCTGAGCACCAGGTGCCAGCAGGCTTGACTCAGCCCCTTGAGATGCCAGAGTGGAAGTGGGACCGGATATACATGGACTTTGTGACAGTTTTACCATGTACGTCCAGGGGACACGATGCCATATGGGTGATCGTTGATCGACTCACCAAGTCGGCCCACTTCCTAGCCATACAGGAGCAAAGTTCAGTAGAGAGCTTGGGACGCCACTACGTGTAGGAGGTAGTTCGACTTCATGGAGTTTCATCCACAATAGTCTCAGATCGTGATTCTCGTTTCACATCCCGATTGTGGAAGGGATTTCAGGAAGCTTTTGGGACTTAGTTACACTTGAGCACAGCGTTTCATCCCCAGACTGATGGTCAGACAGAGCGGACCATCCAAGTCCTAGAGGATATGCCTCGAGCTTGCATACTTGACTTCGGTCATAGCTGGGAGGATCACCTACCACTGGTGGAATTTTCTTATAACAATAGCTATCATTACACTATTGGTATGGCACCATTCAAGGCTCTGTATAGGAGACCTTACAGGTCACTAATTTGCTGGACTGACCTAGGAGAGTTAGCACTTATGGTCCCAGAGATGGTGTGAGCTACTACAGAGAAGGTGTAGGTCATCCAGGATCGGATGAAGACTGAACAGAGTTGACAAAAGTCTTAAGCTGACAGGAGGTGGATCCCCTTGGAGTTTAAGGAAGGAGGCCATGTGTTCTTTCGGGTCTCACCTCGATGGGGATTGCAGAGATTTGGTTGAGGTAGCGAGTTATCTCCAAGGTTCGTTGGCCCTTTTCAGATTCTGAGTAGAGTTGGCGAGGTGGCATATCGCTTGGCTCTACCTACTCAGATGGACCAGGTACACAATGTCTTCCATGTGTTGTAGCTGCGGAGGTACGTGCATGATATATCGCACATTATCAACTGGGGAGACCTGGACATTGATGATGGAGCGACCTTTGTTGAGTACCCAGTGGAGATCGAGGATCGGAAGTAGAAGATCTTTCATGGGAGATATATTCCCTCAGTGTGTGTCCGGTGGCAGCACGGGAATCTCCATGAGAGCACGTGGGAGCGGGAGGCTCTGATTCAAGTGCAGTACCCACATCTTTTTTAGTAGCCTTTGTTTTGGCTTTTTGGGGATTTAAAATCCCTAAGGTGGGTGTGATGTAATGTCCCAGATTTTTTCATGTATTTTTTTAATATTATATGGGAATTATTTTGAGACCAGGCTCTGAGACGGCGTGCAGTTCTGAGGCCCGATGAGCCCGGAACAAATATTTGAATTTAATTTAATAATTAAATAACATGTGTGTGTAGTTTTCCTAAAAAAGTGGAATAACTCCCGAACAGGTTCTCGGATCAGAAATATGAGGACACCATTGCGTTCGGAACAGAGATTTTGCCTTAGGCGGGGCCTAACATCGGCCGGTGCAGGTCGGTGGTGAAATATGGTTTTTGGACGCAACCATAATAAAATATTTTATTAAAATATTTTATTTAAATCCTTGTTACAGTGAAATAACTTATCTTTTAAATAGATATTTCATAGGGAATCAGGGTTACAATTTCCATAACCCTGAATTCCCTTAGAGGTTCTGGAGGCTCTGGAGAAAACCTCCCAATGTGGCGACGGTGTTCATGACGAGCATCACCGGTGACGACGACGCGGCGACCAGATCTTCACCAACGAACACTGCAAATCCAGGTAGGATGTTTGTTTCTGATTTCCTTCCCCATTTTTGATTTCCACGATGAACGCGGACTAATCCACGAACAGATTAGCCTGTGGATTGATCATTCTTGCGGGACGGGTTTTGCGAGGATTATGAGGACGTTTGGTTTTGATCTAACAGTGACGAACCTGAATCGTCACGAACAATGATCGAGCTTCATCCCTCTTGTTTGACTCTTTTATTTTTCACCCTCGCGTTCTTCGTTGCATTCTACGCGTTCTTGGAGTAAATTGATCGTTGCGCATTCTTTTGTTGGCGCAATGTTCCGAGATTTAATATCCAACCCCGGAGCAATGTCACGGAGGTGCGACGATGGTTTGGGCAAGCGATTCGGAGCGGATCGGGAGATATGAGTTTTCAGGTGTTTTTCTTTGGATGGATCATTCGAGGTTTATGATCTGATATAAGAGCCAAAAACACCCATTACGATATTCGTATGATGAAAAGAACCCATCCCTAGATAATCAGGATGAACGGATGAGAAACCGAGGATCCGGAGGTTCAGCCACGGTGCAAGGAAGAAGATGGCATTTCTGGAAAAATCCCAACTACACGCCATATAGTATGGGCTACACGGCATGTGTTTTTAGGGAGACCACCTAGCGTGTACTCCAAGAGTACACAGACATGGGTTGGGTACACGGCCAAGGACACGGCGTGTATACCCTTCCCCCAGCCAAACCCGGCCAGATACACGGGATACCCCGTGTACTGGTACACAGGCAGGCGACACGAACACGGACAGAGGCCGTGTACGGGCACATGGACAGCATAAACGGAGCGAGACCTAGGTGCTTGGACACGACGTGTGATTCTTCTACATGTCATGTAGTTACTTTCTATCTGACAAGCTGAATGACACAGTCAGTTTACACAGGCAGTACCCAGAGTCAGGAACATGACGTGTACTTTTATACACACCGTGTAGTTGAGTTTTACACAGCTTGAACGGATGACACAGACCGTTTACACAGGCAGTACCTGGGGTCGAGGAACACAGCATGTAACCATACTACACTCCGAATAACCAATTCTTCAAGGCTTGAGCTAGTTTCCTTCTGTGACTTGCCCTAGTTTCTTTAGGGTTCGTCCCCTTAGTCTTTCTCTTGAAGGTTTCCGGTATCATTTCCTACATATAGGAGTATGATCCCTTTAGCAGGAATTCCGGAATAGAGTTATTGGAATCCCCTCTATGAGACTTAGAGCTGGATCCTCTATTTATTCCTGGAACCCTGGGTAGAGTACTTGGTATCGACATGACCAACCTTACCCAGGCGTCAATCCTCTTCTTAGAGGATTAGCTAAGAATGATTTGTCGGAATCACCCCATGACTTGGCAATGATCCTTATCTGAGCATTATATTCTCAAAGTACTTGTGGAGTGTGTTCTCCTGGAATGAGTACTTTGTATCTCTATCTTCATACCTAAGAGTATGTTCTCCTTGTTACGTGCTTAGTGGAATCTTCGAGCTGGATCTTAGTGGTGGTTTCACGATAGTCTATCATGTATGAGTATATTTGGATATTCTTGTAATATGTTCTGTAGACATTTACTGTGTGGAGCTGACTGTATCTTTTCCTTTGTGGTGTTTTCCCTTGTTGTATTCCTTTGTTGTTTCGGGGTGTCCTACTGGGTATTGTTATACTCACCCCTGCACGGGCTTTGCTCGCACGTGTCGTGTCTTGTGCAAACAAGCGAGCTTTTGATAGGATTCTAGGCGGACCTAGACCGAACGGTGCTCAGTGAGATTAGATAGGATGAGGTGTGTTCCTATGGCTATGGATTGTAGTCCCAATACCTTTCTTTACAGGTTGGACTTTGTTGTAGACTCTCTTTTTGTGGGATTGTACTTTTGGCCCAGAGTTTTACTTTCTTGAACTTTACTTTCATGTCATACTCTGTTGGTTGGGATTTAGTGTATGCATGCATCTTTTCAATTATTAGTAGTTTTCACTTTTTAGTTTTGTGGGATTGGAGATGCCTGTACGTGTGTAAAGTTTTATAGACAATGCCTCCCATGTTAGTAGCATGCCTACTCGGTGCTAGTCACCAGCCCCTGGCATATTGGAGGCGGGCTTGGGGAGTTGCGTCTTGGGTCCTACTAGGACGGGTCGTGACATGCACCTTTTGTATTCATGAATCTTATGAATAGATTATTTCATGAGTTCTTGGATAAGTTTGTGTTTTGGTTTATTGATTACATTCTTGTATTTTCTAAAAATAAAGAGGAGCATGAAAAAAATCTATGGTTTGTTTTACAAACATTAAAGGAAAAGAAACTACATGGAAAATTAAGAAACTGTGATTTTTGGTTGCAACAGATTTATTTTCTTGGGAACATTGTAAATAAAGATGGAATAATAGTTGATTGTTCTAGAACAAAAGTGGTTGATTAATGGCCAAGACCCACAAATGTTTCAAAGATTCAAGGTTTTCTTGGGTTAGCAGGTTATTACCGACAGTTTCTTAAGAAACTTTCATGGTTATATAGCCTGATAAATAATTTAACATGAAAAGGGGTTATATTTTTTTGTACAGAAGAGTTTAATGATTGTTTTCAAGAACCTAAGAAGAGATTTGTTAATGCTCCAGTTTTAACCATGCCTTTCCTAAATGGTGATATTTTCATCTACAATGATGCTTATTTGAAGGGAATTGGTTTTGTTTTGATGCAGATTGATCACGTAATTTCTTATGTATCAAGACAACTTAAACCCCACGAGTTAAATTACCCCACACATGATTTTTAATTGGAAGCTGTGGTTTTTTTCTTTGAAAATTTGTTGGAATCATTTATACATAGCCAAATGTCAAATATATACTAACCATAAAAGTACGAAGTATATATTCACATAGAAAGAATTAAACATGAGGCAAAAAAGATGGATTGAACTGATAAAGGATTATGATTTCATGATCAATTCCCATCTGGGAAAATCAAACAAAGTGGAAGATTCCTTGAGTCAAAAACATCATGAATCATTAACCATTTTATGTTTGGAAGATGATACCTTGATTAATTATTTGATAAATTTTGTCATAGAAGTTGTTGGTGCATGGAATACATCTGTTTTTTCTCAGGTTTTAGTGTAGTCATCATTATCAGACAAAATTAAGCAAGCGCAGAAGGAAGACCATGAGCTAAAAAAAGATAGAATTGGTTAAAATGGGTAAGTATCCATAATTTATCCTTGATAAAGATTGTGTTTTATGATTTGGTAAAAGGTTGTGTGTGCCTTGTGATTCCCAATTGAAGAAATAATTGTTGTGTGAAGCTCATAGTTCTCCAGTTTCAGTTCATCCTGGAAGTACTAAGATGTACAGAGACCTCTGGGAGTATTATTGGTGGGATGGAATGAAAAGAGATATTTTTGATTTTACTGTGAAATGTGTGACATGTCAATCGGTTAAAGTAGAGGGGAAGATTCTGAAGGGGATGCTTCAGCCTTTTCCAGTGATAGAGTGGAAATGGGAGAATGTATCCATGGACTTCGTGGTGGGACTATAAAAGACTACTCAAGATTTCTCGACTATACCTCAAATAGATTTTTAAGCTACATGGAGTTCATCTTTCCATTGTATCTGACCAGGATCCCAGGTTCACCTCTAACTTTTGTAAGGGACTTCATAAGTCATTGGGAATAGAATTAAATTTCAGTATATCTTTTCATCCTTAATCAAATGGGAAGTCATAATGAACGATTCCGTCATTGAAGGATATTCTTCGAGCTTGTTCAATGGACTATTTGGAAAGTTGGGATCATAAAATTTATTTAGTTGAGTTTTCTTATAATAATAGTTTTCAATCTAGTATATAGATGGATCCTTTTGAGGCACTGTATGGGAAGCGGTGTCAGACTCCAGTATTTTGGGATGAAGTCGATGTAAGAAAGTTAATGGGGCCAGAATTAGTAGAGGAAGTGGCTAAGAAAGAGCAGATAATCCAGTAGCACATGAGGACAACTCAGAGAAGGCAGAAAAGTTATGTAGATAACAGAAGGAAAGACTTATCTTTCAAGGTAGGTGACCATGTTTTCCTTAAAATATATCCTTGGAAAAGTGTGATGTGTTTCATTAAGAAAGGGAATCTAACTCCATAGATCATTGGTCTATTTGAAATACTGGAGAAAGTTGGACCAGTTTCATACCGAGTAGCTTTACCTCCAAGTTTATCTCAAGTATATAATGTTTTTCATGTTTTGATGTTGAGGAAGTTTGTGCCAGATTCATCACATGTATTGAGCCCATAAGCAATTCATCTTGAAGAGAACCTTTATTATGAAGAGAACCCAGTACAGATTCCTGATCAAAGGGAACATGTATTGCGAAATAAGGTAATCCACCAAGTAATGGTTTTGTGGAGAAACCACATGGTAGAATAAGAAACATGGGAGTCTGAAAATGCTATGATGGAAAAATACCCTCAGTTTTTTAATAAGTAATAAAAGTGTGAAGACGCAATTTCTAGAAGGCGGGGATATTGTAACGCCCCAAGGCTTTTTAAAAATAAATGAAAAAGCATGAAACTTTATTTTAAGTAGATATTTATAACTATCCTTTAAAAATAATTTTTTCCACTTATATGTTTTGAATTTTGAAAAACGGTCATCTAAAATTGTGTTCAGTATGTCATTTAGAGTCTAATAGAACCAACTTGTTTTTTGGTGAATAATAACATACCCTTACGAATAGTAATATGAATATTAATATGACCATAATGAATAGTAAATTGTACTATTATTTTATTTTCTTAAGTCTTTAAGATAAATACAATTTGGTTAATTTTACAATGTGATAAAAATAGTTATAGTTTTAAAATTGTTAATTTTTGAATTAAGTATGATTTTATTTAAAAATTAAATTAAAAATATTTAGAAAATAATTTTCAAAAAAGGAGTTCATTTTTGAATTCTACATGTTGAGAAATGGTATGGGTGAATTTTTGGGATTTTTTTCTGAAATTCTTGAATTTTCGATGAATAGTGAAATACTGTAAAATACCATATAATCAAATTATCAGTAAAATACACTATTTATAAAATAATAAGTGATTTAATCCCACTTGGTTCAAACTCACATTCCATTATTACTATTTGGGGTCACATGAATTGAGATTATTCATATTCTTGAGCAAAATATTATAATAATGATTAAAATAATGTAAAATACCTCCCCTCCTCCACTATAAATACCACCCTCATTTCCCTCTTCCTCCGACACCAATAAAGCCATGATACTTACCTAAGTTTGGCCCAAAAATCCTCCCTAGTCCATTCACCACTTTCTAGATCTTCTGTTCTCACCAAAAGGCCAAAACCAATATCCTTAAGAAGGATCTCGGGGAGAAGAGATCAAGAGGTAAACATCCTCTTTTATTTTTATTCATTTCATTCATTTTATGTTATTATTATTCATTAAAATTGGATTATGTTGGGATATTTAATTACATATCCCCCTTAATTTCCATATTATGTAATAATGATGAGATACCCCTTTTCTCTCATCATATTATTTGATGAAATCTTAAGCGACGCTGTTATGCTGCCAAATTTTCGTGAGAGATTTCTCAATTTTTCATTTATTTTGAGTTTCTTTCTTCTTCTTTCCTCACCCCCTCTTATCCAAGAGGCATGAAAAATATAGAATCATGTATATTCTGGATTTTCACATGTTCATGGAAAATTCATCATCAATCTTATTCTCCTCCCCCACTTATTCAAGGAATTAAAAACATTGTCTGTGATGTGTCGAATTACCGACATCGTGGACGATGTGATTTCAATTTGGTTTAATTTATTCAACTATGGTCATGAAACCATTTTTATGGATGAATAAATTTATAATATATTTATTATATCTCATCCATGGTTCTAGAGTTATTTTTCACACATGGTTTTAATTTATTAAACAAAATTATGTCGTTATTATCAAAGAACCACTAAAATGATCTAAACGAATATCATTAATGTTTTAACATATAAATCATCCTCAAGTAATAATTCAAAATGATAAATGGTATAATTTATGATACTTGAAATATGTAAATACAACTCCATTACAATTATATATTTTCACTTCCAATCAACAAGAACAATCCATCATGAACCGATCATGAAAATCATGTAAAGAACTCACCCAAAACAGTGCAAGGAACAAAATACTAACAATTAAAGGGTGAAATGATGTAACGAAATGATCATATAAGGTATTATAAAGACGGATATGTTTGTATATAATATTAATAACACTCTTTTAACCATTATACCAGAGTTTTAAACAATTTTTAGTAAGACAAGCTCGAGGTAAGGGAATTCTTAACCCGATTTCCATTCATTGGGTTAACCTTCTACTTTGTTATTTATGTGGTATTGAAATTATTTGAGTGATATATTTTGTTTATATTATGTTTAATAATGTGTATATACAGTGTTTATATATATTCCATCCACTCTATTACATCTCACTTAGATTATATGACTTATTTAAGGGGATTTTCTTTTAAAATCTTCCTTTTAAAATTCTATTTTACGAAAATTCAAAAGAAATGTTTTTATGCTATTATTAATGTTGTATGATTATGTTACAGTTCTTGGGAATTGTCTATGATGAATGGTGGTACCAATATTTCCCTCCAATTCATTGGGTATGTGTAAGTTGGATGTCTGCCGTATGGTTACTCCAAGTGTAACTACGATGGTTACATAAATTGTAAGGTAGCCGTGAGGGTTACAAATTATAAGGTAGCTGAGAGGATTACAAGATTATGTAAGTAATACACCAAGATACCTTTATTATTATATTTATCTTCTTATGTATTGTGTAAATCTTATGGAAATATCATGTTTCACAATGAAAGTATATATGAGAAATGATTATGTCTTTTGAAAATGATTGCATACGTTACAAGTATTCATGGACTAATGTTCTCTTTCCTTATTTTACATCCCCTAAGAAGCTTTTTGTGCCCATACCAAGTTTTTTTAAATGACTTTCACTGGTCATAATAATTTTTAAGACAAATAAGGAAGCCTAGTTAAATTTTTGATGAATTTTTAAATAAATCATGTTTTATGTTTTAAAGTTTTATATTTTGAAAAAAAATTGAATCTATTTTTATGGTATCCACTCTCTAAAAATGTGTAATGTTATGAATGTATTATGTACCAATTCTTTAAATCTCTAAAAATGAAAAGATCCTAAATGGAAAATTAAGTGATTTATTTACTAAAATCAAGATTATGTAATGTAATAAGGCCGAGTCCTTATACATTTAACTTGAAAAAGAATTGTCTTTCCACAACAGGGTATATAAGTCTTACATTTTATATTCTTATAATATTTCCAATGATTCAGGTTTTAAAAAACATTTTTTGAGTATTATACATCATAAATAACATTCATTCATGAAATGGAATAATTTCTACTTATGTCCAAAGGACACATGAGATAAGTTTTTTAGTAATACTCAATAAAATCTAAACTATAATCATTCATTTGGAAATATACAAGTCGTGCACTTCTCACTGCTGACATAGGAACCACCCTTTCTCATCCACTTATTGAATATACCGTACTTAGAGTAATATTTCTATACATACTTGGTTATAATATTTCGATAATCATATGTGATAAAAATATTTTATTTGATACCAAAGAAGTACAACGATACATATAATTGATGAATATACCTAAATAAGAACAAATTACTTGCTTCTTTAATTCAGTTCAATTTAATTAAACTTCCATAGTTTTATTTTAGTATATACAATACAAACAACCTCTTGTTTAATAACCAACCTTTTTTCTCTGAAGGACATAATGAAGGTGTGTTTTGTGTCACTCTTTTCATTGGCCTTTTTGACTTGTATTTCAACTTATTCACCATAAGAATTAAATATTTTACTTTCTTTAGGTTCTTATTTACTTGAAGAATCTTACATAAAATGTAAAGAATAATTTTCACCATCTAGGCCGATAAAATTGGGCATGAAACCCATTATACATATTAACTGAAAATAAGACTATGCACATAGTACTAATAAAACTAATTAATTATTGGAAATCATCACACATAGATAAATAAATAAATAAATAAAATTAAGATACACATACTTTCAGTAAAGTAAATGCACAATTAAAATTAAAATGCAGTAATTTATGTTTGAGGGAATTAATTAAATTAAATTGATTATTTAACTCAAATAATTTAATTCTATTCACCCACTTTTAATTTAATTTAAATTACACAAATTAAATTAACTAATTAATTTCATTTAATGCTAAAATTAAATTAATTTTATCAGAGTTAATTTTTTTAAAAGAAAACTATTTTTTAATTAATTTAATTTAAGTCTAGAATAAAATTAATTAAATTTTATTATTTAAATAACTGTATGGGCCCTGAAACACTTGAAAAGTCCAAATATGGTCATGATGAACCCATTCATGCCCATTTCAGGCTTTGTAAACCCCATACATGGGTGTTCTAGGATAAGAGGACCTACCTTGACTTATTTTGGGTCAGACAGATCCACCCAGACCCATTTTGGGGTGTATCGGATCCATGGTAATCAGATGAGGCCATGATAGATGGCTTACCTCATGGTTGGGAGGACTAAGGACCGACCGGCATGAGGCTGCAATGGGGAAGCTGGGAGCTGGTGGCTCGGGAAGGCTGATTTTGAGTACCTGGAGGAATTTTTATGGGTGTCCATGAGGTAGGAAGGTTGAGGTGACATGGTGGTGGTGGAGGAGGCCCGATCTTGAATTTGGAGGATGGGGCTGGTTTGTTGTGGCTGTGTGACAGTAGCCTAGTGAGGTCCAGCCGATGCAGACTACCTCAAAGGAGGAGGCTAGAGGAAGAGGATCTGGTGGATATGGTTAGTCTGTAGTGGCAAAAATCACAAAAGATGGTTCCATCCAATGGCAGCACTCGATCTCGCATGGGGGATAGCCAGAGGGCAGTCCGACTGGGGAGAGGAGGGTGGCACTGCCAAATCTAGGTAGTGATGTGGTTCACGTGAGCAGGTGACCTAAAAACCGGTAGATAATTATTGTGGGTGCTCTTTGTAGAGGAGATGCAACGAAGGAGGTGGCTCCTAGTGTTGGTCACTAGCTAGGAGTGAAGGCTCATAGAGGCACCTGCAGCGGTGATCTAGTGTTGACCACAGGAGAGATCCAAATGCATTCCAATATTCAACAGATAGTGTGGGCTGACTACATTAAAAAAACCAAGATGTTTTTTTAATTATTTATTTCTCTTATATGATAAGCCAACCATGTGGAATTTTATTCACCTTGTTTTTAAATTTATGCGGACCAACAAACAAAAAAATACAGCCACCCTTGTGCTGTTAATTTTCTCTAATGGCAATTATAATAAAATAATTTTATTTATTATGATATTATAATTATATAATTATCATAACATTATAAATTCCACAAAAGAGTGGAATGGACATCGGTTGAAAAATACTATTCTGACAACCGGAGTTCCTATCTGATAATTTATTTCATCGGATACCATCACCAATGATACAACCCAGATACAAATTCATATATAATAAATATGATTCAAATTTTAATATGAAAAATATTACAAAAAATGATGCATAATTTTTTTTCAGATGGTCATTTCTTGGTTATCTGAGCTCGAATTGAAGTGTGGTCAGATCTGTTGAGACCATTTTAATACCCTATACTAAATTTTAATGAAACTTTATTTTTCTTATCTCGGAATAATTATGTGGACTCTCTAATACCATTTGAAGGTACTGGGAAAACATCAAAAGCTGGTGGGCTAGGGTTTCTATAATTATATTCAAGATACCGATACTTTCCATATCTGATGATCTAAGCCCTGGTATGATATGTGCATCTCACTTGAATGTAAAAGAGAAAGGAAAATAAAACTGAATGTGTACCTCATTCAAATAAAATCATGATCATTCATCACTCATCTTTACCAACTATTTCTTAAAGGATCCAAATAATTATCCCTCTAAATTATCCACACATGCTTCAAGAATCCACTCATTCATCATTTTTCTTAATCTAGGTGAAAGTACAGAGCTCCAAAGAATCCTTCGACATCATATCTATCACCTCTAACCTTTCCCTTTGATCATTAGAAGGTACATCAAATCGATTGATCAGAGATACACTTTCCCCCTCTAAAAAGTGGGATGATATATAATCTCTCATACGTTGGAACGAATAATTACCAACTAAGCCTCTTATCTCATGATTATGTAGTTGGTTGAGAAAATACCTAGAAAGGATTTCTGATCCCTTAGAAATAAAAAAACCCACTAAATTAGAAATAAATAATTATGGTGAACTAAACTGCATCCTAAATATTATTTATATTTTATCACATGCCTATAATATATATTTAATATATTATGTGATAAAACCATATCATTAAGATGAATTTTAATCCCCTCTAATATAAACCAAACATAGAATATTAATATAATATTCATTCACATAATACTGTTTCATATTCACTAAATACCTTGTGAATAAATTTAATAAATAAATTCAACCTAATTTTTGTTTACTTGAATAATAATGAATTTATTTATTTATTGGTGATCGGTAACATGGACAACTCTCGAACCTCGTGGTCGGGCCCACCATGTTCAATATTCATATTCACTGGAATATAGATGATTCTTGAAAACACTATTTTGTGTGACCCTGTAATACATTATCTCAATAGTTGTAAATTATATTCATAGAACAAGAGTATCATATACCAACAAATAAAGACCCCTAAAGAGATAAGGAGTATTCATAACAACGAGAACCAACTTATGAAAATGAATTATGTAATATAATCACTTTTTGTTTCAATATCTCATAAAGAAATATGAAAACTTGTTTCATCTTCCTTTATTAATTTATTTTTTATGGATCTAACTAGAAAAATTTACCTCAGGCTACCATATCCAAGGATATATGAAGGTACCAAAATCCTGATTAACCGGGAAATAGATATATTACATCCTTAACATGGAAGATACAAATCCTACCTTAACCATTGAACCAATTCCATACTACCAATGATGCACCCAACATAAGCTACCTCAAAACAATTTCATTATCATGGTTTTTCCATATATCAATGTACATGATCAAATGGCACACATTTATAATTATCTCAAATTAGGAGACCAAAACACAATTTCATAGATATGAAAAACCAATGAAACTTGAAAAATGTGGTGTTCCTATTTGCGGGTATGTTCTAATGATCTCAAATGCTAGAGATCAAAAAAATGAAAACTTCATGAGAATATGTCTCAATACTTATGAGCTCCCATAAACTTATTTTCAAAAATCAACTTTTTTCTAGTTAGTATGATTTATCTAGACCATAAGACATTTCTTCAATATAAATGTCATAGTATCTTGAGGTTCTCATTACAGCACGAGATCTACTGTAACCTTTTGATATTATAATTTCCCTATGGAAATAAAAAATTAAATAGTAGATGAAGAAATGTAAACACTAAAATGGTAAGAGTAAATTAGGAATATATAATTGTATACATGAAATGGTAATTAAAATGTAAATTAATGTTGGGTATAGGGAACCCACTATTACAACATTCTACTCTTGATATCACCTTGAGATATGTTAGTGTCATAAATAGGGTGATGTGGAGATGGATTTATTGATTCAAGGCCTCCTCAAAACTCATCACCCTGGCCTCATCATATGGAACAAGGTCCGAAGAATAACAAACAAGGGTCTAGAAACGGATCTCAAAATCCCACACATTGTTACCCCCTATCAAATAGTAAATATCTCCTAATGGTTCGTTACCTTCACAGTTAAAGAAAGAAACTCAGCTTGAAATTGATCATATAACTTCTCCCATGATTCATCTAAATCCTTGAAATCACTACGAAACAATAACCACCACTATATTGCTACTCCACACAACATCATTACCACTAACAAAACATAGTTCTCCTTCTGATCACAGATTGACTGAAGTCTATCTCCACCGACTTTGACCATTCCTCTGTCACTAATTTTGAGAAGTATCCCTCATATTACTAATGTTTATAGGGGTGAAACTCTTAGAGTATCCTCCTACAAGTGTATTATTTATCGTCATTTACTCTTCGGTGATCTACTGGAATATCCTGTTGAACATCTTTAGTGCGAACCTGAGGAGGACGTTAACCTGGAGTCATGCCTGAAAAAGAAAAAAAATTAAAGAATTTTAAACCTAGAATATATAATTTTCAAGATTAATTAATTATTTATTCATTAAAGGTCCAAAATAATCCCAAGGTCTACAAATTTCAATCATATGTGAAAAGAAGAATTATGCATGATCATTTCCTGGTTCTCTACCCTGTAACCAGTATCAATTCTCTTAGAAGGTTCAAAAATAGAAAGGTCCACAAAATGAATAAGAGAGTCCTAAATACCTATTTCCAAGTTGATATACCTTGTTTACATTGATTAATAAGTTTAGCTAACACCATTTCCCAACTAACCCATGTATTTCCCACCCATGCCTACCTCTGAACTTCATCCTATCCATCATCCTAAACCTTTGATACAACTCTTTCATGACCCGTCTCCCTCAAGGTACCCCTCCTAGGTTGAAAATGAGAGAATGGATATATTGATGCCAAAATACCACATATAGTAGGCCATGAGTTAGTTAAAGGTATCGGTGGTATAACATACACATAGATGAGAAGAATTTCCCTGTAAGATATTAGAAATGAGATAGAAAAGGTTGAAATAACCACAAAACACCTACTCATAATAAAAGTAAAATATCCCAAATAAATGCATGAAATGTCACACAAAAAAATACAAAATGGAACAATATTTAATAAAATAATTCTTCAACGAGGACCATGAATCCCATAAAAGTCTAAAATAACCACTACGAGCAGGTAATTATCTACCAAATAAAATAGCTCTTACAGACATGAAAAATAGTTTATATAAACATATGGTGAGCATAAAATTTATATGATATAGGATTTTCCCCAGATCCTATTATTAAAATGATAACTAAATCATGCTAATGCTGAGTGAACAACATGTAAAGATATATTTTCTCCTAAATAGGTAGGTCAAATTCACAGCCTTTCCATGGCTATCTTTCACCAAATATCACAAACAAGAGAACATATAATATAATATCAAAATAAGGTACCTCTATACCACTTCCCAAATGGTTTTCCACTTAGCCCCAATGTCGAACGTCTTAATCCTTATCTCTCTAAAATTAATCCAACCTGAAGAATCCTTTGTCAATGTTTCATAACATGCATCCCATGAATAACATTATCGTAACAACAAATACCATAAACACCCTATGCATCACATCATATCGTCATCCAAAGCCACTTCTCCAAATAGTGACTTACTAGGTTCTGGGAGACACCACAACCTATATGTCATGTATTATACCTCAAGCCATCACAACCCATTCATATAATACCTATAATAATCCATAAGAGACTATATATGGAGATATATATGTGTGAAATAACCATAATTCATCATATCCCACTACAGAAATATGGGGAAGTATAAACACCTTGCATACCAACACATAATACTATTCGGAGAAAAGTGCGGGGCCAGGGGGGGTAGTCGACCATTCATTTCTCACCAACCTAGATACTAGGGATAACACCATCATGGAGTCCACTAGGTGTCAGTCTCTCTAACATAATGTAGAGGGTGGTGTATGAAATCACAAAACATACAGAAGATAATATAGTTCACAACCACACTCTAGGCATTGAACTAATAATCGAATCATCTATAGTTACTATCACTCAAACACCCAACTTCCATTGTTAAAGAATAAATATCCAATAATCACTTAAGAATTTATGAATAATTTCCTTTAATTAATTATTTTTTTTTGAATTTTCACTTTACATTAAGTAATTCATTACCCATTAATTAAAATTATTTCATTGACATTTCATTAACCACTAAGTCAATTTCATGCCCTCTAGTTAGAATCCAATTGATTCCATGGTTCCACAAGATTATTAACATTTTAATTCCATTCAAGAATCAAAACCATGGATTTCATTAGTAATCATCATATCATAATTCTAGGTACTATATAGAACATCCTATTCTACCATAAAAGAGATGTATAAACAATAAAAAACCAGCTGCCTCAACTAGTGGGGAAAGGAATGTAAGTAAATAAGTATCCTGATCATGTGAACTTTAAAAAAGAACATTAACAAGAAAGAATCCAACACTTCAGCACAAAAATAGGTTAGACCATGTTCATATTTTTCCATCAATCTTAGTGTCATCCTTGACACCACCATGCATATTAACATGCATCCATCCCTCTACCACCTGTGTTTGCTACTGTACCAAACTAGGGCCTCCCCACCCATATCTCATCAAACATTAGCCATCCCAAGCTGAAATCGTGTCTCATAGCAAGGATCACATCCATATAAACACATAAGGAATCAAACAACAAATAGAGTCAACATGGAACCTAGTCCCTAAAAAGGTATCAAGTATTCACATGGAAACTAGCTAACTTGACACCAAACATTTTTATTTATCAAAGTACTGATTCTTTACCATATTTAATTAATAAATTCATTTAAAATAGGTTATAACCACATGAAATAGAAGGTATCATCTGTTATAAGATATAAATTATTTAAACATGCTCTAAAGCATGGCTTAATGTTTCAACAAATTTATGGAATAATTATTCCTTTAAAACACTTTTTTATTATTATTTAAACCAATCGTTTTCAAATTTATTTTATTTAGACACCACCATTAAAATATGGAATGATAATTTATATTAAATTTTCATTAGTCATCATTTTATTTTATCCAAATTATACGAATCAATGGATATAATAAACTTTCGTTTTAAATTATTTATCCATCAGCATTACCAAATTTACATTCTTTAAAAAAATTCATCAAAATTTAACATGATAAACCATAGAATAACAAAAATTATAAACAAATAATTAACATATATATAATTTTATCTAGTAAACCAAGTGAAAAACCATTATCACAATGGAAAACACATCTGATAGCTACAACCATAAACCATTTCTTTTCATTAATACACATTATAATTTATTAATTTTAATTCCACCAACATCCAAATACATAAAAAATTATTATTTTATGATTGAACATAGAACATTAAAATAATTAAAGGATCACCCTCCTCAAGCCTTTAACCATTCTTTGATCGTGTATGGAACAACAATGTAGATCTCTGATCACCTCTCCTACAAGGAAACTATAGACCTACATGAATACCATATCCCAACTACACAGCAAAATATCAAAATAACTCCCTAATAACAAAATAGATCATATTATATAGAATTAAAAGAACGACCATAGTGAAAAAATACCGATCAAAGAATAAACTACAATAGAAAGAAGAAAAAATCATCTTGGATCACCATAGATCTAACATGGGAAGACATGGATAAATATCATGTGAAAGGGATTCAAAAAAATAAAAGAAAATACTAAGGCCACATGGGGATATAAGAGAATCATAGATTTTGAGATAATTCAAATATGTAATATGCTTTATAGGTATTCTTGTAGACACACTTTCATGGTGTGAATGAGCCATTCGTGTCCGGAATGTAATAAGTTTAAGATCCACTGGAACATGTGTCTCCCATATACAAAATACCTATAATTAATTCAAATTGTGAAATTAAAGTTCACATCACGTGTTTTTTAGAGATATATTCACTAAATCTGACCCCTCATCCCTTCACATCATGAAATTAAAATACACTCCATCAATCATGACCTAAAAATTTCTATTCATAATCCATGAATTTCTATCATAACAATGAAATGAACTCTAATGTCATGAACTATAGTTCACACCATGAACTTCTCATACTTCATGATTTTAACTTTGAAACTCCACGGAAATTTCTTTAGGATTCCTCCAAGTAGCACGATCCATAGAAAAATGAAAAATAATGATTTAAAAGGATTTGTGACCTTACATTATATATCTCTCAAAAATTTCTCATCCTCATGAATTTAAACCAAAACTAGAGAGAATGAAAAGAAAATGGGTCATCTGAACAACCCCTCTATGAGATTACTCTCAAGAATATCGCCAAAAAATGGTCCCAGACAATTCAATCATATGAATAATGTGAAAAAACACACAACACCAAAAAAATGGCTCCTAAATACTCTCATGGGAAGATTCCTCTCAAATAATAGAAATGACATAAATAAATCATTGAACCAGAGAAAAAATCACATAAACTATATAAAGTTCAATATCCAATAAATAAAAAACATTACAAGAGAAGAGATAAACATAAATCCACTTAGGATTATGGGTGTGCATCTATGAATCATGTTCCCATGTGATCTACTCTGTGACACCAAGCCTCAAAAGACACAAACCAAAGGAATAACATGCCAACACAACATCCTCTCATAGTAGTCCTGGATATCCATAGGACAGTCCTTAAAGTTCATATCATTTTCAATATTGATCCTTCCCCAATCGATCATGAGAGATTCATCATGAAGATAATAGTGAATCTATGACACATGGAATACATAATTTATCTTGTTCATCCACGAGGGAAGTTCTATCTGATATGCAATGGATCCAATATAATCCAACCCCTTTAAAGGACCATCTAACTAGGGATAATGCTTACTAACATGAAAAGAAACATCACTTCCCATGAGGATGAGACTCCTTCAGAAAAACATGATCTCCAATATCCAACTTCATAGGTATCCTCTTATGATTGGTGAAGGAATTATGATGATCATTTGTTTCCTTCATCCTCTCATGAATCACCTGAACTAATTCTGTTATACTCTGCACTATTTTCAACCAAAGAATTAATATCTCTCTAAAGCCATTCAAACATAATGGAGAATAGAAATTTGCGCCACAAAAATCATCAAACATTGCCGCACCAATAGTAGAGTTAAAATTATTATTCTATGAAAAATATACTAATGGTAGGTGCCTCATCCATGAACCTAAAAAATATTAGACACAATATTACAACATCTCTTCAAGAGTTTGGACAGTTCACTCAGTCTAACCTTCCATATGTGGATGAAAATTAGTGTTGAGGAATAAAGCCACTAGTGATGGATATGGTACATGATTAGTTCACTAACCTCTATTAGTATTCATCGATATGATATGGGATCAGTTCACTTACCCAAAATTGATGGACATGGATGATTATTCATTGATTTTCACCAACCTCTCTCAGTACTCAATGGATATGGTATGCAATTAGTTATTTTATGATTAGACCATTGAGCGAGGTTTATGCAGAGACATTTGAGACAGTGTGATACCTCTATGAATTCCTATCTATTATGGGGTGCTAGAGCTTTGTTTGGGAGTCAGTAGTTTCCTGGCTGTGCAGATGTAGACAGTTGGTGTTGAAAATGGGTGCATTAGAGTAAAGACTTCAAAGGTGGGTAGCTAATGATAGATGAAAGTACCTAGATGTGTGATAGATTTTAGGAGGTGATCATAGAATAGAGGATCTATGGTTTAGGGGTCATAAAAAGTATCTAGTCAGTATAGGTAGAGGCAATGCTACTCTTTTGATGGTCAGGTACATCATGCATGAGATTTCCTGACCTGACATTAGGCTAATAGATAGATAGTGGATAGGTCTCCTAGGAAAAGGTAGCGGTAGGATCATGCAAGATCATAGGGTGATGGGAATGGAAGAGGAGCTTGGAAAGAATCTAAATGTGGCATACATTTTGACTTGTTACCACCACCACTCCTAGGTAGTCCACACCATGCTCATGGAACTGGGGCGACAGGGGCATGGGAAGCTGCAAGCAGTTGAGGCTTATGAACCAGAGGCTCCATGGATGGAATTAGGTACTATTTGTGTCTTCTATATTTTAGCTGCAGTATTGAGATATAGAGGTGAGAACCACACCTTTATTTCCACAACTATGTTTAGAGACTTAGAGATTCTAGTTAATCCCTTTGCTCAACCCTTTCACTTTAAGACACTTTACTGCAGGTGACTTAGTGATCACACACTTCTAACAATGGTTTGACCTGAATCTTGAAGGTGATATTTTTTATGGGATCTCTTTATAGCGTTGATGATGACTTATAAAGTCTTCTTAGGAATGTAATGGTTATATATAGTTCATTCCAATATAGAATATTTTTGGTGGAGGATGTAGTGTTTCCACAGTGATGGGATGAGGGTTTCATTTGTAGGTGAAAAGGAAACCTAGGAAGTGAAGGATGGACTCATGCATAGTAGAGTGCAACCGATTACACACCAGTTTTCTAGAATGACCCTTAGTGAATTAGATGCTATGAGTTTTTAGTTTTTTTCAGTGGTGGTAGAGTATGCAGATGTCTTTCTTGAAAACACTCCAGGATTACCTCTTTTTTATGAGATATAACTTTTCATTGATCTTC
Organism: Viscum album; assembly: GCA_963277665.1. Lineage (NCBI taxonomy): Eukaryota > Viridiplantae > Streptophyta > Magnoliopsida > Santalales > Viscaceae > Viscum > Viscum album. The sequence continues at coordinate 2,127,643,757 of OY728161.1, read as the reverse complement.
ACCCAAAGAAAAATTTGATATCTACATCAGTATGTTGGATGGATCACATAGAGATACATGAGATGATGGTATATTTGGAGGACTTTTAGAGGAAGTGCTTTTTTAGGACCAATGATTCAGCATGGGATGCCCCAATGTTATTCACCTATAAGTTAGATGAGAGCTTGATGTTGTGTGTGGATTCTCATCTCCTAGACCAGGTGACCAGAAGGAACATGTATCCCTTACTGAGGATCAGTGACATCTTTTATTATTTGAGAGGGTCAAGGTGGTTCTCAAAGATTTACCTGAGATTATTCTTTAACCAGCTACAAGTACAGAGTGAGGATATAACAAAGACCATTCCGATGTTGTTGTAGTCACTAAGGATATTTTTTTATTCCTTTTGGAGTGATGAACACCTCAATAGTGTTCATGGGACTAATAAATCAGATCCTTCTTCCTTTCATAAACATGTTTTTGGTGGTCTTTATCGATCATATCCTAGTATACTCAGAATTTAAGGAGGATCACATGATACACCTAAGGATGGTCCTAGACATACATTGAGAGAACCAGTTTTATGTGAATCTCTCTAGTGCCAGTTCTATATTGAGGAGATCCACTTTATGGGACATGTTATCTTAGTAGACGGTGTAGTAGTGGACCCAGTGAAGTTCAAGGCAGTTTTATCTTGGGATCCACAAAAGAGCATGATGAAGGTAGAGAGCTTCCTTAGGTAGGAAGGATACTATCAAATATTTTTAATTGATTTCTCTAGTATATCAACTCTCTTGATAGCTTTGAATCAAAATAATAATCCATTTATCTGAATAGATAGGTTCTAGCAATATTTTTTAGAGGTACAATGTAAATTGATGAGTTCTTCCATTTTTGATATTTTCAGTGGAGGGTGTTGAATACATTGTATTCTATGATTCATCGTGTATTGGGCTTGGTTTCATTCTGATACAGAGAAAGGTACTAATTTACTATGGTTCATGTTAGTGAAAACCACATGAGTATAACTACACAACCCATGATCTTGAGCTATCATTTGGTTGTCTTCGCACTAAATATGTGGTGAAACTACCTTATAGGTGAGAGACTTATCATCTATTATGAACAAAAGTGTCTCAATTATATCTTCTATCAAAATGATCATAATTTTAGATAGAGGTGGTGGCTAGATTTCCTCCAATATTATGACTTAAAGTTTTTCTATACTCTTGGAAAGGGGAACATGGTAGAAAATTCTCTTAGTAAGTGATCTTATTTACAGTTACTGATCGAGGAATCAGAGGAGGTGAATGATATGCACTAGGTTCCATCGAGTTTATTCCAACTCCTTAAAAAGACATAGTGCAAGTGGGATGGGATATCCATGGACTTTAGGGTTGGGTTACCACATACGTCTAGGGGACACAATTCCATTTGGGAGATCATAGAACGACTCACAAATCCAACTGACATCAAATCTCTTCTAGAGTAGAATCCTTTAGATAGGTTGGGAAACCTCTTTGTACAAGAGATAGTCTGGATCCATTGAGTTCCCTTAAAAAACATTATCAGCCATGATACACAAGTTACATCTAAATTATAGAAGGGATTTATGAATCCCTTTCAGACACAATTATGTTGTAGTAGGGCGCTTAACCCCTATATTGACGGCCAGATTGAGTGGACCATTTATGTCTTGAAGGAAATGTTGTGGGATTTCATGTAGGAAATTAGACATATTTTGAAGAATCATACAGCCTTGGTGGAGTTTTTGTACAAAAATAGCTACAATTCCACCATTGGTATGGCACCATTCAAGGCCTTGTACGGGTGATCCTGTAGTTTACTGCTATTCTAGACTAACACAAGGGATTGAAAACTTATGGGCCTGGAGTTGGTGCAGACCTTGATAGAGAAGGTGAAGATCATCAAGGAGTGGATTTAGACTACACATATCTATCATAAGTTATATGAATATTGATGGTAGATGCCTTTTGAGTTTGGGGAGGGAGACCATCTGTTCATGAGGGTCTCACCATTTTGTGGATTGCAGATATTTGTCTTGGGTGGAAAGTTATATCTAAGATTCATTGGCCCCTTCTAGATGTTGAATAAAGTTTGTGATGTGACTTATTTCTTCAATCTCCATAGTTTGACCAGGTACATGACATTTTCCACGTGTCATGGTTGAGGAGGTACGTGCACGACCCATGAAATTTTATCAATTAGGGAAAGCTGGACATCGATGTTGGATTTTTCTGTAGAGTACATGGTATATATTGAAGATTTGTGGAATATGATCCTCTACAGATGAGAAATTCCTATACTGTGTGTCTGGTGGAATCATGAGAATCTCCAAGAGGTACCTAGGTGTAGGAGACCCATATGCATGATTATTACCCACATCTCTTTGTGTTTTATTTTTCTTTTCTTTCCAAGAGAAAAAGTCTCAAGTTGCGTAGAATGTAATGAATCTGATTTCTCCATGAATTACATTACAGTATTATATGGATTATTTTTAGATCTAGGAACTAAAATAGTTTGGGATTTTGAGTCTAGATGATCCCAAAATTAATTTTTTGAATTTATTAAATATATTAAATGTCATGCATGCACAGGTTTCCTATAAAAGTTGAACAACACTAAATGATTAGATCAGATTGGAAACATGAGGATTCTGTTGAGCTCAGAGTGTGGGATTTACCCTAGGCATGACATAATATTTATTGGTATAAGATGTATGATTAAAATTTATCACATATGTAAATAATAATATATTTATTTATTTATTTATTTATTTATTTTATGGACAAAATAACCTATTTTTTCCTTTACAAATACATGGTTATGAGGAGATCTCATGGTTATTCATTTAACCTTAGAGACCTAGAAGACTGTTAGAGGAGAGTGTTATTGGAGGACAACATCATATCAGATAGAGATCGAGGACTGTTACACGATAAGAATTTGAGGATCTCACCAACCCCAATGATGCATATTTTTTCTTTTTCAGTGATTGATACATCTCATGGTAGGCTGTTTTTTATGTGGATTTATCCCCATTTAATTTTTCCTATGATGGATTCAAATTAATCACATAATGAATTGATCCATGAGTTGATCGTATTGTGGGTATGGGATAGATATTATCTAGGATTTTTGATTTCATTATTTATTATATTTTATCTATCCAATTTCCATTCTGATGGATAATAATCGAGGTTAAAAAAATTGGCTAAGGTCCATTCCTCATGTTTTTATTTTATAAATTTCTCTCCTATTCTTTATTCTTTAATCATCATCATTATTTGTGGTCAGTGGTTTAAAAAAATAGCTGATAAAAAATCATTGAAAACCTGTTTCTTGGTAAAATGGATCAATACCACATATATAGGTTCAGATTGACAACATGATTGTGCTATGATGATAGATCAAGAGGTCACGATAGTGGTCTTGGACTATGGCACTAATGAGGCACGATGGTGGACATATATATGAGCACTGGATATGGCCGAAACTAATAGAATCTGTAAAATGACGATGAGAGGGTTCAGTCAACCCCAGATCCACAATGCATGCTATGATTCCTTGCTTGATTCATGGTTAGATTGGAGGCATGAGGGATGGGTGAAGACACTTGAAGCAGATCTGGGATTTTGAAGAATCTAATGTTACATGATGAGTATTATCATGTTACATATCATGTGGGACCCTCAGAATGAAAGATAGGTTTTCTATTTAGAGATATGGATCACACATAATATGGTCCCTACCACATGTCATGTAGTCCCCAACCATCCAAACTGGTGTGTATAGGGTGTACATGCCTAGGAAGTTGGGTGGTGTTGCAAACCATGTGGTCCATACCACACATCATGTATACCCTATCATGAAGCTTAGTGTGTGCAAGGGGTACACCCTTAGAATACTGGATTTTCCCAGATACCATTTGTGGTGGGCTGCACACTATGTACTCAGACACATACATGGACATGGGTAGAACCTGGTGCTGAGGAGACATGTCGTGTACTCATGGTACACACTGTGTACCTCCTCAATGGATACTTGAATATTGTTTCCTTTTCATCTTGGTATGTTTTTTTAGGTTACGTTCCCTTGATCCTTTTCTTGAGGGTTGTTATAGAATCGTGTCATGTGAAATGTATTGTAACAACCTAAGGTTTTTATGAGATAGAATTGTTTTATATATTTTGTTATAGGCTACAACAAGATAAGTTTTCACTACCCACAATATCAGGTTACCTTGTGGTATAAGAAACACTATTCTTGTCTTTTGTTACACATAATTTCAAGTCCTTTTGGTAGAATTGATTTCATAAAAACCAAATTTAAGTAAACAACTAAATATTATTATGTTACCTTATAACCTAGGAATTATAATTGCGAGTATGATCATTTTTAAATGAATTATGAAAATATTCTTTACACATGTATATATAATTAATTCTTTGATGAAAAATTAATTATAAATGAAAATAATACCCTTTTAAAATTAAAGAAAATATTTTTTAAAAAACATTTTAAAGTCATATAAGTGAGTTTATAAAATAATAAAATAACTCTTGATGTATTTTATTAATTATTTATACATGTAATATTTTCAACTTAATGTTTAAAATTCATCTTATATGTTTTCTAGAGATGATATAAGAACAAATTAAATTTTTTGGATAAAAGAAGTGTGTTCCAAAAAAAATATTGGTTTACCACCATTTAATGGTGCAACTATTTTAAATTCAGTTTTTGACACTTTTATATATTTTATTTCACAAAATAAACATATTATTAGGATGCAGGACATCAATATTTAGTTTTGTTGATTGTTTTTTATTTTTCTGATAAGTTTCATTTTTTGATAGATAGTGAAATGCAGATTTTTTTATTACAAACTTTATTATATTTCAATTTATTTACAAGGTAAAACTTGGCTCTAGATTAGTTTTAAATTTTAATTAGATAATTTTAATTTAAAATAGTACAATTATGGGGTTTTAAATGGATTTTATTCTTAATTTTTTTATAAAAACATTTCCTTTTTAAAAATATATTTTTCTGAAAAATTGTTTTTCATGAAATTTTACCATTATGATTTTAAATTTAATTCTGAAACTTATGGTTTTTGAATTTTGAAAAATAGATTTCAAATTTTGATTCAGGAGGTCAATTTTTTCAAGTATTATACTTTTGTATTTTACCAATATGAATAGTAAAAATGGTAAATTTTGTTACCATGGTAAAGGGTAAATTAGATAATATATGTTAAAAATAAAATAATAAAGTCAATAAAATGACCCAAACAAATGAAAAAAATTTATTTGATTAATGTAATCCTACCCTTAACACTCAAGGATCGAAATTATTTCATTTATTGGACAATTTTTTTGAAAATAACTTAAATAATATTTAAATCAAAGAAAGACACAAATTTCCATTTTCTTTGTCTTTAATATATATTATGTGTCCATATAGGGAATAATGGGTTGTATCCACCTTTCAAAAATTCAAATATTAAATTAGTGAACATATTTCCTAATATAAATTCAATTTTGATGTTTTGGGGCCATTTTGGAGATATTATGGCATTTATAATATTTTATTTAATGAAAATTTAAAGATGTCACGTTCATGTTTTAAATAATATATCATTATCAATATAATATTAAATAGAATATAAATTATACTATAAATAGTCATTTTAAATATATTTTTTTATCGTGAAAATTTATTTTTAATATTTATAAAATAAATAATTACCTTAAAATCCTATACATTGTTGATGCATAAGTTATTTTATTGATGGAATATTAATAAAATACTTTTTATTTAAATGATAATAACCATTAAAAGACCAAAAAACACGAAAAAATCTTATTGGTGGAGTATATATCGACCATAATCATCAAAGTGTCTATTTTTTGACCATTTTGTTCCATATGTAATGTATTATGAAACTTATAATATTTTATTTAAAGTTATGTTAAATTTGTCACATTCATGCTTTAATACATATATAATTTTTAATATAGTATTTCCAAAAGATAGATTCGACTAAAAATATTTTTATTTAATATAAAATAATTATATTTATTATCTTATTTTCTTAAATTTTTATTCAACAAAATAGTATATTAAATAATTATACAATACAAATGTCGTAATTATTTTATTAATGGTAATACCAAATTAATGTTGATAAAAATATTAAAATAAATATATTTTTGGATAATTAATATATCAAATGAATTTTATTTATTACATTTACCCATTAGGGATATATTAAAATAATTTCTTTGATGATAAAATCTTATATTTATATTCTAAAAATCAATAAATCGAATAGTGTCAAAATTAACACTATTGACTGTTTATCAGAATAATATTTTATTAAATTATTTAAAAATCATTAACTATTTTTTAATAATAAATAATTATTGTTAAATTGTCTAAAATTTTATAATTTATTTATCTGTGGTCTTATGGATATCAAATAAGTAAATATTTCACCCTTTTAATATTAGAATATTTGTTACCCTAGTTAAAAATTAAATAGAATATCTAACTCTTAATTAAAATTATAATGTTTAAGTTGACATATAAGCTTGTATAAAATTTATATATTTATGATATTAAAACCCATCTTTTTTATTCTTATAAATTGGGACATTTTTGAGGTATTTGGCAGGGGTTTGGTTGTATTATAAACTAAAATTTTCAGAGATCCCAAAAGTGCCCCTCACCTCAATTATAAAAGGCACCTCCTCCAACACCTCATCACTTAACATTGAGCCTTCAATATCAGATATCCTCTACCATTTTTCCTTATAAACTTACCTAGTTATATTATATAGGTTCTGGTCTTCTTCAAAAACCAACTCTAGTGCTTTAGAGTAGATTTAGAGGGAGCACGTCGAAGAAGAGGTAATCTTCTGTACCAATTCTTTCAAACTTATTTCTTCTTCTATATCATCTTCATGATTTGTTTCATTATAAAGTAATAAATATAGTATCAATTATTTACTAAGATGTTATTATTATTATTATTAAACAACCATATTCCATCTTCAATCCATCCTATTAAAAATTAAATCACCACACATTCATACGTATGACTTACCGTCTCCACATTGTGGTGTAATCTGTTTTTCACCACCACCTTACATGGATGTGTATAAGGATGGAAATAAAATATATATATGATTATTATAACATTATATTTATTATTAAATATTATACACCATCTACTTTAAAACCATTCATCAATTATGGGAATGACAACGTCACTCATGCGTACGTACGACCTACTGTCTCCACGATGTAATGTGATTCATTATACTTGATATTCATTAAAAATGATTATATAAATGAATATAATGAATAAAGATGATATATATTATATAAATATTATTTTTCAAATGATATAACTATAACCTAGAAATAGTAACAAGAAGTTATCCAACAAAACATGTGTAAGAAAATAAAGAATGTTACACTTGATGGACTAGTAATAATGTTACTAACAAATGGATGATAATGTGATCATATATGAAATCATTAAAATTAATATGATTCTGAATTAGTTCAATGAATTATTTTAATCATGATACAAGAAGTTTTGATACATACAAAGGAAATCAAACCTATGGTAATGGCTTATTCTTACTTGCTTTTATTTTTGTGGGGCATATGCCTTTTACACCTCTTATTTCTTTTTGGTGGTGTTTATTATATCCATAAATGTATTTATGATTACGATTATTATTGTTATTATATTTAAATATTCATATAATTTTATTTATTTTGTGAGTCATATGATTTGACTGATTATAAATTGGTAAGTATTAATTTTACAATCTCATCATTATCCTAGATTGTTTATATGTAAGTATTTACTGGGGTATACTTATCATCCATGTCCTTATTTCCTTAATATGTATTAAAATATTTTTTTTTATTATTATCAAAAATTTAAAATTAAATTTTACCCATTGGTGAATCTTTATTAAATGGTATGAAATGAAACTTTTTTTATTTTTGTTACGAGGTAATTTTTGACTTTCCGACAAAAGTATGAGAAGAATGAAATATATTAACATAAACGACATGAAGATATTTTTTCATTTTCATAACACCTTATTTCCATTAAGTTTCCTTTAAAATATTTCAATTTTATTTTCAATGAAATTATTTTCTTTTAGAATTGGGTGGCAGTTTGTGAAAATAAAATGATTTTGAAGAAGAAAGGATATTTCCCTCAAGAATTTATTTTAAGTGTTTTATCAAAATTATTTTCCATCTAATATGAAATTATTTAATAAGGATATGTTTCAAGTATACTATACATACTATTCCTTATGGTTTTATTTTGTTTATTATATTTATAAAATCCATTTTATTTTTCTATATTATTTTATGATGGAATGATCTTTATGAAAACAATTTTATTCCTTAGGTTATGTTATGTTGAATGATTTATGTTCTTATGAAACAGATATGTGTCGTTTTCATTATGTGACAGTTGGGACCTATATCACCCTCTATTTCATTGGGTAAAGATCTATATCTCATGATATAGGTAGTTCTAGAACAAGAAATGATCCATGTTCAGTAATACATGGATAGAACCGTAAGGAAACCCAGTTCAGTAATACATGGATGGAACGAGTATTGAACTCGATTTAGTAATGGAATTTATCTACTATTATTGTCTTGGAAATAAGCCTTGACTAATATGAAATTTTTTTCTATGCTTATGTGTTTTCTAAAATCCATGTTTTATGCCAATGTTATTTTCTCATAACTCATGTTCCTTTATGTTTTATACATTATGAAATACCAATATTTATTTCATGTCTCAATATTTTGATATATTTTGAACATGAAATGATTTTCAGAAGTTATTTTCTTGTTATTTCACTCTTATGTTCGTGTTTTGTTTGATATTTTTATTTTTTACCCTTACGAATCATTTGATCTCACCCTTTTCATATGTTTCCATTTCCCCAGGATGTGAAGTAGGTTATTAAGTAAGATATGTCAAAAGGGGGTCCAGTTAATTTGAAATAAGCGGGAGAAAATAAATATGTCTTATGAACCAGTTGTTTATGATTCACAGTTTATAAAGACACTATAACTATATGGTCATTTTATGGATTTGTTATATATTTAATGAATATACTTCAATTTTGAGGTAATATATATGTATGTAATGTATGGGTCATTATAATTGGTATTAGAGAGAAGGTTTAGTTAACCTTTGGAAATGAGGGTGCAAAAACTATAGTGAGATCTCTAAAGACATTTCCAAGGATATGTCTAGGGATTTACCTAAGCGTATGTCTAACTATAGGTTACACTTTTATAATTTTGGTAACAATCATGAATAACATAGGATTAAACCTAAGGTGTAATATATTGAAATATTATACATGATTTATCTTGGTTATATGATTTTAATATAAGATAATTTTTTCTCACATTTTTCTTTTTTTCATATTCAATAGCCATAACTAGATAAAAAATTGTTTACATTGAATGTTTCAGATGTGGAATGAATGGGAATTATGAAAATAGATTTCCTAAGTGGAAATATCATGATGGGAATCAAGAAGGTGGTATGAGTATTGATTATACTATTGATGATAAACATATTTTAAACGACATGTATGTGATGTTCTTCAAGTGTCGTTTACCTTAAACATAAGAAAAATTATTATATTAAGGTTGATGAACCTTAATACATAATTCACATTTCATATTATTGGAATGAAAAAAATAATGAGGCATGAGTAATTGGCTAAGAATAAAGTTGGACGATTGAAGTGTATATGTTTGGGAATTCAATGATTATGTATCAATATTTTCAGTATAAGTTTTTCATTATGTATTGAAAAGGATATGTTGAATAGTGATGAAGCCTTTGAAAAGTGATTTAAAGGAAATGTAATATTTTTATTAAGGGAAGGTAACCCATAATGTGCTCATGATGTGGAGAAAATTGTGTTTATCTTGGATAAAGATATGTTGGATATGATTAATTAGATAGTTCTAATTAAGGAATTTTTTGAAATGTGTGTTATGATATCATGGATGAAGTATAAAACTTTTTGGGACTTAAGGAATATATCCAACAAGTTTTGGAATAAGGAAACATGCATGTTTTCAATAAGGATATACGGTAATTTAGGATATTACCATTATTGGACACCTCATGTTTTCATGCCCACAAATCATGTTTGGAGATTGTTGGACTCCCCTTATTTTAATGCTCACAAATCTTGTTTAACATATCACAAATCATATTTCACATATCAAAAATCATGTATGAATATTTTAATATATTATTAGTCTTGTTTAATTATGTTTCAATATTATTATGTTTAATCTTAATCCATTATGTGAATATTTCTTCTTAAGACAACTTTCGGATAATTGGCTAAGTCTATGACACCGTAATATTGGTACCAATTCCAAATTTTCACAATATCTGTGACACTGTAAGATTTCTACTGGTTCTAGATTTTTTTAAAGGACTTGACATTTTTTCATTCCTACCATTTCCAAGACACCGTAACGAGACACTATTCAGAATTTTTACAAAGGACTAGACACTATTATTAGAGAAAGTATCTATCTTACACTTTAGTCTTGCTACTGATTCTAGAATTTGTAAAGGACCAAACACCATAAATTATCTACTAGTTTTAGATCACCCTGTGGCTATCTCACCATGATTATCTCACCATGACTGTCTCACCGCTCTAGTGATACCGCTTAATGGAAAATGAGAAGACACTGTTCCAAGTGACACCTTTTCAAGACACAAACTGTGACATTGTTCCATAATTTTTTATTTATTTTTCAATTTAATTTGAAATGTGTTTCTAACAGTCATATTTGAGTCAGTTAATGACACTGATATAATTAATGTTATTGTGTAGTCTTGTTAGTAGACAATACGAGGTACAAGGTGTGGAGATAGTGCATCTTATCATCTCCAACACAGGATCCCGAAATAAAAAGAAAATAATGGAATTGGAGTAAACATACAAGAAGATATACATATTAGTAGATTTCATGCAAAAACTGGAGAACATCCATACATTAAAGAACACAAGAAGAACTCTCAATTCCTAGTTGCTAAACTATTTTGGATCAGAACCTCACACATCCTCACAGCAGGAACTCTAAGAAGAACAAGAGCTACAAAAAATGTCTCTTTGAACTAGAAACCAAAACATGAGACTCACGACACTCTGTTTCAACAAGAGGACTAGAAAAAAACATATTCTATATTTGAAAAGTTCAGAGCTGCATAAACAACACTCAGATAATTTCTATTCCATTCTCATTATCTTTTCTCTACAGTGTAGTTTTTTCATTAATTTTCAAGCAGTGTGTGTATTTTTATTAAAACACACATTGTATCCAGTATTAAACTGTAGGATAAAAGTTATTCTCACTCAATCATCTTTTACACCTTATTTCACTCACTTATAATCGTAGAAGAGGTCCTGTGTGACATGGCTATTAGTTTTCCCACATAAAATAGTTGAATATGTCTAGTGACCTGGATAGTATTGTGTACTATTTTTAACCCTGGTCCAGGGTGTGGAAAAAGGTTTTTTATATATTTTTTGATAGAATATGATCACTAAGTGGAGTGGATTAGGTATCATATTGAGACTGAACCACTTTTTTATCTGTTTTTTCTTTCAATTTAATCTTTCTATATTTTAATTCATATTTCGAAAAACTAAATTTTACATTGATAGTTAGTCTTGGATAGTAGTTATAAATATTTTCCCTTATTAGAGTAGTTTAAAAAGTTGTATCAATATCTCATATTGTTATAACTGATAATTAATAAATCTTCAGAGAAACTATGTGTACAATCAAACTTTTATAATTTTACTACCTCGGTTAACTGTCCTATTTTATCTTTAATTGGGGGAATCCTTTTAAATAAACTTTTTAAAAGAAATTTTTATAGGAACTAAATTCACCCCCTCACGAGTTTCCTAATCTCACTAACATTTAGTATCATAGGAGTTTTTAAAATACATATTTTCAAAATCTTTAATCTATTTAAAATATTTTTCCAATGTGATTTTAGTTGGGTTTTAAAGATCTTAAAATTTTTGTTAGTTCTAAATTTTTAGTTATTTAAAAAATTTACACTTTATTCATTAGTATGGACAATATATTGGAAGGTGCTACTACCAAAAGACCTCTTTTATTTAATGGAATAAATTATGAACAATGGAAAAATAAAATGAAGATGCACTTAGAAAGTATGGGTTTTGAGATTTCTTCTTCAATTTTAGATGAATATATGATTCATGATACTGATAGGAATACTTGGGATAACACAACTATGGTTGCTTATTATAATAATTAGAAATACATGAATGTAATATACTGTTCTTTAAGATATTAAGATTTTAACAGAATTTCTACATGTAAAACTGCCCATGAAATTTGGGATATTTTATCTGTTTCACATGAAGGAACCTCTAGTGTTAAGGAAATGTGACTTAACACTTATACTATTAAATATTATAACATTATAATGAATCATGATGAGAATATTTCTAACATGTATCTCATTTTTAATGAAATTGTGAACACTACGATCTCTCTGGGAAGAGATGTTACAACTAAGGAGAAAGTTATGAGAATACTCAGGTGATTGCTAGATAGATGGAGAAGATCTTATGTATCAATCATATAATCATGTGGTATTAGAAATTTACCAGTTAAGGAGATGATAGGTATGTTTATTATGAATGAGGAAGAATTAAAAGTCATCAAGGAAGTGGAAGATGAACTGAAGAGAAAGTTAGTGGCCTTCAAAACCACTACTTCCAAAACGAAAGAAAAGGAAAGGATACAACATCATTCTGATAGTACAAGTAATAAATATTCACCATCTGATAGTGATGATGAAATAAATCAATTAACTAGATTATTTAAGAAGTTATATAAAAGAATAAAATTCTTTAGAAAGCCTAACTTCAAAGGAAGATATGATCACAAGGGAAACTCGAAGGAGGATCGGAAAAGAAGTGACAAATTTGATGAAAAAGTAGGTTATGAATGCAAGAGAAAAGGAAATGTAATGACTGATTTTACCAAGATAAAATATAAGAAGAGATATGAGGACAAATATAGAAAGTCTAAAAAGGAAACGAATGCAACATGGAGTGATTCTGAGGACAGTTCAAGTGACTCAGAGTCTTCACATGATGAAAAGGCTGACAAATCCAATATGTGTTGTATGAAAAACACATCTGAGGTAACCATCCTATACAAAATTCCTATTATTTTGGCGATGAAAGTGATTTTGAAAATATGAAAAATGAGGAAATGTTTGAGTACACCAAATTTTATAGGACACCAATAATGAACTAAAAGATAAATACAAATCTTTAAAGAAACTTCATGCCTTGAAAACCACTATTAAATCTGAGATTGTTGTAGAGAAAGAGAAAAATGTTCAATTACTCAAGGAGAAAAATGATCTTAATATATATAATGAGCAATTGAAAAAGGCCCCTGAGAAATTTACCAATGGAAAAAATATTCTCACACATATTATTGGTAAACAAATTGACCCTAAATACACTACAGGTATAGGATACCATCCTGGGAAAAAAATATCACCCAAAAAAAGTTTGTAACTAAATCGAGAAAACCCATTTTTCTACCTAAAAATGAAAATCATATTGATAATTATAGTTTTGGAATATATTTTAATACCTCTATTTTTTATGGACCAAATCGAGTCTATTTTTCAAATATGTTATGTAGCACCCCAAGCTTACATGGTATGCTTCTCTTTGAATAATAGAGCAGCGTGTGTTGTACGCAACCTCGATTTCTAACACACCGCTACCAATCAATGTAGCCGTTATGAATAGTAATACCTACTTTTTGAAATTATATAAATTTTATATTTCAAAATGGACTTTATTTTTGTATTTGAAATATCTAAATTATCCTAAGTTGATTTTTTTTTAATTTTCTGAGAACTTCCAATTTTTTATGAATAAAAAATACTTAAAAACAATGTTTTTAATCAAAATAATTTATAGTGATAAATTATACTATTGAGTGATTTTAAAGTATAATTAAAATATATTTTTACAATTTTATCCAATGGTGGTCATTAGAATTAATTTCACTTTGAAATTGGACATAAAAAATTGTCAATCTTTTGATATATATTGTTTCTTAAAAACACGCTATTTGTTATTACAGCGAGAATTAATTATTAAATTAATTAATTAAAATTATATGTTTTTAATTTTGTAAAATAGACATCATTTTTGAATTAGGAATATCAAATATAGCTTAGGGTGAATTTTTGGTATTTTTCTGAAAAACATCAATCTTTGATGAATAGTGAAACCACTAAGTGGTATTTAAAAAACGAATTTTTCGTTTAAATGAAACTTTACAACTTTTGTGAATTGGATTTAAAAAATCCGAAACACATGGTTTTCATTATTAAGTAAAATTTTGTTCAATGGGATGAAAATAATTTTTGGTGAATAGTAACTTTTAAGTTTTATTTATCGCGATTAAAGATAATTAGTGTAATTTAAGGTAAATATAATGTTATAATAGTATTAAATTACCTTTACACTTGTCTTAACCTTATTGGATAAGTCATGACCGACCAATACAATCCATGGGTCAACTTGGGAACCCCATAGAGCCACTTGGGTAAGAAAATGACATTAATAACTTTTTATTTAAAGTAAAAATAAAATTGTCACAAACATGTGTTGTTTTACAAAAAAAATTATTACATGGGGTTATATAAGTTAACTTTTTGACTATAAATATTCATTTTAAATCTAAAAATATTTCCTACATCATGGTAATTTTTTTATAATTCTTAGAAATTAAATAAATAAATTCATTTATGACACCATGATGATGCAGTGATTACATCATTAATAAACAATTTAAATAAAATGAAAAGATAAGGTAAAATATAAGACTTACACTTGTCTAAAACCTATTGGATGGGTGGATTTAGAACCCTTATCACCTTATCCTATAAATATATCATTGTGGTACCATTAAAATCCGAAAATCATTTCATAATAATGTAACATTTCATGACTTTCCAAGAGAGCCCCTCCTCTCCTCTTATAAAAGGCTCCCAACTCTACCACCTTATTCACACCTTCAAAGCCATTTGGATCGGCCAAACTCTGCCAAAATACTCTCTCAACTTCCCTATCTTACTCATAGAAGCCTCAATTTGGGAAGAAGTCTTCCCAATGAAGCCTTTGGCTCAAATCAAAAAGAGTTACCCGATTTAAATGTAATGTCTTCTCTTATGTTGTTTTGTTTTATTTTGATTATCCAACCCCCTAAACTCTTTTTATTCTTTTCTTTTGTAAAAAAAAAATAGTATCCTCAATATAATTTGATGTTGTTATGAGAATTATTTGATTTCCACTTACACAAACCTTCTTCTAATGGTTAAAGAACATACTGTTTCTGTGGGTGGCGAATTACTGCCTCACGAAACGATGATTGTTCAATCTTATTTTAACACCTTTCATGGTAGCCATTAAGACGTCACTATATTTATATATGATATATATTATATTTATGTTTTTCTTATTCTTATGTATTTTTCATTTATGTCATACCTTTATGATTTCCATTATGGGTAAAGGCGATAATTTCATTTTAGGAAGTGCGGACTACCGCCCCCTCAAAGTTATTTGAATCGTTAATGCCATATGTGGGATGTATAAAGGGTGGAGTAAATGATATTATATATGATATTATACTGTAACTATAATATACCTTTATATCATTATGATTTTGTTCCATTAAATATGAAATAGAAATGAAAGTAGCGTTCATGCGTACGTAGGACTTACCGTCTCCATGAACGATGCATTTCATTTCTTACCTCTAAATGTTATGTAATATTATAAATTCATGTATATACTAGATATATATGATATATATGATATCTAAATCAAGAATATAATTCTGGATATAATGGATATTTTACCACATGAACAACTTGTAATTATAAGAAGTTTATTTTTGACTCAAGTACCAAAGATCGACAAAACGACCGTTATTAACATAAATAATTACATAATGTTCATAACATGGTAATAAGTGATATAAAAGGAATAATGAATTTGAAAATGGTTCTTAAGAAAGTAGAAATTAACTCTAGTTTATTATTCAGGAGATTAAAGAACGATCGAATCAAGTCGGACACGAGGTAAGGGACTTCGTCTCAATCTTCTTTTATTGAGGCATATTTTGTTTTAATACAAGACATTCTTTTATACGGTGTATAAACCCCTTTGACTTTAATGTTTATTCAAAAGGAATATTTTTTATATGAAGCATGTTACTAAACTACAAAAGGGAATGTTTTTTTTGTCGTACGTATGCGGCGACAACGACTTCTCCGCCGTTGTGACCATTATTTGAGTTTTGGCTTCCTCTACAAGCCATAACTTTTTTTAAATGAAAAATAAATACCATGTTTTAATTTTATTTTCTTTTGGTATTGAAAATGGTTTTGATAATGTTTTTATTATATCAATGTGTTGTATTGATATCTTATGATTGAAATGTGGAAATTTTATGTTTCCTTTATGCATGTTTTATGTGATATGATTATGTTATGGTTTGTGATATGTTTAAACCTTTTCATATAAGGAATTCATTGGACTTACTAAGTGATGGGTGGAGCCCAGTATAAATCCTCGATGAATCGGTAGGTCTCATGAGACAAACTAGTGTATTGGCACAAGGCCTTGACAAAATCTTATTTGTAGTCTTGGCACAAGGCCTTGACTATGTGGTTATGATAGTGTAGCATTATGCATTCCATCATTATAAAACTGGTTATTGATATTTCATGTGATTATTCTACTAGTAGAATATCCATGTGAATAATTAAATGGCATTATTTTAATTTATTTTTTTCATATTATACTGAAGTTCAAGTTTAAAAGGATTTTTTTAGTTATACATTGCCTTGAATGTTTATATTTATTTATGAAAGTTTCTACTGTATTTTTATCCTTACTGAGCATTTGAGCTCACCCATTTCTATGTTTTATTTTTTCCAGGATGTGAAGAAGTATTTTATGAATGACCTGTAGGGATAGTATGAGGGTATATGAAGACAATATGTTGTTGTAGTTTTGTTTTACTTGATGAAGTAATTTAAGACTTATGAATGTATCTAGTGTTTCCAAAGCTACTAAAATAATCAGTCTTTCGAGAATTGATCTTTTTTTATCATGCCAATGTTACGTAATAATGCACCGACTCTGGGTAACTGGGTTCAGGGCGTTACAGCTGGTATCATAGGAAGTTTAGTACAAACCTTAGAAGCTAGATTTAGATAAACTCTGATTAGAGCACATAGACCTAAGATGGACTTGGAGGATTACTATAGAATAACTTCCTAGAATTTTGGTATTGTAGAGACTTTGTGAGTTTTTTGAGAAATACATCCTTTTCTGGATACGAGCAGGTAGAGGAGGCTCTGGCACAGATGTAACTAGGGGTAAAACCCAAAAACACTGCTTTGAGCTAGACTCAAACGGAGACTGATGCACGACAACGGGCATTGCTGCACTCTTGGTTACGACACTCCCGGGGGATATGCTTAGGATAATTCAATATTTCTTTACAAACAATTATTAATGGTTTATAAGTAATTACTTCCTTAAAGAAAAAATCTTTATGATTATAGATTATATCTATAAACCGTTCAATTTACGTTAAGTATTTTACAAGTTTGGAATTATTCATTGCAATTCATAAACTGACCTAGTTTAAGCCATTGTATAGAAATGGCGCCCAGTATAAGGAATGTTAACTCCAGAAATACGTATGACCCAAAGAGTTATAAGGATCAAATCTTTCATGGTATTAAGATGAAATTTAGATGGAAAATAGTCTCCCATATGTTCTCAACATATGAAGAAATAGTATCATGTATTAATAAGATAAGTAAATAATTTTCTAAGTCCTATGGATTTGAAGGTAAGAAAGAGAAGAAAAGGACAGAATAGAGAAAGATGGATAAAGGAAAAAGGGAAAGAAGGATTTTCCATTATGTGATAATTGTGGGAATAACACCCCAGTACTTGCCTAAAAGAAATGGGAGTTTGTTAAAAATGTGGAGAAAAAGGTCACCAGGCTCGTGATTGTAAGGGAAAGAAAGAAGCTGTCAATGTTGAATGCTAAAATTGTAGAAAAATGGTGCATTATGCAAATGAATTCCCTAAGCGCCAAGGAAACTTTCCTCAGAAAAGGCCAAGGGAGCAAGGCCAAGCTTATGCTGTTACTACAGATGAAGTTGAATAATTATTGTATTTATGTTTTTGGACTCAAGAACTATATTATGGTTATAATAATAATGTGATATATATATGTATTGTACTGCAGTACTTGTTGTTTTAATTAAGGTTTTAATATGATGAAGGAAATCATATTTTTACTATGTGATAATAAGAGAAACATTAATTTATTTAGGGAATCTGATGTTACAATTGATTTTGGAATTTAGAGGCATTTTATAGAAAGTCTGGACAGAGGTATTTTGGATAACTATAAAGGTTGGAATGGATTAAGTTGAACATTTGATATTATTGTTTAAGGTTAAAACATTTCTGAAGATTATTTTTGGAATATTATAATACTATAGTTTTAGTAAAAGGACAACCTGCAGGTCGGGGGATAACCCGTCGTGTCGGACAAAGCTACAGGAATCGAACCCACAACCATAGTGCGACAGGCCTTTATTACCTACCACTAGCCTACAGGAAGTCCTTGGTTGTTAAAAAATAGTTTTCCTAATCTATATGGTATGTGTTAATATTTTGAACCTTATACGATTAGGATAAATATAATATTTTTGAGTTATATTATATTTTTGAGTGAAAGATGAGTTTGTGGTAGGAATTAGTTGGAGGTTGAAACATTACTTGTCAAGTATATATATATATACACACCTATCTCTTATTCTTTGAATAAATTAATTCTTAAACTTTAGGAAAGGGATATTAAAACAAAAAAATGTGTTATCCTAATACCTTATTTTTTGTTGAACAGATGATATTTTAAATCATCATAAATTGATGGCTTTGAGGCCCTCAATTTTATATATGTTTATGATTGATGACCTTAATCACTCCCTATAAATATTTATGTTTTTCCTCTAATTGTGTGTCTATAATTTCCACAAATGTTCTCCAATTCGAAACCATAATTTGGTGTTGACTTTCTCATTTCCCTTTCCCTCTTATTAAAACTAAATTTTATTAACCCTATTTTTGATATGGGTTTTCCACAAAAGTATTTTCTATTTTCAACCTTTTTATTTTCAAAGAAAAATTTCAAATTGCGAGGACACAATTTATTTAAGGAGGGGAGAATGTAACACACCAAGCTTCCATGGTATGCTTCTCATTGAATAATAGAGCAGCGTGTGTTGTACGTAACCTCGATTTCTACCACACCACGACCAATCAAAGTAGCCATTATGAATAGTAATACCCACTTTTTGAAATTATATAAATTCTATATTTCAAAATGGACCATATTTTTGTATTCGCAATATCTAAATTATCCTAAGTTGAATTTTTGTAATTTTCTAAGAACTTCCAATTTTCTATGAACAGAATAAATACTTAAAAACAATTTTTTTAATAAAAATAATCTATAGTGATAAATTATACTATTTATTGGCTTTAAATTATAATTAGAATATATTTTTACCATTTTATCCAATGGTGGTCATTAGAATTAATTTCACTTTGAAATTGGACATAATCAATTGTCAATCTTTTAATATATATTGTTTCTTAAAAACACGCTATTTGTTGTGATAACAAAAATTAATTATTAAATTAATCAATTCAACTTATATGTTTTGAATTTTTTAAAATAGACATCATTTTTGAATTAGGAATATCAAATATAGATTAGGGTGAGTTTTTGGTATTTTTCAGAAAAACTTCAATTTTTTATAAATAGTGAAACCACTAAGTGGTTGTTAAAAAACTAATTTTTCGTTTAAATGAAACTTCACCACTTATGTGAATTGAATTTCAAAAATCCGACATAAATGGTTTTCATTAGTAAGTAAAATTTGGTTCAATGGGATGAAAATAATTTTTGGTGAATAGTAACTTTTAAGTTTTATTAATCAAGATTAAAGGTAATTAGTGTAATTTAAGGTAAATATAATGTTATAATAATATTAGATTACCTTTAAACTTATCATAACCTTATTTTATGAGTCATGGCAGACCAATAAAATCCATGGGTCAACTTGGGGACCCCATGGAGCCACTTGGGTAAGAAAATTACATTAATAACTTTTTATTTAAAGTAAAAATAAAATTTTCACAAACATGTGTTGTTTTACTAAAAAAATTATTACATGGTGTTATATAAGTTAACATTTCAACTATAAATATTCATTGTAAATATAAAAATATTTCCTACATCATGGTAATTTTTTTATAATTTATAGACATTAAATAAATAAATTTATTTATGACACCATGATGATGCAGTGATTACCTCATTAATGAACAATTTAAATAAAATGAAACGATAAGGTAAAATATAAGACATAGACTTGTCTAAAACCTATTGTATGGGTGTATTTCTAAACCTTATCACCTTATCCTTGAAATATATCATTTTGAGACCTTTAAAATCTGAAAATCATTTCATAATAATGTATCATTTCATGACTTTCCAAGAGAGCCCCTCCTCTCCTCTTACAAATGGCCCCCAACTCTACCACCTTATTCACACCATAAAATCCATTTGGATCAGACAAAATCTGCCCAAATACTCTCTTAACTTCCCTATATTACTCCTAGAAGCCTCACATTGTGGAAAAGTCTTCCCAAGGAAGCCTTTGGCTCAAATCAAAAAGAGTTACCCGATTTAAAGGTAATGTCTTCTCTTATGCTGTTTTGTTTTATTTTGCTTCTCCAAGCCCCTAAACTCTTTTTATTGTTTTCTTTTGTAAAAACACCAGTATCCTCAATATACTTGTATTTTTTTATGAGAATTATTTGATTTACACTTACACACACCTTCGTCTAATTGTTAAAGTACATACTGTTTTTGTGGGTGGCGGATTACTGCCTCACGAAACGATGATTGTTCAATCTTCTTTTAACACCTTTCATGGTAGCCATTAAGACGTCACTATATTTATATATGATTTATATTATGTTTATGTTTTCCTTATGATTTTTTATTTTTCATTTATGGCATACCTTTATGATTTCCATTATGGGTAAACACGATAATTTCATTTTAGGAAGTGCGGACTACCGCCCCCTCAAAGTGATTTGAATCGTTAATGCCATATGTGGGATTTATAAAGGATGGAGTAAATGATATTATATATGATATTATACTGGAATTATAATGTAACTTTATATCATTATGATTTAATTCCATTAAATACTAAATATAAATGAAAGTAGCATTCATGCGTACGTACGGCTTTACCGTCTCCATGAACGGTGCATTTCATTTCTTACCTTTAAATGTTATGTAATATTATAAATGCTTGTATATACTAGATATATATGATATATATGATATATACATCAATTATATAATTCTGGATATAATGGATATTTTACCACATGAACAACTTGTAATTATAAGAAGTTTATTTTTGACTCAAGTACCAAACATCGAAAAAACGACCGTTATTAACATAAATAATTACATAATGTTCATAACATGGTAATAAGTGATATAAAAGGAATAATGAACTTGAAAAAGGTTCTTAATCAAGTATAAATTAACTCTAGTTTGTTATTAAGGAGATTAAAGAATGATCGAGACAAGTCGGACACGATGTAAGGGATTTCGTCTCAATCTTCTTTCATTGAGGCATATTTTGTTTTAATAAAAGACTTTCTTTTATACGGTGTATAAACCCCATTTAATTTTATGTTTATTCAAAAGGAATATTTTTTATATGAAGCGTGTTACTAAATGACAAAAGGGAATGTTTTTTTATCATACGTATGCGGCGACAACGACTTCTCTGCCGTCGTGACCATTATTTGAGTTTCGGCTTCCTCTAAAAGCCATAACTTTTTTTAAATGAAAAATAAATACCATGTTTTAATTTTATTTTATTTTGGTATTTAAAATGTTTTTGATAATTTTTTTATTAAATCAATGTGTTTTATTGATACCTTGTGATTGAAATGTGGAAATGTTATGTTTCCTTTATGCATGTTTTATGTGATATGATTATGTTATGGTTTATGATATGTTTAAAACTTTTTATATAAGGAATGCATTGGACTTAATAAGTGATGGGTGGAGACCGTTATAGCTCCTCGATGTATCGGTAGGTCTCATGAGACAAACTAGTGTCTTGGCATAAGGCCTTGACACAATCTTATTTGCAGTCTTGGCACAAGGCCTTGACTATGTGGTTATGATAGTCTGGCATTATGCATTCCACCATTATGAAAGTGGTTATTGATATTGCATGTGATTATTCGACTAGTATAATATCCATGTGAATAAGTAAATGGAATTATTTCATTTTATTTTTTCCATATTATGCTGAAGTTCAAGTTTAAAAGGCTTTTGTTTTAGTTATACATTGCCTTAAATGTTTATGTTTATTTATGAAAGTTTCTGCTGTATTGTTATCCTTACTGAGCATCTGAGCTCACCCCTTTCTATGTTTTATTTTTTCCAGGATGTGAAGAAGTATTTTATGAATTACCTACAGGGATAGTATGAGGGGATATGAAGACAAGATATTGTTGTAGTTTTGTTTTACTTTATGATGTAATGTAAGACTTATAAATGTCTCTAGTGTTTCCAAGGATACTAATGTAATTGGTATTTCAAGACCTGATCTTTTGTGATCATGCCAATGTTACATAATAATTCACCGACTCTGGGTAACTGGATCAGGGTGTTACATGTTACATAATTCTTATAGAAAACCCATAAAGAAGATGTGGGCTCCTAGAGCACTGATTACTGATGTTACTAGACCCAATCAAATCTAGGTTCCAAAATCTATTTTTGTTTGATTATTTTGTATGAAATCTATTTGAAGAGCTCCTATAAAAGCTTATGGTACTTGGAAAGTGGATTTTGAAGACACGTGATAGTATATTACTCATGTTTCAATAATTTAATAAAGATTGATGGTGGGAATTTTACCTATGGTGACAATGCTAAAGGAAAAATAATAGGGCTCAACCAGATTGGTAACTCTATCATTGTTTTAATTGATAAAATACTTTTTTAGGGATTAAAATATAATTTTATTAGTATTTCACAACTATTTGATGATGGATTTCATGTTAAATTTTAAAATGATGCTTGTGATTTTTTTATCTCTAAAAATGAAATAGTATTTTCTACTTTTAGAAATGAAAATGTTTATGATGTTAACTAAGTTTCTTTAGTTTCGAAAAATGTTTCATGATTAAGTGTATTTCACAAAGAGTCAGGGATTTGTCATAGAAGATTAGGACACTGTAATGTACACTATTTTATAAAGCTTACTATAAGATGTGTATTCATGGACCTACCCAAACTTGAGTTTCCAAATGATAAAGTCTGTAATACTTTTTAAAAGGAAAAAAAACAAAAAATATATTTCAAACTAAAGAAATAAGATTCCACTTCTCAACCTCTTTATTTGGTTCACATGGATTTGTTTAGACCTTCTAGAGTTTCTAGTCTAAATGGGAAGCATTGTTTCTATGTTCTTGTAGATGACTACTCTATATATACTTGGACCTTCTTCTTGGCTCAAAAAAGTAAAGCCTTCTGTCATTTTACACCTTATGCTAGGACTGTAGAAAAATTAAGTGGACTTAGGATAAAATCTCTAACAAGTGACCATGGTCGTGAGTTTGAAAAACAAGAGTTTGAATCCTTTTTGTCACAAAATTTCTAGTCTTAACTTCTCTTCCCCTTGGGAACACCCAACAAAATGGGGTTGTAGAAATAAGAAATAGAACCTTACAATAAATTTCTAAAAAATGATTAGTGAGTATGACCTACCTATTTACTTTTGGGATAAATATATCAATAAAATATGATATATAATCAATAGAGTCTTCATTAGACCTATTCTTAAGAAATCTCTTTATGAGTTGTGGAACAATAGAAAACCCAAGGTTAATTACCTCAATGTTTTTGGTTACAAAGTCTATATTCCTAATACTAAGTATGATGTTGATAAATTTTCATCCAAGTGTGATTAAGTAATATATTTAGGTTATTAAATATATAGGAAAAACTATAGAGTTTTTAACAAAAGAATCAAAAAACTCTATATCATGTTTTACTGAATCATTGTACTAAATTATAAATTATTGTACTAAATTATAAATAAAATATAAGAGATGTACTCAAAAATAAGAAAATACATTCATATTGATTTTTATAATTTATTAAAATAATCCATAAGTCATTTGAGATGTGTAGGAATCATTTTCACCTCAATCATATGAACGGTGTGACGGGTTTGACTCAATGTGCATCTCTTTATTTAAAATTGGCATAAATTTTAGTAAAATGGAAAAATAACCAACTAAAAATTGATAAAATGCATTTTTATTGTTTTGATTATTAATGAAAATTATCTATAATTCATTTTTTATGTCTACGAATGAGCCACCCCACAATACGATACATGATGTGACCGTTATAACAAAAAGTGTCAGTTATTAGTTTAAAATCTACATTTTAGTTCAAAAAGTATCACTCACTAAAAACTGATCAAACATGTACATATTTTATTTATTATTTATTAAAATGATTCATAAGTGATTTTTTATGTGTAGAAATGGGTTTCACATAAAACTAATACAAGATTCAATCAGAATGAGTCAAAGTGTGTGTTTCTAGATTAAAATGACATTTTATTAAAAAAATAAATGTGACATACTCCAAATAAATAAAATGAATTTATATTGTTTTGAATTTTTTTTACAATAATATAAAACTCATTTTAGATGTTTATGAATCGGACTCACCTCAATCCGATGCAAGGTATGATCAGTATGACTCAATGTACATATTTTTATTTAAAATTGACATTAATTTTAGTAAAATGGAAAACTGAACTACAAAAATATAAGAAAATGGATTTTAATTGTTTTTATAATTTATGAAAATGACTATTAGTCATTTTTTATGTGTAGGAATTATCCAAACCTCAATCCAATACATGATGTGTCTGGAGTCAATCAAAGTGTACATTGTCAGTTTAAAATCGACATTTTAGTTCAAAAAGATTCACTCACTAAAAACCAATAAAATGCACTAGCATTTTATTTATAATTTATCATAAATATTTATATTCTATTTGTGACATGTAGGAATCAGTTTCATGTCAAACTGATACACGATGTGATCAGGATGAGTAAAAGTGCATGTTTTCGTTTTAAAATGACAGTTTACTAAAAAATACAAATGATGTAATAAAAACTAATAAATCATGTTCATTTTTTTTGATACATTATTAAAATAATTCATAAGTTGTTTTATATGTGTAGTAAAAAGACACACCTAAATACGACGCACGGTGTGACCGGTATGGTTCAATGTGTTTCTTTTTATTTAAAATTGTCATCAATTTTAGTAAAACGGACAACTGCCCTACTCAAAACTGATAAAATGAATTTTTATTGTATTTATACTTTAAAAAATTGATCAATATTTCATTTTTGACATATTTTAATTAGCCTCAACTCAATATGATACATGATGTGCCTGTCATGACTCAAAGTGTTTCTTATCAGTTTAAAATCTTCATTTTAGTTCAAAAAGTTTCACTCACTGAAAGCTAATCAAATACCCTTAGATTATATTGATAATTTAATAAAAAAATTAATAATAAATTTTTTATTTGTAGGATTTTTTTTCACATAAAACGGATACACGATGTGATCAAAATGAGTCAAAGTGAATGTTTCTAGTTTAAAATGACATTTTAGTAAAATATAAAAGTGACATACTCAAAACTAAGAAAACATCTTTGGATTGTTTTGATACTTTATGAAATTGATCCATAACTAGTCTTAGGCACATAGGAATCAGCCTCACTTTAATCTGGTACACAGTGTGACCGGTATGACTCAATGTGTATCTTTTTATTTAAAATTTACATCAATTTTAGTAAAATGGGCAAGTGGCCTACTCAAAATAGATAAAATGCATTCATATTTTTTTTATACTTTAAAAAAATATCTATGTGTTATTTTTCGATGTGTAAAAATCACCCTCACATAAATCTGATACACAATGTTCCTATTATGACTCAAAGTGTTTGTTATCTGTTTAATGTCGACATTTTAGTCCAAAAAGTGTCACTCATTGAAAACTGATTAAACATGCTCAGATTTTCTTGATAATTTAGAAAATTGATTCATATGTCATTTTTGATATGAATGAATTGGTTTCACAACTAACTGATACACTTTGTGATTGGAATAAGTCAATTTTTATGTTTCTATTTTTAAAATGACATTTTAGTAAAAAAACATGTGACATCCTCAAAACTGACAAAATGTTTTCAGATTGTTTTGATAATTTGGGAAAATGATCCATAATTCATTTAAGATGTGTAGGAATTAGTCTTACCTCAATATAATGTATAGTGTGACCATTATAAATCAATGTGCCTCTTTTTAAAAAAAATTGACATCAATTTTTGTAAAATGGACAACTAACCTACTCAAAACTAAGAAAACACATTTTTATTGCTTTTAATCATTAAAAAAATGACCCATAAGTAGTTTTTGATGTCTAGGAATCATCCTAAACTCAATTAAATACAAAATGTGCTCATTATGACTCAAAGTTCCCATTATCATTTTAAAATTTACATTTTAGTTCAAAAAGTGTCACTCACTGAAAACTGATCCAACAAACTTGGGATTTATCATATAATTATTTAATTAATTTTCATAGATATAGTTCCTGAATATAAATAATAAATGTTTTGATGTGGAAGAATCAACCCCAAATCAATCTGATACACAGTTTTCCTTATATGACTCAAATTTTAGTTTAAAATTAACACTTTATGTTGATTTATTTCTTTATATTATTACTAACATAAGAATTATTTTTTTATATAGGTGCATTATTTTTCTTAAGTAAGGGTGGTTTGTTTGGAAGAAACATGACTCGAGGTCATGATCAAAATACAAAGTAATATTGATGTTATTTTAATGTATGTAACAATTTTTACATATGTAATTGTATAAACCAATGTTTGAAATTTCATTAATATAGTGTTTTTTCTTATATTTGTGTTGTAAATTTAATTTTATTTAAATTTTATATTGGTACTTTATGTTTTTATAAGGTGGTGTTTATGATGTTGTGGTGTGTTGTTACAACACATTGTGATGGTGTTGTAGTGTGATGTTACAGCACACTGTAGTATTCCTATATATCATCACTTTTGAAAATGCTGATAAATAGTTCTTTTATCAGCGCTTTTGAAAGTCCAAATAAATGGATATATTATCGATGAATTTCAAAGAATTGTAAAATGGTTATTTATAAGTGCTTTCAAAACTGCTGATAAAGGTAACCTTTATCGACGCTAAATAAAAGAGCTGATAAAGTGGTCCTTTATCATTAATAAAAAAAGTGCTAATAAATCACCCTTTTATCAGCACTTTTTTGGTGTTGATAATAGACAAGGGCCTTTAATCTCATTCAGGTTTTCATCACTTCTCTAGTGCGGATAAAGGCCCTTTCAGTGATGTTAAAGGCTTATTTTGGAGTAGTGATTCCACAGCAAGCATGATGTCATATTATTGTATCCATAAACATAGAAAGTCCCCCCAAGAGAGGTGCTTCACCAAAACTAGATTTCAGTCTCTACATAGTTCATATTGATAATATTAACTGCCAAATGGTGTAGTCAACACCAAGGGAATTGGGAGCCTCTCCACCTTAATTCATAAATCATGAACTAGGGTACGTGATATGAAGTAGTGCTTATCTCATGAATAAAACAAATCATGAACCCTAGTAAAAAACATGCAAAGGGTACCTCAAATGATGATTGACTCTCCTGGTGCAAAACACTCTGATGTATTTAGTTGACCATGACCTACTCTATGACCTCTCCGACTCTGATGAAGACCACCACCACAATCGTTCTCTACTTGTAAAGGATGATTATAATCTCATGATTATCCTATACCCTCCACATCTCCTCTATACTGATCCAAATATGAATAATCCTATATCATCTTCTTTAGATAAATCTTCCATAATGAAGGAACCTAATTAAAAATACATTATATATGATTCCCACAAAGAAATGTCACACACTCTCACCACTAGTGACCTTAGAATCTACAATATAAACATCTTCATGATCCATTGGAAGGGTATTGAGAGATTCCACCCCTAGAGAAATGAGAAAATGAGGTCCAGGACCTACCTTCGATTCTCTGAATGGTATTCTATCTAAGAAACTAGAAATCCCAAAAAACAACTCTTCTATGTTATGAATCACAATGAATCACTTCTCATGATGATTCGGTTCTATCCAAAATCCTCTCAATGACTTCTAAAAAGGTACCAGAGCAGCAGTAGAAGCCATTGGTTTGGGGTTTACAAACAATTTCACCTTCAGAATGAAGATACATTTCATTCTCTGATGATCTGATCCTCAAAATGATCTGAGGATCTCATGTGAATTAAATACAGCATAGAAAATAAAACTGAATGTGTACCTCCTTAAAATCTAAGCACGCTCATTCATCACTCATCATCGGTAACCATTTCTCAAAGGATCCAAAGAAAAATCCATATAGACTATCCACACACACTTAAAGATTATACACTCTTGATGTTCATTGAAATCTTGGTGCTTGAGGTCAACTTCAAAAAATCCTTTAGTGTTGTATCGATCACCTCGAGCATGTCCCTTCAATATATCGAAGGCACCTTAGATCGATCTGTCAGATAGAGACTATCTCTCTTTAGAATAAGGGAAGAGAGATAATCTTTCATCCACTGTAATGAACAGTGCCTATATGATCTTCTTCTCGCCTACATATATATTGTGTTGAAAAAATACCTGAAAAGGGTTTCCTGACCTCTGAAAAAAACAACCTCTAAATAAAAAATAAATATTAAATATATTACATAATAAACCCATGTAATTTAGATCAACTTGTAATTCCTACTAATTGTAAACGAACTTGGAATGTTAAAATAATATTTGTTCGTAATCACTAAATTCCTTGCAGATTCTATTAATAAATAAAATAATACCAGTTATTTGTTACTTGAATAATAATGAATTAATTTTTTTTGATATCTCATAGAGCAGGACACACACTTGTGTAATCATCTGTTCACACTGTATTGTTTGTTGATCTAACTAGATGGATTTACCTCTGACTACTTTGGTAAGGAATTTATGAAGGTACTACCATCCTAATCAACCATGCTTGAGATATATTATTTCTTTAACTCAAAAGTGACAAATCATATCTTGACCATTCAACCAATGTCATACCACCAATGATTCACCCAACACAAGCTACATTACCACGATTTCATTATCCTGGATTTTTCCTTGCATCAAATTATGTGATCAAATGAAACACATTGATAATGATATCAAGTCAAGAGACCAATACACATGTCCATATATAGAAAAAACAAATGACACCTGAAGCATGTGGTGTTTTTATTGGTTGCCCTATCCTCATGAACTGAACTTCTATAGATCAACAAGTGTGAATTTCATGAGAAGAAGTCTCAATTCTTATGATCCCCCAGTACCTTATATTCAAACATCAGCTATGTCTAGTCAAGTGTGATTTATCTAGACCATATGAATTTTTTTAATATTAATGTCATAGTATCTCAAGGTTATCATTATAGAATGTGATCTCCTATAACCATTTCAAATGAAAATTAATATATGGGAATTAACAGTTATATAGTGGATGCATAAATCTATACTATATAATGGTAAGAGTAAATCATGCATATCTAACTATATACATGAAATGGTAATAAAAAATTATTGTATAGTTGGGTCTATGTCACCCTCTATTACAACACTCCCACTTTCACTAGGGCCAACATGCTAACCATTCTTTTGCTCTCACATGATTACGATAATGTTTATACTAAGTCAATATTTTAGTTTCTATGCCCGTCAAATCTCTCATTTTTCACAATTTTTATAAGTAAGACCTCACCTCCTAGAGTAAACCTTCTCAAGAGATGAAATCCCTAAGTATATCCCTTTTGTCCAGTATTAAAACCTGACATGTTTTCTAGTAGTAGTAATATAACTATAATAATGATAAAACATTATATACTACATGTGATTCAAATAACTAGAACAAATCATTTCTTTTAATAACAGCTTCTTAGCTACCTTAGAAACTACAACATACTCAATAATTGTAGGTATAACTACCAATGTATTTTATGAGCATGTCTCGCTCATTCCATTTTCCTGATTGAGATATAAGATCATGTTGAACTTATTGAAATACTAGTTTGTATCCCCTCAAAATTAAATTCTTTATACTCAATATAACAGGTATATATCTTTTGTACTTACTCTGTTACTATTGGATAGTTCTGACTACTTATATTGTATTTATCCAAGATATAATTGATATTTCACTATTATAAAGTATATGTTGGTGATATCATTTCTTGTACATATCATGGAATAAATTATTGATCCATCACAAAAAGTATAAAATTTCAACTCACCAAATTAATCTCCTCCCACTTCCTATACATGTCATCTTGAAGAGATTTATTCCATGTGACAGTAGTATTAATTCTCTATCGAATTATTCCAACTTTTATTTTTCAATACCATGCCAGTGTTTGTCGAATTGACTAGGTTTAAGAAACCATTAGATCTACCTCTGTAGATCATGTTCTCTAGAATATATGTTTCTACTTTAAGTTAATCTCTGGAGAGATACTTTCATTCTGCTCTTATCTAACTATAAGACCAATAGTTTATTTCCACATGTTACCAAATATATTTTACTTGGAAAAACAATGGTGCTCCCACTATCCTCTGGCATACACATGGGAATGATTCATCCCAAATCAATATTGTATGATATTTATTCTTACTTTAATCCTAAACTAAATTTTAGTAACTTACACCCTTTATTGGCATTTTTTAATGTAACCATTCCTTTTTGGTTGCATTGTATAGATGCCTTGCATGATTGATGGTATTGAAGTCCAAATTCCCATAAATGATCATATAAATTAGCTATGAAAAATAAATTTTATTGGATTTATGCATAATGAATTGGTATTAACAATCAATCCTTATTTTTACCTTGCTAGTACCATCCATGTATCATCTCACTTGAATACCAACAATAGTATTCAAAGTAATAAGACCCTATTCTTTGATACATGGAATCCATTATTTAAATTAAATTGATCTTGTCAGACTTAGCTAATTTCCATATACTTCATACTTGTAGGAATTATTATTCTCAATTAATAATGTATCACTTGTCACAGTGAATCTAAAACCATCACCATGGGTTTATCCTTCCTCTATAGTATGTGTCTCTGAAACATTCTTTTTCCACAATCTCTTGTGGAACTTGTTCCTATGACAACTATTTGTGCATCTTTATCATTGACTAAACTCATGTCAATATTTCTCCCATAATCTCAAAAAGATATGTGCACCATTTTATAGAAAATTAGTCTTTCACTTGACTATAGATTTTCTATCATTGGTATTTTTGTAATATCCTTAGAAAACATTAAGAAAATTTCTTTATACACACATTGTGTTTCTCTTGATGAAATCTTGTTTGTGTCCTAACAAACTCTTTGTATTTAAACACATGTTCATATGACAATATGGATTTCTATAATACTATATCTTATATGATATTCATTTTTCATTATAGTTGGCATATGGTTATGTTATAGAGCCATTATTTGTGAAGAACGTCATGAAATATAATAGAATATTATGAAATGCATATATATTTCAACATTGATGAAACTTATACTTACATCATATCTCTGATGTGTATAAGAAAATGTGTGTTTAGGAATTACTCCATGCAATATTTTATTGATCAATTTTAACATGTAAAAATCATCATTTATCCTCCTTATTAAAATCATGTCCATGATTTGGATAAGTTGATGTGTGTTTAGGAATTACTCTATGCTACATTATATTGATCGATGAATGCATGGTCAATATATTCTTCAACATGCTAGCCCAAAGCATCTCATATATTCTGACCATGAATATACCATACTTCACTTTAGCATTCCTTAATAAACACTTAAAGGAATCCAATGAAGTATACTTACCACTAGATTACCCTTGGAATATTCCACTTTCTATTGGTGAACTAATTTTGAAAGATTTTTGGCATGCCTTTTTTGCTAAAGGTTTAGCTATCGAAACTAAATAAGTATATATGTCGATAATAACTATGGTGTTTTTTCTCCACTGAGTCTGAATAACATACTAGGAATATCGTTGACGTCTACTTTTCGTTTAACTTGAAAATAATTTTCCTTCCACAATTGGGTATATAAGACTTACATTTTATGTTCTTGTCATATTTCCAATGATTCAGGTATTACAAAATTTTTTTTTGAGTATTAGAGAGCATAAATAACATTCATTATTGAAATGGAATAATTTCTACTTATGTCCAAAGGAAACATGAGATAATTTTTTTAGTAATACTCAATAAAAGCTAAACTATAACCATTTACGTGGAAATATAGAATTCGTTCACTTCTCATCGTTGACTTAGAAACCACCCTTTCTCAGCCACTTATTGAATATACCATAGTTAGAGTAATGTTTCTATACATACTTGGTTACAATATTTCGATAATAATATGTGATAAAAATATTATATTTAATACCAAATAAGTATGTTAGAAACAATACATATAATTGAGGAATATTCCTAAAGAAAAAGAGATTACTTTGTTCTTTAATTCAGTTCAATGCGATTAAACTTCCATAGTTTTATTTCATGATATACGGTGCAAATAACCTCTTGTTTAATAACCATCCTTTTTTTCTTTGAAGGACATAATGAAGGTGTATTTTGTGTCGCTCATTCCATTGGACTTTTCGACTTGTCTTTCAACTTGTTCACTAGAAGAATTAAATAATATACTTTATTTAAGTTCTTATTTACTTCGAAAGGTAATGAATCATTTTCTCGATCCAGACCGATAAAATTGGGAATGAAAACCCATATACATATTAACTGAAAATAAGATGATACACATATTTCCAACACACCTCATTAATTACTTACAATCATCACACATAGATAAATAAATAGATAAATAAATAAAATGTGGATACACATATTTGGTCATTAGTCAAGATCAGTCAACTGGAAAAGTAAATAAACGATTAAAATGAAATTGCATTAATATAAGTATAAGTGAATTAATTAAATTAGATGAATTATTTAATTCAAATAATTTAATTCTATTCAGTCTTCTTTTAATTTAATTTAAATTCTGAAAATTAAATTAACTAATTCATTTAATTTAACACTAAAATTAAATTAATTTTATCAGAGTTAATTTTTTTTTAAAACAAACATTATTTTTTAATTAATTAAATTTAATAATAGAATTAAACTAATTAAATGAATTAATTTTGATTATTTAAATACCTTTAAGGGCCTAAAACCCCTGAAAAGTCCAAAGTTGGACAGGATGAACCGGTGCACACCCATTTTGGGCTTTGTAGACCCCATACACGAGTGTTCTAGGACAGGAAGACCTACCTTGACCTGTTTTGGGTTGGATAGATTCACCCAGACCCGTTTTGAGTAGCTGGAGGAATTGGTGATGGGTGTCTATGAGGTTGGAAGGTCGGTGTAACATGGTGGTGGAGGAGGAGGCCCGATCTTGGATTTGGAGGATGGGGATGGTTTATAGTGGTTGTGTGGCAGCAGCCTAGGGAGGGCCAGCCGATGCAGACAACCTTAAAAGAGGAGGATCTGGTGGATAGGGATAGTCTGTAGTGGTGACAGTCACAGTAGACGGTTCCATCCAATGGCGGCACTCGATCTCATGCGGGTGATGGCCAGAGGGCCATCCGACTTGGGAGTGGAGGGTGGCACTTCCAAATCTAAGCGGAAATGTGGTTCACATGGGCTGGTGACCTAAAATCCGGTAGACGATGATTGTGGGTGCTCGTTTTGGAGGAGATGCAGCGAAGGAGGTGGCTCCTAGGGTTGGTCGCCGGCTAGGGGTGAAGGCTCATAGAGGCACCTAAAGCGGTGATTTGGAGTTGACCACGGGAGAGAGCCAATGCACGCCAATATTCAGCTGACAATGTGGGCTGACCTCATTGGAAAAACCAAGATGTTGTTTTAATTATTTATTTCTCTTATATGAAAAGCCAACCGTGTGGAAATTTCTACACCTTGTTTTTAAATTTATGTAGACCAAAAAAAAAATATAGCCTCCCTTGTGCCTTTAATTTTCTCTAAAGGCTACTATAATAAAATAATTTTAATTATTATGATATTATAATTATATAAAGATCATAATATTATAAATTCTACAAAATAGTGGAATGAACATCGATCGAAAAATACTATTCCGACAACCTGAGTTCCTGTCAGATAATGTATTTCATTGGATACCATCACCAATGATACAACCCATGTAAAAATTCATATATAAGAAATATGATTCAAATTTTAATATCAAAAATCTTACAACAAACGATGCATAGTTTATTTTTTCAGATGGTCTTTACTTGGTTATATGAGCTCGGATTCAAGTGTGGTCAGATCCGTTGAGAACGTTTTAATACCCTCTACTTAAATTTAATGATTTTTTTATTGTCTCAGAATAATTATGTGGAGTCTCTAATAAAAATTGAAGGTACTTGGACAACATTGAAAGCTGGTGGGATGGGGTTTTTATAAATTTTTATCACCAGGATGACGATACATGCCATCTCTGTTGATCTAAGCCCTGGTATGATATGTGGATCTCACTTGAATATAAAAGAGCAATGAAAATAAAATTGAATGTGTACCTCATTAAAATCAAAGAATAATCATCAATCACTCATCTTCACCGACTATTTCTTGAAGGATCCAAATAAGTATCCCTCTAGATCATCCACATATTCTTCAAGAATCCACACATTTTTCATTCGTCTAAATCTAGGTGCTAGTACAGAGCTTCGAAGAATCCTTCGACGTCACATCGATCACCTCTATCCTTTCCCTTTGAACAGTCAAAGGCGCATCAGATCAATCGGTCAGAGAGACACTTTGTCTCTCTAAAAAGGGTCGAGGCCTACACTCCGGGAAATGGGGAGTCCATCCCCTGCAAGTGGGGGGACACTCATGATGAGGGTAAGGAATGTGATAAGGATACGAATAGAGTCTCATACAATGACATTGTTTGAGGAGAAAAGAAAAGAATCTCTGACAGTGAGGGTGTCATGACTACCTCAGTTTCAAGGAAACCAAGAAAAGATTACTCTGCGGTTCTGAGGACGGTGACCACTAGTTCAAGTTCCAAGAAGTCTAAGGAGAAGTTATCCATGGAGCAATTGGAGCGAAAGAAGGAATATATCAATATGGTCAAACAATATGAGCCTCAATCAGAATGGGAATCGGCTGATGCTGATGATCTGACTAGGTATGAATGTGGTGATTATGACTATTCTGACATGTAATCTTGCTCTCACTCTCTCTTGTTTGTCTCTGCACTTTTTCTTTTTATTAATAAATTTGGGGGTCCAAGCGTGCGTGGTTCTGACTTTTTGGGTACCTATAAAGGATTCATTAGCCCCCAGATATAAAAAACCCACTAAATTAGAAATAAATAATTATGATGAACAAAACTGCATCCTAAATATTATTTATATTTTATTACATACCTATAATATATATT
Source organism: Viscum album (assembly GCA_963277665.1). Taxonomy (NCBI): domain Eukaryota; kingdom Viridiplantae; phylum Streptophyta; class Magnoliopsida; order Santalales; family Viscaceae; genus Viscum; species Viscum album. The sequence goes on along the minus strand of OY728161.1, from coordinate 2,127,607,739 downwards.
CAATACATTATTTTATAAAACAATTTCATTTAGATGACCTGTAATTCCCTCTAATATAAAACGAACATAAAATATTAATATAATATTCATTCGTATAATATTTTTGTTCATATTCAAAAAAATACCATCTCATTACATTTAATAAATAAATTCAACCTAATTATTATTTACTTGATTAATAATGAATTTATTTATTTATCTGTGATCGGTTACATGGACAACTCTCGAACCCCATGGTTGGGCCCATCATGTTCAATATTCATATTCATTGGAATATAGAAGATTCTTAAACACACTATTTTGTGTGACCCTCTAGGACCTTATCTTGAAAGTAGTAAATTATATTCATAGAACAATAGTAGTATCTATCAACCAATAAATAACCCAAAATAGATAAGGAGTAATCATAATAATGAGAACCAACCTATGAACATGTATTATGTAATATAGTCATTTTTTCTTTAAATATCTCATAAAGAAGGATGCAAACTTGTGTCATTGTCCTTTATTAATTTATTTTTTGTTGATCTAACTAGAAAGAGTTACCTCATGCTGTCTTATACAAGGATATATAAAGTTACCAACATCCGAATCAACCAGGAAACATATATATTACATCCTTAACTTGGAAGCGACAAATCCTATCTTAACCATTCAACCAATTCCATACCGCTAATGACACACCCAACACAAGCTACCTCACCACAATTTCATTATTAGGTTTTTTCCCCTATATCAATGTAAATGATCAAATGTCACACATTTATAATGATCTCAATTTAGGAGACCAATACACATATTCATACATATGGACAACCAATGAAAGTTAAAAAATGTGGTGTTCCTATTTGTGGCTCTGTCCCAATGATCTCAAATGCAAGAGATCACCAAGTGAGAACTTCATGAGAATAAGTGTCAATACTTACGATCCCCCATAACCTAATATTCAAAAATCAACTTTCTCTAGTTAGTATGATGTATCTAGACCATAATACATTTCTTTAAGATTAATTTGATTATATCTCGAGGTTCTCATTACATCATGGGATCTTTTATAAGCTGTTGATATGATAAATGATCTATGGAAATTACAAATTAAATAGTGGAAAAAGAAATGTATACACTAAAATGGTAAGAGTAGATAAGGAATATATAACTATATACATGTAATGGTATCTGAAAATTAAATTATAGTTGGGTCTAGAGAACCCACTATTACAACATTCTATTCTTGCTATCACCTCGAGCTACGTCAATATCCTAACTAGGGTGATGTGGAGATGGATCTATTGATGCAAGGCCTCCTCAAAATTCATCACCATGGTCTCCTCATTTAAAACAAGGACTGAAGAATAATGAAGAAGGGTCTAGAAATGGATCTCGAAATCCCACATGCTGTAACTCCCCTATCAAATAGTAAACATATCCTAATGTTTAGCCGAATTCACAGTCAAAGAAAGAAACTCATCTTGAAATTGGTCTAAAAAATTCTCCCCTGAGTCATCTGAATCCTCTAAGTCACTACGGAATAAGAACCACCGCTTTCTTGCTACTCCACACAACATCACTACCACTAAAAAAACACAGTTCTCCTTCTGATCACAGATTGACTGAAGTCTATCTCTACCTACTTTGGCCATTCCTCTGTCACTGATTCGGAGAAGGATCCCTCATAGTACTAATGTTTCTAGTGATCAAAATATTATAGTTTCCTCATCTAAGTGTATTCTTCATATTTATTTACTCTTTTGTGATCTACAAGAAATACTATTGAATGTATTTAATGAGAACCTCTGGAGGATGTTAACTTCGAGTCATTCTTGCAAAAGAAAATAAAATTAAATACTTTTAAACCTAGAATATATAATTTTCAAGATTAATTAATTATTTATTTATTCCAGGTCTAAATTAATCCCAAGGTCTACACATTTAAATCATATCTGAAATGAAGAATTATGCATGATCATTTACTGGTTCTCTACCCTGTAACCATTATCACTTCTCTTAGAAGGATAAATAAACATAAAGGTCCACACAATGAATCATAGGGGCCTAAATACCTATTTCCAAGTTGATATACCTTGTTTAAATTCATTAATATGTTTAGCTAACACCATTTCCCAACTAACCCATGTAGTTCTTACCCATGCCTAACCATGAACTTCATCCTACCCATCAACCCGAACCTTTGATACCACTCTTTCATGACCCCTCCCCCTCAAGGTACCCCTCCTAGGTTGAAAATGAGGGAATATATATAAGAATGCTGAAATACCACCTCTAGTAGGCCATGAGTTAGTGAAAGATACCAATGGTATAACATACACATAGATGAGAGGTATTTCCTTGTAAGATATTAGAAATGAGATAGATAAGATAGAAACCACCACAAAAAACATGCTAATAATAAACATAAAAGATCCCAAGTACATGCATGTAATGTCATACAAAAAAAATACAAAAGAGAACTATAAGTATTAAAATAATTCTTCGAAAGAGACCATGAATCCCATACAAATCCGAAATAACCACTTCGAGCAAGTAATTTTTATCCCAATCAAATAGCTCTTACGAACATGAAAAATAGTTTACATGAACATATTTTCAGCATAAAATGTATATAATATAGGATTTTCCCTAGAGCCTATCATTAAAATGATAACTAAATCATGCTAATGTCGAATGAAAAACATGTAAAGATATATTTTCACGTAATTATGTATGCCAAATTCACATCCTCACTATGGATTTCTCTCACAAAATATCTCATACAAGAGAACATATAATATAATATCAAAATAAGGTACCCAAATACCACTTCCCAAATTGTTTTCCACTCATCCCCAATGTCAAATGTCCTAATACTTCTACCTTTAAAAGTAATCCAACCTGAAGACTCATAGTCTAATGTGTCATAACATTCATACCATGCATAAAATTATCACAACATCAATTTCCATGCACCCTATGCATCACATCATATCATCATCCAATACCACTTCTCGAGACAGTGACTAAGTTGGTTCTGGGAGACACCTCAACCTATATTTCATGTACTATACCTCAATCCATCACAACCCATTCACGTAATACATATAATAATCCATAGGATACTATATCCGGATATACATATGTGTTAAATAACCATAATCCATTACATCCCACTAAAAAAATATATGGGGAAGGAGAAAAACCTTTCATACCAACACATAATACTATCAAGTGAAAAGAGGGGGGGAGAAGGGGTAGTCGGCCATTCATTCCTCTCCAACCTAGATATTAGGGAAAACAATATCATAGAGTCCACTAGGTGTCAATCTCCCTACCAAAATGGTGGGGGTGGTGTATTAAATCACAAAACATGCATAAGATAATATAGTTCATAACCACACTCTAGGCATTGAACTAATAATAGGATCATCTATAGTAACTGTCACTCAGACCCCACAACTTCCATTGTTAAGGAATAAATATCCTCTAGACACACAAGAATTTATGAATAATTAATTTAATTAATTATTTCCTTTTAAAATTTTGCTTCACATTAATTAATTCATTACTTATTAATTAAACTTATTCCATTCACATTTCATTAACCACCATGTGAATTCCATGCCATCCAGTTAGAATCCAACTGATTCCACGATTTCACAAGATTATCAACATTGTCATTGTAACGACCCGACACAAGTTACCCAGAGTTAGTACATTATTAAAAAACATTGGCATGATTACAAAGAATTGAGTCTCGAAAGAACGATCAGTTTAGCAGTCTTGGAAAATAGATTACATACATCAAATTTACATTAAAATTTCAGACATAAAATACAACATAGATAGTTCTTTGAGAAGGATATTATTCCCTTTAGCTTAACCCTACATATCAATCATAAATAACTTCTTCATATCATGGGAAAATGAAACATAAGAAAGGGGTGATCTCAAACGATCAGTAAGGGTAAGAAATATAGCGGAAGATAACATAAACATTAGGCATGTTGAATAATTGAAAACACATGCCTTACAAATAATAAACATGAACACTTTATGGCAGGAATATGAGATGAGTAAATAATGCCACAATAAAAAATTTTCATGGGTATTGTACTAGTCAAATAACCAAATTAACCATCAATAATATTTTCATAATGAGGGAATTTATAATGCCGAACATTCTAAAACATCTTGTCAATGCCTTATCCAAGTCGTCTAAAAATGATTTAGGCCTCGGCCAAAACTATATATCAAAATGGGAAAGGCCTCGACCAATTCTACGTCTAATTGTATCATGAGACCTACCGATGCATCATGGAGCAATAGCTGGCTCCTCCCATCACATAATAAGTCCAATACATTCCTCATATGAAAAGGTTGAAACATAACATAAACATTCGTATTAAAACTATCATACAAAATGTCAATACTTTAACCATAAACCATGAATGGCATAAAAATAACACATCCACAGTCAAACATATCACAAAACCTTCAATAAAATATGGAAGATTTGTATCATAATAAATCACCTTAAAACAAGTTTAAAATCCAACAAAGGATGTTGACATAGATGAAATGAAAACTATTTGAAAGAAATACCTCTTTCAATTTTGAAACCATTTAAGAGTCACATAATTATAAAATAAAAAATTTATTTTGAAAATATTTTTATAAGATTGTAAGGGAAGATTCGATGATTTTATAACGGAGGAAAATAGCCATAACTAACCTATATGTTAAAAAAACATTCATACCTTAATTTTGGCGAAAAGGTCATAAAGTACCTTGTTTGGAAAACGACAGAAAGATTCCTTTCAAAACATATAAGGTCGAAGAAGGGTATAAATGACTTTAACCCATAGTATATTAAATGGTAAAAATGTTTTCAAATACATTTTTAAGAAAACATGGATGTGGATGATAAACTGGCCCCAGTAGATATCTACGTAAAAACAACCTCGGATAATAAAGAGATTGTGAAATTAACCCTTAACTTGTACTTTCCTTTAGTCGAGGGTACGTTTAACCTCCTATATAAAGAACATAGTATGTTATTAAATTATAACAGAAACATATTAATTTTTATGATATCATACATGATTAATTTATGACTTTATACTACGCATTTAATAATAATTTTCATGTTAAATTAACATTTCATGTAATAATCTCTTTCTTTATCGTACGTGTTTTAACTTGTTACTCTGGATTGTATCACTTATATAATGATTTAAATACATCCAGAATATAAAAAATGATTTATATATCATATATATTTATAATATAAATATGTATAATAGACATATATATGAAATGGAAAACACCGTTTATGGAGACTGTAGGCCGTACGTACGTATAAATGGTGTTTCCATTTTTATATCATATTTAACAGAACTAAGTGAATAAGATATTTGTAAGTACATACATACATATATATATATATCTAGTACCATTATTATGTCATATATTACATAATTATTAATGATATATATTTTTATAATCATTGTTGAATGGTGAACGTGGAAATGAATCTCATTGCGTCGTGAAGACGGTAATCCGTACGTACGGACGAGCGAAAATATCATTATATTGATAGTGAAATCATATGTAATTGGATGGTATATAATATATAAATAATCATTAAAATTTTTATTTATTATTTACATCAGTTATACTCATTATTATACTCTTCCAAATAATGAAGTGTTTGAATAACAAACTACACCACGACCTGAAGATGGTAAGCCGTACATACGCACGTATGGTGACTTTGTCATTTAGAGGATGTATAGAATATAGAATATGGTTGTACTATATTTATAATAAAGTAACAGTATGTAGGAGGTACTAGAGTTATATTTTTTTTTTGGAAACAACAAAGAAAGAGGAACTGGAAGATGAAAAGAACTTGAAAGAGGGTGGTGAAATTATTACCTCTTCTTCAGGTGTTTCCTTTTGAGTTGAACAAAAGGGCTCATTAGGTTGGCTTTCTGATCAAAGTAAGGAATCTAGGTTTATTTTAAGGAAGTTGAGAGGATATTTGGGTAGGGGTTGGCCGAGAAAAATGTCTTTGGAGGTGTGAAATTAAGAGAAGGGGAATAACCCTTTTATAAGAGAGGTGAGTGTCACTTTAGGAAAAGCTTGAAGTATTATTTTATAATAAAATTATTTTCGGTTTCTAATGGATCCAAAATGAATTATTTCGAGGATAAGGTTTTTATGGGTCTAAAAACACTCATCCAATATGTTTTAGACGGGTTTATGTCCCCATATTAAATTTTTATTTTGGATTTACCTCTTAGTTAAATAGTTTGACATTTACCTTGTATCTTTGTATTTTTATGTTATATAGTTAAGAAAATTACTATAAACTTCCAAGAGAACCTCAAGTGGTTCATTAATGAAAAATATAACATTATTCAAGCCCTTTGGCCTAACCACATATTTTTGGGTATATTATATCAACTAATAATATATTATTTGTTTTAAAAACTATTTTTTGTCAATTTTAACACTATTTAGTATTTGGTTTTTGTGAAAGTCATCACAACTTGATTACATCGAACGAAATACATTGAATCAATACTAACATTTCATATTCACCTAGAAAATTCGTAGATGGCATCAAACATTTTAAATTATATATATTTTAATATTTACAATATCATTTATTTGATTATTTTATTAATAAGTAAAATACTGCATCATTATTGTGTCATATATAAATATATTTATTTTATTTCTAAAAATTATAAATAAAATATAATAATGTATTAAATCTTTTTATATTTATAATTAATATTTATAGTTGAAGATATCAATTATATAACCCCATATAAAAATGTTTTACTAAAAGATACATGCTTTTGTTATTTTTGTCTTTACATTAGATTAATTAATATAACATGTCATTATCACTCCCAAGTGGCTCCATGGGGTCCTAAAATCGACCCACGGATGCCCATGGTCGGAAAAGTATCATCCAATAGGTTTAAGAAACGTGTTAGGATAATTTAATATTATTTTAATATTTTTTATTTACATATATTTACAAGATTTACCCTTTAACCATGGTAAATAAAATATTTATCAAAGTAATTATTTATAATGTCTAAAAATATAAGTTACCTATTTACAAAATTTGGACCTCCTGATTCCAAATATGGAATCCATTTTTCCAAATTTAGTACACAGAAGTGGTAGAAATTTATTTAAAATTAATTCCCATTTTCAAAACAAAAAAATTATTTTTATGAAATAATAACTATCAAAATATTGACACTTGTTTATGTTAAATTTAAATGTGAAATTACATCCAATGACCTAAATTATATTAAATAATAAAAATATAATCTAATGATACTTAAAAACTGTTCAAATGTTTAATTTAACACTATAAATTATTTTAATTAAAAAAGTTGTTTTTAATTAAAATTTAGTATTTTTTCCATTATTCATCAAAATATGAAAGTTATCGGAAAAGTATGAAAAATTTATCCAAAATAAATTTTTACGTCCCTCTTCTAAATATGAATTTAATTTTAATAAATTTAATATATAAAAGTTTCAAATATTGGATTTAAAAAGGGTTTTCCATTAAAAGGCATAAAATGCATTTTTTTAAAAATACATTTTTTATCTTAAAAATTGAATTTTTCTTATATTATGTATAAGAAAGAAAAAATATTAATGTTAAAATTATATAAGACATATAAAATTTAAAATTTGGTTAATAATATTCCTAACATTGTTTTTAAATGGCTAGTTTGGTAAGTCATGGTGCGCTCGAACACGGTGTTGCGTGTATCGCATGTTATTGAAAAACATTGAAGAGATAACATACTATAAAATCTTGGGGTGTTACATTCTCTCATATATCAATAAATTGTTCCCTCGCAATTTGAAATTGTTTTTTGAAAATAAATTGTGTGAATAGAAAAATACCTTTGTGGAAAACCCACACCAGAAATTAGTTTAATAAAATTTAATCTTAATAAGAGGGAAAGGGAAATGAAAAAGTCACCACGAAATTATGCTATCTATTAGGAGAACATTGGTGGAAATTAAAGACATATAATTGTAGGAAAATGTAAATTTTTATAGGGAGTGATTGAGGTCATTAATCACAAACAAGTGTACAATTGAGGGCCTCAAAGCCATCAATCTATGATGATTTAAAGTATCATCAATTCAACAAAACATAAGGTATTAGGATAAAAAATTTTTGGTTTTAAGATATATTCCCTAAAGTTTAAGAATTAATTTATTCATAGAATAATAGAAAAAAAATATACTATACATGTTGAGTTTCATCCTTCAAAAAATTTCGACAAAAAACTCATCTTTCACTTAAAAAGATAATAGAATTCAAAAATATTCTATTTATCCTCATCGTATCGGGTTCCAAAAATAATTAATTTATAGTTAATTTGTCATAATGTTTTTAAAAAAACTAAATTATACAAACTAGGACATCACATAGGCCAGTGGTAGGTGATTCACCCTTGTCACTCTTCGATTGCGGGTTCGAGTCTCGTGGCCTTGCCGAACGCGACAGGTTGTCGCCCGACCTCCGGGTTGTCATTTTTATGACAATCCAAAAATAATCTCAAGAAATGATTTAAACATAACAATAGTATCCAATTTCAAACTTAATCGATTCCAACCTTCATACTTATCCAAAATAATTCTATCCAAACTCACAATCCAAAATTTATAAGGAAGGTAAACACAATGAAGATCCTTTTTTCCATGTAATAACATGTGAATACCTTCATCATGTATTCTTTTAAAACACTATAACACCTTGAATTACCATAAATCATTATTGATTACATTAATGTTCCCTTATTCCTTATAGAATATTGGATATACACCTTCTATCCAAAAATATTGTAAACTCCAACAATGATGGAATAAACAAACCATTAATCAGTTCCAAGGATTTCAATACTATCCAATATAATTTATCCAAATAATTCATCTCTTATTCCAAAATCAACACCTCAGTATCAATACCATATTAAATTTTTATCTTTCCTTCAACCTTGTATTTTCTAAAAAGTTTAACTTGCTATTGGGTCACTTTTCTTGGTTCCACACAATCTTAAATCCTTAATGAAATAGTACTGCAGTACAATCCTTATATACTTTATAATTATCATAACATGTACATCATTAATGCAATACACAAATGACGCAATAATTTAATAAAAACATAACAACTATAATCATTCCTCTTCATCTTCAGTAGTATCATAACTTGATTATTATCCAATAGCAGCATTTGGGGTATACTCTGATGATTTGGAAATTGATTCGCGTAGTGTCCAAACTCCTTGCAGATGAAGCATTTTTCATTTGAAACCTTTTTCTTACCCTTGCAATCACATACTTGGTGTCCTTTTTCTTTACACTTATAACAAACTCCCATTCCCTTCAAGAATTCACCAAGGTTATTCTTTCCACAATTATCACATATGGGAAAATCCTTCTTTTTCCCTCTTCCCATTATCCATCTTTCTCTCTTACATATTTTTTTTCTCTTGCTTCCCTTTAAATCCATAGGAATTAGATAATTATTTACTTATCTTATTAACACATGATACTATTTCTTCATATGATGATAATACGTGGGAGACTATTTCCTTTATAAATGTTGGCTTAATACCATGAAAGATATGATCCTTATTACTCTTTGGATCATGTGTATTGCTGGAGTTCTTATTCCATCTACTGGGTGCCATTTCTAAATAATGGCATACACTGGGTTAGTTTATGTATCACAATGCATAATTCCAAACTTTCAAAATACCAAATGTAAATTGAAAAGATTATGCATATAATCTATAATCATAAAATGTTTTCTTTGAGGAAGTATTTACTCCTAATTCCTTCATAATGTATTGTAATGAAAATGTGAATTATCCTAAGCATATCCCCTGAGAGTGTCATAACCAAGAGTGCAGCAAGACCCGTTTTCATGCACCATTTGCAGTTCCCTAGGTACATCTGTGCCAAAGCCTCCTCTACCTGCTTGTATCCAGAAAGGGATGTATTTCTTGGAAAAATCACAAAATCTCTAGAGTACTTAAATTCTAGGATGTTTTTCTATAGTAATACTCAAAGTCTATATTAAGGTAATGTTCTCTAATCAGAGTTTTTCCAAATATTGTTTTCATGGTTTGTACTAAACTTCCTCTGATACCAACTATAATTTCCTGACCCCAAAAGCCTAGATTTGGTGCATTATTACCTAACATTGTCATGATTACAAGGAATCAAGTCCCAAAAGACCGATCAGTTTAGTAGTCTTTGAAAATATATTACATACTTCAACTTTACATTAAAATTTCAAACATAAAATACAACATGGATAGTTCTTTGAGAATTCCATTATTCCTTTAGCTTAACTCTACATATCAATCATAACTAACTTCTTCATATCATTGGAAAATGAAACATAAGAAAGGGGTGATCTCAAATTCTTAGTAAGTGTAATAAATATAGAAAAAGATAACATGAACATTAGGCATGGTGAATAATTGAAAACACATTCCTTTACATAAAATATACATGAACACTTTATGGTAGAAATATGAGATGAGTAAACAGTGGATTAATAAAACATAGTAATGGGTATTCTACTATTCTAATAACCACATTAACCATCAATAATATTTTCATAGTGAGGGAATGTATAATGCTAGACATTATGAAACATCTTGTCAAGGCCTCGACCAATACGTCTAAAAATGCTTTAGGCCTTGGCCAAAACCATATATCAAAATGGGAAAGGACTCGGCAAATTCCAAGTCTAATTGTATTGTGAGACCTACTGATGCATCAAGGAGATATAGCGGGCTCCACCCGTCACATACTGAGTCCAATTAATTCATCATATGAAAAGGTTGAAACATAACATAAACATTCGTATTAAAACTAGCATACGAAATGTCAATACTTTAACCATAAATCATGAATGATATAAAAATAACACATCCATAGTAAAACATATCACCAAACCTTCAATGCAACATGGAAGATTTTTATCATAATAAATCAACTTAAAACAAGTTTAAAATCCAACAAAGGATGTTGAGAAATATGAAATGAAAACTATGTGAAAGAAATACCTCTTTCTATTTTGAAACCATTTAGGATTCACATAATTGTAAAAGAAAACATTTTTTATGAAAATATTATTATAATATTGTAAGGTAAGATTCTATGATGTTATAATGGCAGAAAATAGCCGCACCCACCATATATGTTAAAAAAACATTCATACCTTAATTTTGTTGAAAAGGGCATAAAGTACATTGTTTGGAAAATAATGGAAAGATTCCTTTCAAAACATATAAGGTCAAATAAGGGTATAAATGACTATAAAACATAGTATAGTAAATAGTAAAAATGTTATGAAATAAGGTTTTGATAGAACATGGATGTGGATGATAGATACTTACGTAAAAACAACCTCAGATAATAAAGAGATTGTGAAATTAACCCTTACCTTGTACTTTACTTTAGTTGAGGGTACATTTAACCTCCTATATAAAGACCATAGTATGTTATTAAATTATACCAGAACCATATTAATATTTATGATAGCATACATGACTCATTAATGACTTTAGACTACCCATTTAATAATAATTTTCATGTTAAATTAACATTTTAGGTAATAATCGCATTCTTTATCGTACGTGTTTTAACTTGTTACTGTTGATTGTATTACTTTGAGCATGATTTAAATACTTCCAGAATAAAAAACATGATTTATATATCATATATATTTAGAATATAAATATGTATAATATACATATATATGGAATGGAAAACACCGTTTATGGAGACGGTAGGCCGTACGTATGCATAAATGCTGATTCCATTTTCATATCATATTCAACGAAACATAGTGAATAAGATATATGTATGTAAATAAATATAAATATATATATATCTCCATTATAATTAATATTTCATATATTACATACTTATTAATTATATATATTTTTATAATCATCGTTGAATGGAGAACGTGGAAATGAATCTCATTGCGTCGTGGAGACGGTAATCCGTACGTATGCAGGAGAAAAAATATCATTATATTGATAGTGAAATCGTATGTAATTGGATGGTATATCAAATATACAGAATCATTTATATGTTATATTTATTATTTACATTATTTATACTCATTATTATATCGTTCCAAATAATGAAGTGTTTAAATAACAAACTACACCACGACGTGGAGACGGTAAGCCGTACGTATGCACATATGGTGACTTTGTCATTTAGAGGATGGATAGAATAAAGAATATGGTTGTACTATATTTATAATAATTTTACATTATATAGGAGGTACTGGAGTTATTATTTTGTTATGGAAACAGAAAAGAATGGGGAACTGGAAGATGAAAAGAACTTGAAAGAGGGTGGTGAAATTATTACCTCTTCTTCGGGTGTTTCCTTTTGAGTTGATCGAAAGGGATCCTTAGGTTGGATTTATGATCAAAGTAAGGACTCTAGATTTATGTGAATAATGTTGGAAGGATATATGGGAAGGGTTTGGCCGAGCCAAATGGCTTTGGAGGTGTGAAATTAAGATAATGGGAAGTGCCCTTTTATAAGAGAGGTGAGGGTAACTTTAGGAAAATCTTGAAATATTATTTTATAATAAAATAATTTTCAGTTTATAATGGATCCAAAATGAATTATTTCTAGGATAAGGTGTGGATGAGTATAAAACCTCTCAACCAATAGGTTTTATATTGTTTTATGTCCCCATATTAACTTTATATTTTAAATTTACCTCTTTGTTTAATTGTTTGACATTTACCATGTCTCTTTGTAATTTTATATTATATGGTTAATTAAATTACTATAAACTTCCAAGAGAACCTAAAGTGGTTAATTAATGACATATATAATATTATTTAATCCCTTTGGCTGAACCATAGATTTTTGGGTATATTATATCAACCAATAATATAGTATTTGTTTTAAAAACAAATTTGTGTCAATTTTGACTCTATTTAGTATTTGGTTTTTGTGAAAGTCATCACAACTTGATTACTGAAAAACAAATACATTGAATAAATACTAAAATTTCATATTCACCTAGAAAATTTGTGGATGGCATCAAAAATTTCATATTATATTTATTTTAATATTTACAATATCATTTATTTGATTCTTTTATTAATAAAGAAAATATTGCATCATTATTGTGTCATATATAAATATTTTTATTTTATGTCTAAAAATTATAAATAAAATATCATAATGTAGTAAATATTTTTATATTTATAATGAATATTTATATTCTAAGAGATCAATTATATAACCCCATATAAAAATGTTCTACAAAAAGATACATGCTTTTGTTATTTTTGTCTATACCTTAGATTAATTAATATAACATGTCATTATCACTCCCAATTGGATCCATGGGGTCCTAAAATCTACCCAAAGATGACCATGGTCGTAAATTTATCATCTAATAGGGTTAAGAAATGTGGTAGGGTAATTTAATATTATTTTACTATTATTTATTTACCTATACTTACCGAATTTACCCTTTAACAATGTTAAATAGAATATTTACTGAAGTAATTATTCATAATGTCTAAAAATAAATGTAACATATTTATAAAAAATTGATCTCTTGATTAAAAATATGGAATCAATTTTACAAAATTAAAAACATGGAAGTGATAGAATTTAATTTAAAATTAATTCCCGTTTTGAAAACAAAAAGCGTTTTTTATGAAATTATAACTATGAAAAGATTGACACTTGTTTATGTAAAATATAAATGTGAAATTATATCCAATGACCTAAATTATATTAAATGATATAATTATAAGCTAATTATACTTAAAAACCATTCAAATTTTTAATTTAACACTATAAATTATTTCGATTAAAAAATTTGTTTTTAATTAAAAATTTGTATTTTTTTCGCTATTCATCAAAATATAAAAGTTATCAGAAAAGTACCAAAAGTTTATCAAAACTAAATTTTTATGTCCCTATTCTAAAGATGAATTTAATTTCAATAAATTGAATATATAAAAGTTTCCAATATTGGATTTAAAAAAGGGTTCTCTATTAAAAGGCAAAAAACTGCTTTTTTTAAAAAATACCTTTTTTATCTTAAAATTTAAATTTTTCTTATATTATGTCTAAGAAACAAAAAATATGATGGTTAAAATTATATAGGATATATCAAATTTAAAATGTGGTTAATACTATTCATAACCTTTTTTTGAATGGATAGTTTGGTAAGTCGTGGTGCGCTCGAACTCGGTGTTGCATGTATCGCAAGTTATTGAAATACTTTGAAGAGATAACATACTATGAAATCTTGGTGTATTACAGTCATTCAATTCAAGAACCAACACCTTGGAATTTATTAATCCTCATCATTTAATAATTCTAGGTACTATATGGAACATCACAATCTTCCATGAATGAGATGCATAAACAATAAACAACCAGCTTCTTTAATTAGTGGGGAAAGGAATGTAAGTAAATAAGTATCCTGACCATGTGAACCATAAAAAAGAACATTAAAAATAAATAATCCAATCCTTTATCATAAAAATAGGTTGGAACATGTTAATATTTTTCAATCAATCCATGTGTCTTCTTTTAGATCACCATGCATATTACCATGCATCCATCCCTCCACCAACTATGTTAGCTATTCTCCAAAACTAGGGCCTCTCCACCCATATCTCAGCAAACATTGTCCATCCCAAGCTGAATTCATGTCTCGTAGCAAGACTCACATCTATAGAAACACATAAGGAATCAAACAAAATACAAGTTCAACATGACACCTAGGTCATAAAAAGGTATCAAGTATTCACATAAAAACTATCTCACTTTACCCAAAACATTTTTATTTATCAAAGAACTGATTATTTACCATATTGAATTAATTAATTAATTTAATATAGGTTAATAAAACATGAAACAAAAGGAATCATCTATTAAAATATATATATTATTTAAACATTCTCTAAATCATAACTTAATGTCTCAAAAAATTTAAGGAATATATAGTCTATTAACTTTCCTTTTGTTTATTACTTAAAAAAATCATTTTCAACTTCATTATATTTAGACACCTCCATTAAAATATGGAATAACAATTTCTATTAATGTTTCATTTGTTATTATTTTATTTCATCCAAATTATAATAATCAATGGAAATAATAAACGTTCCTCTTCAATTATTTATCCAATCAACATTACCAAATTTACATTATTTAAAAAAATTATCAAAATTTAACATGATAAACCATATAATAACAAATATTATAAACAAATAATTAACTTATATAGAATTTTATCTATTTAAAACAAGTGGAAAAATATTATCATGGTGGAAAACACATGTGATTTCTATAACCATAAACAATTTATTTTCGTTATTATACTTCATAATTAAGTAATTTTAATTACACCATCAACTAAATACATAAAGAATGATTATTTTGTGATTGAAAATTAAATATTTTGATAATTAATGGATCACCCACATTAATCCTTCCAACATTATTTGATCATGAATGGAACAATGATGTAGATCTTTGATCACCTCTCCTACATGGAAACTATAGCCATCCAAGAACATCTTGTCACAATTACACAAAAAATATATCTAAATAACTCCATAAGAAAAAAAGAGATCATATTACATATAATGAAAAGAAAGAACATAGGGAAAAAAGACTGATCGAAGAAGAAACCACAAATGAAAAGCAAAATCACCTTGGATCACCACAGATCGAACATGGGAAGCCATGGATAAATCCCATGTGAAAGGGATTAAAAAAAACTAGAAGAAAATACTATGGACACATGGGGATAGAAGATAATCATAGGTTTTGGGAAAATTTAAAGATGTAATATGTTTTATAGGTATTCCTATAGACACACTTTCAAGGTGTGAATGAGTCATTCATGTCCTAAATGTACTAAGTTTAATACCCACTAAAACATGTGTCACCCATATCCAAAAAACCCTATAATTAATTCACATTGTGAAATAATAGTTCACTTGATGTATTTTGAGAGATATATTCATCAAATATAACCCCTTATCCCTTCACATCATGAAATTATAGTACACATCATCAATCACACCTTGAAAATTTCTCTTCATAAGCCATTAATTTATATCCCAACTATGAACTGAACACTCATGTCATGAACTATATTTCACATCATTAACTTCTCATACTTCTAGATTTCAACTTCCAAACTCCACTGATCTTATTTTATACTTCCTCCAAGTAGAACGATCCTTATAAAAACAAAAAATAATAATATAAAAGGATCTATAACCTTACATTATGTACCTCTCAAATAATTCTCATCCTAATGAATTTAAACCAAAACTAGAGAGAAGTAAATGAAAATGGGTCATCTGAACAACATACCCCTGAGATACATCTTAAGAATATCTCCAACAAATTTTCCCGAAAAAAATCACTAATATGAACAATGTGAAAAATAAACATTAAAAAATGGCTCCTAAATACTCTCATGGTAGAGATACCTCTCAAATAAGAGAAAATATATAAATAAATCCTTGAATAAGAGAAAACAATCTCATAAACTAGATAAAGTTCAATATCCAAAAAATTAAAATCATTACAAGAGAATAGATAAACATAAAACCACTTAGGACTATGGGTTTGCATCTATGAATCATGTTCCCAACTGATATACTATGTGACACCAAGCCTCCAAAGGACACAAACCAATGGAATAACATGCCATCAAAACACCTTCTCATAGTAGTCTTGGATCTCCATAGGATGCTCTTTGAAGGTCATATAATTTTCAACATTGATCCTTCCCTAATCAATCATCTGGGAGTCATCATGAAGATAACAGTGAATCTATGACACATAGAATACATAATTAATGTAGATCATTTATGAGGGAAGTTATATTTGATATGCAATGGATCCAATATAATCTAACACCATGAAAGGACCAACTATCTAGGGATAAAGCTTACTAATACAAAAAAAACATCACTTCCCATGAAGATGAGACACCTTCAGTAAAACATGATCTCCAATATCCAAATTCATAGGTCTCCTCTAATGATTGGTGTAATACTTTTGATGATCATGTCTTTATTTCATCCTCTCACGTCTCACCTGAACTAACTTTGCTGTGATCTGCACTATTTTCATCCTAATAATTACTAACTCCCTAAACACATTCCAGAAAAATGGAGAATATAAATTTGATCAATAAAAATCATCAAATAGTGCCAAACAAATAGCATAGTTAAAATTATTATTCTATAAAAAAATGAACAATGGTATGTGCCTCATCCATAAACCTAAAAAGTATTAGACCCAATCTTGCAACATGTATTTAAGAGTCTAGATAGTTCTCTCAGTCTAACCTTCGAAATGTGGATGAAAATTAGTGCTGAGGAATAAACCCACTAGTGATGGATATGGTACATGATCAGTTCACCAACCTATATTAGTATTCATTTATATGACATGTGATCAGTTCACTTACCCGCTAGTGATGGACATGGATAATTATTCCTTGAGTTTCATCAACCTCTCTTAGTACTCAATCGATATGGTACGTAATTAGTTATTTTGGGCTTAGAAATTTCAGTGAGGCTTATGCAGAGAAATTTGAGCCGGTGTGATTTCTCTATGAATTCCTATATATAATGGGGTTCTAGAGTGTGTGTTGGTATTAGAGTGTTTCCTAGTTGTGCATATGTAGACGATTGGTGCTGGTAGTGGGTGAATGAGAGTAGAGACTTCAACGATGGGTATCTAATGATAGATGAACGTACCTAGACATGTGATAGATTTTAGGAGGTGATCATGTAATAGAGGATATATAGTTTAGGGGTCATAATATGGATCTAGTTAGCATAGGTAGATGTGGGCATACTCTTTTGACGGTTAGGTATATCTTTTATGAGATTTCCTAACCCAGCATTAGGCTAATAGATAGATAGTGGATAGGTATCGTAAGAACAGGAAGTGGTAGGATCATGAAAGTACTTAGGGATACAGGTATGGAAGAGGACCTAGGAAAGCATCTAGAGGTGGCATACATTTTGACTTGTTACCACCACCATCCCTAGGTAGTCTACACCAAGCTCATAGAGACTGGGGTGACAGGGGCATGGGAAGATGAAGGCAGTTGAGTCTTATGAACCAGATGCTCTATAGATGGCATGAGGTATGATTTTTGTCTTCTCTATTTTATCTATAGTATAGAGAGATAGAGGAGTGAACCACACCTTTATTTCCACAAATCTGGTTAGAGACATAGAGATTCTAGTTATTCTCTTGGATCAACCCTTGAACTTTAAGACACTTTACAACATGAGACTTAGTGATCACACACTTTTTCCAATGGTTTGACCCAACTTTTGAAGGTGAGAATTTTTATGGTATCTCATTTTAGCGGTGACGAGGCCTTACAAAGTAATCATAGTCATGGAATAGTTATCTATTGTTCTTTCCCATATAGAATATTTTTTTTGGGGGATGCTGTGTTTCCACAATGATGGGATAAGGGTTTCATTTGTAGGTGAAAAGAAAACCCATAATGTGAAGGATGGACTCATTCATAGGAGCGTGCAACCGATTACACACCATATTTCTAGAATGAACATTAGTGCAGTGGATGATATGAGTTTTTAGTTTCCTTCAGTGGTGGTGGAGTATGCAGATGTCTTTCTTGAGGACATTCCAAGCTTACCTCTATTCTAAGAGATAGATTTTTTCATTGATCTTCACCCCAAAAAACTTTTATATCTATGTCAGCATATTGTATGGCTCTTATAGAACTTCATGATATGAGGGTGTATTTGGATGACTTGTAGATGATGTTCATTTTTAGGACCAATGTTTCAGCCGGGCCAGCCCCAGTGTTGTTCACATAGAATTTGGATGGGAGCTTGAGGTTGTGTGTTGATTTCCATCTCCAAGGCTAGGTGACTCGAAAGAACATGTATCCCCTACCAAGGATCAAATAAAACTTTTATTAGTTGAGAGGGTCAAGGTTGTTCTCAATGATTGATATGAGATCATGATTTAACCGGCTTCGAGTATGGGACAAGAATATAATGAAGACACCATTCAGATGTCTCTACGGTCACTGTGGATACTTTTTTATTCCTTTTAGCATGATGGAGACCCATGTAGTGTTCAAGGGACTCATGCATTAGATCCTTCATTATTTTATAGACATGTTTGTGGTGGTCTTTATCAATCATATCCTAGAATACTCCACATTTTAGGAGGATCACAAGCGACACCTGAGGATGGTCCAAGACATACATTGAGAGAACCAAATTTATGTGAAGCTCTCTAGTTCAAGTAATAGATTCAGGAGGTCCACTTTATGGGACATGTTATCTCAGTAGACGGTGTAGTAGTGGGCCTGGTGAAGGTCAAGGCTGTGTTAGCTTGGTATCCACACAAGAGCATGATGAAGGTGTAGAGCTTTCATTGGTTGTAAGGATACTATCAAATATTTGTAACTGATTTCTCTAGTATATCATATCTCTTGACATATTTGAATCGAAAGGGGAATAATTTTGTATGTATTGAGAGGTTCTAGCAATTTTTTTGGAGTTAATGTGTAAATTGATGAGTGCTCCCATCTTGAGATTTCTGAAGGGGGGTTTCGAATACATTGTGTTATATGATTCATCAAGGATTGGGATTGGTTTTATTATGATTCATAGGAAGGTGGTTATTTAAAATGGTTCATGTTAGTTGAGTCCACATGAGTACAACTACACTACCCATGAACTTGAGCTATCATTAGTAGTCTTCACACTAAATATGTGGTGAAACTACCTTATGGGTGAGAGATTTATCATCTATTATGAACACAAGTGTCTCAATTATATTTTCTATCAAAATGATATTTACTTAAGATATAGGTAATGGTAATATTTACTCCATGATTACGACTTAAAGATTTTCTATACTCTTGGGAAGGGGAACATGGTAGAAAATTCTCTTAGCAGACGATCTTATTTACAGTTACTAATCGAGGAATCATAGTCGGTGAAGGATATACACCAGGTTCCATTGAGTTTATTACAACCCCTTAAAGATCCATAATGGAAGTGAGATGGTATTTCCATGGAATTCGGGGTGGGGTTACCACATACGTCAAGGGGACACAATTCCATTTGTGATATCATAGATCAGCTCACCAAGACAACCCACATCCAAGTTCTTTGAGATTAGAATCCTTTAGATAGGTTGGGAAACCTCTATGTGTGAGATATTGTGAGGATCCATGGAGTTCCCTCGAAAATCATTATCGACCATGATACTCACTTTACATCTTAGTTATATAAGGGATTTCCAAAAGCCTTTCATACTCAATTATGTTGGACCACAGTGCTTCTCCCCCATACTGACGGCCAGACTGAGTGTACCCTTTATGTATTTAATTAAATGTCATGGGCTTTTGTGATGGACATTTTAGATAGTAGGTAGAGTCACATACCCTTGGTGTAGTTTTCATACAAAAATATCTACAACTACACCATTGGTATGACACTGTTTGAGGCTTTGTATGGGTGATCCTGTAGGTCGCTGCAATGCTAGACCAACACAAGATATTTGACACTTATGGGCCTAGAGTTGATGCATGCCATGATAGAGAAGGTGCAGATCATCAATGAGTGGACGTGGACTACACAGATCCATCATAAGTCATATGAGGATTGATGATAGATGCCTTTGGATTTTGAGGAGGGAGACCATATTTTCTTGAGGGTCTCACCATGATGTGGATTGTAGACATTTGGCTAGGGTGGAAAGTTATCTCAGAGATTGATGGGCCCCTTTTAGATGTTTAATAGAGTTTGTGATGAGTCTTATAGATTATCTATGTATCCATAGATAGACCAGGTACATGACATATTCCATGTGTCATGGTTGAGGAGGTACGTGCATGACCCATAACATTTTATCTAATAGGGAAAGCTGGACATCAATGATGGAGTTTTATAGAGTACATAACAGAGATTAAATATTAGTGGAATATTATCCTTCGTGGATGAGAAATTCATATAGTGTGTGTCCGGTGGAATCATGATAATCTCTAGGAGGTAACTGGGAGTACGAGACCCATATTAATGCTCAGTACCCACATCTCTTTGTATAGTATTGTTCTTTTCTATCTAAGAGGAAAAGTCCAAAATTGGGTAGAATGTAATGAATTTGATTTTTCCCTGAATTACATTACAATATTATATGGATTATTTTAAGATCTAGGAACTATAATAGTGTGATATTTTGAGACCAGATGAGCCCAAAATTAATTTTTAAAATATATTAAATATTTTAAAGGTCATGTATGAACAATTTTTCTATAAAAGTGGAATGAAACTTAAATACGGGATCATATTAAAAATATGAGGCTTTAATTGTGGTCAGAGCGTGGGATTTACCAAAGGCATGACATGATATTTCCTGGTATTAGAAGTATGATTAAAATTTATAACATATGAAAATAATAAAATATATAAATAAATTTATTTAATTTATGAACACAATAAACTTTTTTTATGCTATAAATACATGATTATGGGGAGATCATAGGGTTAGTCACTTAACTATAGAGACCAAGGGGACTGTTGGAAGAGAGTGTTCTTGGAGGAAAACAATAGATCAAAAAGAGATTGAGGACCATTACACCATAATAATTCGAGGATCTCACCAACAACAATGATTCATATTTTTTCTTTGTCAGTGATTAATACATCTCATGGTAGGATGTTTTTTATGTGGATTTGTCCCTACTTAATTTTTCCTATGACAGATGCAAATAAATCACCTAATGAATTGATTCATGGGTCGATCGTATTGTGTGTATGGGATAGATATTATCTATGATTGGGGATTTAATTATTTATTATATTATATCTATCCACTTTCCATTCTAAAGGAAATGAATTGAGGAAAAAAAACATTGGTCGAGTTCCATTCCTCCTATTTTTATTTTATAAATTTCTCCCCCATTCTTTATTTGTTAATCATCATCATTATTTTTTTCCAGTGGTTCAAAAAATATCGGATAAACAATCACTGCACAATTTTTACTTTGTTAAGTGGATTAATACCATAGATAGAGGTTCAGATTGTTGATATGATTTAGAAACGATGATAGATTGAGTGTTCACGATGGCGGTCTTGGCCTGTGGAACTAATGAGGCACAATGGTAGATGTATTAATGAGCACCAGATATGGCCTAAATGACTAGAATATGGAAAATGAAAGTGGGAGGGTTTGGTCATCCCTATATCCACAATGAATGTTGTCATTCCTTTCTTGATTTAGGGTTAGATTGGAGACCAGAGGGATGGATGAAGATACTTGAATAAGATCTAGAATTTTGAAGAATTTAATGTTACATGATGTGTATTCTCATGTTACATACCATGTGGAACCCTCAAAACAAAATCTAGGGATTCCATTTAGAGATAAGGATAACACATAATGTGGTCCCTACCCCATGCAATGTAGTCCCTAGCTATCCAACTTTGTGTGGATATGGTGTACACGCCTAGGAAGTTGGGAAGTGTTAAAAACCATGCGGGCCATGTAACATCATGTGCACCCTATAAAGAAGATTGGTGTGTAAAAGGGGTACACTCCTAGAATACTAGATTTCCCCACATACCATGTGTGGTGGGCCATACACAATGTACTCATACACGAAAATGGACATGGTTTGTGATTCATGGGTAGAACCCGGTGCTGAGGAGATATGTCGTGTACTCATGGTACACATTGTGTACCTCCTCAATGGAGGCTTGAAGATGTTTTCCTCTTCATAATGGTATGTTTTTTAGGTTACGTTCCCATGATATTTTCCTTGAGGGTTGTTATGGAATCGTGTCATGTGGAATAGATTGTAACAACCTGAGGTTTTTATGAGATAAAATTTTTTTTATATTTTTTTTATAGGATACACCATGATAAGTTTGTGCTACCCACATCACCGAATTAGTTTCTGGTATATGAAACACTATTCGTGTCTTTTGTTGCACACAAGTTCATGTCATTTTTGTTGAATTCATTTCACGCAAAACAAAATTTAAGAGAACAACTAAATATTATTATGTTACCTTATAAACTAGGCATTATAATTGACAGTATGATCATTTTTAAATTAATTATGAAAATATTATTTACACATGTATATATCATTAATTATTTTCTGAAAAATTAATTATAAATGAAAATAAAACCCTTTTTAAATAAAAGGAAATTTTTGTTTAAAAACTATTTAAAGGCATATAAGTGAGTTTATAAAATAATAAAATCACTCTTTATGGATTTTATTAATGATTTACACATGTAAAATATTAAACTTAATGTTTAAAATTAATTATATATGTTTTCTAGACATGATATAAGAAAAAATTTATTTTTTTTGGATAAAAGAAGTATTTAATTTTTTTTTGTTTTACCACCATTTGATGGCACACCTATTTTAAATCTGGTTTTGACACTTTTATATATTATATTTCAAAAACCAAACATATTATTCATAATAAGGACCTCAATATTTATATTAGTTTAATTTTTGGAATTTTTCTAATAAGTTTTATCTTTTGATGAAGAGTGAAATGCTGATTTTTTAATTAAACACTATATTATATTTTAATATATTTATAAGGTCGAATTTTTTTCTATATTAGTTTTAAATTTTAATTATCTATTTTTAATTTAAAATAGTACAATTCTGGTTTTTGAATAGATTTTATTCATAAATTTATTATAAAAACATTTCCTTTTTAAATGGATATTTTTCCAAAAAACTATTTTTCATGAAATTTAATAGGTTTTATTTTAAATTTAATTCTGAAACTTATGGGTTTTGAATTTTGAAAAATGGATGTAAAATTTTGATTCAGGAGGTCCAAATTTTTTCAAGAAGGTTCCTTTTGTTTTTTACCAAAATGAATTTTAACAATGGTAAATTTTGTTACCATAGTAAAGGGTAAATTAGATAATATATGTTAAAAATAAATGATAAAGACAATAAAATGACCCAAACAAATGAAAAAATTTTATTTGATGAATGTAATTCCACCCTCAACACTCAAGGATCTAAATTATTTAATTTAATGTAAAATTTTCCATGAAAATAAGTTAAATAATACTTAAATCAAAGAAAGACACAGACTCCCATTTTCTTTGTCTTTAATATATATTATATGACCATATTGGGACAAATGGGTGGTATCCACCAATAAAAATTTCAAATATTAACTTAGTGAACATATTTCCTAATATAAATTCATTTTTTATATTTGGGTCTATTAGGGAGATATTATTGTATTTATAATATTTTATTTAATGAAAATTTAAATATGTCACATTCATATTTTAAATAATATATAATTTTTAATATAATATTAAACATACGAAAAATTAGACTATAAATACCCATATTAAATATAATTTTTTTATTGATCATTAAAATTTATTTTTAATATTTATAAATTAAATAATTACCTTAAAAGATTATACATTTTTGATGCCAAAATTATTTAATTGATGGAAAATTAATAAAATGTTTTTTTATTAAAATGAGAATAACCATTAAAAGAATATAAAACATGAAAAAATCTTATTGGTAGAGTATATATATTCCATAATCATCCATGTGTCTATTTATTGACAATTTGGTTCCGTATGGAAAAGATTATGACACTTATAATGTTTTATTTAATGTGATGTTAAAGTTGTCATATTCATACTTTAATAAATATAAAAATTTAAATATAGGATTTTCAGAAGATATATTATTCTAAAAATATTGATCTTCAATATATAAGAATTATCTTTATTATGTTATTTCATTTTTAATTTTTTTTCAAATAATAAGTATATTAAATAATTATACAATACAGATGTAGTAATTATTTTATTAATGGTAATACCAAATTAATGTTGATAAAAATATTAAAATAAATATAATTTTTGATAATTAATATATCAAAATAATTTTTTTATTACATTGACCCCTTAGTGATATAATAAAACACTTGGTTTGAGGATAAAATATTATATTTATATTCTAAAATATCAGTAAATTAAATAGTGTCAAAATTGAAACTATTTACTAGTTATCAAAATAATGTTTTATTAAATTATTTAAAAATAATTAAATATTTTTTTAATAATATATAATAATTACTATATTTTATAAAATTTTATATTATATTTATTTTGGGTCTTATTGACATCAAATAAGTAAATATTTCACCCTTTTATTTTTGGAATATTTCTTACCCTAGTTAAAAATGAAATAGAATATATAAGGGTTAATCAAAATGATAATATTTAAATTAACATAAAAACATGTATAAATTTTATATATTGATTATATTAAACCCCATCTCATTTAATAATATCAATTGGGACATTTTTGAGTTTTTTAGATGGGGTTTGGTTGTACTATGAATTAAACTTTTCGGAGATCCCAAAAGTGCCCCTCACCTCAATTAAAAAAGGCACCTCCTCCCACACCTCATCACTTCACTTTGTGCCTTCCAGGCCAGATATACCGTACCAATTTTCCTTCTAAACTTCCTTAGTTTTTTTATTGAAGTTATGGTCTTCTTCGATGACCAATCTTTAAGAGTAGATTTTGAGGGAGCATGTCGAAGAAGAGGTAATATCCTCTACCAATTATTTCAAAATTATTTATTCTTCTACATCCTCTTAATGATTTGTTTCATTATAATGTAATAAATCTAGTATAAATTATTTACTGAGAATTTATTATTATTATAAAACAAACATCATCCATCTTCTATACATCCAATGAAAAATGAAATCACCACACATTCGTACGTATGGCTTACCGTCTCCATGTCATGGTGTAATCTGTTTTTCACCACCACCTTACATGGATGTGTATATGGACTGAAATAATAACTATATATTATTATAATAATATGATATTGATTTTTAAATATTATACACCATCCACTTCAAAACCATTCAACAATTATGGGAATGATAACGTTGCTTCTGTGTACGTACGACCGACCTCCACGATGCAATGCAATTCATTATACTTGATATTAATTAAAACATGATTATATAAATTAATGAAATAAATAAATATGATATATATTATGTTGATATTATTCTGTAAATAATATTACTATAACCTGAAAATAGTAACATGAACTTATCCGACAAAACATGATTAAGAAAATAAAGAAGTTTACACATGATGGATGAGTAATAATGTAACTAACAAATGGATGATAATATGATCATATATGATATCATTAAAAAAAATATGATTCTGAATTAGGTCAATGAATTATTTTAATCATTATACAGGAGGCTTGGATACATACAAATGAAATCAAACCTATGGTAATAGATTACTTTTTCTCACTCTTATTTTTGCAGGGCATATTATTTTAGACCTATTATTTCTTTTGTGTGGTGTTTATTATATCCATAAAAGTTTTTATGATTCTTGTTATGAAGTTTATTATATTTAAATACTCATATAATTTTATTTATTTTATAAGGAATATGATTTAACTTATTATAAATTGGTAAGTGTTAATTTCTCAATCACATTATTATCCTAGATTGTTTATATGTTAGTATTTACTAGGTTATATTTATCATCCATGTCCTTGTTTCCTTAATATGAATTCAATTTTTTTTCTATTCTTATAATTTTTTTAAATTAAATTTATCCATTTTTTAATCATTATTAAACAGTATGAAAAGATTTTTTTTTGCTATGAGGTACTTTTTGACTTTCTGACAAAAGTACGAAAAGAATTCTATATTCTAACATAAACGACATGAAGAGATTTTTACATTTTCATAATGATATATTTAAATGAGATTTCCTTTAAAATATATCAATTATATTTTCCAAGAAATTATTTTCTTTTAATATTGGGTGGCATTTTGAGAAAATAAAACAATTTTGAAAAAGAAAGGATATTTTCCTCAAGAATTGATTTCAAGTGTTTTATCAAAATTATTTTCTATCTAAGATGAAATTATTAAATAAGGATATGTTTCATATGTATTATACACAATATTCATTAGGGTTTTATTTTTTTATGATATTCACAAAATATATTTTCTTTTCCTAGATTATGTTATTATGGAATGATATTTATGAAAATCATTTTATTCCTTGGGTTATGTTATGTTGAATGATTTTTGTTCTTGTGGTAAACATATGTATCATTTTAATTATGTGACAGGTGAGAACTTTATCTCCCTCCAATTAATTGGGTAATGATCTATTAATCATGATATAAATAATTCTAGAACAGGAAATGATCTAGGTTTAGTAATACAGGGATGGAATGGTATGTTAACCCAGTTCAGTAATACACGGCTGGAATGAGGAGTCAACTTGGTTCTGCAAAGGATTTTTTGATATGATTGTCTTGTAAATGAGCATTGAATAATATGAAATGTTTTTCTATACTTATTTGTTTTCCAAAATCCATGTTTTATGCCAATTTTATTTTAGCATGACTCTTGTTCAATCATGTTTTATGCCTTATGATCTACCAATATTTATTTCATGTATCAAGATTCTGATATGTGTTGAACATGGTATGATTTTCAAAAGTTATGTTCTTGTTATTAAATTTTCATGTTCATGTTTTGTTTGATATTTTCCTTGTTTACCCTTATGGATCATTTGATCTCACTCTTTTCATATGTTTTCTTTTCCTCAGGTAGTGAAGAATGTTATTATGTAAGATATGTCAAAAAGTGGTCTTATTAAGGTGAAATAAGTCGGACACAATAAAGAATTATTATGAACCAGTTTGTTTATGATTCCTAGTTTTTAAACACACTATACCTATATGGTCTTTTTATAGATTTATTATATTTTATAGTGAATATAATTAAATTTTTATGTAATATATATTTATGTAAATTACGGGACATTATAATTGATATTCGAGAGAAGGTTTAGTTAACCGTTGGAAACAAGGATGCGAAAACATTAGTGAGATATCTAGATACATTTCTATGGATATTTATAAGGATTTCCCTAAGTATAAGTCTGACTATAGGTTACAATTTCAAAATTTCAGTAACAATCATGAATAACCTAGGAATAAAAGTATGGTGTCATAGATTGAAATATTATACCTAATTTCCCATGGTTATGTGATTTTAATCTATGATATTTGTTTCTCACATTTTTCTTTTTGGATATAGTCAATATCTAGAACTAGATATAACATCACTAAAATTGAATTTTTTAGATGTGTAAAGAATGGGAATTATGAAAATAGATTTTCTAAGTGGTGATCTCATAAAGGGAATCATGAAGGTATTACATGTATTGGTTATACTATTGATGATAAATAGATTGTAAATGACATGTATGTGATGTTATTCTAGTGTTTTTTTACCTTAAACATAATAAAAATGATTATATTAAGGTTTATGAACATTAATACATTATTCAAATTTCGTATTATTGAAATGAAAAAAATAATGAAGCATGAGTAACAGGATGAGAATAAAGTTGGATGATTGAACTGTATATGTTTGGGAATTCAATGATTATGTATCAATATTTTCAGTATAAGTTTTTCATTAAGTATTGAAAAGGATATTTTGAATGATGATGAAGACATAGAAAGGTGATTTAATGGAAATTTAATATTTTTATTAATGGAAGGTAACCCATAATGTGCCCAAGATGTGGAGAAAATTGTGTTTATATTGGATAAATATATGATGGATATGGTTAATTAGATGGTTCTAATTAATTATTTTTTTTAAATGTGTGTTACGTTATCATGGATGAAGTATAAAACTTTTTGGGACTTAATAAATATATCTAACAAGGTTTAAAACAAGGAAACATGCATGTTTTCAATAAAGATATATGGTAATTTATGAAATTAACATTGTTGGAATCCCCATGTTTTCATGCTGAGAAATATTTTTTAGAGATTATTTGACTCCTCATGTTAATTCTCATAAAATCATGTTTGGATATTGTTGGACTCATCATGTTTTAAAGCTCACAAATCATGTTTAACATATCACAAATAGTATTTCACATATCAGAAATCATGTATGAATCTTGTAAACAATGAATAGCAGTGTTCTATTATATTTCAGTATGATTATGTTTAATCTTAATACATTATGTAAACATTGCTTCTTAAAAAAACTTACAAATATTTTTCTAATTTTGTGACACCGTAATCTTGCTACCAGTACCATATTTTCACAATATTTGCGACATCGTAAGCTTTCTATAGGTTCCAGATTTTTGCAAAGGACCTGACACCATTTCCTTTATACCATTTCCAAGACACCATAACAAGACACCATTCATAATTTTTACAAAGTACTAGACACCACTAACTGAGACACCTTCTATCTTACACAATAGTCTTTCTACTGATTCAATATTTCACAAAGGACCAGACATCACAACTTTTCTACCAGTTCCATATATCCCTGTGAGTATCTCACCATAAATTTCTCACCATGACTATCTCACCGCTCTAGTGATACCTCTCATAGGAAAACTAGAAGACATCATTCCAAGTGACACCTTTTCAAGACACAAACAATGAAACTATTTCATACATAACCATTTTTATGTATTTTTCAATTTAATTTAAAAGTAGTTTCTTACATTCATATTTGAGTTAGTTAATGACACTGATATTAAGAATTTTATTGTGAAGTCCTATCAACAGATAGTATGAGGGATAAGGTCTGGAGATAGTGAATCTTTTCAGCTCCTACACAAGCACGTTAAATAAAAATAAAATCGTGGAACTAGAGAAAATATATGATAAAATATACGGAGTATTGGATTTCATTAAAAACATGAAGAACATCTATACACCGAGTAACACATGAAATACTCTCCATTACTAGTAGCTAAACTATTGTGGATCAAAACCTCATACATCCTAAAATCAAAAACTATATGAATAACAGGATCTACAAAGCATGTCTCATTGAACTAGAAACCAAAACATGAGACTCACGACACTCTTTTTTCAATAGAAGACTCGAAAAACACATTTTCTACATCCTATAGGTCTAGATATGAATAAAACAACACCCCAAGCATTTATAATCCATTCTCATTATCTTTTCTATGTTGTGTACTATTTTATTAATTTTCGAGTAGTGTGTGGATTTTTATTAAGAAACACATTGTATCGTTCATTATACTAGTGGATACAATATATTCTCACTCAATCATATTTTACACCTTATTTCACCCACGTATAACTGTGGAAGAGGTCCTGTGTGACCTGAATGTTTGTTTTCCCACATAGAATAGTGGAAGATGGCTAGTGACTTGAACAGTCTTGTGTACTATTTTTAACCTTGATCTAGGGTGTGGAACAATGATTTTTTATGTATCTTGGTTGATTATGATAACTAAGTGGAGTGGATTAGGTCTCATCTTGAGACTGAACCTCTTGTTCTATCCGCTGTGTCATTCAATTTAATCTTGCTATGTTTTAATTCATTTATTAGAAAACTAAATTTTACATTGATAGTTAGTCTTGGATTGTAGTTATAACTATTTTCCCTTATTAGAGTAGTTTCAAAATTTTTATCAACATCTCATATTGTTATAAATTAGAATTAATCAATTTTATGAGATACTATTTGAAAATTCAAACAATTATAATTTTACCACCTCAGTTAACTAGATTGTTTTATCATTAATTCGTGGAATCCTTTTAAATTATTTTTTAACATAAATTTTAATGAGAAAACAATTCACCCCCTCATGAGTGTCATACTTCGACCAACATTTGGTATCAGAGGTGTTTTTAAAATGCCTATTTTTAAAATCATTAATCTATTTAAAATATTTTTCAACTATGATTTTAGTTCTGTCTTAAAGATCTCAAAATTTATGATAGTTTTAAATTTTTAGTTTTTTTAAAAAATTACACTTTATTCATTAATACAGATAATATATTGGAAGGTGTTTCTATAAATAGAACTCCATTATTTAATGGAACAAATTATGCACAATTGAAAATTAAAATGAATATGCACTTAGAAAGTATGAGTTTTGAGATTTGATCTTTAATTGTAGATGAATATAAGATTCCTTCTAATGATAGGCATACTTAGGATGACCCAAATAAGGATTATTATAATAATAAATAGAAATCCATGAATTTCATATATTTTTCTTTAATAGATAAATATTTTAACAGAATTTCTGCATGTAAAATAGCCCAATAAATTTGGGATACTTTATATGTTTCACATGAAGGAACCTCTAGTGTTAAGGAAATTCATATTACTACTTATAATATTAAATATTATAACATTAAAACAAATCTTTATGATCCTATTTCTGAAATGTATCTCATGGTTAATGAAATTGTGAACACTCTGATCTCTTGGGGAATAAATGTTACAACTAAGAAAACAATTATGAGAATACTTAGGTATTTTCCAGATAGATGGAGAGGATCTTCTATATCAATCATATAATATTTTGATATTAGAAAGTTACAACTTAAGGAATTGATAGGTATTTTGATAATGTGAAAAGTAGAATTAAAAGTCAACAGGGAAGAGGAAGATGAACTGAAGAGAACGTCAGTGGCCTTCCAAACTAGTACTTCCCAAACTAAAGAAAAAGAAAGGATACAACCTCATTTTTATAGTACAAGTAATAAAGATTCATCATCTAATAGTGATGAGGAAATGGATAAATTAACTAAATGAGTTAAGAATTTTTATAAAATAATGAAATTTTTTAGAAATCCCAACTTCAAAGGAAGATATGATCATAAGGGAAATTGGAAGAAGGATTGGAAAAGAAGTGAAAAATCTGATGAAATAGTCTGTTATGAATGCAAGAGAAAAGGACATGCAAATTCAGATTTTCCCAAGATAAAATATAATAATAGGTATGAAGACAATGATAGGAAGTATTAAAACGAAATTAATGCAACATGGAGTGCTTTTGAGGACTGTTCATGTGACCTAGAGTCTTAACTTGATGAGAAGGCTGAAAAATACAATATGTTTTTTATGAAAAACACATATGAGGTATCCCTTTATTATCCTATACAAAATTCTTATTATTTTAGAGATTAAAGTGATTCTGAAAATATAAAAAATGAGGAAATTTTTGAGTACTTCTAAAAGATATAGGACACCAACAATTAACTAAAGATAAATAAAAATCCTTAATGAAACAAAATTCCTTGACTACCACTGTTAAATGTAATCTTGCTATAGAGAAAGAGAAAGATGTTCAATTACTCAAGGAGAAAAATGATCTTAAGCTATCTAATGAAAAATTGAAAAAGGATCTAGAGTAATTTACAAATGGAAAAAATATTTATACATAGATTATTGGTAAACAAATTTCCCCTAGATACGCTACTAGTATAAGACACCAACCTGGGAAAAAAATCTCACCAAAAAACGTTTGTAACTAAATCTGGAAAGTCTGTTTTTCTATATAAAAATGAAAATTCTTTAGCTAGATTCAGTTTTGGAAAATCTTTTACTACCTCTAGTTTTTATGTACCTAATAGTGTTTATTTTTCAAATATGTTACATAATGATTAAATGAAACCCATGAAAAAGATGTGGGTTCCTAAAGCACTGATTACTAATGTTACTAGACCCAAAAAAATCTGGGTATAATAATATATTTTTGTTTGATTATTTTTTAGGAAAACTATTTGAAGGGATCCTGAAAAAGCTGATTGTACTTGGATAGTGGATTTTCGAGACACATGACATTAGATTACTCAGGCTTTAATAATTTAATAATTATTGATGGTGGGAATATTATCTTGGTGACAATGATAAAAGAAAAATAAGTGGCCTCTACCAGATTGGTAACTATAACATAATTTTAATTCCTAAGTACATTTTTTAATGGATTAAAATGTAATATTCTTATTATTTCAAAACTATGCGATGATGTATTTCATGTTAAATTTGAAAATGATTCTTGTAATGTTTTTAACTATAAAAATGAATTAGTATTATCTTATTTTATAAATGAAAATTTTAATGTTGTTAACGTAGATTCTTTAGTTTCTAAAAATGTTTCATTGTTAATTATATTTCAAAAATAGGGATGAATTTGGCATAGAAGATTAAGAAACTCTAATATACACTCTTTTAGAAAGATTACTAGAAAATGTGTAGTCAAGGACCTACCCAAACTTGATTTTCCAAATGATGAAGTCTATAATCCATGTCAAAAGGGTAGACAACACAAATTATCTTTCAAACTAAAGAAATATATTTCCACTTCTCAACCTATTTAGTTAGTTCACATGGATTTGTTTGGACCATATAGAGTTTCTTGTCTAAATGGGATGTGTTATGTCTATGTTCTTGTATATGACTATACTAGATATAATTGGATATTCTTTTTGGCTCACAGAAGTAAAGTCTGCTCTTATTTTACCATGTATGCTAGGACTGTAGAGAACTTATGTGGACATAGGATAAAATCTCTATCAAGTGACCATGGCCATGAGATTGAAAGGAAATAGTTTGAATCCTTTTTCTCAAAAAAATGGCTATTGTAATAACTTATCTTCCCATAGGACACCCCATCAAAATGGTGTTCTAGAAATAAAAAATATAACTGTATAAGAAATTACTTGAACTGTAATTAGCATGTATGACCTACCTATTTACTTTTGGGATAAATATATCAATACAACATGCTATATAATCAATAGATTCTTGATTAGACATATTCTTAAGAATGATTTTTATGAGTTGTGGAACAATAGAAAACACAAGGATAATTACTTCAAAGTTTTTGGTTGAAAATTCTATAATCTTAATAATAAGGATGATGTTGATAAATTCTCATCCCAGTGTGATGATGGAATATTTTTTAGGTTATTTAATATCTATTAAAACCTATAGAGTCTTTAAAAAAAGAACCAAAAGTGTGGAAGAATATGTACATGTAAAATTTGATGAAACATATCCACATCAATGAAAGAACTCCCTAGAGAATCTTGAGGACGATATGTAAAATCTAGAAATTAATGATAAATCTTCTAACCATCCTATGTATGAATATGTTAAAACTTCCAATTCATGAAATTATGAATATTCTAGCCACAATGATCCTGAAACCGTTGAAGAACATGAAATTACTAGTCCTTATTTTTCTATATCTGTTTGAACATTTAAGAACCATCCTCTTGATGATGTTGTTGGATATTTAGATAAAAGAACACAGACTAGAGAAACTATTGGAAATAAATTTGAACATCATGCCCTTCTATCACAACATGAGCCTAAAAACATCAATGATGCTATCAATAATGAATTTTGGGTGATGTATATACAAGAAGAACTAAATCAGTTTGAAAGGAATAATGTTTGGAAACTTGTGGATAGACCCAAAGACACCTTGACCATAGGAACTAAATTGGTGTTCAGGAACAAAGTGAAGATGTTAACATAGTTATAAATAAAGTTAGATTGGTTTCACAACATTATATTCAAGAACAAGGAATTGAATATGAAGAAACTTTTTCAATAGTTTCTAGACATGAATCCATTGTAATATTGCATGAATATGCATAAAATATCAGTTTCAAAATATATCAAATAAAATTCAAGAGTTCATTCCAAAATGGTTATATAGTTGATGATGTTATTGTTGAATAACACCTTGTTTTTACCAACCCTCACTTTCCAAATCATGTTTTCAAATTAAATAACGATTTATATGGTTTAAAAAAAGCTCCAAGAGATTGGTATGATAGATTAAGTTGTTTTTTTATTTCCAAAGGTTTTGAAAAAGGTATATCCTCTTCTTATAAGATGAATTTCTAAAGATGTTTTAGTTGTTAAAATCTATGTAGATGAAATTATTTTTGGATTTTCAATAAAATCATTATGTACTAATTTTTTCAAAATGATTCAAAATGAATTTTAAATGAGTTTAATGGGTGAACTAAAATTATTTATTGGATTTAAAATCATTCAAAATAAGGAAGTTATTATCATAGATCGAAGAAAATATCAAAAATATCTCATAAAACATTTTTTCTTGGATATCACTAAAAGTAGTGATACTCAAATGAGTACTACCTATAAGTTGGATCTTGATGAAAATGGTAAATCTGTTGATCAAATCACATATAGAGGAATGTTTGGAAGTTCACTCTACTTAACTACTAGTCATCCTGATATAATGTTTAGTGTTATCATGTGTGTGAGTTTTCAAGAAAACCCCAAATTTTCTTAGTTAAATGCTGTTAAAAGAATTTTCAAATACCTCAAACATACTACGAACTTAGGACTGTTCTGTCCTAGTAGACAATAATTTAACTTGGTTAGCTATTCTGATGCTAATTTTGGTGGTTTTATGTTAGATAGAAAATAACCCCTATAACATGTCACTTTTTTGGAAATTTTCTAGTATTATGGTGTAGTAAAAAGAAAAATTCGGTTGCATTATCTATTTTCAAGGATGAATACATAGGTTCTAGTAGTTGTTATGCAATATTTTTTGGATGAAACACACTTTAATAGATTATGGATGTCAATTCAGAAATGTCCTTATAAATTATTACAGTATAAGTGCTATTAACATTTCAAATAATACTGTTTCACATTCTAGGTCTAAATATGTTAATGTAAGACATCACTTTTTGAGATATCATTATCAAAAATGTGATATTATTTTGGAATTCATTGATAATAAACATCATCTTGATGATATATTCACTAATCAATTAAATTATAAAAGGATAAATTAAATTATACATGAATTAGGGACGATAAGACTTATGTGAATAATTTTCTGTTTCACATTATATGGTTTCACAATGCACGGTCTCATAGTTACTGTCTCACACATACAATATCACTGTTATTGTCTCTCAATTATGGTCTCATAATTTCTATCTCAATGATACAGTCGCACCATTTAAAGTCACACTCTTATTCTGACACCATGACTACAGGTTCCAGTCTCACCATAATATGGACACCATAACTACCTATTCTGGTCTCAACGTAATGATTCAAACACATATTTTTATAATTTTATTTTCTGTATCATTGTATCTATTGTTTTATTGATTTTATACCATGTATTTATGTTTGAAAGGATTAAAATCTATAAATGATAAAAACCTGATATTTCCACTCCTTTCTTCACTCGATCTCTCTTCTCTAAAAATCGAAATCCTTCAGTCTCAAACCATTATCCCTTTTTAAACCATTCAACTTTCTCAAATTCACATTGTATTCCCAGAATGAAGTTCCCATCTTCATCGACTCATGATATGTTTCGATCTTTGAATAAAGTAATAATGGATCTGAAAATAATTCTTGAGAAAATGCAGAATCCAGGATTTACTGATCGAATAGTAGTACTAGAAAAATATGTTTGTCTGACATGGCTGCTAATAATTAAGTCACTAGTTTCGAAAGTATTGAATGAATAGGTTTGTTTGGAATGGTTCAAAAAAGAGAAGAGATCCATTTATCCAAAGCTATTTTTTTATATTTTATTAGTATTTTGAGTTCTCGTTCAATTATGAAGATGATTATTTTGTATGAAGTATGGTAAATGGTCAAATATGTACTTTTTCTTTGCGGTTGTGGGCTTATTTCCTTAAAATACCACATGAAGGAATTTTTGAGGATCACCAAAGAGTTCCTCCTCAACCTAGTGATTATTATTGGCCTAGAAGAGGCTATGTAATGTTTAAATAGAAACAAAAAGAAGAGAAGGATAATATCAACTCAGATGGATGGTGAGACAAGATTGTTGTTTAAGATTATTCAACATCTTATTTGTCCATGTAAAGGGGACTTCACCACCCTTAATTATCAAGAAGTGTTCTTGATATATATTATGAAGAATGGGCACACGATCAATCTATGTAAGTATATTATTCTTCACATGTGTGATATGATCAAGAAAAATTCAAAATAAAATTCCCTATTTTATTCAAGGTTAATTTTTCAAATATTTTTTCCAAAGGAGTAGGTTGTCCAAATGAATAATTAGATGAAGGTTATGAGTTTTTTTTATCTCAAAAGATATATTTAGAAGGATGAAAATTAGTTGGAACCCCTGGAAGAATTCATAGGTGGATGGTAATGAAAGAATTTATGAATGTTTCAACCCGATTGAAAACACTTCGATACCTATAAATGTATCTGACCCTGGTTTGGAACCCGATGAAGTTGTTGAATACTAAAATGAAGACGTATATGATGTAGTATTTGTAGATCAAGAAGGAACTATCTTAGAAGAAGAAGATAGAGGCCTACCTGTTCTACGAGAAGTAATAGAAGAATATGTAATTAATAAATTTGATGAAGAAATAGTTACTGAAGAAGTTATTCAAAAATATGCACAAGTTGCTATTGTGGAAGAATAAGATATTCCCAAGGAACATTTAGAAGAACCTATAGATCTAGAAGTTATTTTATCTACTGAGTAAAGGATGGAGCAAGCTTTTTATTTGGCTATAGAAGTACCTGAGCCAGAAAGAATATTGGAAGTGGAAGTCTCTCAAGATATTGAGTCTTTTATTCCTATCATGGATGCCCCTATAGAGGGGGAGCATAACCCTATTTTGGAAATAATTTAAGTGACCAACTCTGTGGATTTAACTTCAGTGGATAAATGGTATATATTTCATAATTATTTTTATGTTTCTGATTCTCAAGGAGTCATAGTTAAATGAATTGATACCTCCAATATGATTAATCTCAAAAAAAAATAATTTCTAAAGAAATTATACCTTTAAAAGAATAAAAACTTATTTTAGTTCCAACTTCAAAGCCTACCCAAGAAACATCTACTTATGTATGTAAAGATGACTTAAAAGAATATAGAAATAATTTATTATCTAGATTTGAAAAATTCAGGAAGTCACATCCTGCCCCTATGACTAATCTCAGGGAATGAGATGTTGCCTTATTTTTGGGGAAATTATATGGAAGATACAATTGAATATTCTTCATGAAATTTAGGATGTTAGGATTAAGAAAAGTTAGTTGAGTGATGAGGCAAAGTCTCTAAAATCTATGGTTGAATATATGAAGAATGTATTGAAAACTGGTCAAGCTCTTATTCCTCATTCTATTGAGGATGTTAGTGATTAGATCCCACAAATGGTTGTATCTATAATTAAACCAAAGATGATAATAGTGTATGAAAAAGTGGTTGAGAGAAACACCAAGATAGCCATTGAGATGCGTGCACTTGTTGCTGGACTTAATAAGATGAATGATGAACATAAATGATGTTTTCAAAAGGTTCTAAATAAACTTAAGTCTCTCACATTAGCTGTTATAGCTTTAACTTCCTCTGGACATCCATCTCAGCCTATGGATAGTGAATTAACAATAACAGTTTTAAAAGAAGAGCCTCAGTCCGTATTGAGTGGTGTTGATAAGGAATGTTTCTCTACTATCATCAAGAATAGTGACCATGTTCTTGATTTGGTGAGGGTACATTCATAGATATAAAATTATGCTTAAGAAGAAGTCTCTAATAAAGTTCACTTCTATTTTAATAGAATTTATTCTTATCATGAGCTGACCAATCACTTCAAGTATCTTGTAGAGTATTTGAAAATTCCTCCAGTCACTAAAGCCTTTAAAGATCAAGTGCACAAGGTCAAGGAATTCACACCCACTCTAGAGAAGTTCCTAGAAAACAAATATGACTTTGATAAGGCTATACAGTATGGAGGTGAGATCATCATTGATTTAATTAAGTTGTTAAAGCCCTATCTACATGTTCAAAGAACTGACATTGGGGATCCTATAGCTTCCCCTTTATGTCCTGGTCCAAATCCTTCCTCTTTCAATACCATTTCTCCTACTACCATGTCTGTATCTCAGGCTCCGATCTAGATAAGATCTGTTATTATTTAGAAAACATTGCCTCAGTCTTCCACCAAACCATCTCTTGCACCGCCTTTCTTTTAAGGGGTACAGTTTCCTTCTCTCATAGTGGGCTCAATTAATTCTACCAATTCTACTTATTCTCATATGGCTTATCTTGATATCTCTTCCAAGGGAAAATAAAAGACTGATCACCCATAAGAGAAGTGAAGGATTTATTTTGATAGGGATGTATTATATATTTTTCTCATTATTGTAATGAACTCTCTTGTTATATTTAATAAAATTTCCAATATTGTTATTTATTATCTTAATTTCCTTCATTCAATGATTCTTTTTTTTGATAATCCAAAAATGGAGAGAAATAAGAGAAGGTATTAATGTAAGAATTTATGGAAAAAGGATCTTCATAGAAGAATAACAGTTTTTATACAGCCTATCACATATATACTCAAATATCTTGTCTTTACTAAAATATATGGATTATAAATGCCATGATTTTTATCAACAAAATAGAGGAGATTGTTGGAATCCTCATTTTTTAATTCTCACAAATCATGTTTGGATATTTTTGGACTCTTCATGTTTTAATGCTCACAAATCATGTTTGGAGATTGATGGACTCCTCAAGTTTCAATGCTCACAAATCATGTTTAACATATCAAAAATCATTTTTCACTTATCAAAAATCATGTATGGATCTTTTAAACTATAATTAATATTATTCTATTATGTTTCAGTATGATGATGTTTAATATAAATCCATTATATGAATATTACTTCTTAATACAGCTTACAGATATTTTAATAAGTCTCTAACACTAAAAGCATATTAACAATTTCATATTTTCACAAATTCCATGACATGGTAAGCTTACTACCATTTCCAAGACACCATAACAAGACACTGTTCAAAATTTTGACAAAGGACTAGACACTGTTACCCGAGACACCGTCTATCTGACACTATCGTCTTGCTACAGATTCTAGAATTCTAAAAGCACCAGACACTAGAACTTTTCTACCAGTTCCAGAAATTAATGTGACTATCTCACCATGATTGTCTCACCATGACTGTCTCACTGCTCTAGTGATACTGCTCAATGGAAAAGGAGAAGACATCAATCCAAGTGACACCGTTTCAAGACAATAACTGTGACATTATTCCATACTTAACCATTTTTCTATCTTTTTTAGTCTAATTTAAAATTTGTTTCTAATGGTCATATTTTAGTTATTTAATGACACTGATATAATTAATGGTGTTTTTCATTCCTGTTAGTAGACAATATAAGGTATGAGGTGTAGAGATAGTGCATCTTTTTGGCTCAAACACAAGCACTCGAAAGAAAAAGAAACGCATGGAACTAGAGAAAATATATGAGAAAGTATATAGAGTGGTGTGTGGCATGAAAAAGCATGATAAAATAATTACACTAAAGAAAACATAAAGAAATATTGATTCCTGGAAGATGAAATGATATGGAAAGAACCTCAAACATTATCGCAGCAGAAACTCTAAGAAGTACAAGAGCTATAAAGAAAATCTCATCGAACTGAAAACTAGAACACGAGACTCATGAAACTCTATTTCCATAAGAGGAATCAAAAAACAAATCTACTACATTCTACAAGTTCAGAGTTTCATAGAAAAACACTCAGAGCATTTCTAATCCTTTCTCATTATCTTTTCTCTATTGTGTATTATTTCATTACTTTCAAGAAGTTTGTGTATCTGTATTAAAACACACAATGTCTCCTACATTATACTAGAGGATAAAATATATCCTCACCCAAACATATTTTACACATAATTTCACCCACACATAACTATAGAAGGTGTCATGTGTGACCTGGCTGTTAGATTTCTTACATAGAATATTGGAATAGGTCTTGAGACCTGGACAGGCTTCTGTACTGTTGTTAACCCTGATCCAAGGTGAGGATAAATTTTTTTTAAATATTTCATTGTGGTTGGTGATCACTAAGTGGATTGGATTAGGTCTTGGATTAAGTCTGAAAAACTTGTTTTATTTATTGTGTCTATCAATTTAGTCTTTCTATGTTTTAAATAATTTTTCAGAAAACTAAATTTTACTTTGACACTTAGTCTTGGATAGTAGTTATAACCATTTTTCCTTATTAGACTAGTTTGAAAAGTTATATCAATATATAATATTTTTTTAAAATAAAATTTATTAATCTTCTCAGAAACTATTTGATCAGTCAAACTATTATAACTTTACTACCTTGGTTAACTGGCCAGTTTTATCTTTAATTGGGGGAATCCTTTTAAATAAACTTTTTAACAGAAATTTTTATGATAACTCAATTCACCCCCCTCTTGAGTGTCATACACTGAAAAAAACCATGAATCAATAATAATTGATAAAGGTGTTCGAATTTTTGTAATGTGACCAACAAGAGATACCTTATGATATATGGAGGATAAATGTTAAGCCAAGTTAGTTCACCTCTTTCTAAAGTTTTGTTTTTTCTGATTTTATAAGGATTGTAATGTTATTATTTTATGTAAAGTTTAAGTTAAAATTCTGATGATTTTTGGTATAATAAAGTCTTATCTCACTATAGGTTGACTTAAGAATATTCAATAAATTGTGATAACCTTTTTGTTGTGATAAATACAGATAGAATGACCTATCATTCTATTTATGGATCAAATGATCTACTAAGGATTCAAGAATGAAAAATTCAACTTAATTTCACTGTATAAGATTTTATAGAGAAATATTCCATGGAATTACCAATGTTGAGGTTGTACTAAAAACAAGTATTTATATCTTCTCATGCAAATTAATCAACATTTGGGAAAAAGGATCATGATGTAAAACGATGTCTTATTATCATCATTTTTTATGATATCAACATCCTCTTTCAAGATTCTTTAGTTTTTTTATTTAGTCATTGTTAACATTCACTGGATCAAAAAAATTTCTTATTATCAATGATATTTATCAATCTCTATGATTATTTACACTTTTCCTCTATACACAAACCTTCACATATGTTCTCTTATATAGAGAGATAGTTATGATTCATTTTGGGTAATTTTAATTTTCCAAATACTAATTTTGAAAAGTAAGAATTTTTATTTGTTTATATGATGTGATTTTATATGAAAAAACATTCAATTATTAAACCAATGATAACCCATATGAATTTCGATGGTGAAATTCATTTTAAGGGGGTAGAATTCACCACCCTGAGGTTTTTATGAGATATAATTTTTTTAATTTCTTGTGTTGTATTCTACAAAAAGATAAGTTTGTACTATACACAACACCGACATAGCTTTCTGTATATTCAACACTATTCATAGCTTGTATTACACATGATTTCAAGTCCTTTTGATAGAATTCATTTTACAAAAAACAAAGTTTAATTGGCCAACTAAATATTATTATGTTACCTTATAACCAATGAATTATAATTGAGAGTATTGAAATTACAAACTAAATTATGAAAATATTCTTTACAAATGTATATATAATTAATTATTTTAGAAGAAATTAATTGTAAATGAAAATAAAACCATTTCTAAATAAAAGGAAATGTTGTTTTTGAAAACTATTTAAATTCATATAAGTGAATTTATAAAATAATAAAATCACTATTGATGGATTTTTTTAATGAATTATATATTTAATATATTCATTTGAATGTGTATAATTCAAATTATATGTTTTATAGACATGATATAAGAACAAATTAAATTTTTCATATAAAAGAAGTATTAAAAAAAACCAGTTTTATCACTTTTTGATGCTGTACCCATTTTAAATTTTGTTTTTGAAACTATTATATATTATCTATAATAAAATTAATTCTTTATTTTGAATATGGGAATCAAAATTTAGTTTGGTTTTTGTTTTTTATTTTTATTATAAGTTTCATTTTTTTGTGAATAGTGAAATAAAGATGATTTTAGTAAAAACTATATTTTCTTTCAATGTATTTACAAGGTAAATTTTATTCGGGGTTTGTATTTAATTTTAATTAGTTATTTTTAATAAAAAATATTATAATTATGTTTTTTTTAAATGTATTTTATACATTAATTTATTATAAAAACATTTTCCATTCTAAAAGGAAATTTTTTTGAAAAACTTTTCTTCATGACATTTTACTAGTTTTATTTTAAATTTTATTATGAATATTATGTGTTTTTGAATTTTAAAAAATTGAATTCAAATTTTGATTCAGGAGTTCCAAATTTTCTAAGTGTTACCCTTTAGTTTTTGACCTGTATGAAGGATAAAAAAGGTAAATTTTGTAACCATGGTAAAGGGTATATTATACAATACACATGTAGTAATTATTTTATTAATAGAAATTCCAAATTAATGTTATTAAAAATATTAAAATAAATATAAGTTTGGATAATTAATATATAAAAAAATGTATAGATAACCTTAACCCTAAAGGGATGTAATAAAATATTTGGTTCAAGGATAACATCTTATATTTATTTTTCTAGAAACCAATAAACTGAATAGAGTCAAAATTGACACTATTGATTGTTTGTCAAAATAATGCTTTGTTAAATTATTTAAAAATAATAAAACCTCTTATAAATGTATATAATTATTATTATATGGTCTAAAATAATCTAATTTATTTTTTTATCATCTAATTTACAAAAAATAAGTAAATGTTTCACCATTTTAATATTGAAATATTTGTTACCATAGTTAAAAATTAAATAGAATAACTAAGTGATAATTAAAATTATAAGGTATAAATTGACTGAAAAAATCTCTAAAATTTATTTGTTTATGATACAAAAACCCTATCACATATCCTCTTCTAAATTGGGATATTTTAGAGGCTTTTATGGGGTTTGATTTTATTACAAATTAATATTTTTGGAGATCCCAAAAGTGTCCCTCACCTCAATTATAATAGGGAACCTAATACCTCACCTCTTAACTTAACTATGAGATATAAATCTCATATATCTCCTACCCTATCCTCTTGTAAACATCCCTAGTAGCGTTATACAGGTTTTGGTCTTTTACAAAGGCCAACTCTAGTGATTTATGAAGAGATTTATAGGGAGCACGTCGAAGAAGAGGTAATCTCTTCTACCAATTCTTTCAATGTTATTTATTATTCTACTTTTCCTTCATGATTTTTTCATTATAATGTAATAACTACAGTATAAATTATATTTTTAGAAGTTATTATGATTATGAAAATACCATATTCCATCTTCTATCCATTATAGGATAAATGAAATCACCATGTGTGTGTACGTACAACTTGCCGTCTTCATGCCGTGGTGTAATATGTTTTCCAACAACACATTACTTGGATGGGTATAGAGATGGAAATAATAACTAAATATTATTATTATAACGTGATATTAATTCTTAAATATTATACACAATCCACTTCAATACCATTCAGTAATTATCGAAATTATATCATCGCTCATGCGTATGTGTGGTCTACCATCTCCATGATGTGATGTGATTTATTCTACATGATATTCATTAAATAATGATTATATAAATTAATTTAATAAATAAATATGATATATATTATATTAATATAATTTTATAAATGATATAAATATGACATAATAATAGGAAAAAGAATGTATTCGACAAAACATGCGTATGAAAATAAAGAATTTAACACCCGATAGATGAGTAATAATGATAGTAACATATGTATGATAATATGATCATATATGACATCATAAAAATTAATATTATTATGAGATAAGTCAATGAAATTATTTAAATAAATATACAGGAGTTCTGTATACATACATAGGAAACCAAAACTCATGTAAGGGTTATTTTGACACTCTTTCATTTCTATTGGACATATGCCTTACACACCATTTATTTATTTTGTGTGGAATTTATACTTCCCAGGAATGTTTTTATGATTC
Source organism: Viscum album (assembly GCA_963277665.1). Taxonomy (NCBI): domain Eukaryota; kingdom Viridiplantae; phylum Streptophyta; class Magnoliopsida; order Santalales; family Viscaceae; genus Viscum; species Viscum album. Next base: position 2,127,562,842 of record OY728161.1, on the reverse strand, counting down.
TTATTATGAGTGTTATGATATTTAAATGTGGATATAATTTTAATTATTTTGTAAGGAATATTATTCGACTGATTATAAATTTGTAAGGGATAATTTTCCATTCTCATTATTATCAAGATTGTTTATAAGTAAGTATTTACTAGAGTATATTTATCATCCATGTCCATGTTTCCTAAATATATATTCAAAAATATAATTTCTTTTATTCTTATAAGATTTTTTAACATAAATTTTACCCATTTTTTAATTTTTATTAAATGGCATGAAATGAATCTTTTTTAATTTTTGTTTTGAGGTACTTTTTGACTTTTCGAAAAAAATAAGAGAAGAATTTTTTTAACATATACGACATGAACATATTTTTACATTTTCATAATTTCTTATTTAACTGAATATTTATTTATAATATTTCAAGTTTATTTTCATATACATTCTTTTCTTTTAAAATTGTGTGGTATTTTGAGAAATGAAAACATTTTTGAAGAAGAAAGGATATTTTCCTCAAGAATTAATTTCAAGTATTATATCAAAATTATCTTCCATATAAGATGAAATTATTTAATAAGGATATGTTTCTATTATATTATACCTATTATTACTATGGTTTTATTGTGATTATTCCATTTAAAAAATCCAATTGTTTTTCCTGGATTATGTTATGGTGGTTCGATGTTTAAGAAATCCATTTTATTCTTTAGGTTATGTTATGTTGAATGATTTATGTTCTTGTGGAACACATATTCATGGATTTTATTAGGTGATGGGTGAAAACTATATCTTCATCCAATGAATTGGGTAAATATTTAGATATCATGAGATTGGTATGGTGGGAATGGGAAATGATATAGGTTCAGTAATACAGGTATGGAGTGTAAGTAAACCCAGTTCTGTAATACAGGGCTAGAATGAGGAGTTAACTCTGTTAAATAATGGAATTTTTCTTCTATGAAAATATTGGAAATGAGACTTGGATTATATGAAAGGATTTTCAATTCTTATGTGTTTTCCAAAAATCCATGTTTTATTCCAATTCTATTATCTAATGGATCATGTTCCTTTATGTTGTATGCCTTACGAACTACCGATAATTATTTCATGTCTCAAAATTCTGATATATATTTAACATGGTATGATATTCAAAAGTTATGTTCATGTTATTACGTTCTTATGTTCATTTTTTGTTTTATATTTTCCCTTTTCCCCCTTATTGAGAATCTAATATCACCCTTTTCCTATGTTTTCTTTTCCACATTATATAAAGAAATGTTTTAAGTAAGAAAAATACAGGGTATGGTCTTTATAGGAGATGTTTAAGATCTTTCACCAAATTAGAAAAATGTGTTCAATGTTTGAAAAGTAACTAATATAATATGGTATTTGGGTATTTTTTTTATGTAATTTCATAAGTATTACAAAAACATAATGTAATTTCCATGTATTTCAAGCTTGGGTCATTACATGGATGGTGATACCCTCTCAGGAACTTCAGTATTAGATAGAGTTATTGGTATCCTTCCATAGGGCTCGCTGTGAGATCATCTATCATTGTCATCATTTCCCAATGTGGGGTTGTCGGTATCTTCATGACTGACACTATACAGGTGTCAAACCTCAACATAGTGGGTTAATTTTGTTTTGGTTTTTGGTATATACTATTGCCTTGGGTGTGATCCCCATCTATGTATTGATCACTCCAAAATTATAGAGTGTACTTCATATAGAGATACTCGATGAGAATGCCATATTATATGGAATTTTTTAGTGCTATTTGTATAAGGGTGTGTGTTATCCCAAATGAGTGTTATATGGCACCTTCAAACAAGAATCCTAGGTTGGAAATACTGTTTTGATCTTACTTGATACTATGTGTCTATGTAGAGCACATATATATATATATATATATATGTTATTGTAATATATGTTGTTGGTTTATACCTATGATAATTAGACTATTATTTTTTATGCTATATTATTAATGATTTTGGATAATCTTACTAGGTATTATTATACTCAACCTAGCATTAGATTTTCCTATATGTATTTTGTTTTATATAGATGATATACATTTTGAAGGAGTCCTAGAGAGACCAGGACCATGTAGAGATTAGTGATCCAAACAGACTGTGGTGTATCCCAGTTGATTCAATTAATATTGTACCCTCAAAATCCACATGTTAGACTTGTTTTAGTTTCTTTTTGTTGGATTATATTTGGAAATTTATTTCTAATACTTTTTTTGTCATACACTTATGGTGGTATTTCGTATTTATACATGCATGTTTATCAGTTTTTTTACATTTAGAAATTTTATGGTCTTGAAGATGTGTGTGTGAATATAAGTACATTAGGCTCAGGCATCCCATGTGAGTGATATTCCTACTTGGTACTAGTCTCTATACCCTAGCCTATTAGAGCCCGACTTGGGGTAGTCATGGTTTGGGCCCTATTGGGCCAGGTCATAGAATATTTAATGTTTTCATTTGAGTGAATTTTGTTCTATTGAATTTGAATTGAAATGGTATCATTATTAGACTAAATGGAGTTCATAATATTAATTCAAAGGTAGAATATTGATCTTGTAAAAGGCTTGGACTTTTCCTATTTCATGTTTCAATACCATGTAATGGAGTCAGAAGATCCAAAGGAGTAAATTGAAGATTTTCAAGGTGGATCCACTGGAAGGTGGAGAAGTACATGTTTAGCCCGTTGGATAGTATATGGAACCAGCCAGTCGATGCCATGGTTGCAGGCCTCCTGGGGTGTATATGATCCACCATCTAGTCGGTGGTAAAGATAGTAGTATAAGGATTCTACAGAAGTCCACCAGCTACCAGGTGGATGTTCAGTGACTAGCCGATGATAGATTTCCAAGACCAGATACCTCATGTTATTCCACTAGCTACCTAGGGGAAGCTATCAGGTATCCAGTGGCATTGAGTCTACAAGTATGAGTTGACATTAATTATTGTAAAAAGACTATATTTGTTGTTTTCTTCATCTTTAATGCTTATATATAATTCCAAAATCACTGCATGCCTCTTGAAGCCTATAAAAGGTGGTCCTTTGCATATTTACAAAATACATCAGTTACAAAAAATTCTCTATGATTGAATTTATGGGTAAACACTAGATATATCAAAATCATATCAATGTTCCACTATCATTTCTAAATCTCTCAAATCTATCATCCTAATTTCTAATAATTTAAATTATTATTTGTTATGATATTTATAATGTGGTTTCAAAAATAAAAACTTTCTCATATCATTACACTTCTTTAATGAGTTCTAACTACTAAAAAAGTGAGGGAAAAGTTCTTTGGCTACCGGTGAAGTTCAAGAGGGCTCACACAAAAGGTTTCACACAAAAAATAGTTGTTATGTAAAGGTTTTATTCATCATTTCCATGATTAAGGAATTAATAACATTGAACTATCTAGTTGAGGGGGGGAGACGTAGGGGATCACATCGATCTATTGTTGAACTCCTTATCAATTTTTTTTCTCTCATTTATTTAATGCATTACATCATTCTACACGAATTTACACAAATTCATAAATTCTATTTGATAATTTTATATTACAATCAATCACATAATTAAACTTGATATTAACTTTATAACTCAAATTGAATTTATAATTTATCAGTCAATCGATTTCATCAGTTTAATTGCTTTATCATTTGGAACATTTTTTAAATTTGAATTTACTTTTTCCATCCATTTTAAAATTTTAGCAAGGAAATTCACCCTGTACCCCACCATATAATCTTACCAACATAACACATGTAGATATTTATATAGGAATATGGATTTGGAATCCCGAATAAATAGAAATGTCAATTTGATTAGTAATTATATCGATGATGTAAATGATGAGGGAAATAAATAATGTAATAAAATAATATGGGCATTTATTTTATTAAAAAAATTAATGATAAATTTATTGAAATGATATAATTAAAGTATTTTTTTCCATTTCATCAATTTTATATGGAATCATTTTTAAATGGGCACTGCATCTATGGATACCCTAGTTTTGCAGGATATTAAAATTGTGAAAAAGTGTGATTTTTTGTTTTTGGGTACTTATGAGGGGTAAATGGTAGTATAACCACATAATATGATCTTGAATAATTTTTGTAAAAATTTTTTAGTCCCAAAATAGGTTTTTTACCCTAGAACATGAGTTTGGTAGAATTTAACATCATTCGAGTTTTGGAAGAATATTTAATATTTGATTAATTAACTATTAAATTATTTGGGCATGTTTGGGAGTTGATATATTTTAAATGGAGTGTTGGGATGATATTCTAACTTCATGGTTGAATCCGAAATGAATTCTTTTACTAGGTGAGTTATATACCCACTATTGGTTTTGTGTTTTGGTATGAGTGATAAATTAGCATTTAATTGATTGATTGATTAATTAATTACATTTGGTAAAACAACCCCCCACCCCACAAACCCATATGGGTATTTCTACACACTATATGAGGGAGAGGCTTCCTATTATGCATGCGTGATGGTGAGACTAAGAGGATAAAGGGAGTATACGCTGCCAAAAATCGTCCAGGGTGGAGATCGAGACCAGATTGTCATACAGTGGCTTCCAAAATGGGATTTAGACATAAAGCATTAGCGTTTACACCACAATGGAGGATAGTTTTTTTTATTCCAAAATCACCATAGTTTGGTTTTATTAATGTTTTATAGCCCTATAATGGCTACTAAGGATCCCATGGGAGATGATATGTACTTAATCTGGAAAAAATGGGGTTTTGAAGAAGTTAGTAGGGGTTTCTAATTTGAAAAACATGACTACATAGAATGTGGTTTTATGAACACAAGTAGTGTGTTCTTCTTATTTTATGAATAAGAGAAGAATAAAACTACAAAACATGTAGTTTGGAGGACATTTCACGTAGTGTTGCTTAGTGTTTGGTTGAGTACATGGCTAGACGACCTGTATTGTGGTGACATAGTCATGTAGGGTACACAAACAAACCCTGTTAAGGTTATATGACATGTATGAGTACACATCCAAACTAAGAAACATGTCCAATCTATGTGAGGTTCAAAACAAAGCACCTCATTTAGTTTACATTTCATGTATATGTTTTACACACTGCGCACTTGGATTTTTCATGACAAGTCTGGAAGGAGTACACAAACATGTAGGGATATGGGAGTGACTCTCTTATACTCATGCATACAAATCGTGTACTTATCCATTCAATTTCCATTTTGAGGGTCTTGGATGTTTTGGTCCCCTGAATTCTTAATTGGACTGAATTGTATTCCATTTTGATACTTTTCCCATGTAGAATGCGATGGTGGAGCTATATGGTAAATTTTAGGACTTATAAGAGGTGGTTTGGGGTGATTATGTTGTAATAGAGTTATTTTCCTCCAAAAATTGTGTTTAGATATCTTTTGAGAGTGAGATATTGGATGATACCTCGGTTAGGGTCATGAGAATGATTGGAGGTAACAATATGAGTTCGTTAGAGACCTCATTTGGTGTTGGGTATGAGATTTTCCTTCATTAGTAAGATGGAGTAATGAGATGAGGTGGGGGACATGTTGGGTGTTTATATCTACCTAAGGCTTCTTGTAAATGAGATGGGTAAAAGGATATTTTATCATATGTTATTTATTTATGTTGAGGCCTATGAGGCCTTGAGTATCTAGAGATTAGTTTTATGGATTTTTGATCCTCGAGTGACAAGAATTTTCCAGAGAGTTTGGTTTGAACACATATCAAGATTGGGATCTCTCTACTTATTTTATGGCCTATAGGATTCCAAGATGAATACCTCCACTTAATTATTATTTCCAAGGGTCCAAAGAGGTATTCCTTTGTTTATGTGTTGATTTAGAGAGCCAGGTGAGTTCTCAGTTATTAGATAAATTTTTAGAAGGTGTTAGTGTTTGGATTGTGATGGTTTTAGGTGTACCCTTAGGAATCGATGTGATGTGTGGGCCAATGGGGAGGATATGTTGATGATGGGTATGGGAATTATTCCATCCCAAGATATGTTTCTATATTAGTTGAGGTTGAGGCTTGGTTTATATTAAAGGGTTGTTATGATATGGTTAAATTAACTTGGTTGGATCATTGTTTACTAAGATGGGAGGTTTTTGTTAAGAGTGTGGACATGAGTTCCCAGAGATATGGTTATAGATGTATGATGTAATGCTCCCGATCTGAGTTTGGGAAGGTTGAACATGATTCTTCATGCCTATATGATATGATATTGGGCTTGACGTTATGTATTGGTACCAATAGTGGTTATTTCAAGAGTGTTGGACTGAGGTTCTGGACACATTGTCATATATTTTTGAGTATGGTGGACTTGACATTCTACATACATGTTTGATATGCTGGATGGAGGGTCTATGAATATGTAGTATATTATATGGATTAGCTGTCAGAACTTGAGATGGATATTGTCTAGTGTGTCGTGAACATGTATTTCAATAGGAAGTCCAAGATACCAAGGTATGGGATTGGCGATATTAATATTTTATGCTATAGTTGTATATGAATTTTTACTTGGGTGATACACATTTGGTTTGGATTTGAGGATTTATTATGGATTTTTTTGTCTCTTGGCCCATTGGCAAGAGGCATGTGATTTGGTTTTGACTCTTGGCCAATAGATTCAAGAGGCATCTGTGCATTATGATAGGCCCATAGGATCCACATGCTATTGGAATGAAGGTGTGTGATTTTATGGATATCCATTTGATGGTAGGTTCTATGGATCTACGAATACATTCTTGATGAGGAGGATGTTTATGAACTCATTGTGCATGTTCGGTGCAGTGAACCGAATGGTTCAACATGGTATGGCTGTATAAGAATTGAAATACTATGGTAGATTTTTTCGTGAGGATTTTTATGTGGCCTGGTCCTCCAGGGAGCATTGTGATGTGAATATTCTTGGAGAGGATGGGTTACCTAGTTATTGGAAGTGGTTTTATGTGTGATGTTATTCATATATGGTACCCTAGAGATGGGTGTTTTGATATGTTTTTTTTGTGTGACATTGGGATGGGATCATGATGATTCTTCACGATCTATGGAATTTTCTGAGTTGTCATAGTCATAAGTGGTTGGACCTAGTGACTAGATGTGTGACATGATTGGTAGGGCTATGTGGGAGAACCTACTGTTCTTTTTAATGTGACTCTAGGTTATAGAGTTAGAGCCATTTTACTTTTTAGAGTAACCCATGAGAGGGGTCGACCTAGTTACAAGTGATTTTTATTGTGTGAGGAACAAATAGATGCTTTGGAATTTTTACAATGAAGCATGAAGGGTACAACCTAGTGTGAGGTTTATTAATGTTGGATTCCTTTTTTTTATAAAGGTGAACTTGTATTCTTATGCTCCAGGCTTTTGGTTGGTTTAAAGAGCGGAAGGTTTTTTTGGGTGCCTAGCCTAGATAATGGTTGTTCCTAGATGTTATGAGATATATCAAGAGCGCATGAGGTTCTCAATGTTGTGTGGATGGAGGTTTTGATACGATATTTTGTGAGATGTGACATGTTGGAGTCAAGATCAAACAAGTTCATGTAGTGGTTAAGTGTTAATGGTATTTTGGATGCAGAAGTGTTTGTCATGTACTACGTTTTTTGGATTGTTAATCTATTTTTGTGAGATTCTAATCCTTTTATACATTAGTTGAGATGGAAGATATGAGTAGTCTAGAACTAAAGTGGGTGTGATAATGGGCTTGATGGCATGATAACCTGAGGCCATTGGGATAAAACTGTGATGTACTGGAATAAATGAGTTTATAGTGGTATTTGTCGACAACATATTGGCATACTCTTAGTATAGAGACAATCATGCCTAATATCTTGATATCATTCTATGTACACTAATATAACTTTAACTATATTTCAAGATATCGGGAAGCCATTTTTGGTTTGATAAAGGGATGTTCTGGAGTTGTGCATATTGAGTGGTGTATGTGAAGCCATATGGTTAGAAGTGCACCATCGGTCATCTGAGAACGAGATCCTAATGATGGATGGGATTTCCGAGAATACCATGGGTGATGAAATTAGATATTGGGATATGGTGATAGTTGATGTTTTATTTTGTCTCTCTGGTGGGAGAGAAAAGTAACCATGTCCTATTCTGAGGTTTGGTTGTCATTGGGGTTTGGGTCCTGGAAAAAGGTGCTTAGTTGTGAGGAAACAGTATGGATACTCCCATGGTGGGGAGTATCAGATCAGACATGGTGATATGACCCTTATGTGGGAATGGTCGATGTCTTAGTTGAAACCACATCGAGTGAGTCACTAGAATGCTATATATGTGATTTTATAGGAAACTATGATGGTGGGGAGAACCATGGATCGAAATCAGTAGTTGTGGGTTGAGTTCTGTGGTGGAGAGATACATGAGGTTTAGGATGAGTTTTAAATGATTTTGTGGAATCTTATGATGTTATAGTATAGTAAGGCGTCATCTTGGTAGTTTTCTGATGGTGGTAGTTGGTATATTAACATTTGATCTCTTGTATTCCCTATCTTATGTAGTTATGAAGATAAACATAGTTAATGACTTCAAGTTGAAAACAACATATTGTACAAGATTTGTTGACCAATGTGGTTTTATATGTGTGTTTGGATGAACATTGAGTCTTCTTGGGGACAAGAAGGTTTATGGTGGTGGTGGGGGGGGGGGGGGTTGTAGAGACTCGAGTTTTTATGTATTTTGAAATTGTGCAAAAATTTGAATTTTTATTTTCTAGTGATTATGAGGTGTAAAATGGTCATTTACAAATAAAATATGATCTTATATATAATTTTTGACCACTTTTTTGGTCTTATAATAGGGTGTTTAACCTAGGATAGATGTTTTAGGGAATTCTGATAAGTTTGAGTTTTGGTGGAATAATTAATATTTAATTAACTAAATATTAAATTATTTGTGCGGGTTCAGGTTTCGATATATTTTGAATAGAGTTTTGAACTGATATTTCTACTATTTAGTTGAGTTTTGAATGGAGAGTTTTCTTTAGTTAAGGTTTAAACCCTCTTTGGGATTTTTGACTCGGTATGAGTGTTAAATGGGAATTTAATTGATTAATTAAATAAATTTAGTAAAACACACCCCCAATTTGAGCTTTCTACACACAACATAGGGGTGGGGGTGGGGGGGGGGGTCCTAACTTGTCCGTATGATGGATAGGCTGAGGTAAGGGAAGGATATTCTGCTATAATTTGTTCATGGTGAAGATCATGACTGGATCGTGGTGTAGTGTCTTATGGGGAAGGATTTGTACATGATGATTCGACATTTAGACCACAAGTTAAGAAAGTTTTATTTTTGAGTTTTATGCCATAATCCGAATAGATCCCTTTTCTTCCAATTTTTGAGAACTACGTCCACCCTTAGAGAGCCTGTGAGGGATGATATTTAATTAATCAGGGTGAAATATGGTTTTTAGATGGGTTGTTGGGGTTTCTGGTTAAAAACACTTTAACTACATTGTGTGTGGTTTTAAGAAAAAATGATGCATGTTCTTCCTATTAGTGGAATAAGAGAAGAATATGACCACCTTGAGTATATTCAAGAGGATACTCCATGTTGTTTCACTCAAATTGTGGCCAAGTACTTGACCAGATGACCCGTGTAGGGGGGACATGGTCGTGTAGGGTACAAGATCGGATCCCATGTGGGTTATACACTATATTGAACTAAACAGACAAAGAAATACACATGGACAAGCCTTGTGAGTTGCATAGTCTAGTACCTCATTTAAGTTACACACTTTGTACAAGTTTTACATTTATTTTATTTGGATTTTACATGCCATTTCTGGTTGGAGTACACACCCATGTGGGGCTATGGGAGTAGGCATCGTGTACTTGGGCATACATGTTGTGTACTTCCCCCTTTTGTTACAATTTTTAGGTTTTTACATGTTTTGACACCATGGTGTTGGAATTGGACACAAGATGATTATTTTTTAAGTTATTTTTTATAGGACTCAATGGTGGGGATGTTGGGTCATTTCTCGAACTTTTAAGAAGATGTTTGGGGAGAGTAAGTTGTGATGGAGTTGTTTTCTTCTAGAAAGTGAGTACAACTATATCATAAGAGTGAGATATGGGATGATACCTAGGATATGGTCATGATAATAATTAGCGGATGTTGTATGAGTTTTTTGGAGAGAAAATTTGGTGTTGGTTATGAGATTATCCTTAGTTAGCATGACCGAGTTTGGATATGAGGTGATAGACATGTTGGGTGTTCCGACCGACCAATGGTTTCCTAGAATGGGTATGGGAAGGAGGTTATTTTATTCATGTGTGGTTTAATATTTTTGAGGAATTTAAGAAAATGAATTTCTAGAGATTTATTTTTTGGATGTGTGACCACTAAGAGATGAGGAACAGACAGATAGTTTAGTTGAGAAAACAGATTGAGATAGAGATGTCTCTACTTATGTTATGACATGATTCCAAGAGTAATGCCTCTTAATTATTCATAGTTATGAGGAACTAAAATGGTATTCCAATGTTTATTTGTAGATAATTAGATCCATGTGAGTGCTTGGTCGTTAGGGTGACCCTAAGTAGGTGTTAGTGTATTGAAAGTGATGGTTGCAGGTTTTCCCTTAGGACCAAAATTGATGTGAAATTTAATGGAGAAGAGATGTTGATGATGGGTATTTTAATTATTCCATCCCGTAATATTTTTCCCTTTTATTTGAGGTTGAGTCTTGGTTTACATTAAAGGATTAGTATGATATGCTTGATTTATCTGGGTCGGATCCCTGGTTACTGAGATGATATGTTTGGGCTGAGAGTGTGGACATGAGGTCCCATAGATATAGTTCTAGACATCTAATGTGATTCTCCACATCTGAGGATGGGTAGGTTGGATATGAATTTCCTTTCCCATATGATATGAGGCTGGGAATGATGTTTCATATTAGTATTGATGGTTTTCATTAAATGAGTGTTTTACTGAGGTTCTGTATACGTTGTTTTGACGGTTTTGAGTATGATGGTCTTGAAATTATACATATGTGTTTGAGATGTTAGACTGAGGCTTCAGGCATGTGCAATATACTATATGGACTACGTATCGTATTGAGGATCTAGAAACCTATAGTATACATTTTTTTGGTGTAGGACTAATGTTCTAGGAACCACTAATATTATATATAGTTGGTTGGGATGTTGGACTGATGCTCCTCTCCTTAGTTTTGGGTGGGTGAAATTAACGATCTTGGTGCCTCGGTGCACCGTAGTTTTGGAGGATGGACTGATGCTTCTTACTCCGAGGGTAAAGATATGGAATTCCATATCATGGTAGGGATTGTTGGACATGGTGTTCTGAATCATGGTTGGATAAATTGATCGATTCCCCTTGTATGTTGACTTGTGACCTCAATGGATTATGGTTGGGATGGTTGGACATGGCGTCCTAAATCCTGATTGGATACTTGGACCGATGCTCCTTATGTGTCGACCTATAACCCTTATGGTATTTTGTTTAAACTATTGTCATTGGTTGAATAAGGTATGATTGATAGAGGTCACTGACCTAAGGATCAATGTTTTTTTCATGTATTTTTATTTCAATTATATTTTGGATAGGATAAGCATATTATATGAGCATCCACTTATAAAAACATGTTTTAGGTTCACCATTAAGGGTGGCCTACTGAGATTTATTTTTCAGCACATGTATGTGCACCTCTGTGTGCATGAAGACCTTATGTCTTATTTTAGGTTGATCATGAATTCACTATGGACATGGCTAAGTCCTAGGATTGCATGATTGAGTTGGATGCTCTTATGCAGTCTAATAATTGGTTGGGAGCGGATCAACAAGGTACTGGAGACTGAGTATGTGATATGGACCAAATTTGGAAGTAGGTCTTGATGTATATATTTTTTAGTTGTTTATTTTATATATGTGATCATACTTGTGGGAGGTAAGTTTTTATGTATGGATTGGTTATTCAGAACTTTACTATATTTTATTTTATTATATCGTGTTTTAGTTTTAATTTATATAATATTCTGCATTCTCTTATGTGTATGATGTTGGTTATTTACATATAGTTGTGTATTATGATATGGGGTTATATTATTTCTATAATTCCACCATAGAACTCCAATTCTAGTTGGCGGCCTCTGGCATATGTTGAGTCATGCATGAGGCCTTGTGGTGAACCGGCTCAGAAAACTAGTTTTAGTGGCACTGGGCTCTGGAGATTACAATGTCCCACAACTTCAAATTTTCTCATATACTTTAATGATTGAGAATATATAATAAGGGAATTTAATTGAGAAGAAGGTGACCATGCTAATGATTATGATTTCAATATTAATATTTATTACTTTTCTTAGAGAATATTGACTATATAATAGTGTCCTTAAAAAAAAGTAATCATTATTCAGATCGTTTCTTTTAAGAATCCAATAGCTTATGATTCTGTGATAAATTATCTTTCGATTACATAAAACCAATAATCATAATCATGTTATTACATTTAGGAGCCCAACTAATCAAATCATTAATAGAGATTATCAAATTTGTTAACATTAGTTGTAACACCCCGAGATTTTATGAAAAATATTCTTTTTAATTTCATTAATGTCTTGTGTTGTACGCTACACCAAAAGGTGCTTTCCCAACACGCATCATTGACTTGCCTTGTACGCAATCGCGACCTTCCTCGATAGCGTGTGTAGTACGCAATACTGAGTTTCACTAAACAACGATATGCTATTAAAATATTATTAAAACTAGACATTATGAATAGTAATAACCACTTTTTGAAATTTTGTAAATTTTAGTTTTCAAAATGGACCTCATTTTTGGATTCGGAATATCGAAATTAGCTTAGGGATAAATTTTGGTACTTTTCATATAACTTTCATATTTTGATGAATAGTGACAATTACTAAATTGTAATTAAAAACAGCTTTTTCAATTGAAATAATTAATAGTGATAAATTATTAATTTTAGTGGTTTTAAAATATATTTAGAATATATTTTTACAATTTAATACAATGTTGGTCATTGGATGTAATTTCACATTTAAACCAGACATAAACAAGTGTCAATCTTTTGATAGTTATTATCTCTTAAAAACACACTATTTGTTTTGATGAGGGGATTTAATTTTTAAAATAATTAATGCAACTGATATGTTTTTAATTTGGTAAAATAGACATCATTTTTGAATTCATAATATCAAATATAGCTTAGGCCTAATTTTTGGTATTTTTCTGGAAACTTTCTTTTTTTGATGAATAGTGAAACCACTAAGTGGTAGTTAAAAAAAATGAATTTTTCATAAAACATAATTTTACCGCTTCTGTGAGTGGAATTTCAAAAAATCCTAGAGACACGTTCGATGTCAGTAAGTAAAATGCGGTTCAATGAGATGAAAATAATTTTTGGTGAATAGTAAGTTTTTACTTTTTTTTACCACGGTTAAAAGTAAATAGTGTAATTAAGTGTAAAAATGATATTTTTATTACACTAAAACATGTCCTAATTCTATTCGATAAGTTTAATTCGACCAAAAACAACCTTAGGAATAACATATGACCATTTAGGCCCACTTGTATTAGATTAGGACATTTATTATTAATTTATTTAAAGAATGGTTAAAATAGTTAAAATCAAAGTTTAATAAGTATATAATTTTTAATACAGGGTTATATATAAGATAAATTCTACTATAAATATTAATTAGAAAGATAAAAATAATTCCTACATAATAATTTTTTATTTGTAATTTTTAGACTTTAAATAAGTTAATTTATTTATGACACAAAGATGATGTAGTAATTATCTTATTAATGAAATATTGACATAATTGATGTTATAAATACACAAATAAATGTAATTTGAGACTTTCATGAATTACAATCATTTTATAGGTTAATAGGACATGTTAGTATTGATTTAAATAACTTTTTTGGGAATAATAATTCTGTTATGATTTTCACAAAAATCTATTACTTAATAGTGTCAAAATTGACATAAAATAGTTTTTAAAAAAATATTATATTATTGATTGTTATTTTATTCCTAAAAATATAAGTTTCGGCAAAGATACTTATATAATGATATTTTTATCATTAATGGACCACTTGGGGGTCTCTTGGATGTATATGATAAGTTTATTAACTATATAATATAAAAATAAAAAGTGACATGGTAAATGTCAATCAAATTAACTAAGAGTTAAAACTAAAAGATAAGTTTAATATAATGAACTAAACTTGTCTAAATTCTATTTAATGAGAGTATTTCGACCCATACCCACCTTAGCTTCTAAATAAATAAATTTGGAGCAATTTAAAACCGAATTTGGCTTTATAATAAAATAATATTTTTTGTTATTCCAAAGGTGCCCCTCTCCTCCCTTATAAAAGGGCTCCTCCTCCCTCTCTTCCTCACACCACTTTGAGCCTTCATGCTCGGAAAGCCACTACCAAATTATCTTCTCCACTTCCCTAGAAACATCCTAGAGGTTCTGGTCTTCTTCAAAGACCAATTTTAGTGCCCTAAGAGGAAGACTCAAAGAGGCGCTTCAAAGAAGAGATAATATTTGTTACCGATTCATTCATATTTATTTCTTCTTCCACTTATACTTCTTAGGTTGTTTCATTATGAAGTAATAACATCAGTATCACTCATATACTGATATGTTATTATAATTATGAAAAAACCTTATTTCACCATCTATCCATCCTACGGAAAACGAAATCACCGTGCGTGCGTACGTACGGAATACCGTCTCCACGCCGTGGTGTAATCTATTTTCCACCACCACCTTACTTGGATGGGTATAATGGTGTAAATAATAAATATATATGATTATAGTAAAGTGATATTGATTCTTAAATAGTATACATACACTCCAATACAATTTCACGATCATGAGAACGATATCATCGCTCGTGCGTACGTACGGACTACCGTCTCCACGATGCGATGAGATTCATTCTCCACGTTAACCATTCATGAATGATTATAAAGTATATATAATAAGTAATCATGAAATATATTACATAATAATTATACAGGATTTATGTGTATATATATGTATGTCATCTACTTAATTCCATTCAACTCAATAAGGAAAAGAAAACAGCATTCATGCGTACGTACGGTCTACCGTCTCCATGAACGGTGTATTTCTTTCCATTTACTGATATTATATATATATATATATATTCTGAATATATATTATATATGAATCATGTTTTATATTCTTGAATTAAGTAATCATGATCTATGTAATCATATGAATAATTACAAGTCAAAACACGGATGACAAATGAAACGATTTTACCCAAAATGCTCTTTAACATGGAATTTACAAAAGAACGGGTAATATAAAGCCATAAATGAACCATATATGATATCATAACAATGAGTATGATTATGGAATAATTCAATTACATTATTTAAATCATTATACAGGAGGTTCGAACACTTATGAAGCAAATCAGACCTAAGGTAAGGGAAAGATCACAATCTCATTTTTATCCGAGATTGTTAATACTTCAAATATTACTGGGGTGTATTTTGTCATCCACATCCATGTTTCCTAAATATGTAATATTATTTCCATCCACCTATAATTGTTTAAAAACAATTTTACCCTTTTTTTAGTTTTTAGTAAAAGATATGAAATGAATCTTTTGTCGTTTTTCGTACGAGTTACTTTTTGACTTTTCTGACAAAAGTACGAGAAGAATGTTTTTTTAACTTATACGGCATGAAAGGATTTTTACGGTTTTATAAAGGCATATTTTTATGAAGATTCTTCAAAAATATTTCATGAATAATTTCAAGAAAATCATTTTCTTTTAAAAATTCATGTCATTTTGTGAAAAGAAAATGATTTTAAAGAAGAAAGGATATTTTTCTCAAGAATTCATTTCAAGTGTTTTATCAAAACCATTTTTCATCTAAGATGACATTATTTCACATTTTTATGTTTGAAGTATCATGTATCTATGATTTACATGGTTTCACTTTTCTTATGATGAAATGATATCCATTTTTTATATATGGATTATGTGATGATGGGATGATGTTTATGAAACCCATTTTATTTATTGGGTTATTATGAATGATGTATGTTTATTTTGTGGCACAAGTAAGAATGATTTCATTATGAGATGGGTGGGACCTATATCTCCCTCCAATGAATTGGGTAAAGATTTATATCTCATGAGATAGACATGGCTGGAATGGCAAGTTAAACCGGTTCAGTAATATAGGACTGGAACGAGGAGTGAACTCGATTTAGAAAGGGACTTTGTCCACTAAGATGGTCTTGGCAGCAATGCCTTGGCTACTATGGAAATCATTTCATGTACTTAATGGTTGCCACAATTAAACGTTTTATTCCCATGCTATTTTATCATTCGTAATGTTTCATTATGATCTATGTCTTGCGTAATTCCATGTTTTAAGTCATTGCTCAAGCTTTTGATGTTTAAACATTATGTTCATGTTTTTAAGTTCAAGTTTATATGGTATGTTTTATTTTATCCATGCTTATGCATACTGAGCATTTGAGCTCACCCTTTTTATGTTTTCTTTTCCCCAGGATATAATGAAAGGTTTTAGGTAAGAAAAAAAAGGGGAAGATCTTTATGGGAGGTGTTGAAGATCTTTCACCATGATTAGAAGATTACTTTCCAAGGTTCCAAAGACACTAAACTATTACAGTCCTTGTGTGTCTGTTTTTGTTATGTATTAAGTATTCCACTAAAGTAATGTAATGTCCATGTACTTTAAGCTTCGGGTCTCTACAGTTGGTATCAGAGGAAAGGTTTAGTCAACCTTTGGAAACTAGGATGCGAGAACTTTAGTGAGATCCCTATAGATATTTCTAAGGTATGTATAGAGATGTCCCTAAGGTTAAGTATAAGTATAGGTTATATTACTATAATTACGGTAACCTGAGATGTTAGATATTGAAGGTACTCCCCCTTTATTATATTGTTTTCCCTAGCATGATTTTTGCCTCTCACACTATTCTTTTTGGGTTTTAGATGATGGATGGAACCCGAAGGAACCATGTTGATCAATGTAATGGACAATGAAATGATTGTCCTCCTAAACAAACAAATGTTATGGGAGATGGAGTGAAAAATCTTGTTGTTATACTTACACAAGCTATGAATCATTCTGGACTTCCAAATGAGTAGAGAAGGGAACAATATTCTATTGAGTCCATCATAAGGCAACGTCCACCTTCTTTCAGTGGGTCTTCTGATCCACTTGTTGCTGAATAATGGATCAATACTACTGAAAAGATATTTTCAGTTCTTCAATGTTCTGAACATGATAATGTCATCTTAGCAGTGTATCGTTTGGAAGGTGATACTGATCAATGGTGGAATCTTATCAAGAATATGAGGCCAATAGATGAAATTGAGTCCATGGAATGGGACGAGTTCAAGAACTTATTTTTCAATAAGTACTTCCCTCGTATTATTTGAACAAATATAGAGAAGGAGTTTCTTGAACTAAAGCAAAAGGATGATGAATCTGTTGGTATATACGAAGAAAATTTTACAAGGCTTGCAAGTATGCATCTGGATTTATCATCCAACCTGAAAGTAATGTTGATCGATTCTTCAATGGCTTAAAACCAAATCTTTGAAGGGCATTAGCTATAAGAGACTTCAATAGCTATGAAGAAATCGTGCATTGTGATATCAAGGTAGAAATGGAAGTTGGTGTACATATCCATCTCACAGTTTTGACAAGAAACGAAAGATGGAGTTTAAGGAGAAATCTCAGAATAATGGTGAAAAGAAGATGAATGTTTCCTTATGCTCAAAGTGTGGAAAGAAGCATGGTGGAGATTGTCTTAAAGGGACTAGAAAATGTTTTAAGTGTGGAAGAGAAGGTCATCGAGAAACCAAGTTTCAAAGTAATGGAAAAAGGGTTTCTAAAGATGTGAATAAAGAAAAGACTACAGAGAACGCACCACCAACACTTCAATTCTTCAAGTGCAAGGAAATGGGGCATTATGCTAATAAATGCCCTAATACAAGGGTTAGTGATGATCGACATGAGACCCACTTAAGTCAAAGGACAAATGGAAGTCACATGCGATCACTATTGGCGATATTGAAGATGACAACGATGTGGTGGAATGATTAAGTGTTTATGTAATGGGATTCCAAAATAATGTTGTATATAGTATCGTGGAATATTGGAATATTTATATATTGGTCTATTGTGGTTTTCAATAGTACCGGTAACCATGGAATGTGATTGAGATATTTTTGGAAAAAAGATGATATGCACATAATGAAGGGAAAATGTGAAAATGAAATGTTTGAAAGTATTCATGATCTCATGATTGATATAAGGACTAAGTGATATCATGGTTTGAGTATAAAGAATTTTGAGGATTTTGGTATGTGGAAAGTGTTAACTTTTAACTGCATTCATGTTTTCACTAAGGCTCAATGGGTATTCATTCTTCAAGAGAATACATGATTGAGGTATTCAAATGTTTGTAATTTTACCAACAAGATATATCTTATATGGGGGATAAATGATGGCATTCACGTGATTTTTATGTGACATTTCAAGTAATCATTTTTTTTATACTATGAGCTTGGACCGAAGTATTTTAGATAACCCTAAAGATTGGAATGGATTATATTGGACATAAGTTAGTATTGTTTAAGGATAGAACTTTTTTCGATATTATTGATTGGATGTTATAGTAATATAGCTTTAGAAAAGGACAACCTGCAGGACGGGTGACAACCCATCACGTCGGACAAGGCTATGAGAATCGAACCGACAACCGAAGAGTGACTGGCCTTTATCGCCTACCACTAGCCTACAAGAAGTCCCTGTTTAGTAGAAACTAGTTTTATTATATTAAGCAGTATAATATAAGAAGTATAAGTTTATTTTAGGAACCATATATGATTAATCTCACTATAGATTGACTTATGTATTTTTTGATAACTTTTCTAACCTTTTGTTTGAGACAGATGGAATGACCCATCATTCTATCACATGATCTGCTAACACATCACGAATGAAAAATTCAACTTCATTTCTTTAAGAGATGAAGTGTAAATTTTCCAAATAACGACCAACGGTGAGACTATACCAAAATCACGAAAGTATTTCTTCTATTTCCAATTTCATCAACATTAGGGAAATGATCTTGAAAACCAAAAATATTGTCCTATTGCTCTTATATCTAATGAATTAGATGGTACCTTAGATCATCAAAAATCTATGGCTTTGTGATTGTTGGCTTTTTCATAGCCATGTTCTCTACTACTCTCTATCAGAACATGATGGTTAGATTTCTCTTCCATATCCATATTTTCACATATGTTCTCCTATGTGGAAACCCAGTGATTAGTTAATTTGGGTAACCGTTACGTTTCATACTTTAGTTTTTAAAGCCAAGTTTTGGTATTCCTTTTTACGATGCGGGTTTCTATTAAATAAACTTTCGAGTAGTAAAAAATTTACAACCCCAACGAATTTTGAGGGAAAAATTCATTTTAATGGGGTTAGAATGTAACAACCCGAGATTTTATGAAAAATATACTATTTAAATTCATTAATGTCTTGTGTTGTACGCTACACCAAAAGGAGCTTACAAAACACGCATCATTGACTTGCCTTGTATGCAATCACGACCTTCCTCGATAGCGTGTGTAGTACGCAATACTGAGTTTCACTAAACAACGATATGCTATTAAAATGTTATTAAAACTGGCCATTATGAATAGTAATAACCACTTTTTGAAATTTTTTAAATTTTATTTTTCAAAATGGACTTCATTTTTTGATTCGGAATATTGAAATTAGCTTAGGGAGAAATTTTGGTACTTTTCAGATAACATTCATATTTTGATGAATAGTGAAAATTACTAAATTGTAATTAAAAACAACTTTTTCAATAAAAATAATTATTAGTGATAAATTATTAATTTGAGTGGTTTTAAAATATGTTTAGAATATATTTTTACAATTTAATACAATGTTGGTCATTGGATGTAATTTCACATTTAAACCACACATAAACAAGTGTCTTTCTTTTGATAGTTATTATCTCTTAAAAACACGCTATTTGTTGTGACAATGTGATTTAATTTTTAAATTAATTAATGAAACTGAGATGTTTTGAATTTGGTAAAATAGAAATCATTTTTGAATTCATAATATCAAATATAGCTTAGGCCTATTTTTTGGTATTTTTCTGGAAACTTTCTTTTTTTGATGAATAGTGAAACCATAAGTGGTAGTTAAAAAAAATGAATTTTTCATAAAACTTAATTTTACCGCTTCTATAAGTGGAATTTAAAAAATCAGGGAGACACGGTTGATGTCAGTAAGTAAAATGTGGTTCAATGAGAAGAAAATAATTTTTGGTGAATAGTAAGTTTTTACTTTTTTTACCACGGTTAAAAGTAAATAGGGTAATTAAGGGTAAAAATGATATTTTTATTACCCTAAAACATGTCCTAATTCTATTGTATAAGTGTAATTCGACCAAAAACAACCTTAGGAATAAAATATGACCATTTAGGCCCACTTGTATTAGATTAGGACAATTATTATTAATTTATTTAAAGAAGGGTTAAAATAGTTAAAATCAAAGTTTAATAAGTATATCATTTTTAAAACAGGGTTATACATAAGATAAATTCGACTATAAATATTCATTAGAAAGATAAAAAGATTTCATACATAATGATATTTTATTTGTAATTTTTAGACATTAAATAAGTTAATTTATTTATGACACAAAGATGATGCAGTAATTATCTTATTAATGAAATATTAACATAATTGATGTTATAAATACCCAAATTAATGTAATTTGAGACTTTTATGAATTAAACTAATTTTATAGGTTAATAGTACATGTTTGTATTGATTTAATTAACTTTTTTTAGAAAAAATCATTCTGTTATGATTTTCACAAAAATCAATTACTATATATTGTCAAAATTGACATAAAATAGTTTTAAAACAAATATTATATTATTGATTGTTATTTTATTCCTAAAAATATAAGGTTCTGCCAAGATACTTATATCATGATATTTGTATCATTAATGGACCACTTGGGGGTCGCATGGATGTATATGGTATGTTTATTAACTATATAATATAAAAATACAAAGTGACATGGTAAATGTCAATCTAATTAACTAAGAGTTAAAACTAAAAGATAAGGTTAATATAATGACCTAAACTTGTATAAATTCTATTGGATGAGAGGTTTGAGACCCATACCCACCTTATCTTTTAAATAAATCAATTTTGAGTTATTTAAAACCGAATTTGGCTTTATAATAAAATAATAGTTTTTGTTATTCCAAAGGTTCCCCTCTCCTCCCTTATAAAAGGGCTCCTCCTCCCTCTCTTCCTCACACCTCATTGAGCCTTCATGATCGGCCAAACCCTACCAAATTCTCTTCTCCACTTCTGTCGAAACATCCTAGAGGTCCTGGTCTTCTTCAAAGACCAATTTTAGTGCCCTAAGAGGAAGAATCAAAGAGGCGCTTCAAAGAAGAGGTAATGTCTGTTACCGATTCTTTCATCTTTATTTCTTCTTCCACTTCTTCTTCTTAGGTTTTTTCATTATAAAGTAATAACATAAGTATCACTCATATACTTATATGTTATTATAAGTATGAAAAAACCATATTTCACCATCTATCCATCCTACGGAAAATGAAATCACCACACGTGCGTACATACGGAATACCGTCTGCACGCCGTGGTGTAATCTATTTTCCACCACCACCTTACTTGGATGGGTATAATGGTGTAAATAAATACTATATATGATTATTGTAAAGTGATATTGATTCTAAAATAGTATACATACACTCCAATACAATTCCACGATCATGAGAACGATATCATCGCTCGTGCGTACGTACAGACTACTGTCTCCACGACGCGATGAGATTCATTCTCCATGTTAACCATTCATGAATGATTATAAAGTATATATAATAAGTAATCATGAAATATATGGCATAATAATTATACAGTATTTATGTGTATATATATGTATGTCATCTACTTAATTCCATGAAACTCAATAAGGAAAAGAAAACAGCGTTCATGCGTACGTACGATCTACCGTCTCGATGAACGGTGTATTTCTTTCCATTTACTGATATATTATATATATATATATATTCTGAATATATATTATATATAAATCATGTTTTATATTCTGGAATTAAGTAATAATTATCTAGGTAATCATATGAATAATTACAAGTCATAACACGGATTCCAAATGAAATGATTTTACCCAAAATGCTCTTTAACATGGAATTTACAAAAGAACGGGTAATATAAAGCCATTAGTGAACCATATATGATATCATAACAATGAGTATGATTCTGGAATAAGTCAATGACATTATTTAAATCATTATACATGATGTTCTAACACTTATGAAGTAAATCGGACCTAAGGTAAGGGAAATATCACAATCTCATTTGTATCCGAGATTGTTTATACTTCAGAAATTACTAGGGTGTATTTTATCATACACATCCATGTTTCCTAAATATTTAATATTATTTCCATCCACCTACAATTTTTTAAATCCAATTTTACCCTTTGGTGAGTTTTTAGTAAAAGATATGAAAGGTATCTTTTTTCGTTTTTCATACGAGGTACTTTTGACTTTTCTGACAAAAGTACGAGAAGAATGTTTTTTTATCTTATACGACATGAAATGATTTTTACGGTTTTATAAAGCCATATTTTCATGAAGCTTCCTAAAAAATATTTCATGACTATTTTCAAGAAAATCATTTTCTTTTAAAAATTCATGACCTTTTGTGAAAATAAAATGATTTTAAAGAAGAAAGGATATTTTCCTCAAGAATTCATTTCAAGTGTTTTATCAAAACCATTTTTCATCTAAGATGAAATTATTTCACATTTGTTTATTTCAATTATCATGTATCTATGATTTACATGGTTTCATTTTTCTTATGATGAAATGATATCCATTTTTTATATATGGATTATGTGATGATGGGATGATGTTTATGAAACCCATTTTATTTATTGGGTTATTATGAATGATGTATGTTTATTTTGTGGCACAAGTAAGAATGATTTCATTATGAGATGGGTGGGAACAATATCTCCCTCCAATGAATTGGGTAAAGATTTATATCTCATGATATAGACATGGATGGAATGGCAAGTTAAACCGGTTCAGTAATACAGGACTGGAACGAGGAGTGAACTCGATTCAGAAAGGGACTTTGTCCACTAAGATGGTCTTGGTAGCAATTCCTTGGCTAATATGGAAATCATATCATGTGCTTAATGGTTTCCACAATTACATGTTTTATTCCCATGCTATTTTATCATTATTAATGTTTCATTATGATCTATGTCTTGCGTATTTCCATGTTTTATGTCATTGCTCATGCTTTTGATGTTTAAACATTATGTTCATGTTTTTAAGTTCAAATGTATATGGTATGTTTTATTTTATCCATGCTTACCCTTACTGAGCATTTGAGCTCACCGTTTTTATGTTTTCTTTTCCCCAAGATATAAAGAAAGGTTTTAGGTAAGAAAAAAAGGGGAAGATCTTTATAGGAGATTTTGAAGATCTTTCACCACGATTAGAAGATTACGTTCTAAGTTTCCAAAGACACTAAACTATTACGGTCCTTGTGTGTCTGTTTTTGTTATGTATTAAGTATTAAGCTAAATTAATGTAATTTCCATGTACGTTAAGCTTAGGGTATCTAAATTATTAAACTATAATCTTCTTATAAAAGCATTAGAAAAGTTTTTTAATTGTGCTTATCTATATCATAGCATTAAATTTTTGGTCCATTGGATAGAGAGATGGAGAAATTCCCAAATCAGATACATAGGAAAAATATATTAATAAATTTCATAAAAACAAAATCAAAATTAAATAATTTCACATCAGTATTACACATCAAGTAGAATAGGTTTTGAAAAATAATTAGTACACATTTTGGATTCCTTATTGTGGTATGGAAGTTCCACCAAAATTTTCAACATCACCCTAATTGAAGGCCTCAACACCAGAAAAATCAACATTCAATGGATTAAAATTGTGATAACCATTAAATCCACCACTATTGAATCTTATGATTATATAATCAATTCCACAATACACTCCAGTCTCTCTTCTATCTCTATCTCATTAATACAATGCACAATGCCATTATGTTTTTCTAATTCTACTCCATGTGGCTTCTTCCCTATGACTAACTCCATCAACACCACCCCAAATATGTACACCTCACATTTATATTTTATTTTGTATGAAAACCCATAATCTAGAAATGAATGATGACAATACATTATGAAAAATTATTGGGGTTAGGTTTCATGGATATGTAAAAAATATTAAATATAAAAGAAATTTATAAGTTGAAAAATCATAGAACCAATTTATGCATAGAGAACATGAATAGAATTAATTAAAACTAAACCAATTATCATATTTGGTATTCTATGATTATAGAATAAGAGGGGGGAGATTTTATCCTAAAAACTAAAAAACTACTATTCACTTATGAATCCAACTCTAAAAAATCATATTTTCATTAATTAGTGTTAGATATATTATTTATTGTAATATTTCTTATTTTTTCAATATTTTTTATATACATTTCTTGTGTATTTGAATCGTACTATTATAATTTTTTTAATTCACTTATCTATAAAATGTGTGTCATGTTTTCTTTGAATTTTTCTGTTTACTAGTATTTCATTTTATCAAAAACCAATTTTTTTGAAACACTTGATATCGCATACATGATACACAAATAAATAAGAGTATCTCCAACCCAAAACATCAAAATGGAGTAAGGATTACTCTGAAATGAAGTACATATATTGAATCATTCTCTAACCTATTACTCTATTATTAACTTTAAAAAAAATATTATATGAATATATCCATTTCTTTTAATTTAAAAATACAGATTTTTAACAAAAAAATTGAAAAAAATACAAAAAATACAAAAAGTGATGTATCTCGCAATAATGTAGTTCAAAATATTGTGCTCCACTATAACTCCCCTCCAAATTGATGATGGATTTAATGTTTGGTTGGAGGGGGGATTTTACTTAAAATTGGTGTTTTTATGCCAATTTGATGCCCCATTGTAGATGGTCAAACTAAATATGAATTTGGATGATAGAGATGTACCGATTCATCAACCATCGAACTTGGATTTGAAAATATTATATTATCCACACAATGAAATCAATACCGAGTAAGATTACGGAAAATTATAATAGTGATTTTGGTATAAAAAACATACCCTTTGATGTTTTTTCTTCCATCGTCAGTGGAATTGAAATAGAAAATCTTACCACTGCTTCTCAGTTGGGAGGGAATACAGACGAGGTTATCAGAAAGCAGGCGTAGAAATGATGTGTCATATTCAGCATACTTTTGAACATTTGGCTAAAATTTATAATTATTGACTTTTTCTTATAAATTGTTTGATTTTATATTCAAAAATATCCATAGTATTGGATTGTAAAATTTAGTATATAGGTTTTTTTAGTTAGTGGGTTTAGGTTTTTTTTTTATTTTTGAAAATTGGGAATTTGATCCCCATTAATATATTCACAAATTTCCAAGAATTCACTATAACCATCCCCATTTCTCTTAAGCTCATATCCCTTCTCCTGTTGCTCTTCCCATGTAGCCCTATAGTTCTGCTCTGAAGCATCAACAGCTCACTGCAAATTTAGGTAATTACTTTTTTAAATTTATTTAATAATGTGATTTATTTAATTATTTTTTTAGTTCATAGTTAATGAATTTTATTAAAAAATAGTTTAATATTTTACAATTAATGAATTTAATGTAGAATTAGTTCATAGTTAATGGTTTATTTTAATTAGTAATTATTTAATTTAGTAATTTACTATAATTAATATTTAATTAATTGTAATTTGTATTTATATAATTTTAATTAGTAACTAATTAACTAATTCATACTTACAAAATTTAAATTAGTAATTAATTTATTATTAATTAAATTTAATTAAAAAATAGGTAATTGTAATTAGTAAATAAATAAGTGTAGTTATTTAATTATAATTGTTAATTATTTAATTTAGTAATTAAATTTAATTAGTAATTAGTGAACTATAATTAGTAATTATATAATTTTAATTATTAATTAGTATATTATAAATTAATTATAATTACCTATTATTTAATTGTAATTAGTAAATACAGTAACATAATTAGTAAATAATTAACTTTAATTAATTATAAATTAATTTTAATAATTAATTAATGAATTTAGTAATTAAATTTTATTATTAATTAATTAAATATAATTAGTACTTAAATAAAAGTAATTAGTAATTATAAAATAATTAATTATCGTAAATATTTGGTTAATTTTATTTATTTATTAATTAATTTAGTAATAAAATGTAATTATTAAGTAGATAACTATAATTAGAAATTAATTAATTGTAAATAGGTAATTAATTAATTATAATTTTAGAATAAATAAATTGTAATTAGGGAAGTAGTTAATTATAATTATGGAAGTAATTAATTGTAATTTGTGTCTTAATTAATTTTAATTAGTGGATAAATTAGTTTTAATTAGGGGCTTAATTAATTGTAAAAATGGGTTTAATTAATTTTAATTATTTTAATTAAAAATGTAATTATTTTAATTAATGAAGTAATTATTTGATAAATTTTATTTAGAATATTCCATTGTATTTCATTCTAGGTATGATAATGATTTTTTTACCAACCTTCACCATGGTTTGTAATTGCTGTTACGAACATAAATTTAGTTGTTGAATATATTTTGTGCATATTAATGGTTAAAGATGTCATGCATTGAATGATCTTTTGAGTAAATTATCCCTAGGTAGAGGGGATTTGGGTTGGACCATCTACTTTCCTGGAGGATTTCCTTGGTTATCAAAGTGAATGGGGTTGGATATCTGTCTCTCTGGGGTTTCTCAGGTGGAGTTTTTCAATCTCATACATCTCTATGCTTTTACATTATGAGTTTTAGTACCTCATGCATATGTTTTTGTTGGATATGTATGAATATGTTGACTTATATTTTTGGGTTTGTAACACAACCTTGTGGGTAATGTAAAGAGTTACACATCAATATGGTTTGAACATATTGGTTTGGTGGAGGGATTTGGATTGCAGACTAAATTACTTGAGGCATCCATACATAAATTGATTATGTGAACAGATTTAATTAAGTGACACACTCCATCTCATATAGACATCTACAATTTATAGATATGTTTGGGCGTGTGGAATATCAAGTAACTGATGATGAAGAATGGAAACACATACTTTCATTAATTAAGTACCAACTTGAGAATCAATTGATGAAGTGGTATGTCACTATAGCTAAAATGAATCTTCCATAGACATTTCAATTTGGGCCATCACAACATCATGATACTAGGTTATATTCTTCTACAATAACACATCATAAAGTTCCATAAGAAATTGTAGTTGTTTCTTCTTTCCTATGACTACGATTTCTATGGATATTCCTCCATTTACTTTAGATGCATTGGTCGATAATTTTGAGGATGATGACAATTTAGAACAAGAAGATACAGAATAAGATGAAGAATAAGAAGATCATGAAAAATAATATTATGTACCCACTAATTCAAGGTTCAGATTACTATTGAAAAATCCTCTACTATTGGCTTTGTGGTCGACCAAAGTCATGAATCACTTTCCATAATTTCATTGGTCAATTATTAATCCCAATTAAAAATTTATAGGAATTATTGGTGGCACAAATTGGGTTTCAGATGAATGTGTTCTGTATATATAAAGAGAGTTTTATAGAAAAGACGAAATAAAAAATTTGATAAAACAATATCACATTGTAATTCATTACTCATATAGTGTATAAGATTCAAAGAGGTATTATTATGTGATATGTGGTGACAAATATGATTAAAACTGTTAGATGTGTTTGCGAGCTATAATTGATAAAAAATTTCACAATTGGCACATCACAAGATTTACTCCACACACATGTGTGATCCCAAGCCTGACATAGGAACACAACTCATTAGATGTTAAGTTTGTTTCAAATATTATTGCTGAAATGAATAGATCATGTCATGATATTCCTTTAATTTTGGTGGTGGGGCGAATCAAACATCTCTTTGGGTATTAAATCTCCAAAAGGAGGGAATGGGAGAGACGACAAGAGGCTATGGTGAAAGTTTACACTGATTGGGATGACTCTTATTGAGTTTTACCATAACTTATGGATATTTTACAACATAAAAATCATGTGATCTATCAGTTATATACTACTGAATATGTTAATCAACACAACCAAGTTGATGAGTTGATGGTTGTATTTGATAGATTGTTTTGGTAATTGTTACCATATGTGGAATCTTTTTGACATTTCATATAGTTTATACAAATTTATGGAACATTTATTTATGGAAAGTGTATTTGAATTTCATTTATTTTCTCTACAAAAATGGAAATAGATCCCCTTTACCTTTGGCATTTTCAATTGAGTATAATGATAACTTTTTATCATAGAGCTAGTTTCTAGCCCATCTTCAAGAGTCAGTTATGGACATAGAAGGAGTTAACATTATTTCAGATCTTCATCGTGCAATCAAGGAGGTAGTACAGTCTAAGTGTAATTCCTGGAGACCACACTATTCCCATCATTGCTGCTGTATTCAACACATTTCTTGAAATTTAAGAAATAAATACATGGACATGTCAATGATGAAAGAAAACTAAAAAATTGGTATGAATGTATTTTTTATTTTAAAATCACTTTCATATTTATTGTCATATGTGTTTAAATTAGTTCTTGTTTTATAGAATACAATCCTCAATAACAAATTATGGAGGATCATATTAAAGTATTCATAGAACTAACGTAGAAGTTTATGATTACATGATGAAAATTCAAATGAATAAATGGTCGTTTACATATAATGATTGGAAAATATATTGACATATGATGAAAAAAATCGTCAAATGTATAAATGGAGTTTTAAAGGGAGTATGAAAATTACCAATCATAGGTAAATAATAATATTTGATTATATGTTACTCAGAAGAGATAAAATTAGAATATATTGTTATTATAATGTTTTAAATCTAAATTATAGGTTTGGTACAAGAGTCTTTATGTCATAGTATAAATTATTTTTTTGGAATGAGGAAATAAATATGAATAGTGTGTGAATAGAGGGATGCACTACAGATTCCATTTCCAGCATGATATAGATGGAGTTCTTTAGGAGGCACTAAATTATCATGTAGCTGCATTTAATGATCCAGAGTAATGATTTTAGGTCACTGATCCTGGAGATGTTGTGACTTTTAGTCTCTGAGAGGGATATTTCCATTAATTTAGAGAACGTTTCCTATATACTCGGTTAACCCATCCACAAATAGACAGTTATGGGTGCCACTAATGGAGACTGGTGTGTGTTCATACTACGTCTACTAGGAATGGATGTCATCGGCATAACATATGTCCTCCAGGGTCTTCTCTTGTGCATGGGGTGGCTTGATGAACATTTTTCCATTATTCATGAAGATGAAAACAATAATATGCTTATTCATCACACACGTGTATATATTTTTTCACTAATCATGGGCATGTTGTGTGTCGACTACTCAACAACTTTGGTACACATGATGTACCTCTCATTACTTAAGGATCTTGATCAGATGGCTATATACTTTTGGGGATCCGTTGTATTATCACTTTTGTACAAATATATCTATTCTAGTTGTCA
Source organism: Viscum album (assembly GCA_963277665.1). Classification (NCBI taxonomy): domain Eukaryota; kingdom Viridiplantae; phylum Streptophyta; class Magnoliopsida; order Santalales; family Viscaceae; genus Viscum; species Viscum album. The sequence goes on along the minus strand of OY728161.1, from coordinate 2,127,532,965 downwards.
TTATGATGAATAGTAGATTATAGGTTGTATGGTTTTGGTATAGATTTTTCCCTGGGATCATTTTGTACACATCACCCCTCGAGTTATCTCACCACTTCCACTGGAGGTATTTCAAGACTCTCTTTGGGGACAATGGTATTTTGTAATCATTATTTTAAGTTATTTAGTACTTTTATTATTTCTTTTTATAAACATACCATATAATACTCTTTTTTAACTAGGCTGATTCAATCCTAAAAGTATTAACATGCTCCGAGACATAGTGTGCACAACTTTTGACAGATATTTGATGCAATATAGCTAGATGATGTCAGTTAAACATTACTATTTTTTTGAAAAATTTGTTTTGTTTTTAGTTTTTAAGTTATTTAAATCAAATATTTATAACTTTATCAAGTAATATATGACTTATTTTCTAGTTTACATTTTAGGTTTCATGAACTCCGTATACAGGTTTTCCTACACATCCCTTTCACAATACTGCACAACTATGATTGGCGACTGTGCTGTAGTGGTTCCACTCATCCACTTCCACATTATGGAGTGGCACCAACTAGACCAGTTCATGCACCAATTTGTTTATATACAGAATATTCTCTTGGTACAACAATAGTTTGATTGGTTAACTTCCACTTTGATTATAGGTAGATAGACAATGGACTGGTGGCGGTATCATGCACGTTATATCGAGCCTTGGGATAGACGTTCCCAATATGGTATCTTTCAATATATATATCCCATAATACGATATCCGTTGGATGATCAAAGGGTTTATTCATACTGGTATTGATGACACAACAACATGTACCTCACACAACTTGGGATTGACATTCAGTAGTCAGTATGTTTACTAAGATTTATTAATTTTTTTATCTAACTTTAGGTATTAATTTGACTGTTATTTCATTTGAAGGCTGAAGATATTACTCATCATGAATATATATCAGATCCTTCGGAGGAGGAATTTATTAATGGGGCGTAGTTGGACAAGATTTTTTGGCTCTAAACTATCCTCTTTGGTTCATATGTAAGAGTTTCTGTGATGAGGAGACATGGTAATATCTCGATCCATATCTGCCAGTAGAAACTCTAGAGGATGATGATGTCCCTACTATTCTTGATGAGGATGATGCACTGCCACTGCCATCACTAGCTGGAAGAAAAAGACACAGACATCAACAGGGGTAGAGGTGATGAAATAGTCGTCTGAGAGAGGCTCATGTAGATGCTTCCACTGTTGAGTCAATAAGGTTTTCCTTATGAATTTTCCATTCCTTCTTGTTTTGAAAATCACAAACACCTTATCTTTAAGGAAAATTATTGTAGGATTGAAATAATGATGTAGATGCTCAATATACAAGGAGGGGGGTGAATTGTACACTTTAAAAATTTCCTTTGGAACCTTTAAATTTGATTACAGATAACTATGTTTTCCTTAGATAAGGAAAGTTCTAAGTATAACAAAGTTAAACTAAGCAAATTCACAACACCTCTAACACCAATTGAAAAATTGGAATAAGAAATGAAGTTATAAACTTCAAGTTCTATTTACTTTCTTAAAACTGGAAAGAGATTCCGAAAGTAGGTTCTGGAAATATGGATCCGGAAATTGAAACATAACTAAAGATTTCAATATGAGATTCTACCTTAAAGCGTATAGAATCTAAATGAAACAAAGTACAAGTAAGAAAGTATAAGAAATTTATACTTTTCTTAGTAATACAAAATGCAGCGGAAAAACAAGTAGTGAAACTACAAGTAACAAGATATAAGTCTTTTAACCCAAAGAGAAGGGTATCCAAAAACCTTGGATAAAGGTCCCTTGATTTATAATTTCAAGAAAGTCTGTCTTACCCACACCAGGGTAAGCCCTCGATACGAAGATCGGAATCTCTGTCTTTCTATCTCCGCAAGCCCTCAACTTCAAGGTAGTTGGAACCTCTGTCTTCCTCAGCAAGGAAGCCCTCGAACTTTAAGGTAGTCGGCACCTCTGTCTTCCTATCCTCATAAGTCCTCGAATGTAATCACCAACATTCGGAGTCGCACAAAGCAAAAACTGAACGAGCGGTTTAGTATGCACAAAGCATGAAAAGCTTACTCTCTCTATAAATCACCTTAGAAGCGTGTGGTTTCTAGATCAATCAACTTAATTGTATCTCTATCTCTTTCAAATGAGCTCCTATTTATAGGCTCGGTCGGCCTCCTTTCTAATAGTCATATTTTCCTTAAAAATCGGAGGGACCTATACACATGTAAATTAACCAACGGTTAGTTTATAACAGAATAGATGACATCGTTTTATAACAAAATAAGTATAAAAAAAGTACGACCTCATTTAAAGATTAGTTAAAAAGTTCGAAGTGATGATTCAGAGTGTAAGAAAAATGTCAAAGAGTAGAAAAATTATAAAAGTGTAAGCAAAATGAATGTTTGGAGTCTAACCAAAAATAATATTCAGAGTCTAAAAAAATTTGTAGTGTATAAAGCAAAGATGATCAGATTCTCTTTAATAGGAGAATTCAGAATGAGAATTCAGAATGAGAATTCTTCATCAGAATTCGTAATGGGAATTCGTAATCAGAATGCGTCATTAGAATTTGGTGTCGAACTTCATGAGAGTTCGTTTCCAGAATTCAGAGTGGAACTTTATTAGAGTTCGTATCTAGAATTTGGAGTGGAACTTCATTATAGTTCTTATCCAGAATTCGGAGCCTAAAATAGAATACTTCATATCAAATTTTTAAACTATTTCGAGAATATAGAAATGAATCCGATTCTTATACTTAAGAAATATATGGATATAGATAATGAAAATATGATAAGGATAATTTTCCTTATAAAAGTGATTTTCCTTATAAAAGCGATTTTCCTTATGAAAGCAATTTTCTATAAAGATAATGTGTTTGTGATTTTCAGAACAAGAAGGAATGGAAAAGTCATAAGGAAAACATTATTGACTCAACAGTGGAATATCACCAACATAATTTTGCAAACTCTTGGCTTATACTTGAAAGCCTCCTTGAAAGACTCAAGGCACTGAACTATTAACTTCGAGATTATTGCTGGATACATTACGATCTGAGATCTCAGATTCCCTTTCTTAACATTCACAATGGTAATAAGAATGTGTCTCATCAGATTAAACTTCCTTAGATTTATCAAAAAATCTAGAATAAAGATCTCACTCTTCTTCAAACTTTTTTTGTCACCCTTTCTCATACGATAAATCCTTGTACCCATAATTCTAGAATCCGAAAATTCGTAGACAGACTAGAAATCTTCAGAGCCTTGTCATCTGATAGTCCGAGAGTCTTCAATGCCTTTTCCTTGTTGAAGCTTCCCTTGGAATCTAGAAAAACATGAGTGATGAACTCGGCTTCTCCTTCATAGGTCAGCCCTACCAAGCTGGCTGCCTTGGCATAAGAAAGATTATAAGTCATTCCAAAAGACTTAAATGACAATTTCTCCCTATTATTTTCCTTAAAGAGGGAAACTGTCTCATAGAACTAAAAAAGAAACTCTGAATATACTTCATCTTGATTCCCAAGCTTAGACACATCAACATCTTCCCATCCATTAAGCTTTATGTTCTTGGATATAAGAGAATCATAATTGTTGTAGAAATCAGGATGAACCAACCTTTTTCTATATATTAACCACTTGGTAATCAGATTAGAGGTTGACATGTCTTGAGAAGCTAATTCAACTAACAATAGGATCTGAAGACTTATGAGAAGTTCAGAACGGAGATTGTGGAAGGTAGTGGTGAGACTGGAGATCTATTGAAGTAAGTAGAATATTATAAGGAGACACCTTCTGAACATTTTTCGCTCCGAACTTCAGAAGCTGAGTCCTCTAAGATAGTCACTCCATAGAAGGATGAAGAGAAAGGATAAAAAGAAGTAGCTTATCATGCAGAGGGAGAACATATTCTACAAGATATTTTTCAAATGAAGTACATAGAGGATGCTGCTCAAAATGATATTGATGATGAAGAGAATGTTGTTCAAGTGTCTGATAGTGAACAGAATACCCCGGAATAGGAATCCATTCTGAAAGAGGACAAGGGAAAGCAACTTGTTGTCGATACCCCGAGCTCAGTGGCTGTAAAGAGAAGGGAAGTTGGTGGTTCATCTGAGAAGAAGGATGAGAAAATTGAAGAAGAAAATTCTCCAAGTAAAGTCTAAGATTCGGATTCATCTTCATTGGGACATGACTTTGTTGTTCATTCTTTAAAAAAGTTGGTGGGTTCTATTCCGACCTTCTCAAGTATTGATTTAAGATACCAGATGCTCCAACATAATTTGAATTAGAAAACAGACTCTGTATCCATGGATAGGGATAAAGGTGTAGAGATGGATGCTCAGTTAAAATCTTTTATTGTCGTCTATGAAGTCCACAAAATGTTTTGTATGAAAATGACTAGTTGGTCGAAGAAAACTGTAGATGAGATGAGGCTCTTGGATGAATTCCATGATAATGTTAAAGATGCATTTGAGACAGAAGACAGGAAGCTAATTGATCTAACTTCTTCCTTTGAAGATAAGTTGACAGCTGAGAAGAATTTCTATATTCAAGAAGACAGAGATCTGAATGGGAAGTTGAATTCTATTGCTCAAAGATGGAGGAATGAATGGGACCATCGGATTGAGATTGAAGAGAAGTTGTTAAAGCAAGAACAATTTTTGAATGCTCAGGAAGAAAAGCTTGAAGCCCAGGAAGAAAAGCTTGAAGCTCAAAGTGCAAGAATAGTAGTGTTAGAGAAACAAGCTGAAGAATACCATAAAGACTTGAAGAAGATAAAGAATATTCTTAAGGGTCTCATGTCGAAGGAAAAAGATCCAAAATAGACAAATCTGATCTTGTTGTTGTATCATAGCGTCTTTGTTTTTGATCTTTCAAACATAATGAAAATCTTGCTTGCTTGTCTCTTTTGTTGGTGTTACTAATTTTCCAGGTACTTTGTTATATTTTCCATTCCCTCGAATTCTTTTGGAAAATCACAAAGGGGGAGAAGGAAAAAGAACCCTAACATAGGGGGAAAAAGAAAAAAGAACCTTAACAAAGGGTGAGAAAGAAAAATAACTCTAATAGAGTTTATCTAAGGGGGAGTTTTTCATTAAAAAAGACATTCTTATTCTTAATGAAATACCATCCCAAAAATGTAGAATATGATCCTTAGAGTTTCAAAGCCTAAGGGGGAGTTAGTCGTATTCATCAACATCCATAAGCAAAAAGAGATAAGCCTTAATGTATTCGTTTTTTTCTTAGTCTTTCTTTTTCGTAAGGATGTTTGTGCTTTCCAAAAAGGAGGATATTGTTGAGTCAATAAGGTTTTCCTTATGACTTTTCCATTCCTTCTTGTTTTTAAAATCACAAACACCTTATCTTTAAGAAAAATTGCTTTTATAAGGAAAATCTCTTTTATAAGGAAAATCGCTTTTATAAGGAAAATTATCCGTATCATATTTTCATTATCTATATCCATATATTTCTTAAGTATAAGAATCAGATTCATTTCTATATTCTCAGAATCGTTTAAAACTTTGATATGAAGCATTCTATTTTAGGCTCTGAATTCTGGATGAGAACTGTAATGAAGTTCCACTCCAAATTTTGGATACGAACTCTAATAATTTCTACTTCGAATTCTGTATATGAACTCTCATTAAGATTGAAACCGAATTCTAATGACGAATTCTGATTACGAATTCCCATTACGAATTCTAATGAGAAATTATCATTCTGAATTATTATTCTGAATTCTCCTATTAAACAGAATCCGATCATCTTTGCCTTATACAATCCGAATTTATTTAGACTCTGAATATTATTTTTGGTTAGACTCCGAACTTTCATTTTGCTTACACTTTTATAATTTTTCTACTCTTTGACATTTTTCATACACTCCAAATCTTCAATCCGAACTTTTTAACAAATCTTGAAACGATGTCAAACTTTCTGTTATACTTATTTTGTTATAAAATGATTTCGTCTATTCCATTATAAACTAACCGTTGGTTAAGTTACATCGGTACAGGTCCCTCCGATTTTTAAGGAAAATATGACCGTTGGAAAGGAGGCCGACCGAGCCTATAAATAAGAGCTCAATTGAAAGAGCTAGAGATACAATGAAGTTGATCGATCTAGAAACAACATGCAGCTAAGGTGATTTCTAGAGAGAGAAAGCTTTTCATGCTTTGTGCGTACTGAACCGCTCGTTTAGTTTTTGTTTCGTGCGACTCCGAATGTTGGTGATTATATTCAAGGACTTCTGAGGATAGGAAGACAGAGGTGCCGACTACCTTGAAGTTTGAGGGCTTCCTTTCTGAGGAAGACAGAGGTTCCAACTACCTTGAAGTTGAGGGCTTGCGGGGATAGCAAGACAAAGATTCCGATCTTCGTATCGAGGGATTACCCAGGTGTGGGTAAGACAGATTTTTTTGAAAGTATAAATCAAGGGACCTTTATCCAAGGTTGTTGGATACCCTTCTCTTTAGGTTAAAAGACTTATATCTTGTTACTTGTAGTTTCACTACTTTTTTTTCTGCTGAATTTTGTATTACTATAAAAAGTATAAATTTATTATACTTCCTTACTTGTACTCTGTTTCATTTAGATTCTATACGCTTTAAGGTAGAATCTGATATTGGAATCATTAGTTATTTTTCAATTTCCGGATCCCTATTTCCGGAACCTACTTTCGGAATCTCTTTCCAGTTTTAAGAAAGTACATAGAACCTAAAGTTTATAACTTCATTCCTTATTCCAATTTTTCAATTGGTGTTACAGGTTTTTTGAATTTTCTTAGTTTAACTTTGTTAAACTTAGAACTTTCCTTATCTAAGGAAAACATAGTTATCCGTAATCAACTTTAAAGGTTCCAAAGGAAATTTTTAAAGTGTAAAATTCGCCCCCTATTGTATATTGAGAATCTACAGCATTATTTTGATCCTACATCCACACCGCATAGAGATGATCTTACCAAGACAACTAAAGATATTGCATAGTAGGGTGATGATTATATGCCACATATTTCCTCTCCACTGACTACTTTGGAGTATGAGTTGGGTGTGGTAACATAGTTTGTGGTGTCCCCCTCTTCTGGTGATGAGGAATTCTTCAATATCCCACTTCCACCATTTTTAGGAGCCCAGGGGCTATATGGATCCACATATGATTTTGGGTCATCCTCCACACATGATGTAGGCTAGTCCTCTACACATCCCCATGAGGAGGCACTGACATCACTAGAAGAGGAGGAACCTACACAAACACATAGAACACCAGAGTGACACATACATTAGACACGAAGTTGGTGTGATGTTTAGATGCCACATTGTGGTACCGAGGGGAATTGACATTGATTTATTTGAACGTCATTCTATATATATTAAAAATACTATATATTGAGAATGATAATATTTTTTTCGAAAAATAAAATTAAATTCACAGATATAGTAAAGAAAAACTAATTTAGATGAACTATTTATAATTTTTATATTTTCAATGTATCATAATTGTAACATTTTTTTTAAAGTTGGGGCCGAAGCCTCATTTTATTATTAAAGAAAATCAAAGACCTCTTTTAACTGGGTAGAGGGAGACCCATTACATAGCCCGAAGGCCCAGTGGGTTTGTAGCCCATTACATAGCCCATAGGCCCAATTTTTTGGCCTAATTGCCATTCTGTGAATAGTAACCGAACTGCTACAGTACCCGCACAGTACCGCCGCTGCAACAGTGCTCTGCCACCGCTACAGTGCCCGCCGATCTACAGTGCCGCCACTGCTACAGTACTGCTACAGTACCTGCGCCCAATGGGTTTTGAACCCCCCATTTATCATGTAGGATTACAGGGTGCTTACCACTAAGCCAAACCCCTACTACTCATAATTGTAACATTATTATGTTTCTTGTATGTGACTTTAGAATAATATAAATTATAAAGTAAAAATACAATATAAATGAATTTTTTCACAACATCTAAAAATATTAAAAATTATTGATTAATGAAAAAAATCAAACATATAATAAAATAATCATTTTACAGGACACAGACATAAATGTTTAAAAATATTTCATTTATAGTTTACATAATTTATGTGCATATTTATTATTAAGTATTATATTATTAATTAAATTATTATAAATTATTATAAATTATGTTATTATTATCGAATGATATTATTTTTAATACATATATATATATATATATAATTATACAAAAATATACTTAGTTTTTCTGCAAATATTTATATGATTATAATTAAAAAAATAAGGCAATAAATATTTGGTGGATGGAATATGTATTCAAAAACTAAATCATTAGAAAATTCATACATAATGGAATGAAAATTGAGATAATAAATATTTTGCGTGATTAAATAACTATTTTATATGAATATGGTGTATATAAAAGTGGTGAGACTCTAATAGAAAACCCCTCCAAATACATAGTGTGTGATTCTTTCCAAAGTGTCACTTTTAAAGACCTCGATCATCGAACCAAATAGTTCATGACATAAATGGGTAAAATTTGATTGTACCGTGTTTGTAACAAAATAGATGGGTGTCCATAATTGTATTTGGTTCTTGTTTATGAATTTTTATTATGATTAAACATAGTCAGGATACTATAATTATGTTAGTTTATTGGATGAATAGATTTGGGTCTATCTATTTCATGGATCAGGTTAAGAGTTATGCACTAAAATATCCAAGATTCATATATGATATAATTCGGATTAATCTATACCAAAAAAACTAACAAGTTAGAGGAATGCTATATCAGACTAAATTCTTTGTGAAATATTGATTTTGGATTACTAATAAAAATATTAAATTTAAAGGGGTCATCATTTTAGTGGGAGACAATTTAATAAAATTACTTATTAAGTTAATATAAAACATGGTACTCATATGATAAAAACATATATTGTAGATAATGGCATAATCATCATTAATCTTGACCTTGATTTCAATAATGGATAAATAAAAACTAAATAGTTGTAAGTTCCTCAACTGGTACCAAAAGTTGAGAATAGTTTTAAAGAAAGAAAGAAAATTATATTTGTTGGTTGAACTCATTATTACGAGGCTGATTGGTGAAACCGTTAAATAAAAAAAGTTAGATGCCTATGATAAGCATCAAAAGGATTCAATAGAAGTTTCTCTTATCATACTTGATTCCATGAAAGTGAAGTCACAATGGAAACATGAAAGCATGGATTCTTCTAAGATTATAGAAAAATTGAAAATGATCAATAAAAAATAATTTAAGTACGAGCGGTATGAGGTATCCAAGTCTCTATTTCAGTGTAAAATGAAAAATGGAACCCCAGTCTCAACTCATTTTCTCAATTGTATTAGGTACATCAATAACATTGAGAACTATGTTAACCTCTTAGATTCAATATTTTATCAATATTATTAGGTACATCTATAACATTCAGAGTCTAGTTTAACCTCTTAGACTCGATATATCCACATACATCATTATTAAATCACTCATGGAAATGATTTGATAGTTTATTGTGAATAACAATATGAACGAGTTCAATAAAAGTTTACCTGATATACTCAATATGATAATGATAACTGAGCACAACATGTGGGTACAAGATTAGGTTTCAACATGATGGTATACAATGTTAAGTGTAAAATTAATGGACATAGAGAGAAGATAAGAGGTCAGGTAGTGTCCAAATTTTCCCCAAAACTAAAAAATGGAAGGAAGGAAATTTATTTAATTATAGGAGAACTATACATTAAAAAATAAACTATTTCAGATACTTGAAGGATTATAATAAACCACAGGGAGAGTCTAACTGAGGTATTAATTTTATAGAGATTAATTATTATATTCTAAAGTTCATATGATACCAATTTTATGGTTTAGAAATCATATAAATATAAAAGAGTTAATAAGTAAAGGAATACTTAAAGATAGATATTGATGTTTTCCATTAAGTAATATAGAAATGTGTTTCTACATTTAGGACAATGATGTAAGGATCCCTGAAATATTAGATTAATCTTTTAAAAAATATTTTTATTGTTTGTATCATTTTACTCTTGATAATATCTTTTAAAAAATATTTGTTAAAATGAAAGAGATGAAGTTTTTGATACACATGGTTTATGATTTCTCTAAATTCTATAACATGCATGAAATAGGGACAAGTATAATGGGTGTTTTTTCCCGAATAAATTTTTATCTCATAAAACGAGGGAAATGTATCCCACCACTAATAATGGAATTTTTGATAAAGTATTCTTTACTTTAAATTTATAAACACATAGAATACCATATATGATATAGAAATGACAATTTATTTGATAAGTATTCCAATGAAAAAAATAAAATATATTTCCTAAATACAAAGGTGTTTTTGTATCTTAGCATGATATCCTAGAAAATATGTAGTTTCTAAAATGATAGTGGGATTATATTTGGACTTATATATGTTCAAAGTGGACCAGGAAAATGTTATCATAGTCAAAGTTTAAAAGAAAATTACATTTGAGATCATAAAATATTTAGGATATGAGGGAAAACAAAAAAAAATTAAAGTTACATTATTTACCAAAATAGAGGGAATTACACTATATATCATATTGTGTTGAGGCAATATTAGTAATGAAATAATGTTAATGTTACATTACATACTAGTAGATTTCAAGGAAAAACCTTTATGGAAGGAGCTCCAAGAATGATGATGATATACATAGAAACGTTTCAGATAGACCACATAATGAATTGAAATTTTAAAATTTCATATTGTCGAGTTAAAGAGTTTCAATAAATTCAAGGATTTGAACATTAGAAATATGATTCTTGAGTATATCCATTATTTAAACTGGATTACTTCATAAATGTTACCCACTAACGGGTTTAGTGTGAAGTTTTTTTCTGATGGAAATATAGAGATGTGGCCGGAATTATATATATATATAATTAGTTAATAAAACCCTATAAATTGAATCCAATATATATATGGTCCAAAAATCTATCATATATGATATTAAAGATATGCTCTTTTGTAGTGTTTTTTAATTATTCATAATGGAGTTTAAGAATATAATATGTATCAAACAAAATACAATATTCACTTTATAATTCCTTCACATTTGGTGTATATATGTATATATATTTTAAACACCTGAAATTTCCATGTAATTTTTTAAATTATAAAGAATTATTACAAGTCTACAAAAATTGACGACACCTGATTCTGAGGCCCGGTGTTCTCGGAATGAATTTCTAAACTTTTTTTAAGGTATGTTCAGTAAAAGTGTGAGCGGCGTTTTCTAACTTTTGAACCGGTGCTAGGATTAAAAATCATAGGTCACCATTGAATCTGCAGAGTTGAGATTCACTTATGGGTGACTTTACTTTGACTATAGTTGGTCTAGATAAAAAGTTATGTTTTGTGTATTTTTAAAAGAAAAGAAAAGAAATAATTTTATTATTTTATTTTCTTTCTTCTCCACCAACGGACAAGCGGAGTGGGGGACCCGCGATGTGTCAAGACAATAAATGGATTGAACTGACAATCTTAAGTAAGGACATCATTGGGGAATTAATAAGGTTCTTAATCAATGAGCCCCCATTAATTCCCAACATCGTTACTTACCCTCCCCATCTCTTATTTATAAGGATCTTGGAGATATGTGTTGACACAACTTCACCAAGAAACGAAGAGCTAAAAGAGTGTTGTGGCGCTGAACCCTTAGAGGATGGAGCTGATTTCAGTGGAAGGTGATGGGTGACACTGAATGACTAACCGAAGGATGATGTATGAGTGGTGTCATTGGGAACCTGTTGCGAGAACAAACTACACGACCCACCTTCAAGCGTGGACGTTCTCCAATGGATTTACAATGTAGGGGTTTGATCCTTGTTTTAAATTCAAGGGAATTTTATTGAAACCCCTTGTCCTCCCTCTTGTATACGAGAAAACATGGAGGTCACAACACTAACAAACCCAGCCCGAACCCTCTACTATCTTTCTATCCTTGCGCCTCTATGGAAAACCGTCGGTGCGACGGTATAAACCGGATACGAAGGAGGTAGTGTGCTGACGCGCACCGCAATAGGAGGCCACAACACAAAGCCATAGAGATCATCGGAGTGACCAACACCGGCTAGCCATAGAGGAATTGTGGTGCGTCATCGCGTGCCACTAGTGAGTAGGGGGTTGCAGCTCGTCAGTTGCAGCTGACGGTGGAGGCGGCCATCACATCGGTCGGCCGCTGAATGGGAAGCAGTGCGGCCAGTGATCTTCCAGAAGGTGGGAGGGGTAGACCATTCCACAGCAGAGGAGGAATCCATCGTGCGTGTTCCATGGCAACCGGGCGGTGCCCACATGGCGGCATTGTTTAACGAAACAGAACTGCCTCTGGGATGTTCGGGATACCGGGGGAACGTTTCCTCCCTTGCCACCTTGTGCAAACAATGGTCGGGCCACCCCTTACTGGTCACACCCTAAAATGTCGGGCCGCACCCTATGTGGCCAGGATGCCCCCTTGGGGCCTCCACTTTGTGGGCTGCCCTTTTCGGGCAGTCATATTTGGGCTGGGCCACCCCCTTGCGGGACGACCTTTGCGGGTCGCCCCTTGTGGACCCCCTTTTCAGCCAGGCAGCCCCCTTGCGTGCTGGGCCAAGTTTTCCGTGGCCCGAACTAGACTGGGTTGGGCCTGGTCGGTCCGATAGGGTGGGACCGGACCCAGGCCCAACCGGGCCCAGAAACACTTAAAGAGCCATATCTTGAGAACCAGACGTCTGTTTGATGAACTGTCTACGGTGTTGGGATCCTTGAATCGAGATGGTCCTTTTGGTATACTCTACTTGATTTTTGGAGATAATTGGAGTATGTATGGGTTGAATTGAACCCGAATTCAACCGGTGTGACACCCCAAGCATCCACGGTACGTTTCCCTTTAAATAATGCAATGACGTGCATTGTATGCAACTTCGAGATTCTAACACACCACAACCAATCAAACTAGCCGTTATGAATAGTAATAACTACTATTTGAAATTTGATAAATTATATCTCTCAAAATGGACTTCATTTTTGATTCGGAATATCAAAATTAGCCTTGGGTGAAATTTTGGTACTTTTCAGATAACTTTCATATTTTGTTGAATAGTGAAAATTACTAAATTTTAATTAAAAACAACTTTTTTAGTCAAAATGATTAATAGTGATAAATTATGAATTTGAGTGGTTTTAAAGTATATTTTGAATATATTTTTACCATGTAATACAATTTTGGTCATTGAACATAATTTCATATTTAAACCAGACATAAACAAGTGCCAATCTTTTGATAGTCATTATCTCTTAAAAACACGTTTTTTGTTTTAACAACCGGAATTAATTTTAAATTAATTTCTGCCACTTCTGTGTTTTGAATTTAGAAAAATGGATTCCATATTTGGATTCAGGATGTTCAAATTGTGTAAATAGGTAACTTTTATTTTTAGACATTTTGGACAATTACTTCGGTAAATATTTTATTTACCATGGTTAAAGGGTAAATCCGGTAAACAAGGGTTAAAAAATAATATTATAATAATAATAAATTACCCTAAAACGTGTCTTAAACCTATTGGTTGATACATGTTCGACCATGGGCATCTTTGGGTCGATTTTGGTACCCCATGGATCCACTTGTAAGTGATAGGGACACTTTATTTTAATTAAGTTAAAATGAATACAAAAATGATACAAGCATATATCTTTTAGAAAAACAATTGTTACATAGCGTTATATATTTTGGATTTTAGACTATAAATATTCATTAGAAAGATAAAAAAATTTGATACATAATGATATTTTATTTATAATTTTTAGACATTAAATAATTTAATTTATTTATGACACAATGGTGATGCATTAATTACCATAATAGTGAAAAATTAGAATAATTGATATTATAAATACCCAAATAAATATAATTTGAGACTTTTATTGAATTAAACTAATTTTATAGGTTGATATGACATATTAGGATTTATTTAATCAACTTTTTTGGAAGTAATCATTCCGTTATGAGTTTTAAAAAAATCAACTATTGAATAGTGTCAAAATTGACATAAAAGAGTTTTTAAAACAAATATTATATTATTAATTGATATTAAATTCCTAAAAATATATTTTTCGGAAGAGAGACTTATATCATTATAGGTATATCATTAATGGCCCACTTTGGGGTCTCTTGTATGTATATAGTAAGTTTATTAACTATATAATATAAAATTACAAAGTGACATGGTAAATGTCAAACTAATTAACTAAGAGTTAAAACTAAAAGACAAGGTTAATATAGTAACCCAAACCTGTCTAAATACTATTGGTTGAATGGTTTTCAACCTATCCCCACCTTAAACTTTTAATAATCAACTTTGGAGCCATTATAAACTGTATATGAATTTATTATCAATTAATATTTATAGCTTTTCCAAAGGTGCCCCTCACCCCTCTTATAAAAGGGCACTCCTCGTTCTCATTTCTTCATACCTTAAAAAACTTTTGGTTCGGCAAAACCATGCCCAAATACTCTCTAAACTTCCCTCAATACAACCTAGAGGCCATAGTTTGATCCTAAATCCATCCTAAGGAGCCCTTTTGATCAAATCAAAAGGAAGAACCTGAAGAATAGGTAATGTTTTCAGCACCCCTTTACAAGTTCCTTTCTTCTTCCACTTCTTCTTTCTTTGTTATTACCATTCTAAAATAATAACTTTAGTATCTTATATATACTGTGATGTTATTATAAATATGGTACAACCATATTCAGTATTCCATACACCATTTGAATAACATGTCACCATACGTGCGTACGTACGGCTTACCGTCTCCACGTCATGGTGTAATTGTTATTCAATATATTATTATTTGGGTGGGTATAATAATGATGTGTAAATCTTTTAAATAATAAATATAACATGATAATGATTATGTATATATTATATACCATCCAATTATATATTATTTTAATATCAAAAAAATGATATTGTCGCTCATGCGTACGTACGGACTACCGTCTCCATGAACGCGATGAGATTCATTCTCCATCATATCCATTCAAGTATAATTATCATTTGATGATTTATAAATAAAGTTTAAGAACTTTATATCATTCTGGATATGAATAAGATACAACCTATCCATGACAAACATGGCTTACGTAACAAAACATATAAAAGAAAACGAGTAAGTTAACACCCAAAACGATGATAATTCTAAGATATTACTAAAAAAGAAATGTTAAAAGATCATATATGATATCATATTAATGTATATTATTCATGAATAATTTAATAACAATTATTTCAACATTATATAGGAGGTTAACCTACCCCCAACCAACGAAAAGTACAAGGTAATGGATTTTCTTATCTCACTTTCAATTCCGTGAGATTTCCATTGTTCACCACTAAATTATTGAAAGTGGTGTATTGTGTACTGCCATTTGATATATATTATCATTATTATCTTTATATTCATGTTATTCTGTAAATAATTTGGTGGTTATTAACTTTTGGTCATACGACTCAGTTGATTACAACGTGGTAAGGGGTTTCTTATCTCACTTTTAATTCCGTGAGAATTCCATTGTTCACCACTTATTTATTACATGTGGTGTGTGTACTGACCAAGTTTGTATTAATTGTGTAATATAATTTAATTCATGTATATTTACATCATCATTGTATGATCCTTCTTTCATGGGTGTATGTTTCGTATGTTACCTATTCAATAAGGGAATTTGAAATTTCAATTTCCATTTATTCGGCTTTACGCAAACTTCATTGATTATTTTACTCCGAGATTATGTGTGGAATAACTATTAATTTTATTATGTCATAATTTCCACTCCCATTTTCTATGGATATACTTTTGATACACATAATCACTCCATTAATAATTTCTCTAGTCATCGATATGAATTTGATAAGAGTAATTTTAACTCATTCTCCATTTATTGAGTTAAACATCCAATTCATTGGTGTTGTTTTTACAAGATTATGTGTGAATATCCTTTGATTGTTTTACACTGAATATCCAATCATATTTAGTGTATTTATATTTGTCACACATAATTATGTCATTGATTTATCCTTAACTTAAGGATACAACCATTATGAGAGATTTCATCTCCACTTAAATTCCATTGAGACTTCTTTGTTGTTATACACCAAATCACTTTTATGTGGTACATATAATGTACTTTGACATAGTATATCATGAATACCTTTATTCCCATGATATTAAAAAATTTTGATTACATGAATTATTTGTATTCAAGTGTCTCTCTTTTGGTTAGAATCTCTAACAAAAATACCATTTTTAAATGTATTAAAGACTTATTCATCTAAATCTTTCTCATTAATGTCCATGTTTTAAAAATGGTTTTAATGATTTATTTATATGGACATCAAAGTTTTAAAATTAAAACTCCATTTAAAATTTTTCGAAGTGGTATGGGACACTTTGATTCAAAAATCTATTTTTATATGGCTTCATGAAAAATAGTGTGACTTTTAAAATGATTTCAAGAAAAAAGGGGATATTTCTCTCAAATAGTTTTGATTATTATTTTCATCTATGTCAACATCCTTCATTATTCTTGATTGAGGTTAATGTGATACAATACAATCTTCTATATTGTATCAAATGAGTTATGTTTGACTGTGGATGTGCTATTTTTATACCATTCATGGTTTGTAGTTAAAGTATTGACATTTCGTATGCTAGTTTTAATACGAATGTTTATGTTATGTTTAAACCTATTCATATGAGGAATGAATTGGACTTAATAAGTGATGGGTGGAGCCCGCTATAGCTCCTCGATGCATCAGTAGGTCTCATGAGACAAACTAGTGTCTTGGCATAAGGCCTTGGCAAAATCTTATTTGTAGTCTTGGCACGAGGCCTTGACTATGTGGTTATGATAGTCTGGAATTATGCATTCCATCATTATGAAAGCGGTTATTGATATTTCATGTGATCATTCGACTAGTAGAATATCCATGTGAATAAGTAAATGGCATTACTTCATTTTATCTTTGCCATATTATGCTGAAGTTCAAGTTTAAAAGGCTTTTGTTTTAGTTATAAATGGTTTTTCTATGAAAGCCTCTACTATATTGTTATCCTTACTGAGCATATGAGCTCACCCCTTTCAATGTTTTATTTTTCCCAGGATATGAAGAAATAATTTATTAATGAAATGCTGGGATAGTATGAGGGGATCTGAAGACAATATGTTGTTGTAGTTTTTTTTACCTTATGATGTAATGTAAGACTTATGAATATATCTAGTGTTTCCAAGACTACTAAACTAATCGGTCTTTCAAGACACGATCCTTTGTGATCATGCCAATGTTTTGTAATAATGCACCGACTCTGGGTATCTAGGGTCGGGGCGTTACAGTTGGTATCAGGGGAAGTTTAGTACAAACCATAGGAGCTAGATTTAGATAAAATCTGATTAGAGCACGCAGACCTAACATGAACTTTGAGGATTAGTATAGAATAACTTCCTAGAATTTTTTTATTGTAGAGATTTTGTGAGTTTTCCGAGCAATAAATCCCTGTCTGGATACGAGCAGGTAGAGGCGGCTCTGGCACAGATGTACCTAGGGGTAAAACCCGAAAACACCGCTTTGAGCTAGACTCGAACGGGAAATGGTGCACGACAACGGGCCTTGCTGCACTCTTGGTTACGAAACTCCTGGGGGATATGCTTGGGTAAATTCACATGATTAGTATGAACCATTATTAAGGGAATACAAAAAATGCCCCTAAGAATATATTTCAGCAAATAGATAGTGGACGACCTAGATTTTAACATAGGGTACCCCATGTTAGGATATATTGTTCAATTACAATATTATCCTATTATATATATTTTTTTACATTCTTATTAGATAAGTATTCAAAAACCCTAATTGTATTTTATTTTTGTTAGTTGAAACATGGAGGGAGCAAGATTACGAACAACTCTTCTCTCTCTTCTTGAAGAACTACTTACAATTATTTTCCAGAAGTCATGCACAGACGATATTGAAACTTTTTCAAATGTCCAAGTTACATGAAAACAACTTTATGAGACATCCAATACCTCTAGAATTGCACGATTATTTCAAGGATCAAGTACCGACTTTGGGATAATGTTGCGCTCTCAACTTTCTTACCATGCTAAGCGTGGGAAGTACCATCAGGGTCTTTTCAAATTATTCACTTTATCTCAAAATTACGATGCACTAAATGATTTTCTAGATGCTATAGAAGAGGGAGACCTTCGAGCAGCCTATATGTATCAAATTATATATTTATGTCTTTTGGTATATATAGAAACTAATTTACCAAAACCTTATTTTGAAATATTTGAAGATGAATCAGTGAGAATATTTCTAAAAAACATGTTAAAGACGATGTCTCAAAATTATATATAAGAAATAACTATTTTTTTATGATGCATCAATGCTTCCATCGATATAATCCAAGATGGATGAGGAGTTTTTGGGTAAAGGAAGTAGATTATTTTGAAAAATTCCTGAGGTGCCATTGTGACACATGAACACATTCTACCAAAATTCAAGTCCGCCTAGTCTCTCCAGAGTTCATGTTGTGATCCACATATCTATAGTGACAAAATACATGCCTGACCCAACACATGTACTCACTTATGAAGAATTAGAACTGGAACCTGATCTATCTTATTGTGGAGAGCCTATCAGAATTCTTCATACCAAAGATAAAGTGTTGAGAAACCAGATGACTCGTCTAGTAAATGTTCTATGGAGAAATCATAAGATGGAAGAGGCAATGTGGGAACCCGAGGAACATATGATGAAGAACCTATGTAGAAATAAATGGACGGTGAAATGTTTAAAAGTGTTATTGCTCTTTATTGATGGTATTACTTTGGAATAATTTCCTCCCGTATTTGTAAACCTGCAATTTATCATGTGAAAATGATATTTGTGGAAGAATTATCTTTTCTGTTGCGGATATAGTTATAAATAACCATTTGGTCTTATATGATCATTGGGTTTGAGGAAATTGTAAGTTATTATAATTTGGGATGAAAATGCAAGATTTGTGGGTAAATTATGTTAAGGTTATTTTGGGGAATTTATCTCATTTTGGTAATGTTATAAAATATAGTTTTTGAAAAAGAAAAACATGCAGACCGTGTGACAACCTGTCGCATCGGACCAGGCTGTGGTAATTGAACCCAGAACCAAAGTGCGATTGGGATTTATCGCCTACCACTGGACTATGTGAAGTCCCTGGTTAGTGTGACTATTATTTTTAGTTAAATGATTTTATTGATCAATAATAATTTGATTTGGGATCTTATGTCTTATCAAATGAATACCCTTAGTATAGGAAAATGATTTTGTGATTAAGTGATAAATGTTATTTTGGAAGTTGTTCGCTTTGTTGAGAACAATATATGCCAAAGGAAAATAGAGTAGTATGGGATTTCATTTGAGGAGTAATGGGGGATTTTTATCTATGTTTTTATTGTGGATTTATAATGATTTGGGTTATTTATGGAAATGATTAGGTTAATTACTTTTAAGTATGTGACTTTAAGAGTAATTAATGTCATTTGGAGATACAATTTAACGTGGAAGACTAAATTCTTAATAATTATTGTTTTTCAATATTAGTTTGGATTTTATTGAAGGATTTTAAGGACAATTGATTATTAAATGGTATTTATTTAACTTTGGGGCATTGTTGGTTTAATTTTGGAAATTAAGATTAGTGTTTATTTCTCGCAAGGAATATCTTTTTGGGGGATCATTGGATCTTGTACTAACCATTTTGTTTTTGATTAATCTCTAAAGACAATGTAAATATATATTTCATCCTACATGGATCATGTGATTCTATAGAAGATTATTCTAGCTCTTCCAGTGTGACCAAGTCTTCTTGAATACTCATCATTTAAAAAAAATGAGTTAGTGGGGGAAATTTATTAAAGAATGAAACTCTAATTAAAATTTTAGTATATATCTTTATATTCTTAGTCAATATCATAAATTAATTCTTCATCCTTATGTAATGTAACTTAAAACAAAAAAATGCTATCCATTTACATTCCTACTAGGAGACTAATGGCCGTTTGTCCCAACACAAGTTTGTGGTTTTCTTATTGTTAACTTTCTCCTGATCATGATTTATATCCCTCTCCATCAGAACTTGAAACTTATTTTATCATCCATATCCATGTTTTTCTACATGTAATCCGAGTATGGGTTATCTTGGGTGACCTTTATACCTCTCTTTCTTTCTTTTGAA
Source organism: Viscum album (assembly GCA_963277665.1). Lineage (NCBI taxonomy): Eukaryota > Viridiplantae > Streptophyta > Magnoliopsida > Santalales > Viscaceae > Viscum > Viscum album. The sequence continues at coordinate 2,127,512,629 of OY728161.1, read as the reverse complement.
GTGATAGTTTTATTGACTCTTTTTCGGATGTGGGACTTTCCATTATATTATCAAGCCAAATTTTAAAAAAAATTGTGAGAACACAATTTATTGAAGTAGGGGAGAATGTAACACCCCAAGCTTCCACGGTATGTTTCCCTTTGAATAATTCAATGGTGTGCATTGTATGCAACTTCGAGATTCTAACACACCACAACCAATCAAACTAGCCGTTATGAATAGTAATATCTACTTTTTGAAATTTTATAAATTCTATCTCTCAAAATGGACTTCATTTTTGGATTATGAATATCGAAATTATCCTAGGGTGAAATTTTGGTACTTTTTAGATAACTTTCTTATTTTAATGAATAGTTAAAATTACTAAATTTTATTTAAAAACAACATTTTTAGTCAAAATAATTAATAGTGATAAATTATGAATTTGAGTGATTTTAAAGTATATTTAGAATATATTTTTACCCGGTAATACAATGTGGTTCATTGAACATAATTTCACATTTAAACAAGACATAAACAAGTGCCAATCTTTTGATAGTTATTATCTCTTAAAAACACACTTTTTGTTTTAACAACGGGAATTAATTTTAAATTAATTTCTTCCACTTATGTGTTTTGAATTTGGAAAAATGAATTCCATATTTGGATTCAGGATGTTCAAATTGTGTAAATAGGTAACTTTTATTTTTAGACATTTTGGATAATTACTTCGGTAAATATTTTATTTTCCATGGTTAAAGGATAAATCCGGTAAACAAGGGTTAACAAATAATATTCTAATAATACTAAATTACCCTAAAACGTGTCTTAAACCTATTTGTTGATACATGGTCGACCATGGGCATCTTTGGGTAGATTTTGTGACCCCATGGATCCACATGTAAGTGAAAGGGACACTTTATTTTAACTAAGTTAAAATGAATACAAAAATGACACAAGCATATATCTTTTAGAAAAACAATTGTTACATAGGGTTATATATTTTGGATTTTAGACTATAAATATTCATTATAAAGATAAAAATATTTCCTACATATTTATATTATATTTAAAATTTTTAGACATTAAATAATTTAATTTATTTATGACACAATGGTGATGCAGTAATTACCATAATAGTGAAAAATTAGAATAATTGATATTATAAATACCCAAATAAATATAATTTGAGACTTTTATTGAATTAAAGTAATTTTATAATCTTCTATGACATATTAGGATTTATTTATTCAACTTTTTTCGAAGTAATCATTCTGTTATGAGTTTTACAAAAATCAACTATTGAATAGTGTCAAAAATGACATAAAAGAGTTTTTAAAACAAATATTATATTATCAATAGATATTAAATTCCTAAAAATCTAAGGTTCGTCCAAGAAACTTATATAATGATAGTTATATCATTAATGGACCACTTGGTGGGGTCTCTTGGATGTATATAGTATGTTTATTAACTATATAATATAAAAATACAAAGTGACATGGTAAATGTCAAACTAATTATCTAAGAGTTAAAACTAAAAGATAATGTTAATATAGTAACCCAAACCTGTCTAAATTCTATTGGTTGAATGGTTTTGGACCTATCCCACCTTAAACTTTGAATAATCAAATTTTTAGCCATTAGAAACCGAATATGAATTTATTATAAATTAATATTTCTAGGTTTTCTAAAGGTGCCCCTCACCCCTCTTATAAAAGGGCACTCCTACTTCTCATTTCTTCACACCTTCAAAACCATTTGGTTCGGCCAAACCCTTCCCAAATACTCTCTAAACTTCCATAAATACAACCTAGAGGCATTAGTTTGATCAGAAAGCCATCCTAAGGAGCCCTTTTGATTAAATCAAAAGGAAGAACCCGAAGAAGAGGTAATGTTTTCACCACCCCTTTTCAAGTTCCTTTCTTCTTCCACTTCTTCTTTCTTTGTTATTACCATTATAAAATAATAAATCTAGTATCTTATTATTACTGTGATGTTATTATAAATATGGTACAACCATATTCAGTATTTCATCCACCCTTTGAATAACATGTCACCATACGTGCGTACGTACGGCTTACCATCTCCACGTCGTGGTGTAATTGTTATTCAATATATTATTATTTGGGTGGGTATAATAATGATTTTTAACTCATTTAAATAATAAATATAACATGATAATTATTCTTTATATATGATATACCATCCAATTGTATGTTATTTTAATATCAAAAGAATGATATTGTCGCTCGTGCGTACGTACGGACTACCGTCTCCACGAACGCGATGAGATTCATTCTCCATCATATCCATTCAAGTATAATTATCATTTTATGATTTAAAAATAATGTTTAAGAACTATATATCATTATGGATATGAATAATATACAACCTATCCATGACAAACATGGCTTACGTAACAGAACATATAAAAGAAAACGAGTAAGTTAACACCCGAAACGAAGATAATTCTAAGATATTATTAATAAAGCAATGTTAAAAGATCATATATGATATCATATTAATGTATATGGTTCATGAATAATTTAATAACAATTATTTCAACTTTATACAGGAGTTTAACCTACCCCCAACAAACAAAAAGTACAAAGTAATGGATTTTCTTATCTCACTTTCAATTCCGTGAGATTTCCATTGTTTGCCACTAAATTATTGAAAGTTGAGTATTGGGTACTGACATTTGATATATATTATCATGATTATCATCATATTCATGTTATTCTGTAAATCATTTGGTGGTTATTAACTTTTGGTCATACGACTCAGTTGATTACAACGTGGTAAGGGGTTTCTTATCTCACTTTTAATTCCGTGAGAATTCCATTGTTCACCACTTATTTATTACATGTGGTGTGTGTACTGCCCATGTTTGTATTCATTGTGTAATATAAATTAATTCATGTATATTTAAATCATCATTGTATGATTCTTCTTTCATGGGTGTATTTTTCATATGTTACCTAATCGATAAGGGAATTTTAAATTTCAATTTCCATTTATTCGGCTTTACGCAAACTTCATTGATTATTTTACTCCGAGATTATGTGTGGAATAACTATTAATTTGCTTATGTCATAATTTCCACTCCCCTATTCTGTGGATATACTTTTTATACACATAATCACTCCATTGATAATTTCTCAAGTCATCGATATGAATTTTATAAGAGTAATTTTAACTCATTCTCCATTTGTTGAGTTAAAGTTCCAATTCATTGGTGTTGTTTTAACAAGATTATGTGTGAATATCCTTTGATTGTTTTAAACTGAATATCCAATCATATTTAGTGTATTTATATTTGTTACACATAATTATGTTGTTGATTTATCCTTAACCTAATGATACGGCCTTTATGAGAGATTTCATATCAACTTAAATTCCATTGAGACTTCTTTGTTGTTATACACCAAATCACTTTTATGTGGTGTATATAATGTACTTTGACATAGTATATCATGAATACCTTTATTCTAATGATATTAAAAAGTTTTGATTACCTCAATTATTTTTATTCAAGTGTCTCTCTTTTGGTTAGAATCTCTAACTAAAATACCATTTTTAAATGTTTTAAAGACTTATTCATCTAAATATTTCTCATTAATGTCCATGTTTTAAAAATGGTTTTAAGGATTTATTTATATGGACATTAAAGTTTTAAAATTAAAACTCCGTTTAAAAAGTTTCAAAGTGGTATGAGACACTTTGATTCAAAAATCTATTTTCAAATGGCTTCTTGACAAATAGTGTGACTTTTAAAATGATTTCAAGAAAAAGGGGGATATTTCTCCCAAATAGTTTTGATGAGTATTTTCATCTATGTCAACATCCATCATTATTCTTCATTGAGGTTAATGTGATACAATAAAATCTTCCATATTGTATCAAATGAGTTATGTTTGACTGTGGATGTTCAATTTTTATACCATTCATGGTTTGTAGTTAAAGTATTGACATTTCGTATGCTAGTTTTAATACGAATGTTTATGTTATGTTTAAACCTGTTCATATGAGGAATGAATTGGACTTAATAAGTGATGGGTGGAGCCCTCTATAACTCCTCGATGCATCGATAGGTCTCATGAGACAAACTAGTGTCTTGGCACAAGGCCTTGGAAAAATATTATTTGTAGTCTTGGAACGAGGCCTTGGCTATGTGGTTATGATAGTCCGGAATTATGCATTCCATCATTATGAAAGTGGTTATTGATATTGCATGTGATCAATTGACTAGTATAATATCCATGTGAATAAGTAAATGGCATTATTTCATTTTATCTTTTCCATATTATGCTGAAGTTCAAGTTTAAAAGGCTTTTGTTTTAGTTATAAATTGTTTATCTATGAAAGCTTGTACTATATTGTCATCCTTACTGAGAATCTAAGCTCACCCCTTTCAATGTTTTATTTTTCCCAGGATGTGAAGAAGTAATTTATGAATGACCTGCAGGGATAGTATGAGGGGATATGAAGACAAGATGTTGTTTTAGTTTTTTTTACCTTATGATATAATGTAAGACTTATGAATATATCTAGTGTTTCCAAGACTACTACACTAATAGGTCTTTAGAGACTTGATCCTTTGTGATCATGCCAATGTTATGTAATAATGCACCGACTCTAGGTATCTAGGGTTGGGGCGTTACAACCGGGCCCCTGGAACTAAAAACCATATAACTCATAGACCATGTGTCCAATTGACACACCGTCTTTCGTGTTAGGACCCTTAGGACATGGCGGTAATTTGGGTTACTCCTTTTTGGAGCATAGTGGTGGTCAAGTTATGACCGATATCTTGAGGGAAGATTCTACGAAACTCAAGCGTACCAGGTACAAGGAATCCAGTGGCTGGTAGTGAGGTGGAGGTTGGAGACAAATCATACGGTGGTTAGTACCGAGTGATCCTATCTAGGTTAGAACCTATCCTGTGTAGGTCAGATCTTGTGTGGGTCAGCACTCAATGATCATGTGTGGGTCAGCACACACCGATCATGTGTGGGTCAGATCCTGTGTGGGTCAGCGCTCAGCGATCTTCTGTGGGTCAGCACATACTAACCCTGTGTGGGTCAGATGTTGTGTGGGTCATTACAGGGGTTAGTTAACTATCAACCCTATGTGTGTCAAATCCTGTGTCGGTGATTTTGGGGGTTTGTTACCTATTGATATTATCTGGGTCATATCTTGTGTGGGTCAGCAAGGCATAGTTTCCTATCGATCTTGTGTAGGACAGACGTCGTATGGTCATAAGCAGTGCCTCTTGAAAAAAAATAAGATGATCTAACTTCACAAATAATCATATTTACTTATTTACTTAACTAATACCTGGTTTGAGCTGAGAATATTTTTAAACTAAGTCTTTTACCTGTGTAGTAATTCCTATCTTCGTGTTGTTAGCATTGTGGTATTCTTCCCTCATGTATGAGATTAGTATATCTTGATAACTTAGGTATATATATTGGAATATTTATAAGTAGGGTTGAAGTATTTCCTTGTGTTTTTTCCGTCATGGAACTTTAGGAGACCTACGGGGTCTCTGGGTCGCTACTGAGTATAGTTATACTCACCCCTGTATGGGCTTCACCCGTACCTGGTTGTGTCTTGTGGAGACAACGTACATCATTGATCGAGGCTGAGGGAGCCAGGACTGGATGGTGCTCGGAGGTGGACCATTTGGCATTATGTGACATAGGGACTACTGATCGTGAGCTATACCTACCCTTCGGGTAGGATCCATGGTGGACAATCCAGAAGCTGCTTTTCACTTTTCATCTATTTTGTACTTTTCAGTTGTACTTGTATTTTTTTCGAGTTGGGATTGATTTACAACCCCTTCACTTTCACCACTCCTTACTATAATATTTTACTTCGTGGTTGTATCTTTTTGTGTTCTACTCTGTGTGTTTGTATAGGTTTAAAGGCAATTTCTTCCCATTTTAGGGATATTCCTTTCCAGTGCTAGTCATCATCCCCTGGCCTTTGGAAGGCAGGTTGGGGTAGTCATGACACTGGCCCTGGGGGACGGATTGTGACAATGTGGTATCAGAGTAGTCAGTTCTAATAAAGAACTGGGACTCTGATCTTTTTAGTATGGTAATAATGTTAAGTGTTAGGAGTGTGGTTTTTAGTTTGAGGAATCCTATGTTGGTGCAGCGTTCGATGTATCCATACACCAGGACCCTGAATTCTAATTTCGGACTCAGCGCACAAAAACCCTGATTGCGTGTGTTTTTAAAGAGTTTTTCTTGTGATATTTTTGTGTCAGCTCACCAGGTATAACTTATTGACCGTGGCACACCTATCTTTTTCCAGGATGCAGCCACTTAGACAACCATCCAAGATTCCTGAGAGAGTACATGATGACAGCCCACCGAGCGATGAGGCCTCGGTGCAGGGCCCTCTTACGACATTAGCACCTTCAGGTGGGGTACCATCAGCATCACTACTCATTGGACAACTGTTGCCACCAGCCCTACCAGTAGAGGGTTCATGCCGACTGGGAACATTGCATGGGTTTCAACGGTAGAGGCCTCGAAGGTTCTGAGGTGAGATGGACCCGCATGTAGCTGAGGACTAGCTGGAGGCTGTTGTCAGAGTTTTCTGCTAGGTTGGGACACTAGCTGACCTTATAGAGATTCTAGCAGCCAGTATCTTCTAGGTAGCAGTAGGGAGATGGTGGAGCTTGATGGTCTAGATACACATTGAGGTGACCCTCATCAAAGAGGAATTTGAGAGTCTTTTTAGGGTAGAGTTCATCGTAGCGACCTTACGCTCTTTGAATATACAATAGCTGATACTCCAATAGCAGGGAAGCATGACTGTGGCCCAGTACTCGGTGAGGTTCACAGATCTCTCTCAATACACCACTGACATGGTATGAGACCCTTTATTTATAGTCTAGACCATTGATCAGGGTCTCCTATGGGAGATCAGAGAATCAATGATATCGCTCAGCATACCGATGTAGACTGGGGTGCTAGAGCGAGCACTTTTGGTGGAGAGATTCCTAGCTGAGTACGCACCAATAGTGAGACCCACCACTGGGTGACACGTACCTGAGTCAATTGTGAATGTTAGTAGGCAGATGACATAGAGGTCCAAGTAGACCCAAACATCTGGTGGACGGTCCCGGGACACAAGGCCGGAGGTGTGGGGCTCGCGAGGCATATGAGGTCAGAAGAGGGACAATCAGTGCTACATGTGTGGCAGGTAGGTTGACATGGATCGTGATTGCCCGACCTGTCATACGGACGACCAACAGATGGTAGAGGGACTGCCGAGGAAAAGGTAGAGGTTCGATTGAGGAGGTCCATAGGTAGCATGCAGAAGTGGTAAAGGAGCTGGTCATGCAGCAGGAAGGGGGTGGTGATTCAAGGTTATACCGCCACCACCTCTAGGTGGTCCACCCCGACCATAGGGAGCAAGTGTACAGGGACGAGCTCAGCTTCATGAAGCTAAGGCCTACAACCACGATGCTCCTGAGATAATTTCAGGTATTATATTTTTAAAATACACGTTAGCTTCAATACTTATAGACACAGGTTCCAGTCACTATTTTATTTCCACAAACCTTGTTTGGAGCTTAGAGATTATGGTGGAGCTTTTGGCTCGATCCTTACGGCTAGATACTCCTACGGGAGAAGATTTGAAGAATACACACTTGTTCTAGCAGTGTGACCTTACTATAAGAGGTGATAGCTTTGGCTAGGATCTTCTAGTAGCGGTGTCGAGGCCTTAAAAAATCATCTTGGGTACGGACTGGTTATCCAGGGTCCATGCTTAGATTTACTGTATTAGGCATAAAGTGCGGTGTGTCTACACAGACGATAGCATGTTTTCTTTCAAAATAAAGAAGGGAACTTTTCAACATAGGATGGACATACTTGGAGGAGGGTGAAGCTAATCCCACATCAGTTTGCTAGCCTTACCCTCAGGGTAGTATATGTTAAGATCCCAAGCTATCCTGTAGTGGTGGACCAATATGCTGATTTGATTCGTGATGATGTTTTGGGACTACCTCCACATAGAAATGTAGACTTTTACATCGACCTATACCCCGAGACGACACCAATACCTACTCCAGCATATCAGATGGCTCTCGTGGAGCTTCTTGAGTTATGGGTATAGTAAGAGGACTTGAAAAGTAAGGGGTTCATAAGGCCCATCATTTTTCCATGGGTAGCCCCGATTTTTTTTGCCAAGAAGGTAGATAGGAGTTTGAGACTCAGTGTAGACTACCGACGCCCAAACCAGGTGACAATGAAGAACAAGTGTCCACTTCTGATAATTGATGATCTTTTCGATCAGCTGAAGGGAGCTCATTGGTTTTCGAAGATAGACCTCATATCAAGCTATCATCAACTCAGGGTACGAGATGAGGATGTGCATAAGACGACTTTCAGATGTCGGTATGAACACTATGTGTTCTTGGTTATGCTATTTGGCATGACCAATGCCCCCAACAATATTCATGGGGCTCATTAACAAGATCTTTCAGCCATAACTCAATCACTTTTTGGTGGAGTTCATAGACGACATCTTAGTGTACTCAGCGATGAAGGAAGAGCATGCCTATCATCTATAGATAATTTTGGATACACTCTAAGAGCACCAGCTTTATGGTAAGATCTCGAAGTGAAAGTTCTAGATATGACAGGTCCACTTTCTGGGACACGTTATCTCAGAGGCTGTAGTTACAGTTGATCCAATGAAGATAGAGGCTATACTTTCATGGGAGCCACCCAAAAGTGTGCCCGAGGTTCGGAGCTTCCTGGGGGTGGATGGATACTACCAGAGATTCATGCCAGAATTTTCTAGAGTTATGGAACCCTTTTCAGTTTTGAAAAAGAATGGACAACCCTTCATATGGACAGAGAGATGCTAGTAGAGTTTTTAGGATCTAAGGCAGAGACTGAAAAGTGTCCCCATCTTGAGGCTACCAGAAGAGGGAATTGGGTATGTATTCTACTGTGACTCATCAAAGACCGGACTTGGGTGTGTCTTGATGCAGGAGCGAGCAGTGATCACCTATGGCTCATGATAGCTGAGGAAATATGAGCAGAACTACGCTACCCACGACCTAGAGTTAGAAGCATCGGTCTTCTCCTTGAAGGCGTGGTGACATTACTTGATGGGTGATCATTTTACATTATAATCTGATAATAAGAGTCTCATGTACATATTATCTTAAAAGGATTTGAACCTGAGACAACGACGATGGCTAGAGTTCCTCCAGGACTATAAATTTGAGATAGTTTATACTTCTGGGAAGGGGAACGTGGTAGCAGATGCACTCAACAGTAGGTCTGGTCTGTAGTTGCTGAGTGAGGAAATAGAGCAGCTAGACACATTGTAGATATCCTTTGTCGATAGAGATAGGTCATCATACCTCTAGTGTATGATAGTCACTCCCCCACTCCATCAGTGAGTCAGGGAGGCACATCTTGGAGACATTGACTGTGAGGATCGATGGGCTCAAATATCCTCAGGATAGGTACCTGATAGATTTTGTGAAGGTGGGGAGTATTTCATCCTCTTCAGAGGACGTACCATGGTACCAGTGGCGCTACGAGAGGTGGGGTTGAGGGAGTTCCATACATCCCCTCTGGGGGTATATCCTGGTGTAGAAAATATGTACCAGGACCTCTGGTGTCAGCACTATTGTCCTAGGATGAAGAAGGCTATAGTAGAGTTTGTTTCCCGATGCCTCACTTGTTAGAAAGTGATGGCCAAGCATCAGGTTCCAGCGGGCCTAGCACATCTACTAGAGGTTCTGGAGTGGAAGTGGGATGGGATATCCATGGACTTTGTGAAAGGTATTCCATGTAAATCCTAGGGACATTATTCCATCTGGGTGATCGTTGACCAACTCACCAAGTCGACTCACTTCCTACCCATCCGAGAGCAGGGATCAGTAGAACACTTGGGACGTTTTTTTGTACAAGAGATTGTACAACTTCATAGGGTGCATAGATGATCGTCTCTGACCATGATATATGTTTTACATCCCTGTTTTGGAAGGGATTACAAGAGGCGTTTGGGACTAATCTACATTTGAGAATCTCCATTCATCCTTAGACAGATGGTAGGATGGAGTGGACCATTCAGATGCTGGAGGATATGCTTTGTGCTTCCGTCCATGATTTTGGCCGCAGTTGGGAGGATCATTTTCCCATGTTGGAGTTCGTTTACAACAATATTTGTCACTCCACCATCGGTATGACAACATTCAAGTCCTTGTAGTATCGACCTTGTAGATCACTTCTATGCTGGAAAAACCCCAGGGAGTTAGCACTTATGGGTCTAGAGTTAGTATGGGCTACCAGTGAGAAGGTGAAGATCATCTAAGAGTGGATAAAGAGTGCACAGAGTAAAAAGAAGTCTTATTCTAACAAGATATGGAGACCTTTGGAGTTCCAAGGGGGGACCATGTATTCTTGTGAGTCTCTCATAGATGGGGACTATAAAAATTTGGCTGAGGTATCAAGTTACCACCGAGGTTTATCAGACTATTTTTGATACTTTAGAGGATAGGTGAGGTGGAACACTTATTGTAACTTCCCCCGCAGTTGGAGTGGGTGCATGAAGTCTTCCAAGTATCTTAGGTGAGGAGATACATGCATGAACCATCTCACATCATCGATAATGGAGAGTTGTACATCAATGATGGGGATATGTTTACGGGGGTTCTAGTGGAGATTGGGGATCGACAAGAGTGTGTTCATTGTGGGCGGTCGATTCCTTTAGCGCGCATTCACTAGAAGCATGAGAACCAACATGAGAGCACATGGGATCAGGAGGCTCAGATTCATGCTTAGTACCCCCATTTGTTCTCTTAGTCTATATTGTGGATTTTAGGGATGGAAATCCCAAGGGTAGAGAGAATTTAAAGACCCGGATTTTCCATGTATTTTTTTTAATTATATGGAATTATTACGAGTCTGCAAAAATAGATAGAACCTGATTCGGAGGTCCGGTGTGCTCAGAATGAATTTCTTAACTTTTTATGATACATTCAGTAAACGCGTAAGTGGAATTTTCTAACTTTTGAACCGGTGCTCAGATTAATAATCTATGGGAACCGTTGAATCCGCAGCACCATGATTCACATAAGGGAGACTTTACTTTGACCGCAATAGGTCTAGAGAAAAAGATAATTTTTGTGACTTTTTAGAAGAAATGAAATGAAATAATTTTATTATTTTATTTCCCTTTTTCTCCACCATTGGAAATGTGGAGTGTGGGACCCGTGATGTGTGAATCCAATAAATGGCTTGAGCTACCAATCTTAAGTAATGATGTCATTGGGGAATTAGGAGTGTTCCTAATTAATGAGACTCTATTAATTTCCAATTTCATTACATACCCTCCCCATATCCTATTTATATGGAGCTTGGGGAGAGGTGTCGACACACCTTCTCCAAGCAAAATAATGCTGAAGGAGTGTCGTGATGCCGAACCCTTAGAGGAAAGATCCAATTCTAGTGGGAGGTGATGGGTGACACCAAACCACGAACCGAAGGATGACGTTTGAGAAGCGTCGTTGGTAACCTATTGCGGGAATGATGTACACGACCCACCTTCAAGCGCAGACATTCTCCAACATATTTACAAGTTAGTGGTTTGATCCTTGTTTTAAATTAAAGCGAGTTATATTGAACCCCTCTATCCTCCCTCTTATTTAGGAGCTATCGAAGATGTTGTGGGCCTAACGATCCTAGCCCGAACCCTATGCTATCATGCTATCCTTGCACCTCTATGGAAACCAGTTAGTGCGGAGGCACCAACCGACTATGAAGGAGGTGACACACCGACGCGTGATACAAGAGGAGACCGTAGATCAAAGACACTGTGGTCATCGGTGTGGACGACACTGTCCGACCACGAAGGAAGTGTGGCGTGCCATCATGTGCCACTGGTGATTACGGGGCCGTAACTCATCAACCGAGGTCGAATGAGGAGGCGACCGACACATCAGACAACTGTGGAGGTGGAGGCAGCATGACCAGCGTGCCGCCGGTGAGTGGGAGAGGCGGCACGACCAGTGCGTTGCCGCGTGAGCAGAAGCCACAGAGGAGGACGAATCTATCGTGTGGGTTCCTCTGTGACTGGGCTTCACCCACATGGTGTCACCATTTCACAAAACCGAATGGCCTCTAGGCCGTTTGGGATACCATGAGGAATGTTTCCCCCCTTGCCAGCTCCGGTGGAAAACGAATGGGCCGCTCGTTGCGGGCCGCACCCTACGCGGCCAGGCCACCCCTTTTGGGCTATGCCCTATGTGGTTGGGCAGCCCCCATGCGGGATGCCCCTTTGTGGTCCGCCCTTTGTGAGCCGCCATATTCAGGCCGGGCCGCTCCTATGTGGGCCTCCCTTTGCGGGCCACTCCCTTTTGGGTCGGGCTACCCCCTTGCAGGCCGCCCTCTTGCAATCCGTCCTTTTAGTTCCGGCCGGTCTGGCCCTCGACCCAGCGGGATGAGCCCACCACGGCCCGCCCATACCAGGCTCACAAACACTTAAAGGGTCGTATCTTGAGAATCAGATGCCTGTTTGACAAACCGTTTGTGGAGTTGGGATCCTTGAATCAATACAGTCTTTTTGGTATATTCCACTTGAGTTTTGGAGATATTTGGAGTATGGCTGGGTTGGATCAAACCCGAATCCAACCGGTCCCCTAGAACTAAAACACTTATAACTCACAGACCGGGCGTCCGATTGATTCCCCTTTTGTCGCATTGGAACCCTTACGACATGGTGGTACTTTGGGTTAATTATTTTTGTAGCTTAGTGGGAGTAAAATTACTACCAATATTTCGAGGGTAGATTCTATGGAACTCAAGCACATCGGGTGGGTTAACAGGGGTTAGTTACCTATCGATCTTGCGTGGGTCAGATACTGTGTGGGTCAGCAGGGGTTAGTTACCAATCAATCTTGTGTGGGTCCGGCTACGTATGGTCATAAGCAGTGCCTCTTGACAAAATATGATGATCTATATTCATGACTAATCATCTATACTTCTTTACTTCACCAATACATAGTTTTAGATGAGACTCTATTTGAACTATGTCTTTTACCTGTGTGGTACTTCCAATCTTTGTGGTGTTACCTTTATGGTATTTTTCCCTCATGTATAATATTAGTATATCTTGATAACTTAGGTATATGTATGGGTATATAACTAAATAGGGTTGAAGTTTTTTATTGTTGTTTTCACTTCGTGGAACTTTCGGAGACCTACGGGGTCTCTGGGTCCCTACTGAGTATCATTATACTCACCCCTACATGGGATTCCCTCTCACCTGGTTGTGTCTTGTGAAATGACATACAAAATTGATCAAGGCTAAGGGATCCAGGACTGGATGGTTCTTGGAGGTGGGACCGGTTGGTGTGACGTGACGCATGGAATCCTGATTGTGCGCTGTACCTACCCTTCATGTAGGGTCTGTGGTGGATGATCTAGGATATTTTTTTAATTTTCATCTATTTTGTACTTTTCAGTTGTACTTGTATTTTTTTCCTGTTGGGCTTGTATTCCTACCCCCTTCACATTCATCACTCATTACTACAACAGTTTACTTCGAGGTTTCATCTTGTTGCATTCTACACTATGTGTTTGTATAGGTTTAAAGGAAATTCCTTCCCATTTTAGGGATATGCCATTGGGGTGCTAGTCTCCATCCCCTGGCCTATAGAAGGCAGTCCTGGGGTAGTCACGGTGCAGGCCCTGGGGGACGAGTCATGACATATATACATTTCATGATGTGTAATCATAATTAACCCCTCAAATTATGACTTTGATTTATCCATAAAATATTTTAGTCATAGAGTATAATAACTTATAATGAAATGTTGAGGTTAGTGTGAGTAGGATTCCTATAAGGGGATGTAGAAAATGACAATGAGGCACAAAAATCTCTTGTGCAATAGATAGACTATGAATCATAGAACAAAGAGTGTTATAAACTATGATTTTAGTATTCTTGGGATGAATAGTTTATATTTGGAGTCCCCAAACCAAAGGATAATCATATCATAGCATGGAAACCAATATACTATGATATTTTCTAATGAAAGCATCAAGTCTAATCTAGTAAGGGGTGGTTGGGAATGTTTCCAATTATGTCATCAGTTGTATATCATCTCAGATGAGATATTTTCTCTCCTATGACGATTATGATTTTTGGGAACTCGATTGAGATAGAAAAAATAAATCTTTTGGAAATAGTTAGATGGTACATATGTTATGTTTATGTATTTGGATAAGGTTTATGTGTTGTTCTCTCCGATGAGATGAATTCTATGTGATGTGTTCATCAACCTAGTCTATTTATACTCAAAGAGCTAAGAATGTTTGAAGAGGCAATATAGGATTGACATACTCTCATTCCCATGGTCACTAGATGTCATGGATAAAGGAATCTTATAAAAATGGATGATATTATGTGATATAGTTTGTGGATAAGTGTAACATTCTAATATTATAAAATAATACCATTATGATAGATAGCATATATTACACACAACATTGATCTTAAATGATCAGTTAAATATATTTATTAAATACGACCATTATAACCTAGCGGTTAAATTGTTCGGTATGAAAATGAATAACTGGATTATGAATATTATATGGTTTACACATGTATAAATTAAATCATTGGATATCATGTTATTATAAATAAAAATTAGAATCATTTGAAATAAAAAGTAATGTTTTTTAACACTTTATTTTTTTTACAAAATTGTTTCATCGCGTTTTGCGCACATATGTTAAAATTAATTTTTACTCTTATAGAAAATTTATTTGAAAATATGAACTTAATTTTTTTAAATATTATTTAAAAATTATCTTAGATTTATTTTCTGAGAATTTTTTGTAAAGATTATGTTTTTATCAAATATTAAAAAAATTCTATTTTTATTGAAAACTGCTTTTTTTGTTTAAAGAATTTAAAGATACATTTTTTTAAAAATTATTTAGAAAGAAAATTTGTTCAATTATATTATAATTAATCCAAATCAGTTATTTTTAATCAATTATATGTTAAATTATAATATAAAAAAAATTATACTTATGAAATCTTTTTCATTGGAAAAACCATTTTTTATCACGTCTACAAGTTTAAATTTAAATTAAACGATTCCACATAAGTGAATTGAATTTGAAAAAATGGATTCCATATTTATAATAATATTAATAATTTTATCTAATAAGTTGAACTTAATATTGGTTCATAATTAATTGTAAAAACAATAATAATCAATTACCACGATTAAGGTAAAAATGGGTTTACCGTGGGGTTAAACTATGAAGATAAGGGTTAAAATAACCTATAAACATATCTAATTAATATTTAATGGCCATATTTACACCTTATATCATATTATGATTGATAATGAGAACCTTTTTTCTTTTTGTAATCTTAATGTTGTGGGTATAATTTATTATTTTAAAGAATTACAACTGTGTCTTCCCCCCACTTATAAAAGGGAGCCCACTCTCCTATCATATACACATTTTAAAATCCATTTGAATTGGCCCATAACTCCCATATTACATTGATAAAATACATAATAAATAATTAGAGACCATTTTTTTTATCATAAGACTATTTTTGGAAGGATTAAGTTATAAACCCAAATAGGTTCTTCGAAGAAGAGGCATAGTTCTTAACTATGTGTTTTCATTTTATTTATTCCTTTAACTCATTAAAATATTAATAAAATATATAAAAATAATAAAACCAATATATATCATATAAATAGATTTTATTATGGTAATTTCATGACCTATATACATATCCTTGTCCATCAAATGAGAAATGAAGCTATCGATCATGTGTAAAATGGACTACCACCGCATGAACCGTTGTAATTCGTTTTACATTACCACCTATCTTGGATAGATATAATTATGGATTTAATGTGTGTGTGTATATATTTAATATTTATAAAATAATTACACTTTTTTAATTATAATATCACATTTACCATTTTTCCTTCTAATCCATTGGAAAACAATATCATCGATTGTGCATATGTGTGGACTAGCACCTCCCGGAAGTGATGTGAAACGTTTTCTTTTTATATTTAAATGGATGGGAATAAGGTTAAATTTAATGAATAAATATGTTATATATGATATAATAATTATTCATTAATGTTTAAATATTTTTTACCTTTCTATCCTTCTATACATCAAAAAATGTAAATAATGTTTCTGTATATGTACGACCTGCCATCTCCATGAATGGTGCATCTCATTTTCAATATAACAATGAAATGGATTACTATAAATAAATATAAAATGAATATATATTATATTTATATCATGAGAAAAATTTTGGAAATTATGGAACCTGGATTAATGTAGAAGGACCAAAACTACCAATCCATAATATACATGAAAAACAAAGCCGTTAAAACATAAAATAGAGTTTATAATAAATAATTTTTAAAAAAATTAAGATAAAAATTCCCAATAAAATAACATATAGTTTGAAATATATTATTATTATTTTTTAAATATATTTAAAATAAATATATATTTATTACAATAGAGTTTTGAACACATACGATGGAAATCATACACGAGGTAATGGTGTCTCGTGTCACTTTTACTTCCATAAGACATATGCCATATTCAACACATATTTTTTGGTGTATATAATGAACCTTTTATATGTTAAATAATAAATATTTTTATATACATGGTATTTAAAGATTCACATGGAGTTATTTCTTTCATGGAGGTTACAATTCAAAAGTTACCAAATAGGTTAGGGGTTATTTCACAATCTCATAATTATTCAGTATTGTTTATGTTTAAGTTTCAACTAAATTAATTATTGTACATTTATATCTTAAAACCAATATATTATCTTCTCCAATGGTTATTCATGAAATTTTCAAGTAATGGTGAAATTATACTCTCTTTGGTACTTAAAATGATTTTAAGAAAAGCCAAATTAATTTCTCTTTTCGATCAAAAATATTTTATCTTCAATGTACATGTATTCTAAAAAAATTACATTTTTTTAATATACTCCTTTTATTTTTAATTTAATTTTTACCATTTATGGTATTTTTATAAAATATTTTAAAAGGATTATTGTTTCTATTTTCCAAATGAGGCATGTTTTGGTTTTTTACCAAAAACGTGAAAGGAATATTTTTTTAACATACTCAGCATGAATGGAATTCCCTCAAATATTGTCTAATCAATGAATTTAAGATTAATTTACATGTTTATATTATTATTTTCAATGAAATTTTTTTCCTAATATTTCTGGAAATTAACAGTTCATAAATGTTATTTTTAAAGTGAAAATCTTATCTTCATCAAAAATGCTTTTAATAATTTTTTTTACAGTATTTCTATTCATCAATGACAAAGAACAAATTATTTTTACTTATACTCCACCAAGGATATATTTTAATGATACCATTATTATTATTTCTCTAGATGATTTGTGATATTTTTGACTAAGGATGTACTATTTTGATATCATTCACCATATTACTCTAGATAGTTAGTGATTATGTTTGTTCATTGAGGAAAGTATTAATATTTTATATTCTAGTTATTAAGTATTAATTTTTATAATAATTTTGTTTCTACCATTTCATACGAGGAACACATTATACTTAGTAAGTGATTGATAGAGTCTACTATAGCCCCTCAATGCAGTTGTAGGTATCACGAGATAAACTAGTGTTGGTATCTAGCCAAGGACCTATGCATTTATATAAAATGTGTTGGCATGAATCATTGATTATATAGTTATGATATTTATCATTATTTATTTGATTATTATGATATTATATATTGATGTCCATATGATTATTTTATTAGTTAGAATATCTATGAATTTGATTTAATCTCATGTGATTTTTTATTTATCATTATTTTGATAATCATTTATTCTTTCAATATTATTCTACATGTTTATTTTATTTAATAAATAACATGTGTTTAATTTTTTTACCTTGGAATATTGATTATGCCTTATTTTTTCACGATATATTCAACTATACGCAAACCCATACTAAGTATTAGAGCTCACCCGTTTCTTATGTTTCTTTTTCATAGGATTCCATGAATTTTATTTTGATTGATATATATGGATATTCAAAATGTAATAATGGTGTCGTCAAATAAAATATTATGTTAAACGTTGTGTTTTCAATTTTAATGTGGGATTCAATTATGTATGTAGTGTTTTAATACTACTAAACAATTATTTCATTTGATATGTGATTTCTTTTATCTAGTTACAATTAATAATGTACCAACCAACTCTGAGTTACTAGGGTTAGGGTCTTTACAGTTTTTATAAAATGAATTTTAGTATAAACCATGGGATGTAGATTTAGGAAATCATAGAGTTGAGAACATAACACTATGACTAAATTTTAGGATATTTCTATGTATAAGAAAACATCCTAATGTTTTATTAATATAGAGATTATTTGGATTTAATAGAAATGTATCCCTATCAATATACTACAAGTAGATTTGGATCTATAATATTTATAATTTTGGGTAATAAATTCAAAAAGGGAATACTAGGGTTTGACTCGATTTCCACCTGGTTCACAATAACGAGTCTTTTGACACACTGGGTTTTACAATGCAGATAGAACTAAACATATGTTATTATATTTCAACTTGTGTCTACATGTTATAGGTGACATATTTTTGGAATTTGTTTTTATGGTGATGAAGTTTTAATTTTCTAAAATTCAATCATTTAAATTAAAGACATCCATTTTTAAAATTCTCACCAATTGTTATTGAATTATTCGAAATTTAGATTTAATGGTGCATTATCATAATTTCAAATATTTTTTTCCACTATAGTTTTATCATCAGATATTCATATTTATTTCTGTAATAGTAGATAGGTTTGATGTTATTGATTGTTTTGATTTTATCTTGTTGTTTTTTTCTAATATTCGATTGTTTTTATTGAACAATGGTTAATGGTTTATTGTAATGGCCCGGACCTCCCTGGTCCATTACTTTGTGAAAATGTGGTGTTGGAGGTGTTCCGGGAGGACAAGGTGACTTATCCCCTAGCTGCTGCTTACCGGTAGCTCGGTCTACCGGTAGCTGCTGCTTACCGGTAGCTCGGTCTACCGGTAGCTGCAGATTACCGGTAGCTCAGTCTACCGGTAGCTGCTGATTACCGGTAGCTCGGTCTACCGGTAGCTGCTGATTACCGGTAGCTCGGTCTACCGGTAGCTGCTACCTACCGGTAGCTCGGTCTACCAGTAGCTGCTGCCTACCAGTTGCTCGGTCTACCGGTAGCTACTGATTACCGGTAGCTCGGTCTACCGGTAGCTTCTGCCTACCGGTAGCTCGGTCTACCGGTAGCTGCTGATTACCGGTAGCTCGGTCTATCGGTAGCTACTGATTACCGGTAGCTCGGTCTACCTGTAGCTGCTGCCTACCGGTAGCTCGGTCTACCGGTAGCTGCGATTACCGGTAGCTCGGTCTACAGGTAGCTTCTGATTACCGGTAGCTCGGTCTACCGGTAGCCGCATCCTACCGGTAGCTGGGTTTACCGGTAGCCACGGCATACTGATAGCTCGGTATACTTGTAGCCGTAGTCCAGTAGTAGCTCGGCTAACACTTTGCCAAATTTCACGAATGAACAGTGTTTCCAGACTCCATAAGAGCTACCGATTCCATACTTTGCCAAATTTTGAGTATGTGAACAGTGTTTCCAGCATCGCAAATTTGACGTTTTCTTTGACGTAAAATACTTTTAAAACCTTATTTTAAGGACATTAAGGCCGATTCAAAGGCCATAAATCCTATATTAATTATTCCTAAGGCCAGGATGTTTTTCACTTGGTCAAACCATGTGGGTTAATGCGATCCGTTTTTAATGGAGAATAAACCGGATCTTAAACTGTCGCCTCTCTAATTTTTTTTAAAAGGAACGAGATATCATTCTTCATTGTTCTTCCTCCTGGTTCTCATCTACGAGACGCTAGAACCTTGCAATCATTCTCGTAGGAGTTTCACAATCAAACGTTACTCAGATCAGTTCCGCTCTATTGATGCAACCAAGTTGTGTCGATCGTTCTTCGATATAAGGTATGTTTTATCATCGTTCCTTCGGGGATCACCTTATCTTGTACTTCCTTCCATATTAGCATGTAATCTCCATGGTTCTAATGGGTTTTCTTGGGGTTGGTTGGTACTGTCGTACCGTGGCATCCTTCGGTGGATGCAGCTGTCGTGATGAGAAGAGGACTGTGACCCGTTGTGTGGATAAATGACGTCAAGAACTCTTCGAGGTAGGGGATTCATGGCTTCTCTAATTGTATATGTGCAAACGTACAATTAGCATGATTTATCCCTTTGGATCACAATGAAATTGACCTAATTAAATACTTGAACTGGATTAAGAGAATTGGTTGATCGCATGTTGTTGCTTTATACCGTGATAACGGTTTGCCTCGTGTTTTCCTAGATATAGTGATATCTATGTTTCTTTGTTTCATAGTTCATTCATGATAGAAATTGATAACGAACGTAAAGCCGGAATTAATTGTTAATTAATTGGCTAAAGATAAAGATGCATGTAAATTAATCTGGTTGTTTTCGTTGTTGTAGTACTAATTTGAGGATAATCAAATTAGGTAAGTAAGCATGTTTGTTTAATTGTGATAGCTTACTGATTAGGTATCCATGATTGGAACCTACGAATAACAAATCTGTTAATTCAATATGGATTAGAGGACAGAATATGTGGGAATTTCAAAAGGGTTATGAGTTACCCGCTTGCTTGTAAGGCTGAATGCCTTGTGGTTTGGAGCTCTGAGTGCTCATTGTGCTTGAAGGCTGAATGCCTTGTTAAAGGGTCGAGAGCCCATTTTGTGATGTTTGTTTTCCTGCTGCTTGTGTTGTGATGTGAGCCTGGATGGCTGTTGTGATATGTGGAGGCATGGAGACTTGTGGTTGTGGTACCGGATGACGCCTAGTGTGGCGAGATGCATCGGTTTATGCATATGGGTGTCGGGGAGGACACCAAGGGTGATGGTATGAGATGAATGTGATGGTTTGATGTTGGTGGTTTGGTTTGGTTGCTTATATGCTTTACTTTTCCCCACTGCTCAACGCAGCTGGTCTTGCTTACCCTCTTTCCGAAGGAGGCGAAGACACGCGGGGTATGCCACGTGCTTTCCGTGTTTAGCCTCTCGATGGAGGATGGGTCTATGCTCTTTCTATAGGCGGAAAAGACTCGACAGGTAGTATATCTACTCACCGTGTTGAGCCTCCTTTGTGTTTAGAAGCATAGGATGTTTTTCTAGAATGCCTGGGAATGTGGAAAAGTAATTCTGTAATGAATGTTTGATTAAATGGTGAAAATCCACGGGGATGGAGATGCTGGAATTTAAAGGTGATGTGAATCTTAAAAAGGAGTAGTTGTTTTTGAAAGTGATGCCATTTCAGTTTAATGTGGAATTCTTCATCCTTAATTAGTGTTTAAAGAATTAATTAATGTACAGTGGAACTGATAAATGAGAATGGAGTAATCTAATAAAGCTCTTCATTGTTTGTGTGCTTATAGGATACCTAGTCTTAGAAGTAGCAGTCTGGAGTCTGAGAGACGTTAGCTGCAGTTGTATCTAAGAATAGGTAATGCCCATAGTGTGGATGTGAGTTACTTATATATTCTGTACTTTTTGTGTTTCTATACGCTACTCCACCCTGTCGGTAAGGGCAACTGACACCCCGGTGATTCTGAGCCCTGGGGGGGGGGGTGTTTTCCCCAACATTCTGATGGGAGGTTGAATGGCTGACTACCCCCTTTGGCCCCGCTCTCTTCTCTTGGTAGATACTTGTGCCATGAGGCACAATGGTTAGTTACCCCATATATGTGTGTAGAGGGATGTAATGGCTTGTGGTTATTTCCCACACATATATTCTGGATATAGTATCCTATGGACTACTATAGGTGTAACGTGTATAGGCTGTGATGGCTTGAGGATCCTTACTCGGCGTATGGGCTGTAATGGCTTGAGGAATAATACTCGATGTATGATACACGTTATACGAGCTATGGTGGCTCCTAGAAACTACCTGGTTACTTTGGTTGTGAGGACGGTGTGGTGCTTCTCCCAGGTGTCTGCGGGCAAGCCTTTGTGGTGCACGAGGTGCAGATTGTGGAGCTTAGCCCAGGTGTCTGTGGGCAAGCCTTTGGGGAGAGATGCACAGGACGTATGTCGTTGGGGAAAGCGGCAAACCAGTGGGGGAGTAGTAGCGGGGTACCCTTGATATTATTTACTATATGCTATATTATTGTATGCGTTACTTGGTGAGAGTAGCCATGGTAAGGTTGGGAACATAGTATACCTGTTTAGATAACGAGTTAGTTTCACTTGTTGTTCACTGGGCTTTAGCATGCTTTCTTTACTTTTGCATGAGAGTCTTGGGGAGGATCCTACTGAGTATACTGTTATACTCACCCTATGTACATATAAACTGTTTTTCAGGTCACTTGGATCAGGTTGGAGATCAAGCTGGTTACTACTAGCTTGCAGTTGGAGGAGGAGCTGTTCGGGCTTGTGGTCGCTGTCGTTTTACTTTCTTTTGGGTACTTTTAGTTCTCCCTTTCAGTTGTAGTAGTTTTTCATGACATTTCATATATGTACTTGATTTCCTTTTACATTTCAGTTCTGAGTTGGAGTTGATTGGAGTCTATTCTATCTCTCTCTTCTGCATGTGTTCTCATAGAGGGTAATGCCTCCCATTTGTGTGTGTATTATACCCTCGGTTCTAGTTGCCAACCCGGGACCTACTGGAGGCGGGACTCGGGGGGTCATTATCTCCCTTCTCACATTGCCGGCCCAGGAGGGGTACACTTTGTGGGGAGGGGGTCGTGACAGAGTGGTATCAAAGGTTTGGTTGAGGGATAGGATGGAGTTTGGAGTTAGGCACAGGTGAGGATGCATGGGATGGTAGGGCAACAGTGTCATTCATGTTTAGCAAGTGGGGTAAACACTGGAGACCGACAGAGACATAGGCATTCAGGGCCCCCTATGATCTGTTGCACGGACCTTTAAGTTTACGATGGCTACTAAACAAAGTGATACTGGTTGCAGGGTAGAGACCTAGGAAAGGATCATGCATCATTATTCTTTGTGCCTGTGTTTGAATGGGTAGACCTTGGGATAGGTAACCTAAAATTAATAAAACAAAATAATTAATTAATTAATGTTGAGTCTTCCATATTCCAGGCTTAGGAGCTCTAACAGTTGTTATTTTACAGGTATGGCTCCAGGTCGACGTCCTCGTCAGGTTTGCGTAGAAGGTGCCCAGCAGGCTGTTCCAGCAGATCGCCACCGGGTAGAGGTTGACGACGATGACACATGGAGGAAGACACTCCGAGAGTTTCAGCGCCAGAGTCTACAGAAGTATGAGGGCTCCGTTTCAGATGCAGTCACAGAAGACTGGTTGGAGGAGGTCGAGATAGGCTTCAGTTCGATTCGTGCTCGGAAAGAACACTGGGTGTCCTTGGTTGTGACGATGTTGCGTGGAGCAGCGAGACAGTGGTGGTGATTGTTCCTCGGGGATCGTGAGGAGTCAGCGATATCATGGGAGGACTTTCGAGACAGGTTTAGAGTCGAGTTTCTTTCATTGACTGCGAAGGCGTCCAGTCGCCAGGAGCTTCTTACCCTTCGACAGGGGAGATCCAGTGTTCGGGAGTTTGGAATCCATTTCAGGAACCTTCTACGATATGCTTCAGACCTGTTACCAGATGATGAGGCCAGGGCGAGGCATTTCGAGGAGGCTTTGCATCCAGAGATCCAGCGCCAGGTCCCCCCATTTATGATGAAGAAATATCTTGAGGTGCTGGCGAGGGCAGAGGTTGTTGAGAGAACTTTGACCAGGACCGGATCGTCACGAGAGGGGAATCGTCATGATTCCTCACGAAGCAGAGCTGTGGTCCGGGGTTCCCGGTTTTCAGGACAGAAGAGTTTCCGTTCACCTGGGGGTAGGTCCCAGCCCTTCCCGTCTCGTTTCTCCGGAGGTAGAAACTCTCAGACCTATGCCAAGGGATCAGGCACTTGTTTTTCTTGTGGTGGACGTGGTCATCAGCAGCGGGAGTGCCCGACTTTTCAGAGCAGTCATCGTGCACCAGGCGCTCCACTCCAGGTTCCTCCGTTGAGGCAGTTCCAGCCGAGGCAGCAGCAGCAGGTTGCACCAGCTTTAGATCACCAGAGGGTAGATGGAGAAGGCAGAGGACAGCCCCATGACGCTCCCCGTCCTCAGAGAGCAGAGCGCGGTCGTGGTGGTGGTCGTCATCAGGGTCAGAGAGGCCGTGGAGGTGGGCGTGGTCGGGCTTCATGCTCTAGCGTTGCCAGCTCCAGGCGAGCCAGACGTCGTCCGAGGTACCCTTTGCTTGTTTTCTACCTTGGTGTATGCCTTGTTTGATTCAGGAGCGACACACTCCTTTATATCCCCTACCCTTTTCCACACTTTGGGAATTGAGGTAGAGAGGCCTCCAGTGCCCTTGGTGTTGACTACGCCAGTTGGAGGTCGAGCTAGCTTGTTTGAAGTATGTAGAGACTGTGAGCTAGTGTTGGGGCAGCACCGCTCTTGGGGAGATTTCCTATGTTTACGAATACAACCATATGATGTCATCCTCAGCATGGATTGGTTGTATTCGGTGCAGGCTATTGTGGATTGCTACAGGAAGAAGGTCGTTTTCTTTGATGAAGACAGAGAGGAAGTAGTGTTTGTTGGTGAGAGAGATCCCCGGATGAGTCATAGACGAGTTTCATCCTTATCATCCATCATGGCTGGGATGATGCTAAGTTCTTCAGAGGTTCAACAGTTGGCGTTTCCTAGGGTCGTAGAGGAGTACCCTGATGTCTTTCCAGAAGAGGTTGCATCCTTACCCCCTCGACGAGAGATCGAGTTTGGGATCGAGCTACAACCAGGAGCGTCTCCTATCTCTATGTCTCCGTACAGGATGGAACCTTATGAGTTACGAGAGCTACGTATTCAGCTCGATGGTCTGTTGTAGTGTGGTTTTGTTCGGCCAAGTGTGTCACCGTGGGGTGCACCAGTTTTGTTTGTGAAAAAGGCTGATGGTAGTTTGCGGTTTTGCGTCGATTATCGTCGCTTGAACAAAGTGACAATAAAGAACCGCTATCCTCTCCCGCGGATTGATGACCTATTCGATCAACTGAAGGGTGCAAGTTGGTTTTCAAAGATCGACTTGCGGTCAAGATATCATCAGATGCGTGTAAAGGATGAGGATATCCCGAAGACTGCTTTCCGTTGTCTTCATGGGAATTATGAGTTTGTTGTAATTCCATTCAGCTTGACGAATGCTCCAGTTGTTTTCATGGGGTTGATGAATGCTGTGTTCCATGAATTCCTGGACAAGTTTTTTGTGGTTTTCATCGACGACATCCTTGTGTACTCCACATCTAAAGAGGAGCATGCAGAGCATCTACGAGCCATTTTGGGAGTTCTTCGCCAACATCGGTTGTTTGGGAAGTTGTCCAAGTGTGAGTTCTAGGCTCAAGAAGTTCGTTTCTTGGGACATGTTGTGTCCCAACAGGGATTAGCAGTGGATCCTTCGAAGTTAGAAGCAGTGGTGTCTTGGCCAGCCCCCAAGACCGTGTCAGAGGTGCGAAGTTTCCTTGGTCTCGTAGGCTATTACAGGAGGTTTGTGGCTAATTTATCCCGAGTTGCGACTCCTCTGACAGCTTTGACCAGGAAGGATCAAGCGTTCATATGGACTGATCAGTGTCAGACAGCTTTCGAGTATCTAAAGGAGAAGTTGGTAAGTGCTCCAGTCCTTTGTCTTCCAGCGGAGGGAGTACAGTTTGATGTTTTCTGTGATGCTTCACATCTGGGGCTAGGTTGTGTTCTCATGCAGCAGAGGTCCGTTGTTTCTTATGGGTCTCGGCAGTTGCGTCCCCATGAATGCAACTATTCCACCCATGATCTTGAGTTGGCAGCCGTGGTGTTTGCTCTAAAGTTGTGGAGACATTAGCTCATTGGTGAGCGCTTTGTGGTTTTCACCGATCATAAGAGTTTGAGGTATGTTTTCTCTCAGTGGGACTTGAACTTGAGGCAGCATCGGTGGATGGAGTTCTTGCAGGAATACGACTTCGAAATATCGTATACACCTGGGAAGGGAAATGTTGTTGCTGATGCACTGAGCCGAAAGTCACGTATTGATGTTGTGCGTGAATCTTTTGATTCTTGGAGAGTGATGGAAGAGCTATCATCTTTACATCTTGATATAGGAGAAGTTGGGGGAAGAGTTTGTCTTTTCCAGATGACGGTGCAGTCATCCCTGATGCCGAAGCTGGAAGAGTCTCAGTTGGGTGATCTAGAGGTGGATGTTTGGAGAGACAGAGTTGTATGTGGTGAGGCCCCTGATGGTTTGTCAGAGGATGAACAACACCGAGTGTTGTATCATGGCAGGATTTTTGTTCCCTTGGAGATGCGCGAGACGGTTCTCCGAGAGTTCCATAGTTCACCCTTGGCAGTACATCCTGGCGTGACGAAGATGTACAGATCCTTAAGGAGTCAGTTCTGGTGGCCTGGGCTGAAACGTATGGTTGCAGAGTGTGTGTCTCGATGTTTAGTCTGCCAGAAGGTAAAGGCCGAACACCGTGTTCCTGGTGGTCTTCTCCAACACATAGAGATTCCTCAGTGGAAGTGGGAGGACATCCCAATGGACTTTGTTACAGGTTTACCTCGAGCTCCAGGAGGACATGATGCTATATGGGTGGTAGTGGATCGTTTAACTAAATCGGCCCACTTCATAGCAATCAAGGAGTCGAGCTCAGTGGAGGTTTTGTCGAGGCAGTATCTGGAGGAGGTGGTGAGGCTTCACGGAGTACCTAGGAAGATCATTTCTGATCAAGATCCTCGTTTTACCTCTAGGGTGTGGAGAGGTCTCCAACATGCTTTTGGATCTCAACTATGACTTAGCACTGCTTTTCGTCCTCAAACGGATGGTCAGACAGAGCGAACCATCCAGACTCTTGAAGACATGTTGCGCTCTTGTGTTCTTGATTTTGGAGGTTCATGGGTGAAGCACTTACACTTGGTAGAATTCGCTTACAATAATAGTTTTCACTCTACCATCGGTATGGCTCCGTTTGAAGCCTTGTATGGCCGGCCATGCCGTTCTCCGTTGTGCTGGACTGGGGTCGGAGAGTCAGCAATCCTCGGACCAGAACTAGTGCAGAATACAACAGAGATGGTTCAGGTGATTCGTGAGAGGATGAAGACAGCACATGATCGTCAGAAATCATATGCTGATCAAAGAAGGAGACCGTTAGAGTTTAATGTTGGGGATCATGTGTTTCTAAAGGTGACTCCCCATCATGGGCAGCGAAGGTTTGGTCGTGGAAGTAAGCTTTCTCCCCGGTTTGTTGGGCCTTTCGAGGTGTTAGCTCGTGTTGGATCTGTGGCGTATCGAGTAGCACTTCCCCCTCAGATGAGTCAGGTAAATGATGTTTTCCATATATCACAGCTTCGTCGTTATCTTCATGATGAATCTCATGTTATCGATTGGGGAGAGATCGATATTGACGATGATGCAACCTTCGAGGAGCGACCTGTGGAGATCCAAGACCACAAGGAGAAGGTGTTGTGTGGGCATTCTATCCCCTTAGTTCGTGTCCTGTGGCGACACGGTGGCATGGAGGAGAGTACCTAGGAGCGTGAGTCACAGATACGTGCTCAGTACCAAGAGTTGTTTAATGTTTAACTCTTTCCATGTAATGATGTTTCCTCTCTGGTTAGACCTTTCATGTTTTATTTTTGATGTGATGATGTGAATGCATTGTTTGGGTATGGATTGTTTGTTCCCGGATGTCAGAGTTTTGTTCCAGCTTTCGAACAACTCATGGTGGTTTCCCCCTGAGAGGTATCTTATGGGGTGGTTGTTCGGACCCCTCTTTTCTTCTGGGTTGGTTTTTAATTCTCGAGGACGAGAATGTTTTGAAAGGTATCTAATGTAATGGCCCGGACCTCCCTGGTCCATTACTTTGTGAAAATGTGGTGTTGGAGGTGTTCCGGGAGGACAAGGTGACTTTTCCCCTAGCTGCTGCTTACCGGTAGCTCGGTCTACCGGTAACTACTGCTTACCGGTAGCTTGGTCTACCGGTAGCTACTGATTACCGGTAGCTCAGTCTACCGGTAGCTGCTGATTACCGGTAGCTCGGTCTACCGGTAGCTGCTGATTACCGGTAGCTCGGTCTACCGGTAGCTGCTGCCTACCGGTAGCTCGGTCTACCGGTAGCTCGGTCTACCGGTAGCTACTGATTACCGGTAGCTCGGTCTACCGGTAGCTGCTGCCTACCGGTAGCTCGGTCTACCGGTAGCTGCTGATTACCGGTAGCTCGGTCTACCGGTAGTTGTTGATTACCGGTAGCTCGGTCTACCGGTAGCTGCTGCCTACCGGTAGCTCGGTCTACCGGTATCTGCTGATTACCGGTAGCTCGGTCTACCGGTAGCCTCATCCTACCGGTAGCTGGGTTTACCGGTAGCCACGGCATACAGATAGCTCGGTATACTTGTATCCGCAGTCCAGTAGTAGCTCGGCTAACACTTTGCCAAATTTCACGAATGAACAGTGTTTCCAGACTCAATAAGAGCTACCGATTCCATACTTTTCCAAATTTTGAGTATGTGAACAGTGTTTCCAGCTTCGCAAATTTGACGTTTTCTTTGACCTAAAATACTTTTAAAACCTTATTTTAAGGACTTTAAGGCCGATTCAAAGGCCATAAATCCTATATTAATTATTTCTAAGGCCGGGATGTTTTTTACTTGGTCAAACCGCGTGGGTTAATGCGATCCGTTTTTAATGGAGAATAAACCGGATCTTAAACTGTCGCCTCTCTAATTATTTTTAAAAGGAACGAGATATCATTCTTCGTTGTTCTTCCTCCTGGTTCTCATCTACGAGACTCTAGAACCTTGCAATCATTCTCGTAGGAGTTTCACAATCAAACGTTACTCAGATCAGTTTCGCTCTGTTGATGCAACCAAG
This sequence comes from Viscum album, assembly GCA_963277665.1. Lineage (NCBI taxonomy): Eukaryota > Viridiplantae > Streptophyta > Magnoliopsida > Santalales > Viscaceae > Viscum > Viscum album. Next base: position 2,127,483,580 of record OY728161.1, on the reverse strand, counting down.
TTGTGTCGATCGTTCTTCGATATAAGGTATGTTTTATCATCGTTCCTTCAGGGATCACCTTCTCTTGTTCTTCCTTCCATATTAGCATGTAATCTCCATGGTTCTAATGGGTTTTCTTGGGGTTGGTTGGTACTGTCGTACCGTGGCATCCTCCGGTGGATGCAGCTGTCGTGAGGAGAAGAGGACTGTGACCCGTTGTGTGGATAAAGGACGTCAAGAACTCTTCGAGGTAGGGGATTCATGGCTTCTCTAATTGTATATGTGCAATCGTAGAATTAGCATGATTTATCCCTTTGGATCACAATGAAATTGACCTAATTAAATACTTGAACCGGATTAAGAGAATTGGTTGATCACATGTTGTTGCTTTATTCCGTGATAACGGTTTGCCTCGTGTTTTCCTAGATATAGTGATATCTATGTTTCTTTGTTTCGTAGTTCGTTCATGATAGAAATTGATAACGAACGTAAAGCCGGAATTAATTGTTAATTAATTGGCTAAAGATAAAGAGGCATGTAAATTAATCTGGTTGTTGTCGTTGTTGTAGTTCTAATTTGAGGATAATCAAATTAGGGAAGTAAGCATGTTTGTTTAATTGTGATAGATTACTGATTAGGTATCCATGATTGGAACCTACGAATAACAAATCTGTTAATTCAATATGGATTAGAGGACAGATTATGTGGGAATTTCAAAAGGGTTCTGAGTTACCCGCTTGCTTGTAAGGCTGAATGCCTTGTGGTTTGGAGCTCTGAGTGCTCATTGTGCCTGAAGGCTGAATGCCTTGTTAAAGGGCCGAGAGCCCATTTTGTGATGTTTGTTTTCCTGCTGCTTGTGCTGTGATGTGAGCCTGGATGGCTGTTGTGATATGTGGAGGCATGGAGACTTGTGGTTGTGGCAGCGGATGACGCCTAGTGTGGCGAGATGCATCGGTTTATGCATATGGGTGTCTGGGAGGACACCAAGGGTGATGGTATGAGATGAATGTGATGGTTTGATGTTGGTGGTTTCGTTTGGTTGCTTATCTGCTTTACTTTTCCCCACTGCTCAAGGCAGCTGGTCTTGCTTACCCTCTTTCCGAAGGAGGCGAAGACACGCGGGGTATGCCACGTGCTTTCCGTGTTTAGCCTCTCGATGGAGGATGGGTCTATGCTCTTTCTATAGGCGGCAAAGACTCGACGGGTAGTATATCTACTCACCGTGTTGAGCCTCCTTTGTGTTTAGAAGCATAGGATGTTTTTCTAGAATTCCTGGGAATGTGGAAAAGTAATTCTGTAATGAATGTTTGATTAAATGGTGAAAATCCACGGGGATGGAGATGCTGGAATTTAAAGGCGATGTGAATCTTAAAAAGGAGCAGTTGTTTTTGAAAGTGATTCCATTTCAGTTTAATGTGGAATTATTCATCCTTAATTAATGTTTAAAGAATTAATTAATTTACAGTGGAACTGATAAATGAGAATGGAGTAATCTAATAAAGCTCTTCATTGTTTGTGTGCTTATAGGATACCTAGTCTTAGAAGTAGCAGCCTGGAGTCTGAGAGATGTTAGCTGCAGGTGTATCTAAGACTAGGTAATGCCCATAGTGTGGATGTGATTTACTTATATATTCTGTACTTTTTGTGTTTCTATACGCTACTCCACCCTGTCGGTAAGGGCAACTGACACCCCGGGGATTCTGAGCCCTGGGGGGGTGTTTTCCCCAACATTCTGATGGGAGGTTGAATGGCTGACTGCCCCCTTTGGCCCCGCTCTCTTCTCTTGGTAGATACTTGTGCCATGAGGCACAGTGGTTAGTTACCCCATATATGTGTGTAGAGGGCTGTAATGGATTGTGGTTATTTCCCACACATATATTCTGGATATAGTATCCTATGGACTACTATAGGTGTAACGTGTATAGGCTGTGATGGCTTGAGGATCCTTACTCGGCGTATGGGCTGTAATGGCTTGAGGAATAATACTCGACGTATGATACACGTTATACGAGCTATGGTGGCTCCCAGAAACTAACTGGTTACTTTGGTTGTGAGGACGGTGTGGTGCTTCGCCCAGGTGTCTGCGGGCAAGCCTTTGTGGTGCACGAGGTACAGATTGTGGAGCTTAGCCCAGGTGTCTGCGGGCAAGCCTTTGGAGAGAGATGCACAGGACGTATGTCATTGGGGCAAAGCGGCAAACCAGTGGGGGAGTAGTAGCGGGGTACCCTTGATATTATTTTCTATATGCTATAATCTTGTATGCGTTACTTGGTGAGAGTATCCATGGTGAGGTTGGGAACATAGTATACCTGTTTAGATAACGAGTTAGTTTCACTTGTTGTTCACTGGGCTTTAGCATGCTTTCTTTACTTTTGCACGAGAGTCTTGGGGAGGATCCTACTGAGTATACTATTATACTCACCCTATGTACATATAAACTGTTTTTCAGGTGACTTGGAGCAGGTTGGAGATCAAGCTGCTTACTACTAGCTTGCGGTTGGAGGAGGAGGTGTTCGGGCTTGTGGTCGCTGTCGTTTTACTTTCTTTTGGGTAATTTTAGTTCTCCCTTTCAGTTGTAGTACTTTTTCATGACATTTCATATATGTACTTGATTTACTTTTACATTTCAGTTCTGAGTTGGATTTGATTGGAGTCTATTCTATCTCTCTCTTCTGCATGTGTTCTCTTAGAGGGTAATGCCTCCCATTTGTGTGTGTATTATACCCTCGGTGCTAGTCGCTAACCCGGGGAATACTGGAGGCGGGACTCGGGGGTCATTATCTCCCTTCTCACATTGCCGGCCCAGGAGGGGTACACATTGTGGGGAGGGTTTCGTGACATTTATACTATATTTACTCAGTATTTTGTATTATTATCACTCATTGTGATTGTGATTACCCAATTAGTATCCATAGGATAAAACCTGAATCACAACAAAACCTCAAGCACACTCCTCGATCACTAGGGGTAAACAAATGCACCAAAGGATAAGGTATGGTACAGTGGAAAGAGGTTTTCTCACTTTGAAATATTACTAGGAAAATAACATAATAGATTCTCCAGTCATATGTGGATCCCCCTAAAAAAATGTCTTTTAATGGAATGGAAATGTACTCTAGATTATACATGACATAAATATATAATTATTTAAAGAATAATATTTATGCATGTAGGCCCAACACAACCACACTCCAAAAAATATATCCCACCCATAAAATAGAGAAAAAAACATAATCGAAATATAGGTGCTACCCAAAAAGAGAAATATAAACATATAGGAATAAAATATAAGTCTATAGTTTGGGTCTAATATGACAAGGAATGTCATAGAATATGACACACATATGATAGAAAGCCATATCACCAAAAAAGTTGTTATATCATTCTTCGTTTTATAAAGGTGTCTTGAAGAATGTCTTAGGTAGTCATATGTTATAATAGGGTGACACCATATGGTGGAATTTCAATAATTTCAAAGTTTAAAATATAGTAAGTGTATAATGTTATGTTATGAATGATTTGATACTTATGTTGCTTCTATTACTCAATCAGTCATCCGAACATTAAGCAGTTAACATTTGAAAATCCCCAACACATCAAATATCTTGAAAAGTATAGAAGATATAATTTCCAAAGATTCCATAATATTAAAATGTACACATTATTCATAAATCTATGAAACATATGAGTAAATTATTGACTCATATTCATATATTGAAGAGCATCCATGTATCATATATAAAGAATTCTCAACCATGGGAAATGGTTGTGTGGTTCTCAAACAACCATTGACCAAAATTATCCCTGACTAATGATCTCCACCTTCATCCTCTTTTACTTATATGATAAAATAATATCATGGAGGATAAATAATTCCACCCAAAATGTATGGGTGATTTAGTGAAATATGTGGATAAAATTCAGAGGGAAGAAATTTGGTTTTTCCTTGGTGATCGCTATCAAACACTGATAAGAGACGATGCAAGTAGACATTCTATTATGTAAAGGTTCATGATTCCATTTCTACTATCATATGATTTTAGATTAAAACTCATGATGTATTTGATTGTAATGGTTTGTTAATCACTTTCACTATTTTGTTTAATGGTTAATCTATGATAAGAAACATTACCATTATAGTAGATCCTTTACATGAATTTATATTAGTGAAATCATTTTAGAAATGAGTTTTATCGAAATCATAATTTAAATTTTATTGGATATTGAGAGAGATACTGTTTAATTCATTTTTCATGTGTATTTCAATGATTTAATCCCTTATAATTTAAAATTTTGACCTAATGTGTGTCATTTTAGTATTTTTAGTGAATTTTGGGCTAAAATGTGAAAATTTCTTAATTATAGATTTTAATAGTTTTTTTCACTTGAGTATTTTGAGAATATCATTTAAAATATTGATCCATATTGAGTGATTAATTTTTAAAGGATTCCTTTATACATGGGATTCAACTTCTTTGTTTGGTCCCAGATCTTATTTGAACATCACCTAAACCAATCAAATCAATCATGTTGATACGTGTTTTTGGGTGACAGAATGGATTCCACATTAGTAAATAAGGTATAACTCTAGATATAGACATAAAAATTATTTTATTCTAGGTTTATTGGAAAGAGGACCCAAGGTAGAATGTGAAAAAAAAATCATGTATAAATGATCTCATTAAGGTATCCATTTAATGAGCCTACATATAGGAAGATGGTGAATCTCTTTGGACAGATAAATTCTTATTGATTAATTTGGGTACAATTTTTTATAAATATGTCCAAATGCCTTAAAACATTTGAGGTTAGATAGCAAAATCAATTTATAATAACCTTTAATAAGATATATTAGGGTGTTTTTGGAGTATGGTTTTAATAGAATGATAAAAAATTTAGAGAATGGATTCTGGGGGAGAAATTTTTTGTTTTTACTTTTCACTCTATTATTATTTTTTAGTTTTGTATTTACTTATACTTCCCCCTTATTCATGGACACCCTTAACATGGAGGGGTAATAATATGAGTGATTGAGAAAGGTGAGGTTTTCCTTTTTAATGATTTCTTTCAGTCACTTAATGGTATAAAATAATTTATGTATTCTATGAAGTTGGTTTCAACTCCTAATATTTTTTTATTATAATGTACGATAGTATTTGGTTTTCGATTTTGTTATTGATATTTATTTGTTCAATGATAATTTTTATCCCTTTTACTGGTTTTGTTTTATGTATGATATAATAGTCCAGAGATTATTAGTTATGTACTCAATGATCGTCAGTATGTGTGGGAGGGTTAGTGGATATTATTTATTTTTTGGGATAAACATAAATTTATCAGGTGTTGCCTAAGTCAATTGAGGGTATTAGTTTTAACTCTATCACACATAGGAAGGATAATATACTAATATAAGAAATTGTAAAGGTTTACTCTCACCCTCACCATTTCAAAAATAGAGTGAGAAGAAGTGATTTCACAATATCACTTGAATTGAATTAGTAGAAGAGGATAAAATAAATTTAGAATGGGATAATATTGAATTTAGAAAACTGACCCTAACCTGATCACCCAACTCATATCATTATTTTATATCACTTTATTTTTAAATTTCTCTTCAATCACTTTTCATTCCAAAATTTTTTCAAAATTTTTTGTAATTTCTTGATTTTTTTAATTTATTATCTTAAATAAAAAAAATTTCAAAAACAACCTTTGACTTTTTCACAAATTTAAAGAGACAAACATGATTGTTGCACACTCATATATGGAGACAACCTAGGATGAACAATTTACTACATTTTTAACTTAGGAAATATTTTGTTTACCCCACCCCATGAAAGAAATGTCTTAAAACATAACTCCATTTCTGGGGTCGAAGTTCAAAAAATCAAATTTTTATATTTCATAAATAATTTTATTCACAATAAATTTAAAAAACTAAAAAAAATTCATGATGTATCCAACCTATAATTCTTATTCGTGGATTAGTTACTCATAGGTGTAGGGAGAATTAGTTCTTAATGATGAGGAATCCCACTTACAAAGGGTTGATGAAATCACTATTTTGGTCAAGAAAATGTTGAATGGTCATGTCATAGGTTTCTCACTTAAATAACATTTGGAAATGATTAATCAATTCGAAACCGAATATAAAAGATTTAAGTCCAAGGAGAAAGTACAGTTGGATAAGAGGCATCAACTTGAACTAGAATAATAAGCATTGGTGGAAGAGAATTATACAATAATATTTCAAATAGATATGTCTGAATAAATTTCTCCATCTATTTATAGTATACTCCATAAAGAAATTTCCACTTAATAAGCAACTGAATTTGAGCCACTTAAGGGAGATAATATTTTTCTAAACACTATTAATTATAATTTTAAGAATATGAAATGGGCATTACCTCCCATTGTTTTATGTTTTCATATCCGAACAACACTTTTATTACCTTAGAAAAAGAAAAAGAAGAAATGGAAGATACATATATTGAGAATCACTTGGATCTCCCAGAACATGTTGAACATTTATTGGAGGGAGTTTAAGAGGAGAAAAAATGGGTTTTAATAAGGAAAACAATACAAAAATTTATTAATTTTAATGGTAATAATTTGATATTTATTATTCATTATTTATTTATTTTCAAATATAATTACACCATGATATTCCCTTTTATTTTTCTGTTAATGAAATATACCTAAAACTAGCACTAGATAATGAAGAAGTGGTTGTGCACGTGGAAACCAAAAATTCATGGGACTCATTATTTGTCATAATCCCACTATGAAAGTTATATCTCATTACTATGGGGGTATATTTGGCATATTATATCAATTTATTCCTCAACATAATTAAATAAGAAATAAAAGAAGGAAAGAATTAGTTATGAAAGTTCATCTCAAAGAAACTCCACCCATCATCAGATTGGGGAAAACCAATATGAAATACCCTTCTAGAGGAAGACAATACCTATGTCCTAATTGGGGGATTAAACCAAGATATAATTAATTTTATAATTATATTTATATTTAATTTCATTTAAAAAATTTTTTTGATTTTTTTTCTTTATCTTTTTGGTTTTCAGTGACAGGAACTAAGGAGCTTAAATCAATGTTTCACTGCCAATAAGTCAGGTTATACCACTCCTTAACACTTAAATTCATGCTATGATTCAATTAAAAATCAAATTAAATGTAAAAATTAACTTGAATTTAATAATTACACTACATCATTTATGTTTAAGGGAGGGAACCTTTTTATTTTAGAATTTTTAATTTTTCAATTTTCTGTTTAATTTTTTTTCAAATTACCATGAATTTGTTTGTTCAATTATTGTGTTTTTTTGAAACTTTTGATCAAAAATGATTACTTTTTACATTTTTAGAAACATATTTTAATGATTTAAATAATTTATTAAATGTAACTAAGCTAAAATGAATGTTAAAAATGATTATTTTCTAATTCAATAATTATGGAATTTCATGGGAAGTTATCTGATTTTTGGAATCACATTAAATATTTCACTGTTGTTATATTTGAAATAAATTTCCTTTGAGATTTCTAAACCCTTTTTTTCATATTATTTACATTCAGAACATTTTTTGGGAGAACCAATCCATGATTAATTTAACCATAAATTGATTGATTTATATCAAAACTTGACAGTTTGAGGTACTTCTATTTTAAATGATTGAGGAACATATTTATTTTAAATTTACATTTTCAATAGAATTAGATTTATTCTATAATTACTGATATATTTAATCATTGTATACCTTATAATACATGAACATCCAATTAGGTTATCCACATTACAACCTAAGTTTCCCTACCCAACTCACTCCTAAAGTGAAATTACATGATCTAGTTGAATAGAAGTTTGTGGGGGAAGCTATCTTGTGTTTTGATAACTCATCTTTCACAATTTGGGTGAAAATTAAAATTTTTACGATATGGCTTTTCTACTGAAGAATTAATTATTTCAAAATTTGTGTCTATCTATTGATTTCAAGAGAAAAAGGAGAAGATAAATGTTATTTTTCTGCTAAAATTATGATGGTGTGGGCTATCCATGAAAAAATGTTTGTTATTATTTTGGAGTTGATTTCATGCTATGTGGAGTGATGAAGAGACCTTACATGTGTGAAAAGTGTTATCATTCATTTTTTCTTCAAAAGATTAATAATCTATTAATTCAGACTCATATTTTTTAACATTTAAATCCTACCAACTGAAATACAATAAACAACCCTAAAATGTACTCATGAGAAACACATGTCATTGAATCAAATCGGGTGGAGATATAGGAATTTATCAAACATATGGTGAGTATTTCATTGGTTTGATTGTGAAGATCCTTGTTAGAAATTGAATATTTTGAGATGATATAAATTTCATGTAAAATAAGTGTATTGTGTGCTTGGGATGAGAAATTAAGTCGAATTTCACTTAATTATTTGAATGGATAACTTGAAATAATTATTTTTGAGGAGGTATGATATTTTTTGATTCATGTACTAAAATTGGAAGATCTTATCTATATGTGTTTTTAATTTTCCCTAATTTGATTTTGATGCTCACTTTTCAATGAGTACAATTGCTAAGTGTTGAGGAATTCATAGAGATAATATTTTCATTAGTTTTTATATGTATTTAAATTATTTAATCCCTACCAATTTATCAATTTTATCTGATTTGCATCATTTTAGTTTTTTTGTTGATTTTTTGGAATAAAATATGAAAGTTTATTAATTCTATAATTTTATTTTTTTTTAAAATTTTGTATTTCAAGGATAAATTTTAAAATATTAATCCAATTAGAATGATTCCTTTTTTAGAATTCATTTATTCCCGGGATTTATCCTTTTATTCTTGACCTAGAGCTAAATGAAACTTCAGTAGTCCAAAAAAAATATATGAAAACTCTCTCTATTTGATATAGCAGACGCCACCTCAGTAAATAAGGTAATAATCAAGAAAAGGATCTCCAAATGAAGTTATTACAACTATATTGTTAAGGTGACTCAAGGTATCATCCACAAAATAAAAATCATGGATAAATGATTTCATTAAAGCATATGTTGAATAATCCATAGTGAAGGATGATGATGGGTCTGTATATCCATTAAAAAAGTTCTGAAGTAATTCAAGAATAAATTTTTTTACACATGTTAAAAAGAATTGAAATGTTTATGGTCGATATAAAATAAAATTTTGAATAGATTTTAATAAGAGACATTGGGGAATTTTTATCTTCTATTGGGGAAAATAAGAGAAAACTTCTAGAAAATAGATTCTAGGGGATACAATTTTTGTTCTTCTTTTTCACTCTTTTCTTATTTTTTAGTTTTGTAATGTCTTATTCTTCCACCTTCTTCATGGATACCCTTCACAGGGATGGGAAAAAATCTTTATGATTGGGGAAGGAGAGGTTTTTCACTTTTTAATTCTTGAGTTCATGCACTCAATTGTATAAAATCATTTATCTCTATTGTGACGTTGGTTTCAATTTCTAATAATGGTTTTTATTACCATGTATGATCATATTTGGTTTTATATTTTTTATTGATTTTTCTTTGGATAATAATAATTTTTCTCCCTCTGTTAGGTTCTAGTTTATATATGATGGAATAGACCAGGGCAAAGTGGTGACATACTCAGTGATCTTCTGTACATGTGGGAGGGGTAGTGGATATTCTTTATTATTTGGGATAAAAAAGGCCTGAGTGGCTATTTACAAATTCAATTGAGGGTATTTACTGCAACTCTCCCACACATAGGAAGCAGAGTAGACAGAGTTTAGGTATTAGGAATGTTTAATCTCACCATCACCATTTTATCAAGGGAGTGAGGGGAATAAATTATGGAATATCTTTTCAATAAATTTAGTAAATTAGGATTGTATAAATTTGAAATTAGATAAAATTTTATTTAGAAAACTGACCATGACCTGATCATCAACTCATATAATTGTTTTCAATTTCATTATTTGTAAAAAAAATTCATTATTTTTCTTAAATTCATTATTTTTTTCATTTCTTTTTTTTTAAATCAGAAAATTTAAAATAAAACCTCCACTTATTTCTCAAATTTCAAGTGAAAAAAAGAATGTTGCACGCTTCTCTCTAGACATAACCTATATTGAACACATTTATAAAATTTTAACATAATAAATAATTATTTTTTCCACACCCAATGATAGGTACATTTCATATATCATTAAATATAATTCAAAATTTTTCTTTTATATTAAATCATGGCTTATAATATCGGGATATCATAATTATCTGTTTAATTCAAAACCCTTGGTTTTGTACAATCCATATAATATGACATCATCTAATTGTATTCGATGATAGTGATTCTATAGGGTTCAAATACATATCATGGTAGGAAGTTATGATATCCTTATGAATATAAAATATGAATACTATACATATTTAATGATTGGATTACCATCTGCATAGTACGTCTAATGGTATATAATGATTTTATGCACCACGAGATATCAATTGATTCACACAGTCAAGTATATTATTTTGGTCCATTTTATTAATCAATGAGTTGATTAATGATGAACATATGGATTTATGTGATTAAAATACTTCATTTTGGTGTCTTTAGCTATTTTTCAGGTTTTCATTGCTGAATTCATGGTTTGGAGAATGTTTAGAGAAAAATTCATAACTACACAATGTGTAATTAATGAACATACATTATGTACTTATGAAGACACACAACTCGGATTACCGAATTACACACCCATGTTCTTGATCAAGAAAGAAACATTATGTGGACTATTATACATGCCATGTATGCCCATTCTGGAAGTGGTTCATAGAGAATATCCTACTACATTCCATGTAATTCGATGCTAAAAACTGTGTAATCTCACCAATAAAAAATCAAACTATTTAATTCAATGGATGACATGAGAAGCTCACCAAAAAATGAATAAAAAAGGTGTGGCTGACCAGAGTACATGATGTGTACTATAGTACATGATATGTAATTATATGGTCCTATAAAATAAGTACTTGGCCTCTGATTTGAAAACATTTCTCAAAGGCAGATGGTTGTTCCATTTTTACGAATCGATATCTTAGTACATTAAATTATTTCATTGTATTTTTCTATGGTTTTCATTCCCCTTTACCCTCTTTACCGAAAAATTCCCCATGTATCCCTAGGTTGGGTTGAGTTTTTTACATACCTTTTACAATTCCCATTATCATGAGAGGATAAAGTTCATGTGTTGGGGTTGTAATTATATTTCAGTTATGTTTTAATAAATAATTCTAGTGTGTTTCTTTTAATTTGGGATTTTTAATTTATACTTTATTTGATGAACTAAAATTCCAAATTGACTAGTTTGGTCATATCAGACCAAGAACAACTAAATAAGGGGGAAACCAATGGAATTAGAATGAGCATTCCTATGAACATTGAGTATACTAATTGCTACTATTTTAGGGTTTGTTTTTGGTAAAAAAATGTTTTTATTGAATTAATTATTGAACTATGTTTTAAATTTATAAAGAAAATAGTTATTTGTTATTAGATCAATAAATAATAATAAAATTTAAACTAATAGTAAATGAACTTCATAAAATACCTAAGGTTCTAATGGGAATTTTCTATATTAAACCCAAATCATAATTGAAAACCTGACGCATTATTTTTTTGGCATTTTATTTCTTTTATGTTTTAAATATTTTTCTATTTTATTTTTTTATAGGTTATTATTTTCATTCTTTTTCCATCACTAGTTGTTTCCTAAATAATGAGAAAAAATACAATGAATTGTGCCTACATTATTATTTCCAAATGGAATCGACCAAAATATTGCACTTTTATTCTCAACTATGAATTTATTTAAATAATTTATAAATTGTTTATAAATTATAAAAAATGTATTTTGGGTTATTTATAAATTTATAATTTTTTTTATAAATTAATTAATTATAGAGTTTATAATTAATTAATTAAAATTTGTGAAACATTTATTAATAAGTATTCTATAATATCAAGTGTTTATATTAAAAATACTATTAATATTATTTAGAATTACATATAATTTAGATAAAAAATGTTTATATGGAAATTATTACTATAATGGTTAAGGGGTTTATAAATTACAAAATAAAGCAACATATAATGCAAATATATCTAAAAATTACAAAGTATTTAAAATGTTTAATTTTAATAGTTTAAATTTAATGGACATTATTTTAAAATTACTTAAACTTTATGAAAATAGTTTTTGATAAATGATAAGATAGAATGATTAAAAATATTAATATGTTATATTTAGACTATATAAAATATTTATGTATAATAAATTAAAATATAAAATGTTTACATTTCATAAAAAGATATCATATATTTATAGTAAGTGTCGTATAATGATTTATATGCAATAGTTCATATTTGAAGTAAGTATAATGTGTTTATATTTTTTTAATTATAGAGTGTCTATAATTAATTATAATTATTATCATATTTTTAATTTATTAATTTTTTATAAATGAATATCTTCTTTTTGAAAATAAATAATTTTTTTATTTATTTAATTTTATTTGAATATAAATTTTAAAAAATATTTTATCTACTATGAATATTATAAATTATTTAATTTATGAGACAAATTTATTCTGTTATAATTGTTGTTTTTGGTATGTATGGCGCCATAAGATTTATTTTTTCATCTACTTAAACATCAGTGTGTAATTAATGTTGCTAACATGAATTTCTTTGTTGAATATAGTTTATATATAGTAGGTATTAAATTTATGATGAATTAAATTCTCTATTGTGAAAAGAATCATTAGGTAGAAGGACATTGAGTCAGACATCCCACTGGCATGGAGGTTCATTCCATATTATCGAAATGTGAGGGTTGTTATTTGTATCCCCAAGATTAATCATGTGAACATTTCCAATATAATATAATTTTAAACCTTTACATGATAATTTCATGTACTCTACCCATAAGATGAATTTGGATATGAATTAATATGTTTGGAGTCTATTTTGGGAATGTAACACAAATTGTGGGTTGTGTAAAGAGTTACACATTAATGTGGTTTGAACATATTAATTTGGAGGATGGAATATGGATTCCAAAACCAAATCGTTAGAAGAATAGATACTTAAAGGAATAAAACATGAGATAATAAATATTTCATGCAATTAAATACTTTTTAATATTCATATGATGTATATGAAATTAGTGATACTCTAAAATACACCTCAAAGTAATAAATGTGAGATTCATTCCATGGTGGCACTTTTCAAGACCTCAATCATCTAACCAAATAGTTTAAGCTATAAATGGGTACACTTTGATTTTCTGGTGTAAGGAAATAAAGTGATGGGTGACCCTTATAGGATTAGGTGTCTTTTCAAGGTGTTTTACTATAATTACACTTAGTCAGAAACCTTAACAAGCTTGGGTTACTATAGTAATAGAGTTTTTTTATCTATTTGATAAATTATGTTAAGAGTTATATAGTAAAATATACAATAATAATATATTATATGAATGGAATTACTCCCTACCTAATAGACTAAGTGGTGAGAGAAACACTCTATTAGACTCATTTCATTGTGAAATATGGATCTTTGATTACTAATTCATATAATCAAATTTAATGGGGTTATAATATTTTAGGGATACCATTTAATAAAATTCTTTATTAAATGAATATAAAATCTTCTTCTTATTTGATAATCTATTCTATTGTAGAAAATGGCATCATTATCATCAATATTGACCTTGAGATCAATATTGTATAAATAAAAACAAAATATTAGAAACATCCTCAACTAGTACCAGAACGTGAGAATAGTTCTCTGGAATGAAATAAAATTATATGTGTCATAAGAAATTATATTTATGAAGATTACTAGTGAAACTACTAATAATGAAGTTATATTCCTACAATAAGAATAAACAATATTCACTAGAAGCCTCTCTTATCATGCTTGTAAAAATGTAATCCAAGATGAAAAATAAACAATAAACCATGGGTTTTTATAAGATGATTGTAAAACATAAAATTCTATATCAATAATAAGCTACACATGAAAGGAATGAGGTATAAAAGGTACTTTTTCAGTGTAAAATGGTGAATTGAAGCCCTATCTAGCCTCATTTGTTCAATATTATTGGTTATGTAAATAACAATGAGAGACTAGGTTGACCTGTTGGACTCAATATATCCATGAAAATAATTTTTCAATCACTATTGTAAGTGTTTTGATAGTTTATTATGAATTTTAATATTAATGAGTTCAATAAAAGTAAATTTGATCTCCTCAATATGTTGAGGACAACTGAGCATAACATGGGAGGTAAATGCTCAAGTGTTAAAATGATGGTTTAAAAGGATAAAGGTCAATGTTTTGTCCATATAGAGATGAAAATTGGTTAGGGAGAGTCCATAGTTCCCCCTAAACCAAAAAAGGATGGAAGTACTATGATTTCATTTTAAAAAAATGAGACATCAAAAAATAAAAAATCTGAGATACCTGAAGGATATCATGAAACCACATGGATAGTATACCTTAAGTATTAAAATTCTAGAGTTTAATTTTTATATTATTATGTGAATATTATACCAATTGAACGTTTTAAAACTATATTAAATATACCAATGCTCATATGTAAAAGAATAGTTAAAGTAATAACATGATGTTTTCTTTTAAGTAATAGAGAAATGTGTTGCTACATTGAGCTATTGGATGTAAGGTGAACGTCAATATTGGATTATTTTTTTAAAAAATATGTTTATTTTTTATCTCATTTATCTCTTGATAATATATTATAATCAATTGTTGTTTAAATGAATGAGATAATGTTTTTGAAACACATGGTTTATGATTTTTCCAAATTCTATAACAAGATTGAAATAGAGAGAAGGATAAAGGGTGTTTTATCCTAAATAAAATTTTTATCCATGAATATGAAGGAATACTATTCCACAAACAATAATGGAAAATTGGAAAAAACATTCTTTTCAATAAATTTATAAACACGTAGAATACCATATATGATATAGAAATAATAGATTGTTTATTAATTATTTCCATAAAAAGGAAAATTAATTGATTTCCTAAAAACTATTTTGTGTATCACAACATTATATCCTAGAAAAGATATAGTTTTTAACACTCTAGTGAGTTCACATTTTGACTTATAGAAGTTCAATGTTGTCTATTAAAATGTTATCATAGTCAATAGTCAAAAGTAAATTATACTTGATATCATAAAAGGTTTAGGATATTTTGGAAGATAATAATATAAAATTTACATTGGTTTCCATAACAGAGTGAATTACTCTTTACATAATAATGTGTTGATGCTATACTAGTATTGACATAATCTAAAAGTTACATTAGTTACTAAAATATTTCAAGGAAAAATTTGGATTGAAAGAGTTCCAAGAATGATGATGATGTATTTGATTAATTTTTCGTGTGAGTCTAATTATTAAATTTACTTTTAATGTTATTAATGTAAAAATCATTTAATTTATTCACATCATGTAAAGTATCCATAGGTTATTCTAAGCTCTACCTAAATTCCATGAAAGAGGACTACATGTTGTGTATGTTGTACACTATGTGTAAAGCCTTGTAAAGGGTTCACCTCACCACTTTAAAGGTGGATTATCAATATCAATAAAAATGAAGGCCTTTGGGACATTGGAGGACCTTCCTAATACACAACCCAATTTGTTTTTCTTTTTCTCTCTATATTTTTTTTCAAAGGAACTATGTATGTGATGAAAATTCCAAAATCCACAATGGACCAAATCATAACAATCTGGTGAAAGTTCCACTGTAAAACTCCTTATTTCTAGAATCGAGTGTCCATCAGTGGAAAAAATCCCCCCACACATTTTCAAAGGATAATCATACATAATACCAAGAGCATGGTACGAAGGGATAATCACATTGAAATGGATCTTTCCTAACAAGGTTATTCATGGATACTACTGGATAAAGAATAAAAAAGTTCATGTGGGTGTCAAGAAAAATATCTCAAAAAAGGTTTCCACAATCATTTAATGAAATTATTTTTTCATTCATAGCCTCAATAATATCTTAATGAATGTTTTATAAGGTTTACATGTACCAAGTGTAACTCAAGATTTATGCTCAGAAAAGAACATCAATCTGTATGTATAGAATCCTCTTAGGTATGAGCATATAAAATAACTGGAAATTAATCAGGGCATAATATATAGTAATGATTCAATAAAAATCAATATTAATAGTTTTGAATTTGAATGAAATTTAAAAACTCAATAATCATGATAATAATCTAAACATGAATAAGACATGAATTTTCATAATCTATAATATAACTTTTTCTTCAATTTAAAGGGTCAAATGATTTTTTATGTTTAAATCATTCTTTTAATGAAACTTTTCTCCTAGATAAGTGAAAACATGCAATAAACCTTGTGTATTGACAATACAGATCAAGAAATATCCCCCACACTTAAAATGATATAGTATACACACTATTCCATAAAGTATCATGATAGATAAATTGATATAATCATAGATAAAAAATTAAAATGAAATTTTTATTTAAAAATAAGGAATTGAGAGTTCCCTATAATAAATATCATGCTAATGGGAATCATGGGGGACGGTGATTTGGAATAGTGAGATATGAAAAATTTGGTAGAAAGACAAAACTCTCACAAGATAAAAAATATTTCAAAGTGTTAAAACAAGATGGAAGTAAAAAAATGAGCAGGGGAACGAAATCAATAAAAGAAGAATATATCTAAGATAAATAAAATATGGTGAGTAAAGTGATGTTTAAGACACCCAATGAACAAAAATACCAGAAAAGGAAATTTAACAACCATAATCATAAGACTAAAAATAAAGAAAATAAAAAATATGGTCTAGATCCAAAAAGTTATAATAATAATGTTTTCATCCAAATGGATGGTCAAGGTAATTGGTTGGTGTCATCCATATTTATATAAGTTCACTACCACTTATATGAATTATTGGCAGTATCATCGATGTTGTAGGTATTCTTAGTAGGATTTACTACCTCTGGAGTGTAATGAGCATGGATCTCATGTTGCTGAAAAAGCATCTGGGAACATCATGGAGGGGTTCCCTACAAATGATAAATATCAATTGAGATCTCATGAATATGGTATATGATTTTAGCTAGATGTTGAGACATCTAATGTTGAAATGAAAATTGTGGTCAGATAGGCACACCAACAACTATAGAAGAGGCAGAAGAGATAGAAATGGATAAATTAATGCAGTAGCGAAACTAAAATAAGCTATAAATTAGTGAATCCAAAAACTATATCCCATTTATATATATATTCTATTAAACAATAGGGGAAAATGAGAACAAGTAGTATAAAATATCACCCAAATAGATTATAAAAGGAGGAGGGGACTAGATCAGAACTAGGTAGTAAACTCAATTTCATCGAGATCCATATCATATGTTCCCTCCTAAATAGTGGGTTCCTGCAACTGGATTACCCTATTTATGTCATTGATAATGGAAGGGTCTAGGGGATCGGCTGCCATGGTGCATGTCATGGTCCTTCCAGATGGCTTAGTCAAGGATGCAGGAGGTGAGGTGTCAATATGTATAATAGACATGTGTCTGGAAGATAGATCTATGAATGGAACCTTTAATGAGGATGGAATGGTAGGTCCCTTTCCATGGAGGGCTTGCTTTAAAAAAAATTCATGTTGGGAAGCATGATTTTTCAGCTTTGGGGGAAATTCATTCAGGGCACAAGGTGGGGTGTGGATGGATGATGTAGTAGGACCTATATAGGGTGGTGGGATGATAGATAAATATGATAAAGGTGGATTTAGGATGGTGAAATAGGATGGTGAACCAAAGGTAATTCCAATATAAAGATATATATGGTGCTATTCCTCTATAAGAAATTAGATATTAGGCCATATGTTAGATGTAGGAGGTGGAGGGGTAGGTGTAGATGTGGCAGGGATGGTGGTGGTGGTATCATGGGCAACAAAGGTATATGGGGTAACATGAATGGTATCAGTGGTATCAAGAACATGGTCTGGCGAGGGTGGGTCCACTACATGTTGGGTTGGGGACTCATCATCATCCTCGAGATATCCCAGTGCCCACTGATAGATGCATATTTCCTTCCTCAGTAGCTCTATCTTGTGGAGAATAAGAAGGCTAATTCTTTCTAAAGGTCCAAGGATGTTTGGTGATAACCAACCTCAATGTCATTGAGATTCCATACCATATGGGTAATAATAGAGATTCCCATTAATATACCTTCATTCCTCTTTTAATGGGAGAAGTATAAATCACTAAACAACCTAGACATGTTGATGGATAAGACACCCATGGGTGATGCGAGGATGAGCACATGAATTTGGGTGATTCCCCCGTGAGAATATCTTTTTCCCAACCAGGTGTGAGCCAATTCTTGGTGGAGAATCCAAAGTGTAGTAACATGGAGTTGGGTACTCTTCATCATGTAGGGATCATAGCGGATTCACAGATCTCTATAAATCCTAGCCCAAATTCACCAAACATCAACATTTTATGCTTGAGCTATAAGTTCTAGAAGACTGAGGATGTAATGAAATCAGTGGAGTAGGTGCTATGGCCAATGTTAGACTAACTGAGGGAGAGCTACCATGACATTCATCTGAGTCTAAATCAAACATAATCAATGTTCAACTCAAAAGGGACAAGAATATCAAAAAAAGAACTCCCTGAAAGTCTCCTATCACACTTAGGAAATTGGATAGAGGTTCAACCAGCCGATAAGGACAAGGGCCTCTCGATGAATGTGGATTCCCTCAAGCGTAGTGAGGTCTATAATTTTGTTGTTTCACATAGGTTGTCTTGAATATTGACCAACAGAACCTAGTACTATGGCATTGTGAAATAGAGGTATGGATGAAGGTGGGGTGGGTAGGTACCTATGACTCCCTGAAGGTTGACTGTGAGTTTCTAGAAGTTGAAGAAATTAAAGAGGCGAAAGAAGAATATGTGGTAGATGGATCAGAAGGTGGTAGAACAAGATCAAGATTATGGAAATTGGGAGGAAAAAGGCATGTAATGGCACCCGGGCATGTGTTCGGTGGGAAGGGTGAAGACGATCCAAGTGCGGGTCATATCAGAATAGAAGGAATGGGTAGGGGATAAATATGTAGAGGTGAAATGGGTTGATGAGGAGATGAGAAGAGGAGGACGGGGTGGCTGATTAGAGGTGGAGAGGTGTGGGGAGAAGAGAGTTCATTGATGTGGAGGAAGAGGGTAGTGGTATATGGATGTGAACAAAGGGTTTATAGGATTTTTATGATTCTCAACATTTACTCATTGTGTATTTTGTACATGATATGTATTTATTTTTTTTTCTAACCATTTACATTAGCATGTTGTGTAAGTTTACATGATGTGTATTTGGAATTTTCCACTTTTTGGACCAGGTCCTTTGTAATGACCCAAACTTTCATTTTTGTAAATTGATCTTGATATAATTAGATGTCTTATTATATAAAATGGATATATATAATGTGAACTTATTTAGTTTTATGCTTTTGGATTTTAAAATACCATTAAGAATTGTGATCGTTGCTAATATAGACATTGAACAGTGATCGAATTATTAGAATAAATATAGGGCTTTAACAAATCCAATTTACTCATACAAAGGAAGCGATGGCCTCATCTAGTAGACTCACCCCGTACGAAGCCCATTTTATGGAGCTAAAAAAGGAGTTGGCGGCATTGGGCTTCTCTCTTGATCAATCCCAAGCTGAGCTTGAATACGTTATGATTGATAGGAACCGACAACGGGACAAGTGGAAGTTAATAGAGATTACCACCTGAGCGATGTTATCTGAGCCACCCAAAGAGTATGTCACCATCACGCACCTTACCCTTCGATATTATGTGGGTATTATAAGGGGTTATGTAATGAGACCCTATCATTATTACTATGTAAATTATTCTTGTATAGAGAATATACATTCTTTTTATTGTTACCTTGTAAATAGTTTTTAAATCACAAATTGTATTTTTAGTTAATATTCATCTAAGAAATCAATTTTGATGAATTAATGGATTTTTTAATTAAATAATATTCTAATAAACTATTATTATTACTATTATCAAATTACTTTTTAATAAATATAAATCATCATATAATTTTATGAATTCAATTATAAATTTTATTAAGGTTTGAAAGGTGTTTTTTTCAAAACACATTAATTTTTGATAAATTTCAGTTTTTATTTTAAAAGTAAAAATTCACATATTTAGAAAATTATTTATATAAAATGAATATTATTTTTGGAATCTGGACGTCGAAATTATCCAATGATGAAATTTTCATAAATTTAATGTGTTTTATGACATCATAATGAACCAATAGTGTTGTAATAAAATACTATAAACATTATTATAGGACAATATATGTTTTACCATTAAAATAAAGTCATTTTGGGTTTGTTTGATCTATTTTACAAAGCTTTAGTGGACCATTAAAGGCTTATAAAAGATTTTGTCTTTTTAAATTGTTTTCCTTGAGAGTGTGACTCACCTCCACATTGGCAACCATATTATTTTAAGAAGTTCTATAATTGGCCTTATAAAATATTATTTTCCACTCGCCTTCGGAAAAACCATGTACAAAAACCATGGGCAGGTTTGTGGTATTGATTAGTTTAATGTGTGGTGACACAAACCTAAATAATAAATAATTCCCTCTTGTTTCCTATATAAACCCACCCAAGATCCCACTTCCTCTTCACTCAAAGCCTTTGAATTTTGACGAACTCATGCCCAATTCTCTCTATAATCCTCAAAAGGTGCCCCAAGCTCCCAATAATATTCGCTCAAGACTCTCCCAAGCCTTTGGAATCACACTTCCAAGTAAGGGATTTCTTCCTTTCTCATTTTTTCCATTTTTTCAGTTGCTATTCCCTTTTGTTTTCAATTACAAATGTTGGGTTATGATTTAAGACCTCACCCATACTTCCTTCTTTATTTTTGGATGATGGGAGACTCATTTATCTCTCATTAATTCCGCCCATGTACACCCGTTACCATGCTAAAGTTCCATGAGGGATTTTTCTCTCCTGTTTTACATCCAAGAATTTTTTTTGTATTATGAATCTAAATTCCATTACATTTTTTGGGACATGTATCTATATGACCCCCTTACTGTCCATTTCATATACATATTATGAGACACCCTTTTCTCAATCATCAACCATTTTCATGAATCCTTATGTCACACTGTTATGATGCCGAAATTGCACCATGTTTTTCCAAGCCAAGATCATTGTGTAGTGAATACCATACCAATGCCTCTATCAAGGGTATTCACCTTTATCCACATATACATATTTAATGGTACTTTCATGTATTTATTAAACATTACATAATCATGTAATAACTAATGATGTTGATTTATTCCATGTTATATGATCCATGTGGCACACTTATGTATGAAATGAAATGTTTAGGAAGGGTGCGGCCGGATAGCGTTCAAATGAATTGGGTAAAGTTAGTATCATGATACATCATGTGAAATGAGTGTTGAATCATGATAATTCAAGTGAAATGAGGGTTTACTCATTCTTCAAGTGCAATGAGGGTTTACTCATACCTCATGTGCAATGAGGGTTTACTCATGCTCTATGTGAAATAAGCCTTGGATCATGATAATTCCATATTAAGTGTTGCTGCCACATTTCCATGTTAGGATTGTCATAATTTATCAATCATTTATGTTCATGTTTCTCTTATCCTCCATTATTATGCCTATTGTCTAACATGTATTGTATTTCTCATGTTATTCAATGTTTATTCCATAACTGGGATTTATATCTCACCATTTTCTTATGCATGTCCTCAGGTTATCTCATTCAATGCTAAGTACAAGTTAATCCAGTGGTCATGTAAAGGAAATTTTGAATAAATACGTTGTGTGTTTTATGTTCTAAGATGTTATGTAATGTTCCTAATCCTTAAAGACACTATAACCCTTGATCTTCCTTGTTGTATCAAGTGATGATTTTATGTAATAAATCATGTTTAAGTGTGTAATAAAGAACAGGGTTGTTATAGTTGGTATAAGAGGATAAGTTTAGTTATTTTTTGGATTAGGATTAGAAAACCCTAGTGAATCCTTAGAGAGAAAACTAAGTATAATAAAAACATTCGTAAGTTTTGGTGAGTATTGAGTAAGTGGTTTATCAAGAAAACACATCGCTGTCTGGATACAAGGAGGTAGAGGCATCTCTGGTAAAGATGTATCCAAGGGGTAAAACCTGAAAAATCCACTTTGAGCTAGACTCGAACAGAAACTGGTGTACGAAAATGGGCCTTGTTTCACTATTTGTTACAACACTCATGGGGGATATTCTTGGTGAAATTCATAATCTTAGTATGAACCCTTATTAAAAAAATAAAAAAATGCCCCTAAAAATATATGTTAGAAAGTAGATCATGAATAGAATAGATTGAATCCTATGGATTCATAAGTTAAGGAAATAAAAGTTATTTATAAGTCATTAGTTTTGTCCTTGGATTACCCTTTAGGTGTTACCCCTAACATTCCTTTTATTCCATCCAAGGGCCGGAAATAGGAGGACCCAGGCTAACAACCGATGTGAAGATCAATGTGATGACTGTGCTAATGAGATGCCCAATCCGATGGGAGAAGGAATTGTGAACGTTGTCATGCTTCTCTCTCATTTAACTCAAGATTTGAATAAGAACATGGGTCGATAGTAACATTCAACCCCCTTAAGAAAAAAAAACTCTCTATTGAGAGATTCATGAGACAAAGGCCACCTACTTTTAATGGATCGGCTGATCCCTCAATTGCCAAACAATGGATCAAATCCATTGAAAATATCTTCTACAACCTTCAATGATCTGAATAGGAGAAGGTTCTTATGGTTTCTTATTGTATTGAGGGTGAAGCTGATCAATGATGGAAATTGATAAAAAATACGAAGCCTGTGGAGGAGATCGAGGCATTATAATGGAAGTATTTCTAGAAGATTTTTTTGATAAATATTTTCTGCGCACCCTCCAGATTAAGATGGAATGGGACTTCCTTGCCTACGAGAAAAAAAGATGACAAATTTTTCGGAGCATACAAGGAAAAATTCATAATGCTTGAATGATACACTTTCGACTTTTCCATTACCCTATAATGAAAGGTGGACCTATACTTTGGTGGGCTGAAACCTAGCATGCGGAAAGCCCTGTAGATCTGCAAATTCGACAGCTATGAGGAAATTGTTCGATGTAACCTCAAGGTTGAAATGGAAATTGTTTAATTATAGTGGTCCTATAGATAGATCAAATGGGGCTATGAAAATACAGTACCCCACTTTCCAATGGTGTGAAAAGAAGCACCTCAAAAATTTCCTAAAGGGGATGAGGAAATTCTTTAGGTGTGGAAGAGAATGGAAATTAGATAATAATTATTAGTAAGAAAAACCCACAGCTGCGACAGAGGATAGGAACAATCCATTAAACCCTCAACACGTTGTTTATTGCTTCAATTGCAAAGAACCATGGCATCTTGCAAACCAGTTCCCTAAGAAAGGGGTTTTTAAAGGCAACCAACAACCTCCAAGGCAACAAGGGAGATATTTTTCAATCACTACTACCGAAGTGAACCCTGAAAATGAAGTGGCGATAGATATGTTAGTTATTCATTAAAGAATTGTGAACATAATTTTTGATTCTAGTTATACACATTATTTTATATCCTGAATGTTTAGTAGAACAATCTCAACACCACCACAAATCATGGAAGTAAATATGTCAGTGAATATGAAAAATGGGGAAATCATTTCATCCCAAGAATATAACTCCTCCCCTGTCATAATATGTGGATTTAGATTTCCTGTGAACCTTGCCATACTCCCTCTTGTGGAATTTTATGCATTCTCTGCATGAATTCGATTTCCTTATATATATCCAACATAAATTAATGTGATAGGGAAATCAATATCCATGTAGAGAATCAACTGTTGACTATATACAAGTGAAAAGAGGAGGATGAATATTCTTTAGCTCTATAATCTCATGCATGGATATTACTACTCTATGAGCACGCGTATCTGGATTAGATGATTGAGTCCAAGGATGTAACCATCCTTGAAGACATGCCTATTGTGAGGGAATTCACTGAAGTGTTTCATGAAAAATTTCCCGGTCTTCCTCCTAGAAGAGATGTTGAATTCTCAATTGATCTTATACCTAGGGCATTTTAAAATATCCAAGACTCTATATATAATGGCTATTGTGGAGACTAAGGAGCCGAAGAAACAACTACAAGAGAATCTGGATAAGGGCTTTATATTCCCAAGTGCTTCACCATGGGGTGCACCGTTCCTCTTCATCAAGAAGAAGGATGGTTCAATGATCATTTTCATATATTATCATGAGCTTAATAAAGTCATGATAAAGAACAAGTATCCTCTCCCACAAATTGATGACTTGTTCGATCAGTTTTTTGGATCACAATAGTTTTTCATGTATCATTTACGGTAAGAATATTATCAAGAAAGGGTGAAGAAGGAAGATATTCCCAATACTGCTTTGCGTACAAGATACGGGCAAAATGAATTCATAGTAATGACTTTCAGACTCACTAATTCTCCAAAACTCATCATAGAATTGATGAATAGAGTCTTTAGGGATTACCTCAAAAAATTTGTTATAGTCTTTATAGATGATATTCTGATATACTCCAAACCCAAGGAGGATCATGAGGACCATCTAAGAACTGTACTAGAGAACTTTTGAAAGGAGATGCTCTATGAAAAGTACATACAATGTGAGTTCTGGTTGAAGGAGGTCTCATTCTAAGGACATATCATCAAAATCAATGGAATATTTATGGATGACTCTAAGATTGCTACAATATAGGGACGGTTGAGGCCAACATCGGTAAGGGATATCCGTAGCTTCTTGGGGTTAGCTGGATATTATCAATGATTGGTGAGAAATTTATCACGATTGTCCAACCCTCTTATCATGTTAACTCAGAAGGGACTAATGTTTTATTAGAGTGATGAATGTGACAAATTCTTTAAGGAGTAAAAAAAAGTATTATCAATGTGCCGATGCTCAATTTACCCACAAGTGGAGAACTATTTGTGTTATTCAGTAATGCTTCAAAGAAGTTCCTGGGCTGCGTGTTGATGAAAAATGAAAAATTCATTTCCTATGCTTCAAGGAAATTGAATGTTCATGAGAAGAATTATCCAACACCTGATTTGGAGTTGGCTGCAGTGATCTTCACATTAAAATTTTAGCAGCATTATCTCTTGGGGAGAAGTGTGAAATATATACGGACAACAAAAGCCTCAAGTATATATTCACACAGAAATAGTTGAACATGCGCCAATAAAGATGGTTAGAGCTGATCAAAGACGATGACTGCTCGATCCATTACCAACCTGGGAAAGAAAACAAGGTGGAGGATTCTCTAATTAGAAAGGACCCAATATTTCTATCATTGATGTGAATTTAGAAGGATCCAATCTTCTTAGATTTGATGAAGATGGACATTGTAATCATATAGAAGGGAACATCATCAATCCTTTCACAAATGATTTCCCATCTGTCAATTTTGGAAAGGTTAAAGGATTCTCAAAAGAATTATGTGGGAATTCAGAAGAGAGTGGAAGATATCAGAAAAGGGAAATCCTTAGAGTTCAATTTTAATGATGAAGGAATTCTGAGATTTGGAAAAAGACTATGTGTTCCATCAAGTCTGGATCTAAAGACGGTACTTTTGGATAATACACATACTTCAAATTTATCTATTCACCCAGGAAACACAAAGATGTATCGAGATCCCAGAGAGCATTATTGGTGGGATAATATGAATAAGGAGATCACTAAGTATACATAAATGTGCCTGGTGTGTCAGCAAGTGAAGGCAGAGAGGTAGAAGTATAAAAGGATGATGAAACCATTACCCCTACCTGCATGGAAATTGGAGAACATCACCATGGACTTTGCCACCGGACTTCTGAAGACATGGAAAGGAAATAATGCAATATTGGTTTTTTTGGATCGTCTTATATAGTCTTAACACTTCATTGAAATTTGGGAGGATTTCTCATTCGATCAACTAGCACATATATACATCAAGGAAGTGGTAATATTATATGGAGTACCACTATCTATTGTATCTGATCGAGATCCAAGATTAACCTCTAAATTTTCGAAATGTCTTAAGCATGCTCTGGATACTGAAATAAAATTCATTACGGCCTATTATACTCAAACTGATGACCAATCTGAGTGAACTATTCAGACACAGGAAGATATGTTAGGATCATGTTCAATGTAATTTAAAGAAGGTTGGGATTAACATCTTCCTCTGGTTGAATTCTCCTATAATAATAGTTTCCATTCGAGCATCAGAATAGATCCTTATAAAGCCCTATATGGGAAGAGGTAAAAAATTCCAACATGTTGGGATGAAGTCAATGAGCATAAGCCGCTAGAACTATAAACGGTCTAAGAAATGGTGGATAAGGTGAAAACCATTTAGAAGAATATCTCAGAAGCCTAGAGATTACAGAAGAGTTATGTGGATAATCATCAATGAGACCTTGAGTTTAAAGTTGGAGACATGGTATTTTTAATCATATCTTTATGGAAGAAGGTCATGAGGTTTGTAATGAAATGGAAGTTAAGTCCTAGGTACATAGGCTCCTTAAATATTCTTGATCGTGTCAGGGATGTAGCCCATATACTATCACTTCCACCTACCATGGACAAAGTACATGATGTCTTTCATGTATCCCTGTTAAGGAAGTACATAACAAAACCTTCACATGTACTCTTTTCAAAGGTAGTACAGTTATAGGATGATCTTTTTTATGAGGAGAAACTAGTGAAGATCTTAGATTATATTGAAAAAGTCCTATGAAATCAATTCCCCTCATGAAGGTGTTACAGTGAAACCACAAGTTTGAAGAAGTGATGTGGGAATCATTGGACGTTATGAAGAAAATTTTCCCATATATGTTTTAGCATGGGGAAACGAAAATTTTGAGGGAGAAATTTCTTAAGGGAGGAAGATTGTAACACCCAAAATTTCATTAATGAAAACTCATATTAATCTAATTAAATTTCTTATTATTTAAAATAGATATATAAAATGTAAAATTATTCAGTTTTATGTTTTTTAATTTTAAAATAACGTTTTGAATTGTGACCATTGCTAATATACCCATTAAACAGTGAACACGTTATTAGTATAAATATAGGGCCTTAACAAATCTAATTTACTCAGAAAAAGGAAGTGATGGCCTCATCTAGTAGACTTTCCCTGTACGAATCCCATTTTCATAACTTGGAAAGGAGGTGGCATCATTGGGCTTCTCTCTTGACCAAGCCCAAGCCGATCTTGAACACGTTAAGATTGAGTAGAACCAACTATGGGAGAAGTGGACATTAATAGAGATTACCACCCGAGAGATGTTATCCGAGAAACCCCAAGTGTCTGTCACCATCATGCAACTTACCCTTCGGTCCTATGTGAGTGTTATAAAGGGTTATGTAAGGATACCCTAGCACTATGACTATGTACATTATTCTTGTATAGATAATATAAATTCTTTTTACTGTTACCTGATAAATTGTATTTAAAGCACAAATACTATTTTAGTTAATATTCAACTAAGAAATCTATTTTGATGAATTAATGGTTTTTTGAATTAAATAATATTTTAATAAATTATTATTATTATTATTATTATTATTATCCGATTAATTTTTCTTAAATACAATTTTTTGTATAATTTTATGAATCCAATTGTAATTTTTATCAAGGTTTGAAAGTGGTTTTTCTCAAAACCCATGAAATTTCGATAAATGTAGGAAATTATTTTAAAAGAAAAAATTCATATATTTAGAAAATTATTTAGATAAAATGAATATTATTTTTGGAATCAGGACTTCAAAATTATCCAATGGTGAGTTTTTCATAAATTTCTGAGATAGTCGAATTTTTTGGTAAAAATTAAATATCATTTAAATATATAATGTGCTTTATGACATCATAATGACCCAAAAGTGATGTAATAAAATACTATAGAAATTATATTCGTCCAATATATGTTTTACCATTAAAATTATGTGATTTTGGTTTTGTTTGATTTATTTTTCAAAGCTTTATTGGACCCTTCAAGGCTTATAAAACATTCTGTCTTTTTAAATTGTTTTCATTGAGTGTGTGACTCACCTCCACATCCTAAAACCTATTATTTTAAGAAGTTCAGCCATTGGCCTTATAAAATATTTTTTCCCACTCCCCTTTGGAAAAACCTTATGCTAGTTTGTGTTATTCATTAGTTTAATGCATGGTGACCCAAACATAAATAATAAATAATTCCCTCTCATTTCCTATATAAACCCACCAAAGCTCCCACTTCCTCTTCACTCAAAGCCTTTGAAGTTCGACCAACCCTTATCCTACCCTCTCTATAATCCTCCCATGTTGCCCTAGTCTCCCAATAATTTTCTCGGAAGCCTCTCCCAAGCCTTTGGAATCACACTTCTAGGTAAGGGATTTTTTCATTTCTCATTTTTTGTCCAATTTTATTTTAGTTGTTATGCCCTTTTGTTTTAAATTTAAAATGTTTGGGTATGATTTAAAACCTCCCCCATACTTCCATATTTTTTTGGATGTTGGGAGACACCTTTAACTCTCATTATTGTCGCCCATGTACATCTGTTACCATGTCGAATTTCCGTGAGGGATTTCACTCTCCTCTTTTACATCCAAATAGTTCTTTTGTATTATGCATATAAATCCCACTAAATTTGGTGGGACATGTATCTATATGAAAAATTTACTGTCCGTTTCATGTAAATATTATGAGACAATCTTTTCTCTCTCATAATCCATTTTCATGAATCCTTATGTCACACCATTATGCTGCTGAAATTTCACTGCATTTTTCCAAGCCAAGATCATTGTGTAGTGAATACTATACGCATATCTCTATCAAGGGTATTCAACTTTATGAACATATACATATTGAATGGTAAATTCATGTATTTATTCCACATTAAATAATTGTGTAATAACTTATGATGTTGATTAATTCCATGTTATATGATCCATGTGGAACACTTATGCATGAAATTAAATTTTTAAGAAGGGTGCACCCTGATAGTGCTCTAATGCATTGGGTAAAGTTAGTATCATGATACACCATGTGAAATTAGTGTTGAAACATGATAATTCAAGTGCAATGAGGGTTTACTCTGCTTCAAGTGCAACGTGGGTTTACTAGTGCTTCATGTGCAATGAGGGTTTACTCATGCTCCATGTGCAATGAGCCTTGGCTCATGATAATTCCATGTTATGTGTTGCTGCCACATTTCAATGTTATGATTATCAAGATTAATCAAGGCTTTATGTTCATGTTTCTATTGTACTCCATTTTTATGCCTATTGTCTAAAATTTATTGTATTCCTCATGTTATTCCATGTTTATTCCCTTACTGGGCTTTATAGCTCACCCTTTTCTTATGCATGTCCTGAGGTTATCACATGCGATGCTAAGTACGAGGGAATTTAATGGTCATGTAAAGGATGTTTTCAATAAAGATATTGTGTGTTTTATGTTCTAAGTTGTTATTTAATGTTCCTAATCCCTAAAGACACTATACCTCTTGATCTTCCATCTTGTATCAAGTGAAGAGTATATGTAATAAATCATGTTTATGTGTGTAATAAAGAATAGGTTTTTATACCCATTGTCCTAGAATGTAGAAATTATTAATATTCTTGTAGTCTATACTAACCTATATTAGCATATTTGACCTACCATGGGTTCCCTCACAGTTAATGAATTATTTTGTTTCTAGATATGGACATGTTTTGAGTTAGAAGAGTTCAACTTTGTTTTTATACCCCTTATAAAAGGTTTTTTTTTAAAATATAAGGGAAGAAAGGTGGGATGACCTTCTTCATTATTGGAGCATGGTAATTTTCAATATTTTGAACATTGGATACCTTTATAATAGGATTTAGTTTTTTATTTATGTCCCTAGTGGCCACATGATCATCTTTCATATCAGTAAGAAATATGGATTAACATTTCATTGAGTAATCTATTTTATTAGCGGTCTTCACCAAATAAAACACAACATATTCTTCACCAACTCTAAATATAAATATATATTAACTAACATCAATCAATTATTTCCTAGTGTAATGAATTTTTCTTTCTAAAATGTGGGGAATATCTCCTCTATTTTCCATGTCCATGAAGAGAAAATCAGCAGGGAAAATAAAGTTTCTGACTTTTTCTAAGATATCCAATAGAAATAATTGAGGATTATTGATTAAGAAAAAATAAGTTAGATATCCAATATTATTAGTTTTAGTTTACCAATACCTATCATCTTATAACCACCCATGGGAATGATACTAATACTTTCACCTAGATCATATAGGGATTTTTAAAAATGGGATGTCCCTATAGTTCAAGGAATTGAGGAACCTTTGGGGAATCATATTTTTTGAGTTAGTATCCATTGAATAGCTATGGAGAATTATTTTTTTAGGAATTTTACTCTTAATTACTTCATTTAATTTTTTATTTTTCAAAATTTCATTAAAGAATCTTAAATAAGTAGGTACATGAGAAATCACCTCTACAAAGGGAATTTTGATACGCAATTGTTTAAACATTTCAATTTTTTTTATAATGTCTCTCTTTCAGAGAATATTTTATCCTTTTAGGAAATGGGATAGGGGGATAATATGGTGGCGGTTCTATGTATATGTTATCCTTTTCAATCTGTTCTAGAACTGAAGCGTTCTCACATGGTTCTACCTCTTAGGTTTTCTCCTACCCAGCTTTATCATATTATTTTAACTAATTCCTCTAAACTCTATATGATGGATGAAAATCCAATATATTTTCACTTATAACAACTATAGATTTAGCCTACCCATTATACAAGTCTCAGTGTTACTAGGAAATGTACCTGGTAATCAATATGATATGGCCTTCTAAATATTCCCCACTTGATGCTCAAGGTCTCTAAGGGCTTCCCTTTTATTCTTCATCTTAGTAACTTGGGTTTTAATCCTTTTATATAATTGTTTCATTAAGTATGTGAATATTTTTTAAAGATTGGATTAAATATTTTGGCATTGTTACGGTGGCCTAAGTAGAGGGTTTGGAAACTTTTTCTATTGTGTAGGTGGGAACTATTGATCTCTAAGAAAAAGTTATTGAAATTGATGTTATAGTTGACAAACTAGGCCTTAAAGAGGGTAACCAGGTGGTCCCTAATTACATTGTGTCACTTGAACACTCCTATGTGTAAAATAACCTTGTCTTTATTACTATAGTTATTAATTAAATCTATAATGATAGTTTTTCCGTTGAAATTGACTAGGAAACTAATAATACTGGTTTTGTTGATTGTAATTTATTTTATTACAATCATGGAATTTGGGTTCCTCTATGATTACCATGCAGTCATGGTATAAGTGAGGAACTCCTCACATTTCAAAGAATTGAATTTTCATCTTTGGAGCATGAGGGCATAATGGTGGTTTAGCAGGCATTTGAAAAGACTAAAACATTTTGGTAAGATCCTACACTCGAGAAGTCAAGAAGCTAGTCTCTTTCATGTGATTTATTCTATCCCAATGCGTTCCTCTATCACTTTTCCATAGAGTGAAACTATGTGAAATTTTATCTAGAATATACCTTCCACCATTATTTGTCTTGTGTAAGAGCCCTACATTAATAGCAATGCCAACAATAGTATAGTTGACCGGTTAGAGTCCATGGTACAAATTCAGATGTTGTTAGAACCCATCGAGTTTGTGATGTGGGAATTTTAATGTTATCTTCTGGGAGTGGTCTCATTCTTCCCAGGCTGATTCCCTATCTACATGATTAAAATTATGAATTTCATTTAATAATATCCAAGTTTAAACCACCATGAAGTATTTATCTATAAAATGCATTTATAATTCATCCCTAAACCATGATTGAGTTAGGAGATTGACTCTTTATCCAATCCATAACACTATCATATAAGTAGAATGATAAAACTATCAATCGAATGGCATCTTATGATACTACTTGATTGATAAATGTATCAAAAACCTTAAGAATATTGTAAATATGTTCATCAAGGACTTCACTTTGTAATCTTCCAAATTACCACATGTTCTGGATCATATGAATGAGTATAGGATTAATTTTAAAAGTGTATTCTTGAATAGGCAGATTCACAATGATGGATGAAGCACCACTAATAGATTGATATGCTATTTCCATTATGATTCTCTCTTATAGTGGTGTTCACTCAACATGATGTTCAGGTGTTTCTTATTTATCATTATGAGAGTGATGCGATGTAATATTACTATGCTCATCCATTGCAAAAAATCTAGCATGAAAAAATTGATCTGTTAATATTGGGATTGAACAACAATAGTTCTTGTAGATCAAGGTGCCTTGAAAAATTTATATAACCTTGATGCAATCACTAGACAAGACAAATAGGGAGAGAGATAGAGAGGATATAGGTGTGCATGAAGTAGAAAAAAGTTTAAAAGGAAAAGTGAATGGAGAAGGAATAAAGGGGTGATGGGTGAGGTAATCCAATGTTCGTTCCATCGGTTAATGTGCTTAAGAACTCCGAGTCACTATAAATGGACCCAAATTTTGATATACCCACATATGTCCATGAATATACATAAAAATGTTTCATAATAAATCTGTATTTCCCAAACTACACTCATTTATTAATGCATAGTAATAGGCAGTCTATGGTCGAACCCATAGAGACAACTTTCAAGATAGGTAACCCAGTGGTCTAAACCTTTTTATTATTATTAATCAATATTAATCATTTTTGTTTGGTTTTAATAAACCAAAGTAGTTTGGAGCTTAAAACTGATTAAGGGAAAGGTTTAGGTTCAATTTTATGGTATAGGAAAAGGGCACTCCTCAATCTAACATGGAATATATCTATGGAATAAGATGAAAAATGGTGAAAATGACACCAATTGACCACGTTCCATCCAATTTGATCAACCTAAGATGGATTATACTCCTTAATCCAATGTAATTGTCAGCCCAAGCATGAAAATCTTGGATTATAGGTTTAATGAATTACAGGCTTTTTGTCCTACCGTGATATTCTCCAACTACATCCTGATTTTTTTCACCACCGATGACATGGGATAATATAAAATAAACTGATTGAAAATTTATATAAAAGCAGTTATTAGCCATTTGGTTTCTCATTTTTCATCTTATATGTTCAATAGGTTCAAAACACCCATACTCTTGACCCTTATCCCTAATCTGATTAGACATGTATGACATTAATGGTCAAAAGGAATGAAATACCAAACAAGCTATGCATAACCATGAAAAAAATGATAAATAAACAAACCAAGACAAAGAATAAGAAATAATCATTATTAAATAATTATAATAAATGTAAATACAGTCAAAAACTTACTCGGAATGTGGTAACAATGAATAAACAACAAAAGTTGATGAAGAATGACAATCAGTATTGAAAGAGAGCATCAAAACAAAAGCGATGGAGAAAAGGATGCATAACAGATGAAGAATGAAAATTAATGATAATGGATTTAATAAAATAGGTAAAGGAATGAATTAAAACTAGGTTGGAAAGAAAAAAAGTAGAGGAGAAAATGAGAGATGGAAATGTAGATCTCTCAATAGTTCTGCACTACAGTACTACAAAAAAATGTAAATAGGTTGAGATATACATGATGTGTAAAGAATTCATGTTGTGTATTTTCATTAATTTTATTTTCCCAAAATCTTCACATCATGTTATCATTTTTTCATCATGTATTTGAGAACCACAATTCCCATCATAAAATAAGGTCCTATCTTGGTCTGAGTTGGCTCTGGAACATTGCAAGTCGTGTAAACTCTGCACATTGTGTATTTTATTCATTTTCATCATGATTCTGATATTTAAATTCCCACATTGTATATTTAATGTGCATTTCATGTACTAACTTCATGTAATGTATTGTTTTCATAGATTTTCATGTGGCTCTATCGGCATGATGTGAATGAGGACTACACATTATGTATGATGTATAGAACATGTAATGCCTATTTTTTTCATTTTTCAAAATTTCTTATTTTAAGTCCATATTATTAATTCATGCAGAAAAAAAAGAAAAACCAAATGAATTGTTAAATAAAACAAGAATAATAATTAATTAAATTTATCCAATATGTATATATAAATTATACTTATGAAGAATATAGTTCTTGATTCTCACCATTATTCATAGTGGGTTAATTCGTAAATGTTACTCAATAAAGAGTTTAGTGTGAGGGTTTTATTTGATGGTAACATAGGGGTGTGTTTAGAATTATATATAGATGTAATGAGTTAAAAAATCCATAAAAAGTGCAGTCAACATGAGGCTGATTAGGAAGACTATCATATATGATTATATAAGAAGTTATGTAGGAATTTGTTAAGTATTCATAAAGTGTTTTATGAATTTAAAATGCATAATAAATATCAAAATCTCCACTTTATGATTCCTTTACATTGGTTTTATATATATATATATATTGATATAAATTTCAAGAAGTGTAATGATAATTAATACCTTAATTTATAACTTTGAGTTATCCATAAAAGATGTTCATCATACATTTTTATATGTTATAATAACATTTTATGCTTAGTGTGAGTGGGATTATTATAATGAGATACAAAAAATACCCACGAGGCATAAAACTATTTTGTGCACTAGATGATCTATAAAGATGATTTTATGGAGTGTTATACTATAATTTTATGGTATAATGGGGATGAATTATTTATATTTTATGTCCCCACACCCGAGGTTAGTGAGATCCATATAATGAGAACCTTTATAATTTTATATTTTCTTATACAACCCTTGAGGTTTAGATAATTAGAGAGTGGTTGGGTGTGTTTCTAATCATGTTTCTCGATGGATCTTAACTCAATTGTTATTTGTCCTCTCTTATGTTCAGTATGAAATTTGGGCACTTGATTGAGATAGAATAAGAAATCTTATTGTTGGTTGGAGTGGAATCTCAAGAGTGGGGTCAATTGAGTTCCTACTTAAAATTTCTGTTAAAAACATTATGCTGAAGAACCCCCAATTTTGAAACAACTCAGTTAATTGAGGAAGTAGAGATATAAATGTATAGTTGGTCAATAGGTTTCTCAAAGGGTGGTTAGAGCTTAGTTGAATCGGTGTAAAACACTTCTTCATCTTTTGAAACAAGTTTACTAAATTTAACATATATTCACAGTAACCAGAACTAACTATCAATGTTAATGATAAACAGTTTTCTATTTTTGAAATCATAATAAGCGGAAAATAGACAAAATATAGTATTACAAAATATAGTACACAGTGGAGTTAAACAGGAGGTTCATTCTCAAGATGAGAATTAATCCTATCCACTTGGTGATGACCTACCACCAAGTAGTTTATGAATGATAAACTTGATACACAGCCTGCATTGGGATTTACAACAGTTTTCACAAACTATTTAGGGTTCACACCCTCTACTGCTGTTCATTTTTGAAAAAACAATATAAACCACACATGATCTATTCCACTGTTATACGTTGGAA
This sequence comes from Viscum album, assembly GCA_963277665.1. Lineage (NCBI taxonomy): Eukaryota > Viridiplantae > Streptophyta > Magnoliopsida > Santalales > Viscaceae > Viscum > Viscum album. The sequence goes on along the minus strand of OY728161.1, from coordinate 2,127,447,878 downwards.
ACAAATTGTATGTGAATTTTTATGTGAGTATGTTCATTATTCTCCATTTCAAGCACAAGAGACAGTGTGTGTAATAGACATACACACACAATTCTCAGAAATGCAAAATAAAAAGAACACATTAGAGATAAGATTATAAGATTTAGTTTAGAAAGCTTTATGTTTTCTCAGTTTAGATCTTGACTCCTTGGTGTGAATAATTTGTGGTTAAAGTATTTCTGTATAAGTTTTCCTCCAAACAGAGTGTCGCAACTCTAGGTTATAGCTTTCAAAAACTAAGGGTTCTGCTTCTAGTGTTGATCGAGAGTTCATAAAGCATAGATGGAAGCCTTGTAATTGTTGTCCCTAAATTTTCTTCTTGATACTCTTGGGTTCATAGTGTAAGTGATCGAATGATTCTTCATTGTTCTATTTGATCTAGGGAGTATGTTCTTTTTCATTCATTCCTCTATTATTTTGAGCTTCTTCGGTGCATAGTTTCTTCCTCGGTATTCTCTTTTATATTTGAGATTCAACAATAAGAATAATTAAACCACGTGCGGTCCTCCTCGTACCTCGTACTATCCCCAGATATGGTCTCTTGATATGTCTACAATTAATATTAATTAATGTAAAAATCATTAAATTTACCAAATATGATGGTTAGAATAATCTTAAGCTTTTGACAAAGTATGGAAGGGTAAGCATTGGTAGACTGGTAACGGTATCCTTCAAAACGGTAGGCTTCAACAGTAGGTGTGCATCGATAGCCTTAATCAGTAGCCTTCAACTATAGACATCAGTGGTAGCCTTCTGTGGTAACCTTATCAACGGTAACCTTCAGTGGTAACCTTCATCAGTGACCTTAATAGATGAACTTTCATTGTAAACCTTTCTATTGATTACCTTTTTGTCGATGACCTTTCTATCAGTGACCTTTCTATTGGTGACATTTCTATCAGTGACCTTTACTTAGATAAATTTTTCATTGTAATCTTAAACAATAGAAGAATGAGATTAAATATATATTGGTATCACTAGATAGAGAATAGGAATATTAATGGAACATGATTATTATATAGTAGAAAAATTATTATCACATAAATGAAACATGATTTGGGATTATCAAAATAGGTGAGTCCAACAATATCCCCCTTTTTGATAATCACAAATTATGTCAATATTTTTTTGAATCAGGGTTAAGCACATTTTCTAATATCTTTTGAGGAATGTATACGTACAATTGAACCATATTTATTGTATATAGTATATATATGCAAAGATTCTAGTTAACATAAAAACTTATACCCCATTTAGGAATCTTAAAATTAAAACATAAAACTTCTCCCCCCTTTAGGAAACTTAAAATTAAAACATAAATCTTCCCTACCTTTTTATTAACAAAAATACAGGAAGAAAAAAAGTTACAAAAGAGGATTTTATTATTAATGAAGAAAGAATAAAATATACAAAAAGTGTAAAAAGATCGCTATCAACAAAGACATCCCACATTCAATCCACATCAGATATTTACAAGGGACATTTGTCTTTGGAAGCTAAGGAGTCAGGTCCAGAAGATGGAGGAATCAGCCAAGGGATGGTAGTGAGCAGTGTAGTAGGAGATGCTACAGAGGCATCAGTAATATTATAGTGAGTATATCTATGAGGAATATTAGGGGTCAAGCTTCTGATGGAATATGCAGGAGTCATCATTAATGCAGTACTGGTAGATCCTGAAGCAGCCGAGGACGAAGGCAAGGCTGGAGGAACAATGATGGGAGTGCAGTCGACAAGGAGGAAGGGTAAAAGAATATTTCTAAAATACTTAATACTGCATCCTCCTCTTTCCATAGCTGATATAAAATCATCATTATTCTCAAAAAATTTCTCTAAGGCAGGAGTCAACTCTATGAGTCCTCTAACATGATACTTAAACGTCTGAGTGACAGGTGGGATCCCTAAGTTCTCCAATAACAACTTAAAGTGACCATCCATATGATGATTAGTGTACACCCTTTTGTAGTAGAAATCAAATTTCTCTTTGATGGCCTTATGATCATGAGAAGCTTCCCTTAGATAATCTCCCACAAGTGTATGAATTTCCCTAGTAGTGGAAATGGCCTGTGTCATAGACTAAGGGTATGAGGTACTAGCACTGGAGAATTTCTCAACTTCTTCTACAACAACCGATATGAAAACTTCTAGATCAACAGGATGAGTGGCTGAAGAGGAAGTAGATGAACACAATGTTTCCATAGTAAAAGTCACTATCTCCTTAAAAGATTTGGTCAACCCACTTATTATCATCTTCACATCATCATCATGTCCACTCACATGTGTATCCATAGACATATTGAAGTCTTCAAACATAGTGACCATTTTCTAAACCACACTTTTAACATATATAAGATCTATGTCCACTTTCACACTTGAAGCCATATAGGAGTCTAATATGGAAATTGAATACTTCACAGATTCCCTAGATTCTACTAAGGTTTTGATCAGATTCTAACAATCCTTCATTTCCAGTAGCAGATTTGAATGAGAGGTAGAAACAACTCTTTCTATGGAATATGCTAAAAATTCTTTATTTAGGGCCATTGTTCTCTATATATCAATAGATTTTTCATCAATGTGACTCTTCAAATCTAATTTCAAGGATTCTAAATCATCCTTCTTCAAATAGTCTCAAGGTAAGAGCACTAATGGCTGTACAATAGCAGTATCTATAACTGAAGGAATTGGGGGACTTCTGATAGGCTCATCATCATTAGAATCTCCATAATCAAAGTTCAAGACCACAAATATAGGATCTTATGACGAATCTTTTATCCCATGAGAAACAAAAAATGAACCAATAGCAACAGGTTTCTCCCCCTCACTTGGAGCAATCTTATGATCAACCACATTCATCTCTGCCATACCACCTTGATCAGATGCATTAATAGGAGGGTCCACTGCTACTTTCTCTATAGAATATTCAACAAATGCCAATGAAATTCTAGCTTCAAAAGAATCAGAAACCACTTCATCTATACTTTCTAAAATTTCTATATGTCATATCAGAGGACTGATACTTAGACATTCCTCTTCAATTTCACCAGATGTTGTCTCAAAGTCATCATGACTAGATTTAGTGTCATCTTCCTCCTCTACGGTCTCTCTAATGTCTCTTAAGACATTTTTATCTTCTTATTCCTCATTGTTTTCCACATAATCATCATACCTTAGGATATTATCTCTTATAGGAAGCCTTTTTTGTGGGATAGGCTCACCACAATATACAATATTGGCATGAGTAAGGTCAGGATCACTCATGTCATCTATATGAGAATACTCGAAGACTTTCATAAAAACAACCTCTTATTTGTCATCTGAGTACATAGTCTCCACTTCATTAGGATTAATACTAGGGTCTCTCTTATCTTTAGGCTTAGTATGATGAGTAATTGGGTTTAATTCCTCATATAGATTAGCCTCATCATTTACCCATCTTATTTACCATGGGTTCCAGCTAATCTTCATAAACTTTCAAATCATCTTGGAGATGCAGAAATTGTCCCTTACAACAACTGTATCTTCCTTATTTCAAACAACTCCTTTCACTTTCCACATTAAGGATATCAATCTGGCATGAATCAAAGCATTGGAATTTGAACTGGGCATTGTCATATCCTCTAATTAAATCATCCAAAATCTACACAAACTTATCTTCTGTCCATGCTTTAACAGATACAAGATAAATACCTTTTTATATTTCAAGGTAGAAAAGTACCCTCTCCTGGGGATGAAAACATACTAAAAAAACTTAAAAAAATATATTTTTTCCTTCCATTTAAGTAGAAATTACATTCCTATGGATCCCATTCTCTATCAGTTCAGCCAAAACTCCTTCATAACAGAAGAAATCACAAGTGGGAAGTACCACTCTTTAGTAGTAATAAAAAATCCCTTCATGTGGCACTCTTAAACAGTCAACACATTCAACAAAAGAGAAGATCACACTTCATACATTTACCTTATATGAAATTCTGTTCTCATCCTTATACTTCTATAATTTCACAAATTCATAAAATTTCTTCACTAACTTTAGGTAAAAGGTCCATTGTTGTTTTTAGAGAATTCAACCCAACCTTGATCTTCAATTGTCTTTAGCACTAGAGACCTTCTCAACATCAGCCATTCAGAGATTAGTTCCTTCTCATCTATGATTTCACTCTTTTACAAATGTGTGTTGATTAGCTTTGCCACTACCTAACATCCACTACTCAACCCAGCTCGAGGAATCTTAGGATTCGACGCATCTGCCTCATCACTGAACGACGGTGTCTTCAGTCTTTTCATTTCAATCTGGAGCATTTTGAGGATTTCAATAGATGGTCAGGTTCTAAGGTTAGGGAGAAAGAGGTTCAGGAGAGAGTAGAAGTGGATTAAAATTTTCTTTGTACATTAATTTTATCATTTATGGATCAAAAAAAGTATGTAGAATAAATAAGTAATACTGAAAACGTTTCAAATTCAGGCAGAAAATCTCGAAGTCATGGAAGATTCAACTATCAGTAAGGTGACAATGGTGAGGTTTCTAACCCTGAGTTCCAATGGTGAGGTTACTAATGGTGAGGTCCAATGGTGAGGTTCCTAAAGGTGAGGTCCAATGGTGAGGTTCCTAATGGTGAGGTCCAATGGTGAGGTTCCTAAAAGTGTGGTCCAACGGTGAGGTTTATAACTGTGAGGTCCAATGGTGAGGTTCCTAATTATGAGGTCCAATGGTGAGGTTACTAACGGTGAGGTCCAATGGTGAGGTTATTAACGATGATGCCCAATAGTGAGGTTCTTAATGGTGAGGTCCAATGGTGCGGTTCCTAACGATGAGGTCCAATGGTGAGGTTCTTAACGGTGAGGTCCAATAGTGATGTTTTTAATGGTGAGGTCCAATGGTGAAGTTCCTAAGGGTGAGGTCCAACGGTGTGGTTCCTAATAGTGAGGTCCAACGGTGAGGTTCCTAACGGTTAGGTACAATGGTTTGGTTCATAACTTAACATTTTATCATACCTAACTCATGTTTGATATAATTTAACCTCTCAGAATTCAAAGGCCTTGTGAATATATCAGCCAATTGATGTTCAGTGCCAATTAATTCAATAGTGATATCACCTATTTGATAATGGTCTCTCAAGAAGTGATGTCTCACATCAATGTGTTTTGTCCTAGAATGAGATACATGATTTTTAGAGATGTTAATAGCACTTTTATTATCACATTTTATAGAGACATGTTTGAATAGATATCAATAATCTATTAATATGTGTTTCGTACATATAATTTGAGAACAACAACTACCCGCAACTATAAATTAAACATTGGTGGTAAATAATTCCACAAAATTATATTTTATACTACACCATGATACTAGTGAATTTCCCAAAATGTGACATGTTCCAGAAGTTCTCTTTCTATCTAAATTGAAACCAGTAAAGTCAGAATCTGAATAACTTGTGAAATTAAATGATTTTCCTCTTGTATAAAACATTCCTAAGTCTGTAGTATACATGAGATATTTAAAAATACTTTCAACAGTAGTTAAATGAGACTCTTTGGGATTGGATTGAAAGAAATCAGACATTCATACACTGAACATAATATCAGGTCTGTTAGTAGTAAGATAGAGCAGACTCCCAATCATACCCTTGTAATTTGTTTGATCCACTAGTTTTCCAGTTTCATCAGCATCCAACTTACAGGTGGCACTCATAGGTGTATCACTACCTTTATTTCCATCCAATCCAAAACGTTTCAAAATATAATTATTATATTTACTCTAATTTAATATAATACCATTTTTATTTTGAAAAATATGAAATCCAAGAAAAAAATTATGTTCCCCCATTACAATCATTTCAAAATCATCTTGCATCATTTTTTGAGAAATCAATACATAAATGATTGTTAGAGGATCTAAAAATAATATCATATACATAAATCTATACAATTAAAACATATTTAGAAACCCTTTTAATTAAATTAGTAGGATCATCTATTCCTTTAGTAAAACCTTTTGAAATAAGAAAAGAACTACGTATATCATACCAAGCTCTTGGAGCTTGTTTTAGACCATATAAGGATTTAAACTGTTTAAGGACATGATTTGGAAAATGGGGATTTGTAAAACTAGGGGGTTATTCAAAAAATACATCCTCAACTATGTACCCATTTAGAAATGAACTTTAGACATCCATTTGATAATGTATTAAATTCAATTGAGCTACATTAGAGAGTGGTATATTAATGGATTCTAGTCTAGATACAGGTGCAAAGGTTTCATCATAGTTTATTCCTTCCTTTTCACAATATCCTTGTGCAACTAGTCTAGCCTTGTTTCTACCTATGTTTCCAGAATCAAAAACATTATTTCTAAACACCCATTCAGTGCCTATGGACAAATTTTCTTTATGTATTTTTATTAATTAAAACACATTGTTTCTTTCAAAATGATTTAATTCTTCTTGTAAAATCTATCACCCAAAATTCATCATTAATTGCATCATTGATATTTTTAGGTTTATGCTATGAATTAAAGGTTTGCTGATCAACTTGGTTTCTTATAGATGCTCTAGTTTGTGTTAATATATTTAGATCACCTAAAACACAATCTAAAGGTTGATTATTGAGAGTTATAATACCTCTAGGAAGAGTTGAATTAGACTACTCATGGTTGTCTATAGGTTCAGATTCCCTAATCTCATATTCTGGAAAATTTCCAAAACTAGTTGTTTTTTACTAAGTGTTTACATTCTTTATCATGAAGGTCCAAGAATTGACATATCATCTTCATGATGTTCAATAGAGGTTTTGGGTTCATGTGGATCAGTCTCCTCAAATTTGAAATGAACTTCTTCTTCCACACATTTGATTCTCTTATTGAATACTTTATAATCTTTAATAGAGATAGAGCAACATAGAAAAATTCCTTTATCACTCTTAGAAGAAAAATTGTCCAGATTATCTTTAGTGTTAAGGATAAAGACATTGAAACCAAAATCTCTAAAGTAATTAACCTTAGGCTACTTATTATTCTAGAGATCATAAGGGGTTTTCTTAAGAACAGGTCTAATTAAGACCCAATTGATAATGTAACAAGCTGTATTAACAGCTTCAACCCAAAAATAGAAATGTAGATTATACTCATTTAGTATAGTACAAGAAATCTCTTGAAGTGTCTTATTTATTATTTCTACAAATCTATTTAGTTGAGGTGTTCTAGGAGCAGATAAATTATGATTATAGACATTTTTTGAGAAAAAATATTCAAATTCCTGATTGTAAAACTCACGACCATGATCACATCCCAAGGTCTTAATTCTAAGTCCACTATGATTTTTTACAGACTTGGAATATTTAATGAAGTAAGAACATGAATAACTTTTGTGAGCTAGAAAGTATACCCAAGTATATCTAGAAAAATCATCTATAAGAACATAAAAATAGTGCTTCCAATTTAAAATTGAAACTCTAGATGGTCCAAAAAAATCCATGTGAACCAACTCAAGTGTTTGAGAAGTATAAAATTATTTCTTTGTTTTGAAAAAAACTTTGTGTTGTCTTCATTTTTTATAAAGATTAAAAAAATTGTTATGTGGGAATTATAATTTAGGCAATTATCTAGTTAGGCCTTTCTAAGTTAGTTTCCTAAGTGATATCACATTATAGTGTCCAAATATTCTATTCCATAACCAAGATTCCTTATGAAAATAATTTAAACAATAAAAATTTTACTTAGATAAATGATTTAGTTAAATAGCATATACATTTTAATTTCTAAGAATAGTGAATATTAAATCATTTTTAGAATTAAAAACATTGCATGCATCATTTTCAAACATCAAATTCAATCCATCATCTGACAACTAAGAGATACTATGTAGATTGTATTATAACCCATAAATAAAATGTACTTTTGAAATAAATATAGAATTAGGGTTACCAATCTAGCCTAAGACAACGATCTTCCATTTGTCATTATCACAGAATTTGACATTTCCACCATCAAATTTAATTCGGCTCTTGATGCATGAATATTCTATAGTCATATGTCTTGGACATCCACTGTCCAAGTACCATAGAGTTTTACAAGAGCTCTTCTGAAATTTTTCCTACAAAACAGATTAAGTATAGGGTAACTTTGGTACCCAGAGTTTCTTAGGTCTAGAGAGGTTAGAAAGTAAAACTTTGGGAACCCATACATTTCTCACATGTTTGCTATAATCAATAGATATGTTTTGAGACAATAAAACAATGTTAGGTCCTTTAGATTTTTTTCTTCAAAAGATGGTCTAGAAATTGAACTAGGAGTGAACTATCAATATTTTGGAACAAATTTATTTTTAATAATCCTTCTCTATCTTGGTTGATATCCTAGACCAGTTGTATATTTTGGTGCAATTTCTTTCCCTAGAAACTGAGTCAATGTGTCTCTACCCGCAGTAAACTTTTCAAGGTCCCTTTTGAATTACTCATTTGATAATTTATGTTCAGTATTTTCTTTTAATATCTGAACAAAATTTTATTTATCAATATCCATATCAGACTTATAATTATAATTTAAAGCATGATGTCATTTTAATAATGTATATTTATCCTTGAGTTCATTAAAGGTGTCCTCCATCATTCCTCAATATTCAAAAAGTTAATCCTTAGTAATATTATAATAGTTATTTGATTCAATTTCATTCCCATAATAATAAGCATTACGTATAAAAGAATTGGTTGTTACCTCAGATATTTATGTTATGAAACACAGGTTTGCATTTTTGTCCTTCTCAATATCAAAAGTGTCAGATCCACTAGAGATATCTTCTAAAGAACTCCAAGAATCATTCGTATCCTTTTAATATTCCTTTCCCTTGTATTCATGTTTATTTTTAAACTTCATCTCTGGGAAATTATCCTTCACATGGCCTTTTATTTTACACTCATAGCAGACTTTTTCATTTGTATTGTCATTCCATTTTCTAAAATTCTTTCACTGTCCTTTACTATCATACCTTCCTTTATTTTTGGATTTTCTAAAGAAATTATTCTTACAATAGAACTTCTTAAATCTCTAAGAAAGTTGAGCCATCTCATCATCATTGTTAGAGTCTGAGTCTTCACTGGAAGAAGTTTCTACAGGAGCTTGAAAATTTTCATTATCTTTTCCCTTTGAGGTAGCAATCGTGAATTTTACAGATTTTTTTCTTGGTTCTTCATCTGCTTATTGATTTACCTTAAGCTCTTCTTTGTACATCTTAAGTTTTCCAATTAGTTCCTTTTCTGGTATCTTGCCTATGTCATAAGATTCTCAGATAGAAATAGAAGTTCCTCTCTATCTGTCAGGTAGGAATTGAAGCAACCTCATAATCTGATCCTGTTGTTTACTGGTTTCCCATGAATACTCATGGTGTTTACAATTTCATTGAACCTGAGATACATTTTAGATATAAGTTCATCAGGCTTCATTTTAAAAATATCATATTTAATAGTATATGTATTTAATATCATTTCTTTAACAATGGCTATTTCCTCATGAGAAACAACAAAAGTATCCCAAATTTCATATGAATTATTATCGGTAGATATTCTATTGAATTCTTCATCACCTAGAGAATAATACAATGCATTCATTTCTTGATAGTTATTTTTATATGTAACATTAGTCAACTGAGACCTTGTGTCCCTAGAACTAAGAGGAAAATCATGTTGTTCTTCAATTATGTCCAAAATTTTAGGACCCATGATTTCAAAATTCATTTTCATTTTTAATTTCTACTGAGCATAGTTATTACTATTAAAGAAAGGTGGCATTTTAGTAGTAGCACCCTCAACTCTGTTATACATTGCTAATTATAATTTTAATTAATTGAAAATTTAGATATGAGAGAAATTTTAAGATCTTTAATATACAACTAAAATCACATTTGAAAAGAATTTGAAAACATGCACAATAGTTCACATAGTAGCAATAAAAATAAAATCTGATACCAAATGTTGGTCAGAGTGGAATCTCAATATGGGGGTGAATTGAGTTCCTACTTAAAATTTTTAATAAAAAAATTATGATTAAGAACACCAAATTTTGAAACAGCCCAGCTAATTAAGGGAGTAGAGATATAAATGTTTATCCGGTCAAGAGGTTTCTCAAAGGGTGATTAGAACTCAGTTGAATTAGGGTAAAACAATTCTTCAACTTTTGAATCAAGTTTACTAAATTAATATATACACACACTATCCAAAACTAACTATTCAAGTCAATGCTAAATAGTTTTCTATTTTTGAAATTATAAGCAGTGGAAAATAGAAAAAATAGAGTATTACAAAATATAGTAAACAGTGGATTTAAACAAGAGGTTCGGTATGAAGAAGAGACATAATCCTCTCCAATTGGTGATCACCCACCACAAAGAACTTTATAAATGATAGACTTGATACACATCCTATATCAGGATTTACAATAGTTTTCACAAACTGTCTATGGATCACACGCTCTACCACAGTTATTTATGAAAAAAAACAATACAGACCACACATGGTCTCTTCCACAGTTATATATGGGAAACATAGTGTAAGTGATGTTTTATGTGAGGATTTTTAGTATCATATAGTTTAAGCACATGAGATAGTGTGTGTAATGGACAGACCAATACACACTCAGAAATGTAAAATAAAAGAACACATTAGATCTAAAATTATAAGATTGAGTTTAGAAACCTCTATGTTTTTGTAGTCTAGCTCTTGACTCCATGGTGTGAAGAATTTGTGTTTAGAGACTTTCTATAGAAGTTATCCTCAAAATAGAGTGTCATAGCTCTATGTTCTAGCTTTTAAGAACTCATTGTTCTGATTCTTGTGTTGATCGAGAGTTGATGAAGCACAAAAGGCAGCCTTGAAATTGTTCTCTCTAAATGATCTTCTAGAGACTCTTGGGTCCATAGTGTAATTTCTCGAATGATTATTCCTTATTATCATTGATCTAGAGAGTAAGTTATTTCACATGCATTCCATTATTGTTTCACACTTCTTTAGTGCATTGTTTCTTCTTTGGTCTTCTCTTTTATATTTGAGATTCAACAATAGAAATAAGTAAACAATGGACGGTCCTCCTCGTATCTCTCACAATCCCAAGATATGGTCTCTTGTAATGTCTATAATCAAAATTAATTAATTTCAGATGCATTAAATTTACCAAATATAACCATTAGAATAATATTAAGAATTTGAGAAAGTATGGAAGGGTAGGCATTGGTAGACTAGTAATGGTAGCTTTCACAATGGTAGGCTTTACCAGTAGGTGTGCATCGATAGCCTTCATCGATAGCCTTCGGCTGTATCCTTTAGCGGTAGCCCTCAACGTTAAGATTCTCAATGGTAACCTTAAGCGGTAACCTCATCAATGACCTTCATCAACTACCTTTCATCAGTGACCTTTCTATCGGGGACCTTTCTATCGGTGACCTTTCTATCAGTGACCTTTCTATCAGGGACCTCTTTATCACTGACCTATCTATAAGTGAATTTTATTTAGATAAAGTTTTCACTGTAATCTTAAACAGTAGAACAATGGGATTAAAGATACATAGGTATCACTATATAGAGAATATAAATATTAAAGAAACATGATTATTCTATAGTATAAACATAAGTATCACATAAATGAAACATGATTTGGGATTATCAAAATAGGTGAGTCCAACACTTATTGCTATAGTTAGAAGGTACATATGGTATTATTATCTACATGGATGAGGGGAATGTTATTTTCTAATCTAGGAGATGAATAACATGTGATGTATTCATTAACAAGGTTAGTTTAGACTCAAAGAGTCAATAACTTTTGAGGATACTATATAGGATTGGAATTTTATGTGTCTCGTGGTCACTCAATGTCTTAGATGAAGAGAACATATAAAGTTTCATGCTATCTTTTTATGTGTTTGGTGGATAAGTGTAACAACCCATGATTTTAAAAGTGTAGCATTATGTTTGATATCATATACGACATGAAACACCATACTTAAATTACCCAAAAATATATTATTTAAATATGACCGTTATAACCTACCATTAAAGTATAAGGTCTCAACAGGAATAAAACAGTTATGAAATTTAGATGGTTTCATCATGTAAAAAATATTTATTGGTTATAAAATTATTATACATAAAAATAAGAGTCATTTTAAAGAAAAATAATTTTTTTTCTAGAAAACTATATATTTTTTATAAAAAGTTGTTTCATCATGTTCTGCGCACTTATGTTAAAATAATTTTTTCCAAATAATGAAATTGTATTTGAATAAATAAAATTTACTTTTCAAATCATATTTTTAAAATTATCTTATACTTATTTTTTTATAATTTTTTGAAGAAAATATTTTTTGATGAATAGTTAACAAAGTATCAATTTTTGTTGAAAACATCCATTTAGCTAAAAAAATTAAAAAAGTTTAATTTTGTCTAAAATTGTATAAAAAGTAAAAGTAGTTAAATTTTACTATTATTAAATTTTTTTTGGTCATTTTAAATAATTAAATATTTAATTTTAATATAAAAACATTTAATACTTAAGAAAACTTTTTCATTAGAAAAACATTTTTTCATCGCCTCTATGAGTTTAACATTAAATTAAATTATGGTAATTTTGTGAATAGAATTTTAAATATTGGATTCTATATTTAGAATCATAAAAATTAATATTATTTAATATTTTTGACTTAATTGTTGAGCATAATGAATAGTAAAAATAATAAGAATTAATTACCTCAGTTATGGTTAAAACGGGTTTACCCGAGGATTAATGTTAGAATATTAGGCTTAAATGACCTATAAACTTATTTAATAACTATTTTTAGGACATATTAGGACTTTATATAGTTTATGGTTTAGTAATGATCCATTTTGGATCCTTGTGGTATGTGAAAATTGTGGGTACAATTTATTCTTTTCAAAAAATCCAAGTGTGTCCTTCCCCCCACTCATAAAATGGAACCATCTCTCCTATCCTATGTACAATTAAAAATTACTTGGGTTCTGAAAATAACTACCAAAATCCATAACATAAATCTCTATACATCACTTATATTCCCTTTTTTTATCAGAAAAATATATTAGGAATGTTTTGGTTATAAATATAAAGAGGTTCTCTGAAGAAGAGGTATAGTTCTTAACCATATATTTTTTTTAATTTAACTCCTTCAAATATAAATAAAATATGCTAACATAATAAAAATATTATATATAATATAATTATATTTTTTAATGTTAATTTAATTACCAATATCCATCTAGTCTTCCATAAAATGGTAAACAAAACTGTCGATTGTGTGTAGGTCACACTAACACCTCATGAATTGATTCAATTCGTTCCCCATCACCACATATCATAGATGTATATAATGGTTAATGAAAATAATATATAGTATATTTATGAAATAAATAAATATTTTTAGTTATAATATCACATCAATATTATTAAATTTCAATATTTTGGAAAATAATAATGTCGCTCGTGCGTATGTGTGGACTTCCACCTCCACGAAGAGATGTGAAACGTTTTTCATTTTATTTTGACATAAATGATAATAAGGTTACCTTTAATGACTCTATATGATATATATGATATTATTATTATTATTTAATGGTGATATATTATTTACTTCTCTTTCATTCCATCTTTTAAGAAAATGAAAACCACATTCATGCGTACGTACGACCTACCATCTCCATGAACTGCATATCTCATTTTCTATATATAAATTTTATAGATTATTATAAATACATATAAAATTAATATATATGATATTTATATCACTATTAAAATTCAATAGGTAATGGAACCATGATCAAAGTAAAAGTACCAAAACTATGAGACCAAAACATACTTGAAAAATGAAACAATTATCATTCGGAATAGAGTTCTTAATATAGAATTGTTAATAAACAAGTGAAAAATGTTATTAAAATCAAATATAGTATGAAATGTATAATTATTTTTCTATAATATATTTATTATAAATATAATTTTTTATATATGTGGTTTGTGCATGTATGAAGAAAAATGGACAAGATGTAAGGGTTTCTTATCTCACTATTATATCAGTGAGAGATATTCCATATTCACTACTTATTTATCTTATGTGGTTTATATAATAACCCTTTGACATGTTATATCATAAATATATTTATATTCATCATATTTGAAATTTTATTTGAAGTTATTTCTTTCATGGGGTTTATGATTCATATGTTACCAAAGCAGCAAGGGTTTTTTTCACAATGCCATCATTATTTGGGATTATTTATATTTAACACTAAATTAGAGGAATTAATTGATATTTCCATAAAAACCCAAATATATTACATTCTACTCTAGTTATACATTAAATTTTCAATTAATGGTAACATTTTTTAATATTTTTACTTATAATTATTGATAAAATGATTTTAATAAAATCCGTCATTATTTCTCTTTTCGATCAAAATTCATTACTCTTCCATGTCTATGTTTTATAAAAACGTTTTTACTCACATATTATGATTGTTTAATTTAATTATATCTCGTAAATGATTTTATGGAAATTTTTTAAAAAGAATTTTTCTATCATTTTTCAAAAAAGGTAATTTTTGACTTTTTACCAAAAATGCGAAAGGGATATTTAAAAAAAATACTCAACATCAATGAAATTTCCTACAATCATGACTGATAAATTAATTGAAGATTAATTTACAAGATCCTGTGAATCGTTTCAAATAATTTTATATCGCAATATTTTGGAAATTTTTAGTTTTTAAAAGTGGGCTTCAATGTAAAAAGTGTATTTTACTGAATAATAAATTTCATTTAATTTTTATAGTATTTATATTAAAAATAATTTTTTAATTATTATCGATTGAGGATATGTTTTAATGAACCATCCTTATTATTTCTTGATATGATTTATGATCTGTTTGACTAGAGATGTACGATTTTGACACTATTAACTATATTACACTGGATGGTTTCTGATTATGTTTACTAATTTTGGAAATTATGAACATTTAATATGATAGTTATTCAATATGAATGTTTATGTTTATTATGTTTCTCCCCTTTAATATGAGGAATTAATTAGACATAGTATGTTATGGGTGAGGCCCACTGTATCCCCTCAATGCATTGGTAGGTCTCATGAGACAATCTAGCTTGGTTATTTTTCTGATCCCTTGCACATTTATATAAGATATCCTCACATAATACCTTGATGATATTATTATGTTATAAAAAAATTATACATTCCCTCATTATGAGATTATTTATTGATGCCCAAGTGATTATAAAATTAGAGAAAATATCAATGGATAAGTTTCAGGCTCATGTAATTATTTATTTTTATTGTATTAATAATCATTTATTCTTGATATATTATTATTTATGTTAAAATTATTAAATAAATGGAATGTGTTCCAGATATTTACCTTTACATATTAATTAAGCCTCATTTGACTAAGATAGTTTTTTTATACGTATACCCTTAATGAGAATTAGAGCTCACTCATTTATTGTGTTTATTTTACAGAGGATTATAATAAGTTTATTTTGATTGATATATAAGGATTTTCTAAAGGGAATAATGGTTCTATAAAATAAATTACAATGTTGTATTATATATTTTTAATTGTAATGTGAGATTCAATTATTTATCTATTTTATAAATACTACTAAACTATTCTATCCTTTAAGATGTGATTACTTTTATTTAGTTCCAATATAATAAAGTAACTACTGACTCTGGGATACTAGGGTTAGGTTATTTATAGTTGGTATCAGAGGAAGTTTAGTATAAACCTTGATAACAAGATTTAGGAAAACATATATTAGAAAACATAACCCTATGAATAAATTGTAAGATAATTATATTTATAGGATAACATCCTAAAGTTTTATTAAGGTATAGATTTTGTGTATTTCATAGAAATGAATTATTTTCTGGATACTATAAGTGGATATAGATCACACAATGTTATACCTAGGGGTAATAAATCTGAAAAGGGTGCATTGGTATTTGGCTCAATCATTAACTGGTTCACAATAACAGGTCTTGATGCACAACAGATATGACACTTTTGTGTGATATTCTTGGGAAAAATCAATTTCTCTTTACATCACATTATAAAGGATTTAAAAATACATTTATTATTTAAAATTTACGAAAGAAATCAATTTTATAATTATATGATTATCTAGGAATTAAATTTTCAATTTATGCTTAGTGTGTCACTAGTTTTTAAATTATACATTATGAACCATTATGACTTGATCTAATCTGGTGTATTACATTTATTTAGAAATGGATCCTAGTGGAATGAATGAAAAAAATATTAATTCAGATGATTGGAATAGGTATTTCCTTCATAGGAAAGGTAATCAATATGGATATAGATCTCTAGATATAGCTAAAGAAATTATAACTTTATTATGGTAATTGACCCAGGTTATGTCCAGTTACCTTGCTCGTATAGAGTATCTTACTAATACACATTGTAGTGTAACAATGTTATACAATTTCAAGCATTAACAACCTCTATCATTTAATGTAACTACAAATCCATTTGTGGATATGAAATGGATATGTTTCTTAGAGAAGATATTTCTTGCTTTAGGAAGTAATGAATGGGGGATGGTTTTCATGGATGTTTATCATCTCTCAAGGGATGCAGATAAATGGTTTTAATTCATTAAAAACAATAAGGATGATGAATAAATATAAAACATGGAGTTCAAATATTTTATGGTACCATTTGTAGAAAAAAATATTTCCCTTGTGAGCAATGAGCAGATATAGATGTACAATTCCCAAGTCCAAGAGAAAAGGAAGAGGAAAATGTTACTAAGTATAAAGATAACATGATAAGTTTATCAAACCATGTTGTGGAATACATACATAATTAAAAGAGTTATATGGACGATTTATTTTAGTGGATTTATCCAATCATTTAAATAAAACTATTCTCCCAATAATTATCATCATATGAGGATATAATATCAAGTGATATCAAGTTAGAGAATTAATTCTACAAATATTATGAATTTGAAGGAAATTTAGAGAATAAGAGGATATAAGAGAAAACATTTACGTGGGAGAAGTAAAAAAGGATTTCTCACTTGTGATATTTATTTAAAGAAATGCCCTAGTATGTGCTTAAAGTGGATTATATTTTTTATCAACTATGAAGAGAAAGGTCATTAGGAAAGTGAATGTAAGGGTAAGAAATAAACCTTTAATTTTTAATGTTTCAACTATAAGGATATGAGGCACTATGAAAATTAATTAACCATGTGTAAAGGTAATATACCTCATATGAAGCTGAGGGATGAGAGTCATGATTATGTTGTTGCTACCTCGTACGGGTAATGATTAATGCGATTTTGTTTTTGGATTCAATCCTTTTTAGAAGTATTTTATTATTTATATCCATATTATAAGAATAATGAAATGTATAATGACTGTATTGTAGTATGTTTTATATATGTATTAGAAAAAACATATTTAATGGTACCGATGACAAAGAAAAGTGACTTAGTGGAAGTTGATCTTTCTGGAAAACACACGATTAATGGAAGATAACCCTTAATATGTTCCCGACGTTGTTTTAATAATGATTAATAGATGTTTATAGGATAGAATTGGTGACCTTGAATTTTGTTTTTGATTAGATGGTTTATACTAGTGTTTACTATATTTATGTAATTATGGATTATACTCAATAATATAGTGTTTATATAAGGAAAAATGAAAGAAATAATTTTGTCAATCATGCATGTTTTCATTATGTTTTTATGGTGTTCAAGTTATTCACATATTTAGAATGTTTTATTAATATATAATTTATACTATTTGTGGAATATATTGATAAGTTGATTTTGTAAATTTTGTGAACTTTTAAAATTTTAGGCATTATTTTAGAAGATTCTTATGGTCAACAATTTATAAAATTTATTATGTTCAAATATGTGTTTATTATTTAGGATTTAAAAATTAATTTATTTTTAGAAAAGATTCTTCTAAACATTTTTGTTATGGAAAATATCTAGAGATAGGGGGAATGACTTGTAATTATTTTTTGGATCTTATAATCTATTAAAAGATAATATTAGTTCTTTAGGCAAGAAAAAATAATCTTGAATACTCATCATTTGGAAAAAGGATGAGATTATGGTGGAAATGGGTTAAAGGATAAAATTATACATTTAAATTATATTTCCTCAAGTTTTGTATTATAAATGGTAAACAAATTTCTAAAATATAGGAAAATAATATTTAAAAAATGTTATACTGCTACCATCATTTCTGATAAATCAATGGTCTATTCACCCATCAAAGATTTATGGATTTGTGGTTATTAAGTTTTTATTGATCATTCACTTTCTTATGATCAATGATCTTTATCACTCTCTATAGTTATTTACACTTTCATTATATGTCTATATTTTTAATTCACAATAATATTTTCATACATGTAAAACTAGTTATGGGTTATTCTATATGGCCATTGTAATTCCATTTCCCTTATATCAAGAGGAAGTTTTATTAACCCTTTCTATGATATGGGTTTTTAAAAAAGGTAATTTCAAATGTCAAGACCTTGATTTCTAATCAAAAGTTGAAATTGTGAGGAATAAATTTATTGATGTTGGGGAAAATGTAACACCGTAAGATTTTAAAAGATGAATGTTATATTTGATGGCATATACGACATCCATCACCAAGCTTAAATGAAACATAAAATTATTTTTTAAATATGATCATTATAGCATAACCGTTAAAATGATGAGTATAAATAGGAATATATAATTTATGAAAATTATATTTTTTAAATATTATTAAATATTTTTTTTGGTAATCAATTAATTATAAATAAAAATAATGATTATTTTAAAGAAAAAGAAATATTTTATGAAAAACTATTTTTTTTTCTAAAAATTGATTTCCTCATGTTTTTCACACTTATTTTAATATTAATTTTTTCCACATTCATAAAATGAATTTTAAATAATGATATTTTTAAATCATCATGTCAAAATTATCTTTTAAATTTTTTAAAATTTTCTAAAAATATTATTTTTTGATGTATATTAAAAAATACAATTTTTTTAAGTTTTCATTCCATGTTAAGAATATAAAAAGTTAAATATTGTATTAAATTATCATAAAATTAAAACTAGTGATATTTTATTATAATTAACCCAATTTATGTCATTAAAATCAATTATAAGTTCAATTTTAATTTAAAATCGTTTTATACTTATGAAAAATTTTCCTTTGGAGAACCATTTTTTCCCTGCCTCTACAGGTTTTAATTAAAATTAAATTCTATAAACTATATAAATGTAATTTTTAAAAATAAATAATATATTTTTAAACATCATAATTAATATAATATAATATTTTCAACTTAAATTTTTATCATATTTAATAGTAAAAAAATTAAAAATTAATTACCATGGTTAAGGTTTAAACAATTTTTCTTGGGGTTAAATTAAGAAGATAAGTGTTAAATTGATCTATAAACATGTATAACTAGTAATTTATTCCCATATTTCAAAATTATATCATATAAGGTTATATAAATAGAAAATATTTATCCTTTTTTCTTGTGAAAAACATGGGTACAATTTATTCTTTTAAAAAATTCCAAGTGTGTCCCCCCAACTTATAAAAGGGCACCCCTCTAATATCCTATTCACATATTCAATGCCGAGTTGTTATGAAAATAAACATCCAAATTAAATTTATTAAATATATCCCCATAACCAATAAATCCTTGGTTTATTATAAAACCATTTTAGGAAGGCTTTAAGTTTAAAAAAAGTTTCTTTTAAAAAATTGTATATTTCATAACCATGTGTTTTATTTTTAATTATTTATCTAAATAATTTAAATCATCATAAAATATTATATAATAATAATATTAGTAACTCCCAAGTACATATATTTTTTTGTGTTAATTTAATGACCTATATCCTTATCCTCTTCCATCAAATGGGAAACGAAACTATTGATCGGGTGTACGGTGGACTACCACCTCAAGAACTGATGTAATTCATTTTCTATCACCACCTCTAACAGCTATATATAATGATGGATTTAATGTATATATATATATATTATTTTTTAAATAATTATAACTTTTTAATTATGATATCCCATATAACTTCTTACATTCAAATCTGTTGGGTAATGATAACGTCCCTAGTGTGTACATGTAGTCTATTGCCTCTACGAAGCAATGTGAAACATTTTTCATTTTTTTACATGGATGGTAATAAATATATATTTAAATAATATATATTATTTATATGATATAATAATTATTCTTTAGAGGTAAAATATAATTTTATGTTTTTCATTCCATCCATAGAAAAAATGAAAATAACATTCATGTGTGCGTATGGCCTATCGTCTCTATGAATGGTGTAACTCATTTTACATCTATGAATATTATGATTTTATATTAATAAATATACAATATATATATATATATAATATTTTTATCATGATAAAAAATTTTAGATAATGGAAGCATGATCAAATTACAAGTATTGAAACTACCAAACAAAAAAAAGTACTTGAAAAATGAAGTAGCTATCACTAGAAAAAGAGTTTGTAATAAATAATTGTTAATAAATGGGTGAGAAAAAGATATAATAAAACCATATATGGTATTATATATATTATTATGTTTCCTTAGTATATATAATATATCTATATTTATTATATAGGATTTTTAGACACATATGAATGAAATTGAACATGAGGTAAGGGTTTCTCGTCTCAATTTTACGTCCATGAGATATATGTAATATTAACTACTTATATCTTTTTTATAGTGTATATATTTACCATTTGATATTTATATAATGAATATATTTATATTAATTTTATTAAAATTTTAATTTGAATTTATTTATTTCATGGTGGAATGATTAAAAAGTAACTATAGTAAGGGGTTATTTCAGAATCTCATTATTATTCAATAATGTCTATATTTAAGTATTTTTTGGGGTAATTAGTCGATATTTCCATATTACACCAATATATTATTTTATCCTTTGGTTATTTATAAAATTTTAAAGTAATTGTTTCATTTTACTCTTTTTGTTACTAAAAATGGATGAGATAATAATATTAGGAAAATATAAACTTATTTTAATTTTCATTCCAAAATACTTTCTCCTACAGGTCCATGTTTTCTAAAAATGTTTTGAAAAACATTTTTACTATACAACTATGATTTTTAAAATTAAATTTTTACCATTATTTTATTTTTAAAATATGTTTTAAAATTTATCTTTCTGTCATTTTCTGAAAGATGTACTTTTATAATTTTTTCCAAAAATATGTAGTGAATCTTTTTTAACTTACTTATAATGATAAAAATTTCATGCCATCGTTAAAACTCAATACATTTAGGATTCCGTTAAATGTTTCCATGATTATTTTAAAGTTATTTTTATCTATTATTTTATATAATATTTGTTTCTAAATGTTATTTGTAAAGTGAAAAGTGTATTTTAATCAGGAATATTTTCAATGAAATTTTTATAGTATTTCTATTCATCAAAAATAAAAAAAACCTTATTTTACTTATTCTCCATTGAGGATTTGTATAATGACACCATCTTTATAATTTATAGTGATTATTAATGATCAATTTCACTTGAGATGTACTATTTTGAAACCATTCACCTTATTAATTTGGATTTATTGTGATTATGTTTATTTTTTGGGTAAATTATTAAAATTTAATATACTAGTTATTAAATAATAATGTCTATTTTGGTTGTGTTTCTCCTCATTCATATAAGGAATTAATGAGATTTATTATGTGATGGACTAGTCCCTCTATAGCCCCTCAGTGGATTGATAGGTCACATGAGACAAACTAGATTAGGTATTTAGCCAAGTCCTTTCCCATTTACATAAGATTTATTGACACAAGGCTTTTAAGGTATGTTTATGATGTCAAAATTATTCATTATTTCATTATGAGATTAGTTATTGATGTCCATGTGACTATTTAATTAATTATAATATTTATGAATAAGATTCAATCTCATGTGGTTATTTACATGGAATTATTTTGATAACAATTTATTCATATCACGTTATTATTTATGTTCATGTTATTACTTAAATGGAATTCGTTGAAATTATTTACCTCACTATACTAATTATTCCTCAATTTTTCATGATAAATTCCACTGCATGCATACAATTACCGAGCAGTAGAGATCACCACTTATGTTTCTTTTCCTCAATATTACATGAAATGTATTTTGATTCATATTAAGAGATATTATAAAGGGAAAATACTATAAAGTATCATGGGGTCAAACATTAAAACTAAATGAATAGGGATTGATTTTTATTTTGAGAGGTTTTATAAAAGTGTTTTAGAGTTTTATCCAAAAAAATGTATGGGATTTATAAGAAGTATTACATATGATTTAATACCTCAAAACGACTATTATATATTTCATAAAGTATTTTGAATGATATCTTAATGTTTTTTTTTGGATATTATTTCTAATGTTATCATATATGATATGAAAAAAGGGGAAGTGACAAAAAGTTTTAATAGTAGTTATTAAAAGTGGTATATTTTTAGAAATATTCCCTAAATACATTCACATCATATCATATGATAATTCGTGTCATATTTTATGATAAGAATATACAAAGGGTATGATCACCTAGAATACGGTTATAACATATTTAATGACATAACTGTGTCATAAAATCTATCTTGGGTAGTCACATTTTATGAAAGGAGGACATTGTTGGGTGGAATTTTTAGAATAACATATTGTATGATAAGGTTATGTCATATAACCATTTATTCAATGGTTTAATGATTATGGAACTTACATGACTAAATTATTCATCAAAATATTAAGGATTTAATGTATTAAACTATCTAACATGTCATCTATAATTGTTAGGTCTACTTGGTTTGACACCTTGAGGGGGGGGGGGTGAATCATGGTATGACAGATTAAAACAACTTCCCATGTTGATCTTTTTTCGTTGTTAAGAAAAAGTATATTATATCTCTTTCCTATAGAAAAGTATAAACTAAAATTAAAACAACCACATGACACATCAATTTTTACTTGTTTCACCCTGACTGGGCTACATCCAAGGAGTATACACTGGCGATGTGCCGATGTACCAAATCCACTAAAAGCACACTACTGTTTACAAGTTCAAAGCTGACTCACTATCCCTCCTGGTTCACAACCATTCACAATTTTAAATCTCACTTCTCTTTCAACTTAAGTGTGCTCACTACTTCTTCAGCATATCCACTAACAGTTTATAGACTTAGACGTCCCTTAATTATCTCAAATGAATACATCCTCCATTGTATGAAGATTCCCTGATGAATGCAACTTTACTGCAGTATTATTGGGTAACCAAAAATCTTTTGTGCAACAATTACTATGTCTTTTGCACAAATTTAATGCCTTGTGTGAAATATTACACTTTTGTCATGAAACAACCCTTGCACGGAACTTCTATATTATGCACAACTCAAATCTGATGCACGACATTCTTAGCTTGCGCGCAACTCAATATCATTCATGCAACTCCATTTTCTTGTAATTTTTACGCAATCCAAATATAGAATTCTTTTTTAAGTGTTGAGGTACCCCAAATAAGGTGGGTCACCTCTTATTTATAGGATTTTCCAACCCCTGTGCAGAAGATTCACTATGTCTCACAAGATTATCTTCGAGCACGGAAAACCCAGTTTGACGCCGCCTTAGGCGTGGAAGTTTCTTTTGCACAACCTCATCTTTCACAACCATTTTCAAATCGTTCACACACTTCACACCTTTGAAATTTTCACCATTCTGATCCCAAAACATGTGTTGCACTCAAGATTCCAAACCACCTTAGATCTTGTGTTAACTTAGATCTATTCTTTTTGTACCCCCGCCAGATCGTCCATTCCTTTTTCATTGTTCTTTGTCAACATAGGTTGTCAACAACATCTCTAGAACAAAACCACTCATCATGGAAACCCTCTTTTTCAATAAACAAACTAGATTTTCCAACAAACACAAACACCTCAATAATGGTTCAGTGTTACCTTGAGGGATTTTTTCCCCAACAATCATTAAAAGTAAGGGATAATTAATTATCAATGGTTAAATAAGATGTAATTGTAAGAATTTATCATGAATTTATGAAACATATAAGTAAATTTGTGACTCGTATAAATGGATTGGGAAGAATACATGTATTTGATATAAAATATTATTGATAACAGGAAATGGGTTCATGATCCTTAAATAACCACTAGCCAAAACTCCCCCTTGTGAAGATATCCTCGCTCCACTTTATTTAATTTTGAGATAGGATAATATTATGAAGGTTGAAGAATCTGGCCTAATATTTTTGTTGATTCAGTGTAATTCTAGGATAACGAATTCTTTCATGAGAGGGGATTCATCAAGATTTATTATGTAGTAGAGTTGTGGATAGGGGTTCCCAATTTCCTAGGAAGAAGAGATTTCAGATAGCTGAGGGTTGGTCCCATCACTCATCATCTCATTGTTTTTAGGTGTGGAAGCTCTTAGTACCCTTATGAGGGATCATAAATATGTTTTATTATGGAGTAAATGATCTTTAGGGTAAATAGTTCCCTAAAATTATGAGCATGCATCCTGAAAAAGGTGTTCCACTTTCGGTTTCTCCATTGAGGCAGTTGCAGCCAAGACAATAGTAACAACATACCCCATCTTTGTATAAGTATATAGTAGAAATGGAAGTCAGAGGATGTCTCCAGTTTGATCATTATCATTAGAGAATACAATTATTACTATGGTGGTGGTCTCTATCAGTGGTTGAGAGGTTTTGGAGTATGTCTTGGTAAGCTGCGTGCTTTAGAGTTTTCAGTGTCAGGAGATCCAATCAACGTTTGAGGTACCATTTTCTTGTTTTATACCTGTGTACTTGATTTTTTCCATTAAGTATCTACATAATCATTTATATCACTATCCCTAGTATATGATTTAGGACTTAAGGTAGATAGGATTCCAGTGACCTTAGCATTACATATTCTTGTTGGATGTTGATCATATCATTATGAAGTATATAGAGATTTTGATCTAGTGTTGGGGTAAAATGCTCTTGGTGAGACTTACTATGTTTATAGATACATCCATGTGAATTCAACCTCATTATGTACTAGATGTATTTGGTATAGGTAATTGTGGACTGATTAAGGAGATATTTTTTTTCTATGATGCAGACAAATATTATTCTAGGTTCATTTATGAGACATACCCTTAGATGGATCAGAGGTGTGTTCTGTATTTTTCTTCCTTAATGAAAGGGATGATGCCAAGTTCTTCAGACATTCAACTAATGGTGTTTCCCAAGGATGTGGAATATTAACCTAATGTCTTGTTAATGTGGTTATGGAATTACCTCCTAAATAGGAGTTAAATTTTGGTATAGATCTAAAACTAGACACTTCTTTAATCTTTATGTATCCATTAAGGATTACACCTTCTAGGTTTGGGGAGTTGCATGTATTGACTGATCATCTTCTGAAGAAAGATTTTGTTCATTCGAGTGTTTCATCTAGGGTTGTACTTTTTCTATTCATAAAGGAGTTTCATGTTAGGATTAATCTCATTGTTTATTTTCATCAATTGAATTTGGTGATATTGAAGAACAATTATCATCTTCTATCAATTGAGGATTTATTCAATTAGATGAAATGATCTAGATAATCCTCAAATATTGATCTATGATCGAGATATCATCATAAAAAGGTTAATGATGAAGATATATTAAATACTTATTTCTAATGTTGTTATGGACATTAGGAGTTGATTACGATGAAATTATTTTTTATGAATGTTCCAACTATGTTCATGAGTTTGATGAAAAATGTTTAGAGAGTTCCTAGATCGGCTCATGGTGGATTTCATCGATGAAATCCTTTTTTAATACATTGTTAAGGAGGAACACATAAAGCATGTATTTTTTGTTTTGTGAGTTATTCATCATAAACATCTATTATGTATGTTGTTGAAGTGTGAGTTCTGATCTTGTAAAGTTCGTTTCTTAGGCAACACCATCCCCATAAAGGTATGGCTATGGATCCTTAAAAGATATAGGTTGTCATTTCTGGGGAACCCCCATGAAAATTGTAGAGGGGGAGAGTTTCTTAATTATTAATGTATATTAAAGGATGTTTGTAGATGATTTAACCCAGGTTGTGAATCCTATAATATCCTTGACCTGAAAGGATCTTGTGTTATTGTGGATTTATTAGTTCTAGGAGGATTTTAAGTACTTGAAAAAGAAGTTGGTCAATGTTAAAATTATTTGATTTCTAAACAGGGGAGTTATATTCAATGGTTTTTTGATTCATTGTGTAATGGTTTGCATTTTGTTATATTAAAGAAAATATCATTTGATTCTTATCAGTCATTAAAGTTACATACTCATGAGCTTAACTATTCATCCCATGATCTTGAGTTGGTAGCAGTCATGTTCCCTTGATGTTGTGGTGGCATCAGCTCATTAGCATGTATTTCTTCTTTTTGACCAATCATAGGAGTTTGAGGTATGTTTTCTTCCATCCTAACCAAAACATGAAACAAAAATGGTGGATGAAGTTATTATAGTATTAATACATTGATATTTTATATAACCTATATAATGGTAACGTTCTCTTTGATTCAATGAGTATGAATCCATGAAATGATTCCATTTGCGAATATGGAGATTCCTAAACAGTGAAGGAAGATATCTAATGGAATTATCCTAATGTGAGAGGTTTTTTGTGGAGGAAACCATTTTTAGATGATGATGTATACATAATTGGTGCAATAAGAGGATGAATCCCAGTTGGGGGACTTCAAGGTGGAGGTCTAGAGTGACAAAGTTATCAGTGGAGATGGACCCTATAATTTTTTTGGGGATGAAGATCAATGGGTGATATTCCAAGGGAGTTTTAAATTCCTTCAGTGAGGCATGAGGTGGTTATCCATGAGTTCCATAACATAACCTTGGTTGTATATCCTAGCTTCAAAAAAAGATTTACCAATCCTTGAGAGTCCATTTTTAGTGGCCAGGGTTGATGAATTTAGTTGAAAGGTTAGATTCTTGATGTTTATTCACCCAAAATGCAAAGGTTGGGCACCATATTCTTGGTGGTTATCTATAGTCATTGGATATTCCTCTGTGGAAGTAAGAGGAAATATCGATTGACTTCTTCACTAGTTTACATTGATTTTAGTAAGGATTTGATGCTATATGGATGATATATGAATATTTGAATAAATCATCCCAATTTATAGCAATCAATGAGTTGATCTTAGTGGAGGTTTCGTCATGGTAGTACCTGGAGGAGGTGGTGAGACTAGATGGAGTCTTGAGGATGACCATTTGTGATCCTGATCCTTATTTTACCTCCAAGGTGTAGAGAGGTAACTAGTATTATTTTGGGTCTGATTTATTACTTACCAATAATTCTTATCCATATATGGATGATAATATAGAGTAGGACTATCTAGTCTCTTGAAGACATGTTATATTCTTATGTCCTATATTCTAGAGGTTCATGGATGAGGGTCCTACCTTTAGTTGAGTTTTCTTATAATAATAATTTTAACTCTACCATTGGTATGGACCCATTTGAATCATTGTATGGACACCCTTTATATTCTATATTGTGTTAGAATGGGGCTAGATAGTATGTAAATCTTGATCCAGAACTATTTTAGAGCATGATAGAGTTGTTTTAGTTGATTATCGAGAGGATAAAAGGATTTCATGATTGTCATATGTTCTATAATAATCATAGGAGGATACATATAGAGTTCAATGTTTGATTCTATTTTAACCTTAGGTGTCTCCTCATTTTGGGTAGTGATGTTTTGGTCAGGGGAGTAAGATTTATCCTTGATTTTTTTCCTGAAATGTGTCAACTCTTATTGGAGTCATTGAATATTTAACAACACTTCTCCCATGGATGAGATTAAAATTTGATGTCTTCTATGTGTTGTAACTTCACCATTATCTTCAGTATGACTCTCAGTTCATCAATTGGGGTGATATCAATGTTGATGATGATGTGAGATCTACATGGAGTGTCATGTTTACATATAAATAATATCAATAGAAGGTACCTCACTGCCACTTCCCCACTAGTTTGGTTCTCTTCCCTAATGGAATCCTAAATAGGTGTCTCCAATTAATCTCATTATCTACTCAGTGATACCCAACTATGATGGGGTCCCATAGAACCACCCCAACCTAAATGCTCTAAGTGAACTAAACTGAAAGGAACCAACTAGAAAAACCCAACCAAGAAACTACTTTGTCTCTTATTTTAGGAACTATCAAAAGAACCTCAAACTAAACCCCACATAATTAACCAAATCCAAGCCAACCATGAAATGTAAAACTCTCACCCAGTCCTAGCACCACACTCCTGTCAAGAGGATTTTAAATCAAAACCTCAAACAAATTCTCCCAATAAACCTAGAACAAACCCAAACCATATCCAACACATTTCACCAAAACCTATATTCTCACCAAGGTTCTTACCATCAAATCCTACATGTAAAGACACCTAGAACGGAATAATCATGATTTAAAATATAACTATAGGGTGAGAAATCATGTAAAATACAGTTAATGTTAGAGTATAGAATGTGTACCTTTTGTACACAACTGGTTCCAGAAAATTCCTTCTATGGTGATCAAACTCGACCGAACCTTGTGTATAAGTACCAATTACATGGTTTTCACTATCCCTACATGGTATTTTATTCACACATGGAACCTAGATGTTTACCCTACATGGTCTCTGACTGAATTCGTCACATGACCTCACCCTAGGCACTACACATGGGGTCTAGAAGTGTACCCTAAATGGACATGTGACCCTGAACTAGGTGTCTAGATAAGTACCTCAACTACATCTTGAGTCACTATCATGAATAATGTAAGGAAACTCATCCATATAGACTCTGAATCAGACCGTGATCAAACCCGATGGGTGTCCCCAATCCCCATGACCAAGAGACTAAAAGACGAGCATTCCACAACAATAAGAGGGAATAATTTTCACAACATGAAAAAGACACATGGAATATATATAGAATGAATACCATAACTGAAATATACAATAAATAGAGTTCAGATTGTAGAATTAAAACCGAAGGTTTCAAGATAAAATCCATGTTACATGCCATCAAAAATAACAAAAAATAAAGGGCTCCCAAACTCTCCACTACTACTCCATATGATATGTGGGAAACATACAACTATATCACCACTTTCTACCCATGACTAGCTATCAAAATTCGTCACTGTAACACTTTGGTTTCTTGACCTTTCTGGTATCAGGTAAATAAATGCCTAAAACCCTCCAATAGAGTGTACAATGTGTGAGCTTAATATGATCAGTAGGATACCTCCTTGGTACTCCATAAATAGACTATGTACAAAAATCCCAATATGCTAAATTTAAGGAAATCATGGCATGATAACTAGTTTCATAGTTTTATATCAAAATAATGGTAAAAAGTTCCAATTTTTAGAGTTCTAAAATTAAATTCAGGTTATACAATTCCAAATAATAATTTTACTTAACCATTTAAATTTATCAAATCATGTATCACATCATATGAAATCCAAAATAAGTAAATATCCAATGAAAAATGGTAGAAAACCCTAAGATAAAAAAATTTTGGGCTAGATAGATCACTTGTACAAAAACAAAAACAAACTCCAATGCACACTCAAGTACCTAAAGTCAATGAATCCATAAACTGGGGATGGAGGAACACCCCATAAAATGAACCCCTTAAAATGTCACGATCAAGTTCCTATCGCAAATATATCCAAAATATAGGAACAAAAACACACTTGTAAGTGAATCCCCAAATAGTTTCAATATAAAAGGATAAATATTAAACATTTCACCTATGTACCCAAGGTTCCCATGTGCAACATATACCAAATCAATTTTAAAGTGCTTATAAAATTACAAAAAAATAAAAAAAAACAATTTTTCATAAAAAATGTTTTCAAAACCAATTGAACTACCCATTTAACAATTTTATGAAAAAGAACCTTAATTTTACAAAAATAGAGTTGAAAAACATATTTTATAAACAACCCTTTTTACACATGCATGACAACAATTCGAGGATCATTCCAATTCATTAAGAAAACCATTTATTAAAAAATATCATTAATGGTTCATTGAACATAGTCTATGGATGAAAGCAGATACCCCATGTTTGGGTCACACATTACCCAAAATGTTATATACCTAGAAAAAATAAATGGGATTCAAGATAAATTGTAAGGATTCCCTAAATAATGATTCCAAAAATATAAAATTGGATTTTTAGGTGAAAAAGTATCCACAAATTTTTTTGATTAACACATATATCATGGATAAAATACTTCACCAGAATTGATGAGAGATATAAATTCCAGATAAATTTCTATTGAAGGATCTAGAAGAGATAGAAGAAGAATTACAACACGATCAATAGATCCAAAAAATGAATCCAAAATCTACTACCCAACCAAGATATCAATAAGAACCATGGGATATTTGATCAAACATACTAATCCAAAGACAACTAATAAATTTAGGATAGAAACACCAAGTGAAGATGTTCAGATAGAGTTGGATCACCAAAAATCACCGATACAAGACCTAGGCTTCAAGGAAACGTGATGAGAGATGAAGGAGAAAGTATATGGGTGACCAAAACATTTAATATTCTATAACATACATGATTCACGATGCGAATAACTGGTTCTTGACATGAACTTTTAGAATGGATGACATGTCGAAGAACATATCACCTTGGAATAAAATGCTAGCAATCTAGTTCATAATAATAATTATACCTCATGTCAGGAATATTTTTAACATCATAAACTCAAAATCATGGTTTTATCTTAGAACCTACTCATGTCATGAATATAAATTCACAGTGTGAATTGACTCATATAGACAATTCTCCCTATTTGGGGTCATATCCTCTTCCAAACACTCCTAACATACCTCTACACATTTTATCACACCCTTTAAGATATGTGAAAACCTAAAATGAGGCAAAAATTTAAATCAAGGATATTATAATTATTCATATCATAGGACATTCTGTCCCCATAAATTCATATAGAAGAAGGATTATCTAGAAAGAGGTGAGGAAATTGCTCCCTTACCAATGATTAATGTTACCAATTCTCATGAAAATATAGTTTATTCCACCATAAAACATTGATCAAAGGAATATATTTACCTTACATAACATTCATCTAAGTATCAAAAATCTCACCCGACTCCTCTAAAACAATAATTTATTGCTCAAACTCAATCTTCTCATAATTCATAACATTTAAAGTATCATAATTGTACTTCTTGATCTATCATGCATAGAAAATATTATTAGTACTTGTCAACTAAGCCAATAACACCAACCTATAAGAAATCTTTCCAAGATACTCAGTGATTTCAAATGGTATAACATATATTGAAGCCAAATTCCATTATTTCCCAATATGACATTGACTCAAGAAAGGGGAAACATTCAAGAATACCTATTCACTAATGAAAACTCTAATTTGCAATAATAATAATAGTAATATTATATCAAGAAAATCAGAGATAAAACCAAGCATTGATATATATCTTAAATTCTCATCAATGTATCTTGGATGAGACTTGGTCCCACAAGAGAGGGCTCACCCACCATTGACCAACAAATTTGTGTCCTTCACAAATGACCAAAAAAATCCTTGAAGGGGTACATTCTAATCAATGACTTGTAACTAATATTATAATAAATCAAAAACAGTCCAAGATGGTTGTCCACTAATCCATAGAAATTGAACACATAGGAAGGACTCATATCATCTATAAACTACATAGAACACTATGTCTAACCTTCAGTTTATGGATGGTAAGTTGTACCCAACCTTACTTGAGTGTACATCACCTCTTGGAAAACCTTCTATAACCATTAAGTAAACCAGGGATCCATACTAAAAACAATGTAAATAAAGGCCCCATGGAAGCTCACAATAGTTTTCATATACAGATTACCTAGATCATCAACCCTGATGGTTTCCCTGATTAGAATAAAATGATCCTATTATGTCAATCGATCAATCACCACCCACATAGAATTATTTCCTCAGGGAGACTATTATAATCGAATGATTAAGTCTGTAGGCACCTCATCCCATTTCCAAACTTGCATAGTAAGAGGATAGAGCATACAAGAAGGATTTAGTTTCACTTCCATTATCTACTATTAGGTATAACAATAGGAAATATAATTAGAGATGTCACACTTCATACCCAAGAAACAAAAACACCATCACATGTCATAATACATGTTTGTAGTACAAGAATTAATGGACCATGAATAACTATGAAAATCCTGAAACAGTATGTTTTGAACATATAATGGGATGAAAAATCACTTCCCAAAGTGAATAATTCCATCGGAAGGGAGAGACCAACCAAAAAATATCTCCCCACCATATATAGATTCTCAGACTCCTTTTAAATCATTATCTTCATTTGGGTCCAATAAAATAGACTCAAGAAGTGATGATAACAATTGAAAACAGTTCATAACCATACCTAAATCATCCTCCTACAAGTATAGTTGTAAATGAGTGAAAATTTACACATGGTTTGACTCCTCCTTATATTCCAAGAAAATGTAAGATGGGTAAATCCTATTAAGAGAATCCACGATGACATTCCCCTTCTCCAGGTTATAGTTGATGTCAATTTCAAATGTATATAGGTATGAAAACTATACTATATTTTGGAGGTTCATTCACTTATAATAAAATATATAGCTTAGGAGCTTGTGATAAAAATAATAATGAGAACCTCTCTCTAAAGAGATATTTTTACCAACACTAAAGTGAATACATAATAGTAGTGATCTTCAAGTCATGAGTAGGGTAATTCTTCTCATCTGGTCGAAGATAATGAGAACCATAAGCCACCAAATCGTCATACTACATACAAAAACACCCCAAAACACCACTAAAATAATTTTAATATACCACATTGAACATAATAGGTTTATAAAAGATCAAGATAGGAGCTGATGTTATACATTGTTTCAAATCATCAAAATATGTTATTCACATAGGATCCCATGTGAATCTCACCCCTTTATTAGTAATAAAAGTCAATGGTTATTCTAGATTTTAGAAATATTTGAAAAACTACAGATAATATATAGATAGACCTAGGAATATCTATATCTCAAAAGTATCCATGTTTATTCCCATGACAAGACATGGTAAATAGAGAGTCCATGTTAGGAAACCATATGTTTTAGGAAATTCACTTCATGGATCCAGAAACCAAATTTTTAAAGCATCTCATAATGGTTGTGACTCTTTATGATTTATAAAACCAAATGTGATGGTTCTCATGATCATTCATATAACTTGAATAAAACATGATATAATCCCTGAATAACATAACAAATGTATTGAGATTATCTAGTTCATCAAAGGAATAATTACTATAAGAGTGTTAGTTAGTCCAAAGGGTATTAAAAGATATTCATAGTGTTCATAACTATATATAAAGACGTCTTAAAGGAATTTAACTCTTGATCTCTGAGATATTGACTCCCTAACTGATGATCTATTAAAAAAATCCATTTTCCCCATTTAACTACTCAAATATGTCATCCTTATTAGGAAAATGGTACTTATTCCAAATTATTACATGATTAATCTTCTCATAGTCCATTAAAATACTAAATAAGTTTGTAGAAATATTGGTAAATAGAATAGGGTATTACCATGACAAAACACCAGGATAGATAAATCCCTTCCTAAGAAAATCTTTCAACTGAACCATGAGCTATTTCATCTCTATAGGTTCCATACTAAAATAGGTCAAAGAAATAGACTGTGTACCTAGAACTATATCGATTAAGAACTCCACCTCCCTCTCTAGAGAAATACAAGATTAATTTTATAGAAAGACCTTAGGGAAATATTGAACAATCAAGGGAAGATAAAAAAGATATAAAACATCATTAAAATCAAATAAAATGGTAGTCAAAAGACTCATAATCCATAGGTGAGGAGCTCCCACGTGGCATGACCTCATATCCTAGTCTCTATGGAACACCCAATAGATCCTATCGATAGAAAAGATTGTGAAACACTAATAATAATAATCAATATTGATTTGATGAGCAACCAACCAATCCATCATAATGTTGAAATTGAAAATATCTACACTAAGAACCATAATTTCCCATAAAACTCCACATCAACTATCAAAGGAAAATAAGATAGACAATGAAACCACTGCTCTTTCCTCTTTCTAAAAGGCCCGTACATCTCCATAAATAAATACATGAGATCCATTCAGAGTTTCAAAACATCAAAAAAATATCAATATATAAATGAGTGTGAGACACCTGTATCAAATAGTGATGGTGGTATACAAGATGTAACAAAAATGGTACCTCTCTCTGTAGCCAGGCCCACCTCACCCTCCACCAGAAAATCACCCACTATATAAAGTTTATTCTCCCCTGAGGCCTATGACTATATCAATATGGAATTTAAAGCTTTTAACTATGAAAAAAATCTTTTTATGTTGAAGAACCCTAACCATATTTTGGTATAGATAAAGCCTGGAAGAAACTTTGTAGATGGACTCAAAGACCATGTACACGACAATTATTAATTTGTATGAGACAAGACTGTCACAAGTGACTTAAATTTCCTTATTTATATAAATTAAAGGAAAAATAATGGATGCTAATTATGGTTACAAGGATTCATACTTTCCCCTTCTTTCCTTGTGTGACACTAAAACCACTAGTGGGCTAAAAAGAAAAGACTTAAAATCAAACCTTTCATTCCATATCCATTTATTTCATAAACTCTCTATTGACCATCTCAAAATAAGAGGCGAGTTTCAGTATATGTAGATATGATTGAATGTCAATTTTCAATAATGTATGTATTTATCATCCCTCAACCAATCATTCATTACCACCTTTGGAGAAAAAAGAACTAGCATTACAAAATGGTTTGTGTACCATGACACCAAAAAATATATCTACTAAAAATAGGTTAAATACAAATATTGTACTATTATTAGGGATTATAGGTAGAAGTAATAATAGAATTTTTTTTTCAAATCCCTTCCACCCCAAGACCACATGTCGGTTTTATTGAACCATGGAATCCCACCACTACTTTCTAAGAACCTCAATCTTGAACATCATTCATGCATGAAAAAATAATTAATAATTGATTAATTTTTAAATATTCTCTGAAAATGAGAATAGATTATAATTCCATGAAAATTTCTACCTCAGATAAGCACTCCATTATGGAACCAACAAAGTGGTCTAAAAAATATTTGAGATCATATCCAAGTATAAATTATCATTTTATCATTTAAAACTACCCAAAATCAAAAGGAAAAAATTTCCTCATTTTTTCTCAACCAGTAATAATGCAGTTTGTTACGTGTATTCATATAGATTTTTTTAAATCATTATATGTTATTGAAATGTATGATATAGCGCATATGGTCTTTTACTTGGTTGACATGTGTTAGTTTTCATTTACCATGTTATGTTTTTAATTAAATTATTAAATAATAGGCTTCATGTATTACCCTTATGTACCTAAGGTTTTTATCAGTCTAATCATATAGATATTATTATAGGCACCTTTACATAAGGTTCTATTTAACATTACAACTAGACTCTATTTCTTTGGTTTTACCGTTATATGAGGTCCCTGAGGAACCTTTTATAGGAACTTGTCTTAGTTATTTACCCTTCCATAACTCTAGATTGAACCTAACATAGAATGTATATTGAAGTAATTACCTTGATATAATGGTTCCAGTGTATCCTCATGTAATGATGGTCTAAACCTAACATTGAATGTATATTGAAGTAATTACCTTGATATAATGGTTACTGTGATTTGGGTAGTGGGTTTTGGTTACCTTCATGTAGTCACATTTTGAATTAGCATTAAATTGGAATTTATTTATTGTTTCAATAGTTTTTAAGCTAATAGGACCCAATAATTTGTGACCATACATTTCTATTATTCATTTGATCCATTATAGTAGATTAGACTATCATGGATATTTTTACCCTATCCCTATCTAAATTGGAAGATATTTTTTTGAATCACAAGATTCATTCTGTAAGATGGGGTGATGATTTTTCTTGATGAGATATAGGTGAAGGTTGGTTCAATGATTCGAGAATAATTGTTTGGGATATTAGTACACTAAGGTAATATTAGAAGTAGTTTAGGAAAAAAATCTATGTAAATGGATGAGTTCATTGATATGGTTTAAATCGTGTTTAGGTGAGTGATTTTAGCGTGATTCAATTATTTATTTCACCCTTACAACA
The DNA here is from genome assembly GCA_963277665.1 of Viscum album. NCBI lineage: Eukaryota > Viridiplantae > Streptophyta > Magnoliopsida > Santalales > Viscaceae > Viscum > Viscum album. The sequence goes on along the minus strand of OY728161.1, from coordinate 2,127,411,379 downwards.
CTATTTTAAACTATATTTTTATTCAAAATAAAAAATTTTAAAAAAAATTTAACAAACAATTTGATTCAATTCTCTCATGTTATTCACTGTAAAAAATAGATATTCTATTTGTTTTTGTGATTTCTTTGTTGGAGGAGGTGATTCAGAGGGAAGGAGATGATGCATAAGGAAAATGGGCTAAACTACATTGAAGCCCATGGTTACATCTCTATTTTGTTTGAACATTATGAGGAATTAGTGTATCCAAATGGGATGAAATTTTTTGGGATGATACAAAAGTCAGTTGGCTAAAACTCATCTCAAAAAATATAATCCCGATTCATCAAACTGCTGGACCATCTGAACTGATATGTTCAAGAAACTGAATCTGTATGATTTGAAAAGTTTGGTTCAATATTTTGACAATATCTCCCATTATAGGTGTCCAATAGTTTCAAAATGTGCATGGATATATTAAAAAGGCTGTCCAAGAACTATCCTATTTTTTCAAGTCATGATATGACCGTTTACTAGTCAAAAAGTGAGATACAAGTTGTATATACAAATCTAGGTTCCCCGAACCAACTCCCATTTTTTTTCTATAAAAGGAAACATTGAGTACCTAATTTTCAAGTTAGAATAAAGAGTGATGTTCTGTCATTTTAGAGTTAATGATGAGTCTTACACTCATCCTATAAGTTTTGGAGGCACCTATCCTCATAGGGTGATCAAGGATAAAGAAATAGATCCACCAGAGCTTCCTCATCCTCCTGATGTCGGGCTAAATGGTGTGTGATCATTACGAGGGATCTACACACTTGAATATGGATTTCCATTACCTAATTATTTACTAGTTTGTTTTATATTGTATTTTTTAATTGTTATACAATTGAAAAGAACTGAAAAAAATAATTACATCTATCAAAAGATATCCCCAGTATTAACCATAGAGCCTAGACAACTCCTGAAAAACCTCCTTGAGCTAGTAATGTCTAGCCAAGAAACTGTCTCTTATAGACCTAGATTTATATATATATATATAGGGTGAGAATAAAATATATATTTAATAGGATAGTCCCTAAAAAATATCCTGAAAAATATTAAAAAATAATTATAAATCTCAGTGAACAATAAGTGAAGCTAACACATCACATAAACATGTATGCTCTGTTTCCATCCTCACTATTTATATCTCTCACCAAGAATCACATAGAAGTTAATATGTAATATAATATCAAAATAATATAACTTTCTACCACTTACGCACCAATTTATCGCACTTCCCCTACACCGCATGTCCCGAGATTTCTGTCTCCAAAAGTAAGCCGTACTAAAGACACATGGGTTAATGTAACATAACATTTATCTCATGAATAATATCATATAACTATTATATAACATGAACCATGTGCGTCACATCATCTCAACATCCCATACCACATCTCCAGATTGAAACTAAATGGTTTTTAGGAGCCACCACAACCCATATGTCATGTAATATACGTGAAGCCATCACTGACCATACACATCATATCTATAATAATCCATGGATACTATATCTGGATATAAATGTGTGTAAAATAACAAAAATCTATTGCATACCTTTACATGAAATTATGGGGAAATATATCAACTATGCATAGAATTATATAATTCTAATAGAAGAAGAGAGTAGGGAAAGGGGTAGTAAGCTATTTATTCCCTACTAACTCAAATGTTGGAGAAAACACTCTCCAAGAGTCCACTAGGTTTAATCCTCCCTACTAACATGATTGGTGTAGAATATGAAATCATGAAACATACATGATATAATACATCTCATAACACACTATGGGCATCAATTTAGTCTTATGATCAACTATAGCCATCATCAATTAGAAACCTGGATTCCACTAATAAGGAATAGATATCCTATAATCACACAATCATTTATGATGAATTTTATTAAATTTATTCTTTCCTTTTAACATTCAATTTATGATAATTAATTCATTATCCATTAATTGACATTATTCCATTCACATTTCATTATCCACCAATTGAAGTACATCCCCACTAGGCATAATCCAATTAGTTCCATGGTTCCATGTCATTATCAACATTGTAATTCCATTAAATCACAAACCCCATGGGTTATAAGATTTATTGATCATTATCATTCCTTAATTTTACATAATACCTTAAAAGATATTCATAAATCAAGAATAACAAGTTACCTCAAGAGCCGGGGAAAGTAATGTAGGTAAACAATAAACCCAACCATCTAAACTCTAAAGATAATCATTAACAACCAAGTGTCCTATATATTATCACTAAAATAAGAAATCCCAACATCAACCTATTCTATCAATATGAATACCATCTCTAACACCACCACTCATCCATCCTTCCATCACCAATTTCAACTAAAGCCATAAAAGTGGTCATCCCCACCCATATCTTCTGAACCATTATCCATTATAGGATAAAATCTTGATTTACATTAAGTTTCACATCTATATTAACATAGAAGGCATAAAATAATAAAAATATTCATCCAAAACTCTAGGCCCTAACAACAAGGCATCCTATATTCACATGAAAACAATATTTCTTGCACCCAAACATTTATATTTATCAAAAAACTAGTTTTTCATCATGTTAAATTAACCAATTTGCTTAAGAAAAGTTACAACTACAAGAAGCCTAAGGCATCATTTATAAAAGGTTGTAAATTAGTTAAACATCCTCTAAAGTATAAATTTTTATTTCAACATATTTAAGGAATAATATTTACAATAACATGACTCTTTATTATTATCGACAATAAAAATTATACCTTTATGTTATTTATCCAACCCCATTGACATATGAACGAATAATATCAATTAAGCATGCATCATGCATTATTTAATTTCCCTCAAATAAAAATAATAAACATATTCAATAAACATGCATCATAAATTCTTTATCCAACCAACATTATTCATTTATGTTCTTTAATAATTTTTATTATTTTAAACATAATAAATCATAATTTTAATTTCTTGTTACATAAAGCATAAATATTGATATCACACTATCTCATAAAACAATTGGAAAACTATTAGCATGGTGGAAAAACAAGTGATCACTAAAACTAAAAAACATTTCTTTTCATTCATATGGTTTATTATTTATTAAGGTTAATTATATGATCACTCAATGATAAAAATATTTATTATTTATTATTTCACATAAAATAATAAGATAATACCAAAATCATATACCTTAAGACTTCTATCATTTATTGATCGAGAATGTAATAACAATGTGTAACACTGAACACCTCTCCCAAAAAGAAACTACAACCCTCCAATAAAGCTACACCATAATCGTACCAAACAACCACAAAGTATCTTCAAAGTAATAAAGGATATCATCCTACACAACATGGATATAATGAATGGGGGAAACAATATTTATCAAAGAAGAAACCACACAATAAAGAGGTAAAAAACATTGTATCACCGTAGATCTAAAATAGGATCCCATTGATCAATCCCATTCAAAAGGTATTCAAAACACCCTAAATTATCACCTATATATACCTAGGTTTTGGAGAGAATTAGAGGCTTTTATAAAATTAGAGGGTGTAAGATTTTTTATACGAATTCTTAGAGATATTCTTTCATGATGTGAATTGGTCATTCATGTTGTGAATGTATTATGTTTAATACCAATTGAAAAATTAATATCCTATATCTAATGAAATATGTATCAATTCATGTACTGAAACAAACATTCCCATCATGAGTTTTTAGGGAAATATTCACTAAATCAATCCCATCATCCCTTCATGTTATGAACTAACGATTCACATCAAGAATCACACCGTAAGAGCCTATCTTCTTATTCCATTGAATCTTATTAGGCTTCCGAACTAAACACTCAAGTAGTGAACTACAATTCATGTCATTAAATTATATTACATCCAGATTCTATCTTCCAAACTCCACATAACATTCACTAGGCTTCCTCCAAGTAACATAGACCTCAAAAAATTGAAAAGGAATGGGATAAATAGATCCAAGAAATTTCATCAGATACGTATCAAATAATTATCATCCTTTAGAATATAAAACAAATCCTAGAGAGAAGGAAAAGAAAATGGTTCATTTTAATATACACCCCATGAGATACCACTCAATAATCTCACCATCACATGAGCTCAACCATTTCACTCAGAGTAATTAGAAATAATACATTGAAAAACTAATAACCATCCCCTAAACACTCTCTTAGGGGACATACCTCTCAAACAAGAGAAAGGTCACAAAAAATATTTAATAAGAGAAACCCATATAAAAAATGTGATACACTACTACTACAAAAAATGATAATTTCTATAATACCATAGGTAAAAAAAGGATACTGAGTTTTCATTTGTGATTCAAATTCCTAGTTGCTCTCCTCTACACCATCATGCCACCAAAGGACATGAATCAAAGGAATGAAATTCTCATTAACAACATAATCTTAGTGGTCCTAGATCTCCCTTGGCCACTCCTTGAAAGAAATATCATCATTAATGTTGATCTCTCCCTAATTGGGGATGTGAGAGATGTCCTAAAGAAGAAGGTTAATATAAGACACATGGAAGACACCATTTATCTAGCTCATTTGAAGGGTAAGTCTTATCATATATTCAATGAATCCAATATGATCAAACACTTTGAAGGGCCTAAAAAATGGGGATAGAGCTTACTCTGATGACTAATCATTTACATCCCATGATGAGGAGGCACCTTTATAAAAATGTGTTATCTAACATCGAAATCTATAGGCATCCTTCTCTAATGGTATAAAACTTATGATGATACTACCCTGACTTTTATCATATCAAGAATAACATAAACCAACTAAGTCATTTTCTACACTAGTTCTAGCCCTAGAATTGTGGACTCTCTGACCCCAGTCCAATAAAATAGAGAATAGAAAGTTTAGGCATAAAAATATTCAAAACGTACCATACCGATGGTGGAGTGAAACCTATTACTTTAATAACACACAATCAAATATATATAGCTCATCCATAAACCAACAAAATACAGGACACAATCATGAAACATTTATTTAAGTTTATGGATTGTATTCTCTATCTAACCATTCATATGTGGATGGATATCTGTGTTAATTCAAAACTAATAGTTAAAAGCATACTGTAGGTCACTCCAGAACCTGGAGGTAAAACAAAGATCATGATCAATGATTATTGTATTTAGTACATTATGGAGTCTCACCATCTCTTTCAGGTACCTTATCAATTAAAACACACCTGAGTTGGAATCATTGATCTTAATAAAGTGGGATGATTTTTTCACATAGTCCACTATCTCATATATATCATTAATTTCTCCCTGAGTTTGATGTAAAAAGGTGACTAAGTCTTTCAAGATATACTACCACTTATATTGAGGAACATCTTATGGCTGGAGAAAACTTCTGGGAACATGTTTCCCAACCTTTACCTTTTGGTATCCCAAACATCGAGATAGAAACTCTGAAACTAAACATATCAATATAGGACAAAAAAATTATCCTCTTAGATATTTGTACATTTTTTCACACCAGTATGTGCTTCCAAGGGTGATCAATGATACACATAGGAAAACACCTTAGTAATCATTGATGGAATGAAAATCCTCCCCTCGAATAATGGATAATGATGTTCAAACTTAGAATAACTATTAGGGGCGTCCCCATAGACAAATCAGTCTCTCTGTACCTCTACCTTGGAGTTCCCTAGTTAGGAATCCTCTAACTAGTGTTCCAAAAATAACCGAAACAACTACCTCACTTCTTACTTTGTTTATTAAAAAATCAATGTTTATCAGTGTATATAAAATATTAGAGTCATAATCATGTAAGAATTATATCCACCATAACTATCACATGTTCAAGTCATTCTTGGAGATGACATAACTCAAAATATTATGATTGATGAAAACCAAAAACACTCGTTAATGAGGTAGTGTCACGAAAACATCAATAAATCATGATGTTTTAACTCATGATCATGGATGGAATAGTTATGCTCATGATGAAATATCAGCCAATGAGCATAAGAAACAACTAATATTTTCTACATCATAACCATCCCAAACCACAACACTAAGAACCATAAAATACCACAACCTCAACTCCCTTTTCTGGAAAATAAATAACTGGATCACTAACCAAATTCATCTTAAGGTACTAGAAAGATAACTAACACTGATAATTCCACCTAAACACCTAATCCTTTCTAGAAATTGCTTGTATATGAATCATAACCTAAGGTAAATCATATATGAAGATCAAATTATAGTTTAAAATTCAATGTAAACTCTACAAATCTATAACTGTCATAGGGATTTTCCATGAAATGAATACCTTCATCGTTGAAGGATCCATAACTACAACATGATAGAACATGATATTACCAAATAAAAAACATTATAAGCCCAAGACACACACTTCTATAGTTTCATTAATAACATTTTATGATGAAGAACATCTAAAATGGTACATAGATTCTATGTGTGCTCCTCCTCAAATATGGAGTAGGCAAGGATGTCATCGATAAAACCACCAAGAATCAATCTAGGATCTCTCTAGACACTACATTCATAAAAACCATCATAATGGATGGCTAATTCATCACATATAATTAAATAAAAATGATCTCATAATTCCCATAATGACATTAGAAATAATTCTTTGGTATATCCTCACCCTTCCCCCACATATGACTATATACTAACCATAGATTGTACTTCAAGAACCAACTACACACTTTTAACTAATTGAATAAATCTTAAATTCATAAAATAGGATAGTGGTTCATCATTTTCACATGATTCAAGTATCTATAATCAATAAAGAGATATATAATGTCACCATCATTCATTAAACATAGAAATGGTGAACCCAAAGGTGACACACCCAACTGAACAAAACCTCACTGAAAAGAATCATCAATCTATACCCACAGATCCAGAAACTCAAAAAAATTCATCCTATACTAATATATTGAAACAAGAGAAGTCCCTAGTCATAGATCAATCTCAAACTCGATCTACCAACTAAGGGGTAACACCACAACCTCCTTGGGAAATACATTTGGGTTCTCTTCTAAAACCCTAGGAAACACCATCCATTGAACAACCAATGAACTCAACATCATCTCTATCATATGAAATATAGATATGGAACAAACCTCTCATCCATATAAGGGTATCATTCACCAATGAACATGATATAATATCCATTAAAAACATTGAATACAATATATATTCTAAATCAATCCACAATGTCTTGTATCGAATATTAATAGTCGAAACCAAGCATCATGTCGTATGGTTGTATCTAAAAATATAGAATGTATCCCCAAGTGAGGTACTTCCCCAAAACTAGATTAAACCCTTTACATAGTTAATACAAATAATCTTAACTTCGAACTGGTGTAGTAAAAAACAAGGGCATGAGAAGCCTCTATAACTTAATTCTTAAATCATGTACTAGAGTAGGTGATATGAAGAAGTTCTTATCTACCGACTGAAATAAAGTATGAAACCTCATAAAAAACAGGAAAATGGTGCCTCAAATGGAGACTAAATCTCCTAGTGAGGAAAACTCTAATGTATATATATTACTATGACCTAATCTATGACCTCTCTAACTTGGATAACGACTACCTCCATGATCGTGCTTTTTTATTTTAAGATAAAGAGCATCTAGGGGTAATCCTATGCCTACATGATCTCCTCTATACTGATCCAAAGATGAATAACTATATATCATATTCTTTATCTAATGTTTTTTTATAGAGGAACCTAAATAAAAAACCTTCTCTATGATGACAGCTCATAAATTTCACATACTCTCACCACTATTGACCATGACCAATAAAATAAAAACATGTATATGATCCCATGAAATGGGATAGAGAGCATCCACCCCAAGAGAAACAAGATATTGAGGGACAAGACCTACCCTCGACTCTCAGAACATTCTTATATCTCGAAAACTGGAAACCCTGTACAATAACTCTTATGATTTAGGAATCATAATGACTCCCCGCTCATGATGCCTTGGTCCTAGACAATGTCATCTCGATGAATTTTTTGAAGGTATCGGGGTAGTAGAGGAGGCCGATGTGCTAGGGTTTTAAAAAAAATCATCATCAGGATGAAGATAAATTTTATATCTGATGATCATATACCCATTATGGTATGAGGATCTTGCATGAATTAAATAGGGCATATAAAATCAAACTGAACGTGTACCTCATTCAAATAGAAGCACACCCATTCATCACTCATCATTGAAAACCATTGATCGAAGGATCCAAAGTATAATTGACAGAGATCATATTTTCAGATTTATAAATATGTTGTTAAATGATTTAATCGCTTCCCATTAATCAATTTGATCTTATTTGAATCATTTTATGACTTTTGGTGAGTTTGTGCTTAAATGTGAAAAGTGGTTAATTATGGTCATTAAACAGATTTATATTTCCTCTGTATTTTGATCATAAATCCAGAAATTTTGATCCAATTAATTCGATTTTTTTGAAGGATGAAATGCTTAGTTGGCTACATATTATTATTCTGAACGAAGTTCCAATTTAAATGTCTACATGCCCAAAAATTTTGTTCAATGTAAAAAGTTATTCTGGTCGGAAGAATAGACCATGACTCATTAGAAGAATCATATCTCAGCCAAATGACCTTCAAATGCAGTGATTCTAGCTGGGTTAGAAATCTTACTAGATGGGTCATAGGATAACAAAATAATAGGAATAAATTCAATCGTTAAGATCGCAAATTAAATGGTCAATGAAGGGTTGGTGGAATAGTGTTTGGGGCTAGGAAAAGTATCTTCCATTTAGGTGTCCATAACTAATTCCAAACAGCTCCAAATGAATTAAAAATTAGTGGGTGGATGGAAAACATTATTCATCACCTCCTATAAGAAGGGACCTCAGCCTGATTTGACTATATGGTGGGATAAATGAAGCTGAACATCTGGTGGACAGATTTTGGAGGAGAAACATTTGGTTCTTTCTTTTCATTCTTTTGTTCTTTTTAGTTTTTTAATGAATTAATCTTCCCCCTTCTACTCAATTACCCTTACCACGGTGGGGTAAATATTATGAGTTATTGGAGAAGGTTAGGTTTTCTATCTTGTAATTTATGAGTTCATGCGCTTAATGTTATAAAATGTTTTCTCAATTATGAATTTGGTTTCAATTGTAATAACAAATTATATTATTTTGTTCGATTGTATTTGATTTTATATTCTATTGTTATTATTGATTTGTTTGATGATAATTATATCCCTCACTAGGTTCAAGTCTATATACTATGGAATAGATCAGATCATACTAGTGAAGTACTTGGCGATCGTCAGTACGTGTGAGATTTGTAGTGAATATTCAAGATTGTTTGAGATTAACAAAGACCCAATTTGAATTTGTTTGATTTTGAAAACAATGAATCAAAACTAAATAAAGCAATAATGTATAATATTTAAAACAAATTGAAAAGTAATGTGATTAAAAATAGTGATAATTATTGGGTGATCAGGTCGAGGTTGGTTTTCCAATTGCAATGTTATCATAGTTCTTATTTATTCATTCCTTTTTTATTAAATCGATTAAAATGAGATTTCACAATCGCTTCATTTCACTTATTTGTTTAATTATGTTGGGGAGTCAATTTTTTTTAAATCATATACTTTATTTATTTATTTACTTTTGTTTCATTGTTTTCAAAATCAAACAAATTCAAATTGGGTCTTGTTAATCCCAAACAATCTTGAATATTCAGTACAAATCTCACACGTACTGACGATTTCCAAGTACTTCACCACTATGTTCTAATATATTCCATCATATATAGACAAGGACCTAGTGAGGGATATAATTATCATTAAACAAATCAATAATAACAATAGAATATAACATCAAATACAATTGCACAAGATAATATAAGATGTTATTACAATTCAAACCAACATCATAATAGAGAAAACATTTTGTAACATTAAGCACATGAACTCATACATTACAAAATGGAAAACCTAACCTTATCCAATCACTCATAAGATTTAACCCACCATGGTAAGGGTAATTGAGTAGAAGGGGTAAGATGAATACATACAAAACTAAAAAGAACAAAAGAACGAAAACAAAGAACCAAAAGTTTCTCCTCCAGAATCTATCCACCAGAAGTTCAGCTTCAGTTATCCCACCATATAGTCAAATCAGGATGAGTACCCTTCTTTTATAAGGTGAGGAATGAAGTTGGCCATCCACCCATGATGTTTAAATGCATTTGGAGCTGTGTGGAATTTGTTATGGCCGCATACATGGAAGATTCTTTTCCTGGTGGCCAAACACTATTCCACCAACCCTTATTTGACTATTTAATTGGCAACCTTAATGAATGAATTTATTAATAAACAGTTTTTATCTTCTAAAAATTCTAGTAATATTTCTAACCCAGCTAGAATCACTGCATTTGGAGGTAGGTTGCCCGAGATATGATTCTTTGAATGAGTCATGGTCCATTCTTCCAGCCAAAATAACTGTTCACATTGAACGAAATTTGTGGGCATGTAGACATTCGAATTGGAACTTGGTCCAGAATAATAATATGTATCCAACGAAACATTTCATCCAAAAAAATTAATCGAATTAATTTGATCAAAATTTCAGGATTTATGATCGAAATAAAGAGGAAATATTAATCTATTTAATGTCCAGAATTAACCATTTTTCACATTTAAGCTCAAACTCACCAAAAGTCATAAAATGATGCAAATAAGATCAAATTGTTTAATGGGAAGGGATTTAATCATTTAAAAACATATTTATAAATATTAAAATATGATCTCTGTCAATTCTCCCACACTTAACACTTGGACTCCGGGACAAGTAAACATCGATATTAAATCCAAGAAAATTTTAAAACACATAACCTTGAGATCAAATAATTTAACACCGGTAACAAAAAATATCATGCCTCACCAACAACCATTATTCAAAGATCTCAATTAAGTTCATTAAATATATTTACTCTTCATTTATTATCCTACGCACACAAAACACTTACCTATCATGCATTTTCTCTCACACAAATATCAATTTTTCAACAATGTCATTCTCATCCAATACTCATTCAAGGGTAACCATAGGCTTGATAAATTTCTACATCTACACTCGATGTGAGTCATGAACATATGTTTATAATGAGGACTTTATAAAGGCTGCTCTGTGGCATTAGGTTGGTAGGATTTAGATGTGAAAAATTCTGAGGCTGGATAAAGAGGGTTTGACTCTTTTTGAAGCAAAATAGCATTATTCTAATTTTCACTTAAATATGGTATCCTCCTCACTACCCTTAGCAGTAAATCAGCTCCACTAGAATGAAAAAAAGTGAAATTTCACACCATTCATCATTTCAGCAGCAATATTTTCAATCATCTCAAACATGATTTTTCTTGAAAGCTCCATATAGGAACAGCTTTTTTCAGCATTGGAAGCTCCAGAAAGGCACAACTTCTCATACATGAAATCTCCAAAAAAGACACAACGTTAAACTGAATGATTTTTTTCAAAAGCAATAAGATATCTTCAACATTTCGTTTTACACCCAAATTATCTCCAATTAGGTAGCACAACACAAGTCAACCTTCCCCCACACTTCAGTTCAACTAGATTATGCAATTTCACTTCAAGAGCAGGTTGGATAGGGAAAATTGGCTTGTAATGTGGCTAACCTAATAGTCTATTCATGGATTCTATGCGATACAAGGATTAAATGTACAAGGTGGGCCATTATAAAAAGGATTATTTAGAATAGTGGGCTTCAAAATAAAAGAAATACCTCATTCATTTAAAACACATGTACCTAAAACCCTCAAGTTTTGATAGGAATAAATCAAATTCTGGTTAAATCAAGCATGGTATAGTTCTGTCAAGAAGTGAGGTGAATGAAAAGAGTATGAAAAGTAGGTTTAGAAGCCTCACAGGAAAGTGATTTCAAATATAACGATAATGAATTGTGGCGTGAGATTAAAAAATCAAACTTCTTTTCATGAAAGTTCCAAATATTTTAACTTGAAACAAAGTCATTTTCTGAATTCATTTAAGCTCAGTTTCATGGGATAAATTGTTTTACACATTGAAATGGGTTTCAAAAATGGATATGATATTCATTTTAGCTCAAAAGATTTAAAAACACAAAAAAAATTGAAAAACATACAATTTTTTTGAAACAAATAATTGAAAATACTAAAATACAAAGGTTCACTCCCCCACACTTAAATGATACAGTGCCCACAATGCATTCAAATTGATTTAACATTTACGAATATTTTTTATTGAATCAAAGAAATCAATAAAGTGTAAAGGAAAGGTACAACCTGACTTATTGATAGTGCAATTTTGAGTTGAGCTCCTAAGTGCTACACATATAAAAACCTACAAACAAAGGTAGATAATAAAAACAAAATAAATTTATTTAATTTAAAGAAAATAGAAATAAAATGGGAGTAGAATGATAGATCTTAGTTTAATCCCCCAAGTGGGCCCTGGGTATTGAATGCCTCCAGATGGTTAGTTTCAGTTGGTTATCCCCAATCCGATGGTGGGTTGAGTTTCTTTGAGATGAACCACCAACACATTTTCCTTCTAGTTAGAAATTATTTCTTTTTGTTGAGGAGTATATGGATACAGTACACGAATACCACCCCTACGAAAATGATATTCTTCTTGTATAGTGGGGTTAGGATAAAGAATGAGTCCTCCTTTTTATCGGTTTCCAATTTCATAACTTCTTCTTCATTCTCCACCAGTTCCTCAAGGTATTCTGTTTCCAAAGAATAGTCAAAGGGAAAATCAGAGGGTAATTCAATTTGAATAAAATTAAAGCATGATGAATCAATATCAAGATCTTTCCTTTCAAAGTAAGCATCTTGTGTCTCTTTTTCCCCAAGAAATTACACTTCTATTTCATCTTGAAATTCCTCTAATAAGCATTCATCTAGTTCAGGGAGCTCCATATGTTCTTCTTCAGGTGTATCTTCTTCTTTTTCCTCATCCACAAAGGCAATACATTTGTTGTCCAAACCTGAAAATTTTAAGCAAGGGAAGGTGATAATCAATTCAGATTCTATATAATTAGAATTAAAAGAGTTAAGAAAAATATTATCTCCCTTAAGTAGCTTGAATTCAATTGCTTCTTCAGTATGAGGTTTCTCTTTTAGTTTAATTTCACAGGATAGAGGTAGGTAGTCATACTCCTCCATCTTTTCTTCCACCGCTTTGGTGGTGTCTTCCTTCATTGATTCTGGATCTTCTACTTTTTAAGGAATATGTGGATCAATTAGTTCTTCACACTCATTCCAGAATTAATTTAGATATTTTTTCTATCCCACATGTAGCTCAATAGGTAATTCTTCCTTCTTGTACTCCTCAGGTTCATTCATAGGTTCTGGGTTTTCCATCATTGCATGGACATATTCAAATGAAAGTTCTACTTTTTTCTATAGTTTTTCTATGTCATTTTTAAGTTCTTTATTCTAAAGTATATCATAACTAGAATAATCTACTTTTTCTAAATGTGGGTATTTGTTACATGAATTAACGAAATAATTATTTGAAAACATCATGTAAAAATATTTTTTTATGTTTTTTTTGAAAAGTGTTAAATATTTATAATGAGATTGTGGCACTACCTCCCTGGAAATGGCACAATGTTTGACGCACACCTATCATGGGGTGTGAAAAATAAATATTTACTAAGTTAAAATATAGTGTAGTAGTTAACCTAAGTTGTCTCCAGAAAGGAGCACACAACAATCATGTTTGTCACATTGTATTTGAATTTTTTTGATTTTGAAAACAATGAAACAAAAATAAAGAAAGCAATATATTATAAGATTTAAAAAATATTGAAAAGTAATGTGATTAAAAATAGTGATAATTATTGGGTGATCAGGTCGGGGTTGGTTTTCCAATTGCAATGTTATCATAGTTCTTATTTATTCATTCCTTTTTTATTAAATCGATTAAAATGAGATTTCACAATCGCTTCATCTCACTTATTTGTTTAATGATGTTGGGGAAATTAAAACTTACTAAAAATTAGTTTGTTCTAATCTCTAACCTTTTTTGAAAGAGTTGTAGAGAATACCCTCTATTTATTAAGGCAATTCCCAATCGGGTCTTATTAATCCCAATCAATCTTGAATATTCAGTACAATTCTCACACGTACTTACGATCGCAAAGTACTTCACCACTATGTTCTGATCTATTCAATCGTATATAGACCAGAACCTATTGAGGGATTTGATTATCATTAAACAAATAAATAATAACAATAGAATATAAAATCAAATACAATCGCACAAGATAATATAATCTGTTATTACAATTGAAACCAACATCACAATAGAGAAAACATTTTATAACATTTATTGCATGAACTCATACATTAAAAAATGGAAAACCTAACCTTATCCAATCACTCATAAGATTTAACCCACCATGGTAAGGGTAATTGAGTAGAAGGGGTAAGATAAATACATTACAAAACTAAAAAGAACAAAAGAAAGAAAAGAAAGAACCAAAAGTTTCTCTTCCAGAATCTGTCCACCAGAAGTTCAGATTCAGTTATCCCACCATATACTCAAATCAGGCTGAGGTCCCTTCTTATAGGAGGTGAGTAATGAAGTTGTCCATCCACCAACAATGTTATAATTCATTTGGAGCCATGTTGAATTAGTTATCATCGCCTAAATAAAATGTACTTTTCCTGGATGCCAAACACTATTCCACCAACCCTTAGTTGACCATTTAATTGGCAGGCTTAATGAATGAATTTATTCCTGATCATTTTCTATCCCTTGACCCATTTAGTAAGCTTTCTTACCCAGCTAGAATAACTACATTTGGAGGTCGGTTGGCCGAGATATTATTCTTTGAATGAGTCATGGTCCATTCTTCTGGCCATAATAACTTTTCACATTGAAGGAATTTTTTGGGCATGTAGACATTCGAATTGGAAGTTGGTCCAGAATAATAATATGTATCCAACAAACAATTGCATCCTAAAAAAACGAATCGAATTAATTAGATCAAAATTTCAGTATTTATGATCGCAATACAGAGGAAATATAAATCTATTTAATTTCCAGAATTGACCACTTTTCACAATTAATCTCAAACTCACCAAAAGTCATAAAATGATGCAAATAAGATCAAATTGATTGATGGGAAGGGATTAAATCATTTAAAAAAATATTTATAAATTTGAAAATATGATCTCTGTCAATAATACCTCTATAATATCTACACACACTTAAATAATCTACATGCTCATTGTTTGTTGAAATCGGGGTGGTATCATGGAGCTCTGATGAATCCTTTAGTGTCATAGGTTCACCAAAATCATGTCCCTTTGATTTTTCGAAGGCGCCTCAGATCAATCATTTGGAGAGAGAATATATCTATATAGAAATTGGTAATAGGGGGAACATATCATCCATTAGAATAAACTGTTCCCAGCTGATATTCTTCTGTCCTTTATATATAGTGTGTTGAGAAAATACCTAGAAAGGGTTCCTCGACCACTGGAAATAAAACAAACACTAAATATGAAAAAAATAATTATGATGAACTAAAATATTTCAAAAATATTATTAATATATTACCACATACATGTAATATATATTAAATATATTACATGATAAACCCATATAATGTATCTCCACTTATACTTTTCTTTAATATTAAATGAACATGGAATATTACAATAATATTCATTCATATAATATTTTTTTTCATATTCACTGAATACATTGTGAATAATTTTAATAAATAAATTCAACCTAGTTATTATTTACTTGAATAATAGTGAATTGATTTATTTATTGATGATTGATAACATGGAAAACTCTCAAACCCTTTGGTGTGGCACACCATGTCTAATATACCTATTCACCAGAATAGGGCAGAGTATTAAATGTGTTATTTTGTGTGACCGTCTAGCACTTTTTTTGACAGTATTAAATTTTATTCATAGAACAAGAGTGGAGTCAATAAACCCACCAAGTAACCTAAACAAATTAGTATCTATAGGAATGAAATTCAACCTATGAGAACACACTATACAGTAAAATATCTTTTTATTTCGATATCTCATAAAGTAGGACACAAATTTGTTTCAACATACTTTTTTACTTTATTGGTTGTTGATATAACTATATGGATTTACCTATGACTGCCTTTTCCATGGATTTATGAAGTTATTACCATCCTGATCAACAGAGCCTATGATTTATAACATTTTTAACTTGAAAGGGAAAAATAATATATTGACCATTCAAACAATGCCATACCACCAATGATGCACCTAACATAATCCACCTTTCCACAATTTTATCATCAAGGATTTTATTTGCATCAAATTATGTGATAAAATGAAACACATTAATAATGATCTCATGTCAACAGACCAATACACATATCCATAGATGGAAAAAATAGTGACACCTAAAACATGTGGTGTTTTTATTGGAAGGGCTTTCCTCATGATCTCAACTACTAGAGTTACCCAAATGTGAACTTCATGAGAAGAAGTCTCAATGCTTATTCTCCCCCATCACCTGATAGTCAAACATCAACTGTGTCCAACCTGTATGATGCATCTAGACCATAATAAATTTTTCTAATAATAATGTCATAGTATCTTGAATTTCTCATTAAAGCATGTGATCTTCTATGAATTTTCATATGAAAATTAATATAATAGAATTACCATTTATAGAGTGGATACAGTAATTTATACCCTATAACGGTAATTTTAAATCATGAAAATATTAATGTATACATGAAATGGTAATAAAATAGTAACGTATAGTTGGGTATATAGAATCCATTATTAAAAGACTCACACTTACACTGTATCTAACTTGAAAAACATTCTTTTAATCTCTCACATGATTAAGATAATGTTTCTAATGAGTTACAAATTTAGTTTTTGTGTCTTCCATGTCTCCAATAAGTGGAAATTCTTCTATAAAAAACCTCACCTCCTTGAGTAAACTTCTCAAGAGATGGAATCCCTGAGTATATCCCTTTAATACTCTATCAAAATATGACATGTTTGAAAGTTGTATTAATAGAATTATCATAATTACAAAAAATTAAATGCTATATGTGATTCCAAGAACTAGAAAAACTCATTGTGTTTAATAACATCTTGTCAGCTACCTCAGTAGCTCCAACACACTTGGTAATTATAGGTATTACTACCTATATCTTGTATGAGTTCATCTCGCTCATTACATTAACCTGATTGTGATATAAGATCATATTGACCTTACCGGAAAACTATTTTTTATCCCTCAAAAATGATATCCCTATTTCTACATATACTAGGTATATATCCTTTGTACTTAATCTATTACTATTGGATAGTTCTGACTACTTCTATTTTAGTTCTCCTGGATATAATTGATATTTTTCTAGTATAAATCATATGCTATAAAAATAATTTCTTGTACATATCATATAATACACGATTGATCCATCTGATAAGCATAATAAATTTAAACTCACCACTTCAATCTCCTCCCATGTCCCGTACATGTCATATTGAAGAGATTTAAGCCATGAGATATTAGTAACAATTCTCTTTCGAATTATTACAGCTTTTTTTTCAATACCATGTCAGTATATGTGAAATTGGATAGTATAAGAAACCCATTTATCTACCCTAGTAGATCATATTCCCTAGAACATAGGTTTCTACTTTAATTCAATCTCTATAGAGATACATTCATTTTGGTCTTAACTAACCCTATTACCAATAGTTTTCTTCCATATGTTACTGAATATATTTTACATGGAAAACAATGGCGCCCCTACTAACCATTAGTAGACACATGGGAAAGATTAATCCCAAATGAATATTATATGATATTGTTTCTTAATTAAATCATAAACTAGATTTTAGTAACTTGCAACATTTATTGGAATTTTGTGATGTCACCATTCCTCTCTGGTTTCATCGTACAGATACCTTCCATGATTAGCGATCTTTTAATCAAATTCCCACAAAAAATCATATAAAATAGAAATGAGAAGAAAAATTATAACTGATTTATGAATAACTACTTTATATTTCCAATCAAACCTTATTGGTACCATGCTTGAACTATCCAGGTATCGTCTCACTTGAATACCCACAAATGTATTTAAATAAATACCTTATTTTTTGATACATGGAATCTATTGTTGAATTTTAATTGATATTTTCAGAATTAGCTAATTTTCATTTAATACCTACTTGTAAAAATAATTATTCTCAAGGAATAATTTTTCACCAAGCACATTGAATATAAAACCATCACCATGGTTTTATCCTTCCTACGTAGTATGTGCCTTTAGAACATTCTCATTCCATATGATCTTGTGGATGTTTTCATATTCATACCATTTATGATTCTTTGAAATTGACAAAACCCAAGTCATTATTTCTCCCATTATCTAAAATAGTTATGTGCACAATTTTATATAAAATTATTGTATCATGTGACTATAACATTTCTATCAATGGGATTTTTGTAATATCCTTAGAAAATATTAGGATGATATCTATATATGAACATTTTGTTTCACCAGATGAAAGCTTGTTTATGTCCTAAAAAACTCTTTGTATCTAAATACATGTTATTATAACGATATGTATTTTTGTAATATTATAAATTATTTGATATCCATTTTCCATGATAGTTTTCATATAGTTATGGGATATCACCATTATTTGTGAAGAACATCATTAAATATAATGGAATCTTATGCAATGGATATATATTTCAACGTCGATGCTTCTTATACTTACATCATGTATATAATGTGTATAATGAAATTTGTGTTTTGGAATCAATCCATGATATATTTTATTGATCAATTTTTACATGAAATACTCATAGCTATAATGTGGATAGGGTAATTTTTGCTTCAAAATTACTCCATGCTACATTATATCGATCAATGAATGTGTGGTCATGATATTCTTTATCCTAATATCCCAAATCAGATAATCTCTTTTTACCATAAATATGTAATACATATCTTTTACATTACTTATTAAACAATCAACGTAAACCAATGTAGTATATTTATCACTAGCTTACCCTTGGAATAGTTCACACTCTATTGTTGAACTAATTCTGAAAGATATGTATCATACCATTATCTATAAAGGTTTATTTGACCCAACTAAAAAATTATATACATTTATAATAACAATGGTCTTTATCTATAGTAATTATAAATACCATATTGGGTATATCCTTTAAATATAATTTTAGTTTTACTTGACATTTAATAGTATTTAAAAAACTGTGTACATAAGTCTTTTATTTTATATTCATCTCCTTTTCCAATGATTCTATTATTAATAATCTATTTTTTCATTATTAAACACAATAAAATAGCACTCATTCCTGAACTGCAATAATGTCTCCTTGTGTCCAAAGTACACATGAGATTTTTTTTGGTAATACTGTATAAATGTTCAACTAGATCCATTCACATAGAAATTTAAAAGTCATGCACTTCTAACCACTAACTTAGGAACAACCCTTTCTCAGTCGCATGGAGAATATATCTTACTTCTGATAATATTTCAATACTTACATGGTTAATATATTTCTATCCTCATATTTTATAAACATATTGTACTTAATACCAAATAATTATGTTATAAAAACACTTATAAATGATGAATATACATGAAGGAGAAGGGATTTAATTCTTATTTAATTTAGTTTATTACTGTTAAACTTCCATAGTTTTATTTCATGACATGAAATGATAATAAACTTCTACTTAATAATAAAACATTATTCATTGAAGGATATTGTAATGGTGTCTTTTAGAGTCACTATTTTCATTGGAATATTCACCTTGTCTTTCAACTTGTTCACGAAAATAATTAAATAATATACTATGCTTATGTTATTATTCACTTCGAGAAACTTACAAAAAAGGTAATTACGCACTTACTTCATCCTGTTCATTTTGTAATCTATAACATCACTGTAGTATATGAGGAAAAATAAAATTACAATGGATATGTTGAAAGATCATGATACATCTTTCAATTTACACATAGGTAGTGTAATCATCCATTCATATCATGCTTCATTTTCTCCTCACAAGTTTCTCAAATATGAGCCTACATGTGAAATCATCTATCTACCATTATTATAACCACAACTAACAGCTAAAATTGATGAAATAATTATTACAGGACCATCATATGCATCATATACGAGTATACTATAAGAATATTTACACCCTCACTTCCTAAGGTGGCTTAATAGGTATTGGGATACCAACACCTTGAATTTATTATATCATTGTAATGTGCGGATGTTCTTGTAATACTCATTAAAAATTAATGATAATTTGGAAATTTACATTGTACATTATTATCATTGTGTATCTTATGGTATTGACTTCCATTTTATACAAAAATAAAATCCAATAGATACTAATTTTATCATAACTACCTATTTAGAAAGTATTGATTGATTAATTAAATCATTTAATGTATCCCACTATTTTAATGAATTCTAAGAACCTTTTTTTTCTAGAATTAGAATACTCTATCACTTTAGAATTCTGGTGGAAAGATCCTTGAAATTCCTATCCTAGGCTACAAGCTATGGAGATGCCACAACTTTGAGAGTTCAAAGTAGGCGTTTGACTGGCCAACAACAATAACTCATGGATCCTTGATCTGTTGAGCGAAGTCCCTACTTTTAAAATCATAAATATGATTTACTAAATGATTCCCTATAATGTTTTAGCAAGATAGATATCAATAATCATTTTCTACCAACTTCTTTGAATTCAACCCATCATTCTCATAAGAACTCCCCAGTAGTAGGAGGCACCCTGAACTATGGATGATCGAGAACCCTGAACACTTGGTTGTGTTAAAATTAAAATGACTCAAGGTGTTTGGTGACTTAATAATACTTTTAGAAGTAGGAGGAACCCCGTACAGTGTGTCAATCAATTGTTTGGATTTCTCCAGAACTTGTTATCTTCCAAGACTTACCGCATCCTCATATTAGTATAAAAATACTCCCCTTTAGGTGAGGGGGTCGAGGGATTACAAAATACAGACCAATAAAATTGGATTCACAACCCCTTATATAAATTGACAAAACATTAGATGATGCATAGACCATAAATAAAACTAATTAATTAATTAAAATCATCCCACATTGATAAATATATAAATAATTAAATAAATATACACACACATATTTTTTCGGTGATCAAGAATAGTCAACGAGTTAAGTAAACATGTGATTAAAATTAAATTACAATAATTTAATTATGACATCAATAATTAAATCAAATAAATTTTCTAATTCAAATAATTTAATTAAATTTGGTCTGATTTTAATTTATTTTTAATTCAAAAAATTTAATTAATTAATTAATTAACTTAATACCAAAATTAAATTAATTTTATCATAGTATTAAAAACATATTATTTTAAACCAAAATTATATTTTAATTAATTTAATTTAAGACAGAAATTATATAAGTTACCATATTTTTTTTTTAATATTTAAATAACTATTCAGACCCCATGACCCTGACTAAGCAGGTCATTTTAAACCTGTGAAAGCTCATTCTGAGCCTTTTAGAACTTGTACAAGGGTGTTCTAGGACTAGTATACCTAAAATGACCTATTTCAGGTTATAAAGATCCAACCATGCATGTTTTGGGGTAGATTTGGTCCAAGAGGACTGGCTAATTCCATGGTAGAGGGATTACCTCACCATTGGGAGGAGCATGTCGTGGCCAGTATGAGGCTGCAGTGGGACAAGTGGGAGATGGTGGCTCAAGAAGGGTAATGTTGAGTGCATGGAGGATGCCTTGACGAGCGTCTTCAAGGTCGACGGTTTAGTTTCACATGGTGGAGGAGGATGAGGCCCGACCTCAGATCATGAGGATGGGGCTGGTTCATGGTGGATGTGTAGCAGCAGCTCGGGGAGGGCCGACTGAAACTAGAAACCTCAAAAGAAGAGCTCGGAGGAACATGATCTAGTTGACAGGGTTGGTCCGTAGTGGATGGAGGTCACTATAGATAGTTCCATCCAATGGTAGTTCTCGATCTGACATCCATGAAAGCTAGAGGGTAGTCTGATCAGGGATTGGAGGTCAGTGCTACCAATGTTCGGCCCATAGGGTGGGCCTACAACATTAAAAAAATGAAAAAGTTTTATTATATGATATGCTAGTCATATAAACATTTATAGAACTGTTTAAATATGTGTAGACAAA
This sequence comes from Viscum album, assembly GCA_963277665.1. NCBI lineage: Eukaryota > Viridiplantae > Streptophyta > Magnoliopsida > Santalales > Viscaceae > Viscum > Viscum album. The sequence goes on along the minus strand of OY728161.1, from coordinate 2,127,389,005 downwards.
CTAACATAACAAATTCTAACCACCCTTGTGCCATTAATTTTTTCTAAAGTCCATAATAATAAAATAATCTTAATTATTATAAGAATATTATTATATAAATTATAATAATATAATAAATTCTACAATACCATGGAATGAAATACGGTCAGAAAATACTATTCTAACCACCTGAGTTCCTCTTAGATAATGTATTTCACTAGATACCATCATCAATGATACAAACCAGGTAAAAATTCATATATATAAAATTTGATTCAAATTTCAATACAAAAAATCTGATAGGAAATGATCCACAAAAGTTTTTTTGGATGGCCATAACATGGTCATATGACTCGTATTGAAGTGCGGTCAGATCCATTAAGACCATTTTAATACCCGGTACATAAATTTAATGCACCATAAATTTTCATGGATTAGAATAATTATATGGTATCTACAATACCAGTTGAAGGTACTATGGTAGCAGAGAACATCAGTGGGATGGGGTTTTTAAAATCATTCATCTCTGGGACAATGATCCTTATTGTCTATGTTGATCTGAGCCCTAGTACGATTTGAGTATCTCATATGAATTAAATATAGTATTGAAAATATTATTGAACGTGTAACTCATTAAAATCAAAGAATAATCATTCATCGCTTATCATCGGTGACTGTTCCATGAAGGATCCAAATCATAATCCCTCTATATCATCCAAATATTCCTCAAGAATCAACATGCTCATTGTTCATCTAAATTTGTGTGCTAGCATGGAGCTCAGATGAATCCTTTAGAATTACATCAATCAACATGATCATGTCTCTTCGATCCCTTTAAGGCGCATCAGATTGATAACTCAATGGTAGAATTTATCTCTCCAGAAAATTGGAAGATATAGAATCTCTCATCTGTTGGAATGAATAGTGCCAAACTGAGCTACTCCTCGCTTAATATAGTGGGTTGAGAAAATACCCAAAAAGGGTTCCCCAACCCCCAAAAATAAAAAACCCACTATATTTGTAAAAAATAATTATGATATACTAAATTGCGCCATAAATATTATTTATATTTTTTCACATATCTGTAATATATATTAAATATATTACGTGATAAACCCAATTCATTTATCTCGACTCGTAATTCCCTCTAATATTAATAGAATATAGAATATTAAAATAATATTCATTTGTATAATATTATTTTCATGTTCACTAAATACCTTGTGAATAATTTTAATAAATAAATTCAATGAAATTATTCATTAATTGAATAATAATTTATTTATTTATTTATCGATGATCAATAACATGGACAACTCTTAGACCCTGTGGTGGGTCCCACCTTGTCCAATATTCATATTAAGCAGAATATGGAAGACTATTGACTGTGCTATTGTGTGTGACCCTCTAGGCCCCTATCTTGATAGAAGTGAATTGTATTCATAGACCAAGAGAAACTTCTAGAAACCAATCAAGGCCCCTAAAACGTTAAGGATTCACCATAACAATGACAAAAAACCTTTGAACATGCAATGGGTAATGTAATCTCTTTGTATTTGTATATCTCACAAATCAGGACCCACACTTATGTCATTGTCCTTTCTTGATTTTTTTAATCTAACTAGATGGAATTACTTCTAAATACCATTTCCAAGGATTTATAAAGGTAATAATATTCTGATTAACCAGGCATGAGATATATTACATCCTTAACATAGAAGCAACAAATCCAATCTGAATCATTCAATCAATTCCATGCCACCAAATAAGAACCCAAACACTAGGTGCCTTTCCAAGATTTCATTATCAAGAATTTTTTCCTTACAATAAAGTACACGATCAAATGGAACACGTTGATAATGATCTCAATTTAGGAGACCAATACATATATCCATAGATAGAAATAACCGATGACACCTAAAACATGTGGTATTCCTATTGGCAGGTCAGTCCTCCTTATCGCAACACCTAAAGATCACCATGTACGAACTTATTTAGAAGAAGAGTCAACGATTATGATCCCCCAACACCTAATATTGAAACATAAACTTATTTCCATCATTATGATGTATCTAGACCATATAATTTTTTTAATATTAATGTCATAGTATTTGTATGTTCTCATTATATCATGGGATCATCTATAACATTTTGATATCACAATTAATCTATAGACAATACCATTTTAATAGAGGATAAAAAGATTTATACACTATAATGGTATTATCACATCATGTATATATAATTGTATACATGAAATGGTAATCAAAATATATTGTATAGATGGGTCTTGGTCACCCACTATTACAACATTCTGCTCTCACTAACACCTCAAGATATGTTAGTATCATAAACGGGGTAAACTAGCGCTAGATTTGTGGATGTAAGAAATATAAATAACTACTCACCCTAGCCTCCTCATCTGGAAAATGGTCTAAAGAATAATGGAGTGTGTCCTATAAATAGATCTCAAAATACCACACACTATAACTCCCCTATAAAAGAGTAATGATCTCTTGATGTTTAGATGACTTCAACATAGAAGAAATAAACTCATCTTCAAATTAATCTCAAAACATATCCCTTGAGTTATATAACTCCTAGAAATCACCATGGAACAATAAGTACCACTGTCTTGCTACTCCATTCAATATCATTACAACTAACAAAACCCATTTCTCCTCCTGGTCACAGATCGAACTGAAGGTTATCTCCACATGTTTTGACCAATCCTCTATCATTGATTCCAAGAAGGAGACCTCTTAATTCTAAATTATCTAGTGACAAGACTCCTAGAGTTTCCTCATCAATGTATATTCATCATTGACCTCTACTCTATGATGATCTGCTGGAATATCCTGGAAAATCTTCTGTTTAAACCTAATGAAGACGTTGACCTCGATTCATTCCTATAATAGAAAAAATGGTGAGAGACTTCTAAACATAGAATATATAATATTTATGATTAATTAATTATATATTTATTTATTCAAGGTTAAAACTAATCCCAAGTTCTACCCATTTCAATCATAGGTGAAAGGAAAAATGATGCATGATACTTTCTGGGGCATCTACCCTGCTATCGGTAACTGTTTTATTAGAGGGATCGATAAACTGAAAGGTGCATGCAATAAATAACAGGGGGCCTAAATACCTATGTAAAAGTTTATATCTCTTATTTAAATTGATTAACAAGTTCAGTTGAAACCATTTCCCTACCAAACCATGTAGTTCTCACCCATTCCTACCTTTGAACTTCCTCATATCCCTCAACCTGAACCATTGATACCACTCTATCATGACCCCTCCATCTCATGGAACTACTCCTATGTTGACAATGTGATAATATATATAATTACAAAAAAATACCATCTCTATTAGGCCATAAGTTATTTATATGTACTAATGGTATAACATACAAACATTTGAGAGGAATAACCCTCTATGATAGGATAAACGAGATAGATAAGATAGAAATCATGACAAAATCCTTCCCATAATTAAAGTAAAAGATCCCAAGTACATACATGTAATGTCATACAATAGAAGAAAATACTGAAATGAACTGTAAGTACTACAAATATATTAAGAAGTGACCAAAAATCCCATACGACTCTTAAATAACAACCATGAGCTAGTAATTTTCTACATGATCAACTAGCTCTTATGGACCTGAAAATAGTTTATATAAACATAGGGTGAGAATAACATGTATACTATATAGGATCTTCCCTAGAGCCTCCCATAAAAATGATAACTAATTCATTCTAAAGGTGAGTGAATAACAAGTACATCTATCTTTTCACCTAAATAGGTATTCCAAGTTGACTACCTCGCCACGAATATCTCTCACAAAAAATCACATACAAGTAAAAATATAATATAATATCAAACAAAGGTACAATACTATCACTTACCTAATGGTTTTTTAATAAACCTCAATATCACACTTACAAATCCATATCTATCTAAACATAAGATAGCCTAAAGACACCTTGTTCAATGTATCATAACATATATCCCATGTATCATATTATCTAATCATCAAATACCTTTCACTCTATTCATCACATCATCTCATCATCCAATTCCACATCTCTAAATAATAAATGAGTAGTTTATGGGAGAAAAAAACTTTTATTTCATATAATGTACCTCAATCCATCACAACCCATTCACATCATACCTATAATAATCCATAAGATACTATATTTGGAGATACATATGTGGGAAATAACAACAGTCCATTAAATACCACTACAAACATATATGGGGAATGAAAACCCACATGCATACGAACACCTAATACCAATTGGAGAATAGAGTGGGGGCATAGGGGGTAGTCATCCATTCATTCCTTTCCAAATAACCAAGATATTAATGAAATCACATTCGAAGAGTCCATCATGTTTCAATATCTCTACCAAAATGGATGGGGAAATGTATGAAATAAAAAAACACATAGAAGGTAATATAGTTCACAACCACACTATGGGAATCGAAGTTATCTTAGGATCAACTATAGTTATTGTAACTCGAACACCCAAATTCCACTGCAAAGGACTAAATATAAAATAAGAACCAAAGAATTTATGAATGATTTCATTTAATTAATTATTTCCATTTGATATTTCACTTTTTGTTAATTAATTCATTAGCCACTAATCAAAATTATTCAATTCACATCTCATTAGCCACCAAGTGAATTCTATACCAACCTTGCATAATACAATTTATTCCATTATTCTATGGGATTATCAACATTTTAATTTCATTCAAGAACCAACACCATGGAATTTATTAATCATCATCACTCTATAATTTTAAGTACAATAGGAAACATACTAATCAGTCGTAAAAGTGAAGAATAAAATATGAAAAACTAGCTTACATGAGTTGTGGGGACATGAATTTAGGTAATTAAGTAACCCAAACATCTAAACTTTTAAAAATAACATGGATAAGAAACCACCCATCTTGTAGCAGAAAAGTAGGTAAGACCATCTTCAACTTTTTTGGTCAATCCTGGTGTCACCCCTGACACCACCATGCATATTACCTTGCATTAATACCTCCACCACCTAGGTTAGCTACTATCCCAAATTGGGGTCTCCCCAAACATATCTCATCAACCATTATAAATCCCAATATAAAATCATGTTTCATAGAAGGGATCACATCTATAACAACACATAAGGTAACAAACAGAGTCAATGGGGCTCCTCAACTATAAAAATTTATCAACTCTTCGCATTAAAACTGGCTTGCTTGACCCCAAAAAATTATACTTATTAAACAGACAATTCATTACCATATTGAATTAATTGATTCATTTATCAGAAGTTACAACCACAAGAAATATAATGCATCATCTATTAAAATATATAAATTATTTAATCATGCTATAATGAAAAACTTAATGTTTTGAAAAAATTTAAGGAAGGAATTATTCCATTAATATGCCTATTTATTATTATTATTTACACCAATCATTTAAAAATTCTCTTTATTTAGATAACACCATTAATATATGTAAGAAAAAATTCAAATAATGTTTCATTAGGAATCATTTTATTTCATCCAAATTATAAGAATCAACGGATAAAATAAACATGCCTCTTTAAATATATATCCAATCAATATTACCAGATTTAAATTATTTAATGATTTTAATAAAAATAATCATGATAAACCATATCATAACAAATATTATAAACAAATAATAAACATATATATCATGGTATGTAGTAAAACAAGAGGAAAACCATTATCATGGTGGAAAACACATGTGATCGCTGTGACCATAATACATTTATTTTCATTAATCCGCTTTATTATTTATTAATGTTAATTACACCATAAACCAAATATAAAATGAATTAGTATTTTTTTTATTTCACATAAAATAATATGAGAAGTAATAAATCACCAACCTCAAGGATTCCAAATTTTTGTGACCTTGAATGGATCAACAATGTAGGATTCTGATCACCTCTCCTATAAGGAAATTACATAACTACAAGGACATTGTGCCACATCCGCACCACAAAATGTAAAAATAACTCCATAAGAATAAAGGAAATCATTTTACATAGAATTAAAATAAATTACATGGGAAAAAAAGATTGACCGAAGAAGAAACCAAAACAGAAAGAGGAGAAAAGCAACTTGGATCACCATAGATCGAACATGAGATTACATGGATAAATACCTTGTGAAAGGGATTCAAAACATCCTGATGAAAAACCTAAGGACACATGGGGTTAGGATTTAATCCAAGGGTTTTATAAAATTTAAGGGAGTAAGAGGCTTTACAGGTATTCATAAAGACACACTTTCACGATGTTAATGCACCATTAATGTCATGAATGTACTAAGTTTAACACCCATAGAAAAATGATTCACCCATATCCAAAAAATTAAAATTAATTCACCTTTTGAAAAAATATTAACTTCATGAGTTTTTAGAGAGATTTTAACCAAATATGACCCCTCATCCCTTATCATTGAGAACTAATAGTATAGGTCATCAATCACAACCTACAAACTTCTCTTTATAGGTTGTGAATTTCTATTTGGGCCATGAACTAAACTCTCCTTTCATAAACTACAGTTCAAATCATGAACATATCCTAATTCTTTATTTTAGCTCTCAAACTCCATTGATACTAATTTTGGTTTCTTCCAAGCACCACAATCCTTAGAAACATGAAAAAGGAATGATTTAATAGGATATGTGATCTTACATTTGATACCTCCCTAGTAATTATAATCCTCAAGAATTTCAAACCACAACTAGAGAGAAGGAAAAGAAAAGGGGTCATCTGATTAGCCACCCCATGAGATACCTCTCAAGAATATATCCATCACAGGTTCTCAACCATTTCACTCATAGGTACAAGGTGTAAAACCAGAAAAAACCTATAAACATCTGATAAATACTCTTATGGGGAGATACATATAAAATAATACAAAAGACATAAATAAATCATTGAAGATGATAAAACAATCTCATAAACTAGATAATTTTAAATAACCACAAAATGAGAATCGTTACAAGATAATAGATACATATTAAACAACTTGGGATACTGAGAATGCATTGGAGAATCATGTTTACAATTGATTTAATCCATGATATCATGCCTCCAAACAAAATGAATTAAATGAATAGTATGAAATCACAACACCTTCACATAGAATTATTGGATCTCTACAGGTCAATCCTTGAAGGTTTTATCATTTTCAACATTGATATTTCCCTAATCGATTATGTCAGAGTCATCATGAAGATACCAGTGAATCTACGACACATGGAATACATAATTTATCTATCTTATCCATGTGGGATGTTTTATCTAATATGAAATAGATCTAATATAATCCACAAACTCAAAAGGACAAACCAAATGGGAATAACTCTTACTCCCATGAAAAAACCTTTACTACCCATGATGAGGGTACACCTTTAAGAAAACATGGTCTATAATATAAAAAATTATAGGTATCCTCCTATAATAGGTGTAAGAATTATAATGATCATGTGTTTATTAATCCTATAATGAATCACCTGAACTAACTCTGTTGTGGTATTCAATAGTTTCAACTAAATAATTACTAACTCTCTGACCCCATTACAACACAATTGAGAACAGAAAGGCTAGCCATACAAAGTTTCAAACAATTCCATGCCAACAGTGAAGTGAACAATGTTATTTTAAGAAGACATGAAAACTTGTTGGTTACTCATCCATGAACCTCAATAATTTTTGACACAATCTTGCATCATGTCTTCAAGTGTCTATATTGTTCACTCAGTCCAACCTTCCATCTATGGATTAAATTTAGTGCTAATTAATAAAACCTGTACTGAGGGATATGGAACATGATAAATTCACCAACCTCTATCAGTATTCATCAATATGATATGTGACCAGTTCAACAACCTTCTATTGATGTACATGGTGGAGTATTCATCAAGGTTCACCAAAATTGCTAAGTGCAAGGTTGATATGGTATATGACCAGTTCTTTCGACCTTGGACCTTTGAGAGAGGATTACACAAAGATATTTGAACCAACATGATGACTCTATTAATTCATACCTATTATGGGGTGCTAAGTAATTCCTTTTTAGTATTTAGTTTCCTAGATGTACAGATATAGATAGATGGTGTCGATAGTGGGCACACAGAAATAGCGACTTCAGTGGTGTGTAGACGATGAATGACTCAAAGACCTGGACATGTGATGAATTTTAGGCAGTGATCATGAGATAGAGGATATCCAGTTCATGTGTCATAATATAGATCTAGTAAAACTTGTTATAGGTGGTTCTACTCTGGATATGTTCAGGGGAATCTTGCATGAGATTTCTTGACATGATATGTGGCTATTAGAGAGATAGTGGATAGGTCGCCTAAGAAAATGCATTGGTAGGAGAATGTAGATTCATAGGGTGATGATCAAGTAAGAGAATATGTGAAATCATCTAAAGGTGGAATACATTATGAATTGTTACCACTGCCACCACCAAGTTGCCCGCACCAGGAGTGGGGAGCTGGGCGATAGGGGTGGGGGTATCTGTAGGTAGTCAAGGATTATAACCCAGAGTCTACAGGGATGATAAAATATGTGATCTATTTACTATTTAATATTTTTTTAGTATTGATAAATAAATTTTTGAACCACTCCTTTCTTTTTACTAATCTAGTAAAAGACTTAGAGATTCTGGTTAATCCCTTCACTCAACCGTTTCCCCTTGAGACTCCTATTGGATGCGACTCAACAATCTAACACTTCTACCAATGGTTTTACCTGAATCATGAAGATGAGAGTTGATTTTTGGATCTTATTTAGTACTTATGTGGCCTTATGATGTCATTTTAGGAATGTAATATTTATCTATAGTCCATTCCTAGATAGACTATTTTAGGTTGAGGATGCAATGCTTCAGTGGAAATGGAATGAGTTTTTTACTTTTTAGGTGAAAAGAAAACCTAGTAAGTTTAGGATGGACACATGCATAGGAGGGTGAAGCCGATTAAACACCATTTTGATGGAATTACCATTGGTTCAGTGGATGCTATGAGTTTTTAGTTTCTTACATTGGTGGTAGAGTACAAGGATTTATTTTCGTAGAACATTCCAGTCTTACCTCCCTAATGAGAGATAGAAATCTACATTTATCTAAACCCGAGGAAACCTCTATATCCACATCATCATTTTGGATGGATCCCTCAGAGGTTAATGAGATGAGGGTGTAGTTATAGGAATTGTAGAGGAATGGATTTTTGAATCCTAATATTTCTCCCAGGGTAGCCCGGGTGTTTTTTGTGTAGATGGTTGGCAGTAGAATGAGGTTGTGTATGTATTAATTTATCATAAACTAGGATATCATAAAGGACATGCATCCCCAACTAAGGACTGATGACCAATTATATTAGTTGAAAGGGGAATGATGGTTCTCAAATATTGACCATAGACTAGGTTATCACCATATGTGAGTACAAGATGAGGATATATCGACGACCACATTCATGTGTCACTACAGTCACTATGAATACTGTATGATTCCTTTTAGCATGAAAAACACCCCATTAGTGTTCATTGGATGGATGAAATAGATATTTCATCCATTGTTATATTGGTTTTTGGTGGTATTCATTTATGATATCCATGTATACTCAGCATTTGAGTTGGAGCATGCGAGACAATTGAGGATGGTCCTGGACATACTCTGAGAGAACCTGCTTTATAGGAAGATCTCGAAGTGCCCGTTATATATTTAGGACATCCTCTTTCTGGGACATGTAATCTTTTTAGATGGTGTAGTAGTGTACCAGGAGAAGGTTGAGGCAGTGTTAAACTGGGATCCACCCAAGAGCCTAATGTAGGTGTGAAGCTTCCTTGGACAAGAAGGCTACTAAAAGAGATTTGTACATGACTTATAAAGGATTTTAGCTCCAATGATAGATTTCACTTGAAAGCGTAAGACTTTCATGTTAACAGAGAGATTCTAAGTAGTAATCCAACATTACCTACATGACTATTATATCATTTTAATGATAAAAAACATAATAACATTGCATATACCAGATCAAATGGTTTAGTGGCACTGGAAATTGGGAATATAAGTAAATTTTACAAAATAAAACATAAAAATTATTTTATTCCTTCTTCTCAATCTTGTTAGTTCCCCTCATTTACTCTTTAGAATCAATAGTCACCAAAGGATATACATCAAATAAAGGGGTGAGCTCAAAAGGCTATTAAGAGGATAGATAAGAACATGAATCAATATAGCATGGGTGAGAATAATCATCATTATCATAACATAAGTATGGAATCATCATCATAATAATGATTGTAATCATTAGGTAAAGGCATGTAATGCGTCAATTCATAAAAATGAAACATCATGTCTTAGTGGTAAACTATTACACATGGTTGTGAAAAAAGATAATCATTTTATTGCAAGACATATGTGAATAGCCATAAAATAATCATTATGAAAAAAATAGCATCATGTTTATGTATATTTCACATTATCTCATGAGATACATCACATTATGCAATGAATTGTAGTGATATATATGTCTTTGTGCACCCGTCACATCATAACATTTACATAGTCATGCATGCCACATTGAACGTATAACAATATATTTTGTAAAATAACCCATGCCTAGGAAATAGGTTTTAGGAGAAGTCAATAAATCATTTAATAATGAATAAATTTTTGGTTTTCAAAAATAAAAAGATAATAACATGCTTGGAATAATAATCATCAATCTTGAGTGAAGAAGAAACAATCTCAAGAGAAGTAATATATTTTTTTTAAAGAATACTAATTTTGAAAAAAATCATTACATTTGTCATAAAAACATATTTGAAAAATATATATCCTAAGAGAAAGGGAAAAAATGAATTTGAATAAAATAATATTAACATTCATACCATGGAAGAGATAATAACCCAATGAAAGGAATTGGGTTCAAGAATCTCCTTACATTATGTAAGAATGATTTATTCACATTAATATCCTAAAAAATAAAATTAAAATCATTAATTAATAAATATTTAATATCTCATATATTTATTTGATTCATTATAAATTCATTATGTTTATTTATGGTAATTATATTGAGTTATAGAGTTCAATTCCATCATTTTGAAGTGTTCATTTTCTTGGTTTTTTATGATTGGTTCACTTTTATACATGCATCAAATATCACATAAAATGAGTATAATTTTCTAGAATTGATATTATATTCTATTATTGAACTTACAGAAGATTATTTGTTCTTAAAAATTATTATTTTTTAGATATGAGGATAATTCATTAGATAATATTTTAATGATAATCGTTTAGATTAATTTAGCAGTATTAAGTCACAACAAACTCGTTTTGTTTTATTATTTAATATTATCTATATAAATTAGATATAGAACATAAAAAAGTTTAGAAATTTTTTTTAATGTTTGTTTCAATCATTATAATAATTTTAATACCATACTTGATGAATGTAATGGAAAATGAAAACTTTTCATCCTTGAAGGTGATAAAACAACACCTCATGGACAACATTTCCATTTTTAGTATAAAAGGGAGTGGCGAATAGGTTTGATGATATATTATTACATTAACATAAAAAATTGTAGTATATATATGATATTGGATTTATCATTCCACTTGTATTATGGGAGGTGAGGATAGAATACGAATTGAAAATAACTTGAAAAGAAATAAAAAAGAATGAAAGAGGATTTTACCTCTTGAATTCTTCTCCTTGAGAAACTCTTAAGGGAGATTGGTTATGGTTTTTGTTGAGTCCATAGAATTATGGATGAAGGTGGAATTGGGTATTGTATTGGGAAGAATTGTTAAATATTAAAATATTTGGAGGTATGCGGAGAAGGGGTGGCGAGGGTTGGTATTTGTAGTGAAGAAGAGGGGTGTTTTGTGATTATTTTATTCATTAGTTTATTATTTTGGCTTAGGAGTATGAATATTTTGAAACTTATCAAAATATATATTAAAATAATTATGGATAGTTCAATGTTATGGGATTACATCATCCATACATAATCTATGACTAAATAATTAATGTATTTGTTAAATACCACAAATTATAGTATTTCACTATTCACTAAAAATTCAACTATTTTATAGAAAACCCAACAATTCACCATAACAGTTTTTGATATGTATAATTCAAAAATAAGCGCCATTTTATGTAAATAATTTTCTGAATATGATAAATTAAAATCATCATTTCTTTCAAAAATAAAAATTTTTAAATTATTAATGATTTTATAACACGTAAATAAATTTAATCAGGTCTCATAAAATTATCTTATAATCCTAATGACACAAAATACTAATTTGTGAATAAATATTATGAAAATATTTTTTTTAATTAATTATATTAAACATTAAATTGTAATTAATTATTTATAATTTACAAGTATAACAACACTTAATTTATCATTTCTAAAACATTTATTTATTTACACCATGAACTAAATATATCATATTACCATTCATAAGATACCTAAATTTTATTTATACATTCATAGGTGAGGTTACTATTCTATTGGATAGATTACTATTCCTAATGGTCAAATTACTATTTTCAAGGTCATGTTACTATTCCATTGGTATGGGTTCCTTGAAATTTGGAAATACCTCTTATTTCATTCATTCTTCATTTATAATGTTTTTGTTGTGTCCTGTATGTGATTTTATGTGATTCATAATATATGGTATAATAATAATAAGGGATATTCCATTTATAAAATTATGGGTCATTAAATTCTTCCCCCCTTATGAAATTTCTCCCTCAAAATTTTATTTTACATACTATGGTGAAACCAAGTGAGGGTTCTTATTCTTCATCACTTCCTCCATTTCCCATTTTTCTTATTAGTATTTATGGTTCTGCCATAGTACTTTGACTATGTGAGTAGTATTTTTTAATAGATCTTTATCTCTACTATCCAAGATCTAGATCAGATGCTCCTTGTAATTGATATCATTTTATAGCTATACATCGTCTCGATTAAGTACATGTGTGGTATCTAGTATATACTTCTTCATGGAGGGTACATCGAATACATCATGTACTTGAGACATGGAAGGTGGATGTGTTAGTCGATAGGCCAAAACTCCGACACGATCAAGAATCTCAAATGGGCCGATGTACCTAGTACTTAGCTTTCCATTCTTCCAAAATATGATGATCCACTTACATTGAGATATGAAGAGGAATACCATGTATCTGACCTCAAATTGTAGGGCCCGTCGATAATTTTATTCATAGATATTCAGTCAAATTTGGGTTTCCTTATTGTTCAACTAAATATTTTTCACCTTATCCACCTTTTCTCCAACCATTTCAAGTCTTATCACCTTATGTTCACCGAATTCATCCCAGCATGCCGGTGTTCTGAAACTTTTCCCACAAAGGGCATTATATAGATCAATTTGGATGATCGAGTAGAAACTGTTGTTCTAAGAGAACTCGACCAGAGGTTGATGTTGGTCCCATACTTTATTGATGTCTATAGAATAAGATATCAATATTTATTACAGTGTATGAATTTTATACTCAGATTGGAAATATGTTTGGGGATGATTACCATTACTAAAGTTCATCTCACTTCATAGAGCATTTTAGAGACTTTTCTAAAATATGGAAGTGAATCTTGGATCATGGTCATATACGATCAAATTATTTTCTTCATGTAGCCTTAAAAATTATCTATTGTTTATCTGTAAAATTTAATCTGGTGATAAGTCCTCTAAAATTGTGATAAATTGAGCTATATTTATAAGAAAATCCACAAAAACTCATATATAACTATTCTATATAGATGTATTTTGATGTTTGGTGAAAAAGTCCTTGGTGATATTTTATCATTTCCATGCTGGTATGGGTAATGGTTGCATCCTACCCTTATACTTTTTCCATTCATCCTTCACCAGATGACATACCAAGAACTTTGATTTATATTCAATGATATCCTTATTTATATTGTCCCACCAATAGTGCTCTCGGAGTTCCTGATACTTCTTTATACTTTCTAGGAGAATAGGTAAAGTTGAGTTATGTGCATCATTCAAAAGATCTTTCTTCATCATTGGATTTTATGATACACATAGTCATTACCCAAATCTTACTACTCTGTCCTCATCAATTTATAACTTTGAGGATTTCCCATTTCTCATGGATTATATCTTATTTAGAATTTCCAAATCATTTCATTATATGTCATTTATTTTCTCCATAAGGGATGGTTGAGCAATCATTTGAGAAAATATTGATGAGGTTCCTTCCTTAATTATTCCCATATCTATACTTTGAAATACAAAGAAGATTTTATTATTCTCAATTCTCATCATTGATAATGTTGTAGGATCCTTTCTATGTAGATAATCATCCACTTTATTCGCATTTCTAGGATGATGATGGATTGAGTAACAATAATCCTTAATGAGATCTAACCGTCTACACTGGTGCATATTAAACTCTTTTTTTGTGAATATATATTTTAGTTGACTATGATTAGTATATATTTCAAAATTCTCCTCATAGAGACAATTACTCCATATTTTCAACGCAAACATCATGGCTGTCAACTCTAGATCATGTGTTGGATAACTTTTCTTATGAATTTTCAACTACCTTTATTCATAGCATATCCATTTATCATTTAAAATCAGTGCATATCCTCGCACCAATTTGAAGTATCATTCTATATCATAAATACTTACCCACTTTTCAGAAGTGTGAGTATTATCATGGTGATAAGACAATTTTACAACTCATTAAAGTAGTCTTCACGTTCAATGGTCCACACAAACATTTCTTGCTTCCAAGTCAGCTTGGTTAGTGGGTTATAAAATCATAAGTTGCCCTACAAAAATCTCAGTTAATAATTAGCAAGACAAATGACACTATAGATCTCTCTTAAAAATATTGGAATAACCCACTCTTCTATTGCTTTGATGTTGGAATGCACTATATATATAAATTTTATGGTGATAACATGCACTCATAATGATAATTACTCCATACAGAACTCAAATTTACTATACCTTTCATAATATTTCTCAATTCAAAAAATTATTCAGCACATTATCCAAATATTCCTCATGTCCTTCCTTTTTCTCAGAGTATATCAAAAAATCATCATTAATGACTACCACAAATTTGTTTTGGTAATATCTAAAATTATATTCTTTAAGTCCAAGAATATTTTTGGACCAATAGTGAATCTGAAGCACATCACTATGAACTAATAGAGTCCATACCTTGATTTAAATATAATGTTGGGAATATCTTCCTTCCTTTCCATTAATTGGTGACATCCCGACTGAAGTTCAACCTTAGAGAAATACTTATCCCCACACAGTTAATTGAACATTTCATTAATATATAATTTATAACTTTGAGAAATAAACTCTAAAGGAATATCTTGTGGGATCACTATGTTTAGAATATTTCTAAGACAAATATTCATGGGTAATTAAATATATTAATTCTCATAACAAGGGGTTTTACTAATATTCTCTAATCCTAATTTATAAATTAACTAAATTGTTCTCTGATACAAACTATATCCATCCTACAATTTCTTATATTACTATTACATCATTTTAATGATGAATAACATAACAATTTTACATATCTAGGATCAAACATTTAAGTGTCTTGGTAAAATTAGTCTTATACATAACTTTTACAAAATAAAACTGAAACATCATTTACTTAATTCTTCTTTAGCTTCTTATTGACCCTCATGTACTCCTTAGTATACATAGTCACTTGAGGATATACATTATTGAAAGGGGTGAGCTAGAAGCCTCGTAAGGTGATAGATAAATACATGAATCAATATGAAATGGATGAGCATAATAATCATCATCCAAACTTAATAATGGGATCATCGTCAACATAATTAGATTAAGTATTAGGTAAAGTCATGGAATGTGGAAATTCATAAAAAGGAAACATCATTTCGTAGTGGTCAACTACCACGTATAGTTTTAAACAAATATTACATCATGTTCATTCATAACATATGTATATAACCATAAAATAATCAGTGTAAAAAAATATGTCATCATTTTTATGCATAGTGCACATTATCTCATGAGATACATCAAATTACGTAATTCATTAGAGAGCTATATAATTTTTGGGCGCACACGTCATATCCCAACATTTACATAAAATTGCATTCCACATAAAATGTATATAAATATTTTCCATAAAATAACCCATGGAAAGGAAATGGTTTTTAGGAGAATTTCATAAATAATCCATTCATGAATAAGCATTAGGTTTACCAAAATAAAAATGGAATAGCATACTTGGAATAAGAATCATCAATCTTGAGTGAAGAATAAACAATCTCAAGATAAGTAAAATATATGTTTTTAGAAAGAATAGATATTTTGGAAAATTATTTATATTTGTCATAAAAGTATATTGGAAATATTTTTATGATTGAAAAAAATGTAAATGAAATTTTAATAACATAATATGAACATTCATTCTGTGGAAGAGAGAATAACCCAAATAAAGGAATTGAGTTTTTTTTGAATCCCCTTGCCTTATATCCAGATTATTTATTAACTTTCTTATCATGAAAAATAAAATAAAATTCATTAATTAATATATAATTAACCTATTATATATTTATTTTATTAATTATTTTTTTCAAGTTCATTTATGGTCATTATAATGAGTTATACAGTTCAATTCTTTTCATTCGTGAGTGTTTGTTTTCATGGTTCTTCATGAACAGTTCTCTTGTATACATGAATGGAAGATCATGTTAAATGGGGATAATTATCTAGAAATGATATTATATGTTATTCATGAAATTATAGAAGTTTAATTTTTATTATATTATTTTCAAGATATAATTATTATTCCTTATATAAAATGTTAACAATAATAGTTTAGATTAATTTTGTGGTTTTCGATCACAATTAACTCATTTTGTTTTATTGTTTAATATTATGTATATAACTTAGTTCCAGAACATAAAATTTTTTATAAAATAAATTTTAAAATATTTTTATTTCATTATAATTTTTTTAATTCCAACCTTGGAGGTGGTAATGTAAAATGAATACTTATCATCCTTGAAGGTGATAAAACAACAACTCAAAGAAAATGTTTCCATTTTTAGAATAAAAGGGAGAGGAGAAGTGATTTGATGATAGATTATTATATTAAAATAATAAAATTACAGTATATATAATATAATTTAGTTATCATAGAACTAGGATGAGGGGAGGGGAAGAGAAAATATGAAAAGAAAAGAACTTGAAAGGTAATTAAAAAGAAAAGAAAGAGGACTTTACCTCTTGAATTATTTTCCTTGTGAACCTCCTTAGGGAGATTGTTTTTGGTATTTTGTTGAGAACAAAGGATTTTGAATGTGGGAGAGGGTCTTGGTAAGTGTATTGGGAATAAATTGTAAAATCATTAAGGTTATAGAGGTGTAAAGATAAGAAGTGGTATTTATAGTGGAGGAGATGAGTGTTTTTTTATTTTATTCATTAGTTTAATATTTTTTTCTAAAGACTACGAACATTTTGAACATTATCACTAAATATATTAATATAATTAAATATAGTTCTATATTATCGGAATATATTATCCATACATCATCAATGACTCAATAATTCATGTATTTTTTAAACACTATAAATTATTGTATTTCAATATTCTTCATATATTCTACAATTTTAGAGAAATACCAAAAAATCACCCTAACCATTTTTAAATGTGTATAATTTAAAAATGGAGTCCATTTTATGTAAATAATTTTATATATATGAGAATAAATATTTGTAATTAAAATCATTATTTATATGAAAAATACTGATTTTAAAATTATAATTGATTTTATGACACTTTGAAAAATTTATCAAGGGATCATAAAATTATCTTATAATAACAATAAAATAGAATAAAAATTTATTAATACATTTTATGAAAATAAATTTTCATTTAAAGCATTATATTAATTATAAAATTGTAATTAAATATTTATAACTTACAAAACACCAACACTTAATTTATCATTTCTATAATGTTTATTTACTTTTACCATGAATGAAATATATCATACTTTCATTCATAAGATACCTAAATTTTATTTATACATTCATAGGTGATGTTACAATTCTATTTCCCAAATTACTATTCCTAATGGTCACATTTTTATTCCAAAGGTCAAGGTACTATTCCATTAGTATAGGTTCCTCAACATCTAAAAACACCTATTATTCCATTTATTATTTATTTATAAAGTTTATATTGTGTCCAATATGTTATTTTATATGATTTATAATATATTTAATAAATATAAGAAGGGGAATTCCATTGATAAAATCATGGGTTGTTATATGCCAGTAGTTTTTCTAGGAGTTGAGGTGGAAATTGATGAGTGCTACCATATTGAGATTGCTGGAGGAGGGTGTCAAGTGTGTAGTGTTTTTTGGTTCATCAGGGGCCATACTAAGACTAGTTCATATACAATGGGTGATGGTGATTGACTATGGTTCAATTTAGTTGAGATCACATGAGTATAACTACACAACCCTTGATCTTGAGCTTGCAATGGTAGTCTTCACACTAAATATATGGAGACACTACTTTATGGGTGAGAAATTTTTCCTCTATTATAAACATAAGAGTATAAAGAATATATTATCTTATAATGACGTTAACTGAAGATAGTGTTAATCTATAGTGTTCCTCCAAGATTATTACATTGAGATTGTTTATACTCTTCAGAAGGGGAACACAGTAATAGATGCTCTTAGCATGAGATATTATTCGCAGCTAATGATCAAGGAATCAGAGTAGTTGGACTTGTTACAGTTATCCATTTTTGGAAGGTGATGGATGTAACGCGCCGACCCCAGTTACCCAAAGCTGGTGCATTATTACATAACATTGGCATGATCACAAAAGATCAAGTCTCGAAATACCGATTAGTTTAGTAGCCTTGGAAACACTAGATATATTAATAAAGTTTACATTAAATCAATAAGTGAAAAACTACAACAACATATTTTCTTCATATCCCCTCATAATATCCATGCAGGTCTTTCATAAAATATTTCTTCACATACTGGGAAAAATAAAACATTGAAATGGGTGAGATCAGATGCTCAGTAAGGCTAACAATATAGCGGAAACTTTTATAAACAAACACAAAAATTTAAGGCAACGTATAACTTAAACAAAGGACTTTTAAACTTGAACTTCAGAATAATATGGAAAGGATAAAATGAAATAATGCCATTTACTTATTCACATGGATATTCTACTAGTCAAATAATCAAATGAAAATATTAATAACCACTTTCATAATGACGGAATGCATAATGCCAGACTATCATAACCACGTATCCAGGACCTTGTTCCAAGACTACAAATAAGATTTTGTCAAGGACTCATGCAAAGACACTATTTTGTCTCATGATACCTACCGATGCATCAAGGAGCTATAGCAGGCTCCACCCATCACTTACTAAGTCCAATACATTCCTCATATGAAAAGTTTGAAACATAACATAAACATTCATATTAAAACTAGCATACAGAATGTCAATACTTTTCACCAAAAACCATGAATGGTATAAAAATAGCACATCCACAGTCAAACATAACTCATTCGATACAATATGGACGATTTTATTGTATTAGATTAACCTCAATTGATAATAATGAAGGATATTGACATAGATTAAAATAATCATCAACTATTGAGAGAAATATCCCTCTTTTTCTTGAAAACATTTAAAATTCACACTATTTGTCAAGAAGCCATTTAAACTATATATTTTTTTGAATCAATGTGTTACATACCACTTTGAATCTTTTAAAAGGAATTTTAATTTTAAAACATTAATTTCCATATATATATAAATCCTTAAAAACATTTTTAAAACATGGACATTAATGAGAAAGATTTAGAATAATAAATCTTTAAAACATTTAAAATTATATTTTAGTTAGAGTTCTTAACCAAAATAAAGACACATTAATACAAATAATTAAGGTAATAAAAACCTTATAATATCATGAGAATAATGATATTCATGATATACTATGTCAAAGTACATTATATACACCATATAAAAGTGATTCGGTGTATAACAACAAAGAAGTCTCAATGGAATGTAAATTGAGATGAATTCTCTTATAAAGACCATATCCTTAGGTTAAGGATAAATAAATGACATAATTATGTATGACAAATATAAATACACTCAATATTATTATATATTTATTTTAAATCAATCAGATGACATTCACACATATTCTTGTATAAACAACACCAATGAATTGGATATTTAACTCAACAAATGAAGATTGAGTTAAAATTACTCTTATCAAATTCAAATCAATGACTTGGGAATTTATCAATGTAGTGATTATGTGTATAAAAAGTATATCCACAGAAAGGGGAGTGGAAATTATGACATAATCAAATGAATAGTGATTCCACACATAATCTTGGAGTAAAATAATCAATGAAGTATGCCTAAAGGCGAATGAGTGCAAATTGAAATTTCAAATTCCCATATCGATTAGGTAACTTTCGAAACATACACCCATAAAAGAAGGATCATACAAAAATGATGTAAATACCCATAGATTAAATTATATTACACAAATTAATAAAATCATGGGCAGTACACATACACCACATGCAATAAATAAGTGGTGAACAATGGAATTCTCATGAAATTAAGAGTGAGATAAGAAACCCCTTACATGGTACATTTTCCTTGGTCGACGTTAGGTTAACCTCCTGTATAATGGTGAAATAATTTTTTTTGAATTATAGAAGAATCATTTACATTAATATGATATCATATATGATCTTTTAACATTGATTTGTTAATAATATCTTAATATTTTCGTCATTTCGGGTGTTAACTTACTTGTTTTCCTTTATATTCTTTGTTATGTAAGCTATGTTTGTTATGGATAGGTTTTATATTATTCAAATAAAGAATGATATCAACTACTTAAACGTTATTTTTAATCATTAAATGATAATTAGACTCAAATGGATGTGATGGGGAATGAATCACATCGCGTTTGTGGAGACGGTAGTTCGTACGTACGCACGAGCGACAATATCATTCTTTTGATATTAAAATAATATATAATTGGATGGTATATCATATAGGAAGAATAATTATCATGTTATATTTATTATTTACATGAATTATACATCATTATTATACCCATCTAAACAATAATATATTGAAAAACAATTACACCACAATGTGGAGACGGTAGGCTGCACGTACGCACGTATGGTGACATGTATTTCAAGGGATGGATAGAATAATGAATTTGTTTGTTCCATATTTGTAATAATATCACAATATATAGAATATAATGGAGTTATTATTTTAGAATATAAATAACAATGAATGAAGAAGTTGAAGAAGAAAGGAACTTGAAAGCGGGTGGTGAAAACATTACCTATTTTTCGTGTTCTTCCTTTTGATTTGATCAAAATGGATCCTTAAGTTGGATTTATGATCAAAATAAGGCATATAGGTTGAATTGAAGGATGTTGGGAGGATATTTGGGAAATGGTTGGCCGAGAGAAATGGCTTTGAAGGTGTGAATTAATGAGAAGGTGGAGTTCCCTTTTATAAGAGGGGTGAGGGGCTCCTTTGGAAAAGCCAGAAATATTATTTATAATAAATCCATATTCGGTTTCTAATGGCTCCAAAGTATATTATTTAAAGGTTAATGTGGGGATAGGTCGAAAACAACTCAACCAATATATTTTATATTGGTTTGGGTCACATTATTAACCTTATCTTTTAGTTTTAACTCTTAGTTAATTAGTTTGACATTTACCATGTCTCTTGATATTTTTATATTATATGGTTAATAAACTTAAAATAAACTTCCAAGCAACCCCAAAGTGGTCCATTAATGATACACCTATCATTATACAAGTTCTTTGTCCGAAAAATATATTTTTAAGAGTAGAATATGAATTAATAATATAATATTTGTTTTAAAAACTCTTTTATATCAATTTTGACACTATTTGGAATTTGATTTTTTTGAAAAACATAACAGCATTATTACTTCGAAAAAAGTTAATTAAATCAATCCTAACATGCCATATTATCCTATAAAATTATTGTAATTCATAAAAGTCTCAAATTACATTTATTTGGATATTAAAAATATCAATTATTTTAATATTTCATTAATTTGGTAATTACTCCATCACCATTGTGTCATACATAAATTAAATTATTTTGTGTCTAAAAATTATAAATAAAAACCATTATATAGGAAATAATTTTAGATTTATAATGAATATTTAAAATTGAATTTATCTTATGTAAAACCCTATATTAAAAATGTTTTAGTAATTAAACCTGTATTTTATCTTTTTTAACTCTTCTTTGAATTAAATAATAATAAATGTCCTAATCTAATCCAAGTGGATCTAAATGATAATATTTTATTCCTAAGGTTGTTTTTGGTCAATATATACTTGTCCAATAGAATTAGGACATGTGTTAGGGTAATATTAATATCATATTTAACCTTAATTACCCTATTTACTTTTTACCGTGGTAAATAAAAGTAAAAAGTTACTATTCACCAATTTTTTTTAACTAATTGAACCACATTTTACTCCTTGATATTAACCGTGTCTCTCATATTTTAAAAATTCCACTCACAGAAGTGGTAAAATTATGTTTTATGTACATTTCTAAATTCTCCTAGGGGATGGGTAAAAGATGGTGAAAAGTTCAATAAAATATTTATATATCTAAAATTATTTTAAACTAACATCAATGAATTAAATTTAACCTATATAGGTATTATGTATCTATTTTTACCTTAACTAAATTTAAATAAAATAAATAATTTTTAAAGAAAAATTGGTTTTAAACTATAACTCAGTATTTTTCACTATTCATCAAAAATTGAAAGTTTCCAGAAAAATACCAAAAATTAAGCCTAAGATATATTTGATTTTATGAATTCAAAAATGATGTCTATTTTACCAAAATAAAAACATATAACTTTCATTAATTAATTTAAAAATTAATTCTCATTGTCAAAACAAATAGCGTGTTTTTAAGAGATAATAACTATCAAAAGATTGACACTTGTTTATGTCTGGTTTAAATGTGAAATTATGTCCAATGAACACCATTGTATTAAAAGGTGAAATTATATTATAAATATACTTTAAAACCACTCAAATTCATTATTTATCACTATTAATTATTTCGATTAAAAAATTTGTTTTTAATTAAAATTTATTAATTTTCACTATTCATCAAAATATTAAAGTTATTCGAAAAGTACCAAAATTTCACCTGAAGCTAATTTTGATATTATGAATCCCAAAATGAAGTCCATTTTGAAAGATAAAATTTATAAAATTTCAAAAAGTAGGTATTACTATTCATAACGGCTCGTTTGATTGGTTGTGGTGTGTTAGAATCTCGAAGTTGCGTACAATGCAAGCCATTGCATTATTCAAAGGGAAAATTACCATGGAAGGTTGGGGTGTTACATTTTCCCCTCCTTCAATAAATTGCGCCCTCGAAATTTTTAAAATTGGGCTTGAGAATATAATGGAAAGTCCCATATCAGAAAAAGAGTAAATAAAACTATCACTTTAAAAAAAAGAAAGAGAGGAATAAAGGTCACCCAAGATAACCCATACTAGGATTCCATGTAGGAAAACATGGATATGAAAGATAAACTAAGTGTCATGTTCTGATGGAGAGGGATAGAAAACATGATTAGGAGAAAGTTAACAATAAGAAAACCACAAACTTGTGTTGGGATAAACGGTCATTAGTCTCCCAGTAGGAAAAGTAAACAAACAACATTTTTTGTTTTAAGTTACATTACATAAGGACGAGGAATTCATTTATGATATTGACTAAGAAAATATAGATATATACTTACTTTTTAAGTAGAGTTTAATTTTTTTAAATTTTTTTACCACTAACTCCTTTTTTTTGAATAATGAGTATTCAAGAAGACTTGGTCACACTGGAAGACCTAGAATAAAATCTATATAATAACATGATCCACATAGGATAAACTATATATTTACCATGTCTTTGGAGATTAATCAAAACCAAAATGGTTAGTATAATATCTGATAACCCCCAAATGGATATTCCATTAGAGAGAAAAAAACACTAATCTTAATTTATAAAACTAAACTAATAATACCCCAAATTTAAATAAATACCATTCAATAATCAATTATCCTTAAAATCCTTCAATATAATCCAAACTAATATTGAAACCCAAAACTTATAATAATGTAGTATTCCACATTAAATTGTATCTCCAAATGACATCAACTACTTATAAAGTCATATAATTAAAAGTAATTAACATAATCACATATTCATTATTATAGGTTAATCATTTCCATAAATAACCCAAATCACTATAAATCCAAAATAAAAAACATAGATAAAAATCAACCATTACTCATCAAATTAAATCCCATAGTATTCTATTTTCCTTGGGGATATAGTGTTCCCAACAAAGCGAACATCTTCCAAAATAACATTTATTACTTAATCACCAAATTATTTTCCTATACTATGGGTATTCATTTGATAAGACATAATATACCAAATCAACTTATTATTGATCAATAAAATCATTTGACTAAAATAATAGTCATACTAACTGGGGAATTCACGTAGTCCAGTGGTAGGAGATAAATCCCAATTGCACTTTGGTTGTGGGTTCAATTCCCACAGCTTTGTCCGACGCGACAGGTTGTCACACGGTCTGCGTGTTGTCCTTTTTCAAATACTATATTTTATAACATTACCAAAATGATATAAACTTCTTCAAATAACCATAAACTAATTTAACCAAAAATGTTATCTAATACCTTGCATTTTCATCCCAAATTATAATAACATATAATTGCCTAAAACCCAATGATCATATAAAACCAAATGGTTACTTATAACTATATCCACAAGAGAAAAGATAATTCTTTCTCAAATATAATTCTCACCTGGAAAACTACAGGGTTACAAATACAAGAGAAAATTATTCCAAAGTAAACCCATCAACAAGGAGCACTAATACTTTTTCAACATTTCTCTAACCATTTATTTTCACATAGCTTCTTCTTTGACCAAGAAAATATCCTATAGAATAGGGCATTCACTCGAGTAATGGCCAGGTGCACTACATTTACGGAAAATGATTGTAAATAGATTCTTGGGACCTTCCTCCATAGTACTCCATATTTTTCTTTGGAAATTATTCACTTTATGTCCTTCCTTCCCACACATAAAGCATTTCTTTATCCCATTGGACACTTTCCTAGGTGTCTCCTTCCACATTTCCTCCATGATGGAAATTGAGGATTCCTTTCTCCATGGTCTCCACTACTGGAGCTCTTATCATTCATAACCATTCTCTTCATTATTGAATTTGGGAATTGGTTAATATATATATTGTTGATCATATTTTTTGAAAATTGATTTGGCATAAAGACGATATCATTTACGCCTATCAACATTCAATTTTTTTCCCATTTCCACCACCGTTCCCTCCTTGTACATCATTCTCAAAAGTCACTATGACTTCTTTGGAATCCAGCCATGGACTAAAACCAGAAAGCATTGTGTGAGTAACAGTAGCCATAAAATCATTTAGAGATCAACATGTAACCATATTCTCAATTTGAAACACATTATTATTAACCAAGTTCATTTACTCTCATCTTATATATAATACCTCAAATCGGATTGTAAAGAAAATATAAATTATCCTAAGCATATCCCCATGGATTGTCGTAACCAAGAGTGCAGCAAGGCCCGTTGATGTGCACCAGTTCCCGTTCGAGTCTAGCTCAAAGCGGTGTTTTCGGGTTTTACCCCTAGGTACATCTGTGCCATAGTCGCCTCTACCTGCTCATATCTAGGCATGGATGTATTGCTCAGAAAACTCACAAAATCTTTACAATACCAAAATTATAGGGAGTTCTTCTATACTAATCCTCAAAGTCTATCTTAGGGCTATGTGCTCTAATCAGAGTTTATCAAAATCTAGCTACCAAGGTTTATACTAAAATTCCTCTAATATCAACTGTAACGTCCCAAACCCAGTTACCCAGGGTCGGTACATTATTACATAACATTGTCATGATAACAAAAGATCAAGTCTCGAAAGACCAATTAGTTTAGTAGCCTTGGAAACACTGGATATATTCATAAAGTTTAGATTACATCAATAAGTGAAACAATACAACAACATATTGTCTTCATATCCCCTCATACTATCCCTGCAGGTCATTCAAAAAATATTTCTTCACATCCTGGAAAAAATAAAACATTGAAAGGGGTGAGCTCAGATGCTCAGTAAGGATAACAATATAGCGGAAACATTCATAAATAAACATAAAAATTTAATGCAATTTATAACTAAAACAAAAGCCTTTTAAAATTGAACTTCAGTATAATATGGCAAGGATAAAATGAAATAATTCCATTTACTTATTCACATGGATATTCTACAAGTCGAATAATCACATGAAAATATTAATAACCACTTTTATAATGACGGAATGCATAATTCCTGACTATCATAACCACATAGCCAAGGCCTCGCGCCAAGACAACAAATAAGATTTTGTCAAGGCCTCATGCCAAGACACTAGTTTTTCTCATGAGACCTACCGGTGCATTTAGGAGCTATAGAAGGCTCCACCCGTCACTTAATAAGTCCAATGCATTCCTCATATGAAAATATTGAAACATAACATAAAAATTTGTATTAAAACTAGCGTACATAATGTCATTACTTTTAACCACAAACCATGAATGGTATAAAAATAGCACATCCACAGTCAAATATAACTTATTCGATACAATATGAAAGATTGTAGTGTATCAGATTAACCTCAATTGAGAATAATGAAGGATATTGACATATATTAAAATAATCATCAACTATTGTGAGAAATATCCCCCTTTTTCATTAAAACATTTAAAATTTAAAGTATTTGTCAAGAAGCCATTTAAAATAGATTTTTTTGAATCAAAGTGTCCCATACCACATTGAAACTTTTAAAAGTAATTTTAATTTTAAAACATTAATGTCCATGTATATATAAATCCTTAAAAACATTTTAAAACTTGTACATTAATGAGAAAGATTTAGAATAATAAATCTTTAAAACATTTAAAATGATATTTTAGTTACAGTTCCTAACCAAAATAAAGACACTTGAATACAAATAATTTAGGTAATCAAAACATTATAATTTCATGAGAATAAAGGTATTCCTGATATACTATGTCAAAGTACATTATATACACCATATAAAAGTGATTTTGTGTATAACAACAAAGAAGTCTCAATGGAATGTAAATTGAGATGAATTATCTTATAATGACCATATCCTTAGGTTAACGATAAATCTACGACATAATTATGTGTGAAAAATATAAATACACTCAATCTGATTGGATATTTAGTGTAAATCAATCAGATGACATTCACACGTATTCTTGTAAAAACAACACCAATGAATTAGATATTTAACTCAACAAATGGAGATTGAGTTAAAATTACTCTTATCAAGTTCAAATCGATGACTTGGGAATTTATCAATGGTGTGATTAAGTGTATAAAAAGTATATCCATAGAAAGGATAGTGGAAATTATTACATAATCAAATGAATAGTTATTCCACACATAATCTTCGAGTAAAATAATCAATGAAGTATGCCTAAAGCCGAATGAGTGGAAATTGAAATTTCAAATCCCCTTATTGATTAGGTAACTTATGAAACAGACACCCATGAAAGAAGGATCATAAAATGAAGATTTAAATACACATAAATTAAAGTATATTACACAATGAATAAAATCAATGGCATTACACATACACCACATGCAATAAATAAGTGGTGAACAATGGAATTGTCATGAAATTAAGAGTGAGATAAGAAACCCCTTACTTTGTAATTTTTCCTTGGTCAACGGTAGGTTAAACTCCTTTATAATGGATAAATAATTTTTATTTAATTATACAAGAATCACTTACATTAATATGATATCATATATGATCTTTTAACATTGTTTTGTTAATAATATCTTAGTATTATCATCATTTCAGGTGTTAACTTACTCGTTTTCCTTTATATTCGTTGTTATGTAAGCTGTTTTTGTTATGAATGGGTTGTATATATTTCATATACAGAATTATATCAATTCCTTAGACATTATTTTTAATCATAAAATGAGAATTAGACTCAAATGGATATGATGGGGAATGAATCTCATTGCGTTCGTGGAGACGATAGTCCGTACGTACACATGAGCGACAATATAATTCTTTTGATATTAAAATAATATATACTTTAATGGTATATCATATATACAGAATCATTATCATGTTATATTTCTTATTTACATTAATTATACATCATTATTAACCCTTTTAAATAATAATATATTAAATAACAATTACACCACAACGTGGAGACGGTAGGCCGTACGTACGCACGTATGGTGACATGTCATTCAAGGGATGAATAGAATAATGAATTTTTATGTTCCATATTTATAATAAAATAAAATTATATAGAATATACTGGATTTATTATTTTATAATATAAATATCAAAGAAAGAAGAAGTTGAATAAGAAGTCAACTTGAAAGATGGTGGTGAAAACATTACATATTCTTCAGGTTCTTCCTTTTGATTTCATCAAAAGGGATCCTTATGTAGGCTTTATGATCAAACTAGACCCTCTAGGTTGAAGTGAGGGAAGTTGGGAGGATATTTGGGTAGAGGTTGGCCGAGCCAAATGGCTTTGAAGGTGTGAAATAATGAGAAGTGGGAGTTCCCTTTTATAAGAGGGGTGAGGGGCTCCTTTGGAAAAGCTAGAAAAATTATTTTATAATAAATCCATATTCGGTTTATAATGGCTCAAAAGTAGAATACATAAAGTCTAAGGTGGGGATAGGTCGAAAAAAACTCACCATATATATTTTAGACAGGATTGAGTCACATTATTAACCTTATCTTTTAGTTTTAAATCGTAGTTAATTAGTTTGACATTTACCATGTCTCTTTATATTTTTATATTATATGGTTAATAAACATACTATAAGCTTTTGAAAGACCCCATAGTGTTCCATTAAAGATACACCTATCATGATAAAAGTTCTTTGGCTGAACCTTAGATTTTTAGGAATAGAATATGAATTAATAATATAATACTTGTTTTAAAAACAATTTTACGTCAATTTTGACACTATTTGGAATTTTATTTTTTTTTTGAAAATCATAACATCATGATTACTTGGAAAAAATTTAATTAAATCAATCCTAACATGTCATATTATCCTATAAAATTATTTTAATTCATAACAGTCTCAAATTACATTTATTTGGATATTTAAAACATCAATTATTTTAATATTTCATTACTTTGGTAATTACTCTATCACCATTGTGTCATACATAAATTAAATTATTTAATGTCTACAAATTAAAAAAATACCATTATTTCAGAAATCTTTTTAGATTTCTAATTAATATTTGAAATCGAATTTATCTTATGTATAACCCTATATTAAAAATGTTTTAGTAATTAAACTTTGATTTTAACTCTTTTAACTCTTCTTTGAATTAAATAATAATAAATTTCCTAATCTAATCCAGGTGGACCAAAATGATAATATTTTATTCCTAAGGTTTTTTTTGGTCGAGATATTTTTTTCAATAGAATTAGGACATGTTTTAGTGTAATATTAATATCATTTTTACCCTTAATTACCCTATTTACTTTTAACCGTGGTAAATAAAAGTAAAAAGTTACTATAAAAAAATTATTTTTATCTTATTGAACCACATTTTACTACTTTATATAAACCATGTCAATTGGATTTTCAAAATTCCACTCACAAAAGCGGTAAAATTAAGTTTTATGTAAATTTCCAAATTCTCATAGGAGGTGGGTAAAAGACGGTGAAAAGTTCAATAAAATTTTTATATATCTAAAATTATTCTGGACTAACATCAATGAATTAAATTTAACCTATATAGGTATTATGTATATATTTTGACCTTAACTAAATTTAAATAAAATAAATAATTTTTTAAATAAAAATTTGGTTTTGAACTATAACTCAGTATATTTCACTATCATCAAAAATTGAAAGTTTCCAGAAAAATAACAAAAATTAGGCCTAAGCTATATTTGATATTATGAATTCAAAAATTATGTAGAATTTACCAAATTAAAATCATATAAGTTTCATTAATTAATTTAAAAATAAATTCCTGTTGTCAAAACAAATATCATGTTTTTAAGAGATAATAACTATCAAAAGATTGACACTTGTCTATGTCTGGTTTAAATGTGAAATTACATCCAATGACCGAAATTGTATTAAATGGTAAAAATATATTCTAAATTTACTTTAAAACCACTCAAATTAATAATTTATCACTATTAATTATTTCTATTAAAAAAGTTGTTTTTAATTAAAATTTTGTAATTTTCACTATTCATCAAAATATGAAAGTTATCAAAAAGGTACCAAAATTCCACCCTAAGCTAATTTCGATATTACGAATCAAAAAATGAATTCCATTTTTAAAGATAAAATTTATAAATGTTCAAAAAGTAGGTATTAATATTCATAACGGCTAGTTTGATTGGTTGTGGTGTGTTATAATCTCGAAGTTGCGTACAATGCAAGCCATTGCATTATTCAAATGGAAATGTACCGTGGAATCATGGGGTGTTACAATGGATCAGATTACCTCCATTCGATGGTTATTACCCACTTTTGATACAATTATTCATTGGGGCACAACTTGGGAATACATACTGTGAGAGTCTATGTACTTAGGTATCTACTAGACATGATCTTGGTGGATTTTATGATAGTATAGAACACATCATTCTTTTCAGAGGATTCAAAATGGTACCAATGATGTTTTGGGAGTTGTTTCTAATTTATTTTCATACATCTCCATTGGTTGTACATCTACAAGTGGAGAAGATATTACAAGTACTTCAATATTAGTTTTGGTGGCTAGGGATGAAAATGGAGTTGCAGATTTTGCCTCCTGATGCCTTACTTGTCAGCAGGTTAAGGCTATGCACTAGTTTCCAATGTGTTTATCCCAACTAATTAAGGTTCTATAGTCTTATCGGGATGGTCTATCCATGGACTTCATGGTGGGGTTACCATATATGCCCAGGGGATATAGTTCCATCTGGGTGATCATAGACCGACTCACCAAGGCGGCCCACATCCTAACTCTTCAAGAGTGGTGTCCAGCAGAGAGCTTGAGATTCCTCTATGTGTAGGAGATAGTCTGGATCCATATGATACCCACTTCACATCGAAGTTATATATGGTATATTCGGAATCCTTTCATACTCAATTGTGTTTGTGCATGATTCTTCATCCCCAAACTGACAGCCAGACTGAGTGGAACATTAATGTCTTGGAAGACATGTTGTGGGATAGCAAGTTGGACTTTGGTAAAATCTAGTAGGATCATCTAACCTTCGAGGATTTTGATTATAAAAAAATCTATAATTACACCATTGGTATGAAGCCAATAGAGGCCTTGTACGAGTGAGCCTATTGGTCACTGCTAAGTTGGACCAACCCAAGAGATTCGTCACCTATGGGCCTAGAGTTGTTGTTTTCCATGATAGAGATGGTATAGATAATCCAGGAGATGATGAGGACTACACAAAGCCATCTGAAATCCTATTTGGATTAATGAAAGAGGACTTTGGATTCCAAGTAGTGATACCATGTGTTCTCAAGGGTTCACCTTGATGTGGATTGTAGAGAATTG
This sequence comes from Viscum album, assembly GCA_963277665.1. NCBI lineage: Eukaryota > Viridiplantae > Streptophyta > Magnoliopsida > Santalales > Viscaceae > Viscum > Viscum album. Next base: position 2,127,357,089 of record OY728161.1, on the reverse strand, counting down.
TCTAGGGTGGAAAGTTATCCTTGAGATTCATCATCTCCTTCCAGATACTTCATAGAGATGGTGATGTGATTTATCTCTTAGCTATACTACTAAAGTTAGACCAGGTACTCAAAATATTTCATATGTCAGGGCTAAGGAGGTATGAGCATGAACCATCACATTTTATCAAATGGGGTGAGCTGTACATTGAGGATGGAGTTATTTTCACATATTAAGTAGTAGAGATTGAGGATCAGTGGAAGAGGATCCTTCGTGGGTCATCTATTCCTTTAGTGTGTGTCTAGTTTCATCATGGGAATCTTCAGGAGGTACCTAAGAGTGGGAGACCCATATGCATGCTCAGTACCATAATATCTTTGTGTAGTGAATTGATTTTCTTTCCAAGATGTAAAGTCCTAAGGTGGGGAGAATGTAATGAATCTTATTTTCCATAAATTACTTTATAATATTATATGGATTATTTTTAGAGCTTGGCACTAAAAGGCATGATATTCTAAGGACCGATGTTCCCAAAATTATTTTTTAAAATATATTAAATATTTTTATAATGTATTTTTCCAAATAAGTGGAATAACACTTAAATAGAGACTCATATCATAAATTTGAGGCTTTTGTAGAGCTCAGAGAGTGAGCTTCACCCTAGGAATGGCATAATCTTTTTCGGCATCTAAAATATGATTAAATGTTTTCACGAGCATAAATAATAAAATAAATAAAAAGGTTTATTTATTTATTTTATTAACACAGTGACCTATTTTTCCCTCTATAAATACATAGTTATAAGGAGATATCAGGGCTGGCTACTTAAACCTAGAGATTTAGAGGATCATCTAAGGAGATTGTTCATGGAGAACAACATCATATTGAATCAAGATCGAAAATTGTTGCTCCATAGGGGATTGAGGATCTGACAAAAAAAATGATGAAGATTCATTCTTTATCAACGATCATCCATCTCAAGGTAGGATTTTTTATGTGGTTTTATCCCCATTTAATTTTCCCTACGATGGATTCAAATCAATCACCTAATGAATTGATTCTTATGTCGAGCATATTGTGGGAGTGTGATAGATATTATCTGTGAATGGGGATTTATTTGTTAATTATATTATATCTCTTCATTATTTATTCTAATGGAAAATAATTGAGGCTAAAACAATCACTGGATGAGGTCCATTCCTCATGTTTTTTTACATTTCTACCCTATTCTTCATTTGTTAATCATTAGCGTTAGTTTTGGTTGGTGGTTTACAAATACCAGATAAAAAATAATTATAAATAATTTTCATGGAGAAATGGATTTTTACCACATATCTGGGTTCAGATTGGAAATGTGATCAAGCTATGATGATATATCGGGAGTTCATGATCATGGTCTTAGCATGAGAGACCGACAAGACACAACATTGAGTGTATTTTACATCAGTGAATATGGACATAATGGCTCGAATCTTTCCAAATATAGTGAGAGATTTTGATCCACCCCATATTTTCAATGTATTTTATGATTTCTGACATGATTCATGGTTTTATTTGAGGTAGTTGGGAGGGGAAAGATTCATGAATCGGATCTATGATTATGGATAATCTCAGGTCACTCAGTGTGTATCCTAGTGTTACATGCAATGTGGGACCCTCGAAATTGTAGATAGGGTTTATATGTAGTGATAATGATCACACATCATGTGGTCCCTACCACATTCCTTGTAGTCCCTAGTAGGGCAGCTTAGCATGTACATGGTGTACATGCACAAGAGGTTTGGTGCAGTAACATACCGTGTGGGCCATGACACATTCCATGTACACCCTAGTAGGTGGCTCAACATGTTCTGGGGGTACACTCCTAGAATACCGTATGTCTCCAAATACTATGTGTGGTGGGTTACCCACTATGTATTGAGACACAAACATAAAAAAGGGTCATGATACATGGGTTCAACCCGGTGCTGAGGAGACATGTTGTGTACTCAGGGTATTTACCATGTACCTTCTCATAGGAGGCTTGAAGACCTTTTCCTCTTCATCATGGATATTTTTTGTTTAGTTATGTTCCCTTGATCCTTTAAGAGTGATTTGTTATAGAATTATACCATGTGAATTGGATGGTGTTCCCCTCTGATGAATTTTAGTCCCTGATAGAGTTGTTTGTATCCTCCAATGAGGCTCAGAGAGAGATCATCTATCATCATCATCATTTCCTAAAGTGGGGTTCATTGTATCATCATTCCAAACACTATGAGAGTGTTGATCCCCTTCATAGTGGGTTAATCCAGGTTGGGTTGTTGGTATACCCCATAGCCTTGGCTATGATCCCTATATGTGTATCAATCTCTTCAAACATCCAGAGTGTATTTATTATGGAGATACTTGATGAGAACGACAACCTAGATAGATTACATCAGTGTTATATGACTCGTGGAGTATGTTATACCAAATGAGTGTGAAATGAAGGGTTGGATCAGGAATCGTACTATAGAAATATTGTTGCTATCTAACTTGATACTGTGTGTTTCTGATTTGTATATCTTGACGATCATTCTATATATGTTTTTGGAATATACCTATGATGATATGACTATTATTATTTATTGTATATGTTTAGTGATTTTGAGGTGTCCTACTAGGTACTGTTATACTCACCCTTGTATGGTATTTTACCACATGTGTTATGTACTATGCAGATGATAGACCTTTTGACGGATTTCTAGTGGGACCAAGACCAGGTGGAGATTAGTGCGTCAGATTACCTGAGGTGTGTCCTCGTTGTTTCATTTAATGTAGTCCCCTCAAACTTCACATGTTATACTTGTTTCATTTTCTTTTGGTAGGCTTGTATTTGGAACTTTATTTCCAATAATTTGTTATAATACTCTGATGGTGGGATTTTAGATATATTCATGCATTTTTATTGGTTGTTATACATTTTAGAATTTATGGGCATTAAGATGTGTGATTGTGTATAGGTAGACTAGGATATGTCCTCACATGTGTGTGATATGTTTACTCGGTGCTAGTCACCAGCCCCAATCCTATTAGAGCTTGATATGGGTTAGTTGCGGTTTCAGCCTCATTAGGCCAGTTCATGATATATCTACTATTTTCATTTCAGTGATATTCAGTTTATTCAATTTTACATAAATTGATGTCATTATTTGACAAAATGGAGATCATGTTGTCAATTCAAAGGAATCCTATTAATCTTGTTAAAGGATTGTAATTTTCTTCTTTCATGTTTGAAGACCATATAATTGAGTTAGAAGATCAATAGAAGGAAATTTATGGTCATCCAGGTGGACGCAATTGTTGGTGGGGACGTACAGATTGAACCAACTTGCCAGTGCATGGAACGCCACTTGGTGTGTGGATGACCCACTAGCTAGTTGATGGGGAAGTTAGTAGTAGACAGATCCAATATAAGTCCACCAGCTACTATGTGGAGGTGCACCAACTAGCCAGTGTGATATTTTTAAGAGCATATACCTCTAGGTAGTCCACTAGCTTCCCAGTTGAAGCTAATATGTATCCAATGACCTTGGGGATGCTAGTATAATATGAAATTTATTATGTTAAAAAGGATATAATTATGGTGTTATTTAGCTTCAATGCCCCTATGTAATTCCAAAATCATCCCAGACCTCATTGAGCCTATAAAAGTAGATGAACAAATACATTAGTTACAAACAATTCTCTTTGATCGAATTTACACTGAACCCCTAGAAATATCAAAATCCTCTCAATGTGACATTATTATTTCTCAATCTCTCAAATCACTCATCCCAAATTCTATTCATCCACACAAGAGATATGTAAGAATATTTGTAACATGTTTTCCGAAATCCAATCTCTCTCATCTCATCGCCCTTCATCAATCGGTTCCCACTGCTATAAAAGTGAGGAACATGCTCCTTGGCTACCAGTGAAGCTCATGATAGTTCGCACAAGAGGGTTTTAACGCCAAAAAATTTTGAGGGACAAGTTTCTTGGTAATCTCAAATATCAATGGATTAATAAAATTGACATCTAGAGTCAATGGGTGGAATCTTAGGGGATCACCTTGAGCTATTTCTGAACTTCTATTTAATTTTTCTTATCTCTCTCATCCTCTTTACACATTGCATCACTATACATCAATTCGCATAACTTCAAAAACTCAATATTATCATTTTTTGATCAATCACTTAATTAAATTTTATATTGAATTTTTATCTCTTATTTAATTTATAATTTATCACTCAATCTATTTCTTTAGATTAATTGACTTATCATTTCAAACATTTTTTAAATTTGAATTTTTATTTTCCTCCCACTTTAAAATTTTAGAAATAAAATCAACCGTACCATATAATTTATCCAATATAAAACATGTGGATAAATCTTGAGTAATTATTATTTGGATTTTGGATGTAAGAGAAATGTCTATTCGGTCAGTAACCTAGTCGATGACGTAAATGACAAGAAAAAATCTGAAAATAAAACCACAGAAGATATTATTTTATTGAAAAAATTAATAATAAATTAATAAAATGATCCTATTAAAATATTATAGTCCATTGTATCGAGTTTAGATGGAAAATTTATTAAACGACCACTGCATCTGTGGAGATCCTAGTTTTGTAGGATTTTGAAATTGTATTGAAATTTGAATTTTTTAGGTAGTGTAAGGTAAAAAATGGTCATCTAAACATATAAGATGATCTTGAATATTTTTTTATACCAAAATTTTTGGTCCACTAATATGGTCATTACCGTAGGAAATTATTTTTGTGGAATTATAAGTCGTTCTTTTTATAGGAAAAAATTTAATATTTGATTACTTAAGTATTAAATTATTTGTGCAGTTTTGGATGTTGATATATTTTGAATTAAGCGTTGGAATTAGATTCAAATATTAATGATGATTATTGAATATAAATTATTTACTAGGTTAGGTATAAACATTATTCAGGTTTTCTATTTCAGTACGAGTGTTAAGTCATCATTTAATTGATTTATTTATTAATAAATTAAATTGCGTAAAACACCCCTACCTATTTGGGGATTGTTATACACAGTAGAAGGGAGGGTTATCCCATTATGTGCATGAAAAATAGACCCATAGAATATGGGGAGGATATGCTGCTATACTTCATTCATGGAGGAGACCAGGACTGGATCAAGGTACAATGGATTCTGGGAGAGTATTTGGACATGAAGCTTTGGTGTTTACACCACAAGGTTAGCTGTTTTTTTGCAAATTATTCCATAATGTCCGTAGTTTTGTTTTTTTCATGTTTTATCACCCTATATTAACTGATAAGGACCCATGGTTGGAGATCTATACTTAATTTGGGGAAAGGGGGGTTCATGACGATCTTTGGGGTTTCTGATTCAACAGACACAACAACATGATATGTGGTTTTAAGAACACATGTCACGTGTTCTTCCTGTTTGGGGTGGAAGAGAAGTTGAAGACTAAAATATTTTTATTTCCAAGGAAATGTCATGATGTTTCATTTAGTGTGTATATGATTACATGGCTAGATGGCCTGTGTAAGAGGGACATGGTCATGTAGGGTACACAACCTGACCACAAGTGGGTTATAAGATGTGTAGGAGTACACGACTATATAGTGGCACATGGCCAATCAATTTGAGTTTCAAAATAAAATACTACATTTATGGTACATGTCATGTGTTGTTTTTACATGATGTGTACTTCGATTTTGTATACCAATTCCTGATGGAGTACATGCTTATTTGGGGCTATGGGGGTTCAGGCCTTGTACATGGGCATACACGTCGTGTAATACCCCCTTTAGTTTCCCTTTTGTGTATTTTATTTATTTTGAAACCCCAATGCCTAAATTGGACACACGAGGAGTCCATTTTGATTTTTCTTCAAGTATAACATGATAGTGGAGCCCTTGGGTCAATTTAAGGACATCTAAGTGGTGGTTTGGGGTGTCTATGTTGTCATAGAGATGTTTTCCTCTAGAAAGTGAGTTCATCTATCTCCCAAGAGTAATACATGGTATGAGTAATGAGTGAGGGTCGTGAGAACAATTATAAGGCATAGTATGAGTATTTTGGAGACCTAATTTGGTGTTGGATATTAGATTTTCTTTGATTATTGTGACCAACTTGTGACATGAGGTGATATTTGGTTGGGTGTTTGGACCAAATTTTGGATTCTTGGAAAGGGGATGGGTACAAGGCTATTTTCTCCTATTATATATACATTAATTAAGTTTTATGAATCCATGATTTTCAAGAGACTGGTTTTTTTGATATGTGCCCCCCCCCGAGTTAGGAGAATATGCTTGAGAGTTTGGTTTGAACACAAATCAATATTTGGAGGTGTCTTCTTATGATTTGATGTAGTGGATTCAAAGAGGAATTCCTCCTCTTTAGGGCTATTTTTGAGGATCCATAGAGGTATTCCTCTATTTATTTGTAGATTTACAGAGACATGTGAGTTATAAATATTTTGGGAAACCCTTAGAGGGATTCATTGTTTGGATATTGATGGTTTTAGGTGTTCCCTTTGGACCTGAAGTGATGTCTGGGTTGATGGGAGAGATATGTTGATGATGGGTATGGTAATTCAGACCAACCTTAATATTTTTCTCCCATTTTTTCGGTTGAGGATATGTTTTTATCAAAGGGTTATGATATGGTTGAGTTTCCTTGGTTGGAGCATGGGATACTGAGATGGGTGGTTTTTGGATGAGAGTGTGGACATGAGGTCCCATAGATATGGTTTTATATGTCTGACATGATGGTCCACATATGAAGTTGGGTAGGTTGAGCATTAACCACCATTCCCATATGATATGAGATTGGGTTTTACATTTTGTATTGGTACTAATGGTTGTTATTGCATGAGTGGTGGACTAAGTTTCTGGCCACATTGTCTGATATTTTTGAGTATGGTGGGATTGAAATTCCACATACTTGTTTGAGATGTTTGACTAAGGATCAGTGAATATGTAGTATAATACATATATTTGATGTCATATAGATTCTCTAGACCAAAATAGTTTACTTAGTTGAATAGGTACTGTATTGATGTTCTAGGAACAAATAATATTATGTGTAGTTGGTTGGTATGCTGGATTGATTCTCTTCTTCCTAGTTTTGGTTGGGCTAGACTGATGCTCTAGGAACCCTGGGGCATAGTAGTTTTGGAGGATTAATTGATCCTCCTGACTCGAAGGGTATGGACATAGAATTCTATATCATGGTTGGGATGGTTGGACATGGTGTTCTGAATCTCAGTTGGATACCTAGACTGATTCTCCAGGTATCTCAACCTGTGACCTCTATGAATTATGGTTGGGATAGTTGGACATAAAATTCAGAATCCTAATTGGATACTTGGACTGATGATACTTGTATGTCGACCGGGGACACCTATGTTATTTTTTTAAACAACTATCATGGTCCGAAGTAGGTATGATCGATCGGGGTCATATAACTAAGTACTGATCATGGATTTAAAGTTTTTTTATAATGTTTATCTTTTGGATATGATTATTTTATTCCATGAGCAAGAAATTATGGTAGCTTGTTATAGTTTTACCATTGGGGTGTCAAATTGAGATTTATTTCTCATCCCATGTATGTGATCCTTAGAGTGCATGTAGAACTTATGTCTACATTCAGGTTGAAAAAGGATGCACAATGGATATAGTTAAGGCATTGGATTTCATGGTTGAGTAGGATGCCCGTATGGAGTTTGGTGACCATGCTAGAGTATCTCAAAAGGGTACTAGATACTGGTATGTCATATGAATTGTAGTTGTAATTTGGGTCTGATGTATTTATTTTTTTGTTGTTTAATTTGTATAATTGATTGGACCAATGTGCGATCAATGAAGTATGTATGGAATGACTGTTCAGTCCTATACTATATTTCATTTTATAACAACATGTTTTAGTTTCATTATATTTGTTCTTTTGTATTAAATGACGTGTATAGTGTTTTGTTATTTAATTATGGTTTTGTAATCTAATATATAATTAGGGGTTCCTCAGTGTTCCACATTAGACCCTTTTCTGTAGTTATTATCGTCTAGTTTATAAGGAGGCACACCTGGGGTCTTGTGGTGAACTAGAAAAGGGGGACTGGTATTAGTGGCACCCAAGATAAGATGTTATAAATTGGTATCATTGGTGTTTATTTTCCTTTTTATTTTACAATTTGGGAATTGGTAGAATGAATATTATTGAATGATTCAAATCTTGAGATGGATATTAGCAAGTTCATTGTGAATATATATTCTGGTAGGAAATCCAAGTTACCAAGGCATGGAATTGGTGTTCTTGGTATTTAAGGTTATTATCATATATAATTTTCACCTTGGGAGATGAAAATTTTATTTTGATTTGAGGATTTATTATATATATTTTAGCTCTTGGTTCATTGGAAAGAGTCATGTGATTTAGTTTTGACTCTTGGACCCTATAGTACAGATGCATCTTTGTAACATGGTAGGAAGATAGGATTTTCGTGCTAGAGGTCTTTTGGTGTGTGATTTTTTGGATTCCACATTGATGGATAGATCTACGGAACTATAATGACATGATCGATGATATGGATGTTAATTTATCCCTTGTGGATAGTATGTGCAGTGACCTAGGTGTGTCAGTATGGTATGGGTGTATAATAGTTAGAACCTTATGGGTGGGTTTTTCTTGAGGATACTTATGTGGCCCAGTCCTCCAGGGAGTAGTCTGATGTGAATATTCATAGAGAGAATGGGATCCCTGGTTGTTGCTATTAGTTTGATGTGTGATGTTCTTTATATATGAGACCCTAGAGATGTGTGTTTTGACATGTTGGTGTTTCATGACATTAGGATGGGAGCATAATGATTCCCCATGAGCTGTGGCCTTTTTGGTTTGGAATAGACCTCGGTAGATAGACCTATTGACTAGACATTTGACTTGATTAGTAAGGCTAGGTGGGAGAGCCTATTAGCCCTTTTAACATGACTCTAGGTTAGGGATTTTGAGCCATTTTACTTCTTAGAGTGACCTGTGATAGTGTTCGACTGAGTTATGAGTAATTTTGGGTGTGTGAGGCATAGATTGATGCTTTGGACTATTGATAACAGTTCATGAAGAGTGCATCCTTGTGTGAGGTTTATTCACATTGGATTTATTTTGTGTTTAAGAAGGAGAACTTATATGATCATTCACCATGATTGTGGTTTATTTCCAGAGGAGAAGTTTCATTTCGGTGCCTATACCAGGGAATGGTTGCGCATGGACATAATGAGATAGATAGGGGCAGAAGAGGTGCTCGAGGTTGTGTGGATGAGGATTCTAATCTGATCCTTCCCGAGTTTTGACATTATGGATATAGAATTAGGTTCTGTGCCTGGGTTACACATGTCCATGTAGTGGTAAAGCATTAATGGGATCTTGGAGAAAAAAGTGTTTGTGATTCACATTATTTTTTCGATTATGGAATGACTTTTATGGGAGCATAAACATGTGAGACTTGAGTTGAGCAGGAAACTATGAGTTGGATAAGAACCAATGTGTGTGTGATAAGGGTCTTTGGGTCATGGAAACCCAATGCCCATGGGATAAAATTGTGATGTATTAGAATGGATTAGTTTGTCGTGATATTCTTGAAGGAAATCTTAGCATACTCTTAGCATATAAATGATCATGCCTAAGATATTGAAAACTTTATGAGTACACTAAGAGAGAATAAATTGTTTTACAATCTATATGGATGGAATTTTTGGTTTGATAAAGGGTCTTTCTGGAGTTGCGCTCATGGAGTGGTGTTTGTGAAGCTGTATGGTGGGAAGTGAGCCATAAACCATTTGATAATGAGAACCTAGTGATGGATGGGATTTTTGAGAATATCATGGATTCTAATATCAGATTTCAAGATCAGGAGATCATTTATGTTTCCTTTTTTCTCTCTAGTGGGAGAGAGAGACTTCCATGCCTAGTTATGAGGTTTTGCTGTGATTATGGAATTGGCCATGGAAAAAGGTGTTTAGTTGTGAGGCAACAGTAAGGATTCTCCTATGGTGTAGAGTACCATATCAGACATGGTGATATGATCCTTATGTGGGTAGGGTCGACATTGTAGTGTAAACTACATCGAGAGAGTTGGTAGAGTTATATATTTTTTAATTGATAGGAAACTCTGATGTTGGGAAGAACTGTGGGTAGAAATCAGTAGTTCTAGGATGAGTTATATGGCGAGGAGCACCATGAGTGTGATGATTAGTTTTAAATGATGTTGTGACGTATCAGGATGGACAGGTGTGTCTAGGCATCAACATGGTAGTTTTATGATGGTGGAAAGTAGGGGATTAACTTTTGATGGCTTGTAGGCCATATCTTATGAAGTTATGCAGATAAAGTGAGTTAACATCTTCGATCAAAACACAATTGGTTGAGTGTGAGTTGATGTCCAAGGTGAGTTGGGTTGTGTGGTTGGAAGACCATTGAGTTTTATCATGGATTATAATGTTTATGCTGGCGAGGTTATAGAGACCTGAGTTTTTCAGTATTTTGAAATTGTGCACAAATTTGATTTTTTGTTTTCAGGTTCTTTTGATGGGTTAAATGGTCATCTCCCCATAGAATATCATCTCAGATAACTTTTTTGCCACAATATTGGTCCCAACATATATAATTTACCCTAGGATATGACTTTGGTTTAATTCTAAGTAGTTCATGTTTTGGAAGAATGTTTAGTATTTAATTAATTAAATATTAAATTATTTATGTGGGTTCAGATGTCAATATATTTTGAAATATGTTTTGGATTGAGATTCCAACTACTATATTATGTTTGGAAAGGAGAGTTTTGTCTATGAAATGTATAAACCCACTGTGGGTTTCGAGATTCATTATGACTATTAAATAGGAATTTAATTAATTAATTAATTAAATTTAGTAATACACCCCCCATTAGGGGCTTTGTATTCATGACATAAGGGGGAGTTATCCTCCATTATGTGTGTGATGGCTAGATAGAGAGGAGAGGGGGGGGGGGAGATTCCACCAGACTTCATCCTTGGTAGATATCTAGACCGGATCAAGGTGTGGTTGCTTTAGAGAGCAGATTTGGACATGAAGCTTTGACATTTACACTGCAAGTTAAGTCAACATTTTTAGTTTTATGCCCCTATACCCATAATTTTGTTGTTTTTATGTTTTAGGGATGTATATTGACTTATAAGAAGACCATGGGGGTCTATATTTAATTAATCATTGAAAAAAATGGATTTTTGGTGGTTCACATGGGTTTCTAGTTCAAGAAACCTAACTACACAATGAGTGGATTTAAGAACACACAACATATGTTATTATTTTTTAGGGTATAAGAGAAGAATACAGCTAGATGGTGTTTATTTCGGAGAAAATTTTATATAGTCTCTCATGGCGTGTGACCGACTACTTATCCAAACAACCCATGTGGTAGACCCAGTGTGGGATATATGCCATGTAGAACTGCACAACCAGACAGAGACACATGGCCAAGTGAACGGTTGTGCATAGTTAGGTACCACATTTAGGGTACACACTGTGTATAGGTTCTACATTCTATGTGATTGGATCTTACACACCAATTCCCATTGGAGTACACTCCCATATGGGGATATGGGAGTACACATCATGTACTCGAGCAAACAAGCCATCTATCACCCCATTTTGTTACCCATTTGAGTGTTTGGGAATTTTTGGCACCACATAATCATAATTGGACACAATAGGAGTCAATTTTAAGTGTTTTTTCATGTATAACGTGATGTTGGTCCCCATGGGGTATTTTTGGGACTTTTAAAAGGTGGTTTGGGGTGAGTAAGTTGTGGGAGAGTTTTTTTCTTCCAGGAAGTGAGTCAAATTATCTCTTATGAGTGATATATGGGATGAGACCCAGGAGGGGGCCATTAGAATTATTGGAGAAATTATTATGAGTTTTTTGGATAACTCGTTGGTTTTTGGGTATGATATTATCCTTATTTAGCAGTATCGGGTTGTGACATGAGGTGATGGATAGGTTGGGGGGTTCAGAAAAACCTATGGATTCCTAGAAAGGGGATGGGAATGAGGCTATTTTATCCCATGAGGGTTAGTGTTGTTGGGGCCTTAGAGGTTGTGAGTTTCTAGAGAATTGGTTTCAGGATGTGTGACCCCATAGTGATTAGAATTTTCCTCAGATTTTAGCTGTGATCACAAACCAGGAGATGGATATATATGCATATGTTATGACCTATAGTATTACAAGAGGACTAGCTTTACTTTAGTTCTAGTCATGAGGATCTATAGAGGCATTCCCCGGTTTATGTGTAGATACAGAGTGCATGATAAGGTGATTGTGTTTTGATAGTGATTTCTGTAGGTGTTCCATTAGGACCCAAAGTGAAATGTGAGATAATGAGATAGAGATGATGATGATGAGTGTTGGTGTTTGACTATCCCTTAATATGTCTCTCTTTTGGTTGATGTTGAGGCTTGGTTTACATTTAAGGGTTGTTGATAAATTCTTGAGTTTCCATGGTTGGAGCTAAGGTTACTGATAAGGGATGTTTGGGATGAGAGTGAGGACATGAGGCCTCATAGATATTTTCCTCAACATCTGACGTGATGCTCCACATATGAGGATGGGTAGGTTGGATATGATTCTCTTTACCTGTATGATATGTGGTTGGGATTGAAGTTTCATATCAGTATAAATGGATGTTTTATGTGTTGTACTAACTTTCTATTCCCACTAATATAATTTATAGTTGTATGGGATGTTGGACTGATTCTCCTCCCTTGGTTTTGGTTGGGATAGATTGCTGATCCACACTCCCTGGTATACCATAGTATTTGAGGATGGATTGATGCTACTAACTCCAAGGGTATGGACATGGAATTCCATATAATGGTTTGGATGGTCAAACATTGTGTTTTGATTATTAGTTGGATACATGGATCAATGCTCCGTGTATGTTGACCTATGACCTCTATGGATTATTTTTGGGATGGTCGTATATGGAATTTTGAGTCCTAGGTGGATACATGGACTTATGTTACTTGAATTTTGACTTGTGACCCAAATGTTTTTTTAAAAACCGGCATGGGATAATGAATGTATGATCGATTAAGTTCACTGACCTAAGGATCAATGGTGGTTTATTTTATTATTATTTAGATTATGTTTTGGCTAGGCCAAGAATATTGTATGATCCTGAACATATGGAAGAAGATTATAGGATCACAATTGAGGGTGGCCTATGGAGATTTATTTCTCACCCCCTATATGTGAACCTCATTGTGAATGCATATATTATATCCAATTTCAAGTTGATCATGAATGAATGATGGATAGGGTTGAGGCCTAGGATTAAAAGATTGAGTTGGATGCTCGTATGGAGTCTAATGATCGAGCCAGAGCAACTCAACAGGGTACTAGAGTTCATGTTTGTGATATAGATATAAGAAGGGAGTAGGGATTTATGTATTTATTTTTTTCTATTTATTTTATATATGTGATCATCCCCGTTTTATATCAATTTTGTACATATGGAATATTTGTTCGGGCCTTTACTATATTTTATTTTATTTTATAATTTTTTAGTTTTAGTTTATATATTCTTATACATTCTCTTATATATGTGATGTTTGGTTATTTACTTTTTGTTGTGAATTATGATACACGATTATTGTATCCTCACAGTTCCATCTTAGACCTCTACTACTATTTGTATGTTTCTAGAATATGTGGAGGCATGCTTGAGGTCATGTGACGAATCGAATCGGGGTTGTAGTTTTAGTGTCACTTGAGATATGACATTACAACATCCCAAAGATTCCAATGTGCTCAGACCCTTTAATGATTGAGATTATATAATAGGGGTGTATAATTGACAAGAAGGTGACCATTCTAACAATTACACTTTTATGATAAGATCTATAATTTTTCATAGAGAATATTACCTATGGGATAGTGACCTTAAAAAATATATTCAAATTGTTTCTATTAAAGATAAAACATCATATTCTTATGTGATCATTTATTTTAAGATTTCATAAAACAGGTATTCATTATCATTTTATTAAATTTAGGATCCCAACTCTAAAAATCATTAATAGGGATTGAAAATTATGATAAATTTAATAAGATATAATCTTCTTATAAAAGTGGGGATTTTTTTCTTTATTCTTATTTATCACATAACATTAAATTTAGGATTCAATAGATAGATAAATAGAGAAAGACCCAAATAATAAACATAGGGATAATATATTAATACACTTGTTTAAAATATTCCAAATTAATTATTTTCTAATCAGCATTACACATCAATTAGAAAATGTTTTGTAGATGAATAAGTACACCTTTTGGATTATTTATTGGGGAATGGAAACTCCTTAATCATTTTCAAAACCACCCTCATTGAATGAATCAACTCCGAAAACCTCAACGTATAGTGGATCGAAATCCTGATAACCATTAAAAACCCCTCTATTGAAGCTTTTGATTGTATTATTGGGTCCAAAATACACTCCAGCCTCACTTCTCACTCCATATAACTCACCAAATACACAATTTCATTATACTTTTATTATTGTACTCTATGTAGATTCTTCCCAATGACCAATTCCATCAACTCCACCACAATGATGTTGACATCGCACTTCTCTATGAATTTTTACAAAAACCCAAACTCTATAAATTAATGATCAAAATACATTAGAATCATTACTGTGGTTAGATTTCATGGATATGTACAAAAATATTAACTCAAATGGAAATCTACATGTTGAAAAATTGTAGACCCAGTTTACGTAGAGAATAAGAGGGGAATTAGATTTTATAATAAAAAACTAATGAAATACAATTCACTTGTGAATCAGACCCTAAGAAAAAATATTTTCCTTAATTAGACTTCACTATTTTATTTATAATAATATTTTTTTCATTTATATTTTTATTTAAATTTTTTATGTTCTTCTTGGATGACCAGGATTGTGATGGACATTGCAATAAGTAGTTCGTAGTATGGATACAGAGGCCAATATTCCCAATTAATCTACCACTGTAGTCATTGAAGGAGTGTAATTCTGGTACGTGGTCGGTCGTATCATTATTATATAGATCAAGTAGCCTTATATAGAAATATGGTTTGGATGATGGAATTTAACTAGAGATTCTGTGAAATCGGTTGTTGCTCAAATCATTATTTTTAAGCTTCTTCATCTCCTTGATCTGGATTGGAATCCCACCATGAAATAAATTTTTGTATAAATTGATAGCTGTCACAAATGAATCATTTGATAAAATGTTTTTTATATTATAGAAAATAAAAATATAAAAGTTACATTTGAAACCAAAATAGCATGAATTAAACTTTATCCCCTAATGTATTGAGTTTATATTAGTAATTACATATTGTAAAAGTTATATTAGTTACTAGTAAATTTCATGGAAAATGGTTGATCAAAATAATGATGTTGATATACATAGAAATGTTTTAGGTACCCAATATATGCAATTGATTTTATAAAATTTAATATCTTGGAGTTAAAGGTGTTTAAATACATTCAAAGAGATGGACATGGGGAATATGATTCCAGAGTCCCACCATTATTAAAACTGGATTACATCATAGATGCTACCCACTAAATAATTTAGTGTGGGGGTTTATCTGATGGTTGCACAAGTAGGTATTTTATATAGGTGTAATAAGTTAATAAAAAACCATAAATTGAAGTCAATATAAGGCTGGTATACAAGAATATCATATAATATAATATAGAAAGGCTATTATGCAGGGTTTTGTTATGTATTCATAAAAGAGTTTAAGAATATAAAATTTATCATAGAAAAAGAAATATTCACTTTATAATTCCATCATGTTTGTTGTATATATGTATATGTAGATATACATTTAATGAAGTGTAATGATAATTAACCCCTCAATGTGTCAATTTGAGATATTAATAAATGATGTTATTCATGGAGTGTCATAGGTTATAAGGAAATGTTAAGGTTAGTGTGAGTATGATTCATTAAAGGATATACAAAAAATTTTCACGAGGCACAAAAATGTTTTGTGCACTAGAAGAACCATGAAGAATAGAACATGTAGTGTTATACACTATGTTTTTGATATAAATGGGATGGAATATTTATATTTGGACTCCTTGGACCTGAGGTTTGTGATATCCTAGAATGAGAACCTCTATAATTTGACATTTTATTATGAAATACTTGAGGCTCAACAAATAAGGGGGTGGTTGGGTGTGTTTTTGATCATGTCGTCAGTTGGAGATCAACTCAGATTATATTTTTACTCTCCTATGTTAAGTATGAATTTTGGGAACTCGATTGAGAGGGACTAATAAAACTTATGGAAATAGTTACAAGGTACATATGGTGCAGTTATCTACTTAGATATAGGGCTTTTTTGTTGTCATCTATGAGACGAATGTCATATTATGTATTCATCGACCTGGTTACTTTACACTGAAATAGCCAAGAACATTTAAGGAGGCTATATATGATTGACACGACATTCATCCCATAGTCACAAGATATTTTGATAAAGGGAACTTAGGAAAATTAATGCAATCACATTATGTGGTTGGTGGATAGGTGAAATACACCAATATTTTAAAATAATATCATTATGTTTCTTAGCATATACGATACACAATGCTGAACATAAATGGTCAGTGAAATATATTATTTAAATATGACTGTTACAACATAGGTGTTAAAATGGAGGGTATGAATCAAACTAACTAAATTATGAATATTATATGGTTTATACATCTATATAAAAATTAAATATTCATCAATTTATTATAAATAAAAATAATCATCATTTTATATAAAAAGTAATGATTTACTAAAAAATGTATTTTTTAAAACAGTATCGTCGCTTTGTGCACACTTATGTTAAAATTATTTTTTACAGATTTAGAAAATATATTTTAAAATATGAACATTTTTATTTTAAATATTATTTAAAAACTATATTATAATTATGTTTTTGAATTTTTTTGAAAAGATTAAATTTTCAACAAATAGTTAAAAATAAAAATTTTTGTTGAAAACGACCTTTTTATTTAAAGAATTTATGTAGTTACATTTTGATTAATTTATTTAAAAGTAAAATTAGTTAAATAATATTTTAATTAATCTAATTTAGGTTATCTAAATCAAATATATATTCCATTTTAATATAAATACTTCTAATTCTTATGAAAACGTTTTATTGGGAAAACCATTATTTCTTCACGTCTACAGGTTTAAATTGAAATTAAAATTTTCCATATATGTGAATTTTATTTTAAAAAATTGATTCCATATTTATAATTTTAATTATTAATATTGTATAATAATTTTAACTTAATTTTGTTTCATAATTAATATTAAAAAAAGTAAAAATAAATTACATTGATTAAGGTTAAAATGACTTTTCTAGGGGTCAGACTAATAAAATATGGGTTAAAATAACCTAAAAACTTATTTAATTCTTATTTTATCGCCATATATTGACCTTATATCATATAAATTTTTATAATTATCTACATTGGAGACTTTTTTAATGTTAAAATTTTAGGTGTAATTTTTTATTTTCAAAATTTATATGTGTGTCCTTCCCCCCACTTATGGAAGTGAACCCACTCTCCTCTACTATGCACACATCGAAATCAATTTGTATTGTAAAATAAAAAAACAAATAAATTACTTAAAAACTTACCAATGAATTAGATTCCACTATTTAATCATAAGACCATTTAAGTAAGGATTTAGATATAAATGAACATAAGTTCTACGAAGAGCATGTTTAGTTCTTAATCATGTGTTTTCATTTTATTTATACCCTTAGATCATTTAAATCTCTATAAAATATGTTAAAATAATAAAAAATATATATATCATACAATTAAATTTTATTTTTTGTATTATATGAACTCTATCCATATCCTCTTCCATTAAGTGGGAAATGAAACCATCGATCATGTGTACAACAGGCTACCGTCTCATGAACTTATTTAATTCGTTTTAAATTACCACCTATCATGGGTGGATATAATGATGGATTTAATGTGTGTGTATATATAATATATTTATTAAATAATTAAACTCCTATAATTATAATACCACATCTACCTGATTACCTTCAAATCTGTTGTAAAATGATAATGTCGCTCATGCATATGTGTGGACTACAACCTCAAAAAATGGATGTGAAATGTTTTTCATTTAATAGTGAAATAGATGTTAGTAAGGGTAGATTTAATTAAAAAATATTTAATATATATTATACTAATTATTTTTTAAATTTTAAATATTATTTACCTTTATTTCATTCTATCCATAAAAAAAATGAAAACACCATTCATGCGTACGTATAACCTACCATCTCCATGAATAGTGTAACTCGTTTTCTATCTTTGAATTTTATGGATTACTATAAATAAATATACAGTGAATATATATGAGATTTATATAAGGATTAATAATTTTGAGATGATGGAACCATGAAAAATGTTCAAGGACAGAAACAACCAAACCAAAACATAGATGACAAATTAAGAAGCAACAACACAAAATAGAGTTTTTAATAAAGATTTTTTTTATAAAAAAGTTATTAAAAGTTATATGAAAATAATATATGGTATGATATATATTATTATTATTTTTAAATATATGTATAATAAATATATATTTATTATACAGGAGGTTTTAACACATATGAAGGATATAAGACATGAGTTATGAGTTCCACAGATCACTTTTACTTCAATGAGAGATATGCCATATCCTCCACTTATTTATTTTTTGGGTATATATTGTGAAAATTTTATATTTTATATGAGAAATATATTTATATTCTTGGTATTTAAATATTATCTTGGAGTTATTTCTTTCATGGGGGTTATGATTCAAAAGATACCAAAGTGGTAAGGGTTTATTTCACAATCTCATCATTATTCAATATTGTTTATGCTTATGTATCCATTAAAGGCATTATTTGATTTTTTACTTTTAAAGCCAATATATTTTCTTCTATAGTTATTATTCATGAAGTTTTCTATTAATGACACTATTTTCCTCTCATTGGTAATTAAAATGACTGAGAAAATGATTTTAGGAATAGATAAATTTATAGCTCTTTTTGATCAATAATATTTTCTATACTTTGTACATGTTTTCTAAAAATATTTTCATAATTAATTTTTACTATAAAAATATTTTACAAAATTCAAATTTTACCAATTATAGGATTTTGACAATTTTTTTAAAAGAATCTTTCTTTTTCAGAATGAGGCAATTTTTGACTCTTACCAAAAATATGAAAGAAATATTTTCTAACATACTCAAAATGAAACGAATCTCCTACTATAATTAACAAAAAATGAATTTACGCCTCCATTATATATTTCTATTTAATATTTTCAATGAAATTTTTCCCTAATTTTTTGTAAATTTTTAGTATTTAAAAGTGATTTTGAATGTGAAAAAGGTATTTTCATCTTGAATTTTTGTAATGAAATTTTTATAGTATTTTTATTCATCAATGAAAAAAATTATTTTTTCTTATACTCCTATGAGGATATGTTGTAATTATAAAATTATTATTATTTATTTGGTTTATTTATGATCATTTTGACTGAGGATGCATTATTTTGATACCATTTGGCATATTACTCTAGATAGTTTATGATTATGTTTATTGGATGGTGAAATTATTAACATTTCATATGGTAGTTATTCAATATTAATTTTTACATTGATTTTTATTCCCCCTTTTCATATATGGAATGAATTCAACTTAGTATGTTATGGGAAGAGCCTATTATAGACCTTCGACCCAACGGTATGTTTAATGAGGGAAATAAGCTTGGGTATTTGGACAGGGACCTATGCATTTATGTATGATTTATTAGAATTAATATTTGATTATATGGATATGATATATAATATTATTCATTCCCTCATTATGATATTATTTATTGATTTCTATGTGATTAGTCAATCAGTTATAATATTAGTGAATAAGTTTTAATCTAATGTAATTATTTATATAGCAATATTTTGATAATAATTTATTCATTTTATATTATTCTTCATGTTCATGTTATTGAATATAGGAAATATATTTAAATTATTTACTTTGGACCATTAATTATGCCTTATGTTTTCATGATATCTTCCTCTTTATGTATACCAATATTAAGATTTATAGATTAGTGCATTCTATATATGTTTATTTCTCCCAAGGATTCCAAGAAGTGTATTTTGATTCATATTATAGTACATGATAAAATAAATAATGGTGTTATCAAATAAAATATTATGTTATATTTTGATTCCTCAATTGTAATATGATATTCAAGTATTTATCTAGTTTACTAGTACTACTAAACTATTAAATCATTTGGGATTTTATTCCTTGTATCTAGTGACAATTTATAATGTAATCGCCATATTTGGGTTACTAGGGCTAGGGTAATTACAGTTGGTATTAGGGTAATTTTAGTAGAAACCTTAGGAGCTATATTTAGGAAAACATATAGTATATAACAATAAACTATGACACAATTTTAGGATATTTATATGTATATAAAAACATCCTAACGATTTGTTAAGGTGTATATTTTGTTAATTTCCTTGAAATACATCCATTTATTGATAAAAAAGTTGATATGTCTCTGGAATAGTTTTACCTAGGGTTAATAAGATAAAAAATTGCGTATTGGGGTTTTACTCAATTGTAACCTGGTGCACGATAACAGGTCTTTCTGCACACCTTATTTATAAATTTTGAAAGAATTACCCATAGGTGATTGTATTTCAACTTGTGTTCACATGTTATAGGTTGCATATTTTTTGAGGTGGTTTTTTCAGTGATGATGTTTTAATGTTCTTAAATTCATCTTTTAGAAATCTAGATTGTGTTTATAAAATTATCAATGTTTTTTATTGAATTTTTCTGGTTTTACATTTTTGGTTCATCATCATAATTTTAAATATTTTTTTTGTTTTTTATCTGTTGATCATAAAACCATTATGTTACAATTTCCACAATAGTTGATAAATTTCATATTATTGAATGATTTTATTTTCTCATATAGTTTTTTATGATATTTTATGGTTTCATTTAAATAATTTTTGTTTGTTTATATTTTATTTAGTCAGTATTGTGTATTTTTTTCACTCTTTGTGACTCTAATAACCCAATTAGGATCTTTATGGTCAATCAAAAATCACCAAAAAACCTCAAGAACACTCCTCAACCACCAAAGGTCGATGTAAAAAACATGGGTTATGGTATGGTATAGTGGAAAGTGGTTTTGATTCTTTGAAATCATACCAGGCCAATAACATACCAAATTCTCCATTCATATGTGGCTCTCTCTAAAATAAACATGTCAGCCAATGGAAATATCATATACACTAGATGATACATTCCATACCAATATAATGGTTTAAACACCAATTTATATGCATGTAGACCAAATATAACTACACTATAAAACATATATACATATCATCCAATAGAAAAAAAACATTATCCACATATAGATGGTTCCAAAAAGGGAAACACTAACTTATAGTAATATTCCATATGTCCATAAATATCATATAATATGATAAGGCATGACAAATAGTATGGAATGCATATAAAAAATGTCTTATATCCTAGCCAGTGGTTATATATTATTTAGTGATATAAAAGTGTCTTAAAGAATGTCTTGGATAGTCATATTTTATGATAGGGTGACATCATATAAAGGAATTTTGAGAATATCATAATGTATAATATAGTTAGGTTATAGTGCCAAGTATCAAATGATTTGATACTTTTGGTGTTGGTACAACTCACTTAGTCATCCAACCATTAAGAGGTTAACATTTGAAACTCCCCAACACATCAAATGTCATTAAAAGTGTGGGAGAGTTAATTTCCCAAGGCTATATAAGATGAAACTATAATAATTACTCATATGTTTATAAAACATATGATTAAATACACAACTTGGATTCATGGATTTAGGAGCATCCTTATTTCCTATATTAAGGAGTCCTAACCATGGAAATTGGTTGTGTAGTACTCAAATAACCAATAACCAAAATTATTCCCCACCATAGATCTCCTCCTTCCTCCTCCTTTACATATAAGATAAATAAATAACCAGGAGGTTAAATAATCCCACCCAAAATTTATGGGCGATTTAGTGAAATATGTGGATAAACATTAGAGGGAAAAAATTTAGTTTGTTCCTTGGAAATCATCATTAAACACTGACTGGAGGTGACGAGAGGAGGAATTATATGATGTAAAGTTACATGTTTTCATTTTTAGTATCATATGATTTTAGATTCAAACTCATGATGTATTTTTAATCATTTCTCAATCATATCAACAATTTTTGTTAATGTTTAATCTATGCTAAGAAACCTTTCTATTGTATCATAGCCTTTACATGCATTTAGATTTGTAAAATCATTTAAGAAATGAATTTTACAGAAATCATATTGCTAGTTTTATTGCTTGTTGATATAGATAATATTTTAATCATTTATTATTATTATTTCATTGAATTAATCGCTTAAAATTTAAAAATTTGAGCTGATTTGCATCATTTAATTATTTCTGGTGAATTTTCAACTATAATGTGAAAAATTATTAATACTTGATTTTTTTATAAAAATCATATTGTTATTTTGATATTAAATTTGAAAATATTGATCCAATTGGAGTGATTCATTTTTTTTGTATTCCATTATTCATGGGGTTCAACTTATTAATCTAGACTTAGAGTTATTTCTAACTTTAAGTGACCCAAACAAATAAATCAATTTGAAAATTTTTTTCGGAGATAGAATGGATCCCACCTCAGTAAATTATGCATAAAATAGGATGAAAACATCCAAATGAATTTATTCCAGATGTAAGGGAAATATTAATTGAGGGATAATGTGAAAATAAATTTAATGGATAAATGATAATATCATGTTATCCCTTGAATGAGCCAATGTAAGGGAAGATGAAGGGTCTCTTTGGACATAAAATGTGTTATTGAGGAATTTGGGCACAAATTTTTCTAAATGTATCCAAATGTATTAAATTATTTTGTGTAGAAAAAAAAAATTTATAAAACCCATTAAGACGACACCTTGGGTGTTTTTATGAGTTTTTTTGGGAATAACATGAGAAATATTCTAGGGAATAGATTCTGGGGGATACATTTTATATTCTCCCTTTACACTCTTTTCTTCTTTTTTAGTTTTGTAAATACTTATTCTTAACCCTTCTTTATGGATACCATTCACATGGATAGGTAATATTATGATTGATTGGTGAAGGGTATGTTTTCTCTTCTGTAATTCTTATGTTCATGCACTTTATTATATATAATACTTTATCTATTCTATGATGTTGGTTTTAATTTACAATACTAGTTTTTATTATCAAGTATGATCATATTTGGTTTTATGTTATTTATATTTATTTGTTCAATGATCATTTTTATCCCACTAATTGGTTTTGGTTTATTTACGATGGATTAGACAAGGGCTTAGTTGTGACGTACTCGACGATCGTCAGTACATGTGGGAGGGGTATTGGATAATATTTATTATTTGGTATAACATGACCGAATTGAGTGTTTCCTAAGACAATTTAGGGTATTAATTTTACTATATCACATTCAGGAAATAGAGTAGACTGATCTAATATTTTGGAAATGTTTACTCTTACCAGTACCATTTGACCAATGGATTGAGAGGAAGAGATTAAAGAATCTCAATTTAATCAAATTTTCTAAAGATGATAATATAATTTAGAACTAGAATAACATTTCATTTGGATAACCAATTCAAGCCTAATCACCCAACTAAAATCACTATGTTCAATAACATTATTTTTTAAAAAATTCTACCACACTCTTTCCCAATTTGTTTCAAAATTTTTCTTAATTTATTTCTTTTTTAAATTATTTTTTTCAAATAAAAAATTACAAAAATAACCCCCACTTATTTCTCAAATTTAACTACAAAAACATGATTGTTACACACTCCTCTCTAAAAACAACCTTGGTTTAGAAATTACTACATTTTTAAGTTTGAAAATAACTATTTTTAGAAATAACACAATGATAACATGTTAAAACTTTTTACTGTTGTTGGGGATGTAGTGCCAACAATCTAATTTTCATATTTTATAAATAAATTTCCTTCACATTAATTTTTAAATAAAGAAAAAAATATTTCAATGACGTATACCAGCTGTAATTATTCTTCATGGATTTATTACTCATATGTGTAGGGAAAAATTTTTCATAATGATAAGGAACCCTTCATATGGAGGGATGAGAACTCACTATTTTGTTCAAGAAAATATTGAATGATCATGTCATAATTATCTCACTTTAATAATTGATGGACAAGATTAATCAATTCAAAACTGGCTATCATAGACTGAAGTCCAAGGAGAAAGTTCCATTTGATGAGATACCTCATCCTAAACTAGAATCAGAAGCAGTGGTGGAAGATAATTCTCTACTCATCTTGAAAATATTGGATCCCAATTACCTTACTTCATATATTAGAATCCTATTCCATGAGGAACTTACCACTGATGAAGAAACTTAATTCAATACACATAAGGGAGATAATAATTTTCTAAACTTATTTAATTCTGATTTTATTGAAGCTGAATTTATTATTACCCACCTTGTTTAAAATTTGTATATTAGGATAAAACTTGTATTGACTTTGAGGATGAAGATGATGAAAATAAAGATACACCTATTGGGGAACCCCTGGAGCTCCCTAAGCATTCTGAACATTTATTGTAGGGACTTCAAGAGGATATCATAGTAGATTTTCCTGAGGAATCCAAAGCACGAAATTCTTAATTTGAAGGGAATTAATTTGATATTAATTCTTAATGATTTATTTTTTTTTCAAATTGAATTTTACTATGACAATACCTTTGATTTTTCCATTAACGAAGCATACCTAAAACAAGTATAGGATATGGAAGAAGAGGTTGTGAATGTAGAAACCATGAAATAGGAGGACTCATTATTTTTTCTATCAGAACCATACAAGTTGTATCTCATTCCCACGGGGGTAGATTTATCATACTATATCAATTATTTCCTCAAAGTAAAGAATGAATAAGTTAAATTTGTAAGGAAGATGTTAAGGAAGTTAATCTCTAAGAAATTCCACTCAACATTAGATTGGGGATAACCAATTGGAACTGCCAATATGGAGGCAGTTAAAAACCACATCTTACTTAAGGGATTAGTCTAATATTTATTATTATTTTCAAATTATATTTATATTTTATTTTCATTTAATAAATTTCATAGGTTTTCTTATTTTATTTTTTGTTATAGGTCTTCAATGAGAAACACTTAGGAGATTAAATCAACGTTGCACTACCAATAAGTTAGGTTGTACCTCTCCTTATCACTTAATTACTTGTTATGATTCAACTAAAAATATAAATACATGTTGAAATATAATTTAATTCATTAAGGACAATACATCATTCATTTTTGTGGGAGGGAACCTATGTATTTTACGATTTTTAATTTATTTAGTTTCTTTTCTTCAAAAAGAGGGTTTTTTTCATTTTTTTGGCAATTTTTTTTAATTTTGTGTTTTTTGAATCTTGTGAGATGAAATGATCATATTTTTCATTTTAGAAACCCATTTCAATGAGGGAAATAATTTATTCCATGAAACAATGCTTAAATGAATGATGTAAATGATTTTGTTTCATGTTAAAATATTTCAAAATTTCATGAAATTTCCTTTGAGTTTTGGAATCACATAACACATATAATTATTGTTATATATTAAATGAAATTCCAATGAGGCTTATAAATCCCTTTTTTTATATACTTTACATTCACATCATTTATTGAGTGAATCAAACTATGCTTACTTTGACCAGAATTTGATTTTTTCCTATTTAAACATGATGGTTTCAAGTACTTGTATTTTAATTGATTAAATAACTTATTTGGGTTTAAATACCCCTTTTCAGGATAATAATTTTTTTCTATACTTCCTTACACATTTAATCATTCTATCCCTTAGAATCTATGAACATCTTATTAGGTTAGTCATAATACAGGCCAATTTTCCCTATCTAACCTTCCCTTTAATTGAAATTGCATAACCTTGTTGAACATATGTTTGTGGGGAATCGATCATGTGATGTTATACATAATTTTGTGATGTTTTGGTGGAAATCAAATATTGAAGAGTGTATTTTTTCTGTTGGATAATCCACTTTCTAAAACATTATGACTATCTATATATTTCCAGAAAAAAGGAAGAAGGAATTTTTATTTTTGGTAATGAAATTATTATGGTCTCAGATATCAAGGTAACATATTTTAATATAAATTTGGATATGATTTGATGTATGTGGAGTGAGTTGGATACCATACATGGGTGAAAATTTGAATCATGCTACTTTTCTTTAAAAAGATCCAAACTCTTCTAATTCGGCCTCACAATTTTTGATATTTATATCATACCAACCTAAAGACACGAAACAGAACTAAAAATTTCTCTTGATAAAAAAATTTCCTTATCTCACATTTTGTGGAGATGTATGAATTTATCAAATATATGGAGACTCATTCATTGGTTTGGATAGAAAGGCCTTGTTGAAAATTTACATTTGTGGGATGAGTGAAAATTCATTTGAGGTAGGTGTCTTATGTGCATTGGAGAAGAAATTAAGTGGAATTATATTGAATGATATGAATGGAGATTTTTAAATAATAGGTTTTGAGGAGTCATGACACATTTTGTATCTTGTAGTCAAATTTGTGTATCTCAGGGTTATGTGTTTTGAATTTTCATTGATTTTATTTTTATTCTTACTTATCCAAGTATACAGGTGCTAATTGTGGATGAAATGATATATCTAAAATTTTAATTTTTTTCATGTGTATTTAAATTACTTAATGCCTTCCAATATAATAATTTGAGTTTATTTTCATGATTTTAGTATTTTGGGTGAATTTTGTGCTAAAATGTTAAGGTTTCTTAATTATGGAGTTTTAACTTTTTTGTTACTTTTGTATTTCAAGAATAAATTTTACAATATTTATCTAATTTGAGTGATTAACCTTTTTAGTGTTCCTTTATTCATGGGATTAATCTTATTCTTCTAGACCTAGAGGTGATTCTAACATTAGAAAGCCCAAATAAATAAATAAATTTGAAAAATGTTTTAGTCTAATAGAATGGACCCCACCTTAGTAAATAATGAATATCTTAGGATAAATAATTCCAAATGACTTTATTCCACATGTATTGTATACATGACTCAAGATATCATGAACATAATAAATTTCATGTATATATGATTTCATTAATGTAGTTATTGAATGATCCAAAGTGGAGGAATATGAAGGGTCTATTCATATATAAAAAGTGTTTTTGAGTAATTTGGGAATAAAATTTTCAACACGTTTCGAAATGAATTAAAATTTTTAGGGTCGATAGAAAGAAAAATTTAGAACAAATTTTAAGAAGAGACATTTGGTTGTCTTAGGTATATTTTTGTAATACTTGGACAGAACTTCTAGTGGACATATTCTGTGGGAGAAATTTTCTTTTCTCTATTTTTACTCTTTTATTATTTTTTAGTTTTGTATTATCTTCTTCTTCTTCCCCCTTATTCATGGATACCCTTCACATGGATGGGTAAAATTATGAGTGATTAAGGAATGGTAGGTTTTTCCTTTTCAATACATGAGTTTATGCACTAAATGGTATAAAATCCTTTATCTCATTTTCAATGTTTATTTCAATTTATAATAATGGTTTTTATTATCAAGTATGATCCTATTTGGTTTTAGATGCTGTTATTAATATTTCCTCGGTCAATGATAATTTTTCTCCCTATGCTAGGTTCTCATTTATATACAATTGAATATACCATGTATTAGTGGTGATTAACTTGGAAATATTTTGTGTGGGTGAGAGGGGTAGTTGATATTTTTTCCTGTTTGGGGTAAACAAGACCTAATCGGGTAATTACCAAGTCAATTGAGGGTATTAACTATAACTCTCTCTCACATAAGAATGAGTGCAGACCGAGCTGACATATTGGCATAGTTAACTCTAACCATCTACATGTTACCAAGGGAGTGAGAGGATGAAATTGTGGAATGTCACTTTAATTAACTTAGTAGAAGAGGATTGGATAAATTTTAACTAAGATAACATTTCATTTGGAAAACTAAAGTTGACCTCATCACCTAACTCATATCACTATTTTCAATTGATTTATTTGGAAATTTGGTTTCAATATTTTTCTTTCTTTATTTTTTTTAATATATTTATTTATTTTCAAATAAAAAAATTTAAAAACAACCTCCACTTCTCCCCTAAATTTAAAGTGACAAACATGATTGTTGTGCACTTATTTCTAGAGACAACCAATGTTGACCACTTTAATACATTTTTTACTTAAGAAATAATCATTTCTTCTACACACCATGACAAGTAAAATTCATATGTCATAAAATATAATTGATAATTGTTCTTCCATATTAAATCAAGGCTTATAATATTGGGATATCATATCCACAAACTCAGTAATGAACCATTGGATTTTTACATTCAATATCAGACAATATCATCTAATTATATTTGTCGATAGTGATTCGGTGGGTTTCAAATAAATAACATCATACAGAATTTATGATATCCTTTTGTATCATAAAATACGACAACTCTTAAAATTTAATGATTGGATTATCTGTTGTATAGTACTATTGATGGTGTATAATGAATTTATGCACCACGGGTTATCAATTGATGCACCCAGTCATGCATATTATTTTTGGTCTAATTTATAAATTCAAGAATCAATTAATTATAAATATATGGAAATATATGAATTAAATACTTCATTTTAGTGTTTTAGATACATTTATGGTTTTCATGGTTGAATTCATGCATTGTATAAGTTTTGCAGAAAAATTAAAAATTGCACGATGTGTAATTAATAAACACACATTGTGTACATTTGAAGACACATGACTTAACTTGATTTAGTACAAAACTATATTCTCAATAAATAAATACACATAATTTGGACTATTATACATGTATTGTATGCATATTCTAGAATTGATTTAGTTCAAAAATTCTACAACATTCTATATAAGTCTGTGCTACAAACCATATAATCCCACCAATCAACAATTAACCCATGTAATTCAATGGAAGACACAGGAAAATCCCCAATTGAAAAAGAAAATGTCTAGTTGAACAAAGTACATGATTTTTACCATGGTACCTATTATGTAATTATATATTCCTATAAAATTTGGGTTTGGAATCTAATTTGAAAACTATTCTCAAATAGGGGAGGTTGCACCATTTTTACGACTCGACCCATTAATATTGTAAGTGATTTCCATATATATTTCTCTTGTTTTCATTCCCCCTTCTCCCATTTTTCACTAAATTTTCCATTTATCAATTAGTAGGGTTGATTTTTTGAACAATTCTTTAATAATTCCCATGATCATGAAAGGATAAAGTACATGTGTTGGGGTTGTAATTAGATTACAGGTTTATTTTAATAAATAAATCTAGTGTGTTTCTTTTAATTTGGGATTTTAACATTTATAATTTATTTGATGAATTAAAATTTAAAATTCACTAGTGGGTCATGCTGGAAAAAGAAGAAAAAAATCAGTGAAAACCAATAGAATTATAATGATTATTCTTATGAACATTTAGTATGTTATCTTCCACTATTTTGGAGTACTTTTTGTAAAACCATGTTTTTATGGAATTAATCATCAATCCAAAGGGTAAATTTTTTAGATACATAGTTATTTTTTATCGAAGAAATAAATAATAACAAAATTGAATCCAATGATAAATGAAATTCATAAATAACCAAAGCACTAAGGAGAAGTTTTAATATTAAAGAAAAATTAGAATTTCAAACCTGATGTGTTCTTTTTTGGAATTTTCTTTTAATTATTTTTTGTTCCTTTTTTCTTTTTTGGTCATTATTATAATTCATTTTCCGTCACTATTTGTTTCATAAATAATCTGACAAAATAAACCCATATGTGACTACATCATTACTTCTGCATGAGATCAACCTAGATACTCCATTTTTACAATAGTGTGAGGGAAATCCATTTGTGCACCTTGTGATGGGTGTGTCATTAGAAATATTATATTATTGATGCTTATATAATTATATACAAATCATTGAGGTTTTCAATTTTTATTTTCAACTATTAATTGATATATATATTTTGCAAATTGTTTACAAATTATAATATAATGTATTTTGGTATATTTATTAATTTATAATAAATAAATAAATAAATAATTATAATTTGTTTATAATAAAGTAATTAATTTTTTTGAAACATTTATAATTAAATAATATATAATATAAATTTTTAATATAAAAATTAAATTTTAGAATTATATGGAATGACTAATAATTTAGATCTCAATTTTTTATATGGAAATTGTGATTTTAATGTTTTAAGGGTTTATAAATTGAAAAAAAATAATTATAGAATGTCTATATATTTAACAATTATGAATTGTTCATAATGTTTAATTTGAATCATTCATATTTAATGGAACTTATTTAAGAATTATTTAAAATTTATGTACATAGTTTTTGAAAAATTTTAGGATTAAAGGTTTAAATAATATTAATATATTATATTTAGATTATATAAAATGATTACATAAAATAAATTGAAATATAAAATTTCTATATTTCATACGAAGATATAATATATTTGAAATAAATGTAATATAATGATTAATATGAAGGAGATCGTATATAGAGTAAATATAAAGTGATTATATTTTTCTAATTATTTAGTGTCTATAATTAATTAAAATATTGTTCTAATTTTTAATTCATTAATTTATCATAAATTAATAACTAATATTTAAAAATAAATATTTTTTATTTATTTAATTCATTTTTAATATTCATGTTTATATACAGATTATTAAATATTAATTTTATATATTCTTTAATTTATGAGATACATTTTTTATTTTATAAATATCATGTCTTGTTATGTATGACACCGCAAGATTTATTTTTTCATCTACTTTGACCTAAGTGTGTAATTAAATTTATTAAATTGAATTTTTTTGTTGAATATAGTTTATATATAGTAGTTATTAGTGTTACAATGAATTAAACTCTTTCTTGAGCAATTTATCCCTAGGTAAAAAGAATTTGGGGTGGACTTCTCAATGGAATAGAGGTTCATTCATTATTATATAATGGTGGGGTTTGCTATTTTTAGCCCCAAGATTAATCATGTGAATATTTCCAATATTATATAATTTTTAACCATTACATGAAATGTTCGTATAACATATCAATAATACGAATTTGGATATTTATAAATATTTTTAGATTCTATTTTGAGAATTTAACACAAATTGTGGGTTGTGTAAATAGTTACACATTAATATGTTTTGGACATTCTAATTTGGAGGATTGAATAGGGATTACAAAAATAAATCATTACAATAATGTATACATAAAGGAATAAAACATGTGATAATAATGATTTCATTCTATTTATTAATTATTTAATATTCATATGATACATATTAAATTAGTGACACTCTAAAAACCCCCTCAAAAAACTAAGCATGAGATTCCTTCAAAAGTGGAACTTTTCAAGGCCTCAATCATCCAACCAAATAGCTTTTTCCATAAATGGGTACTCGTTTAATTTGTTATGAAGGTAAATAACTTGATAGGTGACCCAAATAGGATTAGTTGTTGGTTCCTGTTATTTTTCTATAGTTACACCATGTAAGAAAACCCTAATAGGATTGGGATACTGGAGGAATAGAGTTGGGTTTATCTATGTGATAAATTAGGTTAAGAGTTATCCACTAAACTATCCAAGAATCATATATGATATGATGAGGATTACTCCATACCTAATTAACTAAGTGGTGGGAGAAACACTATATTAGATTCATTACTTAGAGAAATGTGGTTCTTGGATTACAAATGTGTTTAATGAAATTTAAAGGGGACATCATTTTATTGGGATAAAATTTAATAAAAGTCCATATAAAATGAATATAAAATGATGATACTCACATGATAAATTCTTTTGCAGTAGATAATGGCATCATCATCATCAATCATGACCTTCAGATCAGTATTTGATAAAGAAAACCAAAATAGTAATAACTTCCTCAACTGGTACAAGAACTTGAGAGTAGTTCCTAAGAAAGAAGGAAAATTATATGTCTTAGAATAAAACATTTTTATCAAAATTATTAGTGAAACCATTCAAAAAACACAGTTATATTCCTATACTAGACATCAAAAAGATTCATTGTAAGTCTCTATTGTCATGATTATAACCATGGAATACATGTTCAAAAAGAAACATGAATCTATTGATTCTTAAAAGATGATTGGAAACCACAAAAGGATCTATCAAAAATAAGATAAACATAAGAGGAATGAGGTATTAAAGGATCTATTTTAGGGTGAAATAGTGAATGGAACCCCTAGATTGACTTCTTTTCTCAATATTATTGGTTATTTCAATAACATTGAGTGACTAGGTTCTAAAATTAGACCTAATCTATCCATGAACATAATTCTAAAATCACTCATAGATATGTTTTGACATTTTATTGTGAATTACAATATGAATGTGTACAATAAAAGTTTACATGATCTCATCGATAGGATATGGATAACTAATCATGACATTAGAGATACAGGATCAAGAGCCAAAATGATAGCTTAACATGATCAGGGTAACATTTTTGGCCTGAGAGAGAATAAAAGAGGTTGGGGAGAGTACACAGTTCCCCCTCAACGAAAAAAATAAATGAAGGACAATGAATTCATTATTGAAAAATAGGATATCAGAAAATAAACTATCTAAGATATTTGAAGTATTTCTGGAAACCACATGGAGTGTCTTCCTTAGGCATTAATTGTAAAGATTTTAATTTTTATATTATGAAGTTAAAATGATACCTATTGTATTTTTTATAACTATTGTAAATATACAAGAGTTTGGTAGTAATTTAAGAGTTCAAGAATGATCATGATGTTTTCATCCACGCAATAGAGCAAGGTGTTTCTATATTGAGGACTTGGATACAATGATCACTTCTAGATTTGATTAATTTTTTTTAAAAAATAATTATATTATTTATATCATTTTTCTCTTAGGAATAACTTGTTTTTAATATTTTCTGAAATGGATGATATGATGTTTTTGATACACATGGATTATTATTTTTTAAATTATATAACTAGCTTGAAATACAAAGAACTATAAAGGGTGTTTTTCCCTGAATAAATTGTTTATCTAACAATATTAGAGAATACTATTCCACCACTAAAAGTGGCATATTTGATAAATTATTATTTTAAATAAATTTATAAACACATATAATACCATATATGATATAGAAATAATGGTTTATTTGTTAAGTATTATAGTAAAAAAGAAGTTAGATTTATTTCCTAAAACGAAGTAGTTTGTGTACCATATCATGATGTACTGGAAAATATATTATTTTTAACATTCTTGTGAGAGAATATTTGGAAATATAGAAATGTTCAAAGTAATCTAGTAAAATGTTATCCTAGTAAATGGTCAAAATTAATTTACAGTTAAAATCATAAATAGATTATTATATGATGGTAGATAAAAATATAAAATTTAAATTAGTTAACATATTATAGTGAATTACAGTTTATATCTTAAGTGTTTAGGGTATATTTGTAATGAATTAATGTAACAGTTACATTAGTTAAAAATATATTTCAAGGAAAATTTTTGATTGAATGAGTTATAATAATTATGACGATGTACTTATAAAAGTTCTTAGTATACAATAAATTTAATTGAAATATTAAAATTTTACATTGTGCAGTTATGAGGGTCCAATTTGTTCAAGGTGTTTAAATTTAGGAATTTATGAACCAACACACATCATTGAATATGTGTATCCATTGATAAGTTAAATTATTATTTCCTAACCTAAACATAACTACTTATTCATAGTAAGTATCAGTCTAGGGCCAAATCAATATAGAAAGAATTCTAGAAGGAAATCTATCAGTCAAAACCATTTGATTTGGATTCCTATCTATCACTATTATTGGTTTCTTGATAGAGCTAGGTAGTTTGGAGTTTAACAAAAATCAAATGAAGTTTACGAGGTTAATTTTTGTGTATAGAAAAAGGTTACTCCTCAATTTAACTTGGGATATACCAATGGAATAGGATATAAAGTCGTGAAAATTACACCAATTGACTTTTTTCTGGCAAATTGAATCAACTAAAGCTAAAACAGACACTTTTTTCTATAGTAATTAAGAATCTAAGAATGGTAATCATGGATTATAGGAATAAATAATTACAGGATATTGGTATTACCCTGATCTTCTCAAACTAAGTCATGGTCATTCAATTTTCACCTCTAATGGTAAATGATAATACAAAAGAATGAGATTTAAAATTTCTCTAAACCTAGTTACTTGCTATAGAGTTACCCACTTTTGATCTTAGATGTTTAATAGGTTCAAACCACCCTTAATCTCAACCCATATCCCTATGAAAAGTAGTCATGCAAGATGGTAATGGTCAAAAGAAAAGAAATACTAAACATGCTATGCATAATCATGAAATTAATGAGAAATATAAAATCCAGGATTGAGAATGAGAAAGAATCAAGACTAAGAATTCAGAAATAATATAAACCCAATAAAAACCTACTCACAATGCATAAATAATGATGAAACAACTACCTTCGATGAAGAACATCAATCGATATTTAAAGAGAGCATCAAAATAAAAGTGAAGGAGTAATGGGTGAATAATGGAAAGATATGAAAAAATATTTAATAAAATGGGCAACAGAGTGAATTTAATCTGGTTCGAAAAGGATATATATGAAAATAATTTATTTAAATTAGATAAGGAAATGTATGTCTCCAAACATGTGTACATTGTGGCACTGCAAAAGAAATATATAAATAGAATGAGATATACATGTCGGAAAATGGATTAATGTCATGTATTTTTAAGTGTATTTGACATGAAATAAACATATCATGCAATCATATTTCACATTGTGTATTTGACATCCATAATTCCTTCAAAAAAATAGGTCTGTATATTTGACTGAGTTGACTCTTGAACTTTTCACATTGTGTATTTGATTCATTTTTACTGGTATTCTGATTTTGAACATCGCACATCATGTAATTAATGTACACATCGTGTACTATATTCACATTATGTAATGAATTAATGTGTTTGTCTATTACTATTCCAACATTCTTTAAAGGAGGACTACACATCGCGTATGATATAAAAAACCTATAAGGACTTTTTTTCATTTTTCATAATTTTTTTAAGTATAGAATTCCTAATTCTTGTGAAAAAATACCAAAATCGGATGCATTAGCAAATAAATCATGAATAACACTTAATTAAATGTATCCAATATATATTTATACTCACCTTTCCAAATTCAACCACAATTCAACAATTTAATGTTATAATGAAAAAATAATCTCAATAGGGATTCCAAAAGAAATATTTTTTAAAATATGAAACATTCATTACAACGAAGAAAATAAATCTTACTGTAAGAAAAAAAAGTCAGTCCTCTAGAATCAATCCCATAGAGAAAATCAATCATTCCTCATAGTTAATTTATTTATCTGCTTCTTTATTCCTTTATTCACTAATTTATAACTATTACATAAATACTATAACCATTTTTCAAATTACTTCATAATAAATTTTCTATCATGACTCAAGGTAAAATGTAACTGGAGTTATGTTCATACCCAAAACTAATGTTATTAACAACAATATTGCATTGGTTGTAATGTCTCAATATTTTAAATAAAAATACAAAATTAATCACAAGGGATTCAATAATAGTGTTAAAATGACACTAAGTCTAAGGGAATGTGGTAAAGTGGTAAAAATAAAGCTCAAAAGGAGGGTAAGATATTTAGTATAATGCATGATAAAATTGTATAGTGTAATGAAATAACTTCTCCTTGAAAAAAATGTGTTCATTCTCTAAACACCCCAAAGTAGTTTCATTAGTATATAATGTAAATATAAAAAATATAACCTATTCAATTACTTTTATTTTTATTTATTTTTTAAAATTTATTTCTATTCTAGGTTTCACATACATCCCCTAACCTCATATGATCCATCATAGTAATATTAGGTCTAGTAATTTTGATTTTTGACCCTTTTAATACACAACCCAATTTTTTTTATTTATATATTTTTTTCAAAGGTATAGGGTAAGTGAATAAAATTTCATTAGCCATCATGGACCACATCATATCAGTTTTTAGAAAGTTCCACTTTACAAATCATTAATGCTAATATCCCATGTCAATTAGTGGTGAATATTTCCCCATACTTATTAAACTTATAATCATATATAATATCAGGAGAAGGGTATGAAGGGATTCTTATCATAAAATGGACCCATCCTAATAAGGCTATTCATGGATACTATAGTCTAAATAAGGAATCATTTATAGGTGGGTATTAAGAAAAACTAGATCAACAATGGTTTCCTAAATCATTTTAATAATTTTTTTTCAATTATAGCCTCAATGAGATCTCAATAAAAGTTTTGATAGGTTTATATGTCCCATGTATCACCCAATAAATATGCTCAGAAAATAATAAGATCATGAAAGTCTAGAATCTTCTTAGGGATGAGAGTATGATGTAACTGGAAATTAATCAAGGCATAATAATGACTAAAGAATCTATTAAATTCAATATCATGAGTTTAAAATTAGAATAAAATTACTCAATTAAAAAGTTATGATAATAATATAAACCAGAATAAAACATGGATCCCAATAGTATATAACCTAAATTTATCTTTAATTTAAAAGGGTGTAATTATGATTTAGGATTAAATTATGATTTTAATGAAAAAAATATCCTTGATAAGTAAAAATAAGAAATAATTCTTATTTATTGAAAATATATCACAAGAAATACCCCCCCCCCCCCACACACATAAAATGATATAATGTACACATTATACTAGAAATAATCATGAGAGAGATATCAATAGAAGCATAGATATAAAATGAATTAGAAATTTGTAATTGAAATTAGGGAGTTGAGAGATCCATGTAAAAAATATCCTTCCATGGGGAAATTTATTGGATGATGATTTTAAATTTTGTAGCATGAAAATTTTTTAGAAGGACAATACATGTACTAGATAAAACATCATTTCACATGGTTAAAACATGATGTAAGTAGAAAAACAGTTATGGAAACATAGTCATAGATAGATTAATTTAGCTCAAATGAATGTAAGAAGGTGAGTAAAGTGATGTTTCATACACCCAATGAAAAATAATTCTTGAAAATGGAAAAGTAATGACCATAATAACATGACTAAAAATAAATAAACAAAAATATGGGATGCCTCCCAAAAAGTGATAAAATAACATCATTAGCTAGATGGTTGGAAAAAGTAATTGGTCAGTGTCATCCATATTCTTAGATTTTTGATGCCTCCCTTAAGAATTAGTGGTAGTATCATCAATATTATAGGGATTCTTAGTAGTATTAACAACTTATATAGTGTATTGGGCATGAATCTCAGGAAGAAGAAATAGAATCTAGGAATATCATTTAGGGGTTCCCTATTGACCATGAATCTCAAGTGAGATCTTCTCAAGCTGGTGCTCAACATATGACATATTCTAATACATCCAAATTAGAAGGTAAAACAGAGGCAGTACATGCACACCAATAACTATAGAAGAGGAAAAAGAGATAAATATTATTATAGTAATGAAACAATGAATTGAAAATAATCCAGTAGTTAGTGAATGAAACCATTTATCCCATTTATATATATAAAAATGATACCATAGGAAAAAAGGTGTACAAGTAGTACAAAAATGTTACCTAAATAGAGTAAAAATGGGTTAGGGGCCTCAAGAAGAACTAGGCAGTGATCTCAATGTAATTGAGATCCAAATTAGATGTCCCATCCCAAATAGTGAGTACCTATAGCCATAAGAACCTATTGATTCATTGATGGTGGAAGGGGTTGGGTGATCGACCACTAAGGTGGCTATCGTGGTTATGGAAGCTGGCTTAGTCGAGGAAATAAGAGGCGAGGATTCAATCCACATAGTGGCCATGTGTATGGCAGCTGGATCTATGAAGGGCACCATGGATGGGGATGGAATGGTGGGTCCTTTCTTGTAGGGTCTACTGCTTTAAAAATTCTTGTTGGGAAGCATGATGTGTTAGCTTAGAGGGAATGTTGGTCAGGGTAGGAGAGGAGTGTGGATAGATGATGAAGTGGGACCTATAGAGGGTGGTGGGTGGGTACATTAATTGACTAATGGTGGATTAGGGATGTTGAAATTGGATGATTCACCAAAGGTAATTCCTAAATGTAGAAAGACATGGTTCTAGTTCTCTTTAAGAAATTAGATATCAATCCATAGGTCGGATGGAGGAGCTGGAGTGGCAGGTGAAAATGTTACAGGGAAAGTGGTGGTAGTAATGTGGGAAAAAATGTGAGAGGTAGTACCATGTATGGTATTGGTGGTAGTGGGAACATGGAATGGAAATCTTGGGTCTGTTACATGCTTGGTTGGGGCCTCGTCATCATCTTTAAGATATCTCATCACCCACTGGTAGATGTTGTCATCATTCCTCGCCAACCCTATATTATGAAGTAGGAGGAGGATGATGCTATGTAGTGGGAGGTGTGGGGATATCCAGACTCAAAGTCACTGATATTTATGAACATATGGGTAATAAACGAGCCTCTAATCAATGTACATCTAGTCATCCTCACCTCGGTTTATTAGAACTCACTAAACTACCTATCCACTTTGATGGCTGGGCTTCCCATGGATGATGTGAGGATGATGACCTCAATTTGGAAAATAACCCTATTAGAATCTACATTCAAAAAAATACATGATTCAATGCTCGATAAAGAATATAAAGAGTAGCACTGTGGAGTTGGGTGATCCTTATCATGCGAGGATCATAGGGGATTTGTGGATCTCTGATGATCCTCTCCCAAAGGCAAGCCACATCAACCTTTTTATGATTGAGATATAATGTCGAGAAGACTAGAGATGAAATGAAATCTTCAGTGTATATTATAAGGTTAATGATGAACTCACCAAGGGTGACATCCCATGACCTTCATCTAATTTTAGATCAAACATAATCAACGACTAGCTCTATGGTGTCAAGGAACTCAAGTAAAAGCTCCATAAAAGTATCCTATTGATCATGGGTAATTGGGGATAGGTGAAACCATTTGATTAGAGAAATAAACTACAAATGAATATGGATGCACTTAAGAACAATGGGGTTGTGAATTTTATTGGTCTGCATTAGATTGACCTGAATATGGAGCTGAATATGGACCAATCAAACCTGGTAATCGGGCATTGTGAAATTGAGGCAGAGATGAAGGTGAGTGCGGGTTGGGACCTATGAATTTATGGAGGATGATCGTGAATCCTCAGAAGTGGAATAAAATATAGAGGTGAAAGTAGAAGATGAGGTGGAGGGATCAACATGTGGTGGAATAGGATTATCATTATGACATATGGGTGGTGGAGTGATGTCATCACAATCAGGCATGTGTTTTGCAGGAAGGGTGCAGACGATCATAATGTATGCCATATCAGTATGGAAGGAAGGATCATGGGATGAATATGAAGATGTGTGGTGGCTTGATGAGTAGATGATAGAAGGATGGGGGGGGGGAGTGGGTGGAGGTCTGACCGATGGGAGGAGAGGAGTGTGAATTGGAGAGGTCACACACATGGAGGATAAGGAGAGTGGGATGTGGTCATGAACCAAGGGTTAATAGGATTTTAAATATGCTTAGAATTTAAAAGTTCTATATTCATTACCTGGAGTTTATTTTTTACCATTGGAATTGACACACTGTGTAAGGGTTTCATGGCATGTATTTGGCCTTTTGTTCCCCTTTTTGGACCAGTTCCTTTATCTTGGTATCTCATAATGCTTAATCTTTATGAAGACTATACTATCCTATCCTATCATAACAGACCTACCCTGAGATTCATCATAGTCAGTTATTGATTTATTGCCTAGAGTTAGACATTTTTCAATGCACAAGACGTAAACTTTGAGATGATACCCCTTGAAGAACGGTTTTTTAAAATAGAAGGGAAGAAGGTTGGGATGACCCTCCTCATTAAAGTTGCAGTGTAATCTTTATTATTGTGAGAACCAGACTCTTGTCAATAGAATTTAGTTTCTTATTCCTGCCATTACCAGTCACTTTATCATCTTTCATATTAGTAAGAAATGTGTCTTGACAATTCAATTAATAATTATTTTTTTAGTGTCCTTAAACAAATAAAACAAAACATGTTCTTCAAAAAATCTAAATATAAAACCACCACAATAATTTTATTTTATTTTATTGAAAAACCACTTTCAGGGTAAGTGGGAACCTATAAAACTAGTCCATTATCAAATCACACCCCCATAAACAGACATTACAGTGGAATTAAATGGCCTTCCTAAAATTAGGGGAATATTGTTGGATTTGGTGGCCTAGAACCAACTACTTTTTACTTTATTTATTAATAAATGCCTTATCACATATTGATTATTATTCTATGTGACAATGCATGTGATAATTTCCAAAGGAAATCTGTTGCATTAATGGGTCATAGAGGATCCCTGCTATGATGATAACCCGGAAGTGCCATAACACTATTCTTGAATATATGTTCTATGGCCAGATGATGTTATTTGAGGGACACAAATAATACAGGCCATTAGGTGTGTGGAATCATAAAACTTTGAGGAACCTTATCATGGTGTGCGCCCTTGGTAATATCTAGGAGGATATTATAAGAACGAGACCCAACAGTAGGAAATCCACATTTCATAGTGTCATTGGATGTTCCTATCTGTGGACGTGTGTATTAGTCCTTGTACTTTAAGATTATTATTAATCGGTATTACAACTCGCGCACTTAGATGTATTGAAGAAAACTATGACGACACACTATTCACAGTGAGGTAGGATATGTTGGGTGCCTCACAAGTAATACTGCATTAATAGATAATGTGAGAAAGGATTTGTCCCTTCTGTTCCATAGCGGAAGTAGATATCTCAGGCCCTTTGATGGAATTGATATAGCCTAAATAAATCCATGGACATGGTAAGGTATGAGCGAGTTCAATTCCGCGAAGTCAAAGAATGAATAATCGAGCACATGGGTTGATGGCACTAGCATGCAACCCACTTGATTGGAGATAATGAGACAAAGGGATTATATTACATGGTAAGCGTTCGTAGGTGGTGACACATCATTGTGGTGTTAACGTCTTTCTCTATGGGTGCCTTGGCGTGTTTCTAGATGCTAACCTTGGACTTTAGGCAGGCCCCGCCTAATGCCACTAAGAAAGAGGCCTAGAGGGTCACACACTAAGTGTGTCCATGTATCTCAGTTAAATATTAATTTAACAAGTTATGTAAATATTATTCCCGAATGTGGTTTAATAATTAATTAAGGATTCCTGATCGCATTTATTTCGACACTAGTTATTCAAGAGAATATATTGTGGGAGAAATAATATATATTTATTAGCGAGTAATGTAGTTACATTTATTTAATAAATAAATATCCATTACTCAAGGTCTAATAAATATGGTGGAGGAAATAAATAAAATGGAAAAATAAAAGTACACGACATGTATATTTATATACACATAGTGTGGTTTTTTTGGGATTCGTGAGAAAATATTGTTTATTTAATTAAATGATATTAAATGAAATATGTTGGGCGCATGTCAAGTAATAATGATGGTCAACTGTCATTTTTATGACATGGTGTATTACTAAGAATTAGATGAAATGATTAAATGCTTTCAGGCAATTAATTCATTTTATTATTTTATGTATTATAATCCCAAGTACATTATTCTCATAAAAACGGAGCCATTGTTGAGCACAATAGATTTAGAAATACTCTCAAGCCAAGAGAGAATTCCCTTTCCACCAAGAACACCCTCAAGTTACAAGAGCGAGATCCTCCACCGGATCAAGGTGGTTAAAGGCGGACATCGCAAGTGAAGGCTC
This sequence comes from Viscum album, assembly GCA_963277665.1. Classification (NCBI taxonomy): domain Eukaryota; kingdom Viridiplantae; phylum Streptophyta; class Magnoliopsida; order Santalales; family Viscaceae; genus Viscum; species Viscum album. Next base: position 2,127,314,883 of record OY728161.1, on the reverse strand, counting down.
TTCCACGCTAGCACCCGGAGATCCCTTCGCCGACGTCCAGAGATATGTTACACATGTGTGGATCACCACTAGAGGAATCTGACAATTGGATTCTATGACGCAACGACGGATCACATGATTGTGACCGGAGACATCAACAAAGAAAGAATTCCACCAAGGTAATTCATGGGAATTAATTAAATTAATTATAACCAACATATGATGATCCTATCTATATGGTTCCGGGTTTCCCTTTTACGTTTTTCTTTCTTCGTTCTTTTCTGAAGATTTGGCGTTTTAAATCATGAAGGATCTTGGATTGAATGTTGCTTAACGTTAAAATTAAAGTTGGGCAAACCCACCAATGCACTTCCGCTGCTCCCGGAACCAACAAGTGGTATCAGAGTGGTCATAATTGATTATAATTATTTAGTTCTTTGTTGATAATTTATGAATTTAATGATATAGTTATTTCAATTCATGTTTAATCGTTCTGGAAATCTGAATATCAAGATCCGTTCCTCCTCCCTCGTTTCTCATTCACCTCATAGAATCAAATTTTTCTATTAATTTTGATTAAAATAAAATATATGAACTCATCCGGAGGAGCCAAATGTTTCTGGCCATACCACACCAGAGTAAACGTCGTGTATTTGGAAGTACACGCCATGTAGTGTAGGTTCAATGCATTGACTGATCTGCCAAATCAGGCCATGTATTGGATTCTTTCTATGAATGTAAAACACCGTGTGTTGACTAGAAACAGGTGGCACACAGTTTCCGGATTACAAGCCGTGTGGTCTAATGAACACGGTGTGTAGTCACTTCGAGTTATGGTTGGGCCGTGTACCCTATACACGGCTTGCCCAGTTGGAAACCATGTAATGCAGAAACTACACGGTGTGTGTCCCACCAAACCTGCCATGTACTCTGAAAAATTTCCAAAGTACCAAAACAAGCCATGTCCCTGGGCGTGTACTTCGGATGGAAAGTGAAGAAAAGTACACGCCGTATAGTCGGAACTACACGCCATGTACTCACCCAAATTATGCAGATTTATTAAAATTTATTATTATATTATACAAACCCTTGAGACGTGTACCATGGTGCAGGCGTAAAGCTGAGGCACAACATGTGATAGGTGTTTTATATTTATGTTTTTAATTTAACATCTGCGTAATAAATGGGAATTCACCGGGTTGCCTCCAAGGTACAAGTTACGTATGAGGATAATTTTAAATTAATTTATTTGTTTAAAATTATGATGGATGAGAATCTCAAGGAGGTTCAGAAAAAGGGTTTAAGATAAAAGGATTGATTAATTAAAGATAATTAATTAATTCGAGCATGATTTATCTTAAACAAGAACGACTAAAGAATTGAATGCTAGTTTTATTTATGCGTAAATATCGTTGAATGTATGGATAATCATGAGTTAGGCCGAGACCTTTGTATGTGAATGGTTTCTTTTAATTTATTTATTTATATTAAATTTGTTGGTCTGCGAGCCATCTCCTCATTAATATGTAGGGCCAACGCGCCCAAGGATTCTTTTATTGAAAACCCCCTTTTTACCTCTCACCTATGTGTGAGATAAATTCATATGTAATGGATGGAGATCCCATGCTAGTGGAGGCAGCTCAAGCGAGGATCCAATGGGAAACCAATCAAAGGAGATACAAAGGTGGACATGTGGAAATCTATAAAAATGAACATGAAAGGTTCATGGTGTTTCTCCCCTAGGTCTTGGGTTACATTATGAACCGCTAGATAAACAAACCAATAGAAAACCTCATGATCATACCATTTATTTTATTTATGTCAGTTTCATGGTTTATTTATTGTGGGTGTGTTGTCACGATCACACAATTAATGAATTAAACGAGCATGCAAGATGGAAGTAAAATAAAACCGTCTTATACGTGAATGTTATCTTTGACATGGTTAATCACTTAATTAAATCCCACTTAATATTAAACAACATGTAATAAAAGATAATAAAATGGTACTTTACATATAAGGATAAAATCCCTCAAAAGAAATATTAAGTCAACATAGCCTTCCATAATCTTTTTTAGAATTGAACCATAGTTCAAAGTGCTTGAAAAACCCTAGTTGGGGTGCTTTCAATTATCGGGGAATTCTAATTCAAAGTTTAGGTTTGACTTGACAATGTTCACATTAAGGGTTGATTTCTACAGCAGGACTTAGTTTAACTAAGAGGCAAAGGTTGAGGAAATCCAAAAAGCAATTCAGGATTGGGGAGTCCACTCAGCGGATCAAGGAGCTGCGAGTTAATGCGGTTGGAATTTGGAATTCCTACCTAAAACCCTTCATGTTTCTTGAACAACCCTAGTTAGGGTAAAGCGAAGGGCAATATGGATCCTTTCCACTAGAATATTCATGTAACTTAATATTCCTAAGTCAATGGTGAGGGCTTTTGGATTTCGATAAAATAGTGAGAGACTAATAAGTATTAAATAATTTACTTTTATCAATTTTTGTAATAAAGTAATAAACCTTTTCTGATCTTAATTTGTATAAAAGTCAAGAAAATGACTTCAAACATATCATTGCGCACCATACTCAAAAAAGAAAACCTTCTCATCAGCACCAATTTCCATGAGTGGCAGAGGCGTTTATGCGTCGTCCTTCGCCACGAAAGGAAATTATATGTGCTGGAAGAGCCTATTCCAATTGCGCCTGGGAAAGAGGATAGATATGAGGAATTATCTCTCTACATGAAACACATGGAAGATGCCATAGATGTACAGTGTTTCATGCTATCAGCCATGTCTAATGAGCTCTTAAAGCATCATGAAAACATGGACGTGTATAGAATGATGTCTCACCTTAAAGATATCAACTAATAGAAGGTGAGACCAGAGAGGTATGAGATCTCCAATGCTTTGTTTACCACGAAGCTTAGAGATTCTGCACCAGCTGGGCCCCACGTAGTCAAGATTATTGGCTACATTGAATTCCTGGACATCTTAGGGATTAAATTCTTGGATGAGCTGCATACAGATCTCTTCCTATCATCACTATCCAAGACATTCTCTAGCTTCATTGTCAACAATAATTTAAACGACAATGAGAAGAGTCTATCGGAGCTTCTGACCTTGATTCTCCAGGTAGATAAGGACATAGGGTGTGACAAACCCGCGGTCCTTATGGTGAACAAGAAAAAGAAGGACAAGGCAAAGGGTCCAAAGACTTATAAACAGTCTATATCCCCCGATCACTATCCCTACAAGAAGGGGAAGATCTAGAGGCAGGGCAAGGAATGGGAGGTAGTGTGTATTGCTTGTGGCAAGCAGGGCCAATGGAAGAGGAACTCCACCAAGAAGCGTGGGGATGCTAAAGGTGCATTTGTTATTGAGTGAAATCTTTCTATTTCTACACATTGGGTATTAGATACAGCTTGTGGGGAACACATCTATATTCAAATGCAGGAACCAAGTATATTTAGAAAGATCACCAGAGGAGAGGTGGATCTTCGAGCTGCCAATGGCGCTAGGCTGGCTGCGTTGGCTATTGTCGACTACCACCTCTCACTGCCGACTGGGATGATTTTGGTTTTACATAACTATTATGATGTGCCTAGTGTTACCAAGAACATAATTTCTGTATCTTGTTTGGATATGGATGGATTTATTTTCAGATTTGGAAATAAGGGTTGTCTCATTTATAAGAACTACATATGTTATGGTATGGCACATTTAAATAATGGTTTTTATGTATTGAATTACGAAAAACAAGTGTTGGAAATCGATAACGAAACAAACTCACATGACTCATACATCACCCTGTTATGGAATCACTACCTTGGTCATGTGAATGAGAAGCGCTTGACAAAGCTCTTCCAAGATGGATATTTAGACTCTACTGAGCTAAAACCACTTGATATATGTCACGCTTGTTTACAAGGAAAAATGACCAAGCCGCCTTTTGGTGGACATAGTGAAAGGGCCACATAGCTTATAGGATTAGTACACACTGATGTGTGTGGACCATTTCCAATAGAATCTAGAGGTGGATATTCTAACTTCCTTAATTTTACTAATGATTTGAGTAGATATGGATATGTCTACTTAATGAAGTATAAGTCAGAGTCCTTAGATAAATTTAAGGAATTTTAGAATGAAGTATATAATCATCTTGGTAAGAAGATAAAGATGCTTCGATTGGATTGAGGTGGAAATATCTGAATCAAGAGTTCATCGATCTTCTACGGGAGTTTGGGATTCTATATCAGCTCACTCCTCCTTATACACCACAGTGGAACAGTGTTAGTGAAAGGACGAACCACACCTTGTTGGACATGGTGAGGTTGATGACGATTCATGCAGAACTTCCATTATCCTTTTGGGGATATGAATTACAAACTGTAGCATACACATTAAACCGAGTACCAAATAAGCCTGCCAATGGAATTCCATCCGAGTTATGGAATAGAACGAAACCCACTTTGTTGCACACACGTGTATGGGGATGCGAGGCGTTTTTTAAGGCCTTCTCTGGAAACAAACTCGCACCCTAGGGCATAAAGTGTATCTTTATAGGATATCCCAAGGAAACTAAAGGATATTACCTATATAACCCTCAAGACAAGATAGTGACTGTCACCAGACAATCCATCTTTCTTGAGAGGGAGCACATACTCAAGAAGGATAGTGGGAGCAAGATTGACTTCGATGAAGTTGATTCTCAAGATAAACAGGAGTTGGTATAGGAACAAGTTCTACAGGTCCCCATGGAAGAGGTTATAGAAACACAAGTACTACATAGGAGCTCAAGAGAGGTAAGGGAACCAGAGAGATTTGGTTTCCTAGTCATGGAGGATGGTGAATCATTGTTGTTGGAAAATGATGAACCTCTCTCCTACAAGGAAGCAGTAGAAATCTCAGAAGCTACAATATGGCTAGAAGATAAGAATTCTAAGATGGATTCCATGTTTCAGAACCTTGTTTGGGTTCTGGTTGATGGGCCAGATGATGTAAAGCCTGTTGGATGCAAATGGGTATTCAAAAGAAAGCTGGACATGGAAGGTCCAGTTAGCACCTATAAAGCCAGGCTAGTGGCTAAAGGATTCAGACAGAGTCATGGAATTGACTATGATGAAACCTTCTCTCCAGTTTCCATGTTTAAATCCATAAGAATCATACTTTCCATAGTAGCTTACCATGACTACGTGATTTGGTAGATGGATGTAAAAACAACATTCCTTAATTTTAACCATCAGGAAGATGTCTATATGACACAACCAGAAGGGTTTGTGACACCAGGTGAAGCCAAACGGGTTTTGAAGTTGCAGAAATCCATTTATGGATTGAAGCAAGCATCCAAGTCATGGAACATTCAATTTGATGAATCCATAAAGGAATTTGGTTTCATTAAAAAAATGTGAGCAATGTGTTTATAAGCAGTTTAATGGGAATACAGTCATCATCCTAGTGGTATATGTTGATGTCATATTGCTTATTCGTTATGACGTACTAGCATTACAGTCAGTTAAGGACTGGTTGAAAAAGTGTTTCTCCATAAAGGAATTAGGAGAAGCAGCCTACATTCTAGGGATCGAGATCATTCGTGATAGATCTAAGAGGTTTCTTGGACTAAGTCAGGGTACATACATTGACTAGATACTAAAGATATTTAGTATAAAAAATCCAAGAGGGGATTGGTTCCAGTGTCACATGGCTTTCATATTTCTAAGAAAATGTGTCCTCAGACACAATAAGATAAAGATAGAATGAGTAAGATCCCATACACTTCATCTATAGGATCCATCATGTATGTCATGTTATGTACTAGGATTGATGTTTACTATGCACTGAGCATGGTAGGAAGATATCATGCAGATCCAGGTGAACAACATTGTACTACTGTAAAGACTATCCTTAAGTATCTGAGAAGAACTAAGGATATGTTCCTGGTGTATGGAGGAGATGAGGAGCCTTTCATCAGGGGTTATGCTGATCCTAGTTTTTAGACAGATCAGAACGATCTGAAGTCACAATCTAGATATGTTTTCTGTCTCAATGGAGGAGCTGTGAGCTGGAAGATTTCAAATCAGCTAGTTGTCGCTGATTCTATAGTGGAGTCCGAGTATATAGTGGCTTATGATGCAGCCAAGGAAGCTGTCTGGATTCGGAATTTTGTCCAGGAGCTTGATGTGGTGCCTAGCAGTAAAGAACCCATTACACTCTATTGTGACAATACTACAGCGGTGGCTCTTGAAAAAGAACAAAGGTCACATCAACAGACAAAGAACATACTCTGGAAGTATCACCACTTGAGAGATTTCTATCAAAGGGGTGAAGTTGCAGTGAGAAGAGTGTCTACGGAAGAGAATGTGGCAGACCCCATGAAAAAGGTCTATCTCAGCAGAAACATGAATATCATGTGAGAGCTAGCAGGTTAAAGGTTGTTAGCGGTTGGCTCTAGTCCAAGTGGGAGTTTGTTGGAGTTGGTGGCCTAGAACAAACTAATTTGTACTTTATTTATTAATAAATGCCTTATCACATTTTGATTATTCTTCTGTGTGATAATGCATGTGATAATGTCCTAAGGACAACTATTTCGTTAATGGGTCATAGCGGATCCCTGCTATGATGAGAACCCAGAAGTTCCATAAGAATGATCTTGAATATATGTTCTATGGCCAGATGATGTTATTTGTGGGACACAAATAATACATACCATTTGGAATGAGGACTCATAAAACCTTGAGGCACCTTCTCATGGTGTGTTCCCTTGGTAATATCTAAGAGGATATTATGAGAACGATACCCGCTAGTAGAAAATCAACATTTCAAAGTGTCATTGGATGTTCCTATCTACGGGTGTGTGTATTGGTCCTTAGACTTTATGATTATTATTAATGGGTATTACAACTCGCACACTTAGATGTATTGATGAAAACTATGACGAAACACTGTTCGCAGCAACGTAGGATATGCTGGGTGTGTCATGAGTAATACTTAATTAATAGATAATGCGAGAAAGGATTTTTCCCTTCTGTTCCATAATAGAAGTAGATATCTCAGGCACTTTGATGGAATTGATATAGCCTAAATAAATCCATGGCCATGGTAAGGTATGAGAGAGTTCAATTCTAGGAAGTCAAATAAAGAATAATTGAGCACATGGTTTTATGGCACTAGCATGCAACCCGCATGATTAGAGATATCGAGACAAATGGATTATATTACACGGTAAGCGTTCATAGGAGGTGACACATCATTGCGGCGTTAACTTCTTTCTCTATGGGTGCCTTGGCATATTTTTAGATGCTAACCCTGGACTTTAGGTAGGCTCTGCCTAATTCCACTGAGAAAGAGGCCTAGAGAGTCACACACTACGCGTGTCCATGTATCTCAGTTAAATATTAATTTAACAAGTTAAATAAATATTATTCCTGACTATGGTTTAATAATTATTTAAGGATTCCTGATCGCATTTATTTCAACACTAGTTATTTGAGAGAATATATTGTGGGATAAATAATATATATTTATTAGCGAGTAATGCAGTTTCATTTATTTAAGAAATAAATAGCCATTACTCAAGGTCTAATAAATATGGTGGAGGAAATAAATAAAATGGAAAAATAAAAGTACACGCCGTGTGGAATGTTTTTTTTTTGTGATTCATGAGAAAATATTGTTTATTTAATTAAATGATATTAAATGTAATATGTTGGTCGCATGTCAAGTAATAATGATGGTCAACTGTCATTATTAAGACATGGGGTATTACTAAGAATTAGATGAAATGATTAAATTCTCTCAGGAAATTAATTAATTAATATAATTATTCTATGTATTATAATCCCAATTACATTATTCTCATAAAACAGATCCATTGTTGTGTACAATGGATTTGGAAATACTCTCAAGGCAAGAGAGAATTCCCTTTCCACCAAGAACACCCTCAAGTTATGAGAGCGAGATCCTCCACCGGATCAAGGCGGTTGAAGATGGACATCACAAGTGATGTCTCCTCTGCACTAGCACCAGGAGATCCCTTTGGAGACGTCTAGAGATACGTGGCACACGTGTGGATCACCACTAGAGAAATCTTACACTTGTATTCTACGACGCAATGAAGGATCACTCGATTGTGACCGGAGACATCAACGAATAAATAATTCCACCAAGGTAATTATTGTGAATTAATTAAATTATTTATAACCAACATATGATGATACTATCTATATGGTTCTGGGATTCCCTCTTAAGTTTTTCATTCTTCATTCTATTCTGAAGATTCGTCATTTTAAATTGTGATGGATCTCGGATTGAATATTTCTTAACGTTAAAAATAATGTTGGGTAAACCAACCAATGCTATTCGGCTCTGCCCGGAACCTACAAATATCACCATCATATTCCATGTACAAGATGATAAAATCCTAATGGAAAATAAATTTTATGAATTATACTAAGACCTATCCAAGAAATCCATGAGGATGCTTCATTGAGTGGTCAAAATTTTGTAGTGACACTCTCTTTTGTATTATTTTACCAATTCCTAGATTATTTTAAACACGCATGGGTGTGATATTAATACATATACCTAGATCACATAAATATTTTTCAAATTTTCATTTCTATATAGTGCAGAGAATTGAGAAACTTTTTGGGTCTAGCATTTTTTGTGGTATATTCCATTTAAAAATTGTGGATCATTATTCATTCAGAAAGTGGCATGCTAAGTCCTCAATTTTCTTTATTCTGGACTTAATGTTTTTTAATAATTTTGGATAAGCCTAAAATTGAGAAATCACCTCTACAAAGATAATTTTGATATTAAATTGTCCAGACCTTTCAAATTTTTTATAATGGGAATTTTTATTATCCTGTTTTATGTTTTTAGGAAATGGGAGAGGGGGATTTTATGGTGTAGGTTTCACACCGAAATTTGCATTTTCATGTTATTCTTTCACTAATGATTTCCCAAATGGTTCTACCTCATGGGATATCTTCTAACAAGATTAATCATATTATTTTAACTGATTTTTCTAATCTTCATATGGTAGGTGGAAATATAATAGCTTTATACTTTTAACAACTATATATTTATCCCCCCCCCTGAGATGAGTATTTGTGTTACTGGGAAATTTACCAAATAATATATCTGATAGGGTATTATAAAATTTTCCCACTTGATGTTCATGGTTTATGAGGGATTATATTTGATTATGCATCCTAGTGTATTGGGTTTTTATCCCTTGATCATATATTTTCACAAAGACAATGAGCATGTTTTAAAAAATGAATTAAAGAGTTTGACCTTGTTGTGGTTTCCTAAGTAGAACATGTGGAAACTTGTATTGTTTTGTAGGTGGTAACTATTGATATCTGAGAAATGGTTGTTGAAATTGATGCTACATTTTAGTAATTGGTCCTTGAGGTGGGTACCAAGGTGGTCCTTGATTCCTTGGTGGAACTTAACCATTATTTTTTAGAAAATATGGTTGGTTTTTTGTTGCGGTTGTTGAGATAATCGCTGCTAATAGTTTTTCAGTTCAAATTTTTGGTGATACAATACTACTAATTTTATTAATAGTAATTGATGTAATGTCAATCATGTAATTGGGTTTCCTCTAAGACAGCCATGAAATCATGATATGGGTGATGAATTCCACACATTTCAAAAGATTAAATTTACATCATTGGAGTAGGAGGGGGTAAAGGAGGAGTAGTATAAAGTTGAAAATACTCAGTCTTTTTGGTAAGAGCCTCTACATGAGATTCCAGGTGGGAAGTCTCTTCCACCTGATGGATTCTACATTAGGACAATCCTCTATCACTTTTCTTAAGAATGACATAGTGTGAAACGTCATCCATAATATCCTTTCCAACTTTATGTGTCTTAATAATGAGATATACTTCACCAAAGACCTCTAAAATTTAATGGGAGCCCCACTAGAGACCCTGGTACAAAGTCTATTATTGTTCTCACACATAGAGTCTATGATGTGTGAATTTTTATGTTATCTCCTTGAATCGGTCCCATGATTCCTAGACTAATTCTCTATCTTACCAATTCAAATATAGATATTCTTTTCATAGTTTCCATGTCTGGACTAGTGGGAAGTAATTATCCATAAATTTCATGGTTAATTCATCATATGTCACGATTGGCTCAAGATCATGACTATTTTTCCAATCCATTGATCTATCATATACATATAACAAGAAAAATATCAATCAAATTGAATTTGATGATATTACTTGGTTGAAAAAGGTATCAATGTCCAAAATAAAATTTGAGATGTGTTCATGGGAGTCATCACATTATAATTAAATGAACTTCCAAATGTTCTGAATCATATGAATAAGTCAAAGATTAATTTCAAAGGATTTCACCAAAATACGAAGGCACACAATGTTGGGTGAAGAACTGCTAATGTATAGAAATCCATGATCCACCTTGGTGAACTCTTGAAGAACTGGTCACTCAACTTGACATTCAAGGGTTGTATATTGAGCTTTATGTGAGTGATGTAGTGTAAGATTTTTTACTCTCAAACAATGCAGAATGTTAGCATGTATAAATTGATCTATCGATATCAGGGTCAAATAAACATATTTCATATGGTTCATGCCTCCTTGAACATGTCACAAACCATTGATGGATGTAGTATACAAGATAATGAGAGGGAGAGGATGCAAGTGTGCCTGAAGGAGAAACAAATGTGAAGATAAAGGGAATGGATAAGGAAGAAAAGGGGGAGGGGTAAGGTAATCCAATGTTAATTCCATAGGTTACCGTTCCTTAGTATAGAATGTTCATAGAAATATATCCAATATTTGATATTACTTCCTGTTTAATTTAGTGGTCATGGGAATTGATCAGATTAAATTACTATATTTCAAACTACACTCAGCTACTAAGGCCTAAGAAGTGGAAGTCCAAAGGTGAACCCAGAGAGACAACATTCTGGAAGGGTAACCTAGTAGTCTAAACCATTTGATTGGGATTCCCCACTATTAAACTTCTTGGATTGGTTTTACTAGAACTATGTAGTTTATATTTTGACATATAGTAAAGGAAGGGTTCACGGTCAATTTTAGAGTATAGGAAAAGGGTGATTTTCAATCTAATTTGGGATATACCAATGGTGTATAATAAAAAGTGATGAAAAAGGCTCTAATTGACCTTATTCAATCCAATTAGATCAAACTAATCTAGAAAAGACTCCATAGTCCATTGTAATTTGAAACCTATGCATTGGCTATTTGGATTCTAGGAAGAATGAATTACATGCTATTAATCCTACCATAATCTTCTCCACCAATGACATGAAAATTTAATTTTCACCATCAATTTTCAGGGATAATTAAAAATAATGTGATTTAAAATTTATCTAAACCTAGTTACTATCCATATGGTTACCTGGTTTCAATCGTAGTTGTTAAATAGATTTAAAACACCCATGCTCTTGACCCCTAGCCCTAAAAATATTAGCCAAGTATTACAGAAATGATCAAAATAATATAAATACTACACATAATCTGCATAATCAAGAAAATAATTATAAATACGAAATCAAGTATTGTGAACAAGAAATAATTAATATTAAAAATCAGAATAAATTTAAACCCGATCATAAACTTACTCTCAATGAGAAAAAAATAAAGAAATAACAATTTTTGATGAGGAATGACAATCAATTTTTAAAGATAATGTTAAAAAATAGAAAAAATGTAATAAATTAATAAAAAATGAAGAACAACAAGAAATGAAAAATAATTTAATAAAATATGTAATTCAATGAATTAAAATTGATTTAGAAAGGAAAATAGAATAAATTTGATAGAATAAAACAAGAGAGAAAAAGATAGATCTCCAGGTTATTTTGCACTGTGGTGTTATAAAAAATTTAAATTGGGTGAGATATGCATGAAATATAAATAATTCACGTTGTGTATTTTCTTTAAGTGGATTTTTCTTGACATATTCACACCATGTAATCATGTTTCACACCATGTATTTGAGATCCAAAATTCCCTTCGGAAAATTGGTTTTTGTTTTTGAATGAAATGGATCTTGAACCGTGCACATCTTTTAAACTCTACATGCTATGTATTTGATTCATTTTCATTGGGATTATAACTTTCAAATTTCACACCATATATTAAATGTAAAAATTGTTTAGTGCTATAATTCATGTAAAATATTTATGGGTTTGTCTATATCTCTTCTGGTATATTGTGAATGATGAATGAATGTCGCTTATGATGTAAACGATGTGTAAGGCCTATTTTTTTCCAAATTTATTCTCTTATGTCGATAATTAAATATTACAAAAAAAATCTGGTGCATTATCAATCAGAACAGGAATAATCCTTAATTAAATTTATCCAATATGTATATATAAATTCAGCTTATTTGGAATATGGTTCATGAGGCCCCCCATTATTCAAACTGGATTAATTCATAAATGTTACTCAATAAAGATTTTAGTCTGGGGGTTTTATCTGATGGTAACATAGGTATGTGGTAGGAATTATATATAGATGTAATGAGATAACAAATCCCTAGAAATTATAGTTAACATAAGGATTGTTTGGAAGACTATCATATATGATATGATAGGTCGACACTTGTGTTGGGATTTTTTAAGTATTCATAAAAGATTTTAAGAATACAAAATGTATCATTAATAATGGAAATCTCAACATTCTCATTACTTCACATTATTTGTATATATTTATATATAGATATACATTTCATGAATTGTAATGATAATTAACCACTTAAAGTATAACTTTTAGTTATCCATAAATAATTCTCATCATAGATTATTATAGGTTATAATGTAATTTTATGGTTAGTGTGAGTATGATTATTATAAAGAGATATGAATAATTTTCATGAGTAAAAAATATTTTGTGCACTAAATGTCCCATAAAGAACATTTTATGGTGTTTTATACATTATTTTTTTTATTGTAATATGGATTAAATAATCATGTTTATGGTCCCCACACCCTAGGTTTTTGATATTCCTTGCATTTTAACATTTATAATTTTATATTTCCATATACAAGACTTGTGGTTTATCTAACCAGGGGTGGTTGGGTATGTTACTGGTCATGTTTCCAGTTGAAGCTTAACTCAGATGTGATTTATCCTCTCCTATGATGAGTATAAAAATTTGGCACTTGGTTGAGATAGACTAAGAAAACATATGGCAATATATAGAAGGTACATATGGTATTATTATATACATTGATTAGGTGCATGTCATTTTCTCATCAATGAGATGAATGACAAGTGATTTATTTATAAACATGGTAAGATTGTACTCTAAGAGTCAATAATTTTTGAGGATTCCATATAGGATTGACATGATCTGTGTCCAATGGTCACTCAATGTCTTGGATAAAGGGAATGCATGAGAATTCACGCTATATTGTGATGTGGTTGGTGGATGTGTGTAACACCCTAATATTTTTAAAGAAGAACATTTCGTTCAATAGCGTATATGACATGAAACACTGAGTTCAACTAACTCTCAAAATATTTTATTTAAATATAACAGTTATAACCAATCTATTAAAATAGTGGGCCTGAATATTACTAAATATATTATTAAGTTAATATGGTTTAAAAATGTATAAATAAATTTATTGGTTATCAATTTATTATATATAAAAATAATAATGATTAGAATGAATATTAAATGGTTTTATGAAAAACTATAATTTTTATAAAAATGGAATTGTCACATTTTGCACACTTTTGTTAAAATAAATTTTCCAATTCTATAAAATCTATTTGAAAAAATTAACTTTCTTTTTGAAATCAATATTTGAAAATTATCTTATACTGATATTTTGATAAATTTTGGAAATGATTATTTTTTCAATGAATATTTTAAAAAATACATAATTTTGTTGAAAACATACTTTTCGTTTAAATAATTTATAATGAGAATTTTTTAAATTGTTTTAAAATTAAAATAAGGTAAATTTTTTTATTAGTATAATTTAGGACATTGGAAGCAATTATTGGTTTAATTTTAATAATTTTTTTATACTTATGAAATCTTTTCCTTTGAGTAACCATGTTTATCGCATATACTGGTTTAACGTTAAATTAAATTCTACAAATTATATGAATCGAATATGAATAAAATGGATTCCATATTCGGAATCCTAAAAATTATTTTTATATAATATGCTCTGCTTATATTTTTATCACAATGAATAGTAAATACAATGAAATTTATTTACCATGTTTAATGTTAAAACGGGTTTACCAAGGGTTAAACTAAGAAGATAAAATTTAGAATGACCTATAAACATATATAATTACTATTGGATGTAAATATTAAGACCATATATAATATATGGTTCATTAATTTTCTATTTTTATACTTTTCATAAGTAAAAAATGTGGGTAAAATTTATTCGTTTGAAGAATTTCCAAGTGCATACTTCCCCCCACTTATAAATGGATCATTTTATCCTATAATATTTACATGTTAAAATACATTTGGATTAGAAAATACATTCCCATTTCCATTTCTTAAATCCCTAAACATTAACTATAATAACTAATTTGATCAGAAAAATATTTTAGGAATGTTTTGGTGATAAAACTAAATCGGTTCTTCGAAGAAGAGGTTTAATTCTTAACCATGAATTTTCTTTTTATTTATTAATATAAATCATTAAAATATAAATAAAATTTGATAAAATAATAATAATAAATATATCTCATATTATTATTTGTTATTATTCTAATTTCATGTCCTATATACATCTCCTCTTCCATCAAATGGTAAACAAAACCTTCGATCATATGTATGGTCAACTATCACCTCGTGAACCCATACTATTCGTTCTCCATCACTACATATCATATATGGGTATACTAATGGATTTAATATATATATATATATATTATTTATGAATAAATTATAATTTTTTAATTATAATATCACATATACATTCTTAACTTTCAATCTGTTTGTTAACAATAACGTCGCTTGTGCGTTTGTGTGGACTTCCACCTTCACGAAGCGATGTGAAACATTTTTCATTTTATTTTGACATGGATGATAATAAATAAATATTTAATAAATATATATTATATATATTATATTATAATTATTAAATATACATGATATATTATTTACCTTTCTTTCCTTTCATCCATCAAAAAATTGAAATCAATATTCATTTGTATGTGCGACCTACCATCTTCATTAATTATGTAACTCATTTTCTATATATAAATTTTATGGATTAATCTAAATAAATACCTAATGAATATATATTATGTTTATATAATGATTAAAATTCTAGATATAATGGATATATGATCAATATAGAAAGACCAAAACTACCAAACCAAAACATAGATGAAAATCCAAGCAGTTATCACCTAGAATAGGGTTCTTAATGAATAATTGTTTATAAAAGAGTGAAAAAATGTTATAAAAATAATTTATACTATTATATATATTATTAGTGTTATTTACTATATTTATAATAAATATAAATTTTTTATATCAGTGGTTCAGACATGTTTGAAAGAAATTAGACAAGACGTAAGGGTTTCTCGTCACACTTTTACTTTCATGAAACATATTCCATATTAACCACTTAATTATATTATCTAGTGTACATAATTACCCTTTGATATGTCATATAATTAATATATTTATATTCATGGTATTAAAAGTTTTATTGGAATTTATTTCTTTCATGGGGGTTATGATTCAAAAGTTACCAAAGCAGTAATGGTACAATGCACAATATCATCATTATTTGGGATTGTTTATGTTTAACTCTCCACTAGAGGAATTATTTGATATTTCCAACATAAAACAAATATACTATACTATACTATATATATTAATGAAATTTTCATGTAATTTTACTATTTTCATATATTTTTTACAAACAATTACTGATAAAATGATTTTAAGAAATGCTATCTTTATTTATATTTTCCATCGAAAATCCTTTCTCTTCCATTTCCATGTTTCATAAAAATATTTTTCAAAAAGTTTTTAAAAATTTTTGTTATATCCTCATATGTTGTTAACATAATTTTTCCCTATAATTGGTTTTTACAAAATGTTTTAAAATGAATATTCCTATCGTTTTCTGAATGAGTTAATTTCTGATTTTTTATCAAAAATGTGAAAGGTATATTTTTTAAAATTATCCGCATGAATTGAATTTTCTAAATTCATAATTGATAAATGCACTAAATATTCAATTGTAATATTCCATTAATCTTTTCAATGAAATTTTTTCCCGATTATTATAGAAAATTTTAACATTTAAAATTTATTTTCAGTGTGAAAAAGATATTTTCCTCAAGTATGTTTTTTGTTGAAAATTTTATAGTAATTATATTTAAACAATTTACATATTCTACATTGAAGATATTTTGTAATGATACAATCCTTATATTTTCCTCAGAATATCTGTGATCATTTTTCCTAGGGATATACTATTTTGATACCATTAGCTATATTATTCTTGATGGTTTATGATTATGTTTATTTATTCGGTAAATTCTTATCATTTCAAATTCTAGTTATTCAATACAAATTTTTATATTGAAAATGTTTCTCCCCTTTCATATGAGGAATGAATTGGACTTAATATGTGATGGTTGGGGCCCACTATTTCCCCTCGATGCATCAGTAGGTCTCACTAAACAAACAAGATTAGGAATTTTTATAAGTCATTATGAATTTATATAAGATTTATTAGCTCGAGACATTGAAAGTATGGCTATGATATCCAAAATTTGGAATTTTTTCATTAAGAGATTAGTTTTTTATTTCCATGTGATTATTAAAATTGTTAGAATATCCATAAATAAGTTTCAATCTCATGTAATAATTTATTTTTATTATTTTAAAAATCATTTATTATTAGTCTATTATTTTTCAAGTTAAAGTTATTAATTAAATAGAATGTGTTTTGGTTATTTACCTTTCCATATTAATTAATCGTTATTTGTTCATGATATGTTTAGATATATGAATACCATTAATGTGAATTAGAGTTCGTCCTTTATTATGTTTTTGCATAGGATTCCAAGAAGTATATTTGGATTGAATATATGGATATTATAAATGGAATAATATATCTCTAAAATAAAATACTATGTTGTATTTTAATTTTTTAACTGTAATGTGAGATTTAATAATATATCTAGTTTACCAAGTCCATTAAATTATTCAGTCCTTCAAGGTGTTCATCCTTCTATTTAGTTCTAATTTAATAAAGTAAAAAATTACTCTATGATACTAGGGTCATGGTGTTTATAGTTGGTATTAGATTAATTTTAGAATAAACCATGGGAACTAGTTATAGAAAATCATAGATTAGGGAACATACCCTTATGACTAGATTTTAAGATAATTCAATGTATAGGATAACATCATAATGTTTTTTAAGGTAGAGATTGTGTGGATTTCCTAGAAATAAGTCCTTATGTAGATACTATAAATGAATATATATATATATATATATATATGTAATAGTTATACCTATGGGAAAAAACATTTAATTGGGTGCATGGGGATTTATCTCTATCGTCACCTGGTTCACGGCAACATTCCTTGATGCACACCTAGAATTAAACACCAAGGGGACGTTCTTAGTATAATCAATGTTTTCTTTAAAAACCCATTATTAATGATTTGAAAATATTTTTATTACTAGGAAAAATTCCAAAAGAAAACTAGTTTATAATTATAATTTTATTTATGCCTACATTTTTCAATTTATGTTAAGCATGTCACTAGTTTGGAAATTATACATTGTGAACCATAATGTTATTATCTAATATAGTGTATTACATTGTTTATTAATGGATCCTAGTAGATGTAATGGAAACCATAAAAATTAACAAAATCCATATTGGGATTTCCCTCCACTGACAGAAAAAGAAGCTAGAGTTGGAGATGAATAAATTATAACATTATTAGGGTAGCTAACATAGGTTTTGTATAATAACTTTTATTGTATGGAGAATCCTACTGATCTAGAATGTTGTGTAAAAATTTTGTAATGTATCATGCATCAATAATATCTATAATTTATTGCAACTAAAAATCTACTTTTTGATGAGAAATAGATAAGTTTCTTATATACTATATTTATTGTTTTTGAAATTAACGAAAGGGGGTGGTTTTGTGGAAGTTTATCATCTCCCATGGGATTGAAATAAATACGTTTAAATGAATCAAAATACTAAGCATGAATAATAAATAGAAAATATGGAGAAGAAGGATTTTATGATACCATGATTGGAAAAATATTTCCCTTGTGACCAACGAGCGGATATGGATATGCAATTCCCCAGTATAAGAAAAAAGGAAGAGGAAAATGTTGCTAAGTATTAAGCTAATTTAAAAAGGGTATCAAGGAATGTTTTCTAACACATACATAATACAAAGATTAACATTGACCATATTTTTCATTTTATAAATCCTATTTTTCAAAAGAAACTAGTATCCCAAACATTATCATCGTATAAGGAAATAATATCATGTTCTATCAATATTGAAAAATAATTTAAAAATTATAGTGAATTTTAATTAATGATATTTTAGAAAAGGATGGAATTGAAATTAATTATAAGTTGTAGAAGGTAAAGAAGGATTTTCCGCAAGTGATAATTGTATAAAAAAACTCCCTAGTACAACTTTTAATGGAATTAGAATTTTATTCAAGTGTAATGGGAAAGTCCATCAAGCACATGAATAAATGGGAAAGAAATAAACCATTATTTTTTAGTTTTTAAATTATAAGGATATGAGGAATTATGAAAATTAATTACCCAAGCATCAAGGAAATATGCCTCATAAGAAGCTAAGAGATCAAGGTTAAGCTAATGTTATTGAAACATCTTAAGTGCATTGATTAAATTTCATAGGTATTTGGAAACAATTATTTTGTTTATAAGTATTTTATTAATGATATTATTATTATAGTAATAATGAAATGAATAAGGATTATAATAGAGTAGTTTATTTTTAAAGAATATAAAAAACATGTCGACTGGTACCAATGACCAGGAAAAGTGATTCAGTGGTAAGTTGATCATTATGGAAAACATATGATTGAGGTAAGGGAACCCTTAATATATGCCTAATATTGAGATAATAATGATAAATAGGTGTTTATGTGATAGTATTGGTGAGCACAAAATTGGGTTTTGAATTGATGGTTTGTGCTGAAGATTTCTATATATCTCGAATTACGGAAAATAATTGGAAATATAGAGTTTATATAAGGAATAAGGAGATAAATAAATTTTGTAAGCATGCATGTTTTCCTTAATGTTTTATGGTGATGAAGGTATTCACATATTTGTTATGTTATATTAAGAGAAAATGTATATTATTTAGGGAATATAATATTAATTTGAATTTGTAAATATGGTGACCTTTAAAAGTATTGGACATTATATTTTTGGTGAGTATTAAGGATAACTATTTATAAATTGAGTCAAGTTCAATGTTGTGGTCATTATTGAGGATTTATATGTTAATTTATTTTTAGATTACATGTTATAAAAATTTTGGTTTTGGAAAATATCTAGAGGTATGAGGAATGACTTTCTATAATTTTATGGATCTTATAATCTATTAATTGATGATTTTAGTTATTTAGGCATGGAATAATAATTTTTAATACTTATTGTTTGGAGAAAAAGATGAGATTATAGTGGAAATTGATTAAAGGATGAAATTATACATGTCAATTATATTTCTTCATTTTCTTTTTCTAGATGGTTAATTGACTCCTCAAATATAGGAAAATGATATTGAAACATGAAATTTATCCTATTACCTTCATTTAAGAAAAATCATAGGTATGTTCACCAATCATAGATTTATTGTTTTGTGGTCGTTAACTTTTTCTTGTTCACAAATGATCAAATTCACTCTCAATAATTATTTACTATTTTCTTATATGTCATATTTTTTACTTCCCAAAAATATTTTTCTACTTTTAGACCTAGTAATGTGTTATTATATATGACCTTTTTTACTTCTCTTTCCCTCATATCAAGAGGCATTTTTACTTACCCTTTCTACAAAGAGGGTTCTCAAAAAAGGTATTTTCAAATGTGAATCCCTTGATATACAATTTCAAGTTAACATTTTTAGGAATAAATTTATTGAAGATCGGTATAATTTGACACCCTAATACTTTAATAGAACAACATTATGTTTGACTGTGTATTTGACATGCAAGACTGAGCTTAAATGACCCGCAAAATAAATTTTTAAAATATGAAGATTATAACCCTACTGTTAAAAGAATGAGTATGAATAGGAATATATATTTTAGGAAAATTATATTTATACACATTTATAAATAAATTTATTGTTTATAAATTGATTATAAATAATAAAAATAATCAATTTAATGAAAAAAATATTTTCATGAAAAATGATATTTTTTTTAAAAATCTCTTTCCTCGCATTGCACAGACTTATGTTAAAATTAAAATTTTCCAGTTTTAGAGATTATTTTTAAATATATGAACATAGTTTTCTAAATTACCATGTCAAAAATATCTTAAAATTTTCTTTTTTAAATCATATGAAAATATTATTTTTTGATGAATAGTAAAAATATTGATTTTTTGTTGAAAGATACCCTTTTTGTTTAAGGAATTTACAAAGATACATTTTGTATAATATTATTTTAAGACTATTATTATTTCAATTTTATTATAATTAATCAAATTTAGTAAATTATAATCAATTATATGTTCTATTTTAATGTAATAACTTTTCAATGTTATGAAATTTTTTTCTTTAGAAAACCGTTTTTTCGTCACGTCTATGAGTTTAACATTAAATTAAATTCTATAAATTTTATGAATTTAATTTGAAAATTTTTTTTATATATTTTGAATAATCATAATTAAAATTATATAATATTTTGCACTTTTTTACAAAATTAATTTTAAAAATATTAGAAATTAGTTACCTCTGTTAATTTTAATACGGGTTTACCGAGGCTTAAAATAAGAAGATAAGGGGTTTAATTGCATCTAAACATAAATAATTACTAATGGATTAGTATATTGAAAACATTCATCATCTATGTTTTAATAATTAGCAATATTTTATCCTTTTTCATGATAAAAACATGGGTAAAATTTATTCTTATCAAAAAATCCAAGTGTGACATTCCCCCCAATTATAAATGGGCACCCTATCCTCTCCTATTCACACTTCAAAAACCCATTTTATCAGGAAAAACATACCCAAATTATATTATTACATCTCTATTAATGACCTAGAGTGATTTTTTTGATTCAAAAACCATTTTAGGAATTGTTTAGGTATAAACCAAAAGAGTTTCTCTGAATAAGAGGTATATTTCCTAACCATGCATTTTAATATTATTTCTTCCTATAAATCATTTAAATATACATAAATTATTATAAAATAATAAAAATAGTATCTATAAAATACTTATTTTAATTAAAGGTATCCTTCTCATCTTTCATCAAGTAGGAAACATAACTGTTGATCATGTGTATGATGCACTACCACCTTGTGAACTAATGTAATTCATTTTCCATCACCACCTCTAAAAAATTGATATAATAATTAATTTAATAAATATATATTATATTCCTAAAATAATTACACATTTTTAATTATAATATCACATCTACCTTATTACCTTCAAAACTGTTGGAAATGATGATGTCACTCGTGTGTACATGTAGACTATCGACTCCAAGAAGCAATGTGAAACATTTTTCATTTTATTTTGACATCGATGGTAATAAGGATATATTTAATTAATATATATTATTTATATTATATAATAATGATTATTTATAGGTGAAATATGATTTACCTTTCTTACGTTCCATCAATCGAGAAATGGAAACAATATTCATGTGGGCGTATGGCCTACCAAATCAATGAATAGTGTAACTCATTTTATGTATCTAAATTTTATGGATTTAAATAAATACTTATAAAATGGATATATATAATATATTTAACATGAATATAATTTTGGATATAATGGATCCATTATCAAATTACATGGATTGAAACTACCAAACCAAAACATACATAAAAAACAATATAGTTATCAACAAGAATATAGTTTTTAATAAATTTTTTTTAATATATTGGTGATAAAAAGTTATAAAAAAATAAAATATTGTGGATTATACATGATTAGGTTTCTTTAATATAATTATATTAAATCTATATTTATTTTAATGTATGTTTATACATGTATGAAAAAAATCATACCCGAGGTAAGGGTTTCTCATCTCACTTTTACTTCTGTGAGACGTATGTAATATTCGACACTTCTATCTTGTTTAGTGTATATATTTACACCTAGAAATGTTATATCATGAATATATTTATATTAATGTTATTTAAATTTTAATTTTAATTTAATTATTTCATGGTGTTTATTATTCAAATGGTACCAAATATGTAGGGATTTATTTAACAATCTCATCATTATTCAAATATTTTTATGTTTAGGTCAGTATTAGGGGAATTATATGAACTTTCTATATTAAAATCAATATATTATCATTTAATTTTGTTATTAAAGAAATTTTAAATTCATGGTACCATTTTACTATCTTTGTTACTTAAAATTACATAGAAAATGATTTTAATAAAAGGCAACATTTATTCTATTTTTAGTCAAAAATAAATTCTCTTCCATGTCCATGTTTTATAAAAATGTTTTCCATAAAAATTTTAGTATCAATATATAAAAATTTAAATTATTTTTTAGCCATGATTGTATTTTTACAAAATGTTTTTAATGTAATCTTCCTATTATTTTCTGAATGAGGTACTTTTTTTACCTTTTTCCAAAAATGTGAAGTGAATATTTTTTCAACATACTAGGAATGAATCAAATTTTCCACTAGTATAGCATCTCAATTAATGGAGGATTCATTAAAACGTTTCCATTATTATTTTCATGGAATATTCCTTTTTTAATATTCTATAAATTTAAGGCTTTTAAATGTGATTTTCAAAGTGAAAAGGGTATTTTCATCAAGAACGTATTGATTAAAATATTTGTAGAATTTATGTTAATAAATGAAAAAATCTATTTTTTACTTATGATCCACTGTGTATATGTATTAATTATGCAATAATTATTATTTATTTAGATTATTTATGATCCTTTTGACTAGTGATATACTATTTTGGCACAATTCACTATATTACGTTGGATGGTTAATGATTGCGCTTATTAATTGGGTAAATTATTAACATTTCATATTATTTTTATTCGATAATAATTTTTATTTTAAATAATTTTTTTGTATTTAATTGAGGAATTAATAATAATTATTAAGTGATGGGTGAGTCCCTCCATATATCCTCAATTAATTGATAAGAGTCTTGAAAAAAATATCTTGGGTATTTTGCCGAGGACTTACCCATTTAAAAAATATTTCTTTACACAAGGCCTTAAAGGTATGTTAATGATGTCCAGAGTTATTAATTCCCTCATTATGAGATTAGTTGTTGATGTCCATGTGATTATTTGATTAGTTATAATATAAATCCATACATTATAATCTCATGTGATTATTTATATGGAATTATTTTTATAACAATTTATTTTACTCATATTATTATTAATGTTTAAGTAATTTATTAAGTAGAATGTGTATTCATTATTTATGTCATGATATTTATTATCCCATATTTTTTTCATGATAGATTCTATTGTATGAATACCATTACCGAGCATTAGATATCACCACTTATGATTATTTTTCTCATGAATCCAATATGTGTATTGTTATTTATATATAAGGATATTCTAAATGTAATAATTTTTTTTCTCAACGAAAATATTTTTGTATTTAATGTTTTCAATTATAATGTTAGATTCAAGAATATATCTAGTTTTCCAAGTATAAATAAATTTTTGGTCATTCGGTAATTTATTACTTTCATCTAGTAACAATTTAATAAAGTAAACAAAAAATATGGGTTACTAAGGTCAGGTTCTTTACAATAGAGGCATAGAGATACAAATGTTTGATAGAGATCTTGTAATATACCTTTATTGATTGAGTAGCATTGATTTTTTTTTCTAAAGGCCTATCATTTCCTATATTTATAGAATTTGTGATTCAGATTTTTATTCAATACTACAAAAGATCATGGGGTTAAAATATATAGTTGACTGAATAGGGATTGAGTTTTATTTAGAGAGGTGCACTAAAAGTGTTTTAGAGTTTTATCCAAAAGATTTTTTTATGGAATTTATAAGATATATGACATACAATTTAATACTTGGTAATTATTATTATAGCATTACTAAAGTGTTTTGGAATATATCCTAATGGTTTTTTGGATATGATTTCAAAATATATCTTATATTATATTAGATAAGGTGAAGTGACACAAATGTTTTTAAGTATTTATTGAATGTGGTATATTGATAGAAATGTACCCAAAATACATTCACATAATATAATATGAAAAGTATTATCATAGTTTATGATAATAATATGAAAAAAATATTATCATGTAGCCTATGGTTATATAATATTTAATGATATAAATGTCTCATAAATACTATCTCTGGTAGTAACATTTTATGAAATGGGGACATCATAGGGTGTAAATTTGAGCATATCATACTACATGATATGGTTATGTCATGGGACCATGTTTTTAATGGTTCAATGTTCATGGAACTTCCATGACTTAATTAGTGATCCAAACATTAAATATTTAACGTTTGAAACTCTCTAACACATCATCTATAATTAAAAGTATGGGAGTGTTAATTACCAAAGGTCACATAATATATAATCATAAGAATTACTCATTAATTTATGAAACATAAAAGTAAATGTGTGATACAGATAAATGTACTAGGGAAATTCCTTGTATCCTATATAAAATACTCATGACAATTGTAAATAGGTGTATGATCCTTAAAAAAACCTATAGCCAAAGCTCTCCCCTTATGAAGCTGTCTACTTTCCTCTTTATTTGCATTTGAGATATGATAATATCATGATGGTTGAAGAGTATGACCTAAATATTTGGGTGATTTAGTGTAATTATACAATATTATAGATCATTTTGAGAGGTAATTCAAAAATATTAATTCTGTAGTAGAGATAGGGTTTGGGGTTCCTCGTTTCTTAGGAATAGTTGATTTTGAGTAGTCGGGGGTAGGTCCTATCTCTCATCATCTCATTATTATAAGGGAGTATGCTATTATTTTCCTTTTCAGGGATCATAAATATGTATTTATTTTTTATATGAGGTAATAAGTGATGAGAGTGTTCGGCCTTTATGAGAAGGCATTGTGAAATAGGTGTTCTGTATTAGTTTTCTCCATTAAGGTAGTTTATGCCAAGGCAGTAGTCGTAAGATTCCCCAACTTTTGATAAATGTATAGGAGACGTGGAAGGTAGAAGATAATCCCAAGATGAACCTCATACTTATAGAAAAAAGTGTGACTATGGTGGTGGTCTCTCTCAGGTGTTGAGAGGTTATAGAGTATGACTTGGTTAATTGAAGGCTTTGGAGTTTTCAGTGTTAGGAGAAGCAGAAATAATATGAGGTACCCTTTTCTTGTTTTCTACATATGTTCATGTTTTTTTAATTCAGAAGATACATAAACATTCATATCATTGGCCCTATTATATGATTTAGTACATATGGTGTATAAGTTCCTATTTTCCTTGGAATTACCTATTCTTGTTGGTGGTTGAGATTTTCGTTATGAAATATGAAGAGATTATGATCTAGTGATGGGGTAACACTTTTCTTGGGGATACTTACTATGTTTATAGATACTTCCATGTGAATCACCCTCATCACAGAATATATATATTCGGGATATGTCATTGTCATTTTTTAGGTGACATATTGAATTCTATGATGCTGGTGGAGAGTATTCCATGTTCTTTTGTCAGAGAGACCCTTTGATGGATCAAAGGTGTGTTCTGTCTTTATCTTCAATAATGATTGGGATAAGGTTGAGTTCAT
Source organism: Viscum album (assembly GCA_963277665.1). NCBI lineage: Eukaryota > Viridiplantae > Streptophyta > Magnoliopsida > Santalales > Viscaceae > Viscum > Viscum album. The sequence goes on along the minus strand of OY728161.1, from coordinate 2,127,288,856 downwards.
CAGACATTCAACTGATGGTGTTTTATAAAAATATAGAAGATTACCTTAATGTATTTACTACAATGGTTTCTGAATTACCCCTTGATGTTAGTTCATGTTTGGTATAGAGATAAAACATTAAAATTATTCAATGTTGATGTCTCCAAAGAGGATAGCACCTTCTATGTTGTTGGACTTGTGAGTACATATTGATCATAATTTGAAGAAAGGTTTTGTTCATCTAAGTTTTTCATCTTTGGGTGTACCACTTCTATTTGTAAATAAGGTTTATGGTAGTCTACATATCTTTTTATATTTCCATCACATGAATTAGGTGACAGTGATGAACTTTTTTCCTCTTCTATCAATTAATAAATTCTTTAATTAGCTGAAAGGATCTAGTTGGAATATAAAGAATGATCTATAATTTGTATATCATCATATAAAGTTAAAGGATGAAGATATATAAAATAATTATTTCTAATGTTGTTATGGGAATTATGAGTTCATTGTGATGTCATCTAATGTGAAGAATGTTTGTGCTATGTCAATGTGTTTGATAAAACAAATTAGAGAGTTTCTGGATTGGCTCTTAGTGATTTTCATCAATGAAATTCTCTTGTAATTTATATTTTAGGAGGGACACATAGCGCATATATATGTAATTTTTTGAGTTCTTCATCATCAAAAACTAATCAAAAAGTTGACCAAGTGAGAGTTATGATATTTTGAAGTCCATTTCTTAAGAAATTTCATGCCTCGTCATAGTCTATCTATGGATCCTTCAGAGATAGAGGTAGTCATTTCTTGGGAATCCCTCAAGACAACTTCAGAGTTTGGAAGTTTCATTGGTATTACAATATATTAAAGGAGGTTCATAACTGATCTCTATTAGAATGTGAATCCCCTGATAGCCTTGACTTGAAACGGTCATGAATTATTTTGGACCAATTAGTTCTAGTTAGATTTTCAATAATATAAAGATAAGTTGTCAATGCTCCAGATCATTGTTTTACAGAAGGGGATGTTTAGTTCATGTTTTTTATAATATTTACATCATGATTTGTGATGTGTTCTATTACAATAGAGATTAGTCCCTTCTAATGGGTCTTGACAGTTACTTCCTCATGAGTTTAATTATTTTACCCATGATATTGATTTGGTAGCAGTTGTGTTTCCTTGAAGTTCTTATGACATGACCTCATTGAAAATAATATTGTGGTTTTGACCCCTCATATGATACTGAGGCATTTTTTATCCTTGAAAGACCTATACTATTGATAGAAATAGTGGATGGAATTATTATAGGATTACAAATTTGAAATTTCATATACCCTAGGTCTAGGTAATGTTATATCTAATCACTAAGCATGAATTCATGAAATGATTTTTTTAATCTGGAGATTCCTAGAGAGTTTATAAAGAGTTATCGTGGAAAAATCATGTTATGGGAGGTTGGTGGAAGAGAAAATTTTTTTAGATGATTATTTATCCATATTTGGTGCAATATGTGGAGGAGTCCCAATAAAGGGATTTTGAGGTGGATGTCCAGAGAGTCCAAGTTATCTGTGGTGATGGACCTTATTATTGTTTTGTGTATGAACTCCAATGTGTGTTGTTCCAGGGAAGTATTTTCATTCCTTCGGAGATACATGAAGATGTTTTCCTTAATTTCCATAACTCATCCAGGAAGGTATATCCTATCTCGAAAAAGATTCCCCAAGATATGAGAGGCTAGTTTTGGTGGCCTAAGTTGAAGCATTTACTTTTAAATTTTGTTTCTCAATGTTTTTTTTACATAATTTAAAGTCTGGGAACCATTTTCCTGGTGGGTTTCTCTAGACATTGAATAATCCTTGGTATAAGTAGGAGGGAATATAGAATGAAATCTTCACTGGATTACATAGAGATGAGGATCGCTTTTAATATATATGGATGGCAGTTGAATTTTTGACTAAATCATCCCACTTTATATAAATAAAGGAGTTCATCTTAGTGGTGGTTTTGTCAAGGTAGTACTCAGAGGAGGTGGTGAGACTCTATGGAGTACAAAGGATGAACACCTCTGATCATGATACTAATTTTACATCCATGTTTTCAAGAGGTCTCTAACATTATTTTGGTTCTTAGTTATTCCTTATCATTAGCTTTCTTCTATATCTTAATTATTCGATATAGAGCATTATATATTCTCTTAAAGACATGTTTCATTCTTATGACCCATATTTTGGAGGTTCATGGATGAGGATATTACCTTTAGTCAAATTTTATTATAATAATTGTTTTCATTCCACCATTAGTATGAAGGAATTTTATGCTTTGTATGTCCTACCTTTCAATTCTCCATTATGTCATATTAGTGTTATATAGTTAGTAATACTCGAGTTGGAACTAGTGTAGAGAACGATATAGTTGGTTTAGGTGATTCTTGAGGGGATAAGAATAGTGAAAGACCGTCATAATCCCTATGCCAATATTAGGAGGAGACCTCTACAGTTCAAAGTTGGAGACTATGTTTTTTTGAGCTACCTTTTCATCATGGGTAGAAAAGGTTTGGTTGATGAAGTGAGATTTCTTCTCAATTTTTTTGTCCTTTAAAGGTGAAAACTCACGTTGGAGTCATTTAATATCGGATAACACGTCCCCCAGGGATGAGATGAATACATGATGTCTTCAATGTGTTTTAGCTTCACGGTTATCTTCATGATGACTCTAACATCATCAATAGGGGTCAGATCAATGTTGAATATGGTGTGAGAGCTTCAAGGAGTGTCATGGGGTCTAATAATATAATATCGAAAGAGGGAACCCCACTACCACTTTCCCACTAATGTGGTTCACTTCCCTAATGGACTAATAAATTGGTATCTCAGATAAATATAAAGCTCCAATAAATCACACCCAAATTTTATAGGCACCCCATTGTATAACCCCAACCAAAATGCTCAATGTGAACTAAACCTCAAGGAACCAACTAGACAAACCTAACCAATATACTTCCCTGTCTAACATTATGAGAACCATATGAAGAACCTCAAACTAAACCCCATATAATGATACAAAGACATTTGAACCAAGAAATGCACTACCCTCTCCTAGTCCTAACAACACACTCCCCTCATGAGGAGTTTAAAATAAAACCTCAATGTAATCCTCCCAAAAAAACCATGAAGAAACCCAAAATATATCAAAAACATCTCACCACATCTTCTATACTCCCCAAGGTTCTTAAAATCACATAATACAATTAAGGACAACAAGAATGGCCTTATCATGAGTCAAAATATTACTCTAGGAATAAAAATCATGTTAAACACAACTAAAGTGAGAGTATAGGATGTGTGAATTTTGAACACAACTTGTTCCACCAAATTCTATCTATGGTCATTGTAACGACCCAACATTTTTTAAGTGGAATTCCATTATTATAATTATGACTTATAGTATAATCACCTTCGAAAAAAATGAAATATAATGATACTAATTACTATGTGACCATTAAACTTTATTTTACCACTTTTGTGTTTTAAATATCAAAAATCTGATATACGTTGTTGTGTTCAGGGTAATTTTTTGGAGTCTAATAGGGAAAAAATTAATTTCTTGTGAATAGTAACATACCATTATGAATAGTAATGATACCATTTGGAATAGTGACATATCGTTACTAATAGTAACCTCACCTATGAAATTATATTATATATAAAATTTAATTAAAAGTCTTGTGTACCTCTATTTTGGAATAAGTAAATAAATGTTTTAATAATAGTTATTTTAAAGTAAATTATTATTTTAATTTAAAATTAAATTAATAATATTTAAAAAATTATTTTCCAAATATTTAATTCATTTTTGGATTCTAAACATTGAAAAATGGATATGGTGAATTTTTGGATTTTTCTAAAATACTAGATTTTTTTATGAATAGTAAAATACAGTAATTTACTGTATATAAACATTTTATATTAAATACACTATTCATGACATTATGGATGATGTAATACCAATTGTTTTGAACTCACAATCTCATGTAACTATTTTTTAGTGGAACTATCACTGTTTCTAGTCTTGATTGAAATTAATAAATTAATACATTAATATTAAGAAAACCCTCCTCCCCTCCACTATAAATAGAACCCTTCACACACTCATTTCCTCGCACATTTCAAGCTTCAAGACTTGTTTAAAAACTACCCAAACATATTCCTTATACCCTATACTATGTCAAAGATCATTTTATTTCATCTAAATACCAATCCAAATTGCGTTAAGGAGGATTCCAGATGTAATTCCCCTCTCTGTTTTTTCCATTAATTTCCTTTAAATTTCATGTTATTTTTTTAATATTTTCCCACCTATACTCATATATATGGTATGGTATTTCCATTATCATACATATAATGTAATTTTATGATACTAATGGGATAATATATCATCCATACATCTTCTTCCCATATTTTTATTTTAGAAAGGAAAACATTGTTCTCCTGGTGTTAATTTATAACCTTTAAGAATGACATGCTTTCTTTTTTCATTTACCACCTTTAGATTATGTCATACAACCATTTTATGATTGAAAATGATTATTTTATATTAATTATATCATATTTAATGTTCTATAACAAACTTATAAACATATTACTAAATGATTAAACAAAACAAGTTCATTTTGGTCGATAAACTGCCCGAATTAACCCAAATGGAAATCATTACATTATTATCTAATGATTCATTCTCAAGGTATTTAAAATAATTATTTATAATATCATTTAAAGTTTGATAAAATCATAAATAACATATTATTACAATTCTGGATGTTTATCCAAGTTTTAAATGAACTTCTATTCAAGAATACAAGTGAACTATTCAAGAAAACAATAAAAAGAAACATTTAAAAACAATGAATTTAAACTCTATAAATCATACAAAAGAAAATAAATGAACATAATAAATACTTAATGAATATTATTATTGTATAAAAGGTTTTTTGATTTTTAATTAATTAATCTAATTTGGGTATACATGACATTAAGGTGAAGAAAGCGTTCAGATACAAGGTAAGGGGATATTCTCAATCCCAAGTCTCATATTTTGGGTTTCCCTTCTTTCAACCCATTTTTAGTATGGATATTCCTTAATAATAATTTTTTATCCTCATATTACATATTATCAGATATATATGTTTTCTAATTAAGTTTATGACAAGCCCAATGTTCATCCAAAAGAACTCGTCTTACAAATAAACACCCTCATTTTTACTTCTCAAAGAGTTTTTCTACATCACTCATTGTTGATTGTTCTATGTCAAGAATGTTAACCCCTATTTATTTTTAGAGCCAAATTTTTATTTGTGTACTCTTTAATATGTGAATAACATTCCTTTCTATTGGTTATTTTAGGATTAAGTTGTACATATGTTCTATCTGGCATGCATGATAATGTGAATGTTGTGGTGTGATGGGTGCGCCCAAAATTATATAGCGTAATATGAATGTTATGATGTGATAGGTGCACCTAGAATTATACATGGCTCCAATTCAATGGTTAAAGTGATTAACCTCATGAGTTAATGGGATGTGATTCGTGAACATGAAGCTAGATTTGTTCACAACTACGAGTGGTAGTTAACAACTATGACATGATATTTAATTTTTATGCATTTCCACAGTTCAAACCTTTATCTAATGATTCCTATCATGATCATGATGATGATGTTGTAATTTTTCTAACCTAATTCCGTATTTAAATTATGTAAAATCTTACTTGGCTTTTAGTTCACCACTTTTTTTATATATATCCTCAGGTGATTATGTGTACTAACGAGACTTTAGTGGTCAATAAGAAGATGGAGAAGAATGAATTCAATAAAAGTTTATATTTGATGTTGTAAATGCTATGTTTGATCCTAGATTTATGAATATAATAAAACTATGGATCTTCACAGAGTAATAATATTTTGTTTTTTATATTTATAATTTTTTAATTGTAATTTAAGAAAAGGCAGGGTCTATATAGTTGGTATCAGAGGCACAAATTAGTTAATTTGGGAATTAGGATTAGTGAACCTTAGAGAAAACCAATAGTATATGACTAATTACAATAAGAACAAAAGAATATTTTATAAACATAAAAATACTAAAATATATTATTTTAGTGTAAATTTCACAAATGAATATGTTATTTATTCATGACTCATTGAATTATGTTTTGTTCTGTCATTTACCATTTTAGAAAAAGGTGTGAACGAGGCAAAACTGGGCCAACAACCCGTGTGAGGGCCAATGAAATGATTGACCAAATGACATCGCAAATGCCTTGGGAGGTGGAGTTAAAAACATTATGGATAATCTTACCTAGATGTCACAGGTTATGAATAATAAACTGAATAATGGGGACTATCCTCCTTTACCTAAGAGGGAGCAGCTGGATATCGAGTGTTTTATGTGGGAACAACCACCGGTGTTTAGTAAATCTTTTGATCCACTAGTTTCATAATAGTGGGTTAAACCAATGGAGAATATCTTTTCTATGTTTCACTATTCTAAGACAAAGAAGGTTAAAATGGTATTTTATCATCTAGATGTCGAGGTCTAGAAATGGTGATATTTTATTAAGAACACCAATCCAATGGACAAAATTGAAGAGATGGAATGGGTATACTTTAAGATCATGTTTCTTAACAACTATTTCCCACAAAATCTGTGTATAAAGATGGATAGGGAATTCATATATCTCAAGAAAAAGGAATGAGAATATATCAAAACCTACGAGGCGAGTTTCACATGGCTTTCAAGGTATACTTCGGTTTTTTTATCAACAATGATAATAATATTGATATATTCTTTAGTGGATTAAAACCAAACCATCAAAAGGATCCTATAATTCAAGACATTTGGATCTATGAAGAAGTTTTTCGAGGTGATCTCAATGTGGATATGGATTTTGAGGAATGGTATCATGAAAATGTAGACAAGAAATGAAATGTCGAGTTTCATGCCAAATGATGTAATGATAAAGGTGAGAGGAATACTCAACAACCCAAAGACAAAAATGTAGAAATATGCATCATGGGAATTGGATCAATGGGATGGGGAAATGATTTAACTATGGTAAATAAGGCCATCAAACTCAAGAGTGTCAAAAAGACATGAGAAGGAAAGAGAATGTGGTGGAAGAAATGATAGAACCACCCATGGTCCAATGCTATAATTATAGGGAGTAAGGAAACTATGCAAGCCAGTGCACTAAACCTTGAGTCCTCAAGGGTAATCAGCGTCAGTAGCCCCCATTGCCAAAGGAACGAGGGAAGGATTATGTCATCACTATTGTGTAAGTGGATCAAGATAATAAATTCATACAATGTACAATTACTATTCACTCAAGAATGGAAAAAGTCTATTTTGATTTTGGTTCTACTTATTCCTTTATATCATGTATGTTTGATAGAATTATAGAATAGAAGAACTAAAACATTGAAGTAGAGATATCTATAAAAACACAAATTGGTGAATTTATTGCTATCCAAGTGTTTGAATCTTCTCATGTTGGCATATGTGGGAAGATTCTTCCCGATAATATCTTAATACTTTCCTTTGTGGAATTTGATGCTATAATTGGAATGTATTGGATCTCATTATATAGGGAACATATCAAATGTCAGGAAAAGGAAATATCTATTCATATTCCGAACCATCCCATGATCCCCTATAAATGCCAACAAGACCAATAATCTCCTTTAGAAAACCCGTGAATGGTTAGGGTGTTGATTCCCTAGGAATAAGAATACCTTGCCGAAATGGATGAGTTAAAAAAAAGTGAAAACCATGCGGAAATTCCCATCATGAGGGAATAAAGTGGTGTATATCCTGAAGAGTTACCCAGACTTTTCCTGGATGGTGAGGTAGAGTTCTCAATAGAACTCATACCTGGAGCTGCTCCTATCACAATGTTTCCATATAGGATGGCTCCGATAAAAGTGGAGGAGTTAAAGAAGCAACTACAATAGCATTTGGACAAAGGGTTCATAAGCCCTACTACATCAACATGGGGGGAACCAGTGCTCTTAATGAAAAAGAAGGATGGATCAATGCGACTGTGTATTTATTATCCGGAATTTAACAAGATCACCATAAAGAAAAAGTATCATTTTACAAGGATTGGTGACTTGTTTGTTCAGTTAAGAGGGGGTCAATACTTTTCAAAGTTGGATCTTTATTCTGGATATCATCATCTAAAGATAAAGTAAGGAAGATAATCATAAGAATACATTCCTTAAAAGGTATTGGAACTATTCTTATCAGGTAATTCAATTTAGACTTACTAATTTCCATAAAATCTTCATGGATTTTATGAATGGAGTCTTTAGACAATACCATGAAAAATTTTTGGTAGTGTTTATTGATGATATTATCAAATAATCTAAGAGAAAGGAGGAACATGAATAATGTCTAAGAATTGTGTTGGTGACATTGATAAATAAGAATATGTACACAATGTTCAGCATGTGCGAATTTTGGATGAAGGAAGTCACATTCTTGGGACTTGTGATCACAAGTGAGGGAATTTATGTGGACCCTTAAAAACAAAGGCAATTGAGGAATGTCCCAAATCCCCTAGTGTCACATAAATTCATAGTTTTCTTGGATTAGCTCTATACTACTGACATTTTGTGAAAAAAATCTCATGATTTTCAATCCTGCTAACTATGTTAACAAGGAAATGGTTAAAGTATGTATGGAAGGATGAATGTGAGGAACACTTCAAGGAGTTAAAGGGAAAGCTGATCACTACTCCTATAATAACATTATCGAAGAGTGGAGAAAGTTTTGTGATATACTATGATGATTCAAAGAAAGGCTTCAGTTATATACTCATTCAAGATGATAACGCGGTATCATATGCCTCACAACAATTGATGATCCCTGATCATAACTACTTGATACATGATCTGAAGCAAGAAGCTGTAATTGTTTTCCTTGAGAATCACATAGAACTACCTTTATAACACAAAGTGTGAAATATATACTGATCAAAAGATCCTAAAGTATATATTCACACAAAATTATTTCAACATGTGTCAAAGGATATGGTTAGAGCTAATAAAATATTTCAATTACTCTATTCACTGTCTTCTTGGAAAGGAGAACATGGTAGATGATGCTCTAAGTAGAAAAGAACCTGCTACTCTATCCTTGTTGTGGATTGAGTAATACCATATCTTTATTTATATAAAAGTATAGATTGGGAAATCAAAATGGAAGGGAATACATCCTACCTTACCCCAATGGTTTCTCTACCATCTTTCCAAGAGATGATTAAGGTGGTAGAAAGGGATGATAAATAGTTAAAAAATAAGGTGAATTATGTAAAGAAAGGGAAGCTGCATGGCACATGAACCTCAACCCTGTTGGTGAGGAATCTTAGGTGCATCCAGGTGACCTGGGATCAAATGTAGGTGGAGGCACAATTTCCGGGTACTGTAGCAGGCACTGTAGCAGGCACTGTAGTAGGGGTTGTTTGGTACTATAGCAGGTGGGAATTTTCCCCCGTTTGGGCCTTTGGGCAAAAAATTTGGTCCTTGAGTCCTTTGGCCTTTAGTCCACACAATCCTTCAGGATATTAAGGCCTTCTGGCTACCTGAAGGCCTTCGAGTCACAATTAGTGCAGATGTAAACCAGACAACCTACAAGGAAGATGCTCTATTAGAGGATAACCACAGAGCTTTTACCACTGGAGAAGCTACAGAGATTTCATGAATGAGAGGGTATGGAACCTTCCATTAGGAAAAGCCTATGCATGAATGGGATAGCCTAGATGAATATCCATGAGAAGGTAGAGATCTGAATTCATTATAAAGTTTCTGGGAGGAGCAGTTCAAGTAGTTAGTCTGGGTTGTATGTAATGTTCGAAGCCAACGGGAAATGAATTTCTCTAAGGCCTACGAGTCATGTAATACTTACGCCTACAGAAATTGTATGGGTTCCAACTCACCACTTGAAAGGTGGATTATCAAAAATAAATAACAAATGAAGGACTTCAGGATATTGGATGGAAAGGGAAGCTGCATGGGTTCCATATCAACGATGATGGTGTGATTCGATTTGGAATGAGGATTTTTGTGCCTTAATCACCTGGGATAAAGAAGGAGCTATTGGATAATGCTAATAGCTCAACATTATCTATCCATCCTGGGAGTACTAAGATGCACTGTGATATCAGATAACACTTCTGGTGGGACAATATGAAGAAAGATATTGCTGAGTATATCACAAGGTGATCAAGATGTCAGAATGTTAAAGTAGAGTGACCAAAGTTCAAAGGGGTGATGTAGCCATTGTCTATAGCAATTTGTAAATGAAACAAATGTCACTATGGAAATTTTCATGGGTATTATGAAGACCTCTAAGGGAATTAATGTGATATGGGTTGGGTTTTTCCAACCACCAAGACTTCCCCCATTATCTCTCTTCAAGAAGGTCTCTCTTTTGAAAAACATGCAGGGATATAAGTGAAGGAAGTGGTGAGACTGCATGGGGTTCCAATCTCAATTTTCTCTGATCATGATCAAATGTTCACATCTAGATTCTAGAGGAGTCTTCAACATGCCTTGAGTACAGAATTAAATTTCAGCATGAACTATCACCCTCAAACTGATGGAAAATCTGAATGGAATATTCAGATGCTCAAAGATATACTAAGATCCTACTCTTTAGAATTAAAAGTTGGATTGGATCAGAAAATACCATTGGTTGAATTTTCATACAACAATTGTTTCCAATCATGTATAAAAATGGCCCCATATTATGCTTTTTATGGTAAGAGATGAAGAATTCTAACCTATTGGGATGAAGTTGAAGAAATAAAGTTTCTCAGACCTGATCATGTACATGAGATGATAGAGATGGTTGAAGCCATCTAGAAACATATCAAAGCTGCTCATAGTTGGAGAAAGAGCTATACTAAAAACCATAGATAGAACTTGGAGTTCGACATTGGAGATAAATTCATCTTTTTAATATCACCATGGATGAGAGTCATGAGTTTTAGAAAGAAAGGGAAGCTAATCTCAAGGTACGTTGGCCCTTTTGTGATCCTCGACCGCATAGGATATGTGTCCTATTAACTTGAAATTCCACCAAATGTGGCCCAATTTCATGATTTGTTTCATGTATCACTCATGAGGAAGTACATAACAGATCTCTCACATGTAATAATCTCAGAGGTGGTACAGCTAGAAGATGATCACTCTTATGAGGACCAGCCATGGAAGATTCTAGACCAGAGAGATAAGGTTCTACGCAACAAGACAACCCACCTTGTCAAAGTGTTGTGGAGGAACGATATGTTTGAATAAGAAACATTGGAACTGGAGGATGTGATGAAGGATAATTACCCTCACCTATTTATGTGAAACAAAATTTCAAGGGAGAGATTTTATATGGGGGGAAGAATGTAATGGCCCAACATTTTATCAATGGAATTCCCTTATTATAATTATTACTTATAGTATAATAACATTGGTAAGTACAATGAAATATCATGACACTAAACACTATGTGACCATTAAACATAATTTTTCCACTTCTATGTGTTGAATTTGAAAAATTTGACACACACTGTTGTGTTCTGGGTGATTTTTGGAGTCTAATAAAACAAACATAATTTTTGGTGAATAGTAACATACCCTTATAAATAGTAATGTTACCCTTATGAATAGTGACATACCCTTATAAATATTAACCACACCTATGCTAGTATATATATAGTATTTAAGTGAAAGAATGATGTAAAAATGTTTTGAAATTAGTAAATAATTGTTTAATAAACTGTACTTTTCAAGTAAATTTTGATTTTATTTAATTATTAAATTTTCCATACATAGAATATTATTTTTGAAAAATGTAATTAATTTTTGGATTCCTCACATCAAAAAATGCTTACGGTGAATATTTGGGATTTTTTTGAAATACTTGAATTTTTTATGAATAGTGAAATATGATAACTTACAATATATAAACATTTTATGTTAAATACACTATTCAAAAAATAATGGATGATGTAATTCCAGTTGGTTAAAACTAAAAAGATCAAGTTACTATTTTTGGTCATTGAATTATCTATATTCTCATCTTGGGGGAAATTAATAAACCAATGAATTGAATATTAAGAAATCCCTCCCCCCTCCACTATAAATACCACTCTTCACACCCTCATTTCCACACACTTCTCGTGCTTCAGTTAAGAGAGAAAAGCCTGAAGTTCAAGGGCATTACATTAATTTTTCATAATACTTAATAAATGACAAAAACAAAATCTCAAATATTTTACTAGTTTAGTGTCTTTGGAAACTCAGAACATAATCTTCTAATCATGGTAAAAGATCTTAAACATCTCCTATAAAGATATTCCCCTTTATGTATTCCTACATTAAAATTATCTTTATATCCTAGGGAAAAGAAAACATAAAATGGGTGAGGTAAAATGCTCAGTAAGGGTAAAAATAGAGAACATAAAACAATCCATAAACATTTGAATGTAAAAACATGAATATAAAGTGTAAACATCAAAATTTTGAGCAATGAAATAAATCCTGTAAGTACATAAGGCATAGATCATAAATGAAAAATAACCATGGTAGAACAAAATTTGATTAAAACACGTAATTGTGGAATAAAATTAAGCAAAAAATATGATTTCCAATGTAGCCATGACATTGCTGCCAAGACCATCATAGTGAACGAAGTCCATTACTAAACCGAGTTTACGTATCGTTCTATCCCTGTATTACTGAACTAGATTTACCTTCCATTCTAGAAAAGTCTATATCATGAGTTATAAATTTTTACCCAATTCATTGGACAAAGATATAGGTCCCACCCATCTCATAATGAAAACATTCTTATGTGTTCCACAAAAATATAAATCATACATCATAACATAACCCATGTAATAAAATGGGATTCTTAAACATCATTCCTTCACAACATAATACATATAAAATAAAAGGACTTCATAAAAATAATTCCATCATAAAGTAATAAAATAAAAGTAATAATATGGATAGAAACATAACCCTATAATATCTTATATGGATTTCTTTTGATAAAACACTTGAACTTAGTTCTGGATGAAAATATCCTTTTTTCATCAAAAATATTTTATTTTCACAATATGTCATGAAATTTTAAAAGAAAATAATTTAATTGAAAAAAATTGAAAAAATGTAAATGAATATTCATGTAAATAATTATCTAGGAAATAATAAAAAAATGTTCATTCCGTATAAGTTAAAAAAGCATTCTCCTCGTACTTTTTCTAGAAAAGTCAAAAAGTACCTTTTATGGTAAACAAAAAAATATTCCTTCCATACAATGTGGTAAAAGTAAACAAAGGGTAATAATTACTTTAAACATACATGTAAGAATAGTAAAACATTTATAAAAACATTTTTAGAAAACATGGATATGGATGATGAATATAACCCCAGTAAATACTTACGAATAAACAATCTCGGATAAAAATGAGATTAGAAAAGTTATCCCTTACCTTAGGTTTGATTTCTTATGTATGTGTTTGAAACTCCTATAAAGTGGGTTTAAACATATTATTGACTTCAAATATAAGTATAATAATATTTATTATATAATATATGATTCACTTATTTCTCTATATTACCCATTCATTTTCCAATTCCATGTTAAAGCAATGTTTTGGGTAGTAATCGTTTCATTTATCATACATGTTTAGACTTGTTATTCTTAATATGATTACTTAGATCATGATTTAATTAATTCAACAATGTAAAAAATTATTTATATATGTATTATATATTCACTATATAAATATATATAATAGATAGATAAATTAAATGGAATACACCATTCATGGAGACAGTAGGCTATACGTACGCAAGAATGCTATTTTCGTTTCCTTATTGAATTGGATGGAAGTAAGTATATGACATATATATTTAAATAAATCCATTATCATTATTATTTCATATATTCAATTATTATTTAATATATATACTTTATAATAATTCATGAATGGTTAACATAAAGAATGATTCTCATCGTGTTGTGGAGACAGTAAGTTGTATGTACGCACGAATGATGATATCATTCTCATAATTGATGAATGGTATTGAAGTGGATGGTGTATTATATTTAAGAATTAGTATCATGATATAATAATCATAGATAGTTATTATTTACACCATTATTCCCATTCATCTAAGGTGGTGGTGAAAAACAGATTTCATCACGGCATAGAGATTGTAATCAGTAAGTACGCATGCGCGGTGATTTCATTTTCGTAGGATTGTTAAAGGTGAAATAGGGTTGTTTGATATTTATAATAACATATGAGTATATTAGTGATACTTATGTTATTAATTTATAATGAAAAAACTAAAGAATATGATGAAGAAGAAGAAATAAATTTGAATGAATCGGTAAAGAGATTACCTCTTCCTCGACGTGCCTCATTTAAACATCCTCTTAGGGCACTAGAGTTTTCCTTTTTAGAAGACCATGACCTCTAAAATGTAGTTATGAAAGTTGATAGGATAAATGGGTAGAGGATTTCTAAGCTTGAAGGCTTAAAATGGAGTGAAGAGGAATGGGATGAGGTGCCCTTTTATAAGAGAGGAGAGGGGCACTTTAGGAAAGTTCCATAATTATTAATTTATTATAAATTCAACTTCGATTTAAAAGGGTCCAAAAATTATTTAATTATATGATTAGATTATGTTAGTTTGGATTAAAATCATCCAATAATTATTTTATATGTTTATAATATTTTTTAATCCTTATCCTTTTGGTTTTACGCTTATTTTACCCTTTTTAATCTTACTATGATATCATGTTATTAACACATTGTGGGTTAATGTAATTACCATATCATGTCAAACGAAGGAAAAAAATTTATTTATGGAATATTTGGACTGATATTAACCATTTTGATGAATATTAGTTTTTATGAATTTAATATCATTTAATAAACTATTTTATGTTTTAAGTTATAAAAAATTACAATTTTGGACACTATTCATACTTGATTTTTTTTAAAATTCATAAAAAACTGAATCCTTCTAAAAAAGGAAAAATATCATCCATATTTTGTCAATTTCATCCAAAAAATTCTCAGTTTTCATCAAAATAACCAAATTACATTTATTTTAATATTTATAAATTCATTTATTTGAATCCTTTATTAAAGAATCAATCACTATGTCATCCTTGTGTCATAATGAAATTTTTTATTTAATGTCCAAAAAGTACAGATAAAATATAATCACATAGAAAATATTTTTATATTTTTAATTACTATTTATAGTCAAAGATATCACTTATATAACCCCATATAAGAATTGTTTTAGTAAAACATATATGTTTAGGTTATATCTTCCATAACATTCAATTAAAAGTAATTAAAAGTCATATTAACTTACAAGTGGCTCCATGGATTCCCAAAATATACCCAAAGATGCACATGGCTAGACATTTATCATCCAATGGGTTTATAAAACATTTTAGGTTAATTATAAAAATATTTTTTTAAAACTTATTTACAAGATTTACATTTTAACCCTAGAAAATAAAATATTAACTGAAGTTGCTATTCATATTGTCTAAAAATTAAAGTTACCTATTTAAAAAAATTTTAACTCCTGATTAAAATATGGAATCCATTTTTCCAAATTCAAAACACATAATTTGTAGTAATAAATTTAAAATTAGTCCTGTTGTTGAGAAAAGAGATTTTAAAAGTAAAAACATTGCAAATGATTGAAATGTTTTTACCTATGACTTCAATGTAAAATTAATTCTAATGACATACATTATAATAAATGGTAAAAACATATTATAGTTATACATTAAAAAAATTAAATATTATAATTTAAACATATAAATTATCTCGATGAAAAATTTTGTTTTTATATAAAATCTTGCTTTTTTTTACTATTCATCAAAATATGAAAGTTATGAGAAAAATATGAAAAATTTAGCCAACATAAAATTTTATATCCAGATTAAAAAGAATAATATTATTTTATATAATTTAACTTATAAATTTTTTAAAAAATACATTTAATATGGGTTTACCATCAAAATTCGGTAAACCTGCATTTTTTGAAAAATAATTCTTTTATCCGAAAAGTTGATTTTGTTCACATACCATGTTTTAGAAAATGTGTAATATGAATGATAATGTTATGAAATTTAAAATATGGTTAATAATATTCCTAAATGATAGTTTATATCCCATTAAATAATAATATTTTAAAAATATATCGTTGTTTAGTGAAACTCGGTATTGCGTACAACACAAGCTATCGAGTAATGTCACTCTTGAATGTAACGTAGGCCAAGTCAGCTTTTCATGTAGTGAAAGATTCCTTTGGTATTGATTATAACATAACGAAAACATAATTTATTTATAAATTGGACCAAATCTATACTCAGTGTTGTGTGAAATGAATTCTATCAAAATAACATGAAATTGTGTGCAACAGAAGTCAAGAATAGTATTACATATACATATAGCGCAATATAATCTTAGTGTAGAATAAAAAATAATACTTCAATGATATTAAAAATAATATATCTCATAAAATCTCATGGTGTTACATTCTACCCCCCATAAAATGAATTTCTCCCTTGTAATTCATTAGGTTAATAAATGATTTTGTACTTGAATGTTTCTTTCATGGAAAACCACATTGTAAGAAGGAATACTAAAACATCATTATAAAAAGGAAAGTTAGAAACATAATGGTTACCCCATTTAATTTATAATTGGGTTTAACCATATAAGAACATAGTTGGTAAATGAAAGCATGGATATGAAAGAGAAATATAACCATCATGTTCTGATGGATAGTGATAGAGAATAGGGTTTAGAGAATGTTTACGACCAAAAAGAAATAATTATATGATGATTTAAGGGACCTTCTGATTAATCAGATAAAAGGGTACTAGGATAATATTTTTGTTTTTCAAGATTATTTCCCTAAATATGAATAATTTTTGGATAAGGAGAAATACATACTTGATTTTAGTGTAATATCATCGTTGTTCAATCCCTGAACATTTTCCCCTTTATCAATTGTTTAAAAAATGAAGATGAATTTTTCATTCTTGAAGTGTTTTCAGATCATATGATATAATGATAGGTCATTCCATTTGTCTCAAAAAAAAGGTTAGGAAATATTATTAAATATGTTTAAGTCATCCAATAGTGAGATAATAAATTAATCTTACAAACTTCAACAAAAATATTAATTATACATTCCATAAATAGATAACATTACAATACTTCAAAAAACTAAAAATATAAAACTTTATAAATAGGTGAACCAAATCTACTTAAAATTTCTTTCCCATATCTCATAATTTAGTTCTTGGTTGTCACATTCCAAACATGTGAACACCTTAATCATCTATTCTCCTGAAATATGATAATAACATAAATTACCATAGAACCATAGTGACAACATGGATTCTGTCAAAAATAACTCTTTCTACACACCAAATATAACAAAAATTCTATATACTCAGACCATGATATCACTTTATCCCTTTATCAGTCATGAGATCATTAATACTATCAAACATATTATTTTCCCTTTATGCCTTCATTATGAGAATATCATATGCTTCCCAAAAATATTTCAATCACTTTTCAGGGTTACCGGTACCATATAATTATGGAAGACCATCATAGACCAATACATAGATATTCCAATATTCCATAATACTATAAATGAGATTCCACAACACTATTTTGTAATCCGATTTTATAAACACTTAATCATTCCACTACTTCATTGTCATACTCAACATTTCCAAAAGTGATCACATGTGACTTTTCATTTCTTTTTTCCTAAAGAGGTTATTGATGTCGATCATCATTAAACCTTGTATTAGGGAATTGGTTAGCATAATTCCCCATTTCCTTACACTTATATCATCGAAGTGTTTGTGGTGAGTTCTCTGTAGTCTTTTCTCCATTCAAATAATTAGTAACCTGTTTCACATTACATTAGCACTCAACTTCTCGATGATCTTGTTTTCCACACTTGAAATATTTTCAGGCCCCTTTAATACAATCTACATGATGATTCTTTCCACACTTTGAGCATAAGGAAACATGCATCTTCCTTTCACCATTATTTTTATATTTTACCTTTAACTCCATATTTTTTTCTTGTTAAAACCATGAGATGGATATGTAACACTAGCTTCCAGTTCTACCTTAATAGCATAATTCATAATATCTTCAAAGATATTGAAGTCTGTTATAGGCAATTCCCTTTGAAGACGTAGTTTTATGACACTGAAGAATTGATCATCTTTACTTTCAGGTTGGATGATAAATCCAGAATCATACCTTGAAAGTCTAGTAAAATTCACCTCGTATGTACTAACCGAATCATCATCCTTCTTATTAAGCTCAAGGAACTCATTTTTCATATTTTTTCGAGGAATATGAGGGAAGTAATTATTGAAAAAATAATTCTTGAACTCATCCCATTTGATGGATTCAATTTTATATTGGTTCCATGTATTCCTAATTAGCGTCCACCACTGGTCTATTTCACCTTCTAAATGATAAAAAACCAAAACTACCTTTTCATGTTACGAACCGTGAGGCATGGAAAATATCTTTTCAATGGTATTGATCTATTGTTCATCAGAAAGTGGATCAGAAGACCCACTGATAGAATGTGGACGTTTCCTCATGAAGGACTCGATATAATGTTGTTCCCTTCTATGGTCATTTGAGTGTCCAAAATGATTCATAGGTTGTGTAAATATAGAAATAAAATTTTTCATTCCATATCCCATAACATTTGGTTGTTCATGAGGACAATCATTTTATTTCCCAGTGCATTGACCATTAACACGGTTCTTTCACGTTCCAGCCATCATCTGAAACCCAAAAAGAATAGTGTCAGAGGAAAACATCATACTAGGAAAAAACATATACAAGAAGGAGTATGTTAAATCTATAACATCTTAGGTTTAATTCTTGTTTACTTATGATTCTTACCAGAATTCTAGGATTGTATCCTCTATTTATACTTAACCTTAGGGAAATACCTAGACATACCATAGAAATATCTCCAGGTATCTCACTAAACTTTTCACATCCAAGTTTCTAAAGGTTAACTAAATCTTTGCTCTAATACCAACTGTAGTGACCCAATATTGACATAATTGGAAATTAATTTACTTCTGAGGAGTACTTAATACATAACACAATCAAAATCCCAAATATTGTATTAGTTTAGTGTCTATGGAAACTCGGAAGATAATCTTCTAATAATGGTGAATGATTTTCAGCATCTCCTATAAAGATATTCCCCTTTATGTTTTCCTCCCAAAAAATTTTATTTATATACCGAGGAAAAGAAAACGTAAAATGCGTGAGATCAAGTACTCAGTTTGGGTAAACATGGAGAACATAGAACAATCCATAAAAATCTGAACGTAAAAACATGAACAAAATGTTTAAACATCCATACCTTGAGTAATAAACTAAATCTTGGCAGTACGTAAGGCATAAATAATAAAGGAAATTTATCCATGATAGAACATCATTGGAATAAAAAATGTAATTGTGGAAGAAAATTAATCGCAAAATATGATTTCTATCATAGCTAATACATAGCTGCCAAGACCATCATAGTGGACAAAGTCCATTACTGAACCAAGTTTACTTGCCGTTCCAGCACTGTATTACTGAACTATATTTACTTGTCATTCCAGCCATGTATATCTCAGTAGATATAAATCTTACCCAATGAATTATAGGGAGATATAGGTCCCAACCATTTCATAATGAAACCATTTTTATGTGTTCCACAGAAACATAAATCAAACATCATAGCATAACCCATATAATAAAATGGGATTCATAAACACCAGGCCATCACAACATAATCCATATACGATAAAAGGACTTCACAAAAATAATTTCATAATAACATAATAAAATCAAAGTAATAATAGGGATAAAAACATAGACATATGTCATCTTGGATGGAAAATAATTTTGATAAAGAACTTGAACTTATTTCTTGAGAAAAATATCCTTTCTTCTTCAAAAACATTTTCTTTTCACAATATGTTTTGTAATTTTAAAAGAAATGAAGTTAATTGAAAATCAACATTTAAAATTCTAAATGAAGCTTCATGTAAATAATTCTCCATGAATGCGTAATTTTTTTTCATGCCATATATGTTAAAAAACATTCTCCTTGGCCTTTGTTTTGGAAAAGTAAAAAAGTACCTTGTATGGTAAAAAAATAAAGAATCATTCCATACCATGTGGTAAAAGTAAAAAAGGGTAAAAATGACTTTAGAAATACATGGAATAATAGTAAAAATTTTATGAAAACGTTTTTATAAAACATGTACATGGATGATAAATATAACCCTAGTAAATACATACGAATAATAAATCTCGGATAAAAACGAAATGGGAAAAGTTATCCCTTACCATAGGATTGATTTCTTCTGTATGTGTTCGAAACTTTTGTAAAGTGGGTTTAAACATATTATTAACTTCTAATATAACCATAATTATATTTATTATATCATATATGATTCACTTATTACTTTATATTACCCTTTCATTTGTAATTTCCATGTTAAAGCAACGTTTTGGGTAGTAATCGTTTCAATTATCATATGTGTTTGGACCTGTTATTCTTTATTTGATTAATTAGGTAATGATTTAATTTCTTCTAGAATTTAAAAAATGATTTATATATATCTTTTATATTCATTATATATATATATATAATATAGATAAATGAAATGGAATACACCATTCGTGGATATGGTAGGTCGTACATACGCATGAACGATGTTTTCGTTTCCTTGTTGAATTTGATGGAAGTATGTAAACGACATACATATAAATGAATTTTGTAGAATTATTATTTCATATATTTCATGAGTATTTATTATATATTCATTATAATAATTCATTAATGGTTGACGTGGAGAATGAATCTTATCACATCGTGGAGACGGTAAGCCGTACGTATGCACGAATGATGATATATTTCCCATAATTGATGAATGGTATTGAATTTGATGGTGTATAATATATCGGAATTATAATAATGTTATAATAATCATATATAGTTATTATTTCCAATATTATACCCATTCAAGTAAGGTGGTGGTGAAAAATAGATTACCCTATGGCATAGAGATGGTAATCTGTATGTACACACGCACAATGATTTAATTTTTTGTAGGATGGGTAGAAGGTAAAATAGGGTTGTTTTATATTTATAAGAATATATCAGTATATGAGTATTACTGATGTTATTAATTTATAATTAAACAACTAAATGAGAGGAAGTAGAAGATTAAATAAATTTTAAAGAATCGATAAAAGAGATTACCTCTTCCTCGACGTGGCTCCTTTAAACATCATCTTAGGGAATAAGAGTTAGTCTTTTGAGAAGACCAGAACCTCTAGAATGTAGTTAGTGAAGTTTGGAAGAGAAATGTTAAGAGGTTGGAAAATATTAAAGGCTTAAAATTTAGTGAAGAGGAATGTTAAGAGGTTCCCTTTTATAAGAGAGTAGAAGGTCACTTTTCGAAAGTTCCAAAATATTAATTTATTATATATTAAATTTCAATTTAAAAGAGTCAAAACATATTTAATTATAATATAATATTATTTTTGTTTGAATAAAAATTATAAAATAATTTTTTAAAAATTTTAGAATATTTTTTTATCCTTATATTTTTGGTTTTACCCTTATTTTACCCTTTTTAATCTTACCCTGATATCATGTTATTTACATATTGTGGGTTAATGTAATTAACATATCATGAAAATTCAACCAAAAAAAGTTATTTCTGAAATATTGGGACTTATATTTACCATTTTATAGAATCATAGATTTTTAGGAATTTAATATCATTTAATAAACTATTTTATGTTTTAAGTTATGAATTATGTCAATTTTTGATACTATTCAAAATTGTATTTTGTAAAAAATTAATAACAAACTGATTCATTAGAAAAAAAGGCTTAAACACATCCACATATTGTCAATGTAATCCATAAAATTCTTGGATTGCATCAAAATAACCAAATTACATTTATTTCAATATTTATAAATTCATTTATTTGAATCCTTTATTAATGAACCAATCACTTCATCATCCTTGTGTCATAATTAAATTAATTTACATAATGTCCAATAATTAAATATAAAATATCATGATGAAGAAAATTTTTTTATCTTTATAATGAATATTTATAGTCGATGATATCACTTATATAACCCCATATAATTTTTTTCAGTAAAACATATATTTTTAGGTTATATTTTCAATAACATTAAATTAAAAGTAATTAAATGTCATTTTCACATTCAAGTGGCTCCATGGGGTCCCAAAATCGACACAAGGATGCCCATGGTTGGAAATGTATCATAAAATATGGTTAATACACACATTTGAGTAATTATAATATAATTTTTACCCTTATTTACCAGATTTACCCTTAAACTATGATAAATAAAATATTTACTGAAGTTATTATTCATAATGTCTAAAAATAAAAGTTACCTATTTACACAATTTGGACCTCATTATTTAAAATATGGAATATTTTTTTTTCAAATTCAAAACACAATATTTTTAGAAATTAATTTAAAATTAATCCTGTTGTTGAGAAAACAGGTTTTAAATGTTAAAACATTACTAAATATTGAATTGTTTTTACCTATAACTTCAATGTAAAAATAATGAAAATGAAATAAATTATATTAAATGGTAAAAATATATTTTATTTATACTTTAAAACCAATCAGTATTAAAATTTAACCTTATAAATTATCTTGATGAAAAACATTTGTTTAAGTAAAATTTAGTATATTTTTACTATTCATCAAAATATGAAAGTTATTAGAAAAATATCAAAAATTTATCAAAAATAAATATTTATATCCTGATTCCAAAAGAGAATATTATTTTTTCAAATTGAACTTATAGACGTGTCAAAAATTAGATTTAAAATGGGCATTCCATCAAAAAGAGGTAAAACTGCATTTTTTTAAAAATATTTATTTTTTCTGAAAAA
The DNA here is from genome assembly GCA_963277665.1 of Viscum album. Taxonomy (NCBI): domain Eukaryota; kingdom Viridiplantae; phylum Streptophyta; class Magnoliopsida; order Santalales; family Viscaceae; genus Viscum; species Viscum album. The sequence goes on along the minus strand of OY728161.1, from coordinate 2,127,265,756 downwards.
TTGATTTTTTTCTCATACAATGTTATAGTAAATTTTTAAGGTGAATGATAGTGTTATAAAATTAAAAAATTTTGTTTAAATTATTAATAAAGGATAGTTTATATCCCATTAAATAATAATATTTCAATAATATATCGTTGCTTAGTGAAACTTGGTATCACACACAATGCAAGCTATCAGAAAACGTCACTATTGATTGTAATGAAAGTCATTTCAGGGTTTCATGAAGTAAAATATTTTTTTGGTGTTGTGTATAACATAATAAAAACATAATTCATTTATAAATTGAAAAAAATCTATACACAGTGTTGCGTGAAATGAATTCTATCAAACGAACTTGAAATTTTTTGCAACAAAAGATAAGAATAGTGTTGCTTATACATATAGAAGAAGCTAATCTGGGTGTAGCGTAGAAAACAAGACATAAATGAAATTGAAAAGAATATATCACATAAAATCTCAGGGTGTTACATTCATACCTTATCTAAACACTACCCAAACATCTTCTCTTTTTTCTCCCCCACATCCAAGAGCATCACGTATCATAAAAAGTGCAATACATGTTTCTTTTAGGAGGATTCAAGAGGTAATTACCCTCTCTCTCTTTTTCCCATTAATTTCCTTTCAATTTCATATTATTATCTTAATATATCCCCACCTATACCCATCCACATGGTATGGTAACACCTATATCTTACATATAATTAATTATTATTATAATAATGGGATAATATATCATCCATCCCCATTCTCCTGATCATTTGATTTTAGAACGGAAAATTTTGTTTGTGAGGTGTTAATTTATCACCTTCAAGAACGAAATGTTTTCTTTTTTACCTTCATCACCTTCAGATATGGCCATGAAACCAGTTTTATCATTGAACCAGACTGTGTTTTATGTATTATATATTATTTAATGTTCTAGAAATAACTTAGGTACATATTACTAAATTATTAAAAAACAAGTTCGTTGTAGTTGAAAAACCACCTGAATTAACCCAAATGATCATCATGAAATTCCTATATAATGATTCATTATCGTATATAAAAAATATTTATAATATCATTTCATGTTATTTAACATAAAAAATAACATATAATTACAATTTTGTATGTTTATCAATGTTTTGAATGAACTTCCATTCATGAATACAAGTGAACCGTTCAAGAAAACTAAAAAAATAAACAATCCCGAATAATGAATTTATACTCTACAATTCATCAAAAATCCTATAAATTAACATTATAAATCATTAATGAATCTTATTAATATATAAAAAGTTTTGTAATTTTTAATTAATTAATCTAATGTGGTTATATATGACATTAATGAGAAGAAAGGGTTTTGATACAAGGTAAGGGGAAATTTTCGAACCCAACTCCCATATATGTTATTTTCACTCTTTCAAACCATTTTCAGTATAGATATTCCTTCAGAATAATTTCTTAATCCCCATACTACTAATATATGATATACATGTTTTCTAATTGAGTTTATGTAAAATATAATGTGCTTCTAGAATAAATCTTCTTACAAATAATCACTATCTTTTTACTTCACAAAAATTGTTTCTACTTCACTCATCATTGATTTTTCTATGTAAAGAATTATATCCCCTATTTATTTTTAGAAAAAAATATTTATGAATTTATTATTTATGATTTGAAACCCATTCCTTTCATGTTTTTATTTTTTTTTTGTTTTAGATATGTTCTATGTGGCATGGATGAAAATGTGAATGTTATGAAGTGATGGGTTTGCCCAGAATTATATAGCGTAATATGAATGTTATGATGTAATGGGTGTGACAAGAATTATACATATCTCCAATGTATTCGGTAAGGTGAATAACCTAATGAGTGAAAAGGAAATGATTTATGAACATGATTCAATCTTTGTTCACAACTACGAGTGGTAGTTGACCACTAAGACATGACGTTTAATTTTTATTCTTGAATGGCCTGAAGGCCTTCATTTTTATTGATTTTTGATAACCCCCCATTCAAGGGATGATGGGGAATCCTTACAAGGTCTATAGACTTATAGATTACATAACTCGTAACCCTTTAGTAATTATAAAAACTATACTTGGAACCCCTCCTCCCATCTTCATCATCATGATATCAACTCTCCACCATCCGTATTGCAACTGCATGCTCGTCCTGAGGGCAATGTCATACCCTCTATTTTTGAAAATACTCTTAGCTTCTACTCTGGTGAATTTTCCTACTCTAATCCCCATCTGGAGTCTACTTCTTTTAGAGTCTATCTGATCATTAAGTGAAAATTTCAGGTGGCCCATAGGCCTTAAGGTGGCCCTAAGTCCTTGAAGTGGCCTGAAGGCCTTAATGAGGCCCAAAGACCTAACTAGCCCAAAGGCCTTGGGGGGGACTGAATACCTTAAAGGACCCATGGCCCAAACCGGTGGCCAAAAAGTCCAAACGGATGAATAGTTCTAGCTGCTACAGTAACAAAAAGTGTCTGTTATAGTACTACTGCAGTAACAGAAATATGTCTCCTCCCTGTTTTGAACTTGGGTCTCTTCGATGCACTTGAAAAGTCCTCACCAATTGGAATGAGGCTCTTATGCTTTCATTTTTATGCATTGCCACATTCCATACCTTTATTTAATGATTATTCTAATGATGTTATGATTATTCTCACCTGATGCCATATTTTTCTTATCTATCCTCTTATTGGTCTTTTTGATCACGCCTTTTTGATTTACATCCTTAGATGATTATGTGTAATAAATATATTTCAAAGGATAATAATAAGATGGAGAAGAATGAATTAAATAAAATTTATGTTTGATGTTTCCAAGTTTTCCCAAGACACTAAACCTATGGATCCTCACAGTGTAATACTATTATGTTGTTTATATTTATAATAATGTAATAGTAATGTATGAGAGGTAAGGTTGCTAAAGATATGGACCACATCCTCACCTAGTGTGTACATCCCATGTACATGGTGTGCACTTTCCCTACATGGTGTGTGCTTCACAAAGGGTACCTAGATGTTTACCCCACATGGTATCTGACCAAATACCTCACATGGCCACATGACATGCACTACACATGGGTTCTGGAAGTGTACCCTAAATGGCCATGTCTCCCATACTAGGTGTCTGGAAAACTACCTAAACTACACCCTGAGTCACTATAGTGACTCATCCTAGGAAACTCATCCATCTAGTATATGAAATGGACCGTGATAAAACCCAATGGTTGTTCCCAATCCCTGTGGCCTGGATACTAACACCTTATCATCCAACAACAACAAGAGTGAACAATTTTCTCAACCTGAAATAAGACACATGTAATAAGTATATAGAAAAAAATTCATAAATGAAGTATACAATTAAAAAAAGTGTTCCAATAGTAGCAATTCAAACAAAGGTATCAAGATAAAATATATGGGACATGTTCTGCAAAACAAACAATAAAATGACACCCAAACTATCCACTACTACTCCATACAATATATGGGAAACATCCCCCCATCTCACCACTTTCTACCCCTGCCCAGCTAACCAATGTCCTCTCTACCACACCGTATAACCTTCACCTTTATTATATCGGGCAAAGAAAGGTATACAAAACCCCAAGAGAGTTTACAATGTGTGAGCTAAATAAGATCAGTTGGGTATCAACTATTTATTCCCAGAAAAGTCTCTTTAAAATAATATAAATATGAATAATTTAATAAATGCAAGGAATGATAAGTAGTTACACAGATATATATCAATATAATAGTAAATATTTCCACTTTTTCTTAGTTGTATATTGAAAGACATGTTATAAAATTTCATGAAAATAATTTTAGAAAACCATTTAAATTTATCAAATCTTGTATCACATAATATCTAAGACAAAATAGTAAAAATAAAAATCACAATGGTAGAAACCCCTAAGATAATAATGATCGGGCTAGATAGATCACTTTAACACAATATAAAAACAAAAATTAGGGTTCACTCATGTCTCTAGATTCAATGTGTCTGTAAACTAGGGATGATGGGACACCCCATTAAGTGAACCTATTATAATTTCAGGATAAACATCCAAGAGATGATTTATTGGTGATATGGGAACTAAAGAACATCCCATAAAGTGAATCCCCAAACAATTTCAATGAAAAAGTATCAATGAAAACTCTCCATATATGTACCCAAAGATCCCATGTGTGGCATAAAGCAAAGCAATTTTAAAGGGATTATAAAATTTAAAAAAATTCCAAACAACCATTTTTAATAAAAAAACATGATTCGAATCCCAATTTCACTATCCATTTCACAATTCTATGAACAAGACATAATTTTACCAAAAAGGGGGAAGACAACTTTACTCAAGAACCCTATTTACACATGTATTAAAAACAATTCAAGGATTATTCGAATTAATTTAGAAAACTATTTATAAAAAAGGTTCATTAATTGTTCATTGAACATTAGCTAGATATGGAACCAAATACCTAAATTTTGGGTCAAACACTACCCATAATGAGATAAACATGACAAAAAGAAATGGAATTCAAGACCACGTGTGTGGAGGACCTAAACAATTATTCCAAAAACATTAAATGATGTTTCTAGAAGAAAAAGTGTTGATAAAGAAAATTGATCAACGCATATCTAAAAATCCCATACCGCACCATAATCAATGAGAGAACTATAATCTAGATGAAAAAAATGAAGGATCTATAAGAGATGGAACAAGGATTATAACATAATAAAAGGATCCCAAAACCAAATCATAAATATATTGGTAGAACATGAGATCCAGAAGAAACATGGTATAATTTATTACACACACTCATCCAATGAAAAATGATCAATCTTGGATAGAAACAGCATACAAAGGAGTTCATATGGAGATGGATCACCAAAAATCATCCAGAGAATACATATAGTTAGAGGAAAGGTGAAGGGAGGTGAATGAGAAAGTATATAGGAGACCAAAACATTTAATCTAATATGAAATACATGATTCATGATGCGAATCATTGGTTTATGATGTAAACTTTTATAATGGTTGACATGTTGAAGAACATGTCACCATATCATAAAATCTTGTAATGCCATTTCATAATTAGAATTATATCTCAAGTAAAGAATAGTTTCTACATAGTGAACCCAAAATCATTGATTTTTTTTTCAGAAACCATCCAAGTCATGAATATACATTCATAGTGTGAAATGACTCATTAGATAGTTCTATATGTTTTGGTTATGTCCTCTTCTAAACAATTGTAGAATACCTTATAACATTTTACTACACCCATTAGTATAAGTTAAATCTTAAAATGAGGAATACCTTAAAATAAATTATGTTATAATTATCCCTATCATAGCATTTTCTATACCTAGAAATTCATGCAGAAGAAGGATGTTCTGGAAAGAGTTGAGGCCACTAATCCCTTACCAATTATTTTTGTTACCATGTATCATGAGAATATAATCCATTCCACCATAAAACATTGATTGACGAAATATGAATCCCATAAATAAATTCTATATCTATTACTCAACAACCTCTACTTTCTCTTCCAAAATAAAACTTTATAGATCCAACTAAATCTTCAACAAATTTAGAACTTGGAAAGGATTAGGATGGTACTTATTGAGATATGATATGTGGAAAATATCATAAATACTTTTCAAGTAATCCATTAACTAAAACCTAAAATAAACTATTCCAAGCTACTCAGTGATCATAAATGGTCCCAAATATATTGAATCCGACTTATATTATTTACCAAGCTAACTATAACCCAACTGAGGTGAAAATTTCATGAAGAAATGTTCACCAATGAAAAACTCTAATTGCTGATGATAATAATGGACATATGATTTCTCCCAACTCAGAGCTATAACTATGAATTGATAAATATATATCAATCCCTCATTTATATCTCCTAGATGAAACCTAGTCCCACAAGAGAGGTATTACCAAACTTTGACAAAAAAAGAGGCGACCTTAATAAATGAACAAGAAAACCCTTTAAGGGACCATCCTAATAAAATAATTTTAACTGATATTATTAGAAAACTCAAACATTCTTAGATGGTTTATTCATGATCCACATAAATCCAAGTCACGGTCTCAACTCATATCATCTTGAAAATCAATAGAATTTTTTGTCTAACCTTCAGTATAGGGATGGTAAGATGTACCCAACATTACTTGAGTCCCCATAACCTCTTAGAAACACTTCCAAAACCGATATGTAAACCAAGGTTACCTATTATAAATAATGGAATTGGGGACACCATTAAATATCATAAAATTTTTCACAAAAAAATTACCTAGATCCTCACCCCTAGTGGTTCCCATGAACTATAGAGAATAATACAATTTCATCAATTGATCAATAAACTCCCATAGAGAATTATTTCCATAGGGAGTTTATTGTAATATAATGATAAAGTCTATATGCATTTCATCCCATTTCCAAAATACAATAGGAAAAATATGGATTATACAAGAATGATTTAGGTGCTATGCATTTATCTTCTATTAGGTGTAATAAAGGGACACATAGTCAGTGATATCACACTTCATACTGGACCACCAGAAACACCATCTCATGTCATAATATATTTTTATAGTGCCAGGATTAATAAAACATGATGAATTATAAAAATCATGCAACACTATGTTTCTAACAGGTAATGGGATGAAAAAAATTCCTAAGTGAATAATTCAATTAGAAGGGAGATACCAATAATACATTATCTTTCCTCCATATAGATATTCTCTAAATCCTTTTAACTTATCATCATTTTTCTTGTCCTATAAAATATACTCAAGGAGTGATGATATAAATTGAAAACTATTCATAATAATAATTGAATTATCTTCATGCACGTGTACATGTAAATTGTTGAAAATTACCATAAAGTTATACTCCTCCTTCGATTACAAGGAAACCAAATGTGGGTAAGTTTTACTAAGATCATCCATGATGACATTCCACTTCCACGTGTTATAGGTGATGCCAGTGTAAAATTTATAGAGGTATTCCAAACATCTTATCCACAATAAGTTAAGGTAAATATGATAAAATATATAACTCTAGATATTGTGATAAAAAATAATTTGTTCCTCTCACCAAAGAGATAGTGTTTCCAGCACTTCTGTGAATGCATAATAGTGGAAATCATCAAGTATAGAGTAGTTTAGTTCTTCTCATGTGGATGAAGCTAATGTGACCCATATGCCACCAAATGATTATCCTTCATAGGTGCACACCCCAAAACTGTACCAAAAGAATTAAAATATACCACATTTAACATACTAGGTTTTAGAAAGAACAATATAGGTGCAGATGTTAGAAACTATTTCAAATCATCAAAATTAGTCTAAAAGCTTGGATCCCTAGTGAATTTCATCCATTTTTGTATTATTCATAAAATATGATACTAGATTTTAGAATTTCTTAACAAAATACTGATAATATATAGATACAATTAGGAAACTACAAATCATAAAAATGATCCATGTTTATTCCCATGAAAAGACATCCCTCAAAGTTTTAGGGTTAATAGATAGACAATGTTCTGAAACCATGTGTTTCAAGAAATACACTTTTTGGATCCAGAAATTTCATTTTGAAACATTCTCATAATGGTGGTGACTCCATATGATTTCTAAACCCAAATTTGATGGTGATCATGTTCATTCTATGATCTCAAATAAAATAGGATATCAACCCTGAATACCATAAAAAGGTATCCAGATGCTATTGGAATATCTCGTTTATCAACACCATAACTCCTATAAGAGTGTTAGTTAGTCCACAAGGCATTATAAGATATTCATAATTCTAATAACTACTTCTAAGACCAGTCTACAATACATCTAAGTCCTAAAATATGAGATAGTGACACCTTGACTGAATATCAATAATAAAAACACCTTTCCCCATTTAACCATTCAAATAGGTTATCCACAAGTGAAAAATGGTACTTATTCTTCACTAATACCCCATTAATCTTCGGATAGTCTATGAAAATATGAATATAATCCTTAGGAATCATGGGAAGTTGAAAAAATTCATCAAATGAAAAAACATCAGTATGGATAAATCCCTTCCCAAGAAGATCGTCTAACTGAACCTTGAGCTCTTTTATCACTCCAGGTTTAATAATATAAGAGTGTATAGAAATCGGTTGTGTACCTAGCACCAGATCAATCGAGAAATCCTACTCCCTCTCTGAAGGAATAATAGACAAATTTCTTGGATAGACATCAAAAAAATACCAAAAACAATTAATGATTTAAAATAGATAAATAATTATTGGACTCAAATAAAATGGCAGTCAAAAAACTCTTAATCCCTAGACGAGGATCTCCCACATGGTTTGACCTCAGATACTAGTCTCTATGTAACAAATGAGAGATCCCATCGACAAAAATGAATGTGAAACATTGATGATAATAATCAATATAAGATTGATGAGAAACCAACCAATAAATCCTTATGATGAAATAGGAAATATCTAAACAAATAACTGATAACTTCTAGACTAACTCCACATCAATTATAGAATGAAAACAAAAAGGACCATGAAACCACTACACCTTAGTCTTTCCAAAAGGCTTATCTAGATTCTAAAAAAAGTACATGAGATCCATTGGGAGTTTTGAAAAATAAAAACATTGGAATATATAAATGAGTGTGAGACACCTGTATCAAATAGAGATATTGCTATAGAAGTTGCAACAAAAATGGTCTATTTCAATGTAACCAGGCCCTTGTCAACCTTCGTAAGAAACACATTCACTGGATGAATATTTTTCACTCCTATGTCCTATGAATGGAAACCTATGGACTTTAAATCTTCTAATTATTACACCTTATCCTTTTTATATGATTACCCAAGATAATATTTGAGTGTAGACAATGCCTGGAAGAAAATTTTCAGATGGAATTGACGACCAAAACACTTCAATTCTTCACAGGTTTTGGATGAGACCGTCACTTGTGCCTTCCCAGTCCACATTTATAGAATGTAAAGGGGAAATGGATGCTTCTTATGGCTCCATGAAACCCTTATACTAACAAAAAACTCCACCAACCTTACGATGATTATGCCTCTTACTCTTCTTTCCATGTACACTAGTAAAAATGCAAGTGGGATAAAGAGAAGGTCCAGAAGAGAAAACCTTTCCTATCATATCCATTTCTACCATCATCTCTATATCGACCATCTCAATATATGTGGGGAGTTTCAGACTATATACCAATTATTTAATGTCATTTCAAAATCCCTGTAGATATTTATCATCCACCAACCAATCTATCATCACCACCTCTGTAGAAAAATGAACCAGATTCACAAAACAGTTTGTGTACAATGACACTAAACAATATCTTTACTACAAATAGAGTAAATCCAAACACTTTACTATCATTAGGGATTCTAGGTATAACTACTAATAGAAAATTTTATTCAATACCTTCCACTCTAATCCTAAATGTTTGTTTTCTTGAACCATGGAATACAACTACTGCTTTGTATGAATCTCAGTCTTGAACATCACACAATTCACATTAATGAAATTAATTGTCTCCAAGAATTCAAATAAATTATCGGTATTTTCTAATTAGTACTTTAGTTTTTGGGATACATTAATACAATTAAATTATGATGGATTATTTCCTATAAACTTATGCACTCAATACTTTTCTCCTACAACTTCTATTTTGTGCCTCAACAGCATTATCTAAAATTGCAATATATTCTAATCTATACACAAACTATTTGAACAATAGCCTCTATGTGATTATAATCCATATAAGGAATAACTTGAAGAGTGTCTCATAATACACCCTCTTATGTAACCCTTGGAAGACGAATCTAAGACATGTTATTAAACAACAAAAATAAAAGGAAATAACTATCTAACGAGACATTGTATGTTTAAACCAAAAGAACATAAATAGAATCTAAGGTCAATGATAGAACCTATCATAGGAGACATACATCCCAACATACTATTGCGACTTAATGATTTTATTGACAACTTTTGGCCATACAATCACCACAACTTACCACTAAAAACATGATAATCCTCTCTCTTCTTTTCCAAGATCCCAAGACTAAGCATAAACTCACTTTGATACTAAATTTTCATGACCCATCCTAGAAAACTCATATATATAGGATTCAGATTAGATCATAAAATGAATAAAATAGGATTCCCAATCCATATAGTATAGAGGCCTGCATGAGGTTATCCCCCAAAAATAAGAGGGAACCATTTCACTAACCTAAAACAAGACAATTGAAATATATATATATATATATATGTAACCATAAAATAAATATTCCATAAACCAAATAGTTCTAATGATATTGATTAAAATAAAGGTTGAAAAATAACACCCAATGTACATGTCCTAAAAAATAAATGAAAGGTCACCCAAACCATCCACTATTACTACATGTGATATGTGGGAAGAATCTGACCATATCACCACTATATACTATCCCCAGATGACCAAAGACCTCACTGCCTCACTGTGTAACCTTTCCCTTTCTTGCATTAGATAAAATAATCTCAACACACCCATGAGGCATTGTGAATGGTTTGAGGTAAATAGGCTCAGTCTGATCTAGACCAGGTGTTCTAAAAATATACATAAAATAATCCCTAAATGATAAATTTAAAGAAAGCATGGAAGGATAATAAGTTATATAGTTTATATCAAAATCAATATAAATAATTCCAATTTTTCACAATTGTAAAATTAAATCTAGGTAATAAATTTTCAAATAAAATTTTTAATAAACCATTTAAATTGATCAAATAATGTATCATATAATAACAAATAAAAATTTGTACAAATCCAAATCAGAGTGGTAAACAAACTTAGGATAACAAAGGTTGGGTTAGCTCAATCACCAAAACCCAAAATAAAAAAAATACATTTTTTCACTCAAGTACTTAAATTCAAGGCATCTATAAACTAGGGATAGTGTAAAAACCCATAAATTGAACCACTTATAATGTTAATATCATGTTCCTATATCCAATGTATCCATGATCTAGAAATAAAGGACCACACAATAAAGTGAAACAAAATACAATTTCAATGGATAAAGAAAAATACTAAACCCTCCACCTATGTAGTCAAGGCTACCATGTGAAGAATACATCAAATCAATTTAAATAGAATTAAGAAATTTCCCAAACAATTCCAAACAACCATTTTTCATTTAAAAACATTTCAAAATTAGTTTAGAAACACATTTCCTTTTCCAAAATAGGGGAAATCCACTTTTTCAGAAAACATATTTTTACGCATGCATAAAAAACAATTCATGGATCATGATAGTCCATTTAGAGAACCATTTATAAAAAAAGAATTATTGATTTATAGAATTCAGGCTAGATACAGTACCACTTATCTCAATTTTGGCCCACACACCACCCATAATGGGATCCACACACTACAAATAAATTGAAATAAAGAAAGTTAAAGGAGGATATAAAAAAAGATTCTAACAACATAGAACCATGTTTTAATAAGAAAAATGGCTGACATAGAAATTTTGTCAATACATGCCTCGAGAATCAAATGTCGAACCATAATGAATGAGTGATCCAACCTACGAAACTCAAACACATGAGGGTTATTGAATTGATAGAGTATGGAAAAAACATGATCAGAATATACCAAAAAACACATACCATATCTGATATGTTGATAAAAAATCAAGAATGAATAGGATATATTAGATCAAACATTCTGATATGGTGACAACCAATCAAAATTTGATCAAAACACCATGAAATTGTGTTTGGAGGGAGTTGGATCACTCAAAAATCACCCAAAGGAGACATAGGGTATGGGTAAAGAATAAGGGAGGTGAATGAAAAAGGATATTGGTGATAAAAATACAATATACTAGAATAGACATGATCCATGTCATGAATCATTGGTTAAAAATGTGAATCATTGGTTCACAATGTGAACTTTTGGAATGGATAATACACAAAAAAACAAATTACCTTGTTTAAAAATATAGAAACCCCCTTCATGACATGATCAATATCTCAAATAACAAATAAATTTTACAACTTAAACACTAATTCATTTATTATTCCAATAACCCATTCACATCATGAAAATAAATTCATGGTGTGAATATTTAATCATGTAGCTAGTTTTGGATATTTTGAGTCTTTTCCTCCTCAGACCACTCATAACATACCTAAACTCAATTTATTACCCCCTTTAAGATGTTTCAAAGCTTAAAACGAGGAATACCATAAAAATTGAGGTTGTTATAGTTTCCCCATAGGGAATGTGCTGAACACACACACCATGTATCCCCCATCTTCAAGCTTATGCCAAAAATGATTAACACACATTTTGTGTTCTTGAATCACAAATCACATGATCATGTATTACCAAATAGAATATCCCCACGAATCCACTAAAACCCATTATATTCCCCCAAACACATTACATTGGTCCACAAGGAGTCTATGGAAACATGAAAACAAGAATAAAACAAAAAACTTAAATATGGGGTTATATGGCTTAAAATGAAACAAATACAGACTTTGGAGCATAAAACATTGATGCATTTACCCTCGATCTTCTCTCCTTAGCCATCATAGTCTGATTAGGGATTGAGGTGAACCCCCGATGGTTCCCCCTACCTATCACAATCCTTTTTCTCTTTTATTCACATGACACCCATGGGGGGTGGGGGAAACTGCATACGTGATAAGTCAAAGGAGGATTTGGAAATGAAAATAGAAAAGGAATGAAAAGGAAAAGGAAAATTAAAAAAGGAAAAGGTGCTCCATATTGGCCCAGATTCCCAAGATGAGTTTACAACTCACATAATAAAAACCCTTCATTTCATACTCAACTAATTAGTAAGGAATTTTAATCTGAGAATCTATTCAGAATATATCACCACTCAGGAATAGGCGAATAATGAAAATTTAATTAATAAAATATTAAATGTTTTAAAAAAAATAGAATGACTCATAATTCCACAAAAGTTACTATTTGTGGTAAAAACCAAATTATTGGAAAAATAGTGTGTCCATAACTCTTATCACCCATAAGAAGACTTAGTGCTCAACTCACCATTATGATTTCACCCTAAGTGTTGGTATTTGCAAAACTACAATAACCATACACTGAATTATCTCATAGCACCCTTGAATATAAAAACATGAGTATTATTTATATCCAAAATCGATAATATTATCCCTATCACATGAGTGTCCTTATCATCACCCCATGACCAGGAAAAAACCTCCAGGTCCCATGTTTCATCCACTACTAAACACAATGGAAGGATGTGTCCAACTCTCTCACATTGAGTGCTAAGTTGAAACACCAACCAACTCCCATTCCTAGATCACCAGTATTGAAAATATTCATGCTCAAAATACCATGTAAATTATATATCAAAACCAACCATATCCAATACTTAACTCCTATCTATATCGTCTCCCTTACATCACTACTGAAGTTCCAACCTACTAAGAATCATGAAAACACAATAGTCAATTATTCTCATGCCACTCGAATGAAAAACCGAGCGCACCACCATACATGAATATCCCTAATTAACCTATTATAATGTTATTAAACCCTATCACACTATCCTATCACACGTTAGTTACACCAAAATGGAGCACCAATGATGCTCATCGTCAATAACGAGGCTTCTCCTTCATGCCACAACTTACAGCATGACCACTTGCCACATGAGATTAATTACAAAACACAGAGCATCTTACCATGCCCTCACCATTCCACCAGAAGTGAAAAAAAGAAAAAACAAGTCTATTCATCCATACAAACCATACATCACTACCCAACCACTAAACCAAAATTATACCCATTTCTCTAGTTCTCAAGACTAATGAAATATCATTCCTAACCACAAAAACCACTTCAGGTACACCAAAATCTTATGGAAACTTTATCCCAATCAAAATATCTCTTAGGAATCATACACTTATCAATCCACCTCTAGGGAATCGAAATATTACACTAATCCACAAGGGTATCCACATATCCCTTGATGAAGGGAATATATTTACATCACCAAAGAACATATCACCTCAAGATCCACATGAACTGTGATCAGATGAAAACTCCCCATGGTTTAGTTGAGTAAAATTACACTAGAAATATAGATTGGATAATGAATTATAGGTTTTTATTGATACATTTAAAAATTGAACCACCATTATTAGTGAAATCACACACATAGATGTACATTCCATGTGAACCAATGATTTTAGATTTATTCATGTAAGCATGCCTCTTTCCAATTAGCCAATAACGAAAATAAAAAAATAATAAATCAATAAATCCATATGGGTCAGCCGTGGTGAAATAATAAAAGTGTAATATCAAAAACCATGAATAGAAATACCATACCAAGGTACCCTGGAGTTCCTCTAAAAAAGGTGTTTTTGACATAGCAGTCTGATATCCATCACACACACTACACATTCCTAAAACACTTTTTAACGATCCCACAAATAATAAGACTAGAAAAAGAGAGGATTTGATACCATTTTATCTTTAACGAGCCCAGTTCAACCACAACTATCACCCAATCTGGCTCACGATAAGATCTGAAACATGCCTCCTTATACATCATAGGATTACAAATAGTTTAATGGGCCTATATAGATATAGTGGAGAGACTATGACCTCTTATAAGCATTAAATAATAGTATAAATAAACTAAACACATACACATTGATGAAAATTAGAGTATGCATAATAAATAAACCAAACATAAGCATGCTTTATTAGTTTAAATTCATCATAGACTCATGGTCAAGACATTCACATCAACTAGTTTCCTATTGGGTTGGCTGAATATAGAAATGAAATAAGGGAACAAAAAAATACACAAGGATATATGGAAATCCTTGATCCATACCTCAAACTCAGTCTCCACAATCATCGAGTTGGTCCAGCTTTGTCCTCAGACTTTACAGTGGAAATCCCCCTTAATTATTCAATGCTAGACCTATTCTCAATCTAATGTGAATCTTTTGATAAACCTAAAATCAAACATAAGGTTCAAAACGTGCACCAAAGTGTGTGTATAATGGGTGAGAAATAAATCTCATCAGGAAACCCCCACTGGTGCACCTATAATCTTTTGTTATATGCAGGTGCGTACACGCATCTTATTCCTAACCTAGTCAAATAAAAAATATCAAAAAAATAATGTAATAAAGAGATAATGAAGGTATAAAATATATGAAAAATAAAACCAAACACCTCGTATGAACCCTCATGTTCCAATATGAAACTTCTTAATGACCAAACCTTAATCAAATAAAGCTACAGGACTTATAACCCACTACTATCTAGCATGTTCGACAGATTATAAGGAGCTCCTAGACATCAAAAATAGAAAAAAAAAATCAGGAATTGTAGACCCTAGGATCTCAAAAAAGGTGTACAAGGAAAAGTTAAAATCTAAAAATATTTATAAATCCAATATTATAGTTTGAACTTTTGATAATAACATATAGGAAGACATAACTAGAGAGTATATCAAAGCCTTAGGAGTGTTGAAAACTAGTTGGGATATTAAATAAGTGTCATCATACATTGCTGGATTGATCCCAAACCTAGTCTATGTGCATGGAAATATATATCATATATCTTAATAGCATAATAGAATCTATTAGGGCAAAACATTGTCATAGTGTAATTCTTAATTAGTGGGTAAGTGTGCTTCACTGACTCACCTATGACGAGGAAACCAATAATGGAGTGAATCCAATAAATCTCTGATCAAACACACAATTAAAAATATCCCAATGGTTTCCACCCACATCCAAAACCTAAATAGGAACTAACTCAATATCATTTCCTCAAGCCATAAACTACACAGGTTGACCAATGTCCAAACCCCTCATCAACACCTTCCGAAACCAACACCGACCACCTTGGCACCAGCTGAATGTAAGGAATACTCATGGATCATTTGAACAAAGATAAGACCATGATACCCTATGAGGGGATCCTTTAGAATAAGTAGAAACTCAGCCTATTCCCTTCATAAGAAACCCTAACCACCCTTTCATGTACATTAACTAACACTCGGAAAAACTCTTTTAACAGGGGAAACCTCAAACAACACCACACCCAAAAGGGAATCCTTGGTATAACCCACATACCTACCTTATGAAATAATCAATGACACTTATATACGCTTAGAACCCCATGGTACCACCCCATCCTAGAGGCTCTAGGTGTACTAAACCACATGGAACCAACTAGCGATATCCAACTGAGAAACTAATTGGTTCTGCCTTCTAGGAACCATCCAAAGAACCTCAAACCAAAGTCTATATATAACTCCAAATCAATGTCAAACAAAAAATTTACAACCCTCACTCGATAAACTTTCCACACTAACTTACCTCAAATGGATTCTAAAATAAAACCTCAGAGGAATCTTATTACTAAACCAAGAAACAACACATAAAATCTAAAAAACATATCATTGTGACGTATAATCACCCAAAGGTCCTTACCATCACATCCTACATAGGAAAAACCTTGAAATTAATCCTTATGAGTCAAATTTTTACTATGGGGTGAGAATCATAGAAGAAGACAACTTAGTGGAGAGTAGATGATGTGTTTATTGTATACACAACATGTTCCCCAAAATGTCTCCTCTAGTTATGTACCTCACCCCAAACACACTTGTACTTACCAAGTAAATTTTGTGAACTATCCCTATATTGATTATGTTTCACATGGGGTACCTAGTCATTCACTCCACATGATATATCTCCAAGTATACCACGTTTTCTATGTCCATGAACTTTACAAAAGGTCCAGTTGTTTACACTATAAAGCCATGTTCCCCTAAAAACGATGTCTAGCCAAGTACCATATTCATAACCCATGTATCCATATATTGTATGTCCTAAAAACGTATGTTATGTATCCACCAATAATCAACACCACACCCAAAATAAATAGATCATGGTGTGTGTTCTTGAATCATAGGTCATGTGATCTAGTTTTCTCAAATTGAAAACACCTGCGAAGCCCTAGAAACCCCCTATTTCCCCCAAAATACCTTTAATTATCCAAGAGGGGTCCCAAAAAAACATTAAAACCTAAAAAACTAAAATATAGGGTTGTGTGATTTAAAATTAATCAAAACCCAACATTTCGGTGCAAATCAATAATGCTTCAATTCAGGATCCTTCCTCTATAGCTGTTGAACTTCAATCTAAGAATCAGTAGAACCCCCAATAGAACATCCTCCCTCTCAAACTACATCCTAATTATTTGTTCACATGACACCCACAGGGGAACCAAATTTATAAGAATCCAAAGGTGAAAGATGAAATATGATGAAAAAAATAAATACATGTAAAGGAAATTGAAAAGGGAAAAAAGATACCAATGATCGATCCCATCCCTCAGGATTAGCTAACACCTCATCTTGGAAAAACCCCTCATTTTGAAATCAACCATGGAGTTATAATTTTAACCTAAGTTTCCATTGAAAATATATCCTAATTCATCAATTAAATAACTTTTAATTATTAATTAATTATTAAACATTCTATAAAAAATGTGAACGACTATGAATACTACCAAAATCACAACTTAGGGAAAAAATATTACAAAAACCAATAGAGTTGTTAGAAAAATTATTTGAGATCATATCCTAAGAGAAATGACTATTTTTCCTTTTAAAACATCCCAAACACAAAAGTTTTAAATTTAACATGATTTTCTCACCCTATAATGATGTAGTTTGTTAAATGAATTCATATAGACTGATGTTAAAATAATTATAATGGTGGGGAATTTTTCCTATAGAATAAATTTTATTTTACAAGGCAGACATGTGTTATTTTTCATTTCCCCTGTTATGATTTTAATTAAATTCATAAATTCTATAAATTATGTTTTACCCTTGTGTACCTACTGTTTTATTGGTTTAACTTTATGGATTCTATTACATGAATGATGTTCACTTTACCAATACTTGGTTCTCTGCTTCATTAGTTTTACCATTATGTGAGGTCCCTGAGGAACCTTATATAGGAAATATTCTCAAGTATTTACACTTCCCTATCTCTTGCATTATCCTAATATAGAATGTATATTGAAGGAATTACCTTTATGTAGTTTTTCATGTGTATCCTCATGCAGTGATGGTCTAAACCTGACACACTGGCTGAATTACATTAATGTGGGAGCTACTGGTGATCCTTACATAGAGGGTTTTGGTTACCTTCATGTAGTTTCATTTTGAATTATATTTATAGAGGAATTTATTTTTTATCTCAATAGTTTTTTAGCTATTAGTTCCTACTCATTTTTAACCTTCCATTTCTCTTATTCCTTTTAGTCATTCAGTATATTTGACTCTCATGGGAATTTTTACCCTAGCCATCTCTAAATTAATGTAGATTCTATTGAATTGCATGATTTAATATGGAAGAGGGGATTCATATTTTTATTGATGTGTGGGAGGGGATGGTTTGGTTTGTTATTCAAGAGGAGGTGTTAGGGTGATTATTCAACTAAGGCAATATTAGGGGAAATATTTATTTTTGATCGATGGAAAGGGAAAACAAGATGTTCGATATGGTTTGAATCAAGTTCATATGAGAGCAATACTAGTTCATTTAAGGTGAAAAGGGAGGATTTGGTTTTTCTTGCTTATTGAAATCATATACATTAGAAGAATTTAGCTTTAACTACCCATGATCTTAGGGGAATGAATCATTGATATATATTTTTGAGTTTCATTCGAGTTATTTATAGAAGAACATACCATTGTGAAGGATCATTCTATTTTTCTTTCATTTTGGTAGCCTCCTATTTAGATTGATTTATGGATGCTACATGGTTTTCTATCTTATATTATTTTCACCTATAATCTATCTTTTTTTCTACTATATTGAAACCACATAAACTTTCCCATACATTTAGGCCAATTAGGCGAAGAACATAAAAGTATTCTATTTATTTAATGTTTTATCTAACTCTTTTCTTTACTACTTCTATGAACAACATATTGTATATCACTTTTAGTTATTGGTCTAGTTTTCTATTGAAAATATTTTTTTGGATTGGATTGTGCTGATCTTGTGGCTACCTGTGATACTATTTTTGAATATTCACAATTGTTGTTTACTTTTTATCACATTCATGAATCAGTTCACATTTTTTTAGTCATTTATGTTCAAACATTTCCACATTTCCATTATTAAAATTTTTATTGAATTATTACTTAATATTGCACTTATATAATTTAACTGTTTTATCCTTATTAAATTTTTGATCATTCTCTAAATCAATATACCCTTCTGGTTATTGAATGTGGACCACCTCTTAATAATGCCGATAATATTTGGTATTAAGTACTAATTGATATTAGTGATGACATCATCAAATTTTGAAATCCAAATATTCAATGGTGAAAATGATTTTAGTTTATAGATAATTAATATCTATGCTTTGTTAGTCCCACATGGTTTACATAACACCTATGTGGTTATAAGAATAAGGTATCCATTATCTCCATTAGTGGAAACCCTTATGTTTCTGATGAATATGTTCCATCCGATGTGTTAGTCAAATCCCGTAGTTTTATTTAGATATTTTGGGTGAATTTCACTGTATGAGGTGGCATACAAAACCACTAAAACTGCTATAAGGATTATGATTGAAAACATTTACTTGTCAAAATATCTTATTCGCGAGATTAAAAAAAGTGAGACTTTATATTTTTTGGATGCAACATTGGACATGCATCTTGACTCACATGTATGAATTTAACAATATTATCATAGGCTTATCCAACATAAATATTATGTTTTTATATAAGTACTGAGTCATCATCCTTTTGACTTAATTAGATAGTTCATACCAGAATCTATGTGATACCATGATGTATGGTAATGAGTATTTGAAAATAAAATGTATGGTAAATAGTACTTGACATTAGAATAAGTAAATCTATAACTACCTTCAATGGAATTATAGACCACGAATGGGTTGAGATCAGAGATATATGGGCTTAGTTTCATGGGTTGAATAAAACATAAGGGTCAAGGGAGGAATGATGGTAATGATGATAGGAGGGGTAAAAGTATGTCTAAGTATCTAAAGTGCTATCTATGTGACATTCTGTGTCATTTTAAAAAATATCATCCTAAGAGAAATTTTTCAAAGGATAATTGGTGTCAATCCAATTTATTTCACCATGGTTATGATGATGTTAGTGTTCTATATTCTGTCTAGTGTGTTGCAGGGGGAAGTGTTATGGGTTCAACTCTGGATGTTTTCCTTTTGTTTCATAGGAGGGTTGGTCTTCTAAGGATGTAACTAGGTGTGAGAATAGTGATATTTTAGGTAGTAGTTAGAGTAGTAGTTTCATGGATAGATTATTTGTCGGACATAATGATTCATGGCCATGCTGCTAAGATCTTCTTGACTGCATTGGATGGGTACTAGGAATTTTGAAACATGATATCATTGTTCAACTATGTTTATGGGTGTTTTAGTAGAGTATCACATTTATAATAAGTTTTTTTCTCTCCGAGTTATGAGAAAGCCTTTAGCACTAAATATGTATGGGTTTATAGTGCTACATGTTTGAAATATAAATCCTCTAATTTCTTATTTCGAAGAAGTTTCAATTCATTAGGTAAGGAGTTTTCTAGGTTTGTGTAGATTTCGGTGGACTGAGTGATTTTCTATCTCTGATATTTATATATTAAGTGGTGTATGTTTTAATCAATGCATTGTTTTAATGTTTTTTTATTTTATACAATTATTTTTAAATGAAATATTTCACATACAGTGTATTTTCGTACCATTATATTGTTGATTTCAATTGGTTTGATTGAGGATAGATACTGCAATATTTTTTAGTGTTCTATAGGCAATAGAGAAATCCTAAGAACAACTGGTTGACATGTTATCAGTATAGAGTTGAGGTAAGTGAAGTTGGAGACTAGGGTATGTGAAGGTGAGTTTATGTTATATATTTATGTTTAGAGGTTGTAATTATAAGAATGTTTAGTATTATCTTATATATAATTGAAAAGTTTAGGTGTGAACTAAATTGATACACACTTTGGACATAAGCAATTCATTGTTTTACCAGAACTATTTGAAATCATTTCTTGAAATTGTTAGGTTGTTTATCAAGATTTATCATATCAATTGTTAGGTTAGGTGGGGTAGGGATGTTTTGTATTTATTATTATGCATTTAATTTCTGAGGTGTGGGTTTTTTGGTTTTGGTTTGCACTATTATGTTGTAAATTAAATTCTTACATTATGGGAATTATGTTTTACCCTAATTTACCACTGGTATTTATTGGTTTACCCTTATTCATGTTTTTATGGGAACCTTTTTTGGAGTATATTCCCTATAACCAACTACATTGTAAAGTAGATTTCTCGTATATTTCTAGATTTGAATATTAATACCTTATCACTTATGGAATAATCTTTTGCATAAAGTTATGGTTATAATGTCCTAGAATACCTATCACATTGAAAAGGTCATTGTTGTTCCCTTCTATACAGAGAACCTTATGTTCTATGATAACATACTTAAATATTTTTCTGTAGCTAAATAACATTCCATGATGAGACACATAGTATGTTTACTATTAGATGTGAGTAATCATATGAATATGATGATTTATCACATGAATTTAACACTTAGTAATCTCTATGATTTGAGATTATGAGAACAAACATGTCTGTAAGAATTATATATATTTGTATGGATTCAAATATTCTTATATGAGAGCATGTGTAATGGTACATAGATTTTAATATTATTATTAATGTATGTTATCAATCATGCATATATATATATATGTATTGTTATAAACCATGATGCGACAGTTCAAGGAGAATTTGTGTACATTGGGTGCAGCAGGAATGATGCTTTATTAAGGAATAAGTTGATGAAGGATTTATCCCTTCCATATTTATGAATGTTAACATCTCAACACTTTGATTAAAATGGAACTGTAACATTAAATTATATGGACACGGTGTAATTAAGTGTTTATTTTAGTTAGTAAAAGAAAGACATATCAATCATATAGGTTGATGAAATAGGTGGTCAACCTGATTGATGAGATATCATGGAAAAGGAATTATATTACACGATGAGTGTTTATATGTGGTTTTTTTCATTGTGACATATCTTCTTTCTTTATGGGTTCCCAAACCTGGTGCGAGACAATAATATTAGACTTTAGGAAAGTCCACCTAATTCCACTGGGGAAGAAGCATATAAGGTTACACACAATGTGTTTCTTCTGATCTCGGTTAAATATTATATTTAATATTTGGAATAAATAATATTCTAAAAATGAGAATTAATATTTATTCAGTATATACTAAATGGTAACATATATAAAATTTATACTTATTGCAAGGTAATTTTTTAATTATGTGAATATATAATATATATTTATATCATATTATTCAGAATGTAATAAATAATTTTTTATTCATTAATAAATAATTGTTTAGAAGAATACCAAAATAAATATTTTATTTTCCAGACATTGAATATAATATTTATTTATTTATTGAATGTATAAAGTTATCTCTTACGATTCACTAGGGAATAAGTAACTATTAATTAATAAATAATTGATTTAATTACATGATTATTTTAATAAATATTTAATTTTCCACAACGTCAAAATAATGTTTATTAATTAAATTTATTCAAAAATTCAACAAATGACAAAGATGAAGAGTGGACCCAATTATTAGTATCATGGTGAATATTTATTTTCCAAATTATAAATAATTTTTATCACTACACAGGTTAGTGAACTCCATGGAAAAAAATAAAAATTATATTATTTTACACGACATGGGGTTCCTTTTCGGTTTAACATGTTATTAAGGTATTTTATGAAATTAATTAATATTAAACCCTTACCCTATGTCTTTAAATAGACAATTCTGATAATTTTGGGTTGTTGGTCATCATGAAAGACATTCTATTCCAAAGAATGTTCTCTCTAAATAAATAATGTCTCTAGGGATATCTCTTATCCTCGAGAAATATTATCTTACTTTATTTATATATAGCTAGATAGGTCATGAGATGATTCTTTTTAGGATAAAGGGATCATGGTTGAAATCAAGGTAGTGATATAGGATGATTAATACCAACACATTATCACCTAGAATACCATCAATCACACTCTACAATCAAAGGATCATGAGTGGATCATTTCTAGAGGGGATCTACTTCAAGTCCCCATCAATGCAATGAAATAAAACTGAACAGTTTTGAAATGATTAAGATCTCTATCGAACAAATAAATCGAGACAGAGCTATTTAATCATGTTATTAAATCAATTATAAATTAACATAGAGAATATATTATATTGGTTCTAGTGAAAATATTTTTCAATATTTTTTGAAAGAAATTTCATTGTTCATGGTGTTCTTGTCATGAAAATTATAGATGATCTATTGAATTTGAAAAAAATACGAGTTTTCAGTTAACCCAACATGTCCTATCACTAGGCACAGAACTATAAACTATTAGTTGATCATCTATGTACCTTTACAAGAGCCTTTGATATATTGGTTTTACCCTTACATGAGGTCCATGAGGACCCTTACTTGCCCTATATACTGAGTACATTATCCTTTTATAGCTTTGGATTTACCCTTACATAGTCAGTATATTGATGGAATTACCTTAATGTAAAAAATTCAAGATTATAATCATATAGTGATGGTATTACCAAAACACAATAGTCAGATTACTTTGACATGGGTGCTTGAGGTGACCATTGCATAGTGGATTTTGGTTAACTTCTTGTTTTCACATTTTTCATTACCTATACATCAGAATTTATATATATTTGGGAATTTGGGGATCACCCCTTTTCAACCTTCCATTTCTATTTTTTGAGCCATTGTAACATATTAAATACTTTTTTGTATTTCTTCCCTAATCATCTTCAGAGAGAAAGATAATTTTTATTTGAGTGATTCATATTGGAATAGGGGATGTATCATATCATTAATGAGAGTGGGGGGGGGGGTTCAAGGATTTGAGATTAAGTGTTAGGGTGATTCTATAACTAAGGGAAAATTAGTGGTAGTGTTGATTTGTGCTTGATGGAAAGGGAGAACTAGAGATTTGGGTGTGTGTGGAGATGGTTAATGAAAGCATGATCCTGGAGCATTGAAGGTGTGAAGGGAGAATCTATTTGGATCGTGGCCCGAGAAACTAGACATTAGAAAATGTCAGTATCATCTACCTGAGATCTTGGCATCATGGATCTTCAACATATGTTCTTGATACACAACCATGTTCTTGAAAAAATAACTCAACCCAGTGAGTGCTTCTTTTATTTTTCTTTTATATTAGTATCTTATTATATATATCAGTTTAGTGGTAATAATCTATTTTTGGACCTACTTTTCTTTTCACCTATAATATTTTATTGTTTTCATGCATAGTACAAACTTATAATCCCTTCCCCATTCATGTAGTCTAATTGTCCAGAGCACATAATTTTTTTGAGAAAATTTACAAAATTTCTTTACTTTTTGTAAATCTACACCATGAATATCATTTCCAATTATTGTTCTAGTTCATTATTGTAGTTGACTTTTTTCAATAATGGATTGTGTTGATTCTTAAGGTTACCTGTGATATTAAGTGTTGTTCATTTTTTTATCATATTCATTAATATGTTCGCTTTGATTGTTACTACCATTGGAATTTATTGATTTTCTTATTCCTATTGTCAGACTAATAGTTGAATTCTTCCTTGTTTTTATAATTCAATAGTAGTATCATTTGAAAATTTTCAATATTTTGATATTTTTTCAAACTATCTCAAAAATAAATACATCGTTATGGTTGTCGAATATGGACTACCTCATAATGAATCCCTCAATTGAATAGATTCCCAAATATAAATTAAGAATATACTATGTTATTGGAATAGTAAGATTTCAAATATAGAAAACTTATTTCCAATATTCCATACCATAAGCCTTTGTGCTTACATCATCCTTGGTGGTCAAGGAGTGATCATGAGGTTTTGTGTGGATTTAGGTTGGACCATTTGGATTTGAATTGGGTTTTCACATGCATGAAGAGTAAAACAAATACCAAATTTTCATGAACCACTCCACCAAAGGTACTAGTCCCAACCCATTAATGAGATCTGAGAGATAATGATTCTCGAATCCACCTCCATTATTCTATGGGTTGTTGACCATTACTGAGGGTATAAAATACATAGATATGAGATAAATTACCCTCTATGATATGTGAAATGAGGGAAATAAGATAGAAACCACCCCAAATCCTAATTATAATAAAAATAAAAGATCCTAGTTATATTCTTGAAATTTCATATAATTTGAAAGAACATAAAAGGATAATTATAACTAGAAAAATATATCTTTTCTAATAACCACGAAGCCCAGAAAACTCCTAAACATCCATGAGATAACAATGTTCAACTCGATCAACCAGATTCTGCAGACATAAAATTAAATATATATATATATATATACATATATGAGGATAATAACATGTATACTTAGTAGGATAATCCCCATATAATATCATGTAAAATATAAAGAAATCATTCTATCACTCAGATAACAACCAATAAAGTTAACTCATCACATAAATAAGTATGCCATATTTCTATCATCACCATGGCTATCTCTCACCAAGAATTACATACATGTTATAATTTAATTTAATATCAAAATAAGGTACCTTTATACCACTTACCCAATAGTTTACCATGTTTCCCCAACATCGTATGTCATAAGCTATCTGTCTCTAAAAGTAAGCCAGCCCAAAGTCACCATGGTTAATGTGTCATAACATATATCATATGCATAAAATAGTATCATTATTACCTATCATGCATTAATTTAATAACATCATATCATAATCCCATGAAACATATCTTGATAGAAACTTACTAGTTTTAGGGAGAAACCACAACCAATATGTCATGTAATATACCTCAAACCATCACTTCCTACACA
Organism: Viscum album; assembly: GCA_963277665.1. Classification (NCBI taxonomy): domain Eukaryota; kingdom Viridiplantae; phylum Streptophyta; class Magnoliopsida; order Santalales; family Viscaceae; genus Viscum; species Viscum album. The sequence goes on along the minus strand of OY728161.1, from coordinate 2,127,239,657 downwards.
CATCATACGTATAATAATCCAAGGTATACTATATTTGGATATACATGATTTGAAAATAAAAAAAACATTACATCCTTCTACACACAGATATTCGGAAATATAACCATTAAGAATACAATTATGTAATTCTATGAAGAGTAGAAAGTAGGGACATGAGGTATTAATCCATCTATTCACTGCTAACTTAGATGATCGTCAAAAAACTCTCTGAGATTCTGCTGCGTTTCAACCGCCCTAATAACCTTGGTTGTGGATCATATAAAATCATAAAACATACATTATATTATATAGATCATAACACACTATGGTTATCAATATAGTGATAGGATCAACTATATTTATCTTCACTCAAACACCTAGATGCCACTAATAAGGACTATATATCCGATATGAAAACAATAATTCAAGAGAAATTTTATTTAATTAATTATATCCCTGTGACATTTCAATTTATGCTAATTAATTTATTATCAATTAATTAAAATAATTATATTCATACTTCATTGACCAGAAACTATATTTAATTCCCTATAGGCATAATCCATTTAATTCCATGTTACACATGATTATCAGCATTGGAATTCCATTTAGTCACAAACTCCTTGGGTTAGAAAATTTATTAATAATTATTATTCTATAATTCTGTGTAATCTATGAATAATAATAATATACCATAATTTTTTTGCATAAACCATGAATAACCTACTACCTTAAACCGCCGTGGAATGAATTTAGGTAATCGATTAACCAAACCATATGATCTTTGAAGTTGAACATTAACAACCAAGAATCCGATATTGTATCAAAACAATGGAAAATATCATCTCCAACCTAATTCATCAATCTCGGTTAAAAAACTGACACCACCATGCATCCATCTTGCCGTCACCAATGTCAAATGCTAACACAAACATGGTCCTACACACCCATATCTTGTCAAAAATTATCCATCCCATGATAAAATCATGTCATATAGTAAGGTTAACAACCATAGTAACATAGAAATCATAAAACAACAAACATATTCAACAAGTCATCTAGCCCCTAAAAACAAGGCATCGAATTTTCACATGAAAATAATATTTCAGGGGTCCAAACATTTATCTTTATCAAACAATAGGTTCTTTTTCATATCAAATTAACCAATTCATTTAGTAGAAGTTACAACCATAGGTATACTAAGGAATAAATGATTAAAAGTTATAAAATATTTAAACATCATTTAAATCAAAACATCATATTTGAACAACATTGTGGTATAATAAATCCATTAAAATGCCTATTTATTATTATCAAATTCATGAATTTATAGATTCATGTTATTTATCCAACTCTAATAAAACATGAACGAACAATTTCAATTAAACTCCATGATTGTAATTTAATTTTCGTCAAATTAAAATACTCAACATATTAAATAAACAAGCCTCATTAATAATTTATCCAACAAAAATTACTTGATAAAAGTTATTTAAAAATATTCATTAAATTAGTCATGATAAACCATACAATAAATAGATTTTTAAATAAATCAAAAACATGGATAGAATACTATCGATTTAATTAAGAGGAAAACTATTATCACAGTGGAAACCCCATGGAATCTCTATAACCACAAAAACATTTCTTTTCATTAATCTGGTTTATTATTTATTATAGTTAATTCCACCATCACCCATTGAGGAAAATCATCCTTACAATAGGATATCTACATATAATAGGATAATAAACTAATATTCAAGCTTAAGGGTTCTGAAATTAATTGATCTAGAATGTAATAAAAACACATAACTTTGATCCCCTCTCCCATAAGGAAACTAAAAACCTCAAGAAATATTCACCACAATCATACCAAAAAACATAAAAATCACTTCATAGTAAAAAGTGTGATCATCTACCATAGAATAGAAATAAATAATTCGAGGAAACAATACTGATCGAAGAAAAAACCACAAGAGATAGAGGTAAAACACAACATGGATCACCACAGATCTAACAAAGGATTTCATTGAAAAATACCTTTTGAAAGGTCTTCAAAACACCCTAAAGAAGCACCTCTAGCTACCTAGGTTTGGCAGGAGGTTATATTTATTAATAAAATTTAAGGGTGTGGGATTCATTATAATAATTCTTCCACATAAAATTTCAAGATGTAAATGGGTCATTCATGTAGTTAATGTTTTTAGTTTAAGACCAATTGAAACAAATATCCCAGAATAAATAAAATAATGATTAATTGAAGACACGAAACAGACATTCACATCATGAGTTTATAGAGAATGATTCTAAAAATCTATACCCTCATCCCTTCATGTCATGAACTAATGATACACAACATGAATCACACCCTAAGAACCTCTCATCTCTAGTAATGAATTATTATTGGGCATGTGAACTAAAATTTCATGTTATGAACTGTAGTTCATGTCATAAAATTTTACTACTTCTATATTCTATCTAATAAACTAATCTGATATTTCTCTAGGCTTCTTCCCAGCACCATTGAACTCAAAACCATGAAAATCAATGCGATAGAAGGGACTCGAGGCCTTACATCCCATACCTCTCAAACAATTATCAAGCTTTATCATTTAAAACCAAACCTGGAGAGATGGAAAATAAAATAAGTAATTTAAATGGACACCCCATGAGATACCTCTCATTAAATTCACCATCAAAAGATCTAAACCACCTCACTAAGAGGAATAATGAACAACACCACAAAAAACCATCAACTATCTCTTCAATACTCTATTAGGGGTGATTGCACTAAAAAACGATGAGGATATAAACAAAGAATTAATGAATAGAAAAAAATATCATAAACCTGATAAAGGTCAACAACCACAAAACAAGAATTTATATAAGATAAGAGATAAATGTTAAAAAACTCATGATACTGAGAGTGTATCTGTGAATCAAATTCCCATGTGTTCTCGTCCACACAATCATTCTACAAAAGGATAATAACTAAAGAGATGTAATGCCTATAAAAAACCTACTCCTTGTTATCTTGGATTTCCATATGAAACACCTTCAAGTAAATAAAATAATTAATAAAAATCTCACCTCAATTGATTATGGGAGAGTTGTCACGAAGATAAATGTGAATATTCATGACAAAGAAAAATTCACTTTTTTCTCAAATATTGGGGGAATTATATTAGATATGCAATGAATCCTGAATGATACAACACTTTGAAGGGAAAAAATTGGGATAAATCTTACAACCACAACCAAAAAATCACTTCCCATAATGAGGATATACCTTTAAGAAAACATGGTATCCAACATTGCACTCTATAAGTATCATCCTCTAATATTATGGGACTTTTAATGATCCTATACTCCCTTTATCCTTTTCGGAATAACCTTAACAAACTATATCATTATCTACACTATTACTAGCCTAATAATTACTTACTCTCTGACCCCAATCCAACATAATAGAGAATGGAATATCCCAACATAAAGTGATTCAAATAGTTCCATACCAATTGTGGAGTTGGAACTGTTTTTGAATAAAACTCAAGAAAAGGTATATTCCTCATCCATAAATGTATAAATTCTAGGACACTAGTGTGGACCATGTGTTTATGTTTTTTGATAGTCTTTTCTACCAAACCATTCATATTTGGATGAAAAGACTTACTAGGTCATAACTAAGAGTCAAAAGCATGTTTGTGGCCACCCCACACCCTGGAGTAAAACAAGGATCACAATGAGCAATTATTTTTCTCAAGACTCTAGGTGTAATGACCCAAATTCTTAAATAATGTTTTTTCTTAGAGAATTTTTTTATTATATTGTAAAACAAAATTGTATATATTTAATAATTATGTAAATATAAAGTGAAATGGGACCCTCTATATTTGACCATTATAAGACCGTTGGTCAATATGATCATTGTGAACTATAATATTCATAAAAAATTTAATGTTATAATTAGTGTTTATATGTAAAATTTGAAAAATGGTAAATGATACAAAAAAGAGTCAATTGCCTCAGCTAGTAGAGTTGTTCTGTTTGAAGCCCAGAAGTCCGTACATGGGTGGGTGGTATCATCACTGGGTTTCTACCTTGACCAAGCCGATGAAAATATTCAATAATTGAAGATTGAATGAAATTTCCGATGAGTTAAGATCATGTCAGTATAGATTACCAGTCGGTCAATGTAAGCTAAAATACCCCTCCAAACTACCACCACTACACACCATACTCTTAGGTTGTATACAAATGTAATAAGGGGTTATTTGTTGAGGCTCTAGTGACTTAATTTGTAGTTACATTGTATAAATAAAATTTTTATTCCATCATTTACATTTTAATAATATTCTTTCTTTATAAAATAGGAATATCATTTGATAAATTGATATTTCGGATAGAGATTGTACATCTCAAAAAAGATATAATTATTATAATAAACTATGGTACTCTAAATAATGTTTATTTTAACGAAATATTATGACTAATATACTCTTATTTAAAAACAAATGATAAAATAATTTTATTCTATTTTATGTGTTAGAAACATTACTATGAATTATCAATCCGCTATTATTTTTTATAAATAAGGATTTATATATTTAAAAGATAAAATTTCAATATTTATTGAATTATGGAAATAAAATAAATAATTTGTTTTTCTAAAATCAGAATGTCCAAATTAGATTAGGATGAATTTATAAGAATTTTCTAAAATACATTATTTATTTATGAATAGTAAAATATAGTTTGTGTTTTTCAGTATATTAATGAAATTATAGTTATGTCTTAACGATTTATTAACTACTTAACCACAATATCTGAATTTAAATATGTTATTCTATTAACATAAATTATATTAATTTTTTTGATGTTCAAAATATATAATTTACGTTCAAAATTTTAAAATGGATATATAAACTTTTAAAATGGTATTTCATGAAAACATTAATTTTTCTTTCAAAAAAAATTAATATAAAATTCTGGTTGACAATTTTGGAGAAATATAACATACAATTTGTCCCAAGTGTTCGATACCATGGAAAAATACAATGGTGATGCCCATGGTTTTTCATTTACCGATACTTTGGTTTCCAAGGAATATATTTTGAAATTAATAAAAAAATCATCCACTTTTTATATAAATACGCAAAACATTCACCATTTTCATTCATTTCAAATTGATACTCCATGAATTTATGATATTTTTACCTCTCAAGGGTTCCTCTTAAGGTTTCCTCATTCCCCCAAGGACTCAACCCTCGATTTTTAGGAGTTACTCTTCAAGGTAAGGGAAATATCCATATGTTCTATTCATTTTAAGAACATATTTTTATATATGTCTTCTGAATGTTATGGGCACTCTTTATCCACATTCTCATGTTATGATTCAAGTTATTATTATTGTTATTATATTCCCCCTTTTTATTCCTCATGCCTTTATTTTATTCCTTATGTTCGTATTGAAATTTATCAATATCACATGTAAACTGATACCCTTTATTTCCATTACTTTTTCTTATGCTCAACCTTTTCTTTGATATATGTCCCCAGGTTATGAAGTGTATTAAAATTAAATAAGATATACCAATGAATAATCCTTTCATATTTTGTATAATAATTTTTTTATGTTTTCGTATACTATGTACCTTATTATAAATAATCTAATCTTTAAAAGATCCTTTGTTTTGTACAATGTAATTAAATGTTTACGTATTAAAAGGAGGGATTCCATAGTTGGTATCAAAGTATGGTTTGTTTATTTATTGAAATTATGATTTTTAAAACATTAGGAAGAACTATAGGGATATGTTAAAATATAGGAAAACATCATGGTATTTTGGTGATATATTATGTAAGTGGTTTATGATAAAAGAAATGCATGTCTAGATATAAACAAGTGGATGTGGCCCTCGAATAGATTTATTTAGGAATAAAACCATAAAATAAATCTTTGAACTAGACCCGAATTGGAATGGGTGCATGAAAATAGGCCATGTTGCACTCCTGGTATGACACTACCTGGGGATATGTATGGTTAATCACAATCATTTTATGAACTATTATGAATTATTTGAATAAAATGGAAATTTTTTCATAATATAACATATTTAATCATGATTTTATATAATATAAAATTCATTTAGAATAACAAGATTCTTAAAATAAAAATGTTTCTCACTATTTTTTCTTCTTTTAGAGAATGGCAATAAATGAGTGGAAACATTTAAATGGTGAGCACAATAGACCATAGGTTTATGGCCCTCCAATGAAAGATGGAATGGAAAAATTCATGAGAGTGACAAATAATCTTACTAGAGTTTTGAGAAATAACAAGAATCAAGATGGGAGACCATATTCACCTCATAGGGAACAAATTTACATTAATCCCTTACACATCAATTTCCACCCTCTTTTAGGGGAATAATTACCCATTGATTACAAAAAAAAATTCTCTCTAGAAAGTATCTTTTTTGTACTTCATTGTTAGGTGCAATAGAATGTCACCCAAGATGTGTACCACTTAGAGGGAGAAGCTAAATAGTAGTGGACACTGGTTAAAAACATGACCCCAATAAGGGAGAAAGATTCTTTGGAGTAGGGATAGTTTAGGGTAATCTTTTAAAATAACATTTCCCTCCTTTATTGAGTACAAAAATTGATATGTAATTCCTATATTTGAAGTGTTAGGAAAATGAATTTTTGGGATGCTATAAGATAAAATTTACAAGTATTTATCACTGCACCTCTATCTTTATCATGGATCCAAATATAAAGGTTGAAATATTTTTTTTGTGGAATAAGACCCAAAATATAGAAGAATATTTCCAATAAAGAATATATCAGTTTTGAGGAGATAGTGAAAAGTGATATAAAAGTTGAACTGGACTTCAGAGAGATACTGTAATCCTAGAGATTAAAAGAAAAGAATATATCATTAGAGAAAACATGGGAGGATATTTGATCATTGTAGAGGAGAAAATTATGTGCATATTACCACATCCAAAAAATTTGGTAACAAGAATTTCTGGAACTTCTTGTTCAGGAGTGTAAAGTGTTACAAGTGTGGAAGAGAAGGCCATATTTCTTTAAAATATCACAATGAGGTTAACCCTCAACTTCTCAAGAACAATGAAAAATATGAGATGTTGCAGGTCCAGCCTAAATTTCAATGCTTCTATTGTCAAAAACATCGGTTCCTTTCTGATCACTATCCAAATCTAAATACCATAGAGGGGAAGCAACATAAACCTCAGTATATGCCAAGAGAGTAAGGTCAATAATTTTCAATCACAATAACTGAAGTTTAAACTACAAATGATGTGGTTGAAGGTACTCTTTATGTTCTCCAAAGCTGTCAAGTAATTTTCTTTAATTTTGGTTGTACAAATTCTTTTATTTCAAATAATGTTTCAAAGAATATATAATCATCCCCTAAAAAATGGATGTATATATATCATTCATGACTCATCGAGGGATTGTCAATGCATCGACAATTAAAAGAAACTATACCAATAGATTTGGTGAGAATAATTTCATCATAAATATAGTATTCAATACCATGTTGGAATACAATTTTATACTACGGATGGACTATAAATCAATGTATAATTCTTTGATCAACGAACGAATAAAGGAAATATCATTAGTCTAGAATGGAAAACTAATAGTTGTTTTCAAAGGAGATATATATAGATCAGAGGTTTGTTTGGATGTACCTCTCACAACTTTCTTTACAGAAATTATCAGTGAATATGAATACGGAAATTAATGTATACATGTATAAAACATCCCCATCATTAAAGAATACATTGATCTATTTCCTAAGGAGTTACCTAGACCTCCCTTGGAAAGAGTGGTAGAGTTCTCCATTAAACCCATTCCTAGATCCAAGACGAAATCAAATAACCTATATTGAATGGAAAATGTAGATCTAAAGGAATTGAAGAAAAAAAATCAATATCATTTAGAGAAGGGGTTTATCTAAAAAAGAGTTTCTACATGGGAACACATGTTCTCTTATGAAAAATAAGAATAGATCAATACAAATATGCATTGATTATAGAGACCTTAAGGGGATCACAGTGAAAAACTAGTACCCTATTCCAAGGATTGATGATTTATTTGAAAAGATTCATGGGGCTCAATTATTCTCTAAGATTGATAATTAATCTAGTTATCATCAATTGTGGGTGAAGAAAGATGATATTACGATGTCCACCTTCTGATCTATATATAGGAATTATGAGTTTTTTTATTCAATTTTGATTATCTAATAATCTTACTATATTTATGGACATGTGTAGACACCGGAAAAGTCCGTTGTTCCCAAACGAAGCTCCGGATGCGGAAAGCGAAGTGATATTTGGAGTCAGAGGCACGTTCCGGAGGGCCCGGAGGACTTGCGCGAAATTTCAGAGGCCCGCGCGCAAAGTTGAGTCGCGGCGCGCAATCCTCCCGGGATGCGCGCAATGCGCTGGGCCGGCGCGCTATTTTGCGCGCCCGTGGCCTGCGCGGCTCCCTTGCGCGCTAGGTCCTGATTCCGCACCCGCGAAGGGAATTCCACGCCCGAGACCGGATTCCGTGCCCGGGGTTGCCTATAAATATAAGGCGACCCCCGACATTTTGAAGGTTGCCAGAATCCGAAGCGTCGCTCGTTCGCGCAATCCAACCCCTTCCGCGCGCAATGCCGATCTTCAGGTAACCTCCTTTCTTTTGCGCAATAGAGCCTTGGGTTTCGCCTTCGCGCACAATCCCCTTGGCTCCTTTCCTTTGAATAATCCTTAACCCGAAGGCCTTTGCGCGCAAAAGAAGCCTCTTGCGCGCAATTGCCCCCGGGTGCGCGCAATCCAGCCCGATTGCGCGCACCCCCCATTTTCGAAGTGGCCATTCGTTATAGAATGAGCCGTTGCCCCCGCGTGCTACCCGAAGCCCGGTGCGCGCAATCTCAATCATCCGCGCGCAAAGGGCTAGCCCGATTGCGTGCCAGCCCGCCATTTTGCGCGCCGACCTGCTGTTTTGCGCGCAAAGCTCCTCTTTTGCGCGCAATCCCCCAGGGTCGCCCCCCTTGACCCCCTGAGGGTACCCGCCTGCGTGGCGCCCGATGATCTTCATCCTGGGTGCCCGCACCGTGCGTTGTCTTCCCGTGCGGCCCTCCAGGCTCGCGCGAAGTGACACGGACCCATCAGCGGCAATCCATCATCCCGCATGACGTTAAACTGCATTCGTCCCGCATGACGTTAAACTGCATTCGTCCAACACGACGTTAAACTGTGCATCGTCCAACACGACGTTAAACTGTATATCGTCCAACACGACGTTAAACTGTACTTCGTCCGGCAAGGCGTTAAACCGTCCGCTTCGTCCTCAACACACGATGTTAAACTGTACTTCGTCTGGCAAGATGCTAAACCGTCCGCATCACCTGATCCCGTGCCCCACACGCAGGGTCCCCCCCGGTTTGGATGTGGCCCCCGCCCGCTCGTCTCTGCAGGGATGTCGGGATTGTCCCTCTTTAGGGATGATTTAATGGGAGCGGCTTTTCCCTACGGGGGTAGGGTATTACAAACCCCTAGTTTCTTGTGGGGGGCCGCGCATGTGTATCTCCATTGCGCCTCCCCACTGCCGAAGCCAGTAGAGGGTGTGACTGGGATCGAGGTGTCTCCTACTTTCGGTCCAAGTCCCTTCCAACTGAGTTTTGGCGCATCCGGGATGCCTCAAGTGCGTAAGTCCTGACAGAATGAACTACGTGGACTTTGATCCCTGTCTTCTAAACAGGGTACGTAGGAAGCCTCCCTGAGGTTCAAGCCCACCACCTGGTCGTCCCGGTCGTATTCACGTCAGTTCGTCCATCAGTGGACCCCTCCAGGGTTCACGTTTGCGTCGATTCACCTATGAATCCGCCCCTGTGGGAGACTGCACGTGTGTATCTCCACTGTGCCTCCCCACAGCCCCTTTTTCCATTTCTCCTTTTATCGTCCAGCATGACGTGAAACTGTGATCCACCCGGCCGTTCCATCTCCCTCTGTGCGAGGTGGTTCGGTTCAATCCTCCGCCCGGCAGCCTCGATCTCTTCGTGAGTCGGCTTGCCGAAGTCCAGCATGACGTTAAACTGTATATCCGAACTACGTTGACTTTGATCTGTGCTAACGCGCGGTACGTAGGAAGCCCCTACGGGGTCCAGGCTCTTCACTCCATCATCCATCCTGATCCTTACCCGGGCCGCCACATCCCGGTGGGGTCATGCCACTTCACTCCACTCCATATCACTTGGGAAGCCGCCCATGCGTTGGCCCCATCGTCGGAGGTTCCCCGCAAGGGGTTCTGTCATCTGATCCACTCTTCGTGTTGATCAGTCCGATGCCGTCCCCGCTGGACGTTAAACTCGCGGCGTACCCCGTGTTAAACATGGGAAGCTGGGGAAAACCTCAGGAAAAACAGTTCCCCGCACCCAGTGCGGGATGCCTCAGGCCATCATGCCTTCGAGAAGCCCTATTAGGGACGGAAGACAGACGTGCAGAGCCGCAGTGTTACGACACGCCCCCAGCACCCAGAGCCACCCGGCCTCCTCACCGCAGGTTGCTGCCCCGACCAGACTCCTTGGAGCGTCCGGGCGGAAGCAGCGTAATTAACCGGTGTCCATGAAGATATGGCACCGGGAACGAGATTCACGAGCATGTCTTAAATCTACGAGGGAGACCCGGATTAGGCGACGAGTTCCGAGGAGACGTCCAAGGAAGGAGGAGCCGACATCCCATCATCCCGGTTTCGATCAAGGAGCAGACGCCCCTGAATAAGGGACGGATGCCGCCCGCCTTTGGAAAGCGGGACTGCGAGACCACAAGCCGCGTGCCCATCCCCTTGGGTTGACGGGTGCACGCGCGAATGCGTCCTGGCGGAACAGCGTAACCCGACGCACATCCGCACCGAAACGGAAAAATAGTGAACCCGACGTGAATCTCTTCTCCTCGATACGAAGACCGATGGCTTTCAGAGGTGTTGGAAGACCGGCATGTTGCCCGGCCAAGCATTCAGTCTTACCCGCCAGGGGCTGGGGAGGGGACATCGGGCACTCCGTCTCGCAACGTCGAGGGCCTGTGTTCCCCCCACGGAAGGCGTCGTGGCGCTGATGGTTGGTTGTCGATTCCTTTTTCCTGTCAGTGTTAATGGGTCCTTCTCCCTGCTTTCAGAAATCAGGTCGCCCGATCCCGTGCCCGATCGCCACCCGCCCACTGGCGCAGGGGTAGGGGAAACACCGACGCGGCTACTCCGCGCGGTCCCGCCCGTTCCACAGCCGTCCCAGCAGCCGCAATTGCGGGACAACCACGCCCTCTCTCCCCCTCGGAGGTCATCCAGAGAAGGGTGATCAACACCCTGGTGCGGAGATATGAGGAAGAGGGAGTCATCCCCACTAGGTACATGGCTCGCCTAGACCTTGAGGAGGCTGCACCTCGCCACCACCGCCTCCCCCGAGGGCCGCGCAGGGAGGCACCGCTGCCTACCTCAACGTCCAACCGCTTCGGGAGCTTATCCCCGGAGCACTCTGACAGTTCCCTTCCCTATGCGGATGAGGTGGAAGATGCCCGGGATCACCCTATCCGGGATTCGCTCCAGGGATCTACGGTAAGGACTCCGGCCAGGCCACGGCGACACCGCCGCCAGGCCTCTCAAGTCGAAGAGCGGGCTCTCCACCTGCCCGCGCCGCTCATCCCGACTCGTCTGTCCCGACGCCAACGTCGGGCACGAGCGGAAGAGGATGCCCACCTTGGGGCCCTAGCAACAGCGGCCGCATTGGCCCAAGCCACTGTTGGCTCCAGTCGCCAGGCCCCTGCGCATCCTGAGCAGGGGAACTTCTATGCCCGACCTGGATCGAGGCCTCGACCGCCCCAAAGGCAGGTTGGGTCGACTCTCCCGGTTGCTGGTGCAGGCAGTAGCCACCGCGGACCACCTCGTGGTAGCGCTATTCACCAGCGGGATCTACTCCGTGTGGCCGATCCAGGAGGCATGGGTCATCCCACCTTCCGATCCCGGCCCGGAGGCCTGCCCGGAATCATCTCTCCCCGCGTCCCCTTTGATATATGTCCCGGTGCCCCTCGCACCTTGGTTTCCAGTCCTCTTGGCCCCAGCACCAGTGCAGCCGGAGGACGCCAGGACAGAGATCAGCCCTGCCCCGAAGAACCACCCAGGGGCAGGAAGGCAAGGCGTCGACGCCGAGGGAAGAATGTTACGGAATTCCGGACAGAGATCTGACCGGTTCGCTTCTCTGATTCAGAGGCGGAGTACGATTCGGCGACAGAGCCCTTTCCCCAATCTCGCCAGTCAAGGGCAGGGGTAGGAATGCGGCACGTCAGCCTCGTGCTCCCCGAGAGCGAGATCGATGTGATCCCCGCTTCTCTCCAAAGGTATATCCGGAGTAACGAGGGCCTGGTAGACCCCCAAGGATCAAGCTTGCGGTTGGTACCGGCCCCTCCGGAAGTGCCTTCCATCTCGATCAGAGAAGCCGGAGACTTTTTCTAGGGACCGACGGTCGAACCACGATCTGGTGCACCCTCGGCGAGCACCGATGCTACGGCAGGATGTTCGCTCGCCGGCCCGTCCTATCGTGATGTGGTAGCCAGGGCACCGCCACCCTCATAGGGCGGCCTGGGATATGGAGGCCAATCGGCCTGTTCGCCGTATTCACCGCCGGCCAGCCCGTCAGCCCGGCGGCCCGCCTCGGCACCACTGCTGGTTCCCCGTCCGTTCCCAGCCATTGAAGAGGACCAAGGAGATCTGGGTCCCGAGTTTGAGTCGTGGAGCTTCTGGACCGTCCTTGCATAGGGCCACTTCCCTGAGACGTTTTGGCCAGTCGCAGGACCGGGCTTTGATGCACCCGAATCGCTCACCCCGGATGAGTTCGAATGCTTCCGCCGAACTCTTCGGGAGACTCGCTCCTGTCTTCACCGCCTACAAATGCCATACCCCGGGAGTCAAGTGCACCTGGAGGATATTGGTGAGCAGTGCCGTCAAATTGACCTGGCCATGCTCCCCGCGGCTCGGCACCCCGGGTCATTTGAGCACCATGAGGCCCTCCAACAACGATGCGTTGAGTGTTTTCAAGTACTCCGCAAAGTTATCGAGGAAGCCACTCCCCATGTGTATATCCGTGGATGGGGGCAGTACGCTTCCCTACGCTACAGTGTGATTCGACGACAGCCCGATTCGCTAGGTGGCCCTGAGGGTATATCCCCAGGGACAGAAACGGTCAATATGGCTGACCTGTCGGGAGAGGGGAACGACTTGGAACTTCTCGACGGGGGCTTCCCCCCGAAGACAAGCCGTCGTCAGAGCCATCGGTGAGAGTCACTCGTCATCAGAGGAACCTCCTGGGGCTCCCCGCACCCACTGAAGCACTGACGTTGAGCCGAAACGTTAGCAAAGGAAAAGAGCACAGCGAGGCTATAAAGCCCGCCGACCCATCTGCCTCCATGCAGAGGGCAGAGGAGGATCCCAAGAAGGCTACGCTACGTCAGCAGCTCGCCGAACAGAAGAAGCTGGTTGACCAGCTCCTCGCCGAGCGCGCTGCAGAACGGCGGCCTGACTACGGTGATCCTAGGCCAGGACAGCAGGGACCGGAACAACCGCTCCTCGACGAGACTCTCCCGGGCAACCGTGATTACGCCGTGTTCGCCGACAGGAGAGAGGCCATTGCCTATGGGAAGAGGGCGCGGTATGTTTCGCCACACCCTCCCGAGCGGCGTGACTACCAGAGAGACCCCGCTCGGATTCCTCCCGCTGCCCCAAGGGCCGCTCCGCCCGCCATCCCACGAGCTGCCGAGTTCGACGACCCGGTCGACGACCCGATTGAAGGGCCGTGCAATGCGCTCGTGGTTAGAGATCCTCGCCAGGACTGGAACCCATGTCCGGACGATCCGATGGCAGCACTCATTGCCCGCTTGGAGGCCTTGGAGACTCGGCAGGTGGCGATCCCACCGGACGGCAAGCCCTACCCAGCATGGGTGGATGACATGCCGGCGCCTCCGGGATTCGGGAATCCCACTTTCGCTCGCTTCAACGGGACTGGAGATCCGCCACAGTATTTAGCCCACTTCAACTCGAGGTGCGGGCCTATGTTGGGGACTTCGGCACAGCAAGAGGCCGCTAAGCTTCGCTGCTTTGTTCAGACACTGGAAGGGCCAGCATTTGTCTGGTACAGCCAGCTCCCCGTCGGGTCGGTAACCAGCTGGGAGGACCTCCGTAGACAGTTCCTCTACCAGTTCAGTTCCACGACCCGGAAGACAAGTATCGCAGACCTCTTCATGTGCAAGCAGAGGCCTGATGAGCGAGTCGCGGACTTCGTCGCCCGATGGAAGGGTCTCACGTATTCCCTTGACATGCCATTGACTCAGGAGCAGTTGCTGACAATGTGCGTCGGGAACGTCAAGACCGAGCTGGTCCCTTCCCTGATCACTCAGAATTACCCCGGAGGGTTTAGGGACTTCTCAGACAAAGCTCAACGTCTTGAGGAAGCCCTGCAACAGGCCAGCCAGGCACACCCGCTGCCTCCTATGATTCCTGCAAGGAGAGTCAGCAGGGCTGAGCCTGCTGCTGTTGCCCAGATAGAGGCCCCCAGGCCGTTGGAGCTGCTGCCGGCGAGGCCAGCTCCACAGCCTCACAGGAATCCGCCTCCACGGGCTCAGTTCCCGGCCCAGTAGTGGCAGCCCCAGAACCGGCCGGCCCCTCCGCGTAATGTACCGCCACAACCCATGCGAGATAATCAGGGTCCTCCTCCTCGGCCGGCCCCTCCAGCCCCTCGTCAAGACCACGCTCCCAGGGGCCCGCGACACCTGACTTACTCATTCCACGAGGATCAGGTCCCCGGTTATTTTCGGAGCGCCCTGGAGCAGAGGATTGTGCGACTGCCTGAGTGTTGGAGGCCAGAGGAGGCACATCTTACGAATAACCCCCGCTACTGCCCCTACCATCGGGCCCTGGGGCACACCATCCAGCGGTGCTATGTGTTTAAGGATTGGCTCCAAGACCAGATTAACAACAATGTAATCAGGTTGGGCCCATCTCCAGCACAAGTGGCGGGCGTGTTCGTGGGATCAGATGATGATAGTGGCAACGAGGACGAATGGCAGCTGGTCTCCGACCGCGGATCCCAGAAGTATAATAACTGGATGGCCCGCAGGACGACCATTCGCGCCCATTGAATCATCCGTGCGGGCTTGAATCAGCCTGAGCCCCTAGAATCTGCGGGTGCTGCTTCGGCATCGTCGTCCCAGCCTGCCTCCTCCAAGAGGAGCAAACGGCGGCAGCGCAAGAAGGAAGAGCGCGCCCCGCCGGTTCCGCCACTATCCCGCACTCTCGGCGATTTCATGCCCCCGGAGATGGGGGTCCCTCCTCGGATCCGCCCGGTGATGGATGATTCGTCCGATGACAGTGTTGGGTACGCTTCGGTTAATACCTTCAAGCTGGTAAATCCCTTTTCGGTTCCCGACGTTGAAGAACACCAGGTGGACCTCCCTAGTGTCCCCGGTCGTCGCCACCGTCGGAAGAACCGCAGCAGCAGGAGTCGCCGGGGCACAGCCGTTGGTACCTCCAGCCAGGCCGTGCACGCCACTGAGACTAGGAAGCAGGCTCAAAACCGAGCACAACGTGCGCCGCCCCCCCCCATTCGGGGATGACGGATTCGCCTCCGCCGCTGTTTGTGGTGTGGGACCAGGCAGAACCGCCTCAGCCGCGTCACGACCAGCTCCGCCCTGCCACGGGTCCATCCCGGCCTCCTGACCCCAGTACGGTGACCATTTCCCAGACTGCAACCAGTGAACAGCGAGATGCGCCAAGTACCAGTCGGCCGCCGATCCAACCGGCAAGGCCCGTCATGCCGCCAACCGCAGAGCAACCTCCTGCAACCAGGGGCTCGCGCTTGGCCAAAATGTATGATGTCCTGAAGCACTTGGCCGACATCCCAGCAAGGCTCTCCATCCTTGAGGCTCTGCGCATGTCATCTGAGATGCGCGAGTCACTCGCTGAATCCCTGAAGAGCCCCCTCCAGTTTGAGACAGAGGTTTCGGCTGCAGAGGCCTTTCACGCCAAAACGATCGAGGACGCCGAATGTCAGGCAGTTATCTCGTTCTCTGGTAAGGATGAAGACCCTCCTATACAGGGACACATTCGTCCGCTGTATGTCACTGGCCAGTTCAATTGCCTTGAAGTCCGGTGCTGTCTTGTCGACACGGGGTCCGGGATTAACCTGATTCCAACTCGGACGCTCCGGAGATTGGGGTTGTCTGAGGATGACTTGATTCCCTCCGACCTCAGGATCCAGGGGTACGACCACACCGAGCAAACCCCGGTCGGCAAGATACGTTTGAAGACCCAGTTCGGTGACTTGGTTGCCAACACCGAATTCATGGTGGTCTCTCAGGACACTGCGTACAACGCATTGATGGGCAGGCCATGGCTCCATCTTCACGCGGTGGTTCCCTCGTCATACCACCAATGCCTCAAATACTCCCTTAATGGTCGAGTAGGCGTGCTTCAAGGAGATGCCTCTCCTTTTTCCTCGTGTGAAGCCCGCTATCTGGACGCGGACTATTACAAGAGCAAGGATAAGCAGATCCTGGCAGGTGAGGTTGAGCCTGTCGCTGTTGCAAGTGATCCCTGGGCAAGTCTGGATGACGCTTACGTCCTCCCGATTCACCGGTTGGACGTCACCATGGTCTCGACGGCCCGCGAGTCTCCTGATGAGATGACCGCGACCGCCCGCGCCAGCACCAGTGGCCCAGCAGGATCTGGTAGCCCCAATGTAGTTTCCAACGCAGTCTCTCCCGTGGAAGATCCCTCCCCGAGTGGAGAGGACGTGGAAGATGCACCCCCAGCCTTTGAGGAGGGCGTCCCCACCACGGTCGATGAGTTAATACAGGTGAACCTTGGAACCGAGGCCGATCCAAGACCCACATTGGTCAGTGCCGCCATGCCCTCTAAGGAGTGGCAGCAGTACGTGGACTTTCTCAGGCAGCACCGTGATGTGTTCGCTTGGGGCTATGACGAGATGCCGGGGCTAGACCCTCAGGTAGCCGTCCACCGCCTTGGTCTCCCGGCGAACCATCGCGGTTTCAAGAAGCCTCCCAGGAAGATGCACCCATCCCACGGTGCCATGGTTGAGGCCGAAGTTGACAAGCTTATCAAAGCCAACTTCGTGAGGGAAGTTCAGTACCCCAAATGGCTGGCCAACATTGTGCCGGTCAGGAAGAAGAACGGGAAGATTAGAGTCTGCATCGACTTCCGCGATCTCAACCGCCACTGTCCGAAGGATGATTTTCCCCTTCCAGTGACAGAGCTGTTGATTGATGCCACGGCAGGGTTCCAAGCCCTCTCCTTCATGGATGGATACTCCGGATACAACCAAATTCGGATGGCCCCTGAGGATGAGGAGTTCACTGCCTTCAGGGCCACCCAAGGTTCCTTTTGCTACCGGGTCATGCCCTTCGGCCTGAAGAATGCAGGTGCCACCTATCAACGGGTGATGCACCGCATATTCAAGCCAATCCTCGGCACACTGGTGGAATTCTACGTCGACGACTTGGTTGTCAAATCACGCCAGCATCAGGACCATCTCAAAGATCTTGAGAAAGTGTTCGGCTTCCTCCGGTCTCGCTGCCTGAAGATGAACCCGTTGATGTGTGCCTTTGGGGTCACCTCCGGAAAGTTCCTTGGATTTGTGGTATGATACCGGGGTATTGAGATCGACCCAGAGAAAATCAGGGCGATTAGCCAGATGCCTCCCCCAGGTACCATCCGGGAACTGCAAGGGTTCCAAGGCCACTTAGCCTATATACGCCGATTCATCGCGAATCTGGCCTGCAAGTGTAAGCCCTTTTCTCGGCTCATGAAGAAAGGTGCCACCTATGTATGGGATAAAGAGTGTCAGACCGCTTTCGAGGAAATCAAGCAGTACCTGCTTCAACCTCCGGTTCTGATGCCGCCTGTATCCGGGAAGCCGCTGGTCCTCTATGTGACCGCCCTGGAACGGTCCCTGGGTGCCCTTCTCGCCCAGAAGAACAACGAGGGAACGGAGAATAGCCTCTATTACCTCAGTCGCATGCTCCTCGATGTGGAAGTTAGGTATTCCCCCATCGAGAAGAGCTGCCTGGCGCTCGTATTTTCCGTACAGAAATTACGGCACTACTTGCAGCACCATGAGGTACAGTTGGTTTCTCAGGTAGACCCATTGAAATATATCCTGAGCCGGCCTATGTTGACTGGCCGTCTAGCGCGGTGGGCTGTGATTCTCCAGCAGTTCGACATCAGGTATGTGTCTCAGAAGGCCATCAAAGGGGAAGCATTGGCAGACTTTCTGGCAGCCCACCCGACCTCCGCGGATCAGCCGCTGGATCTAGGATTTCCTGATGAGACCATTCTCTCGGTTGATCGAGCCGATCCATGCTGGCAGATGCACTTTGACGGTGCCTCCCGGAGCCCCACCGGTAGAAGACTCGATAATCCTAAGCTCAACAGAGTGGGCTTGGGCATCGTCTTCATTACCCCGGAGCGAGCCGTGTTTCCATACTCGTTCCTGTTGTCAGAGGGATGTACCAACAATGAGGTGGAATACCATGCCCTCATCACCGGCCTCGAGTTGGCTCTCGAGATCGACGTGCCCCGTCTGTGCGTGAAAGGGGACTCCGAGCTGGTCGTGAAGTAGATCAATGGCGACTATGTTGTCAGGAAGCCGGAACTTGTGCCATTGCTGGAGTGAACCCTCCTTCTGATGGCCCGGTTCCCTTCTCGGCCAGAAATTGTCCATATTCCCCGGTCGCAGAATGGTCGAGTAGATGCTTTGGCCAGCCTTGCTGCGTCACTTACGGAGCCTAAACAAGACAACCTGATCGTCCGCGTGACGCGCCGCAGGCTCATCGCTCCCGTTATTCCGGAAGAAGATCGCGGCCCGTTGGTAAGTAATCTCACCACGGTTTCCCCTACGCCCGGAGCCCCGAGTACCCCAGATATGACAGTCGGATCACCCCCTGATTGGAGGACGCCTTTGGTTGAGTACCTCCAACATGGCACTCTTCCATCGGATCGGGGCGAGCGCGAGCGAGTTCGACGCCGCGCATCGCAGTTTGTCCTCCAGAGCAGCCCCGGCCTGGAGCATATCCTCTACAAACGTGGATTTGATGGTGTTCTCCTCCGTTGCCTTCAGGGAGTTGAGATCCCACGAGTCATGCAAGAGGTTCATGTTGGTTCATGCGGCGCCCACCAGACTGGGCCGAAGCTGTCCCACCAGATTCGGAGGTTGGGATACTTCTGGCCCTCCATGATCCATGACTGCATCGAGTATGCCAGGAGGTGCCATGCGTGCCAGGTTCATGCGAACTTTGTGCAT
Organism: Viscum album; assembly: GCA_963277665.1. Taxonomy (NCBI): domain Eukaryota; kingdom Viridiplantae; phylum Streptophyta; class Magnoliopsida; order Santalales; family Viscaceae; genus Viscum; species Viscum album. Next base: position 2,127,220,300 of record OY728161.1, on the reverse strand, counting down.
CGGCCGCCGGAGCCTCTCCATACCACTAGGTATTCCTGGCCCTTTGCAGTCTGGGGTCTGGACGTTGTGGGACCTTACCCGCCGGCGACATCTCTCCAATGCCGGTTCATTCTGACCGCCACGGACTTCTTCTCCAATGCCGGTTCATTCTGACCGCCACAGACTTCTTCTCCAAATGGGCAGAGGCGATTCCGCTCAGAGAGGTCAAATCCTGTTCGATCGCTGACTTCGTGACCTCCAACATCATCTATCCATTTGGAGTGCCTCACGCTATCCTCACGGATAACGGAACCAATTTCCGAGCAGCCGAGGTGAAGAAGTTGTACGCCAAGTATAACATTTGCTCGAACCATACATCTCGCTATCATGCGCAGGAGAATGGATAGATCTAGGCGTTTAACAAAACCCTCTCTAACATTCTGCAAAAGATGGTTGGTCAGAACAAGAAGAGTTGGCCGGACAAGCTCCCCAACGCCCTCTGGGCTTATCGGACGACGACTCGCAAATCCACCCAGATGACCCCTTATTCCCTGGTGTACGGAGCTGAGGCCGTCCTGCCCATCGAGATCCAGTTACCGTCCTTGCGCACTGCGGTCTACGACCAGCAAGCGCCGGACAGAGTTGCTGAAGCCCGTCTAGTCGAGTTGGAAGCACTGGATGAGAATAGGCTTCGCGCTTTACACAACTTAGAGAGGCATCAGAGTAGAATGGCTCGAGCTTTCAATAAGAAGGTTCTCCTCCGCTCCTTCCTGCAGGGTGACCTAGTGCTAGCCCTGAGAGCACCGATGATCCCCGGCAGGAAGCCGCCCAAGTTGGAGCCCAAATGGGAGGGACCTTTTGTCATCCACAAGGTCTATCCCAATGGCGCGTACTCCCTGGCGACTATGGATGGTGAGCGTGTCACTCCTCCCACCAACGCTAGGTTCCTCAAGAAGTACTTTTTCTGAGTATGCCGACGTCCTGCACGACGTTAAACTGCATTCGTCCAGGCTACAAGACGTTAAACTGTTCAGCATTCGTCCGCGCTGCAAGACGTTAAACTGCCAAGTGCCTCGTCCTGCATGACGCTAAACTGCACCACGTCCAAGCTGCACGACGTTAAACTGCCCAGCATATCGTCCTGCATGACGCTAAACTGCCCCTCAAGAACTACGTGCGGCTTGATTCCCATCCTTATGGGATACGTAGGACCGTCTGGACATTCATGTTTCAGGCCCAGCCCCATCCTTTGGGAATTTCCATCCCATCTCGGGCCCTTGGCCCAGTTGCCTCTGGGTGTGCGGCGTATGCTGTGAACGCGGGGCTATGCCCTCATTCACGTCGGTTTGCTCTCCATGCTGTACGCCCCCCACGTTTGGGGATGCCTTCTGCTCCCCCCTTCTTTTTTCTCTATTCGTCCTGCATGACGTTAAACTGCACTTCAAGAACTACGTGCGGCTTGATTCCCATCCTTATGGGATACGTAGGACCGCCTGGACATTCATGTTTCAGGCCCAGCCCCATTTCCCGGGAATCTCTATCCCGCGTCGGGACTCTGGCCCAAGTTCCCCTCCTTTTTGTGCGAGGCGTATCGCGTGAGCGGGGGATTATGTCCTCATTCGCGTTGGTCTACTGACCGCACCGTACGCCTCCCCCGTGTGTGGGACTACCTCACACCTCCCATCATCCTGCATGACGTTAAACTACCTCTCAAGAACTACGTGCGGCTTGATTCCCGTCCTTATGGGATACGTAGGACCGCCTGGACGCTTGTGTTTCAGGTCCAGCCCCGTCTCTTGGTTGATCACGGGGATCTTCCCTCTTTTGGTTGCTCTCAGGGTGAGTCCTCCGACCCTTTCCGGTGATCTGTTAACATGTTTTGGGTACTTTGGTCTATGACTCGTAGTGTCAGATTCAATCCCGACAAGTCCTGTGTTGCTTGTCAGGCCTCGCGCTTCCTCTTGTTCGAGCCTTCACTCAAAGGGATCCTCGTTAGCGGTTTGGGTACGATGCCTCAGTGCTCTCCTACCGCTCCGGGTCGATTTACCGGCGAGTCCTGGGCCGCAAATCGATATGAATCCTACGCTTGTGCGGTTGATGCTCGTTTGCTTGCCCCGTCTTAGGCTGACGTGATCGGATGTTGTGTTGCGAATATGGTCAGCAACGTCCTTGATCGCCATGTCGGCTCTTTCAGGCTCTGAACATTGGTTGCGCATCCCTCATCACACTCCGCCTTTGTGCATTGTTGTGGAATCTCGGCGCTCTTCATAATGACCTTCAGTACACCTCTACACGTTAGGCAGACCAACCAGGGTAATGATGTCGTTCGAGGCTCCCATGATCTGAGCACCAAGGGTATATGCGGATGTCCTCCCTAAGGGCCATGCGTAGCTGGACCCTCGTCCCCATAAGGAGGAGGGAGTCGCCCGAACAATCGCATTCTGGGCCCAGTATATCTGGAGGCTAGCATCTCTGCCCCTCGGGTGATGGACATACGCAGACCCCTATCCCAAGACTCTTCTCCTGGAATCGTGCGTGACCGCAGGGCTGGGTATGTTCCCACCTCCGCCGTGTCCGCCGTACCGCAATAAGCGGATTCCACCATGGTCCGAACCACACGACCTTAAACTGTGTTGTCCGGTCCTACCACACGACCGTAAACTGTGATCGTCTTGGCCGCCCGACGAGAAACGGCACTGCATCGTGATGTTCTCCTCAGGGGACACTCATGTTGGGCGCTGGTTAATAACCACGCCATTCATCAATGCCTTCCGTGGCTTGATTATTTTGGCGACGCCAGAGATTTCTCAATCACAGGCATGTCGCCGCACAATTAAAAACCATTCATCTTTAAGGACAAACAAGAAATATCAAATGTCGCTCCTTCTGTGTGCGAGGGTCAGACCCGCACTCTTCCCCGCGCTGGTGCCCGATTGTGTTGCGCCGCGCCTCAAGAACTACGTGTGGCTTGATTCCCATCCTTATGGGATACGTAGGAACGCCCGGATGTTTGAAACTTCGGGTCCAGCCCCCCACCTCTTAGAGATTCCCCCTTCTCTGGGGAATCCGCCGCCTTCAGGTCACCCTCAAGGCGTGTTCCCCGACCCCTTGCAGTGGTCCACCGGTGTCAAGAGTACTCTGGTTTATTGCCAGGAGGGTCAGGATCCGCTTGGTCAGGTTTCCTCCACTTTTCAGGCTTCGTGCTCCCTTTCATTCGGACCCATCGTCTACGCCCTGGGTGGAGCCCCCGTGAACGGTTCGGACACAATGCCTCAGTGCTCTCCCACCGACTCGGGCCGGTACCCCCAATGGCCTCGGGCAGCAAATCGATATGAATCCTGCGATTGAGCGGTCGATGCTCGTTTGCTGCCTCATTCCACCAACGGTTAGTGCGATATTGATGCTGCTTTTCCGCCACGGTCGGCAGTACTCCCATATCGTTACTTCGGTGCCCCCAGTCCTTGAGTGAATGGCCGCATGATTCACATTTTCCACCTCCCATTCTGACCAGGCGAAACCTCGACACTCTTGACACTATCCCTCAGTGCATCTTCGCATATCCAGGGGATAGGACCACGATGTGGCATACTTTGAGTTCCTTATGGTCCGAGCTCTAAGACCTTAAACTAAGATCTCTCCTTATGGTCCGAGCTCTAAGACCTTAAACTAAGATCTCTCCTTATGGTCCGAGCTCTAAGACCTTAAACTAAGATCTCTCCTTATGGTCCGAGCTCTAAGACCTAAAACTAAGATCTCTCCTTATGGTCCGAGCTCTAAGACCTTAAACTAAGATCTCTCCTTATGGTCCGAGCTCTAAGACCTTAAACTAAGATCTCTCCTTATGGTCCGAGCTCTAAGACCTTAAACTAATATCTCTCATTATGGTCCGAGCTCTAAGACCTTAAACTAAGATCTCTCCTTATGGTCCGAGCTCTAAGACCTTAAACTAAGATCTCTCCTTATGGTCCGAGCTCTAAGACCTTAAACTAAGATCTCTCCTTATGGTCCGAGCTCTAAGACCTTAAACTAAGATCTCTCCTTATGGTCCGAGCTCTAAGACCTTAAACTAAGATCTCTCCTTATGGTCCGAGCTCTAAGACCTTAAACTAAGATCTCTCCTTATGGTCCGAGCTCTAAGACCTTAAACTAAGATCTACCCCTATGGTCCGAGCTCTACGACCCTAAACTAAGATCTCCCCTAAACAGGATTCTACGTCCTGCATGACGTTAAACTGCACTCTCAGAACTACGTGTGGCTTGATCTCCAGCCTGATGGAGTACGTAGGAACGCCCGAGCATCTCAACTCGGGTCCAGACTCAGGGATCGTTAAGCCCCGCACCTCCTCGTCGCCGGCCGTCTGGCCTGGCTTCTGGTAGAGTGGTGCAGTTGTGATATTCTCCCCGATTCAGCTCGGGATGCCCCATTGCAATGGTGGGAAGCGATGGTTTCCTCGTCAAAGAGGTGTTGTCTGAGAATTGGGGTGACTCACGGCCAGATTAGTGCATCCTCCTAATACGCTTTCCCCACGGTGGCGCATTTTTGAGAGCGTTGGATTCTGTCCGAACAAATCGTCACTTCACCCCACGCTTCGCATGCCCTGTTGATCTGGATTTCCACCCTTGTGTCTGAAGGAACCCCCAAAGCGGTATTCATGATGACATGTGGTCCGCCTCCTGCAATATGAATGATGACCTTCGGTCCGTCTATTACAGTTGTTATGGTCGATCCACTGTCCGCCTACCGTCTTGGTCATTTCCTGGAAGGCCGACCGTTGTGGATGTCTGGATTTGGGACACACGATTCACTCTTTCTCATTTCCCTATGTTCGGATAAAATCTCAACGCCCCTTTTTTCACGCCTAATTCCCGCGTAGCCCAGGACTTCGGCATTCCGGCGTCTCCCTCGGAACCCGATCGTTGCGACCTCTCGCCGATCAGATTCCGAGGGGGGGCTTTTGTAGACGCCGGAAAAGTCCGTTGTTCCCAAACGAAGCTCCGGATGCGGAAAGAGAAGTGATATTTGGAGTCAGAGGCACGTTCCGGAGGGCCCGGAGGACTTGCGCGAAATTTCAGAGGCCCGCGCGCAAAGTTGAGTCGCGGCGCGCAATCCTCCCGGGATGCGCGCAATGCGCTGGGCCGGCGCGCTGTTTTGCGCGCCCGTGGCCTGCGCGGCTCCCTTGCGCGCCGGGTCCTGATTCCGCGCCCGCGAAGGGAATTCCGCGCCCGAGACCGGATTCCGTGCCCGGGGTTGCCTATAAATATAAGGCGACCCCCGACGTTTTGAAGGTTTCCAGAATCCGAAGCGTCGCTCGTTCGCGCAATCCAACCCCTTCCGCGCGCAATGCCGATCTTCAGGTAACCTCCTTTCTTTCGCGCAATAGAGCCTTGGGGTTCGCCTTCGCGCGCAATCCCCTTGGCTCCTTTCCTTTGAATAATCCTTAACCCGAAGGCCTTTGCGCGCAAAAGAAGCCTCTTGCGCGCAATTGCCCCCGGGTGCGCGCAATCCAGCCCGATTGCGAGCACCCCCCATTTTCAAAGTGGCCATTCGTTAGAGAATGAGCCGTTGCCCCCACGTGCTACCCGAAGCCCGGTGCGCGCAATCTCAATCATCCGCGCGCAAAGGGCTGGCCCGATTGCGCGCCAGTCCGCCATTTTGCGCGCCGACCTGCTGTTTTGCGCACAAAGCTCCTCTTTTGCGCGCAATCCCCCAGGGTCGCCCCCCTTGACCCCCTGAGGGTACCCGCCTGCGTGGCGCCCGATTATCTTCATCCTGGGTGCCCGCACCGTGCGTTGTCTTCCCGTGCGGCCCTCCAGGCTCGCGCGAAGTGACACGGACCCATCAGCGGCAATCCATCGTCCCGCATGACGTTAAACTTCATTCGTCCCGCATGATGTTAAACTGCATTCGTCCAACACGACGTTAAACTGTGCATCGTCCAACACGACGTTAAACTGTATATCGTCCAACACGACGTTAAACTGTACTTCGTCCGGCAAGACGTTAAACCGTCCGCTTCGTCCTCAACACACGACGTTAAACTGTACTTCGTCTGGCAAGACGCTAAACCGTCCGCATCACCCGATCCCGTGCCCCGCACGCAGGGTCCCCCCCCGGTTTGGATGTGGCCCCCGCCCGCTCGTCTCTGCAGGGATGTCGGGATTGTCCCTCTTTAGGGACGATTTAATGGGAGTGGCTTTTCCCTACGGGGGTAGGGTATTACAAACCCCTAGTTTCTTGTGGGGGGGCCGCGCATGTGTATCTCCATTGCGCCTCCCCACTGTCGAAGCCAGTAGAGGGTGTGACTGGGATCGAGGTGTCTCCTACTTTCGGTCCAAGTCCCTTCCAACTGAGTTTTGCCGCATCCGGGATGCCTCAAGTGCGTAAGTCCTAACAGAATGAACTACGTGGACTTTGATCCCTGTCTTCTAAACAGGGTACGTAGGAAGCCTCCCTGAGGTTCAAGCCCACCACCTGGTCGTCCCGGTCGTATTCACGTCGGTTCGTCCATCAGTGGACCCCTCCAGGGTTCACGTTTGCGTCGATTCACCTATGAATCCGCCCCTGTGGGAGACTGCACGTGTGTATCTCCACTGTGCCTCCCCACAACCCCTTTTCCATTTCTCCTTTTATCGTCCAGCATGACGTGAAACTGTGATCCACCCGGCCGTTCCATCTCCCTCTGTGCGAGGTGGTTCGGTTCAATCCTCCGCCCGGCGGCCTCGATCTCTTCGTGAGTCGGCTTGCCGACGTCCATCATGACGTTAAACTGTATATCCGAACTACGTTGAATTTGATCTGTGCTAACGCGCGGTACGTAGGAAGCCCCTACGGGGTCCAATCTCTTCACTCCATCATCCATCCTGATCCTTACCCGGGCCGCCACATCCCGGTGGGGTCATGCCACTTCACTCCACTCCATATCACTTGGGATGCCGCCCATGCGTTGGCCCCAGCGTCGGAGGTTCCCCGCAAGGGGTTCTGTCATCTGATCCACTCTTCGTGTTGATCAGTCCGATGCCGTCCCCGCTGGACGTTAAACTCGCAGCGTACCCCGTGTTAAACATGGGAAGCTGAGGAAAACCTCAGGGGACACAGTTCCCCGCACCCAGTGCGGGATGCCTCAGGCCATCCATGCCTTCGAGAAGCCCTATTAGGGACGGAAGATAGACGTGCAGAGCCGCAGTGTTACGACACGCCCCCAGCACCCAGAGCTACCCGGCCTCCTCACCGCAGGTTGCTGCCCCGACCAGACTCCTTGGAGCTTCCGGGCGGAAGCAGCGTAATTAACCGGTGTCCATGAAGATATGGCGCCGGGAACAAGATTCACGAGCATGTCTTAAATCTATGAGGGAGACCCGGATTAGGCGACGAGTTCCGAGGAGACGTTCAAGGAAGGAGGAGCCGACATCCCATCATCCCGGTTTCGATCAAGGAGCAGACGCCCCTGAATAAGGGACGGATGCCGCCCGCCTTTGGAAAGCGGGACTGTGGGACCACAAGCCGCGCGCCCATCCCCTTGGGTTGACGGGTGCACGCGCGAATGCGTCCTGGCGGAACAGCGTAACCCGACGCACGTCTGCACCGAAACAACATGATGAATATATTCTTTAAGGAATTCCATGATAAATTTGTGGTAGTTTTTATTGATGACATTATGATATATTCCAAAATTAATTTAGATCCTAAAGAACATCTAAGGGTTATGTTACAAACTATGAGGATGTGTAGTCTATTTGGAATGTTCAAAAAAATGTGAATTTTGGTAACAAAAAGTTTCTTTCATGGGGAAAATTTTAACTAATGAAAGAATTTTATTTAACCCTATAAAGAAAAATATTAGGGAGGAGTGGCCTCATCCTATAACAGTAAGTGATATTTATAGTTTCCTTCGTTTTGTATGATATTATTGGAGGTTTGTGAAAAAAATTCAAGAATTTTTAATCCACTAACCATGTTAACGCAAAAGGATTCCATGTTCATTTGAAAAATGGTGTGTAATGAATGTTTCCAAATGTTAAAAAAGATATTGGTTACTACACATATTTTAACTCTACCATCTATCAGAGAAAAATTAATTATTTTTAGTGATACATATGTGAAAGGTCTTGGGTGTGTCCTCATGAAAAAATTAAAGGTTATTGTTTATGCGTCTTGATAGTTGAGGACTCATTAGAAGAATATCTAAAGTTATGGAGGTACTATATTAATGGATAGATATGTGATATATACATATACAACAAAAATTTGAAGTATATCTTCACATAAAATGTATTTAACATGTGAATGAGGAAATGGTGATAACTTTGTGAAGAAAATGATTATTCAATTCATCATCACCCTAGAAGAGGAAACAAAGTTATTGATGCTTCAAGAAGGAAATACTGTATTGTGCTAGTAATGAAGAGGATTAAAGGATATCCCTTGATCCAAGACCTAGTAAAAAGGACATTGGAATATTAAGGGGAGGGAAATAATTAACCCTATAATAAATGATTTCTCAACCATAATTACTAGATAAGGTTAAGAAATATCAAATATTAGATCCTTTTTCACATTAGAAGTTAGACAAGGTCAAGAATGGGAAGATTCTATAGTTCAATATTGATCAAGAAGGTGTACTCAAATATTGTACAAGGCTATGTATTCTATATATTCTAGAAATAAAGAAGGATTTTATGGATTAATCTCATAGATATAAATTCCTTATACATCCGAGAATAACTAAAATACACAGGGACCATCGTGATAATTATTGGTGGGATAACATAAAAATTGAGAATACTTACTACATTATAAGGTGTTTGGAGTTTAAACAAGTGAACGAAGATAGAAAAAATTCTAAAGGGTTATTACAACCACTACCCATACCAACATGGAAGTGGTATAATATCACTACATACATTATCACTAGTCTTCTAAAAACATCTGAAGGAAATAATGTGAGTTGGGTTATAGTGGATCATCTCACCAGCGCTTCCTATTTCATCACTACTCAGCATGATTTATCTCTCGACCAACATTCCAAGATATAGATGAAGGATGTGGTAAGGGTTAATGGGGTTTAACTCTCTATCATAACTGATCAATATCCAAGTTTCACATCAAAATTCTTGATATGTCTTCAACATTATCTTAGTATCGAATTGAATTTCAATATGACCTTTCACCCCCAAACTGATGGCCTATTTGAAAGGACTATTTATACACTCAATGATATTTTGATAAAATGGGAAATGGAATTTATATGTGGATGGGATCAAAGCCTACCATTATTTGAGTTCTCACAAAAGAACATATTCTATTCATGTATTCAAATTTCACCCTATGAAACTCTATATGAGAATCTATGTAAAACTTCTACTTTTTTACATGAACATGGTGAGATAAAGTTATTTGGGCCTGATCTTGTGCAATGGATAAAAGGAAATTAACATGCCATGAAAAACACATTAAGGCTTCTCAAAGTTGGAAGAAGAGGTATGATGACAACTGTTGAATGGACTTGGAGTTTGTTGTTGGAAAAAACGTGTTCTTTAGATTATTACCATGAAAGAGAGTCATGTGGTTTGGGAATAAAGGAATGCTTATCCCTAGGTTCATTGGCCCCTATGAAATCAATGATCTCATTGGAGTAGTGGCCTATTGGATTTCACATCCACTAAATATAGCTCAAGTTCATGATGTATTCCATGTTTCTCTCTTTAGGAAGTACATATCTGACCCTTCACATGTACTGAATACTAAGCTAGTACAATTGGATCATGATATCTCTTATGAGGAGCCTATGATGATCTTGAAACATAGAGACATGCTTTTATGCAAAAATAATACCCACCTAGTCAAAGTGCTATTGAGGAAACAAAAATATGAAGAAGCGATATGGGAATAAGAGGACACAATGAGGTAGAAGTACCCACACTTTTTTATCAACTATGAGAATGAGTTGAAATTTTGGGGATGAAATTTACTACATGGGGAATAATGTAACGACCCATACTTTTTAAATAATAACTGTTTCCTAAGAAAATGTGTGTTATAATATATTATTCATAAAAACCCATATATATTTAATAATGAAGTAAATATAAAGGGAAATATGACCCTCTAGATTCAACCATTATATGAATGCTGTGAACTATACTCTTGATAAAAATTTTAATGTTGTAATTAGTGTTTTCAAGTAAAATTTTGAAAAATAGTAATTGATATAGAAAGAAAAGTTGATGAAATCAACCAGTAGAGTCATTTCGTTTTATGCCTAAATGTCAAAACATGGGACGAAGGTATCATTACTGGGGTTTAAACTTATCCAACCCCAAGCTGAGATTCAATAAATGAAGCTTGAATGAAATCACTTAGTGTTGGAGTTTAAGTTAGTGGATATTACCACTCAGTCAATGTTAGCCGATGCACCCCACGAAACAACCACCATTTCACACCTTACTCCTAGGGACAATGAGTGTGTAATAAGAGGATATGTATTATGGTATCAGTTACTTAAATTTTTATTCTTCTGTATAAATAAAAAATTTATTCTATCATTTCTGTTTTAATAATAGTTTTTCATAATAAAATTAATAGAGAATTTGATTAATTGATTTTTTAATAGATGTTATACTTTTAAGTAAAGGGAAAAATTAGTATAATAATCTATGGTATTATTAAATTTTTTATTTTAATGTAATAATATGATTAAAATAATCTTATTTAAAAATAAATATTAATATAATTTTTTTTCAAGTGTCATAAATTTTACTATGCATTTTCAATTCGCTATTATTTTTAATAAATAACGGTTTTTATATTTAAAAGATATTTTTTTATATTTGGAGAATTAGTACGAAAAAATAAATTTCATTTTTAAAACCAGTATGTTGAAATTTGGATAGGGTGAATTTATGAGAATTTTCTAAAATAGTTTATTTTTTCATGAAAAGTAAAAATACGGTTTTGTGTTTTTTGTTATGTTAATGATATCATAATTATGTCATAATGATGTAATGCCTAATTAATCACAGTAAAAGACAGAAAATATATTATTTTATTAATATCAAGTATTATAATATATTTTAATCAATTTCAAAATATATAATTTAGTTTCTAAATTGTAAAATGGAATCATTAACTTTAAAAAGGTTATTTTTTAATAACATTAATTTTCCTTGAAGAAATAAGTAATATAAAAAAATTATCAACTATTTTTAATTAAAATAATAGAAAAAGTGTCCCATGTGTTCAATACCATTTTAAAATACCATGGGAAAGCCCATGTTTTATCATTTACCACTACCTAGGTTCCCAAGGCCTATATTTGGAAATTAATGTACAATTTATCCACTTTTTCTATAAATAACCACCCATTTACCCATTTACCCATTTAATTTCCCTCCTTATTCATAATCCTTGAATATATGATATTTATACCTCTGAATAAGTACTACAAATGTGTCTTAAATCCCCCAAGGTCCCAATCCTTTTGTTTTAAGTGTTACTCTTCATGGTAAGGGGAATATCCTTCTTTTCTCTTAGTTTCAAAAATATGCCTTATTAATGTTATGGTCACTCTCTACGATATAATTTTTATTCATTAAAATACAAAGAAATTATGTTTTATCAAAGTGTGACCCCTTTCCCCACTCTTTTTACCCTTTTCTATGACAATGTTTTATACCCATTATGGTTTATATTTTACTTTGTAGAATTTATCTCTTCTCCTCAAGAAATTCCCATATATTTTTTTGTGAATAACCAAACCTATTTATTTTTATACGATATTACAAAATATGTAAAAATTATTTATTTCATTCTAGTATTGACATACATAAACCCCTTATTCCTTTTCCATGGTTTATAATTGTCATTAAAATATTTTCTTGAAGAACTTTTTAAAAATCCAGGATTTTTATATGAAACCTATTTCCTATATTCTCTATAGGTAATATATGAAATGTTTTTTATAGTCTATGTGGATTACATAATTAATAAATATGAAGGATTCACTCTGATAATGCTCCAATGCATTGGGTAAATAATTTAATCTCTGTAGATGACATGTTTTATGATACCTTGGTGATTATCCTCGATTAAATTTTAAAAATCCAATTTGAAAAAACATGAAGATATGCTTAAAAATGTATCATTTAAATGTTATAGCCACATTTACATGGCATGATTCATGTTTTTTTAGTATATGCCAATTTTTTATTTTCTATTTCCTTTATTATATTCCTCTAGTTCTTATTGAAATTTCTCAAAATCAAATGTAAATTGTTTACCTTGATTTTCCTTAAAACGCCTTATGCTCACCCTGTGATATATGTCCCCAGGTTATGAGATGAAATAAAAGTACATATGGTGACCCAATGAATAATACTTTTACATTTTTTAAAATAATTTTCTATTTTTTCATGTATTATATACCATGTTTCAAAGAATCTAAACCTTAAAAGATCATCTATTTGGTTCAATTTCATTAAAAGTTTATATATTAAAAAGATCGGATGCCATGCTGTGGAGTCTCATCCCCTCTTTCAGGTAGCTTCTCAATAAACCTCCCCTGATATTTACTCCTTGATCTCTATAAAGTGTAATTATTTCTAAAAATATTCCACTATCACCTATATATAATTAAAGCATCCCTGAGCTTGAGGATAATTGGTTACTATGTCCATTGAGATATACTCCCACATATATTGATGTACATAAAATGGATGGAGAAAACCAATGGTAACACAGTGATCATACTTCACCTTTTGGTATTCCAATCATCGAGAAAGAAACTATTCAACTAAATACATCAATCCAAGACACCAAATAGTCCTCTCAAATCTCGATACATATTTTTCACATTGGGATGTGATACCAAGGGTGAGCTATAAAACTCATAGAGAACAACATTTGGAATCACTGAAGGAATAATAAACTCTTATAGAATATTATGTGATATTTTTTATTCTCAAAATAACAATCAGGGACATCACTATATAAAAATCTATCTCTGCATACCACCACCTACGAGTTTATTAGCTGAGAATCCTCTACCTTGTGATCCAAAATAACTAAAACACCATCTAAAAAATTCATCCCCTACCACCAAACTATCCCATATGAAGATGTATCATTGAGAGATCTTCAATCACACTCTAAGAATCTCTAGATTCACCCATGGTACCACTGTAAGAATTCTTACTCATTGTATTAGCTAGAAAATTATATTTTATCAGTGTATATAAAATATTGACATCATAATAGTATAATAATTATATCCACCATCGCGATCACATGTTTAGGTCTTTTTGGTAGAAGACATGTCTCAAATTCATATGGTCGATGAAGACCACAAAACACTATATAATGAGGTAATGTAACCAAAACAAGAAAGAATCATTATTTTTGACCACTCAAGACCTTGGATGTAATAGTTATGATCACAAAGATGTAACTAACAATATCCATAAGAAAAAAAAGTGATTTTTATTCATTATAAATAGACCAAACCAAAAAACTAAGCATAATAGAAACTCTTAACCTAAAATCCCTTTTATGTAAAATAATTAACTTGTGTACTGAACAAAATAATCTTCAATAACAATAAAGATAACTAACACTGATCAGTCAACAATGATATTTTATCATGTATGGTCAAGGATTTTAGATGAATCGTAACCTTATGGAAATCATATATGAATCTCCAATAATATTGTGAAATACTAAATAAACTCTGATCCTCTTCAACTAAATTTAGGATTTCCCATGAATTGACTACCTCAATCATTAAATGATCCAAATCAACACCATGTTGGGGCATGATATAACCAAATAAAAAACTTCATAATCCCAAAACACACACTTTTATAGTTTCATGACTAGTTATTGAGAATAAAGAAATCCCAAAATGGTACATAGATTCTACGTGTTCTCCTCCTTATATGTGGAGTACACAAGGATTTCATCGATAAAAAATACCATGAATTGATCTCGAAATTCTCAAAACACAATTTCCATCATACACATGAACTTGGAAATAGAATTAATTACATAAAACATAATCAAAATGAAACATAAATTCCCATAACAACATCACAAACAAGTCTGTGGTATATTCTCACCCTTACCCTACATATTATTATATACCAACCATTGATCGATATTTAATATCCAACTAAATTATTTTTTAGCTAATTTAGTAAATCATCAATGCATCAAAGAGGATAGTGGTTCTTCATTTTCACATTATTTAATAAAAAAAATACAAAGACATTTAATTTAATTTTCCTTATTTATAAACAGAAATGATGCACCCCAAGGTGACACACCCAACTGAACAAAACCTCTTTATAAAAGATTATCAATATGTACCCACATATCCTATAACTAAAAAATTTCCATACAATGTTGATATATCATGATCAGAGAAGTGTCTAGTTGTTTCTATATCTCAAACCTGTTCTCACATCAGAAGGGTCAAACCATAAAGTCCAAAGGAAATACATCAGGGTGATCTTTTACAACCCCGGGAAACACCTTCTACTAAACATCCAATGAACTCAACATCAACACTATCATCAAGGAAGATAAATATGGAACACACCTCTCACCCATCTGAGGGACCCACTCACCAATGAACATGGAATACTATCCATTAAAATCATAGAATACAATCTATCTTCAAAATCAATCGACAACAGCTTGTACGGAATACTAAGTGTCACTACTACAAAACATGCCTTTAATAGTTTCGGCCTTTATGAGTGTTATACAAAAACGTTGAAAAATGGTATCTTTATATGATCTAAAGAAAGCACTTATAAAAGGTACATTTTACTTATGATTTATTTACCAAAGTGTACTTATTTTTAATTTACTCAATTTCAATAATTGTAAACATGCATACACTTAAGATTAAATATTCTTTAATATTGATAAAAAATTATTTGTAAAAAATTATTTATAAATAAAATTATTTGTAATTTTACATTTACTATATTTATAAATTTATATTTATATAATTATAAATAAATAAATATTATTTTTGAAAATTATTTATATAATTATAAATAATTAATTATATATATTAAAATAATTATAAATAAATAATTTTATATATTTAAGAAATTATTAAATTTATAAAAAAATTATAAAAATAATGATTTTATTTAATATATTTATATATTTATATATTAACTAAATATACATATATATAATGATATAAATATTATTTTTTAACAAATACTTATATAATTGTAAATAAATAATTATATATTTAAATAATTATAAAATTATAATAAATATATTTAAATAATGAATATATTCACTATAATTATATCAATATATTTATAAAAAATATATATAATTATATATAATTATATTTATAATTTTTAATTTTTAATTATAATTATTGATCATTCATGGTTGCTTAAATAATAAGAACTGATCAAATGAATATTTATCAGCACTTTTTTATTGGTGATTAGTATATAGAATTATTAGTTCTTTTTTAGAATTGATAAATATCTATCTTTATCAGTGCTTTACTTAGGATCTCATAAAACTTTCCTTTATTAGTGATTTTTTGTAAGTGCTAGTAAAAGTGTTGTGATCTATTTAAAAATCCCCAGCTAGTCATGAATCCATCCTAATATTTTAAGCTTTGCATGGAATCCACCCTCTATCGGTGCTCCTCATCGATGAATAAAAGCTCAAATGAAGCCTCGAATAAATCTATGGATCAAATACGAGGCTTGAACTATTTATTGAATGAATCCAATGCTCGTATGTAATTATTTCTCTACTTTCTTCAACCATAAGTATTTCTCTACATTATTTTAGGGAACTCATGCTATAAAACAGTATTGGTTATGGTTGTGGTGGAGGCTTTTTTAATATTGGGAGTGTGGTGAGTTAGCCATTTTAGAGATTTGGATATTGTGAGCATTCATTTTTATTCATGGAATATTTATAGTGTGAAAAATCTTTTCTGTGAGACATCCTATCTTCACTCCCTGGCCATACGAGCACCTCCTTCTTTATCAATTACCACTTTGAATTATTATAATGGATTTGAGAGATTCACTTTTGTTTATTTAAAAGTTCGGATGAATCATGGTTTATTTTTTTTGGATAAATAGTGGAATTAACTATATGGTAGAAGTGCCATCCCATTTAATATCATCTATACAAATTTATATGTATCAATTTCCCTGATGTTTGTTGGGTAGCCTATGAAACTGTTTTGTTACGTATTAAAAACAAGTTATTTTTTAATTTTTATAGTAGAGACTTTAGATGGGGAATAGTGTTTTATAAATCTATTAATTTTGTGATTTCACTTTGATTTTTGAGTGAAGTAAGGCTAGTACACATAGAAAATGTGACCTTATGGGGGTTGTTCCATCTCAGTAAAGGCTACTATATATGTAATAGATGTTTCAATGGTTGGTGCATTTTTATCCCTTTTTGGTAATATATCTTGTTGATGTATATTATTTATTTATTCAAGCTTCTTTGTGGATCTCCCTAGAATCTCAATTATGGTTCATTTTGTATTATATTACCTTCCCAGAGTCCTAAATAAGGGTATATTAGATGTTATCACCTCCCTAGAATCATTGGGAAGGGTTAGTGTAGCGATATGACATCCCAAGAATCATTATATGTTTTAGAATATTTGATTTAACATTAATATTAAATTTAATAATATATTTAGTTGTTATGTCACTTGTTCCAAAAAATATAATGCATGTTATTAAATTCTATATATTAGAAATTATTTTTATTCATTCAACACATTAGGTTTACATGTATTTGTTCCACCCTTAGGAATCTCTGATTACCTTCCATGTATATGGAAAACCTCTTTATTTATTAAACTGTTTTATCAATATATTTATATATATTATAGTTGATCTAATGATAGTTTATTATTCTTGTTTATCATATATGGGTTTCTTATTTCTCATTAATTTCATATATTATATTTTCATTTGTTCAGAGTATTTAACAAAGACTTGATGTGGATAAAATATAGTTATTATTGCTATTTTTTCTCGAGACACATCACCCATCTATTTTATATACAAATACCATTCTCATCAATTTCATCTACCAAATAGTTTTTTCATTTTGTGGTTTGAGTTTCATCACCCATATCTTTTCAGTTTCTTGTACTAATATGAATAGTAGTCATCCCATAGATGATTACTGCTTAGAATACTTCTAGTATCATATGTGCATGTCCACAAGAGATTGGAGAGGTGTTTCAAGCAACAAAATGAAATGATAAATGTTTGGGATATGAGATAATGAGAATGAATGTTGTCCATAACATTTAATATTAAACGAATTTAGATGATAAAACCTACCATAGTGGTGAAATTGTTTTAATAAATTCAATTACACGTTATTTTCAAAGAATATTGAATTTTTTTGATACATTCAAATGTTTGGTTTCCCATATTAGAATTTTTGTAACAATCACCTATGATAATGAGTATCATAGGTGTATTTATATGTTTATTGTTAAAAAAATAATATTTTATGAATCTAATAGGATTATTATGAATCTAAAATGGATTCATGCTTATAATTTTATAAAATTTTAGGAATATGGAGTTAAAGTGTCTTTAGGTTTGCAATAGAAAATATATATGACCATTATCAGATAATATTTCTGTGTTTAAATTGTTATTATTCAAGAAAAAATAGTTCAAAATAGTTGAAAAAATGTTTTATTTGTCATGAAAAATATTAGAGCTATAAATGTTACCCTAAACAGGAGAAAAACAAAACATGCACACTTATTGGGATGATACTACAGTTTATGAGTCATTTTATATAAATAACAATGTAAATGATGATGAAGATCTCATGGAAGAAATGAAAATGGAAATTGAAGATTCTGTTGTGATTATAAAATATTTTCTGAGAAGTTAAATAGCCATATTAAGAGACCATTATGTACTAATTGTACTAAATACACAACTTGTTCAGCTATTTTGAGGTTGTATTATTTGAAATATGGAAGCAGATAGAGTGAAACCAGATTTAAAAAAATAATTGGTCTTCTGAATGATATGATAATAGAATAAAATGAATTACAATGTATAACTAATGATGCTAAATGATTTCTACATTCAATGGGATTTATCTCTAAAAAAATTCCTTATTTTCAAAATCATTTCATATTATTTCATAAGCACCATGAATCACTCATAAAAGTCCCTAAGTGTGATATAGAACAATACAAGAAAATTTAATCAAGTACTTTGAAATATATATGTTTCTCTCATATCATTTCAGGGTTGAGAAAACAATATGGATATCTAGAAACTACATGAAAATTGACATGACATATAGATACAAAAATTAAAAATGGGATCTACATCATCCAACAGATTATCCTCAGTGGAAGAATATTGATTAAGAGTATCATGAATTTGGAATTGAGTTGAAAAATATTTTCCTTTCATTATTAACACATAGAATAGATACTTTTTGTTTATATAGTAGTACTCACAGTAGATGGACCATCATGTTGTTAAATAATAACTTTCCACCATGGTTTTCATGAAGCACAAATACATTATGTTATCTTTATATATATCTAGACCAAGATAACCCAGTAATTATATTGATGTCTATTTGGATCTATTTGGATCTATTGATTTAAGATCTTAAATTGATTTGAGATATTATTGTTATAATATATGATGCTTATAGAATTGAAGAATTCACATTAAGGGCCATGTTGTATAGTATAATAAATGACTTTACCACCTATGCAATTTTTTAGGCTATAAAATTAATGGAATGTTGGTGTGTCCCATTAGAGAAAAATTCACCCACCCAGTTCAGTTGAAACATTCCTTGAATAATGTGTTTTTAGGACATCAAGAATTTTCACATCGAAGACATTGATACAAATCATGGACAACAACATTCGATGGGAATATTGAACAAGGTACAACATCATCTCCAATAACAGGTGATCAACTATTTGATATATTAAAAGATATTGGCATTATTTTCAGTAAACTATTTTAAAAAAAGTATACGAAATAATACTGGAAAAAAATCCTATTTTATTGACTACCGTATTAGAATTTTCTACATGTTAGATATTTTCTTTATTTCATGCATGTAGAAAAAATGAACTTGATAATGATATTGACATGTTACTAAAAATTTCTAGAAAAATAAAAGATTGAGTTAAGTATAGGTTATAGTGGTTGAAATTGGGATAAGGGAAGAGCTGGCACTAGTGAATGGTAAAATGAAGACTTTTCTTCCATCAGCATCTTACACTCTATCTAGAAAGGAAAAAATTTAATTTTTTCTTTTTTTAATATTGTAAATGTTTCATAAGGGTATTCATCAAAAATCATCAATGTTGTTTCAATGACTATTTTGAAGTTACAATGACTAAAATCAAATAAATATCATGTTTTGAGAAAATATTTGATGCTTTTTTTCTTTCTGTTGCATTCTGACTAAAAATGTATATTATACATTAACCAGACTCTACTTCTTTTTTCAAAACCATATGTAGTAATTTTATTAACACGACAAAGTTTCTAATTATTATTATGTTGTTTACAGTCATATTATGTTAATTATATATGTTCTTCCCACTATAATTATTTGATATAATGGTCCACCTGACTGTTCACTTGGTTAGAGAGGTTCAGCTATTTGGCCAGGTCCATTACAGATGGATGTACCCCATTGAATAGTATATTATGATTTTGAAAGGGTATGTCAAGAATCAATGTTGAACAGAAGGTTTTATCACAAAATGATATATTATCAACGATGATATTGTAATTTGTTCTGATTACCTATTAGATGTTGACCACATCAGTTCTAAAAAGTCTAATCATAGAGAATGACTTATGGGCGAATAGATTTCTAGAAGATATTTTATTTAAATTACCTTGAAATAGTGGGAGAAAACACACCTTTACATTTTACATAATAGTGAAGATGTTGATATATACATTGAATCAAAAATATAAATTCTTAGATATTTTGATCCACCAAGGGAAGAAGAATGGATATAAAATATACATAATTAATAGATAATAGTGTGGTTCTAAGATAAAATTTATAAGGTTTAATATTAGAATCCAAATTCAATTTCCAAATGACTTGAATGGATGGTCAGAGGATAAAATGAAAATGTTATATCTTACAATGGTTTTGTAATCAATGGTCATATATTCTATATAGAAGAACACTATGACTGTTGTATGATGAAAAACAGCAGTGTTACGCTTGTGGCTAAAGTGATGCACATATCTGGTTCCAATGATAGAATTAAAATTTATAGAAATATATCATATTTTGGTATTATCCCATAGATATACAATTTTGATTATACAAAAATTTCCTTTACTGATTTTCCATTCCAATTGGGTTTACAATATGAGTGCACTGAATGTTGTTGAAATGGTCTTTGTGAGGTAGAATATCACTATGGAAGGAGAAAAATATTATCAATTAATAATGAAATAAAACTATGTGAATGTATTTTATTCCTTAGATCAAGAAAACAATAATTGGTTAATTGTTCTACTGGCTACTAAAAAAAGTTTCGGGTCAGATTAAAATCCAATCATTGATGGACCTTTCATTAAGAGAACACAATCAATTCATTTTGGTTCCAATGCAAAAAATTACTTATACATTATAGGGGACCATAATGTGAGGATTTGGATTTTCAAAATAGGAATTAAATCCCTAAATGATTTAAAAAAGGAAAGTGTGTTCAATGAGAGGGTAAAAGTCTTTTTTAATATACTAGGTTTTTCCCAATAATATTATATGTTCTTTATTGGATTATCATAATCTAAAATAAATTTTTTACTACTATGTAGATAATTTCTTCTACACATTATGATGTTTCCAATCTTTTAGAAGAAAAAAATAAAGAAGGAATCCCTTTTGGAATATATAACAATAATTTTACAGTATATATTCTCTATTTTATAGAAAATTTATATAATGGAATGTTGATTTAATTTTCATTATTCATTTCATAGTTCATTTATTTAAGAATATTTTTTACTTCTTTAATTCCCTTATAGGATGAGAAATTATGTTGTCTCTACTAAATCACATAGGTAATCATGATGTTTTAATATTAAAATAATTTTCCATATAAATAATTTATTATTTCATTTTTATGTTTACATTATTTCTTTTTGGTGTTACTAGAATAATAAATTTTTTCTTATACATGTGAATTATTTTATTCTAGTTGGTGTGGTATGTTCATATTTCATGTTGTTATTCAATAAAATGTCCACAAACATATTCACCCTCAAAATATATTCACCCCTTTAGTGTTGAAATTTATAACTTTCCCTTCTAGTTACCTCCAATACCTAATCATATAGGTAATCATGATGTTTTAAAAGTAAAATAATTTTCCATAGAATTAATTATTGTTTCATTTTTATCTTTAATTTATTTCATTTTAGTATTAATCTCATAATAATATTATTATTATATATGTAAATTATTTTGTTCAATTTTGTGTGTTCTTTCTATCTTTGATGCCTTTCTGCACAAAAACATCGACAAACTTATTCTCCCCCAAAACCTTTTCACCACTGTAGTGATGTAATTTATTGATTTCCTTCAAGTTACATCTACTGCACAATAACAGAGGTAATCTTGAAGTATTCATAGTAATGTAATCATACATTGAATTAATGTATTATTTTATATTTATGTTTTATTTATTTATTTTTAGCATTACTCACATAATATTATTTTTCTTATATAGGTAGATTCTTTTATTTAAGTTGGGGTGGTATATCATTCTTTCATGCCTTTCTACACAAAAACATCCAAATATTTGTCCGTCCAAACATTTTCACCCATGTAAGGTTGAAAATTTTCACTTTATTTTATGTTCCCTCCACTTATCAATCTCAGGGGTAATCCTGATGTTTTCACAGTAAAATCATTGTCTATATAATTAATTTATTATTTATTATTTATGTTTTGTGTATTTCTTCTTAGTATTAATCATATGATAATTGTTTTCCTATACAAGTGAATTATTTTTTTCAATTTTGGGTAGTTTGTTTCAAGCTTCTCATGATTTTGAGAAGTTGTACTTCGATTTTGCAACTGATATAATGACAATGAGTAACTTTTTCATGAATTCATACAACCATCATGAAATGTTTACTCACTACTAGTTATTAATTTTGATAGTAATTCTTTGTAAAAAAGACAACTTACATACTCAAAACAAGGAAAACATATTCTTATTGTTTTTATACTTTAGGAAAATTATCCATAATGAAATTTTTACATTTTGGAAACATTTTCACCTCAATCTGGTAGATGATGTGCCTGATACGACTCAATGTGTCTATTATCAGTTTAAAATTGATATTTTAGTTTAAAAACTAGCTATCACTGGAAACCAAAAAAATATGACTGTATTTTCATGATAAATTAGGAAAATGATTCATAATTCATTTTTGACATGTAGGATTGAGTGTCATGTCAAACTAATACACGATGTGATCGGAATGAGTCAAATTGTGGATTTCTAGTTTAAAATAAAATTTTAGTTAAAAATACATGTGACATACTCAAAACCGAGAAAACACATTCATATTGTTTTGATACTTTAGTAAAATAACACATATGTCATTCGATATGTGTCTAAAAAATTTTAATCTCCATCTGACACCTGGTGTGACTGCTATGACTCAATGTGCATTTTTTATTTAAAATTGACATCATTTTTAGTAAAATAGAGAACTATCTTAATTGAAACCAAGAAAATGCATTCATTGTTTTTACACTTTAATATAATAATACATAAGTAATTTTTATGTGTAGTAATTATCCTCACCCCAATACAATACACGATTTTCCTGGTAGGGTTCAAAGTGTTAGTTATCAGTTTAAAATCTACATATTACTTCAATAAGTGTCACCCATTGAAAACTGTTCAAACACACTCATATTTTCTTGATATTTTAGGTAAATGATTCATAATTAATTTTTGATTTTTTGAAATTGGTTACACATAATACTTATACTCTATGAGATTGGAATGAGTCAAAGTGTGTGTTTCTAGTTTATAATAAAATTTTAGTAAAAAAATACAATTGAAGTACTAGAAACCAATAAAACACATTTTTATTATTTTGATACATTAGTACAGCAATCCATAAGTAATTTGAGACATGTAAGAATTGTAATAACCTCAATCCGATGAACAGTGTGACAAGTATGAATCAATATGTGACTTTTTATTTAAAATTGAAGTTAATTTTTTTAAAATGGAAAACTGGCTTACTAAAAACCTAGAAATTTTATTTATATTATTTTGATTCATTTAAAAAATGACACATTATTCATTTTATTACATGTAGAATTATCCTCACTGGAATCCAATACATGATGTGGACGTTATGACTCAAAGTGTCCAATATTTGTTGAAAAATGATATTTTAGTCTAAAAAGTGTCACTCCCTGAAAACAGACACATCACATTTGGATTTTCTTATTAATTTATGGAAACAATTCACAATTCATTTTTATTGTGTAGGTATTTGTTTCACATCAAACCGACACATTAAATGAATGGAATGAGTCAAAGTTCACATTTACAGTTTAAACTGGAATTTTAGTAAAAAATAGAAGTGATGTACTCAAAACTAAGAAAACACATTCACATTATTATTACACTTTATTTAAATGATCCATATTTCATTTGAGATGTATTTTAATAAGACTCACCTCAATATGACTCATGGTGTGATCAGTATGACTCAATTTGAATCTTTTTATTTAAAATTTACATCAATTTTAGTAAATTGGAAACTGACCAACTCAAAACAAAATAAAAACATTTATATTATTTTTATACTTTAATAAAATGTTTCCTAAGTTTTTTTTTATGTTTTAGAATTAGAATCACCTCAATCAGATACACGATATGCCCAATATGACTCAAAGTGTCCATTATTAGTTTAAAATATACCGTTTGGTTCAAAAATTGTCACTCAATGAAATATCATCAAACACACTCATATTTGATTGAAAACATAGGAGAATTGTTCATAAGTCATTTTTATGTGTAGGAATATAATTCCTATAAAATAGATACATGATTTGATCATAATGATTCAATGTGCAGGTTTTATGTTTAAAATGAAAATTTAGTAAAAAATACAAGTGTCAAAATCGAAACCAATAAAAAAAATTCGGATATTTTTAATACTTCTGTAAAATGATCTATATATAATTTGATACATGTAGGAATCAGAATCACATCCATCTGAATCACGGTGTGACCTGTATGGCTCAATGGGTGTATTTTTTAATTGACAAGTGCCCTACTCAAATCCAAGAAAACATATCCAGATTGTTCTGAAACATTATTAAAATGATCGTTAATTAATCTTTGATGTGTAGGAATCATACAAAGATCATTCCAGTATGTGAAATGCATGGTATGACTCAAGGTGTCCATTTTCAGTATAAAATTGACATTTTAGTTCAAAATGTGTCACTCATTTAAAAATGACCAAGCATGCTTATATTTTCATAAAAAAATAGTAAAATAATTCAAACTTCCTTTTTGATGTGTAGGAATTGGTTACCCAAAAAATAGATACACGATGTTAGCAGAATAAGTTAATGTCAGTGTTTTTAGTTTAAAATGTAATTTTATTAAAAATTACATGTGAAAAAATCAAAACAAAGAAAACACAATCATATTGTTTTGGTAATTTAGAAAAAATATCCATATGTCATTTCATATGTTTAGGAATTATCATAAACTCAATATGATGAATGGTGTGACTGGTATGACTCAGTTTTTGTCTTTTTATTAAAAATTGACTTAAATTTTAGTAAAATGGACTACTAACATCATCAAAAATGAGAAAACACATTTAAATTGTTTTGATACATTATTAAAATGACGCATATGTCATTTTTAATTTTTATGAATCCTACTCACCTCAATCCAATACATGATGTTCCCGATATGACTCAAACTATCTGTTATCAGTTTTAAATCAACATTTTAGTTGAAAAATGATCCACTCAGAGAAAACTGATCAAATGTGCTTGGGTTTTATCTTATAATTATTTGATTAATTTTCATAGATATAATTCATGAATATTAACAATAAAAGGTGTGACATGGAAGAATAAAACATAAACCAATATGATACACAGTGTTCTTGGTATGACCCAAAGGTTAGTTTAATATTAATACATCCTATTCATTTATTTCTTTATATTATCAATAACATAAGAATTGATTTCTTATACATGTGTATTATTTTTCTGGAGAAGTGGTGGGTTTTAGAAAAATAATGAGTCAGGGTCAAGATTAAAATACAAAAGATCATTATTTTTTTTAATTTATGTAATAATTTTTACTTATGTAATTATTTAAGAAAATTTTTGAAATTTCTATAATATAGTGTTTTTTCCTTATATTTTTGTTTTAAATTTCATTTCACTTAATTTTTATTATTGCTACATTATTTTGTTGATATGGTGGTTCTTATGGTGTTTTTTTGTGCTATTACAAAAAAATTCATTGGTACTGCAATGTGATGTCAGAACACGTTATAGTATGCCCCTATATTAGTGATTTTGAATGTGATGAATTTTTTTTCCTTTATTAGCGCTTTTAAAAGTGCCGATAAATTGATGTTTTAAGATCACTTTAGAAATCACTGTTAAATGGATCTTTATGAGTTCTTTGAAAAATTCTAATAAAAGTACCCTTTAGCGATGGTAATAAAAGTGCTCATAATGTATCCCTTTATCAGTGGTAAAAAGTTCAGAAAAATGACCCTTTTATCAGCACATTTTTTATCCCTAAAAAGGACCTCTTCATCAGTTCTTTTTTTGGCAATGAAAAAAGATCAAGCCCTTTAATCTCCCTTGGGTTGTTAGTGATTCTCTATCATTAATAAAGGCTATTTTTTGAGCTATTAATGTCCTATATTTATGTAGTGATCCCCCCAAGCATGATTTCTTATGGTTGTATCTATAAACACAGAATGTTTCCCCAAGAGAGGTGATTTCCCAAAACAATATTTAAATTTCTACACAGTTCATACATATTAAATCAACATCCAACTGTTTTAGTCAACACCAAGGGAACAAAGAGACTCTCCACCTTAATTCTTAAATCATGACATAGGTTAGATGATACAAAGTAGTTCTCAACTCCTGATTAAAAAAAATCATGAACCATAATAAATAAAATGAAAAGGTTATTTAAAATGATGATTGACTCTCATGGTGATGGAAAAAATAAAGCATAGAGCTAACCATGACCTACACTATAACTTCTCTAACTCTAACTAAGACCACCACCATTATCTTTCTCTGCTTTTTAAGGACGAAGAGAATCTCATGTTTGTCCCATTCCCACCCCATATCATATATAGTGGTCCAAATATGAATAACCCTACATAAGCTTCCTTAGATAAATATTCCTTTATGAAGGAACAAGAATAATAAAACCTTCTCAATGATTCCAACTCAAAAATTTCACACACTCTCACCACTGGTGATCTTGACCTCTTCAATAAAAACCATGTGTATGCTCCCTTGTAAGGGTATTAAGAGATTCCATCCCTGTAGAAATGAGAAAATGAGGGATATGACCTAGCCTCGACTCTTTAAAAGTTCTTCTATCCATGCATCTAGAAACCCTAAAAAATATCTTGTCTACATCATGAATCCTAACAAATCCCTTCTCATGATGATTGGGTGCTATGAAGCATCCTTTCAACGACTCCTGTGAAGGTACTGTGGGATTAGTGAAAACCAGTGGGATAGGGGTTTTAAAAATATTCATCATTGTGATGATGAGACTTGTCATCTATGATGATCTAGTCATATTTTTATTTGAGGATCTCATGTGAATTAAATAGAAAATAGAAAATAAAACTGAACGTGTACCACATTCAAATCAATGTGAGATCGTTCATCTCTCATCACTGAGAACTATTTCTCAGAATATTCAAAAGATAATCCCTCTAGACTACCCACACATAGATAATGAATTTTCACACTCACAATTCATCAAAATCATTGTGCTAGCATGGAGTTCCAATCATTCCTTTAGCGTTTCATCGATCACATCGATCATGTCCCTTCAATATTTAGAAGGAAACTCATATATCTCTCTTATAATGATACTATATCTCTCTAGAACGTGGGAAGAGAGGGAATCTATAATCCATTGGATTGAATAATTCCCAACTGAGCTTCTTCTCTCCTGCCTATATAGTGGGTTGAGAAAATACCCAAAATGGTTCCCTGATCGTTGAAAATAAAACAACCATTAAATAACCAATAAATAATAATGATGAACTAAACTATTTCATAAATATTATTAATATTTCGTCACATACCTATAATAGATATTAAA
Organism: Viscum album; assembly: GCA_963277665.1. NCBI lineage: Eukaryota > Viridiplantae > Streptophyta > Magnoliopsida > Santalales > Viscaceae > Viscum > Viscum album. Next base: position 2,127,192,881 of record OY728161.1, on the reverse strand, counting down.
TATATTCCATGATAAACCCAAGTAATTTTGCTCATCATATAATTCCCACTAATATTAAACTCACTTGGAATATTAAAATAATAATCGATCATATAATATATTTTTTCATGTTCACTAAATAACTTGTGAATAATTTTAATAAGAACATTCAACCCAATTTTTATTTACTTGAATAATAATGAACTTATTTATTTATTAACGATTGATAACTTGGACAACTCTTGGATCCCGTGGTGTGGTCCACCATGTCCAAAATTCTTATTCTTCAGAACAGGGAAGATTATTGATTTCACAATTTTTTTTATAGTCTAGGATATTACCTCAATAGTAGTGAATTTTATTTCTATAAAAATAGATAATTATAGTGTCCCATAAAGGCCCCTAAATAAATAAGTAGTAGTCATACCAATGACAACAACCTATAAACACATACTCTGTAATATAATATCTTTGTCTTTTGATATCTCATAAAAAAGGACACACACTTAGGTCATCATCCTTTATTAATTTATTATTTGTTGATCTAACTAGAAAAAATTACCTTCGAATACCTTTGACAAGAATTTATGAGGGTACTACAGTATTGATCATCCTGACCCAATATATATTGTTTCCTTAACTCGAAAGCAAAAAAGCATATATTAACCATTAAACCAATGCCATACGACCAATGATGCACACAACACAAGCTTCCATTCCATGATTTCATTATCACTATTTTTCCCTTGTATCAAATTATGTTATCAGATTACACAAATTAACAAATATCTCAAGTCAAAATACCAATACACATATCAAAAGATAGAAAAAACCAATGACACCTAAAACCTGTGGTGTTTTTATTAGATAGTCTGTCCTCATGATCTCAACTACTAGATATCACCAAGTGTGAACTTGAAATGAATAAGTCTCAATTCTTATGATATCCCATCACCAAATATTCAAAAATCAAATATTTATAGTCAGTATGATGTATCTAGACCATGTGATTTTTTTAATGTTAATCTCATAGTGTCTCGAGGTTATAATTATATCATACAATAATCTATAACCTTTTCATAGAAAATATATATATATATGTAAATTACCATTTATATAGTGGGTGCATTAATTTCTACACTATAATATTATGTATGCATCATTAATATCTCATTGTATACATAAAATGTAAATAAAAAGTTTTGTATAGTTGGGTCTATAGAAACCACTATTACAACACTCCCACTTACACTAGATCCAACTTTCTAATCATTTATTTTTGCTCTCACATGATTATGATCATGTTTATAATGAGTCATGGAGTTATTTTTTGGGCCTTACACATCTCTTCTATATAGAAATTCTACTAAGTGAGACCTGACTTCCTTGACTAAAACTTCTCAAGGGATGGAATCCCTGAGTATATCCCTTTTTACACTATCAAAACATGACATGTTGGATGGTAGTAATAATAGAATTATCATAATGAAAATAAATTACATACTATTTTTTATTACAATAATTCGAACAAATCATAGATTTTAATAACTACATCTTATATTCCTTAGAAGCTGCAACTTACTCTGTAATTGTAGGTATAGCTACCATTGGCATGTATGAGCTTGTCTCACTCATTCCATTTTTCTAACTATTATATAAGATCATGTTGAAATTAAAGAAAGGATAGTTTGTATCCTCTAAAAACTAATATCCCTTCATCTCCATATAATTATTATAAATCCTTTTTTACTTACTCTATTATTATTGGATTGTTCTGACTAATTTTGTTGTAGTTCCCTAATTGATATTTTCCTACTATAAATTATATGTTGGTGATATAATTTCTCGTACATATGATGGAATATGTTATTGGTCCATCACAAAAGCATATGAAATTTTATCTAACCACTTTAATTTCCTCCCATGTCTTGTACATGTAATCTTGAAAAGATTTATTCCATGTGACAATAGTAAAAATATCTCTTGAATTATTCTAGATTTTATTTTTCAATATTTTTTTAGTAAACGTACAATTTTCTAGAATTAAGAATCCACTATATCTACATCAATAGATCATGTTCCCTATAAATTTGGTATCTACATAAATTAAATATCTTTAGATATACTATCACTCTAGTATTAACAAAATATAATACCAGTAGCTATTTTCCATATGTTACCAAACATATTTTGCTGGGAAAAAATTGGCTCTCCCACTATGCTTTGGTAGAAACAATTGAAAGATTCAACCCAAATGAATATTATATGATATTATTGTTTAATTAAACACTAAACTATATTTCTGAAACATTCAACCTTTATTTTAATTTTGTGATGTCACCATTCCCTTTCGGTTGCATCGTATAGAAACCTTTCATGTTTGGGGGTTTGGAAATCTAATTCTCAATAAAATGATCATATAAATTAGAAATGAAATGTAAAATTCTAATGGATTTAGGAATAATGACTTTGTATTGCCAATTTCACCTTATTGGTACCACTCTTGTACCATACATGTATCGTCTCACTTGAATACCAACCACAATATTCCAATTAATAAGCACATATTCTTTGATACATGAAATCAATTATTGCATTTTAATTTATCAATTCAATCATAGATAATTTCCATATATGTCATACATATAGGATATTTTATTCTCAATGAATAATGTATAACCATCAATGGTGAATATAAAACCACCACCATGGTTTTATCCTTCATACACAGTATGTGTCTTTGGACCATTATTTTTCTACATGATATTGATGAACTTGTTCCGATTCCTACTATTTATGAATCATTCTCCTACCATCTCAAATAGACATGCACACCATTTTATAGAAAAGTAGTCTATGACTTGTCTATAGCTTTTTTATCAGTGGTATGTTTTTAATATCCCTAGAAAACATTAAGATAGATTCTTTATATACACATTGGAAGTCTCTTGATGAAATAGTTTTTATGTCAAAACAAAATCTTTGTATCTAAACACATGTTCTTATGATTTTATGGTTTTCTATAATACTACAGCTTATATGTATCCAATTATCATTATTGATGGTATATGATTATGGAATATCACCATAAATTTTGATTAACATCATATAATATAATGGATGTTTATGCAATGTATATATATTTCAACATTGATGCTCCTTATACTTACATCATGTTTCTGATGTGCGTAAAGAAATGTGGGTTTAGGAATTACTCCATGAAATATTTTATTGATCAATTTTAACATGTAATACTCATCATTGATCCACATTATTTACATCATAAACATTATTTGGATAATGAAATGTGTGTTTAAGAATTACTCCACACTAAATTATATTGATCGAGGCATGAATTGTCAAGATATTCTTCATCATTATAGGTTAGAGCATCTCATATATAATGAACATTAATATTCTATACTTCAATTTGAAATTCCATAATAAAAACTTAATAGAATTTAATTAATTAAACTTACCACTATATTTCCCTTGGAATATTTCATTCTCTCTTCCTGGACTAATTATGAAATCATTATGTCATACCTTTATTAGTAAATGTTTCATTTTCCAAACTAAATAAGTATATACTCCTATAATAACTGTGGCGTTTATCTCCTCTGAGTATAAATACCATAATAGGTATATCATTGTTGTCTACTTTCCGTTTTACTTGAAAAATAATTATCTTTCCACAAATTATTATAAATTCATACATTTTATATTCATCTCATATTTCTAATGATTAAAGTATTAGTAAACTCTTTTTTGTGTATTATACATCATAAATTACATTCATTCCTAAACTGAAATAATTTATCCTTGTTTCGAAAGGACAAGTGAGATAATTTTTATAGTAATACTCAATAAAATTTCACCAATAATCATTTACTTTGAAATATATAAGTCGTGCACTTCTCATCACTAACATAGGAACCACCATTTCTTAGATGCTTGGATAATATACCTTATTTCCATTAATGATTATATACAGAACTGGTTACTATATTTCGATACTCATATGTGATAAACATATTGTATTTAATATCCATAATTTCTTTTAGAAACAATACTTATAATTGATGAATATACCTAAAGAAGAAGTGATTACTTGCTTATTTAATTTAGTTCATTGTGAATAAACATCCCTTGTTTTATTTAATGGTATAAGATGAAAAAAACCCTCATGTTTAATAACCAATATTTTTTCTTTTAAATACATAAAAATGGTGACTTTGGTATCTCCATTTTCATTGTAATTTTCTGCTTGTCTTTTAACTTGTTCACCATAACAATTAAACAGTATACCTACATTAAGATCTTATTTACTTAGAGAACCATACCTAAAAGGTAATGAAGTGTTTACTCTATTCTGTTCATTTTGTAATATTAAAAAAAATAAGGGTATATGGTTGAAAATGATATTATAATCGATGTGTTGAAAGATCATGATCCATCTTTTAATTTACACATAACCAGTATAATCATCAATTTTTATCTTACTTCACTTTCTCCTCTCAAGATTCTCAGAGATTAGACTACATGTGAAATAATCAATATCCCAATGTTGTATCCAAAAATACCATCAGATGTTGATGAAAATATTATGACATAACCATCATATTCATTATATATGAGTAGCTTTAAAGAATTTTTACACCCACGCTTCTTGAGGTGGCTTAATAGGTATTGGGATACAAACACCTTGAATTCCATATATCATAGTAATGTACACATGTTCCTGTACAACTCATTTAAAAAGAATGATTGTTTAGAAATTTACTTTTTCCATTATTATCACTCTGTATCTTGTGTTGTTACTTGAAACATTTTACAAAAAAATCTTGCATATTTGACTTTTATCTTGATTACCGAATTATAAATTAATGATAGATTATTTAATTCATAAATATACCCCAATATATTATTGAATTATAGGAATCCCTTATACTAGAATCTGATTAATCTATCACTTGAGTATTCTAGTCGAAAGGATCCTTGAACTTCCCCTCATAATCAACAACTATGGCTACGCCACTACTCAGAGAGTTCAAGGTAGGAATTTGACTGACTAACACCATTAAATTGTGGTTCCTTAATATATTGAGTTAAGTATCACCTTCTAAACTAATAAAAATGATTTAATCTATGCTTTCTTATGAATTTATTGCAAGATAGAAATGACTAATCCTTTTCTTCCAACATCAGTTCGGTCAACTCATCATTTTCATAATAAATCCCGAATAGTAAGAGGTCCCACATGTATGGATGATTGATCACCCCAAAAAACTGGTTGTGTTCAAATTAAAATGACTAAAGGAGTTTTGTGACTTAATATTTCTTTAAACATTTTTAGATTTTTCTTGATGAATGTAAACAATTTTTATTTATCTATTCTTACTATTTTATCACACTCACAATTGATCATTAATATAAAAAACATGAATCACTTCTTTATAAATTTTATTTTTTATTAATTTATGTTCTATCCATCTATAATGAATATTCATAAAAAAATAAACAGATGCATAAAGGAAATAAACTACTTTATTGGTCTTAAGTATCTAAAACGCGTTGATCCATTTAAAGATAATGCACCAACCTTGACGTAGGGGTATCATACATGAGTCGTAGATTCACTCATGATGTAGCTCATCCCCCATCAAGTGTGTACACCTCTTGTTTGGATTTATCCTTGACTTTGAATTCTCTCTGACCTACTTCATCCTCATTGTAGTATAAAAATTCCTTCTTGTATGTGAGGAGATCTGGGGAGTACAAAATATAAACTGATAAAATTGGGAATACATACCCTTATACAAATTGAATAAAAATAAGATGATGTGAAAATCATCAATAAAACTAATAAATTATTTATAATCATGACACAATGATAAATTAAAAGATAAATAAACAAAATATGCACACACCTAATTGGAAATTTCTCAAGATCAGTCAAATGGTAAATTAAATGCATTGTTAACGTTAAATTGCCTTAATTTTAGTATGGGGAATTAAATAAATTAAATGATTTATTTAATTAAAACAATTTAATTATATTCGGTCTGATTTTATTTTAATTTTAATAACAAAAAGTAAGTTATTTTAATAATTTAATTTAATACCAAAATTAAAATAATTTTTTTGGAGTTTTAAAAAATTAATATTTTAAACCAATATTTTTTTAATTAATTTAATTTAATACCAAAATTAAATCTATTAACTTAATTATATTTTTATTAATATAACTTTCCAGGCCCTGAAACCCTAGACAAGGACAAACTGGGTCTGGATGAACTTATGTGCCCCCATTTTGGGTTGTGTAGACCCTGTACAGGGATGATCTAGGACAAAAATACCTACCTTGACTTGTTTTGGGTCGTATAGATCCACCCAGGCTGATTTCGGGGTGGATTCGGTCCAAAAAAACTAGATCAGGACATGGTAGAGGGCATACCTCAATGCAGGGAGGACCACACTATGGTTGACGTAAGGTTTCTTTGGAGAAACATAGATATGGTTTCTTAGGATGGCCATTTTTGTGTTCCTAGAGGAAACCATGATGGGTGTCTATGAGGTCGGTGGTTTAGTGCTGCATGGTTGTGGAGGAGGAGGACCAAACATGGATTTGTAGGATGAGACCAGTCCATGGTGGTAATGCAAAATCACCCTTGGGAGGGTAAATCGAAGCTGGACACATCTAAGGTGGAGGCTGGAGGCATAGGATCTGGTGGACATGGCTGGTCTGTAGTTGACAGGCGTCAAAGTAGATGGGTCAAGCCAATGGCTGCACTCGATCTAGTATGGGTGATGTCCAGAGGGTAGTTCGACTAGGGAGTAGATTGGGGACCTACCAAATATAGTTAGCAGTATGGTTCACGTGGGCCAACGACATAAAAAACTTTGGACGATAATTGATGGGGCTCTTCATGGAGGAGACAAAGTAAATGAGGTGGCTCATAAAGTGTTTTCCACTATGGGTGAAGGCTCATAGATGCACCTATGACGGTGACCAGGAGTCAATCATGGGATAGATCCAGATGTGAGTTGATTTTTAGCCGATATGGTGGGCCGACCACAAAGAAAAAACCATGAACTTTTGTTCACTAATTTGTTCACTTATATGATAAGCCAACTGTATGTAAATTTACACACCTTTTTTTAAATTTATAGAGTCCAACAATCGTAAAAAATTCTAGCCTCCTTTGTGTCATTAATTTTTTGTAAATGAAATTATAATAAAATAATTTTAATTATTATAATATTATAATTAAATAATTATTATAATTTTTTTTAAATTCCACAAAACTGTGGCACGGACATTGGTCTAAAAATAATGTTCCAACCACCTAATTTCCTATTGGATACTGTATTTCACTGGACACCATCACTGATGTTATAACCAAGAAATAAAAGGCCCACTAAATTATTAATAAATAATTATGATAAACTAAAGTACATCAGAAATGTTATTTATACTATATCAAGAACTTATAAGATATACTAAATATATTACATGATAAACCCAAGTCATTTAGATGGATTGTAATTCCCACTAATATTAAAAGAAGCTAGAATATTAAAATAATATTCATTAATAATATGTTTTTTTTGTATTCACTAAATACCTTGTGAATAATTTCAATAAAAAAATCATCCCCATTATTTATTACTAGAATTATAGTGAATTTATTTATTTATCGGTGATCTGTAACTTGGACAACCCTAAGACCCCATGGCGAGGCCACCATGTACATTATTCTTATTCACCTGAATACAAAATATTCTTGAATGCAGTATAATGTGCGAACCTCTTGGCCCTTGTCTCGATATGAGTGAGTTGTATTGTTTTTTGATCTAACATGATGTATTTATCTCAAATTACCTTGGCCAAGAATTTATAATGGCACTACCATCCCGATCAACCTAGACTTAGATATATTACTTCCTTAACATGGATGAAAGAAAATCAAATCTTAACCATTCAACCAATTCCATAACACCAATGAAAAACCTAACATAAGATACATCTCCAAAATTTCATTGTCATTGTTTTTTCCTTGCATCAAATTATGTGATCAGATGGAACATATTTATAATAATATCAATTATGGAGACCAATACACCTATCCATAGCTAGGAAAAATCAAAGAAACAAGACCCATGTGGTGTTCCTATTGGCGTTCTGTCCCCATGATCTCAACTACTAGAGATCACCATGTATGAACTTAATGTGAAGAAGTCTCAAGGATTATGATCCCCAAGCACCTGATATTCAAGAATAAACTTTTTCTCATAAATATTATGTATCTAGGCCATATGAAATCTTTATAAGATTAATGTCATAGTATCTTAGGGTTCTCATTATATCATGAGATCTCCAATAACATTTTGATATGATAATTCATCTACAGACATTACCAATTAAATAGGGGATGAGTAACTGTATACACTATAATGGTTAGAGTAAATCATGCATATTGTACTGTACACATAAAATTGTAACTGAAAATAATAGTATAGTGTGGTCTAGGAAAGACACTATTACAACATTCAACTCTTGTTAACACCTCGAGATATGTTAGTGTCATAGATTGGATGTACTAAAATAGACTCTATGGATGAAGGGACTGTTAAAAAGTATTCAAACTGGCTTAATCATCTGGAAAAAGATCAAAAGAATTATTGAGAAGGGTCTAGAAACGGATCTCAAAATCTGGCACTTTGTAACTCCCCTATCAAAGAGTAAACATCTCTTAATGGTTAAACTCTTTAAAAGCTAATGAAATAAAATATGCTTGAAATTGGACTCATAATATCTCCCATGATTCATCTTAGTCCTTGAAATTAACAAGGAATAAGAATCACCATTGTCTTGCAACTCCACATATTATCATTACCACTAGCAGATCCTAGTTCTACATGTGAGCATTGATCTAAATGAAGGCTATCTCCACCTACTTTTACCATTAATATGTCATTTATTCTGAGAAGGATCCATCATACAAATATAGTGGCTGGTCCTGAAACTATTAGAGTTTCCTTCTATAATTATATTCTTTTTTGACCTCTACTATGCGATGATCTTCTAGAATATCATACTGAACTTCTTTAGTGAGAACCTGATGAGGACGTTGAACTAGACTCAATCCCGAAAAATCAAAAAAATGGGACTATTAAATAAGATTTCATAATATTTAATATTTACAAATTATTTATTTATTCAATGTTAAAATTTCTCCAAGGTCTACCCATTTCAAGTATAAGTGAAAAGAAGAATGATTCATGATCCTTTCTAACTTCCCTACACCAAAACAAGTATAACATTTCAAATTAGGATCATTAAACATAAATTCCATGAAATGAATCATGGGTATGCCGGGGGGGTAAATACCTAAGTAAAAGTTGATATCTCATATTGAAATTTATTACTAATTTTAGCTAAAAACATTTCCCTACCATCCCATGTAGTTCTCACCCATGCCTACCTCTGAATTTAATCATATCCCTCAAATTAACCTTTGGTACCACTTACTCATGACTCCCTCCCCCTCACGGTATCTCTCCTAGGATGAAAGTGAGAGATGATATATAATTATTTCCAAATACCACCTCTTGTATTCCATGAGTTACTGACAATTTCCGATGGTATAACATACACACACATGAGATTATTTTATCTATAATATATGAGAAATGAGATACATAAGATAAAGACGACAACAAAAAACATGATCATAATAAATGTAAAATATACCACGTACATGTATTTAATGTCATACAATAGAAAAAATACAAAAGAGAACTATAATTACTAATATATATCATTGATAGTGGGAACAAAGCTGATGATACTCATGAATAACCACCACAAGCTAGTCATTTTGTGCCCAATCAACTAGCTCTTACGGACCTAAAAATTAGTTTATATAAATATTGAGTGAGGTAAAATGTACATTATATATAATTTTCCCAAGATCATCTCATGAAAATGATTACTAATTCATGATAAATCTGTTTGAACAACAAGTAAAGGTATATTTTCCCCAAAATAAGTATTCCAAGTTCATAGACTCGCCATGTCTATCTCTAACCAAATATCACATACAAGTGAATATATAATATAATATCAATATAAGGTACTGCACTACCACTTCCCCAATGGTATTCCACTCATCCCCATTGTTACATGTCTTAAGCCATCTCTCTATAAATGTAAGACATCTCAAAGACACCCAGGTCAATGTAACATAACATTCACCCCATGAATCAAACTATATCCTTATCAAATACCATGAACCCTATGCATCACATCATCACATCATCACATCATCCAAGTCACATCTCCAAATAGTAACTGAGTAGTTTCTGGGAGACACCACAACCTGTATGTCATGTACTATACATCAATACATCGAAACCCATACATTTTATACAGATAATAATTCATAGGATACTATATCTGGTGATATATATGTTTGAAATAACTACAATCTATTTTATCCCACTACTCACATACATGGAGAAAGATATCCACTATTCATACAAACACAAAATACTATCAAGAGAAAAGAGTGCGCTTATAGGTGGTAGTCGACCATTCATTCCTTGCCAATATAGATATTACAGAAAACACATTCTCGAAGTCCACTGGGTGTCATTATCCCTACATATTAAGAGGGTCAATGTATGAAATTAGAAAACATACAGAAGATAATATAGTTCACAACCACACTATGGGAATTCAACTTATCTTAGGTCCACCTATAGTTATTATCACTCAGACATATGAATTCCACTACCATGGACTAAATATCCTATAAGCACACAAGAATTTTTGTTGAATTTTATTTAATTAACTATTTTCTTTTGAAATTTCACTTTGTGTTAATTAATTCATTATACATTATTTAAAATTATTCCATTCACATTTCATTGACCACCAAGTGATGTCAATTCCATCTAGGCATAATACAACTTATTCCATGGTTCCACAAGATTATTAACATTGGAATTCTATTCAATAACAAACACCATGTAATTTATAGATCATTATCATTCTATAATTATAGGTCCTATAAAAAACATCCTAATAAACCAGAAAAAAATATTTATAAACAATACCCAAAAAACTGCCTCATGTAGTGGGGATAGGAATGTAGGTAAATAATTAATCTGACCATTTGAACTATAAAAAAACATTAAATAGAAATCATCCCATCTTTTAGAAAAAAAATAGATGACAACATCTTCACCTTATTCCATAAATCTTAGTGACATCCCCGACACTACCATGAATATTACCATGCTTCCAACCCCCCCCCCCCCCACTATCTACATCTGCTACTATCACAAACTAGGGCCTCCATACCCATATCTCTTCAACCTTGAGCCATCCCAAGATGACATCATGTCACATAAAAAGGCTCACATCCAGAGAAAAATAAAAGGCCATAAATAATAAACAGTTCCAATAGGGAACTTAGGCCGTAATAAGGATATCCAATATTCACATGAAATATGGGTCACTTGACACAAAACATTTACATTTATCAAATAAATAATTAGTGACAATATTTAATCAATTAAATCCATTAACATAGGTTACAACCATATGAAACCTAAGGAATCATATATTAAAAGATATAAATTATTTAAATATGACATAAAGCATAACGTAATGTTTCGAAAAATTTTAGGAATAATTATTCTATTAACATTTATCTTAATTACTATTTAAAAAATTGATTTTCAACTTCATTTTCTTTAAGCAACTGCATTAAAATGTGGAAGAATATTTTTAAATTAATGTTTCATTAGGTATCATTTGATTTCATCCAAATTATGTAAATCAATGGATATAATAAACCCGCCTCTTTAATTATTAAGCCAATAAACATTACAATATTTATATTCTTTAACCATTTTCGTCAAATTAATCATTCAAAAAATAGCATAAAAACATTACAAACAAATAGTAAACATATTGAGAATGCTCTCTAGTAAAAGAAGTGGAAAACCATAATCACGGTGGAAAACACATGTGATAGCTATGACAAAATACCATTTATTTTCATGAGTCCACTTTATCATTTATTAATGTTAATTACATCATAAAAAATACATAAATAATGTTTTTTAATGATTTCACATAAAATAATATGATAAGAATCAAATCACCTACCTCAAGGTTTCTATCATTCTTTTATTGTGAATGGAACAACAACGTAGAACTCTGATCACCTCTCACGCAAGTAAAGTGTATCCCTACAAGAACATTGTGAAACTACGATGAAAAATAAATAAATAAATTAATACATAAGAATAATGGATTTCATATTCTAAAGCATGAAAGGAAAGAACCTAAAATAAAGACTGATCAAAGAAGAAACAACAAGAGAAGGAGGTAAAAATCACCTTGGATCACCACTGGAAAAAAACGAGAAACCATGGATAAATCCCTTGTGAAAGGGATTAAAAACACCCTAAATAAAATCCTATGGCCATACGGGGTTAGGAGATAATTATAGGTTTTGAAGAAATTCAATGAATTAGATTCTTTATAGGTATTCATATAGACACACTTTCATGACATGAATTATTCATTCATTTCCTGAATGTACTATGTATAAGGCCCATTTAAAAACATGTCGCCCATATCAAAAAAACCTAGAATTTTTTCACATTGTGAAACAAAAGTTCATTTCATGTGTTTTTAGGGATATATTCACCAAATTTGACCCACATCCTTCCACATAATGAACCAATAGTACACGTCGTCTATCACACCATTCAGACATCTCTTCTTAGGCCATGAATTTATATTTGTGCCATGAACATAAATCTCATGTCATGAACTATAGTTAACATCACTAAATTATCCTACTTTCTAATTTCAACTCCTAAACTCCACTAATCCGGTATTTAGATTCCTTCAAGCACTAAGATCCATAGAAACATGTAAAATAATGATGTAAAAGGATATTTGACCTTACATTATATACTTATGAAATAATTATCATCCTAAAAAAATTAAAACAAAAACTATATAGAAAGAAAAGGAAATGGGTTATCTGAATAACCACCCCATGAGATACCTTTGAAGATTATCACCATCGTAGGTGGTCAACCACTTCACTTAGAGGAACAATTTTCAAAACCACACAACACCAAAAAATAGATCCTAAATACTAGCATGATGGAGGTACTATCTTGAGGTGTCATAAATTATGACTTGTTACAACCACCACCCCCAGGTTGTCCACACCAGGCTCATGGATATGGGGGACAAGGGTGAGGACAGCTGTAGGCAGTTGAGGCTTATGTCTCAAAGGATCCAGGGATGATATGAGGTACAATTGGTGTCTCATATATTTTATCTATAGAAATGAGAGATATTATTTCAAACCAAACCTTTCTTTCCATGACTCTTGTTAGATACATAGAGACTTCGGTTAACCCCTTAGCTAGAACCATGCACTTTGGGGAACTTTACTGGGGACAACATAGCGATCAAACACATATACCAATGGTTTGACCTAACTCTTGAATGTGAGAGTTTCTTCTGGGATCTCCTTATAGTTGTGATGAAAAATTACAATATCATCTTAGGCATGAAATAGTTATCTATAGTTCATTCCCATATAGACTATTTTAGGTGGAGGATAAAGTTATTCCATGATGATGCTATGAGGTTTTAATTTTTAGGAGAAAAGGAAATGCATGATGTACATGATATACTCATTCATAGGAGTTTTCATTTGATTAGACACCAATTTTCTTTAATTACCCTTAGTAAAGGCGATTCTATGAGTTTTCAGTTTCTAGCAGTGGTGGCGGAGTGTGAGGTTGACTTTACTAGGGATATTCTAGGCTTAACTCCATCATAAGAGATATAATTATTCATTTATTTACACTTCAATTAAACATATTTATTTGTTTCATCATATCATATGGCTCTCATAGAGCTTCACGAGATGAGGGTGTATTTACAGGACTTGAAGAGGAAGGGTTTTTTCAGGCCCAATGTTTCACCGTGGGATGTCCCAGTGTTTTTCAACAAGAATGTTGATGGGAACTGAGGATGTGTGTGTATTAGCATCTCCTAAACCAGGTGAACAGAAAGAACAACTATCCTACCAAGGAATGATTAACTCTTTGATTATTTGAGAGGGGATGAAGGATCTCAATGATTTACCTCAGATCAGGCTATCACCAGATGTGAGTACGGGATGCAGATATACCCAAGATCGCATTCTGATGTGTCTAAAGTCAATATGAATATTTATTAATCCCTTATTCATGAAAATCACCCTATTAGTGTTCATGGGACTCATGAATCAGATCTTTCAGCCTTTTTTATACCGATTTGGGGTGGTATTCATCAATGGTATCCAAGTATACTCTATACTTGAGGAGGAGCATGTGAGAAACTTTAGGATGGTCCTAATTATACTCTGAGAGCACTAGAATTATAGGAAGCTCTCGAATTTCCGAGTATGTATTTAGGAGGTCCTTTTTCTTAGACTTGTTATCTCAGCATACTGTGTTTTAGTGGACCCAAAAAAGGTCAAGGCAGTGTTACCATAGGGTCTACCCCAGAGCATGACAGAGGTTCAAATCTTCCATGGGATGGAAGGCTAATATCAGAGATTTGTAACTTATTTCTCCAGGGTATCATCTCTCTTGACCTAATTGCATTGAAATGTCCCACAGTTTGTGTGAACAGAGTGGTTCAAATATAATTTCTTGGAGTTGAGGTGGAAATCAAAGAGCGCTCCCATCTTGAGATTCCTAGAGGAGGGAGTTGAATACATTATGTTCAATGATTTATCAAAGGAACATGAATGGTTTCATTCTAACATAGAGTAATGTGTTTTTTGGATATGAATCACATCAGTTGAGACCACATGAGTAGAACTAGGTGACCTAACATATTGAGCTAGAAGTGTTAGCCTTCACAGTAAATATGTGGTGACACTACCTTACCGATGATAGATTTATCATATCTTATAAACATAAGAGTCTAATGTATATATTATATAAAAAAGATCTTAAATAAATACATAATTGTTGTCTAGAGTTCCTTCAGGATTATTAATTTTTTATTTTCTATACAGTTGGGAGGGAAAACATGGTAAAAAATTCTATTAACAAGAGATCTTATATGCAGCTACTAATTGATGCATTAGAGTAGTTGGACTCATTTCAATTATCTTTTGTGGATGGGGATAGAGTATTTAATTTCCCACATATGGTTGTTACCCTCCTCATATACAACGAGTCAGGGAGGTATAGCTTGAGGATATTGACTGTGAGACTCTACACACTCAAGTATCTACTGGACATACTTTTTGTGGATTTTACATAGGTATGGAACATGTCATCATTTTTAGAGGATGAAAGATGGTACCAGTGATGTTGTGGGAGGAGGTTCTGAGGGAGTTTCATACATATCTATAAGCAGTACATCTAGGTGCATTGAAGATTTACCAATACCCTCAATGTCTATTTGGGTGGCCCATGACGATGAAGGGAGTTACAGATATTGTCACTCAATGTCTTACATGTCAGTAAATGAAGGATATGTACCAAGTATTAGCGTGTTTACCCACCTTATTAAAGAGAAATAGTGTGAGTTGGATGGGATATCCATGGAATTCATGGAGGGGTTAATGTGTATATCTAGGGACACAATTATATCTAGGCGATCATAGACCGACTAACCAAGCTAGACCACATCTTATCTCATCAAGAGTATTGTCCAGTATAGCGGTTGGGAAACCTATACGTTAAAGGGATTTTCTATCTCTATGAAGTTCCCTATAAAATCATTATCTACCATGATAATCACTTCACATCTCTTTTATAGAAGGGAATAAAAGAATCCTTTGAAACTGAATTATGATTGAGCGTTACGCTTCACCCCGAAAATGAAAGCCAGACTAAGAAGACCATTTATGTCTTTCATGACATGTTGTGGGATTGGATGATGGACTTAGGTCATATATGGGAGGATAGTCTACCCTTGGGGGAGTTTTAATACAACAAAAAATATAATTTCACCATTGATAAGGTACACTTTGTGTCCTTTTGTGGGTGATCATTAATGTCACCGCTATATAGGAATGACCCATGATATTCAGCACTTACATGCCTAGAGTTGGTGTGAGACATGATAGAGAAGGTTCGTATCATCTTGGAGTGGATGAGGAATACATAGATACATCATAATTCCTATTCATATTGATGAAAAATGACTTTTTAGTTCGAGGAGGGAGACTATCTATTCTTAATGGTCTTACCAAGATGTGGATTGCAAAGATTTTTTTTGTGGTGGCATGTTATCTATAAGATTCATTGGACCCTTCTAGATAATAAATAGATTTGGAAATGTGGATTATCTCTTAAATCTACTACCATAGTTATAATAGGTACACAAAATCTTCAAAATTTCATGGATGAGGAGGTACGTGCATAACCCATCACATGTTATTGATTGGGGAAAGTTGGACATCAATGATGGAGTAGTTTGTGAAAACTACCTGGTATAGATTCAGGATATGTGGAAGAGGTTTCTACATGGGTGAGTGATTGCTTTAGTGCATGTCTGGTAGAATCATGTGAATCTTCAAGAGGTACCTGGGAGTGGTATACCCATATGTGTGCTCAGTACCCACATATCATTGCGTAGTCTTTCTATTTTCATTCCAAGCGGTAAAGTCCCAAGGTGGGTAGAATGTAATGAATATGATTTTTCAATAAATTACATTACAAAATTCTATGGATTATTTTTATATCTAGGTTATAAAATGGAGTCATATTATGAATCCTGATGAGCCTATAATTAAAATTTAAATATATTAAAGATATTAAATATCACACATGAAAAATTTTCCTAAAAAAGTGGAATAACACTAAAATAATTTCTCAGAAGAGAAATATAAGGCTTCTATTGAGATCAGAGCATGGGTTTTTTCCATTAGTGTTAAATAATCATTGTCAGCCTCAGAGTTATGATTTAAAGTTGTCACATGTGTATGTAATAAAATAAATAAATAAATTTATTTATTTATTTTATTAATTCAATAAAATATTGTTCCCCTATAAATACTTGGTTATTAGGAGATGATATGTTTAGTCTCCTAACCCTAGAGACCAAGAGGACCATTGGAGGAGAGTGTTCATTATGGAAAACATCAGATTTGATAAAAATTGACGATCGTTACACTATAGGGGTTCGAGTATATTTCCAACAACAAAAAATCATATTTTTTATTTATTAGTGATCAATCAATCTCGAGCCTCGATGTTGTATTATTTGTATTTATCCCCATTTAATATTTCCTATGATGGATTAAAATCAATTACCTAATGAATTGATTCAACGGTTGAGTGTATTGTGGGTATGGGATAGATATTATCGGGGATTTGGGATTTCACTATTGAATATATTATTTCTATACATTCTCCTTTATAATTGAAATGAATTAAGCCCAAAACAAACATTAGAAAAGGACCATTCCTCATGTTTTTGTTTTATTCAATTATCCCCCATTATTCATTCCGTAATCATTGATGTTATTTTTGTTCAGTGCTTTGAAAAATAGCTGGTAAAAAATCATTGGACAAATATTTAATGGCACAATGTAACAATTATATAGATCATGGTTCATATTAACGACATTATCAAGCTATGATGATAGATCGAGAGTTCATGATGGTGGTCTCGGCATGCAACACTAATGAGGAACGATGGTGGATGTATTTTTGAGTAGCAAAAATGACCAAAATGAATGGAATTTGGCCAATAACTATGAGAGTATTTTTTCAACCCTAAATATGTGATGCTTGCTGTGATTCTTGGAATGATTCATTATTAGATTAAAGGATGGAGGGATGTGAAAATTATTATGAAGAAGATCTAGGATTTATAAAAATATCATGTTACATGAAATGTAGTTTTGTGTTACACACCATGTGGGAATGTAATAATAGAATCTTGGGATTCCATGTAGAG
This sequence comes from Viscum album, assembly GCA_963277665.1. Lineage (NCBI taxonomy): Eukaryota > Viridiplantae > Streptophyta > Magnoliopsida > Santalales > Viscaceae > Viscum > Viscum album. The sequence continues at coordinate 2,127,174,883 of OY728161.1, read as the reverse complement.
TTAAGTATCACACATCATGTGGTCCGTAACTCATTCCATGTTTTCCCTATCCATATATCTACGAGTGTATATGGTGAACACACCCAAGAAGTTGGGTGGCATTACACACCGTGTGGCCCATGCCACACATCGTGTACACCCTATCTGAAAGCTAAGTGTGTACAAGGGGTACACTCCTAGAATAATTTATGGCCCCACAGACCATGTGTGGTGGTACACACACTATGTACTCAGATACAGACACATAGATAGTCCATGATACATGAGTAGATCCTCGTACTGAGGAGACTTGCCATGTACTCATGGTACACATTGTGTACCTCCTCAAAAGAGACTTGAAGCCATTATCCTTTTTAGTATGGATAAGTTGTGTTAGGGTAGATTTCCTTGATCCTTTATATGAGGGTTTTTATAGAATCAAATCTTGTAAATTGGATGGTCATCCCCTCTAAGGAACTTCTGTCTGGGATAATGTTGTTGGTTTCCTTCTATGAGGCACAAAGCGAGATCCTCTATCAACATCATCATTTCCCTATGTGGGGTTCTTAGTATCATCGTTAACAAAACTATGTGTGGTTTGATCCCCTATATAGCAGGATAATATAGGATGGGTTGTTTTTATACCCCATAGTCATGGGTTTGAACCCCATATCTTTGTTGATCACTATATACATCCAATGTTTTCTTCGTATAGAGAGGCTCAATGAGCATGCCATCTCAGATAAAGAACATCAGTGTTATCTGAGTCATGGAGTGTGTTCTCCCAAATGAGTGTAATATGGAACCTTGGGACATGAATTCTAGGTTGGATATAAAGTTGTAATATTACATGAGACTAGGTGTATATGATGAGTACTTCTAGATGTTCTGGTTATTCATGTTTTTGACATATACCTGTGATGAGAAAAATATTATTCTTTATGCAATATTATTATTGATTTTGGGGTGTCCTAAGGAGTATTATTATACTCAAATATGCATGGTATTTTCCTACACGTGTTGGGTTTTATGAAGATGAGTTACATTTAGATGAAGTCCTAGTTGGACCAGGACTTGGTGGAGTTAGTGAACTAGACATACCAAGGTGTGTTCCAGTAGTTTCATTTAAAGAAGTCACATCCGAATTCACATGTTATAACGGTTTCAGTTTCTTTTAGTGGGCTTTTATTTTTCCCTTGATTTACAATACTATGTTATCATTCAATGATGGTGTTATTTTATATATATGTATCTTCATTATCAATATTTTTACATTCAAGCATTTTAGGACTTGGATATGTGTGTGTGTGTGCAGGTACATTAAGATAAGGCCTTTAGTATGTGTCATATACCTACTCAGTGCTAGTCACCATCCCATGACATTTTAGAGCCCGACATGTGGTAGTCACAGTTTTGGTCTCGTTGGTCCAGGTCATGAAATATCTAATGTTTTCATTTGAGTGATTTTTATTCTTTTTAATTTACCTTAAAATGATGTCATTATAAGACTAAATAGAGATCATTAAGTCAATTCAATAGAATCTTATTTTTTTGAGAATATCTTGGACTTTTATTCTTTCATGTTTAAATACCATGGCATGGAATTATAATATCCATAAGAGGAAATTCAAGGTTTTCAAGGTGGATCCACTTGACGTTGGAGAATTATAGGCTGATCCTGTTGACTGGTTAATGGCACTATCCAAATGTTACAATGGTGGAAGGCGTCATAGTGTGTAGATGATCCACTATCCATCCTATGAGGAAGGGAATAGTAGATAGATTTTACAAAAGTCTACTATCTACACAGTGGATGTTCATCGACAAGCCGGTGAGAGATTTCTAGTAGTAGAAACCTCCAGCTAGTCCACCATCTACCCAAGAGAATCTTCCATGTATCTAGTGGTGTTTGGACTGCTAGTGTGAGATGACATTTATTAAGGTCATAAAGAATATAATTAGGGTCATATTAAGCTAAAATGCCCATATAGAATTACAAAATCTTCCCACGCCTCTTGGAGCCTATAAACGGTGGTCCTTGGCATCTTAAATAAATAAATCAGTTACCAAAAATTCTTTATGATTTAATTGGAACCGAATCACTAACAATCTCAAAATCCTCTCAATGCGCCAGTTTATGTTCTGAATATCTCAAACCTATTATCCAAATTTCTAATAATCCATACATTATATTTGTGATAATATTTTTATTCTATTATCCAAAATCAAATCTCTATCATCTCATCACCCTTCATCAGTGAGTTCTGACTACTGAAAAAGTGACGGATTTGTTCTTTGGCTACCAGTGAATCTCAAGAGTGTTCGCACACAAGGGTTCACACAAAAGAAAACTATGAGGTATAGGCTTTGAGGTAATCTGCAAGATCAATGGTTTAATAAAATTGACCTCTCCAGTCAAGGGGTGGAGATGTAGGGTCTAACATCAAGCTATTGCTGAACCCCGATCAAATTTTTTGTCTCTCATTTACTGTACACATGACATCATTCTACATTAGTTTGTATAACATCATAAATTGGATATGATCATTGTATATTAATATATATCTGTTAATTAAATTTGATATTATCTTTATAAATCATATTTAATTTATAATTTATCACTCAATTTATTTCACCAGTTTAATTGATTTATAATTTCATTTTTTTTAATTTGAATTTATGATTTTCATCTGATTTAAAATTTTAGAAAGAAAATTCATCCCCAGCCCCCATCTAGTATAAGAAAAATAACACATTTTTATACCTCTATATAAGTTCTTATTCTCCTTCTTGAAGTAATTAAAAAGTCAATTAGATCAGTAATTAATTAGGGGACATAAATGATGAGTGAAAAAAAAATCATAAAATAAAATTATCCAGGAATTTATTTTAATAAAAAATTAATAAAAAATTAACTAATATGATTGAATTAAAGAATTTCAGGAGATTTAATTGAGTTTAGATTGATAATTTTTTAATCAGGGACTATGTTTTTAGATACCTATGTTTTTCATGATTTTGAAATTATATTTAAATTTAAATTTTTTCCGGGGCTTATGAGGGGTAAAATTATCATTCAACCGTAGAAGTTGATCTTGAATATTTTTTATAACTTCTTAGTTTGTCAAAAAATTGGGATTTTTACCCTAGGATATGAGTTTATTAAAATTTTGAGCTTTTCAAGTTTTGAAAGAAGATTTAATATTTTAATAAATAAATATTAAATTATTTGTGTGGGTTTGGGTGTCGATATATATTGAATAGAGTGTCGGACTGTGATTCCAATGTCATGGATGAGTCCTAAATGGAGTGTTTTTCCTAGGTGAGGAATAAACCCACTTAGGGTTTTGGGTTTCATCAAGGGTGTTAAATGAGAATGTAATTGATCGATTAATTTGTTAATTAAATTAAGTAAAACCCCCACCCCTACACCAATTATGGGATATTTAGGTATAATAGAAGGGGGAGGGTTCCTCCCATGTGCCTGTGACATCTAGGATGTTGTGATAAGGGGAGGATAGTACACAAGACGTTATAAATAGTAGAGATCGAGATCAAATAGAGTTACAACGGCTTCTAGGAGTGGATTTAGACCCGAATCTTCAATGTTTACACCAACAAGGCATGCCATTTTTTTTCTTTTTATGAATTGATCCACATAGATTAGTTTTTCATGTTTTCTATCCATATACTGACTAATAAAGACCCCATGAGGGATGATCTATACTTAATCAAGGAAAAAAAGTGTTTTAGGATATTTTTAGGGGTTTATGATTCGAAAAATCTTACTATAAAGATTGTGGTTTTAAGAAAAAAATCCATGTGTTATTCCTATTCAGAGAAGAAGAGAGGAATATGAATACACAAAATGTAGTTTTGTAGACATTTAATGTAGTTTTTCTTGATGTTTGATCGAGTACAGGGCTAGATGAGTAGTGTAGGTAGGACATAATAAAATATTGTAAACAACCAAACCCTCTGTGGGAATTAGTCCATGTAAGAGAGGTATGCATATGTTTACATGTAGAGAGGTATGCATATGTTTAATACTTGGATGCCTTTTATTATGTTCTCACATAGAGTATTCCTTGATTAATTCATCTAAATAAGTTCTATTTCTAAGGATCTAGAGAGGTATGCATATGTTTACATGTAGATTTTGTGATCCATGTGAGTTCTTGATTGTTTGGGAGACCCTGAGTAGGTGTCAGTTTTGAGATAGTGATGGCTTCAAGTGTTCCCTTTAGAACCTAAGTTATTCATGGGATTATGGGGAGTATATGTTGATGATGGGTATTGCAAGTCATCAATCCCATATTATGTTTATATGTTGGTTAAGGTTGTGGATTGGTTTACATCAAAGGGTTGTTGTGATATTGTTTAGTTACCTTTTGTTGATTCCTTGTTTACTAAGAAGGGAAGCTTGGTTCAAGGGTGTGGACATGATGTCCCATAGATATTGTTCTAGATGTCCGATGTGAAGCTCCACAAATGAGGTTGTGTAGGTTGAACATGATGATCCATGAATGTGTGATATGAGATTGAGTTTGAAATTTTATATTGGTACTGATAGTTGTTATTTACTGAGTTTCAGATTGAGTTTATGGGAACATTGTTTGTTATTTTTGAGTATGGTGGGATTGAAATTCCACATATATGTTTTATATAATGGACTAAGGTTCTGTTAATGTGTAGTATATTATATGGATTAATTGTCATAATGAGGTAGTAGACACAAATAGTTTACTTTGTTTTTTAGGTGCTATACTGATGTTCTATGAACCAATAATATTATATATAGTTTTTTGGTATGTTGTAACGATGCTCCTATCCTTTGTCTTGGGTGGGGAAAACTAATGCTCAAGGTGCCCAGGTGAACAGTTGTTTCAGTGGATGGATTGGTTCTCCTATGTCCAAAGGTATGGACATGTAATTCCATATCATGGTTGGGATGGTCAAACATGGTGTTCTGAATCCTAGTTGAATACATGGACTTATGATCCTTGTTTTTCAACCCATTACCTCAATAAATTATTGTTGGTATGGTTGGACATGGCATTATAAATCATAATTGGTTTCATGGATTGGTGCTACTTGTATGTCGACCTGTGACCCCTATGGTATTTTGATTAAATGACTAGAATGGGCCAAAGAAGTTTCGATCGAAAGAGAACACTAACATAAGGATCTATGCTGGTTTCATAAATATTTTATATTAACTGAAGTTTCAACTTGGTTGAGCATATTGCATGAGAATTTACTTATTGTATTAGTTTAGAGAATCACCATTGGGGTGGCCTAGTATGATTTATTTCTCACCCAATGTATGTGCACCTCGGTGAGCATGTAGAAATTATATCTACTTTCATGTTGAGAAAGGATGCACAATGGATATGGTCGAGTCTTACGATTTCATGGTTGAGCAGTATGCTCATATGAAGATTGAAGATTGGGCTGGACTATCTCAACAGGGCATTGGAGATAGTGTATGTGATATAGACCGAAGTTGGTATTAGGGATTGATGTATTTATTTTTCAGTTGTTTATTTTGTATATATGATTGGCTCAGTGTGGTATCGATGTTTTATGTATGTCATGGTTGTTTGGTAATATAATATATTTCATTACATTACAACATGTTTCAGTTTCAGTTTATTTATTTTTCTATATTCTACAATGTGTATCTTTTTTTTGCTATTAAATTAAGGTTGTGAACTCTAATATAGTGGTATAGTCTTCCCATATCACTACCTTATATCCTTGTTTATATTTAGTATCCTTTGACATATAAGGAGGTGTGGCTAAGGTGTTGTGGAGAACCATCTTGGGGAACCAGTTTTAATGTCACCCAAGATGGAATTTTACAAAGTGGTGTCAATGGTATTTATTTTACTTTATATTTTACTATTTGAGACATGGTATACTGGAGATAAAGTAACGTGTCAGATCTTGAGATGGATATTTTCTAGTTTATCATGAACATATATTCTAGTAGGAGTCATTGTTACCAAGGCATGGGATTGGTTTCCTAGTATTAGATGTTACGATTGTATATAATTTTGTAAGGACCCAATGTTTTTCATTGGAAATTTCCTTCTTATAATTTTGTCATAAAATCACATGAAAACACAACATAATGAACTACTAAGTGCTAAGTGACCTTTAAACAAATTTTTTCCACTTATGTGTTTAGAATTTTGGAAATATGACATATATGGTTGTGTTCAAGATGATTTTTGGAGTATAATAAAACAAAAACAATTTTTGGTGAATAGTATCCTACCCTTATGAATAGTAACATACCATTATGAATAGTGATATACCTTAATGATAGTAACCTTACCTATTATTGTTTAAAAATAATATTCATGTGAAAGTATGATGTACCTATATTTTAGAATAAGTAAATGAATCTTTTAAAACTAGTTTTTTAATAATAAATTATTATTTTAATAAAGTATTAAATTAATAATATTTAGAGAATTATTTTTTAAAAATGGACTTCATTTTTGGATTCTACAAGCTGAAAAATATTTGGGGTAAATTTTTGGGATTTTTATGAAATACTTTAATTTTTGATAAATATTGAAATACTGTAATTTACAAAAATAATCTAAATAAGCTAATTATATGATCATGGATGATGTTATTCTGATGTAAGCCCACTTGTTTCGAGATTAATTTATAAATTTACAATTCTTGGTCATGCAGACTCACTATTCCTTGTCTTAGGGGAAATTAATAAACTAATGAATTTTATATTAAGGAAACCCCTCTCCCCTCCACTATAAATACCACTTTTCACAACCGCATTTCCTCACATATCTCAAGTTTGAAGCCTTGACTATAATCTTCTCAAACATCTTCCCTAGCACCTCCCCCATGTCCAAGAGCTTCTGGTCTCATCAAAATACCAATATTAGGCCCTTAAGAAAGATCTCAAGAGGAGTATTCAAGAGGTAATTTCTCTACCTCTATTCCTTTAATTACCTTTCAATTTCAAGTTATTTTATTATTCTATCCCATCCTATCATTGTCCAAAAGGTATGGAAACTCCAGTATCATGAATATAATGTAATTTTATGATACTAATTAGAAATTATATCGTCCAACCCAATTCCATATTCCTTTTATTTTATTAAATTGAACATTCTTCATGAGGTGTTAATTTATCATCTTTACGAACGACATGTTTTCTTATTCCATATCTACCTTCAGATATGGTCCTGAAACCATTTTAATGGTTGAACCAGAATATTTTATATGTATCATATCCAATTTAAAGGTCTGGAACCAGCTTATGTTCATATTACTAAGTGATAAATTAAGAGAAGTTCATTGTGATCGAAAAACCGCCCAAATTAACCCAAACAATCATCATTTAATTTTTATCTAATGATTCATCCACATGGTATATAATATAAATCATTATAAGATCATTTTAAATTCTTTATCTTCATTAATAACATTTAATATCAGTTCTGTATGTTTACCCATGTTCTACTCGAACATTAATTTATGAATAAAAGTGAACCGCCCAAGAAAAACCATACAAACAAACATCCCCGAACAATGTTTTTAAACTCTATAAGTCATCCAAAAGACATAAAATGACATGATGAAACCATAATGAACTCCATTAATGTATTAAAGGTTGTTTAATTTATAATTAGTTAATATAATGTCATTATATAGGTCACTAGAAAGAAGAAAGCATTCAGATACAAGATAAGGGGAAAATATCGAACCCAATTTTCTTTCTTCGGGTTCTCCCTCCTTCACTCCAAATTTGGTATGGTCACTATATAAAAATAATTTTTTTTATCATTATCTTAACTTTTCTGGGATATATATTTTTTCTTCGGAAGTTTATGTTGAAAAAAATGTTTTCCAAGAGAACTCTTATTTTAAGAACTCAACTTTTACCCATAATTCATGATTGTTGTTTCTTATATCAAGTATGTTGTTCCCTATTTATTTTGGGAACCCAATGTTTATGAATGTATTATTATGAGATGAAAAAAATTTCTTTTCATGGGTTATTTATGTTTATTATTGATATATTTTCTATGTTTAATGCATTATAATGATAATATTATGAGCTGATGGGTGCGCCAGGAATTATATAGTTCAATATGAATGTTTGAATGTGATTGGTGTGCCCAGAATTATACAGCACTCCAATTAATTTGGTAAAGAGATGAATCTCATGAGTAACTATGAAATGATGTGAACAAGATTATATCTTTTTTGAAAAGTATTTGTGGTAGTTAACCACTAAGACACGATGTTTCATTTTTATGCATTTCCACATTTCAAGTCTTATATTTATGCTTCCTCTCATATTCTTGAACTTTTTCCCATGTTATGATTATTCTTACTCCATGCTATATTTTTCATATCTATCCTCTTAATGTCCTTTTAGATCACCCCTTTTTTCATTTATATCCTCTGGTGACTATATGTACTAAGGAGAGGAAAAGTGCCAATAAGAAGCTAGTGAAGAAGGAATTAAATGATTGTTTATGATTTTTGTTGTAAAAGTTATTAATGGTCCTAGTTTTCCCAATACACTAAACCATGGTTCCTATATGTGTAATACTATTATGTTTTTTATCTTTGGAATGATGTAATAGTAATGTAAGAAAGGGTTGGGTTGCTATAGTTGGTATTAGAGGAAAGATTTAGTTAATTTGGGAATTAGGATTAGTGAGCCCTATAGAAAACCTCCAGCATGATAATATGTACAAATATGCACACTAGAATATCTAAGTATGCTTTGTGTTTTGTTAACAACAATGATAATGAAATTGATAGATTCTTTAGTAGATTAAAACCAAACCTTCGAAAGGATCTTTCAATTCGAGACTTTGGGAGTTATGAAGAATTTGTTTGATGTGCTCTCAAATTAGAGATGGAGTTTGGATAATAGTCCCATGGATATGGTGATAAGAAATGAAATATGGAGTTTCAAGCCGGTGGATCTAATGATAAAGGTGGGAACAAAATTCAACGACCCACATGCAAAAAATGTGGAAAGTAGCACCATCGAAACTGCCTCAAAGGGACGTGGAAATGATTCAAGTGTGGTAAAGAAGGAAATCATGTTCAAGAGTATCAAAAAGACCTAAAAAGGAAGGAGATTGTAACCGATGAAAGGATAGAACCACTCATGGTTCAATGCTACAACTGTAGGGAGCTATGGAACTATTCAAGACAGTGCACTAAACCTTGAGTTCTAGAGGGTAATTAGCATCAACAACAACCAAAGCCAAAGGAAAAAGGTAAGGCTTACACCATCACTACTACAAAAGTGGAGCGAGATAATGAAGTTGTACAAGGAACACTTCCTATTCACTCAAGAATGGAAAAATTCTTATTTGATTATGGTTCTACACATTCCTTTATATCTTGAAAGATTTCTAGAACTATAGAATCGAAGCCCTGAAACCTTGATGTAGAGATATCTGTAAAAACACCAAGTGGTATAATCATTAAAACCCAAGTGTTTGACTATTCTCATGTTGGCATATGTTGGATGATTCTTATGGAGAATCTCATAACACTTCCCTTAGTGGAATTAGATGCTATAATGGGAATGGATTGCCTCTCGTTATATAGAGCACATATCAACTGTCGGGAAAAGGTTATATGTTTTCATATTCTGAACCATCCCATGCTCCTCTACAAATGCAAGAAATATCATAAATCTCTTTTGAAAAGTCCTTCATTTGTGTGGATGTTGATTCCCTATGAAGAATCATACCTCTCCAAAATGGTTGGGTCTAAAGATAGTTACATCCATGCAGAAATGCCCATCCTAAGGGAATAAAAAGATGCATTTCTTAAAGAGTTACCTGGAATTCCCCTGGATCGTGAGGTAGAGTTATCAATTGAACTAATACCCAGAGAAACTCTTATCTCAATGTGTCCCTATAGGATAGAACCTATCGAACTAGAGGAGTTAAAGAAGGAGCTGCAAGAGCATCTAGACAAAGGTTTCATACACCCTAGTGCATCACCTTTGGGTACACAAGTGCTCTTTGTGAAGAAGGATAGAACAATGAAGTTGTGTTTCGATTATCGAAACTCAACAAGACCGCCATAAAGAACTGGTGTCCTCTCCTAAGGATTGATGACTTTTTTGACCAGTTAAGAGGATCTCAATACTTCTCAATGGTGGATCTTTTTTCTGGATATCATCAGGTAAAGGTGAAGAAGGAAGATATTCAGAAGACTTCCTTCCAAACAAGGTATGAGCACTATGAGTTTTTGGTGATTCCCTTAAGACTTACTAATTCCCCTACAATATTCATGGATTTGATGAATAGGGTCTTTAGACATTACCTTGAAAATATTTTGGTAGTCTTTATTGATGATATTATCATGTACTCCAACAGGAATGATGAACATGAAGAACATATAAGACTTGTGTTGGAGACATTAAGAAAGGAGAATTTGTATGCCATGTTCAAAAAGTGTGACATTTGGATGAATAAAGTCACGTTATTGGGGCATCTGATCACAAGCGAGGGAATTTGTGTTGATCCTTCAAAGAAAAAGGCAATTGAAGAAGGTCCCATGCCCTCTAGTGTCACAGAAATCTGTATTTTTCTGGTATTAGCTGGGTGCTATCGGTGTTTTGTGAGAAACTTCTCATTATTTTCAGGCCCTCCAACTAGGTTAGAAAGGAAAGGGGTAATGTATATATGAACAAAAGAATGTGAGGGATGCTTCAAAGAGCTAAAGAGAAGGCTGATCAGTGCACCTCTACTCACACTACCGAAAAGTGGAGAACTTTTTGTGATATACATTAATGCTTCAAAGAAAGGCTTGGGTTGTGTACTCATGCGAAATGATAATGTGATATCCTACTCCACTCGATATTTATAGATCTATGAGAATAACAACCCGATGCATGATCTATGGCTGGAAACCTTGATTTTTGGCTTAAAAATATGGCGGCGCATTCTTTATGTTGAGAAGTGTGACATATACACTGACCAAAATAGCCTAAAGTATATATTCACACAAAAGGAGCTCAACATGCATCAAAGGTGATGGTTAGAGATAATCAAAGATTTTTATTGCTCTATTCACTACCATCCTAGAAAGGAAAATAATGTAGCTGATTCTCTAGGCATAAAAGAACCCGCTACTCTATCCATGTTACAGATTGAGAATGAAACTATCTTATTAGATACGCAAAGGATGGATTTGGAAATCATAAGGGTAGGGGATACATCCTACCATTCCCAAATGATTGTGCAACCATCCATCCAAGAGAAGATTAAGAAAGTTCAAAGGGATGATGTGGATATACAAAAGAGGGTGAATGCAGTAAAGGAAGGGAAGGTGAAAGAGTTCCATATTGACGATGATGGTGTGATTCGGTTTTGAAACCGTCTTTCTGTTCCTTCATCACCCAGGATAAAGAATGTGCTATTGGACAATGCTAATCTCTCATCTTTCTCTATCCATCCTGGGTGTACCAAGATGTACCGTGATCTCAGATGACACTTCTGGTGGGATAACATGAAGAAGGAGATTGATGAATATATATCAAGGTGCTTGGTATGTGAGCAAGTTAAAGCAGAGCGACAAAAGTACACAAGGATGATGCTGTCATTGCCTATACCCATGTGGAAATTGGAAAATGTTACAATGTACTTTTTCATGGGTCTCCCGAAGATGTCAAATAGAAATAATGAATGTGGGTTATGGTTGACCAACTCACCAGGACTTCCAATATTATCGCTATTTGAGAAGATCACTCACTTGAACAACTTGGAAATATATATGTGAAGTTATTGGTGAGAATGGATAGTGGTCCACTCTCAATTGCCTCTGACCGTGATCCAAGGTTCACATATAAATTCCGGAGGAGCCTTAAACATTCTTTGGGTACTAAATTTAATTTCATTATGACCTATCACCCCTATACGGATGGCTAGTCTGAAAGGACTATTCAGAAACATGAGGGTATGCTAAGAGCTTACTCTCTAGAATTCAAAGGTTGATGGGACCAACATCTCCAATTGGTTGCGTTCTCATAAAACAATAGCTCCCACTCAAGTATTCAGATGGCTCTATATGAAGCTCTATATATAAAGCGATGTAGAACACCAATATGTTGGGATGAAGTTGGAGAAAGAAATCTACTTGGACCTGATCTTGTTCAATAGATGACACAGAAGGTTCAAGTCATCCAGAAACACATCAATGATGATCAGAGTCGGTTAAAGATCTATGATGATAACTATCAAAGGGACTTGGATTTCGACGTTGGAGATAAAGTCTTCCTTCAGATATCTCCATGGAAGAGAGTCATACAATTTGGGAAGAAAGGGAAGCTATGACCAAGGTACATTGGCCCCTTTGAGATCCTTGACCGCATAGGATCCGTGGCCTATCGGCTTGCACTTCTACCAAATATGGATATACTTCATGATGTGTTTCACGTATCACTCCTGAGGAATTACATACTGGACCCCTCACATGTACTAAACTCAGAGGTGCTACAACTGAAAGATGATCTCTCTTATGGGGAGAATCCAATAGAGATTCTGGACTTGGGAGATAAGGTTCTACGCAAAAAGACAACCCACCTTGTAAAATTGTTGTGGAGGAATGAAAATTTTGAAGAATCTACTTGGGAAATAGAGGATGCGATGAGGAGAATTACCCTCAACTGTTTGTGTAATTTTAAATTTCGAGGGGAAAATTTCATAAGGGGGGAAGAATGTAACGACCCAAAATTTCTCAATGGAAATTTCTTTCTTAAAATTATGTCATCAAATCACATGAAAACACAACATAATGAACTAAAAAGTTCTAAGTAACCTTTAAACATAAGTTTGTCACTTTTGTGTTTGGAATTTTGAAAATCTGACATACACGGTCGTGTTCAAGATGATTTTTAGAGTCTAATAAAACAAAAATACTTTTTGGTGAATAGTAACCTACCCTTATGAATAGTAACATACCCATAGGAATAGTGATATACCCTAATGAATAGTAACCTTACCTATGAAAGTATAAAAAAATATTCAAGTGAAAGTATGAGGTACCTATATTTTAGAATAATTAAATGATTGTTTTCAAACTAATTTTTTAATAACAAATAAGGATTTTAACTAAATATTAAATTAATCATATTTAGAAAATTATTTTTGAAAATGGAATTCTTTTTTGGATCCTACACGTCAAGAAATCATTGGGGTAAATTTTTGGGATTTTTCTGAAATACGTAAAATTTTTATAAATAGTGAAATACCATAATTTTAAAAAATAAGCGAAATAAGATTATTATAGGGGTAGGGGTGATGTTATGCTAATGTAAGCACACCTGGATTGATATTACATTATAAAATTACCATCCGTGGTCAAGAAAGAATAATTATCCATTATCTTAGGGAAATTAATAAACTAGTTAATTTTATATTAAGCAAACCCCTCTCCCCTTCACTATAAATACCACCATTCACATCCTCATTTACTCACACCTCTAAATCTGGAAACCTTTTCTAAAATATTCCCAAACATCTTCCCTAGCCCCTCCCCCACGTCCAAGAGATTCTGGTCTCATAAAATGTCTAGTCTTAGGCCCTTAAGGAGGATCTCAAGAGGAGGATTCATGAGGTAATTTCTCTCCCTCTTTTCCTTTAATTCCCTTTAAATTTCAAGTTATTTTCTTATTCTATCCCCTCAAATATTTGTCCAAATGGTATGGTAATTCTAGTATCATGAATATACTATAATGTTATGATACTAATGGGATATTATATCATCCAACCCATTTCCTTATTCCATTTATTATATTAAAGAGACTGTTGTTCGTGAGGTGTTAATTTATCACCTTCAAGAATGACGTGTTTTCTTCTTCCATTTCTACCTTCAGATCTGGCCATGAAACCATTTTTATGGTTGAAATAGAATATTTTATTTGTATTATTTCCTATTTAATGTTCTAGAACAAATTTATGTACATATTACAAAGTGATAAATGAAAACAAGTTCGTTGTGATTGAAAACCACCCAAATTAACGCAAACAATCATCATTTAATTTTTATCTAATGATTCATCCACATGGTATATAATATAACTCATTATAAGATAATTTTAAATTTTATAATTTCATTAATACATGTAATATTATTTCTTTATGTTTACCCATGTTCTACCTGAATATCAATTTATGAATACAAGTGAACCACCCAAGAAAAACCATAAAAACAAACATCCCCGAACAATGTTATTAAAATCTATAAGTCCTCCAAAGGAACATAAAATTACATGATAAAACTATAATTAACCGTATTAGGTTCTGGAATTTATAATTAATTAATATAATGTCATTATATTGGACATTAAATAGAAATAAGTGTTCAGATACAAGGTAAGGGGAAAATCTCAAACCCAATTTTCTTTCTTTTGGTTCTCCCTCTTTCACTCCAAATTTGGTATGGTCACTTCTTAAAAATCATTTTTTCATCATTATCTTACCTTTTATATGATATAGATTTTTTCTACTGAAGTTTATGTTAAACAAAAATGTTTTCCAATAGAACACTTATTTTAAGAACTAACTTTTACCTCTCATTCATGGTTGATGTTTCATATATCGAGTATGGTGTTCAATCTTTCTTTTGGGAACCCAAAGTTTATGAATGTATTCTTATGAGATTTAACACATTATTTTACATGGGTTATTTATGTTCATTATTGATATATATTCTCTGTGGCATGCATGATAATGATAATATTATGAGGTGACGGGTGCGCCACGAAATATATAGCACAATATGAATGTTTGTATGTGACGGGTGCACCCGGAATTATAAAGAAATCCAATGCATTGGTTAAAGTGATGAATATAATGAGTAAATGTGAAATTATGTGAACAAGATGCTATCTATTTTCACAAGTATGTGTGTTACTTAACCACTAAGATATGATGTTTCATTTTTATGCATTTCCACATTTCAAGTCTTATATTTATGTTTCCTCCCATGTTCATGGTCTTTTTCCCATGTTATGATTAGGCTCACCCCATGCTATATTGTTCTTATCTATCCTATTATGGGTCTTTTAGCTCACCCCTTTTTGATGTATTTTCTCAGGTGACTACATGTACTAAGGAGAGGGATAATGCAAATAAGAAGCTAGTGAAGAAGGAATTAAATGATTTTTTATGATTTATGTTGAAAAAGATATGAAAGGTCCTATTTTTTCCAAGACACTAAACCGTTTGATCTTCTATGTGTAATACTGTTATGTTGTTTATATTTAAAATAATGAAATAGTAATATAAGAAAATTTTGGGTCACTATAAATTTTCTCCTTGGGTTATGCACATTTGGATTGGACTTGAGGATTTATGATATATGTTTTGGATCATGGACCAATGAAAAGAGTCTTGTGATTTGGTTTTGACTCTTATACAATAATGTCAAGTGGATTCTATGTATCATGATAGACACAAAGGATATACATGATATATTAATTGTAGTGTGTGATTTTATGGATTTCCCTCTGATGGTGGGTTTTTTGGATCTAAAAATACATTCTCGATGATGAGGATGTTGGTGCACGCCTTTTTTCTCAATAAGTGTAGTGACCTGGGTGGTTCAGTATTGTATGGGTGTATAATAAATAAAACATTTTGTTCAATATTTTCTTGAGGATTCTAATGTGGTATAGTCCTCTAGGGAGTTGTTTTATGTGTATATTCCCAGAGAGGCTAGGTTCCCTTGTTTTTTAGTGGTTTTAAGTTTGATGTTATTTAGATATGAGACCCTAGAGGTGGGTGTTTTGACATGTGGTGCTATGTGACATTGGGATGGGATAATGATGATTATCCATGAGGTGTGACCTTTTTTGAGTTCTCATAGACCTTGTTGGTTGGACCTATTGACTAGATGTGTCACTTGACAGGTTGGGCTAGGTGGGAGAGACTACTAGCCATTTTTAATGTGACTCTAGGTGAGGAAGTTAGATCCTTTTGAATTTTGAGTGTGACATATAACAGGGGTCAACCATGTTATTAGTGATTTCGGATGTGTGAGTCATAAGTGGATGCTTTTGACATTTGAAAATGGTGCATGAAGGGTGAAACCTAGTGTGAGTTTTATTGATGTTTGATGCCTTTTTTTAAGAATGTCAACTTTTATGCTTGTTCTCCATGCTTGTGGTTTGTTTCAAGAGGTGAAGGTTCATTTTAGTGCCTAGCCCAATTAATTGTTGTGCCTAGATATTATAATAAATGTCAAGAGAACATGAGGTGCTCAATTTTGTGTGGATGAGGATTCTGATCTGAGACTTCATGATATGTGAGATGTTGGAGTCATAATTAGGTTATGTGGTTGGACTGCATGCGTACATTTAATGGTTAAGCATTAATGGAATCATTGAGACAAATGTTTTGGTGATGAACTATTTTTTTGGGATTGTGGATCGATTTTTATGAGATCATATGCCTATAAGACGTGATTTTAGAAGGAATCTATGGGTTGGCTAATAACTAAAGTTGGAGTGATAAGGTTCTTGATGGAATTGTAACATGATGACCTTGGGATAGAACATTGATTTACTGAAATGGATGAGTTTGTAGTGGTATTCGTTGATGGAAACATATCATACTCAAAGTATATAGATAATCATGACTAATATCTTGACATCGTTCTGAGTACACTGAGAGAGAATAAACTATATTCATAGATATCTGGATGCCATTTTTGGTTTGATAAAGGGAATTTTTGGAGTTGTGCTTGTGGATCGGTGTATGTGAAGCTGTATTGTGGTAAGTGTTCTATCTAATGTCTGATAATAAGATCCTTATGATGGATGGGATGTTGAAAAATAAGTTGGGTGATGATATTGGATTTCAGGATCAGTCGATAGTTGATTTTTTGTTTTGTCGCTCTTCTGGGAGGTAATACATCCATTTCTCATTATGAGGTTTAGTTTTAATTGGGGGATGGACCATAGAAAAAGGTTTTCAGTTGTGAGTATATAGTAAAGATACACCCATGTTAGGGAGTATCAAATCAGTCATGGTGATTTCAATGTTGGGTTGGTAGGTTTTATGTTTTAGTGAATACCACATCAAGAAAGTCGATATAATGATATATATGTAACTTGATAGGAAACTCTACTGGTGGGTAGTGTTATGTATTAAAATCAGTTGCTATTGGTTGAGTTATGTGGTGGGTAGAACCATGAGTTTGATGATGAGTTTTAATTTATGTCTTGACATATCAAGATGGGTGGTTACAGTAAGACATCATCTTGGTACTTTTCTAATGGTGGAAAGTGGTGGATTAAACTTTGATGGATTGTACACCCAATCTTATGATGTTTTGAAGATAACAGTATTTATCATCTTTGAGTATAAAAAAAAGGTTGAGCTTGAGTTGGTGACCAAGGTGGTTTGAGATTTGTAGTTGTATGACCACTGATGCTTCTTAGGTTAATGAAGTTTTATGGTGGGGATATCATAAAGACCCATGTTTTTGAGTATTTTGAAATAATTTATATTTTTTTTTTGTTTTTATGTACTTTTGAGGGGTAAAATGAATATATACGCAAAATACACGTTCTCAGATAATTTTTTGATCAATCTGTTTGTCCTAGAATAGGGTGTTAAACCTAGGATAAATATTTGGGTGAATTCGAATCCGTTTGAGTTTTAGAGGAATTTTTAAAGTTTAATTAATTAAAAAATAAATTATTTTTTTGGATTTAGGTGTTGATATATTTTGAATAGAGATTTAAATTAAGATTTAAACTCCACATTTGAGTTTGGAATGTAGTGTTTTGTCTATGTGTGGTATTAACCCACTTCAGGTTTCATGATTCAGTATGAGTTTCAAATGGACATTTAATTGATTAATTAATAAAATTCAGTTAAACACCCAATTATGGTTTTGGGATTCAATGTTTTTTCTCTCATTGGTGGTGGAATAAAAATACAATGTCTACTTTTGGATTCTCAGTTGTAAGGGAAGACATACACAATGATAAAAAAGTAGGGGTTGAAATAATGCGGCATATTTAGAATAATTCTGAAAAAAATAAGAAAGCTTTATCTATGGTGACTTTATATTATAATTTGTTTGATTTTATATTCAAAAATTTACATAGTTTATGATCACTTATTTTTGAATAAATTTACTATTTTATAATGCTATACTTTTATACTTTCATGAGGCCTCAATTATTATTAACTAAATGTGTTTAATGAAAAAAATTAAAAATTGTTTTCCTTATCTCAAATGGTATATGACATTTTTTTGTGTGATTATGAACTAATGATAAGTCTTAACCTTGATTGGAGCCTTATTGATAAAAATATCAGCATATCTATTATGGTTTATAAATAACCCATTTTTTCATTTTTTAACATTAAACTCTTTTTTTAGATCACCAAATCAATTTAGAATAAAATAACTATGATATTATTACAAATATGAGATTATATTTCAACTTGATTTAGAATTCAGTGTTCATCATCATAATTTCAAATTATTTATTTTTATAGTATAGTATGATCATAAGGTATTCATATTGTTCTTTATTAAATAGTTCATATGTTTGATATTATTGATTGATTTGATTTCTCATGCTGTTTTTTTAATATTCATTGTTTTCATGTGAGAAATGGTTGTCGATGTATGTTGTCTATAGTTATCATAGTGTATTGTTTTCACTCTTTATGATTGTGAAAAACCAATTTAGATCCTAAGGGTCTTAGCCAAATCACCACAAAACATCCAATGCACTCCATGATCATTATAGGTTGATGTAAACAACATGGGTAAAGGTATGGATTAATGGAAATTTTTGTTTTCACTTTTAAATCTTATTTGGTCGATAACATAATGAATTCTACATTCATATGTGGGAATCACTAAAAAATAATGCACGCTAATGGAAAGAACATGTATTCGAGAGGATACATGTCATACCTACATAATGACTTAAACCACAAACTATATGCATGCATACCCAACACAAGCACGCTCTAAAACATATATACAACCCATAAAACAAACTACAAAAAATAATCAACATAAATATGGAACTAAAAAAGGGTAAGAAAATATTATAAGAATATGACTAATGGCCATGGATATCATATAATAATATACGTCATGTCATATAGTACGACACACATATGGTGAAAATACTTATCACCTAGTGAGTCTTTATATGATATTTAGAGGTATAAAGGTGTCTTAATGACTTTCTTGGATAAGTGTATTTTATAACAGGGTGACATCGTATGGTGGAATTTTGATAATATCATAGTGTAAAATATATTTAGTTCATTACACCCAATATCAAATGGTTCGATACTTTTGGTACTACCATGAATCTGTAAGTCATCTAATCATTAAAGAATTATCATTTGAAAATCTCCATCACATCAGTTATCAATAAAAGTACGAGATATTTAATTCTATAAGGTCACATAATATGTAACTATAAGGATTACTCATACATTTATTAAACATATGAGTAAATGTGTAACTCATATTCAGGGATCTAAGAGTATCCTTTTAGCTTATATAATGGATTATCATCCGTGGGAATAGGATGTATGAACCTCAAACAACCACATACTAAAAGTCTCCTCCAACAAATATATTCTCCTTCCTCCTCAATTTACTTATGTGATAGAATAATAACATGAAGGATAAAAAATACCACCCAAAATGTATGGTTGATTAATTGAAATCACTGGATACACCTCAGAGGAAAAAACATTTGGTTTTTCCTTGGTGATCGACTTAAAAAACACTGACTGGAGGTGACCGGAGCATGTATTCTTGAATGTAAAGGTACATGTTATCATTACTGTTATGATATGATTTTAGATTCAAACACATGATGTTTTTATTTTTAATCTATTCATAATAAATTCCTCTATTTTGGTTAATGGCTAATCTATGCTAAGAACCATTATAGTGGTAATACATAATTTTTAGGCGTTTAGGGTTGCAAAATAAATTGAGAAATAATGTTGATTGAAATCATAATGCTAATTCCTCATTTGATAAAATATATTTTAATATATTTCTTATATACTTAATTATGAATTATAATATGGGGATATCATATCATTCAATATGGTACAAAAGCTTTGGTTTTGCACATGTCATATAATACAACATCTGCCAATCATTTTTAATGATACTGTTTCAATTGGTTTCAAATACATAACATTGTATTGAATTTATGATATCCTTATGTATCGTAAAATACAAATTTGTATAATTTTTATTGGCTGTATTTTTAGTTATATAGTGTGACTGATGGCACATAAAGTGTTTATTCACTGTGAGTAATAAATTTATGCACCAAATTGTACATATTATTTTGTCTGTTTTATTCAGTAAAGAGCTTTTAAATGATAGATATATAGATTCATGTGAGTCAAATACCTAATTTCGGTGTTTGGATACATTTCATATTTTAATGGTTTTATTACTTATTTGGAAATGTTTTGGAAAAAAGTAAAATACATAGTGTGTGATTAATAAACACGCATTTTTTACTTTTGAAGACACACAACATGGCTAGATGAGGTACACACCCCAAGTCCTGATCAAGAAAAATACATCATCTGAACTATTACCCATTTCATTTATATCCATTATATAAATGATTGGAAGAGAAAATTATACTATATTCATTGTATGTAGACGTTACACACAAATTAATCTCACCAATTGAAAACCAACCCATGTAATTCAATGGATGACATGGGAAGCTCACCTACTAATGAAGAAAAAATGGAATGTTTTTCTTGAGTACATGATGTGTACCATGGAATATGTTGTGTAATCCTTTTTTCTATAAAATTTGGGATTTTCCTATAATTTGACAAATTTTCACATAGGGTAGAGTTTTTTCCATTCTGATAACTTGACCCCTTAATATTGTAAGTTATTTCAATATATTTTTCTCTTGTTTTCCATCCCCTTTATCATATTTTTTCCAAAATTACTCCTATATCCATTTGTAGGGTTGATTGTTTATGAAAATATTTCAAAATTACAATTGTAATGAGAGGATAAATATCTTGTGTGGGTTTTTTAATTAGATTATAGGTGCCTTTAAATAATTAATACTAGGGAGTTTCTTTTAATTTCATATTATTTACTTTATAGTTTCATTGATAAATCAAAATTTCAAATTCACCGTTGCATCGTACCTGACCAAGAACTAACCAATTAGAGCGAAAACATTAGAATTACAATGAATATCCCTATGACCTTTGGGAGAACCTATTTACACTATTTGGGGGTGGGGGTGTTTTTTGGGTAAACACATGTTTTTATATAAATAATTAATGAACTAGGGGTAAATATCTAAAAGGCACATCTATTTGTTATTATAGTAAGAAATAATTAAAAAATTTAATCAAACTATAAATGAACATCATAAATAAATAGTAGCACTAAAGAGAATTTGTTACATTAAAACCAAATTGGAATTTCAAATCTTACAATTTTTTTGGAATTTTCATTCATTTGTAATTTTGTATCTTTTTTTATTTTTTTCACTCCATTATTTTTATTTTTTTTCCATCGTGATTTTTTTACTGAATATTCAGAAAAAATTCCCCAACATGTGCCTACATTGTTACTTCCTCATGGGATCGACCATGATACTTCACTTTTATAATAGAATGAGGGAAATCAATTTGGTAACCTTACGTTGGGTGTGCCGTTATTCTTTTTTTATGATTGATCCTTATATCATTATACATGATTCATTGAGGATTTTTTAAACTATGAATTGATTTATAAAATTTATAAAATATCTTTAAATTATATTATAATAAATTTTGAGATATTTATTAATTTATATAATATTTATAAATTAACTAATCATTAATAGTTTATGAATAATTAACTAAATGATTGTGAAACATTTATAAATAAATATTCTATACTATTAAGTTTCAATATTAAAAATACCTTTTACAACTATATGGATTTAAATATGATTCAGATCTAAATTTCTTATAAGAAAAGTATGAATGATAGTTTTGAAGGGTTTATAAATCACAAAAAGGGAAAAATATAGAGTCTATATATTTAAAAATTATAAATTATTTTTAATGTTTAATTGGAATTTGTTAAACTAAATAGACTATATTTAGGAATTATTTAAAATTTAACAAATCATTTTTTGATAAATGATTGGATCAATGGTCTAATGAGTACTAATATGTGATACTCAGATTATATAAAATGTTTATGAAAAATAAATATAAATATAAAATGTTTATATTTTATAAAATGAAATAATATATTTAAAATAAATTACATATAATGATTATTATAAAGGAATTCATATTGGGAGTAAATATAACATTTTTTTATTTGTCTAATTATGGAGTGTCTATAATGAATTATAGAGATTATTTATTTTTTTAATTAATAAATTTTCATAAATGAATATTTAATGTTTAAAAATAAATTTAATATCTATTTATTAGTTTAATTCCTTTTAATATTCATGTTTATAAATAGTTTATTAAATCTTAATTTTATATATACATTAAATTATGAGATAAATTTATTCTTTTAAAATTATCATGTCATGTTATATGTGACAACAAAAGATTAATTTTTCAACTACTTGGAATTTAGTGTGTAATTAAAGGTATCAATTTGAATTTGTCTATTGAGTATAATTTATTTATATTAGGTATTGGAGTTATTATGAATTGTAATATCTCTTGAGAAAAGTATAACTAGGTAGAAAGACTTTATGTAATACTTCCCACTAGCCTGTACGTTTATTAATTGTTTTAGAAAGATGGGGGTAGGCTATTTTTAGCCCTAATCTTACTCATGTGAATACTTCCAATCACATATAATTATAAAAATTTACAAGAATATTTCATATAATATATCCATAATATGTATTTGTATATGTATGAGTATGTTTGGATTCTATTTTGGATAAGAAACAAATATTGTGGGTTGTGTAAAGAGATACATGTTAATATGGTTTGAATATATTAATTTGGTGGATGGAATATGGATTCATAAACTAAATCTTTAGAAAAATTCATGTGTAAATTAGTAAAACATGAGAAAACAAATATTTCATGAGCTACGATAATTATTTTATATTAATATTATATATATGAAATTGGTGAGACTCAAAAAGAAAACTATTCAAAATACTAATTGTGAGATCCCTTCCAAAGCAATACCTTTCAAGACCTTGATCATCTAACCAAATAGTTCATGCCAAAAATCAGTACACCTTGGTTATCTTGTGTATGTAAAGAAAGTAGTGCATTACCCTAATAGGATTTTGTGTTTTTCATGGGATTTTCATGGTGAAACTTAGTTTGGATACAATAATAGGATTGGTATATTAGATGAATAGAGTTGGGTTTATCTATGGGATGGATAAGTTTAAGAGTTTTCCAATCAACTATCCAAGAATCGTATATGATTTGACGCGGATAAATCACTAACTAAATAATTAATTAGTGGGATAAACACTATATTTGAAAATATTATTAGTGAAATATGGATCATGGATTACTAATGTGTATAATAAAATATAAAGGGGTATTCATTTTAGTGGGAGACCACTTAATAAATTTCCTTATTAAATGAATATAAAACATGGTACTCATATGATAAAATCTCCTGTTGTAGATAATGAAATAATTAACATAAATATTATCTATATTGACCTTTATATCAATATTGGATAAATATAAAATAAACATTAGTAAATTCCTCAACTGGTACCGAAGTACAAGAATAGTTCTAAAGCACGGAATAAAAAATTCTATGTTGGAAAAAATGATTCTTAAGAAACTGACTGGTGAAACTATTCAGAAAGAAAATTTATATTCCTAGGATAATAATAAAAAGTATTCACTAGATGTGTCTCGTATTTTGCTAGTAACTATGGAATTGAAGTTGAAAAAGAAACATGAAAGCATAGATTCATATGAAAAGATAAAAAAACGAAAAAGGCTCTATCCACAACATGTTAATCATGAGAGGTATGATGTATCAAAAGACCTATTTTGCGTTAAAATGGAAGAATGAAACCCAATATAAACTAATTCTTTAATTATTATTGAGTAAATAAATAGCCTTGAGAGACTTGGTTAACCTCTTAAACTTGATATAGACACAAAAACCATTCTTGGAATGATTTTGATATTTTATTGATAATTAAATTTTGAATTAGTTTAATAAAATTTTATCTGATCTTCTCAATATGATGAGTATTACTTAACATGCCGTGGGAGGTACAAGATCAAGGGCCAACATTATGGTATAAAATGATACATGTAAATGTTTAGGTTATATAGAGAAAAATGAAGCTGGGGAGAGTTCACAGTTCCCCATAAACATAAAAAATCAAGGAAGTATAGTTATTTTATTATAGAAAAGCTATACATTGGAAAATTAACTAGCTGAGATACTTGAAGGATTTTAATAAACCACGTGTATATTCTAACTCACATACTAATATTATAGAGTTCAATTTTAATATTATAAATTTAATATGATAATGATTGAATGTTTTAAAAATATTATAATTATATAAGAGTTCATAAGTAATAAATAATTTAAAGACAGATCATGATGTTTTTTCAAGTAATAGAGCATGGTGTTGCTACATTTATGACATAGATGTAATGAGAACATCATGATTGGATTATTTTTTTAAAAATATTTGTATTGTTTGTCTAATTTTTCTCATGATAAAAGATTGTAAACAATAATTGTTCAAATGAATGAGATGATGTTTTTCATACCAACGAGCTGTGACATGACCAAGTTCTATAACATTGTTGAAAATAAGAAAATTAATAAGGGTGTTTTTTCCTTTATATGATGTTTATTTGAGAATATGAGGGAATAATATCCCTCTAACAACAGTGGAATATTTTATAGAGAGTTATTTTTAGTAAATTTAGAAATACATATAATACCATATATGTTATAGAAAAAATAGTTTATTTGTTGAAAATTCCATTAAAAATAAAATATGATTAAATTACTAGTCATAAAGTATTTCACATTTCTTAGCATGATATCCTATAAAATATATAGTTTAAAAGATGCTAGTGGGAGTACATTTGGTCTTCTTATAAGTTCAAAGTTAACAAGTAAAATGTTATCACAGTCAAAGGTAAAAAGTAAATTACACTTTCAATCCTACAAGTTTTCAGATATGATTGAAAATAAAAATGAATAATTTATAATTGTTACCATAACATAGTGAATTAAAATTTATATCCTAAAGTGTTGAGTCTATATTATTAATGACATAATGTATATGTCACATTACATACTAGTAGATTGCAAGAATTGTTTTTGATGGAAAGAGTTCCAAGAATGATGAATATGTACATAGAAAAATTTTAAGTAGATAATATATGTAATTGAAATTTTAAAATATGATATTTTGGATTTAAAGAGTTCCAATACCTTTAATTAGTTTAACATTAGGTATATGATTCATGAGTCTCACCATTATAAAAACTAGATTTCTTCATAAATGTAACTCAATAAAGAGTTTAGTGTGAGGGTTTTATCTGATGGTCACATAGAGATGTGGTAGGAATTATATATGTATAATGAGTTAAAAAAATCCAAAAAAGTGAAGTCCACATAAGGGTGATATAGAATTCTATCAGTTAGTATATGATAGATAGGAACTTATTAGGGTTTTTTTAAAGTATTCTTAAATTAGTATAACAATATAAAATGTATCAATCAAAATGAAATGTTTAATTTTATCACTCCTTCATGTTTGTTGTATGTATATATAAATATAAATTTAAATAAGTGTAATGATAATTATTCACTCAGATTATGTCTTTAGTTGTCTACAATTTATTTTCATATGGGAGTATCATAGGTTAAAATGTAATGTTATGGTTATTTGGAGTAGGATTCTTTTAAGGGTATATGAAAAATTCTCATGAGGCACAAAGATGTTTTGTGAACTGGATGAACCATGAAGCAAAGAACATGGAGCTTTATACAATATGTTTTTGGTATCCTGGGGATGTATTAAATATATTTGGAGTCACCATGCCTATGTCTAGTTATATTTCTCAAATGATAGCCATTATGATTTTATATTTTATTATGTAATACTTGTGTCTCAACTAATAAGGGGGGGGGGGTTGGGTATGTTTTTGATGATTTTATCAGTTGGAACTCAACTCAAATGAGATATTTCTTTTCTTATATTGAGTATGATATTTGGAAACTCAATAGAGATAGAATGAGAAAAATTAGGGATATATTTAGAAGGTAAATATGGTGTTATTTTCTACTTGGATGAGGGGAATGTAATGTGATCATCTATTAGATTAATGAAATGTGATGTATTTATCAACGTAGTTATACTACACTTGAAGAGTATATAATATTTGAGAAGCTTGTTTAGGATTAGAATTATTTGTGTCCCATGGGCACTAGATGTAATAGATGAATAGAACATACAAAAATAAATGTTTTAATGTGATTGTGTTGGTTGATAGGTTTAAAATCCTAATATTACTAAAGAATGACATTATGTTCATTAGCTTCAATGACATGCAACACTGAGCATAAATGACCCACAAAATACATTATATAAATATGACTGTCATAACCAAGACATTAAAATGGTGAGTATGAATAAGAATACCTAATTTATGAAAAATATATGGTTTAAACAGGTAAAAATAAATTTATTGGTTATAAATTTATTATAAAAAAAATCAATAGAAATAAAAATAACTATTTTTCTAAAATTTTTTATTTATTATGAAAATTTGTTTCATCACGTTTTGTACACTTATTTTAAAATTAATTTTTTTCCATATTTTAGAAAATATATTTGAAAAAATGAAGTTAATTTTTCAAATCATCATGTAAAAACTATTTTATTATTAATTTTTGGGAATTCTCTAAAAAGATTATTTGTTGATGAATTGTAAAAAATAATATTTTTTAAAAATAGGCTTTTCGTTTAAAGATTTTACAAAGATAAATTTTATTTAAAATTTACAAAAAAGTAAAATTATTTCAATTATATTAATATTAATCTAATATATGTCATTTTAATAAATTATATGTTCAATTTTAGTATAAAAATATCTTATACTTATGAAAACATTTCCTTTGAAAAAGTGTTTTTCATCGAATCTATGGGTTTAACATTAACATAAATTTCCCAATTGTGTGAATTGAGTTTAAAAAAATGGATTCAATATTTTTAATTATAATTATTAATATTATATAATAAACTAAACATATTTTTGTGTCCTAATGAATAGTGAAAATGATACAAAATAATTATCACGGTTAATGTTAGAACAAATTTACCAGGGGTTAAACTAAGAAGGTGAGGGTTATAATGACCTAGAAAAATATTTAATTCCTATTATATAGGAATATTAATTCCATATATTTTTCTAAGGACTTATAATTATCAATTTTTTAACCCAGTGCAATGTGAACAATGGTGGTACAATTTATTCTTCTCAAAAATTCCATGTGTGCTCTTCCCCCAACTTATAAGAGGCCACACCCTCTTTTTCCCTCTTTACACTTAAAGATAAAAATATTATCAAAAATACCTACCAAATCACATTCTTTAAATACCTATCAGTTATCTAGAGCTCGTTTTTTTATAAAATAATTTTAGGAAGCCTTTAGGTATAAACCAAAGTAGGTTCTCCGTAGAAGAGGTACAGTTCTTAACCTTCAGTTTTCATTTAATTTATTTTATTAACTCTATAGATACTCCAAAATATATTTTAAAATAATAAAATAGTATCTCCCATATAATTATATGTTATTATGTTAATTTCATTACCAATATCCATGTCCTCTTCCATCAAATGAGAAACGAACTTTTCGACCGTGTGTATGGAGGACTAACGCCTCATGAACCAATTTAATTCATCTTCCATCGACACTTATAATAACCGGATATAACTATGTATTTAATTTACATATTTGTTATATTTAATTCATAATTACACTAATCTAATTAAAATATAACATCAACCTTTACATATTCTAATCTATTAGAAAATGATAACATCGCTCGTGTGTATGTGTGGACTACCACCTCCACGAAGCGATGTGAAATGTTTTCCATTTTATATTTACATGGATAGTAAAAAATATAAATTTAATGAATAAATATTATATATATGATATAATAATTAATATGGAAAATTTTAATAGTATTTAAATGTAACACCCCAAGATTTCATAGTGTGTTATTTCTTCAAAATAATTCTACAACTTGCACTACACGCAACACTGAGCTCAATCGCATCATGACTTACCAAACACGCCGTTCAAAAGAGGTTATGAATAGTATTAACTAAATTTTAAACTTTATATAATCCTTATAATTTTTGAATCCATATTATGAGTTTCTTAGACATAATGTAAGAACAAATTCATTTTCAGTATTGCACTTTTATCAACTTTTAATAGTGAACCATTTTTAAATACAACATTTTAAACTTTTTGACTAAATGTTGACATCAAAAATTTAAAATGAAACATCCCAAGATTCCATTGTACGCTTTCATTTGAATAATATAGTAGCGTGTGTTGTACGCAACTTCGAGTTTTAACACACACCACAACCGATCAAACTAACCGTTATGAATAGTAATACCTACTTTTTGAAATTATATATATTTTATATTTCAAAATGGACTTCATTTTTGGATTCGGAGTGTCAAATTTACCCTAAGGTGAAATTTTGGTACTTTTTGGATAACTTTAATATTTTGATGAATAATGAAAATTACTAAATTTTAATTAAAAACAACTTTTTTAATCAAAATAATTAATAGTGACAAATTATGAATTTGAGTGGTTTTAAAGTATATTTATAATTTCTTTTTACCATTTAATACAATGTTTGTCATTGGACATAATTTCACAATTAAACCAAACATAAACAAGTATCAATCTTTTGATAGTTATTATATCTTAAAAACACGCTTTTTGTTTTAACAGTGGGAATTATTTTTAAATTAATTTCTACCACTTCTGTGTTTTGAATTTGGAAAAATGGATTCCATATTTTTAATCAGGATTTTCATATTGTGTGAATAGGTAACTATTATTTTTCGACATTTTGAATAATTACTGCGGTAAATATTTTATTTACCATGGTTAAGGTTAAATATGGTAAATAAGGGTTAACAAATAATATTATAATAATACTAAATTACCCTAAAACGTGTCCTAACCTTATTGGTTGATACATGTTCGACCATAGGCATCTTTGGGTCGATTTTGGGACCCCATGGAGCCACTTGTAGGTGATAGGGACACTTTATTTTAATTAAGTTAAAATGAATACAAAATGACACAAGCATATATCTTTTAGCAAAACAATTTTTACATAGGGTTATATATGTTGGACTTTAGACTATAAATATAAATTAGAAATATAAACATATTTCCAACATAATGATATTTTATTTATAATTTTTAGAGATTACATATTTTAATTTATTTATGACACAATGATGATGCAGTAATTACCATAATAGAGAAAATTTAAAATAATTGACATTATAAATTCCCAAATAAATATAATTTGAGACTTTTAATGAATAAAAATAATTTTATAGGATACTATGAAATATTATTATTGATTTAATTAACTTTTTTAGAAGTAATAATTCTGTTATGAGTTTCACAAAAATTAACTATTGAATAGTGTCAGAATTGACATAAAAGAGTTTTTAAAACAAATATTATATTATTAATTGATATTAAATTCCTAAAAATCTAAGGTTCGGCCAAGAGACTTATATAATTATATTTATATCAGTAATGGACCACTTGGGGGTCGCTTGGATGTATATGGTAAGTTTATTAACCATATAATATAAAAATACTAAGAGACATTGCAAAAGTGAAACTAATTAACTAAGAGTTAATACTTAAAGATAAAGGTAATATAATGAACCAAACCAGTCTAAATTATATTGGTTTAGTGGTTTTAGACCCATACCAACCTTAAACATTAAATAATAAACTTTGGAGCTATTAGAAACCGAATATGAATTTATTATAAACTAATATTTCTAGCTTTTCCAAAGGTTCCCCTCACACCTCTTATAAAAGGGCACTCCTCCTTCTCATTTCTTCAAACCTTCAAAGCCTTTTGGTTCGACCAAAATCTGACAAATACTCTCCAAACTTCCTTAAATACATCCTAGAGGCCTTAGTTTTATCAGAAAGCCAACTTAAGGAGCCCTTTTTATCAAATCAAAAAGAAGAATTCGAAGAAGAGGTAATGATTTCACCACCCTTTTCCAAGTTCCTTTCTTCTTCCACTTCTTCTTCCGTTGTTTTTACGATTCTAAATTAATAACTCCAGTGTCATATATATATATACTGTGATGTTATTATAAATATGGTACAACCATATTCAGTATTCTATCCACCCTTTGAATAACATGTCACCATACGTGCGTACATACGGCTTACCGTCTCCACGTCGTTGTGTAATTGTTATTCAATATATTATTATTTTGATGGGTATAATAATGATGTGTAACATATGTAAATAATAAATATAACATGTTAATTATTCTGTATATATGATACACCATCCATTTATATATTATTTTAATATCAAAAGAAAGATATTGTCGCTTGTGCGTACGTACGGACTACCCTCTCCACGAACGCGTTGAGATTCATTATCCATCATATCCATTCAAGTATAATTATCCTTTGATGATTTAAAAATAATTTTTAAGGACTTAATATAATTATGGATATGATTAAGATACAACCTATCCATTACAAACATGGCTTATGTAAGAAAACATATAAAAGAAAACGTGTAAGTTAACACCCGAAACAACGATAATACTTAGATATTATTAACAAATAAATGTTAAAAGATCATATATGATATCATATTAATGTATATGATTCTTGTATAATTTAATAACAATTATTTCACCATTATACAAGAGGTTAACCTACCCCAACCAAGGAAAAGTACAAGGTAAGGGTTATTTCACAATCTCTTCATTATCCGAGGTTGTTTATACATAATAATCTACTGTGATCTCTTTATAATCCACATCAATGTTTCTTAAAAATGTATTTCAAAACATTTTTACTATTTACAAGAATATGGGTTAAAGTAATTTATACCCTTTTTTGACTTTTTATTAGAGGTTTATAAAGGAATATTTCCGTCATTTTCCAAACAAGGTGCTTTTTAACCTTTTCGACAAAATTAAGGTAAGAATGTTTTTTTTAACTTATACGGCAGGTGCGGCTATTTACCGCCGTTATAAAATTGTCAAAGATTACCTTACAAGCATACAAGGATATTTTCAAAGTAAATGTTTTATTTTATAATTATGTGACTTTTAAATGATTTCAAAATGAATATTTTAAAAATTTCGGAAAGGTACTCTTTATCAAAATCAGAATTTTAAATGTTTTAAAGATTTATATTTCTAAATCTTTTTAATTAATGTCCATGTCTTCAAAATGGTTTTTAAGGATTTATTTATATGGACATTAATGTTTTTAAAATTTTAATTCCTTTCAAATGTTTCAAAGTGGTATGGGACACTTTGATTCAAAAATCTCTTTTTAATTAATAAATGTGTGACTTTTAAATAATTTTAAAAAAAGAGATATTTCTCTCAAATAGTTTTGATTTCATCTCTGTAAACATCCATTGATGGATTTTATGATTATTTGAATTTTATTTATTATGATACAAAACATCCATAATGTATTGAAGGATTTGTGATATGTTTGACTGTGGATGTGTTATTTTTATACCATTCATGGTTTATGGAGAAAGTATTGACATTTCGTATTCTAGTTTTAATACGAATTTTTATGTTATGGTTAAACCTTTTTATATGGGAATGCATTGGACTTAATATGTGACGAGTGGAGCCCGCTATAGCTCCTCGATGAATCAGTAGGTCTCATGAGACAAACTAGTGTCTTGGCACAAGGCCTTGAAAAAAATCTAATTTTAGTCTTGGCACGAGGCCCTGGCTATGTTGTTATGATAGTTTGGAGTTATGCATTCCATCATTATGAAAGTGGTTATTGATATTTCATGTGATTATTCAATTAGTAGAATATCCATTAGAATAAGTAAATGGCATTATTTCATTTTACTTTTTCCATAATATATTGAAGTTCTAGTTTAAAAGGCTTTTGTTTTGGTTATACATTTCCTTAAATGTTTATGCTTATTTTTGAAAGTTTCCTCAATATTGTTATCCTTACTAGGCATTTCAGCTCACCCCTTTTCAATGTTTTATTTTTCCCAGAATGTGAAGAAGTAAGTTATGAATGACCTGCAGGGATAATATGTGGGGATATGAGTGTGGAATATGGAGACTATGTTGTTGTAGTAGTTTTTCACATTATGATGTAATGTAAAACATTATGAATATATCTAGTGTTCCAGGGCTACTAAACCAATCGGTCTTTCGATATTTGATCTTTCTTGTGATCATGCCAATGTTATGTAATAATGCACCGACTCTGGGTAACTGGGGTCGGGGCGTTACAGTTGGTATCAGAGGAAGTTTAGCACAAACCTTGGAAGCTATATTTAGATAAAATCTGATTAGAGAACATTGATTTAAGATGTACTTTGAGGTTTAGTATTGAAGAACTTACTAGAATAATGGTATTGTAGAGATTTTTTGAGTTTTCCGAGCAATACATCCTTGTATGGATACAAGCAGGTAGAGGCGGATTTGGCACAAATGTACGTAGGGGTAAAACCCGAAAACACCGCTTTGAGCTGGACTCGAACGGGAACTGGTGCATGACAACGGGCCTTGCTGCACTCTTGGTTACGACACTCCCAGGGGATACGTTTAGGATAATTATCATTTTCTTTACAAACCATTATGAAGGGTTTATGAGTATATACTTCCTCAAAGGAGAAATTGTTATGATTATGGATTATATACATAAACTATTTAATTTATGTTATGTGTCTTACAAGTTTGGGATTAGGTATTGTTATTCATAAAATAATCTAGTGTATGACATTGTTTAGAAATGGCGCCTAGTAGAAGGAATGAGAACTCCAGCAATCCACATGATCCAAATAGAAATAAGGATCATATCTTTCATGGTCTTAAGCCGTAATTTATAAGAGAAAGAGTCTCCCATGTATTATCCACATATGAAGAAATAATATCAAGTGTTGATAAGATAAGTAATGGGGTTACTGAGTCCTATGGCTTTGAAGGGAAGCAAGAGAAGAAAAGGATAGAAGAGGTAAATATGGATAAAGGGAGGAGGGAAAAGAAGAATTTTCCCATAGGTGATAACTGTGGGGAGAAACACCCTGAAACTTTCCTGAAAGGAATGAGAGTTTGTTATAAGTGTGGAGGAAAAGGGCACAAAGTACATGACTGCAAGGGTAAAAAATGGTTTCAAATGTACAATGCTTCATTTGCAAAGAGTTTGGACACTATGCGAACCTATGTCTCAGTCATCAGACTATGCCGCAAATGATGCTATTGGATAATAATCAAGTTATGATACTACCACAAATGAAGAGGAATGATTAGAGTTTTTATGTCGATTATGTCATTTGAGTGTTGTATCAACAATGCACTTGTTATAATAATTATGGAGTATATAAGGATTTTACTGCAGTACTATTTCATTAAGGACTTGAGATTGTGTGGAACAAAGAAAAGTGACTCAATAGCAGGTTAAATTTTTGGAAAATATATGGTTGAGAGAAAGATAAACCATAATATGGTTCTGATACCGAGGAAGTGATTTTAGAATAATACATGATTGTTTTGGATAAATTATATTGTATATTCTTGACTACCTTGATACTGATTAATGATTTGCATATTCCATCATTTTTTGTGTTTACAACATTTTTGGATTGAAGGAGTATATCTATTATTCTATGAGGAATAAGGGATCATGAATGTAATCAATAAGGTTTTATGATAATTCAGGATGTTGCAGTGTTTTAAAAGAATACATTATGAAGGTGATCACATGTTATTACGCGGAAAAAAAAGGATCTTCATTGTGTTTACCTTCCTTATAAATTTTGGACTAAAGTATTTTGGATAGTTCTAGTTTGGATTATTTTGGATTGCCATAAAAGGACAACTCGGAGGTCGAGTGGCAACCCGTCGCATCCGGAAAGGCCGCGAGACTTGAACCCACAACCAAAGGGTGACAAGGGTGTATCACCTACCACTGGCCCATGAGATGTAGTAGATTAAATAATGTAGTTTTTATTAAATGATCTGGTAGATGAATTAACAATTCATTTATTTTGGAACCCTATATTAATAGTATAAATAGAATTTTTTTTACGTTCTATTATCTTTTAGAGTGAAATATGAGTTTGTGGTAGAAATTTATTAATGGATAACACTCTAATTCTAAAGTAAGTATATCTCCTTATGATCTTAGCCTATCTCATAAATAAATTCCTCAACATTAAGTAAAGGAACTTAGAACAAAAATGTTGTCCTAGATGGTACCTTAAATCATCACTAATTTATGGCTTTGGGATTGTTGGCCTTTTCATAGCCATGTTCTCTACCACTCTCCATCAGATAATTAATGGTTAGATTTCTCTTCTATATCCATATTTTCCTACATGGAACCCTAATATGTGTTATTTTCGGTAATATTCATACTTTCCACTCTTTATTTTAAATAGAGGCCTCATTAATTCATTTTTCGATGTGGGATTTCATCTAAGATATTTTGAAACGTCAAAAATGTGTTTTCCCAATACCCTATGTTTTGTTGAACCGATGGTATTTCAAATAATCATAGATTGATGAATTTAAGGACCTCAATTTTATACTTGTTTGTGATTGATGATCTCAATCACTACCTATAAATATTTACATTTTTCCTCCAATTATAAGTCTCTAATTTCCACCAATGTTCTCCTAATAGATATCATAATTTGGTGGTGACCCTTTCATTTCTCTTTTCCTCATATTAAAACTAAATTTTAGTAACCTAATTTCCAATGTGGGTTTTCCCACAAAGATATTTTCTATTTTCAACCTTTTATTTTCGAAGAACAATTTCAAATTGCGAGGACTCAATTTATTGAAGGAGGGGAGAATGTAACACCCCAAGATTTCATAGTGTGTTATTTTTTCAGAATAATTCTATAACTTGCACTACACGCAACACTGAGGTCAATCGCACCATGACTTACCAAAAAAGCCATTAAAAAGAGGTTATGAATAGTATTAAATAAATTTTAAACTTTATATAATCCTTATAATTTTGGAATCCATATTATGAGTTTCTTAGACATAATGTAAGAACAAATTCATTTTCAGTATTGCACATTTATCAACTTTTAATAGTGAACCCTTTTTAAATACAATATTTTAAACTTTTTGACTAAATGGGGACATCAAAAATTTAAAATGAAACATCACAAGCTTCCATGGCACGCTTTCCTTTGAATAATACAGTAGCGTGTGTTGTACGCAACTTCGAGTTTTAACACACACCACAACTCATCAAACTAACCGTTATGAATAGTTATACCTACATTTTGAAATTATATATATTTTATATTTCAAAATGGACTTCATTTTTGGATTTTTAGTGTCAAATTTACCCTAAGGTGATATTTTGGTACTTTTTGGATAACTTTAATATTTTGATGAATAGTGAAAATTACTAAATTTTAATTAAAAACAACTTTTTTAATCAAAATAATTAATAGTGATAAATTATGAATTTGAGTGGTTTTAAAGTATATTTAGAATATATTTTTACCATTTAATAAAATTTTGGTCATTGGACATAATTTCACAATTAAACCAAACATAAACAAGTATCAATCTTTTGATAGTTATTATATCTTAAAAACACGCTTTTTGTTTTAACAGCGGGAATTATTTTTAAATTAATTTCTGCCACTTTTGGGTTTTGAATTTGGAAAAATGGATTCCATATTTTTAATCAGGATGTTTATATTGTGTGAATAGGTAACTTTTATTTTTCGACATTTTGAATAATTACTGCGGTAAATATTTTATTTACCATGGTTAAGGGTAAATCCGATAAATAAGGGTTAAAAAATAATATTATAATAATACTAAATTACCCTAAAACGTGTTATAACCATATTTTTTGATACATGTTCGACCATAGGCATATTTGGGTCGATTTTGGGACCCCATGGAGCCACTTGTAGGTGATAGGGACACTTTATTTTAATTAAGTTAAAATGAATACAAAATGACACAAGCATATATCTTTTAGAAAAACAATTTTTACATAGGGTTATATATGTTGGAGTTTTGACTATAAATTTTCATTAGAAAGATAAATATATTTCCAACATAATGATAGTTTATTTATAATTTTTAGAGATTACATATTTTAATTTATTTATGACACAATGATGATGCATTAATTACCATAATAGTGAAAATTTAAAATAATTGACATTATAAATACCCAAATAAATATAATTTGAGACTTTTAATGACTTACAATAATTTTATAGGATAATATGACACATTAGTATTGATTTAATTAACTTTTTTTGAAGTAATAATTCTTTTATGAGTTTCAAAAAAATCAACTATTGAATAGTGTCAAAATTGACATAAAAGAGTTTTTTAAAAACATATTATATTATTAATTGATATTAAATTCCTAAAAATCTAAGGTTCGGCCAAGAGACTTATATAATAATATTTATATCATTAATGGACAACTTGGTGGTCGCTTGGATGTATATGGTAAATTTATTAACCATATAATATAAAAATACAAAGAGACATTGTAAAAGTGAAACTAATTAACTAAGAGTTAATACTTAAATATAAGGGTAATATAATGACTCAAACCTGTCTAAATTATATTTTTTGAGTGGTTTGAGACCCATACCCACTTTAACCATTAAATAATAAACTTTTGAGCTATTATAAACCGAATATGAATTTATTATAAACTAATATTTCTAGCTTTTCCAAAGGTGCCCCTCACCCCTCTTATAAAAGGGCACTCCACCTTCTGATTTCTTCACACATTCAAAGCCTTTTGGTTGGGCCAAAATCTACCCAAATACTCTCCCAACTTCCCTCAATACAACCTGGAGGCCTTAGTTTGATCATAAATCCAACCTACGGAGCCCTTTTGATCAAATCATAAGGAAGAACCTGAAGAAGAGATAATGATTCACCACCCTTTTCCAAGTTCCTTTCTTCTTCCACTTCTTCATCCTTTATTTTTACCATTATAAAATAATAACTCCAGTATCATATATAGATATATACTGTGATGTTATTATAAATATGGTGCAACCATATTCAGTATTCTATCCACCCTTTGAATAACATGTCACCATACGTGCGTACGTACGGCTTACCGTCTCCACGTCGTGGTGTAATTGTTATTCAATATATTATTATTTGGATGGGTATAATAATGATGTGTAACACATGTAAATAATAAATATAACATGTTAATGATTCTGTATATATGATATACCATCCATTTATATGTTATTTTAATATCAAAAGAATGATATTGTCGCTCGTGCGTATGTACGGACTACCGTCTCCATGAACGCGATGAGATTCATTCTCCATCGTATCCATTCAAGTATAATTATCATTTGATGATTTCAAAATAATGTTTAAGGACTTAATATCATTATGGATATGATTAAGATACAACCTATCCATTACAAACATGGCTTACGTAACAAAACATACAAAAGAAAACAAGTAAGTTAACACCCAAAACAACGATAATACTAAGATATTATTAACAAAGCAATGTTAAAAGATCATATATGATATCATATTAATGAATATGATTCTTGTATAATTTAATAACAAGTATTTCACCATTATACAGGAGGTTAACCTACCCCAACCAAGGAAAAGTACAAGGTAAGGGTTATTTCACAATCTCTTCATTATCCAAGGTTGTTTATACGTAATAATCTACTGGGATCTCTTTATCATCCACATCCATGTTTCTTAAAAATGTATTTCAAAACATTTTTACTATTTACAAGAATATGGGTTAAAGTCATTTATACCCTTTTTTGACTTTTTATAAGAGGTTTATAAAGGAATCTTTCCGTCTTTTTCCAAAAAAGGTGCTTTTTAACCTTTTCGACAAAATTAAGGTAAGAAAGTTTTTTTTAACTTATACGGCAGGTGCGGCTATTTACCGCCGTTATAAAATTGTCAAAGCATCCCTTACAAGCATTCAAGGATATTTTCAAAGTAAATGTTTTATTTTATAATTTTGTGACTTTTAAATGATTTCAAAATGAATATTTTAAGAATTTCAGAAAGGTACTCTTTATCAAAATCAGAATTTTAAATGTTTTAAAGATTTATATTTCTAAATCTTTTTAATTAATGTACATGTCTTAATAATGGTTTTTAAGGATTTATTTATATGGACATGAATGTTTTTAAAATGTTAATTCCTTTCAAAAGTTTCAAAGTGGTATGGGACACTTTGATTCAAAAATCTCTTTTTAATTAATAAATGTGTGACTTTTAAATAATTTCAAAAAAAAGAGATATTTCTCTCAAATAGTTTTGATTTCATCTATGTCAACATCCTTTGATGGGTTTTATGATTATATGAAGTTGATTTATTATGATAAAAAACTTCTATAATGCATTGAAGGATTTGTGATATGTTTGACTGTGGATGTGTTATTTTTATACCATTCATGGTTTATGGAGAAAGTATTGACATTTCGTATGCTAGTTTTAATACGAATGTTTATGTTATGTTTAAACCTTTTCATATGGTAATGCATTGGACTTAATATGTGATGGGTGCAGCCCGCTATAGCTCCTCGATCCATCGGTAGGTCTCATGAGACAAACTAGTGTCTTGGCACAAGGCCTTGACAAAATCTTATTTGTTGTCTTGGCATGAGGCCTTGGCTATGTGGTTATGATAGTCT
Source organism: Viscum album (assembly GCA_963277665.1). Lineage (NCBI taxonomy): Eukaryota > Viridiplantae > Streptophyta > Magnoliopsida > Santalales > Viscaceae > Viscum > Viscum album. Next base: position 2,127,135,876 of record OY728161.1, on the reverse strand, counting down.
AGAATTATGCATTCCATCATTATGAAAGTGGTTATTGATATTGCATGTGATTATTCGATTAGTAGAATATCCATGTGAATAAATAAATGGCTGTAGACCCCGGAAAACGCATCCCCAAAATTTTTCAGATGCTTCCATAAATGATACAGGATCGTATTATATTTCTCAAGCTTCGATTTGGTAGGTCATAGGGCCCGAACGGAGTTACGGATTAGGAGTTACAGACGTTTGAAGTTGGGATGGAAATCTGGTTCTCGAAGCCCATTCGCGAAGCCCCCCTCCGTGATCGCGGAGCGCCGCCACGAAGCAATGAGGCGAGAGGCTCCGCAAACCCGTTTGACGTTTGCAATGCGCCGCGAAGACCCCTTGTGAAGCACTGATGCGAAGCACCGATGCGAAGCACCCGTGCAGTGCGGTCCCGCGAAGCTCCGGAGGCGGTAACTCTCCGCGAACGCATTTGACGTTCGCGAGCCCGCCTCGAAGCTCCGGAGGCGGTACCTCTCCGCGAACGAATTTGACGTTCGCGAGCACACCGTGAAGCTCCTGAGGCGGCGCAGGAGTTCTGCTTCGCGGTGCCCCTGCCTATAAATACCCAGCTCACCCCCTTCTCCAGCAGGACGGCCATGGCCACTTCGCCCCTTGGGCGGCCGAGCGGAGCTCCGCATTGCGGCTCTGCGAAGCCATGCTCCGCGAGCATCTTCCTTCGCGTCACTGCTCCGCGAGACCAAGCTCTGCGAGAGCACTTTGCTCCGCGAGCCCATGCTCCGCGATGCTGCTCCGCGAGACCAAGCTCCGTGAGGCACCTTTGCTCCGTGAAGCTACTTCGCGAGACCATTGCTCCGCGAAGCTACATCGCGAGACCTTTGCTCCGCGAGATACTATTGCTCCGCGAGGCCATGCTTCGCGAAGCTGCTTCGCAAAGACCTATCCTTCGCGAGGATCCCACCTTTGCACCCACCGGTCCATACCGCGGGGGCTGCTCCCCCGTACCCCCGCTCGGGCTCAGTGTCGGGCTATGGTCCCGACCCTCCTGGCCGGTCCCTTTGCAACCGTCACAGACCCCCATGCAAAATGGAGAGTCCCACCGCGACCTTTTCGGGCCGGGATGTCGGGATTTTGCATTGCACACTTATGCGCTCCCACTTTCCACCTATGGAATACCATGATTAGAGATACTCCTCCACACACGATGAAACACCTGGAGTTGACATATTCCTCTGGGTTTCATTCCATGTCGTGAGTTGTGATTCTCATCATCAATCCCCCGAGTACCTTCAGTCGAACCATTCCTCAGGAAACTCCTCCAAATCCTATCACTTGGCTCCTATGCCAGGTTGAACCAGAAAGGGCCGCCCTTGCGTAAGTCCCAAAACCAACCATTTCTAGGCACCTTCTTCCCAATAGTCCTATCTATATGAATTTAAACTGTAGTAATCCCTATGTGCCAAACATAGGATGCCTCTTGCTCCAAATAAGAGATGCCTTATGCTCATAGCATGAGATGCCAACAGTCCTATCTACATGACTTTAAACAGTAGTACAGCCTATCTAAAAAATGGTAGGATGCCTCTTACTCCAAACAAGAGATGCCTCTTGCCCTATACGAGAGATGCCTTATGCTCCAAGCATGAGATGCCAATAGTCCTACCTACATGTCTCTAAACTGTAGTATTATCCCTACCTAACAAATGATAGGATGCCCATTGCTCCAAGCAAGAGATGCCTTATGCTCCTATCACGAGATGCTAATAGTCCTACCTACAAGACTCTATACTGTAGTACAGCCCATGTCCCTAACGTAGGATGCCTCTTGTCCCAGACAGGAGATGCCTTATGCTCCAAGTGTAAGATGCTCAATGCCATGACTACAGTGGCATGATTCCAATTCCCCTTGGCATTACCCCTCTTGTGCACTAGTGCACAGGTGAGGGTCTCAATTCACCAGTGAGTTGGGATGCCCTCATGGCCAGACATGAGGAAGAAACTACGAGCAGCTTCATAGCGTAAGCCCCATTCACCATTGCCGCTCCATAGCGGCACCCGGGCAGCTTCCTAGCGTATGCCCCATTCACCATTGTCGCTCCTTAGCGGCACCCGGGCAGCTTCCCACCGTAAGCCCCATCCACAATTTCCACTCCATAGCAGCACCCGGGAAGCTTCCTTGCGTAAGCCCCATTCACCAATGTCGCTCTATAGTGTCACCCGGGCAGCTTCCTCGCGTAAGCCCCATTCACCATTGCCGCTCCATAGCGGCACCCGGGCAGCATCCTCGCGTAAGCCCCATCCACTATTGTCACCCAAACCAGTGGTAAGCCGTTGTGACCCCATTTAGCGGTAAGCCATTCACATCCTTATCCAGTGGTAAGCCGTTCACACCCAATCCAGAGGTAAGCCGTTGAAACCCCCAATCGGTGGTAAGCCGTCATCAGAAGAACTATGTGGTCTTTGATCCATGTCAAGGCATGGTACATAGGAAGCCTCTTCAAGGCTCAAGCCCGAAAGTATCATCATTCTTTTCTTTGGGCCTCCGTCCGGGAGTAAGTCCCAACACCATGGGCTGCCTAACGCGTAAGCCCCTCTTCACTTCTCACAGATGCACCCTTCACGACGTGATCGTCAGGTCCTTGCAACCTCTTTTTCTCACACCGAGCATGACTCACGTGGGCTTAGAGTGAGCACAGACCCTGACACCCATTCCATCTGAACTACGAGGTCTTTGATCCATGTCAAGGATTGGTACGTAGGAAGCCTCCATGAGGTTCAAGCCCACCCGTCATTTATCCACGTCGGGTCTCATCCCCATCCAGCATGACGTTAAACTGCGCATTCCACCCGAACTACGAGGACTTTGATCCATATCAAGGCATGGTACGTAGGAAGCCTTCACGAGGTTCAAGCCCACCAATAGTGGACACCTGGGTCTACATTCACGTCGGTTCACCGACGAACCCATCTGAACTACAAGGTATTTGATCCATGTCAAGGCATGGTACGTAGGAAGCCTCTTTAAGGTTCAAGCCCACCCATCGTTTCATCATTTCGGGTCCCACCTTCGTCCAACACGACATTAAACTGCATTCCGGTTCAATGGCAAGCCGTTGCGACTCACCGATAGAGAACTAGAAGGACTTTGATCCATGTCAAGGCATGGTACGTAGGAGGCCTCCATGAGGATCAAGCCACATTGCTCGGTCGTTCATTCACGTCGAGTTTCACCCTCGTCCAACATGACGTTAAACTGTATGCCCCTCCCTTTGTCTTGCATGACAATAAACTGCACACCCATTCCCACCTGAAATACGTGGTCTTTGATCCATGTCAAGGCATGGTACATAGGAAGCCTTCCAGAGGTTCAAGCCCACCACTCATAGGACCAAGGTCCACCTTCACGTCGGTTCGCCGACAAACCCCCACCTGAACTACGAGGTCTTTGATCCATGTCAAGGCATTGTACGTAGGAATCCTCCACGAGGTTCAAGTCCACCCACCATCCGGTCGTTCCGACCTCATTCACGTCGGTTCACCCCTGTCCCGCATGATGTTAAACTGCATTCCCCAATCCGAACTACGAGGACTTTGATCCATGTCAAGGCATGGTACGTAGGAACCCTCCCAGAGGTTCAAGACCATCTCCCATCGGACTAAGGTCCCTCAATTTCCGTCGGTTTTCCAACACCCACCGCTCGTCATTTATTCACGTCAGGGTTCACTACCGTCCCGCAGGACGATAAACTGTATTCCATCAATCCTTTGAACTACGAGGACTTTGATCCATTTCAAGGCATGGTACGTAGGAAACCTTCCCAAGGTTCAAGCCCACCACTAGTGGACCCATGGGTCTACTTTCACATCGGTTCACTGACGATGTCCATCAGACCAAGGTCTACTTCTGCGTCGGTATGCTGACGATGCCCATCGGACCAAGGTCCACCTTCACGTTGGTTCGCCGGCGCCATCCTGAACTATGCGGACATTGATTCCCTACCACGAGGATACGTAGGAAGCCTCTTCAAGGCACAATCCCAACTTCACTTTCGCCCCCTGTGATGGTCCCATGTCATTTCCCCTCCACTCCATTCGTCCACCTATCACCCATCCTGATTCTCGCCCGGACCTCATGTCTCAGTGAGACCATGCCGGTATGCTCTTCTTCACAGCCGCCCATGGGCTGGCCCCAGTATCGGAATTCCTTCAAGGGAAATCTCTCAATCCTAACTAATGATCTGGTTGGGTTTATTCGTCTCCAAAAGACGTTAAACTCGCAGCATACCTTGTGATAACATGAGATTCCTGAGGAAAACCTCATATGGAACTCCTTTGGTGTAACTGTCTTCGCAAGACGTTAAACATGTTGCATAACCTGTGTTAAACATGGGAAGCTGATGAAAACCTCAGATACATGCCTTGGGTTATGCACCCTTGAGATGCCCTCTCATGAGGAAGAATACAGGTTCCCTAATGTCCATGCACTCAGAGATGCCCTCACATGCCTGATGTTGCCGTCTACTCCGACCGAAGGTCGCTACCATGTCAAGACCCCATGGAATGTCTTGACGGAAGTAGTGTAATTAACCGGCGTCCATGACTATATGGCACCGGGAATGAGATTCACGAACAACGTATTAAATCTATGAGGGAGACCCAGACTATGTGATGAGTTCCGAGGAGGAATCCACGGAAGGAAGAACCGACATCCCATCATCCCGTTTCGATCAAGGAGCGGACGTACCTGAACAAGGAACGAATGCCGCCCCTCCTTTGGAAAGTGGGAATGTGGGGCAACAGGCAGCGCGTCCTCCACAGACGGATGCGCGCACCCCGGCGAAATCGTCGGAAACAATGGCATTATTTCATTTTACTTTTTCAATAATATGTTTAAGTTCATGTTTAAAAGGCTTTTGTTTTGGTTATACATTACCTTAAATGTTTATGCTTATTTTTGAAAGTTTCGGCTATATTTTTATCCTTAATGGGAATTTGAGCTCACCCCTTTTCTATGTTTTATTTTTCCCAAGATGTGAAGAAGTAAGTTATGAATGACCTACAGGGATAGTATGTGGGGATATGAGTGTGGAATATGGATACTATATTGTTGTAGTAGTTTTTCACTTTATGATGTAATGTGAAACTTTATGAATATATCCAGTGTTTCCAAGGCTACTAAACCAATCGGTCTTTCGAGATTTTATCTTTCTTGTGATCATGCCAATGTTATGTAATAATTCACCGACTCTGGGTTACTGGGTTCGGGGCGTTACATTAAATTTATTTCGTTCTATCCTCTGTTAAAATGAAAACAATGTTCATGCGTATGTTTGACCTAACTTGTCCACGAACAGTGTATCTAATTTCCATCTCTAACTTTTATAGATTAATATAAATACATATTAAATGAATATATATAATATTTATATCATGATTAAAATTTTTAATATGATGTAACCAAAATCAATGTACAAATAATAAAACTACCTAATCACAATATACAAAAAAAATGAAGAAATTATCACCGAGAACAATTTTATTAACCAATAATTTTTAATAAATGGGTGATAAAAAGTAATAATAAAACCATATATAATATTATATATATTGTTATGTTTTTATAATATATTTATAATAAACTTATATATGTTATATAGGTGTTCTAGACACTTTTTAAGGAAATCAAACATTATGTAGGGGTTTCTCATCTCAATTTTACTTTTGTGAGACATATTCCATATTCAACACTTATTTATTTTATGTGGTGTATATAATGACCCAATTATATGTTACATAATGACTATATTTATATTCCTAGTTTTTTAATTTTAATTTTATGTTATATCATGCATGTGGATTATGATTAAAATGCCACCAAATTGGTAATAGTTTTTTCACAATCTCACCATTTTTTAGGATTGTTTTTTTAGTCTTTTCTGAAAGAATTACATGATATTTGTAGAGAACCCAAACATGAAGTACATATACATTACATTAATTTCTCGGAATACCTAATACATAACAAAAACAGACACCAATGGACCGTAATAGTTTAGTGTATTCGGAAACTCGAAAAAATAATCTTCTAATCATGGTGAAAGATCTTCAACATCTCCCATAATGATCTTAACTTTTTTTCTGACCTAAAAACTTTTTTAAATCATGGGGAAAAGAAAACAAAAAAAGGGTGAGCTCAAATTCTTAGTAAGTGTAAACATAGAAACATAAAACAATCCATATACATTTGAATGCAAAAACTTGAAAATAAAATCTAAACATCAAAATCATGAACAAAGACACAAATCCTGGATGTACATATGGAATATATCATAAAGGAACATTAATCATGATAAAATAGCATGGGAATAAAACATTTAGTTGTGGAAACTATTAAGCACTTGATATGATTTCTATTGTAGCCAATGCATTGCTGTCAAGACCAATCTTAGTGGACAAAGTCCCTTTCTGAATCGAGTTCACTCCTCGTTCCAGTCCTCTATCACTGAACGATATTTACTTACAGTTCCAGCCATGTCTATATCATGAGATAAAAAAATCATTACCCAATGAATTGGAGGGAAATATAGTTCCCATTAATCTCATAATGAATCCATTCTTATGTGTGCCCCAAAATCATAAATTATAGAATAACCCATGTAATAAAAATGGGATTCTTAAACATCATGCCATCATAACATTATCCATAAAAAAAGAATACCATTTCATCATAAGAAAAGTGAAACCATTTACATCATAGATAACTTATACTTGAAACATACACATATGAAATAATGTCATCTTAGAAGAAAAATGGTTTTGATAAAACACTTGAAATGAATTCTTGGGGAAAATATCCTTTCTTCTTCAAAATCATTTTCTTTTCACAAAATTCCATTAGATTTTAAAAGAAAATGATTTTGTTGAAAATATTCATGAAATCATGTAGAGTAAGTTTCATTAAAATAAGGCGTTATAAAACTGTAAATATTTGTTCATGCTGTATAAGTTAAAAAAACATTCTTCTCGTACTTTTGCTGGAAAAGTCAAAAGAACCTCATCTGGTAAACAAAAGAAATATTCCATACAAACACTGTAGTAAAATAAAAAAATGGGTAAAATGGAATTTAACCATACATGAAACCATTTTTATAATAGATGGAAATGGATGACAAATATAACCCTAGTAAATACTTACGAATAAATTATCTCAGATAAAAACAAGATTTGAAAAGTTATCCCTTACCTTATGTCTGATATGCTTCGTATGTATCCGAAACTCTTGTATAATGATTTAAATAATGTCATTGAATTATTTAGTAATAATATTCATTGTTATGATATCATATATGGTTCACTTATGACTTTATATTACCCCTTCTATCTCAAATTCCATGTTAAAGCAGCGCTTTGGGTAAAATCGTTTCATTTATCATATGTTTTTTTGACTTGTAGTTATTCATATGATTACTTAGATCATGATTACTTAGTTCTACAATGTAAAACATGATTTATATATAATATATTTCCAGAATATACATATATATTATAGATTGATAAATGGAATGAAATACACCATTCATGGAGACGATTGGCCGTACGTACGCATGAACAGTATTTTCGTTTCCTTATTAAATTGAATGGAAGTAAGTAAATAACATATAAATAAGTCCAATATCATTAATATGTCATATATTTTATGATTATTTAATATATTTACTTTATAATCATTCTTGAATTGTTAACTTTGAGAATGAATCTCAACACGTCGTGGAGACGGTAATCCGTACATACGCACGAGCGATGATATCGGTCCCATAATTATTGAATGGAATTATAGTGGATTATATAGTATCTCAGAATTAGTATCATTTTATAATTAACATATATATAGTTATTATTTACACCATTATACCTATCCATGTAAGGTGGTGGTGGAAAAATAGATTACACCATGGCGTGGAAATGATATTCCGTACATACGCACGCACGGTGATTTAATTTTCCATAGGATGGATAGAAGGTGAAATGGTGTTGTTTCTTATTTATAATAACATATCAGTATATCATTGGTACTTATGTTATTACTTTATAATGAAATAACTAAATAATAAGAAGTTGAAGAAGAATGAAACTTGAATGAATCGGTAGAAGAGATTATTTCTTCTTCGACGCACCTCTTTTAAGCTACCACAAAAGGCACTAGAGTTGGTATTTTGAGATTACCAGAACCTCAATAAGGTTTCTAGGGAAGTGGAGAAGTGAAATGGGCAGGGTTTGGATGAGCTTTAAGGCTCAATGTGTTTTGAAGAGGAGAGGGAGGAGGTGCCCTTTTATAAGGGAGGAGAGGGGCAATTTTGGAAACATAAGGAGAATTTATTTATAACAAATTCAAACCCCACATAAAAACATTCAAAGTGACTCAAATAATAATATTAGATGAGATATGGTTTTAATATCATCAACCAATAAAATTTATACATGTTGGGAATTTATTTTAAACATTATCAACATGATTTATCCTTATTTAATATATTTAATTTTATTTGTGGTAATAAGATTCTAAATTTTAAATTGTTATAAATAATTTCTTATGTGTTGTGAATTTTCCATAATTGGATAATTTATGACATTTAAGACCATAAAAATTTTAATTTATAGTTTTTAAATATTTTTGTGATTTTGAGACAAATTTATATTGTGTTATTTTTATAAAATAACAATAGTGTCAATTTTGACAATATTCATTTATTTGAATTTAAATAAAATCCTCACAGAATATATGTTCGAACTAAAAGCTTTAATAGATTCATAACATGTCATATTTATCTATAAAATTATTGGGGAACATTATATAGTTCATATAATATTTATTTTAATATTTTTAATACCATTTATTTGATATTTCTGTCAATAAAATAATTTCAACATCACTATTGTGTCACCATTAATTATAATTATTTAATCCCAAAAAATTATAAATAAATCCACATGATGTAGATAATTTTATTATATTTCGGGAGACTATTCATGTTCAAAGTTTCATAAATTTTATCCCTAAATTAAAATAATTATACTTATAAGATTTAAGAGAGTGACTTGTTGTAACTTTCTTGGGTTTTAATAATAATTAAATTATTTTCATGGTAAAAAGTCCATAAAATGAATCTAATATGACCCTTACGTGATATGGGTCTGCTGTTAGTCGTCCAATAGAATTTTGGCATGTTTTAGGGTAATTTTATAATCATAGGTTTACCCAAAATTACCCGATTTATCTTTTACTGAAGTAAATAAAAATTACCGTAGATACTATTCATAATATAAATAAAATAAAAGTAACCTATAAACATAATTTGGACCCACTAAATCCAAATATGAAATTAATTTTTAAAAATTCAAAAAACAGAAATTTCAGTAATTAATTTAACATGAATCCCGTTGTTAAGAAAACTGGTTTTAAAATTTAAAACATTGCCAAAATTGAAATGTTTTTACCTATGAATTCAATGTAAAATTAATAGTAATGACATACATTATATTAAATGGTAAAAATATATTCTATATATACTGTAAAACCATTCAATATTATAATTTAACCATATAAATTATTATGATGAAAAAAGTTTTTTTTAATCAAAATATAGCATGTTTTTACTATTCATTAAAATATGAAAGTTTTAAGAATAATATAAAAAAATTATCTGAAGTAAATTTTTATATCCTGATTCCAGAACATAATTTTATTTTGTCAAATCAAACATATAAACATTTGAAAACTAGATTTAAGGTGGGTGCACCATCAAAAGGCAGCAAAACCACATTTTTTTAAAAATACTTATTTTACTCGAAAAATCTATTTTGTTCTCACATGATGTTCTATAAAATGTGTAAGATGAATAATAATGTTATAAAATTTAAAATTTAGTTAATACTATTCATAACATCTTGTCCATTATAATATTATAACAATATATCATTGTTTAGTGAAACTCGGTATTGCGTACTACACACGCTATCGAGGAAGGTTGTGATTGCGTGTAATGCAAGCCATGTCAGGGATGCATATAGTGAAAGTTATTTTTGGTGTAGCGTACAACACGAGACATCAAAGAAATTAAAAATAATATTTCTTATAAAATCTTGGGTTGTTACATTCTACCCCCCTTAAAATGAATGTCGCCCTCGAAATTCGTCGGGGTTATAAATGGTTTTCTACTTGAAAGTATCTTTAATATAAACCCACATCGTAAAAAGGAATACCAAAACATAACATTAAAAACTAATGTTAGAAACGTAATGGTTACCCAAATTAACTAATCACTGGGTTTCCACATTGGATAACATAGGTGAAAATATGGATATGGAAGATAAATCTGACCATTATGTTCTGATGGAGAGTGGTAGAGAACATGACTATGAAAAATCCAATAATCACGAAGCCATAAATTTGTGATGATCTAAGGTTCCATCTGATTCATCGAATATGAGGGTACTAGGACAATGTTTTTAGTTTTCAAGATCATTTCCCTAATGTTGATAAATTTTTTCACAATGAGATATACTTACAAGATTTCAGTGAAATATCATCATTGGTAATTCCATGAAAAATTTCCAATTCATCTCTTATTTAAAGAAATGAAGTTGAATTTGTCCTTATTGAAGTGTTATCAGACCATGAAATAGAATGATAGGTCATTCCATCTGTCTCAAATAAAATGTTATAAAAAGTTATTAAATATACCCAAGTCCATCTATGGTGAGATGAACTTTATACGATTCCAACAATGGACTTATACTTCAACTATCATACCGCTTAATAAAATATATCTAATTTCTACTAACCGGGGACTTCCTGTAGGCCATTGGTAAGTGATAAAGGCCTATCACACTTTAGTTGTTGGTTCGATTCCCACAACCTTGTCTGATGTGATGGGTTGTCACCCATCCTGCAGGTTTTCCTTTTTCTAAAACTACACTATTATAACATTACAAAAATTATATCGAAAAAAGTTCTAGCCTTAAAGAATACTATATGATGTATGACATAATCCATTCCAATCTTCAGACTTATCCAAAATACGTCTTTCCAATCTCATAGTATAAATAGAAGGATTACTTGAATGTTCACATAATAAGCAAGTGAATACCATCATTTATCCCCCATATATCATAAGATATATCTCGTTGATCGCATTCCCAACATGTGAATACCTTAATCATGTATTCTCTTGAAACATAAATTATCGAAGACCCATAGTGAAAACATGAATTCTATCAAAAGGTAACTCTATCCACATACCAAAATCTCAAAAAATTAATATACTCAAACCATGATATCACTTTGTCCTTATATCGGCCATAATCTCATTAATACTATCAAACACTTCATTATCTCTTTATCCCTTCTTTATGTGTACATTAGGTTCTTACCAAAAATATCTGAATAATCTTTCATGGTTTCCAGTACCATTCAACATATACTTTAAAAACATAAGTAAAAACAATAGTGTAACAATCCTTACATGTCTCTTTATTACATAGTACCATTATATTCCTTATACAACATTACTCTTGATAAACATGTAATCATTACACTAACTTCATAAACCATTGACTGATCTTGAAAAATTCTTTCATCTCACATATAATTTGTAGTCTCTTCATCATCATCAATATAAATACTACCCATAATACCAATACGATTCTATTAATGATAATTTCTCTTAGATAATTGGTTTTTATAATGTCCATATATTCCAAATTTAAAACATTTAACCATTGTTGATGTCATAGTTAAACCATTATCTATGTCCATGGTGTTAACTAAACCTTTTCCTTTGCAATTACTGGCTTTGTGTCCTTATTTTCCACACCCAAAGCATCTTCCAGTTCCTTTGAAACATTGTCCCTGATGCCTCTTCCCACATGATTTACATGAGGGGAATGGACATTTCTTCCCTCTATGATCATCATTAAACTCCAGCTTTCTCTAATTAGCTAAGTCATGAAACATACCAAAGTTGAAATTATTGATCATATTATGAGATTTATGATTAGGAATAATAATGATATGTGGACCACTAGATCCAATTTCATTTGGTTTCTCATGAAGAATATCATTCCATTGTCCATCATATCTTGTATTATCGTGAATCCTCCTGTTTCCAGCCATTTTCTAAAACCCCAAAAGAATAGTGTGAGAGGAAAAATCATAATCAAGGGGGAGTACCTTCAATATCTAACATCTTAGGATAAATTCTAAGATCGTTACTGTAATTATAGGACTATAACCTATACTTATATGTAACCTTAGGGACATCCCTAGTCATACCTTAGAAATATATATAGGGATTTCACTAAAGTTTTCACATCCTAGTTTCCAAAGGTTAACTAAATCTTTCCTATGATACCAACTTTAGAGACCCCAAATTTGATGTACATAGACATTACATTAATTTTTTGGAATACCTAATACATAACAAAAACAGACACCAATGGACCGTAATAGTTTAGTGTCTATGGAAACTCGGAAAAATAATCTTCTAATCATGGTGAAAGATATTCAACATCTCCAATAAAGATCTTCCCTTTTTTTTCTTAACTAAATCCTTTTTTAAATCCTGGAGAAAATAAAACATAAAAGGGTGAGCTCAAATGCTCAGTGAGGGTAAACATAGAAAACATAAAACAATCCATAAACTTTTGAATGAAAAAACATGAACATAAAATCTAAACATCAAAATCATGAGCAAAGACATAAATCTTTGAAGTACATAAGGAATATATCATAACAGAACGCCAATAATCATAAAATAGCATTGGAATAAAACATTTAATTTTGAAAAAACATTAAGCACATGATATGATTTCCATAATATCCAAGGCATGGCTTCTAGGACCATCTTAGTGGACAAAGTCCCTTTCTCAATCGAGTTCACTCCTCATTCCAGTCCTGTATCACTAAACCAGATTAACTTAACATTTTAGCCATGTCTATATCATGAGATATAAATCATTACCCAATGAATTGGAGGGTGATATAGGTCCCACCCATCTCATAATGAAACCATTCTTATGTGTCCCACAAAATCATAAATCATAGAATAACCAAACCATATACATTTGAACTTAAAAAAACATGAACATAATGTTTAAACATCAAAATCTTGAGCAATGAAATAAAACATGGCAATAAATAAGGCATAGATCATAATGCAACATCAATCATGATAAAATAACATGGGAATAAAACATGTAATTATGGAAAACATTAATCACATGTTATGATTTTCATAGTAGCCAAGGCATTGCTGAAAAGACCATCTTAGTGGACAAAGTCCCTTACTGAATCGAGTTCACTCCTTGTTCCAGTCCTGTATCACAGAACCATATTAACATTCCATTCCAGCCATGTATATCTCATGAGATATAAATCATTAACCAATGCATTGGAGGGAGATATAGGTCCCACCCATCTCATAATGAAATCATTCTTTCTTGTGCCACAAAATAAACATAAATCATTCATCATAACCTAAAGAATAAAATGGGTTTCATAAACATCATGCCATCATAACATAATCCATAAAAACAGATGGATATCATTTCATCATAAGAAAATTTAAACCATTTTAATCACAGAGAACATATACTTGAAACATACACATATGAAATAATGTCATCTTAGATGGAAAATGGTTTTGATAAAACACTTGAAATGAATTCTTGAGGACAATATCCTTTCTTCTTAAAAATCATTTTCTTTTCACAAAATACAATTAAATTTTAAAAGAAAATTATTTTTTTTGATAATATTCATGAAACTTGTTGATTAATCTTCATGAAAATAAGGCGTTATAAAACCATAAAAATTTGTTCATGTCGTATAAGTTAAAAAAACATTCTTCTCGTACTTTTGTCGAGAAAGTCTAAAATACCTCATATGGTAAAAAATTGAAATATTCCCTACATAAAATGTAGTAAAAGTAAAAAATGTGTAAAAAGGAAATTAAACATACATGAAACCGTTTTTAGAAAACATGGTCATGGATGACAAATAATACCCCAGTAAATACTTATGAATAAACAATCTCGGATAAAAATGAGATTGGAAAAGTTTTCCATTACCTTATGTCTGATATGCTTAGTATGTATCCAAACCTCCTGTATAATGATTTAAATAATTTCATTGAATTATTATAGAATCATATTAATTGTTATGATATCATATATGGTTCACTTATGACTTTATATTACCCCTTCTTTTGTAAATTCTATGTTAAAGCAGCGTATTGGGTAAAATCGTTTCATTTATAATACGTGTTTCGACTTGTAGTTATTCATATGATTCCTTAGATCATGATTACTTACTTCTAGAATTTAAAACATTATTTATATATAATATATCGATAAATGGAACGAAATACACCATTCATGGAGACGGTTGGCCGTACGTACACATGAATGATGTTTTCTTTTCCTTATTAAATTGAATGGAAGTAAGTAAATAACATATAGATATGTCCAGTATCATTAATATGTCATATATTTTTTTATTATTTAATATATATACTTTATAATCATTCTTCAATGGTTAACATGGAGAATGAATCTCATCGCGTCGTGGAGACGGTAATCCGTACGTGCGCATGAGCGATGATATCCTTCCCATAATTATTGAATGAAATTAGATTGGATGATATAATATCACATAATTGAAATCATTTTATAATTTCCATATATATAGTTATTCATTACACCATTATACCCATCCATGTAAGGTGGTGGTGGGAAAACAGATTACACCACGTCGTGGAGACGGTATTCCATACGTACGCACGCGCGGTGATTTCATTTTCCGTAGGATGGACAGAAGGTTAAATGGGGTTGTTTAATATTTATAATAACATATCAGTATATTATTGATACTTATGTTATTAATTTGTAATGAAACAACTAAAGAAGAAGAAGTTGAAGAAGAAGGAAACATGAATGAACCGGTAGAAGAGATTATCTCTTCTTCAACACACCTCTTTTAAGCTTCCATAAAAACATACAAACTGACTCAAATCCGAAGCTTAGATGATATATGCTTGTAGTACCATCAAAAAATAAAATTTATACATTTTTGGAATTTATTTTATACAATATCAACTTAATTTATCCTTATTTAATCTATATAAATTTATTTTTGGTAATAAGATTCAAAATTTTGAATTGTTAAAATAATTACTTATGTGTTGTTAATTGGCCATAATTGGATAATTTATGACATTTTAGACCATATAAATTTTATGTTATAATTTTTAAGGATTTTTGTGATTTTTAAACAATTTTATATTATGTTATTTTTATAAAATAACAATATAGTCAATTTTGACACTATTAATTTATTTGAATTTAAATAAAATCCTCACAGAATATATGTTCGAAATAAAAGATTTTATAGATTTATAACATGTAATATTTATGTATAAAATTTTTGGAGTACATTAAATATTTCATATAATTTTTATTTTAATATATTTAAAACAATTTATTTGATATTTCAATCAATAAAATAATTTCAACAGCACTGTTGTGTCACCTTTAATGATAATTATTTAATCCCTAAAAATTCTAAATAAATCCACATGATGAAGATAATTTTATTATATTTCTAGAGACTATTAATGTTTTATGTTTCATTAATTTTATCACTAAATTAAAATTATTATATTTATAAGATTTAAGAGAGTGACATATTGTCACTTTCTTTGGTTTTAATAATAATTAAATTATTTTCCTGGTCAAAAGCCAATAAAATGAATCTAATCCTACCCTTACGTGATATGGGTCGACTTTTAGTCATCCAATAGAATTTTTTCATGTGTTAGGGTAATTTTATAATCTTAGCTTTACCCTTAATTACACGATTTATCTTTAACTGATGTAAATAAAAATTACCGTAGTTTCTATTAATAATATAAAAAATTAAAATTAACCTATTAAAATAATTTGGACCCACTGAATCCAAATATGAAATCCATTTTTTAAAATTCAAAACATAGAAGTTTCAGTAATTAATTTAAAATTAATCATGTTGTTAAGAAAACGAGTTTTAAAAGTTAAAACATTGCCAAAGATTGAAATGTTTTTACCTATAAATTCAATGTAAAATTAATTGCAATGACATAAATTATATTAAATGGTAAAAATATATTTTATTTATACTTTAAAACCATCCAATATTATAATATAACCAGATAAATTATTGCGATTAAAATAGAAGTTTTTAATTAAAATATAGCTTGTTTTTACTATTCATTAAAATATGAAAGTTATCAGAATAATATGAAAAATTTATCAAAAGTATATTTTTATATCCTGATTCAAAAGAAGAATTTTATTTTGTCAAACTTAACTTATAGAAATGTGAAAAACTATATTTAATATTGGTGCTCCGTCAAAAGGCGGAAAAACTGCATTTTATGAAAAATACTTATTTTACTCAAAAAATATATTTTGTTCTCACACGATGTTCTAGAAAATGTGTAAGATTAATAATAATGTGATAAAATTAAAAATTTAATTAATACTATTCATAACGACTAGTCCATTATAATATTATAATAATATATCATTGTTTAGTAAATCCTGGTATTGCGTACAACACATGCTATTAAGGAAGGTTGTGATTACGTGTAATGCAAGCCAAGTCAGGGATGCATGTAGTGTAATCTCCTTTTTGTGTAGCGTACAACACAAGAAATCATATAAATAAAAAAAATATTTCTCATAAAATCTCGTGGTGTTACAATATTACCGTATTAAAACCATTATATTATCATTCTATCTATTTTTTTCTGGATTTTTTCACATAATGGTACCATCTTCCTCTCTTTAGTACTTAAAATGACTGAGAAATTTATTTTAAGAAAATAAAACTTTGTTTCTCTTTTTAGTGAAAAATACTTTCTATTCCATATACATGTTTTATAAAAATGATTTGATTTATTAAATATACTAATAAAGTTTTTAAATTTAATTTTTATCAAATATTTTAATTTTTAAAAATGTTTTAAAAGAAATTTTCCTATAATCATTTGTAAAAGTATATTTTTGACTTTTTACCGTGAATGTGGAAGGAATATATTTTAAAATACAGAACATTAATATAAATTCCAACCATAATTACCTATAAATGAATTAATTCTTACTTTTTAAGTTTCCATGATTCTTTTCAAAGAATTGTTTTTTCATAATATTCTATAAAATAGTAGTTTTCAAAATTTATTTTCAATGTGGACAATGTATTTTCCTCAATAATGTTTTAATGAGATTTTTATGGTATCTATAGTAATGAATGAAAAAAAACTTTTTTTAATTATGGTCTACTTAGGATATGTTGTAATGGTACAATACATATTATTTCTTAAGATTATTTAAGACCAGTTTGACAGATAATGTACTATTTTGATATAATTCTCCATATTATTCTATATGGTTTACAATTAATTTTATTGAATGGGGAAATTATTAACATATCATTTTATAGTTATTAAATATGAATGTTTACATTGATTATGTTTCTCCCCTTTCATATTAATAATGCATTAGACGTTGTATGTGATGTTTAGGGACTGTTATAGTTACTCGATGTAGTGGTAGGTCTCACGATACAAACAAGATTTGGTATTTAGTCGAGGACATACAAATTTATACAATATGTCTTGGAATGAGTACATTATTGTATGGTTCTGATAACCCACATCTTGAATTACATCATTATGAGATTAATTATTCTTGTCCATGTGATTGTTGAATTAGTTAGAATATTGATAAATAATTTTTAATATCATGTGTTTATTTCTATGTAATTATTTTGATAATCATTAATTAATTCCATTTTATTCGTCAGGATCATGCTATTAAATAAATGAAAAATGTTTTAATAATTTACATATACATATTGATTATTGCTTTTTTTAGATAGATTCCACTATACACGCACCCTTACAAAGCATTAGAGCCTACCCCGTTTTAATGTTTCTTTTCCCCGTGATACCAAGAAGTTTATTTTGATTGATATGAAGGGATATTACAATGGGAATAATGGATCTATTAAATAAAATTATATATTTTATATTCTGTTTTCAATTGTAATGTGATATTAAATTATATATTTAGTTTTCCTAGACAACAAAACTATTTGGTACATTAGGATGTGATTTCAAGTAACTAGTGAAAATATAATAAAGTAACCACCACATCTGGGATAATAGGTTCAGGGTATTTATAGTCAGTAATTGAGGATGTTTAGTTGAATCATTGGGAACAATAGTTTAGAAAAAAAATATCCGAGAAAAATACTTTATTTCTGAATTTTAGGATAAATCTATGTATAAGATAACATCATGATGTTTTGGTAGGGTATATATTATGTTTATTTTCTAAAAAAAATACATTTCTAAATACTATAAGTGGATGTGACTATAGATCATTTGTACCTAGTGGTAATATATCGAAAAAGGGTATATTGGTCTTTAAGTTAATCATCAGTTATTCCACAACAACAGTCCTTGTTATACACCTAGTTTGACAATCCTTGGGGATATTCATTGTCTAATTCACATATTACTTACATAAAATTATAAAGGATTTGAGTTTAAGATTATGATATTATCTATGAATAATTATATCAATTTATATTAGTTGCGTCACTTGTTCTTAAATTATACATTATGACTCATAATTTTATGATCTAATATACTTCGTTCGATTATTTAGAAATGGATCACATTGGAAGGAATGAAAATTGTATCAATGCATGTGATCCATGTAAGTATTTCTTTAATGGAAAAGATAATGTAGAAGGGGATGGAGCTATATTAAGAGATGAATAAATTATTAATATATTGGGGCAGCTAACTGAAGTTATGTCCAATAACCTTTCTCTTATGTATAAGCCTACTAATATAAATTGTAGTGTAAGAAATTTAGACTGTTTAATGCATCATCAACCTCCATCATTTTATGAGACTATAAATTCATTGGTAGTCAATGGTAGTTCTAGGTGTAGTAAAAGTATTAATAGGTGGGTGATATATTAAAATTTATTTTAATAATAGTTTACTGAAACAATGAGAGAGGATCTTTTACAATAAATATAATTAATATACTTAATATTTTAATAAATAAATACATGGGATTAGGAACATTCTTCGTTTGTGAATGTTGATCATCCAAAAAGTCCATTTCATATTACCTTCATTGTGATGTGAGGATCCAATAAGAAAATCCCAATAATGGTGATCCATATGTGCTGTTATGATCTCCAATAAACCCCACTCAATCTCTAGGTTCTAGCTTGACAAGTCGAATGTCTTGCATTTTTCATACATGATCACTCATTCTTCACACAAGAAGAAATATCTCTTGCACTTATAGTTCTTAAGAGAGAGAGAGATAGTGTGATGATTTTTGAGAGAATTATTTATGTGAAACAATTCTCTATTATCAATTTTTGGGTTATCTACACAATAGACATAACTGCCTATTTATAGAGTCGGGATTTCAGTTAAAATATTATTTAATAGCTTACTGATCATAACATTTAATACCTTTAATAAATCCCGAGACACATAATAATAATTATATAATTACTATTTTGTGTCATACATGAATTTATGAATTAAAAAATATTATATAACGGTCCTGTTAATTAATCTTTCTCACCAGACTCAGTCTTGGTCTGTTCAAACTCATATATCATTTATTGAACTACTGAATTAATATTTTATTCATAAATAGATATTTTATTCACAATCTACAAAATAAATATTTACTAAAATATTCAGAAAATAAAATAAATATTTTATTCACAATACGATAAATAAATATTTATTTAATTTATGTGATCAATATAACATGAATTAAATTATTTCTCAAACAATAGAATAATATTTATTTCATTAATTAAACTTAAATAGAATTTAATTGAGATCAATTGAAACCCATAGTTTTTCACCCTCTAGGATTCATTATCATTGGCATTGGGCAGTATTTCCTAATGTACAATATTATTATCTAGCAACATGTTAAGGAACACAAGATATTGAACATAATGTTACAATTTTGAGAACCACATATGAATGTTCATTGTGTAATATAATCCCATTTTCACAATATCTCATAATGAATGTTTCACATTCATGTCACCATCTTATATTATTGATATGTATAATGTGAATATCTTAGATAAACACATCATTAAACCATGACCATGAAATTTAATGCGACAATTATATTCTAATAAAAGGAATGTGATATTAGCTTCCATAAAGATGAATGGGAAAAATATTTCCTTGACTTATTTATCAATGACATGTCACTATGACGTACTCAACATATCCAACATCACCATGAACTATTATCATCATGGTTTATGAAATAAATTGATTTCTTCAATCTGTAACATGGAAAAATAATAATATAAAGGTCTAAGTGACATCTCACATGGCCGCAGATAAAATCATCTAATGAATCCAAAATCATTTGGAATTTCTACTAGTAGGTATGTTCTCAAAATCTATCATCTTAGATTTTACCAAGTGTGAACTTCATGAGATTAATCATCATCTACATTTGAGTAATATCACCTGAAATTATATGTATTATGTGTCCCATCACAGTACATTATCTTACTACAAAACATAATTTGAGAATATCATCCTAACATATCAAGGTTCTCATTATAGAGGGGAACAATTTTGAACTTATCAATGAGATGTATACTCTAGGACATTATTACATTAGAGTCATGTAGAACAACAAATATGTAATAATATGTTTTATTAATTTTTAAAACATTCAATACACATCTAATTAAAGTACAAATAGTTGGTCCAAGGACACCAACTCCAAAAAACACCCACTTGGACTAGAGCCAATTGCATGTGACCTTAAGTTTTCTAGACCTAACATGATAGTAATGTTTTTTCTGAGTCAATGATTTATTAAATATGTATTCCAAGTTTTAATCCCTAGAAATAATTCCCACTAAAATTTCACCTCTCTGATAAAAACCCCTCAAGAGATGATAGTTCTGATGTATGTGATTTATCAATTGATGTGACCTCAGATCTTTTTCATGAGTCATCGCTACTATATTATCACAATAGAGTGTGATAGGATCATTACATATAGATACCACATCAAGATCTTAAATTAATTTTGACATCTATACCACTCATTTATCTACCTTAGAAGATTTAATATACTCATACTCTTCTCTAGGATCGACAACCACATCCTACTTTGAGCTCTTCCGGCTCCCAACACCTCTATTCAATGTGAGGATTTATCTCATTTGTGACATCATGTAATCTTGATCTGTTTGGAAACAAGAATCTATATATATGGTGACTATTTTATCATCTCATCCATAAACTAAGAACATATACAATGTATGCCTTATATACTTTAGGATAGTCTTGACATTCATTCAATGGAGGTTACCAAGACCATCTTGATATCTTCTTATTTCACTTAACACATAGGTGAAATCTAGCCTAACACATAGCATATCTTACAAGACTGTCCCATGGCTCCCATTCAGTATAAAAAGTAAAAAAGGAACCCCAGTATAAAGTCATTTTATCAATATTATTGGGTATATCAGTAACTTTGAGAGACTGGGTTATCGTCTTAGACTCAATATATCCACATATATTATTATGAAATCACTCTTGGAAATTTTTTAATAGTTTATTGTGTATCACAATATGAATGAGTTCAATAATATTTTACCCAATCTCCTCAATATTCTAGGTATTATTTAGCAGGACATGGTTGGTATAAGCTTATGTTTCCACATGAAGCTATAAAAGGATAAGTGTAAAAAAAATTCCATAGAGAGAATAAATGTGACCGGGGAGAGTCCATAGTTCCCTTAAAATGATAAAATAATGGAAGGATAGTGCTTTCATTATAGAAAAATTGGAAATTTGAAAATAAACAAGTTGAGATAAATGAATTAGTATAAGAAACCACATAGAGATTCTACCTTACGTATTGATGTTTTATAGTTTAAATTATATAATCTAAATTGTATAAGATACCAATTGTATGTATTAAAACTATTGTTACGATAATGGAGTTCATAAGTAAATGAAGAGTCTGAGAAAGATCTTGATGTTTTCTTATAAGTAATATTGCAAGGTTTTGCTGCATTTAGGGATTTTATGCAAGGATCAATGTATTAATGGATTAATTTTTTTACAAACATGTGTATTGTTGGACTCATTTTACTATTAAGAATATATTCTAAATAGTATATGTTAAAATTAATGAGATTATGTTTTTTATACACAAGGTTTTTGATTTATTGAAATTTTATAACATGCATGAAATAAAGATAAGGATAAAAGGTGTTTTATCCAGGATACATTTTTTTTCATGGAATATGAGGGAATACTATCCCACCACCCACAATTTGATATTTTATAATGTATTATTTTCATTAAATTTATAAACACATAGAATAAAATATATGATAAAAAAATGATAGATTATTTGTTAAGTATTACCATGAAAAAGAAATAAATTTTATTTCCAAAAAATAAAGGATTTTTTGTGTCTTTTCATGATATATTAGAAAAGAGATGAAATATAACATACTAGGGGGAGTACATTTGGACTGATATAAGCTCAAATTTGACCAGTAAAATGTTATCATAGTCAAAGCTGAAAATTAAATTACACTTGGCTTCATAAAAGTTTTAGGA
Organism: Viscum album; assembly: GCA_963277665.1. Lineage (NCBI taxonomy): Eukaryota > Viridiplantae > Streptophyta > Magnoliopsida > Santalales > Viscaceae > Viscum > Viscum album. The sequence continues at coordinate 2,127,113,125 of OY728161.1, read as the reverse complement.
TATGACGGAAAATAGAAACATAAAATCTATATTAGTTACTATAATAGAATGAATTACACTTTATATCCTAAAGTGTTGCGGCTATATTATTAATGAGATAAAGTAAAAGTTACATTCGTTACTTATATATTTAATGGAAAATGCTTGATGGAAATAACTCCACGAATGATGATGATACACTTAGAAAAGTTTTAGGTAGACAATATATGTAATTTGGAATATAAAATTTGATATTGTGCAGTTATGGAGTTTCAATAAATTCATATAGTTGAACATTTTGAAAATGATTCCTATATCTCAGCATTATTCAACCTATCTTACTTCATAAATTTTACAAACAAAAGAGTTTCATGTGAGGGTTTTATCTAATAGTCATATAAAGACATGGTAAGAGTTATAGATAGATGTAATAATTCTATAAAACCCATAAATTGAATTCAATATAAGGGTATTATATAAGTCTATCATATAAGATTTGATAGAAATGATCTTATATAGGGTATTGTTAAGTATTCAAAAAAGGAGTTTAACAATATAAAATTTATCATACAAAATTATATATCTAATTTTTCATTCCTTCAGATTTGTGGTATGTAACTATATATATATACATATTTCATGATGTGAAATGATAATTATACCATCAAATTATGACATTGAGTTATACATAAACGGTGTTCATCATTGTGTATAATATGTTATAATGAAATTTTGAGGTTAGTGTGAGTAGGATTCTTCTAAGGAGATACTGAGAATGCTCATGAGGCACAAAAATATTTTGTGTAGTAGATGAACCATGAAGCATAGAACATGGAGTGTTGTAAACTTTGTTTTTGGTATACATGGGATGAATTTTATATATTTGGAGTCCCCACGCCAGATTTTAGTGATATCCTAGAGTGAGAACCTTATAGATTGATATTTTATTATAACAGCATTTAGGATCAACAAATAAGGGTGTGGTTGGGTATGTTTCTGATCATTTCATCAGTTGGAGATCAACTCAGATGATATTCTTACTCTCCTATGTTGAGTATGAATCTTGGGAACTCAATTAAGACAAAATAAGAGAACTTATCGAAATAGTTAGAAGCTACATATGATGTTTTTATATACTTGGGTAAGGGACATGTGTTGTGATCATCCATGAGATGAATTCCATGCAATGTATTCTTCAAAATTGGCTATTTTACTCAGTGATTCATGAACATTTGAGGTGGCTATAAAGTATTAACATGCTCTAATTCCAATGGTAACTAGATGTATTGGATAAAGGGAACATATGAAAATGAACGCTAGTATGGGATTTAGTTGGTGGATAGGTGTAACAACCTAGGATTTTAAAATAAGTGAATTATGTTCGATAACATATATGACACACAACACGAAGCTAAAATGATCTATGAAATATATAATTTAAAAATGACTATTAAAACCTAGTCATTAAAATGGCATGTTTGAATAAGATTATCTAAATTATGTAAATTATATGGTTTAAAATTTTATAAATAAATGTGTCAATTTTCAATTTATTATAAACATAAATAAGAATTATTTGAAATAAAAAGTAATATTTTTCTAAAAACTGTATATTTTCTAAAAAATATTTTCGTTTCATTTTGCAAACTTATTTTATAATTAATTTTTACACTATTAGAAAATTTATTTTAATATATTGACATAATTTTTTAATTAGTAATTAAAAATTATCTTTGAGTTATTTCTTTATAATTTTCTTAAAAGTTAATTTTTTCAAAGAATAATAAAAAATTAATATTTATTGTTGAAAACTACCTTTTCTATTAAATAATTTAAAAAATGAACTTTTATTATTTTTTTTCTAAAATTCAAATTTATTCAAAAATATTATAATTAATTAAATTTAGATTATTTTAATTAATTTTATGTTCACTTTTAATATAAGAACCATTTATACTTATAAAAACTTTTCCTTTGGAAAACAATGTTTTCTACATCAAAGTGTTTAATATTAAATTAAATTATTCCAATTATGTGAATTGAATTTAAAAATAATGGATTCCATATTATTAATTTTAATAATTTATATTATATAATAGTTTTAACTTAATTTTTTCATAATGGATAGTAAAAATAGTTAAAATAAATTACCACAGATAAGGTTAAAATGGGTTTACCAATGGGTTAAACTAAGAATATAAGGGTCAAAATATCCTAGAAACATATATAATTCCTATTATATTTCCATATTTATACCTTATATCATCTAAGTTTCTATAATTATCCTCTTTGGATCCTTTAGAATGTGAAAATTATAGGTATAATTTATTATTTTTAAAAAATTCAACTGTCTTATTCCCCACACTTATTAATGTAAACCCATTTTCATCTCCTATAAACACTTCAAAATCCATTTTTATCAGATATTAACTACCCAAATATATTCCTTACTTCCCTTACCATGAATTAATGTCGATTTATTCATAATAAAAACATTTTAGGGAGGATTCAGTAATAAACTATAATATGTTTTCCGAAGAATAGGTATAGTTCTTAACCATGTGTTTTCATTTTATTTGTTCCTTTAACACATTAAAATCACCATAAAATATGTTAACATAATAAAACCAGTATATACCATATAATTATATGTTATTATTTTAATTTAATGACCTATGTCTATATCCAATTCCATCAAATGAGAAATTAGACTTTCCATCATGCGTACAACAATCTACTACCTCATGAACCCATGTAATTATTTTTCAATTACCACCTCTCATGGATATATATTATGTTGTATTTAATGTATATATATATTGTATTTATAAAATTATTAAACCTATATGATTATGATATTACATCTACCTTCTTACCTCCCAATCCGTTGGAAAATAATAATGTCGCTCGTGCATATGTGTGGACTACCACATCCACGAAGTAAGGTGGAAATATTTTCATTTTATTTTGAAATGGATGGTAATAAGGATAGATTTGATTAATAAATAAGATATATATGATATTATAATGTTTATGTAATGTTTAAATATTATTTTCCATTCTTTCTTTCCATCCACCAAAAAATGAAAATAGTGTTCATGCGTACATACGACCGACCATCTCAATGAATGCTGTAACTCATATTATATCATAGAATTTTAAGGATTAATATAAATATATTTAAAATGATTATATATTATATTTATTTCATGATTAAATTTTTTTAGATAATGGAACCATGAGAAAGTACAAGGAACAAAACTACCAAATCCAATCATAAATGAAAAACAAAGCAGTTATCACACCAAATAGAATTTTTAATAATGATACTTTAATAAAATTGTGATAAAAAGATATAAGTATATAATATATGGTATGATATATATTATTATTTATATTTAATATAATTATAGTTATCATATATTTATTATAAAGGAGCTTTGAACACATACAAAGGAAACCATACAAGAGGTAAGGGTTTCATGTTTCACATTTACTTCTCTGAGACATATGCCATATTCAAAAATTATTTATTTGTGGTTTATATAATGAACCTTTGGTATTTTATATCATGAATATTTTATATTCATGGTATTTAAATTTTCACTTGGATTAATTTATTTCATGGCGGTTATGATGTAAAATTTACTAATATAGTATGGTTTTATTCCACAATCTCATCATTATTTAGGATTGTTTATGTTTAAGTATACACTGAATAAATTATTTGATATTTATATATTAAACCCAATATATATTATATTATCCAGTGTTTATTCATCATATTTTCATGCAATGGTTGTATTTTTCTCTGTTTTCTACTTTAAATGGTCGAGCAAATGATTTTAAGAAGATCCAAATTTATTTCTCTTTCCAATAATTTTTTTATTCCATGTACATGATTTATAAATATTTTTTAAAAAAATATTTTTAATATTTTATAATTGTTTTAAATTTAATATTTACTAATTATTTTATTTTTATAAGAAAAATTTAAAGGAATTTTCGTGACATTTTCTGAAAAAAGAGATTTTTGATGGTTTACAAAAAAATTGTATGTTATCTTTTTAAACATACCCAACATGAGTATAATATCCCACCATATTTAACAATAAATAAATATAATATTATGTTACAAGTTTCTATAAATTTTTTAAAATAAATTTTTTTTCCTAATATTTTGTAAATTTTATTTATAAGTGATTTTCAAAGTGAAAACCGTATTTTCATCAAGAATGATTTTAATGAAATTTATATAGTATTTATATTCATAAAAGATAATAAAAAACATTTTTAATTATACTATACTTAGGATATATTTAATGATACCATTCTTATTATGTATATGGATGATTTGTGATTAGTTTTATTGAGGATGTTACATTTTGATACCATTAACCATATTACTCTAGATGGTTTATGATTATGAATATTTATTGAGTTAATTATTAACATTTCATACTTTAGTTATTAAAAATTAATTTCTTACATTGATTATGAATTTATCATAGTAAGTGATGGGTAGAGCCTACTATTGCACCTTGGTGTTGTTGTATGTCTGATAAAACAGTCTAGTTAGGTTATTTGGCCAAGGTCCTACGAATTTATGTAAGATGTCTTGTAATGAATCCTTAATTATATGATTATGATATCTAACATTGTGAATTCACTAACTATGATATTAGTTACTGATGTTAATGTGATTATTCGATTGGTTATAATATCTATTAATAAGTTTTATTCTCAAGTTATTATTTATAAATAATTATTTTGATAATGACTTATTCCTTCCATTTTATTCTTCATGTTCATGTTATTGAAAAAATTACATGTTTTTAAATTATTTTCCTTGGAATATTGATTATTTCTTAATTTTTCTTCATATCTTCGATTGTATGCATACCTGTACTAAGCCTTAGAGCTCACCCCTTTTTTATGTTTCTTTTCCCAAGGATTCCAATATGTTTTTTTGATCGATATACAGGGACATGATATGAGGAATAATGGTGTTATTCAATAAAATAAAATATTTTATTTTATGTTTTGAATTGTAATCTGAGATTCAATTATTCATATAGTTTACTGGCATTACTAAACTATTTATTCCTTTGTGATGTTATTTCTTGTATCTAGTTCCTATCTCATTCATGTTTTCGTTTTCAGGTATTCATTTGAAAATGTTCATAATAGTGATTATACATTGGTTCCCCCGTTTAGTTTTGATGAAAATTTTATATTTTGGGCTTGACAACATGAGGCACATGGTTGGCGCACGTTTTGTCAAACTATGTTCCCTTTCTCATGAAATAGTGTGTCCAAGTGACATTTTTGGACCGTGGTGAACCACATGGTTTGCACATTCTCTAGTAACCATAATGTATAACTGTGTGGCATGTGAATCTTAGATAGTGAGGGGTGCATGATTGATGCCCATTTTGGAAAACCATGTGGGAATAATATGTGCTATTTATAGGTCACAATATTTTTTAAAATGACAGTTTTTTCCTTTAAGGATTTAACCCAAATCCACCATTTTATTTCCCTCTTGGGATTTCCTACCCTAGATTACTCCAACCCTCATCATTTCCCTCTTGGACGTACATTTATTATTGTGTTTGGTGGGAAATATCCATGAAACTCAATGTAAGTCTACCAATTCTTGATTTCTTATACTTTTTCTAGGGTTTCTCTTCTTCTTTCTTGGGGTTTCATACAGATAGAAGTTTTGGTGACCTATTTATGGTTAGATATTGATTCTTAGGGTTAAATGTTAATGTTTATGTTTTGATATTTCCTTTATAGGGTCCTCTTGAGATGTGTTTATGGTTTTACACGATTTTTTGTAAGTTTCTACACTTGAGGTAGGTGTTTCCATAGTTAAACATTATATTTTGATTTTTGTATTATTTTTTTTATCCTTGGATATGTTTTATGAATTTTTTATAAGGTGATATTTTTTTGAACCTTTTTAAGATGCATATGTTTTAAAATTATTTTTTCTAAACGATTCTATTCTTTTCAAGTATGTTCCATTTTTGTTCTTAGTGAAGGTGTTTAAAAATTATGAATGTTGTTTAATAAATTATGAAAGTTGTGGGAAACATGTTTTAAAGTTTAATCGGTGTGCATGTGAATTTAAAATAGGTTTATCTTATGAGAAATGGTGGTTTCATTGGTGTGTTTACATTTCTTGTGTGTTCATGTAAATGTGGTGATGCATCTGTGGAATGAGAAATGGAAATTTAGTAGAATGGGAATCTTCGGTGACTAAGTGAGAAGACTATGACTAGTATGCTAGTTGGATTGGGGGTAAAAGGCCCTATTATTTCTAGCTAGATTAAAGATACAAAACTAACTAAACTATAATTATTGGAGCTCACTAAAATTTTGGATTGATTCATCACTAGTGGATCGTACATGAAAATGTTGATCGTTGTGATTTCTATATCACATTTAAATAAGATATGAGGTTCCTAGTGTTCCACTATAGCTAGTTTTAATAGTAATTTTGTCTAACATTGTGATCTTTTATGATATCTTTCTTAACATCAATATAAGGTGCACCTTGTTGGTTACTTTAAAAAAATATTTCCTTTAAAGTGTTTTCTATAAAAATATTTATAGGTTTTCTTTTTATAAAACATGCAAGTCAGTTTGACTTATATTAATTTGGAATGGAATCACTTTTATTGGGTGATATCCTATTGGTCTTTGGAACACACCCCATATACACATTTCGATGTATGTAGACAGTGTTATTTTTTATTCGGGTAAGGGAAATATGTATGGAGATTCTGGTTTGAGTTTTTAGTGGTCTTCCTAATGCATTTTTGGGGGTGGTGTTTGATTGAGGGTGACATACCTTATATCATATGGCGGTTTTCAGATAGTTTTTTATTCCCATTTCTTTGTATGTATTTTAGTTTTTTTCTAAAATTGTAACACCTTGAACATACCAATTTTTGTTCCTTATTTGGACTTAGTTATTTATCATTGTGTTATTTATTTTTATTGGTTATTTATGATAATGTAAATGGGTGAAAAAATTCCAAAATCATATTGTGATACCCAGGTACTAGTTTCCACCCCATGGGGATCGAGAATGCCCTTCATGGCCATGCCATGAACTAGGTCGGGTGTCGGGTTAATGTCACCCCATATATGTTTGTTACAAAATAGAATCATATGAGGTTAATAATTTTTGGGGTAGGTTATTTCTGGATGAGCATAGATGGAATGATGCTATTATTGTCAAGGATTGAGTTCTGGTTAAAAGAAGGGTGCCTTGTTATCAGACCTCTTGAAATATATCGAGTTTCCATGGGATTTTGGGGATTGTTTGGATTCCAATTTAGGTATGATGTAAATGATGAAACATTTATACGAACACTTGGTGGGGGTTTAGTGTTTTTGTTGTTTTGGAAAGTTACGGAAATGAATTTTTTTATATTTTGATTAGTAGATATGTTTGCTATTTTTTTTTGAAAATTTTCATATTTTTAATTAACGGTTGTATTGATAGTTTTCCTTGTGGTAGTTGGTTGTTGCAGAAAAATTCCACCATAGAGAATTCATGTGAAACAATGAGAAGTGGATGATGATATTTATCCATCACTAATTCATTAGAGATTATTGGAAGTTTATGGTGAGGTATTTCTACGGTTTAGGATAGGGAACCCGATCTGGTCCTACTCTAGTTAGAGTAGTTGAACTAGGTACTAGAAAGGGAAAAGCTCAAGAGTTCTTCAAGATCAAGAATACTTCTTTCTAGGGTAACATATAACTATAGTATGTGGTTTAATGTATTGAGACAAATGAGAGGATGTTTGGATTTTTTGAAACTCCTGAGTTGATCAGGATGAAAATTCCTTCATTCATTCTAGAAGTTCCCTGTCAATGGTGGTGGGACTCAGTGGTTTAAACTAGAATGAACTGGAAAATGTGTTTTAAAGATTTAACGAATTTTTTTAGTGAGCTGTATTTTCCTAAAGTATTTTCCTATGTAAGGTCTCGATAGTTCATTGGAATTACCCATGGAGACTAGGAAGTGATAGAGTATGACCATCAGTTCTTGGAGATGGTATAGTATGCACTTGGGATCATTTATAATGAAAAGGTGAAGGATTAAAGGATTAAAAGGGTGTTGGGTCTAGAGATTTATTCTCAGATATTTTTGTTTATGTAGAGGACCTATGTTGAGGTGGTCAATCATTACATGATGGTATAAATTGATCAGATGGTAAGGCATGTTTTCCCTTGATTAGTGTTATGTAATGTCTTATATTTTCCATTTATTTTTTTCTAAATATTGTATTGAGTTATTTTGAGACCAAGCGTAGAGACGACATGTTATTCTGAGGACTAGTGAGCCCAAAATGGTGGTTTGAACCTTCTTACGTTAAGTGAGTCGGCATCTGTGTGTGGTTGTGGAAGTTTCCAAATGGATGCCAAGATTAAAAAGCTAAGGCACCATTACGTCTGAGATGACGAATTTACCTAAGAATGGACCAAACCTCGACCGATGTGGGTCAAGGGAAGAAGTTAATTTTTTTAACATTTTAAGTAAAATAAAATAAAATAAATTAAATTAAATTGAAAACATTATTATAAATTTTTTCGAAATGTTTGCTTCTGTGCAATGATGGGGTAGTAGTTTCGATAATTAATAACGTTACATACTCACTCTAAAACAGAAAAGATGAATCATTAAGGTTGTAGTGTAATGACATAGACTCAGCATGGTGGAATGCTAAAACTTCTTCCCAGATTTTAATGGGTTAATCAAATGTTGGTCATTGGATCAAAAATGAGAGAAAATCTGGAAAATTATTGGATCTTTGGAGAGAAATCACGACTATGAATGATGATGAATCAAAAGTGTGAATTATTTCACCAACAAAGTTAAAATATCTCAATGATGATGGTAGCATGATCCCTTCATCAGTGATCGATTCCTCATTGTGGTTGGGGTTTTGTTTTAAGTTGTTTTTCATTACCGTTATTTAATTCAATGACAAATGTGGATTAACCTATGAAATGGTTGATCTGTGGATCATCATTCTTGTGGGAGGGCTACATCAGGTTCGTTCCTGGGAAATTTATTAATACATGTTTTATTCTTTTATTTTACACCATTTAATCTTTCTAACTGGATAATCTTACCACCGTGAAGAATGAACGTGGAGGTTTGTTACTCTTGTTTTGTTATTTCTTCCTCCCTCTTCTTTGCATTCATCGTGTTCTTTACGGGGATACGAATGAGGAATCATTACATGCCTATTTCTCAGCGCAATTATCTAAAATCAGAGAATTAACATCGTGTCGTCCTAGTGGAGGTGCAACGACGATGGTGGAAGACGAATCGACATGGTTCGTGAGTTCTAGTTCATCAAGTGTTCTTCATGAGGGTGGATCAGAATGCATTTCTAGCGCTGATTGGAGGACTATAACTAGAAAAATCCGCTTCATGGTGTTGGGAAAACATAAACCATAGAAATTCATATATATCAAATAGCCATATCAACGAACAGGCATCCCTGGAGGTTGCTGGTGAAGAACCATCAATTTTGTAAATTTCCAAATAAATACGATCTGTAACCCAAAGAACAAGCCATGTGGGACCAACTCTGTGAGGGATAAGGTTTCAAAAGATGGAAAGTTATCACACGGCATGTGACCACTATCACATGGTGTGTGGGCCCTTCTCCGAATCTCGACATGTATTCTGGGAAGTACACAGACACGGGATGGACTACACGACTTCATAACATATTTTTTAGACCCTATGCAGCATGGAAGAGGGGGATACATAGGACTCGGTGTGTATTTAGGGGATACAAGGACACGAGGTGGAGTACATGGCTATGTACTCCACCACATGGCTAGAAGATACTGGTTTGGTGGGTTACACCGTGTACCAGTTACATGGGTTGAAGCCGTGTACGAGCAGATGACTGCATACACATAGGGAACCCCTGTTACTCAGACACGGTGTGTGGTCTATTCTACACATCGTGTACTTACTCACTTTAACATGGGAGGTTCTTCTGACTCGGGATGTTTTACAAAACAGTAACTAGAGTCGAGAGACCTGGAAAGTGGCCCTTCTACATGCCGTGTATATCCTGGACCATGGATTGATCCACTTTTCCTCCATTTCATAGAAATGGTTTTTTTGGGATAGTTCCCCCTTTTTTGTTCAATCCTTTGATGGTTATCTATCGTTTCCATTGACAGAAGTATGATCCCTTTAGTAGGGCTTTCTGAGATAGAGTCAGGTATCCCTCCGAGAGTCCCATAGTGAGATCCTCTATCCATTCTTGATCCTAGGTATTGTCAGGTATCGACGTGACTAATTTTATAGGAAGAAGATCCAAAATATAGTAGTTTAATTTGGATGAGTCGTAGTATCCGCCAAGGCCATGGCAGTGATCTTCATCTATGTATCATAATCTTTCCCCATACAAGATTGTGTTCTCTCAGAATGAGTGTATCTATCTCTCATGGATTTTCTTGATAAACAATACTTATTGGACAAACGTCATAAGAGATATAGGACTCATCGTGTGAGTTATCCTGGATGAGTGATTCGTTCAATATTTGACCTGAACACCTTGCATGGGTATGTGTTCTTGTGACATGCTGTTAGACTACAGGTCTTGGATTAGAGTATATCTGGATGTCTTTCTATTGTTATATATTCAGTGTACATATACTGTGTACAGATGAGTATACATTTACTTTGATTATTTATTTTTGGTTTTTGTGGTCCTCTATAGAGTATTGTTATACTCACCCCTACATGGGCTTTGCCTGCACAGGTCATGTCCTGTTTAGACGAGTGACCTTTTGATGATGTCCAGGACGTACCACAATCGGACCGAGCATTATGAGATCCCTATAGGCTGATGTGTTCCTATAGCTATGAGAAGCAGTCCCAGTACCCCTTTTTTTCATACAGGTTGGACTTTTTATTTTTCATACACATGTTTTTGGTGGTCTTGAATTCTATCCTAGTTTACATTTTCACTTTAATTTCCACTGAACTCTGTTGGTTGGGTTTAGTTGTATACATGAATTTTTTACTTTATAGTTTCTTTACATTTTAGTATTTTGGGGCTTGGAGATGTGTGTGTATGTACATGTACTTAGTCAATGCCTCCCATGTTAGGGATATACCTACTCGGTGCTAGTCACTAGCTCGTAGCCTATTGGAGTCGGGAAAGGGGAGTCGCGGCGTGGGCCCTAATGGGACATGTCATAACAGAGTGGTATTAGGGTTGGTCAGTTCTACCTTAGGACTGAGATTCTATGAGATTTGGTTTGGGGAAATAGTTTTATGTGTTTTGAGGTCATCATTAATGCCAAAAACATCAGCGTTGGTGTGGGCGACTGACGTATTCATACACCAGGACTCTGATAACCTTATTTTTAACTCGGTAGATGAAAACTCTAGTTGTGGGGAAGTTAATGAATGTTAAATGAATCATATAGTAATGGGTTGAGTTTTCCATGATTTTTATGTCAGATATATAGATATACTTGTTTAATATGGTATATCATGTTTCCCCACAGGATTCCTACGTGACACATACATGTTGTGATTCAGCAGCTCGATCACAAGGATGACCCCCTCAGTGATGACACTTTGATACATAGATTAGTTCCCCAAGAGTTACCTCCAGGTGGTGCACCTACTATACCACTACCAACAGAGCAACATGTGGTACCTACAGTCCAGGCATTTGAGGGGTGAAGGATGAGCGCACTCTATGAGTTTCAGACATAGAGTCCCCTAAGGTTTCGATGTGAGCCCGACCCTTAAGCTGCTGAGGATTGGATTGAGGTAGTTAACAGAGTTTTCTATATAGTGAGGACACTAGCGGAGTAGATGATGATCCTAGGAGAGAGCCATCTTAAAGGATCAAAGGGATGACGGTGGAGTTTCACCTCATAGACTTTGGATGAGGAGACTCTTTTGTTGATGGATTTTGATTGACTTTTTAGGGAGGTGTTCTCTTCGATTATTCTAAAGGAATTGCGTATCTAGGAGCTTCTTCAGATCTAGTAGGGAATTTTGATGATGGATGACTATTTTTCAAGGTTCAGTAACCTCTTCAGATACTCAATGGATATGGTTAGGTATAATTACTTTAGATCTTGGACCTTTGAGCGTGGTATACGATGGAACATTTGAGCTAGTGTCGTGCCTCTATGCATTTCGACTTACACTGGAGTGGTCAAGTGGGACTTGGTGATTAAGAGCTTCTTGGAAGAGTAGATATAGCCAGTGGTAGTCAGCAATAGGTAGACATGTATGGTGACCTCAGAAGCAGGGAGCAGATGTCCAGAATATGGTTCAGGATGTGGTAGATGTCACATGAGGACCCAAGACACGGGATCGACTGCCCAGGGCTCTTAGGAGGGATCCAGTTTGCCTAGGGAGAGGCGACGCTGCTCGTGTGACTATAGGGGACATCTCTCTAGAGACTATCCAACCTATCGAGCTTTTGAAAGGGAATCTATGGATGGAACACCGAGGAAGAGGCATAGAGTGGATAAGATAGACTCGCTAGGTGGCAGATGTCACAGAGGAGTAGGGAGAGCTGTAGGTGGTGGAAGACGCTTTGATCTACTCCCACCACCACCTCCAGGATATCTCCACCAGGCTTAGAGAGCTAGGAGATGGGGGTGGGGAAATATGTATCCCATGGACTACAGAGATGATCTGAGGTATGATATATGTTATTTCCACCTTAGTTTCCATAATTATAGACATAGCTTTTAATTATTCCTTCCGTGCAATATTTCTTTTGTGAAACCTTGGGTTTTTGGTAGAGCTGTTTACTCAACCCTTATTCTTAGAGACACCTACAATAGAAGATTCAATGATTAATCATATTTTCATATAGTGTGATATTTCTATTATAGGTGAGAGTTTTAGTTGTAACCTCTTGGTGGTAGCATTGAGGTCTTACGACATCATTCTTGATATGGATTGTCTATCTTCATTTTATTCCCAAAATGAATGCTTTAGGCGAAGAGTGTGGCGTGTCTACAACAATGGGATGAGGTTTTCATTTTTTGTGTAAAAGAGACCTAGGAAGCATAGGATGGGTTCTATCATAGGAGGGTGTAGCCAATCACTCATGATTTGGCAAGCCATACCCTCATCGGAGTAGATGTTGTGAGCTTCCTGTTCCTAGAAGTAGTGACAGTGTATGAGGACGTATTTTTCGAAGATGTTACAGGGATACATCTCCAATGGGAGGTTGACTTATTCATCCAATTACACCTCAGGATGGTACCAATATCCTCACCAATGTATCAGATGGCTCCCTTAGAGCTTCATGAACTGATGATGTAGTTGGAGGATCTGTAGAGTAAGGGCTTTGTAAGACCTAGTGTTTCACCCTGGTTAGCCCTAGTTTTGTTTCCCAAGAAGGCATATTGGATTTTGATGTTGTCTGTGGATTACTTGGACCTGAACCAGGTGACAGTGAAGAACATGCATCCATTGACAAGGATCGATGACCTCTTCAATCAGCTCAGAGTGTCACATTGGTTCTCTAAGGAAGACCTCACTTTGGGTTATCAGAGGCTTCAGGTACGGGATGAGTATATATCAATGATGGATTTCATATGCTGCTATGGTCACTATGAGTACTTGGTGATACCTTTTAGCATGAAAACTTCCACCATTGTGATCAGGGGACATATGAACTGGAGCGTCCAATCATATTTAGACTGGTTCTTAGTGGTCTTGATCGATGACATCATTGTATACTCGACATCAGAGGAGGAGCACACAAGACACATGCAGATTATTCTAAACGTACTCCGAGAGGACCAACATTATGGGAAGATCTAGAAGTTCTATTTTTCTATATAAGAAGTCAACTTTATGGGACATGTTATCTCATAATATGGAGTAGCAATGGACCTGGCCATGGTCGAGGTGATGTTATCATGGGATCCCCCTCAGAGTGTGACAGAGGTGCGCAACTTCCTTGGGGTGGAAAAATTCTACCCAATATTTATCCACGATTCCTCATGGATATCAGCACCGATGAAAACATTGAACTGAAAGGGATATCCTTTCATCTAGATGGAGGATTTCCAACAGGCTTTCCAGAAGCTGAGTTAGGGTTTGATAAGCACACAAATATTGATATTTCTATAAGAGGGTGTAAATTATATAGTTTTATGCAACGAATCAGGGATCAGGCTTGGATATGTCCTGATGCAGAGACAAGTGGTGATTGATTATGGTTCTCTCCATCATTGGATACATAAAAATAACTATTCACCCAATGATCTAGAGTCAACAGCGGTAGTCTTCGCATTGAAGATGTGGTGAAACTAACCTTTGGGAGAGCGGTTTATCATCTACTCTGACCAGAAGAGCCTCAAATACATCTTCTCGCAGAAGGAACTGAATCCAAGGAAAAGGACTACAATTTTGAGATCATATATACTTTTGGGAAGGGGAACAAGGTGGAATATTCTCTTATCAAGAGATTGAGCTTGTAGTTGTTGAGTGAGGCGATGATGCAGTTTTCCTCATTACAGTTATCCTTTGTAGACAGAGAGGATGAAGCGTAGCTTTAGTCAATGGTTATCATCCCTCCAATCTTAGAGAGAGTTAGGGAGGAAAAGCATGGGAATGTTGACTGTGTAGATTTACATGCTTAGTTATCCATAGGACATGCTCCTGATGGATATTTTCAAGTTCGGGATCACATTGATGTTTTCGTAGGATGCACGGTCATTCCAGTGGCATTGTGGGAGGAGGTTCTAAAAAAGTTTCACACAGCCCCATTGGAAGTACATCCTAGGTTGTTGAAAATGTACTAAGACCTCCAACATCATTTTTTGTGGATATTTATGAAGGAGGAAGTAGGAGAGTTCGTTTTTTGATGTCTTACATGCTAACAGGTGAAGGCTGAGCACCAAGTTCTAGCAGGGTTAGCTGACCCTCTAGAACTGCCAGAGTGGAAGTGGGATAGGATAACAATTGTATTTGTGACAGGCTTACCACGAAAGTCTAAGGGACACGATTTCAATTGGGTGATTGTTGAACGACTCATCATGTCGGTCCAATTCCTATCTACAAGGGAGAAAAGTTCTATAGAGAGCTTGGGATTCCTCTATGTGGAAGAGATAGTTCAGATTCATGGCATCCATTTGAGGATAGTCTCAGATTGTGATGTTTTATTCACATCCCAATTATGGAAGGGGATGTAGGAGGTATTTGGGACACATCTATGCTTTAGCATGATATTCCATCCTCAGACCGATGGTCTGATGAGGAGGACCATTTAGGTTCTTGATGATATGTTGCGGGCCTATATCATTGACTGTTTTCACAGTTTAGAGGCCCAATTACCACTAGTGGAGTTTGAAAACAATAAAATATACCACTCCACCAATGGTATGGCATCGTTCGAGTCCTTATACGAGATACCCTACTAGTCACCTATTTTTTAGACTGACCCCGAAGAGTCAGAACTCATGGGTCTACATTTGGTGAGAGCTACCACTGAGAAGGTGCAGATCATCCAAGAGTGCATAAAGACTACAAAAATATGGAAGAAGTATTATGATGATAGGCGATGGAGACCTCTGGAGTTTGAAGAGGGAGATAATGTCTTCTTTTGGGGCTCACCTCGACGAGGGTTTTAGAAACATGGCTGGGGTGGAAAATTGTCTCCATGGTTCATCGGTTCTTTTTAGATACTACATACAGTTGGTGGGGTGGTGTTCCACTTAGCTCTACCAACACAATTGCATCAGGTACATGATGTCTTCCACATGTCAGAGCTGAGGAGGTACATGCATGAATCATCACACGTCATCAACATAGGTGATATAGACATAGATGATGGAGAGACCTTTGCTAAGTACCCAGTGGAGATCGAGGATCCACATGGGAGGATCCTTCGTGGGTGATAAATTCCCTTGGTGTGCATCTAGTGGAAACAAGAGAACAATCAAGAGAACACGTGGGAGTAGGAGGATCAAATCAGTGCCCAGTACCCACATATTTTTGAGTAACTGTTATTTTGGATTTTTGGGGATGCAAATCCCCATGGTGGGTAGAATGAAATGACTCAGATTTTCCATGTATTTTTTTAAAAAATTATATGGAATTATTTTGAGACCAAGCACAAGGATGACCCATCATTCCGAGGCCTGATGAGACCAGAATGATGGTTTGAACTTTATTATGTTAAGTGAATCAGGGTGTGTTCACGGTTGTGGAAGTTTCCAAACAGATGCACAAATTAAAAATTTGAGGGAACCTTAGCATTTGGGATGATGAATTTACCTATGAATGTGCCTAACCTCAACTGGTGCATGTTGAGGGAAACAATTAATTTTTATACATTTTAAGTAAAATAAAATGAAATGAAATAAATTGAAAAGTTTATAATATTTTATTTGGAAACATTTTCTGAAGTTCAATGATAGGGGAAACTATTTCAATAATTAATGACACAGCAGAACAAATCTAAAACTGCAACACTGACACGTTAATGCCACTGTGTAACGGCAGCAACTCAGCATGAAGGAACACTAAAATTAATTCCCTCCTTTTAATGGTTTAATTTAATGTTGGCCATTGGAATAAGATTGAGAGAAACATTTTAGAATTATTGGATCATTGAAGAGAACTCTCAACAAAGAACAACAAAGAATCAAAAGTGTGAATCGCTACACCAACAGTGCTGAAGGATCTTGACGATGTTGGTAGCAAGATCCCTTCATCGTCGATTGATCCCTCCTTGAGGTAGGGGTTATGTTTTAAGTTGTTTATCTTCCATGTTCTTTAATTAAATGATGAATGCAGATCAACCCATCAACTGGTAGATCTATATATCATTGTTTTTATGGGAGGGCTTAATTAGGTATTTTCGTGTAGAATTTATTATTCCATGTTAACTTCTTATAATTTACCTCATTTTAATCTTATAAAGGGAGCATATTAGAGCTGTGAAAAATGATTGAGCATCTTCATTCCTATTTTGTTTATTGTACATCTTCCTCCCTCTTGCCCACATTCTTCATGTTCTTCACGGGGATATGAATGAGAAATCATTGCGAGCCCGTTCTTTGGCGTAATGTTCCCAAACTATAGATCCAACCACGTGACGACCCAATGGAGGCGAGACAACGATGGTCTCGGATGAATCAACATGGTTTGGGAGTTCTCATTCTTCAACCATTCTTCGTGAGGCTAGATCAGAATGTGTTTTCGGGGCTGATCGGAGGACCAAAACCAATAGAATCATCTTAGGGGTGTTGGGGCGACCTAAAACCTTGAGTTTCATGGAAATTGGATGACTAGATCAAAGCACATGAATCACAAGAGGCATGCTGGTAAGGAAACTATAATTATAGAAATTTACAATGAACATGACTTGTAACCTGAAGAACACTCCATGTGGAACCTGCTCTGTGGTGGCTAGGGTTTTGGGAGAATGACAGGTATCACACGGCATGTGACCCCTATTACAAGGCATGTGTGAGCTTCCTCGAATCTCGGCATGTATTCTGGGAAGTACACAAATATGAGATGAACTATATGGATTCGAAATATGCCGTGTAGGCCGTACGTAGTATGGAAGAGGTAGTTATGTAGGACTTGACATGTATCTAGGGGATACACAAACATGAGGTGCAATACATGGTCGTGTACTCAACCACATAGCCAGACCAAGCTGGTTATGTGGGTTACTCCATGTAACAATTTCACAGGATGGCCCACACAGGTTGAATCCATGTATGGACACATGATAGCATACATAGAGGGAACCCCAATTACTTGAACATGGTGTGTTGTCTATCCTACATGACATATACTTACCCCCTTCATCATGTCTTGTTCTTATGACTTGTGATGTTATACACATGAAATAAGCAGTGTCAAGAGACATGGTGTGTGACCCTTCTACACGCTGTATATATCATGGAACATGGATTGATCCTCTTGTGGACCATTCCTTGGACATGTTTCTTTGGGGTTAGTTCCTTTTTTTTCTCGTTCCAAATAAGATCAAGTATCCTTTCAATCCACAAGAGTGTGATCCATTCAGTAGGACTTTCCATGATAGAGTCAGGTATCCCTCTGAGAGGCCTGGAGCGATATCCTCTATCTATAATTGACCCTAGGTAGAATCAGGTATCAATGTGACTAATCCTATAGGACACTGATCCTCTACATAGAAGGTTAATATGGATAATTCATGGTATCTACCAAGGCCCTAATAGTGATCCTCATTTGTGTATCGTGATATTTCCCCACTCTGGAGTGTGTTCTCCCGAAATGAGTGTATTTATCTGTCATGTCTTTTCGTAATGAACAATACTTCTTGAACAGACATCATCCAAGCTATCAAACTCTTTGAGTGAGTTCTAAAGGATGAGTGCTTCATGGAATATTTGAACTGAACCCCAAGTATGGGTATTCAGTCGTGTGACCTGTCTCTAGACTACAGGTCTAGGATTCAAGTATATCTAGATGTGTTTATCTTGTTATATGTTCAGTAGACATATAATATGTAGCGATGATTTTAAATTTACTTTTCATATTGTTTTGTGGTTTTTGGGGCCCTCTAAAAATTATTGTTATACTCACCCATGCATGGGCTTTGCTCACATGTGTTGTGTCTTGTGCAGATGAGCAGACTTTTAACAGAGTCCAAGGAAGAACCGTACTAGATCGAGCTTTCAGAGTTCCCTACAGGCCAAGGTGTACATATAGAAATGTGAAGCAATCCCAATACCTTTTTGTGCTTATAGGATGGAATTTATAGTTTTCAAACTCTTGTTTTTGGTGGGTTGTTTCTAGACCAGTTTACTTTTCACACATTACTTTCTCTTGTACTCTGTCGGTTGGGTTTAGTTGTATGCATACACATTGTTCCTTAGTTTTTTTTACATTTCATCATTTGTCGGCTTTGAGATGTGTCTCTGTGTGTGTTTACATGTTATTATGCAATGACTCCCATGTTAGTGATATGTCTACTTTATGCTAGTCACCATCTCCGGGCCTATTAGAGACGGGCATGGGGTGTCTCAGCGCGAGAACCACTTGGATGGGTCATGAAATGTTAAAAGTGGATAATGGTAGTTTATCTATGAAGAGGAGGAAGAAGGATGATCAGAAGTGGATGGAAGGTGGGAATATAGGCCATCCTTCCATATTGTCGTATTCAGTAGTTTTAGATGTGGGATTAGTTGTGTGCCATCATTGTGAGATGATAGGGCATGTGTCGTCGACATGTACAACCCCACCCAAATATTTACATTAGTGTAGACATATGGGAAACTTACATTGGGTTTTTAGGGAATAAAATTCCTATTAGAGTGGTGGATGATCTATCGCTCCTAGAGAAATGTCATCCAAATATGATCCATCCAGGACAGATAGATCATTGTTTGGTGGTAGTGGTGGTAGGACTAGATCATCTTCTGGTAAGATCTAGTTCATGGTGTAACTACAGGATATTGGTCACTCTTCGACTCAGGGGGATATGAATAACCTTCATGTTGTGGATCATAAACTAGTTGGAATAGAGGTGTGACCTATGAAATTTCAAGTTACTATTTTTATTACATCATCTATAAATATTGTTTTGTTTTACACGGGAGCTTAAATTTCTTTTATCTCTACTCATCTCATGGATGTGTTATGACATCCAACTAGTATTATATATTCGGAAATAGAATGGATGAGGCATCTCGGTAAGATGAAATATAAGGGTCTCAGGTGTTTGTCTTTTTCACTCACTTTGTCAATGGTTGATTTGGAATGGGATTTCCCTGTGTTGGAGATGGAACTCATTAAGTTGATACTTTGTATATATCAGATGGTGCACTTTCATGCACAAATTGATTTATATTGGTGGTGAGTGAGTGTTATTCCACCTCATGTTAGTACCTAGGTTTTTCATAGCGAATGAGATCCTTGGATAGGTAATTTTGGACCTCCACTCCAAAAATTAGGTAATACCATTTTTTAGTTACCTTCACTCATGTTGACGAATGACGGTGGTGCAATTATGGGTGGATTAACTCCTTTGGTGGATGAGTTCCCAGAGTTTTTTCCATATGATTTTTTATGGTTTCCTCTAGAGTATATGTGGAGTTCACCATTGATTTGTTGATGGAGAAAATAGTTGATATCCTTTCCCTCATACCATATTTCTCCCACAGAGTTGAGGGAATTAAAGATACCACTGGACAATTTGGAATCCATAGGATTTATGTTCTTGAGTTTATCACCATGGGCCTCTTTGGTTTTGATACCAAAGAAGGTATGGATCTCTCTAGTTGGGCATAGATTACTAGAATATTAATAAGGAAACCATCAAGAACAACAATATCTTACCCCACATTGATGGCTTATTCGATCAACTTAATGAGAAAAGATGGTCCTAAAAAATTTACATTCATTCTAGTTATCACCAAGCCAGAGTTAGAGAGGTGGATGTTATGAAAATAACCTTCTAATGGAGGTACGACCATTCTGGGTATTTGGTCAATCCTTTTGGGTTGATGAATTATCCATCAGTATTTATGAAACTTATGAATAATGTTTTCCATTAATATCTATACTTATTTTTCATGGTATTCATAGATTACATCTTGGATAATTTCAAAACTAAGGAGGATCATGGGAAACATTTGATGATCATGTTAGGAACATTACAAAATAATTTTTATGCCAAATTTTCTAAATTCCCATTCTGGATCAGTGAGGTGAATTTATTAGGACATGTAATATTGTAAAAGGGGTTTTGTTGGACCCTGAAATGATTATTGTGGTTATTTAATGGGACTAGTGGGGGAATGTGTTTGAAATCGAGAGATTTCTATGCCTGGAAGGGTATTATATGCTGTTTGATTGAGATATCTTTCACCTTTCTTCCCCCATGACACTACTCACCTGGAAGGGGGTGAAGGTTGAATGGATCCCAGAATGATAATAATCCATTGAGGATCTTAAGTGGTGGTAGAGATCCACCCCTATTTTGATCTTACTAGAATCTGGAAGGGGTTATGTCATTTATTGAGATTTTTTATGTATGGGTCTTGGTAATGTATTTGTGCATGAAGAATATGTGGTTTCTTATGGATTTCAATATATCTAAACAAAAAAATAGAATTACCCGACAAATTAATTAGAGTTAGTATCAGTGATTCATTCCTTAAAAATGTGGCACCATTATCATTTTAGGATGAGATTTGTGTTTTATTTTGATCATAATAGTTTAGCCTATTTTCTCACTCAAAAGGATTTGAACATGTAGAAACACTGTTTTGTTGAGTACTATATGGGGATTGAATTTGATATATCTAATACCCAGGGAAAATGTAATGTGGTGGAAGATGACTTGGGCAGAGATGTTTCAGTCTAGGAGTTGAAGAAGTTGAGTGATGATTGGAATTTGATGGGGATATATTCCCAGATGCACTTGGGGACCAAGGAGAATGGGGGTGTTATTGGATTGTGTAAAATTGACTCCTTACCTATTTCAATTGATTTGGAAGGAAAAGCCAAATTACTAATTGTGAAATCCATCTTAGTCGTTTCTTCATGGTTGGGAGGAGCCCTATGAGTGGTCATTGTCTCTTGAGGGTGTATTGTGTTTTAGAGGTATCTTGGTTGTTCCTTTTCTATTACAGAATATGGTGATTTAGGATAGACATTAGAATTAATGGTCATTCATCTGGGATCTACAAAGATGTTTCATGATGTTCATCAGTAGTTATGGTCTCCAGGTATGATATGGGACATAGATGTCTTTATATCATGGTGTTATACATGTCAAAATTATAAATAAGAGAACAAGATACCATCTAGTTTCCTTTATCACATACCCATTACTACCTAAAAGTCGGACGAGACCACCATACACTTCATTATTGGTTAACCTCACTTGCCCTAGGTAAGGAATTCCATTTGGGTAGTGATTTATTATTGGAACAAATCATCCCATTAAATTAAAATCAGAGATTTTGAGAAGGTGGATGACTTAGGATGAAAAAATGTTCTGGAGGTTCTATGGTTTCAAGGTTTTCCAAAGAAAATTATTTCTTATAGGGAACCCCATCTTACCTCATGGTCCTTGGAAGGCCTTAAAATTGTAATGGGATAATAGGTAAAGGTCAGTATGGAATAGAATCCTCAAATGGAAGGTCAGACAGAGCGGGAAAATTATATTTTGAAAGACATGCTCTGAGCATGTGTTTTAAATTTTAGAGGTTCATTGGATGGCCATTTAGGGTTGGTTGTGTTTGCGTATAATCATAGTTACCAATCCTTGATTTTAATGGCTCCCTCTGCGGTTTTTTATGGTCGGCCATGTCAGCCACCATTGTCATGGAATGAAGTAGGTGTGACCTCATTGATGGGACTAATCTTTATGTAAGAGACATCTACGAATATAAAACTAATCATAAAATGGTTATTGAAAATTTAGTGTCTCTCTATGTATTATGATGATTAGAAATTCAAAGAATTAGAGTTTTCCATGTGTGATTGGGTGTTTGTGAAAGTGGTACCTCTCTTAGATCATCGTTGTTTGTGTAATAAAGGGATGATAAAAATGAGGCATTTATGAACTTTTAATATTACTAATTGGGTGGGTGTGGTAAAATATAGGTTATATTTTCCTTAAAATTTGATTCCAATTCATGATGTATTCAAAGTATCCTAGTTGAAATAGTATAACCAAGATCTATCTCATGTACTAAATTAGGAAGAGTTAGAGTAGGAGAAAAAATTGTTAGTATTTGAATGTCCAATGTAGATTGTAGATTCCCAAGAGAATTTTCTACATGGGAAGGCTATTCTACTGGTTTGAGTGTCTTGATATCATGATAATGATGTGAATGCTACTTGGGAATATAAACCTTGGGTGGAAAAAGAGTATCCAATTTTATTCTCTGATCATGAATTGAGTTGACATTATAGGGACAAAAAGCATTCATGGTGGGGATAATTGTCATATATATATTTTAATGTTGAGGTATTACTTTGTTTAGTTTTATTCTAGTGCTTATCCATTGGTTTCAACCTTGAGTTTTAGGTGAAAAATATATATTTTGGTCTTTATATCATCAGACGAATGGTTGGAACATGGTTTGTAAAACCATGCTCTCTTTCCCATGAAACCATATAGATTGGTGACATTTTTGGGAGGTAGTGAACCCCACAATTTGCACATAGTCTAGTAACTGTACAAGAGAACTATGTGTTCTGTGCCTCTTGGAAAATGAGGTGCATATTTCTACCTCACATTTTTTAAAATTTTGTGGTAAAAACGTGTGCCATGTCCACATCATTAAAAATTTTAAAATAGAAATTGTTTCCTCTAGGGATTTAGCCTAAAATCCACCATTTTTACTCCGATTAGGATTTACTACCCTAGGAACCTCTTATCCTCATTATGGATCCCTAGGAACTCCATTATTGTGTTGTATTTTGTGGGAAATCAACATAAAATTCCATGTAAGTCCGCCATTTCACGATTTCATAATATTTACTTCAGTTTCTATTATTCTTTTCCGGGGTTTCATATATCTAACTGGTTGGGTGACATATTTAGGGGTAGATATCAATTCATAGGGAAAAATATTGATTTTCATGGTTTTATCATTCCTTTATAGGGTTCTATTGGGGAGAAGTTGGGGTTTGAAACTAATTTTTAGAAATTTCTACACTTGGGGTAAGTGGTTTCATGGTTAAACAGTATTTTGTAATTTTGATCTTCTTGATTTGGTTATTGGTTGTGTTCTATTAATTATTTATGAGGTGATAAATTTGTTTCTGAATGGTTTTATGATTTTTATCGGTTGATGGTGGTTTTTCGAATGGAAATTGGTTGTTTTCAAGTGTGTTCCAATGTTTTTCTTATTGAAGGTGTTTTATAAATTGTGAAAGTAGTTTAATAGATTTTCCAAGTGGTGGGAAACATGTTTTAAAGTGGAATTGGTGTGCATGTTAATTGAAAAAAGGTTTTTCTCATGAAAAATGGTGGTTTTATTAGTGTGTTCACATTTGTTTTCTGTGCATTTAAATGTGGTGAAACATATTTAGCATGAGAAATGAAAAATGAGATCAAAGGGAATCCTATGAGACTAGGTGTTCCAAATAAAACTAGTGTACTAATTGGATTGGGGGGGGGGGTCATGGCCTAGTTCTCTCTAGAAGGATCAATGATACATCACTAACTAAACTACAATGATTGAAGACCACCAGAATTTTGGATAAACTCCTCTATAGTGTCTCATTCATGAGGACAATGATATGTGTGGTTGCTGTACCACATTTCACTAAGATATGAGGTACCTAGTGTTTCAATATAGAAAGGGCCTATTGTGCTTTACCATGACTTAGTTCTCTTTTGTAATATCATACCTACCGTTAGAATATAGTTCTCCTTGTTGTTTATTTCAAATGAAAATAATTTTTTCCTTTAAATTGTTTCTAAAAAAATGTTTTAAGCATTTATTTTTATAAAACTAGCATGTTAATTTTTATTATAATGTTTTGGAATTGAATCTCTTCTATTGGGTGGCATCCTACTAGTCTTTGGATGAAACCCTACATACACTGTTGTGTGTATGCATACCTTGTTATGTTTTACTTATGTTAAGGAATGATGTATAGAGATTTTGGTTCATTTTTCTATTGTTCTTCTTTGTGTAGGTGTTGGAGGCATGACGGTGATGTCCATCTTATCATGTAGTTGTTTTGGGATAGTTCTTTGTTCAAATTTTGTTGTAGTTCATTTGGTTTTTTGTATAAATTTGTAAAAACATGATCCTAAAAATTGTTATGCCTTGTTTGTTTTTGGTTATTTATCATCATGTTATTTATTTTTATTGGTTATTTATGCTTGTGTAAATGGTTGAAACAATTCCCAAAGAATATTTTGATTCTTAGGAACTAGTTTCCAGCCTATGGGGATCAAGAAATCTATTTGAGCTATGCCTCGTAATGGGATAGGTGTCGGGTTTGATGAAACTCCATCATGGTTTGTGGAAATGAAAATTAATAAATCTACCACCATATTTGGGTTACAAGGGTTTAGGTCATTATAGTTGGTTTTAGAGGAAGACTATTCGAATCATTGGGAACTAGATTTAGGAAAACATAGAGTAGAGAAAATAAATCGATGACTAAATTTTAAGATAAGACTAATTATAGGATAACATGTTAATGTTTTTTTATGTTATAGATTATGTGTGTTTCATAACAATTCATACCAATCTAGATACTACAAGTTAATTTGGATCTAGCACAATTATACCAAGGGGTAATTACTCCAAAAATTGAATATTGGGGTTTGAATCGATCATCACATGGTGCATGATAATGGGTATTAGTTCACACTAGTTTTGACAATTATGATATAATTATTCATATGAGATTATATTTCAACTTGTTTCAACTTGTTATAGGTGAAATATTTTTTGAACATGTTTTTATGGTGATGATATATGAAAATTCTTAAATTCATCCATTATAATTCTAGATATGTGTTTGTAAAATTCGCATCGATTATTATAGAACTATTTTCCATTTAGAATCCATGAATCATCATTATAATTTTAAATTATTTTTTTGTTTTTATAGTCTTCTCATAAGATATTCATATTTTTATTTCCAAATAATTGATCCGTTTGATATTATTGATTTATTTGATTTTCCAATGTTATTTTTTCCTAATATTTGATGGTTTGGTTTGAACAATGGTTATTGGTGTATATTGTCTTTAGTCACTATTGTGTATTATTTTCACGCTTCATGATTGTGATGACCCAATTAGGATCTTTAGTTTCAAACTTAAATCGTCTGAAACCTTTAGGCGTAGTACTCAACCACTAGAGGACAACATCGAAACCAAGGGTTATGGTATGGTATAGTGGAAAGCATATTGTTTGATTTGAAATCTTAATAGGATAATGACATAAAATATTTTCCATTTATATGTGGTTGTATCTAAAAGCACAATCCTTCCAATGGAAAGAACATGTATTCCAAATTATACATTCCATAACTATGTAATAATATTAATACTAATCTATATTCATGCATACCCAACACAACCACACTAAGAAACATATATGAAACCTATTAAAACGACAAAAAAACATAATCCACATATAGATGGTACCCAAAAAGGGAAAAAATGTTCATGAAAATTCTACGAGGTCAAAATTATCATATAATAGTATAAGGCATGTTATAGAGTATGAAACATATATTGAAAAAGGATTATCACCATGATAGTGGTTATATCGTATTTTCAATGTAAAGGTATCTTAAAGAAAATATTTACAGGTAATATTTTATAAAAAGGTGCCATCATATGGTGGAATTTTGAGCATATTGTAGTGTACAATATAGATAGTTCATTACACCATGTACCAAATGATTTAATACTTTTGGAATTTCTACAACTCAATTAGTCATATAAACACTAAGATATTAACATTTGAAACACTCAACACATCAAGAATAAATAAATGTATGGGATAGTTTATTGAAGAAGGTTACATAATATGTTACTATAAGAATTAATCATATGTTTATAGAACATATGATTATTCTGTTACTCAGATTCAGGGCTCGAGGAGCATCCTTATAGCCTATATAAACAAGTATCAACCATGGGAACTAGTTGTGCAGTCCTCAAACAACCACTAACCAAAATTATCCCCTTCCAAAGATCTCCTCATTACACTTCATTTACCTATATGATAAAAGAATATCATTGAGGTTAAATAACCCAACACAAAACATATGGGTTATTTATGGAAATATGTTGATAAAATTCAGAGGAAAAAACTTTTGGATGATCCTTTATGATCATTATCAAATATTGATTGGAGGGGATGAGGTCATACATTCCATGGTGTAAGGGTATATGTTTTCAATTATAGTATCATAATATTTTAAATTCAAACTCATTATGTTTTTGTTTTTAATGGTCTATTATTCACTTTTACTAATTTATTTAATGCTCAAACTATGCTAAGAAACATTACAGTGGTATAAAAGCCTTTTAATGAATTTAGATTCATGAAATCATTTGATAAATGATGTTTATAAATATATTAATTCAAATTTCATTTCATGTTGATAGAGATAATATTTTCATCATTTTTCATATGAATTTCTATTGTTTAATCCGTTCCAAATTAAAAATTGGTGTATTTAATTTTATCAAATTTTTCTATTTGGTGTTTCAAGAATAAATTTTATAAAATTAATCAGATTGGAGTGATTAATTTTTTATAATTCCTTTTTTCATTGTATTAAACATATTCTTCTAGACCTAGAACAAATTTGATCTGCAGCTGACCCAAAAAATTCAACCATGATGACAAATTTTAATGGTTTTAGAATGCATCCCATCTTAGTAAATAATGAACAACTTAACATAAAGAACTCAAAATGATTTTTTTTATGATGTATCAGAAGGATGACTAAAGAAATTATGTAGAAACTAAATTTCATAGACAAATTATCTCATTCTGGTTTCCATTGAATGAGATAATGTGGAGGAATATGAAGGGTATCTTTATCGAGAAAATATTTATTGAATAATTTGGGAATATTTTTTTTCTAATTTTGTCTAAATGAATTATAATGTTGAGGGTCAATCAAAATATCAATTTAAAAAACCATTAAAAATATAACTTGTGTTTTTTAGGAGTATGTTGTGCATAACATGAGAAAACATTTGGAGAATGGATTCAAGGGAAAAAAATTCAGTTCTTTCTTTTCACAATTTTCTTATTTTTTTAGTTAAGTAATTCCTTCTTGTTGCTCCTTCTCCATGGATACCCTTCACGTGGAGGGTTAATCTTCTGACTGTTTAGAGAAGGGGATTTTCCCTCTTTTTTAATTATATTTTTCATCCACATAACTGTTTACAATCATTTATATCTTCTATAATGTTGGATTCAATTTATAATCACAGTTTTTAATATAAAGTATGATTTTATTTGGTTTTAAATTTTGTTTTTCATATTTATTTATTTAATGATAATTTTTATCAATTTGATAGGTTCTAGTTTATATATAATGGAATAGACCAGGGCGTAGTGGTGATGTACTCAGTGATCGTCAGTGCGTATAGGATGGATAGTGGATATTCATTATTGTTTGGGATAAACATGACCTGATTAGGTGTCTCCCAAGTCAATTGAGGGTATTTGTTGAAATACTATAACACATGGTAAGGAGAGTAGATCCATATAATATCTTAGAATGTTTTAATCTCAATCAATTCTTTTTTTAATTTTTTTTTCAATCACTTTTTATTCAATTTTTTTCAATATTTATCAATTTGTATTCAATAATTTTCATAATTTATTTGTTTTTTTCATTTTTTTAAATCAAACAATTTAAAGAACAAACTCCACTTATCTAGAAAATTTAAACTAATAAATGTTATTTTTTTACACTCTATTCTAGAAAAAACCTAGGTTGAACACTTTACAAAAAAATTAACTTTCAATATAATTGTTTTTTACCACAACCCATGAAAATAACATTTTAAACCTTAGAGGCTTTTCCTAGGAGGTAGTTCAGACAATTTAATTTCCATATATCATAAATAATTTTCTTCACATTCATTTAAAAAAAATTCATGGTTTATTATAACGAAAATTATTCTTCTTATATTCATTGCTCATTGGTATAAGAAAAAATGGTTTATGATTATGAAGAAGGCCTTTTAAAATGGGTTGATGAACATAGAGTTTTGTTCAAGAAATTCTTCAACAATAATGTCCCATGTATCTCAATTAATGAAATAATGGACATCATTAATCATTTTAAAACTGACTATCAAAGATTAACATACAAGGAGGAAATACCATTTTATAAGGGACCTTAACATAAACCATAATTAGATGTATTGGTGGAATTGAAATTTAATGTGATCTTTCAAATATAGGATCCTGAATAACTTCCTCCATCTATTACTAGTCTACTTCATGAAGAAATTTCTACTAAAGTAGCAATTGATGTTGATCCACTTAAGGGAGATATCATTTTTCTAAACACATTTAATATTGACTTTATTGAAGCTAAATAGATTATTACTTCACCATGTTTTAAATTTCCATATTCGGACAACACTTCTATTTCCTTGGAGGGTGATGAAGAAAAATAAGATGCACCTATTTAGGAACACCTAGATCTCCTTGAACTTGATGAACATTTATTGGAGGGAGTTCAAGACAAGATCAATGTCGATTTTACCAAGGAACCCAAGACACTATATTCTTACTTTTAAGAGGAATAATTTGATATAGATTATTAATTATTTAATTTTTTTTTCAAATATAGTTACACTATGAAATTACCTTTGATTTTCTATTAATGTAGTATACCTAAAACAAGCATTGTAGAAGGATGAAGAGGTTGTGCAACTGAAAAAAAAAGAAATAGGATGAATCATTATTTTCCCTAACCCCACCATGAATATTGTATCTCATTACCATGATGCTATATTTAGTGTACTATATCAATGGATTCACCATCACAACTAAAGAATAAATGAAATATGGAAGAAGTTAATTAAGGAAGTTCATATCAAAGAAACTCTACCCTCCATCGGATTGTGGATATCCAACTGAAACTACCCATTTAGAGGAAGTAAAACCGCAGGGCCCTCTAAGGGTATTTAACCAATATCTATCTTTATATTATCATTAGATTTATTTTTTATTTTATCATAATGAATTTATTTTTATTTCTTTTTTTCGTTATCTTGTCGGTTTTTAGTGAGCATCTCCTTGGAGCTTAACTTAATGTTTTATATCTAATAAGTCACATTGTACCATTCCTTAACACTTATTTTTGTGTTTTGATTCAATTAATATTTTTATTAAATATTAAAATCTACATGAATTTATTTATTAAATAGTATCCTATAAGTATGATGGAGGGAAACTTTGTAGTTTAGGTTCATTAATTTTTCAATTTTATATTTTTCAAAATTTAAAAGTGTGTTTTTAAATTTTTTGTCCATTTACTTTTTAATTTTTTGTGTTTTTGAAAATGGTGAGTTGAAATGATTATCTTTACTATTTTTAAAACCCATTTGAATGATTGAAACAATTTCTTCCATGAAATTGAGCTTAAATGAATGTTGAAAATTAATTTTTTTTAAGTTAAAATATTTGGGAATTTTATGAAAAGTACTCTGATTGTTGGAATCACATGGCACCTATCACTATCTTTATCTTTGAAATCACTTTCATGTGAATAATACGAATCCTTTTTTTCATATTCATTACAGTAAAATCATTAAATTAAAGGACCAAACCATTATTTCATAGACTCAAATATTATTTATTACCATCAAAACATTAGGGTTTTTGGTACTTGTATTTAAAATTATTTAGGAACTTTTTTGGCCAGAAACCCAACTTTTCAAGAAAATAATTTTTTATTCAGAACATCCTTGTAAATTTAATCCTTGTATCCCTTAGAATCCATAATTATCCTAATAGGATAGCCACATTACATGAAAATTTAATCTATCCAACTTACTCATGATGGGAAATTGCATGATCTATATGAATATATGTTTCAGGGAATCTATCTTATGTTATCATACATCATTTGGTGATAATTTCAATGAAAAAGAATATATTTATGATATTATTTTACTACTAAATAATTCATTCATTCAAAATATTTTCCTATCTTTATATTTCATGAAAAATAGAAGAAGGGAAATGTTATTTTTTAGCTAAAATGTTGATGGTGTGGGATGCCCATAAAAATGATATTATTTTGGAGCCGATTTGATGATAAGTGAAGTGAGGGGGAGACCATAGTTGATTGAAAAAAAAATATAGAAAATTTTATTTTAAAAAAACAAACCACCCCTTATTTTCCGTAGAATTTTTAACATCAAAATCCTACCTACCTAAAGACACCAAAAAATCCTTAAAATTCCTTATGATAAACATATGTCCTGGACTCACATCAAGTGTAAATGTAGGAATCTATCCAACATAGGATGTTTTCGATTGGCTTAAATGAGAAAATCCTTGTTGAAAATTGACATTTGTGAGATGAGAGAAAATAAATGTGTGGTATGAGTCTTGTGTACATGGGAGGTGAAATTATTTTAAATTATATGGAATTATTTCAATGGATAACTTGAAATAATTGGTTTTTAGGAGGCAAGGTATCTTTTGTTTCTTGTGTTCAAATTGGATGATCTTATGAGTATGTTTTTTGAATTTTCATTGATTTGATATTGATTCTAACTTGTCTAGGAGTACAAGTTCTATGTGAAAGGGAATTTATAGATCAAATATTTTCATTATTTATAATGTGTATTTAAAATTTTTTACCACTTCCAAATTAAAAATTTGAGATTATTTTCACTATTTTAGTATTTTTGGTGAATTTTGGACTAAAATGTTAACCTTTTCTAATTATAGAAAATTAATTTTTTTTACCTTTGTATATAAATCCAAACTGTTAAAATATTGATGTGAATGGAGTTATTACTTTGTTAGGATCCCTTTATTCTTGGGATTCAAATTCTTATTCTAGACCCAGATGCAATTTAAACTTTAGTAGGCCCAAATTAATTAATAAATTTAACAAATGTATCTATCTGATAAAATAAACTCTACCTCATTAAATAAGACACAACATAGGATAATGATATCTAAATGAGGTTTTCCATTTTTAATACTTTAGCTCATGTACTCAATGGTATGAACTCCTTTATCTCTTTTTCAAAGCTGGATTCAATTTATAATAGTGGTATTTACTATCATGGTTGACCATATACGGTTTTTGATTTATTTTTCCAAGGTTCAGGTTTCTCCCTCTACTAGTTTATAGCTTATATACAATGGAGTGGAACAAGGATTAGTGGTGACATACTTAGAAGTCATCAGTAAGTGTTAGAGGAATAGTGTAAATTCATTATTTATTAGGACTAACAAGACCTGGTTGGGTATTTCTAAATTCAATTTAGGGTATTCATTGTAACTCTCCCTCACATAGGAAAGAGAGTAGGTTGAGATGAGATGTTGGTAAGGTTTACTCTCACCATCACCATTTGACCAACGGAGTGAGATGAAGTGATTGTGTAGTATCACATTAATGTATATAGCCTAATAGAATTGGATAAATCAAAACTAGGATAACATTTCATTAGGAAAACTAACCCTGATGTGATCATCCAACTCATATAATTTTTTTCATTCACTTTCTCTACCAATTTTTTTTCAATATTCTTCATAAGAGATTTATTTTCATTCATTTAATTCTTTGTTTTTAAAATCAAAATAGTTTAAAAACAACCTCCACTTATTTCTCAAATTTAATGTGAAAAATGTTATTGTTGTGTTCTCTTATCTGGAGACAACCTACATTGTCCACTTTACTAATTTTTTAACATATGAAATAACTATTTTTACACACTACATTATAGGTATGTGTAATATTTCATAAAATAAAATTAAGAATTTGTATTCTATATTAAATCGTGGATTATCATATATTAGTATCATATCTATTAGTTAAGTACAAAACCCTTGGTTTTCTACATGACATATCATATGACATCATCGAATTGTATACTATGATATTTCTTCTATGAGTTTCAAGTACATATCATCATATGAAATTTGTGATATCCAATTTAATCTTAAAATATGACTACTCATCATATTTAATAATTTGATTATCATTCAAATAGTACGACTGGCGGAAAATAAAAAGTTTATGCACCGTGGGTTATTAATTCATCCACCCATCCTCCATATTATTTTGGTCTGTTTAACTATGTAAAGAGATAATTAATTCTAGATATATGGATTTTTTTGAGTCAAATATTTATTTTTGTTTTTTTGACACATTTTTTGTGTTTATGGTAATATTAATGCTTCAGAAACTTTTTGGAGAAAATAGATAATTACACGACATGTAATTAAGAAAAAAAAATTTGTGTACATTTAAAGAAGAAAAATAATTACATTATTTAAGTACACACCCAATATCATGAACAATAATTACACATCATGTGAAAAATTATACATGTCATTTATTACAATTCTAGAAGTGGTTTGTGCTAAAAAATATAATAAATTCAATGTAATTTGGTGCTATAGACCTTGTAATCTCGGCATATGACAATAAACCTTTTAATTCAATGTATGAAATAGTGAACTCACCTACTGATAAAGAAAAAAATAAGTTTTTGTTGACCATAGTACATGATTTTTACCATAGTACATATTGTGTAATTAAATTTTCCTATAAAATTTAGGCTTGACCTCCAATTTGAAGTCATTTCTCTATGGGGGAAGGTTATTCAATTCTTCTGACTCAACCACATAGTACTATAGGTGATTTCCATATATTTTCCTCCTTTTTTAATTCCCTTTTTTAATATTCTTACATAAATTCTCCAAGTATCTTAGAGTAGGGATTATTTTTTATAAATTTTTTTCATAATTTCAATCGTCATGAGAGGATAATGGATATGTGTTGATGTTGTAATAAGATTACAGGTTCTTTTTAATAAGTAACTATAGCGTGTTTCTTTTAATTAGGTATTTTTTAGAATTATAATTTACATGATGAATTAAAATTCCAAATTCACTAGTTAGATTATATCAGACCAAGAACAATACTATTGGGAAAAACAAATGAAATTACAAAGAGTATGCCTATGAACATTGAGTATGTCCATTTACACTATTTTGTGGGTTTTGGGTGAAAACGTGTTTTTAAGGAATAAATCATCGTACCAAGGTGTAAATTCATAAAAAACTTAGATATTTCTTATTAGAGAATGAAATAATAATAAAATTGAATATAACATTAAATAAACTTCATAAATAACCAAAATCACTAAAGATAATTTTTTAAATTATACCTAAATTGGAATCGAAAACCCAAGACATTCTTTTTTTGGCATTTTATTTCTTTTTTGTTTTTTTTCTTTTTCTATTTTCTTTTTTCCCATCACAATATTTTCATTCTTTTTCTGTCACAATTTGTTCCCTAAATTATCAGAAAATATCAAACTACTTATGCCTTCATTGTCACTTCTCTATGGGATCAACCATAATACTCCAATTTTATAATAGAGTGATGGAAATAAAATTGTAAACCTTCTGATGGTGGTGTCATTAATTATATTCTACAATTTATCCTTATATCACTAATTATAATTCATTGAATATTTTAATTTTATTTTTCACTTTGAATTGATTTATATAATTTATAAATTATTATAAAATGTATTTTAGTTTATTTATTAATTTAAAAATTATTTATTTATAAAGAGTTCATAATTAATAAATAAAATTTTATGATGAATTTATATATAAATACTCCATAATATTAAGTTTTAAAATTAAAGATACATTTTGAAATTATATGGCATGAATTATAACTTAGATCTAAATTTTTTACATGAAAATTATGAATATAATTTTTAAGGGGTTTAAAATTTTCAAAATGAGGAAATATAAAAATTCTATATATTTAAAAATTATTAATTGTACATAATTCTAAATTTTAATATTTCAAAATTAATGGAAAATATTTTGGAATAATTTAATCTTTATGGAAATATTTTTTCATAAATGATAGGATGAAAGGTTTAAATAATTTTAATATGTTATATTTAAATTATATATAATCCTTACAAAAAAGAAATTGAAATATAAAATGTCTATATTTCATAAAAATATAATATATATTAAAAATAAAATGTCACATAAATATTAAGATGAAGGATTTCATATTGGTAGTAAATGTGATGTTTTTATATTTGTCTAATTATGTAGTGTCTATAATTAATTATAATGTTTTTATAATTTTTAATTTATAAATTTTTCATAAATGAATATAAAATGTTTGAAAATAAATAATTTTTATATTTATATAATTTCTTTTGAGTATTCATGTTTAAAAATGGTTTATTTAATATCAATATTATATAAGATTTAATTTGTGACATAAATTTATACTTCTATAATTATCATGTATTATTATGTACGACACCATAATATTTATTTTTTCACCTAGTTTGAGCTCAGTGCATAATTAAAGTCATTAACTTGAATTCATTTATTGAATATAGTTTATATATATTATGTATTAGAGTTTTGGTTAATTCAAATATCTATTAAGAAATTTATATCATGGTATAAGGGCTTTGGTACCGATTTCCCACTAGCATGGAGGTTTATTCTAGTTTATCTAAAGGTATGGGTCTATATTTGTATCTCAAATATTAATCATGTGATGATTTCCAGTCTCATATAATTTTAAACCATTACCTGAAAAGTTCATGTACCTTATCCATAAGATGAATTTGGATATGTAGGTATTTTTTTTGGATTCTATTTTGTGAAACTAAAGAAAATTGTGGGTTGTGTAAAGGTTTATAGATTAATGTAGTTTGAATGTATTAATTTTGCATGATTGAATATGGATTCAAAAATCACATCATAAGAAGAACTCATACATAATGAAAGAAAACATGAGATAATAAATATTTCAGGTGATTTAATATCTATTTAATATTATTATTATGTATATGAAATTTTCAAGACTTTAAAAAACCCCTCAAAATACTATGTGTGAGATTCCATCCAAAGTGGAATTAGTCCATACCTCAAGGATCTAACCATATAGTTAATTCCATATACGGGTACACCTTGATTTATTTGTTCAAGAAAATAATGTAATGGGTGACCCTTATAGGATTAAGTGTATGATCATACTCTTTAACTATGGTTACACATAGTCAGGAAAACCTAACAGGATTGGGTTATGGGATAAATAGAGTTGGGTTTATCTATGTGATAAATTAGGTGAGAGTTATCCACTAAAAATATCATAGAATCATATATGATATGATTGGAATGAATCCAACATAATTGACTAAGTGGTGACAGAAACACTATATTAGACTCATTTCTTAGTGAAATATAGATCTTGTCTTACTAATTCGTATAATGAAATTTAAGGGGTGATCATTTTAGTGGGACAAAATTAAATAAAATTTATTATTAAATTTATATAAAAACCGTACTCATATGATAAAAGATTTTGTTGTAGATAATGGAATCATAATCATCAATGTTCACCTTGAGATCAATATCCGTTACAAAAAGATAAACAATAGTAACTTCTTCAATTGGTATTGGAACTTCTGAATAGTTCTCAAGAAAGAAAGAAAATAATTCCTGTTAGAAGAACTCATTTTTAGGAAAATTACTTTTGAAAACATTAAAAAAAGAAGAAGTTATATGCCTATAATAAGCAAAAAAAGTACTAATATAAGTCTCCCTTATCATTCTTGTAACCGTGGATTAAATGTTATAAAAGAAACATACAACTATAGATACATATAAGATGATTTAATTCCTTAAAAGTTTATATCAACAATACACTTAGCATGAGATGTATTAGGTATCAAAGGATCTATTCCAGTGTAAAATCTTGAATAGAACCCCTATCTGGACTCATTTTGTCAATATTTTTGGTTAATTCAATAACTTTGAGTGATTAAGTGTGTCTATTAGACTCAATCTATCCAAAAAATCATTCTGTAATCACTCTTGGAAAGGTTTTGATATTTTATTTTTAATTATAATATGAATGAGTTCAATAAAAGTGTGTGAGATCTCTTTAATAGGCTTAGGATAACTATGTATGACATAAGAGGTACAAGTTCAAGTGCATACATGATGGTTTATAAGGATATGGGTAATTTATTTTGGCTAGATAAAGAAAAAAAGATGCCAAAGAGACTCCATGGTGTCCCCTAAAGAAAAAATGGAAGGAAAGACAATGACTTCATTATGGATAAACTAGAAATCAATAAATAAATAATCTGAGGTACTTGACGGATTTAATGAAACTACATGGAGATTCTACCTGAGTTATTAATGTTATAGAGTATAGTTTTTATGTTTTTTA
This sequence comes from Viscum album, assembly GCA_963277665.1. NCBI lineage: Eukaryota > Viridiplantae > Streptophyta > Magnoliopsida > Santalales > Viscaceae > Viscum > Viscum album. The sequence continues at coordinate 2,127,076,134 of OY728161.1, read as the reverse complement.
GTTAATATGATACAAATTTAATGTTTTACAACTATTATAAATATAAATATGTTCATAAGTAAAGGAAGAGTTGATGAAATATTTTAAGGTTTTTTCAAGTAACAGTGCATTTTGTTGCTGCATTGAGGAATTTGATGCATGTAGCACTTCTATGTAAGATTAAGTTTTAAAAAAAGATTTCTATTATTAATATAATTTTTCTCTTGAGAATATTTTGTAATCAATTATTGTTAAAATGAATGAGATGAAATTTTTGATACACATGTTTCATGATTTTTACAAATTCTATAACATGCTTAAAATAGAAAGAAGTATAAATGGTGTTTTTATTTGATAAATTGTTTATCCATAAATATGAAGGAATATTATTCCACCACCAATAGTGGAATATTTGACAGTATTCTTTTAATTAAATTTATAAACACATAGAATACAATATATGATATAGATATTATATTTATTTATTTTTTATTCCCATAAAAATGAAATGAAATTTATTTTCTAAAAGATTGAGTTTTCGTATCTTATCCTAATATCCTAGAAAAGATATAGTTTCTAACATGACTGTGACAGTACATTTTTACTTTGAGAAGCATAATTTTAACTAGTGAAATGTTATCATAGTCAACGGTCAAATGTAAATTACACTTCAAATCATTATTTTTTTTGGATATGTTGGAAGATATAAATGTAAAAGTTATATTAGTTTGAATAATATGGAAAATTACACTTTATATCCTAAAGTGTTGAGGCTATATTAGTAATGAAATAATGTAAAAGTTATATTAGTTACCAGTAGATTTCAAGGAAAAAGTTTCATTGAAATAGATCTAAGAAGGATGGTGATGTACATAGAAAAGTTCTAAATAGACAATATATGTAATTGAAATTTTGAAATTTGACATTGTGGAGTTAAGGAGTTTTAGTATGTTCAAAAATTTGAATATTATAAATTAATTTCCCTCACATGTCATTTAATATGTGCAGGTGTTGATCTGATTAAATTATTATTTCCCATACTACACTCAGCTGCTATGGAATAATTAGACGTAATCTGGGGTCAAACCAAAAGTGGAAAATTTCTATACAGGTAACCCATCATACAAATCCATCTGTCAAAACCATTTTATTGTGATTACCCACTATCTATCTTCTTGGTTTGGTTTTACCAGAACTAATATGTTCAGAGTTTTAAATAGATTAAATGAAGTGTTTATGGTTAATTTGAGGATATAGTAAGTGGGTACTTCAAATTATAAATTGGTAAATACCAATGGAATAGGTTGTAAACTATGGTAAAAGACACAAATTATCATTGGTCCATCCAATTGAATCAATATTTGGAGACAAGGACTCCTTGTTCCAACGTAATTTACAATGTAAGAACAAGAATATTAGCTTCTTGCAATAATGAATTATAAGATATTGGTCTTACCGCAATTTTCTCCAACTAAGTTATAGTCATTCAATTTTAACATATGATGGCCAGATATAATACAAAATAATGATATTAAAAATTCTCAGAACCTTGTAACTATGAATTAAGGGTACCCAGTTTTGATATTAGATGTTCATTAGGTTCAGACAACCCTTACTCTCATACCATAAAAATAATAAAATTAGTCACACATGATGGTAATGATTAAAAGAAAAGAAATACAAAAACTATTATGTGTATTTATGAAACAAATGTGATATAAGAAATCCTTAAACGGGAATAATAAATACTCATGATTAAAAAATAATTATAAATGTAAATCCAATAAAAAACAAACTTATAATGTAGAAAAAATGAGTAAACAACAATTGGTGATGAAGAACATCAGTCAATATTGAAAGCGTGCCTTAAAACAAATGATATGGTGAAAGAGATGAAGAATGGTAATAAATTCAAATGGACTTAATAAAAATAATAAAATCATTGAATTAAAAATAGTTTGGGAAGGTAAATATAAGAAAAAAATATAATAAAACAATGTAATAAATTGTATGTGTGCATGGTGGTGCTGATGAACATATAATTGGTCGAGATATACACGATGCGTATGTGTTTCACATTGTGTGTTTTCATTAATTGGATTTTATTTAAATTTTCACATAATATAGTAAACTTTCACATTTTTTTATTTTACATCCAAATTTCCCCCCTATAAAATTAGTCCATATCGTTGAATGAGTTGGATCTCGAACTTTTCCCATCTTGTATTTGATTCGTTTTCACCAGGATACTGATTTTTAATTTCACATATCATATAATTAATTTACAAGTCATGTGCTATCTTCATGTCTTTTAATATCTCCACAGGTTAGTATATGGCTCTGTCTAAAAGATTTGAATGATGATTACATGTTGTGTATGATGTACCCGATTTGTAAAGCTCATTTTTAGCAATTTTCCAAATTTCTTTTATTATTTCTATATTTCATAATTTCCATGAAAACAAACTAAACCATAATTAATTATCAAATAAAACAAAAATAATACTTAATTAAATTTATCCAATATGTATAAATTAATACAATATATCAAATTACTCAACACTTGAACAATTTCTTGTCCTTGAACAAAAATAATCTCTACAGGGATTCCAAAATAAATAATTCATAAAATAGGAAACATTCAATACAAATGGGTTAATAAAAATTGGTGTAAGAAGAAAAGTTCAGTCTTATAGAATCAATCTTATAAAGAAAATATAGGATACCATATAGTTCAGTTCATTATCCATCTCCTTTATTCCTTTAATCACAATTTCAAAACTATTCTTTAAATACTATACCTATTTTTCAACTTACCTCGCAATATATTTTATCTAATAACTTAATGTAAAATGTAACTAGAGTTATGATAATACACTGAATACATGTTCCAAACCAAAATATTTCATTGGTTCCAACATTTCTACATTGAAAAGATAAATACAAAATCTATAACGAGGGCTTCATCAATAAGGATAAAATGACTCTAAGAATGATAGAAGGTGATGAATTGATAACAATCAAGCTCAAAATGAGGGTATGTTATTTAGTATAATTCATTATAAATGTGAATATTGTAATGAAGCTACTCCTCCTTTAAAAAATGCATCCAATCTCCAAATAAGTGAAAGTGGGACCATGTGTATATTAAGTAAGTATACAAAATGTACCTTGTTCATTTATTTTTCATTTTATTTATTTTTTAAAAATAATGTATAGGACATGTTTCACATCATTCCCCTAACCACATATGATCTATCACAGGAATCCTTGGAATGATAATTATGATTTTTGACATTCCAACTAAAAAACCAATTTCTTTTACTTTTTCTTTTTTTATTTTTTTCAAAGTAATGGGTTAACTAATGAAAAATCCATAATCCAAAACTGAGCAAATTTTATCAGTCCAATGAAAATTCCACTATACATATCCTTAATTCATACATCTTGTGTCCATCAGTGGAAAAATTTCTCCCACACTTATTAAAAGGATAATCATATATAATACTGAGAGCGGGGTAGGATAGGATAATCATCCTAAAATTGGTCCATCATAATAAATTTATTCATGGATAATAATGGATAAATTAGAAAAAATGTACAAGTGGGTGTCAAGATAAATTGAATCCACAAATTTTTCCTCGATAATTTTAACAATTAATTTTTTTATTTATAGCCTCAATAAGATCTCAATGATATTTCTGATAGGTTTATATGTCCCTAGTATCACTCAATAAATATCCTCAAAAAATAATATGAACATGTAAGTATAGAATCCTCTTATTTATGTGAGTATAAAATAACTAGAAATTTATTAGGTCATAATATCGAGTAATAAGTCAATCAAAATCATTATGAAGATTTTATAATTATAATTAAATCAATCAACTCATAAATAATTATAAAAATCCAAAAAGGCATAAAACATGGATTTTAATAAGGTCAAACCTATTTTTTTCATTAATTTATCAGGGTGTGATGATTTGTAGTTGTAAATATGTCTTTTAATGAAGAAATATTCCTAGATAAGTGAAAACACACAATAATCCTAGTGTATTAACAATAAAAATCCATAAATATTTCCCCACACTTTAAATGATATTGTTTCCACACTATAATAGATTTCATCAAGAGAGGGGTATCACTAAAAGCATATCTAAAAATGAAATGGTAATTTTTAAATGAATTTAAGAAATGAATATCTTCTTGTAATAAATATCATGCTATGGAGAAACTTGTTGGATGATGATTTGGAATTTTGCAACATGAAAAATTTGTTAGAAATAAAAACCTACAGTAGATAAAATAACATTCAATATGGTTAAAACAATATTTATGTAGAAAAGTGGGTAGGGGAATACATTCAATGATAGAATAATATAGCTTAGATAAATGAAAGAAGGTGACTAAAGTGATGTCTGAGACAACCTATAAACAAAAGTACTATAAAAATGAAAAATTACAACCCTATGAAGATGACTAGAATTGAAGAAAAAAATATAGGATACCTCCCAAAATTTTCTATCAAGGGCGTTATTATCTAGATGTATAGACAAGGTAATTAGTCCATATCATCCATCTTCTTAAAAGTTTACTACAACAACTAGGAATTAGTGGAATTATCATTGATGTGTTTGGGATGCTTAATGGGATTTACAAACATTGGAGTGTACTAATCATGAATCTCATGTGGTGCAAAGAGAATCAGGGAACATCATGGAGGGGTTTTATGCAAAGTGAGAATCACAAGTGAGATATCCTCAAGCTGGAACTCACATTAACTAGATGTTGAGACATCCAATGTAGGAGGGAATAGGGTGGTAGGATAGGCACACCAACAACCATTAAAGAGGAATATGAGATAGATGTGGCTAAAGTAATACAGTAGTGAAACAAAACTAAGACATAATGTAGTGAATGAAAAAAGTATATCCCATACATATATAAGAGATGATACACTAGAGAAAAACAAGTACCATTAAGAATAAATTGTCACCCAAATTGTGTACAAAAGCTGTTGGGGATTGGAAAAAATGTAGGTAGTAAACTCAAAGTCATCAAGATCCAAATCACACATCTCATCCTTAATAGTGGGTTACAAAATGTATCCCTCCAAATTGTTTTCATCGATAGTGTAAGGGGATAAGGTCGACCACCACGATGGGTGTCTTGGTTTGGGAAGTTTTCTCAATCGAGGAACGAGGAGGCAAGGGGTCAATTCATATGTTTTCTATGTTTCTAGAGGCTGTATCTATGAAGGTCACTTTGGGTAAGGATGGAATGATGGGGCCCTTGCCTCGGTGAGCCTCCTCTACTAACAATTCAGGTTGGGAATAACAATTTGTCAGTTTAGGGAGAAGGTTGGGTAGTGCTGGTAGTGGGGTGTAGATGGATAATGGGGTGGAACCTATAGAGGGATCTTGGTTAGTAGATTAAGAGGCTGATGGTGGAGTAGGGATGGTGAAATAGGATGGTGTACCAAAGGGAATCCCTAAATGAAGGCACCTATGTCACTAGATCTCCGGAAAAAAATAGATATCTAGCTATAGGTCGGATGGAAGAGGTTTAGGGGTAGCTGAAAATGTGGGAAGGCCAGTGGTGGTGGTAACATGGGTAGAAATCGTAGAGGTGGTAGTAGGGAAGGTAGTAGTGGTAGAAGGAACATGGTTTGGCGAGCCTTAGTCCACTGCTTGTTGGGCTTGGGCCTCATAAACATCATTGAGATGTCCTTACGCCTAGTGGTATATGTCCCCATCTTTCCTCAGCAACCCCATATTTTGGAGCAGAAGGAGGATAAATATCAATAAAGGTATGAGGGAGGTGTGGGTCTAGTTATCCTTAAATGCACTGGTATTCCCAGATATATGGGTAATAATGGAGGTTCCCATTAAATTAACTTGATTCATCATCACCTAGGTGTTGTAGAACTCACGAAATAGCCTGTTAATGGTTAAATTTGATCAAACCATGGATGATGCAAGGATGAGAACCTGTATTTGGATGATTCCGTCATGGGAATATTCTCTATAAAACCATGTGTGAGACAATGCTCGGTGGATAATCCAAAGAGTAGCACCATGGAGTTGGGTGATCATCATCATTCAAGGATCATAGGGGATTTGTGGATATATGGAGATCCTGATCCAATGTCGTGCAACATAGGTCTTGTTAATATTGAGCTATAATTTCAATAAGATTGGGGATGCAATGAAATTTTTGGAGTAGATTCTAAGGAAAACTCCAAACTCATTGAGGGAGAGATCCCATGACCTTCATCTGAGTTTAAATCAAGCCGAATTATTATCCAGCTCAAAGGTGGTGAGGAACTCTGGAATAACCTCCCTAAAATTATCCTATTAGACCTAGGTAATGGGGAGTGTTGAAATCAACTAATTAGGTTGAGGACATCATGATGAATGATAATGCCCTAAAGCATGGTGAGGTTCATTGTTTTTTTGGTCTACATCAGTTTGGCCTGAAGATGGACCAATAAATCCTGGAAGTCTGGAAATATGAAATGGAGACAGGGATGAAGGTGAAGGAGGTTAGGGACCTCTGAACTACCATATTATGTCTGTGAGTCCCTATAATTAGAATATAATACATAGAAAAAATTAGAAAATGAGGTGGAGGGCTCAGTAGGTGGCCTAACAAGATCATCCTTTCGGCACATGGGTGGTCGAGGCATGTCATCCAACTTGAGCATGTGTTTTGAAGTCATTGAGTGGATAGTATCTATATGGGACATATCATAATTTAAGGTAGGATTTGGGGATGACGATATATAGGTGTAATAGGTTTATGAGGAGATAATATTTGGAGGGGGGGATTGATGGGAGGAGGGGATGCATTGGGGTGAAGAGAGGTCACACAAATAGAGGATGAGAGGAGTGGGATATTTCATTGAACCATGGGTTCACAAGATTTTAATGAAGCTCAAAAATTATACATCATGTATTTCATACAAGATGTGTATTTAGTTTTTTACCTTTTACATTTACACACTGTGTAAGGGTTACACGACATGTATTTGTCCGTTTTGGTCCTTTTTGTACCATTTCATTTTTATAATCACCTTGTAATGATTAATCTTTTTAAATACTATAATAACATATCCTATCCAATCCTTCCTACCATAGGTTCCCTCCCAATCTGTTGATTATTTATTGTCTAGATATAGACCTTTCTCGATGTAGAAGAATTCAAATCTTAGTTGATAACCCTTGTAGAATTATTTTTAAAAATAAAAGGTATTGAAGGTGGGATGAAGTTTCTCATCAGAGGTACATAGTAATTCTAATTGTTGTGATCATTTTATCCCTTTTCAATAGGTGTTAGTTTGTAATTTCTATCATTACTGGTCACATTATCATTTTTCATGTTAGTAAGAAAGATGGTTTCAAAATTTTGAATAATCTTTATGTGATCTAGGTGCAAGTATTAATATCATGATCGTGACCTTTAACAAGAAGTTAGGGATTGGTGAACTAAAACAAAAAGTGTGTCACTATAACATGTTTTCTACTTAGTCAAGCATCTATAAGTATTTCAAGAGGATGTCTTTTAAAAGGAAGGAATTTTTTCCCTGATAATTTTCATGTCCTAGACATGGAAGCTAAAGGAGGTATTCCTATAATTTTTGAAATGAAATTGTTTAAACATTTATAAAAAATTATAATGGCCCACTTTCTTATCTTGTTTATCTACTTATGAATTGGGAGAGGGGTCCTATACAGTGGTGATTCCATGTAGACATCATCCTTTTCAAGTTGGTCTTGAACTAAAGCTTTCTCGGATGCTTCTACCTCTTGGGTTTTCTCTGAATTAGCATTATCAGATTCTTGTAACTGATTTTTCATAAATCCGTATGGTTGATAAATATCCATAACCTTTACACTTATAAAAACTATACCTTTATCCTCCCCCTTATACAATTCTCAGTGTTACAAGGAAACAAACCTAGTAATCAATCAGATAGGGTCTAAGAAATTTTCCTCGCTTGATGTTCAAGGTTTCTAAGGGCATAACCATGATTCTCTATCACAGTTTCTTGGGTTTTCATCTTTTGATCAAAATTTTTAATAATGGTTTTGAGTATGTTTTCATGATTGGATTTAATAGTTTGGGCTTGTTGTGGTGGAATAAGAAAATCTTATAGAAAATCTATTCTTGTATAAATGGGAAATATTGAGCTCTTGGAAAAGGTTGTTGAAATTCCTGCTATGGTTGAAAATCTAGGCCTTAAGGTGGATACCTAGGTGTTCCTTGATTCCTTTGTGGATCTTTACCACTCCTATATGGAAAATAGCATTGGTTTTGTTGCTGTCATTGTTGAACTGCTCTTTGCTGATATTCTTTTCTTCTTGATATTATTTTGGATATTGATACATATAATTTTATTGATAGTAATTTATTTAATTAAAATTTAGGAATTGGGACTCCTCTAAGAATACCGTGTATTCATGGGACAGGTGAGGACCTAGGCACATTTCAAAAGATTGAATTACCATAATCATTCCATGAGGGCATAATGATAGAGCTGAAGTTAGTTGAGAAGATGGAAGATTTTTTGTATGAGAATGTACTTGAGATTCAAGTTGGTTAGTCTCTTCAACCTGATTTATTCTGCACTAGGGTGGTCGTCTATCACTTTTTTAAAGAATAAAACTCTGTAAAACATCGTCTAGAATATCCCTTCCAATTTTAAATGTCTTAAGCATTAGATCAACTTTAATAGTGACATCTACATAAATACTAGAAACTGGCTGGAGTCCCTAATTGAAAGGTTGAAATTGCCATCACACATCAAATCCTTGATGTGGGCATTTATTATTAGCTCTGTGATGCTATTACATTCTTCTTATAATGATTATCTATCTCTGTGATTGAAATTTTGAATTTAATTTCATAGTTTCCATGATTAGACTTCTGGAAAGTATATATCATTGAATTTATTTTTTAATTCATCCCCAAGTCATGATTTATTCTAGAGATTAACTCTTTAACTAATCCTTGGATATATCCTATAAGGAGAACCAGAAAAATCATAATTGAATGGCATCTAATTATATACTTTATTTTCAAAAGATATCCCAAACATCATGAAAATTTCAAGTACACTCATGGGTTCATTACATTATAATATGCTGAACTTCCACATATTAGGGATCATATGATTGATACTAGTATTAAGTTAAAAAATTTTCAACTGAATTGTAGGAACACAATGTTAGGTGAAGAACCAAAAATAGTTGGAATGTTGTAGTCCATTATGGAGCACTTATGAAACACTTTCCACTCACCATTAAGTTCTGGTGTCTAATATTGAGCATTATGTGAGTGAGGTAATGCAAGATTATTGTAATCAGGCATTGAGGATTGTTAGTATAAAAAAATTTATCTATTTATCTCAGGACCAAAAAACAATATTTCTTGTAGTTACAGGCTCCTTGAACAAGTCACCAATCCTTGATGCATGCACTAGCCAATTCTAAGAGGGAGAGAGGATGTAGGTATTCCTAAAGGAGAAACAAAATGTAAAAGGAATGGGGAATGAAGAAGGAAGAAAGGTGGGGTGAGGTAATCTAAGGTTTGTTTCATAGGTTATTGTGCCTAAGAACAACAAGTCCCCAAAAATGGATTCAACATTTGATACACCAACATGCTTCATTAAATATGCGTGGGAGTTAGTTAGATTAAATTAATAATTATATAACTACACTCAACTACTAAGGCATAGTAAGTGGTAGTCTAAGGTCAAATCTATAGAGACAAATATCTAGGTAGGTAACCCAGTTGTCAAAACCTTTTGATTAAGATTCCTCATTATTTATCTTATTGGTTTGGTTGTAACAAAACTAAGTAGTTTGAATATTAACATAGATCAAAAGAGGGATTTAGGATCAATTTCATGGCATATGAAAAGTGTAATCCTCAATATAATTAGGGATAGACCTATGGAATAGGCTAAAAAGTGGTGAAAAAGATACCAATTGACCTTGTTCAATCCAATTGGATCAACCTAAGATGGAAAAGACACCTTAGTCCAATGTAATTGGAATTCTATGAACAAGAATTATTGATTCTAGATAGAAATAATTACAGGAAATTGGTCTAACCTTGATCTTCTCTATCTATGTCATCATCGTTTAATTTTCACCTAAAATGGACATGGATAATAAAAATTAATGTGATTAAAAATTTCTATAAACCTAGTTACAATCCATATGGTTACCTTATTTGGATATTACATTTTCAATAGGTACAAAACACCCCTACTATCATCCCTAACCCTAAGCATATTAGCCTCATATGATAATGACGATCAAAATAAAATAAATACTAAATTTGTTAGGAATAATCATGAAACGAATGATAAATAGGAAATATGGGATTGAGGACAAGAAAGAATCAAGATTAACCAATTATAAGAAATATAAATTAAAAAAACATACTCAGAACGCGAAAAAAATGAAAAAAATATTGATGAAGAATAACAAGTAGTAATAAAAGAGAGCGTTGAAACAAAATAAAAGGCACAATGGATGAAGAAAGGATAAAAATGACAAGTAATGTGGAAGGAATTAATAAAAAAAGTAAAGGAATTAATTAAAACTACTTTCGAATGGAAAATATAAGAAAAAATTACAAGAAAATGAGAGAAGGGAACATAGATCTCTTAGATATTATGCACTATGGAACTCAATAAAATATAAATAGTCTGAGATTTACACAATGTGTAAATGTCATGACCCATCCCCTAGTGCTCATATTGTGATAACACCAATCCATACTTACAATGTCTCGGGACTGGTGACTAGCACTAGAAAAGCATATCCCAAAAAGTGAAGGCATTTCCTTTGAACCTATATACAGACACGTCTAACCACATTCCAACACACTGAAAGGGGGAAACAAGTATTCCACTAAAACAAGGATGAGTGCAAGTAAAATTGAAAGTTTGTGGGTCAAAATAAAAACCCAATAAGGAACTGAAAATATTAAAGTATAAAAAAGAACTCTAATGGCCATCTGTGGGAATTCCCACCTGATCATGAGAGTAGTGAAGATACTGGAAGCCAAAGAAGTATGTCCTGCCTCCCGGTCCTATTGGGAATCACCAGGTCCTAGGCCACCAATTCCACCATCATATCATCCCTCAGTCTCGTCCCCTTGAGAACTTCTGTTGAAATGTCTATCGTCTACACCAGACACAACACGTGTGGGCGAAGCCCATTCATGGGTGAGTATAAAATTACTCAGTAGGGAACCCAAGATCCCGGATGTTCACTTAGTAATCTAGTAAGGAAAACACCACAAAAAGAAATACCATAGAGGTAAAACCACCAAGAAATACCTTAACCACATTGCATAAAGTAAAAGACACAGCAAAAACAAGGTATACAACTTAGAGAACATGAATAAAGATGATTAATCTTATGTTAGATCATTTTATTATGTTAAGGGGTCCAACTACTAATCCTAGAGGGGTTGCTATACTGCAGACCCAAAATGGGTCTCTCTACTACAGATCCACATAGGGTCAACTTACTGACGATGCACAGAGGGTCGCACTATTGTCGATCCACAAAGCCTCACTCTGCTGCGGATCCACAGAGGGTTGCAGTACTGCTGATCCATAGAGGTTCACTCTCATTCCAATTCATAGAGGGTCGTTCCATTTCTTATCCATCGAGTGTCGAACTAATTCTGATACATATAGGGTGGATTTAATGCTGATCCCTGGAGAGTTGCCCTACTACCGATCCACGGAGGGTTGCTCTTCACTTAACAGTCATCCACAACATTCCCGCACTTTGTGTGTTTTATTTCTAGATATTCTGCACCTCATGAAATGAGTCATAACTCAACTTCCATTAATAACCATGAAGAAGTAACCCAAATTACCATCTTGTCGTAAGGGTTCCAATGTGATAGATGGTGCGCCAATCGGACGCTCGGTCCGTATGATATAGGCAAAAGGGTAAAAAGGTCCATATTAGATTTGTGCCCGATCCAACCCGACCACACTGTAACTTCGGTAAAAACTAATGTGGAGAATCTCAAAAGGACCTCCTTGTCTCAAGGGTCCTCTATCCATAGATAGCCCATCAATCAAACACCATGTTTTTGGGTTAAGTTTTATTTAGTGAAATGGGGTCTGTCGGGTCCGGGTTCAGTAGGGGACCGGCCCACCTGGTAAACCCGGCCCCTAAGTAGGCTGGTTGTGCTGGAGCAGACAAAATGTGTCCAGTTCTTCATATAGGAAGCTCTAGTGGGGTGCCACCCCTCCTCCTGAAATGGTCGGCGTGATCCGACCGTTGTGCCAGCCGAGCGGGCCCGAGCGGGCCGCTCTGTCTCTCTCAATGCGTGTCACCACTGCGCCTTCCACCTACTGTGGGCATTTGACCGCGCGCGGCTACAGAAGCCACCTCTCTACACGGCTGGCACATGCCAACCGTTTCCACCACAGCAATGGTACCACACATACGACACATTCCACTTGCCACTGGAGATGCTCCAATGGTCTGTTTTCCATCCCCTCTATGTCTACGGGCATCCTGGGTTGCCACATTCACTAATAATCCCACAGAATGGCCTTTCCTCCACATTGCTCGGTTTCCCACAAAGAATACACAAAACCCAATAGGGATAGAAGGTCCATGATTTTTTCAGAATGGCCTACACTCTCCGTGTTAGATCTTTATCATAGGGGGTGATAACAATCATCATATAGGATAAATAAAACCCCAAATCAAGATTCTGAAACATCCGCCCACAAAAATGAAGGATTCACAGATCCACCCACTATTCAGTTGACCCATGTTCATTGTATTTTCAAGAAAGAGAAAAAAATAGGAATCATTAAACACATAAATCCCCTACCTGGATCCAGTTGAATCCACTGTAGATAATGGAAAGAATTTCACGCTTGTTTTTGTTCAAAATTCATTGCCATTTGTCGATCTCTGATCAGTTACTCCAACGATCATCATTCGATCACCATTTTTCATTAGAGGGTGACATCACTGCTGTTTCTTCATAGATTCCTCATGGTTGTGAAATAGTTCCTCCAATGGATTGATTAAATAATGAGTTAAGGAAAGGTTCATTAATCTGGTTCATTAATGGTCCTTAATTAAATAATCAAAAAATCACATGAGTGTTGTGGTTACACCACAAAGGTAACATGTAATTTATTGACCCTCATTTAATTCTCAGCATCAAATTATGGATTCTCTATCCATAGCTCAATGGTTGACGGAAAAAATTAAATAACTCAGATTTATTTTATTATTTTCCCAATAAAGTCTAAAAATTTACTTTTATATCCAACCATTTCCAGTCAAATATAATCTTCTCTTAAGGGAATTCCTGTGTTTTGAGTTTAACAATGCCCTCTGATTTCTAATCCGAGTACCAGTTGGGAAGATAGAAATTCTTTGTCGCACATTTACTAAATGTACCTTAAAAAAGATAAAAAAATTAATAGTCACCCTCTACCTGCACCAGTCAAGTTTAGTCTCCGCCTAAGGAGAACAGTCCCTCACGAGCTCAATGGTACTCCCAGATTTCAAATCCTAGTTACCATTTAGAGTTATAAGGATTTTACAACAAAATAATTGTTACTTAATTATTTTATTTACTATCAAAAACTAACTTCCATTGTTGGCCCATGTATGCCAATATTAAAATCATTCTAAAGAAACTGTATAATCACGAGCTCAGTAGTGGTCTCATATTTTTAATCTGAGTCACGGTTTGTGAGTTATATGTTTTTTAAAAATAAGATTATTTTATTTAATTATTTTATTTATGGTTATTCCATTTTTGTTTATCTTACTGGAGGACTATGCTGACTAAATTTCTTTCGTTCCTAGGGTAAACCCACCATCCAAAATGCATCGGGGTCCTTAGATTTATGATTCAGATACCTGTTTAGTATTTATTCAACTTTTTCAGGAAAACTGCTCACACATGCTATTTAAAGATTAACATTTTTTGATAGATCATTCTGGGAATTCTAGGACATGGAATCATGTACCGTCAAATTTAGCGGTCTTGGAATAATTCCATATAAGAAAAAAATTACAAAAATTCTGGACATTAAAATAAAGAATTCACATTTTTAATTGCTTTAAGTGGCTTTTTACTGACATCTTCACATCACGTAATCTTCTTTCAAGTAATATATTTGAGATCCACAATTCCCTTAGGAATATTGGGTTTTATCATTAACCAATTTGGCTCTCGAACAATACAAGTCATTTAAACTCTGCATGTTGTGCATTTTATTCATTTTAATTTGGATTATGATTTGGAAATTATCACATCGTGTTTTTTAAAGGTTGGGGTCGGAGCCTCATTTATTATTTAAAGTAAATACCTCATTATAACTAGGTTGAGGGAGACCCATTACATTGCCCAAAGTCCCAATACCAAGTGGTCGTAATACAAGGCCCAAAAGACCATTTTTTGGCCCAAAGTTCCATTTGGTGAATAGTATAACTACAATACTGCCGCCACTACATTTTCTGTTATAGTGACTCCACCGCTAGAGTGTAACTGCTGCTATAATTCCACAATTTATATAGTGCGGCAAAAATATCCTACTATAGTGCTACTACAGTACCCCTAGAAATTCTTCCCTTCCTAGATTCGATCCTGGGTCTTTTGGATGCCATGCAACACCCTTTACCACTTGTGTACAGGCTCGTTGGAAATTTCTTGATTAATACATGTCATCCTTACGTAGGGGCCATACTAATATTATATGTATCATTCCAATTTTATGCAATGTCTCTTAAGAGACTTCACATCGTGTATTTAAGGTACAAATCCAGTAATATCTTTTAATATTGTAAAGTTTTCACAGGTTTGTCTATGGCTCTTCTGGCATGTTGTGGATGAGGATTACACATTGTGTATGGTGTACACGATGTGTAATGCCTTTTTGTTTTTAATTTTTAATAATTTCTTCTTTTAAGTACATAATTTCTAATTCCTATAATAAATACCCAATGTATTATCAAATGGAACCAAAATTATTCCTAATTAAATTTGTCAAATATGTATATATAAATTAATCTTATTAGGAATATGGTTCTTTAGTCTCACCAATATTCAAACTGGCGTAATTCATAAATGTTACTCCAGAAAGAGTATAGTGTGAGGGTTTTATCTGATGGAAACATAGGGATTATACATGAATTATATATCAATGTAATGAGGTAACAAATACCCAAAATGTTTAGTCAACATAATTATAGTCTGGTATAATATCATATATGATATGATAGATAGGATCTTATGTAGTGTGTTGTTAATTATTCACATAGGATTTTAAGAATATAAAATTTATCATAGAAATGATAATCTCCACTTTATCATTCCATCAAATCGATTGTATATATGTATATATAGATATACATTTCATAATGTATAATGATAACTGATCCCTAAAAATATTTGTTTTAGTTATCCATAACTGATGTTCATCATAGATTATTGTCGGTTATAATGAAATTTTATGTTTATTTTGAGTAGGATTCATGCAAGGAGATATAAAATATACTCATGATCTATAAAAATGTTTTGTGCACTAGATGACCTTTGAATCATATTGTATGAAGTGTTATAATATATTTATTTGAATAATGGGGATGAATTATTTATATTTAGAGTCCTTACCCTTGAGGATAGTGAAATTTCTAGCTTGATAACCTTTAAAATTTTATATTTTATTATAAAATCCTTGAGGTTTCGATAATCAGGGGTGGTTGGGTATGTTCCTAGTCATATTTCAAATTGGATCATTACATAAATGTGATTTGTCCTCTACTATAATGAGTTTGAAATCTGGGCACTCGAGTGAGATAGACTAAGAAAACATATGTTTATAGGTAGAAGGTACATTTGTCATGATTTTCTAAATAGATGAGGGGAATGTGATTTTATCATCCATGAGATGAATGACATGTTATGTATTTATCAGACTCGTTAGTTTAGACTCAAAGAGTTAAAAACATTTGAGGAGGCTATATTGGAATGACATGTTATGTTTCCTATGGTCACTCGATGTCCTGGATAATGGGAACATTTGAAAATTTAAGCTATCATGTGATTTTCTTGATGGATAAGTGTAAGACCCCTATATTGTGAAATATTAACATTATGTTCTATAGCATATATGACCTACAACATTGAGAATAAACAACATGCCAAATATACTATATAAATATTTCCGTTATAATGTATCTATTAAAATAGTGGTTCAGAATAGGACAAACTAAATTAATATATTTATATGTTTTAAGAATTTATAAATAAATTTATTTTTTATAAATTTATTTTATACAAAAATAAAAATCATTTGAATGCAAAATAAATGTTTTTCTAAAAAACTATATTTTTTTCTAAAAAGTTGTTTCATCGCTTTTTGAGCACTTGAGTAAAAATTAAATTTTCCAAATTTAGAAATTATTTTTAAAAAATTAACTTTAATTTTTCATTCAACATTTCAAAATTATCTTTTATATTTTTTTATATATTTTTAAAATATTATTTTTTCATTGAATAGTAAAATATTACCGATTTTTTTTGAAAACTGCCTCTATTGTTTAAATAATTCAAGATTTATTATTTTTAAATTATTTTAAAAATAAAATTATTTCATTATTATTATAATTAATACAATTGGAATCAATTATATATTCAATTTTACTAAAAAAACCTTTTATACATGCGGAAACTTCTCTATTGGAAACCCTTTTTTCATTGCATCAATGGGTTTAAATTTAAATTAAATTATGACACTATTGTAAACTGAATTTGGAAAAATTCATTCCATATTTGGAATCATATTAATTAACATTGTTTAATATTTTTAACATAATTTTTTTTTCATAATGAAGTGTAACAATAGTATAAATTAAATATTATAGTTATGGTGAAAATAGGTTCACCATGGGTTTAAACTATGATGATAAGGGTTGAAATTACCTAAAAACATATCCGATTACTATTTTATATACATATTTAGACCATATATAAAATATTGTTCATTAATTATTATTTTTGGATCCCTTTGGTATGTTAGAAATATGGGTAAAATTTATTCTTTTCAAAAACACCAAATTTTTTATTCCCCACACTTATAAATGGGAACCTACACTCCTATACTATTTACACTTAAAAATCCATTGGGTTTAGATGATACCTATCCAAATCCATTAATTAAATCCCTAAACATTATCCAAATTCCCTTTTTTGATCATAAAACTATTTTAGGAATTTTATGGTCATTAACATGAATAGGTTCTTTGAAGAAGAGGTATAGTTCTTAACCATGAGATTAATTTTTCTTTTTTAATTAACTCCTTAAAATCTACATAAAATTTTACATAAAAATAAACTATTACGTCCAATATAATTAATTTTTTTTATGTTAATTTAATTACCTATATCCATCTCACCTTCCATCGAAATGGAAACAAAATGGTCGATTGTGTTTATGGTGGACTACTAACTCACGAACTGATAGATTTTATTCTCCATAATGATATAAAATAGATGTATACAATGATTAATTTAATGTTTATTAATTATATTTATTAAAAAAATAAATTTCTTAAACAGAATATTATATCTTTATTCTTTACTTTCAATCCATTGGAAAAAAATAACATTTCATGTTAATATTATTAAGTAAATGGAATGTGTTTTAGTTATTTACATTTTCAAATCAATGAAGCCTTATATGTTCATTATAATATCGGGTATACATATACCCTTACGAAGAATTAGAGTTAAGCCCTTTATTATGTTTCTTTTCCACCAAAATCCACGAAGTGTATTTCTATTGATATATAGGGAAATTATAATAGAAATAATCATTCTATCAAATAAAATACAATGTTGTATTTTATGTTTTCATTTTAATGTGAGATTCATGTATGTATCTAGATTATAAATACTACTAAACTATTTAGTCATTTGGGATGTGATTCCTGGTATTTAGTTCTATTATAATAAATTAACCAACGACTCTAGGATAATGGGGTCAGATCCTTTATAGTTAGCAATAGTGGAAGTTTTGTATAATCCTTGGAACTATATTTAAGAAAACATATATTTGATAACATAACCCTATGATTGAATTTTATGAAAATTCTATGTATATGATAACAAGATAATGTTTTATTAAGGTAGAGATTATGCATATTTCCGAAAAATACATAATTTTATGGGATACTATTTGTTGATATAGATTTTTAATAGTTATACCTAGGGCTTACAACTATGAAAAGGGTTCATTGAGATTTGGCTCAATCAACATCCGGTTCATGAAAACAGGAATTGATGGACACCTGGTATGAAACTTTAATGGGATAATATTTGGAAAATTTAATACTTCTTTACAAACCATTATGAATGATTTAAAAATATTTTTATGATTTTAAAACTCTAAAAATGAATACTATTTTATAATTAGATGATTAGTTATGCAGAATTTTTTCAATTTTTGTTAAGTGTGTCACTAGTTTTTAAATTATAATTTATGAACAATATTCTTTTGATCTAATTTGGTATAGTCTATTGTTTATAAATGGATCCACAAGGAAGGAATAGAAATTTTATTAATGAACATAATAGATATAAGTATTTACCTCATAGTGAAGATAATAAAGCTGGAGTTGGAGCTACAACTAGAGATGAAGAAATTATAGCTGTATTAGGGTAGCTCACATAGGTTATGTTTAATAAGCATTCTCATATAATGTATCATACTGATCGAAAATGTGGTGTATCATTTTTAGACAGTTTCATGCATCAAAAACCTCAATCATTTAATGGGGCCATAAATCCATTTTTAACTGATCAATGGATATGAATTGTAGAGAATATATGTCACACTTTGGGAAGTAATGAAAGGGGATGGTTTTCTTGTTAGTTTATCATCTATCAATGGATACTGATCAATGGTTGTCATTGATTCAAAACACAATGGTTGTAGAATAAATGTAAAAAAAAGGAGTGGAAGGATTTTAAGGTACCATTATTGGAAAAATATTTCTATTGTGATAAATGGGTATATATGGACATATAAATCCCGAGTCTTAGAAAAATGGAAGAGAAAAATATTACTAAGTAGTATTATAACCTTACAAGGTTATCAAGGTATAATATAGAAAACATACATAATTCAATGAGTAGTATTGACCATTTATTTGAGGAGATAAATCCAATCCATTGAGGGAAATTAGTCACCAAACCATTATTATCATATGAGGATATAATATCATGTGTAAGGAAGATAGAGAAATAAGTATACATGTCTTCTGAACTCTAAAGAAATATAAATAAGAAGATGATGGAAGATAAAAAAGAAAAATAGGGGAATTAAAGAAATATTTTCCAGAAGTGACAGTTATGGAAAGAAACACTCTGGTACATTCTAAATGTGAAATAGAGTTTTATTCTACTATAAAGAGAAATTCTATCTAGAACATGATTGAAATGGAAATAAAGAAACCTTTAATGTTTAGTGTTTCATCTGTAAGGATGTGAGGCACCATGCAAAATAAATCCCCAAACGTAAAGGGAATATACCTCAAAAGATGATAAGGGATAATGGTCAAGCTTATGTTAAAAATACATATTTAGTGTAATTGTTAATGTTCATATGAATTTTGATTCAATAATATTTTTTAGAAGAATTTTATCAATGATACTCATTTTATAGGCATCAAGAAATGTATAATGATTGTACTATTAATGTTTTTCTATAAGGATTGTAAAAACCATATAGAATGGTATCGATGACAAAGAGAAGTTATTTAGTGGATGGTAGATCTTTCTAGATAACACATTATTGTGGGAAGATAAAACTTAATATGTTCCCAATATTGAGATAATAATGATAAATATATGATTATATGATAATATTTCTGATCATGAAATTGGGTTTTGATTTTATGGTTTATGCGGGTGTTTAAAATATTTATGTAATTATGAAATATAATTGATAATCTTGAGTTTTTATAAGGAATAATAAGAGATATAAATTTTGTAATCATGCATGTTTTCATTATGGTTTTATGGGGATAAAGGTCTTCAATTATCTGGTATGTTATATTAAGATATAATTTATACTATTTCAGGAATCCAATGTTAAGTTGATTTTTTAAATTTATTGACCTTCCTTATTATTTTTTGGACATTATATTTTCTATCATTATTATGTTTATATATTAATAAAATGAATTATTTCCAAATTTATGGTTATTATTGAGGATTTAGAAATTATTTTATTTTTGGATAACATGTGCTAAAAAATTTCTAATTGGAAAATATCTAGAGATAGGGGTAATGGATTTCCATTCAATTATGGATCATATAATATATTAAAAGTTAATTTTAGTTCATTAGACATTATAAATTAATCTTGAATACTCTTCGTTTGAGAAAAATATAATATTGTGGTGGAAACGTATTAACAGATGAAATTATTCTAGTCAACTATATTTCCTCGTGTTCTAAGTCTATCCGGTAAATGAATTCATAAAATATAGGAAAATGATCTTGAAAAAAAATTATCCTAGTAACCTCATTTCTAATAAATCAATATTCTATTCACCCATCCAAAATTTATGGATTTGTGGTCATTAAATTTTTATTGATCATTCACATTATTATGATCAATGATCTCTACCACTCTCTATAATAATTTACATTTTCTTTTTATGTCCATATTTTTACTTCACACTAATTTTTTCTTACTTGGAAACCTAGTTATGTGTTATTCTATATGACTTGTGTGCTCCCCTTTCCCTCATATCAATATGTTGTTTTATTATCCCATTCAATGAAGTGGGTTTTCAAAAAAGGTATTTTCAAATGTCAAGCCATTGATTTCAAATTGAAATTTGAAATTACGGGGATGAAATTTTTGAATATGAAGAGAGTGTAACACTCTTATATTTTAAAAGACAAAAATTATGTTTGATATCATATATGACATGAAACACTAAGCTTAAATAACCCAAAAAATATATTTTTTAAAGATGACCATGATTACCTAACCATTGAAATGATGTGTATGAATATAAATATATAAATTATGTAAATTATTTTCATACACATATATAAATAAATTTATTTGTTATCAATTGATTATAAATATAAATAATAATAATTTGATAGAAAAACAAATTTTATTCTAAAAAATAGTATTTTTCTAAAAAAATATATCCTCATGTTTTTTATAGTTATGTAAAAATTAATTTTTTCCACTTATAGAATATTTATTTGAAAAACATCACTTTGTTTTTTAAATCATCATTTCAAAATTATTTTATAATTTCTTTAGAATTTTTTGATGAATAGTAAAAATACATATTTTTGTTCAAAGATGCCTTTCCATTTAAAGAATTTTCATAGATAAAATTGATTAAAATTATTTTTTAAAAAAAATTAGTTCAATTTTATTATAATTAATCTAATTTTGGTAATTATAATAAATTATATGTTCTATTTTAATGTAAAAACTAGTTATTCTTATGAAAACTATCACTTTGGAAACCGTTTTTCGTCACGTCTGTGGGATTAACATTAAATTAAATTATAAAAAATATATGAATTTATTTTGTAAAATTGGATTTTATATTTTTAATCATAATAATTAATAATTTTTAATAAGTTTAATTTAATTTATTTCATAGTGGATTGTAAAAATATTAAAAATAAATTACAATTGTTAAGGATAAAATAGGTATACATGGGGTTAAACTATGAAGGTAGTGGTTTAAATGACCTATAAAATGTATAATATCTACTATATTTTCTTATATCAAAATTATATCATCTAACTAATGATAAATATTTTATCCTTGTTTAATGTGAACAACCTGGGAATGTTGTATTCTTATAAAAAATTCCAAGTGTGTGTTTTCCCCCACTTATAAAAGGACTCCCTATCCTCTACAATTTACAATTACAAAGCCCATTGGTTCTAGAAAATATACCAAAATATATTTAATACATCTTTACCCATGACTTAGAGTGACTTGATTATTTTAAAACCATTTTTGGATGGATTTTGGTATAAACCAAAATCATTTCTCTAAAAAAGTGGAATATTTCTTAACCATTGTTTTAATTTTATTTATTTCCTAAAATATTTAAAATATTAATAAAAAAGATATAATGATAAAAATAGTATCTATAATTATTTTAATGTAATAAAATATACCCTTATCATCTTCCATCAAATGGGAAACAAACCATTGATCTTGTGTACGATGGACTACAACCTCCCAAACTGATGCATTTCACTTTCCAACACTACCTCTCACAGCTATATATAATGATGTATTTAATTTGTATATATATATATATTATATTTATCATATAATTACAATTTTTAATTATAATATCACATATACCTTTAACCTTCAAATCTGTTGGGAAACGATAATGTCGCTCGTGTGTACATAGAGACTAATGCCTCTATAAAGTGATGCCAAAATTTTCTAATTGTTTTTGACATGGATGGTAATATGCATATATTTAATAAATATATATTATTTATATGATACAATTATTATTATTTAAATGTTTAATATTAATTTCCATTCTTTCGTTATATCCATCAAAAAAATGAAAACAATGTTCGTGTATATGTATGACCTACCATATTCATGAATGGTGTAACTCATTTTCTATATCAAAATTTAATTTATTCCTATACAAACATATTAAATTAAATTATTAAATATTTTTATCATGATTAAAATTTTTGAGATAGTGAAAAAACCATCAAATTAAAGGGATCATAACTTCCAAGCCAAAACTTACATGAAAAATAAATCCATTATCACCTAGAATATAGTTTTTAATAATAAATTTTTAATAAATATGTTATAAATTGTTAAAAGAAAATAATATATGGTATTATATATATTATTAGTTTTCATTAATATATTTATAAAAAATATATATTTTATATATAGTAGTATCAGAGATGTATGAAAGAAATGAAACCTGAGGAAAAGGTTTCTCATCTCTCTTTTACTTCCATGAGACATATTTCATATTCAAAATTTGTATATTTTTGGTATTTTCAATATTAAACATTGGATGTGTTATATCATAAATCTTTTTAAATTAATTTAATTTAATGTTTCATTCAAATTTATTTATTTCAGTGTGGTTTTGATTCAAACCTTACCAAAGAGGTATGTTTTTAGTTTAAAATCTCATCATTATTCTGAATTGTTCATTTTTATGTATATTTGGGTTAGATAATTTATAAATAAATATTAAAAAATATATATTGTATTCTAAATTTGTTATTCATGAAATATTTAGGTAATGTTTCCATTTCCACTTTTTTTACTTAAAATGATCGAGAATATGATTTTTAAAAAAACTAACATTGTTTATCTTTTATTTCCAAAAATATTTTCTCTTCCATGACCATGTTTTATAAAAGTATTTAATTTTTTTACTATACTAATATTATTTTTTAGATTAATTTTTACCCCTCATTCAAATTTTTTTAAAAAAACATTAAAAGGAATATTCCTATCATTTTCTGAATGTTATAGTTTTAAATTTTTTCCAAAAAATTGAAGTGAATACTTTTTAACATGCTTGGAATGAATAAATTTTCGAAACACCATGTGCATTCAATGCATTTAATATTCCTTTACCAGTTTCCAAGATTATTTTCAAGGAATATTTTTTCCTAATATTCTGGAAATTTTTAGTTTTTAAAATTTATTTTCAAATTGAAAAGTGTGTTTTACTCAATAATGATTTCAAGAATGTTTTTATAGTTTTTTTATTCATCAATGACAGTAAAACTTGTTTTACTTATTCTTTACTAGGGATATTTCATATTGATACCATCATTATTATTTATTTGGATTATTTGTGATCAGTTTGATTCGGGATATACTATTTCGGGACCAAACAATATATTAAATTTGATGGATTATGATTATATATATTTATTGGATAAAATATTAACATTTAATATGATATTTATTCAATATGAATGTTTATATTTATTATGTTTCTCCCCATTCATATAAGGAATTCATTAGAATTTGTTAGTGATGGGTGAGTCCTGCTGTTTATTGATAGATCTCATGAGACAAATGAGTATGGGTATTTAGCCCAGGCCTTACCCATTTACTTAATATTTCTTGATTAGAGGCCTTGAATGTATGGTTATGATTTTCAGAATTATTCATTCCCTCATTATGAGATTAGTTGTTGATGTCCATGCTATTATTTGATTAGTTATAATATCCATGCCAAAGTTTCATGATCATTTGATTATTTACATATAAATATTTTGATAATGATTTTTCCTATAATATTATTAATTTTATTAATTTTATTTAATAAATTGAAGGTTTTTTTGTTATTTACCTCAGTATATTTAATATTCCTTATTTTTTCATGATTTATTTGGCTGTACGCATACCCTTACAAAGAATTAGAGCTCACCACTTATGTTTCTTTTCCATAAGATTTCAAGAAGTGTATTTTGATTTATATATAGTGATATGATGAAGGAAATAATGGTTTTCTCAAAAAAATTATTTTATTTTATTTTAGGTTTTCAACTATAATGTGAGATTCATGTATGTATCTAGTTTACCAAGTGTAAAAAACTATTTGGTCCTTCAATATACGATTACATGCAACTTGTTCAAAATGTAATAAGGTAACAACTATCTATGGGTTAATAGGGCCGAAGTCATTACAATAGAGGTATAAAGATACAAATTTTTGATGTAAATCACATCTGATACCTTCATATATTGGGTATAATTTATTCTTTTCTAAGGGTTTCTCTTTTCTTGGATGTAACAATCAGATGATTAATATTTTTTTCAACACATTAATGTCTCATGGGGTCAAACATTATGGTTGAAGAAATATAGACTGATTTTTATTTAGATTGGTTCTCTAATCGTGTTTTTGAGTTTCAACCAAAAGATTTTTGGATGGTACTTAGAAAAAGTATAATGTACTATTTAATACAAAGTAAAGACTTTTATATATTTCGTAAGGTGTTTTAAAAGTTATCCTAAATATGATTTGGATATAATTTCAGAAGTTATGACATATGATAGTATATAAGTTGAAATTCCATAAAGGTTTATTACAATTTTTTGAAATTGGTATATTGATAGAAATATTCCCTAAATACAGGCACATCATATAATAGGATTAGTCTTGTCATTGAGAATGATAAGTATTTGGAAAGGGTCTTATCACCTTGTCTATGGTTATAACATATTTAAAGATATAAATATGTTGTAAATAATATCTAGTGTAGTAACATTTTATGAATCGGGGACATCATAAGGTGGAATTTTCATCTTATCATATTGTATGATATTCTCAAGTCATAGGGACAAGTATTGAATGGTTCAATGTTTATTGATCTTCCATGACTCAATAATTCATAAAAATATAAAGGATTTAACATTTGAAACTCTATAACACATCATCTATCATTAAAATTATTGGAGAGAAAATTTCTGAAGGTTACCTAAGAAGTAATTATAATCATTACATATACATTAAGGAAACATAAAAGTAAATGTGTGAATAAAATAAATGGATTGGGGCGAATCCTTATATCCTATATAATGGAGTAGTAATATTGGGAAATGGGTGTATAATCCTTATACAACCATTGGACAAAACGTTCCCCTTATGAAACTATCCTCTTTCATCATTCTTTACTTTTGAGATATGACTATATTATTATGGCTAAAGAATATTAACAAAAACATTTTGTGATTTAGTGTAATTGTAGGATACCACAGATTTTCATGAGAGCAGATTCATCATGATTCATTATGTAGTAGAGTTGTTGTTTGGTTTTCCTAGTTTCCTATGAAGAACAGATTTTAGATATCTGGTGGAAGGTCCTAGCCCTCATCATCTCATTTTTCTAGGGGTGGAAGATCTTAGTTCCCTTCCAAGGGTTCACACATATGTTTTTATTATGGAGTATGTGGTCATCAATAGAGAGAGTTCCATAACATTATGAGAAGGTATCATGATAGATGTGTTCTACTTTAGGTTTCTTTGTTGGGGATTTTATAGTTGATGCATTATTATCAAGGTGAACCATCATTGGATTAGTATATATGAGACCTAAAAGAAGAGTATATCCCCAAGAATATCAAAATCCATATATAAAAATGTGTTAATGTGGTGGTGATATCTATCAGGGGTTGAGATGTTGTAGAGTATGTCTTGGTTAGATGTATGCTTTTTAGATTTCAGTGCTAGGAGATCTAGCCATCATTTGAGGTACCCTTTGCTGTTTTTCTACATCCGTACATGATTCTTTTTGAATTAGGTCCCAAATAATCTTTCATATCACCACCTTAGTAAATGATTTATTACATAAGGTGGAGAGTATTATAGTGAACTTAGAATTACATATTCTTGTCAGAGGTTGAGCATGTAATTACTAAGTATGTAGAGACTGTAAGATAGTGTTGGGGTAACACTGCTCTGGGAGAGACTTACTATGTTTAAAGATACTACCTTGTGAAATCACCCTCTTCATGTAATATATGTATTCAGTATAGGTCATTGTGGATTGATTTAGGATATAGATTTTGTTCAATGACGCTGATAAAGATAATTCGATGTTTTTTGGTGAGAGGGACCCTCATATGAATCAAAGGTGTATTCTTGTATTTTTCTCCAATAATGAAATTTATGTTTCAAATTTCATCAAACATTCAACCGAGGGTGTTTCCCAATGTTTTTGAAGAGTAACCTAACATCTTTCCGAGAGTAGTTGTGTAATTACCCCTCGATGAGAGTTCAAGTTTGGTATAGAGCTATATCTAGACAATTATTCAATCATGATGTCTCTATATAGGATGACACATTCTATGTTATGGGAGTTATAGGTAAAAAACAATCATCATTTAAATAAATGTTTTTTTTCTAATCCGATTGCTTCATCATGGGGTGTTGCATTTATATTCATAATGAAGGTTGATGGTGGTTATCATATCTTTATATATTCCCATTACTTGAATTAGGTGATAGTGAAGAACTATTATCCTCTTCAATAGATTAATGATTTATTCAACCAGATGAAAGAAACTAGTTAGTCCTCAAAGATCAATCTATTATTGGGATATCCTAATATAATTTTAAGGATTATGATATATCAAATAAATATTTCTAAAGTTTTTATGGGTATTACGAGTCCATTATGATGTCATATTTTTTGTTTAATGTTTCATCCATGTTCATGTGTTTGATAAAAAACTCTTAGAGAGTTCCTGGATCATATCATGATGCTTTTAGTCAATGAAATCCTTATGCAATCCATTTCTAAGGAGGAACACATTAAGAATATATGTTTTATTTTGTGATCTCTTCAACATCAATAACTATCCAATAAGTTTTCAAAGAGTGAGTTTTGATCTTGTGAAGTTAATTTCTTAGTTAATTTTGTCTCCCATCATGGTATATCTATGGATCCATTAAATATAGAAGAAGTATTTTATTAGAAATCCACCATGAAAATTGTAGATGTGGGGAGTTTCCTTTGTATTATAGGCTATTAAATGAGGTTCATTGATTATTTACCTCATGTTGTGAATCATATTAAATCATTGAGAAGAAAAAATCATGCCTTATTATAGATTGATTAGTGATAGTAAAATTTTAAGTACATTAATGAGATGTTGGTCAATGATCAAGTTCATTTTTTCAGAAAGGGTAGTTGAGTTCATTTATTTTGTGACTCTTTGCAGCATGGTTTCAGTTTTTTTATATTGGAGTAGAGTTTAGTTACTTCCTATGTGTCTCTATAGTTTTATCCTCATGAGCATAAATATTCCACCCATGATCTTGAGTATCTATCAATAATTATTCCTTATTGTTTTGGTGATAATACCTCATTGGAGATCATTTTGTGTTTTTTACCAATCATAGGATCCTGAGGTATGTTTTCTCCCAGCACAACGTGACCTTGAAACAAAAATAGTTGGTGGAATTATTATAGTATAAAGACTTTTATATTTCAAAAACACTGGTTCATGGTAATGTTATAGTTTTTGTACTAAGAATGATGTCATAAAATGATGCTATTTGGGAATCTAAAGATTCATAGAGGGTGAAGGAAGTGGTCTCATTGAAACATCTTGATATGGGAGGTTGGTGGTAGAGGAATCCTTTTTTAGTTGAAGATGAATCAATATTTGGTGAAACAGGAGGAGGAGACCTAGCTAGGGGACTTTTAGGTGGAGGTCCTTTGAGACCAAGTTATCTGTGGTGATTGTGCTTATAGTTGGTTTGTGGATGGACATCAATTGGAATTGTTCTAGGGGAGTCTTTATTCCATTGGTCATGCATGAGGTGTATCTCCATGAGTTCAATAACTCAACCTGGTCGGTATATATTATCTTGAAAAAGATTCACCCCGCTCTATGAGTCCAACTTTGGTGGCCTAGGGTAAAGTGATCAGTTGTAATGTTTGTTTATCTATCTTTGTTCTTACAAAATTTTAAGGCTAGGCACCATATTCCTTGTTGGTTTCTCTAGCCATAAGATATTCATCTGTGGGTGTAGGAGGACATCTCAATTGACTTCATCACTGGTTTACATTGAGATTAGGAAGCCTTTGATGTTATATGGGTTATAGTTGAATGTTTGAATAAATCATCCCATCTTATAGAAATCAAGGATTTGATCTGAGTGGTGGATTTTTCAAGGTAGTACTTAGAGAAGGTGGTGAGACTCCAAAAATTATTGAGGATGACCACATATGTTCATGATTTCAATTTTACATCCAATGTATATTGAATTCACCAAAATTATTTTTTCTCCTAGTTATTCCTTATCAGTGGTTTTCATCCATGTATGGATGGTCAGATAGAGCGAACTATCTTGTCTCTTGAAAACAAGTTGCATGCTTGTGTCCTAGAATTTGGAGGATTGTGTATGAGGTACCTAACTTTAGTCTAGTTTTCATATAATAATAGTTTACACTCCACTATTGGTATGAAACCATTTTATGATTTTTATTTCCAACCTTTATATTTTCCATTTTCATGGACTATGGTTATAGAGTCAGTAATTCTTGGTATGGAAGTTGTGTATTTAAGGTTAGAGCTGGTTCAAGTGAATATAGAGAGTATAAAAGGAGAGCATGATCATCAAAATTCTTATACCAATCATAATAAGGGACATCTTGAGTTTAATGTTTATGAATATGTTTTCCCGATGTGTCTCCTCCTCATTGCTACAAAAGGTTTTGTCGAGTGATGGAGCTCTCTCCTCGATTTTTTGGTCCTTTAAAGGTGTTATCACATGTTGACATCATTGAATATTGGATTAAACTACCCCCATGGATGAGATGAATACATGATATATTCTATATTTTTTTGTTTCACCATTATCTTCACGATGACTCTCACATTATCAATTGGGGAGAGATCAATGTTGATGATGATGGGAGTGCTTAAAGGAGTGTCTTGTGGACATATAATATAATATCTAAACATGGTACATCGCTGCCACTTACCCACTAGTTTGGTTATCTTCTCTAATGTAATCCTAAATAGGTATATCAAATAAATAACAATCTCTACTCAATTACACTGATCAATGGTGAGAACCCCATAATACAACCCCAAGAATCTATCTAAAGAACCTAAAACGAGACCCCACATAATGATCCAAATCCATGTCAACCATTGAAATATACAACCCTCACCCAGGACAAGAACCACAATCCCCTCCAGAGGATTTTAAAAAAAAACCTCAAAGGAATCCTCCAACTAAAACTCAAATAAACCCAATCCATACCTAAAACATCTCACCACATCCTCTACTCTCCCCATGGTTCTTATCATCACATCCTACATGGAAATAGACCCAAAAAATAATCTTCATTATTAAATATCTTAATATGGGGAGATAAATCATGTAAAACACAAATAAAGTGAGAGTATAGGATGTGTACCTTTTTGCACACAACATTTTCCTTAAAATGTATTATATGGTCATGAACCTCAACCTAACCAAGAATGTAATTCCCAACTACTTGGTGCGAACTATACCTACATGGTGTGTTCTTCACATAAGCTACCATGATATTCACCCCACACGACCTCTAAAAAAATACATCACACGACCCTTGACCGTACACTACACATGGGGTCTAGAAGTATACCCTAAATGCACATGTGACCCCATATTAGGTGTCTGTATATGTACCAAAACTAAACCCCAAGTAACTATCATGGCTCTTACTAGGGAACTCATCCATCTAATCTTTGAAATGGGACGTGATAAAACCCAAAGGGTGTTCCCAATCTACACAGCTAGGTGACTAATACTCGGGCATCAAACAACAACAAGAGGGAATAATTTTCCCAACCCGAAATATGCCACATTGGATGTACATATAAAGAAAACAATAAATTAAATACAACATAATTAAAAGAGTGAAAATAGTTGCAATAAAACCAAAGGTTGAAAGTAAAAATCAAAGGTACATTTTATAAAATCTACCGAATGTTATTACTATAAAACTATCCACTATAACTATATATGTTATGTGGGAAACATCCCACCATCCCAGCACTTTATACCCATTCCCATATAACCATATTCTTACCCACCACACTGGGGCACCTTGAACATTACTATATAAGATAAATATAGGTCTAAAAAAACCCCAATAGAATGTATAGGGTGTTAGCTAAATAGGACTAGTAGGATACCACCTAGGTATTCAATAACAAGTCCATATACGATAATCCCAATATGATGAAATTATATAAAACATTGAATAATTATTATTTATATAGTTTTATATCAAAATCATGGTAAATTGTTCCACATTTTCATTGTTCTAAAAAGATAAAAATGTTATAAAATTTCAATGAATAATTTTATAAAATTATTTACAATTATCAAATCATGTATTATATCATATGAAATCAGAACAAGTAAAAATCCAAAGCACACTGGTATAAACCCATAAGATAAAAAATTTTGGTCTAGCTAGATCACTTGTACCCAAAATAAACACAATGGCTGGTGCCCACTCAATCCCCTAAAGACAATGAATTCATAAACTAAGGATTAAATAACCCCCTAGAAAGTGAACACATTAAAATTTCATGATCATATTCATAGATACAATGTCTCTATGATCTAGGACCAAAATAACTCCCCATAATGTGAATCCCCATAAAATTTGAATGGAAAATGAACAATACTAAACCCTATACCTATGTACCCAAGGATCATATTTGTGGTATATACCAATTCAATTTAAATGAATTTTGAATTTCCAAAAAAAACAAAAAATAGTTTTTTATAAAAAAGGATTGGAAAGGAAATATCACTATACATTTCCCAATTCTATGAAAAAAATAATTTTACCAAAAGTCGGGGAAACCATATTTTCTCACAACAATTTTTAAAAATTCTTAAAAAAAATCATGGATCATTCCAATTTATTTATGAAATCATTTATAAAATAATATCATTATTGGTCCATTGAACATTGGCTAGAGATGGAACCAACTGCCTCATGTTTTGGCCACACACTAGCCACAATTTTATTGAAACATAAAAAATAAATGTAATTAAAGATCAAGTCTTAGGATGGCCTAAATAAATCATCCTAAAAAATAAAATTGTGTTTCTAGAACAAAAAGTGTCAAAACAAAAATTGATCAACCCATATCATAAGAATCAAACACCACACTAGAATTGATTAGAGAACTAAACTACGAATGAAAAACATTTGAATGATCAAGAAGAGATATAATAAGGATGGAAATTTGATTAATAGATCCCAAAAATCCATCCTAGAACTACTTCTTGATTAATAGAAAAATAATAACCATGAGATATTTGATCAAACCTACTCTTCCAATAAAAACTGATCAATCTAGGATCAAAACACCATATAGAGGATTTTAGATCGTGATGGATCAAAAAAATCACCTAGAGATGACCAATGGTTCATTGAATGGTGAGGGAGGACATTGATCTTTTATATGGCTGAAAAATATTTAATATACTATAACATACATGATTCATGATGTGAATCACTATTTCATGACATGAAATTTTAGAATGGATGACATGTTTAAGAACACACCACCTTGGATTAACATATTAACATGACCATTAAAAATAGGAATTAAATATCATGTCAAGAATATTTTTTACATCATATACCCAAAATCATGGATTTTTCCCATAACCCATTAATGTCGTGATTATACATTGATCATGTGAAATAACACTTATTGATATTTCTCTAGGTTTTTGGGTCATCTCCTCCTCCAAGCACTCAAAACATACCTTAGAAAATTTTATTAAACCCATTATGATATGTTTAAACTTAAAATGAAGTATACCTTAAAATGAAGGATGTTATAATTCTCACTGTCATAGGACTCTATATCCCAAGAAATTCATACAGATGAAGGATTATTTGGAATGTGGTGTGTCCAATTCCCTCTCAACAATGATTCAAGTTCCCAAATATCACGTGAATCAGATCCATTCCACCATAATAATTTGATAAATAAAATATACTTCCCATACAAATATTTCATATTAGTATCAATGATCTCAACTAGATCCTATGAATTTTTTTGGCTCTAACACAATCATCTCCCAATTCAAGAACATGGGAAGGCTAAGGATGATACTTCTTGGGCTATGATATGTGGTAAATATCATGAGTACTTGTCAGCTGAGCTAGTAACACTAACCTATATGCAACCATTCCATGATTCACAAAGATCACAAATACTCCAAAATATATTAATGGGAAATTATAATATTTCCTAAGGTGATAGTGACCCAACAAATTTTAAACTATCAAGAAGGAATAATCATCAATGAAAAACCAAATGGATGATTCTATTAATCCTTAAAATATTTTTACCAACTCAGATATATAACTAGAAATTGATGTATATCTTGAATCATTGTTAACATCTCCTATATAGGACTTAGTCCCACAAGAGATGGCTCACCCACCGTTTGACAATAAAGAGGTGACCTTATGGAATGACCATAAAAACCCTGGAAGGGATCATTTAGATCATTTAAATGTAACTAGTTTTATAAGAATACTCAAATATTCCTAGATGGTTGTCCCATGATCTACAGAAATACAAGACACAAGCATGAGTCATATCATCTTACAAATTTATAGAATGCTCTATCTAACCTTATATATATATATGGATGGTATGTTTTACCAAACCTTAATTGAGTACCCATATCCTCTTCGAGACACATTCAGAACCAATAGGTAAACCATGGGTCCCTATTATAAATATTGAAAATAGGGACCCTATAGAACCTCACTATATTTTGTATAAACAGATTACCCAAATCATCAACCCTAGTGGATTCCCTGATTAGAAAAAAATGATCAAATTTCATTAATTGATCACCCCCACCCGTATATAATTATTTCCTAATGAAGTATACATTAATACAATGATGAAATTAATAGGAACTTCATCCCATTTCCAAAGCAGTATAGGAAAAGGATGAAGCATACCAGAAAGTATTAGGTGCTCTGACATTATCTACTATCTGATGTAATAATGGGCCATATAATCAGTGCCGTAACAATTCATACCCAGCCATCATAAACACCATCTCATTTAATAATACTTCTTCATAGTACTAGGATGAATGGACCATGATGAAGTATGAAAATCATACAACACTACGTTCTAAACAGATAATGTGAAGAAAACCCAATTTCCAATGTGAAAAACTACATCAGAAGGGAGAGACCAATAAAAAATTACCTCCACAACCAATAGAGATTATTGTAATATATTTAAATCATTATCCTTTTTCTAGTCCTATAAAATAAACAGAGAGAGTGATGGTAACAATTGAACACTGGTCAAAAACATACCTTAATCACCCTCTTACATGTCTACATGTAAAAGAGTGAAAATTCCCATAATGTTCTACCAGTACTTCAATTCTTAGGAAACCTAAGATGGGTAAATAGTAATTAGATCATAGATGATTACATTCCCATTAATTGGGTAGTAGGTGATAAATATGTCGAATGTCTGGAGGTATTCTAACCATAATATTTGTCTGAGGTATAGGAACTTTTGATAAAATAAATAACTCTAGATCTTATAATAAAAAATAATGTGAAACCCTCTCTAAAGAGATAGTGTAACCTGCATTGAAGTGGATTCATAACAGAGTAAAGTTTATATTCATTATTAGGGTAATTATTTACATGTGGCCAAAGTTGATGAGACCCACTTTCCACCAAATGATACTGTTAAATAAGTACACAACCTAGAATAACAGAAAAAAATTACCATATACTCCATAGAAATTACTAGTATTTTAAAAGATAAAGATAAAAGATGATGTTAGATATTGTTTCAACTCATCAAAATAAGTTTGGCACCTAGGATCCCAAGAGAGTTTCACCCCTTTCATGGTAATAGTAGTCAAATGTGATTCTAGCTTTGAAAAGTACTTAAAAACGACCGATAACATCCAAAATGAGCTTGGAATCTCCATATACAAAAAAATTTCTGTATTTATTACCATGAAAATAAATCCATTACCTTTTTAGGGTTAATAGATATACCATGTTATGAAACAATGTGTTTAAAGAAATTTTCTTCTTGGATCTAGAAATTTCATTTTGAAAGATTCTCATAAAGGTGGTGACACCGTAGGGTTTTTAAATCCAAATTTTATGGTGATAATTCTCATTATTAGATCATGAATAAAATTGGATATAATCAATTAATACCATAAAAATGGTATTGATATTTTGGTTCAATATCTACTTCATCAAATCCATAACCACTGTATGAAAGTTAGTCCAAATTTAATTAAAATATATTCATAATTGTCATAAGTAGTTATAAATAAATTCATTAAGATATTAAACGTATAAAGTATGAGATAGTGACACTATAACTAAAGATCTATTAAAAAAACTTTTTTCCAGTTAACAATTCAAATATGTCATTCACATGGGTGAAATGGTACTTATTCTAAACTACTACCCGATTCATATTTTGATAGTATACGAAAATATGAAAAAATTATGCATGAATCTTGGAAAAGAGCATAGGGTATACCCCTGGAAAACACGAGGATAGATAAAGCCCTTCCCAATGAGATCTTAAAACAAAAACTTGAGTTCTATTATCTCTATAGGTTCAATAATATAATATGGTATATAAATTAATTTTGTATATAGAACCAGATCTATAAACAACTCTACCTCCCTCTCTATAGGAATACTAGATTTTTTTTGGAAATTCCTCATATAAATTCTAAAAAACCACGGAATGATAAAAAAAGTGATAAAACATAATTGGAATCAAATAAAATTGTATTCTACTGACTCCAAATCCCTATGTGAGAAGCTCCCACATGATTGGACCTCAGATCATAGCCGCTATGGAAGACTTGAGAGATCCCATCGACAATAAATAATGTGAAACACTAATGATAAAAATCAATATGGTCCTAATGATAAAACAACCAATCCATCCAAAAGATGAAATTGAGAATATATAGACCCTGAACCATATGTTCCTAGACTAACTTCACATCAAATATCAAAAGCAAATAATATCGGCAATGAAACTAGTGATATTTCTCCATTCCAAAAGGATTCTACATCTCCATAAAAAATAACATGTGCTCTATTGGCTGTTTCAAAACATCAATAAAACAGGAATATATAAATTATTCTGAGACACATATATCAAATAGAGCCATTTGAATATAATATACTACCAAAAATTACCACTCCTTATAGTCAGCCTCGCATTAACCTTCACTAGAAAACCACCCACGGAATGTAATTTATTCACTCTTGAGGACTTTGTCTAAAGCCCTATGGAATTTATTTGTTATAACTATTCCCCATTATCCATTGTATTAGATGACCCCTAACCATATTAGGTAATAAACAAGGCCTAAAAAACTTTTTAGATTGCCTCAATGGCCACAAACGCTGCAATTATTCATATTTATGTGAGAAGACCGTCACATGTGTCTTACCTTTCCACAATGATATAAATTCAAAGTAACAGTAATGGATGATGATTAGAGTTCCAAGGATACTTATAATAAGAAACAACTACACCACCCTTACAATTATCATTCCTCTTCCCCTTCATTCCTTGTGCACTACTAAAACTTCCATTGGAATAAAGATAAAAGATAGAAAATCCACCCTTTCCTACCATATCCATTTATGAAAAAATATCTCTATAAATGAATCACAACATAAGATGTCTGTTTCAACATATATACCTATAATTGAAAGTCAATTTTAAATCTTTTAGGTATTTATCATCTGTCAATGAATCATTCATCAACACCTATGGAGAAAAATAAACTATATTCGCAAAATGTTTTGTGTACTATGACCAAAAAAATATCTATAATACTATGAGACTAAACTAAAATACATCAATATAATTAGGGATTCTAGGTAGAACTAGTAAAATAAAATTTTCTTTAATCCCTTTCACTTCATGTACACATGTCGTTTTTCTTGAACCATGGAAACCCACAAGTACGTTCTAGGAACCTCAATCTTGAACATTGCATATTTCACATTGATGAAGTTAAGTGTCTATAAGAATAAAAATAATTGATTGATATTTTCCATCCAGTCCTTTACCTCTTGGTGTTCATTCATACCATATCTCTATGACCGATACTCACCTTACGGTCCTTACCATCATATATTATAGGGGAAAACCATAAAATTAATCCTTATGAGTCCAACGTTAACTCTTGTGTGAGAAACCTTGAGGATCAAAACTATGTGGATAGTACCCAGTGTGTTTCTCATGTAAACGACATGTTCCCCCCAAATGTCTCTTTTGGTTATAAACCTCACCCCAAATTGACATGTACTTCCCAGGTACATGGTGTTAAATATTCCTACCCATAATGTGAATTAAATGGGGTACCTAGTGTTTCACTCCACATGGGTTCTCAAAAAATACCCCACATGGACTAAGGACATGCACTTCAC
Source organism: Viscum album (assembly GCA_963277665.1). Classification (NCBI taxonomy): domain Eukaryota; kingdom Viridiplantae; phylum Streptophyta; class Magnoliopsida; order Santalales; family Viscaceae; genus Viscum; species Viscum album. The sequence goes on along the minus strand of OY728161.1, from coordinate 2,127,039,044 downwards.
ACAGGGTCTAGTTGTGTACACAAAATAGCTATGTGCCCCCAAAAATTGTGTCTAGCTATCAACCTTGGCCACAATCAAAGTCTCAATATAAGGTATGTTCTAACCAAATATTTTATTTATCCCCCATCATCAACACAACACTAAAAATAAAGATCCCAGGGTGTGTGTTCTTGAATCAAACACCGCAATGATCTAGTTTTCTTGAATAGAAAATCCATGAGAAGCCCTAAAACCCCAAATTTTCCCATGAAACACATTAAATTATCTCACAATAGGTCCCCCAAAACATATAAACAATATTAAAAAAGGAAAAACTAAAATTCAGTGTTTTGTGGTTTAAAATTCAACATAATCCAAACTTTGGGTGGAAATCACTGATGCTTCAATCCTGGATCTATGATCCATTGCCACAAAACAATGTTCTAGGCATTGGTATACCCCCAGTGAAACCTCCTCCCTCTCCATCATACATTTTAATTCTTGGTCACATGATACCCATAGGGGTGATTAAATGCATAAGAATCGAAAGGGGGTGGAAGAAAAGATGGCGAAAAAAGTAAAGACAATAAAAGGAAAATGAATGGGGGAAAAGGGACCCATTTTCAGCCTCAACCCTATGTAAATGCTTACACTGTATCCTGGAATAACCCATAATTTTTAAATAAACCATGAAGTTGTAATTTTAATCTAATATTCCATTCACTATATATCATCATTAATTCATTAAAAATAGTCAATAATTAATTTTTTATTACATATTCTATGAAAATTAAAATGGATCCCAATTCCATTAAATTCATTCCGATGGTAAACACTCTATTCTAGAACCATAAATGTTTTCATAAAAATTATTGGTGGTCATATCATAGGAGTTTGTACTATTTTAATTTATAAAACTACCTAGAAAAAATGTTTAAATATCCCCTATTTATCTAAACCTGTAATAATTTCGTTCATTATATGCATTCATATGGATCAATGTTTAAATAATTATAAAGGCATGAAATGTATAAGATAGAATACTTGTTCTTTTACTTAGTGTACATTTGTTATTTTTCATTTCTACTATTATGTTATTAATGAAAGGCTTAAATTCTAGGAATTATGTTTTACCATTATGTGCCTCTGGTTTTTATTGGTTTAACCATATGGATTATATTATTGGCCCCATTGTGTAAGGATCACTAAAAATATTTATCATTTTCTAACATGGACATATGTGTTGGTAAAGGTACATTTTCTATTGGTAAATTGTTTTACCAAAAAATATGTCCCTGTCACTAAACTGTTAGTAAAAACTCTATTGCTAAATGTTATTGTGACAGATAAAATAGTTCTGTTACAATTATAATAATACCAATAGATAATTTATATTTTGGTCAAAATGTTCACCAACAGATATTTTGGTTTATATTACTATTACCAACACTATATATTTGTCATTAATATCATTAACCTTATCAATTTATCTTTAATTTTAATTAATACCAACAATTATATCTATTTGTAAGATATATATTTTTTATAAAAAAAAATTTATTTGCATTATAATACATGTTAGTTAAATATTATGTTATATCTATTAATAAAATTATATAAAATATTTATAATATGATTATTATATAATAAATATATTATTAATTTGAATGATACAAAGTAAATATGTCTATCTTATTTAGTCATGGTCTCCAACAATGTTTCCATTAATTTGTACTTGGAAAACAATCAACAACAACAAAAATACTTCAATCATAGATTTCCATCCATGAAATTTATAGGAACTATCCATGTCAATAGTCTCACAACCCACCCCTAACAAAAGTTCTAGTTGAAAAAGAACATTTTAAATTAAAAAAATTTACACCTATGAATTTAGAAAAAATCAACATGCAGCTCCATGTCGTTCACTCGCATTGAGTTGATGGCATGCACAATGAAGCAGATGCTTGGATCTTTTGACATAACACTTGGTATGGAGTCTGGTATCTTGTAGATCTACACATAAAGGGGCCGCACAAAGAGTTCATCAATTAAATGAGATTTATGGCCACGACCACATTATTCATCTAGTAAATCTATTAAGAGAATGTCATAGTTTAGATGGTGGAGAAGGTACAGGAAAAAACATCAACAAAATGACCTACAAAACCAATTTTTTCCAAGAGTATTATCAAAAATATTAATTTTATGAAAAACTATATATAATTAATACTACAGTTTCTAAATAATACCAAGATTTCCAAATATATAAACATTTTAATATGCACACCAATTATGATCTGTTATTCTTATGTAGTGATATTTCTGACCAAATAACAAATAAATAATTAATTTTTGTTGGTAGTACTAGAATAATTAAAAAAGAAGAAACAAATCATAAAAATGTACACAATCCCCCTGAAAAAATCAATCACTGACAACTCAAGTAAAGCATAAAATCACACATGTTTGGGAATATAATAAAAAATCAACATTTGAAAAAATTAGTATCATATTTAAAAATACCTCATCATATTATTATTATTTTTTTAAATAACTAAATTTACTAATTAAAAGTCATCAATTCTCAATAAATTGTTTTTGTAACCATCCATTGAACATTCTCAATCATATATTTGGAAATATACTGATAGTGGAATAATTAAATAATGAAAAGTTTAGGCTTAGGATGTAAATCCATCAATGAATATTCTAAATGGTTTAATCAAATGACGTTTTAAAGGCCTAGATGAAAATGTTACATAAAATTGTGTTTAATATTTACCTCAAAAAAAGAGATTAATTAAAATATTCTATACAGGAAAAGTATTTTAAATACAAAATAGACATAGAAAGGTTCATTTTTTAGAATGAGTCAAGTAGTGCAAACAAATTAAAACTACATCAAATCCTATTGATTATTAACCACAAAAATGCCTTCACAAAAATTTTCTAAAAATAAAAAGGACTTTATAAACTATAGATACATAAAATAGTGCATTTTCTAGAATGAATAATGTTGTGGAAACATATTAAAAATAGAAAAATTAATTTTTTTAAAAAAACTTGTGTTGAAAAAGCATTCTGATCAAGCCACTTTGACCTTTTTTGTAATAGTTCATCATGTTTTCTTAAACTATTTCTAGATAAAAAAGAAGGGAATATTTCAGGAAAACCCATTATAAATAATAAATTAATACCTAATAAAAATATGTGAAGAATATTAGAGTACAAAAAATAATAATTTTTTTATGATATCATGAAACATATTCATCACAACTAGTTAAAAAACATGTAAAAATATGCCTTTTTTGTAGTTGATGTTGAGAAACCAACCATGTTAAGAAATTATGCCAAACGTGAACTAAAGGGTTCTATCTGTCAGATTCTATCCTTGCCCTATTTTCACCAATAACATCTAGAATATCAGATCACAAAAAACAAAAATTGAAATGGAATCAACAAGTTAAAGAAAAGATTCTTTCTCATCATCTATTACAATCATTAGATATGGGGAAGAAATCTCTGAGGACCATACAGACACACCAATCCCAACAAAAAGGACATCAAATACTGGAAAATAATCTTTAGATGTCAAGAGTGGATATGGCTTGGATATATCTGGAAACATTCATATTGGGGCTCCACAATATTAGGTAGTCATAAAACCATTATAATTCTTTCATTTAGATCCAGTTTCTTCAACAACACCCACATCCATATCAAGCCTCCCATCAAGAATTAACTAAGAACCATTCCCAACCATAATCTTCACTTTTTCATCTCCAGTATCAACTCTGCCATTGGCATGTTTTTTTATACCGCACATCATTAATTTTTAGTTAAACATGCAGTCACCAGATCAAAAATAAAATTTTCGAAAATGATCTTACCAAAACTGAAACAACTAGAAGTAGAAATTTGAATTAAATATTTTGTCTCCACAATTATAAAATAAAGAATCTTTAGATATCAACAACCAAACCAGAAATATGAATAGATGTTTTTTCATAGAAATTAATAGGTGGTATAAAGGAATTAACATAATTAATGCCTTGATAATAGAGGATAGTAAAGATATTATTTTTGGAATTGAATCACAAATAAATATTTGAACATAGTAATTGACTTTTTCTTGGGCTTCTCACCACCATGGTTCACACTGGAGGTGAGGTCCACACATGAAGTTCATTCCCTCAATCATAACATAACTAGAAAGGCAGTAGTTACCAATAGTATGCTTGCACTGGAAGTATGATGATTGTCTACTCGAAGGATAGAAATAGTTCATCCTCAATCTCACACCGACAACAAAAAGATGTGTATTAAATAAAATAGTAATGGAGTAGATCCCTCTAAAACAAAATAACACATCAAATGAGAAATATGACACAAAAAGAGATGAAAATAATAATTATATCAATAAGCAACAAGCATACTATCATCATGATTTGGAGGCATGGGTGAAGGTGGCGAAATATCATCTTGTTGAGATCATATTTAGAGGCATGTTTGAAGGTGACATGTGTACTAGCATCATGATACTTGGTGATGAATAACCGCAAATCCCCTTGGCTGATGTCTTATTTCAACAGGAAACATAAATATGAAACAAAAAGAGTCATAATTAATTGAATGGATCCTAAAAGAGGTGTTCCTATTGAGAATATAAAATAAAAATTCACCTAAAAAATCACTATGTTAAAAAGTTAACAATTATCAGGCATTCATTCTATTAACATCATATAAAAAAGTGTAAAAAATCTTATTAGAGGACTGAGGAAACGATGGTTTATTTTCTAATTTCAAATTCATAAAAGTTAGGTAAAACCTAGTGTTCTATTTAAAAATAATTATCGTGTTATTAATGAAACAACCAAAAACATACACACACAAAAGGAATGAGACAAAAATATGTAGATAAATTGTCTTACTCAGAACAACTGAAGAGTTATTCTCAAGTCACATTAGTGGCCTTCAATGAAATCATGTACAAGATCATAATTTGTAACATCTTCAACATTCAATATGGCTGGATTTATCTCATTGGATTAAAATGAGACATTAATTTGTAATCCATACAATTCATGTATGATAAAAACTGTAACATCATTATGTATGATCACTTTTCCATTTCAGGTATCATATCGTCTTCATCAAAACCCTAGAGTAAATTTATCTACAAAAAATATATAAACCAATTAGTTTGAAATGCTGAATAGATTGAGGTAGAGTATAGAATATATCTATGAACATGAAACAATTGACCACCATATGAATTGACAAGGAATGTTACTAAAGATATAGAAATGGGGAGAATCTTTGTGATGATTATGCTGTTCAGCATTAATATGCAATGAACAAATATGTTTAAGGCATGGAGATGTAAATTTTCCTTTAGAAATAATGAAAAATAGGTAAAGTTTATGGAATAGAAATAATTATCAAAATACAAATATATGTTATCAATATATGGTAAATCTAAAGAGTACACGTTCACTTTGATATTTGTTAGGAGATTGTTCGTGATGTGGAACCTTTCCAAAATTGTAAACTGGCGGGTTAACCAATTGAATTTTTAGAGAGTTTCATATGAATAGACAAGCTATCAATTTTCCGATAGAGTCTCTGAGATTTCCCTTGACGTAATTTTTAATTCCACATGTTAAATTTTATTTGAATGTTCTCATTATTCTACTACATCTATGCGAACATCTTGGTCAGAGTTCAATGGAGCTCATGTGTAATAGGAAAGAATGTGTATCCCGTTCACTCCTAATTCGTTTACTGAATTAAAACTAATGATCAGGGTAGTGGTGTATATAGAATTTTTTTTTTCATTTATGTTTACTTTATATGTTCTAGTTCATTTAGCATGTTGTTTTTATTTAGAATAACTACACTTGCATGAAAAATCACATTTATATTCCAAAAATTCTCCAAGGAATATTCTGATGATTCTATACTCTCTATTACATTTCTTATAGCCCGTGGATCATTGTCAGTGTTTTAATTTTTCACATCCTAATTACATCATAATCCAATATTGTTTTTCTCATTGATTCTTCAAGGGTATTTTTGTTTTCTATGTTTCATTTTTTTCAGAATATTTTTGATTAAGAAGGATTGAATCCTAATTTTGTTTCATAGTTATTCATAATGTAAGCCTCCTAAGAAACCATGGTTGGAATGAAGAAAAAAATTTCAATAAATAATAACAAATATGCTTATAGATGTCTTGGGAAAAAAAATTATGTGGTCGTACAGGCATGGACATATCATGAACTACCATCTTAATATGTATTAATAAAAGCAAATATTATGATAATTTGATGCTACAGTAAAACATTTAATTGAAGACATTCAAATTTTAGTAATGGCCATCAGATTATATTGAATCCAAATATAATTATGTCTCAAAAAAATATCAATTATACATATAGAAAGATAAAAGTATAGATAGGTTACTGCTGGGGAAAAACGATTAATGCCACACAGTTCAACACAAACCTAATTAGTTAAAGATTGTTATTGGATAATAAGTGCATACCACATTTATAGTAAAATTTGTATCTAGTAAGAACCATACCAATAGACTATTAAGTTTAAGGATGAATCACTACATGCTAAGTTCTTGACCAAAGTAGTTTCAGGGAAATGAATTGAAAAATGTAATTTAAAAAACATACATAAGCTTTGATCCTTTATTTCCCACTAGTTTTGTTGGATAAAACTCATAGGTAAATAATATATAAAAAGGGAGAAAGAATAAAAAGTAGTAGAATTGATATGTAGGAAGTCTAGAAAGATAGGATATTATTGGTTGACATGTGATGAATTACTAATGTTTTAAAACTAAAGTTAAATATTAAAACTAAAATAGGACCATGAAATAATAAGACATAATAGGTTATAAAAAAGAAAGATTCAATGAAAATAAAAAAATTCATATGATTAGTTTGTTTATATCCATAACCTAGTTGAAAATGTCACAATTTATTCCCCCTTATTAGTAACATCCATTTGTAGTTATAACTCAAAGAAGTGGAAATTAGAATACGTATAGCATCTTCTAGTTCATATTATATATGGTACATCATATTCTTGTGCCATAATTCTTCAGAAATCATGGGTTTCGACATCATTAAATTTTATTGTGTTTTGTAGATTTTTAAGGGTCTTATTGTGAAGTATAATATTAAATTTTGTTTAAGTCCTATCTTAGGAAGAGAATTTCTAACATAAGATTAAATTTTTTACGCTTCATAAGACTATTTTCTCACTTCATTAAAGTAAATCGCAACATGGAATTATAATCTTTTCCACTTCAAAAGAGTAATATCCTAATGTGGAAGAACAACATCAATTTAAGAAGAGTGATATACTTTATCATAGAGAAGATAAACCTAAAAAATTAATTTTCAACCGTGATCTAAGATCTCAAGATCATATTGAAGACTAAAGTCACTCGATCCCAGATAAAGATTCCAAACTGTATAATTTCGAGCACCGAAGAGAACATTGAATGTACCCTAGTCAGAGTATTAAAAATTGTTGCAAATTTTGTATTTTGAGATATCTAATGTGAGTATAATTGGTTTGGATTTCATGATATTTTTTTTGTGTCTCGAACCTAAATTCTTCTCTATTATACAAGGAAGATATCAACAATTATAATACCTTGTAATGAATAGATAAATTTATTACAAAATAAAATTTGATGTCTGCATAAATCTAAATATCTCTTAGATATGACACAGTTTTTTATATGAAGTTCATTACTTTTTTTACAAAAATAACAGCAAAAATAAATCCACTATCACTTACTAACAATTTTACTCTGTACCTGGAAAAACATGAAACACAATTTTTGTAATTTAAAATTTACAAGAAATTCAAAAAAATTGTAATGGCTATATGTAAATCAGCAAAAAAAATATGCATCCATACCTTGAAATGGTCTATAATGAAGATACATTACAATTTTAAAACTGAATTATTTCATTAGAATAGTCAACCTTCATCCTAAAAAACCCCTCACTCGTAGAATCCATTATACATTGAATTTATTTTGCATCTTCCAAGAGTTACACATTGTAACATAGAATAGAAATATAGTTAAATATATATTTATTCTCAATTTAAAGTGGTGAATCAGTAAATATAAGGTAGAATAATGAAAAAATATTGTTGTTATTTACCTACGTACAAATTATAATTTCAGATAAACTCATCTTGTTATCAAATTAAGGTATTGGTGTTTCAATTGAGCTATATTTTATTATAGAGACTGTACATATACGTGGGATTGAATATAGAAGGTTTGAGTTAAAACTTGTCAAAATAGATATTCTTATATATCTTAAAATAATTGACACTAAATATAATAGTATATTTTAAGATTTAATGAAAATTATCAATGAGTTAATAAAATTTCAGATGAACATTTATTAACTAAATATTCTAATATAATGTCTGAATATAGATGATAAATTATAAGAAAACTAGATTCAAAATGATAAAACAATATATTGTCATTGATATTGTGTATTATCTGAAATCATGAAGGAAGGAAAATAATATTTCTAATTGTATAAATTCATAGTGCATTCGGCCTTTTATATGTAAAAAACCATTATAAAAAATATTTTGTTCATGTTATTCATATTATAATTAAACCATTCACACTAATTTGAAATTGAATCAACTGTATGATGATTGGAACTTATAATATGAAACTAAAATATAATATAAGTAATTTAAGTATGTTGATGAATGAAAATATCCCAAAATTACAAAAAACATTATATATTGTAAAGCGATTAAATAACACAATAATATGGAAAAAAATTGGGGAAAATTTTCTCAATTGTGAAAATATGCGAGATAACTAATCAATATTTCAGTTTCAATGAAATATTAAAAGAGGTGAAGGTGAACCTAGAAGGTTTCTTAAACAAATCATTCAAGATGGTCCTGTTCTAAATGGTTTCAAGGAATATATTGTCCCCAATAGAAAAAATTGGTGAAGTTTTATCAATGTAACTTTCTCCGTTAATTATATTGATCAAATTTATATTTTTATTGACTTATGGTTCTTGTTCATTGTTTATTTTGTGTAATTCTGTGGATTATTTACCATTGGTGGTGATGTTCGTATAGGATTACATAGTTTTCATTGGTTTGAAGAGCTATTAGTTCTTTAATTACTAGTCATTTCAATATTAATCACATGGCATGTTACATTTGAAACAAAGACCATGTTTGTTGTCAGTGTGGCTAAGATTTACTTTTCTGATCACGATATCATATGGGTTACATCACAGTATCTATGTTGGGGTTAAATACCCTATCTATCTTGGTTATTCATGAGTAGTTATCCATTATGGGGATAAGATAATATTGATTACTCCATCCATCTATCTTAAGATCTTCCCAAAACAAATTATATCTGGGCTTTTCCTCTAGGTATGCACTATTTTACCCTCAATCTTTGGATTTGAGCTAACTTTTCATTTATTTACATTTTTTTATGGTTGGTTATTGGAGAGAATAAATCATATCTAGGACACTTTAAATCTAAACTATGGTTGGTCACTAATATTGTGTAGAATTCATAAGCAATGGTGAATATGACACATTATGATGAGATGGTTATTAATAAGGGAGGGGTAGTTGATGATCCACTTAATATCACTCATGATGATAAGAATTATCTTGAAAGCCTCAATGTTATGATAAGTAGACTATGGACCCAGAAGCTAATAACATATAGGTTTCTTGTGTTCTAACATTCCAAATTGATTTAAGTATTGATGACTAAAATTATGATAATGACTATTTTACTGAAAAGGATTTTTCTATTCATCAAAATTATAAATGGGGAATGAAAGTTGATCCACATAAAATAAGGATCAGACTGAACTCAACTACATGAACCCAAATTAAAACCCAAAAACCAATATATAGATCTACTCTAAATTAGTAATCCGAAACACAAACCTAGATATAATAGTATCTATACATTCTGATGGGGGATCATACTTCAAACACATATCTACACATATAAGTACCTACCACCAGTATTATGTCCCTTACATTCATATTCAAAACCCCACAAAAATACTATGTAGAAACACCCTATACAAAGGGAACATAGATAAATTACACACTTCAATATAAATTGATTAGTAGAAAGATCAAATTACGATACCAGATTTTGATAGGAGGGAAGAGATCATTTACAGACAGTCTTCAGTCTCCTTGAAGATTTCTCAAATCCCTCAATTACCTAAAACTCATCCATTTTCTTCAAACAGGAATAATAATACAAAAAATGAGTTGGTAGGTTAGGTCTAGGAAGTCGACCGAAGAAGTTCTGGGATGAAGGGGGTCTTCTAGTGGAGATGGTAAGGATGACACTATTGGCCCTGAAATTGGATGGAAGGTTCGAGGGGTCATGGTGGAGGGGGCTGGTGGCATAGGTGGAGGGTCACAGAAGAGGTGCAGTGGGTCGCGGATGGGGGGGTCACTGAGGGAAGTGGTGTTCATGGAGGATGTAGGGGGTTATGGAGGACGCGATAGAGTCAGTGAAGGGTGGAGAGGTCATGGGTTACTAGAGGAGGTAGGGGATGGATCACGTGGTGGTGAGTGGAGGTCACTTAGGGTAAGATGAATAATGATTTAAAAAAATAAAATCAAATAAATAAAGTTTCAAATATCACTATTTTTTTGAATTAAAATTATAATATGTATGTATATGAATAGTATAAAATATTAAAAAAAATATTAGTCTAATGATATAATATGAAATAAAATTTCACTGTATGAATGTTAATTATTTATGAGTGGATACCACTCAATTGATTATAATTTTTTATTTATTTAATTTAAATATTTTTTTGAATTTATTCTGATTATATTTAATGATTTTTATTATATTTAAATAAAAAAACTAAATTTTCATATATATATATAGTATCAAACATATATGTAAATATATAAAGTATCATAATGATTTCAATTATTTCTTTATAAAAGTTATTTATATTTTTATTAAATGGACATCATTAAAAAAATAAGATTGCTATAGATATTCATAGAAAATTGGAAATTAAAATAATTTTTGAAATATTGTTAATAAGACCATAAAAAATGGATATTGTCTTTCATCCTAAAAATAATAATATAAAAAATTGGTTTCTCTTAATTGGTTAACAATAATATCATTTTTTTATTAAATGGTTTTTTGTAAAAAAAATTTATTAATAGTAAATTATTTGTTGGTAGTTATTATAACTAAAAAATCAAGCATTGGTAAAGAAATGTTGGTATTAATATGATAAATAAAAAGATTTAATTTTTGGTATTGAACGATCAATATCAACAGATATATCTATTGGTAAAAACAAATGTTGTTATTTAAAGTTAATACCAATAAAACTTAATATATATTGGAGTTTTCCATTTTAACCAGTATATATTTTTTCGGTTAATAAATTTATGTTGGTATAAGTCGTTTTTTCGTAGGGGTTCTATTTACCTTTACATTGGTCTCTACTACTTTGGTTTTTCCATAATGTTAGGTCCATGAGGTCCCTTATATTGGAAATATTATAATTATTTATGCTTCCATATCTTTTGATTTACCCTTATATATAATGTATTTTGAGGTAATTACCTGAACATAATGGTTCTGGTGTAACCTCATATAATTATGGTATTAATCTCACACAGTGTCCCAATTGCATTGATGTGGGTGTTACCGGTGATCCTTCGGTATTGGTATTGGTTACCTTCACATAGTCACATTTTGAATAACCTTTACACAAGAATATATTTTTTGTTTCAATGTTTTTGACCTATTAGGTCACACTCATTTTTTTCCTTCCATTTATCCTATTCCTTTAATACATTATAGTGGATTTGAATCTCATTGGTATTTTTTACCATTTCGATATCTAACAATAATTATATTTTATTGAATCACATGATTCATTCTAGAAGGGGGTGGATTTTGTTTGATGATAGAGAGGGTATGGTTGTGTTAGTGATTTGAGTGGAGGTGTTGGGAGATTCTCCAAAATAGCGAACAATAGTGGCTGTGTGGATTTGTGTTTGATGTAAAGGAAAAACCAGTACTTCGATATGGTTTGAATCAAGTTCATTTGAGCTATATCTTAGTGAATTTAAGGTGAAAACGGATGATATCATTTGGATTGCATCTTGTAAAATATAAATTAGTAGATTTTAGCTTTATCTACCAATGATCTTGGGGGCATGTTTATTTGGTACATTTTTTCATGGTGATTTTGATTTCTTGGAAAAGATACTTGGAACGATAAATGATTCTACTATTTTTCTTTCATTTTGGAAACATCATATATAGATTGATTTAGGGATGCTACTTGGTTATATTATCTTATTTTATTTTCACCTATAGTTTAAATTTTTTTCTTCCATAATGAAACCCCAACCTACTTTCCCCATGCATTTAGGCCTATTAGACAAAGCACATATAATTGTTCTATTTATTTAATGCTTTTATGTACCTCTTTTATTTACTACTTCATTTAACTACATCTTGTATATCTGTTTTGTTTATTTTTCTAGTTATCTATTATCATTAATGTTTTTTGGATTGGATTAGAATGGATTGATCTTAAGGCCACCTATGATACTATTTTTGAATACTTTGTAGTGTTGTTTATTTTTAATAACATTAATATACCTATTTAAAATGTTTTTCATCATCATTTATGTTCAACCATTTTAAAATTTCTAGTGTTAATGTTATTATTGAGTTTTCAACGTTATTGGAATTATATAATTTTTCTATTTTAACTTTTTTAATTTTTTGAGTTTTATCTAAATAAATACGTTCTAGAGGTCATTGAGTGTAGACTAACTCATAATATAGCCTATAATAATTGGAATTACAGCCTAATTGATATTAGTGATGATATCATAAAAATTTGATATCGAGAAATTTAATGGTGAAAATGATATTAGTTTATGAAAAATTAAAATATTTCCTTTTTTAGTATGACATGGTTTACCTGACACCTATGTGGTCCCAAGAAGAAGGTATTCATTCTCTTCATCATTGGAAAACCTTATGTTTCTAATGAATATGTTCCCTCTAATGTGTTAGTTAAACCAATAGTTTATAATGTTCTTTTTTGGTGATAATGTGATGCCTAAGGTGGTATACAAAACCACTATATCTTCTATAAGGATAAAACTTGAAAAACATTATATTTCTAAATATCTTGTTTGTAGGATCTATAAAAAAAGACTTTATACTTGTTGATGAAACATGGTAATTCTATTTATCCGCACATAATTTAAATTTATATAATTTTCCAACTATTACTCAACAAAAATATTATGTTATTATACAAGGACTGATTCATCATTATTTTGACATCACTAGATAGTTCTTACAATAATTTCTGTGATTCTATGATGTATTTTAATGAGTATTTGACAATATAATGTATTATAAGGAGTATTTAATTTTTGATATTTAATGTTAGATCTTATTTCAATGAAATTATATACCATGAATGAGTTGAGATCAGAGGGAGATGGGATTAGTGTCATGGGTATAATAGAACAAAAGAGTCAAGGGAGGAACAATGGTAATGATAACAAGAGGGGTAATAGTCATTATAATACTATGGGATTCTATCAATGTTTTAGGCCATGTCATTTGAATAAATATCATCCTATGAATAATGGTTTTAAGGGAAATGGGTCTTAGTATTATTTATTGGGACTTGGTTAGGATGATTTTGATGTTTTCTAGTTTATCTAGTGAGCTGTAGGGGGAAATGTTATGGGTTCAAATATGGGTGTTTTCCTTTTGTGTCATAGGAGGGTTAGTATTTTATGTAGGTAACCATGTGTGAGAATAGTGATATGTTAGGTAGTATTTATAGAATCAGTTTGTTGGTTAGATTCTTGGTTGGACATTGAGAATCATGGTGATGTTGTGGTATATTTTAGACTGCATTTGATAGGGACTAGGAAATTAGAAACCAAATATCAATTTTCAGCAATATTTATAGGTTTTTTGTTTAGGTATGTATAGGTATTTCATTTAATATTACATCTTTCCTCCCATAGTTCTGATATCCCCTCTAGGACTGGAAATTTATGGGTTTATATTACTACCGATTAAGAATATATCTCCCCCTATTTCCTAGTTCTTGGAAGTTTCCTCTCAATAGGTAATGAGTTTTCTTGGTCTGTTTAGATTCAAGAAGACTGTGCGATTTTATAACTGTGATCCATATAGATTATGTTGTGTATGTTGCATCATTGTATTGTCTTAATGTTGTTTTTTGATTTTCTACTACTATTTTCATATGAACTATTTCACTTTGAGTATATTTTCAAATAATTATATTGATGTTTTCTATGGGTTGGTTTTTGGATGGATAATACTATATTTTTTAGTTTTCTATAGACCCTGAAGCTATCCCTATGAAGCTTTGGTTGATAAGTTATCATTAATGATTTTAGTTATGTGAAGTAGAGGAATCAAGTACGTGAATGCGAGTTTATAATATATACATATGTTTAGTGGTTCTAATTTTGATCATGTTTTTTAATATATTACATGTAATTTTAAAGGTTACGTGTTCATCACATTGATACAATCCTTTTATATGAGTAGTTCATAGATTTACTAGCACTCTTTTATTTTATTTGTTGATAGGGTTTCATTGTTTAGCATGATTTCTTAAATAAATTTATAGGTTAGGTGATGTAGGGATGTTAGGTATTTAGGATTATTTATTTAACTTCAAAGTATTATATATTTTTTGCTTTTATTTCAACAATTATTTTTTCAATTAAATTAGTTTTTTATAGGAATTATGTTTTACCCTTACGTACTACTGGTTTTTATTGGTTCACCCTTATGTGTGTTGTTTTGGGTACCTTTATTAGGGTTGGTTCCCCATAGAAAACTAATTTACACTATATATTTTCTATGTATTATTGGATTTGAATATTAATACCTTATCACATTTTAAATATCCTTCTACATAACATTAATTTCATAAGATCCAAGAATATATTTCACATTAAAAAGGTCATTGTAGTTCTTTATTATTAGGAGAACCATAAGTTCAATTAAAATATTATTAAATATTTTTCTATAGATGAATGAAATTCCATGAAAAGACACATTGTATATTGACTGTTAGGTGTGAATACTCATATTCATAAGAGGATTTATCTCATGGAGTTCACACATAGTAATCTCCAAGATGAGGGATTATGATAAAAAACAATCTTATAAGAAGTAAACATATTTTTATGGAATCAAATTTTTCTATATGAAAGCATGTCTAATGGACCATGGATTTTAAGATTATTATTAATGGATGTCATGTCTCATGAATATAGATTTATTCTTATAACCCAAAATGAGATAGTTCATAATGAAGTTGCATACATTGGGTGCATCATGAATGATGTGTTATTAATGAATAAGTTATGGAAGGATTCATCCTTTCCTTATATATGAAAGTTGATATCTTGAAAATTTTATAGAAATGGAACCGTCACATTAAATTCAACTTTTATGCTGTAAAGATGAGTTTTTTTCAGTTAGTAAAAGAAAGAAATATCAATAATATAGGTTGATATCATGAGTGTGCAACCTGATTGATGAGATATCATGGAAAATGTATTATATTACATGATTAGTGTTCATATTTGGTTGTATTTATTGCATCATATCCTCTTCCTTTATCGGTTCCTTGAACCATTACTAGATAGTAATATTGTATTGTAGGAAATTCCACCTAATTCCACTTGGGAAGAAGCCTATAAGATTACACACAATCTGTTTCCTTTGATGTCAATTTAATAATTAATTTAAAAAATGGAATAAATATTGTTATTCGAAATGAGAATTAATATATATTTACTATTTATGAAATTGAAAAAAATATTAAATAAATATTTATTTGTATGTAAATTTTTTAATTATGTGAATATATAATATTTATTTATCTCTTGATATTTACAGGGTAATTAATAATTATTGATTAATTAATAAATAATTTATTAATTGAATATAAAAATAAATATTTTATTCCTCTTATTTTGAATACAATATTTTTCATGTGTGATTCAGAAGAGAATAAGTAAATAGTTATTAATAAATAATTTATTTAATTACATGAATATTATAATAAATATTTAATTTTTCAAACCCTAAATATAATATTGTTTATGAAATATATTCAAAAATTCGACAAATGTAAAAGATGATGAGTGGGCCCAATTATTTTTCTGATGGTAAATTTATATTTTGAAGAATATAAATAATGTTTTTCACTACCCAGGTTAGTGCACTCCATGGAAGAAATAAAAATAATATTATTTCACATCTCATGCGGCTCCATTTGGGTTTAACATGTAATTGAGGGATTTTATGTAATTAATTAATATGAAACCATAACCCTATGTATACAAATTGAAAATTATGAGAATTTTGAGTTTCTAGTCAATTTGCAGAACCTTCAATTCCCATGAAAATTATTTCTTAATAAAAGACATTTCTATAGTTCTTTCATTAGCATGGAATATCTTCTTTTTGTCTATTTCTATCAACCTAAATATATAAAAAGAAGATCCTTCATAGGTTACAAAGATTATGTTTGAAATCAAGGTAGTGATAATAAATGATCAATACCATCATATTATCAACTTGAGTACCATTAATGACATTCCGAGATCAATGGATCATGAGTGGATCACTACTAGACATCAAAAATAGAAAAAATAAATTAATTATAAACCCTAGGATATCAACCTACATGTCAAATAAAACAAAATCCTCTAATAGTCTTTAGGAATCTCATATTAGAATTTTGATTGATGAAAATAACATATAGGAAGACATAACTAAAGAACATATGAAAGCCTTGGAAGTATTTCAAAACTAGTAAGTATATAAATGAATTTCCAACATGCATTACATGATTGAGCTTAATCTCAGTCTATATATATGGCTATATATATCATCTATATTAGGAATATAGTAGAATCCAACCTTCCCTAACCTCTTCATAGTGTAATACTACATTTCTGGGGTATATGTACACTTATCCATATCGTCCATTAGATCCATGGACATTCTTATCACTATCTGACCAATAAAGGAGTGCATACAATAAATTTTTGTTCCAACACCTGAAATAAAATATTATAAAGGTTTCATCAAACATCAAAACCCCCAAAAAAATTACCTCAACATTATTAACATAATCCATAAAAAACACAACTCGACTAATGCATGAACCCCACATCGACACCTTCTAAAACTAGCCTGAACAACCTCCAGGTTACCTGATAATGAGAACCCTTAATGAGTCCTTTGAACTACAGTAAGAACATGATACCCTATGAGGGTATACTTCATAATATATAGAACCTTAGTCCAAGACCTTCATAATAAATCCCAACTACCATCTCTAGTACTCAACTAAACACTCAGAAACACTGTTATAAGAAGGTAAACAACAATAACACCACACCCATAAGAGAATTCTTGTTTAATACCTCATACCTACAACAATATCTAATCAAAGATAAAAATCAATGCTTAAAACCCCATGGTGCCACCCCTACCCAAATTCCATAAGTGAACTAAACCTCAAGGTAACAACTAGATAAATCCAACCAAGAAATTGATTTGTTCTACCTTATAGGAACTGACCAATGAACCTCAAACCATACCCCACATGTAAATCCAAATTCAAATCAACCAAAGAATGTAAGACCCTCACCAGAACCTCATACCACACTAACTTCCCTCAGAACGATTCTAAAACACAAACCTGAAATGAATCTTGTTACTAAACTGAGAACCATCCCAAACCATCTATACAACATCTAACTATGACCTATACTCACCCTAAGTTCCTTACCATCAAATAATATATGGGGAAAACATTAAATTTAGTTCATATGAGTCCAATTTTAAATCTATGGTGAGAAACCTTGAGGATCACAACTTCGTGGATATTAAATGGTGTGTTTCTCATGTACACGACATGTTCCCCCCAAATGTCTCCTTTGGTTATAAACCTCATCCCAAATTGACATGTAATTACCATGTAAATGGTGTTCACTATCCCTACGTATCATGATCAATACATGGGGTACCTAATGGTTCACATTACCTGGGATTTCACAAAATAACCCCAAAGGCCTAAGGACACGCACTTCACACGGGGTCTAGATGTGTACACTAAATAGCCATGTGCCCCCAAACATTGTGTCTGGACATGTACCTTAGACATAACCCAAGTATACCTATATGGTATATCCCAAGAACAGAAGTTATTTATCCCCCATGATCAACAACACACCAAAAATAAATAGCACATGGTGTTTTTTTCTTGAATCACACGCCATGTGAACCATTTTTCTTGAACATAAAAATAAGGAGAAGCCCTCGAAAACCAAAATTACCCCTAAAACACTTTAAATAAGCGCAAAATAAAACAAAAAAAACAAGATTAAAATAGAAAAAACTAAAATAGAGTGTTTTGGGGTTTAAAATTAAACAAAATTAAACCTTGGGGTTGAAAACACTAATGCTTCAATCCTGAATCTACGATACGTAGCCACAAATCATTGATCTAGGCATTAGTAGACCCCCATTGGAACCTCCTCCCTACCCCCCTCCATATTCATTATGGGTAACATGATACCCTTGGGGGACTAAATGCATAATAATTCAAAGGGGAAGGAGGGAAAGATAATTCAAAAAATAATGAAATGAAAAAGAAAATGGAAAGGGGAAAAATGACCAATTCATGGCCACAACCCTCTGGACGAGTTTACACCTAATCTTGGAAAACCCCATAATTTTGAAATCATCCATGGAGTGGTAATTTTAATCAAAGAGTACATTAAAAATATATAATCATTCATTCATGAAAAAATAGTTAATAATTAATTAGTTATTAAATATTGTGTGAAAATGAAAACGGATCATAATTCCATTAAATTCCCTAAATGGGTAAATACTATATTATAAAACCAAAAGTGTTTTCAAAAAAATTATTTGATATCATATCCTAGGAGAAAATACTCTTATACTTTTCAAAACTACCCAAAAATGTTTAAATTTCTCCAAATTATCTCAACTTATAATGATGTAGTTCGTTACAGGAATGCATATAGGTCAAGTTATAAATCATTATAAATGTATGAAATATATATGATTGAGTACATGTTATTTTACTTAGTAGAAATGTGTTATTTTTCATTTCCCCTCTTATGTTGTTAATTAAATTCATAAATTCTAGGCATTATGTTTTTTCCATATATGTCTCTCGTATTTTTTGGTTTAACCATGGGGAGGTTATTATAGGAACCTTTGTGTATGGTTATCATTACCTTTACATGGGTCTCTACTGCTTTGGTTTTACCCTTATGTGAGGTCCCTTATGTAGGAAATATTATTTGTTATTTACCCTTCCATATGTCTAGTTTTACCATAATATATAATGTATATTGATTAAAATACCATGATACAATGGTTCTAGTGTATCCTCATGTAGTTATGGTATAAACCCCACATAGCATCCGAATTACATTTATGTGGGTGCTACTAGTGATCCTTGTGTATTTTTTTGGTTACCTTTGCGTAGTCACATTTTGATTTAGCTTCAAAAAGGAATTTATTTTTTTGTTTCAATAGTTTTCAATATTTTAGGGCTTACTAATTTTTAACCTTCCACTTCTATTATTTTATTAATCAATTGTATTATATTTTACTCTCATGCGTATTTTTACACTAGCCATATGAAAATTTCACGATATTTTATTGAATCAAATGATTTATTCTAGAAGAGGGGGTACTGATTTTGTTTGATGAGAGAGAGGGGATGGTTGGGTCTGTGATTCGAGAGGAGGTGTTAGATAGATTCATCAACTGAGGGAACATTAGTGGCAGTGTTGATTTGTGTTTTATGGAAAGTGAAAACCAATTCTTAAATATGGTTTGAATTTGGTTCATGTGAGATAAATATTATTTAATTTAAGGTGAAAATAGATGATCTCATTTGGACTACATCATGAAAACCTATAAATTAGTATATTTTAGCTATAACTACCATTGATCTTGGTGACATGGATCTTTGATATATTTTTGTGTGTGGTGATTATGGGTTCTGGATAAATGAACATGGAACTAAGAATGATTCTTTTTTCCATTCATTTTTCTTATCTCCTATATAGATTTATTTAGAAAAGGTACATGGTTTTTATATCTTATTTTATATTCACCTATAATCTATTTTTTCCTTCCATAGTGCAACACAAACCTACTTGCCCCATGAATTTGGGAAAATTAAATAGAGAAAATAAAATTGCTATATTTATATAATTCTTTTCATTACCTCTTTTATTGAGTGCTTATTTTATCTACATCTTGTATATCTATTTTGGTAATTGTTCTAGTTTTTTTTTCATCAATTTTTTTATATTGGATTTTATTGATCTTAAGGCTACCAATGAAGTTTATATTGAAGATGTTTAAGTGTTTTTTATTTTTTTATCATATTCGTGAATCTGTTTACAGTTTTTGTTATCATCATTTATGTTCAATCATTTTTTCCATTCACATTGGTAAAATTATTATTGAATTATTCCATGTTTTAACATTTCAATAATTTCACCATTTAAACCTTTTAAATTTTATGAATTCTCTCTAAATCAATACATCCTCAAGGTAATTGAATGCAGAAAAACTCACAATATAGCCAAAAATAATTAGAATTATAGCCTAATTGATATTAGTGATAAAATCTTCAAAATTTGAAATTGAGAAATTTAATGGTGAAAATTATTTTAGTTTTTTCAAAATTAAAATATGTTCTCTTTTAGTCTGACATGGTTTTGTTAACACCTATGTGGTCCCTAGAAGAAGGTATTAACTATATCCCTTAGTGTAAAACCTTATGTTTCCTATGAATATGTTCCCTCTAATGTGTTAGTTAAATCCCAGAGTTTCATTTTGTTGTTTTGGGTGATAATATGTTGCATGAGGTGGAATAAAAAATCACTACATCTTCTATAAAGTGTAAACTTTAAAACCATTACTATAACCGAATATCTTGTCGGTAGGATCTACAAAAAGAGAGACTTTATACTTTTATATGAAACATGGTACTTCCATCTGGTCACGCATAATTTAATTTAATAAAATTATCCTACTATTACTGAACAAAAATATTATTTTTTTATATAAGGACTGATTCATCATCATTTTGGCTTCATTAGATAGTTATTAATCGAATTTATTTGATGAAATGACATATGTTAATGAGTATTTGACAATATAATGTATTTTAAAGAGTACATAACTTTATATGTAGTAAAGTCAGATTTTATTTCAATGGAATTATAGACCATGAATGAGTTCATATCAACATGAGATGGGATTAGTGTCAAGTTTATAGTAGAATAGAAGGGTTGAGGGAGGAACAACGGTAATGATGCTAATAGGGGTAAGATACAGTATAATATTATGAAATTCTATTAGTGTGGTTGGCCATGTAATTTGATGAAATACCATCCTATGAAAAATGGTTCCAAGGGAAGTGGGTTTCAGTCCAATTTATTTGGGCTTGGTTATAACAATTTTGATGTTTTTTAGTCTATCTAGTGTACAGCATGGAGAAAAGTTAAGGGTACAAATCTTGTTATTTTACTTTTTTGTCATCTGAGGGTTAGTTTTCTCATTAGGTAACCATGTGTGATAATATTGATGTATTAGTTAATATTTAGAGAATCAATTTCATGGGTACATTCTTGGTTCGACACTGATATTTGAAACTAGATTTGAAACATTGAAAATAATTCTCTTACTACTGCATAATACATCACTATTCTCACACATGGTTACCTAAGGAGAATAACAAACCTCCTATGATACAAAAGGAAAACAACTGTATTTGAACCCATATCTTTCCCTCTACAGTACATTATACATACTAGAAAAAATCATAATCATCATAATAAAGCCCAAATAAATTGGATTTAGACTCATTTCCCTTAGAAACATTTTTATTAGGATGATATTGCTTCAAATTAAATGGCCTACCACACTTATATAATTTCATAGTATTAGACTAAATCTTACCCCTCTTATCATCATTACCATTGTTCCTCCCTTGACCCATATATTCTATTATAACCATGACAATAATCCCATCTTCCTCTGATATAAACTCATTCATGGTCTATAATTCCATTGAAATAAGATCTGAATTTACCTCATATATAGTTAAATACTCTTTACAATACATTATATTGTCAAATACTCATTAACATACATTAAACAATTACACAAATTATGGTAGGAACTATCTAATGAAGTCAAAAGGATGATGAATACATGATTATATAAAAAATAATATTTTTGTTGGGTAATAGTTGGATTAATTTTTTAAAATTAAATTATTTGCGACCACGTAAAAGTACCATGTTTCATATAAAAGTATAAATTATCTTTTTTCATATCCATCCAATAAGATACTCGTTCATGAATTGGTTTTCCAGTTTTCTTCTTATAGTGGTTGTAGTGGTTTTGTATGCCACATGAAACACATTATCACCCAAAAAACAACAAAAATAAAATTATAGTATTTAATTAACTCATTATAGGGGACATTTTCATATGAAACATAAGGTTTTCTAAAAATGGAGAGAATGGATACCTTTTTCTTAGGACCACGTGGATTCCATGTAAACAATTTCATACTAAAAAAGGCCATATTTTAATTTTGAATAAACTAAAATAATTTTCCCCATTTAATTTCTCAATTTCAAAATTTTTTGATGTCATCAATAATATCAATTACGCTCTAATACAAATTATTATAGGCTATATTGTGAGGTGGTCTACATTCAATGATCTCAAGTATGTATTGATTTAGAGAAAACTCAATGAAATTATAAAGCGTCAAATAGTGAAATAATTTATGCCCAATAACATGAAAAAATACAATAATAATTTAAACAATTGGAATTGAAAAATTATTGATCATAAATTATGATAAAAAAATGTAAAAAAATTCATAAATGTGATAAAAAAATAAAAAACACTTCAACATATTCATAATAGTTTCATTGGTAGCCTCAAAATCAATATAATTCAATAAAAAAAATTAATGACAATAGACAACTAGAACAGTAACCAAAATATATATACAAGATATAGTTAAAAGAAGTAGTCAATAAAATAGGTAATGAAAAATGTTAAACAAATAGAGAAATTTTATGTGCTTCATCTAGTTAGCCTATATTCATCGCTCAAGTAGGCATGGGTTGCACTATTGAAGAAAAAAAGATAGATTATAGGTTATGATAAAATAATATAAGAAAACCAAGTAGAAACCCTAAATAAATATATATTATAGGTTATAAAAATGAAATAAAAATACAAGAATCATTCATACTACATTGTTCCTTTATCAAGAACTCAGAAGCACCTTGAAAACATCTATCAAAGATCCATGCCGCCAAGATCATTGGTAGTTATAGCTAAAATCTACTAATGTATAGGTTTTCAAGATGCAATTCAAATGATATAATCCCCTTTCAACTTAAATTCACTATGATTTTTCTCACATGAACCATATTCAAACCATATCAAAGCATTGGTTTCCCCTTTCCATCAAACACAAATCAACATTGCCACTAATGTTCCCTAAGTTGAAGAATCTCCCTAACACCTCCTCTAAAATCATTTACCCAACCATTCGCTCTCTCTCATCAACCAAAATCAGCACCCCCTCTTCAAGAATGAATAATTTGATTTATTAAAATATCATAAATTTAGATATGGCTTGGGTAAAAATTACTAGGAGAGTAAAATATACTACAATGATTTAAACTAATAATAGAAATGGAAGGTTAAAAAAGAGTAGGCCCTAATAGATTAAAAACTATTAAAACAAAAAACAATCATGTGTATAGCTAAATCAAAATGTGAATACATGAAGGTAACCAAAACCAATACATAAGGATCACATGTAGCACCCACATCCATGTAATTCAGACATTATTTGAGGTTCATACCATCACAACATAAGGATACACTAGAACCATTATTTCAATGTAATTCCATCATTATAGATTTTATATTAGAGTAAAGATAGGGCTATATAAGGGTAAATAACTAAGCATATTTACTACATAAGGGACCTCACATATGGGAAAAAAACTAGTAGTCACCCATGTAAAGGTAAATAGAACCTTACACAAAAGTATCTATAATAGAATCCATAAGGTTAAACCAATAAATATGAGAGTCGTATAAGGGTAAATCATAATTCCTAGAATTCATGTATTTAATTAAAAACATAATAAGGGAAATTAAAACAACATGTGCACACCAAGTAAAAGAACATGTATGATATCAGATACATTTCATACCTTTATAATGATTTAAACTGTGATCTATATTCATTCATGTAATGAAAAATATCCTTATAACTTGAGATAATTAGAAGAAATTTGAACTTTTAAAGGGTAGTATTAAAAATTAAAATGGTATTTTCTCCTAGGTTATGATCTCAATTAATTTTTCTGAAAACATTGTTTGTTCTAGATTAATGTGTTTACCCACCGAAAGAATTTTATGGAATTATGAACCGATTTTCTTTTCATACAATATTTAATAACTAATTAATTATTAATAATTTTTTCATGCATGAATGATTATATATTTTTAATGGAATCATATAATAAAATTAACAGTACCAATTTGATTTCAAAATTATGGGGTTTTCTATGATAAGTTGTAAACATGTCAAGAGGGTTGTGGCCAGGAATTACTCATTTTCCCCCTTTTGATTTTCTTTTTCATTTCTTTCTTTTTTCCATCCTCTTTTCCTCTTTCCCGTTTAGATTCTTATGCATTCGTCCCCCCCTATGGGTATCATGTGACCAAGAATTAATATAGAGGGGGATAGAGAATATGTTGCACTAAAGGTCAACTAATACCTAGATAAATGTTTTGTGGCTATGTATTACAAATCTATGATCGAAGAATTAGTGATTTCCACCCAAGGTATAATTTTGATTAATTTAAACTCCAGAACACTATATTTTAGTATTTTATATTTTAATTTTATTTTTCTGTTTTGGGGGGACCCCTGGTTGGATAATTTAAAGAGTTTTGTGGGGAAATTGTGAGTTTTGAGGGCTTCTCATGGGTTTTCTCTTCAGGAAAACTGGATCACATGGCGTGTGATTTAAGAACAAGCACCATGATCTCTTTATATTGGCTGTGTTGATGAATATAAGGGATAAATGACATTTGTATTTGGAACATACCATATTGGGAGACTTGGTTTATGGCCAAGTTACCTGTCCAGACAGCCTGTATGGGGGCTCATGGATATGTAGTGTACACAACTAGACCACGTGTGAAGTGTATGTCCTTAGGCCATGTGAGGTTTTTTGTGAGATACAATGTGGAGTTAACCACTAGGTACCCCATGTAATGTACATACTACGTAGGGATAGTTCACACAATATACTTAGTAAGTACATGTCAATATGGGGTGATGTTTACAACAAGGGGAGACATTTGGGGGGTCTTGTCATGTACCTGAGAAACACACTGTGTAATATCCAATTAGTTATGTTCCACATGGTTTCTCATGCCTAATATAAAATTGGATTCATAAGGACAAAATTAAAGTGTTTTTTCCATGTATTATGTGATGGTATGTAGCTTAGGGTGAGTAGAGATCATAGTGAAATGTTTTATAGATGGTTTGGGATGGTTCTTGGTTTTGTAAAAAGCTTCGTTTGAGGTTATTGATTTTGAATATTTCTAAGGGTAGTGAGTGTGGTCTGAAGATCATGTTAGGGTTTTACATTCTTTAGTTGAATTGTATTTAGAGTTCCATGTGGGGTTTGGTTTCAGGTTATTGGCCAGTTCCCAAAAGGCAGAACCAAGCAATTTTATGGATGGATTTCTCTAGTCGTTACCTTGAGGTTTAGATCACTTAGGGAATTTGGGTTGGGGTGGCACCATGGAATTATAAGCATATATTTCTATCTTTTTCTAGATATTGATGTTCGTATGAGGGAACTAACATGAATTCCTTTCTGGGTGTGGTTTTAAATGTGGTTTCCCTTATGAGAAGATTGTTTCCTAGTGTTAGGTTGAGTACTGGAGAGGGTGGTCAGACTTTCATATGAAGGGCATGGACTGAAGTTTTACTCATTCTGAAGGATTCCCTTATATGGTGTTATGTTATTATTGTAGTTCGTAGGACCCATTAAGGGTTCTCATGAGAAGATGACCCTTATAGGGTCTATGGTAGTTTCAGAATATGTTGATGAGGTGTGTAGACATTAGTCAACCTGGGTTGTTTTTGGATTGATTCAATGATTTTGATATAATTCTTATTTAGGGTTTCGATGTGGGATGAAATATTTGGGATATTCTGGATCGGGTGTTGGACTATAAATTTATTGGATTCACTCCTTTATTGGTTGGTTAGTGATAGGAATGTAAATAAAGATAATGACTAATTTTGATAAGTGTACATAGACCCCTTAAATTTATCATTACACTATGACTAGATTTGGGCTCGTTAGATTTCACTACACTCCCACTATATATAATATATATGGCGATAGATGTAGACTATGTTTTTTCTCAATCACATAATGCATGCTGTAAATTCATTTGTATCCTAACTAGTTTTGAATGACTCCTGATGCATTAATATATTCTCTATTTATGTCTTCGTATATCTTATTTTCACATATTAAAATACTAAAATTGGATTCTTAGAGACTATTAGAGGTTTTTGTATTATTGGTAACATAGGTTGATATCCTAGGGTTTGTAATTCTAGATTTTTTGATGGTACGTTCCCTAAGAATTTTTTTTTGATATATTTGTTGGTTTTACATGGTATTGTGCCTTATACCTCTAAGTGAGGTTGTTGAGCTCTTGTGATTGTGAGAATATTGGGTTGTATCTCATGGGGAGTCTATTTGAATGACCCATATTCATTTCCTTATCTACAGGTTTTGTTTTAGATTAAAAATGATTAGAATTTTGGGATAGGTATCTAATTTAAGGCCCTATATCTCTTTATCCCATTCATTTGTATGTTTTCATCGTCTTTGGTTTTAGGAGGAGTCATTGAGACCGATCATTGGATTTGGAAGCTGGAATCTAGATGTAGTATAGTTTTATGACATGAACTATAGTTCAAAACCTGGGTGTATTGTTCAAAATCCAAATAATAATTAATGACCTGAGAAGAGATGTTCTTAGAGTGTTATTCATGATGTGAAATGTTAGTTCACGACAAAAAGGGTTAAGGGGATAGATTTGGTGAAACTGTCTCTAAAAACCCACGATGTGACTGTTTTTTTCATGAAATGAATTAATCCATATTTATTATATTTGAGAGATTAACTTTTCAATGGGTCTTAAACATAAGATATTAAAAACATGAATGACCCATTCACATTATTAAAGTCTATCTAGAATAATTATTATTAATCCTCTTACACCCTCTAATTTTCTCAAAATCACTAATTCTCTCTCAAACTAGAAAGCTAGAGGTTTTTATTTAGGGGGTTTTGAAGACCTTTTAAAAGTTATTGATCATTGGATTCCTATGTTAGATCGGTGGTCATACAAGGTGTGTTTTAACTATTTCCCTTATTGTTTACTCTTCGATCAGTATTATTTATTCCAATTATTTCATTAAAAGTTATGAATGATGCTCTTGTTAGTTACTATGAAGTTATTTTTATGTTTTTTGTATTTTTGTTATGAGTCATTATTGGAGGACTATAGTTTCATTATGGTAGTGGTAATCATAGTTATGTGTTGTTATTACATTCTCAATCAAATAATGTTGGAATCCTTAGGCCAAATGATTTGTTTCTTCTCATATTTTTTATATGACATCCTAATTTAATAATTCTCTCTATCCATGGGTGATGGTTGAATTGATCTTAATATATAATAATTGATATTATTGAAATGAATTTTTTTTTGTATGTCGTGATCACATTTTTACCACTGTGATAATGGTTTTCCAATGTTTTTACTAGATAATGTGTTATATAAATTTTTTATTTATTTAATAGGATGATTATATTATGGTTTAGAATGATTATTTAATGAAAATGTTTAAATAACATAAATCATGTAACGTTTGTTCGATAAAGAATTAAAGAATCATGTTTATTGAATATGTTTATTCATTTAATTTTATGGAAATTAAATGATGCATGATTTCAGGTTAACTGAAATTATTCAAAACATTTGTTAATAGAGATAGATAAATAACATGAAGATGTAAATTCTTGATGTTGATAATAATAAAAAGGTGTGTTATTGGAATCATTCATCCTAAATGTTGTTGAAATAAGAATTTATGAATTTGATAATGTTTCAATAATTTATAGATTTTAATAACTGATACCCTAGGCTTCATGCAGTTTTAACTTGTGTTAAACTAATTGTATAATTCCCCAAAATAAATATCCAGTTGTTTGATAAAGATAAATGTTTAGGGAAAAGCAATATTTTCTTCCAGTGAAAGTCAGATGCCTTGTTTTTAGGCCCTAGATTCCTTGTTGACTATGTTAATTATTTTAAGCCTTCTCCATTACTATAGATGTTATGATTACAATCCGATATTATTTGATATTGGGATGGATGATGGTTTAAAAGATATGGGTGGGGAGGACCAGGTTTTTGGTAGTAGATGATGTTGGTGGTGGAAGGATGGATAAATGGTGGTGTCCGAGATGTTATTGAGATTGATGGATTAGTTTCAAGTAGGTATTTTCTTGTTTTTGTGATGAAATATAGGATTATTGGTAGTTAATGATCAGATTTAAAATCTCATATGGTTGTTTTACTGTTTTAACTACATTCATTTCCCCACCAATTTAGGTAGCTAGTTGTTCTTGGGCTATGCGTATATTTGACGGTATCATCAGATGCTTCCTAGAGTTTCTATAATTATTTAATGAAAATTATTAATAAAATTTTTAACCCATGTTTTTTTTGATTTAATGGAATGACAATGTTGATAATCATGTGGAACCATGGAATTAATTGGATTATGCCTAGAGGGAAGGGAATTCACATAGTGGATTATGAAATGTGAATGGAATATTGTTAATTAATGTATAATGAATTAATTATAATTAATTGAAAATTCTAAAGAAGAAATTAAATAAATTAAAGTCCTCTTGAGTGATTTATGCTTATATGATGTTTAGTCCTTAGTAGTGGCATCCAGGATTCAGAGTGATGATAGCTACGGTTGATCCTAAGACAAGATTGATGCCCATAGTGTGTTATGAACTAAATTATATCATATATGTTTTATGATTTCATATGCTACACCAACCATGTTTGTATGGAAGCTGAATCACAGTGGACCTTGGGAGAGTGTTTTCTCCAACATCTATGTTTGTAGGGAACATATGGTTGACTAACCTTTGTCCCTACTCTCTTCTATTATTAGAATTTTATACTTGTATGGGTAGTGGTTGTCATTCCCCATATATGTGTATTGATAGATATAATGGTCTTTTGTTATTTAACACAGATGTATATCTATAAATAGTATCTCATGGATAATTACTGTTATGATGTGTATGGTTAGTGATAGATTGAGTTATATTACAAGACATAGGTGTTGTGGTGGATCCTAAAAAACTACTTGGTCACTATATAATGATGTGGTATAGGAGGTCGAGAAGATGTGATTCATTGGGTACATGGTATGTAATAATGAGATGATATGATTCATGAGATACAAGTTATTATATATTAATCCATGTGTCTTTGATATGTCTTACTTTTTCATACAGATAGCTTGTGACATGTGGTGTTGGGGTAGAGTGGTAAACTAGTGCGTAATTAGTAGCAAGGTACCGTCTTTTGATATAATATTATATGTTATCTTGTATTTTATGCTTGGTGAGCCATAGTTTGGCTGGAAACATAGCATAAATATTTTGGTGATGAGTTAGCTTCACTTTTTGTTCAATAAGGTTAATATTTCATTATTAATGTTTTTCATGAGAGTATTTGGGGAGTATCTAACTGAGAATTGATCTTATTCCCAATATATATATATATATATATATATATAATTTCATGTTTTCATAACCAGGTTGATTGGGATGTATATTACTAGCATATGGAGGTTGTTCAGTTGTTGGTTAGGCTTCATGGTTACTACCAAGGATATTTTTTTAAACATTCTATTCCATTTTTAGTTCTCATCAATTATATGACATTAAATTCACGTAACTGGGATATTTTACTTACATTATGAGTATGATTTTGTGGTGGATTCAATCTTATCAATTTTAATTGTCATAGCATAGAGGTTAATTTTTCTCATCTATATGTATTTTATACCGTCAACATTTTCCTCTAACTCATGGCCTACTAGAGGTGGATTCGGGAATCATTATATATTTTCTCTCATTATTGGGTAGGGACAAGTGTCCTAGGGTGGGGGTTCATTATTTTTTTTATTATTTTCACTCATAATGTTTGCGATAGCCCAATTAGAGTCCTAAGGGTCAAAAATGAATAAAAAAAATCCTCACAAGCACTCCACGATCACTAGAAGACAATATAATAACAAATGGTTAAGGTTTGGTGTATTGGAATCTGGATTTCACTCTATGAAATCTTACTAGGGTAGTAAAATAATATATTATTTATTTATATGTGGGAATCCATGTTATTAAGGGGTTCATTGTGATGTAGTCTACATTCCACGGCCCCCAGAGTGGATTTATTTTTGTGATGGTTTGAAAAAAAGATCAAAATTTTCAAAAGGATCAAATGATACTGTTATTTATGTAAACAAAACTAGGTGGAATTGAACAATGAATCCGACAATGGGAATAAGAAAATGATTAATTATAAATTTTAGTAATATAAAATGTTAATAAATTCCTAAATATTATAAAAAATGAAAAACACTCAATATCATAATAAATGTAAAGAATCAACACAATATATTTGATACAAAAGGTAAATAAAATAGTGATGCATGAAAATAATTGGAAATGATATAAAAGATGAAATTCTAAAAAAGAAGCATAGAAAAGCGGTATGTTTTCTCAACTATTTTCTATGCTCTGGTCAATTGGCCTATGTGCATGGGCCAGTGATGCTAAGTATTCATTATACATGAAAACAAGAATATATTATCGGTGAAAAAATGTTGACCCCAAAAAAATGAGAAATACCACTAAACCAATCTATATAATAGGATTACAAAATGAAAGGAAAATAAAAGAAGCAGTAACAGTGCAGAGTTCTTTTACCATAAACATGGATGTGGCTCAAGCATATATGTTGAATATTAAATCTACCAAGGTCTCAGGTAGAAAAAAATGACATCATCCAATGTCCATGTTATTTGGATATAACACAAACTAGATCCTCCCCTCACACCTTCAATGCTCTAGGATCAGGATATCATGAACCAGCTCCACCCCAGCATGATTCTCTAGTTTTCCCTTTATATTAAACGTAAAATAAAACTATACTTGATTTCCCGTCTGTGTAAGAGGCACCCTAACAATTCTTATCAAATCAATTAACCAACCTTCCCCTCCATAGCATAAATAATATTCCACTTCCCCTACTACAAAATGAATAAGTCAAATTAAAAAAAATTAATTTCTATCTGAAGATGAAAATGGTATATACACCTATGAGAAATGAATAAGTTATAATGGAACAATAAAATAATAGAAATGGATTGTGGAAAAAAGTGACCCCCAAAATCCCAAAAAATAGAAATAATAAATATAAACTCATATGTATATGTAATAAAAAATGTGACAACATGAAGAAAACTAAAATATTCTATGTAAGGTTCACCAGAGACACCCATGTCAAGGTAACCTTACCACTGTGTGAGGTTCTTACCATCACTGCATGAATGAACACTGGAATGGCTACATAAAGGAAATTTCATCATTATACAGACTATTTTCCTGTAAATCTAGAGCTATAGAAGGGTAAATAACTATGTTAATGGGGTACTTAAGGGACCTCAGAGACCTAATATAAGGGTAAAACCAATGTTTCATAGGCCCATGAAAAGGTAAATAGAACCTGGAGTAATGCTTTATAGTTTTGGGTTTATTTGAAGCACCTCTTTGGTATATGGAAAACTTATATTTTTTTAGATTCAATGGATCATCCACAATGTAAACGACATGAACAATAGGACCAATGAAATTTTTTCAAAGAATATTGAAAAATATTTTGAATAAAACAAAGGTAAGATATCCTTCATTTTAATTTTTAAATAATTTAATAACATGAATAGATACATCAATCATGAGTTCTTTCTTAGATATAGATGTTGATGATTGGAAGACTATTTGGTTTTATTTTATTCCATTAATGAAGACCCAATGTAGATCCCCTCTAGTGGTGATCCACTCATGGCCATTGGATCGCAAAATGGCATCGATGGTACTCCAACTGATAATGTGTTGGTATTGATTATCCTTTGACACTATCTTTATTTCAACCATCATCCCTATAGTGTATAAAGAATTTTATTTTGATCTACCTAACTTGAGAGAAATAGAATAAGGGAAAATATTTTGATCATAAGATAAACACTTAGAAACATGCTTTATTGAGAGAGAATTTTCATGGGAATAGAATGTTGTGCATGATGACTAGCAACCCACAATTCTCATAATTGACTATTTATGAACATTGGTTTGAGGTTTTATATTAATTAATTAAATAATATCGCTCAATAACATGTTAAACCAAAAAGAACCCCCATTTTATTTAAAATAATATTAATTTTATTTGATTCCATGCAGTGCACTAACCTAGATAGTGATAACCATTCTTTATAAAATAGAAAATAAATATTTTCCATTAGAAAAATAATTGGGTCCACTCGTACTCATTGAAATTTGTTGATTTTTTTAATAAATTTCATAAAAAATATTTTATTCACGGTTTAGAAAATAATATAATTATTATAATATTCAAGTAATTAAATAAATTATATTTTAATAACAATTTACTTATTCCCTTGTAAATAACACATGAAAAATATTACATCCATATCATAGGGATTAAAATATTTATTTTTATGTCGATGTAATAAAATATTTATTAAGTAATAAATAATTATTTATTACCTTGTAAATAACAAGAGATATATAAATATTATATATTAACATAATTAACCAATTTCCATAAAAATAAATATTTATTTAATATTTGGGATCATTTAGTAAATATAACATTTATAGTACATCTCATTTTTTATAATAATATTTATTCTATATATTAAATGAATTAATTAATTGAGATGAAAGGAATCACGTTTTGTGTAACCGTATAGGCTTCTTCCTTAGCGGCATTAGGTGGAATTTCCTAAAATACAATATTATTATCTATTAATGGGTCAAGGAACCCATAAAGAAAGAGGATATTCTGCAATAACAACAACCAAATAAAAACACTCATCAGGTAATATAATCCACTTTCCACGATAACACATCAATGAGGTTTCACACTCATGTTATCAACTTATATTCTTGATATGTATTTCTTTTACTAATTGAAATAAAATCCTCATTACAGCAAATACATTGAATTTATTGTGATGGATTATTTCGATCAAACTGTCAAGATATCAACATTCATAAATATGGAAGTGACGAATCCTTCCTCAACTTATTCATTAATGACACATCATTCATGATGTGCATAATTTATGAAACTTCATCATGAACTATCTTAGTATGGCTTATAAAAATACACTATATGTATGATTCATGACATCCATTAATAATAGTCTTGAAATCTATGTACCATTAAAATTGATTTCATATAGTAGAATTTTCTTCCATAAAAATATATTTAATTCCTACATGCATGTTTTTTCATATAATCTATCATCGTAGAGATTAATATGTGTGAAATTCATGACATAAATCCTCATCTAAACTGGACAATTTAATATGATATTCAACATACTATGTGTCTTGTCATATAATATTACTAATTTATAGAACAATATTTATGAATATTTTTATAGAACTTAAGGTTATCCTTTTAATAGGGAACTACAATGAACTTTTTAATGTGATGGATAGTCTAGGACCTTATCACATTAATGTTATGTTTTTAATATTTAGTATTTGATAAGGTATTAATATTTAAATCCAATAATATATAGGATATTTTTTAGTATAAACTTTTTGGTTCTAGAAAACCAAATCTAATAAAGGATCCCAAGAAAACACACATAAGGGTAAACCAATAAAAACTAGTGGTATGTGAAGGTAATACATAATTACAATTAAGAATTCATTTAACTGACATCATAATAGGGAGAACCAAAACAAAAAAAAATATAAAAAATTGAAATTAAATAAATTTTCATAAATACCTAACATCCCTACACCGCATAACCTATCAATTGGTTTGTAAATCATGCTAAGCAAACTAACCCTATCAAAAAATGACATCAGAAGTGATAAGAAAACTATGAATTGTTCTTATTAAAAGTGTTTATCAATGAAATTCACACAAACCCTTTATAGTTAAATGTAATCCATTACAAATCATGGTCATAACTAGAACCTCTATACATAAGTATATAATATAAAATCGCATTCACATACCTAAGTCTCATACTTCAAATACCTCAACTCCTTACTCAAAACATATCAACCTGAGATTCTTAGGATAACTCTAGGGACTATTGAAAACTAAATTATTGAGTAGTATCCATCCTCAAACAAACCCAAAGATAACATCAATATAATGATATTAAAATAAACTAAATGTGAAATATGTCATATAAAAATAGTAGTAGGAATGAAAAAACAACCTTAAAATGATGAAAACATACACAACATAATCAATATGTATGGGAGTTATAAAATAACTCAGTCTGCCTAAATCTAAATAGACCCAAAAAACTTGTCACCTAATGAGAGTAATCTTCCATGAACTGTGAAATATGTGGTTCTATATTCCTAATGGGTAGCATTGTAAACTCATACATCCCCAGTCCTAAAGGTGATCTCATAACCATGAGAGAAAAAACCTTATAATAAATTTAATACCAATACATACATAAACAAAATACCATATATATTTCAGAACAATGATATTAGGTTTGTAATTTCTTTGTACCCATCCAATGAAGTTTAAAATATGCCACTACATCACCATGAATCTCAGTGTCCAGCCAATAATCTACCCATGAAAATAGTTCACTAACTACTACCTAAGACATCAATATTTTCACATATGGTTACCTATGGAAAATACTAACCCTCCTATGACACAAAAGGATAACATCCAAATTTGAACCCATAACATTCCCCCCTACAGTACACTAGCCAGACTAGAAAACATCAAAATCGTCACAACCAGGCCCAAATAAATATCACCGAGACCCATTACCCTTAGAACCGTTTTTCATAGTATTGTATTTCATAAAATTACATTGGCTACCACACTGATATAATTTCATAATATTAGAATGAATCTTACCCCTCTTATCATCATTACCATTATTATGACCTTGACCCTTTTGTTATACCCATGACACTAATCCCATCTCCCTTTGATATCAACTCATTCATGGTCTATAATTACACTGAAATAAGATATTAATTTACTTCATCTAATGTTAAATAATCCTTAAAATACATTATATTTTCAAATACTCATCAACATACGTCATGAAATCACACAAATTTTGGCAAGAATTATATAAGGAAGTCAAAAGGATGATGAACCAGTCCTTATATAAAAACATAATATTTTTGTTGCGAAATATTAGTATGATTTTTTTTAAATTAAATTATGTGTGACCAGATGGAAGTATGATGTATCATATAAAAGTATTCAGTATCTATTCTGATAGATCCTACCAACAATATATTCGGTCATGTAGTGGGTTTAAAGTTTACTCCTTATAGTAGTTGTAGTGGTTTTGAATTCCACCTCATGCAACACATTATCACCCTAAAACAACAAAATAAAACTATGGGATTTAATTAAAAAATTAGAGGGAACATATTCATAGAAAAAATAAGGTTTTTCACTGATGGAGAGAACAAATACCTTATTCATGGGACCTCATAGGCTTCATATAAACCATGTCAGACTAAAAAATAACATATTTTAAATTTTCATAAATTGAAATCAGTTTCACCATTTAATTTCTTGATTTCAAATATTTATTATTACATCACTAATACCAATTATTTTAGACTATATTGTGAAGCGGTATGCATTCAACGGCCTCAAGGAAATATTGATTTAGAGAATTCTAAAAAAAATTAAAAAGCTTTATATGGTGAAATTAATTATGTCCAATAACATGGAAGAATTCAATAATAATTTTAATAATGGGAATGGACAAATTATTGAACATAAATGATGATAATAAAAAATCTAAACATATTCATCAATGTGATAAGAAAATAGAAAAAAATCAACATATTAAAAATAGTATCATAGGAAGCCTCAAGATGAATAAAATCCAATACAAGAAAACAACTAATGACAACATACATCTAGAAAAATAACCAAAAGAGATACACAAGATTTGGTTAAAAGAAGAAGTATAAGAGGTAATGAAAAGCGGTAAATAAATTGAGAAACTTTATGTGCTTCATCTAATTGGCCTAAATTCATGGGTAAAGAAGGACAGGGTTGAACAATGGAAGAAAAACAGATATATTATAGGTGAAAATAAAATAAGATAATAAAACCAAGGAGCATCCCAAAATCAATCTATATAATAGGTTACCAAAATGAATGAAAAATAGAAGAATCATTCATAGTGCCATGTTACTTTATCAAGAACTCAAAAGAACCTTAAAAAATCTATAAAAGATCCATGCCACCAATATCCTTGATAGTTATAGCTAAAATATACTAATGGATATGTTTTCAAGATGCAAGTCAAATTAGATCCTCCATTTTCACCTTAAATTCACAATGATTTAGCTCAGATGAACCAGATTCAAACCATATCGAAGCATTGGTTTTCACTTATCATCAAAAAAAAAATAAACATGGATGCTAATGTTCCCTTAGTTGAAGAATCTCCCAAACACATCCTCTTGAATCACTGACCCAACCATCCCCTCTCTCTCTTCAAACAAGATCAGCAACCCCTCCTCCAGAATGAATGATGTGATTCAATAAAATATTATTAAATTTAGATATTACTGTGGTAAAAATTCCTAAGAGAGTAAAATATTATACAATTTATTAAAGGAATAAGAGAAAAGGATGGTTAAAAATGGGTAGTCCCTAATAGATTAAAAACTATTGAAACAAAAAAATATATTCCTATGTAAAGCTAAATCAAAATGTGATTATGTGAAGGTAACCAAAACCAATACATAAGTATCACTAGTAGCACCCATATCATTGTAATTCAAACATTGTGTAACGTTCATATAATCACTACATGAGAATACACAAGACCCATTATTTCAAGGTAATTCCATCCATATACATTATATATTAAGGTAAAGCTAGATATATAGAAGGGTAAATAAATAAGCATATTTTCTACATTAGGGACCTCACAGAAGTTTAAAACCAAAGCATTATATTCCCATGTAATGTGAAAACGAACCTTATCTAAATGTTCCTATAATATAATACATAAGGTTAAACCAATAAAAATGAGGGGCACATAAGTGTAAAACCTAATGCCTAGAATTTATGTATTTTATTAACAACATAACAGGGTAAATGAAAAAAAAAACTTTTCCAGTAAGTAAAAGAACATGTATGCTATCAGATACATTTTATACCATTATAATTATTTGAAACTTGATTTATATGCATGCATGTAACGAACAACATCATTATAGGTTGAGATAATTAGGAGAAATTTAATCCTTTTTTGGGTACTTCTAAAAAATAAAATGGTATTTTCACCTAGCATAAAATCTCAAATAAATTTTTTGACATATTTTATAGTTCAAGAATAATGTGTTTACCTGTCGAAGGAATTTAATAGAATAATGAGACATTTTCATTTCCATACATAATTTAATAAATAATTTATTAATATCAACTTCTTCATGAATGGATGATTATATATTTTGAATGGAATCTTAGATTAAATTTACAACTCCATTTTTTATTTCAAAATGATGGGGTTTTCCGTGACAAGTTGTAAACGTGTCCTGAGGGTTGTGGCTAGTAATTGGTCCCTTTTACCCTTTTCATTTTCTTTTTCATTTCCTTGTTTTTTTCATCAAATTTTCCTCCTTCCCCTTTGGATTATTATGAATTCGGACCGCCATGGGTTTCCTATGACGAAGAATGAATATATAGGTGAATAGGGAGGAGGTTCCACTAGGGGTCTACCAATTCCCAGATAAATGTTTTGTGGCTACGGATCATAGATCCCTGATCGAAGTATTAGTGTTTTCCACCCCATGGTATGATTTTGTTTAATTTTAAATCACATAACAGTCTATTTTTTTCATTTTTATATTGTTTTCCTGTTTTTGGGGACCCTTTGTTGGATAATATAATGTTTTTGGGGGGAAATTGGGGGATTTGAGGGCTACTCATGGGTTTTCTATTCAAGAAAACTGGTTCAAATTGTGTGTGATTCAAGAAAAAACACCATGTCAAATTTATTTTGAGTTTGGTGTTCATGATGGGGGATAAATAACATATTATTGTTGGACATACCATATAGGGATTCTTGGGATGTGGCCAATGTACATGGCTAGAAACAAGATTTGCGGGCGTATGGCTATGTAGTGTATACAACTAGACCCTGTGTGAAGTGAATGTCCTTAGCCCATGTAGGGTATTTTGTGAGATACCATGTGGAGTAAACCAAAAGGTACCCGATGTAATCAACATGATTCATAGGGATAGGGCACACCATTTACTCAGGAAGTACATGTCAATTTGGGGTGAGGTTTATATATAGAGGATACATTTTGGGGGAACAAGTCCTATACACGATAAACACACAGTGTATTATTCACATAGTTGTGATCATCAAGGTTTCTCACCCCAAAGTTAAAATTAGACTCATAAGGACTAATTAAATATTTTTTCCCATGAATTATGTAATTTTAAGGACCTTAGGGTGAGTCGAGGTCATAGATAGATGTTTTATAGATGATTTGGGGTGGTTCATCGTTTCATACAAAGATTTGTTTGATGTTTTTGTTTTAGAATCTTTTTTAGGGAAGTGAGTGTGGTATGAGGTTCAGTTGGGGGTTGTACATTCATTGGTTGAATTGGGTATGGAGTTCCATTTGGGGTTTGGTTTCAGGTTCTTTGGTCGTTTCCCAGAAGGAATAACCAATCAAATTCTTGGTTTTATTTCTCTAGTCATTACCTTGAGGTTTAGTTCACTTAGGGAATTTGGGTTTGGGTGGATCCATGGGGTTCTAATCATAAATTCATTTCTTTGATTAGATATTGAGGTGGGTATGAGGTACCTATTAATAATTCCCTTATGGTTGTGGGGTTATTTTTGGTTTCCCTTATTAGAAGAGTGTTGTCGAGTGTTTGGTCATGTACTGGATAGGGAGGTTGAGATTTCTTATTAAGTGAATGGACTGGAAGTTTTTCTTATTCTGAAAGATCCCCTCATAGGGTATCATATTCTTATTGGGGTTCAAAGGACACATTAAGGTCTCTCATGAGAAGTTGATCCTGAGGTGATCCGTACTAGTTTCACAAGGTATTGATGAGGAGTTCGGTCATTAGTTGAAAATTTTTGTTTATGGATTATGTCAATGATGTTGAGGTAATTCTTATTTAGGGTTTCAATGTGGGGGAAACTTTTGAGATATTTTGGATTGGGTGTTGGACCTGAAATTTATTAGACGCACACCTTTATTGGTTGGTTAGTGATAGGAATTTACATGGAGCTAATGAATGATTTTTATAAGTTTATACATACCCCTCAAATTTAGTATTACACTATGACTGGGTTTGGGCCCATTGGATTCCACTACACTCCCATGATAGATGATATGTATGGCCATTGATATAGACTGAGTTTCTGGTCAATCACATAATTCATTTGGAAAATTAATTTATATCTCGAGTAGTTTTGAAAGACTCCTCAGGATTTGATATATTCACTATTTATGTCTTTCTATAAGTTATTTTCAATAGTTAAAATTCTAATATTGGATTCCTAGAGACTATTAAAGGTTTTTGTTTTTTTGGACACATAGGTTGATAGCCTAGGGTTTCTAATTTGTGATATTTTTTAAATGTTTGATATATGTTATTTAAAACTTTTCATTTAATAATAATTATAAACCATAATATAATCATCCAATTAAATAATGATAAAACATAGATAACTCATTATCTAGTCAAACCAGAGGAAAACCATTATCACGGTGGAAAATACATGTAATTATGACAACCACAAAACAAATTTTTTCAATAATCTGATTATTTTTATTAAGTTAAATTCAACCATCACCCAAGTATACAAAAAATTATTACTTTTGGATTTCATATAAAATAATAGGACAACAAAAAAATCAATTACCTTAAGGCTTCCAACATTATTTGATCGAGAATGTAAGAACAACACATTACTTTGATCACCACTCCCATAACGAAACTATTTTCCTCTAAGAATGCCACACAATAATAATACCAAAAAACATCAATATAACTTACTAGTAAATATTATGAGCAGATTCCATATCTTTCAATTATATAATAGGAATAAAAAATACTGATCTAAGGGTAAACCACAAAATAAATAGTTAAAACACACCTTGTATGACCACTTATCTAACATAGTGGTCCAATGATCAATCCCTTTCAAAAGGTGTTCTATGCTCCCAAAAGAAGCACCTCTAGCATCCTAGGTTTTGGAGAGAATCAGAGATTATGAGAAAATTATAGGGTGTAAGATATTTTAAAAGAATTATTCTAGATAGACATTCATAATATGAATGGGTCATTCATGTTTTCAATGTCTTATGTTTATTTCCCTATGAATGTTAATCTCCCAGATCTAAAAAAATAGGGATTAATTCATATCACAAAAAAACATTCCCACCATGTGTTTTTAGAGACAGATTCACCAAATCTATCCATTTATCCCTTTATGTCATGAACTAACATTTCACATCAAGAGTCACACCCTAAGATCCTCTCTTCTCAGGCCAGGAATTCTTATTTACCCTGCTAACTATACTATCATGTTGGGAACTACATTTCATGTCCTGAAATTATAATACTTCTAGATTCCATCTCAAAAATCCAATTATATTTTTCTATTATTTATCCAAGAACCATAGTCCTTAAAAACATGCAAAAGAAATGGGCTAATGGGATTAAAGTCCTTACATCGGATACCTATCAAAAAATTATCATCATTTTGAATTTAAAAACCAAACCTGGAGATAAGGAAATGAAAATGGATCATTTGAATAGCCACCCCATGAGATACCACACATTATTCTCACCATAACAAGAGATCAAAAAAATCACTCATAATTATATGGAACAATACCATGTTAAAACAACAAAAAAATCACAAACACTGTCTTAGGGGAGATAACCTTCAAACAAGAGAAAGGCCACAAACAAATCATTGAATAAGAGAAAACCATTTCATAAACATGATAAAGGTAAATAAATGAATTTATATAATTGAGTAAATAAATATAAAAAACATAGGATATTTTTCATGCATCAGTGACTCACATTCCTATGTGATGTCCTCCACACCATTGTCCCACAAAATGACACGAGGGAATAGAATGGAATGCCCATGAAACACATACTCTTTCTGGTCCTATATCTCCATAGGCCACTCCTTGAAGGAAATACAATCCTTAATATTGATATCACCCTAATTTATGATTTGAGAGTTGTCATGAAGAAAAGTTGAATCTGAGACACAAGGAAGATGTCATTTATCTCGCTCATTTATAAGGGATGTTTTATCCAATATGCAATGAATCCAAAATGAGTAAACACTTTTAAGGGACAAAGAAATGGTGAAAAAACTTAATCCCATTAAAAAATCCTCTTCACAAGATGAGTACATAAGATTATGAAAACATGGTATCTAACATCAAACTGTATAAGTAACCTCCTTTAATATTATTGGACTTATAATGATCATACGTTTCCTTTATCCACTCAGAAATAACCTCAACCAAATCTATAATTATCTACACTAGTTCTAGCTTGATAATTACTAACACATTTACCCTAGTGCAACATAAAAGATAATGGAAACGTAAAGCATTAAAATATTAATATAGTGTTATATAAATGAATGATGGAAAAATATTATTGTAATAAGACTCAACCAAAGGTATGTGCCTCATCCAAAAAACCTACAAAATCATGGACATAAGTCTAAAAAAAGTCATTATATTTATATATAGTCTATACTATCTCAAAATTAATATGTGTATATAAATCCTTGTTAAGTCATAGCTAAGATTCAATATCATACTGGAGGCCACTCCATACCCTGGAGGTAAAACAAGGATCACGATCTAAAATTATTGTCCTCAGGGATTTGTGGAGACTCAACACCACTTTCATGTACCTTCTCAATAAATACTCCCCCAATAATGACTCCTTGATCCCTGTAAAGTGGAATTATTTCGTCAAATAGTCCAATATCACATATATATCATTATATTCTCATTGTGGTTGAGGTAAATTGGTGAAAAAGTCTACCATGATATACTCCCACTTATATTGAGGATCGTCTAATGGCTGCAGTAAACCACATGGAACATGGTGCACAACCTTATCCATTTTTAGCCTAAACATTGAGATAGAAACTCTACAAATAAACACATCAATACCAGACACAAAATTTATCCTCTTAGATCTTGATACATTTGTTTCAAGAAAGGATGTTCTTCTAAGGGTGAGCTATGGAACTCATAGAGAATCACATTACAAACCACTGATGGAATTAAAATCTTCCCCTAGAATAATTATCAATGTTTTTAATCCTTAGATCAAATTTAAGGTGTTTCACCAAAGGCAAATAATTATCTTCATTCCTTCACCTCATAGTTCCTTAGTTGAGAATCCGCCACCTGGTGCTCTAAAAAATTGAAACATAAACTATAAAAATAATCCATTACCACCAACCACTCCCATATTAATATGAATTATTGAGAGCTCTGTAATCACTCTATATGAATATCTAAATTCACACATGGTATCACTACTTTAATTC
Organism: Viscum album; assembly: GCA_963277665.1. NCBI lineage: Eukaryota > Viridiplantae > Streptophyta > Magnoliopsida > Santalales > Viscaceae > Viscum > Viscum album. Next base: position 2,126,995,731 of record OY728161.1, on the reverse strand, counting down.
TTGCTCAATGCATTATCTAATAAATTACCCTTATCATTTGATATGAAATATTGAAATCAAAACCCTTTAAGAATTATATCCACCATTTCTATCATAGGGTCAAGTCATGCTGGGAGAATACATACCTCAAAATATTATGACCAATGAAAAACAAAAAACCCCCATTTATGAAGAAATTTCAGGAAAACATTATAGAAACATGATTTTTGATGACTCAAGACCATGGATGGAATATTTATACTCATGAGGATGTAAATAGTGAAACCCATAAGAAACAAAAGATATTTCATTCATTAGAACTAGACCAAACCATGACACATAACATCCCATAAACACTCTACTAAAACTCCCTTTTATGGAAAATAAAGAATTGGTTCCCTAAAAAACTTCTCCTTTAGGTAATAGTAAGATAACTAACATTGATCAGTCCATGAGAACACCTTATATTTTCAGGTCAAGGGTGTTAAGTGAATCATAACCTATGATAAATCTTCTATGAAGGTCCAATAACAGCATGAATGATCAAGGAAAATCTACACCTCTATAACTATTTTGGGGACTTCCTATGAATCGACTACCTCAATCATTTAAGGATCAATAACTACCCAATATTGACAAATTATAATCCCCAAAAAAACATCATAGGACCAATACACACACTTTTATTGTTTCATGAACAGATTATGATGGTGTTGAACCCCCAAAATGGTACATAGATTCTATGTGTGCTCCTCCTCTGATGTGTTGTGCACAATGATATCATCGATAAAAGCTAGCATGATATGATCTAGGAACTCTATAAACACTATGTTCATCAAAAACATGAACATGGATGGAGAATTCATTACATCAAAAGACATCAAATTGAACTCTTAATTTAAATAATGACGTCAAAAAATAAGTATTTGATATATCCTCCCCTTACCCACATCTGATGATTTTTTGACCATAGAGCTATCTTCAAGAACCAACAAGACACTTTTAGCATATTGAATAAATAATAAATCTATAAAATAGGATATTTGTTCTTCATTTTCACGTAATTAATATAATGGTAATAAATATAGATACATAAAATTTCATCACCCTTATTTATAAATAGAAAATTTCACCCCAAGGCGACACACCCACATGGAAAAAATCTCACTAAAAAGATCATAAATCTATACCCATAGCCCCTAAAACTCAAAATGTTTCAATATTTTTTGATATATTGAGATTGGAGAAGTTCCTTTCTATAAATCTATCTCAGTCTCGATTTCCCATCAAAGGGGGTAACACCACAACCTCATAGGGAAATAGAATATGGTTCTCTTCCACAACCCTAGAAAACACCATTTGTTGAACATCCAACGAACTAAACATCATCCCTATCATAAAATAATATAAATATCAAACAAACCTCTCACCCATCAGAGGGTATCACTCACCAATGAATTTGGAATACAATCCATGAAAATCAATGAATACAATATGTATTTGAAATCATTCAATAATGGATTGTACTGCATACTGACTATACAAACCAAGCATGATGTTGTATGGTTTATCCAAATACATAGAAAGCCTCCCTTATAGAGGTTCTTCCCCAATGTTAGATTACAATATATACATAATTCATGCAGATAATCTTAACCTTCAAATGGTGTATTAAAAAAAAGGAACCAGAATCCTCTGCACCTTAATTCCTAAATCATGCACAAGGGTAGGTGATATTAAAGCACTTTTAGCTCTGGGATCAAAAAATGAATGAACCCTAGAAAAAAACATGTAAACGGTACCTCAAACGATGACTGAATATATTGTTGTTAGAAACACTAAAGTATATTGCTAACCCTGATATACTCTATGACCTCTATAACACTAATGAGGACCACCACTATGATCTCAATATACTCTCTGAGGATGATTGGAATATTGGGGCTATCATATGCCCATCCCTTATCCTATTTACTGATCCAAATATGAATAAACTATTATAAAATTCATTAGATAAAAATTATTTAATGGAGGATCTGAAAGAAAAAACCTTCTATGTGGTTTACACTCAGAAATGTCGCAGATTCTAACCCCATGTGACCATGGCAACAATAAAAAAAATGTTTATGAACCCGTTGAAGGGGATTAAAAGCCTCCACCCCTTGTGAAATAAGATAATTAGGGATAGGACCTGCCCTTCACTCTCTAAAATGTCTTCTATCTAGGAAACTTGAAACCCTGGACAACAACTCTTCTATGATAGGAATCATAATGACTCCCTTAGCATGATTCTCCTATCATAGAAAATGTCCACTCAAAAAATTTTGTGAAGGTATCAAGGTAGTACAAGAATTCAGTGAGTTGGGTTTTTTTTAAATTGTCATCATCGGGATGATGATAATTTTCATATCTGACTATCTGATTCGTAATATGGTCAAATGATTTTGTGTGAATTTAATAGAGCATAGAAAAAAAACTAAACATATTACTCATTAAAATAGATGCATGATCGTTCATTTCTCATCAACAAAAACCATCTATTAAAAGATCCAAATAAGAATCTGTCACTAAAAGAATCTGCAAGTTCATTTTTCATTAAAATCTAGGTACTAGCATAGAGCTCCGACAAATCCTTCAGCGCCATATCAATCACCTCGATCATATCCCTTCGATCTATAGAAGGCACCTTGGATTAATTATTTGGATAATGAATATCTTTATATAAAAAATGGTAAGTGAGATAATACCTCATCCATTGGAATGAATAGTTCCTAGCTGAGATTCCCCTCTCCTTCTTATATTGTGGGTTGATAAAATAACTTGAAATTGTTCCCGACTTCAATAAATATAATAACCACAAAAAATAAATAAATAATCATGATGAACTAAACTTATTTACAAATATTTTTAGTATTTTATCACATTAATTTAATATATATTAAACATATTATGTGATAAAACTAAATAATTTAGCTCAACTATTAATCTCAACTAAAAGTATTTGAACCTGGAATAATAAAATAATATTAATTCATATGATATTTTTTCACATTCACTAAATACGTTGTGAATAATTTTAATAAAAAAATCACCCTAATTATTTTATAATTTAATAATAATGAATTTATTTATTTAGTAGTGATTGATAAATTGGACAAATCTGGGACCCTATGGTGTGGACCACCATATTTAATATTCTTATTCACCAAAATAGGGAAGATTATTGAATTTACTATTTATTTTTACCACCTAGGAACATATCTTGATAGAATTTAATTCTGTTCAAAGACCAAGAGTGGTGTATATCATCCCACCAAGGCTTCAAAATAGATAAGTAGTAGTTATGTGAAATAAAAAAAACCCTGGAACATGAAATTTGTAATATAATCTCTTTGGATTTCAATATCTCATAATGTTAGACACACACTTGTGTCATCATCCAATATTTCTTTATTATTTTTATTTAACTAGGAAAATTTACCTCTTATTAACATTTTTGAGTATTTATAATGGTATTACCATATGGATCAACCATTCATAACATATATAACTTAATTAACTTGAAGGTGAAAAATAATATCTTGACCATTAAACCAATGATTCACCCAACATAAGCTACCTTTCCACAGTTTCGTTATCCTGAGTTTTTTACTTTCATCAAATTATATGATAAAATAACACACTTTGAAATTGATCACGATTCAAGAGATGAATACACATGTACATAGATAGAAAAAACAAATTACACATTAAACAGGTGGTGTCCCTATTGGAGAGTATGTCCTCATGATCTCAAATACCAGAGATCACCAAGTGTGAAATTCCACAGAAGATGTCCCAATGCATATGATAATCCATCACCTAATAGTCAAACATCAAAAGTTTCTAGTTAGTATGATGTATCTAGACCATATGAAATTTCATTAATATTAATGCCATAGTATCCCACAAAAATCAACAATGTCTTGTTTGTAAGATTACATGAGGAATATACAACTATATATATGAAATGGTAATAAAAATGTACAGTATATTTGGGTCTAAGGAACCCACTATTACAACACTCCAACATTCCCTATAGCTAACTTGATAACCATTATCTGTAGATCTCTAAAGATTAATATCATGTTTCTTCAGAGTCACAAATTTAGTTTCATGGTCTACCTTGTCTATGCTAAGTTGAAATTCTGTTAAGTGAGAACTCACCGCCTTTTACTTCTCGGAACATGGAATCCCTTAATATATCCTTTTTATCCACTATCAAAACCTGAAATATTTTATAGTATTAATAATATAATTATCATAAGGATAAAAATTTTCATACTATGTGTGACTATTAGAACTAGAACAAATCGCTGTGTTTATTAACTACTTATTAGATTCATTAGAAGATGCATCATACTTGGTATGTATAGGAATAGATATTATATGCTTGTATGAGCTTGTCTCATTCATTCCATTAGCCTGACTATAATATAATATCATATTGAAAATATAGGAATACTAGGTTATAGCCCCTCAAAATGAATATCCCTTCATCTCCATGTTGGAACCAGGGTAGTTCTTTACTGTAAATGGAGTATGGGTTGTGTTTATTTTTAATCCTCAAATGGAATTTTTGGGATCTCTTAAGGAATGAGATCTTACTGTTTGAGATGAGAAAAATATTGAAGGTGGGGTCATTTTCTTGTGTTTTCCAAATTTTTGGGGTCCAAAATTTGGTATACAGAAATAATTTTGAAATGTGTATTTTCCTGAATGCCTTATGAAAATATGGAAATGGTATGAGTTTTGTTAAGAATAGATTCACGAGTTGTGTTTAGTGGAGGATTTATGATTTCTGACGGTGTGATACGCGATTACGATGAGCATCATGAACTGTAGTTTTATGGAATCAAAATTTCATAAATATGGTAAAGGAATAGATTTCTTGAAATCCTGAGATTATTTTTGTTAGGAAGAGGAGAATCATGAATAGGGATGGTGTATATATTATTACGAGAAGAGGGTTATCGTGGCTGAGCAATGTTTTGATGGACGGCTCTGCAACTACGATGAGCATCACAAATAGTGAATTTCATTGAAGCATTGTGAAGGGAGGAGGGTCGTGAAGGTGTTTTTTTAATGATATTTAAATGAAACTATAGGAGGTGGAGATTTATGAATGACCAATCCCATAAATAAGTGGTTACATATCTTCACATAAGATGGAAGAATTTAAATAAAATTTAGAATCACTCTGATTTCACGAAGCAAGGGGAGATCCTCAAAACTGTGATTCTATGTAAGATTGATCATCATGATAATAATTGAAATATCTTGAATTATGAAAATAATTTTGAGAAAAGGGTGATTTATGATGATCGTTTTTAGCCCATTGAATTTTTGTTCTTTATGAAAGAGTTTCTTCTTTGAAGGAAGGGGTGGTTCATGAAGATAGTTTGTTCTGTGAAGGCAAGGGAGCTCTGCAGAGGGAGCTTCATGAAAGCTATGTTTGATCCATTGGTATTATGTAAAAAGTTCTTTTAGGGTGAATTAAATTAGATCTATGGTGAAATCAGAGTCCCATTCTATTTCAGGAACAAACACATTAATGGAAAACCATTGATGAGAGCATCAAATTGATAAACTGAGTTTGAATTTTCTCAAAGAAGTGATCTAGGGGTGGTCAATGGAATTGTTTTGAGGTATATGGTGATCTATCCATGGAATCTTCTAAAGGAAGTGATCCTAGAATAGACTATCTATATCTAAACATTGTATTCCTCAACTACTGATGATTAGTGGATTTATGTATGACCGAGTGTATGCTCCTTAGACTAGATCTTAGTGGTGATCCAAGTAAAAATTCAAGTGTTGTCATAATTCTTTTAAATTTTTTAATTGAAAAACATTACCATCAGATTGGTTTAATAGGTTCTTACCAATGTGGGAACAAGATCCATCACTTTAGGGAGAAAAATTTGACACCCTGATTCACCCATCCCCTCATAGGGTGTTCCAGGGTCTCTCAAGTGGTATCATAGGGTAAAGGATTCTTCTATTAAATATGTTTATCTTTACTATCATGGAGAATTCAGTAAATGTTAGGGGACTACCCCTGATCGATGGAATAAACATTTCTATTTGTAAAAACCAAATGAGAGCTCATCTAAGATCTCTTGGAATGTAAGACCATTTTTCCACTACACAGGGAATATAAGTCACTAATCCAATATAAATGTCTATGATAGATACAAACATGAAAATGATTGATGTAGATGCTAAAGCACAAAATGCTCTCACTGTACCACTTTTTGATCAGATCTATATAATTTTAATGAGTTTTACATCTTCCACATCAATGTGGGAGAAACATAAAAATATTTATGAATGTGACAACAATGTGAAGAAATAAAAACTCCATGTTTTTTAAATAAATTTTATTATATAAATATATATCCTAAGGAAAATTCATATTCCTTCATTAGTTTAATTAATGTTTTTATGGGAACCATTTGATGATTTGGTGAAGAAATCATAGACATTGACATTGAAAAGAAGATATTTAGAAGACTTCCACATATTTACAATAAACATTTGTAAGCCATAGGTGAAATAGATCTTTCAAAACTATCTTTGGGTGATCTAATGATTAGTTTGGTTGCATATGATGTAATAGTGAAACCATAGGATGCAATGAGAGTTGTTAGAAATGATTTGACATTAAAATCCATGATAAAACGTGATATTTTAAGAGACTATGTTAACGCAAATAGTGATGATGTAGAAATTCTCTCACTATTTTCCATGAAATTCAAAATAGTAGAAGGGGTATTTGAAGGAATGATACCCATGACATGTTTTCATTGTGGTATATTTGTTCACAATACTTCTCAATGCTCAATGAATTTAGATGATGGTGAATGTGAATGTAAAAACTCACAAAAGCTTCAAAAATTGGTTTCTTAAAAGGGAGTATTCAAATATGAAAAGAAACTTAAAAAAAGAGTTTATTCTATGAAGAAGAAGCTGATTTTAATGAACTCTTTAAGGAATAATATCTAGAGTTTAATTCTAGAAAGAATGCTTCTGTGATGGCTATCGTTGAGAATTCAGAACCATCAAAAGATAAATCTAGATATCAGCAGTTGAGTGATGACGCAGATATAAAGTACCAACCAAATGATGCTATTGGTACCCTTGAGAATCAAAGTAACAAATAGAAAAAATTGGGAGAAGTTGTGGAAGAATCATTAAAATATGCTGATCTGCATGAAGCTAATGTTGAAAGACATGAATAAGTAGTACAAGTACAATCAACATCCCTAGAAAGAACAAGAGATATAGTGGAACTAACTCTTATAATTGAATAATAATAAAAGGTCATAAATGACAATTCCGTTATATTGGATGAGAATTAAAAAACTATTCAGGGACTTGAAGAAGATGTTTTTTCTCTTAGGAGTGAACTTGAATGTGAATCAAATTCAAGAGAATCATAGATCAAAACAAAATTTGGAAAATTATCATATTTTAAGATTTTGGAGAAAGCTATGTGTGGTTACAATGGAGTTGAAAATATTTTTAATGATGAAGGACAATCATTCATGTGAAATAGTGGAATCAGTTGTGGTGTAGATACATAAAATGATTCAAATAAAATGGGCCAAAATAAGAGGCAAGATAAAAGTTGGACATGCTGAAAAGTAGGCTAAAGAGAAGAAAAAGAAACCCTCAATTAAAAATGAAAGGTATACTAAGAACTATCCTAAGGAATAAAGAAATTATAGTCAGAAAAACTCCCTTACTAAGGATTTATAAATGAGCTGAAATAGAAATGAGACAACGTTTCTAGTTATGAAATGTCAATTCTGAGGCTATCTGGGTCATTACATGTCATACATAGAAGAAAAAAGGATTTATTTGAAAGGGGAACATCTAGAAATTCAAAAAAGGAGAAAAAATTCATATTCTACTATTTATAGAAGAAATAATTTCTTTGGATATTGTTTAACTGTTCTAACTTTGGATATAATGATATTTATTGTATGAATAAGAAATACATGAACAATTCATACTGAACTCATAGAAATGTCAATACTCATCAACCAAATGGTGTTGGTCTTAAAAAAGGTTTTCTCCTTTAGAAGAAGATTATTATTATGAGGAACCTAATCTCATGGAATTGAGACCTCAAAGCCTATCTTTATCCTTCACTCAATATAATATTTTTTTTGAAGGAAAAGAAAAAAATTGAAAATCCCAACCTTGAAGAAGTTTCTCTCAAGGACATAAAGAGAAACAATACCTATATTATTGATATAAAATGTTCATACTAGATGAAGGGTAATGATGAATTATTAATAAATTTAAAGAAAATTGTTTATGGAATTGTAAGGTTTGGTAATAATTCTGAATTAAAAAACAAAATAAATCGATGTAATGAACTTGCTAATGGAGACATGAAGAAAACTGATGTTCATTATGTGGACGGTTTGCGTCACAATCACCTTAGTGTGAGTAAACACTGAGACTCATGTCTTATAGTAACATTATATATGAAAGGATGCACTATACTGGGAATAAAAGGTAATTCTATCATGAAAGGTTTAATAACAGATGGAAACATAATCAATTCGACAGTAAATAGAACAATTTTTATCTGAAAGTTAAATAAGAAAACAACTTCTAGAATCGAAGGTTGGGGAACTTTAATCAACAAGACATGAAAAAGATACATATGCTACATATAGTCATGTATATGCCCAATCTAAAGTGTGAACCAGAAAAAAATGACAATATGATGTATTGGAGAAGTTGGAATGTAGCTCATATGGGCTAAAGAAGAAAAAGGAATCAAATATTCTTGATCTCATCCATACAGACGTATGTGGTCTAATAAATGTTACTGAAACTCATAGAGAATTGTACTTCATCCTTTTCATTGATGATATAGTAGAATGAATTGTGTGATGGTTATACATAGGAAATGAAATGTGGTTGATTGTATGAAAACTTATCACTGAATAACCATGAATGATATTGGACGGACAATCAATGTTCTACGGTCAGAAAATGGTGGAGATATATACATGAATTGAGTTTTAAACTACCTAAAGAAGGTTGTGATACAACATGAAGTGAATAATATGAGAACCCCACAAAAATAGAGCTATTGAGCCCAGAATCTATAGGTGAAAAATAAGGCTATAATTATGTTGATTGAGAGTCATATCACTTGAAATTATTGGAAACTATTTGTTTAAGTTTAGGTATATATTAAAAATCAAATAGGGATTTATGTTGGTGAAATAAAGACATTGTATGAGTTGTGTCATGGAAGGAATCCCCCTTTGAAGTATTTTTATGTTTTTAGATGTAAATGTTATATCAAAAAGAAAGAAATAAATCAAGGAAATTATGGTGATTCAGAATATGAAGGAACATTCCTTGGATATTCATCTAATAGAGAAGGGTACAACTGTTTCAATAAGAATATCATAAAATTTGTGGGAAGATGTGATACTAAGATTGTTGAAGATTAAAACAAAAATACCCTTGGGGAATCATATGTTGATGTGAATGAAGATGAATAAAAAAATGGACATGGAATAGATTCAAATGAAGATATAGAGGAAGGAGTGTAAAACATTGAGATATCACACAAAGATTTAGATTTAGAAGAAGAATCATAATATGAAAATATGACTGAATAAAATTATTTTAAACCATAGAAGATAAATTGAAGTCAAAAATTGATCAATACAACATCATTGGGGATTGTAAAATACAAAAAAAATAAAAAGAATGGGGAATAATGAAAAATCATACTTCCTATCAGTTTTGGAACCATCATCATTATATGAGGCATTAAAAGATGAATCGTGTTTTAAATACATGAATGGAGGGTTATATCAGATCAATAAGAACCAAACATGAGATCTAGTTAAGATAGTAGAAAATCATAATATGATTGGTATGAAGTGGATATTAATGAATAAATTTGATGAGCATGGTGTTGTGATGAGAAACTAAGTGTGATTGGGTTTTAAATTACATTCACATATTTAAGATGTTTAATTTGATGAAACATTTTCTCTGGTGGATAGACTAGAGTCAATAAGACTTTATCATTCCAAGAGAATTTAGATAGGTTATAAATTGTATCAAATGGATGTAAAAAATGTTAAATGGTGTTCTTGAAGATGAAATCTACATAGAACTACCAATGGTTTTTTTATTTGTAATGATGAGATGAATGTTTTCATATTAAATAAGTCTCTCTATAGCTTGAAATAAGTACCACAAGCACGATATTCCAGATTGGATTCTTATCTGAAGAAGATTGAGTTTAAAATTATAGGAGTGGATCATAATATCTATGTGAATAATTCTTTGAAAGATCATTTCTTGGTGCTGATGTACGTAGACAATATTATATCTGGTGGGAGAAGAAAGTGATTTCTGGAAGAATTTTCCAATCACATGAAATCAGAATTTTAAAGGACTATGATTTGGGTACTCAGGTATTTCACGAAAAAATAAGTGATTTAGAGTAAAGACATCACTTTTATTTATTTGAAAAAATGTGCATGGGATTTGATGAAGACATTCAATATTCATAACTCCAAACCAATGTCGAATCAGACTTTGTTTCAAAAACAACCCGGAATTCATGGGGATGGGACATCTATAGATACCATGATGTATAGGAGAATCATTGGAAGCTTATTTTACATAAAAATGACATGGATAGATATTTCTTTTGAAAATATCTTAGCATATCTCTTTCAATGTAACATGAATGAAGAACATATGGATTCAGTGAAATGAATCCTGAGTTATATTCAAGGTACTCACAATTATAGATTATACTTCTATGATAGAATAGATAGTGAACTCTAAATGTTTTTTATGATGACTAGGGTAGAGATGCTGTTGATATAAAGTCAACATGTTGTGAAGAATTAATTATTGGCAAGAAATTTGTGGTCTGGCTGAGCAAGAAAATAGAAAGCACTTCTCTCGATGATGTTGATGCCGAGTATATCTCCCTACAATTTCATGCACTTAAGTATTGTGGATGAAGTAATAAATGGATGATATTGGTGATGATTTGAAACAATGTATGTTGATTCAATGTGATAAAAAGTGTATGACTAATCTTTCAAATAATCTATTTCATCATTCTATACAAAACATATTGAAATCCTACATCACGTCATCAAGGAAAATGTTAAACTATGAGTGATTAAAATGGATCATGTTGGAACTAATGATCAAGTGGCTGATATACTAACAACGCCATTGTCAGCACATGGGTTTGAGAAGAATAGGTTGAACCATAGTTTTTAGCCACATCCCACTACATGAGGATTTTATGAAATTTCCCTCTTCCAATTTAAATAAACTATTTAATATATTTGATAATGTGATGTAGGTTTAGAGGGGAGATACAATCTAGGGGGACTATGTTTTGAGCTGTAAAAGTAAACATTAGGATTTCAGTTTACATATAATGGGGAAGAATGGATAAATTCAATTGTTCAATGGTATGAAGGAGGAGAATTGAGAATATTGAAATTTGATTAGTTGCAAAGGGTGGAAAAGAGAGTTCAGTGTTATGAAGAAATAGTTCAGGGCATGTAGTGCTTCTATGAAATTGTGAGAGAATAGCTTGGACATCATTAAGAAGTTGAAAACATGAAAACCCAATTCAATCTCCCCCTATTGTTTTCTACACATAGCATTTCTCTCTTAGACTAATAGTGTTGGATGAGTTGTTTCATTTGAATGAGGTCTTGATAGTGGCTGGTGCATAATTCATTTTATCTACAAATTTAAAGAAAATCAAAAAAATAATATTGTTGCAACCATGGTTGTTCTTTTTTCATTATGTAATATGGTTTCTATTTGTTTGTAATCCTCACATGAAAAATCATGGATCCTAAAAGGAAGGTAATTTTATAGTTTAAGATGATAACATTATTTAAAGTGATGTATTTTTGTAGAGTTTTCCAAATTTTTTTTCCAAAAATTGGGGGATGGAAATCATTGAAAAAATTGGATTTTATTAAATTCCATATGAAAAAATGGAACAAATATGTGTTTTAAAAAGAAGGGGTACATGAATTGTGTTTGGTGAAGGATTTCTAATTTTTGACGGGCTGCTCCATAATTATAGTGAGCATCATAAATGGTATCTTTTAGGAATAAAAATTTCATAAAAATATTAAAGGCATGGATTTTGCGATGTGTAGGATTTTGTTTGCGAAGATAAGGAGAATTGCGGACAGAGATGATTTTTCTACGTGATTACAAGATGTGGGGAATTATGATTGTTCAATGTTTTTGTGGGAGGCTCTATGTCTATGACGATCATCATGAATAGTGAATTTAATTTGATCATCATTAAAGGTGATCACTACAATGGTGTTTTTTTGAATGATCCAAAAATCACACTATAGGTGGTGGAGCTTCACGAACAATCGATCCTATAATTAAAAGTATACCCATTTTTACATAGGAAAAAAATTCATATAAAATACAGAATCACTCTTATTTTTTGAAGTAAGGGGTATCCATGAAATTGGGATCATGTGCGAGCTTGAGTATCAAGAAAGGACTTGTTAATTATTAACTGATTCAAATTATTTTTAAAAAAGGGTGATTCATGATGATATATTTTACCACATTGACTTTTTGTGATTCTTGAACTGGGTTGTTCTTTAGAGGAATGTGTGATTTACGAATGCAGTTGGATCTGGGAAGGCAATAGTGCATCATGAAGTGAAAATTGTGAATGTTCTTCATGAAATGTAGTTTTGACCCTTTGGTTTCAAGTAAAAAATAGTTTCAGAGTGCATCAACTCAGGAATATGGTGCAGGAATAGTCTCGTGTTAAGTCAAGGACAAAGACTTTAATTGAAAACCATTGTAGTGGACTTCATGTTAATAAAATGAAATTGACTACTCTCAATGTTGTGATCAAGGGCGGTCAATGGAAGTGGTAAAAAGTAATAGGTTAGCTATTCTTGAAATCGTGTAAAGGTAGTGATCTTGGTATAGAGTCACTATGTCTGAACATTTTATTCCACAACTATTGATGATTAGTGGATTTTGGTATAACCAAAAAACTATCGGCATATGCCCCTTGGACTATCCCTTAGTGGTGAACCAAGTAAAACTTTTTGTGTTGCCTTTCTACATGTAAATGTTTTAATTACTACAATTTTCCATCAGACATGTTTAATAGGTTTTTACTATTGTGAGAACAAGATCCATAACATTATGGAAAAAATGTTGACACCCAGATTCTCCCCTTCCCTCCCAGGGTGGTTCAGGGCCCTTCACTTCATATACAAGGAATATATCCTTTGTACTCACTCCATTAGTATTGGAAAGTTATGACAAATTCTATTGTAGTTATCCTTAATGTAAATTATTTTTTTCATTATAAAGTATATATTGCATATATCTTTTCTTTTACATATCATGGAGTACATGATTTATCCATCCATGAAGTGTATTAAATTTCAACTCACCACTTTAATATCCACTTATATTTCATACATATCATCTCAAATAGATTTATTCCATCTGATGTTAGTAAAAATTATCTCCCAATGTATTCTATCTTTTATTATCTAATACCTTGTTAGTATATAATAAATTGACTAGGTCTAAGAAACCACTCGATCTACCTCAGTAGATCCCATTCCCTATTACACAGGTTTCTAATTTAAGTCAATCTATGGAGAGATACATTCATCCCGGTATTAACTATCTATAAGACCAATAGTTGTTTTCTATATGTTACCAAACATATTTTACTTGAAAAACAATGGAACTCCGACTAACCTTTTGTAGAAAAATTTGAATGATTCATCTCAAATGAATATTCTAGGATATTTTTTGTTACTTAAATCCTAAACTAGATTTTAGTAACTTTCACCTTTTATTGGCATTTTGTGATGTCACCCTCTTTTGTTTCATCATATAGATACCTCCGAGGATTGGTTTTCTTGAAAAATAATTCCCAATAAAAGTATCATATAAATTAGCTATGATACGTAGAATTATAATGTATTTTGGTATAATGACTTGGTATTTCCAATAAAGCATTATTGGTACCATACTTGTACCATCCATGTATTGTTTCCCTTGAATACCAACCATAGCATTCAAAATAAATATCCAATGTTCTTTGATAAATTGAATCCATTATTTAATTTTAATTTATCATTTTAGTCTTAGATAATTTACACATTCTTCCTAATTATAGGAATTATTATTCTCAATGAATAATGCATCACAATCCATAGTGAATATGAAACCATCACAACAGTTTTATCCTTCATATGAAATATGTGTCTTTGGAACCTTTTCTTTCCACATGATCATATGGCAATTTTTCCTAGTCCTACTACTTGCGCATATTTGTCATTGATTAAACCCATTTCAATCATTCTCCCACTATCAAAAATAAATATATGCATCATTTTATAGAAAATTATTCTATCACTTTACCATATCTTTTGAATCATTGGTATTTGTTTAATATCCTTAGAAAACATTAGGATGGTTTCTACATATTCACATTTTGTTTCTCATTATGAAAAATTATTTGTGTCTAAAAAAACTATTTGTATCTAGATACATGATATTATGATAGTATTGATTTATATAATATTATAACTAATATGATTTCCATTTTTCATGATAGTTATAATATTTTTATGGGATATCTATATCCTTTGTGAAGAATGTCCTAAAATATAATAAATTTTTGTGCAATACATATATATTTTTTAATTCATGCTCCTTATACTTAAATCATGTCTTTTATGTGTATAAAGAAATGTGGTTTTAGGAATTAGTTCATGCTATATTTTATTGATCATTGTTAACATGTAAGACTCATCATTAATCCTCATTATTAACATCATAGATATGATGTCGGTAAGGTAATGTGTGTTTCAGAAATACTCCATGCTACATTGTATTGATCTATGAATGCATGGTCAATGTATTATTAGGTATGCTAGCCTGAATAATGTCATATCTTCTGACCATAAATATACCATATTTTACTTTTATATTCCTAGATAAACACTTAATGGAATATAATGAAGTTTATTTACAACTAGATTACCCTTGGAATAGTTCAAGATCTCTTGCTGGACACATTCTGAATGCTTTGTTGTGTACCTTTTTTTCTAAAGGCTTCTTTGTCCAAACAAAATTAGTATATAAATTGATAAAAAAATATTCTTTTTATATCCACTAATTCAAAATACAATACTGGTTATATCATTGACGTATACTTTTAATTTTATATTACAACCAATTGTATTTCCACAACTATGTATATAAGTCTTACAATTTATATTCATCTCATATTTCCAATGATTCAGGTATTACTAAACTGTTTCTTGAGTATTAGACACCATAAATAACATTCATTCCTGAAATAGAATAATATGTAATAGTGTCCAAAGGACACTTGAGATATTTTTTTTGTAATACTCAATAAAATTTTAACTTGAATCATTTACATGGAAATATAGAAGTCGGGCACTTCTCACCACTGACTTACGAACTAACATTTCTCATATGCATAAATAATATACCTTACTTCTAGTAATGTTTCTATACTAACTTGGTTTTTGTATTTATATACTCATTTGTGATAAAAATATTTTATTTAATACCAATTACTTTTTTAGAAACAATACGTATAATTGATGAATATAGAAGAAGACGAAGCGATTACGTTCTTCTTTATTTTAGTTCATTGCGATTGAACATCCAAAATTATATTTCATGATATGTGATGAAAATAACCTCCTCTTTAATAACCATCCATTTTTCGTTGAAGGATGTTGTAAATGTGTCTTTTTAATATCTCTTTTCATTATCATTAACTCCTTGTATTTCAAATTGTTCACCATATAGATTAAATATTATACTTTCTTTAAGTTCTTATATACATGGGAAACATTACCTCAAAGGTAATGAAGTGTTTAATCCATCCCATTCATTTTTTAATCTTAAATAAAATTAGTGTGTATGGGTTAAAATGATATTATAATGGATGTGGTGGAAGAACATGATACTTATTTAAATTTACACATACCTAGTGTAATCATCCATTCATATCTCACATCACTTACTCCTAGAACGCTTCTCGGAGATGAGTAAAAATGTGAAATCATCTATATCCTTATGTTGTAATCACATGTAACATTAGACACGGATGAAAACATTATAAAATAACCATCATATTCATCATATATGAGTATCCTATAACTATTTTTACACCCTTTATTCCTGAGGTGTATTATTGGCTATTGGGATTCCAACACATTGATTTTCCTATATCGAGGTAATGTTCACAAGAACATGTACAAATCATCTAAAATTCATTCTAGTTTGGAAATTAAATTTTTACATTATTAACACAGTGTGTCGTGTGGTGTTTCCATTTTATATAAAAATAAAATCTAATATATTGTAATTTTATCATGATTACTAATTTAGAAATTATTGATTGATTAATTAAATCATTAAATGTATCCCTCTATTTTAATGAATTCTAGGAACCCTCTATACTAAAATCATAATACTCTATCTCATAATTACTATAGTGGAAATTATCCTTAAACGTCCCCTTATTATCTACAAGCTATGGATAAGCCATTACTCATAGAGTTAAATGTAGGCGTTTCAAAAGCCAAACACATTAACTCATGGCTCATTGATCTATTGAGTAAATTCCCAGCTTTTAACATCATAAAATTGATTTACTCAATGATTCCCTATATTGTTTATGAATTATAGATAAGGCTACTCCTTTTCTAAAAAATCTATTAAGACAACCCATCATTCTCATATGAACTACCCAGTAATAGGAGGGACCCTCAACTATGGTTGACTGAGAACCCAAAACACCTGATTATGTTCAATTTCAAATGGATGAAGGATTTTTGTGACTTAATAATTATTTGAAGTATTTTATATGTTTCTCAATGAGTATAATCCATTAATATTAATTTTTTCATAATATTTCTTTACACTCACCACTGAACATTAATAAAAAGACGTCAATCACTGTTTCATGAATTTTACTATTTATTATTTTTTATGTTATCCCTCTATCATGAAAATTCATAAAATAATAAACAAATGTATATGGGAAATAAACTACTTGACTGGTCTCGAGAATATAAAATCGGTTGATCCGTTTATATTTAATGGACCATGCACAATCAA
Organism: Viscum album; assembly: GCA_963277665.1. Taxonomy (NCBI): domain Eukaryota; kingdom Viridiplantae; phylum Streptophyta; class Magnoliopsida; order Santalales; family Viscaceae; genus Viscum; species Viscum album. Next base: position 2,126,978,496 of record OY728161.1, on the reverse strand, counting down.
GGGGTATCGTTCATGAGTAGTAGCTGGACACAGGATGAAACTCTTCCCCCATCCAGTGTGTCCACCACCCATTTGGATTTCACATAGAATTTTCATTGTCCATGTCTTACTCCATCCTCATCACAACATAAAAAATAGCCAATCATATGGAAGGGGGTCAAGGGAGTACAAAATATAGAACAATAAAATTGGATGGACATACCTCTATACATATTAACTAAAAATAATATGATTTATAGTCTGTTAATAAAACTAATTAATTTTTTACAATCATCACATATCGATAAATAATTAATTAAATAAATTAAATATACATACAAATATTTGTTTAGTGCTGAAGAGAAATCAATGGGTTAAGTAAATTTGAGATTAAAATTAAATTGAAATAATTTAAGTCCAAGGGTATTAAATAAATTTAATAAATTAATTAATTCATATAATTTTAGTGTATTTCGAATGTTTTTGATTTAATTTTAATTCAAAAAATTAAATTAATTTATTAATTTAGTTAAAACTTAAAATTAAATTAAATTTTTCAAATTATTAAAAAATTATAATTTTAATCCAAAATTTTTTTTTAATTAATTTAATTTAATACTAGAATTAAACTATTTAAACTAATTATTTTTTATTATTTAAATAACTCTTTGAGCCCCATGACCCCCTGGTAGGGCCAATGCAGGTAAGGATATACTATTTTGAGCCCATTTTGGGAAGTGTAGACCCCATACATGCGTATTATAGGATATGTAGACCTACATTGACCAATTCGGGGTTGAAAAGATCCACCCAGACCTATTTTAGGGTGGCTTAGGTACAAAAAAAACCAAATGAGTATGTGGTAGATGGATTACCTTACTGTTGGGGGGACTACATAGCAGCCAATGTGAGGGTATAACAGGGATGCTAGGAGATGTTGGCTTATAAAGGATGATGTTGAGTGCATGGAGGAAGTTGTGATAGTAATTCATGCAGTCTGTTGATTGGTGTTGCATGGTGTTGGAGGGGGAGGCCCAACCTTAGATATAGCAACAATGATGGTCCATTGTGTTCATGTGGCAGTATCCTAGGGATGGTTGACTGACACTGGAGACATTGAAGGAGGATCCCAAAGTAGAGGGATCTAGTGGAAAGAGTTCGTCCATGGAGGAAGGTGGTCTTGGTAGACGGGTGCAACCAATGGTGGTGCTCTATCTAGAGTTGGTGATATCCAAAGAGAATTTTTATAGGCGAGCAGAGGGTAGAGCTGCCAAATCTAGGTGGATTCATTGTTAGAATAGGTCGAAGGCCAAAATACTAGATAATGAAAGTTGTGGGGGCCCATCCTGGAGGAGTCACAATAGAAGAGGTGACTCCTTAGGTGGGACACTAGCTGTGGGTGCAGGCTCATAAAGGCACCTATGGTGGTGACCAAGAGCCATCCATGGGAGGGAGCCTAGTGAACGCAGATGTTCGACTGATAGGGTGGGTCAAACATATTGAAAAAACCAAAATGCTTTCTGAATTATTTATTTGGATTATATGATTATCATATCATGTGGGAATTTCCACACCTTGTTTTTAAATTTATGCGGACCAATGAACACAAAATTTTATACCCAACCTTGTGCCTTTAATATTGTATAAATTCTATTATAACATTATAATTATATAATTATTAAAATTTTATAAATTCCAAAAAACCATGGAATGAACTCTAGTCAGAAAATACTATTCCAATGACCTTAGTTTCTATGGGAAAATATATTTCACCGGATGCCAACACTGATGATAAAACCTTGCTAGAGATTTATATTTTATAAATATAACTCAAATTTTAATTCCCGAAATTAGATATAAAATTATACATAAAATGTTTTTTGAATAGAAAAAACATGGTCATCTGATCCCGAATTGATGTGTGGTTAGATCAATTGAGACCATTTTAATACCCTCTACTTAATTTTACTACAACAAAAATTTTCTTGGATCTGAATTATTACATAGTTTCTCCGATACCATTTGAATATATTAGGGCAGCAATGAATGTTTATGAGATAGGGGTTTTAAAAAAAATTATCTCTGAGATATCGAGACTTATTTTCTCTAATGATTCTATCCTCGGTACGGTCAAAGGATTTCACTTGAATTAAATAGAGAATGGAAGATAAAACTGAATGTGTACCTTTTTTAAATTGACATTTTCTATTGCATCATCCATATTCAGAAACTATTTCTCAGAGGATTGAAATTAATATCCCTCAAGATCACCCCCAACTACTTCAAGAATCCACATGATTCGCATTTGTCTAAATCTGGGTTCTAGTGTAGAGCTCTAATGAATACTTTGACGTCATGTTGATCACCTCAATCATGTCCCTTCGATCTGTTGAAGGCACATCAGATCCATTACTCAACGATTAAATTTTTCTATCTAGAAATATAGAAGAGAGAGAATCTCCCATCAGTTGGAATAAATAGTTCCTAGATGAGATTCTCATCACTTTCTTATATAGTTGGTTGAGAAAATACCTAAAATGGGTCCCCTAAACCCAGGATGTAAGAAAACCACTAAATTTGAAATAAATAATTATGATAAACTAATCCACATTATAAATATTATTTTTATTTTATCACATACCTGTAATATATGATAAATATATTATGTGATAAACCCCAGCCATTTAGCTTGACTTGTAATTCCCACTAATATTAAATTAACCTAAAATACTAAAATAATATTCATTCGTATAATAATTTTTTGTATTCACTAAATAACTTGTCAATAATTTTAATAAAAAAATCAACCTAATTATTTATTACATGAATAATAATGAATTTCTTTTTTTTTTGGAGAACAATAAATTAGAAAACTCTCTAATCCCATGGTGGGGACCACTATGTCCAATATTCCTATTCACCGTAATATAAAATATTCATGAATGCGTTATTCTGTGTGACCCACTAGACCCTTTTCTCAATAGCAGTAATCTGTATTCATCGATCTAGAGTTTCATATAACAACCAATCAAGGACCCAAACATGATTCGGAGTAGTCATAAAAATAACAACCATCCTATGATGATTCACTATGTAATAAAATATCATTGTATTTAAGAATCTCCAAAACAAAGGAACACACTTGTGTCATCATCCATTAATCCATTATTTTTTGTTGATCGAACTTGATGGATTTACATTTCACTACCTTGTCCTTGGATTTATAAAGGTACTACAATCCTGATCAACCATTCCTATGATATATTACTTAACTTAGAAGAAAAAAATCATATTTTGACTGTTCAAACTATTCTATACCACCAATTAGCCATCAAAAATAAGATACCTCAATATGATTTCATTTTAATAATTGTTTACTTATATCAAAGTACATGATCAAATTGAACACATTGATAATGATCTCAAGTGAAGAGACCAGTATACATATAAATAGATAAGAACAATCCATGACACCTGAAACATTTGGTGATTCTATTGGTGGGTCTGTCCTCATGATATAAACTACTATCACCAAGTATGAAATTCATGAGAGGAAGTCTCAATGATAATTATCCCCAATCACCTGATATTCAAACATCAAATTTGTCTTGTTAGTATAACGTATATTGACCATTAGAAATTTTCTTAAGATTAATGTCACAGTATCTTGAGGTTCTAATTTTATCTTGGGAAATTCTATTATTTTGTTGATATAACAATTAATCCATATACATTACAATTTAAAAATTGGGTGCATAAATTTCTACACTATAATCGTAAGATTATATCATGCATATCTAACTGTTTACATGAAATTGAAATAAAAAAGTTTTGTATATTTGGGTCTAGGGAAACCACAATTACAAAAACATTCTATCAGTAGCATCACAATATACGTCATTATCATAAATAGAGTGGACTGATGTTGGATCAGTTAATGAAATCTCGCCTCAAAATTCAAAACCCTGATCTCCTAGTCTAGAAAAAGGTATAAATAATAATGGATAAGGGTATGGAAATTGGTCTAAAAATCATGTAGGCTATAACTCCCCTATCAATGAATAAACATCTCATGATGGTTGGCTATATTCACAGTATAAGAAATAAAGTCATCTTGAAATTGGTCGTAGCACTTCTCCCTTGAGCCTTCTGACTCCTCAAAATCATGAATGAACAAGAACCACCAGATTATTTCATCTCCATGTAGAATCATTACCCAAAACAGAACCCAGTTCTCCTTCCAAGAACCGATCAAACTGAAGGATATCTCTAACCCATTTGAACAGTGTTCTCTCACTATGTTTGAGAAAGATACCTCATTATTCTAAAGACAATAGTTCTTAAACTCTTATAGTTTCCTCCTCCAAGTGTATTCTTCATCGACCTCTACTCTTCAATGATGTGAAAGAATATATTACTGAACATCTTTAGTGCGAACCTGATGAGGACGTTTTCTAGCAGTCATGTATGCAAAAGAAAAAATTATCAAGGAATTAAAAACCAAGAAAATATAACATTCATGAATAAATATTTATTTATTTTATCAAGGTTTAAAATAATCCCATGCTCTACCCATTCTAAATATAGGTGCAAAGAATAATGTTGCATGATCCTTTCCTAGGTCTGCACCCTGCAAAAAATATAAATTTTCTTATAATTCATAATAAATATAAGGGACCATGAAATTAATCCTAGGGTGGACTAAATAACTATTTATAAGTTTATATCCCTTGTTTATATTGATTACTATGTTTAGATAACACAATTTTCTCACAAACCAATTTAGTTCTCACCCATCCCTATCTTTGAACATAATCCTATCCCTCAACCTAAACCTTTCATACCACTGTACCATGGCCCCCTTCCCCTCAAAGTACTCTTACATGGTTTAAAATTAGAGAAGAGATAAAATAATTCCCAAATACCACATCTAGTAGGCCATAAGTTGGTGACAAGTATGGTGATATAACATACACATCGATGAGAGGAATTACCCGAAAATATGTGGGAAACAAAATTTATTAGATAGAAACCACCACAAAAATCATTCTCTTAATAAAAGTAAAATATACCAAGTATATGAATATAATGTAATACAGTAGAGAAAAATAAATAATGGAACTATAAGCACTAAAATATATCTTCTATAGTGACCATGAATCCCATACATCTCCTAAATAACAACTACAATCAATTAATATTCATCCCAATCAACTTTCTCTTATAGACCTAAATAATATTATAAATAAATATAGGGTGATCCTAACATGTATATTATATAGGATGTTCCCTAGATCCATCAATGAAAATGAATACTATAGAATGCTAAAGCTGTGTGAACCACTTGTAAGGATATATTGTCAACTAAATTGGTATGCCCAATTCACAACCTCACCATGTCTATCTCTCAACAAATAACACATAAAAGGGAACATATTAAATAATAACAAAGTATGGCTACCAACTACCACTTCCCCACTGATTTTCTACTCATCCACATTGTCGCACATCCTATCTATCTCTCTCTAAAAGTAAGACATCCCGAAGAAATCTAGTTCAGTGTATCATAACATGCATCCCATGCATCACATTTTCTCATCATCAAATAACATTAACCATGTCCATCACATCATCAAATCATCCAATTCCATATCTCCAAATAGTAACTGAGTTGTTTTTGGTATACAAAAATACATATTTTTCATGTACTATACCTCAATCCATCACAATCCAAACATTCCATACCTATAAAAATCCATAGGATACTATATACAATGATATATATGTGGGAAATTACTAGAAGCCATTATAAACCACTATAAACATATATGGGGAAAGATAACTACCATGAATACTAACACATAATACTATTGGAAGAGGTGAGTGGGGAAAACAGGGGTAGTCGACCATTCATTCTTCTCCATCCTATATATTAGGGAAAACAACATCACAGAGTCAACTGGCTGTTAGAGTCCCTATAAAAATGGGTGGGGAAATGTATGAAATCAAAAAACAAACAAAAGATAATATAGTTCACAAAAAAACTATTGGAATCAATCTAATCATAGGTTTAAGTATAGTTACTTTCACTTGGAAACTTGACTTCAACTACTAAGGACTACATATCATATAAGAACATAAGCATTTATGAATAATTCCATTAAATTAATTATTTCGTTTTCAAATATCACTTTTCATTAACTAAATAATTATCCATTAATTTAAATTATTCCATTCACATTCCATTAGCCAAAATATGATATCTCTTCCATCCAGGGATAACTAAACTGATTCCATGGTTGAACAATATTTTCAACACTGAAATTAAATTCAAGAACCAACACCATGGAATTTATTAATCATCATCATTCTATAATTATAGGTACTATATGAGACATACTAATCTACCATAAAAGAGATCCATAAATTATACACAAATAGCTGCCTCAAGTAGTGGGAAATGAATGTAGGTGAATAAGAAAACCAACCATCTGAACATTAAAAATAACATAAACAAGAAATACTCACAGATTTTAGCACAAAAATAGGTAAGACCATCTTCAACTTCTTTTATCAATCATGGTGTCTCCTCGACACCACCATGATTATTACCATGAATCCATCTCTCCATCACCTAAATCGTCTATAATACCAATTAGGGACCTCCAAAATAATTTATCATCCACCATTACCCATCCTAAGCTAAAATCAAGTCACATAGAAAGGCTCACATCCACAGAAATACTGATAGAAACATACAACAAACAGATTCAATAGGGAACATAGTCCATTAAAATATAGCCAGTCGTCACATGAAATATGTCTCACTTGACAACAAACATTTATATTTATCAAACAACTGTTTCATTAACATATTTAATTAATTCATTCAATTAACATTGTATACAACCACAATAAATCTAAAGCATCATATATTAAAAGATATAAATTATTTAAATATGCTCTCAAGAATAACATAATGTTTTAAAAAATTTAAGGAAGAAATATTTCATTAACATAAATATTTATAATAATTTACACCAATAATTTTCAACCACATATTCATTAGAAAACTCCATCAGCATATATAATAAGAATTCTAATTAAATTTGCATTAGTAATCATTCAATTTTATCCAAATTATAAGAATCAATGGATATATTAAACATTACACTTTAATTATTTAGCCAATAAAAATTACCAAATTTACATTATTTGACCATTTTCATCGAATTAAACATGCTAAAACATAACAATAATTGTTTAAAAATAGTAAACATATAGAGAATTCTATCCTGTAAAACATGAGGTACACAATTGTCAATGTGAAAAACAAATGTTATCCTTGTGATCATAAGTCATTTCTTTCCAGTAAAAATCTTTATTATTTATTAAAGTTAATTCCACTATTAACAAATACATAAAGAATTTTTATTTTATGATTGCATATAAAATAATAGGATAAGTAAAAAAATCACCTACCTCATGGATTTCAGTATTCTTTGATCATGAATGGAACAAGAATGTAGAACTATAATCACCTCCCTCATAAGGAAACTATTTCTCTATAAGAACATCATGCCCCAACCATGCCACAAAATATAAAAATCCTACATAATAGAAAATGAGATCATCTTATATAGTATGACAATAAATAATAGGGGAAACAAGACTTATCCAATATGAACAACAAAAGAAATAGGGAAAAATCACCTTAGATCACCACATATTAAACCCATGAAGCCATGGATAAATCCCTTGTTGAAGGGATTCAATACACCCTAAAAAAGAACCTATGTCCACATATGGTTAATAGTAAATCATAGGTTTTTAGAAAACTCACAGGTGTAAGAGGATATATTGGCATTCTTGTAGAAACACTTTCATGATGTGAATGAGTCATTCATTTCATGAATGTACTATGTTTGATGCCCACTAAAAAATGTATTTCCCATATCCAAAAAACCTATAATTAATTCATGTTGTGAAACAAAAGTTCCCTTCATGAGTTTTTATATATATAATCACTAAATCATACCCCTCATTCATTGAAATAATGAATTAATAGTACATGTCCTCAATCACACACTAAAAATTCTTTTCTTAGTTCGTGAATTTCAATTCAGTCCATGAACCAAGAACTCATTTCATGAACTACATATCACATCAATAACACCACCTACTTCCATATTTCTTCTCCCAAATATCACTTATACTCCTTTCTGATTCATCCAAGAACCATGATACTTTGAAACAAGAAAAATAATGATTTAAAAGTATCTAGGAGCTTATGTTAGATACCTCCCAAATAATTATGATCCTTGAGAATTTAAAACCAAAACTAGAGAGAATGACAAGAAAAGGGTTCATCTAAATAGACTCCCCATGATATACCTCTCAATAATATTTCCTTCACAATTGCTCAGAAACGTAAATTAGGGGAACAAGATGTAAAACCACACAACACCATCAAACAAGTCCTTAATAATCTCATGGGAAGATACATCTATAATAGTAGTAAAGACATAAATAACTAATTGATGAAGGGAAAAAATCGCATAAACTTGATAATGTTCAATAACCACTAAATGAGAATTCTTACAAGGGAATAGAAAAACATCACACAATATAGGATATTGAGCGTGTTCCTCAGATTTATGTTCCCATGTGATCTACTCCATAAGACCATGCCTCCAACGGACATGATCCAAATTAATACCACTCCATCAAAACACCTTCCCATAGTTGTCATGGATATCCACAGGATGCTTCTTGAAGGTTGTATCATTTTCAACATTGATCTTTCCCAAATAAATTATGTGAGATTCATCATGTAGATAATGGTGAAGCTACGACACATGGAATACATAATTTATATGGATCATCCATGAGGGAAGTGATATCTGATATGTAATGGTGCCAATATAATCCAAAACCTCAAAAAGTCCAACTAGATGGGGAAAAGTATTACTCCCATGACCAATCCATCACAACCCATGACGAGGAGACACATTTAGGGAAAAAAGTTATCTAGAACAAAACTTCATAGGCCTCCTCCTATGATCGGTGTAAAACATAAAATGATAATGTGTTTCCTTCATCCTCTAATGAAATACCTTAACAAACCCTATTGTACTCTAAACTAGTTACAACCCAAGAATTACTAACTCTCTAACCCCATTCTAGAACAATGGATAATATAAAGGCTGACCATATGAATCTTAAAACAATGTAATACCATATGTGATGTGAAAAATATTAGTTTAAAAATACTAAACCAAAGGTAGGTTCATCATACACAAACCTCAAAAATCATGGACATAATCTTCAAACATGTCATTAAGAGTCTGGATAGTTTGCTCAGTCTGAACTTCCATCTATGGATGAATTATTTTACTAATAATAAACCCACTAGTGATTGATATGGTATGTGATCAGTTGACCAACCTCTCTCAGTATTCATTGATATGATACATGACCAGTTCACCAACCCAATAGTGATGGAGATTGATGAGTATTCATCGTGGTTCACCAACCTTGATTAGTACATGATAGATATGGTACGTGGTCATTTATTTCAGGCTCAGAACATTGAGTGAGGTTTATACCCTGACATGAGAGAAATAATGATACCACTATTCATTCCTACCTATGATGGGGTGTTAAAGATCGCTTTGATAGTAGATAGTTTCCTGGCTATGCAGATGTATACAGTTGGCGATGTTAGTGGAAAAACATGAGTAGTGACTTCGGCAATGGGTATCCGATGAAAAACTCAGGGAGTAAGAGGTGTGATAGATTTTAAGAGGTTATCCTAGGATATATTATCTATAGTTCAGGGGTTATAAGATAGATCTAGTCATCCTAGATAGATTTTGTGCTACTCTGGTAATGGTTGGGGATATCTTTCATCGGATTTCCCAGCACAACATGTGTACAATAGTGAGATAGTGGATAGGTCTCCTAATAAGATAGAGTTGCAGGTGAAGTAAGTATCATAGGGTGAATAACATGGAAGAAGATATTAGAATGTATCTAGAGGTGGAAGACCTAATAAATTAATACCACCACCACCACCCAAGTATTCTACACAAGCCACGGGGAGTAGGGGGCATTGGTGAGGGCAGTTGGAGGCAGTCGAGGAATATGACCTAGTGGCTCTAGGTATGATACATGGTATGATATTTTTCTTATCTATATTAGTTATAGTATTGATAGATATAGATGTGACCAAACTATTTCATTCCACCAGTTAGAGAATTAGAGATTCTGGTTAATCCCTTGGCTCGACCCTTTCACTTTGATACTCCAAATGGAGGAAACTCAATGATCACACACTTCTGATAGTGGTTTGACCTGAATCATGAAGGTGGGAGTTTCTTATTAGATATCTATGTATATGTGATGAGCCCTTATGATTAAATTTTAGTCCTGGACAGGTTATCTATAGTTAATTCCTAGATATACTATTTTAGGGGCAGGATATAATATCTCCATGGTGATAAGACAAGGTTTTACTTTGTAAGAGAAATGGAATCCAAGGCAGTGCCAGATGTTCTCATTCAAAGGGGGTGAAACTGATCACACAAAATTTTGATAGAATGACCCATGGTGTACTAGATTCTATGAGTTTTCAGTTTCATACCATGGAAGAGGACTACGAGGATGTCTTTACTGAGGACATTTCAAGCTTACCTCTCTAATGAGAGTTATGCATCCTAATTAATATAAACCCTGGGGAATCGTCTATATCTACATCGGCATATCAGATGACTTCTGTAGAGGTTCAATAGATGAGGGTTTATTTGGAGGTACTGTAGAGGAAGGGATTTTCTAGGCCCAATGTTTCATCCTAGGCAGCCCTAGTGTATTTCACCAAGGAGACAGACGGTAGCTTGAGGTTATATGTGGATAAAAATCTCATAATATAGGTGGATGTAAAGAACATGCATCCCCTATGGAGGATTGATGAACTTTTCTATTAGTAGAGATGGGATCACTGGTTCTCAAAGATTGACCTCAAATCATAAAATCACTATCTTCTAATACGGGATGGCGATATACTGAAGAATACATTCAAATGACTATATGGTCACTATGAATACATTATGATTCCCATCGCCATGACGAACACCCTAGAAGTGTTCATGGGACTCATGAACAAGATATTTAATACTTTTTTGTTCTCGTTTGTGGTGGTCTCCATTGATGATATCCTATTGTACTCAACATTTTGAGGAGGATCATGGAAGGCACATGAGGATGGTCTTGGAAAAACTATGAGAGAACCAAATTTATAGGATTATCATGAAGTTCCAGTTTTTGATTTAAGAGGTCCACATTCTAAGATATTTTATCTTTGCAGACAACATAGTATTGGACCTTATAAAGGTTGAGGCATTTTTTGATTGTAATCAACCCAAGAGATTAATGGAGGTGTAGAGCTTTATTGGGTTGGAATTATACTATTAGAGATTTGTAATTGATTTATCCAGGATATCAGATCCCTTGATCGCTTTCTCTCTAATGGGGAATCCTTTTTTGTGAATGGATTGGATATATTGACACTAATATTTCATACATTACTATTATATCAATTTAAATATAGACAATATAATAGTGTCACATATTTTGGATAAAATAGTTTAGTGTCTTTGGAAAATTATCATTATATATAAATTTTATATAATAAGATAGGAAAATTTTTTAGTTCACTCTTCTCTAGCTTCATAGTATCCCTTATGTAATCTGTAGTATATATAGTTACCTGAGTGTATACATCAAAGAAAGGGGTGCTCTAAAATCCCGTTAATAGGATTTATAAGAATGTGATTCTATATAACATGGGTGAGAATAATAATTATCCTCATAACATAAGAATGGTATCATCATCATAATAATGAGAAGAGTAATTAGGTAAATTCATGGAATGTGGACAAGCATAAAAATGAAACATCATGACATACTGGTAAAATATAACACATAGGTGTCTACAAAGCTAGCATCATGTTTGTGTAAAAAATATGTTCACCACCATAACACCATCATTTTTAAAAAATACAACATCATGTTAAAACATATTTAATATTGTATCATTTGATACATTACATTACCCAATGAGTTGGAGTGCTATATAAGTATCGGTGCACCATCCACATCATAACATTTACATAATCATTAATGCCACATTAAATGTATTACAATCTCTGACCTAAAATAACCCAAGGAATGGAAATGGGATTCATGATAATTTCATAAATAATTAATTTAGGAATAATCTTTGGTGTTCCCAAAATAAAAAGTGAATAACAAACTTGGTTTAATAATCGATAATATTGAGTGAAGAAGAAAAAATCTCAAGAAATGTAAAGGATGTGTTTTTAGAAAGAAGAGTTATTTTAGAAAAGTCATTATATTTTTCCTAAAAACTAATTTGAAACATTTATATCCTAAAAAATGTGAAGTGAAATTTGAGTAACATAATTTTAGAATTAATTCCCTAGAAAAGAGAATAACCCAAAGAAAGAAATAGGGTTTGAGAATCCCCTTACCATATGCCCGAATGATTTATTCATGTTAATATCCTGAATAATAAAATTAAATTCATTAATTAATAAATTCATATCCTTATATAGATGTTTTCTATTCATTATAAATTTATTATGTATATTTATGAACAATATATTGAGTTATAGAGCTCAATTATGTTGTTTGAGAGTGTTCTTTTTCTTGGGGTTTCATGATCAGTTCACTTGTATACATGCATGGAAGATCATGTAAAATGGGGATAATTATCCAGAATTTATATTATATATTATTAATGAACATACATAATTTTAATTATACTTATAAATTATTTTTTTCATTTACTATTATGATTCATCCAAAATAATGTTAATGATAATCATTTGAATTAATTTGGCAGTTTTCAATCACAAAACAATAGTTTTTTTATTCATTAATATTATGTATACATGATCAATAAAGATCGTGAAAAATATTATAAAAAATTTTAATATATGTTTCAATAATTATAATGTTTTAAGACCAACTTTGAAGGAGGAAATGGAAAATGAAAACTTTTGGTCCTTGAATGTGATAACACCCCACCTAATGGAAAATGTTTCCATTTTTAGAATAAAAAAAGATAGGAGATTTAGTTTAATGATTGATTATTCCATTAAAATAAAAACATATTGTATATATAATATAATGGTGTTAGAACGCCACTAGGATCAGGGGAGATGAGGATAGAATAATAAAATAAAATAACTAGAAATGAAATAAAATGAAATGATAGAGGATTTTAACTCTTGAATTATTCTCCTTGAGAACCTATATATGGTAATTGGATTTTGTTTGTTAATGATACCAAATGATTTTGGACACGGGGTGGGTATTTGTGTGAGTATTGGGAAGAAATTAGATAATATTCCAGTCTTCAGAGCTTTGATGAGATGGGGTGGTGAGGGGTTATATTTATAGTGGGGGAGAGAGGTGTGTTTTTATTATAATCTTTAGCTTATTATTTTGGCTCAAGAATATTAATAATTTGATAGTTATCTTTAAATTTATTAAAATAATGGAATATATTTTGATATTATGGGCTCATATCAGACATACATCATCTATTACTCAATAATTCATGTATTTTTTAAATGCTGTAAATAACCGTATTTCACTATTCCCAAAAAATTAAACTTTTTCATAGAACCCAAAAATTTCTCCCTAATAATTTTTCAAAATGTATAATTCATAAAATGGACACATAATTTTAAAAATAATTTTATAAATATGAGATATTAAAATTTTAATTACATTCAACATTTATTGAAAAAATTACCAATTTTAGAATTATAACACATTTTATGACACTTCAAAAAATTATATAAGGTCCCATAAAATTATATTATAATAATAATAGTACTAATTTATAAATAAAATTATTAAAATAATTTTCTTTTAAATAATTATATTAATTATTAAATTTTAATTTAATATTTACATATTACAAAAAAATAAAACTCAATTTTTCATTTCTAAAATAATTATTTAATTATACCATGAAATAAATATATCATATTGTTGGACAAAAATCCCTCAAGGTATCATTGAAGCCTTTTTGAGGTGATTGTGTTTGTTGACAAAGTGGACATCTGAGTTGTGATTGTTGACAAAGAGGATTTCATGATGGAATGTCGAGTTCAAGAGCTGAGGTCAACGATCCATGTTTGATTCAAGAACGTCGATAAAAGGAATGGAAGATCTGGAGGCGGTACAAAAGAACAGATACAAGGTGGCACCGTTTTCCAGTGTTTGCCAAATTTTTGGGCCTGAAAATCGGCAAATGAAGAAAAGTGTTTTTGGCAAAGGGACTTGCGCGCCGCGAACATGGTGTACAGGAAACTTGCGCGCCACATGTTTTTCAAGATCAGAAGATCAAAATATGGCTAAGGAAATAGGATCGCGCAAGTTTGGGAGTTGGTCGCGCAAGTGTCTAAAGGAGAGGAGACTTGCGCGCCGAAACTGGGTCGCGCAGGTGACTTGCGCGCCGTCGCGCAGGGTGGTCAGATTGCCTATAAATACCGGACCACCCCTCCTCATTTCTCACCGGAGTTCAGGACGAGAGCTCCCGTCGCGCAGGTGTGGTGGTCGCGCAAGTGGTGTTGTGGTCGCGCAGGTGGGACTTGCGCGCCAGTGGTTGAAGTTGTGCGCCGGTGTTAGAAGTTGCGCGCCGGTTTGCAGTTGCGCACCAATGGTGGTTTGGGCGTAAAGGGAAGAGAGTCGCGCAAGTTTGGAGTTGAGGAAGCTTGTGTCGCGCAAGTGTCATAGGAGGACTTGCGCGCCCGTTGTGACTTGCGCGCCGATACTTGCGCGCCGAGGTTGACTTGCGCGCCAAGTAAGGTTTTGTTCCAGCAGTGATTTTCAGACTGTGTGGAAGCTGGAAGTTTGCCCGATACCTTCGGTGCAAAGAGATATTCATCAACAGGTGAAAGTTAAACTTCAACAGAGCATCTACATACAAGAGAAGATGCATTCTTTCAGGAAAATGAAGAGACCTACAGGTCTATAAACTGTGAGTGGATTCCCTTCTGGAGTAGTGAGCTTAGGAAGAGGAAGAAGGTGATCCTCTCCACCGGCAGTGAGCTAGAGAGAGAGAAACAGGGAGTGACCCTTGGGAAAGCAGTGAGCTGACCCTAAACATTGTAAAGGCAGTGAGCCTGGGCATAGAAGTGATCTAGCCCGAACATTGTAAACCACAGCTAGTGAAGTTAGTGGATCTTGGTACGAACCGGCAACTTGTCGGCGTATGCTCCTTGGACGTAGCCCTTAGTGGTGAACCAAGTAAAAATCGATGTGTCTGCCTGGTCGCTTCTCTGCATTGCACTCAAAGCATTATCATCAGATAAACTTGAAAAGAACTGAGTATAGTATACACACAAGAGCAAACAAATTGACCCTTGTAACAAAGAGGTCAAGATCCAGTGGGGCAGGAAGTATTTTGAAAAGAATATCCATACCCTGATTCACCCCCCCTCTCAGGGTACATAGGCCCCTATTGGCCATAACAATTGGTATCAGAGGGACTGGTTGCTTTTATCAGATTTGTTTGCTTCAACTTTGTGTAGTCGATCTGTGTTGTTGAAGATATTGTTTGCGCTTATCTCGATCTACCATGGGAAAAAGAAAATCTTCAAAGAAGAATCAGAAGTCAGGTGGTATCCCTCAGTGTGGAAGTGTTTTTGGAAAAAGTGTGATTCAAATAAAAGAATCAAATAGATTACTGAAGGAATCATGTAGTGAACAGAAAAATGATTTGGATAAATCATACAACAAAAATACTTACTCATTCAAAGATGTTGACGGAATGAGTGAAGAACCTGACTTTCCAAGTGACGTTGGAACCACTGACGATGAAGAAGAAGAAATTGAAGGAAGAATTGATATGCGAGCTGAGTTGGAGGCTGCTCTGGAAGAGATAGATGTTTGGAGGGCCAAAACCAAGAAAGCTAACAAAATTGTTCGCGATGCCAAACTCTATATGCAGCAGCAGGAAGAACAGAAATCTGAGCTGATGGAAGAAATTCAGAAACTTAATTTATCAACATCAGAGAACTCAGAATCCGTTAGTAAGTATAAGCTGAAGGTTGAAGAACAGAAAAGATAGATCGATGGCCTGAACAAAAAGGTGGAAGTTGTCCATGGGACTAAAGAATTGGATCAGAAATCCACTGAAGAAATTAAATCTAAAGGCATACAGATCAATGCTCTGGAAACTGAGGTCAACAAGCTAAGAGGCTTAAATCAAAGGCTTATCGATATAGTTACTGACCTAACAAAGAAGAATGATTCTCAAGGTGAGGTATTACAGAAGCTGGCTAAAATGAAAGGAAAACAAAAGGCTGATGATTATGAAGAGAATCAAAAGTCAGATGAAGTACAGAATCTGAAAGCTAGAAATGATGATCTAGCAGCACAGTTGTCTGAAGAAGTTCAGAACAATCGAAGCCTTCAACAAGAGAATGAATCTGTCTCTAAATCTGTTTCTGAGGAAAAATTAAAAGTAGTGAAGAAAAGTGCAATGGTGGAAAAGCTCACACAGGAACTAGAAGATGAGGTGAGTAATGGGAAGCTTCTCAAGAAAGAACTGGATGTCCAACTTGAATCAAGGGAGACGAAGATTAAAAAGTTGGAAGAGGATCTAGAATTAGTAAAGAAGGATGTGGAAAAATCTAATGCTAAAGGAATGCCAAAAATGAAGGATGCCTTACACTTGCTATTTGATCATCCTTCGACAAGTGATGATAAAATGAAGAATATGTATGCTATTTCTGAAGAGAAACAACAGAATATTTTCTCAGCTCAAAGACCAGCAAGTTTCGGAAAAGCTGGTATCGGATTTGATGAATCCCCTCCCGTGCAAGATAGAAAGAGAGCTATGAACAGTTCTAGATGGGAAAGAAATCCTATAGGTGCTGGAGATAGGCCTAAAAGGACAGATACAAAAAGTAGTGATGACATGTGCTATTTTTGTGGGATTCATGGCCACACATCAAGCTTCTGTTCAGAGGCTCTGGAATACATCTCAGGGTGTGAAAATAGAGACATTACTAAATCTGAGAATAAGAAGAAGCATCATGAGAAATCAGAGAGAGGAGTCTCTCAGAGGAAAGAATATGTTAGATGCTATTACTGCGGAAGAATGGGACACACAATGAGTATGTGTCAGGAAGATCAGGAGCCCAATATCAAAAGAAGAAATCAAGGGGCATCAACATCTCAGCAGAGAGATGATGAAATGAGGTATGCCTTTGAGGGAAAATGTTTTATATGTTCTCACTATGGGCACATGGCGAGACATTGCAGTAAGAAGAAAGCAGGAAAGGGAAAGGAACAAGAAAAGAGATCTCCACCACAAGAAGTGTACAAGAAAGAAGCCTGTACTGGGAGACAAAGTGGTAAGGAGAAGAATAGGCTTAAAGCCTCGGGGAAATCACATGGAGCTGAACGAAAGTTGTATCAGTCACCTCCTCTAGCGTGCTCACAACAACTCTCAAGGAGATAATGTGAACAAACCTGGAAGATTAAGGGGAGATCTACTCCAGTTG
Source organism: Viscum album (assembly GCA_963277665.1). Taxonomy (NCBI): domain Eukaryota; kingdom Viridiplantae; phylum Streptophyta; class Magnoliopsida; order Santalales; family Viscaceae; genus Viscum; species Viscum album. The sequence continues at coordinate 2,126,960,908 of OY728161.1, read as the reverse complement.
TGATAAAGAAGAATGAACGTTCAATGGAGGACCCACCACCAATGCAAAATAGGGTGGCGACTCATAAATCTGATAAAAGGCAGATAAGCAAAGAATGCATTGCAAAATTCGCCCCGCAACGAGAAGTGGAAGAAAAAGGCAGATCCCTGCAATGGACAAAGAAGACGGGGAAGATGACAAGAAAGGAGATTCCTGCACCGAGAAACAATCAAGGGAAATGGAATTTCAGTAGAACATCAAAGACCAAAATGTGTACCAGTTGGTCTAAACCTCAGAATGTGAGAAAAGAATGCCTAGTCATATGGCCAGAACAGTTGAAGTTGGCTAGGCAGCTAGAAGAAGCAAGGAAAGAGTGTGATACTCTTCAAGAAAGAATCAAATGGTTGACCCATCAGGATCAACCACAATCCTCATCTTGAGGAATTTGGAAGAATCCCCTCTCCCTATATATTTAAATGCTATTAACTGATAATTGATGTGTTTCAGGTTTTAGGGAGATACGATCCATGGGGTAGTGGCATCTAAGGATGCGAAGTGGAGAAGTGATTTGCTCTAGAATTTCAATTGATTCAAATCAGGTACTAGAGTTGATGAAGAAAGGGAGCAACAGAGCACAATAGGAAGTGATTGTGTTATTAACTTTATCTCTTGTTTCCTACACCGAGTTTCAACTCCGTAGGCTTAGAGATTTTGTTAATGGATCAAATTTGAGTGGAAGATGGGAACAAATGATGCAGGAGGAAAAGACGTGTTATAGGTCTAAACTGTTGGGCCTAACCCCAGGAAGTGGTGCACAACCAAGGGGGAGCATTCAACCGAAAAAGTCAGATCAGGAGTGTTCGAACGGGGGAATACTCATTTCTGGAGAAGCAGCAATAGTCAAGCATTTCATGATTATTTATTTTGCTCTAACAATGTGGTATCAGCTGACCATTTTTAGGATACCAAGAAGCTGTGAGAGAATATCAACGGTGCCTTAACAGCAATGACACAGTGAAAAGTTATCTGTTGAAAATAAGGATGCGGTAAGAGACTCCGGGGGAGTAGAAGTGGCAGATGCAGACTTAGAAGAAGACACTGATGATGAACAAGAGAGTCAAGTCTATGCATGCAAGGTTGCCAAAGAGTCGAGCTGAAAATTATTGGAAAGATAACATTGGTTGAGCTGAAATGCTTTACTGATGAAGCTAAAGGTGATAACTGGGTTCAGGCGATGATTGAAGAGCTTGACCAGATTGAGAAGAATCAGATGTGGGAGATGGTTTCGAGAAGAGCAGACAAGAATGTCATCAGGGCTAAATGGGTCCTTTGGGACAAAGATGAATCAAGATGTCACAGTTGTTCAAAACAAAGCACGACTAGTGTGCAAAGGATTCTCCCAGACAGAGGGAATAGATGTTGTTCAGACATTTGCATCAGTTGTAAGGCTGAAGAAAATCAGATCATTTCTAGCTATTGCAGTACAACATAAGTTCAAAGCTTATCAGATGGATGCAAACTCAGGACTTCTTAACAGAGGTACTGGATAAAGAAGTGAACGTCGGAAATCTAGATGATTTCCTCATTTATGAGAATGAGAACAAGGGTTCTCGACTAAAGAAGTGCACAGTGGCAACAAGGCAGTGAATATCACAGAATACAGGAAAATCATCGAAAGATAGTTGTACCCGACCCCAATAAGGCCTGATATGGTTCTCGCCACATTCCAAGCAGCGAGATATCAGAGTAATCCCAAGGAAAGTCACATGCTTGCAGTGAAAAGAATACTTCGTTATATCAAGGGCACGGTGGACTTCGGCTTGACATACAATGACAAATCTCAGACAGAGTTATTGGGATATACTGATGCAGACTGGTCCGGTTCAGCAGATGATAGAAAATCAACGTCAGGTGGTGCATTCTATCTTGGTGGATTGTGTATTTCTTGGCTAAGCAAGAAACAAGATTGCATTTCATTGAGCACCGCAGAAGCTGAGTATATAGCGGCCACTCAAGCATGCACACAGTTATTGTGGATGAAGCAGCAGCTTGAGGATATGGGAGTTGAAGTAAAGTCTCCGATCGGAATCCAGCGTGACAACTCAAGTGCTATAAATCTTAGCAAAAATCCTGTCCATCATTCCAGGACAAAGCACATTGAGATCAAGTATCATTTCATCAAGGAGAAGGTTGAGCAGGGCATCGTGAAGTTGGAGTATGTGCCTACAGAGCTACAGGTTGCAGACATTCTGACAAAGGCCTTACCCAAGGAAGCTTTTGAGAGGCATCAACTAGCTCTGGGAGTTCAGTCGATTCCCCGCACTTGAAATAGTGTGGACGCGGGATCACCCCCCTCTCCCCGAGGTATGCTGTGTTTTCCCTACTGTGCTAATGTGTTCTCTACTATGTTACAGACTACAAAGGCGTGACCTTTGGGTTCGTTGACAAAGGGGGAGAAAATAGTGGTTGTTCAAGGGGGAGACAGTGCAGAGATTTGATAAATCATGAATGATATGGGGAGACGCTGACAGGTGGAGCAGCCAGATAGGGGGAGTTGAAGCTAGTTGAACGTGCTTAGCCAGAGCTTAGCTTGGACAACACAGGAAATATGGCTAAAGAGGTGTTGAAGCTGTGAGCAGAAAGGGGGAGTGTATTAAATCTGACGATGCTAGAAGTGATCGATCAAATAATAGATATCACGACAGCTGAGGATCGTGATAAAAGAAGAAGAGTGGTGTTGGACAGTGTTTGGTGTCAACAATGGATGTTAGAGACAAAGTGATTCATTGATGAACTTTTCATTTACTCTTGTTTCTCACGCCGAGCATTGCTCATGTGGGCTTAGAGTATGTGTTGAGTAAATCCTTGGTCGCTATCGGAATCGCAATGCGGCGAATGGAGGTTGAAGAATCAATGACGTATCTTTGTTTGGGAGAGTTGTCAACAAACCCAAAGGGGGAGATTGTTGGACAAAAATCCCTCAAGGTATCATTGAAGCCTTTTTGAGGTGATTGTGTTTGTTGACAAAGTGGACATCTGAGTTGTGATTGTTGACAAAGAGGATTTCATGATGGAATGTCGAGTTCAAGAGCTGAGGTCAACGATCCATGTTTGATTCAAGAACGTCGATAAAAGGAATGGAAGATCTGGAGGCGGTACAAAAGAACAGATACAAGGTGGCACCGTTTTCCAGTGTTTGCCAAATTTTTGGGCCTGAAAATCGGCAAATGAAGAAAAGTGTTTTTGGCAAAGGGACTTGCGCGCCGCGAACATGGTGTACAGGAAACTTGCGCGCCACATGTTTTTCAAGATCAGAAGATCAAAATATGGCTAAGGAAATAGGATCGCGCAAGTTTGGGAGTTGGTCGCGCAAGTGTCTAAAGGAGAGGAGACTTGCGCGCCGAAACTGGGTCGCGCAGGTGACTTGCGCGCCGTCGCGCAGGGTGGTCAGATTGCCTATAAATACCGGACCACCCCTCCTCATTTCTCACCGGAGTTCAGGACGAGAGCTCCCGTCGCGCAGGTGTGGTGGTCGCGCAAGTGGTGTTGTGGTCGCGCAGGTGGGACTTGCGCGCCAGTGGTTGAAGTTGTGCGCCGGTGTTAGAAGTTGCGCGCCGGTTTGCAGTTGCGCACCAATGGTGGTTTGGGCGTAAAGGGAAGAGAGTCGCGCAAGTTTGGAGTTGAGGAAGCTTGTGTCGCGCAAGTGTCATAGGAGGACTTGCGCGCCCGTTGTGACTTGCGCGCCGATACTTGCGCGCCGAGGTTGACTTGCGCGCCAAGTAAGGTTTTGTTCCAGCAGTGATTTTCAGACTGTGTGGAAGCTGGAAGTTTGCCCGATACCTTCGGTGCAAAGAGATATTCATCAACAGGTGAAAGTTAAACTTCAACAGAGCATCTACATACAAGAGAAGATGCATTCTTTCAGGAAAATGAAGAGACCTACAGGTCTATAAACTGTGAGTGGATTCCCTTCTGGAGTAGTGAGCTTAGGAAGAGGAAGAAGGTGATCCTCTCCACCGGCAGTGAGCCAGAGAGAGAGAAACAGGGAGTGACCCTTGGGAAAGCAGTGAGCTGACCCTAAACATTGTAAAGGCAGTGAGCCTGGGCATAGAAGTGATCTAGCCCGAACATTGTAAACCACAGCTAGTGAAGTTAGTGGATCTTGGTACGAACCGGCAACTTGTCGGCGTATGCTCCTTGGACATAGCCCTTAGTGGTGAACCAAGTAAAAATCGCTGTGTCTGCCTGGTCGCTTCTCTGCATTGCACTCAAAGCATTATCATCAGATAAACTTGAAAAGAACTGAGTATAGTATACACACAAGAGCAAACAAATTGACCATTGTAACAAAGAGGTCAAGATCCAGTGGGGCAGGAAGTATTTTGAAAAGAATATCCATACCCTGATTCACCCCCCCTCTCAGGGTACATAGGCCCCTATTGGCCATAACACATATTTTCATTCATAGAAATCAGTATTTTATTTATTCTTTCATAGGTTATGTTATTATTCTATTGGTCATATTACTATTCGTAATGGTCACATTACTATTCTAATGGTCATATTATTAATCAAATGTTAAAGGTTCCGTAAATTTTAGAAACACCTCTTATTACATTATTTCTTTATTTATAAAGTTTTTATTATTGCCTCTATGAGATTGTTTTGTGATTTATAATATATAAAATAATTATAGGAAGTAAGTTACCATTGATAACATTATGGGTTGTTAAATTCATCCCCCTTATGAAATTTTCCCTTGAAATTTATTTTTTACTTTCAATGTTTAAAACAAGGGAAGGTAATTCTCCTTCATTGATTCATCTGGTTCCCATGTTGCCTCTTCTTACTTATGGATCTGCCATAGTACATTGACCAGGTGAGTAGTCTTATTGCATAGAGCATTGTCTCTATGGTACAGGATTTTCATCGTCTACCTCTCATAAGAGAGATCATTTTTCAACTATACCACTTATGGATTCATTACATGTGAGAGATCTAATAAGTAATTACTTAATAGGGATACATGGAATACATCGTGTACTTGAGGCATGGTTAGTGGAAGTTCTAGTCGATAGGATAAAAATCCAACATGATCAATAATGTTGAATGGGTTGATGTACCTGGGTCATAGATTTCCATTCTACCCAAATCTCGTGATACTATTCAATGAAGATATGTAGAAAAATACTTATTCTCGGACCTCAAACACTACGTCTCAAAGACAATTTGATCTATATTTATTTTTACTTTGGGATTCCTTGATATGATGTGGAATTTTTTTCAGCACCTCCACCATTTCTTCAACCATTCTAAGTCATATAACTTTACGTTCATTGACTTCATCCCAAAATTTTGGTGTTCTACATCTTTTCCCATGAAGGGCTTCATGTGGATCCATTTGGATGCTCGAGTGGAAAATGGTTTTGTAAGAGAACTCGACAAAAGGTAAATATTGGTCCCATACTCTTTTGAAGTACATAGAACATTATCTCAATATTTCATCTACTGTATTAATTTTCCAATTATATTTGACATCAATTTGAGGATGATAAGCCATACTGATGTTCAGCTATGTGCTTAGCGCATGTTTGAGACTTTTCGAGAACATTGAAGTGAATATAGGATCTTGATCAGATACAATCAATAGTGGTACTCCATGAATCCTTAAAACAACTATAATTTTTATACATGCAAGTTTATTCAGTGAGAAGTCATCTCAAATTGAGGTAATGTGATCTTTCTTGGTAATATGATCCACAACTTCACATGTAGAATATTTTTCATTGGATGTCTGTGTAAGTTTCGTGACGAAGTCCATGGGGATGTTTTCCAATTTCAATGTTGTTATGGGTAATGGTTTCATCATCCCCATTGAAATTTTTCTTTAAACCTTCACTTGATTACATAATATAAACTTTTATATATATTTAGATATCTCCATCTTCATAATTTCCCACCATTAGTGCTCTCAAAAGATCTCAATACATCTGGGTGATTCATGGGTGAATTGGGAAAGTTGATATATGTGCATCATTAAAAATATAATTCCTTCTACATTAATTTTATGGTACACATAGTCATTACCCAAATATCACAACTCCATCATCATAAATTTTGATATCTGAGTATTTCCTATTTCTCATGGATTCTACCTTATTTTAAATTTCCACATAATTTCTTTGAGCATCCACTATTTTCTCGATGAGTGTTGGTTAGTAAATAATTTGAGAAAGGATTACTTATATTCATTCCTTAAAGATTCCCATATCTATCATTTGAAATTATAATAATATTGAATCCTTCTCAATTATCATCATTGATAATGTTGTTGGATCCTTTCTACATAGATAATTAGCCATATTATTTGCTTTTCTAGAATGGTAGTGGATTGGTAAATTATAATCCATTGTGATATATAACCATCATCACTAGTTCATATTATTATACTTCTATGAGAATATTTCTTTGAGGCTCTTATCATTGGAATATATTTCACACTTCTCCCCTTAAAGATAATTTCACCATATTTTCAATGGGAAGATCACAGCTGCAAACTCCATATCATTTGTGGGATAGTTTTCTCATGAAATTTCAACTAAATTGAGTCATAGGTGATCACTATATCTTTTCTCATCATTAAAAATACTAATCCCTTATTTGAAGAAATACTGTATACTACAAATAGATCCCCAATTTTCGAATGTGTGAGTACGGGCGTAGTGATAAGCCTCTTCTTCAACTATTTGAAGAAGTCTTCACATTAACTGGATAAGACAAACATGTGTCGCTTCTGATTCATCCTGGTTATTGGGTTTAAAAATTGTGATATGTTGTTAACAAACCACTTGTAATACCCCATTAGATAAAGAAAACTACAGATCTCAGTTAAAGATATTTTTCTAAACTTGTCTTCAAATACCTTTGTCTTAGAGGGGTCCACATATATTTCTTTTAGGGTGATAAAATAACCCAAAAATGATACTTCCTTAATACAGAACTCTTGTTTATGGTACTTTTTAAAAGGTTTATCACTTCAAAAGGACTTCAGTACAGTATTAAAATTCTCCCCATGTTTCTCCTTGCAATTGTATTATATCAGAATATCATTAATAAATACTAACACAAATTTTTTGAGGTAATATCTAAAGACTATATTAATTATGATCGTGAATATTTCTAGAGCATTAGTGACTCTAAATGGAATCAATATTAACTAATAGTTTCCATAGCTCATTTGAAAGGTAGTATTGTTAATATATTCCTTCCTTGCTTTTAATTGGTGAAATCTTGACCAAATATCCACCTTATAGAAATACTTGTCCCTGCACAGTTTATCAATCTTGACATGAAAAAATAATTTATTCCATTGTGAAATTATCTCTAATGGAATATCATGTGGGATCCTTATGTTTAGAATTTTTATATGGTAAATATTCTATGTTAATTACATAAACGTAGTCTCATTCTAAGGGGTTTTACTAATATTCTATAATACTAATTCTATAATTAACTATACCATTCTATGATACCAACTATAGCGGCCCTACTTTTTATTATATTACTATTAAATCATTTTAAAGATAAACAACATAATATTTGTACACATATAGGATCAAAGAATTTTGTGTCTTGATAAAATTATTATTATACATAACTTTTAAATAATAAAAAATAAACATTATTTAATTCCTTGTTTTCTATCTTCTTAGTGTCCATCATGTACTTATTATTGTATATAGTCAACTGAGTATATACATAAAATAAAAATGTGATCTAAAATCAATGTAAGACGATATATAAGAACATGAATTATTATATCATAGGTGAGAATAATCACTATCATAGTAAAATAATTATGGGAGAATCATCATATTCAAGAGGGTAAGAACTAGGTAAAGACATGGAATGCGGAAATGCATAAAAATGAAACATCTTGTTTTAATGGTCAACTACCATGCATAGATTCGGAAAAACCAACCACCATATTCCCACATATCATATCTATATGACCACATCATAATTGTTTCGAAAAAATCCGAAAATATATTCATTTATATTTCATCTTATCACATGGGATACATCACAATACCCAATGCATCAGAGCACCATATAATTATGGGCATACCTATCACATCCTAAAATTTACATAATCATGCATGCCACATAGAATGTATAACAATATCTTCCATAAAAATAACACATGGAATGGAAATGGATTTCTTAGAATTTTATAAATAATTATTTCATGAATAAAAATAGGGGTTCCAAAAATATAAATGGAATAACATAGTCATTATTAGAATCATCAATCTTGAGTTATGAGGAAACAATATCAATAGAATTAAAAGATTAATTTTTAGAAAGAAGATATAATTTGGAAAAATGTTTATTTTTATCATAAAACCAAATTTGAAATATCTATATCCTAAAAAAGGTAAATTAAATTTTAAAAATGTTATATGAGCATCCATACCATGTAATATAAAATAACCCAAAGAAAAGAATTGGGTTCTAGAATCCCCTTAACTTATTTCTTAATGATTTGATCAGATTAATATCCAGAATAAAAAAATTATATTCCTTAATTAATAATTCCAAAATATCTTATATATTTATTCGATTAATTATATTTTTTTTCTCATATATGGTCATTATAATGAGTTATATAGTTCAATTATGTTGTTCAGGAGTTTTCGTTTTCTTGGTTTTTCATGTTCGGTTCACTTGTATACAAGTGAGGAATATCATGTAAAATGTGAATAATTATCCAAAATCGATATTATATGTTATTAGTGAACTTAAATAAGTTTATTTGGTCTTATATAAATATATACTCATAAATGATGATGATTCATTAGATAAAATTTTAATGATAATTATTTAGATTAATTTGGATATTTTCAATCACAACGAACAAATTTAGTATTATTGTTTAATATTATGTATATAAGTTATTCCCAAAACATTAAAAATGGAGATAAAATAAATTTATCAAACTTTTTAAACCATTATGGTGGTTTTAATACCATACGTGAAGGTGTGAAAGGAAAATGAAAACTTATCATCCTTGAAGGCGATAAAACAACACCAGACGGACGACATGTCCATTTTTAGAATAAAAGGGAGAAGAGAAGAGGTTTTATGATATATTATTGAATCAACATATTAATATTATAGTATATATTAGATAATATATCTATCAGTCCACTATGATGTTGGGAGGTGAGGATAGGATAAGAATAGAAAAGATCATGGAACAAATTGAAAAAAAAGAAAGATGATTATGCCTTTAGAATTATTCTCCTTGGGATCCTCCTTAGGGAGATTGGTTTTGGTATTTTCATGAGAACAAAGGATTTTTTCTGTGGTAAAGGGGCTTAGGACAATAATTGGGCATAAATTGGATAATATTCAAGGCTTTGGAGGTTTGGGGTAAAGGGGTGGGGAGGGGAGGTATTTACAGTGGAGGAGAGGGGCATGTTGGATTATTTTATTCATTACTATATTATTTTCACTCAAAACTATGAACAGATTGAACATTATCACTAAATATATTGAAATAATTAAGTAATTTTTGAGATTATGGGATTAGATCCTACATACATCATCTATGACTTGACAATTTGAGTATTTTTTAAATACCGTAAATTACTGTATTTCACTATTCACCAATAATTTAATTTTTTAAAAAAATCTCAAAAACTCACCCATATCATTTTTTATGTGTAGAATTAAAAATTGAAACCATTTAATGAATTTTTTTTTCTAAATATGATAAATTAACATTTTAATTAAAAACATCATTTATTCAAAAATAATAATATTTTTAAAATTATAACTGAATTTATGAAACTTTGAAAAATTATATAAGGTATCATTAAATTATCTTATAATAATAAGAAAAAATAATAATACATTTTGAATAAATTTTCTTCAATAAATATTATTTTAAATAATTAAATAAAATTTTAAATTGTAATTAAATATTTACAACTTAAAAAAATACCAACACTCAATTTATCATTTCGAAAAGGTTTATTCACTTATACCATGAAATAAATATATCATATTTTCATGCATAAGATAAATATTTTTTACTTATACTTTTATAGGTGATGTTACTGTTCTATTGGAAAAATTACTATTCCTAATGGTCATATTACTATTCCAAAGGTTAGGTTACTATTCCATTGGTATATGATCATTAACTTATAGAAATACCTCTTATTACATTAATTATTCATCTATAACGGTTTTAATGTATAATATATTTGATTTTATGTGATTAATAGTTTATGGAATAATTATAAGAAAAAAGTTTCCATTGATAAAATTTTGGGTTATTATATTCCTACAGGCTTTCCAAGAGTTGAGGTGGAAATTAATGAGTTCCCCCCATCTTGAGATTACTATAGGAGGGTCTCAAGGACGTAGTGAAATACGATTCATCAGGGACTGGGCTTGGTTGCAATACGATATAGAGGAAGATGGTAATTGTTTATTCTTCACTTCACTTGAGACCCAAATTGTTGAACTATGTGACCCATAATCTTAAGCAAGAAATGGTAGTATTCTCACTAAGGATATGGTGAAACATCCTTATGGGTGATTGGTTTATCATTTAATATAAACATAAGAGTACTACGTATTTATTCTCCTAGAATGATATAATTATGATAGATGAAATGGCTACAGTTCCTCTAGGATTATGAATTCTATATTGTCTATACACCTGGGAAGGAGAACACAGAAGATGATTATCCTATAAGGATATCTTATTTTCAACTACTGATCGATGAATCAAATTAGTTTTACCTGTTAAATTTATCATTTTTTTATGGGGATGGAGAATATTACCTCTACTCGATGGCTTTCACCCACTTCTTATAGAACGATTTAGGGAGGCTCGACTTGGGGGTACCGACTGTGATACTCTATGAACTCAGGAATCCAATGGACATGCCTTTAGTGGATTTTATAATGGTAAAGAACCCATCATCCTTTTTAGAGGATGCATAATGGTACCAGTGATGTTGATAGAGGGGGTTATTAGTGAGATTCATATGTATCCATTGGTTGTACATCCACATTTGCTGAATATTTACCAGGACCTTCAACATCAGTTGTGGTGGCCAGGGATGAAAAGGGAGTTTCAAATTTTATCACTTTATGCCTTACTTGTTAGTGGGTGAAGTCAATGAAATAGGTTTTTGTGAGTTTATACACACACCTTATGTTTCCATATTGGATGTGGTATGGGATATCCATGGAGTTCTTAGTGGGGTTACCACGTACATCTAGGGGAAACAATTCTATTTGAGTGATGATAGACCGGCTCACCACGTTGGCCCACATCATAACTCTTCAACAGTATAGTCCAGTAGAGAGCCTGGGATGTGTCTACATGTTGGATATAGCCTAAATCAATAGATTTACCTCAAAAACAATTATCTACCATGATAGTCACTGCACATCTCAATTATAGAATGGATTTCAGGAAGCCTTTCGATCTCAATTGTGTTTGAGCATGGTGCTTCACCCCTAGACTAATGGTCAGACTGAGTAGACCATTCATATCATGGAGGCCATGTTGTGTGATTTTATATTGAAATTTTTCATATTTGGGATGATAATATACCCTTGAGATGTTTGGGTACAATAAAAGGTATAATTATACCATTATTATAACACCATTCAAGTCCATATACAAGTGATCCTGCAAGTTATCGCGATGTGGGAACAACCTAAGAGATTTATAACTTATGGGCCTAGAGTTTATGTGGTCCATGTCAATGAAGGTGTATATCATCCATAAGAGTATGAGAAATACACAAAGCCTTCAAAAGTCTAATGTGGATTGATGAAAGAGTCCTTTGAATTCAAGTAGGGACACTATGTGTTCCTAAGGGTTCACCTCAACATGGATTGGGGAGTTTTGGATAGGGTGGAAAGATATCTCTGAGATTCATTGGACCATTCCAGATACAAAAAAGAATGGGTGATGTGGATTACTTCTTATATCTACTTCCACAGTTAGACTTGGTATACGATGTCTTCCACATTTCACGAATGAGGTGGTATGTGCATGACCCATCATATGATATCAATCAGGGTGAGATGGACATATATGATAAAGTTTTTTTTCACAAAGTACCTGGTACAGATTGAGGATCAGTGGAAGGTGATCCCCCATGGGTGAGGGATTCCTTTAGTGCATATCTGGTGGCATGATGGGAGTCTTCAGGAGTTACCTAGGAGCCGGAGACCCATATGTGTTCTCAGTACCCAAATCTATTTGTGTATTATTATTTTGTTACTTCCAAGATGTAAAGTCCCTAGGTGGGGAGAATGTGATGAGTCTTTATTTTCCATGAATTAATTTAAAATATTATATTTCTTATTTTTTATAGATAGGAACTAAGATAATGTGGTATTCCAAATTCTGAAGTTCCCAAAATTAATTTTTAAAATATATTAAATATGTTATTTATAATTCATATGAAGTTTTCCAAAAAAAGTGGAATAACACTAAGATAGGGGCTAAGATAAGAAATTTGAAGCATCTATTGAGCTCAAAGAGGGGCCTTGACCATAGGTATGGCATAATCATTTTCAACATTAGATGAATGATTAAAAGTTTTCAGCGCACTAAATAATATAAAATAAAAAAATTTATTTATTTATTTTATTAACACAATGAACTAATTTTTACACTATAAGTACATGGTAATGAGTAGATCTGAGTGTTCACTACTTAACCCTAGAGACCTTGAGGACCATTGGATGAAAATGTTCTCAGATGAAAACTTCATATCAGATCAGGATCGAGGATTTATTCACTATAGGTGTTCAAGGATCTTTCTAAAAATAAAGAATTATATTTTTTTATTCATTATTGATCAATCCATCTCAAGGTATCATGTTGTTTCATGTAGATTTAACACCACTTAATTTTTCCTATAACACATGCAAATCAATAAATTAATGAGTTGATTCATGGGTTGAGTGTATTGTGGTCATGGGATAGATATTGTCTAGGATTGGCAATTTCATTATTGATTATATTATATTTCTTAATTCATCATTCTAACAAAAAATAATTGAGTCCAAAACAAACATAGGTCGTGGTATATTCCTTATGTTTGTATTTTTTACATTTATCCTCCTTTTTCAATCATCAATTTTCAGCATTCTCATAGGTCAGTGGATTAACAAATACCTGGTAACCAATCATTGAGCACCTATTTCATGGTGAAATGAATTAAAACAATAGATCTATGTTTTGATTGACGATGTGGTCCAGCTACATAGAAATATTGGGTGTTGAAAATGGAAATATTGGCCTGAGACACTGACATGTAAGGGAGATGGGTATATTTCTAAGCAGTAGATATGGCTTTAATGACTATAATTTGGACAAAAATAGTGGGAGGGTTCAGTCAACCCAAGATCCATTATGAATTCTATAATTACTGAGATGATTCATTGTTGGATTGGAGGCTGGAGTGATGGGTGAAAATTCATGAAGAAGATCTTGGATTTTGGAAAATCTCAGGTTAAATGATGTCTATTCTATTGTTACATACCATGTGGGACCCTTAGAATGGTATCAAGGTTTTCTATGTTGTGATTAGCATTCCACATCTTGTGTTCCCTACCACATTACATGTAGTTTCTATTTGGAATCTCGACGTGTATAGGGAGTACACACCCAGGACGTTGGGTGAAGTAACACAACACATGGTCCATGAAACACGCTATGTACACCCTAGTAGGAAACTCAATGTGTAAAGGGAATAAACTCTCGGAATACCATATAGGACCAAATACAATGTGTGGTGGTCCACCCACCATGTACTCAAACATGGACACAGGTGTGGGTCATGATATATGGGTAGAACGCAGTGTTGAGGAGGCATGTCATGTACTCATGGTACATTCTCGGTACCTCCTCAATGGAGGCTTGAAGAAACTTTACACTTTAGCATGGATGAGTTTTTTTATGGCATTTTTCCTTGATCCATTACTCGAGGGTTGTTCTGGAATCACTTCATGGGCATTGGATGGTGATTCCATGTGAGGATCTTTATTCCTGGATAGCTTTGTTGTTATAATTTCATGAGGCTCACAGTGATTCCTCTATCATCATCATCATTTCCTAATGTTGGGTTCATAGTATCATTGTGACTAGAAATATGTGGTTTTCATTCCTATACTTAGTGGTTTAATCTTGGTTGGGTTATTGGTATATTCCATAGCCTTGGGTGTGATCTAAATCTATCTATTGATCTCTTCAAGCATCCAATGTGTACTTATTATAACTAGATTTGATGATCATGAAATTTCACATAGATGAAATCAGTTCTATCTAAATCATGAGTGTGTTCCCCAAATGAGTATGATATGGAACCATCTAGCGGGAATCCTATGTTGGAAATACTATTTTGATCATACATGAGAATTTGTATCTATGATGATTATATATATATGTACTTATTATATATGTTTTTTACATATACTTTTGATATAAATAATATTTTTCTTGATGCTATATGATTAGTGATTTGTGCTTTCCTACTAGGTATTTTTATACTCACACTTGCATGGTAGTTTCCCACATATGTTGTCTTTTATGTAGATGATAAAACTTTTAATGGATTCCAAGACGGACCAAGACCAGGTGAATCATAGTGAGCCAGACAGATCAAGTTTTATCCAAGTTAATTCATTTAATGCAGTCCCCTCCTACTTCACATGTTATACATGTTTCAGTTTCTTTTGGTAGTCTTGAATTTTTTCATTGATATCCAATAATATTTGTTTACTCTAATGGTGGTATTTTAGATTTATTCACTCTTGGTTATGAGTTGTCTTGCATTTTGAAATTTTATCATCTTGGAGATGTGTGAGTGTGTGTGTAAAAGTATATTAGCTTATGGTCTCCCATGTGTGTGATATTCCTACTTGGTTCTAGTTGCCATACCTTTCCCTACTACTGCCTGAATTAGTTTAGTTTTGGTTTTGGCCCCATTGGGTTGGGTCATGACATATATAATGTTTTCATTTGAGTTATTTTTAGTCTCTTCAATTTGAAATTAAATTATATCATTATTGGACTAAATAGAGATCAGAAATTTGATTCAAAGGCTGGCAATGAATAACATTAAAGGCTTGTAAATTTATTCTTTCATGTTTCAAGACCATGTAATGGTGTTATAAAATCCATAATAGGAAACTAATAGTTTTTAAGGCATATACACTTTAAGGTGGATAATTAATGGTAAAACCCACAAGACAGTTCATGGAACTGGCCAACTGATTCCATCGTCGAGGCATACTGGTGTATAGACGACCCACCAATATTCCGGGTGGGGGGGGGGCAGTAGTAGATAAAACCTAAAAAAGTCCACATGCTACCTGGTGTAGGTGAAATAAATATCTAGTGAGATATTCCCAGCAATAGATACCTCCACGTAGTCCACATGTTACCCAGTGGAAGTTACCATGTTTTTTACTGGGTAGAGACTAAAAGCCTGAGATGAAATTTATTATGGTAAAAAGACTATAATTATGGTCCTCCTCATCTTCAATGCCCCAATATAATTCCAAAATATTCCCATGCCTCATGAAACCAATCAATGTTGTTGTTTGTCATATTTTAAGAATAAATCAGTTACAAACAATAATCTTTTATCGAATTGACATTGAATCACTAGTAATTTCAATTCCTCTCAATTTTTCATTTTAATTTCTCCATATCTCAAATATCTCATCCCCAAATATGTTCATCCCTAAAAGAGATTCTTGAGATTATTTTTAATGTGTTTTACAAATTCTAATATCTCTGATCTCATTTCCATTATTCAATCGGTTCCCACAATTTCAAAAGTGAGGGACATGTTCCTTAGCTAATAGTGAGGCTCAAAAGGGTTTGAACAAGAGGGTTTCCACAAACTACAAATAGAAGTGACAAGTTTCCTGGTAATATCCAAGGTCATGGTATTAATAACATTGAGCTATCTAGTAGAGGGGTGGAGACTTATAGGCTCACATTGATCAATTTCTAAACTCCATGTCAAATTTTCTTTTATCTGTCATTTAATTTACTCATAACATCATTCAACATCAATTTTCATAACATCATAAGTAGGGTTCAAATATTTTCTATTATGAAAATTCACATAATTAAAATTGATATTAACTTTATAACTTAGATTTAATTTATAATTTATCACTCAATCTATTTCCATATTTTAATTTCCTTTCCTTTTCAAACATTTTTGAAATTTGAATTTCTCTTTTCCATACACTTTAAAATTTTTGAAAGGAAATTCACGCACACCTTCCACTATAACCAAAATATAACATGTGGGTATCAGTATAGGAATTATTATTTACACTTTTGATGTACCAATAATTTCAGTTCGATTAGAAATAAAGTCAATGATGTAAAAGATTAAAAAAATTAAGAAAAAATAATCCATGAATTTATTTTTAAAAATAATAATAATAATTTATTTTAAATTATCTTATTAAAGGATTTCAATATATCTCATCATGTTTATATGGAAAAAATTTTAAAAATCAATTGTGTCTATAGATACCTAAGTTTTTCTGGATTTTAAAATTGTGCCGAAATTCGAAATTATGTTTTCAGGAGCTTATGATTGGTAAAATGGTCGTTTTATCAAATTAGATGATCTTTAATAATTATTCTAAAAAAAATTTGGTATTGAAATATAGTAATGAGTTTGGTGGATTTATGAGGTGTTTCAGTAATAAAAAAATTCTGAATATTATATTAATTAAATATTAAATTATTTTTTAACCTTTGGATGTCGATATATTTTTAACGAAACATAAAATTGAGATTTAAATGTAGTATTTGAGTAAAAAATGGATATTTTTTCCTGGTGAGTTATAAACCTTTTTTGGATTTCGGGTTTTGGAATGGGTGTTAATTGGGCATTAAATTATTTAATTGATTAATTAATTAAATTGGATAAAATACCCCAACTCAATTATGGCTTGCTACTCATATCAAAAGTGGGATGCTTACTTCCTTTTGTTTGAGATGGCCATATCGAGATTATAAGGGAATAAAATTCCCCCGGACATTGTTCATAGTAGTGATCAAAACTGGGTCGAGGAAAAATGACGTTCAGAAGTGGATTTGGTTGTGAATATTCAGCATTTGTACCACAACGTAATCCAATATGTTTAGTTTTATGTCACAATCCATGTAGTTTAGTTTTTTTCTTGTTTTATAGACCAATATTGATTTATAAGGTTCCCATGGGTTCAATATAAACTTAATTAGAGAAAATTAGATTTTCAGAAAGCTTGATGGGGTTTCCGATTCAAAAAACCTAACTACACGACATGTGGTTTTAAGAACACATGTCCTGCGTTCTTACTACTTGGGGAAGAAGAGAAGAAGATGGATACATGTCATGTAGTCTAGAGTACCTGTCATGTCATGTCACTAAGCATGTGGTTGAGTACATGCAGAGACGACTCATATAGGGGGACATAGTCATGCAGGGTACACGCCCAGACCCATTGTGGTTTATAGGTCATTTAAGAGTTCACAAACAGATATATACACTTCGAAACTCCATGTGAGGTACAATATAAATACCCCATTTGTGGTACACACCATGAACAGGTTTTACATGATGTGTAATTGGATTTTAAAATCCATGTCCAGCTGGAGTACACACCCATGTGGGGCTATGGGAGTGTATGCCATGTACATGGGGAAACACATCATGTAATACCCCCCTTAATTTACCCTTTTGAGGATTTTGAATGTTTTCCACCCCAAAGTCATAATTAGACATAAGTGGAGTTAATACTTAGTGTACATACACGTAGAACATGATGGTGGACCCCGACGGGAAATTTGAGGATTTATAAGAGGTTGTTTGGGGTGTGTAAGTTGTAATAGTGTTTTTTATATAGAAAGTGAAATCATATATCTCTTGATAGATAGAAATGGTATGAGACCTAGGTGAGGGTCATGTAAATTATTTTGGGGAATAAAATTAGTTTTTGGGAGACGTTATTTGGTGTTGGGTATCATATTTTCCTTGATTATTGGGACTGAGTTATGACTTTAGGCGATGGACAGGTTTGGTGTTCAAACCAACTTAGGGTTTCTTGGAATGGGGATGAGAACATGTCTATTTTATCCCATGAGGTTTAATAATATTGTTGCCTTTGAGGCTATGAGTTTATAGAGAATATGTTTATAGATGTGTGACCCATGAGTGATGTTTATTGGTCTTAGAGTTTAGTTTGACCACAGATCAATATTGGGATGCATCTACTTATATTAAAACCTAGAGGATTCCAAGAAGAATTCCCCTTATTTAGTTATGTTTCCTATGATCTATAGATGTATTCCTCTGTTTACATGTATATTTAAAAGCCTAGGTGAGTTATTTATTATTTGGGAAACCATAATCGGGTGTAAGTGTTTAGATTCTAATGGTTATATGTGTTCCCTGAGGACCCAAAGTGATGTACAGGTCGATGGGGTGGAGATAATGATGATGTGTATAGGCATTCGATCAGACTTTAATATGTTTGACTATTGGTTGAGTTTGATTCCTAGTTTATATCAAATGGTTGTTTTGATATGGTTGAGTTTCAATGGTTGGATTATTGGTTATTGAGATAGACAGTTTGGGATGAGAGCGTGGACATGAGGTCCAATAGATATGGTTTCAGATGTCTGGTGTAATGCTCCATAACTTAGTATGGGTAGTTTTAACATTACCCACCATGCCCGTATGATATAATATTGTTCATTATGTTCTGTATTTGCACCAATGGATGTTATTTTATGAGTGATGGACTGATTTTTGTAGAACATTTTTTTTATTTTTTAGTACAGTGGGCTTGATGCTTTACATAAATGTTTGAGCTCCTAGAATGAGGCTCTATGAATGTGTAGTATACTATATGGATTATCTTTCACACTGAGGCTCAAGACCCAAATATTTTACTTTGTTTTTTAAGATCTGGGTTAATGTTATTGGAACCACTAATATTATGTATAGTTGGTTGGGATGTTGGATTAAGGATCCTCTCCCTAGTTTTTTGTGGGCTGGACTAATGATCTAGGAACCCTTGTGTATAATAGATTTGGATGATGTATTGATGATCCAGAATCCGAGGGTGTGGACATGGAATTTCATATCATGGTGAGGATGGTTAGACATGGTTTTTTGAATCTCAATTGGATTCTTGGACTGATTATCCATGTATGTTGACATGTGAATTCTATGAATTATGGTTGGAATGGATGGACATGGAATTTTGAATCCTTATTGGGTACTTGGAATGATGCTATTTAAATGTAGAACTGTGACCCCTATGGTATTTTGTTTAAATGATTGGAAATGACCAAAGTATGTAAGATTGATTGAGGTGATAGATCTACAGATAGATGGTTCTTTCTTAAATTTTTTATTTTAGTTTTGTTTCAGATTGGATGAGGTTATTACATGCGAATTCACTTCTGGTAGTAGGTAATAGGTTCACCATTGTCGTGGACTACTAGGATTTATTTATCACCCCCTATATGTGCACCTCAGTGTGAATATAGTCCTTATGTCCTCTTTCATGTTGATCAATGATACACAATGGATAAGGTTGAGTCCTAAGATTGCTTGGTTGAGAGGGATGCTCGTATGGAGTCTGATGATCAGGCTGGAGTATCAAAACGGTGTACTAGAGACTGGGTATATGATATAGACTACAGTTAGTATTAGGGTCTTATGTATTTATTTTTCAGTTGTTTATTTTTTATATGTAATTATCCAAGTGTGTGATCGATGTAGTATTTATTACATTAATATTTGGGCCGATACTAAATTCAATTTTATCATAACATGTTTCTATTTCATTTTATTTATTCTTCAATATTATCGGATGTGTATCATGTTCTAATATTTACTTGTGGTTAATCAATTTAATAAAGTGTTATATCATCCTCATATTTTCATCTTATACCTTTGTTTCTAGTTAGTAACCTCTATCGTATAAGGAGGGGTGCTTGATTTCTTGTTGAAATCCAGAATGGGGCATTGTTTTTTAGTTCCACTTGAGGTTGGAAGTTATAAAGTGGTCTTAGTGGTGTTTATTTTCCATTTTATTTTACTATTTGTGACTTGGTAGGATGGACATGAAGAAATGCGTTAGACCTTGATATGTTTATTAGTGAGTTCATAGTGAACATATATTATGGTTGGATGTCCTAGTTTCAAAGGAATATGATTTGTGTTCTTAGTATTTGATGTTATGTTCATATAGTATTTTTGCCTTGCAAGATGTAAATTTGGTTTGGATCTGAGGATTTACGATGGAATTTTTGGCTCTTGGTCCATTGGAAAAAGGAGTGTGATTTCGTTTTGACTATTGGCCAGAAGAGGCAAGAGGCGTCTTTGTATCATGGTATCAACATTAGACCCAAACACTATATACCTACTAGTGTGTGATTTTATATATTTACCTATGATGGATGGTTCTATGGATCTACGAAAACATTCTTGGTGATGGGGATGTCGATGTGGTCCTTGTGCATGGTAGGTGTAGTGACCTGGGTGTGTCTACATTATATGGGTGTATGACAGTTGGAATATTTTGGGTGGCTTATTATTGAGTATGGTTATGTGTATTAGTACACTAGGGAGTGGTCTGATGTGAATATTCGCATAGATTATGGGTTCCTTGGTTGTTGGAAGGGGTTTGACGTGTGATGTTGTTTATATATAAGTCCCTAGAGATGGGTGTTTTTACATGTTTGTGTGGCATGACATTGAGATGAGAGCATTATGAAGCCATATGAGCTATGCCCTTTGTTGAGTGCAATAGACCTAGATGGTTGGAAGTAGTGACTAGATGTGTGACTTGATCGATAAGTCTAGTTGGGAGAGCCCAATGGACCCATTGACGTGACTTTAGGTTAGGGAGTTGAAGCCGTTTGACTTTTTAGAGTGACCTATGAGAGGGGTCAATAAAGTTATGAGGGATTTTGGATGTGTGAGGCATAGATGGATGATTTGGAAATTTGATAATAATTATCAAAGTGTGAATCCTAGTGTGAGTTTTAGTCATGTTGGATACCATTAGTTTTTAAAAAAGAGAATGTTTATGGTTTTTCACAAGCTTGTGGTTGGTTTCAAAATGGGAATGTTCATTAGGGGGAACACCACATGTAATGGTTGTGTGTGGAAATTATGAGATAGATTGGGATAATAGGATTTGATTGAGTTTTTTGATTGGGTATTGTGATCCAAGACTTCATGAGATAATACATGTTGGATTCAGGAATCCGGTTCTGTGGTTGGGATACACAAGTACATGTAGTGGTCCAACATTAATGGAATCTTTGAGAAAAAGTGTCAGTGATGCACAATTTTGTTTAGTTTGTGGATGGATTGTTATAGTAGCATACTCCCATGAGACTTGAGTTGACTAGGTAGTTATGAGTAGGCTAAGAACCGAAGTGCGAGTGATAAGGGGCTTGAGGGAATGGTAACCTGAGGCCCTTGGGATAGAACTATGATTTACTTAAATGGATGTGTTTGTGGTGATATTCATCGATGACATATTTTTGTACTCTTAGTATAGATACGTTCATGCATAATTTCTTGAATTGATTCTGTGTACACTGAGAAAGGTTTAACTTTATTCCAAAAAACCTAAATTTCATTTTTAGTTTGAGAAAGGGAATTTCAAGATTTTCAGTCATGGAACAGTGTATGTGAGTATATGTGGTGTGAACAGTATCATTGGGCATATGATAGCAAGATTATCATGATGGATGGGTTGTCAAAGAATACCATGGGTTCTGATCACGGATGTCAGGATTAGGAAATAGTTGATGTTTATTTTGGTTTCTCTTTTGGGAGATAGTGAGACGAACATGTCTAGTTCTGAGGTTTGGCAATGATTTGGGCATGGTACATGGAGAAATTTGTTATATTTTGAGGAAAACTAAGGATACTCCTATGATGGGGAGTATTATACCAGATGTTGTGATATGACCCTTGTGTGGGTAGGGTCTCTGTTGTAATGTAAATCACATCGAGCGATTCAATATACTTATATATATGTGGCTTCATAGGAAACATTGATTATGGGAAGAACCGTGAATCGAAATCGGTAATTACGGGTTGAGTTCTTTTTTGGGGTGCACCATGAGCCTGATGATGATTTTTAAATAATTTTGTGACATGTAAAGATTGAAGGGTGCGGTCGAGCATCGTCTATGTAGTTTTATGATTGATCCTGGGTCACTGAGATGTGATATTTGGGCTGAGAGTGCGTATATCAGGTCCTAGAGATATGGTTATGGATGTCTAACGTGACACTCCACATCTGAGGTTGGGTAGGATGGATATGATTCGCCTTTCTCAAATGATATATGATTGGGCTTAATTTTCTATATCATCATTTATGGTTTCTTTTAAATGATTGTTTTACTAAGGTTATGGGTACATTGTTTGATATTTTTTAGTACAGTGGACTTGATGTTGCGCATACGTGTTTGAGATGTTGTACTGAGGCTTTGGGCATGTGAACATTATATATAGATGAGGTATCAGACTAAATATCTTGACATAGATAGTATGATTTGTTTTTAGGAGTTGGAATGATTTTATAGGAACCACTAATATTATATAAATTTTGTTGGGATGATGGAAATATGCTCTTATCCTTGGTTTTTTGAGGGCCACACTAATGCTCCAAGCACCATGATGCACTGTAGTTTTGGAGGATGGACTGATGCTTCAGAATCCATGGGTTTGGACAAGAATTTCCATATAAAGGTTGGAATAGTAGGAAATGATGTTCTAAATCTAGTTTGGATACATAGTCCATTGCTTGCTATATGTAGACTTGTGAAATCTTTGGGTTTTGGTTGGGATGGTCGGTTATGGAATTCTAAATCCCGATTGGATACTTGTACTGATGCTCCTTGTATATTAAACTATGAACCCTATAGAATTTTTTTAAATGACCAGCATTGGATGAAGTAAGTATAATCAATTGAGGTCACAGAACTAAGGATCGATGGTGGTTTCATGTATTCTTTTCTATTATGTATCAGCTTCTCTAAGCACATTATATGAGCATGCACTTATGGAATAAGATTATATGTTCACCATTAAGGATAGAAAACTAATATTTTTTTCCCACTACCAATAAGTTCACCTCATTGTGCATGAAAATAAATTGTCAGCTTTTCGGTTGAGCATGAATGCATGATGGATAGGTATGAGGACTATGCTTTCATGACTGAGTGGGATGCTCATATGATGTCTGATGATCGGGCTAGAGCAGAAAAACTAGATAATCGAGACTGGGTATGTGATATGGCCTAAAGTTGGTAGTAGGACATTATATTTTTATTTTTTAGTTGTCTATTTTTTATATGTGATCGGCCTAGTGGATGATTGATTTTTTATGTATTGCACAGTTGTTTGATATTTTTCTGTGTTTCATTTTATTATACCATGTTTTAGTTTCTATTAATTTATTCTTCTACATTATCTGATGTGTGAGATGTTTGTTTATTTACTTATGGTTGTGCATTTTTATATGATGTTATAGTCTCATCATAGTTATAACTTATACATCCACTTCTAGTCAGTAGCCTCTATCATAGGTAGAGGCATGCTTGAAGTCTTTTAATAAACTGGCTTGGGGCATTGGTTTTACTGGAACTTGGGCTGTAATGTTACAGTGTCCCACCAATTTCATTATGCTCGGATCATGTAATGATAAATATTATATAATAGGGTTATGTAATTCACAAGAATTTTAATATGATAATAATTACACCTTCATGATTAATAATTATAATTTTACTAAAATAAAATCACTTATAGGACTTTGTCCTTGTAAAATAATAAATATTATTCAGATTGTTTCATTTTAAAATTTAATAACTTATGATTATGTGATCAATAATTTTAACATTCCTTTAAACCAATTATCATATAAATGTTATTATATTTATGATCCCAACCCTAAAAATCATTATGATAGATTAAAAAATATTTTTTATTTAATAAATGAAAATATTTTAATGAAAGTGAGTAAAATGTTTTTTATTTTTTCTTATCGATCTCATAACATTAAATTTCTGATGGGTTAGATAGAGAAATGGAGAATGTCCCAAATAATATTCATAGGGATAATATATTAATACATTTCATAAAAACAAATTCTAAATCAACTTATTTCACTTCATCATTACACATCATGTAGAAGATGATTTGTATAAGAATCAATGCACCTTGAGGATTCTTTATTGGGGTACGAAAGCTCCTCCAACATTTTCAACACAACCATCATTGAAAGCCTCAACTCAAAAAACATCGAAATGTAGTTGATTAAAATATTGAGAACTATTGAAGATACCTCTATTGAAGTTTATGATTGTATAATTGGGACCACAAAACACTATATCCTCTCTAAAGAAGATTATTTTCATTAAATATTGTTTGATTTTTAATTTTTAATTATAATTATTTTTTATTATTTTATTATTTTATTTACATTCCTTATTTATTTGAATCTATGATGTTTGCCATTTTGAAGGTTAGTTTTTTGAAGGACATCAGTTCTAATGTTGGAAAACATTGGAGCCACCAGATCTTTTTACGTTCAACAAGTTGCATCCTGTGCAGAAGGAGGAGGATAACAAACAGTAGGAAAGTAATTACAATCACTAAGATTATAATGATCAAGAAATGGTACTTCATAGATAATCTAGATTATGATGGAAATTATGGAATGTAGCTAAAGGTATGGCTATATTGGCCAAAATTCTCTATGAATCTTCCATTATAGGTGTTGAGGGATAGTGATTATGGTAGTTTCACAGTCAAATCATTATTGGACAGAACATGTATTCTAGGATTCAATGATTTTAGGGACGAATTAATTTCCCTAAATTTTCTATTTTTTTCAATTTTATGGAATTCATATTTGGAAGGGATCCCAACGTTGGTGGTATCTCACTGGAGAGTGAATTGGATGAGATTTTTTTATGACATTGAGTGACCTTTAGGCTCTATGTGTTTTAGTTAATGATATGTTGAAGTTGTTGTTTTCTAAATCATAATTTCTAACCTTCTTCATTTCCCTGATATGGATCTAAATCCCACTGTGAAATCAATTGTTGCTTAAATCAAGAGATATTTGAGATGAATATTTGGATAAAAGGGTTAGGAGATGATAGAAAATAAATATATAAAAGATACATTAGTTAACAAATTAGATTTAATTACACATTATATCCCAAAGTGTTGAGGCTATACTAGTAATTACATAAGGGAAAAGTCACATTTTTTACCAGTAGATGTCAAGAATAAAGTCTGATGGAATTAATTATGATGATATACTTAGATTTGTTTTAGGTATATAATATATGTAATATAAATTTTAAATTTTGATATTATAAAGTTAAAGGTGTTTTAATACATTCAAGGAATTAAAAATTAGAAATATGATTCCTTTAACGACCCGGTATTAACGTATATAGAAATTACATCACTTTTGCAAAATACATTAAACATTCTAGAAATATACACCCAAAGACCATATTAGTTTAGTTCTTTTAGAAACATGGAAACATAAACACTGGAATATAAGTAAGCTGCATTATCGCCCACAAGGTTCTTTGTGAATATGAACCTTCTTATAAAAATAATAATTAATACATATCTTCATAACCAAGGGAAGGAAACATAAAAAGGGATAAGCACATATTCATAGTAAGGGTAAAAAAGGGAGACATGTAAGTATAAACATTAGGTTAATAGTATGAAAATGTGATCAAAACATTAGATGATTATACCATACATATCAAAGATCATAAACAAAAATCATGGCATAAATCATGTAATTTCATAAGAAATGAATTATATGGAACTAGAAAACATAATCCATGAAACAATAACATATGAATTAGACCTGGAATTGTGGAATACATAGACCTGTTCTATCATTCCATACAAGTCAAGACTCATTTATATAACTTATCAAGGTGCTTCATGGGAACCACGCCTACTAGGAATAACACACCACCATCCATAGATATGGTCCTTTACTTATAATGGATATGGTTTCCACATCTTCCAATAGTATATCAAGTTTCCAAATATTCCATCATAAAAGTGAATACACCTTCTGTACGAGATATACCCACATCCCCGGTCATAGTATGTTCCTTGTATGTAATCTGGTTTCCCCATATTCCCATAGTGAATCATGACCATTAACATGATTCGTAT
Source organism: Viscum album (assembly GCA_963277665.1). Lineage (NCBI taxonomy): Eukaryota > Viridiplantae > Streptophyta > Magnoliopsida > Santalales > Viscaceae > Viscum > Viscum album. The sequence continues at coordinate 2,126,934,608 of OY728161.1, read as the reverse complement.
CATTATATCACAAGATATAAATATTCACCCTAGGAATTAGAGGGATATATAAGTCCCACCCAAATCATAATAAAATCATTCATACATTTTCCACAATATAATAAAACATTCATCATATTATGGCCCATAAATAGAGATGGGTTCTATAACCATGAAATAAGAACCCAAGAAATGAAATGGGAATCAATAATATTTCATAAAATAATAACATATGGGAAAGATATAGGATTCATAATCATTTCATCAAATCATTACCCCTGAAAGGAAGTGAGTTTTAAAAAAAATAACCCGTGGAGGGGAAACGAGTGTCATAAGAACCATTCTATAAAATGACAAACCATTCAATAAATAATATGAATCGAACCATTGGATCATTTCCTAGAAGGATATAGGTAACATCCAAAATTTTTATCTTAGATGATTAATTTCATGGAAGGATATTTCAAAAACATTTATTGAGGAAAAAATCCTTTCTTATTTGAAAATGGTTATTTAAAACATAAAACCATCTGAAATCCGTATTTTTAGAAATAATATGAAAAATATAAATAATGCTTTTAAAACAACTTGGAAACCTTTTTTAATGAAAAATAATAATGAGGTATTGAAAATTTTCTGAAATCCATTTTATTTGAAATCTTATAAATGAATATTAATAAGATTTTTAATCACATTCATTTTAAAATACATTGAAAACTTATAAATAAAGATTGAAAACGTTTTAAAAATAATTTTTCTTGAAAAGAAATAATGGATGATTAAAAATATTTTAAAAAAAATTCCTTTAAAACTTATGAAATAATCTTGAAAACATTTTGAACACACTTTTCCATTTGAAATCATAAAAGAAGATTGAAAACATTTCAAAAACATTTTTACCTTGAAATCTTATAAATTAAATGTGAAAAAAATTGGAAAACCTTTTTCTTGAAAGTTACATTCAAACAGATAAATTCAATAATAATTAGATATTTTTTAAAAAAATGTTTTTAAACTTATAATTAAATCTTTAATGGAATGAAGGTCATGATTGAAGGTAAATCAATACATGTCAAACATTCCTTTTTTATCGTAAAGAGTATAGAATAGTTTCTCGACTAGAAAAAAAAAAGAAGATTTCTTTTAAAAATAATTATTTAAATATTAACACTTGGTAAAAAATTAAATATCATAGTATAATAGTATAAATTTTTTAATTATTTAGAAAACATGGATTTTAAGGAAAAAATATTTTCAACCGATGAGAAGGTAAATATGTTCTTTCTTGAAAACACTTTATTTAGTATTTTATTTACCGAATAGTGTAAAATAGTGAAAATACATGAATATATATTTAATAACCATATGTTAAAAAAATCATGAGTTTTCTTGATATATGGATCATAATATTTCATCAACATAAGCATAACCATAAACAAACTTTAAAATTGATGTGCTTTTTTCAATGAACACTTTCTAATAGGTAGCATGGACCCATAGTCCCCATTTAAGAAAATGAAATTACATGGGTATTAAAATATCATGAAATGAATTAGATTAAATATATAACATATCAATGTTAGTATATACATCTCATGAAAAAATATAGTTGTATAACATGACATGTGTCTCAAAGATGGAAAATCGATATAAAATTACTTTACTGATTTTGTAACTTTTCAAACATAAACCCCATTAAACAATGATCATAAAATGGATATTTAAATAATCATAAATTTAAGAATAATAATCATAGAATACATCCTTATTCAGTATACAGAGCACCAAAAAGTAATGGATGATGAATAAATCATGTATCTCATGGAAATAAAAAGTTAGATGAAATTCCCTACCGTTGTGTCATGAATCTATCCGTACCTATAAGAACATCATATATAATAAATATAATATTATTATAAATTTTTTAAATATCCATATTATTATATATAATTCCATATATATTTTTTATTATGACTTTATATTACCCCTTGTTAACAGTTCTATGTCAATGTTATGCTTCAAGAAATATTTTGTTTGTTTTATTCATTTGTAATGAAATGTTTTATCAAGGGTCATTATACTAATATCATAATTTACAGAATTTAATACATGATATAAATATTATTAATATTTAATATATATATTTATTATAAATATATATAATATAGAAGTATGAAATATAATTCACCGTTTAGGTAGATGGTAGGCCATAGGTACACATGAATGCAGTTTTAGTTTTATTGACATATTCAAATAAATTAAGAAAATGACATATATGTACATGTATATATGTATATAATATTGTTAAATTAGAATTAATATGTAATATATATAAAATAGGATCATTAAAAATATCCTTAAAACATTGAATTTTGTGTTTTAAAGAATCACATCGCTTTAAGTGGGTGGTAGTCCACACTAACTCAAACGAAATTATCATATTTACACAAGATTGAAAGCATACAGGTATTTACTAAATATAATTTATAGAGTTATAAAGGCATTAAAAACATCATATATTTAAATATATCATATAAAATTATATTTTCTATCATAATGACCATCATGAGAGGATGTAAATGAAAAATGAACAATCATCATTTCGTGAGGTGGTAGTTCATTGTACAATTAAACAATATGTTCATTACCCATTAGATGGAAGTGTGTGTGAGTGAAGATTTAATAATTATCATAAAAACATTATAGTATAATGAGTATAATATGTTTTTTATAAAATAATGTAATAATAATATTTTTGGAATTGGATAATGTAAATAAAAGAAAGGAGCATGAGGGATGGTGTTACCTCTTAATCGGGTAACTCCTTTTGGTTTTAACAAAATATATTTTGTAGAAAGATTTATGACCATAGGAAGGATTCAATGAGAAAGGGAGAGTTTGGGGAAGTTTATTGGATAGATATTTTTCAAGCCTATGTTTTTTATGTGGTGTGTAGAATAAGGAGATGTGGTTGCCATTTATTGGAAAGGGAAAAGTGACAGTTGGTATTTTTTAAAACAAGTTAGTTGTACCTAGGATTTTACCTAAAATAATCATAACAAAACTAAAATCTCAATAATGTAAGTTTTATGGATGAAATATGTACATAAAACTATTTTTTTACTAGTGTATTTATCATTTGTTACCTTATTTTTAATGTTTATTTCATTATAATGATTAATTTTACCTTTATCGTTATAATTAATATTAATAACAATCAAAAATATTTTGGGTAAAAAAATAAGTTGGCCTTATTATAAATTATAATTCATTATGATTACAAATATGGAATCCAATTTTCCAAATATCAATCACATAATGGTAGAAGTTAATTTAAATTTAATCATGTTGATGGGACAATACCATGGGGTTTTAAAGTAAAAACATACAAAATATTACTATATTTTTATAGTGAATATCATTGTTAAATTGATTATAATGACCTAAATTGGATTAATTGATAAAAAATTGATATAATTATACTATTAAACCAAATTTAAATGTAGTGTAACCTTACAAAATAATGTATATGAAAAATTAGTTTTGTAACACCCCGAGCTTCCACGATACGCCTCTCTTTCAATAATGCAATAGCTTGCATTGTACGCATGTTCGAGTTCTAAAACAACGTGACTAATCAAAGTAGCCGTTATGAATAGTAATAACCACTTTTTAAAATTATAGAAATCTTATATTTCAAAATGGACTTCATTTTTGTATTCGTAATATCGAAATTAGCCTATGTTGAATTTTTGGTATTTTTCATGAGAACTTCTAATTTTTTATGAATAGTGAAAAATACTTAAAAACAAATTTTTAATAAAAATAATTTATAGTGATAAATTATACTATTTAGTGGTTTTAAAGTATAATTAGAATATATTTTTACAATTTTATCCAATGGTGGTCATTAGAATTAATTTAACATTGAAATTGGACATAAACAATTGCCAATCTTTTGATATAAATTGTTTCTTAAAAACACGCTATTTGTTGTAACAGCGGGAATTAATAATAAAATTAATTAATGCAACTTATATGTTTGGAATTTTTTAAAATAGAAATCATTTTTGAATTCGGAATATCAATTATAGCTTAGGGTGAAATTTTGGCTTTGTTCTGAAAAACTTCAATTTTTGATGAATAGTGAAACCACTAAGTGGTAGTTAAATAACTGATTTTTCGTTTAAATGAAATATTACCACTTCTGTGATTTGATTTTCAAAAATCCGACATACATGGTTTTCATTAAGAAGTAAAATGTGGTTCAATGAGATCAAAATAATTTTTTGGTGATTAGTAACTTTTAAGTTCTTAATCGCGATTAGAGGTAATTAGTGTAGTTTAAGGTACAAATAATGTTTTAATAATATGAGATGAGCATGAAACTTGTCCTACTACTATTGGATGAGTCATGGCCGACCAAGACAACCCATGGGTCAACTTGGGGACCCCATGGAGCCACTTTAGTTGGAAAATGACATTAATATATATTTATTTAATGTGAAAATTAAATTGACACAAACATGAGTTATTTTACTAAAACAGTTTTTATGTGGGGTTACACAAGTCCAACTTTTGATTATAAATATTCATTAGAAAGCTAAAACGAGTTCCTACATCATAGTATTTTTATTATAATTTTTAGACATTAAATAAATTAAATTATTTATGACATCATTATGATGAAGCGATGACCTCATTATTTAACGATTTAAATAAAATGAGAAGATAATGCAAAATTCAAGGCTTACACTTGTTCAAAGCCTAATGGATGAAGATATTTCGAAACATTATCACCTTGGCCTCGAATTATATATGTGTGGGACCTTTATATTCCGAAAATCATTGTGTAATATTCTAACATTTCAATCTTTCCAAAAGTGCCCCTCCTCTCCACTTATGAAAGGCCCCCACCTCTCCCACCTCATTTACAATTTCAAGCCATTTGGCTCGGCCAACCTCTGCCCAAATACTCTCCCAACATCCCCCTCTTACTCTTAGAAGCCTCACTTTGGGCAGAACTCTTCTCAAGGAAGCCTTTGGCTCAAATCAAAAAGAGTTACCCGATTTTGAAGTAATGTCTTCTCTAATGTTGTTATGTTTTATTTTTCTTCTCCAACCCCCTAAACTCTTTTTATTAATTTATTTTGTAACAACACCAGTATCCTCAATACACTAGGATGTTGTTATAAGAAGGATTCGAGCTACACTTACACACACCTACATCTAATGGTTAAAGAACATACGGTTTCTGTGGATGGCGAATTTCTGCCTCACGAAACGATGATTGTTCAACACTCATATAACACCTTCAAAGGTGACCATTAAGATGTCAATATTTTTATATATGATACATTATATGTTTATGTTTTACTTATGCTTCTGTATTTCTCATTTATGGCATACTTTATGATTTCCATTATGGGTAAAATGCGATAATTTCATTTTAGGAAGTGCGGACTACCGCCCCCTCAAAGTGATTTGAATCGTTAATGCCATATGTGGGATGTATAAAGGATGGAGTAAATGGTATTATACACTATATTATACTGGAATTATATTATACACTTATATCATTATTATTTCGTTCCATTAAATATGAAATAGAAATGAAAGTAGCGTTCATGCGTACGTACGGCTTACCGTCTCCATGAACGGTGCATTTCATTTCTTACCTCTAAATGTTACGTAATATTATAAATGAATGTATATACTGGATATATATGATATATATGACATCTAAATAATGAGTATAATTCTGGAGATAATGGATATTCTACCACATAAACAACTTGTAATTATAAGAAATTTATTGTTGACTCAAGTAACAAAGATCGACAAAACGACCGTTATTAACTTAAATAATTACATAATGTTCATAACATTGTAATAAGTGATATAAAAAGGATAATGAAATTAAAAATGGTTCTTAATAAGTTATATATTAACTCTAGTTTATTATTCAGGAGGTTAAAGAACGGTTGAGTCAAGTCGAACACGAGGTAAGGGAATTTCTTAACCCAACTTCCATTCTTTGGGTTAATCTCCTACTTTCAAATTATGTCATGATATTATTATGTCTTATATTGTATTTATACTTTCTTTATGTGTACATATAGTGAATACACATAATAGATATATTTTATTTAAAAATGATCTTTTTAAGGGACTTCGTCTCAATCTCCATTCATTGAGGCATATGTTGTTTTATACACAAATTTCTTTTGTACAGTGTATAAACCCCTTTGACTTTTACGTTTATTCAAAAGGAATCTTTTTATACGAATCGTTTTACTAAACGATAAAAGGGAATGTTTTTCTTTCCGTACATATGCGGCGACAACGACTTCTCCTCCGTCGTGACCATTATTTGAGTTTCGGCTTCCTCTACAAGCCATCATTTCTTTTGATGAAAAATAAATACAAAGTTTTAACTTTCTTTTATTTTGGTATTGAAAATGGTTTTGAAAGCATTTTTATTATATCAATGTATTGTATTGATATCTTGTGATTGAAATGTGGAAATGTTATGTTTCCTTTATGCATGTTTTATGTGATACGATTATGTTATGGTTTATGATATTTTTAATCCTATTCATATGAGGAATGTATTGGACTTAATAAGTGATGGGTGGAGCCCGCTATAGCTCCTCGATGCATCAGTAGGTCTCATGAGACAACTAGACGTGGAATTGGCCGAGGCCCTTTCCCAATTTTATATATGGTTTTGGCCGAGGCCTTAATCATTTTAGACGTCTTGGCCGAGGCCTTGACAAAATGTTTCAGAATGTCTTGCATTATACATTCCCTCGTTATGAAAGTGGTTATTGATATTGCATGAGATTATTCGACCAGTAGAATATCCATGTGAAGAATTGAATGGCATTATCTAATTTTACTTTTGCCATATTATGTTGATGTTCAAGTTTAAAAGGCTTTTGTTTTAGTTATACATTGCCTTAAATTTTTATGTTTATTTATGAAAGCTTCCTCAATATTGTTATACTTACTGAGCATCTGAGCTCACCCCTTTCAATGTTTTAATATTTTCCAGGATGTGAAGAAGTATTTTATGAATGACCTATAGGGGTAGTCATAAAGGGATATGATTGTGGACTATGAAGACTATGTTATTATAGTTTTTCACTTTGTGATGTAATGTAACATTTATGAATGTATCTAGTGTTTCCAAGGCTACTAAACTAATCGGTCTTTCGATACTTGATCTTTTGTGATCATGCCAATAATACGAAGTAATTCACCGACTCTGGGTAGCTGGGGTCGGGGCGTTACAGTTGGTATCAGAGGCAGTTTAGTACTAACCTTGGAAGCTAGATTTAGATAAACTCTGATTAGAGCACGTAGACCTAAGATAGACTTTGAGGATTAGTATATAAGAACTTCCTAGAATTATGGTATTGTAGAGATGTTATGTGTTTTCCGAGCAATACATCCCTGTCTGGATACGAGCAGGTAGAGGCGGCTCTGGCATAGATGTACCTAGGGGTAAAACCCGAAAACACCGCTTTGAGCTAGACTCGAACGGGAACTGGTGCACGACAACGGGCCTTGCTGCACTCCTGGTTACGACACTCCCGGGGGATATGCTTAGGATAATTCTCATTTTATTTACAAACCACTATGAAGGGTTATGAGTACATACTTCCTCAAAGAAAACATTTCTTTTTTATGATTATGGATTATATCCATAAATAGTTCAATTTATGTAAAGTGTTTAACAAGTATGGAATTATGTATTTTGATTCATAAACTAATCCAGTTTATGCCATTGTTTAGAAATGGCACCTAGTGGAAGGAATGGAAACCGTATCAATGCACGAACTCCGTGTAGGGATTGCCCTCCAGCTCAAGATAATTATTGTAGATCTGGAGATACAACTGGTGCTGATCAACTTCTCACCGTACTGGGACAACTCACGCAAGTTATGAATAATAACCTTACTCGTATGGAGCACCCTGATCCGCAACGTGGAGGATCAATGCTAGACCGTTTCATGAGGCAACAACCACCAATCTACAATGGGAGTACAAATCCTACTGTAGCTGAGCAATGGATAAATTCCTTAGAGAAAATATTCCATGCCTTGGGGAGTAGCGAAAGGGAGAAGGTTGTCATGACAGTTTACTGCCTCACTGGAGATGCCGATCAGTGGTAGTCGCTGATTCAAAACACAAAGGAAGATGATGACGTATAGAATATGGAATGGAGGGAGTTCAAAGAGCTTTTCTAAGAAAAATATTTTCCTCGTGACCATCGAGCAGATATGGAAAGGCAATTTCTGAGTTTGAGGCAGAAGGAGGATGAGAATGTCGCAAAGTATGAGGCTAACTTTACAAGGTTAGTGAGGCATGCTGCCGATTATATACGTAACCCAAGGAGTAAGATTGATCGTTTCTTTGATGGGTTAAAACCATTTCTCCATCGAGCTTTAGTATCACAATCCTTGTCATCATACGAAGATATTGTCTCGTGTGCTATCAAGACAGAAAAGGAATTCTCTAAGTCTTATGACAACAAAGTAAAGCAAGAGAAGAAGAGAACGGTGGAACAAGAGACAGATAAAGGGAAAAAGGGAAAGAAGGATTTTCCATTATGTGATAATTGTGGGAAGAATCACCCTGGTACTTGCCTAAAAGGAATGGGAGTTTGTTATAAATGTGGAGAAAAGGGTCACCAGGCTCGTGATTGCAAGGGAAAGAAAGAGGCTGTCAAAGTTGAATGCTACAATTGTAGGGAAACATGGCATTATGCAAATGAATGTCCTAAGCTTCCAGGAAACATACCTCAGAAAAGGCCAAGGGATCAAGGCCAATCTTATGTTGTGACTACATTTGAAGCAGAATAATTAATGTATTGGTGCTTTTTGACTCAAGGATTATATTCTGGTTATAAGAATAATGTGATATATATATGGATTGTACTGCAGTACTTGTTGATTTCAGTAAGGTTTTAATATGATTAAGGTAATCATATTTTTAGTGTGTGACAATAAGAGAAACATTTCTTTGTTTGGGGAATCTAATGTTACAATTGATTTTGGAATTTAGAGACCTTTTAGAGAAAGTCTGGATGAAGATATTTTGGATAACTATAAAGGTTGGAGTAGATTAAGTTGAACTTTGTATAGTATTGTTTAAGGTTAAAACATTTATGATGATTATTTTTGGAATAGTATAGTACTATATTTTTAGGAAAAGGACAACCTGCAGGGTGGGGAATAACTCATCGCGTCGGACAAAGCAGCAGGAATCGAACCCACAACCATAGTGCGACAAGCCTTTTTTTCCTACCACTAGCCTACAGGATGTCCCTGGTTATTACAAAATAGTTTTACGAATCTAAATGCTATGTGTTAACATTTAGAACCTTATACAATTAGGATAAATAGAATATTTTTGAGTTCCGTTACCATTTGGAGTAAAAGTTGGGTTTGTGGTAAAAAATATATTAACGAATGAAAGTATACATAACGAGTATATATATTCCCTTACGTTCTTTGTAAATCTCATAAATAAATTCCTCAACATTATAAAAGGTAACTTAAAACAAAAATGTTGTTGGTTAACTTTTCCAACTGGGGATTCAATGACCGTTTAACCAATCACAAGTTTGTGATTTTCTTGTGGTTAAACTTTCTCCTAATCCTGTTTTCTATAACTCTCCATCAGACCTTGATGGTTTGTTTTTCTTCAATATCCATATTTTCATAGAATCCTAGAATGGGCTATATCGGGTGACCTTTGTACTTATCCTGCCTTCTTTTAATGTTATATATTTATTAACCTTATTTCCGATGTGGGTTTTCCTCAAAGGTATTTTCTCTTTTCAACCTCTTATTTTCAAAGAAAAATATCAAATTGCGAGTACGCAATTTATTGAAGGAGGGGAGAATGTAACACCCCGAGCTTCCACGATACGCCTCTCTTTCAATAATGCAATAGCTTGCATTGTACGCATGTTCGAGTTCTAAAACACCGTGACTAATCAAAGTAGCCGTTATGAATAGTAATAACCACTTTTTAAAATTATAGAAATCTTATATTTCAAAATGGACTTCATTTTTGTATTCGTAATATCGAAATTAGCCTATGTTGAATTTTTGGTATTTTTCATGAGAACTTCTAATTTTTTATGAATAGTGAAAAATACTTAAAAACAACTTTTTAATCAAAATAATTTATAGTGATAAATTATACTATTTAGTGGTTTTAAAGTATAATTAGAATATATTTTTACAATTTTATCCAATGGTGGTCATTAGAATTAATTTAACATTGAAATTGGACATAAACAATTGCCAATCTTTTGATATAAATTGTTTCTTAAAAACACGCTATTTGTTGTAACAGCGGGAATTAATAATAAAATTAATTAATGCAACTTATATGTTTGTAATTTCTTAAAATAGACATCATTTTTGAATTCGGAATATCAATTATAGCTTAGGGTGAAATTTTGGCTTTGTTCTGAAAAACTTCAATTTTTGATGAATAGTGAAACCACTAAGTGGTAGTTAAATAACTGATTTTTCGTTTAAATGAAATATTACCACTTCTGTGATTTGATTTTCAAAAATCCGACATACATGGTTTTCATTAAGAAGTAAAAAGTGGTTCAATGAGATCAAAATAATTTTTTGGTGAATAGTAACTTTTAAGTTCTTAATCGCGATTAGAGGTAATTAGTGTAGTTTAAGGTACAAATAATGTTTTAATAATATGAGATGAGCATGACACTTGTCCTACTACTATTGGATGAGTCATGTCCGACCAAGACAACCCATGGTTCAACTTGGGGACCCCATGGAGCCACTTTAGTTGGAAAATGACATTAATATATATTTATTTAATGTTAAAATTAAATTGACACAAACATGAGTTATTTTACTAAAACAGTTTTTATGTGGGGTTACACAAGTCCAAATTTTGATTATAAATATTCATTAGAAAGCTAAAACGATTTCCTACATCATAGTATTTTTATTATAATTTTTAGACATTAAATAAATTAAATTATTTATGACATCATTATGATGAAGCGATGACCTCATTATTTAACGATTTAAATAAAATGAGAAGATAATGCAAAATCCAAGGCTTACACTTGTTCAAAGCCTATTGGATGAAGATATTTAGAAACAGTATCACCTTAGCCTGGAATTATATATGTGTGGGACCTTTATATTCCGAAAATCATTGTGTAATATTGTAACATTTCAATCTTTCCAAAAGTGCCCCTCCTCTCCACTTATAAAAGGCCCCCACCTCTCCCACCTCATTTACACTTTCAAGCCATTCGGCTCGGCCAACCTCTGCCCAAATAATCTCCCAACATCCCCCTCTTACTCTTAGAAGCCTCACTTTGGGCAGAACTCTTCTCAAGGAAGCCTTTGGCTCAAATCAAAAAGAGTTACCCGATTTTGAGGTAATGTCTTCTCTAATGTTGTTATGTTTTATTTTTCTTCTCCAACCCCCTAAACTCTTTTTATTCATTTATTTTGTAACAACACCAGTATCCTCAATACACTAGGATGTTGTTATAAGAAGGATTCGAGCTACAATTACACACACCTACATCTAATGGTTAAAGAACATACAGTTTCTGTGGATGGCGAATTTCTGCCTCACGAAACGATGATTGTTCAACACTCATATAACACCTTCAAAGGTGACCATTAAGATGTCAATATTTTTATATATGATATATTATATGTTTATGTTTTACTTATGCTTCTGTATTTCTCATTTATGGCATACTTTATGATTTCCATTATGGGTAAAACGCGATAATTTCATTTTAGGAAGTGCGGACTACCGCCCCCTCAAAGTGATTTGAATCGTTAATACCATATGTGGGATGTATAAAGGATGGAGTAAATGGTATTATATACTATATTATACTGGAATTATATTATACACTTATATCATTATTATTTCGTTCCATTAAATATGAAATATAAATGAAAGTAGCGTTCATGCGTACGTACGGCTTACCGTCTCCATGAACGGTGCATTTCATTTCTTACCTCTAAATGTTACGTAATATTATAAATGAATGTATATACTGGATATATATGATATATATGAAATCTAAATAATGAGTATAATTCTGGAGATAATGGATATTCTACCACATAAACAACTTGTAATTATAAGAAATTTATTGTTGACTCAAGTAACAAAGATCGACAAAACGACCGTTATTAACTTAAATAATTACATAATGTTCATAACATTGTAATAAGTGATATAAAAAGGATAATGAAATTAAAAATGGTTCTTAATAAGTTATATATTAACTCTAGTTTATTATTCAGGAGGTTAAAGAACGGTTGAGTCAAGTCAGACACGATGTAAGGGAATTTCTTAACCCAACTTCCATTCTTTGGGTTAATCTCCTACTTTCAAATTATGTCATGATATTATTATGTCTTATATTGTATTTATACTTTCTTTATGTGTACATATAGTGAATACACATAATAGATATATTTTATTTAAAAATGATCTTTTTAAGGGACTTCGTCTCAATCTCCATTCATTGAGGCATATGTTGTTTTATACACAAATTTCTTTTGTACAGTGTATAAACCCCTTTGACTTTTACGTTTATTCAAAAGGAATCTTTTTATATGAAGCTTTTTACTAAACGACAAAAGGGAATGTTTTTCTTTCCGTACATATGCGGTGTCAACGACTTCTCCGCCGTCGTGACCATTATTTGAGTTTCGGCTTCCTCTACAAGCCATCATTTCTTTTGATGAAAAATAAATACAAAGTTTTAACTTTCTTTTATTTTGGTATTGAAAATGGTTTTGAAAGCATTTTTATTATATCAATGTATTGTATTGATATCTTGTGATTGAAATGTGGAAATGTTATGTTTCCTTTATGCATGTTTTATGTGATACGATTATGTTATGGTTTATGATATTTTTAATCCTATTCATATGAGGAATGTATTGGACTTAATAAGTGACGGGTGGAGCCCGCTATAGCTCCTCGATGCATCGGTAGGTCTCATGAGACAACTAGACGTGGAATTGGCCGAGGCCCTTTCCCAATTTTATTTATGGTTTTGGCCGAGGCCTTAATCATTTTAGACGTCATGGCCGAGGCCTTGACAAAATGTTTCAGAATGTCTTGCATTATACATTCCCTCGTTATGAAAGTGGTTATTGATATTGCATGATATTATTCGACAAGTAGAATATCCATGTGAAGAAGTGAATGGCATTATCTAATTTTACTTTTGCCATATTATGTTGATGTTCAAGTTTAAAAGGCTTTTGTTTTAGTTATACATTGCCTTAAATTTTTATGTTTATTTATGAAAGCTTCCTCAATATTGTTATCCTTACTGAGCATCTGATCTCACCCCTTTCAATGTTTTAATATTTTCCAGGATGTGAAGAAGTATTTTATGAATGACCTATAGGGGTAGTCAGAAAGGGATATGATTGTGGACTATGAAGACTATGTTATTATAGTTTTTCACTTTGTGATGTAATGTAACATTTATGAATGTATCTAGTGTTTCCAAGGCTACTAAACTAATCGGTCTTTCGAGACTTGATCTTTTGTGATCATGCCAATGTTACGAAGTAATTCACCGACTCTGGGTAGCTGGGGTCGGGGCGTTACAAGTTTTGAACTAAACATTGGAATTTTTTAACTATTCATTAAAAAATGAAAACTTACTAAAAAACCAAATACTTTCCCTATCCTAATTTTTCAATATATGCTTCAAATATGAAGTTTATTTTGACATATATAATCCCTAATGGTTATGAAAATTGGATTTAAAAAAGGTTCTCTGTTAAATGGTCATAAAAATTCCATAAAAAGAAATATAGTATTTTAAGCATAAAATTGGGTTTCCTTTTATCTTAAACCTATAAAATATATTATATAAACATACAAAATATTCGATTGAATATCTAAGAAATATATATTACATTAATATAACTCAATAATTGTTATTAATATAATTTAATTGTTAAAATAATTTTTTTGGCTATAATAATATTTCACATAATATTCAAATTGTTTTCACACTAATTTTGTATTAATTTTGTACCAATGAATTCACTTTATATTTTTTTTAAACATAGATTTTAATTATTTATTTAACACTTTTCATAACTACTAGTTTAACATCTCGGTTATATTAAATAATATATCATTATTCAATAAAACTCATTCTTACATGTTATAGAATTTGTCAAGGAAAGTAATTGTTGCATGTAATGAAAGATATGATCGATGTTCTATGTAGTGAAAGATAATATTCATGTTGTGTCTAGTGCATGATTAACATGGTTTTAAATTAACATAATAGAAACATAGTTCTTTAATATATACAAGAAACTATTATTAGTGATGTGTGTAATGAAATATATCAAAAGAAATATAATAATTCATAAAAATATATTTCACAAAATCTCAGGGTGTTACATTAAACAACCATTAAAACTGAAATTCGGTACAATAAGGGGTACCCAATGTAACATTTTACTATGTTTCCTTATACTAGAACATATGTTTCATGTGAAAACATGGACATGGAAGATAAATCTGACAATAATGTTTTGGAGAAGATTGATAGAGAACTTGGTCAGGAGAATATTAACAATCAGAAAGTCATAAATCTATGATCACCTAAGAAACCATTTTCTTCATTGGTAACATCTATCGTAAACTAGTTCTTTAATACCTCAAGAGCCCTTACGACTTGTGATAGATGTTACCATGTATTAAGGTCATCATCTATCATAAGAATGTTTTGAAAATTTATAAATAATTACACTAAAGCAGTTTAACATTGATCCCCATATATCACAAAGTAGCTCTTGGTTCTTACATTCCAAACAGGTGAATATACTCATCATATATTCTCTTAAATCATGGTAATGACCTAAATTAACATAAATACTTATTAAAAACATGCATGTTTCTTTATTACAAATGTTACTAGATATATTTCAAAAATCCATGAAGTTATAAACTTCATATATTATGACATGAAACAATTATTCAACAAATAAATTATCTAATCTAGGTTAATCAGTTCTATCCAACTTACTATAACAAAATAAATTATCTGTTTATCCAAACAAAACAAAATTTTCTCAACATCACGATTACATTATGGGTTTCATTCTCTTAATCAAAATATCATTTTTCAAAGTCTTCACAACATTTAAAAATATCCCTTTAAATCAATACTGAATTGTTATACTAAAAATAATTTTATATTTCATTATTCATATAACATAATATTTCATTCAAAAAGATAAATACTTCACTCTTCCAACTTTATTATTAAACCATTACTCATACTTCATAAACTAGTTCCTTAATACCTCACTCTTATAATATGAAATATGAATCATGTATTAAGTTCCTCAATATTAATTTATTCATGATTCTTATGTTTAATGTAAACAACATTGGAAGAACTTCACACACCTCTCACATTCCATTTGTATTCTCTTTATCTTTATAAGTATAACCAATACTCATATTACCAACCTGATTCTCATTATGATATTTCCACTTGTAAAATTGATTTTTGTAATGCAAAAACTTTCCACATCTGAAAAATGGAATTTCAAATATGTTCCTTCTAGTTCTATCTATTTAATAAAACCAGAAATCACTGGGTGAGAAACACATATCATGCCAACGAGCCCGTACCCAAGTGGTAAGGGATCCTGATTGGCATCCAAGAGACCCATGATCAAAAACTGGGTGGAGGAGAATTTCCATGTTATTGTAGCAGTTACTATAGCAGCCAAAACTATTCACCATATTTGGGCCTTCGGGCGAACGGTTTGGGCCTACGGGTCTCCAGGGCCTTCAGGTCATCAAAGGCCTTCGAGCCATAGGGCCTTCGGGTCACGTAGACTATAGAGTAGCCCAGTTCACATATAACATTCCCTAGAAGAGGATCAGAGCAATTGGAGTAGAATCCACCAGATGCAGAGCTAACCGGATTGGAAGAATGAGAGGGTATGACAGCCGACCTCGGGACCAGGCATTATGGATCTTTGTACGGGGAAATTCTAGCCGATCAGAAATGCAAGGTGGGATGCTAATGAGATCAATGGTTCAAGACACTGGGGAGGGGCAGTTCTAGTGGGATGGGCCTATAGGTCATGTAATGGGCATGGTATGGCTCTGGGCCTTTGGGTCATGTATTGTGGGTCATGTCGGGCCTTGTGCCTTGGGCATACGGGTCATGTATGGGTTCCCCTTCAACCCTTAAAAGGGCGATTATCTATAATAAAATTAAAAAGAAGGCCTTCGGTCCATTCAGGGAAGAAACACATATCATAGATGAAAACCACATAATAAAAAAACTACTTATTGTATGCCTAAATCATGACACCTTAAATAATCTATGACACCATAGTTTTAACCAATGTTATTCATAAGAAAACCCCCTTTATATCCTACATTATGGTTTGTGAAGAGTTTGTGAATTTCAAAAGCATACCTCCCCCAGGAGTGTCAAACAAGGTGTGTATCAAATCCCATTGTCATGTACTAGATTACCCCAAGTTAGGCCAAAGACATCTTGTTAGATTTTTTACCCCTAAGATTATTTTTTCTAGAGGCATATCTTCTTATAGTATCTAGATAGGGATGTATTTTTAGGAATCCAAACACTATATATTTTACCAAAATTCTAGGACATTTTCCTAAATGTTAAAAAATACATTTTATTATCCTTATAGACATCCCTAAACATACCCTTAAAATATTCCCATGGATATCAGTATTGTTTTCTCATTCATGCTTCTAAAAGATAACAAAACCTTCACTCAGACTCCAACAATAATGATCCAATCTTAATGTACATAGATAATACATAACATTTTAGGAATACATAAAACATTATACAAACAGACACTCAAAGTCCATATTAGTTTAGTTCCTTTAGAAAAATCGAATCATAAACAATGGTATATAAGTGAACAACACTATCTCCCACTAGGTTCTTTGGGACTAGAACCCTTATTCAACACATCATACTTAATACATATCATTATAACCATAGAAAGGAAACTATCACAACCCATCCTAGTAGGGAGCATGCCATTAAACCCCAAGCCTACCTCAAATAGGCTAGGGTATAGTTACTATCATTTAGTAGGCATATCACTAACATGGAAGGCATTTCCTATAAACATGTTCACACACACTCACATCCCCAACCTCACAAAATGGTGAAATGTGAAAACCACTATGTAACCAATGTATTCATACAACTATATCCCATAACAATAGCATGAAAAGAGATAATGTAATGTAAATAGTTCCAAATAAAATCCCACCACCAATAGTCTATAAAAACAAGTCCATACTATATGAAAAATGTATCGAGACTGCTATCTGAAAGCTGCAAGAACACACCTCAGACAATCTGACCTCACTAAGAATCATATGGTCCTAGACTACCTATGAATACATCAAAAGGATAGTCTCATGCACAAGAAACGATATGTGTAGGAAAATACCTTTCATGGGTGAGTATAACCACAATCAGTATGACATCCTAAAACAACAAGGCAATATCACAAAGCAATGTTTAGTCAACTCTACACAGGTATATATCTACAACACATATAAAAAAAATATCCGGATATACAAAATTCAAAACACATAGTATTGAGGTAATCCACAAATTAAATATTCTATATTTAGGATTTCAATTCTAAGATTCCACTAATAACTCATCCGGGAGAAAACACTCCTATGTATGATAGAACTAATGACATCCATCTAGGAGGTACTGGTCATCAGATACTGTCATGCGAGAGATAGACTGATCAATCTAATGAGATTATCTTTCACAGATGAGGATCACTGCTAGGGACATGAGTTCATTACTAACAAATCATTTTGGATTAACCTACTACATAGGGGATCAACACCCATGTAGTGTTGGTCACATTGATACTAAGAACTCCACCTAGGACATGAAGATGAATCGAGGATCTAACTCCAGGACACTAGGGGTAATTCCAAATACTCTATCCAAGAATACCTACTGAAGGTATCATAGTCCCTGGAGCAGGAAATGATTTTCACCAACCTTCTGGGAAAAAATAAATGGAATTAATCCCAATGAAACTTTTTAATGATACGGTGGACAAGATATTCAATCCATATATAAAGGGTTCCATGATGTTTAGTAAGGGTACACACCATTTCCCATAACCTTGAGTACTAATAGTGTAAAAAACACCCAAGTCATTCAATCTGTTTTGTGAAGAAGGGTACACATTGATTGAATGTTTTATACACCATGTTCTTGTATTCGGGGTTCGCTAGTGCACTCTGGCCATGCACTAGTACACTGGGTTCGCTTGTGTATCCTTGAATGTGTACCATTACACTTGAAAACCTGTGCACCGAGTTCAGGACAAGACGTGTGGTGGAGTAAACTCTATGTAGGGAACTCATGTACTTCAAACCATTTACATTTAATACTTAAGATACACAATGTGTTAATCCATGGGGGACACACAATATATTATCGAGGACTACACACCATGTGTATATGGTTTCTCTAGAACTCATATTCATCATCCTACTAATGCCAGTCGATCCTTGTTATTTTTTTATTGATCTCCATTCCCTGAAACTCAAGATCTGATGTTTTTTTTCATCCTATCACTAAATCTACAAGATTCATGCCTTCAATTAGATCAAAAAATGAGATCATTGTCATTCTTTATTACCAAAAAAGAACTCAAAATCGAAACCCACTGCCATTCAATCAACTACTGTAACCACAATCAAAACTCCTTCAAGTCAAAAAAATTCTAGATATACAATTTCATATCATTATGAAAACAATTGGAAGTGAAATGATCGATCATTCATGAAATGTTGAACTATGAGGAAGAATGATAGATACCACGAATAATGGTGAACTAGGGGGGAAAACCACAAACCAAATCAAGAGAGACATACCTTGATCGAGATTTGTTTCAATATTGGTTATTCAGTGTCATAATGATAATTGATTCAGGCAACAAATTTATTCACAATTATTATAATCTTCCAATAAACCCTGAAATCAAACCTATATCACATACTGATCGATCTATGGGCTAATCTATTCGTGGATTAGTCTGTATTCATCATAGAAATAAATAATGGTGAAAATAATTTAGAAATAATACACCCTACCTCAATTTGGATTGGTCACTGATATAGAATGATTGGTGGGTTATTTGTTGTTGGATAGATCCATCAAATCATTTACTCATTGATCATCGATCCACGATCTGCAAACGTTTGTTTGAGATAATAACTCTGATGTTCTCTCCAGCAGCTCTACAATGATTTCATGGTTCTAACTCTAACCCTGTATTTCAACATAATGATGCATTTAATGAGTATAAGTTTATTGCATTATCACAACGAATTAAAATTATTTTACTAAATGATTTTATTCAATTAATTATTGTGACAACTTCTTCACAAACAACTCCTTCCAACCAATGTTAGGTCATTGATAGGGTAAAAAAACATTTCTAAACAAAATGGTGCCCTCATATTTCTAATCAGGGAAACTGTTTAGGAGTTATTCCACTTTTTTTATGAAAACCATGTTTGTGTTCTATTTAATATTTTAATATCATTCAAACATTTATTCTGGACACACCTGATTTATTAATCAAATGGAATCCCAGTTCCTGGTATCAAAATTAGTCAATATTATATTTATAAATAATAAAAGTATATTTAGAGACATTAATCTAACCCTGGATTGGGGTTTTAAATCCTTGAAAATGTAAAAAATGTATAATAAAAATATGTAGGTACTGAGCATGAAAATGAGCCTCTTGCTAACAATGAACTCATGTAGATTCCCATGCATTCACTAGAAACACACTAAATAAATTCATTTCCCATAAAAAATCCTCCTATGCTGATCCTTGACCTCCATCGGGTACTTAACAGAAGTATCTCCATCCAATATGAAGAGCTCACCCCAGTTGATAAATTGTAATTGGTCATGCACGTGCCACCTCTGTTGCAACACATAGAAGACCTCAAGCACCTGAGCTAAGTTGTATTCCACCTCTACAACACTACACGATATCTGAAAAGGGAAAATGAAGCTTGGATATAAATTGATACCCCAACCAAATCTTTATATTCAACGTCTAGTTGAAACACATAAGAACACATGGTCTCCTTCCTCGAACTCCAAAGTCTGTTATCCACTGTTAGTATAAGACTTATAATTTCTCTTTGTAGACTTCATCCACTCTTTGATTATATAAACTTTCCCTATTATAGATAGCACCAAATTTCGGCCCATCAATACTGAATCTCCTGGGTTGGTCCAGCAAAGTGGTGAGCTACAGGTTATCTCATACAACGTCCTAAATGGTTCCATAATGATTATGGAATGGTAGTTGTTTTTCTATGAAGTCTCCACCAATGGTAGGTGAAAATATTAACTATGGACAAAGTATAACACAAAATATCACAATATGTCCACCATAACCTGAATGGTCTACTCTATCTGGCCATCACTTTTTGAGTGAAGCATTGTGCTCAAAGATAACTTGGTCCCAAACGACTCCAACAATCCCTTCCACAATTAGGATGTAAAGATAACATCATGATCCAAATCAATCATCAAGGGAACTCCATGTAGTTGACCTATCTCTTAGACATAGAGGCATCCCAAAATCTCTAGTTAAATCTAGTATTAGATAGAAAGAAAGTGGGCACACTTTGGGATTTAGTCAATGACCCCCATATGGAATCATTTCCCATTAATGTATGTGGTAATCACATCTTGAATTCTTTATATATCCCATCCCACTTCTGTTTCAGCACCTCAAGAGATTGAGATAAACCCGCTCGAACTTGGTGCTTGTATTTCAATTTATTACAAATAAGTCATCGAGAGACAAACTCTACGACCCCTTTTTTCATCCATGGACAAAAAAACTGACATAAAGGGTCATGGTACGTATTTTTCACACCTAGATGTACTAACAAAGGGGAAGTATAAAACTCCCTTAGAACCTCCTCCTACAACATTTCTAGTACCATCACTTGTCCTCTAAGAAGAACAACATGCTCCCCATCTTTAGAAAATTTTTCGGGAGCATTCCATGTAGATATATGAGTGTTTAGGTTATCACAGCTGGTATCCACAATATGTGCCTTCATAACTCACTATAAGAGCGGACGGGTGAAATCCACTGACTTGTGGTAAGGTACTCCATCAATAAAAGGATAATCGCAACATGGCTTACTACTCTGATGACTCATTCAGCAACTGTGAACTAAATATCATAGTAAAAGAATCTTCCAATATTTTCCTTTTCGTAGTATTATAGAAAATATCAATGTCACAACCTTGGTAGAACTCTAGGACTCACCTCTATCTCATGTTCAGATCCTTCTGAGAGAAGATATACATGAGACTCTTGTGATAGGAGTAGATGATAAACAAATCACCCATCAGGTAGTGTCACCACATATTCAATGCGATGACTACAACTAATAACATAATATTATTGGATATTTAGTCATTATCCTATAGTAAAAACTATAATGAACCATATGTAATCAATAATTTTATCTGAATATGTAAACAACCAAGCCGGGTTCCCGATGCATCGCAAAACACTACATACCTGACACCCTCCTCGTACAGTCTCAAGATGGGAGCACTTGTGAAACTATTCCTAAACATATGAAAAGACTATTGGAAACTTTCCTTCCACAAAAAATGATTTCCCATTAAATTCAAAGATTTCATAGGTGATGACATTCTATAGAAATATGGTATAAATATATGATAAAAGCTTGCCAACCTAAGAAATCTACGGACTTCCTTCACACTCTTAGGTGGATCCCATGAAAACTCTACCTAGACCATGGCCAGGTCCACTTCCACTCCATCCACTAAGATAACATGTCCCCGGAAGTGGAATTCTTGACTCCAAAACTAGCACTTCGGGAGCATTCTATAAATCGGGTTCTCTTAGAGTAAGTCCATAACTATCCTTAACTGTCTTAAATGATCCTCTTCAGATGCTGAGTACATAAAGACATCATCAATGAAAACCGCCACAAATTGGTCTAAGTAAGTCTAAAAGATATGGTTCATGAGTTCGATGAACATAGATGGGGAAATCATCATGCCGATGGGCATCACTAAGTACTCATACTAACCATAATAAAACAGGCAGGTTATCTTTGATATATCCTCATATCATACTCGAATTTGGAGATAGCCTGATCCAAGGTCAACCTTCATGAACCGTCATGACCCTCTGAACTAATCAAATAGTTAATCAATCCTAAATAGTGGATACTTATTCCTCATAGTCATCTAATTTAAGAAATGGTATTCCAAAAACATCCTCAATCTCCCATAATCATTAAAGGCACAAATAACCTAGGTCTTCCCTATGTGAAACACTGGGTGTCACAAATCAATTCTTCTGAAAGACCTCCTACTGAACCATCATCTCAAGAATCTCTATGGGATCCATCTGGTATGCAGGCACATATATTGATGTTGTATTGGGGTGTAGATCAATGCATAAGTCTATATCTTGGTAGGGATGTAAACCTAGAACATATTTTGGAATAAATTCATCATACTCCACCATCACTATAGGAAACTAGGAACTTATAACATCCACTAAACCAAGGGTTAGGCCATCCAAACGATGAGTAATCATCTTCACCTTCCAATTCAAGAGTCTATCCATCACTAAATAGGTTTCCCTTTAACCAAAAATTTAAAACATGGTTCTGAAACTACGAAAAAACCTCACACATCATCTAAAATAAAAAATATTGGCATGAATTTTAGATAACCAATCCATATCAAGATTGAGGCCCTAAGGAATCGATGTTTCTATAAATAGATTCCATCATAAACTCCCACATCCAAGAGTTAAGTCACACTATCAGCATAAGTGTTCGATCTATGATTCTTCTCCCATAGGAGTCTCCAAGCACAGGGTTTGAGTAAACAGTTAGACTGGAATCTCTATGTCTCATGCAAGATTAGTGGTGAGAAAGGAATGACTAGAACCAATGTATATCAGTGCTATAACTAATATAGAAAAGAACCAGATCATATCTCAAATCATTCTTAGATCCCCTGGGTCATAATCCTTGACCACCTACATCTGTACCCTCCCCTATCATCCTTCTCCCTGAGCCTGGTGTGAAATATCCGGGGGTGGTGGTGGTAATTGATTGAAATTTCAACCACCTCAGATACACTATGAGATCCTCTTCCACGTTTGCTGTCATGCAGATCTACAAGCTCATGTCACTGTGTCTACCTCGGTGGTCCATCCATAATCTCTCTATCATGACCCGTCCTATTATACCATGTGTCGCATCTCTTGAATCCCACCTCCAATCGGACATGGGATGGTGACTAGCACTGAGAAGTAATGTCACTAATATTGGAGGCATTTCCTATGTACGTATACACATGCACATATCTCATGGCCATAAAATGCCGAAATGTAAAAACCGGTAAGTAAGAAATGCATTTATACAACTATATCCCAATAACAGAGTATGAAAATAAGTAAATAAAATTAAATATGGCCAAATACCAGCCCAAGGAAAATATACTATAAACACATGTACAACTAATAAAAAAGCTACTAGATGTGTTATTTCAAAGCCACAAAGACACACCTCTATTTATCTGGCCTCACTAAGCGACATCTTGTCCCACTCTACCTTGTACATCATAAAATTTTTCAATATCTTCGAAATACCCAAAATGTGTGAGAAAATCCTGTGTAGGGGTGAGTATAACAATTCTTAATAAGAACCCCTGAAAACGTAAGTCAATATAAAAAAGGAAAATATAATCATATCAACATAGTTGTAGATATAAAACACATATATAAAGTATATCAAATTATAATCTTTCATAGTCACAAAATATAGAGGAAAGCCACAACCAAAATTTACCAAATTTAGGATTTCATCATGAAGATTCCATGAAGTAATCATCCACGATAAAAAAACTCCTATGTCTGATAGTACTAACAACATTCATTAGAGAGGTATTCTCCGTGGGAACTATCAAGAGAGAGATACACTAATAGATCTGCAGAGATTACGATGCACAGGATGGGATCACATCCAACGCTATGTAGTGACACTAAAAACTCAATTTGGATTTACCTAATATATAGAGGATTGATGTGAATTTAGTTTTGGTCAAGTTGAAACAAAAGACCCCACCTAGGGCATAAAGATGAATATAGGATCCCCCCAGGACTCTCAGAGGAATTCCAACAACTCTATCTAGGAAGTCTGAATGAAGGGATCGTAGTCTAAGGAGTAGGAAAGGATTCGTACCAACCCTCATTGAAATGATTAATGGAATTAACCCTGAAAATACTTTTCCAAGATATAGTGGACAAGAGATTCAATACATGTTTAAAGGAGTGAATAACGAGTAGTAAAGGTACACATCATGTCCCTTGACCTCGGGTACTACCCATGTAAAATGTCTTGTGTTATTCACCATGTGTTATTTACAAGTGTAAATGGTGTGAGAATGGGTTACACACTATGTACCTATATTTGGGGACTTCCATTATACTCTATTCATGTGCTAGTACACTATGTCAACCCATGTATCTCTGCCCATGTACAAGTACATGGGGTAACCCATGTTTCAGTACATGGGGTAACCCATGTACTTGGTCCATGGCAAGATGTGTGGGGGTGTTAATTCCATGTAGGAAACATGTGTACTCCACCTAATGTCTATGTACTAATTTAGGTACATTTATAGTTCATTCAAGGGGGACACACACCTTGTTGTTAAAGACTTCATGTCGTGTGTATCAGGTTTTTCCAGAACCCATCTTCTTCATCCCCCTCAGGTCGGTTGATCCTATGGATTTCATTCTGTCAATCTAATTTCCATGGAACTAAATATATGAGGTCGTTTGGCCATCATATCACTGAATTGAAAAAAAAATCCTTTAATTGTCTTGGAAAATGATATTTTTTTTGTTATTAGTTACTGTCCAAAAATGAAAAATCAGAATTCACCATCAATTGATCCATTGAAGAAAACACTATCGCAACTCCTTAAATCCATAGAAATTCTGGATATATGATTTCATATATTTCACCATGAATTGTATGTGAACTCATCTATCATTCAGTTTATTTTGAATCATGGGGAAGAGTGGTAGATATAATGAAGAACAGTGAATTGGAAGAGAAAAACACAAATGGAATCAAGATGGACAAACCCTAATTGATGTTCGTTTTGATATTGGTTAATAAATGATAGAGATATGAATTGATCAATGTGTAGTTTTAATTTAAATATTAGAATCTGTTAATAAATCCCAAAATCATACCCATTCCGCACACTAATCGATTCGCAGTCTAATCTATTTTTGGATTTCTCTACATTCACCAAAGAAATCAAGAATAGGGAAATAAAAATAAAAAACACACCATAACATGATTCAAATTTTCCGTTAATGAATAACGATCGATGTGTTGTCATCATTGGTAAGATCCATCGAATCAGTTGTGTGTTTATCATCGATCCACAATCCATCGTAGTTTTTTTGAAAAACATCTTCAAAGGTTATCTCTAATGGCTCTCCAAATAATCGAGATTTACGAGGGTATCTCTATATCTCATCATCAGGATACATTTAAAGAGGAGTAGGTCTCTGTTTCAACACATTTAATTAAAATAATTATTTTAAATAATATAATTCATTTTATTCCCATGATAACATTTTCACAAAAAACACATGATAACCAATGTTAGGTCACACCTAGAAAAAAACCGCCATTTTGAACACAACGATGCCCTCTGATTTCTGATCTAGGAACCCATTTATGAGTTATTCCACTTATTCAGGAAAAAAAATGCACAGGATATTTAATATTTTAATATATTTCAAACATTTATTCTTGACACACCGGGTCTCAGAATCAGATTTTATCTAGGCACTTTGTCTTGAAATTAATCCATATAATATTTAAATATAATACAACTAAAATATGAGAAATTACATTGCCCCGACATTGGGGATTTTTATCCCCAAAAATACAACACAATGACTACTAAAAAATATGTGGGTAATGAGCACAAATCTGATCCTCTTTCTCCCTCATTCTCCACTATAGATTCCCATGCTACCACCAAACATGCACTAAAATAACCGATCACCCAGAAATGATCCTCTCATGACGATCCTCTATCACCACTAGGTACTCAGGAAAAGACTATACAACCTTTTTTTCTAGCTCTCCCTAGTTGATAACGTGTGATGGGTCAAGCGGGTACCTCCACAACTATGACATGTGGAAGATGTCGTGTACCTGATCTTACTAAAGTTGTATATTTAAGCGATATTCCACCATTACAACTATACAGTGATTTGGAAAATGGCTAATGAGCATCGAAAATAACATTTCATCCCTGGAAAATCATCATAATCCATGTCGAGGTGATACATGTAGGAACACATGGCCTCCTTCCTCACAATCCAAAGGCCTCTGTCACATGTTAGAATTATACTTATGATAGATTTATGGAGTATTCATATGCTATTGGATGATCTAAACTTTATCTTGCTTGGATTTCACAAACATCAGATCCATGAGTGCCAACTCTCCTAAGTCAGTCCAACAAAAAGGTTATGTATAGGGTTTCCCATACAAAGCATCAAACAGTTTCATAATAATGGTGCAATAATAGCTAATTTTGTATGAAACATAACAAATGGTAGAAGATACCCGAAACTACGAAGGAAGTCTAACAAAAAATCTCAAAACCTATCCTCTAGAACCTGAATGGTCTGCTCTGTTTGGCCATCAATTTGTGGGTGAAACATTGTGGTCAAGTTTAAATGGGTCCCAAACACCTCCTATAATCCCTTTCACAACTAGAATGTAAGGAGAGTTTCACAATCCAAAATAATTATTGATGAAACTCCATATAGTCAAACTATCTCATTAATGTAAAGGCCTCCCAATCTCTCATCTGAACTCTACTCTCAGATAGCACCGAAGTTGGTTGACATGGTGTCTCATTCAACCACCACCCAGATAGAATCATCTCCCCTGGAAATATGTGGTAATACCATCACAAATTCGATAGATATCTCATCTCATTTCCATTACAAAACCTCATGGGGTTGAGGTAAACCCACTGGAACCTGGTTCTTAGCCTTCACTTATAGATAAGTGATGCATCGAGAAACAAAATCTACAAATCCATTCTTCATCCCTGATCACAAAAACTGACATCAATGGTCCATGTACATATTTTCCTCACCTAGATGTACCATGAAAGGGGATGTAAGAAACTCCCTCAAATCATCCTCCTACAACATCATTGGTACCGTCTTCCATCATTTGAAAAGAATGATGTGCTCTCCACGATTTAAAAATCCATTAGGACAACACCCTATAGATATCTTAGTACATGGGGTCTAATAGTCAGTATCACCAAGATGGGCCTCTATGACTCTCTATAAGAGTGGAGGGGTCACAACCACTGACTAGAGGTAATTATTTGCATCACCATCCTCTAAGGATAACTATGACAAAGCTAACTTCTCAGACACCTAATTTAGAAACTACAAACCAGATCTCCTACTAAGAGAATCTGCCATCACTTTCCCCTTTCTAAGAGCATAGAAAATTTAAAATTCATAATCCTGGAGGAACTGTAGCCATCACATCTATCTCAAGTTGAGATTATTCTGAAATAATGTATACTTTAGAATCTTGTTTTTGGAGTAGATGATAAACTTCTCAACCATCAGGTAGGTTCACTACATCTTCAATGTGAAGATTACCAATGATAAATCAAGATCATGGGTCATATAGTTTTTCTCATGTTCTCTAAACTGTCTTGAAAAATAGAAAATCACCACCTAGATCTACCTCAATTCACAACCATGCCCGGTTCGTTACGCATCATTGAACACTACATACTTGAATCCCTCCTCGAGTATTCTCAAGATGGGAGAAATTGTCTGTAACACCCCAAGATTTTATGAAAAATATTCTTTTTAATTTCACTAATGTCTTGTGTTGTATGCTACACCAAATGGAGCTTGCACAACACGCATCCTTGATTTGCCTTGCATTACACACAATCGCGACCTTCCTTGATAGCGTGTGTAGTATGCAATAACAAGTTTCACTAAACAACAATAAGCTATTAAAATATTATTAAAACTAGCCGTTATGAATAGTAATAACCACTTTTTGAAATTTTGAAATTTTATTTTTCAAAATGGAATTCATTTTTGGATTCATAATATCGAAATTAGCTTAGGGTGAAATTTTGGTACTTTTCGGATAACTTTTATTTTCTGATGAATAGTGAAAATTACTATGTTTTAATTAAAAACAACTTTTTTAATCGAAATAATTAATAGTGATAAATTATTAATTTGAGTGGTTTTAAATTATATTTAGAATATATTTTTACAATTTAATACAATGTTTGTCATTGAATGTAATTTCACATTTAAACCAGACATAATCAAGTGTCAATCTTTTGATAGATATTGTTTCTTAAAAACAAGCTATTTGTTTTAACAGCGGGACTTAATTATAAAATTAATTAATGCAACTTATATGTTATAAATTTGGTAAAATAGACTTCATTTTTGAATTCGGAATATGAAATATATCTTAGGATGAAATTTTGGCATTGTTCTGAAAAACATCAATTTTTGATGAATAGTGAAACTACTAAGTGGTAGTTAGAAACTGAATTTTGCATAAAACTTAATTTTACCGCTTCTGTGAATGGAATTTCTAAAATCCGACAGACACGGTTGATATCAGTAAGTAAAATGTGGTTCAATGAGATAAAAATAATTTTTTGGTGAATAGTAACTTTTTACTTTTTTTACCGCGGTTAATAGTAAATAGGGTAACTAAGGGTAAATATGATATTACTATTACCCTAACACATGTCCTAATTCTATTGGATAAGTGTAATTCGACCAAAAACAACCTTATGAATAAAATATGACCATTTAGACCCACTTGGGTTAGATTTGGACATTTATTATTAATTTATTTAAAGAAGGGTTAAAATAGTTAAAATCAAAGTTTAATAAGTAAAGCATTTTTCATATGGGTTTATACATAAGATAAATTCGACTATAAATATTCATTATAAAGATAAAAAGATATCCTACACAATGGTATTTTATTTATAATTTTTAGACATTAAATAATTTAATTTATTTATGACACAATTATGATGCAGTAATTATCTTATTTATGAAATATTGACATAATTGATATTATAAATACAAAAATAAATGTAATTTGAGACTTTTTATGAATTCCACTAATTTTCTAGGTTACTATGATATATTAGTGTTGATTTAATCAACTTGGTTCGAACATATAATTCTTTTATGACTTTCACAAAAATCATGTATCAAATAGTGTCAAAATTGACACAAAATAGTTTTTAAATCAAATATTATATTATTAATTGTTCTTTTATTCCTAAAAATCTAAGGTTCGGCCAAATGACTTAGATAAGGATATATATATTAATAATAAACAATTTGGGGTTAGTTTGTCATGTTATAGAAAGTGTATTAACCATATAGTGAAAGAAAACAAAAAGACACGGTAAAAGTTAAATTATTTAACTTAGAGTTAAATCTAATTGATAAGGTTAAAATAATACCTTAAACATGTCTAAATCCTATTGGTTGATAGGATTTCGACCCATCCCCACTTTAGCTTCGAAATAAGACCCTTTGGAACCATTATAAACCGATTTTGACATTAATATAAAATAATATTTTGAGGTATTCCTAAGGTGCCCCTCTCCTCCCTTATAAAAGGACACCTCCTCCCCCTCCTCCTCACACCAAATTGAGCACTCAAGCTCGGAAAACCCCTGCAATAATCTCTTCTCCACTTCCCTAGAATAATCCTAGAGGTCCTGGTCTTCTTCAAAGACCAATCTTAGTTCTCTAAGTGGAGGATTCAAAGAGGCGTTTCAAAGAAGAGGTAATAACCATTACCGATCTTTTCAATTTCTTTCTTCTTCAACTTCTTCTTCTTTAGTTGTTTCATGACAAAGTAATAACATCAGTATTACTTACATACTAATATGTTATTATAAATATGAAACAACCCTAATTCACCTTCTATCCATCCTACGGAAAACGGAAATCACCGCGCATGCGTACGTACGGAATACCGTCTCCACGCCGTGGTGTAATCTATTTTCCTCCACCACATTAATTGGATGGGTATAATGGTGTAATGAGTAACTATATATGATTATTATAAAGTTGTATTGATACTGAAATAGTATACATACACTTAAACACAATTCCACGACCATGGGAACGATATCATCGCTCGTGCGTACGTACGGACTACCGTCTCCACGACGCGATAAGATTCATTCTCCATGTTAACCATTTAAGAATGATTATAAAGTATATATAAGAAATAATAATGAAATATATGACATTATAAAGCTACTGGATTTATGTATATATATATATATATATGTATGTCATCTACTTACTTCCATTCAAGACAATAAGAAAAGGAAAACAGTGTTCATGCGTACGTACGGACTACCGTCTCCATGAACGGTGTTTTTCATTTCATTTATCTATCTATTATATATATATATACTGAATATATATGATATATAAATCATATTTTATATTATGGAAGTAAGTAAATCATGATATAAGTAATAATAATGTCAAGAACAACAAGTCAAAACACCTACGATAAATGAAACAATTTTACCCAAAACGCTTCTTTAACATGGAATTTACAAAAGAACGGGTAATATAAATTCATAAGTGAACCATATATGATATCATAACAATGAATATGATTCTGTAATAAGTCAATGACATTATTTAAATCATTATACAGTAGTTTCGGACACATACGAAGCAAATCGGACCTAAGTTAAGGGAAATATCACGATCTCATTTTTATCCGAGATTGTTTATTCGTAAGTATTTACTGGGGTGTATTTTATTATCCACATCCATGTTTCATAAATATGTAATATTATTTCCATCCACCTATAATTTTTTTTTAAATCCATTTTTACCCTTCGGTGAGTTTTTAGTAATATGTATGAAAGAAATCTTTTGTCGTTTTTCGTACGAGGTACTTTTTGACTTTTCCGACAAAAGAAAGAAGAATGTTTTTTTTAACTTATACGGAATGAATGGATTTTTAAAAACATTATTTCCAAGAAGCTTCATTTAAAAATTTTCAAGTTTATTTTTAATCAACTTCTTTTAGTTTAAAGTTGTATGACATGTTAAGAAAGGAAAAATGTTTTTGAAGCAGAAAGGATATTTTCCTCAAGAATGGAGTTCAATAATTTTATCAAAATTATTTTCCATCTAAGATAATAAAAGGGTTCTGTTTTTATCCCTATTATTACATGGATTTGATTATGTTGTGATGGAAACTTTTTTATGAATTCCTTTATCTTATATGAATTGTTTTATGATGTCATGTTGTTTAAGAATCCCATATTTATTACATGGGTTATGCGATGATGTATGATTTATGATTATGTGGCACACATAAGAAAGGATTCATTATAAGATGGGTGGGACCTATATCTCCCTCCAATGCGTTGGGTAAAGATTTTATATCTCATGAGATAGACATGGATGGAATGGTAGGTTATACCGGTTCAGTGAAACAGGACTGAAACGAGGGTTACTCGATTCAGAAAGGGACTTTGTCCACTGAGATAGTCTTGGCAATGAGTCTTGACTAACAAGAAATGATTCTCTATGATTATGTGTGAATGCCACAAAGTTTCATGTTTTAAGTTATGATTATTGTGATTACATTTCACTACCATGATTTATCCCATGTTATGAAATTATGCTCTCTTTTGCAGGTTATGATTTCCAAAATGTTATGTTCTTATGAATACGATGTGATTGATATTTCTTTTGTTTACCCTTACTGAGAATTTGATCTCACCCTTTTATGTTTTCTTTTCCCCAGGATATAAAGAAAGGTTTTAGCTAAAAAAAAGGAAGATCTTTATGGGAGATGTTGAAGATCTTTCACCACGATTAGAAGATTTTATTCCGAGTTTCCAAAGACACTAAACTATTACGATCCTTGTGTGTGGGTTTTTGTTATGTACTAAGTATTCCGCAAAAGTAATGTAATTTTCATGTACGTCAAGATTCGGGTCTCTACAGTTGGTATCAGAGGAAAGGTTTAGTCAACCTTTGGAAACTAGGATTCGAAAATGTTAGTGATATCCCTAGAGATATTTCTAAGGTATGTCTAGGGATGCCCCTAAGGTTAAGTATACGTATAGGTTATAGTCCTAGAATTGCGCTAACGATCTTAGAATTAAACCTAAGATGTTAGATATTGAAGGTACTCCCCCTTTATTATGTTGTTTTCCCTAGCATGATTTTTGCCTCTCACACTATTCTTTTTGGGTTTTAGACAATGGCTGGAACCCGAAGGAACCGTGTTGATCAATGAAATGGACAATGCAATGATTGTCCTCCTGAACAAACAAATGTTATGGGAGATGGAGTGCAAAATCTTATTGCTATACTTACACAAGCTATGAATCATTCTGGACTTCCAAATGAGCAGAGAAGGGAAAAATATTCTATTGAGTCCTTCATGAGGCAACGTCCACCTTCTTTCAGTGGGTCTTCTGATCCACTTGTTGCTGAACAATGGATCAGTACCACTGAAAAGATATTTTCAGTTCGCCAATGTTCTGAACATGATAAAGTCATCTTAGCAGTATATCGTTTGGAAGGTGAAGCTGATCAATGGTGGAATCTTATCAAGAATACAAGGCAAAGAGGTGAAATTGAGTCCATGGAATGGGATGAGTTCAAGAACTTATTTTTCAATAATTACTTCCCTCGTATTCTTCGAACAAATATGGAGAAGGAGTTTCTTGAACTAAAGCAAAAAGATGATGAATCTATTGGTATATACGAAGCGAATTTTACAAGACTTGCAAGGTATGCATCTGGAATTATCATCCAACCTGAAAGTAAAGTTGATCGATTTTTCCGTGGCTTAAAACCAAGTCTTCGAAGGGCATTATCTATAAGAGACTTCAGTATCTATGAAGAAATTGTGCGTTGTGCTATCAAGGTATAAATGGAAGTTGGTGTTACATATCCATCTCATGGTTTTGACAAGAAACGAAAGATGGAGTTCAAGGAGAAATCTCATAATAATGGTGAAAAGAAGATGAATGTTTCCTTATGCACAATGTGTGGAAAGAAGCATGGTGGAGGTTGTCTTAAAGGGACTAGAAAATGTTTTAAGTGTGGAAAAGAAGGTCATCGAGCAGCTGAGTGTCGAAGTAATGGAAAAAGGGTTTCTAATTATGTGAATAAAGCAAACACTGGAGAGAATGCACCACCAACACTTCAATGCTTCAAGTGCAAGGAAATGGGGCATTATGCTAATAAATGCCCTAATCCAAGGGTTAGTGATGATCAACATGAGCAACCACTGAAGGCAAAGGACAAAGGGAAGTCACATGCGATCACTATTGGAAATGTTGAATATGACAATTATGTGGTGGAATGATTAAGTGTTTATGTAATGGGATTCCAAAATAATTATCTATCATTGAGTATTGCAATATTTATTGATGTGGTATTCAAAGTGATTGAGATATTTTTTGGAAATAAGATGATATGCGCATAATGAAGGGAAAACGAGAAAATGAAATGTTTAATAGTATTCATGAGCTCATGATTGATATAAGGACTAAGTGATATCATGGTTTGAGTATATAGAATTTTGAGGATTTTGGTATGTGGAAAGAGTTAACTTTTAATATAATTCATGTTTTCAATAAGGTTCAATGGGTATTCAAGAGAGTACAAGATTAAGTCCTTTGAATTTTTGGAATGTGACCAACAAGATATATCTTATGATATATGGGGATCAATGATGGTATTAAATCTCTGGTAATCGTTTTCACTATGTTATGAGAGTGGACTGCAGTATTATGAATAAGCCAAAAGATTGGAATGGATTATGTTGGACATAAGTTAGTATTGTTTAAGGATATAATTTTTTTCGATATTATTGATGGGATGTTATAGTAATAAAGTTTTAGAAAAAGTACAACCTGCAGGACGGGCGACAGCCCGTCGCGTCGGACAAGGATGTGGGAATCGAACCCACAACCGAAGTGCGACTGGCCTTTATCGCCTACCACTAGCCTACAGGAAGTCCCTGTTTAGTAGAAACTAGTTTTATTAAGCAGTATGATATATGAAGTATAAGTCCAATTTAGGAACCATATATGATTAATCTCACTATAGATCGACTTATGTATATAAATTTTTCTAACCTTTTGAGACAGATGGAATGAACCGTCATTCTATCACATGATCTGCTAACACTTCACGAATAACAAATTCAACTTCATTTATTTAAGAGATGAAGTAAAAATTGTTCAAGGCACGAAAAACAGTGAGATTGTACCAAAATAAAGTAAGTATTTATTCTAATTCAAACTCTTCAACTTTAGGGAAACGATCTTGAAAACCAAAAATGTTGTCCTAGTGCCCTTATATCCGATGAATCAGATGGTACCCTAGATCGTCACAAATTTATGGCTTTGTGATTTCTGTCTTTTCCATAGCCATGTTCTCTACCACTCTCCATCAGAACATGATGGTTAGATTTCTCTTCCATATCCTTATTTTTACCTATGTGGAAACCCAGCGATTAGTTTATTTGGGTAACTGTTACGTTTCATACATTCATTTTTAAAGATTGGTTTTGGTATTCCTTTTTACGATGTGGGTTTCTATTAAAGAAACTTTCTAATAGTAAACCATTTATAACCCCGACGAATTTCGAGGGCGAAATTCATTTTAATGGGGGTAGAATGTAACACCCCAAGATTTTATGAAAAATATTCTTTTTAATTTCACTAATGTCTTGTGTTGTACGCTACACCAAATGGAGCTTGCACAACACGCATCCTTGATTTGCCTTGCATTACACGCAATCGCGACCTTCCTTGATAGCATGTGTAGTACGCAATAACATTTTTCACTAAACAACAATAAGTTATTAAAATATTATTAAAACTAGCCGTTATGAATAGTAATAACCACTTTTTGAAATTTTGAAATTTTATTTTTCAAAATGGAATTCATTTTTGGATTCATAATATCGAAATTAGCTTAGGGTGAAATTTTGGTACTTTTCGGATAACTTTTATTTTCTGATGAATAGTGAAAATTACTAAATTTTAATTAAAAACAACTTTTTTAATCGAAATAATTAATAGTGATAAATTATTAATTTGAGTGGTTTTAAAGTATATTTAGAAAATATTTTTACAATTTAATACAATGTTGGTCATTAAATGTAATTTCACATTTAAACCAGACATAATCAAGTGTCAATCATTTGATAGATATTATTTCTTAAAAACATGCTATTTGTTTTAACAGCGGGATTTAATTATAAAATTAATTAATGAAACTTCTATGTAATGAATTTGGTAAAATAGACTTCATTTTTGAATTCGGAATATGAAATATAGCTTAGGATGAAATTTGGGCATTGTTCATAAAAACATCAATTTTTGATGAATAGTGAAACTACTAAGTGGTAGTTAAAAACTGAATTTTGCATAAAACATAATTTTACCGCTTCTGTGAATGGAATTTCGAAAATCCGAAAGACACGGTTGATATCAGTAAGTAAAATGTGGTTCAATGAGATAAAAATAATTTTTGGTGAATAGTAACTTTTTACTTTTTTTACCGCGGTTAATAGTAAATAGGGTAACTAAGGGTAAATATGATATTACTATTACCATAACACATGTCCTAATTCTATTGGATAAGTGTAATTCGACCAAAAACAACCTTCGGAATAAAATATGACCATTTAGGCCCACTTGGGTTAGATTAGGACATTTATTATTAATTTATTTAAAGAAGGGTTAAAATAGTTAAAATCAAAGTGTAATAAGTAAATCATTATTAATATGGGGTTATACATAAGATAAATTCGACTATAAATATTCATTAGAAAGCTAAAAAGATTTCCTACATAATGGTATTTTATTTATAATTTTTAGACATTAAATAATTTAATTTATTTATGACACAATTATGATGCAGTAATTATCTTATTTATGAAATATTGACATAATTGATATTATAAATACCAAAATAAATGTAATTTGAGACTTTTTATGAATTACAATAATTTTCTTGGTTACTATGATATATTAGTGTTGATTTAATCAACTTGGTTCGAACATATAATTCTGTTATGACTTTCACAAAAATCATGTATCAAATAGTGTCAAAATTGACAAAAAATAGTTTTTAAATCAAATATTATATTATTAATTTTTATTTTATTCCTAAAAATCTAAGGATCTGCCCAATGACATATATAAGGATATATATATTAATAATAAACAATTTGGGGTTCGTTTGGCATATTATAGTAAGTGTATTAACCATATAGTGAAAGAAAACAAAAAGACACGGTAAAAGTTAAATTATTTAACTTAGAGTTAAATCTAATTGATAAGGTTAAAATAATACCCTAAACTTGTATAAATCCTATTGGTTGATAGGATTTCGACCCATCCCCACTTTAGCTTCGAAATAAGACCCTTTGGAACCATTATAAACCGATTTTGACATTAATATAAAATAATATTTTGAGGTATTCCTAAGGTGCCCCTCTCCTCCCTTATAAAAGGACACCTCCTCCCCCTCCTCCTCACACCAAATTGAGGACTCAAGCTCGGAAAACCCCTGCCAAAATCTCTTCTCCACTTCCCTAGAATAATACTAGAGGTCCTGGTCTTCTTCAAAGACCAATCTTAGTTCCCTAAGTGGAGGATTCAAAGAGGCGTTTCAAAGAAGAGGTAATAACCATTACCGATCTTTTCAATTTGTTTCTTCTTCAACTTCTTCTTCTTTAGTTGTTTCATGACAAAGTAATAACATCGTTATTACTAACATACTGATATGTTATTATAAATATGAAACAACCCTAATTCACCTTCTATCCATCCTACGGAAAACTGAAATCACCGCGCGTGTGTACGTACGGAATACCGTCTCCACGCCGTGGTGTAATCTATTTTCCTCCACCACATTAATTGGATGGGTATAATGGTGTAATGAGTAACTATATATGATTATTATAAAGTTTAATTGATACTGAAATAGTATACATACACTTCAACACAATTCCACGACCATGGGAACGATATCATCGCTCGTGCGTACGTACGGACTACCATCTCCCCGACACGATAAGATTCATTCTCCATGTTAACCATTTAAGAATGATTATATAGTATATATAAGAAATAATAATGAAATATATGACATTATAAATCTACTGG
Source organism: Viscum album (assembly GCA_963277665.1). NCBI lineage: Eukaryota > Viridiplantae > Streptophyta > Magnoliopsida > Santalales > Viscaceae > Viscum > Viscum album. Next base: position 2,126,897,125 of record OY728161.1, on the reverse strand, counting down.
ATTTATGTATATATATATGTATGTATGTCGTCTACTTACTTCAATTCAAGACAATAAGGGAAGGAAAACAGCGTTCATGCGTACGTACGGACTACCATCTCCATGAACGGTGTTTTTCATTTCATTTATCTATCTATTATATATATATATACTGAATATATATTATATATAATTCATATTTTATATTATGGAAGTAAGTAAATCATGATATAAGTAATAATAATGTCAAGAACAACAAGTCAAAACACCTACGATAAATGAAACGATTTTACCCAAAACGCTTCTTTAACATGGAATTTACAAAAGAACGGGTAATATAAATTCATAAGTGACCCATATATGATATCATAACAATGAATATGATTCTGTAATAAGTCAATGACATTATTTAAATCATTATACAGGAGGTTCGGATACATACGAAGCAAATCGGACCTAAGGTAAGGGAAATATCACGATCTCATTTTTATCCGAGATTGTTTATTTGTAAGTATTTACTGGGGTGTATTTTATTATCCACATCCATGTTTCATCAATATGTAATATTATTTCCATCCACCTAAAATTTTTTTTAAATCCATTTTTACCCTTCGGTGAGTTTTTAGTAATATGTATGAAAGGAATCTTTTGTCGTTTTTCGTACGAGGTACTTTTTGACTTTTCCGACAAAAGAACGAAGAATGTTTTTTTTAACTTATACGGAATGAATGGATTTTTAAAAACATTATTTCCAAGATGCTTCATTTAAAAATTTTCAAGTTTATTTTTAATCAACTTATTTTAGTTTAAAGTTGTATGACATGTTAAGAAAGGAAAAATGTTTTTGAAGCAGAAAGGATATTTTTCTCAAGAATGGAGTTTAAGTATTTTATCAAAATTATTTTCCATCTAAGATAATAAAAGGGTTCTGTTTTTATCCCTATTATTACATGGATTTGATTATGTTGTGATGAAAACATTTTTATGAATTCCTTTATCTTATATGAATTGTTTTATGATGTCATGTTGTTTAAGAATCCCATATTTATTACATGGGTTATGCGATGATGTATGATTTATGATTATGTGGAACACATAAGAAAGGATTCATTATAAGATGGGTAGGACCTATATCTCCCTCCAATGCATTGGGTAAAGATTTTATATCTCATGAGATAGACATGGCTGGAATGGTAGGTTATACCGGTTCAGTGAAACAGGACTGAAACGAGGGTTACTCGATTCAGAAAGGGACTTTGTCCACTAAGATAGTCTTGACAATGAGTCTTGACTAACAAGAAATGATTCTCTATGATTATGTGTGAATGCCACAAAGTTTCATGTTTTAAGTTATGATTATTGTGATTACATTTCACTACCGTGATTTATCCCATGTTATGAAATTATGCTCTCTTTTGCAGGTTATGATTTCCAAAATGTTATGTTCTTATGAATACGATGTGATTGATATTTCTTTTTTTTACCCTTACTGAGTATTTGAGCTCACCCATTTATGTTTTCTTTTCCCCAGGATATAAATAAAGGTTTTAGGTAAAAAAAGGAAGATCTTTATGGGAGATGTTGAAGATCTTTCACCATGATTAGAAGATTTTATTCCGAGTTTCCAAAGACACTAAACTATTACGATCCTTGTGTGTGTGTTTTTTTTATGTACTAAGTATTCCGCAAAAGTAATGTAATGTTCATGTACGTCATGCTTCGGGTCTCTACATTGTCCAACTCTTCCTTAACTGTGGAAAAGACTATTGGAAGATTTATGTCCACATGAAAGGATTCCCCCCTTGAGTGGAATTTTTCATGGGGGATGATATCATTTAGAAGTCAGGTATAAATATCTGTTAATTTCATACCAACCAAATTAATCTCCACAATTCCATCACGATCATAGGTGGCTCCCATGCTTATACTACCTCCACCTTAACTGGGTCCATTGCCACTCCATCCACTGAGATAACATGACCTAGATTGTGGATCACATGAATCCAAAACTAGAACATCAAGATATTTCCATAATGCTGGTGCTCTCAAAGTACGTACAGAACTATGCTTCAGTATATCGCGTTCTCTTCCTCATATGCCATGTACAAAAAGACATCATCGATGAATACCACCATGAATTGGAATAACTAAGGCTAAAAGATCCATTTCTTGAGTCCCATGAACACTTCTGTATTATTCGTCACACAAAAAGAATCACCAAGTACATGTACTAATATTAATGCCATCTGAAGGTTATCTTCTGTATATCCTCATCCCGTAATCATAGTTTGTGATAGCCTGATTTAAAGTCAACATTCGAGAACCATAGTTCCCCTATCAACTGATAAAATAGGTCATAGATACTTGGTAATGGATAAATACTCACTATAGTCACCTGATTCAAGTGTTGATAGTCTACACACAACCTAAAACTCACACATACCTTCATGGAAAACAATAATGTAGATACATAGTGTGGAACACTAGGTTTCATGAATCACTTACTCTACAAGACCTCCAATTACACCCTCATCCTGTGAACCTCTATGGGAGACATCTGATATGTTGGAAAAAATATATGTTCCATCCGAAGGTGTTAATAAATGTAGAATTATATCTGTCCATGGGAGGTAAACCTAGAAGATCTTCAAGAATGACATAATCATACTCCACCGCCACTATAGGAAACATGGAACTCATAACATCCACTACACCAAGGGTTAGGAATGGAAAATGATTAGTAATCAGATGCACCCTCCTATGCATGAATTCATCCTACACTTCATGGGTTCCCCTTTCATCCACAAAAGAAATCATGTTTTGTCACAATGGACACACCAAACCGTTCATCTAAAACATTAAATATGGTCATGAACAGTAGATGACCAATACATACCTATAATGACTTCGTAATTTCTTGACGCTGCTACCAAGAGATTATAATAGAAACTTCCACCTCCAAGTGTCAGGTCACAATGTCAGCACAAGTGTGTGATCTCTAAGTATTCTCCCATAGGATTCACCAAAAAAAATAGTTGAGTCAATAGTTCAATCATAAATTCTATATCTTTTACAAGATATGTGATGAGAAAGAAATGACTAGCACATATGTCTATCAATACTATATCAAATGTAGAAAAGGCCTAGATAATACCTCGATTCGTCCAAATAGCCAATAGGTCATAAGCCTCGACCGATTGCAGTTTTCCCCTCCCCTACCCTCCACCCCCTTTATAACGACCCCTACTTTACATACATTGATATTACGTTATAATTGAATCATACTTAATACAACATATAACAAAACTATGGTTGGAACATATAGGTATAGTGTCTTTAGAAAATGGGAAACATAAACAACTAGTTCACAAAGCATCTACATTGTCTTCAATTTATTTCATCATATCTAGATTCTCTTTTTGGCATATCATACTTAATTCACTTCTTCCTAACCTAGGGAAGAGAAAACATACAATATGGTGAGCTCAAATGCTCAGTAAGGGTAAAAAAAGGAAAATATCATATTCATAAGAACATAACATTTCGAAAATCCTGATCTGCAAAAGAGATCATAATATCATAACATGGGATAAATCGTAGTAGTGAAATGTAATCCCAATAATCATAACATAAATCATGAAAATTTGTGGCATACACACATAATCGTAGAATATCATTTCTTATTAGTCAAGACTCATTTCCAAGACTATCATAGTGGACAAATCCCATTTCTAAACTGATTTCATTCCTCGTTCCAGTCATGTATCACTGAACCAGATTAACCTGTCGTTCAATCCATGTCTATCTCATGAGATATAAATCATTACCCAATGCATTGGAGGGAGATATTGGTCCCACCCATCTCCTAATGAAACCATTCTTATGTGTGCCACAAAAACCATAAATAATATATCATAGCAAAACCCATGTCTTTGAAATGAGATTCTTAAACATCATGCCATCATAACAATAACCATATAAGATAAAAGGAAAAAATTACAACATAAGATAATCAAATCAATGTAAAAATAGGGATAGAAATAGAACCCTATATTATCTTATATGGAAAATAATTTTGATAAAACACTTGAACTCCATTCTTGAGGAAAATATCCTTTATACTTTAAAAAAAATTCCTTTATAATAAGTCATACAATTTTAAACTAAAAGAAGTTAATTAAAAATAAAACATGAAAACTGGTATAGGTATCTTCATGGAAATACTTTTATATGAAATCATAAAAAACCATTCATACCTTATATGTTAAAAAAAACATTCCCCTTGTACTTTGGTAGGAAAATTCAAAAAGTATCTCGTACAGAAAACGACAAAATATTCCTTTCATATCATTTAATGAAAATAATCCAATAGGTAAAATTGGATTTAAAATATTTTAGGAGGATATAAATAATATTACATATTGAGGAATCATGGATGTGGATGATAAATATGTCCTAGTAAATACCTAAGTAAAAACAATCTCTGATAAAAATTGAGATTGCGAGATTTTCTCTAACCTTACGTCCGTTATGCATTGTACGTATCTGAACCTCCTGTATGATGATAGAAATAATGTCATTGGCTTATTACAGAATCATATTCATTTTTATGATATCATATATGGTCATATTCTTATCTTATTATTGGCAATATTTCAATGTTACTCGTTATTCGGATGTTCACTGCTTTATGTTTTTATGCGTGTTTTGTCGAATAAATTATTATTATTATTTTAATGTTATAGTTATATAATTTACATAATGGTTTTAGTATAATATATATCATATTTATTCATTCAATTTATTTATATAATCATTATTCAATGAAGATCATGTCGAACGAGTCGCATCACATCGTGGAGACGATAGGTCGTACGTACACACGAGAGATGATATCATTCAAATAATCATGGAATGGTATTGAAGTGTATGTATAATATTTCAGAATTAATATAACATTAAAATAATCATATGTAGTTATTTATTTACACCATTATACCCATCCAAGTAAGGTGGTGGTGGAAAACAGATTACACCACAACGTGGAGACGGTATTCCGTACGTGCGCACGCGCGGTGATTTCATTTTCCGTAGGATGGATAGAAGATGAAATAGGGTTGTTTAATTTTTATAACAACATATAATTATATGAGTGATACTTATTTTATTACTTTATAATGAAACAACTAAATAATAAGAATTAGAAGAAGGAAGAAACATAGACGAATCGGTAGAAGAGATTACCTCTTCCCCGACGTGCCTCCTTTAAACTTCCTTTTAAGGGACTAGAGTTGGTCTTCTGAGAATACCAGAACATCCAAAATATTACTATTGAAGTTTATAAGAGTAATTATCAGGGGTTTTCCTATCTTGAAGGCTCAATGTTGTGTAAATAGGAGAGGGAGGAGGTGCCCTTTTTTAAGGGAGGAGAGGGGCACTTTCGGAAAACTCAAAAAAAATAATATATAATAAATTCAAACCCCACATAAAAACTTCCAAAATGACTCAAATCCGATTCTTAGATGAGATAGGGTAGTAATATAATCATCCAATAAAATTTAAACATGTTGTAAATTCGTTTTAAACATTATCAACTGGATTGATCCTTATTTAATATTTTTAATTATATTCATGGTAATATGATTCTAAATATGAAATTGTTATAAATCATTACTTATGTGTTGTGAATTGTCAATAATTGGATAATTTATGATATTGTAGACAACAGAAATTTTAATTTATAATTTTTTAATATTTTTGTGATTTTTAATCAATTTTATATTATGTTATTTTTATAAAATAACAATAGTGTCAATTTGGATGTATTCATTTATTTGAATTAAAATTAAATCCACATAAGAAGATATGTTTGAAATAAAAGATTCAATAGATTCATAACATGTCATATTTATCTATAAAATTAGTGGATCACATTAAATAGTTCAAATAATATTTATTTTAATAGTTTTAAAACCATTTATTTGATATTTCATTCGATAAAATAATTTCAACATCACTATTGTGTCTCCTCTAATGATAATTATTTAATCCCTAAAAATAATAAATAAATTCACATGATATACATAATTTTATTATCTTTCTGTATACTATTTATGTTCTATTTTTCATGAAGTTTATCACTAAATTAAAAATATTATACTTATAAGATTTCAGAGAGTGACATGTTGTCACTTTCATTGGTTTTAATAATAATTAAATTATTTTCATGCTCAAAAGTCCATAAAATTAATCTATTACGAACCTTAGGTGATATGGGTCGACTTTTAGTCATCCAATAGAATTTTGGTAGGTGTTAGGGTAATTTTATATTCTTATTTTTACCCTTAATTACCCCATTTACCTTTAAGTGCAGTAAATAAAATTACCGTAATTACTATTCATAATATCAAAATAAAAATAAAAGTAACCTATTAAATTATTTGAACCCACTGAATTAAAATATGGAATCCATTTTTTAAAATTAAAAACCCAGAAGTTGCAATAATTAATTTAAAATTAATCTCGTTGTTAAGAAAACGAGTTTTAAAAGTTAAAACATTGCCAACGATTGAAATGTTTTTACCTATGAATTCAATGTAAAATTAATTGTAATGGAATAAATTATATAAAATGGTAAAAATATATTCTATTTATACTTTAAAACTATTCAATATTATAATTTAACCATATAAATTATTTCAATGAAAAAAGTTTTTTAAAATTAAAATATAGCATGTTTTTACTAGTCATTAAAATATGAAAGTTATTAGAATAACATGGAAAATTTATCCAAATTAAATTTTTGTATCCTGATTCTAGTGAAAAAATTAATTTTGTCAAATTGAACTTATAACACTGTAAAAAACTAGATTTAATGTGGGTGCACCATCAAAAGGTGGCAAAACTGTATTTTTTGAAAAATACTTATTTTACCTGAAAATTTTATTTAGTTCACAGACCATGTTTTAGAAAATGTGTAAGATGAATAATAATGTTATTAAATTCAAAATGTATTTCATACTATTCATAATGGCTAGTCCATAATAATATTATAATAATATATCTATGTTTAGTGAAAATCGGTATTGCGTACTACAGATGTTATCAAGGAAGGACACGATTGCGTGTAACACAAGCCAAGCCAGTATTTTGTGTAATGAAAGATTCATTTGGTTTTTCATCTAACATTAGATATAAAAAAACATTTCTCATAAAATCTTACGGTGTTACATTCTACACCCCTCAAAAATAATTTCACCCTCAAAATTTGTCACTTCGTAACAAACAGATGAGGATACATCTCCCTCATCATATCCTCAAGTTTCCATGTAGCTTCTTCTAATTGGTGGTTCATCCATAAAACATTAACCAAGCGAGTGGTCTTGTTTTATAGAACTTTTTCACTATAATCCAGAATCTCTGTTGGTTGTTCTTCATAAGAAATATCTTTCTCCAGTGGTACAACTTCAGAGCTTAGTACATGCGAAGGATCATTTATGTACTTTCTCAGGAGAGATACATGTAATACATCATGAACTTAATAGGGATTCAAGGGAAGTTACCATCGGTAAGCTATCTTCCCAACACGATCCAGTATTTCAAAAAGATCGATATACCTAGGGCTCAACTTTCCCTTCTTTCCAAATCTCATTACTCTCTTCCAGGGAGATATTCATAAGAACACTTTATCAACCACTTCAAACTCTAGGTATTTTCTTCAGTTGTCGGAATAATGTTTTATCGACTATGAGCTTCTCTTATGTGTTGTTGAATATATCTTATCTTTTCATCCATCTCATCAACAAGATCATGTCCTAAAATCATTCATTCCCCAACTTCATCCGAGAAAGTTGGAGTTCTGAATTTCTTTCCATAGAGTGATTCATAAGGAGCCATCTGAATACTAGAGTGAAAGTTATTATTATAAGAAAATTTCACCAAAGGTGGGTGTTGGTCCCAACCACCTTTGAAATCCATAGAGTGAGCTCTCAACATGTCTTTTAGAGTTTGAATTTTCCTCTCAGACTGACCGTTGGTCTGAGGATGGTAAGCAGTGCGGAAACTCAACTCTGTATCTAGAGTATGCTAAAGACTTCGCCAAAACAACTGGGTAAACCTCAGATCCCGATCAGATATAATGGAAAGCGGTACTCCATTCAATCTGACCAATTCCTTCACATATATCCTGGAAGCTGATCAAGAGAGATATCTTCTCTAATAGCAATGAAGTGTGCCGACTTCGTAAGATGATCAACTATAAACCAGATATCATTATTGCCTTTGAATGTCTTAGGATGTCCAGTGAAAAATTCCATAGTGATGTTTTCCCATTTCTATTCTGGTATGGGTAATGGTTGTAACATCCCCTTAGACTTATGTCTCTCAGCATTATCTTTCTATAAAACCAAGCATTAAGATATATCTTCCACAACATCTCTTTTCATGCCATCCCACCAGAAGTACTCCTTCATGTCCCTATACATCTTAGTTATTCTTGGGTTAATAGAGAATGAAGAACTATGATCTTCATCTAATATTTCCTTCTTTAATTTTGGGATGGGAGGAACACAAACCCGAATCCAGATCCTTATTATTGCATCACTATCAATGTGGAATTCAAGAAAATTCATCACCTTATTTTGTAACTCTACATCTTATTTCTGTGCCTCTTTAATCTTCTCATGTATAGATTGTTGAACATTCATTTGAGAAAGATAAGATTTTCCTTTTCCATTATAATTCCAAGATCCATCCTTTGTAAATCTATAAATATTGGATCTTTTGTGATGCTCATCATGGATAAGCTAGCATGGTCATGTTGACTTAATGTGTCTTCCACCTTGTTTGCTTTCCTAGGGTGATAATGAATTGAGCAGTCATAATCCTTAATCAGCTCCAACCATCTTCTTTGATGCATATTCAGCTCCTTTTGTGTGAAAATATACTTTAAACTTTTATGATCAGTATAAATATTACCCCTTTCACCATAATGATAATGCCTTTAAATCTTTTAGGCATAGATTACCGCAGCTAACTCCAAATCATGAGTTGGGTAATTTTGTTCATGGATTTTCATCTTTCGTGAGGCATAAGCTATCACCAAATCATTTTTCATGATAACACACCTCATTCCCTTCTTGGATGCATCATTGTAGATCACAAAACATTCTCCCCTACAAGGCAGTGTGAGACCAGGTTCACTGGATATACTTCTTTCCAAATCCTTGAAATTATCTTCACACTCTTCCGTCCACACAAGCTTAAATCCTTTTGGAGACATCTTGGTGAGTGGATTAGATAATATTGAAAAATCATTCAAAAAACATCGATAATATCCATCCAAACCAAGAAAACTTCAGATCTCAGTTACTTTTGTTGGTCTCAACCATCATTCGATAACCTCAGTTTTTGCTGGATCAACAGATATCCCCTCTTTTGAGATTATGTGACCCAAAAAATTAAACTTTTTGAAGCCAAAATTCACCCTTAGTAAATTTGGCATAAAGCTTCTCCTTTCCCAGGGTCATCAATACAATTATTAAGTGATCTTCATGTTCTTCCTTGATCTTTTAATAGACATGGATATTATCTATAAAGACTACAAAAAACTGATTAAGATTATCTCTAAAGAATCTATTCATTAGATCCATAATGATAGAAGGGGAATTAGTAAGGCCAAATGGCATCACTATAAATTCATAGTGTCCATACCTTGTACGGAAAGTCATCTTTGGTACATCCTCTTTTTTGACCCTTAATTGATGATACCCTAAACAGAGATAAATCTTGGAAAAGTATTGAGCTCCGTGTTGTTGGTCAAATAAGTCATCAATACACGGGAGAGGATATTTGTTCTTGATAGTGATCTTGTTATGTGCTCAATAATCAATGCAACGTCTCATTGATCCATCTTTCTTCTTAACAAACAGAACAGGTGCTCCCCAACGTGACACACTAGGGCGTATGAATCCCTTATCAATATTCTCTTAGAGTTGATTCTTCAATTCCTGCAACTTAATAGGGTCCATTCTATATGGTTTCTTTGAAATAGGTAAAGCACCCAGTACGAGTTCTATTGAAAACTCAACTTCATGATTTGGTGGAATACCTAGAAATTCCTCTGGAAAGACATTATAAAACTCTGGTATGATGAGAATATTCTTAATGGTGAGTTTCACTCCAACTGTTTGAGATAAATAACCTTCATTTATTGGAATCAAGACCCATACGATGGAGGAAATTTCCACTGTATGGTTTTATTCATCCATGCATCAATAGATGATAATAGATTGATTGGGAATATGAAATGTAACTTCCCTTATTTGGAAATCAATATGATATCCATATAAGGAAAGTAAATCCATGCTAATAATCACATCAAATTACACTATAGGAAGGATCACAAGATTTGTAGGAAGAACTTTCCCACAAACGTCAGTTAGAGAAGAATTCTAACCTTTTGATGCAACCGTTGTGCCATTTGGAGTTTTCACAGCTAACTCAATAGATAATTGTTGAGGTAGTACGTAAATACCCTTGGAAAATTCTTCAGATATAAAAGAGTGGGTGGAACTATAATCAAATAAAACTTTTTCTACTTTAGAGTGGATGGTAAGTGTGCCTTTCACCACTTCGTTATCGTACTCCACATCGCCGATAGAAATTTCATGGGACTTTTCATTATCTTTGGCCTTAAGAGTTTGTTGATGTTGATCATCATCAACAACCCTTGGATTAGGTAATTGATTAGCATATTTCCCCATTTACTTGCACTTGTAACATTGAAGTGTAGGAGGTGCATTATGTGTAGCCTTTTCATTGTTCGCATCACTAGAAATATTTTTCCCATCATTGCAACATTCAAATTTCTGATGAACTTCTTTTCCACATTTAAAACATTTACTTGTCTCTTTATGAAAATTACCTCCATGTTTCTTTCCACACATTGAACATAAGGTAAAACTCATCTTTTTTTAGTGTGGTCTTTATATTTACCTTTGAATTTCATTTTCCTCTTCTTATCAAACCCATATGACTGATGGGTTACTCCAATCTCCATCTCAACCATGAGAGCACATCAAACAATTTCCTCATAGCTATTGAAGTCCCTTACGGCTAACGCCCCTCAAAGACTTGGTTTTAAGACACTAAAGAATTTGTCAATCTTACTCTCAGGTTGGATAATAATTCCGGAAGCATACCGTGCAGTATTGTAAAAGTTTCTTCGTAGGTACCAACAGATTCATCATCCTTTTTCTTTAGTTTAAGAAACTCATTCTCTATCTTTGTTCGAAGAATACGGGGAAAGTAATTATAAAAAAATATGTTCTTGAACTCAACCCATTCCATGGACTCAATTTCATCTCTTTGCCTCATATTCTTGATAATATTCCACCATTGACCAGCATCACCTTCAAAACAATATACTGCAAATATAACACTATCATGTTCAGATAATTGAAGAACTGAAAATATCTTTTCAGTGTTACTGGGCCATTGTTCAGCCACTAATGGATCAGTAGACCTGCTGAATGAGGGTGGACGGTGCCTCATGAAGGATTCAGAATAATGTTTCTCCTTCCATTGCTCATTTGGAAGTCCTGCATGATTTATAGCTTGATAAAGTTGTGTGAGCATGGCTATAATATTTTTCATTCCATCTCCCATAACATTTTGTTGCTCAGGGGGACAATCATTCCATTTCCCATCACATTCAGCATTAACACGGTTCCTTTGGGTTCTAACTATTGAGTAAAACCGATAAGCATAGTGTGAGAAACACTTATAATAATACAAAAACCACATAATCAAGAATAAAATTTTACAATTAAGGTCTTATCATAGGTTATTCATGGCCATTTCTAAAACACTAATATTGTGCTCTATGCTTAGACATATCCTTATGGTTCTTACTAAGGATTTCACATCCCAGTTTCCAAAGGATGACTATACATTTCATATGATACCAACTATAATGAACCATACTTTACATACATTTTTATTACTTCATAATTGAAGCATACGTATTACAACATATAACAAAACCATGGTAGGACCGTATAGCTGTAGTGTCTTTAGAAACTGGGAAACATAAACAACTAGTTTATAAAGCATCTACATTGTCTCCCATTTATTTTATCATATCTAGAGTCCCTTTTTGGAATATCCTACTCAATACCCTTCTTCATGAACTGGGGAAAACAAAACATAAAAAAGGCTGAGAAGAAATTCTCAGTAAGGGTAAACAAAGGAAATATCATATTAATAAAACATAAAATTTATTAAATCTTAACCTACAAAAGAGATCATAAAATCATAACATGGGATAAATCATAGTAGTGAAATGTAATCCCAATAAACATAACATAAAACATGAAACTTTGTTTCATACACACATAATCATAGAAAATAATTTCTTATTACTCAAGACTCATTCCCAAGACTATCTTAGTGGATAAAGTCTATTTTTGAACCGTGTTCATTCCTCATTCCAGTCCTATATCACTGAACCGAATTAACTTGTCATTCCATCCATGTCTATCTCATGAGATATAAATCATTACCCAATGCATTGGGGGGATATTTCAGTGCCACCCATCTCATAATGAATCCATTCTTATGTGTACCACAAAAACCATCAATCATATATCATAGCATAACCCATGTAATAAAAATGGGATTCTTAAAAATCATTCCATCATTACATAAACCATATAATATAAAAGAACATAATTGCATCATAACATAATAAAATAAATGTAAAAATAGGTATAGAAACATAACCCTATATTATCTTAGATGGAAAATAATTTTGATAAAACACTAAAACTCCATTCTTGAGGAAAATATTATTTCTACTTCAAAAACATTTTTCCATTCTTAATAAGTCATACAATTTTAAACTAAAAGAAGTTAATTAAAAATAAAACTTGAATACTGGTAAAGGAAGCATTGTGGAAATAATTTTCTATTATATTATAAAAAACCATTCATGCCTTATAAGTTAAAAAAACATTCCCCTCGTACTTTTGCTGGAAAAGTCAAAAAGTATCTCGTACTTAAAATGACAAAAGATTCCTTTCATATCTTTTACTAAAAATACACCAATAGGTAAAATTGGATTAATAAAATTTTATGAGGATATAAATAATATTACATATTCAGGAAACATGGATGTGGATGATAAATATTTCCCAGTAAATACTGAAGTATAAACAATCTCGGATAAAAATTGAGATTGCGAGATTTACTCTTACCTTAGCTCCGATATGCTTATTACATATATGAACATCCTGTATGATGATTTAGAAACTTTCATTGACTTATTACAGAATCATATTCATTGTTATGATATCATATATGGTCATATTCTTGTCTTATTATTGGTAATATTTCAATGTTATTCATTATTCGGGTGTTCACTACTTTATGTTTTATGCGTGTTTTGTAGAATAAATTCTTATTATTTTTTTAGGTTATAGTTATATAATTTACATAATGGTTTTAGTATAATATATATCATATTTATTAGTTCAATTTATTTATATAATCATTATTCAATGAAGATCATGTCGAATGAGTCACATCACATCGTGGAGATGGTAGGTCGTACATACGCACGAGCGATGATATCATTCCCATAATCGTGGAATGGTATTAAAGTGTATGTATAATATTTCAGAATTAATATCACTTTATAATAATTATATATAGTTATTTAGTTACACAATTATACCCATCCAAGTAAGGTGGTGGTGGAAAACAGATTATACCACGGCATGGAGACAGTATTTTGTACATACGCACGCATGGTGATTTCATTTTCCGTTGGATGGATAGAAGATGAAATAGGGTTGTTTCATATTTATAATAACATATCAGTATATGAGTGATACTGATGTTATTACTTTATAATGAAAAAACTAAATAAGAGGAATTAGAAGAAGGAAGAAACTTGGAAGAATCGGTAGAAGAGATTACCTCTTCCACGATGTGCCTCCTTTAAACTTCCTCTTAAGGGAAAAGAGATGGTCTTTTGAGAAGACCAGAACCTCTATAATATTACTAGTGAAGTTGAGAAGAGTAATGGGCAGGTTTTGGCCGAGCATTAAGGCTCCAAGTTTTGTAAAGAGGTGAGGGAGGAGGTTCCCTTTTATAAGGGAGGAGAGGGACACCTTTGGTAACCCCAAAAACATTAATTTATAATAAATTCAAACCCTATATAAAAACTTACAAAATGAATCAAATCCAAATATCATATGATATAGGGTTGTAATATCATCAACCAATAAAATTTATACATATTATAAATTTGTTTTAAACTTTATCAACTTGATTTATCCTTATTTAATCTATTTAATTTTATTTATGGTAATAAGATTCTAAATATTAAATTGTAATAAATCATTACATTTGTGTTGTGAATTGTCCATAATTGGATAATTTAATACATTTTAGCCCATATAAATTTTAATTTATAAATTACATATATATATATATATATATATATATATTTAAACAATTTTAAATTATGTTATATTAATAAAATAACAATAGTGTCAATTTTGACACTATTCATTTATTTTAATTTAAATAAAATATACACAAGTGATATGATCAAAATAAAAGAATTAATAGATTCATAACATGTCATATTTAGCTATAAAATTATTTTAGGACATTAAATAGTTCATATAGAATTTATTTTAATATTTTTAAAACCATTTATTTGATATTTCGATCGATAAAAAAATTTCAACATCCCTATTGTGTCACATTTAATGATAATTATTTAATCCCTAAGAATTATAAATAAACTTAAATGATATAGAAAATTTTCTTATCATTCTGGAGACTATTCATGTTCGATGTTTCATGAAGTTTATCAGTAAATTAAAATTATTATACATATAATATTTAAGAGAGTGACATGTTGTCACTTTCTTTGGTTTTAATGATAATTAAATTATTTTCAGGGTAAAAAGTCGATAAAATTAATCTATTCAGAATCTTAGGTGATATGGTCCTACTTTTAGTCATCCAATAGAATTTTGGATGGTTTTAGGTTAATTTTATAATATTATTTTTTCCCCTAAATTACCCGATTTACTTTTAACTACAGTAAATAAAAATTACGGTAGTTACTATTCATAATATAAAAAAATAAAAGTAACCTATTAACATAATTAGGATCCACTGAATTAAAATATTGAATCCATTTTTCATAATTTAAAACACATAAGTTGCAGTAATTAATTTAAAATTAAACTCATTGTAAAGAAAACGGGTTTTAAAAGTTAAAACATTTCCAAAGATAGAAATGTTTTTACCAATGAATTCAATGTAAAATTAGTGGTAATGACATAAATTATATTAAATGGTACAAATATATTATATTTATACTTTTAAAACATCCAATATTATAATTTAACCGTATAAATTATTGTGATGAATAAAGTTGTTTTTAATTAAAATGTAGCGTGTTTTTACTATTCATTAAAATATGAAAGTTATTAGAATAATATGAAAAATTTATCCAAATTGAATTTTTATATCTTGATTCCAAATAAGAATTTAATTTTTTCAAATTATAATTATAAAACTATCAAAAACTATATTTAATGTTTGTGCGCCATAAAAAGGCGGCAAAACTGCATTTTTTTTAAAATACTTATTTTACATGAAAATTTTATTTTTTTTCACATACCATGTTTTAGAAAATGTGTAAGATGAATAATAATGTTATAAAATTAAAAATATAGTTAATATAATTCATAATGGCTAGTCCATAATAATATTATAACAATATATTGTTGTGTGGTGAAACACGGTATTGTGTACTACACACGCTATCGCGGAAGGTCGCTATTGCGTGTAACACATGCCAAGCCAGTATTGTGTGTAATGAAAGATTCCTTTGGTGTTGTGTCTAACATAAGACATAAAAAAATATTTCTCATAAAATATCGGTGTGTTACACCCTTCATCCCACTGTGGACCACCTTGGGGAGGTGGTGCTAACATGTTGAAATGTTGATCCCCTCCAACTACTCTCCCAACTTCTCTTCCATGTCCACCTCCCTACGGATATTCCTAATCATAACAATGTTTCTACATCAGTGGTACATACATAGTCTCTCTATCATTCCCCATCTTAGTGGGTAACATTCCATGACTCCCCATGCCCACTTCGAATAAGATCGATGATGGTGACTTGCATCAAGTAGATATATCACTAACATGGGAGGCATTACCTATGTACATATACACATGCACACATATCCAAGATCACAAATTGTGGAAATTTAAAAACCTTTAAGTATCCAATGAATCCATACAAAAATATTCCACAACTAGAGTATGGAAATAAGTAAAGTAATGTAAATATGTACAAGTACACTTCTTCAAAAAATAGTATGTAAATAGAAGACCAACCTATGAGAAATAGGTATTGGGACTATAGTTAGAAAGGTGTATGAACACACCTCGGTCTATCTGACCTCTTTAAGTGCCATCCAAACTTAGTTACCTAATACTCCATCAAAAGTTTTATCATTTTCAAAATACACAACACATGCAGGTAAATACCATGAAGGGGTGAGTATAAAAATACTTAGTAGGACACATCGAAACCACAAGGTGATATAAACAAGGAATGTAAAATAATATATACACAGGTATATGTCTAAAACACATACAACAATAGAATCCTGATATAATCAATCCATGACACACAATATTGAGGTAATCCACAACCATAATTTAAACCAACCTTAGGATTTCAGTTCAATGATTTCACGAAGAAATCATCTGGGAGAAAACAGTCCAGATCCTGCTAGAATAGGTGACTTCTATCTGAGTGGTAATTCTAATTAGGAACATTCCGGAGAAAGGTACATTGGTAGATACAAATAGATTACGATTCATAGACGGGGATCACTATTAGGGCCTTGGGGTGATTCCAACAACTCAATCTGGATTAACTCACTAAGTAGAGGATCACAACCCATATAGTGTTAGTCATTTCAATACCTAGAACTCCACCTAGGACATGAAGATGAATAAAGGATCCCACTCCATTCCTCACGAGGTAATTTTAAAAACACTAAACATTAATTCCTACTAAAGGGATCATATTCCTAGTAGTATAAAATGATTCACACCAACCTTTAGTGAAATGATAAATGGAATAAACCCCATTAAAACAATTCCATGATATGTTGGAAAAATGATTCAATCTGTGTAGAAAGGGGTACATGGTGTGTAGTAAGGGTACATGGAATGTCCCATAACCACAAGTACTACCCATGTAATATATAACATCTCATTTAAACTATGTCATATAGAAGTGTACATGGCGAGTGAAGGGGTTACTCTTCATGTCTAGGTATCCAGGGACCACTATTATACTCTTGTCATGTTCCATTACATGATTCCAACACATGTATCTCTACTCGTGTACCAGCACACTGGGCAACCCATGTACCTTTTCTAGGCCAAGTCGTGTGGGGGAGTACACACCATATAGTCAACCCATGTACACTATCCCATGTCTGTTTACTCCTTCCGGTACACAACAGGTTTATCCAAGGGGGACACACATTGTGCACTCAAGGACTACACACCGTGTGTATTTGGGTTTTTTTCAAAACCCATCTTCTTCCTCCTGATCACAACGTTTGGTCCTTTGGATTTCGTTCTGTAAAAATACATGTTATTAAACTATATATTTATGGTTTTTCGGCCATCCTACCACCAGATTGACAAGATTCCAGACATCTATCAGCTCGAAAAACAAGATTGTTAGTGTTCAATGTTACCACCGAATAATATAAAATCAACCCAAATTGTCATTCAATATGATACTAAAACCACTATTTCACCTCCATAGAGTTTTATTGACATCGGATGTATGATTTCATATTTTTCCAATGAATCCGTCCTACAAAGATCGATCATCCAAGGAAATTAGAACAGTGGGGAAGAATGATAGATAACATGAAGAATAGTGAAGCAGGGGAGGAAAGAACCAACCAAATCGATAGTGGAAAACCTTGATCAATGTTTTTTTCAATCTTGGTTCATCACTATTATAATGATAAATGAATCAAGAACAAATATTAATCACAAAGATTAAAATCACCCAATAAACCCTGAAATCATACCCATCCTGCACAACGATCAATCTGTGGGAAAATATGTTCATGGATTGGTCCGCATTCATCATAGAAATCAAGAATGGGGAAAATCAAATCAATATAACATGACCTACCTTTATTTGGATGGGTCTTTTATGAAGACCTATCGATACTTCGTTGTCATTGGTGAGATATGTCAAATCAGATGAACGTTGATCGTTGATCCATGATCCTTCATCATTTATTTGAGGGAATTTTTCATATGTTTTCTCTAGTAGCTCTCCAAAAATTATAGGGTTATGAGTCTAACCCTATATCTCAATATAAGAATAAATTTAAATAGGATTAGGCTGCTATGTCAATAGAAAATATTAAAATAATTTTATTAAATAATTTTAATCATTCTACATCCATGATAAATTTTACATAAAAAACCTATATCAGCCAATGTTAGGTTACATCTATGGTAAAACCACAATTTTTAACTCAACTATTCCCTCATATTTCTGATCCAGGAACCCATTTAAGAGTTATTATACTTATTAATAAAAATCATGAGCCCGTTCTATTTTATATTTTAATATATTTAAATCATTTATCGGGACACACTGGGTCTGAGAAATAAACATCATCTTAGAAGCTAGTCTCAAAACTAATCCATATAATATTCAAAAATAAAACAAGTAAAATTAATGAAATTATAGAAACATAAAAATGGGTGAGCCTATATTCATATTAAGTGTAAAAAAGCAAGGCACGTAAGCATAAACATACTCTTAGGGGGTATGAAAGCATGGTCAAAATAGTAGATGATCATACCATGCATATCAAATATCATAAACATGAATCATGGAATAATGCTTGGAAATTCATAAAACATGTATCGTAAGGAAATAAAAAACATAATCCTTGGAAAAAATATCATAGGAATAAGACATGGATTTGTGGCATACATAGACATGTGATATCATTTCCCATAAGTCCTGATACATGTCTAGATATTATCAAGGAATTCATGGGAACTCCACCTATTTTATGGGACACACCACCATCCCTAGTAATTGTCCTTTCCTTGTATGGGAGTGGTTTTCCCCATCTTCACATAGTGGATCGGGATTCCCCATCATAGAACATCATTGTGACTACACCTTCTGGGTGGGACTACCCATCATCTCTAGTCACAGTCCCTTTATTGTAAGGGATCAAGTTTCCCCATCTACCCATAGTGGATTGTGTTTCTCCATGTTTCAACATCATGGTTACTACACCATCTAGGCGGGACACACCACCATCCCCAATCATAGTAATTTCCTTGTATGTGATTAAGTTTCCCCATCTTTCCATAGAGAATCAAGCCCATAGACTAGATTCACATCACCATATAACGAGATATATATCTTTATCCAATGAATTTAAGGGAGATATAATTCCTATTCATATAAAAATAAAATCATTCATTCATATTCCACAAGATAACAAAACATTCATTATATCACGATCTGTCAAAAGATATGGGTTCAATAAGCTTCAATTCGTAACCTATGAAATGAAATGGGTATCATTAATATTTAATTACATCATCACCAATGTAAAAGATATAGGTTTCATAATAATTTCATCAATGCATAACCCATGAAAAGAATATGGTTTCAAAAGCATATAACTCGTAGAAGAGAAACAGACATCATAAGAATCATTCCATAAAAATAAATACCAATCAATGAAATTTAATGAATGGAACATTTAGATAATTTCATTTACGAGAATGAGTAACATCAATGGATGTCATATTAGATAGAAATTAATTTGGAAATATATTTTAAAAACAATTCTTTATCATATTATCCTTTCTTTATTGAAAAAGGCTATTTAAAACATAAAACCCTCTAATAAGTAATTTCATGAAAATAAATGTGAAAATATATAAATTAAGCTTTAAAAAAAATGGAATCATTTTTCTTTAAAAACATATAAATATGGAATAAAAATGATTAGAAATAGTTTTTATTGAAAAATAATAAAAGAATCATGAAAACATTTTGAAAAATATTTCTTTAAAAATACTTTGAAAACATATAAATAAATCGTGAAAATGTTTTGAAAACCTTTTCACATGAACACTTGTGAAATATTGTGAAAAATATTTTGAAAAATGTTATACTAGAAAAATTGATAAATAATCTTGAATTTTTTTTGAAAATATTTTTCCCCTTAAAATCATAAAATAATATTGAAAACATTTTGAAAACCTTTTTCCCTTGAAAACATATAAAAATGATTGAAACCTCATTAAAATTTTTTTTTCTTGAAATACAAATTAAAAAAATTAATTTCTAGAATATTAGAAAAAAAATTCTTAAAAAATATCTTTTTAATCATATAATGGAGCCTTCAATGGAATGAAGGTCCTTATGATGGGTAAATCCACACATTCTGAACATTCCTTATACACTGTAAAAAGTTTAGAAAAGTGACTCAACCAAAAAATGACAAGAAGAATCCATTTTAAAAACTATTTGTTTTAAAGGTATAACATGGGTAAAAAAATATTTTAAATATCATAGGATAATAGCATAATATTTTGGTAATACTTTTAGAGAACATGGTTTTAAATGAGCATAGATTTCTGACTCAAGAGAGGGTAAATTCAGGTTTTCTAAAAAACATTTTATTAACTTTCATATCTAATAAATAGTTAAAAATGATACCAATACATAAATATATAATTAATAAACATATTATAATAAACTTTATGAGTGTTCTTGAGATATTTATCATAATATTTCATCAAAGGAAGAATAATCATAAACAATCTTAAAATGCGATGAGATTGTTTCAATATACTCTAACCACTTGGTAACTTTGAAAAAATTTCCCCATTTAAGAAATTTAAATTACATTAAGATTAATATATAATTAAAATAATTATATTTATAACATAACATTTCAATGGTATCATATAAACCACATGAAAAAAATATACGTTTATAACATGAAATGTGTCTCAAAGAAGGTATAGCAAGTTAAAATTACTTTACTAATTTGGTAACTTTTATAACCTAAACCTCATGAAATCATGATCATTTAATGGATATTTAAATAACCATAAATTTATGTATTATAATAATAAAACACACTTATGGTCCGTATATACACCACATAATATGAATGGGTGTTGAATAAAACACGTATATCACAGAAATAAAATATGAGATGAAATTCCCTTACCTTGTGTCTTGACTCTCTTCATACTCATAAGAACCTCCTATGTAAATAATATAAGTTTATTATAAAAATTTTACCAAATCATGTTATTATATCTATTTCTATATTTTTTTATTATGAATTTATGTAACCCTGTTTTTAACAATTCTATGTTAAGGTTATGCTTTGGGTAATATTCGCTTTGTTTTTCGCATGTGTCTAAATTTGTTATATCATTATTCCTTATACTTATATCATGATTTAATTAATTTAAACCATGATATAAATATCATTAATGTTATATATAATTTTATTATAATAATCTATATAATATAAATTTTTGAAATGGAATACATCATTCATGGAGACGGTAGGTCGTACGTATGCATGAACTTTGTTTCCGTTTTATTGACGTATTGAAAGAAAGAAATTAAATGCATATATATATATGTATATGTGTATATAATATCATTAAATTAAATCTATTACCTAATATATATAATATATTTTTATGAAACATATCCTTAATATATTCCATGTAGTGTGTGAATGAATCCTATCGCTTTGAGAGGGAGGTAGTCCACATGTCCTCAAACAAAATTATCGCATTTACACAAGATTGAAAGAATAAAGGAATTTTATAAATAAAAATTAAAAAAATAAACTTATAAATATAATTTATTTCATATATAAATATATTTTCTTTAATAATTTCTACCACCATGGAAGGAAATGGAAAAATTAATAATCATTATTTCTTGGGGTGATATTTCATCATACACAGAAAATATGTTAGGTGTGCACACATTTTTACCTAATAAAGTCCTTTTGGTTTTCACCAAAGAGATTCTGTGGAAGGATTTATGACCAAAGGTATGATTCAAGTAGGAATTTAGCATTGATAGTAAGTGTATTGTAAATATATTGGGAGAACCTATGTGGTTTGATAGGTGTGAAGAAGAGAAAGAGGTGGTGGCCTTTTATAGGGAAGGGAAAGGACACACTTGGTATTTTTGAAAATATGTTAGGTGTGCACACATTTTTTTCCTAAAAAAGTCATACCAAATAAAAAAACTCATTAATGAAAGGTTTATGGACTAAATATATCCATAAAATGGGTTTTAAACAAGTGTATAAGTAATTTTGGAAATTATGTTTAAGGTTTCTTCCCTTGTTATGTGTACTTTTTCCTTAATCGCTGTAATTAATTTTAATTGAATTCACTAAACTTTTTGGTCAAACACTATATTGACCTTATTATACATTATTAATTATTCTGATTCCAAATATGGAATCAAAATTTTAAATTCCTATCACATAATTGGCTGAAATTAATTAATATTTAATTGTCATAATAGGATGACTCCACGCGTTTTTATTGCAATAACATCCAAAATTTTTCTATGTGTTTATAATCAATATCAAAGTGAAATTTATTAAAAATAATTAAATTGTACGGATTGATAAAAAATTTATATAATTAGACATTAAACAAAAATTAAATTTAAAATTAACATCACAAATTTATTTGTTGAAAAAGAAGTTTTAAACTAAACTTTTCTATTTCATAACTATTCAGTAAAAAAAGAAACCTTACCAAAGAAATACCAAAAAATTACCCAAACCTATTTTTTATTCTTTTATTTCCAATATAAAGTTTATTTTAACTTATATAATCCATAAAAGTTCAAAAAAAATGGATTTAAAATCTGTTATCCATTTAGAGGCGATAAACATTTCTTGATAAGATATATAGGATTTTATGCATAAAATTGGTTTTTTATCTTAAGACTCTAAAATATAATTGATAAATATCATAAATATTTGATTAAATATATATACCTAACATTAATAGAACAGAATAATTGTAATTAATTTAATTTGAAATAGTAAAGCAACTTTGTGGGTACAATAATATTTTCCTTTATATTCACTTGATATCCATATTTATTTCTAATTAATTTTAAAATCAATGAATTCATATTGTATTTGTGTAAAACATATATTTTAATAAATTGGTTAACAATTTTCATAAATACTAATTTAGTGTCTAGGTTAAATTAAATAATATATCGTTATGTGGTAAAACACAGGCTTTCATGTTATAAAAGCCATCAAGTATAGTCATTGTTGTTTGTAACGTAAGCTAACCACGATGTTCCTTGTAGGGAAAGTTAAAATTTATTTTGTGTTTATTTAATTATTAACATGGTTTTAAATATAAAACAATCCAAATATAGTTATTTTATGTAAAAGAATTTATTTTTAGTGTTGTTTGAAATGCAAAATATCAAAAAGAATTAATTAATTCAAAAAAATCACAAAATCTTATTGTGTTACAAATCCCGAGTCTCACCATTATTCAAGCTCTATTAATTCATAAATGTTTGCCATTTAACATCATAGTGTGAGGGTTATATTTTTTGGCCACATGGGGATTTGGTTGGAATTATATATAGATTAAATACTTTAATAAAACCCCATAAATTGATGTCAATATAAGGATGGTACAAAATTCTACGATATAAGATATGATAGATAGGATCTTATGTAGTATTTTGTTAAGTATTTTTGATGTAGTTTAATAATATAAAATGTATAATACAAAATTAAATATCCACCTTATCATTACTTCAATTTTTTGTATATATGTATATATAGATATACAAATAATTAAGTGTAATGATAATTATCCCCCTAAAGTATGACATTGAGTTATCAATAAATTATCCTCTTCATGGAGTCTCATACTTTATAATGAAGTGTCAAGGTTAGTGTGAGTAGGATTATTGTAAGGATATATAGAAAATTATAATGAGGTACAACAATGTTTTGTAAACAAGATAAATCATTAAGAATTGAACATGGATTGTTATACACTATGATTTTGGTATATTGGGATACATTATTTGTATTTAGAGTCCCCATACACGAGGTTAGTGATATCATATAGTGAGAACATTTAAAATTTAAATTTCCATATTCAATCCTAGAGTATAAACTTATAATTGGGTGGTTAGGTATGTATTTGATCATGTCGATAGTTGGAGATCAACTTAGATGATATTTTAACTGTCTTATGTTGAGTACAAATTGTGGGAACATGATTGAGATCCACTAAGAAAACTTGTAGAAATAGTTAATATGGTAAATATGGTGTGTGTATAAATATGGATAATGGGCATGTGTTTTTCTCATTCAGGATATGAATTTCATGTGATGTATTCAATAAACATGGTCAGTTTATACTCAATGAATGAAGAACATTTGAGGAGGCTATATAGAAGTGACATGATATAAATTCCAAGGTCACTAGATGCTTTAAATAAAAGAAATTATAAAAATTAATGCTATATTGTGATTCATTTGGTGGATCGGGGTAAAACTATATGATTTTAAATGAAGAATATTATGTTTGATAGTATATACGACATGTAACACCAAGCTTAAATTTTTTACGAAATATATTATTTAAATATGATTTTTATAACCTAACAATTGAAAAAGTTGGTATGAGTAGGAATAAATAAATTATTAATATTATATGGTTTAAATATTTATAAATAAAATTCATTGGTTTCCAATTGATTCTATATAATAATAATAATCATTTTAATAAAAATGAAAATATTTTATGAAAACATGATTTTTTTTAAAAATATTTTGTTGCAATTTATACAACTATGATAAAATATTTTTTTACACATAGAATATTTATTTGAAAATATTAAATTATTATTATTTTAATTATTATTTAAAAATTATCTTATATTTTTTGTGATTTTTTTTAAAATATTATTTTTTCAACGAATAGTAAAAAATACTACTTTTTGTTGAAATTTTCATTTTCATGTAAACAATTTACAAAGGTATGTTTTATTTAAAATTGTTTTATAATTAAAATAAGTTCAATTATATTATAATTAAAAAATAAGTTCATTGGAATCAATTATATGTTCTATTTTAATTTAAAATCTTATTATACTTATGAAAAAGTTTCCTTTGGAAAACCATTTTTATCGCATCTATGAATTTTTCTTTAAATTAGTATTTTCCACTTATGTGGATTTAATTTGAAAAAATTGATTCCATATTTGGAATTATAATAATTAATATTATATAATAATGTTAACATTATTTTTTCGATAATGAATAGTAAAATAGTAGAAATCAATTACCATAGTTAAGGATAGATGGATTTACTCGGAGTTAAACTAGAATGATAAGGGTTAAAATGACATATTAACATATATAATTAATTTTGAATGGAAATATTAAGACCTTATATCATATAATTATTGATAATTTTCCTCTTTTGGGCCTTCTGTAATTTTAAAATTATAGGTATAATTTATTATTTTCTAAAATTCCAAGTGTGTCGTTCCCACCACAAATAAAAGGAAACCCACACTCCTCCTCTATTCACACTTATAAATAAATGCGGATTGGAAAATACCTCAAAAAATTAATCAAAACCCTCCCCATTAAATTATAATATATTTTTTTATCATACAACAATTTTAGGAATGATTTAGTTATAAACCAAAATAAGCAATCCGAAGAAGAGTTATAGTTATTAACCATGAGTTTTCATTTTATTTGATCATAAAAATCATTAAAATCTTTATAAAATATGTTAAAAAAATAAAATCGTTATATCACATATAATGAGATGTCATTATGAAAACTTAATGACCCATATCCATATCCTCTTCCATAAAATGTGAAATAAAACCATTAATCATGTGTACAACGGGCTACCGTCTTGTGATCCAATGTAAATAATTTTCCACTACCATCTCTCATGGATAGATATAATTTTGGATTTAATTTGTTTGTATATGTATTATATTTATTATATAATCAATATTCTAGAATGATAAAGGAACATCTATATTCTTACATTCCAATCTATTGGAAAGCGATAACATCGCTCGTGCATATGTGTGGACTACCACCTTAACAAAGGGATGTAAAATGTTTTTCATTTTATACTGAAGTGGATGGTTAAAAGGATAGATTTAATGAAATAATAATTTATATATGATATAATAATTATTCTTAAAAGTTTTAATATTATTTTCCATTTTTTCCATCCATAAAAAATGAAAATAATGTTCATGCATACTGACGAACTATCATCTTCGTGAACGATGTAACTCATTTAATATATGTTAAATTTATTGATTAATATAAATAAATATACAATAAATATATTTTATATTTATATAATGATTAAAATTTTGGATATTATGGAACCATGTTAAAAGGTTAAGGAGTGAAAATACGAAACCAAAACATACAAGAAAAATGAATCGGTTATCACACAAAACGGTGTTTTAAATAAATAATTGTTAATTAAATGATGATAAAAAGATATTAGAAAATAATAAAAGGTATGATATATATATTTTATTATTATTATTTAATATATTTACAATAATTATATATTTATTATATATGAGGTCTTAACACATATGAAGAAAATTAGAACTGAGGTAAGAGTTTCTCGTGTCACTTTTACTTCCCTGAGACATATTCCATATTCTCCAATTATTTATTTTTTATGGTGTATGTAATAAAAATTTGATATTTTATATCCTGAATATTTATATATTAATATTATTTAATGTTTCACTTGTATTTATATATTTAATGGGGGTTATGAATTAAAAGTTACCAAAGCGGTAATGGTTTATTTCGAAATTTCATTATTATTCAGGATTGTTTATGTTTAAGTTTCCAATGAATTAATTATTTGGTATTTCTATAATAAACCAAATATATTATCTTATATGATTATTATTCATTAAATATTAATGTAATGATACTATTTTCCTCTCTTTGTAATATAAAATTAATTATAAAATGATTTGAAGAAAAAACAACATTATTTATCTTTTTATATAAAAAATATTTTCTCTTTTATGTACATGTTTTTTAAAAATGTTTTCAATTTTTTTAATATACTCATATTATTTTTAATTAATGTTTTACCAATTAGTGGACTTTTTTAAAAAAAATAAAAGGAATTTTACTTCTATTTTCAGAATAAGGTAATTTTTGACTCTTTATTTAAAATGTGAGAGGAATATTTTCTAACATACTCAGAATGAATGAAATTTCCCACAGTCAAAAAATCAAAATAAATTTATGATTACATTAAAAGTTTCTATAATTTTTATCAAATAATATTTTTTCCTAATATTTTAGAAATTTTTAATTTTTAAAAGTGATTTTCAAGGTGAGAAGTTTATTTTCATCAATAATTATTTTAATTAAACTTTTATAGTATTTTTATTAATAATTTTTTTTACTTTTACTCCACTGAGGATATGTTGTAGTGATGTCATTATTATTATTTATTTGGATGATTTCTGATCAATTTGAATAAGGATGTACTATTTTGATTCAATTCGTTATATTACTCTGGATAGATTATGATTATATTTATTAATTGGAGAAATTATTATAATTACATATTTTAGTTATTATGTATGAATTTTTACATTGATTATTTTTCTCTCATTTCATATTAGGGATGAATTCAACTTAGTATGTTATGGGAGGAGCCTGCAATATCCCCTTAATGAAGATGTAAGTATCATGAAAAAAACTATCTTGGGTATTTGGAAAAGGCCCTTCCCATTTATGTATGATGTATTATCGTGAATCCTTAATGATATGGTTTTGATATCTAAAATTATTCAGTCCTTCATTATGATATTTGTTATTGATGTCCATATGATCATTCGATTGGTTAGAATATCCATGAATATGTTTTCATCTCATTTTATTATTATTATATAATTTTTTGATAATAATTTATTCCATACATATTATTCTTCATGTTCATGTTAATAAATAATTTAAATGTGGTAATATTTTTTACCTTTTCATATTGATTAAGTCTTATTTATTCATGATATCATCTGATGTATGCATACACATACTGAGCATTAGAGCTCCCCTTTTCTTATGATTCTTTTACACAAAATTTCTAATAAGTGTATTTTTATTGATTAGTAGGGACATGATAATCAGAATAATTGTGTTATTAAATAAAATATTATGTTATATGTTATGATTTCAATTCTAATATGCGATTCCAGTGTGTATCTAGTTTACTAATACTACGAAACTATTCGGTCCATGGAGATGCGATTTCCTGTATCTAGTGAAAATAAATAATGTAACCGCAAACACTTGGTTACTAAGGTCAGTGTGTTTATAGTTGGTATTGGAGTAAGTTTAGTATAACCCATTGTAACTTGATTTAGGATATCAAAGAGTAGATACCATAACCATATGAATAAATTTTATGATATTTCTTAGTATAGAAAAACAACATGATGTTTTTGTACATTAGTGATTACGCGGATTTCCTATAAATACATCCCTACCTATATACTAAAAGTTGATGTGGTTCTGGAATAATTATACATAGGGTTAATAACTTCAATAAGGGTGCATTCAGGTTTTACTCGATCATTACTTGGTGCATGAATATCGGTCGTGCTGCACACCAAGTTTGAAGATTATGATATAGTTACCCATATGTGTTTATATTCATACTTCTATCATCTTATTATAGGTGAACAATTTTTTGAAGTTTTTGTTGAAGTGATGATGTGTTACTATTCACACATTCATCCATTATAATTTGAGATGTGTGTTTATAGAATAATCCCCAATTGTTTTTGAATTATTCTTAATTTAGATTCAATGGTTAATCATCAAAATTTAATATATATTTCTTGTTTTCTATATATTTATTATCATATATTTTTATTATTATTTTTTAAACAATTGATAAGTTTAATATTAATGATTTATTTTATTTTCTCGTGATTTTTTATAATATTTGATGGTTTCATTTGAATAATGGTTGTGGGTGTATGTTTTATTTAGTCACTATTTTGTGTGTTTTCATTCTTTGGGACTGTGATAACCTAATTAAAATACATAGTGTCAAACCTGAATCACCATAAAACATCAGTAACACTCTTTGATCACCATAAATTGACATAAAAACCAAGGTTTATGGTATGGTATAGTGGAAAGTGGTTTTCTCACGTTAAAATCGTACAAGGATAATAAAATAACAATTTCTCTATACATATGTGGATATCTATAAAAAACGTGGCTGAAAATGGAATGAATATATAAATTGGAGGATATATTCCATACATATATAATGATTAAAAAATATACAACCCATCAAATAGACAAGAAAAATTAATCGACATATGGATGGTTCCCAAACACTACAAAATAATGGGTTGTTAGGGGAGGTTATTTTGTGTTCTAGCTTCAGTTTAAACTGTCTTCTAAATGTTTATTGCTGGTTCTTAAAACTATTGTTCATTTCAAGTTCTCTAGTTAAATAACAGTGATAAATTTTATTTCATAGTGTTTTTAAATGTCATTTTTTAGAGAAATGAGTTGATATTTTTTTGTTTAATTAGCAGAAATTTAATGTTTAAATAGTGGATATTTCTTAAGAAAAAATACCCACTTGGAATATAAATAAAATAAACCTGATTATTATAAATTTCTTAGCATAGGTTATGCTGAACCACTACAAAATACAATCAATATAATCTATTTAGCGGCAGTTACTACAAAATTCTGCTAAATAAGATTAGATTTAAAAAAATATATTTTTATTAAAAATCATAATAAATAAAAACTGACATGATATAAACTAAAACCTAAATATATGATAAACCCATCATTC
This sequence comes from Viscum album, assembly GCA_963277665.1. Taxonomy (NCBI): domain Eukaryota; kingdom Viridiplantae; phylum Streptophyta; class Magnoliopsida; order Santalales; family Viscaceae; genus Viscum; species Viscum album. The sequence goes on along the minus strand of OY728161.1, from coordinate 2,126,867,065 downwards.
ATACATCACACATCTAGTCATAAACAAATACCCATAGTCATCATAACCTAAGTCACAATCACCCTATATATCATCCAATACCTAAGTAATCGGTATATATATCTAAAATATTTCCCAAACAACCCATTTCCAATATACATCCATGTCACGACATCCACTACTTATTTAGACCTTAACATCTTCTTATCCAAAGAATCTGACCACATCATCTCATCAACTATATTAAAAAATAAAACAAAAATTAAAACTAAACATAAGAAATAAGAATATCAATAGAAAAATTGATAATATTTTAACATACCATAGAAACTATGAACTAACATGAATTAATTTTGAAAAAATTGTGCAGATCAGAATTGTAAACCACCTACCTACTGTTGGCATCATGCACCTACAATGAAAGTCAAAACATTTTGGAAATGTAATGACAAAGATAAAACACACATAATATATTCAAAATTATACACATGAAATTTTTTATATCGTTAATCAAATAGAATTAATTTTAATATAAAAAAATAATATATAATTGAAAACACTTAGAAAAAATAAACTTACTGAATTAAGATAATATTCGACACATGAAAATTAAGAGAAATTAATTGTTATTATAATTTATTTTTAAATTGATGTGCGATATATCTTAATTTATTTAATAATTTTGTTTAACAATTTTGAAATCCGAACATGTCCAGTAATTTAAAAAACAATAAAGTGGTGTTTTTTCCATGATTTCACATCAATATGAGGTCGTTTTCTATGGTTTTGACCATTCCACCCATGTTTTAGTGCTTTAAAACACTAAAAACGTGTTTACAGTCATAATGGGAAAACCAAAAATTCAAAATGATGTTTCATTAGTTTTTATATTTCACAATTATATCTATGGTTATTGACCACTGATTTTAGGACAATCCGATTTCATTTTCTTGGTTTTGACCATTCCATGCACGTTTTAGGGTTTTAAAATAGGAAAAAAGAATTTATGACTGTAATGGGAAAATAGTTCTTTGGAATGATGTTTCATTAGATAAAACATTGAAATATTATATCTTAGGTGGTTTTCACTTGATTTCAGGAAAAAATGAAGTCATTTTTCTAGTTTTTACCATTCCATGCACGTTTTAGTGTTTTGAAACTCTAAAAAACACATTTATGGCCATAACAGGAAGACCGCCATCTGGAATGATGTTCCATGAGTTCCTAACATTCAAAATTAAATAATTAGTCATTTTAATATGATTTTAGGACAATATAGCATTGTTTTTATGGTTTTTAACATTCCACACTCATTTTTCTATTTTAAAACACAAAAAACATGTTTATGATCATAACATGAAAATGTAATTCCTAATGATGTGTCCTTAGTTCCTACATTTTAAAATTAAATGTACTACATTTTTCCCATGATTTTAGGATGATTTGATATAATTTGTTTGGTTTGGACCATTTCACATGAGTTTTATTATTTTAAAACACTAAAAACACATTTACAGCCTTAATGGGAAAACTGTCACTCATAATGACATGTTGCCAGTTACAATATTTCAAAATTAAATCTAGGGTCATTGTACCACAATTTTAGGGAAATACAACATTAATATCCTAGTATTGACCATTCCATGAATCTTTTAGTGTTTTAAAACATTAAAAATGCATTATAGCCTTAATTGGAAAACTGTCATTTAGAATGATGTTCCATTAGTTCTTATATTTCAAAATTAAATCAACAGTGGTTTCCCCTTAATTTCTAGACAATATTACATCAATCATCTATTTTTTATCATTTCACGCATGTTGTGGTGTTTTAAACACTAAAAATTTGTTTATCTCCAGAACCCAAAAACTGTCATTTGAAATGATGTGTCATCAGTCATAACTTTTCAAAATTAAATCTACGTTAATTTTCCCCATATTTGAGGACAATCTGACATCGTTTTCAGGGTTTTGACCATTCCATGATTGTTTTAGTGTATTAAAAAACCAAAATAGTGTTTATGGACATAACGAGAAAACTATCATTTGGAATAACGTTTTGTTAGTTCCTACATTTCAAAATTAAATCTATAGTCGTTTCCCCAGATTTCAGGATAATCAAACATCGTTTATCTAATTTGGACCCTTGCACACACATTTATTTGTTATAATTCACTAAAAACATGTTTGTGACCATAATACTCAATCCATCATTTGGAATGATGTTTCATGAGCTTCAAAATTTTACAATTAAATCTATAGTAATTGTCTCATGATTTTAAAAGAATCTAAAATCGTTTTTCTGGATTTGACTGTTCAACGCATTTTTTATTTTTTTAAAACTCTAAAAAAGAGTTTAAACCAATAACATGAAAACATTCATTTAGAATGTAATGGATTCAATTTTTACATATCAAAATTAAATATATAGCCGTTTTCCCCTAGTTTTAGTCCAATATAAAAATGTTTTCTTGTTTTTGACCCCCCAACACCTGTTCTTAAAGGCTTTTTCACCTTTCACATGTTTTGACTAAGTAATTCTGATAACACATCTTTTCATATTTATGTGTTCTCTATCCGTACATGTCAAAAAAAATTATGAAGTGTTTTTTCCTTAATTTAGAGACAATACAATATCAATTTTCTAGTTTTGACCATTCCACACATATTATAGAGTTTTAAAAACTAAAAACACGTTAATAACTGTAATAGGGAAACTATCATTCTAAATAATGTGTCATCCGTTCCTAAATTTCAAAAGTAAATATACGTCCATTGTAAATTGATTTTTGAAAAATCTGACCTAATTTTCCTTGTTTTGACCCCTGAAACTTGTTTTCAAGGGCTTTTATACCTTTTGTAACTGTTTAATGAGTAATTATGATCACACCACATGTCATATTGACGTGTTGTATGTGCATAAACATCAAAAACAACTAATCTACAATTTTTCACTTATTTTAGGACAATCCTACATTGTCTTCTTAGTTTTGAACATTTCACGATTGTTTTAGTGTTTTATTACACCAATTTTTTTTACAACCATAATAGGAAAACCATCATTCGGAATGACATGTCATCAGTTCCTACATTTACAAATTAATTATATGGTATTTCACCTTTTTTTAGGGAAATACGACTTTTTTCCTAGTTTTTAGCCACCAACAATTGTTTTTATAGGATTTGGTACCTATAATATGTATTTACTAAGTAATTACAACCACAAAACACATCAGATTGATGTGTTGTCTATGAAAACATGTCAAAAAAACATATCAGTGGTTTTCCAATGATCTCAAATCAATATAATGTTGTTTTATATTATTTTGAGAATTCCACAACTGTTCTAGTGTTTTAAAACAATAAAAATTCATTTATATCAATAATAGGAAATCTATAATTCAGAATGATTTTTCATCCATTCTTGTATTTCACAATTAAATCTATCGTTATTTTCACCTAATTTCCTGACAATCTATTTTTTTCATGTTTTGACCATTCCATGCACGTTTTAGTGTTTTAAAACACTAAAAATGCATTTACATTAAAATAATTTTGTACCTTTCATTTAACATTTCAAAACTGAGACAACAAGCTCACATTGTTTTCAAACATATAGATAAAAATCTATAATTTATTTCTAACATATATGAATAAACCACATATTAATTTCGAATAATATGTGTTTGTTATAACTCAAAACACATGTTTTCTTTTGAAAAGTTTTTTATGGATGTTTTATGTGTTCAAAATGACATTTCATCGGTTCCCATATTTCAAAAAAAAAACTAAAGTCATTTACCCAGGAATTCAATGAAATATAATATCATTTTTCAAGTGTTGACCCTTGACGCATGTTTTTAAAGGATTATGTACTTTTAAGAAGTGTTTAACTTGTCAAAACTAAGAAAACAAGATTAAATTGTTTTCAAACATATGGATAACAATCTATAATTTATTTCTAACATATAGGAATAAACCACACATTAATTTGGAATAATATGTACTTGGTATAACTCAAAATGCACGTTTTCTTTTGAAATTTTTATGGATGTTTTATGTGTTCTTTGCAAATTCCATGGCCGTGAAACAGAGTTAGGGACATCGAAATAAAAAAACATCTAGAAAAAACATAACAATTTATCAGTATATTACAAAATTTTACTCATGTTTCATAAAGTATTTATCAAATAATATTAAATTAATATAACCATTACATGACTATCAAATACATCATTTTTATAAGATGTAGGAATATGCCTTCAATATTTATAATTAATGCGAAATATCATTGTCTTTCAAGAAAGGTTCCCATATATTATGGTAGTGTCACTGTTAGGCACCCCAAATTCATTAAATGGAATAATAATCTTGAATTTATTTTGGTCTAATACAACTAATATGTTCCTATTTTTATCTCTTATATGGAAGCCTTTATCTATTTTACAAATTGATTAACCAATTTGTAAAATATTATTTTTATTAAAATGACCTACACACCAGTAATAATAACTTACCAATAACCCCTAGATGGGGGGGGGGTGACCAAATTCTTTATTTCTAGAGGTTTGAAAAATATACCATTTTTATTCCATTTTTGTGTTCCATCATCCTCAAATATTTTACCCCATACACTTTTCTGCAACATTTAAAATGATGACATTTTCCAAATTCTTCAAGGACACTAAATAATTGTCCCATGATTTCTGAAATATATAACACCTTCAGTGAAGTTATTATTTCACTATATCCATTGAATTGTGTCTTATTAAACCTGAATTTATGAGAAGTTTCATGAAATTGATGATGACACATAAAACACCATTTTCTTGTATGAGTTACTCGTTGTGGTTAAAAATCAAAATTACAAACTAGAAAGTCCAAACCAGTATGAGACTTCTAACCAAATAAATTTTCTAGTTCAGAAAAGTTATTAATTTTCAATAATAAATCTGTATTCATTTTGACTAGTTATCTCTTTTAATAATCATATGTTTCCATGCCCTTATCTCATAATATTCACAATTCTTTGATTATAGGATAAGGTATAGATAAATTAAATTTACAAGTATTTTCATTCTAGGAATAATCATTGAAATAATGAAATAAGTATTATTAAACATATCCATGGAGGTATATAATAGGGGATCCAAAAAAATTTAAAAATGATATAATTAATAATTAATGTATCAAAACTGGTAAAACCATCAGAAGCCAATCCCAAATGTACATTCCTAGGATTTGAATAAAAATATGGATACAGAGAATCAAATATCTTCCATGATTTTTAATATTTTGATGTATCATTAATCTATCACTACTATATTGCGAATTTAACATCATGTTGTATGTAGCCTTAAATGACATGAATAATCTTTGCAAGTGTGGTTTCATAGGAAAGTAATGAAATACCTTTGAATGTATTTTCTTTTTTTGTTCCTTCATGTGGTTTCATTGATTTATAATCTCACTATTGTTCATTGACATCCATTTTCTTGTATGAAATCTGGTGTATTATATTTTATTAGAATCTTCTCCCCAATAAGTCCTACAATAATTAGGGCATTAATGTATCTCTATATTATCATTTCTATGTTTATTGGTGATTTTATTCATCTTGTTGAATGGTATATGGATCTTAGATTCACTAAATGAATCATGAATCAACTCAAATATCATGGACATTTGTTTTTTAGTAATTACACATAGAAAATTGATATGATACCACTTAAGTAAAAAGAACAACATTTAATAATTAGAAGTCCCTTCATATAGTTCATGTTTCCCATATTCAACTAATTCATAAAAATCATTTTTTTCTCACTAATATTGTGAGAAATATTAACATTCTTAGGGTCAATTTATGGTTCTATTTATTTGTTGAAATATTGGACATTAAAATATAGAAATCCAAATTCATCATTTTACAAAATTCAAAATTAATTATCCTGTTCCAGGTTACATTTAATTCATTGATAGTATTGTCATTGTTTTGAAATTCCATAACATTTTATTCACCATGGAAAATCCCACATGCATATCAAATATGAAACTATTTCAATATCAAAATATCATATACATAGTTTCTATTATACCATTTCATTAATTTACTACCAAGACATGGATATTTCATTCGACCATCCACTGATCAGTTTTCAATTACATAATCTAAAAATTCATCCCATCCCTTGGCATATTGGGGTGTGTTTTGAGGTAAATTAATCCAATTTTATCTATAGGTATTGGATTGTATTATCCCTATACACTGATATATAAATATGTCAATTTATAGTAATATAAATAAAATCTAAATTAAATAACTCCCAATATCACTATTGATGCTTTCATAACGATGATAAATAAAAAAGGGATGAATGAGATAATGAAAATTTTCTTACTAAACATATAATATAAAATAATTAATCAAAGAAATTATTATTTCACACAAACATAGATGAATGGGATGAAGCAAATTAAAGATAATGGTGTATTCGACCAAAGTTTTGTAACTAAAGAGAGTTCATTACATTGAATAATTAAATTCATTGATCAATATATGAACCAGTTACCATGATCTTAATAAGACGAAGAGCACATATTGAAAAATATGATTGAAAAATATAATTTATTTGGATATCCTGATATGTCATGCATACCCAAATTATTGAACTCTATATTTCTATATTCTTTTGAACTGGTTTAGTGTGACTTAATGTTTTTCAATGAATTATATAAATCATCTATATTCACATAACATCAAATAAGATATTACTTCAGTTTCATCTAAACAACAAAATACTAATCATAACATAAATTTTAATAATGTCTTTTGTGATTTTGAAATGAAATGATTAAAAATTATTCATTTTAATCAAATATAAAAAAACACACTATAATGAGTTCTATTAAAACTGATGTTAGTTTAAATAAAATCAAATAAGCTATTTTTGTTGCCCTAGTTACCATAATCAATAATATATCATCATTTATATAAAACATAAACCTAAATACACTATAGTTATTTGATATATTTTCTATAGAATAATTATTCCTTACATATGCATATAACATGAAGCATTATAATAAATTTCAAAAGGGTAAAATATCTCATTTTCAAGTCATTTATCATTATAGAACATTCCATGGTTGGTGATGAAACAACATGTGACCCCAAACCCTACAACCAATTGGTAATGAGTTTCAAAATAACCACAATTATGTATATACCAAAAGTTGGTGGCATTATCATTTACAAACAAACAATAATTCAATAATATCAAATACATAACATGAAATTATGAATGATCAAGATTCTATAATAGAATTACAACATAAAGTAATTTATTTTTTTAATTTAATACAACATTAAGAAATATATTATTATTATAACTCTAAAAAAATAACTATAAAATAAAAAAAACACATTATAAACCAAAATTACATATATAATAAATGTCCAATGAATAAAAAACAAATTGAAAATTGTTTATATCACCCATGATTGTTCATATAATACTACTAAATAATACATTTAGGGTAAAGATGATGAAAAAATTAAGGTTGAGTTTTATTTCCATCAAGGAGGGGATCCAAGATAGGAAGAGGGGGCTTGAAGGGGGGTCTACGTCACTGCTAAAGAGGGGAACTGATCCTGGGTGACGGAGGTCGGGGGGGGGGGGGGGGGGGTTGTCTATAGCTAGTAGTCCACAGAGGAGGTCAGAGGGGGGACGTTCATGGGTGTCGATTTTGAAGGTAGGGGGGGTTCATGGGGGTCTTAGGTTGTGGGCTCGGGGTCATAGCTAAAGAAAGGATAAGAGGAGGTATGAGAGAAAAGGGGCTCATTGGCTCGGGGTCACTGCCAGGGAGAGGAAAAGAGGACATGGGCATTGGGGTGGGGGTGATGGTGTCACGGTCACACAGAGGGAGCATTGTAGGGGATGGATTAGGCTTTTTTTTAAACATTTTGTCATTGTTTAATCGAAACCACTACTAATTGAAAAAAAGTGTGGCAGTTTAATGACACAACCTCTATATAATTTTTTTAGCTGGATTTATTTCATGGTAGTTACTTGAACCGCCACAGATAAACTACTGATAACCATTGTTTTTTGGTAGTGAAAAAGGGAAATATAAAACTTAAAGGATTATTCCCTATGTCTATATATATCATATAATAAGATATGTCATGTTATATAATATGACATGAATATGGAAAAAAGTTTATCACCTTGAAATGGGTTATATCATATTTAATGATATAAAGGTGTCCTAAAGAATGTGTTGGGAAGTTGTATTTTATTATTAGGTGACATAAAATGATGTCATTTAGGGAATATCATTGGGTAAAATATTGTTAGGTTATAATAATAATTATCTAAGGCATTTTTAATTTTTTAAGTACCATCACTCACTCAGTCATACGAACATTAAGAAGTTAAAATTTAAAACCCCCCAACACATAAACTATAATTAAAATTGTGGGAGAGTTAATTTCGTAAGGTTATAAAAGATTTAACTGTGTGCATAACTCATATGTTTATGAAATAAATTATTAAAAGAATGTCTCATAATAATGGATCAAGGAGAATCTTTGTTTCCTAGATAATGAAGTCTCAACCCTCGTAATTGATCATATGATCCTCAAATAACCCTTAACCAAAATTATGCCTACCAAAGATCCCCTTTTATCTCGTCCTTTACTTCTATGATAAAATAATATATTGGAGGTTAAGAATCCCACCCAAAAACATATGGGTGATTTAGTAAAAAATGTGGACAAACATTATAGGGAAAATCAATTGGTTGTTCCTATGTAATCATCATCAAACACTGATTGAAGGTGAATAGAGAAGGCAATCTATGGTGAAAAGGTACATGATTTTTTCCTAGTGTCATATTATTTTAGACTCAAACTCATGATGTTTTTCATTTTAACGGTTTCTTAAAAAAATCCACTATGTTGGTTAATGGTTACTCTATGCTAAAAACCTTACAATGGAATTAGATCCTTTACATGAATTTATATATGTGAAATTATTTGAAAAAATATGTTTTTTAAAATCATAATTAGACATTTATTTAATGTTTATAGAGTTGGTATTCTAATTAATTTTATGTGTATTTAAATTATTTAATCCCTACAATTTGAATATTTGAGTTGATTTTCATCATTTTAGTATTTTTTGTGAAATTTGGGATAAAATGTGAAAAATTCTTAATTCAAGAATTTTAATAGCTTTTCTTCAATATATTATTTCAAGAATAAATTTTACAATATTTATCCTATTGGAGTGATACATTTTTTTTAGGGTTCCATTATTTATGAGATTAAACTTCCTCTTTTGGACCGATATATAAATCAAAATTGAGTTTACCCAAACAAATCAATCAATTTGAAAAATTTTCTATGTGATAGAATGGATACTACCTAGGTAAATAATGCATAACACTGGATAAAGACAAACAAATGAGGAGATTCTATATGTATTCTAAATAGGACTCATGGGATCACTCATAGAATGAATTTCATTGATAAATGATCTCATTAAGGAATCCATTGAATGATTCAATATGAAGGAAGATGATGGGAATCTTTGGATAGAAAAGATTTTCTTATGTAGTTTGGGAATAAATTTTTATATACATCTTCAAATGATTTAAATTTTTGAGGGTTGAAAGAAAACTCAATTTAGGGAAACCTTTATGAAGATAAACTGTGGAGTTTTAGGATTCTTTTTCAAAGAAAATGATAAAACTTTTGTAGAACGGATTCTAGGAGAGAAATTTATTGTTCTTTTTTTTCACTATTTTATTAATTTTTTTAGTCTTTAATTCTATATTCCTCTCCGTTATTCATGGATACACTTCACATGGATGGTTAATATTCTGAATGATTAGGGAAGGGTATGTTTTTTCATTATTAATGATTCTCTTCATGCATTTAATGGTATAAAATCATTTATCTCTTTTATGAAGTTGGTTTAGATTTAAAATAGTGGATTTTATTATCAAGTATGATAATATTTGGGTTTAGAATCTGTTGTTGATATTTATTTGTTAAATGATCATTTTTCTCCCTCTAAAATGTTATGGTTTATATTAGATGGAATATATAAGGGGTCAGCGGTGATGTACTCAGCGATCGTCAGTACGTGTGGGAGTGGAAGTTGAAATAATTTATTTTTTGGGATAAACATGAACTAATTGTGTGTTTCCCAAGACAATTGAGGGAATTCATTGTAACTCTATCACACATAGGAAAAAGAGTAGACCCATTAGAGATCCTGGAAAGGTTTCCTATCACCATTATCATTTTACAACTAGAGTAAGAAGATGTGTTTTGTAAATCTCACATTATTAGAATTAACATAAGGGGATTAGAAAAATTGGAACGAGGATAACATAGCACTTTGAAAAATGTCCCCAACTTTATCACCCTACCCATATCAATGTTTTCAATCACTTTATTTTTCAATTTTTCAACATTTTATTTCTTTCTAAATTTGTTTATATCTTCTTCTTAATTTATTTCTTTTTGAATAAATTTCATTGATTAAAATCAAACAATTTCAAAAACATCAGCCACTTATTTCACGAATTTAATGTGAAAAATTTGATTGTTTTGCACTCCAATTTTGAGAAAACCTAGATTGACCACTTTACTACTTTTTAAATTATGAAATAATTGTTTTTTTCTACAATCCATGATGGGAAAATGTTAGGCCTTGGTGCCTTTTCTTGGGAGGCAGTACCAATAATATAATATTCATATTTCATAGATAATTTTGTACACATTAATTTAAAAAACTTAAAAAACATTTTCAATATGTAATACAAAATTAATTAATCTTATTTGATTGATTACTCATTGGTGAAGGAAAACTGGTTCATAATCATAAGGAATCACTCTTAGAAAGGGTTGATGAACTCACTATTTTGTTCAATAAAATGCTGAATGATCATTTCACAAGTCTCTCGCAAATAGAAATACTAGACCAAATTAATCATTTCAAAACCGATTAATAAATATTTAAGTTCAAAGCGCAATTACCATTGGATACATGATCTTAACCTAATAAAGAATTATAAGCAGTGATGGAACTAAATTATCTACACATCTTTCAATTATAGGATCCGAACTACCTTCTTAAATCTATTACCAGTGTACTCCATGAGGAGATTATGACTGAAGAAGCAATTGTATTTGAGCCACTTAAGAGAGATAATATTTTTTGTAAACACTTTTAAATCATATTTTATTAATGTTTAATTTACTATTACCTTTCCTTGTTTATAATTTTCATATTTGGCCAACACATGCATTTACATGGATGATAAATAAGAAGGAAAGAAATATAAACCTATTGAAGGACACCTAGATCTCACTAAAACATGTGGAAAATTTATTATAGGGAGTTGAATAGGTGATCAATGTGTCTTTTCCCAAGGAAACCAAGACATAATATACTTAATTTGAGGTAGAATAATTTGATATTTATTTTTAATGAATTATTATTTTTCAAATATAATTGAACTATTAAATTCCCATTCATTTTTCCATTAATGAATCATACCTAAAAACAAACTAGAGAATGAGGAAGATGATGTGTAAGTGCAAACCAAGAAAGAGGAGGAATAATTATTTTTTCTTTCCCACACTATGAATATTTTATCTCATTCATGTGGGGTAGATTTGGAATACTATATCAATTTAATCCTCAAAATAAATATAAAATAAGTGAAATGTAGAAAGAAGAAGTTATGGTAGTTAATCTAAAATAAATTCCACCAATAATCATATTGGGGATAACAAATGGGAACTTCCCCTCTACAGGTTGTCAAAACTCTGGTCCCACATAAAATATTAAATGAATATCTATAATTTTATTCACATTCTATTTTTATATAAATTTATTATATATTAATTAATTTTCTTGAATTTTTTTAGTGAGTATCACTTAGGTCCTTAACTAATTTTTTCACTTCTAATAAGTCAGGTTGTACCTCTCATTGACACTTACTTTCTTGTTTTGATTAAATTAAAAATATAATAACAGGATAAAATATACTTAATTTATTAAAGATACTACATCATTTTTTATTGGAGGTAACCTTGGTATTTTATGATTTTCAATTTTTCATTTTTCAATTTTTCATTTTTTTCATTATATTTCTAAATTTTTGTGTGCTTTTAAATCAAGTGAGGTGAAATTATTATCTTTTACATATTTTAAAACCCATGTCAAATAGTAGAATAATTTATTTAATGAAACTTATCTTAAATGAAGGATAAAAATTATTTTTCATTGAAGTTCAAATATTTATAAATTTAATGAAATTTTGCTTGGAATTTTGGAATCACATAGAACATATCATTTTCTTTATCTTTGAAATGAATTTCCTATGAGGGTTTTGAACTCCTATTGTAATATTATTTACATTGAATTAATTTATTGATAGAACTAAATCATTCTTAATTTATCTAAAATATTATTTATTTGGGTTAATACTTTATGGTTTTAGGTACTTATGTTTTAAATGACTGATAAACTTCTTTGGTTTGAAATCATCATTTTTAAGATAATCAATTTTTATAATATACTTCCTTATACTTTTGATCCTTATATCCTTATAATCCAGGAACATCATATTTTGGTATCCACATTACAAGACAATATTCCATAACCAACCTACTCTTGACATGAAATTGAATGATCTAGTTTAACATAAGTTTGGCTGGAAGCTATCTTATGTTATGATACATGATTTGGTGAAAATTATGGTGGAAAAAATACTGTGGAAGAGATCATTTTTCTAAAGAATATTTCATTTTTTTCAAAAGTTGTGCCTATCTTTAGATTTCAAGAAAAAAAGGTGAAGAGAAATGTTATTTTTTATATTGAAATGGTGATGGTGGGAACTATCCATGAAACACAGTTTGATATTATTTTAGATCTTATTATATGATATGTGTAGGGATTAGTAGACCATACATGGGTGAGAATTAGAATCATGAAATTCTTATTTAAAAATATCCAAACTCTCTTAATTGGGCCTCATAATTTTGTATTTATCAATACTAACAATAATAATACACTAAACAACCCTGAACTTTCCTCATGATAATCACGTTTCCATGACTCACTTTGGGTGGATATATGGGATTTATAAAAAATACGGTGACTCTTTTTTTTGTATGGGATGGAAAAATCCTTGCTAAAAAGTGACATTTGTGAGATGAGAGAAAATTCATATGAGGTATGTATCTTGTGTGAATTGGAGGAGAAATTAATTGGAATTATATTGAATTATCTGAATATAGAACATGAAATAATGGTTTTTTAGGAGGAATGATTTCATTTTATTCATGTAGTCAAATTTTTGGATCTCATGGGTATGAATTTTGAATTTTTATTGATTTAATTTTGATGCTTACTTGTCCAAGAGTAAAAGATATATGATTAGGGGAATTGAAAAAGCTGATATTTTTATATTTTTCTGAAAACTATATATGATTTAATTCCTACCAATTTAACAATTTGAGCTAATTTGCATCATTTTTGTATTTTTGGTGATTTTGGGAAAATGTTTGAAAGTTGTTTAATTATTGAATTTTACCATTTTCTTGTATTTTTTTATTTCTAGCATAAATTTTAAAATATTGATCCAATTATAGTGATTACTTTTTTAGGATTTATTTATTCTTGGTAATAAATATATAATCCTGACCTAGATCTTATTTTAACATCAGGAGGCCCAAATAAATAAATAAAGTTGACAAATGTTTCTGCATTATAGAATGGATAATTCCACAATAAATAAGGAACAACATAGGATGAAGAACTATAAATGACTTTATTCTAACTGTTTTGGAAGGAGGACTCAAGTTATCATCGAGAAAATAAATTTCATGGATAAATGATCTCATTACAGCATCCATTGAATGATCCATAGTGAAGGACAATGAAGAGTCTCTTCATCCATAACGTAATTGTGTAATTCGGGAATAATTTTTTCCACAGAAATCCAAATGTAAATAATTTATTTGGGTTGATAGTAAAATAAAATTTGAACAAATTTTAAGAAGATACATTGTAGTTTTTTGGGCTTCTGTTGGGGAAAAATGACAAAACTTATAGTGGACAGATTATATGGGAGAAATTTTATGTTCCTCCTTTCACTCTATTATTATTTTTTATTTTTCTAGGGTCTTCTTACTCCTCCTTCTTCATGGATACACTTAACATGGAGGAGTAAACATATAAGTTATTGGGGAAGGAGAGTTTTTTCCTTTTTAATGCTTTGGTTCATGCACTCAATTTTATAAAATCCATTATCCCCTTTCCAAAGTTGGTTCTAATTTATAAATTTTTTTATTTTCAAGTTTGATTGTAATTGGTTTTATATTATGTAATTTATTTTTCATTAGTAGATTTTATCCTTTTCCAAGGTTCTAGATTATATATGATGGAATATACTTTGGATTAGTAGTGACATAATAAAAAATCATCGGTACATGTGGTTGGTGTAGTGGATATTATTTATATATTAGGATAAACTAGACTTGATCGTGTATTTCCCAAGTCAATTGAGTGTATCTACCGTAACTCTATCACATGTAAGAAGGAGTGTAATTAACAGAATATCTTGGAAAGTTTTACTCTCACCATAACCAATTTACCAAGGGAATGAGAAGAAGAAATTGTGAAATGTCACTTTAATCGACTTAGAAGAGGACGATTACATAAATTAGAACTATGGTAACATTTCATTTAGAAAACTAACCCTGACCTGATCACCAAAATGATTTAACTGTTCTCAATCTCCTTCTTTATCACTTATATTAAATATTTTTCTTAATTTAAACCTTTCTTAATTTATTTTTTGTGTTTTTAAAATCAAACATTTTAAAAAACAACCTCTACTTCATTCTCAAACTTAAAGTGAAAACCATTATTGTTGTGTGCTATTTTCTAGGTATAACCAATGTTTACAACATTAATAAACTTTTAACATAATAAATAGTTTTTTTATAAACCCCTTTATACCTACATGTCATATATCCCAAAAAAATTCATAACCATTATTTCAAATTAAATAATTTCTTATAATATCAGGATATCCTATCCATTAATACAGTATAAAACCCTTAGTTATTTACATTCCATATCATAAGACATCATCTTGTTATATTTGACGATAGTGATTCTATGCGTTTCAAATAAATATAATTGTATGACATTTATAATATCCTTGTGTATAATAATATATAACTAATCATCATATTTAATGATTGGATTATCATTCATATAGTACAAATCATGGAGTTTAATGAGTTTATGCACCATGGGTTATCAATTGATACACCTGACCATGTATATTCTTTTGGTTTATTTTATTAAGTAAATAGTCAATTAATAATGAATATATCGATTTATGTGAGTCAAAAAAAAAATTATATTGTTTTTTTGATTAAATTTATGTTTTTCATGGTTGTATTTTTTCTTGAGATATGTTTGAGAGAAAAATAGAAAATTAGATGATGTATAGATAATAATCATAAGTTGTGTAATTTGGAAGACACATGACTCAGATTATCAAGGTACACACTTAAGTTGTCAATTAAGATATACACATCATATGTAATATTATACGTTTCATGTATGTTCATTCTTTAAGTGGTTCATGGAGAATATTATATTGTATTCTATTTAAGTCTGTGCTACAAACCATGTAATCTCACCGAACAAAAATAAACTCATATATTCAATAGATGACACATGAATCTCACCAACTGATGAAGAAAAAAATTGTGTGGTTAACCAGAGTGAAAGAAATGTACCATGGTAGATTCTTTGTAAATTTACTTGACTATAAAATTTGGGCTTGGCCTCTGATTTGAAATATTTTCTCAAAAGGGGAAGGTTGTTCCATTCTACCGACTCAACACCTCAATATTATAGGTGATTTCAATATAGTTTTCTCTTATTTTCATTCTCCATTATAGTCTTCTTTCCTAAATCCCCCCTATATCCATCGGTAGAGTTGATATTTTGAACAATTATTTCACAATTCCCATGGTGATGATAGGATAGAGGACATTTATTCCAAGTTGTAATTATATTATAGGATCATTTAAATAAATAATTGTAGTCTCTTTATTTTTAATTTGGTATTTATTTACTTTATAATTTAATTGAAGAATTAAAATTAAAAAGTCACTGGTTGGGTCATATTATACCAAGAACAATAGAATTTGATAAATCCAATAGAATTATAATGAGCATGCCTATGGACATTGAGTTATCCCTTTGCCACTATTTTTGGAGTTTTTTTGGTGAAAACGTGTTTTAAGGAATGAATAATCGATCCAAGGGGTAATTTTATAAGAGACATGGTTATTTGTAACTGGAGAAATAAATAATAACAATATTGAATCCAATGGAAAATGAACGTCATAAATAACCTGAATCACTAAATATATATATTTCATATTAGACCCAAATTATAATTGAAAACCAGATTCATTATTTTTTGGATTATTTTTCTTTTGAGTTTTTGTTTCTTTTTCTATTTTATTTTTTTATGTCGTTATTTCATTGTTTTTCCATCACTGTTTGTTTCATAAATAATCAGAAAAAACCACAATCTTATGCTCAGGTGATTACTTAACTATAGGATCAATAATGATTCTCTACTTTTATAGTAGAGTGAGGGAAATCATTTTGCAAACCTTGTGAAGGGTGTGTCATTAATCATATTGTACGATTGATCCTTCTATCATTAAATATGATTCATTGAGGATTTCAATTTCTTTCAAATATTAATTGATTTATATAATTTATATAATGTTTATAAATTATAATAAAAAGTTTTTATGATATTTATTAATTTATATAATATTTACAAATTAATTAATCATAATGATTTTATAATATATTAATTAAATGTTTGTGAAACATTTAAAAATAAAAATTCCATTATATTAAGTTTTAATTTTAAAAATAGCTTTTAAAATTATATGTAATGACTAATAATTTTGATCTAATGTTTTTATATTGTAATTGTGAGTGTAATGTTTAAGGGGGTTATTTATTAACAAATAAGTCAATATATAAAGTCTTTACACTTAAAAATTATGAATTTTTCATAATATTTAATTTGAATCATTTAAATTTAATAGACCTTGTTTTGGAATGATTTAATCATTATGGAAATATTTTTAGATAACTTCTAGATGTAAATAATTAAATAATATTAATATATTATATGTATATTATATAAAATGTTTAACTACTAAAAATTGAAAAATAAAATATTTATATTTCATAAAAATATATCATATACATAAAATGAATGTCATATAATAATTAAGATGAAGCAGTTAATATAAGGTGTTATTAAAAATTGTTCATATTTATCTAATTATGGACTTCCTATAACTAATTATAATATTTGTATATTTTTTATTTTATTAATTTTTTAAAAATGAATATCTATTGTTTAAGAATAAATAATTATTTAATTTATTTAATATGTTATGAATATTCATTTTTATTAATTGTTTATTGAATATGATTATTATATATACTTTAATTTATGAGATAAATATCTTCTTTTGTAGTTATCATTTCTTCTTATGCATGAAACCATAAAATTCATTTTTTTTATTAACTTTGAGATCAGTGTGTAATTAAAGTTATTAACTTGAGTTTGTTTGTTGAATGTAGTTTATAAAAATAAGGTATTAGAGTTTGGAGGAATTCAATTAAATCTTGAGTAATGTATCCCAAGGTAGAAGGAATTTTGGTTGGACTTCCCACTATCATATAGGTTCATTCCTTATTATAGAAAGCCGGGGGTTATTATTTTTAAACCCAAGCTTAATCATGTGAAGATTAAAAATATCATATAATTTTAAATATTCACATGAAAAGTTCATGTGCTATATTTTTAAGATGAATTTGGATATGTATGAATTTTTTTGGCTTTTATTTTAGTCAAGAAACACAAATTGTGGGTTTATAAGGAGTTATACAAAATTTTGATTTAAACATATTAATTTCGGGGATAGAATAGGGATTACAAAACTAATTTGTTATAATAATGCATACATAAAAGAATAAAACATGTGATAATAAATATTTCATGAGATTTAAGAACTATTTAATATGCATGTGATGCATATAAATTAATGAGACTCTAAAAAACCCCTCAAAATAATAAGTGTGATATTCCTTCCAAATTGGAACTTATCATAGACTCAATTATTTAACCAAATAGTTAATTTCATAAATGGGTACCCCTTTATTTTCTTGTGAAAGGAAAGAAAGTGATGGGTGACCCTAATTGGATTTGTTTTCTGTTCTTGGTGTCTTCCAATGGATAAACCTAGTGAGAACCCCTAATTGGATTTAGTTACTTGAGGAATAGAGTTGGGTTTATCCATATGATAAATAATGTTAATATTTATCCAATAAACTATCCACGAATCATATATGTTATGACTGGGATGACTCCCTATAATATTGACTAAGTGGTGAGATAAAAACTATATTATACTCATTGCTTAGAGAAATAGCGATCTTGTCTTACTAATGTCTATAATGAAATTTAAAGGCTTAATCATTTTAGTGCTATACCATTTAATAAAATTTCTTATGAAATGATTATAATAGATGGTACTCATATAATATATTATTATTTTTTAGATAATGGAATCATTATCTTCCATCTTGACCTAGATATCAATATTAGTTAATGAAAAACTAAATATTAGTAAATTCCTCAACTGGTACCGAAATTTGAAAATGGTTATCTGACATGAAATAAAATTATATGTTTTATAAGAACTATTTTTTCAGAATAACACCTCTAAAACCATTCAAAAAATTATATTAGTCTCCTATAATAAGAATAAAAAGGATTCACTAGAAGTTTCTCTAATCATTCTTGTAACCATGGAATCCAAGTTTCAAAAGCAACATGAAAACATGGATACGTATAAGATGATTCAAAATCATAAAAAGATCTCTAAAAAATAATCTAAACATGAGCGGTATGCGGTATGAATGCTCTATTTCAATGTAAAATGGTTAATGGAACCCCTAGTTCAACTCATTTTCTCAATATTATTAATTCTATTAATAACTTTGATTAACGTGGTTCACCTATTAGACTCATTCTCACCACAAGCATCATTCTACAATCACGCCTATAAATATTTTTATGAATTATTGTGAATTAAAATATTATTGAGTTCAATAAAAGTTTACAGGATCTTGTAAATATGCTAAGGATAACTTAGAGGGATATGGGAGATACAATTGCAAGTGCCATGATGATAGTTTAAATGTATAATGGTAAAATATTTAGTTAGAGAGAGAAAAAAAGAGGTTGGGGAGAGTCCATAGATCCCCATAAAACAAAACAATTGAAGAAAAAAAGTGTTTTAATTATGGAAAAACAGGACATCAGAAAATAAATTATCTTATATACCTGAAGGATTTCATTCAACCACCTGGAGATTATACCTCAAAAATTATAATCATTGAGATTAATTTTTATATTATGAAGTTCATATAATACCAATGGTATGTTTTTCAACTATTTAAAAAAAACATGAGTTCATATGTAATGGAATATTTTAATAATGATCTTGTTGTTTTCATTCAAGTAATAGAGTTAAGTGTTGTTGTATTGAGGACTATTATGGAATGAGAACTTCAAGATTTCATTTTAAAAATAATGAGTATTTTATATCTCATTTTTTCTCTTGATAAGTTCTCGTAATTAATTTTTGTTCAAATGAATCAGATGATGTTTTTGATACACATGTTTTATGATTTGTCTATGTTCTATAACATGCTTGGAAGAGTGAGAAGGATAAATGTTGTTTTATCCCATATAAATTTTTTATCCAAGAATAAGAGGGAAAAATATTCCACCACTAATAGTGACATATTTGATAACGTCTTCTTCTCAATAAATCTCTAAACACATAGAATAACTTATATGATATAGAAATAAATGATTATTTATTATGTATTCTTATAAAAAAATTAAAATTATTTTGTAATAATAAATATGTTTGTGTATCTTATCCGGATATGTTGGAAAAATATAACATCTAACATGATAGTGAGAGTATATTTGAATCTACAAAAGTTTAATTTTAAATAGTAAAATCTTATCATAGTGTATAGTAAAAAGTAAATTACACTTGACATCATAAAAGGTTTAGGATATAATGGAAGATAAAAATTGAAAGGATACATTTGTTACCATAACATAGTGAATTAAACATTATATTATAAAGTTTTGAGGATATATTTGTAATGAAAAAATGATAAATTTACATTAGTTTCTAGTAGATTTCAAGGAAACTATTTATTTAATTTGTTTTAATAATGATGATGATGTTCTTAGAAATTTTATAAGTAGAAAATATGTTCAATTTTAATTTTAAAATTTGACATTCTAGTGTTAAGGATTTTCAATATGTTCAAAGAGTTTAACATTAAGAATTGATGTGCCGACACATGTCATTGAATATATGCAGGTATTGATCAGATTAAATTATTATTTCCCAAAACACACTCAATTACTAGGACATTGTAAGTGTAATTTTGAGGTTAAACCAATATAGATATATTTCTAGATAGGTAACACATCAGTTGAAACCTTTTGATTAGGATTCCTCACTATCACACATGTTAGTTTGGTTTTACAATAACTATGTTTTTTGGAGTTTAACATAGATTAAAATAAGGATTTGGGATCAATTTCATGGTATAGGAAAAGGTTAAACATCAATCTAACTCGGGATATACCAAAAGAATATGCTATAAAATTCTATAAAATACGCCAATTGACCTTGATCCAACCAATATAATCAAACTACGATGAAAAAGAATCCATGGTCTATGTTAATCTACAAATTATGCATGGGCATCTTAAATTATAGGAAGAAATAATTAAAGGCTATTAGTTATACCCTGATATTATCAAACTAAGTCATGGTCTTTGAATTTTCACCTCTGATTGTCAGGGATAATAAAAAATAATGAGATTTAATATTTATATAAACCTCATTACTAGATATAGGTTTACCCTATTTTGATATTAGATGTTTAGTAGGTTCAATATGACCTTACTCTCAACCCATATCCATAATAAAATTATCAATGCATGATAGTAATAATCAAAATAAAATATATACTAAACATGTTATGCATAATCATAAAAAAATGAGAAATATGAATTCTAGGATTGAGAATAAGCAATAATAAATATTAAATAAGAAGAGAAAATGTAAATACAATCAAAAACTTACTCGCAATGCATAAAAAGTGAAGAAACAAAAACTGTAGAAAATTAACCTCAATCGGTATTGAAAGCGAGCATTGATACAAAAGAGAAGGAGAAACAGATAATGAGCATAGAAAAATTACAAAGGATTTAATATAAAATATGTAAAGTAATGAATTAAAACTATTTTTAAAGGAAATTAGAAGGAAAAATTAGATTAAAATGAATGATAGACATGTAGTTCTCCAAAAATTTGAGCACTCTAGCACTGTAAAACAAATATAAATAGGCTGAGATATAAATGTACTGTAATGGAATCCTGTCATGTAATTTATTTAATTTGATATTTTCGAATATATTTCACATCATGTATTCATATTTAAAATTTTGATTCTTTGATCCAAAAATTACCCGAAAAAATAAGTCTGTATATTTGACTATGTTCGATCTCAAACATTTCGCGTCGTGTAAACTCTACATGTTGTGTATTTGATTCATTTTTAGTGGGATTATGATTTGAAAATTTTCACATAATGTAATTAAATTACACATAATTTTCTATCCTCACGTCATTTAAAGTCTTAATAGCTTCGTTTGAATCTCTTCTAGTTTATTTTGAATGAGTACAACACATTGTGTATGATGTACACGACGTGTAAAGATTTTTTATTTTCAATTTTCAAAATTTCTACTTTTATGTCTACAATATATAATTCCTACGAAAAAACATAACTAATTTCATTATAAAATATAACATGAATAAAAGTTAATTAAATTTATTAAATATGTATATATAAATTCATCTTCTCAAATTCAACCACACTTGAACAATTTATTGTCCTAAAGAAATAATCATCTCAATATGGCTTCCAAAAGAAGCAATTATTAAAATAGAAAAAATTGATTATAACCAATAAAATAATGGTAGGTGTAAGAAGAAAAATCAAGTTCTCAAAAATCAATCCTAAATGGAAAATGAGTCACGGATCGTAGTGCAGTTCATTATCCTTCTTCTTTATCCCAACAATTACAATTTAAAAATTGTTCCATAAATACTATACCCATTTTTCATTTTTCTCAAAATAAATTTTCACTCATAACTGAATGTAAAATGTAATTGGAGTTATGATTGTACCCTAAATACATGTTCCTAACCATAATATTGAATTAGTTCAAACATCTCCACTTCATAAAGACATAAAAAATTAATCATATGGGATTTATCAATATGGTTAAAATGAATCTATGGTTGAGGGAAGGTGAGAATGTGATAAAAAATCAATCTAAAAATGTGGGTAATGTATTTAGTATAACACATGATAAAATTCAATGGTGTAATTAAGTAACCCCTCCATGAAAAAACATGTCATACTCCAAAAAACTCAAAGTGGTTCAATGATTATATCATGTAAGTAAAAAAATTACCTCATTCCTTTATTTTTTATTGTTATTTATTTTTCAAAATTCATTTATTGGCTAGGTTTTAAATCCATCCCATAACCACATATGATCCATCATATAAATTTTCGGTTCAGTAATTATGATTTTCTACCATCTTATTACACAACCCAATTTATTTTTTTTTTCATATATATTTTTCAAAGAAACATCGTATGTGAAGATATTTAAAAAAGGCATCATGAATCGCATCGTATCAATCTTGTGAAAATGCGATTATACATATCCTTAATGCTAACATTATTTATCCATCAGTGGTAAAAATCCCCCCAATAATATTCAAAGTATAATCATAAATAATACCAATAGTAGGGTAGGAAGGGATACTTGTCTTGAAATGGACTATCCTTACAAGGTTTCTCATAGATACTATGAGCTAAAGAAGAAAAAAATTATAGGTGGGTATCACAAAAAAATGGATCAATAGTGGTTTCTTAAATCATTTTAGAAATGTATTTTTTCAACAATATCCTTAACAAGATCTCCATGAATGTTTTGATAGGATTACATGTACCAAGTATCACTCAATAAATATTATTAGAAAATAATTTGAACATGTAAGTATAGAATCCTCCTGGGGATGAGAGTATAAAATAACTAGACATTAATCAAGGCATAATATCCAGTAATGAGTCAATCAAAAGCAATATCAAGATTCTAAAATTAGAACTATATTACTGAACTCTTCAATCATACTAATAATCTATGAAATTATAAACTATAGACATAAATATTCTTTAACCCATATTTTTATTTTATTTAAAAGAAATTAATGAGTTTTTAGGTTTAATGAATTATTTTAATGAAATATGTCTCCATTATAAGTAAAAACATGCAATAATCTATGTGTATTGAAAATACAATTCAAGAAAGACTCCACACACTTAAAATTATATTGTAACCACACTATTCTAGGAATCACCATGATATAAAGGTCAATATAATCATAGATTAAATATTAAATAGAAATTTGTAAATGAAATTCGAGAATCGAGAGCCACCTTTAATAAATATCATGCCACGGGAAAAGTTTTTGGATAGTTATTTGAAATTGTGCAACCTAAAAAATTAGTTTGAAATAAAAATCATGTGTAAGATCAAACATTATTACACATGTTAAAAATAATATGGAATTAGAAAAATAGTCTAAGGAACATGGTCAATGATAAAATAATATAGCTCAAATAAATGCAAGAATGCAAGTAAAGTGATGTTTGAGACACCCTGTGAAAAATTACTAAAAAATGAAAAATAAAGATGTTATGCACATGACTAGAAAAAAAGGAAATGAAAAAATAAGGGATGACTCTCCAAAAGCACTAACAATGATTCTATTATCTAGAACGATGGACAAGGTAATCAATTTGTGTCATCCATCTACTTAGAAGTTCGCTGCCTACTATTGGAATTAGTGGTAGTATCATTGATGTTACGAGGATTCATACTGAGATTCACCACCTATGGATTAAACTAAGATTCAATATCTTGTGGCATGATGAGAATCTGAAAACATCATGGAGGGGATCCCTACTGATCATGCATCTCAATTGAATGTCATCTAGATGTTGATACAACCAATGTAAGAGGGAAAATAGTGGCTATAAATTTAAATCAATAAACATAGAATAGGATAAAGAGATTGACATAGTGAAATTATTGCAGTAGTAAAATTAAAATAAGTCAGAAAGTAGTGAGTACAAAAAATGTATCTCATATATATATCTAAAAGCAATGATATAATAAGGAAAAATAAGTAAAAGTAGTATAGAAAAGTCACCCAAACAGAGTAAAAAATGTAAGGGCACTGGGTAGAACTATTTATTAAACTCAATGTCATTGAGATCCGCATCAAACATCCCACCATGAAAAGTGGGTTCTTATAGTTGGTCCACCATTTTGATAACATCGATAGTGGAAGGGGGTGGGTGATCGACCTCCATGTTCGGTGCTGTGATGCTGGAAGCTAGAATATTCAAGGATGGGGGATGTGAGGTGTAAATATATATGGTTTCCATATTCCAGGTTGCTAGATCATTGAAGGGAACCATATATGTGGATGGAATGATGGTTCCCTTGTTCTGTGGGCTTGCTCCACTAAAAATTCATGTTGTAAATCATGATTTTTCATCTTAGGGGTCAGTTCGGTCCGGGTAAGAGGTGGGGTGTGGGTGGATTATTGAAGGGGACCTATATAGGGTATTGGGTCAGTATATACATATTTTTATAGAAAAATAGGGATTATGAAATATGATGGTTTGCCAAATGGAATTCCTAAAAGAAGTAAGATCTTACAGTAGTTCATTAGAATAAATTCGATATTAGGCTATAGGCCAGATGATGGAGGTTTAGGGGTGGGTGAAAATTTTTTAGGGGCAATGGTTGATATAAAGTGGGTAGAAATTGATGGGTTGGTAGTAGGGATGGTAGTTGTGGTAGAAGTAACATGGATAGGCGAGGCTGGGCCTGCTATATGCTGGGTCAGGGCCTCTTTCACATCCCTTAGAAATATGGCCTCCCACTGGTAGATGTTTTCATCCTTGCCCAGCAGCCCCATATTATTGATAAGGCAGAGTTTGATGCTCTATAATGGTTCAAGGGATGTGTGGGCTTGGCCGACCAGGAAGGCACACATATGTTTAGACATATGGGAAATAAAGGAGCCTCTCATCAATTTAACTCGAGTCCTCCTTTCTTGGGTGTATTAGAACTCACTAAACTACATGTCCATGTTGACAGATAGGCCACCCATGGATGATGTGAGGATGAGAATCTCAAATTGGATAATTCTATTATCCACATATACTTTGGTAAACCAGGCATCAAACTTTTCCCTATGGATACTCTGAAGAGAATTACGGTGGAGTTCGGTTCTCTTTATCATGTGAGGATGATATGGGCTCTACAGATCTCTGGTGATCCTAGCCCAATGTCATGAAAGATCATCCATATTAGGCGTGAGGTATAATTTTGAGAAGAATGGGGATTCAATGAAATCAGTATAGTGGATTTAAAAAATAATTTCAGACTCATCGAGGGTAGCCTCCAATGACCTTCTTCTGAGTCTGGATCAAACAAAATCAATGTTCAGCATGAATTTGGTCAAGACATTAAAGAAGTACTCCATAAAAGTCTTCTAGTGAACCTGGTCAGTCGAGGAGAGTTGAAGATAGATGATGAGGTAAAATACTACATGAGGAATATGGATGCACTCAATAATATTGAGTTCTATAATTTTATAGGTCTACATCCGCTTGGACAGAATATGGACCAATCGAATCAGGGACTCACAAACTCTAAAAAGGAGGTATGGACGAAGGTGAGGGTGGTTTGGTACCTATGACCTACTAGATGATGACTATGATTCCCTATAAGTGGAATAAAATATAGAGGTAAAAGTAGAATATGTGGTGGATGGCTCTGCAGGTGGTGTGATAGGATCATCCCTCCGAAACTAGGGTGGTAGAGGCATGTCATCGTGCTAAGACATTGATTTAGTGGGAAGGGTGTGGATAGTTTTGGTGAGATCCATATTGGAATGGAATTAAGGATTTGGGGATGAAAATGAAAAGGTGTGGTGGGTTGATGAGGAGATGATAGGGGAAGGAGGAGGGGAGATAGCTTACTGATGGGAGGAGTAGAGGAATGGGCAGAGGAGAGGTCACACGCTTATAGGACGAGTTTAGTGGGTTATGGTTGTGAACCAATGGTTGATAGGATTTTAAAGATGATATAAATTTACATGTCATTAATTCACTAAATGTAGTGAATTTAGTTTTTTAGATTTATAATTTAAATTCTCTATAGGGGGTTTGATTACATATATTTGGTAATTTTTGCCTTTTTTAGACTAGGTCCTATGTCCTTGTATCAAGTAATGCATAATCTTCCTGATAATTAGACTAACCCATCCTAGCCCATCCAACCTGCCCAGAGTTTCATCCATGTCAGTGATTTATTTATTTTCAATATCTATATATGTTTCGATTCATAAGACTTAAATGTTGATTGGATACCCCTTGTGGAATTGTTTTTTAAAACAGAAGGAAAGAAAGGTGGTATGACCTTCCTCATCAAGGGGGCAGTGTAATTTTTATTCTTGTGAGAACTAGACCCTTTTTCAATAGGATAAAATTTAATAAGTTTGTCCTTACTGGTCACATGATCATCTTTATTATCATTAAGACATATTTATTGAAAATTAAATAACTAATAGATTTTATTAGTGACCTTTACCGAATCGAACACAAATTGTTCTTCAGACAATATAAATATGAATCGCTATTGATTAACATCAATCACTTCTTTCTTAGTGGAAATAAATTTTCTTCCTAAAATGAGGGGAATATCACATTCATAATCATTGTTTTGGATGACAAAATTAGTAGGGAAAATAAATTTTCCAAATTTTACTAAGACATCCCCAAACAATCCTTGATGATGCTTGACTGAGCAGTCAACAAGTTAGAGTGAATCTTTTGTTTGATTTAATTTACCAATCCCTCTCTTCTTTTAAACACTCATGGTCTTGAGATTAATACATGAGCCTACATCACATAAGGATTTTTCAAAATTACATCCCTGTATAGTGTAGGGAATTGAGAACCTTTTTGGGTATCTCATTTTATAAGGTAGATTCTATGGAAAAATTGTGGATAATTATTCATTTATGAAGATGGATCACAATACATCAATTTTATTTTGTATGAATATAAAGTATTTAAATAATATTTCATAAACAAGTACTTGAACCATCACCTCCTTAATGTGAATATTGATACACAATTGTTTAAAATTTTCCTTTTTGTTAAAATTTCCCTTTCTCCTAGATTGTTTTATCTTTCTAAGAAATGGATAGAAGGGTTATATGGTGGTTTTTACATGTAGACATATTCCTATTCTAGATGTTCTTGAACTAAATTTTTCTCAAATAGTTCTACCTCTTGGGTTTTCACCTAACCAGCTCTATCTTATTATTTTAACTAGTTTTTCTCAAATATGAATGGTTTCTAGAAATCCATCACATTTGAACTATGAATAACTATATATATTGCATCCCCCTTTAGACGAGCCTTAGTGTTTCATGTTAACATACCCTATAATAAATCTGAAAGTGTATTATAAATTTTCCCCACATGATTTTCATGGTTTCTAAGGTAATTCCTTTGATTTTACATCTCAATATCTTGGGTTTTCATACTTTGATCTAATATTTTTAAAAAGGCTATAAAAATTTTTTCAAAATTGGATAAAAGAGTTTATACTTGGTGTGGTGTATTAAGAAGATATTGTGGAAACTTTTATTGTTTTACAGGTGTGAACTATTGGGATCTAGGAAAATATTTTTAAAATTGTTGCTACGGTTTAGGAACTGGGCCTTGAGGTGGGTAATAAGGTGGTCTTTAATTCCTTTGAGGATCTTGACCACTCCTCTATAAAAAATAACCTTGGTTTTTTTATTACATTTGTTGATCTAATATATGCTGATTGTTTTGCGGTTGAAATTGTTGGGCATGATGGTACTACTTTTTTAGAGTAATTGGTATAATTACAATCATAGAATTGGGGTTCCTATAATCTTACGATGCTTTCTTGGTACGGGTGAGGGCCACTACACATTTCATGAGATAGACTTTTCTTCACTGGAGTCGGACGGGGTAAAGGTAAAGAAACATGAAATATAAAATATTCAATATTTTAGGTCAGATCCTATATATAAGATTCGAGGTGGGTAGTATCTTCCCCATGATGGTTTCCACACTTGGGTGGTACTCTATCGCTTTTCCATAGAAAGACACTATGTGGAACATCATCCGTAGTATCCCTATAAACATATATTGTATTAAGCATGAGACCTACTTCAACAATGATGTCAAAAAATGTATGGGTGGTATTCCAAAGGTCCTGGTATACACTCTGAAGGTTTTCACACACATCGAGTCTATGACGTGGTCATTTTAATGTTATCTCCTTGAAGTAGTCCCATGATTCCTACGGTGATTCTGTATTGTCCAAATTTAAATTTTGAATTTTATTTTGTGGATTCCATGTTCAGAATAGTTGTAAGTATTTATCTATAAATCTCTGGGTTAATTCATCTCATGTCATGATTGACTCAAGATATTGACTCATTATTCAATCCTTGTCTCTATTATATAAGTAGAATGAGAAAACTCGCAACCAAATGGAATATGATTATACACATTGGTTGGGAATGGTATTAAAAACCTCAAGATAAATTGAAATGTGTTCAGGGGAGTATTCAATTTTCAATCCATTGAACTTCCACATTTTTTGGATCATATGATTGATTCCAGGATTAACTTCAAAATTGTGCACCTGCATAGGTGGGCACACAATGTTGGTTGAAGAACAACTAATGGATTGAAAGACATAGTCCATCATGGTGTGCTACTGCAGTGTGGGTCACTCAACCTAATGTTCAAGTGTCGCATATTAAGTGTCATGTGAGTGAGTCAGTGCAATACTGTTCCACTCATCCATTGTGGAATGTTAGCTTGAATAAATTAATTTATCGATCTCAGGATCAAACAATAAGAGTTCTGGTGGATCAAGTCTCTCTGAACACTATATAGACCTTTGACGCATGAAGTAGCTAAGATAAGGAGGGTGAGAGAATTTTGGTGAACTTGAAGTAGAAAAAATGAAAAAGTGAATGGAGGAGGAAGAAAAGGGGGAGGGGTAAGGTAATAAAAGGATTGTTCCATATGTTATTACGGATAAGTATTGTAAGTCCCCATAAATGGCTCATGAAATTGATATTCCTACATGCATAATTGAATATTTATATTAATTGATCTGATTAAATTATTATTTCCCATACTATACTCAGAAAATAAGGTTTAGTATGTGTTAGTCTGGGGTCTAACCTATATAGAAAAATTTCTAGATAGGTAACCCCATGGTTTTAACCATTTGATTAGGATTCATCTCTATTAATCTTATTGGTTTGGTTTTACTATAAATAAGTAGTTGTGAGTTTAACATAGATTAATAGAATGGTTAATGTGCACTTTCAGGGTATAGGAAAATGGTGCTCCTAAATATCTCTTGGGATAAACTTATGTCATAGGATACAAATCATTGAAAAAGAAACCAATTGACCATGTTCCATCCAATAGAATCATCCAGAGATAGAAAATACAACTTATTCCAAAGTAATTTTCTACCTAAACATGGGGATCTAGTATTCTAAGAATAAATAATTACATGTTGTTGGTACTACCTTGATCTTTTTTAAAGAATTCATGATCATTTAATTTACACCGCTAATGATAAGAGATAAAGAAAATGAATGATTTGGAAAATTACTCTAAAACTACTTACTAGCCATAGGGTTACCGAATCTTGATCATATAAGTTGAATTGTTTTAAAAATCCCACACTATAGACCCTTAACCCTATGAATATTATCTATGTATGTCGCTAATGATGAAAAGTAATGAAATACTAAACATGTTATGCATAATCATGAAAATAATGAAAAATTAGCAAACAAGGATTGAGAATAATAAAGAATCAGGATTAACAAATCATAAGAAATGTAATTCCAATAAAGACATACTCACAATGTGGAAAAAATGTAGAATCTACAAATTTTGATGAAAAATTACAATTGATATTGAAAGAGACTATCAAAACAAAATTTAAGGAAAAAAATGATGAACGGATGTAGAATAAAATGAAATGAGAAAGGATTTAATAAAATATCTAATGAAAAAAATTAAAACCAGTTTGGAAAGTAAAAAAATAAGAATACTATAAATAAATTGAGAGAATAAAAAATATATCTCATGACTGTTGTGCACTGATGTGCTCCCAAAAAAATAAAAATAGGCATTGATATACATGGCATGTGAAGAATTAACATTGTTTATTTTCTTTACCTGCCTTCTTCCTAACATCTGCACAATTTTTAATCATCTTTCACATCATTTATTTTACATCCACATTTCCTTTTGGGAAATTGATTTGTATTTTTGACTGAGTTGGCTCTTGAACATTTCACATCTTGTAAAATCTATATGTTATGTATTTCATTCATTCTCATTTGGATTCTGATTTTGAAATTTTGATATCGTGTATTTAATGTACATGTCGTGTACCTTATTCACTTCATGTATAGTATTAATGGGTTTCTATGTGGCTCAACTGACATGTAGTGAATGACTGCTACACATTGCATATGATGTACACAATGTGTCAATCCTATTTTTTAAAATTTTTCATAATTTCTTATTCTTTGTATAGAATTAGTAATTCCTATAAAAAATAAATAAAAACCCAATAAATTATCAAAAAAATGAATAATGATTAATTAAAATTTTCAAATATATATATATATATATGTATATAAATTCATCTTATCATGAATATGGTTCTTGAGTGTTACCATTATTCAATCTATCTTAATTC
Organism: Viscum album; assembly: GCA_963277665.1. Classification (NCBI taxonomy): domain Eukaryota; kingdom Viridiplantae; phylum Streptophyta; class Magnoliopsida; order Santalales; family Viscaceae; genus Viscum; species Viscum album. The sequence continues at coordinate 2,126,835,889 of OY728161.1, read as the reverse complement.
ATAAATGTTACACAATAAAGAGTTTAGTGTGAGTGTTTTATGTGATGGTATCATAGGTGTGTGGTTTGAATTATATATAGATTTAATGAGTTAACAAATCATATATGATATGTGGTAGTAATTATAAAGTGTAGTGGACATATGGATTGTTTGGGAAAATATCATATAGGACATGATCGAAAGATACTTATGTAGGGTTTTGATAAGTCTTAATAATCGATTTTAAAATATAAAATATATCATACAAATAGAAATATATAATTAATAATTCCTTACCATTGGTTTTATATAAGTATTTGTAGATATAAATTTAATGAAGTGTAAAGGTAATTAACTCCTAAATGTATGACTTGAGATATCCATAACATATTTTTATCATATATAACTATAGGTTATAATGAAATTTTATTGTTAGTATGAGTAGGATTCTTGAAAGAATATTTAAAAAATGTTCATGAGGCACAAAAAATATTTTTTTTCAGTAAATGTCTCATAGAATATATTTAAATAGTATTATACACTCTTTTTTGGTAAAATGGGAGTGTATTATTTATATTTAGAGTCCCCATACATGAGTTTTTTAAGATTCCTAGCATAATAAACTTTATAATTTGATATTTTATTATACATCCCTTGAAGATTAGCTAATTGGGGGGGGGGGGGTATGTTGCTGATCATGTTCTATGTCGTAGATTAACTCAATGTTATTTATCCTCTCCTATTATGAGTATTAAAATTGGGAACTCAATTGAGATAGACTACAAAACCATATGGATTCAGATAGAATTTACATATAAAATGATTACCTACATGGATTATTGTAATCTTATTTTTTCATCTAGTAGATTAATTACATTTTATTTATTCACCAACCTAGTTATTTTAGAATCAAAGAGTCAAGAACTTTTGAGGTGGCTATATAGGATTGAAATGCTCTATATCTCATGGTCACATGATGTGTTGGATAAAGGGAATGTATATAAATTCATGCTATCTTATGATGTGTTTTTTGGATAAGTGTAACACCCCAATATTTTTAAATAGGAACATTATTATCTATAACATATATGACATGCAACGCTAAGATTAAATGGTTCAAAAAGCATATTATTTAAATATCATTATAGTGACCTATTGATTAAATTTATGGGTCAAAATAGGACTGAGTAAATTAAGAAATTTATATTGTTTAAACATGTATAAATAAATTTAATAGTTATCAATTTATTATAAATATAAATAATCATCATTTGAAGGGAAAAAAAAGTTTTTCTGAATTTTTTTTCCAAAAAAGTGGTTTCATCGCATTTTGTGCACTTTAGTGGAAGAATTTTCTGATTTTAGAAATTGTATTTGAAAAAATGAAATTTATTTTTGGAATAATCATTTAAAAATTATCATATAATTCTTTTTTTGAGAAATTGTTTAAATGAATATTTTTTCAATGGGAAGTTAATAAATTAACGATTTGTGTTGCAAACCAACTTTTAATTTAAAAAAAAATTACAAATTAAAATTTCTTTTAAAATTATTAAAAAAGTATAATTAGTTTAATTTTATAATAATTAATACAATTTAAGTCATTTTAATAAATAATATATTCAATTTTAGTATAAAAACATTTTATACTTATGAAAACTTTTCTATTGGGAAATGCTTTTTTCATTGCATCTACATGTTTAACATTAATTTAAATTCATTCACTTCTATGAATTGAATTTGTAAAATTTTATTCCATATTTTGAATCATAATAATTAATATTATATAATTTGGTCAACTTAATTTTTGGTCATATTATAATCAAAAATAATAAAATTTAATTATTGTGGTTAAGGTTAAAACAGGTTTACCACGAGGTTAAACTAAAAAGATAAGGGTTAAAAAAACATATAAAAATATATAATTAATATATTATGTACATATTTAGACATTATATAATATAAGTTTCATTATGGTTCAATTTTCTTTCTATTTTTATGTAAGAAACATTGGTATAATTTATTCTTTTCAAAAATTCCAAGTGTTTCCTCCCCACCCCTAACGTATAAAAGGGATCCTTCAACCATATCGTATATACAATTAAAAATACATTTTGTTTGAAAAATACCTACCAATGTCACATTATTAAATTCCAACAAAATTACTATAGTTCCTTCTTTTATCAAAAAACTATTTTGTGTATTTTTTGGGTATAAAACTCCAGAGGTTCTCCAATGAAGAGGTATAGTTATTTACCATTCATTTTTGTTTTATTTTTTCATTTATCTCCTTAAAATATACATAAAATAAGATAAATAATAAAACTATTATATTACATATAATTATATGTTTTAATGTTAATTAAATGACCTATATATGTCTTCTCTTCCATCAAATGGGTAACAAAACTTTCGATCGTGTGTATGGTAGAATACTGCCTCACGAACCAATGCAATTCATTATCCATCACCACATATTACAGATGGATATAATTATGGATTTCATTTATCTATAATATATTTATGAAATTAATAAAAAAAATTAGTTATAATACCACATTTACATTCTAAACATTCAATCCAGTGGAAAAAGATAACGTCACTCGTGCGTACGTGTGGACTTCCACCTCCAGGAAGTGATGTGAAATTATTTTCATTTTATTTTGACATTGATGATAATAATGAAATATTTAACCAATATATATGATATATATGATATAATAATTATTATATAAATGTTTTATACTATTTACCTTTATTTCTTTTCATCTATCCAAAAAATAAAACAACGCTCATGCGTACGTACAACCTACTATCTTCATGAACATTGTAACTCATTTTTAATATATAAATGTTATGTGTTATTATAAATACATATAAAATAAATATATATTATATCTATTTCATGATTGAAATTCTTGAGATAATAAAACTATGATCGGAGTACAAGGACTCAAACCACTAAACCAAAACATACTTGAAAAACAAAACAGTTATCACCTGGAATAGACTTCTTAATAAATAATTATTAATAAACGTGTGAAATTATGTTACAATAAAATCATATATATTATGATATATATTATTAGGTATATTTAATAGATTTATACTAAATACAAATTTATCATATTAGAGGTTCTTACATGTATAATTTCAATTGGACAAGAGGTAAGAGTTTCTCATATCACTTTTACTTTAGTGAGGCATATGCCATATTCACTATTTATTTTTTTAATGTGGTGTATATAATGACCATTTTATAAGTTATATCGTTAATATATTCATATTCATGGTATTTAATCATTTATTTTATGTGATTTCTTTAATCGAGGTTATGATTTAAAAGTTACTAATGTGGAAATGGTTTATTTCACAATATCATCTTTATTCAGGATTGTTTATGTTTGAATCACCATTTGAGGAATTATTTTTTATATTCATAATAAAATAAATATATTTTATTATCCTATATATATCAATGAAATTTTTAAGTAAAGGTTTAATTTTCCTAATTTTTTCTTAAAATGATTTATAAAATGATTTTAAGAAAAGATGACATTATTTGTCTTTTCAAACAAAAATCCTTTCACTTCAATTTATATGTTTTCCAAAAATGCTTTCAAATATATTTTTACTATCCTAATCTGATTTTATAATTTTTTGTTTATCCATGATTGGATTTAAAAAAACAATTAAGAGGAATCTTTCTATCCTTTTCAAAACGAGTTAAATTTTATCTTTTTACCAAAAATGTTAAAGGTATATATATATATATATATTTAAAATACTCAACATGAATGAAATTTACTACCATAAAGACTAATTAATGAATTTTATATTACTTTACAAGATTCAATGAATATTTTTTAAAATAATTCGCCAATATTCTCGAAATATCTAGCTTTTAAAAGTTATTTTCAATGTGGAAAAGGATATTTTCATCAAGAATGTTTCTAATGACACTTTTATAGTACTTATATTAAAAAAATATTTTTTACTTATTCTCCACTGAGGTTATATTTTAATAATACCATCTTTTTTATTTCTAAGGATGATTTATGATTTGTTTGACTAGGGATGTACTATGTAATACCATGAGATATATTATTCTAGATGGGTTATGATTATGTTTATTCATTGGGGAAATTAATTATCATTTCATATGCTATTTATTCAATATTACTATTTATGTTGATTATGTTTATCCCCTTTCATATGATGAATTAATTAGATATAGTAAGTGATTTTTAGGGCCCACTATAGCCCTTTGATGCATTGATTAGTCTCAAGAGACAAAATATCTTTGGTATTTTTCTGTGGCCTTGTGAATTTATATAATATGTATTGGAATGAAACATTCACAGTATGGTTATGATATCCAAAATACTTCATTTTCTTATTTTGATATTATTAATTGATGACCATGTGATTATTAAATTGAATATATAATCCAGTGATAAATTTAAACCTCAGGTATTTATTTTTATATATTATTTTAATAATAATTTATTCATTGTATATTATACTTTGTATTAGAATTATTTAATAAATGGAACGTGTTTTAAATATTCTCCATGCCATATTAATTAAACCCAATTCGTTCATAAGAGTTTCAGTTATGTGCATAACATTTTTGAGAATTAGAGCTCCCCCTTTATTATTTTTCTCTTTTTAAAGATTCTATGAAGTGTATTTTGATTTGATATATAGTGATATTCTAAAGGGAATAATGGTTCACTCAAATAAAATATTATATTGTATTTTAATTTGAAAAATGTAATGTGAAATTCATGTATGCATCAAGTTTTTAAAAAATACTAAACTATTCGGTCTTCGGGATGTGCTTCCTTGTATTTATTTGAAATGTAATAAAGTAACTATTGACTTTGGAATAATTGAGGCAAGGTATTTATATTTGGTATTAGAGGAAGGTTAGTATAAACCTTCGGAATTAGATTTAGGAAGACATTGATTAGAGAACATAACACTATGAATGAATTTTAACATAATTACACATATATTATACCATCCTCACATTTTTTTAAGGTAGAGATTATGTGGATTACATAGAAATATATCATTAGATGGATACTATAAGTGGAATAATATTTGGTATAATTACACCTAGGGGTAACAACTCTGAAAAGGGTGTGTTTGGACTTTACTCGATCATCACCTCTTTCACGACAAGGAGCCTTGATGTACACCTGGTATGAAACACCATATGGAAATTCGTGGGATAATTTAATTTTTCATTACCATCCATTATGAATTATTTGAAAATAATTTTATGATTTGAAACTTTTACCAAAGAAACCCAATTTATAATTAGAAGTGTAACTATGCTTAAAATTCCCAATTTATGTTAAGCATGTGACTATTTTTGAGATTATACATTATGAAAAATAATTTTATGATGTAATCTAGTTTATTCCATTATTTATAACTGGATCATAGACAAAATAATGGAAACTGTCTCAATGAACAATATCATTGTTGGGATTTACCTCATTGGAAAGATAATGAAGCTGGAGATGGAGTTACAGCTCGAGCTGAATAAGTTATAACATTATTGGGGTAGGTAACTCACGTTATATAACGACCCATACTTTACATACATTGTTATTACTTCAGAATTGAAGCAGACTTATTGCAACATATTACAAAACCAGGAAAGGACCGTATAGGTATAATGTCTTTAGAAACTGGGAAACATAAACAACTGGTTTATAAAGCATCTACTTTGCCTCCCATTTATTTCATCATATCCAGAGTCCCTTTTGGCATATTCTACTTAATAACCTTCTTCCTGGCCTGGGGAAATAAAACATACAAAAGGGTGAGCTCAAATGCTCAGTAAGGGTAAACAAAAGAAATATCAATCACATCATATACATAAGCACATCATTTTTGGAAATCTTAACCTGTAAAAGATATTATAATTTCATAACATGGGATAAATCAAACTAGTAAAATGTAATCCCAATAATCATAACTTAAAACATGAAATTTTGTGGCATACACACATAATCATAGAGAATCATTTCTTATTAGTCAAGACTCATTTCCAAGAATATCTTAGTGGACAAAGTCCATTTCTGAACCGAGTTCACTCCTCGTTTCAGTACTGTTTCACTGAGGCGGTATAACCTACCATTCCTGCCATGTCTATCTCATGAGATATAAAATCTTTACCCAATGCATTGGAGGGAGATATAGGTCCCACCGATATCATAATGATACCATTCTTATGTGTGCCACAGAATCATAAATCATACATCATTTCATAACCCTTGTAATAAAAATGGAAATCTTAAACATCATGACATCATAAATTCATATAAGATAAAAGAATTCATAAATATAATTCCTTCACAACATAATCAAATCAATGTAATAATAGGGATAGAAACATAGCCCTTTATTATCTTAGATGGAAAATAATTTTGATAAAATACTTGAACTACATTCTTGAGGAAAATATCCTTTCTACTTCCAAAATACTTTTCCTTTCTTAACATGTCATACAATTCTAAACTAAAAGAAGTTGATTAAAAATAAAGTGAAAACTTGTAAAGGATGCTTCTTGGAAATAATGTTTTAAAAATCCATTCATGCCGTATAAGTTAAAAAAACAATCTTCGTACTTTTGTTGGAAAAGTCAAAAAGTACCTCGTACGAAAAATGACAAAAGATTCCTTTCATATACTTTAAAAAAACTCACCGAAGAGTAAAATTGGGTATAAACTATTGTAGAAGGATATAAATATTACAAATTACGGAAACATGAATGTGGATGATAAAATACACCCCAGTAAATTTCAAAGTATAAACAATCTCGGATGAAAATGAGATTGTGATATTTCCATTACCTTAGGTCCGATTTGTCTCGTAAGTGTCCGAACCTCCTGTATAATGATTTAAATAATCTTATTGACTTATTAAAGAATCATAATTATTTTTATGATATCATATATGGTCATATTATTATCTTCTTGGTAGTAATATTTCATTGCTACTTGTTATTCAGGTGTTTATAACTTTTTGTTCTTATGCGTGTTTTATCGAATAAATTCTTATTATTCTCTTTAGGTTATAGATACATTATTTGAATAATTGTATTAATGTACTATATATCATATCTATTCATTCAATTCATTTATATAATCATTATGCAATGAAGATCATGTAGAACGAATCGCTTTATATAGTGGAGACGGTATTCCGTACGTACGCACGAGCGATGATATCATTCCCATGATCATGGAATTGTATTGGAGTGTATGTATACTATTTCAGAATCAATATCAATTTACAATAATCATATATAGTCATTATTTACAGCATTATACCCATCCAAGTAAGGTGGTGGTGGAAAATAGATTACACAACGGTGTGGAGACGGTATTCCATACGTACGCATGCGCGGTGATTTCATTTTCCGTAGGATGGATAGATGGTGAAATAGGGTTGTTTTAAACTTATAATAACATATCAGTATATGAGTGATACTGATGTTATTACTTCATGATGAAACAACTAAATAAGAAGTGGAAGAAGAAATAAAGATGAAAGAATCGGTAACGGGCATTACCTCTTCTTTGAAGCGCCTCTTTGAGACCACCTTTTAGGGCATTAAAATTGTCCTTTGAAGAAGACCAGGACCTCTAAGATGTCTCTAGGGAATTTTAGAGAAGAAATTTTCAGGGTTTGGCCGAGTTTGAAGGCTCAATGTGGTGTGAGGAAGAGAGGGAGGAGGTGCACTTTTATAAGGGAGGAGAGGGGCACCTTTGGAATAACGAAAAATATTATTTTATTATAAATCCAAATTCGGTTATAAATAGCTCCAAATTGATTTATTTCTAAGCTAAGGTGGGTATGGGTCGAAATAATCTCATCCAATAGAATTATGCAAGTTTAGGTTCCTATTTTAACCTTATCATTTAGATTTAACATTAAATTAAATAATTTCACTTTTACGGTGACTTCTTGTGTTCTTATACTATATGGTTAATAAACATACTATAAGCGGGAAAACGAACCCCAAGTTGTTTATTATTAATATATATAACCTTTTATATGTCATTTGGCCGAATCTATTATTTTTAGAAATAAAATAACAATTACTAATATAATATTAGTTTTAAAAAATATTTTATTTCAATTTTGACACTATTTAGTAATTGGTTTTTTTGAAAATCATAACAGAATTATTAGTTCGCAAAAATTTAATTAAATCAATACTAACATGTCATATAAACCTATAAATTTTTTTTAATTCATAAAAGCCTCAAATTATATTTATTTGTGTATTTATAACATAAATTATGTCAATATTTCATTAATAAGATAATTACTGCATCATCTTTGTGTCAAATATAAATTAAATTATTTAAAGTCTAAAAATTACAAATAAAATATAATTATGTAGTAAATCTATTTACCTTTCTAATGAATATTTATAGTCGAATTTATCTTATATATAACCCTATATTAAAAATTATTTACTTATTAAACTTTGATTTAAACTATTTTAACCCTTCTTTAAATAAATTAATAATAAATGTCCTAATCTAATCCAAGTGGGCCTCAATGGTCATATTTTATTCATAAATTTGTTTTGGTCGAATTACACTTATCCAATAGAATTTGGACATGTGTTAGGATAATAATAATATCATTTTTACCCTTAATTACCCTATTTACTTTTAACCGTGGGAAAAAAAGTAAAAAGTTACTATTCACCAAAAATTATTTTCATCTCATTAAACCACATTTTAGTCCTTGATATTAACCGTGTCTCTCGGATTTTCGAAATTCCACTCACAGAAGCAGTAAAATTATGTTTTATGAAAAATTCGGTTTTTTTAACTACCACTTAGTGGTTTCACTATTCATCAAAAATTGAATGTTTTCAGAAAAATTCCAAAATTTCACCCTAGGCTAATTTAGATATATTGAATCCAAAAATGAATTCCATTTTGAAAAATAAAATTTATAAAATTTCAAAAAGTGGTTATTACTATTCATAATGTCTAGTTTTAATAATATTTTATTAGTATATCATTGTTTAGTGAAACTCTGTATTGCATAAGACGCAAGCTATCGAGGAAGGTTGCGATTTCGTGTAAAGCAAGCCAAGGAAGTGTTGTGTGTATAAAAAGATTCCTTTGATGATTTATATAACATAAAATTCTCGGGTGTTACATTCTACCCCCCTTAAAATGATTTTCGCCCTCGAAATTTGTCACTTTGTAAAAAACATATGAGGATACCTCTCCCTCATCATATCCTCAAGCTCTCATGTAGCTTCTTCTAATTGGTGGTTCCTCCATAAAAATTTCCCGAATCAAGTGGTCTTGTTTTGTAGGACTTTTTCACTACGATCCAGAATCTCTATCAGTTGTTCTTCATAAGAAAGATCTTGCTCCAGCAGTACAACTTCTGAGCTGAGTACTTGTGAAGGATCAGGTATGTACTTTCTCAGGAGAGATACATGGAACACATCGTGAACTTGAGAGAGATTCGGTGGAAGCGCCAATCGGTAAGCTACCTTCCCAACACGATCCAGTATTTTGAAAGGACCGATATATCTAGGGCTCAACTTCCCCTTCTTTCCAAATCTCATGACCCTCTTCCAGGGAGATATTCGTAAGAACACTTTATCACCCACTTCAAACTCTAGGTCTTTTCTTCAGTTGTCGGCATAACTTTTCTGTCGACTCTGAGATGCCCTTATGTGTTGTTGAATAGATCTGACCTTTTCTGTCATTTCATCAACGAGATCAGGTCCTAATATCTTTCTTTCCCCAACTTCATCCTAGTATGTTGGAGTCCTGCATTTCTTTCCAAAGAGAGCTTCATAAGGAGCATCTGAATACTAGAGTGAAAGATATTATTATAAGAAAATTCCACCAAAGGTAGGTGTTGATCCCAACCACCTTTGAAATCCATAGAGAAAGCTCTCAACATATCTTCTAGAGTTTGAAATGTTCTCTCAGACTGACCGTCTGTCTGAGGATGATAAGCAGTGCTGAAACATAACTCTGTATCCAGAGTATGCTGAAGACTTCGCTAGAACTTTGAGGTAAACCTCGGATCCCGATCAGATATAATAGAAAGTGGTACTCCATGCAATCTTACCACATCCTTTACATATATCCTAGAAAGATGATCCAGAGAGAAATCCTCTCTAATAGCAATGAAGTGTGCAAATTTTGTTAGATGATCAACTATGACCCAGATAGCATTATTGCCTTTGGATGTTTTAGGAAGTCCTGTGACAAAGTACATAGTGATATTTTCCCATTTCCATTCGGGTATGGGTAATGGTTGTAACATCCCCTTAGACTTCTGTCTCTCAGCTTTAACTTGTTGACAAACCAAGCATCGAGAGACATATTCAGCAACATCTCTTTACATTCCATCCCACCAAAAGTACTCTTTCAGGTCCCTATACATCTTCGTGCTTCCAGGATGAATAGAAAATGAAGAAATATGAGCCTCATCCAGCAGCTCCTTCTTTAATTCGGGGATGGGAGGAACACAAACCCGATTCCTGAAATTTATTATCCCATCACAATGAAGGTTGAATTCATGAACATTTCTCACCTTCTTTTGTAACTCGACATCTTCTTTCTGTGCCTCTTTAATCTTCAAATGTATAGATGGTTGAACATTCATTTGAGAAAGATATGATTTTCCCCCTTCCATTATAATTCCAAGATCCATCCATTGTAAATCCCTAAATATTGGATCTTTTGTGATCCTCATCATGGATAAACTGGCATGGTCTTGTCGACTTAATGCATCTGCCACCTTGTTTGCTTTCCCAGTGTGGTAATGGATTGAGCAGTCGTAATCCTTAATCAGCTCCAACCATCTTCTTTGGCGCATATTCAGCTCCTTTTGTGTGAAAATATACTTTAAACTTTTATGATCAGTATAAATTTCACACCTTTATCCATAAAGATAATGCCTCCAAATCTTTAATGCAAAGATTACCGCAGCTAACTCCAAATCATGAGTTGGGTAGTTTTTCTCATGTATTTTCATCTGTTTTGAGGCATAATCTATCACCATATCATTTTCATGAGAACACATCCCTGTCCCTTCTTGGATGCATCACTGTAGATCACAAACCTTTCTCCACTACAAGGAAGTGTGAGCACAGGTGCACTGGATAACCTTCATTTCAACTCCTTGAAATTATCTTCACATTCCTCCATCCAAACAAACTTAACTCCTTTCCGAGTCAACTTGGTGAGTGGATTAGATAATCGTGAAAAATCATTCACAAAACGTCGATAATATCCAGCCAAACCAAGAAAACTTCGGATCTTGGTTGCTGTTGTTGGCCTCGACCATCTTTCGATAACCTATGTTTTTTCTGGATCCACAGATATCCCATCTTTTGAGATTATGTGACCCAAAAATGCAACTTTTTTAATCCAAAATTCACACTTGGTAAATTTGGCATAAAGTTTCTCCTTTCTCAGGGTCTTCGATATAATTCTCAAGTGATCTTCATGTTCTTCCTTGCTCTTTGAATATACAAGAATATCATCTATAAATACTACCATAAACTGATCAAGATAGTCTCTAAAGACTCTATTCATCAGATCCATGAAGATAGCAGGGGCATTAGTAAGACCAAATGGCATCACTATAAATTCATAGTGTCCATACCTTGTACAGAAAGCCTTCTTTGGTATATCCTCCCTTTTGACCCTTAATTGATGATACCATGAACAAAGATCAATCTTGGAAAAGTATTGAGCTCCGCGTAGTTGGTTAAATAGGTCATAAATGCGCGGGAGAGGATATTTGTTCTTGATAGTGATCTTGTTAAGTTCTCAATAATCAATGCAGAGTCTCATTGATCCATCTTTCTTCTTAACAAACAGAACAGGTGCTACCCAAGGTGACGCACTAGGGCGTATGAACCCCTTATCAAGATTCTCTTGGAGTTTCTTCTTCAATTCCTGCAACTCAATTGGGGACATACTATAAGGTGTCTTTGAAATAGGCAAAGCACCCAGTACGAGTTCTATTGAAAACTCAACTTCACGATTCGGTGGAAGACTCGGTAATTCATCCGAAAAGACATCATCAAACTCCTGTACAATGGACATATTCTTAATTGTGAGTTTCTCACCAACCGTTTGAGATCAATAACCTTCATTTAGTGGAATCAATACCCAAAAGATGGAAGGAATTTCCACTGGAAGTTTATGTTCATCCTTGCATCGATAGATGATCATAGATTGATCTGGAATATAAAATGTGACTTCCCTTATATGGCAATTAATATGAGCTCCATGTAGAGAAAGCCAATCCATGCCAAGAATCACATCAAATTCCACTATAGGAAGGATTACAAGATTTGCAGGAAGCACTTTTCCACAAACTTCAATCGGAGAAGAATTATAAACTATTGATGTGACTGTTGTTCCATTAGGTGATGTCACAACTTACTCAATATCTAACTGTTGAGGTAATACGATGATATCCTTTGAAAATTCTTCAAAAATAAAGGAGTGGGTGGATCCAGAATCAAATAAAACATTTGCTACTTTATAGTGGATGGTAAGTGTACCTTTCACCACATCGTTATCGTACTCCACATCACTGATAGAAATTGCATGTGACTTTCCTTTGTCTTTATCCTTAAGAGTCTGTTGACGTTGAACATCATCATCAACCCTTGGATTTGGGTATTGATTGGCATAATGACCCATCCCCTTGCACTTGAAACATTGAAGTGTAGTAGGTTCATTCTGTGCATCCATTCATTTTTTTGCATCATTAGACATCTTATTCCCATCATTACGGCATTCAAATGCCCGTTGACCTTCCTTTCTACATTTGAAACATTTACTTGTCCCTTTAAGACAAATCCATCCATGTTTCATTCCACACATTGATCATAAGGGAAAGCTCATCTTCTTTTCAGTGTGCTCTTTAGATTTTCCTTTGAATTCCATTTTCCTCTTCTTATCAAACCCATATGACTGATGGGTTACTCCAATCTCCATCTCAACTTTGAGATCACATCGAACGGTTTCCTCATAGCTATTGAAGTCTTTTATGTCTAAGGCCCTTCAGAGACTTGGTTTTAAGCCACTAAAGAATCGATCGATCTTACTCTCAAGTTAGATAATAATACCAGAAGCGTACCTTGAATGTCTTGTAAAATTTGCTTCATAGGTACCAACAGATTCATCTTCCTTTTGCTTCAGTTCAAGAAACTCTTTCTCCATCATTGTTCGTAGAATACGAGGGAAGTACTTATTGAAAAATAAGTTCTTGAACTCATCCCGTTCTATGGACTCAATTTAATCCCTTTGCCTCGTATTCTTAATAATATTCCACCATTGATCAGCATCACCTTCTAAACGATACACTGCTAAGATGACTTTATCATGTTCAGAACATTGAGGAACTAAAAATATCTTTTTAGTAGTACTAATCCATTATTCAGCAACTAATGGATCAGTAGACCTGCTGAATGAAGGTGGACGCTGCCTCATGATGGATTCAACATAATATTTCTCCTTCCTTTGCTTGTTTGGAAGTCCTGCACGATTCATAGCTTGAGAAAGTTTTGTGAGCATGGCTACAAGATTTTACATTATAGCTTCCATAACGTTTGGTTTCTCAGGGGGACAATCATTGCATTACCCATCGCATTCCGCATTAAAATGGTTCCTTCGGGTTCCAGACATTGACGAAAACCAAGAAGAATAGTGTGAGAAACACTAATTGTAATAGGAAAACCACATAATCAAGAATAAAATTTAACACTTAAGGTCTTATCCTAGGTTATTCATGGCCATTAAAACACTATGATTGTGTTCTATGTTTAGACTTATCCTTAGGATTCTTACTAAGGCTTTCACATCATAGTTTCCAAAGGTTGACTATACCTTTCCTCTGATACCAACTATAACGACCCATACTTTTCATACATTGTTATTACTTCAGAATTGAAGTAGACTTATTACAACATATAACAAAACCAAGAAAGGACCATATAGGTATAGTGTCTTTAGAAACTGGGAAACATAAACAACTGGTTCATAAATAATCTACTTTTCCTCCCATTTATTTCATCATATCTAGAGTCCCTTTTTTGAATATTCTACTTAATAACCTTCTTCCTGACCTGGGGAAATAAAACATACAAAAGTGTGAGCTCAAAGGCTCAGTAAGGGTAAACAAAAGAAATATCAATCACATCATATACATAATCACATAACTTTTGGAAATCATAACCTGTAAAAGAGATTATAATTTCATAACATGAGATAAATCATAGTAGTAAAATGTAATCCCAATAATCATAACATAAAACATGAAACTTTGTGTCATACACAGATAATCATAGAGAATCATTTCTTATTAGTCAAGACTCATTGCCAAGACTATCTTAGTGGACAAAGTCCATTTCTGAACCGAGTTCACTCCTCATTTCAGTCCTGTTTCACTGAAATGGTATAACCTACCATTCCAGCCATGTCTATCTCATGAGATATAAAATCTTTACCCAATGAATTGGAGGGAGATATAGGTCCCACCCATCTCATAATGATACCATTCTTAAGTGTGACACAAAATCATAAATCATACATCATTTCATAACCCTTGTAATAAAAATGGGAATCTTAAACATCATGACATCATAAATTCATATAAGATAAAGGAATTCATAAATATAATTCCATCACAACATAATCAAATCAATGTAATAATAGGGATAGAAACATAACCCTTTATTATCTTAGATGGAAAATAATTTTGATAAAACACTTGAACTCCATTCTTGAGGAAAATATCCTTTCTACTTCAAAAATACATTTCCTTTCTTAACATGTCATACAATTCTAAACTAAAAGAAGTTGATTAAAAATAAACTTGAAACTTGTAAAGGAAGATTCATGGAAATAATGTTTTAAAAATCCATTCATGCCGTATAAGTTAAAAAAACATTCTTCGTACTTTTGTCGAAAAAGTCAAAAAGTACCTCGTACGAAAAATGAAAAAAGATTCCTTTAATATCCTTTACAAAAAACTCACCAAAGAGTAAAATTGGGTATAAAATATTGTAGAAGGATATAAATATTACAAATTAAGGAAACATGGATGTGGATGATAAAATACACCCCAGTAAATTTCAAAGTATAAACAATCTCAGATAAAAATGAGATTGTGATATTTCCCTTACCTTATGTCTGATTTGCCTCGTAAGTGTCCGAAACTCCTGTATAATGATTTAAATAATGTTATTTAATTATTAAAGAATCATAATAATTGTTATTATATCATATATGGTCATATTCATATCTTCTTGGTAGTAATATTTCATTACTACTTGTTATCCGGGTGTTTATAACTTTTTGTTCTTATGCATGTTTTGTCGAATAAATTATTCTTCTTCTCTTTAGTTTATAGATACATAATTTATAGAGTGGTATTAATGTACTATATATCATATTTATTCATTCAATTCATTTATATAATCATTATTCAATGAAGATCATGTAGAACGAATCACATCACATCATGGAGACGGTATTCCGTACGTACGCACGAGTGATGATATCGTTCCCATGATCATGGAATTGTATTGGAGTGTAAGTATAATATTTCAGAATAAATATAAATTTAAAATAATAATATATAGTCATTATTTACACCATTATACCCATCCAAGTAAGGTGGTGGTGGAAAATAGATTACACCATGGCGTGGAGACGGTATTCTGTACGTACGCACGCGCGGTGATTTCATTTTCTGTAGGATGGATAGATGGTGAAATAGGGTAGTTTCATATTTATAATAACATATATGTATATGAGTGATACTGATGTTATTACTTCGTGATGAAACAACTAAAGAAGAAGAAGTGGAATAGGAAATAAAGATGAGAGAATCTGTAACGGGCATTACCTCTTCTTTGAAACGCCACTTTGAGACCTCCTTTTAGGGCAATAAAATTGGTCTTTGAAGAATACCAGGACCTCTAGGATGTCTCTAGGGAATTTGAGAGAGTAAATTGGCAGGGGCTTGCCGATCTTGAAGGCTCAATGTGGTGTGAGGAAGAGAGGGAGGAGGTGCCCTTTTATAAGGGTGGAGAGGGGCACCTTTGGAATAACTAAAAATATTATTTTATTATAAATCCAAATTCGGTTTTAAATAGCTCCAAATTGATTTATTACGAAGCTAAGTTGTGGATGGGTCGAAATACTTTGATCCAATAGAATTTATACAAGTTTAGGTTCCTATTTTAACCTTATCATTTAGATTTAACATTAAATTAAATAATTTCACTTTTACCGTGTCTTCTTGTGTTCTTATACTATAAGGTTAATAAACTTACTATAAGCCACCAAACGAACCCCAATTTGTTTATTATTAATATATATAACCTTATCTAAGTCATTTGGCCGAACATTATATTTTTAGGAATAAAATAACAATTACTAATATAATATGTTTTTAACAAATATTTTATGTCAATTTTGACACTATTTAGTAATTGATTTTTGTGAAAATCATAACAGAATTATTAGTTCTAAAAAATTTAATTAAATCAATAATAACATGTCATATTAACCTATAAAATTATTTTAATTCATAAAAAGTCTGAAATTATATTTATTTGGGTATTTATAACATCAATTATGTCAATATTTCATTAATAAGATAATTACTGCATCATCTTTGTGTCATAAATAAGTTAATTTATATAAAGTCTAAAAATTACAAATAAAATATAATTATGTAGGAAATCTTTTTATCATTCTAATGAATTTTTATAGTAAAATTTATCTTATGTATAACCCTATATTAAAAATTATTTACTTATTAAACATTGATTTTAACTATTTTAACCCTTCTTTAAATAAATTAATAATAAATGTCCTAATCTAATCCAAGTGGGCCTAAATGGTCATATTTTATTCCTAAGATTATTTTTGGTCGAATTAAACAAATCCAATATAATTAATACATATTTTAGGGTAATAATAATATCATTTTTACCCTTAATTACCCTATTTACTTTCAACCGTGGTAAAAAAAAGTAAAAGGTTACTATTCCCCAAAAATTATTTCATCTCATTGAACCAAATTTTAGTCCTTGATGTTAACCGTGTCTCTCGGATTTTCCAAATTCCACTCACAGAAGCAGTAAAATTATGTTTTATGAAAAGTTAGGTTTTTTAACTACCATTTAGTGGTTTCACTATTCATCAAAAATTGAAAGTTTTCAGAAAAATACCAATATTTCACCCTAGGCTAATTTCGATATTCCGAATCCTGAAATGAATTCCAATTTGAAAAATAAAATTTATAAAATTTCAAAAAGTGGTTATTACTATTCATAATGGTTAGTTTTAATAATATTTTCTTAGTATATCATTGTTTAGTGAAACTCGGTATTGCGTACGACGCAAGCTATCAAGGAAGGTTGTGATTTCGTGTAAAGAAAGCCAAGCAAGTGTTGTGTGTAGAAAAATATTCCTTTGATGATTTATATAACATAAAAGTTTCAGGTGTTATGGGTTATACCCAATAATGTTGCTCATATTGAGCATCCGACTGATCCACAATTTAGTGTTACAATGTTAGACTATTTCATGCATCAACAACATGCATAATTAAATGGGACTGCAGATCCATTTGTATCTGAGAATGTCACGACCCATCCCCCAGGGACTGTATCGTGACTACCCCAAGCCCGCCTTCCATTAGCCAGGGGTTGGCATCTAGCACCAAACGCTTAAAACCCTAATCTGGGAAGGAATTTCCTTTATAATAGTAAACAATCACAATAGAGTATGCAACTGGAAGTAAAACACTAAGTAAAACAGAATACAAAAGAGTGTGCTGAAAGTAAAGGGGTTGAAAATACAATCCCAATAGTAAAGTAAAAAACAACTAAAAAGCTAGTACAATGGAAGAAAGGATGTAAAGTAGCTCTTGGGTCATCCTCTGACATTAAAACCTGAAGAGTTGGTACAGATGGTATCCTCAGCACCCCAAGTCCGTCCGTCCACTCCGTGTACGTCTCGTCGAGTATTCCATCTCCGGTTACCATCCAGTACTACAACTCTCTGCCCCGATCAGTGCTGTTTGTCATCTACAACCAACACAACGAGGTTCGGGCATAGCCCATGTAGGTGTGGGTATATAGATACTCAGTAGGTATCCCAAGACCCTCAAGGTCTCACAAAATCCAAAAAAGATAACCACAAAGTACGGAGTCACCGGATAACCCTTACATGGGTATATTCCCATACATATACCTAAGTAATTTAGTAACCCATCTCAATCTTGAGGAAAAAATGAAAGTTATTGACTCATCTCAAACTAGTTTTTTAGTGAAGTATATAAGTACAGATGATTCGTCGTGAAGCTAGATCATCTTATTCTGTCAAGAGGCACTACTTCTGACCATATAGAGTCTAACCCACACAAGATCGATAGGTACTAACCCCCGCAATGACCCACATAGGATCGGTATGCGATGACCCATACAGGAGCGCTAAGAGCTGACCCACATAGGATCTGACCCACACAGGATCGGTATGCACTGACCCACACATGATCGATGAGCACTGACATCCGTATGATATGTCTCCAACCATCACCTCACTATCACCCATTGGATTCCTCGCACATGATGTTCTCCTGTTTTGTAGAATCTTCCCTCGAGATATCAGTCATAACTCAACAGACACTTAACTCCATAAAGGAGTAACCCAAAGGACTTCCATATTGTAAGGGTTCCAACACGATAGATGGTGCGTTAATCGGTCGCCCGGTCTGTGAGTTATTAGCATTTATGTTCAAGGTACCCGACTGGTTTTTAGGTTCAAACCATCCTGAACATACTCAAACTATGTCCAAACCTCATGTTGGGTATTCCATTAGAACTGTATCTCTCTGATCTTTTCATCACCACAAACGGTTTGTCGATCGGACACATGTAGCCCAGGATATGGGTGAAAAGGTGTAAAGTGGCCATTGCAGGTCCGGTTAAGTCCAACCCAGTTGGACTGACCCATCCTGATCCAGGTCTGAACCGGGGTCCGACCCGGTCCACGGGTCTAACCCGGTCAGAGGAAGTGGCCCGGCCTGAGGAGGCAGCCTGGCCCGAGGGTGGCTCGGAGGCGGGCCGCCCTCAGGTTAGCCTAGCGTCCTGCCCTAGCCATGCCCAGGGGGGAGGCGTGCGCCCCCTGGAACACGTATGGTTGAACCATTCAGGTGGAATCGAAACCAGTGCTAGGTGGTGTTGGTCCAACACACGCGGGACCCAATGGGGTCCCGCTCCTCCTGGCTGGCCTGAGCAGCTAGCCGCTCCACACCACCGGCGCGGTGCGAGGGCGCCACGACCCTCCCTTGCTGTAGCCCTCTGCCGACCTCCGTGTGGCATGATGGCGCCATGCCCTCTTGGAGACCTAGTGGCCTTGCGCCACCAGTTCCTTCGTTTTAATATTTCTTCACGGTCGGCCTGATGCTGGTCGAAATTTCACCGCCTCCGTCATCAACAAAAGAGAACTACAAAGGGGGAGGGTCGGCGCTGTTCGTGTGGTCTGAGCCCTCCTCGTTGTGGTGATATCAATCGATAACAAAGTTCCCAACAAACAATGAATAACGGAGGGTAAAATTCATACATAAAACAGCCCTTACCTCTTTTTTCAATCATAGACGATGTTGCGGGAAAAAGGCGGGCATCGATTCATCGTTCGCCGCGTTTTTTATGCACTTCCATTTCTAAAGCTCGTGCATCAGAAAGTGTTCGGATGTGACAAAGTCGAAGATGATGTTCTTCGCATTCTTTGTTGGAGTGTTCTCCTTCTTCTACCCCAAGCACTACCAAAAGATTATGCCAACCAAAAAATAAAAAAAATAAGACATCTTATTAATTAGTTGGTATAAATAATTAAAATGGGGAATTAATTAAGAGGGGCTCCACTTAATTAATTCTTGCGTGTAGGCTCAATTTTATTAAGGGAGTTCAAAGGTTTCACGGGTGGTGTCTCCATAAATGGGGAGTCCAAGGGTATCCACACTTAAATGGGGTGTTAAAATGGGGGTAAGAAGATCGGTTGGGCCCCACTAAAATAATATCCTCCCAAGAGAGGTTATGTGCAGGTGAGCCCCACCACTATAACCCCTCATGGGAGGTTATGGTGTGGTGGGCCCCACAAGTAACCTCCTATTGGAGGTTTTAACAGCCATAAAATAAAAATAAAGTTATCACTAATCTTTATTCAATTTAACTAATAACCCCAATATCTAACGTCCATTCTCATCAGAATGCAACTATAGTGAAGGTCTCACTAAGTAATCACTGATGTTTTGAGCCCAACGATGCCCACAAAATTCAATTCCAAGCACCGGTTCCAAAGTTACAAAAACCCGCTCGTACGTTTACTGAATGTACCCAAAAAAACTTCAAAAATTGAGTTCAGGCACACTGGTCCTTGGAATCAAGCGCTGTAAATTATTTCAAAACCCGTAAAAATACCATGAGTTTAAGAAAAACAATTCCACAAAATTTCCAGTTCTTTACATTCTCCCCACCTCAGGGATTTATATCCTTGTAAGCTACAAATCACACTAAGGGAACAAATGGGGATACTGAGCACTCATGTGAGCCTCCCGCTCTCATGTGCTCTCCTGGAGGTTCTGGTGCTGCCAGCGTATGTGCACCAGAGGTATCGACCATCCCTGTAGGACCCGCTTTTGTCGATACTCAATCTCCACTGGATCCTCTATGATAGTATCCCCATCATCGATGTCCATCTCCCCATGGTCGATGATGTGGAAAGGGTTGTGAACATACCACCTCAGATGAGATATGTGGAATATTTCATGTACCAGATGCAACTGAGGAGGAAGAGCCAGGTGGTAAGCCACCTCGCCTACTCTGATAAGGACCTGGAAAGGTCCTATGAATCGTTGAGACAACTTTCCGTCTTGGTCAAATATTTGTAAGCCATGTCGAGGTGAGACACGTTGGATGATGTGGTCACCATCCTTGAACTCTAGAGGTCATTGTCTCCTATTAGCATATGACTTCTTCTTGCTCTGTGATATCTTCATCTGCTCCTAGATGATCTTCACCTTCTCTGTGGTAGCCCGTACCATCTCAGGTCCCACTAGTGTTGACTCCCCTGGGTCTGTCCAGCACAATGGCGATCTTCATGGTCGACCATAAAAGTCCAAAAAAGGTGCAATACCAATGGTGGAGCGATAACTATTGTTTTATGAAAACTCCACCAAAGATAAGTGATCCTACATGATATGACCAAAGTCAAGGACGCAAGGATAGAGCATGTCTTTGAGAGTCTTGATGGTTTGCTCATTCTTACCATCTATCTGAGGATGAAAAGCGGTGCCCAAGCGAAGCTACGTCTCCAAAGCCTCCTGCAACCCCTCCCATAGCCAGGAAGTATACCTTTTGTCACAGTCGGAGACAATAGATAAAGGTATTCCATGAAAACCCACAATCTCTTTCACATATAGGCATCCCAAGATCTCCACATATCCCTGCTCCCTGAGTGGTAGGAAGTGGGCCGACTTAGTGAGTCGGTAAATGATCACCCATATCGAATCGTGACTCTTGGATGTTTGTGGAAGACCCATCATGAATCCCATGGATATCCCATCCCACTTCCACTCCGGGACCCTTGAATGTTAAACCCAGCATGCTGGTACCTAGTGCTCCGCCTTCACTTGCTTACAAGTGAGGCATAGTGGGACAAACACAACTACTACCTTCTGCATACCTGGCTACCAGTGCTGTTTTCTGAGGTCCTGATACATCTTCGCCACTTTTGGATGTACCACAAGAGGGGAAGTGTGGAACTCCCTCAACACTTCCTCCTGAAGTGAAACTGGTACCATGGAACGTCCCCTGAAAAGGATGACGTGCTCCCCACCTTAAAAAAATCCATCAGATGCCTACCCTGTGCATATCTGAGGACGTTGCGTCTCACAGTCAGCATCTCCACGCTGTGCCACCCTGACTCACTGAAGAAGTGGAGGAGTGACTGTAAAAGACTGTAGAAATGCTGCTCCATCCCTATCCACAAGGGATATCTATAAGGAAGCCATATGCTCTGTCTCCTTCCCTAGAAGCTAAATACGAATCCTCCTGTTGAGCGCATCTGCAAAAAATGTTCCTCTTCCTAGGAGTATAGACTATCTAAATGTCATAGTCCTAGAGGAAGTCAAGCCAATGCCTCTGTCTCACATTCAGTTCAATCTGGGAGAAGATATACCTGTGACTCTTGTGATAAGATTACAGGGTAAAACGTTCTCCCATCAGATAGTTCCACCACATCTTCAAGACTAAGACCACTGATGCTAACTCCAGGTCATGGGTAGCGTAGTTCTTCTCATGTTGTCTCAACTGCTGAGAACAATATGTGATCACTACTCTCTACTACATTAGGACACAACCATGTCCGGTCCCTGATGCACCACAGTAAACTACATACCCTACACCCTCCTCTGGATGCCTCAAGAAGGGGGCACTAGTCAGCATGTACCTCAGCTCCTTGAAGCTCTGCTGGCATCTCTTCAACCACGCAATGGGTTTCACCTTCTTCTTCAAGGCTGATAGTGGTGCTGCAAATCTAGAGAAGTCTAGAACGAATCTCCAGTAGTAGCCAACCAAGCCCAGAAAACTCCGTACCTCACTCACACTCCTGGGTGGCTCTCAAGAAAGTGTCGCCTCAATATTTGCTGGATCTACTGCAACATCAGCCTTCAAGATGATGTGTCCCAATATGTGAACCTCTCAAATCCAAAACTGGCACTTCGAGATCTTACCATAATGTTGGTTCTCTCAGAGTGTGTCCAGTACTACCTACAAATGGTAGGCATAATCCTCCTTAGAAGTTGAGTACATCAAAATGTCGTCGATTAAGACCACGACAAAGCGATCGAGGTATGTATGGAAGATCCTATTCATGAGACACATGAACATTGCTGGAGTGTTGATTACACCAAAGGACATAACCAAAAACTCATAATTGTCATACTGACACCTGAAGTCCATCTTCTGCACATCCTCGTCACGAAATCATAGCTTGTGACAGACTGATCCGAGGTATAGCTTCGAGAACTATAAAGCTCACATGACCTAATCAAAGATGTCGTCAATCCATGGGAGTTGGTACTTTTTCTTCAAGGTCACCTGGTTCAGGAAACTATAGTCGGCAAAAATCCCGAAGCTACCATCTGCCATCTTGGTGAACAGAATCAGGGCTGCCCAGGGAGAAACACTGGGTCGGATGAATCCCTTCCCCTGTAAGTCCTCTAGCTATACCCGCAACTCACGAAGCTCAGCGGGAGCCATCCGATATGCTTGAGTAGATATCAGTGCCATCCTAGGGTACATGTTAGTATAGATATACACTTCTCTGTGAGGAGGTATTCCTAGAACATCGTTAGGGAAAACATCCGCCTGTTGGTCCACCACTACAGGATTAGTCGGTCTCTCCACATCAATTGCACCAAGGGTAAGGCAGGACAACTGATAAATTATCGGCAGCACCCTCCTCTGAGTAAGTCCGCCATGTGCTGCAAAGGTTCCCTTCTCGCTTGTGAAGGTAAACCTGGTCCCATCTATGTGGGCACACCACACTTTGCGCCTAATACAGTCAATCTGATCATGAACTATAGATAACCAGTCCATACAAAAGATGACGTCGTAAGGCCTCGACACCTCTATGAAGAGATTTGATCCGAAGCTCTCGCCTCCTAGAGTAATATCACAATGCCAGCACTAGTGCGTAATCATCGAGTCTACCCCCATAGGAGTCTCTAGCTGTAAGGATCGAGCCAACAGCTCCGTCAGAATCTCCGAGCTCTGAACGAGGGTAGTCGCTATGAAAGATTGACTGGAACCTGTGTCTATAAGAACTAAATCTAAGGTTGAGTAGACACAGATGGTACATTGAATCATCTCTGGAGCGTTGTGGTCTTAATCCTCAACTGCCCAAAACTGAGCTCTCCCCGGTCTGCCCGCTCCCTGTGGTCAGGGTAGTCCTCATTGTGGTGGTGGTGGCAACACCTCGAAACGCCATCCACTGCCAGCTGCTCGACCAACTCCCATGCCATTTCCTCTTGCGCCCTATAGAACACCTCGATCAAATATCATCCTCTGCCTGGGAGGTCCCTCAAATAACTTCTGATCTTCTATACGGCGGGTTGAACAGTCACGTACCATGTTACCATGCCCACCGTATGAGTAGCACTGTCTACACCTGGCATATAAGTCTCTCCTCTGTGTGACCCCACAACTGATCCTGAGTCCTGTGGTCGACCACCAGTGGGTCTGCTTTTCTTGGACCTCTGCGTCATCTATCTACTACCAGCTGCAGAAGACTTCGCTGCATGTTGACTAGTAGTGGGTCTTGTTGCTGGTGACTGCTCAGCAAGGAAACTCTCCACTATGAGGGGTCTCTATAACACCCCTCCCAACGTCGGTATGTTGAGAGAGATCATACAAGATCTGATCTCTCACCTGAGCCCCTTCTTGAAGGTTCGGGCTCGGAATAATTGGTCTCACATCATATCTGTGGAGAAGCATGAGAGATCGGTGAACCTCACTGAGTACTGCACTACTGTCATGCTGCATTTCTGTAAATGAAGTATCTTTTGTATCTTTACCGCTCGAAGTGTGGCTGGAAGAATCTATGCCCGAAAGAATCTCTCGAAGTCTGTCTATAGTAGTGTTGCCTCGTCGTGAAACTGGAGCATCAGGCTTCACCATCTTCCTGCTGCTCCCTGAAGGAGACTCATAGTAAGATTCACCATGTGGTCTACTGGTATCCCTACTAGCCTGAAATTCTCACCATAGCCTCCAGCCAATCTTCATCCGCCAGTGGGTCCATCTCTCCCTGGAACCTGGGTGGCCTCTGGTTCTGGAACTCATGCAATGCACTCAAGCGGCGTGTATCGTTTGCTACTGGGGCTGGTGGCATAGATTGCCCAATGGGTAGTGGTACCGTTGTGGCCTCCTCTAGTGCCTCAACTGGAAAGGGTCCCTGCACCGAAGCACCATCGCTCGGTGGGCTGTCAATACGTACGACTCTTTGGGCTCTACGGGGAGGCATCCTGAAAGAAACAGATGCGACATGGTCAAAATATTTATACATGTTGAGCTGACCTGGTTGATCTGATTTAAATAATAACTTTTGAAACCCCACATGCAATCAGTTTTTTCTTGCCCAAAGTCAGAAATCAGTAGTCGGGGTCCTGGTGTATAGATACGTCACCCGCCGCACTAACACTTGAATCCCTGGACTGAAAATCACACTTATTACCCTCAACACTATTGCTTCACAGAAAAGAATGATCAGGGTCATATGTTTTGTGGTATAATCGACACCTATGATACGAATTTTTCACAACCTGTCCCCCAGGGCCTGTATCGTGACTACCCTAAGCCCTCCTTCCATAGGCCAAGGGCTGGCGTCTAGTACCAATGGCGTAAATACCTAAACTAGGAAGAAATTGCCTTTATAAAAGTAAAAAAACA
Source organism: Viscum album (assembly GCA_963277665.1). Classification (NCBI taxonomy): domain Eukaryota; kingdom Viridiplantae; phylum Streptophyta; class Magnoliopsida; order Santalales; family Viscaceae; genus Viscum; species Viscum album. The sequence goes on along the minus strand of OY728161.1, from coordinate 2,126,810,343 downwards.
CAACATAGTAAACAACTATAAGTAAAACACTAAGTAAAACAGAATACAAAAGACTGTGCTGAAAGTAAAGGGGCTGTAAATAAAACCCCAACAGTAAAGTACAAAACAGCTGAAAAGCTAGTACAACTGAAGAAAAGAAGTAAAGCAGCTACTGGGTCGTCCTCTAGAATTCTCACCTAAAGAGTGGGTACATATATTTTCCTCAGCACCCCAAGTCTATCTGTCCACTCTGTTTATGTCTCGCCGAGTGGTTCATCTCCGAGTATCATCCAGTACTGCTACTCTCTTCCCTGATCTATGATGTCCGTTGTCTACCACCAACACAACAAGGTGAAGGCATAGCCCGTGTAGGGGTGAGTATAACAATACTCATTAGGAACCCTAAGACCCTCAAGGTATCAAAAAATCCAACAAAGATAACCACAAAGTATGGAGTCAATGGATAACCCTTACTTAGGTATATTCCCAGACATATAACTATGTTATTTATTAAACCATATCAATAAGGAGGAAAACATGAAACTCATTGACTCAACTCAAACCTGGAATTTAGTGAAGTATATGAAGTACAATTGATTATTCACAAAGCTAGTTCATCTTATTATATCAATAGGAACTTCTTCTGACCATATGGTGTCTGACCCACACATGATCGATAGGTACTAACCCCTTCAATGAACCACATAGGATCTGACCCACACATGATTGGTATGAACTGACCCATATAGGATTGCTGAGTGATGACCCACATAGGATCTTCCCCATGTAGGATCGTTATGCACTAACCTACACAGGATCGCTAAGCGCTGACCTCATTATGATCTGTCACCAACCTCTACCTCACTATCAGTCATTGGATTCCTCGCACCTGGTGCACTCGAGTTCTATAGAATCATCCCTAGAGATATCAGTAGTACCTCTACCACCACTAAACTCCACAAATGAGTAACCCAAATGTCCTCCATGTCGTAAGGGTTCCAACATGACAGACGGTGTGTCAATCGGTTACCCAGTCTGTGAGTTATTGGCATCTCTATTCCAGGGGCCTGGTTTGTTTTTAGGTTCAAAACAACACAACCATACTCCAACTATGTCCAAACCTCAAGTGGGTTATTCCATTAGAACTGTCTCACTCTGAGATTTCCTTCTCCACAAATGATTTGTCGATCAGACACCCGTAGCCCACGATATTGGTGAAAAGGTGTAAACTGGCCATAGCGGGTCATGTCCTGTCCAACCCAGTTGGACTGACCCGGCCCAATCCGGGTCTGAAATAGGGTCCAACCCGATATTCGGGTCTGACCCTATCTGAGAAAGCGGCCCGGCTCGAGGGCGTCCCGGCTGAAGGCGGCCCGACGACCTTCCCTAGCAACGCCCAAGGGGGAGGCGCATGCCCCCTAGCACTCGAATGGTTGAACAGTTCATGTGGAACCAAAATCGGTGCCAGGTGGTGCCATTCCAGCACACACAGGACCTGGAAGGGTCCCGCTCCTCCCACCTAGTCCGAGTGGCCAGCCGTTCCACGACATTGGTGCGGTGCGACGGCACCGAGCCCCTCCGCCACGGCCCACCTTAACTGCGGCCCTCTGCTGGCCTCCACAAGGCGAGATGGTGCCGCGCGCCAATGTTGTGCCCCCGTTGTGGCCGTGGATCTCCTTCTGCATGGCACGATGGTGTTGTGCCCTCTTGGAAACTTGAAGAACTTTCGCCGTAGGTTCCTTCATGGTAATATTTCATTATGGTCGGCCCAACATCGGTTGCCATTGCACTGCCTCCATTATCAACAAAAGAGAATAATAAAAAGGGAGGGTCAGCCGTTTTTGTGCGGTCCGAGCCCTCCTCGTTGTGGTGATATTAATAGGTAAAAAAGTGATCAATAAACAATGACAAAAGGAGGGTAAAATAGATACATAAAACAATCCCTACCTCATTTGACGATTGTAGATGAAGTCACGGTAAAAAGGTGGGCGTCGATTCATCGTTCGCTGTGTTTTTCACGCACTCCCAATTCTCAAGCTCATGCATCGGAAAGTGTTCAGAGGTGATGAAGTCAAAGATGGTGTTCTTCTCATTCTTCGTTGGAGTGTTCTCCTTCTTCTCCCCCAAGATCTACCAAAAGATAATGCCAACCACAAAATAATAAAATAATACATTTTATTAATTCGTTGGAATAAAGAATTCAAATGGGGATTTAATTAATGGGGGATCCACTTAATTAATTCTTGTGTGTATGAACAATTTAATTAAGGGAGTTCAAAGGTTTCATGGGTGGTGGATCCATAAATGGGGAGTCCAAGGGACTCCCCACTTAAATGGCGTGTTAAAAAGGGTTTTAGAAGCTTGGGTGGGCCCCACTAAAATAATATCCTCCCAAGGGAGGTTATGTGTGGGTGTGCCCCACCACCATAACCCTTCATGGGAGGTTATGGTGTGGTGGCCCCCACTACTAACCTCCTCTTGGAGGTTTTAACCGCCATAAAATAAAAATAAAGTTAACAATTATTTTAATTCAATTTAACTAATAACCCCAATATCTAACATCCATTCTCGTCAGAACGCAACTTCGGTGAAGGTCTCACTAAGTAATCATCGATGTTGCAAGCTTAACAGTTCCCTCAGATTTCAATTCCGAACAATGGTTCAAAACTTACAAAAAGACAATCATATGTTTACTAAACCTACCAGAACAAAACATCAGAAATTGATTCCGGGCACACCGGGCCACGGAATCAAGTGCCGTAAATTTTCACAGACTCGTAAAAATACCATGAATTTATAAAAAAATTCCCATGGAATTTCTGGGTCTTTATAGAGAAATTGATAAGATTCATAGAGGAGATATTTGTTTCTTTTGAAAGTAATGAAAGGGGTGGTTTTCAAGGTATTTTATCATATCTCGTGGGATGTAAATGAATATTTTGTAATGGTTCAAAACACTAAGGATGAAAAATAAATTAAAATTGGGTAGTGGAATGATTTTATGATATAATTATTGGAAAAGTATTTCCCTCGTGAGAAATAAGAAGATATGGATATAACATTCTTGAGTCTTAGAAAAAATTAAGAGGAAAATGATACTAAGAATGAATCTAATTTTACAAGGTTATCAATGCATATAGTGGAATACATACATAATAAAAATAGTAATATTGACTATTTCTTTTAGGAGATAAATCTAATACTTAAAAGGAAAATAATCTCTAAAAAATTATAATCATATGTAGATATAATATCATGTTATATCAAGATAGGTAAATAATTCTTCATGTATTATGAATTTTTAGGAAATATAGAGAAGAAGAGGATGGATGAGAAAAATTGGATAAATGGGAGAAGGGAAAGAAGGATTTCCCATATGGGATAATTGTGGAATGAAACGCCCTGGTACATGCTTGAAGTGAATTAGATTTTTATTCAAGTTTGAAGATAAAGGCCACGAGGCTTGCCCTTCAAAGGGAATGAAATAAAACATTAATGTTCGTTATTTCAACTATAAGGATATGAGGCATTATGGAATATAATTCCCTAAGTGTTATGAAAATATAACTCTAAAGAAGCTAAGGGATCAAAGACAATCTTATGTTTTTACTACATATTAAGTGTAATGATTAAATTAATTGTGTATTTGGATTAATTTTTTTTTATTTTAGAAGTATTTTTTCAATGATATTATTTTTATAAGAATCATGGAATGTATAAGGATTTTACTATAATAGTTTTTCTATAAGGATTGTAAATAAAATGTTGAATGGTACTGATGACCCATAATATCGATTCAGTGGAAAGTTGGACTTTCTATAAAACACATGATTGAGGGAAAATATACTCATAATATGTTCTTGATTATGAGATAATAATGATAAATAGATGTTTATAGGATAGTATTAGTGTTATTGAATTTTCTTTTAAAATTTTTTGGTTTATGTTTGAGGATAATATATTTCATTAATTATATAATATACTCGAAAATATAGAGTTCATATAAGTAATAAGAAGAGAAATAAATTTTGTAAGAATTCATGTTTTCATTAAGTTTTTATGGTGATTAAGGTATTCACATATTTGTTATTTTAAATTAAGATCTAATTAATATTTATTAGGAAATCTAATGTTAAGCATATTTTTGAAATTTATTAACTATCCTATTAAATTTTTAGATGATATATTTTGGATTAGTCTTATGGTTAACTATATATATATAAGGAATTGAGTTCAAATTTGTAGTTACTATTGAGGGTTTAGAAAATACTATATTTTTAGATAAATAATTCAAACTATTTTGGTTTTATAAAAAAATATAGAGATGTAGGGAATGAATTCTTTTTATTCTTTTGATCTTATTATCTATTAAAAGATAATTTTAGTGATTCAGGCATGAAAAAGGAATATTTAATACTCACCATTTGGATAAAAATAAGAGATTCTGGTAGAAATTGATTAAAGGATGAAATTATAATTATAAAGTATATTTTCATGTGTTCTCAGTCTAGATTGAAAAGTAATTCCTCAAATTGCGAAATAAGATCGTGAAACCAAAAATTTATCATAGTACCAACATTTATAATAAATCAATGGCCTATTCACGCATTATAGATTTATGGATTTTAAGTCATTAACATTTTCTTAATCATTCATATTTTTTTGATCAATTGTCTCTATCTCACCCTATTATTATTTACACTTCTCTTCTATTACATATTTTTTACTTCCAAATAGTGTTTTCCTACCTCTAAACTCAGTTAGGTATTTTTTCTATATGACCTTTGTACTTTCATTTCCCCTAAATCAAGAGGAATTTTTAACCATTTCAATGATGTAAGTTTTCAAAAATGTTATTTCAAAATACAATGAACTTGATTTCCGACCGCAAGTTGAAATTGTGAGGAATAGATTTATTGAATGTAAGGAGAATGTATCACCCTTGTATTTTAAAATAACAACATTATATTTTATAGTGTATATGACATGAAACACCGAGCATAAATAAACCAAAAAGTATTTTTTCAAATATGAACATTATAACCTAGACATAAAAATGCTGAGTTTGAATAGGAATATATAAAATAGGAGAATTATACTTTTTACAGATTAATTAATTAATTTATTGGTTATAAATTTATTATAAATAATAATAATAATAATTTTAATGAAAAATAAATGTTTTTCTAAAAATATGTATTTTTTCTAAAATTTAGTATCCTCGTGTTTTTAACACTTATGTTAAAATTAATTTTTTAGAATTTTCTAATTTTTTGAAATAATTAAATTCATTTTTTAAATTATCATGTAAAAATTTTCAAAGAAATTGTTTTATAATTTTCGTCAAATATTATTTTTTGGATTAATAGTAAAAAAATAATCATATTTGTTGAAAGATTCCTTTATGTTTAAGGAATTTATAAAGATAAATTTTTTAATTTTCTTTAATGTTTAATTAGTTCAATTTTATAATAATTAATGTAATTTATTTCATTATAATCTGGTGTGTATTAAATTTTAATGTTAAAAAAGTTTATACTTATAAAAAATTTCCATTAGAAATCAATTTTGTCATCATGTCTACGGGTTTAACAATAAATTAAATTATGAAACTTCGTGGAATTTAATTGAAAAAAAATGGATTATATATTTTGAATAATCATATTTGATATTGTATAATAAGATAAATATAATTATTGGTAAGAATTAATTGTTAAATAGTTAAAAATTAATTATAGCGGTTAAGATTAAAATGGGTTTACTGAGGGTTAAACAAAGAAGATAAGGATTTCAATGACCTATAAAATTTTCTATTCACTAATAAATTGAAATACATAAAACATAAATAATATAAGGTTCTAGAATGATCATTTTATTATTATTTTCTTATGTGAAAAACATGGGTAGAATTTTTCTTTCCAAAAATTACAACTGTGTCCCCCCTCGCTTACAAAAGTGCACACCTATCCTATCCTATTCAAACTCAAAAAAACCATTAGTTCATGAAAAATAACCACAATACCTTTATTACATCACTAACCATTTTTTTTATAGTGACTTTTTTGATTATAAAACTTTTCTACGAAGTATTTAGGTTTAAACCAAACGAGTTTCTATGAAAAAGAGGTATAGTTATTAACCATGAATTTTAATATTATTTTTTCCATTAAATCTAAATAGTATATGATAAAATAATAAAAATAGTATCTTAAAAATAATTATATATTAGTATTTCAATGGAATTACTATATACTTTTCATCTTCTATCCAATGGGAAATGAAACTAATGATCGTGTGTACAACAGACTTTCACCTCACAAACTGATGTAATTAATTTTCCATCACCACCTCTCACAGATTGATTAAAAAAATTAATGTATTTATATTATATTTATCACATTATTATAATTTTTTGATTATAATATCACAATTACCTTTTTATATTCAAATATATTGGGAAACTACAGAGTCATTCATGTATACAGGTGGACTACCGCCTCCACGAAGTGACATGAAATGTTTTTCATTTTATTTTTAAATGGATGGTAATAAAGTTATATTTAAAGAATATATATGATTTATAAGATATAATAATCATTCTATAGAGGTTAAATATTATTCAAATTTCTTTTGTTCCATCGATCGAAAAAATGAAAATAACGTTCATGTGTGTGTATGATCTACTGTCTCCATGAAAGGTGTTACACATTTTAAGTCTCTAAATGTTATGGATTAATATAAATATATACAAAATGAATATATATATATATATAATATTTTTATCATGATTAAAATTTTCAAGCTAATGGAACCATGACAAAATTATAAATATCAATACATAGAAACCAAAACATACATAAAAAAGGAACAATTATCACACAGAATATATTTTTTAATAATGAATTGTTAATAAATGTGTGATAAAATATAATAAGAAAATTGTGTATTGTACCATATAAATTATTAGGTTTCATTTATATATCTATATAAAATATATATTTATTATACCTGAGGTTCATACATGTATGAAAGAAATCTAACCTTAGGTAAGGGTTTCTCATCTCACATTTAATTCTGTGAGACAAATGTAATATTCACCACTTATATATATTTTATACTATATATATTTATCCTTTGATATGTTATATCATTAATATATTTATATTAATGTCATTTAATTTTTTTAAATTTATTTACTTTGTGGTGTTTCTGATTCAAATGTTACGAAAGAGGAAAGGGTTTATTTCAGAATCTCATCATTATTCTGAATTATTAATGTTTATGTCTCAATTAGGAGAATTATTTGATCTTTTCTTATTAAAACCAATATATTATATTTTAAATTGGTTATTTTTGAAATTTATATATAATGTTTCCATTTTAGTTTCTTTTTTACTTAAACTAATTGAGAAATTGATTTTAAGAGAATCTGACATTATTTCTCTTTTCAATCAAAAATCCTTTCACATCGATGTACATGTTTTTTAAAAACGTTTTAAATATTTTTTACTATCATAATATAATTTTTTAATGTAATTATTGGCACATTATTTAATTTTTTTTAATTTTTTTAAATAGATCTTCATGTTCTTTTCAAAATGAGGCTCTTTTTTACTTTTGACCAAAAATGGGAAGTTAATATTTTTTTAAGATACTTGGATTTTTTTTCTAAAATCATGACCACTCAATAAATTGATGATTCATTTAATTATTTACATGACTATTTTAAGGGAAATTTTTTCCCTAAAATTCTAAAAAAATAGTTTTTACAATTTATTTTGAAATTGAAAATGTTATTTTCATCAATAATGTTTTCGATCACATTTTTTATGTTATTTCTATTCATCAATGAAAAAACCTTATTTTACTTATTATTCAATAAGTATATTTTTTAATAATACCATTCTTATTATTTCTTTAGACTATTTATGATTAGTTTGACCGGGGTACTATTTTAGCATCATTCTCCGTATTACTTTGGATGGTTTATGATTATATTTATTTATTTAGAAAATTATTAACATTTAATATTATAGTTATTTGAAAAGAATTTTTATTTTTATTATGTTTCTCATCATTCATATGAAGAATTAATTAGACCTATTAAGTTATAGGAATGTCCCGCTATATTCCCTCGATGGATCGGAAGGTTTCATGATACAAACTAGCTTCGGTATTTATCTGAGGTGATACCCATTTATATAGGATTTCTTGACACATGGCCATGATTGTATTGTTACGATATCTATAATTACTCATTCCCTCATTATGAAATTATTTATTTATGTATATGTGATTATTTTATTAGTAATAATATTCAGGCATAAGTTTCAAGCTTATTTGATTATATAAATTTAATTATTTAGATGATAATATATTCCTTTCATGTTATTCTTTATGATCATTTTATTTATTAAATAGAATTTGTATTAGTTATTTACCTCTCTATATTGATTATTCCTTATTTTTTCATGATAGATTCTTCTCTATGCATTCCCTTGCATAGCATTAGAGCTCACCACTTATGTTTCGTTTCCTCAATATTACAAGAAGTATATTTTGATTGATATGTAGGTATATGCTAAAGGGAATAATTGGACCTTGAAAGAAAATAATATATATTATTTTAGGTTTTCAATTGTAATGTGAGATCCAAGTATTTATATAGTTTACCAAGTGTCAAAAACAATTTAGTCCTTCAGTATTTGATTCGTTGAATCTAGTGCCAATGTAATAATGTAACCATCGACTATGGGATACTAGGGTTGGGACATTGAAATAGAGGTATAGAGATACAAATTTTTTTATTGAGATCACGTTATCCCCCTTTATATATAGAGTAGAACTGATTCGTTTTTAGAGACTACTCTTTTCCTATATTTATAGATCTGGTGCTTCATATATAATTTTCATCTCTATAAAGTTTCACAGTGTCAAACACTACAATTGATTGAATAGGGATTGAGTTTGATATAGAGAGGTGCTCTAAATGAGTTTTAGAGTTTTTTCCAAAAGAATTTTTGATGGTATTTATAATAAGTGTTAAATTTGATTTAATACATGGTAAATATTATTATAGATTTCCTAATATTTCATCTAGATAAACTAATGGTGTTTTGGATATGATTTCAAAAGTTATAATATAAGATACAATATGAGGTGAAGTGACACAAATGTATATTAGGCTTAATTGAATGTGAAATAATGATAGAAATATTCAATAAAAAGATAAACATCATATAATATGTCATGTTTTTTCGTAGGGTATGATAATCATATAGAAATGGGATTATAACATATCCTATGGTTATAGTATATTTAATGATATATAGGTGTCGCAAATACTATCTTAGGAAGTCACATTTTATGAAAGGGGGACATCATAGGGTGTCATTTTGAGAATATCATATTGTATGATATTGTTATGTAATAGGGAAAAGTATTAATTGGTTCTATGATTATGGAACTTTGAGGACTCAATCTGTCATTCAAATTTTAAGGATTTAATGTTTGTAACTCTCTAACGGACTATCTATCACTAAAAGTATGGGAGAGTTAATTGCTAAAGGTTACGTAATATGTAACCATAAGTATTCCTCATAAATTTCATGAAACATATAAGTAAATGTGTGACTCAAATAAATGGATTGATGGGAATACCTTTATCCTATAAAAAGGATTATTGGAAATGGGAAATGGGTGTATAGTACTTATATAACTAATGGCCAAAACTCTCCCCTTATGAAGCTATCATTCATTCTCTTTCTTTTCATTCGATATATGAGAATATTGTGAAGGTTGACCAATGTGACCTAAAAATTTGGGTGATTATGTGTATTTATTGGATACTATAGATATTTATGAGAGGGGAGTCATCATGATTCTTTATGTAATACAGTTATGGTTTATCATTCCCAGTTTCTTAGGAAGAAGAGCTTTCGGATCGCCTGTGGTAGGTCCCAGCCCTCATCATCTCATTTTTATAGGGTTAGAATCTCTTATGCCCTTTCCAAGGGATCATAAATATGTTTTTATTATGGATTCAAGTGTCATTGGTGGTGAGAGTACCAAACCATTATGAGAAGTAACCATGAAACAGATGTTCCGTATCATGTTTCTCTGTTTATCAAGTTTCAACTAAGGTAGTAGTGGCAAGGTGCCCCATATTTGGATAAGTATATAGGAGACATGGAAGATAGAGGATATACCCAAGATGTTCCTCATACTTATAAAACAATGATTGACCATGGTCATAGTATTTATCAGGGGTTTAGAGGCTATGGAGTAAGTATTAGATAACTGTATGCTCTGATGTTTTTTGTGCCAGGAGATCCAGACATCGTATAAGGTACCCTTTTCTTGTTGTCTACTTGTGTGCATGATTTTTTTTGATTTAGGGGATACATAGTACTTAATATCACTAGCCCTAGTCTATTATTGATAACATGAGGTGGAGAGGCAGTAAAAAAATAGGTCATTAGCGGAAGTTTATTTTTCAACTAGTGGTGGTTTAAACCGCCACCTAATTGTATAATGTCAGTTATGAAAATTGTCACGTATTGCATGGAATCTTTTAATTTAGTAAAGGTTTTTTATTTTTTTGTGGTTTTATAATTTTAAATTTTTGGGAAACATAGTGGATGTTTTATGTTTATTTAGTGGAGGTTCTTTTATTTAAAAAACCATATTAAAATATAAATAAAATGAAACTAACTACCACTTAAGATCGTAGCGGCTGTTTTTTAGCAGCGGTTTCAATATACAACTTCTAAAATATATTTTATTTAGTTTTGGTTACTAAAAACCATAGATAAATTAGTTTTCTAATCATTTAATAATAAATTTTCTTGAAATAAAACAAAATATTTATATATGATAATCCCATCATATATCAGTCATATATTCACACTCATATAAACAAACATCCACAATCATAATAACCTCAATATCATCCAACTAATACATATTCCAAAAAATTCCATAGTCATTAATATATACATAAAAAATATGTCCATCAAAAAATGATTCCCAATATACATCCATGTCTTGACCTCCAATGTATTTGTCTACATCAACATCATTTCATCAAATAAAACTATCCACATCATCTCAACAACTGTAACAAAGAAGATAAAAAAAATTAAAACTAAACCAAATAAATCATAAATATAATAGAAAACCAGGAAAATTTCATAGATCAGAATGGTCAACATTCTATCTAGTATCAGAATATTCTACCCACAATAAAAACTATAATATTTAAGAAATGTTATGTAAATTAAAAAAGACTCAGAATATATTCTTGAATGGTGTACAAATAAATTGTTATTTTTCTAATAAAAAAATTAATTTTTTAACATAAAACCTATAATATAAAATTGAAAACACTTTGAAAATTTAATGATGATCTAGTTAAGATAATATTCAACACTAGAAACTGAAAATGCATAAGTAAAAATTCTAATTTATACTTAAAGTGACGTGTGGTGTGCATAAACATAAAAAATATAAAGTCTCTAATATCAAAAAATGTCTTATATTTCAAAATAAATCAATGATTGGTTTCCAATAACTTCACATAAATATAAGGTCTTTTGGTATGGTTTTAAACGATACACGGACATTTTAGTTTTTTGAATCACTAAAAATGTGCTTACTCACCTCACTAAGAAATTTTAATTCCAAATGATGTGTCACTAGTTCCTAAATTTCACAATTAAATATATATGGTTAGTTTACCCTAATTTTAGGGAAATTCGACATCATTTTCCAGGTTTTGACACCACCACACATGATTTTAAAGGCATTATGACACATTAAGAAGTGTTTATTGAGTAAATCATACTACACCACAAGTCAGATTGACATGTTCTCTATAAATACCAATAAAAAACAATTGAGTTGTGGTTTTCTTTGGTTTTAACATCAATATTATGTCATTTTAAATGGATTTGACTATTCTACACTTGTTTTTGTGTTTTAACACACTAAAAATGTATCTTTGGTCATCCTGGGAAAGCTATAATTTGGAATGATTTTTAGTTTATTACTACACTTCACAAATGAATTATGGTTTATTTAAAAAAAAATTTAAAAAATATAAATGTGTATTCTATGTTTTGAGTATGTGAGTAGTTCTTTTTACTAAAATGAATGTAAATTTTAAATAAAAAGACACTCTTGGAGCCATATTAGGAACATCGTGCATCAGATTGAGGTGTGGTTGATTACTACACATCAATAGTGACATATGTATCATTTAAGGATATATAAAATAATTCCTAATACATTTTATTGGTTTTGAGTAGGTTATTTATCATTTTTACTAAAATTGATGTTAATTTTAAATGAAAGACTCCCTTGGAGAAATTCTTGTAACACCATGCCTCGAATTGATATGAGGATGATTTATACACATCAAAAATGAATTAATGATAATTTTTCTAATGTATAAAATCAATCTGATATGTTTTCTCAAGTTTGAGTAGGCCAGTTGTCCTTTTTAAAAAATATGTTTTAATTTTTAAAAAAAAGACGCACTTCAAACCATAGAGGGCACATCATGTATCTAGGTGTGGTTTGCTTTATTCTTACATAGACAAAATGACCGACAAATAATTTTCATAAATTATCAAAACATTATGAGTGCGTTTCTCAATTTTGAGTAGGTCATTTGTCTTTTTTAATAAAATTGATGTCAATTTTAAATAAAAAGACAAACTTTGAGTCATACCGGTCACACCATTAATTAGATTGAGGTGAATATGATATCTACATGTCCCAAATGACATATAGATCATTTTAATAAAGTATGATGAAAATGAGAATGTTTTCTCTTAGTTTTTGTGTTTGTCACATGTTTTTTACTAAATTGTCATTTTAAATTAGAGACATGCACTTTGACTCATACTGATCATTTCATGTATCAGTTTTATGTGAGACCAATTCCTACCAATCAAAAATGAATTATAACTCTATTTCATAACTTATTACGAAAATACGAGAACTGTTTCTTGTTTTTCAGCGAGTGACACTTTTTGAACTAAAATATCCATTTTAAAATGATAACAGACACAATGAGTCATATTGGGCACATCTTGTATCATATTGAGGTTCATTTAATTTCAACACGTCATAAATGTCTTAAAGATTATATTACTAATGTATAAAAACAATTAGAATATGTTTTATTGGTTTAGAGTATGTCAATAGACCATTTTACTAAAATTGATGTCAATTTTAAATAAAAAGGCACACATGGAGAAATACCAGGAACATCATTTATTAGATTGATTTTCTGTTGGTTAATACACATAAAAAATGACTTATGGATCGTTTTCCTAAAGTATCAAAACAATTCGAATACTTTTTCTTGGTTTTTATGAGGCCATTTTTCCTTCTTACTAAAATTGATTTTTATTTTACATAAAAAGATGCACTTAGAGAGATACCAGTCACACCAAGTGTAAAATTGAGGATAGTATGATTCCTAAAAATATAAAATTAAATATAGATAATTTTCTTAAATCATTTAAATAATACGAATGTGTTTCACTAGTTTTGAGTACATAACATGTCTATTTTACTAAATATTATTTTTAAACTAGAAACATGCAAATTTACTCATATGGATCACATTGTATATCAGTTTTATGTGAGGCCAATGCCTATATGTAAAAACTGAATTATTAATCATTTTCATAACTTGTGATGAAAATAAAATTTCCTTTTCTTGGGTTGTAGTGAGTAGTGTTTTTTGAATTAGAACATTTATTTTAAATTGATAACAGACACATTGAGTCATTCCAGGCATATCATGTATTAGATTTATGTGGGAATGATTCCTACACATAATAAATTACTAAAAGATCATTTACATAAATTATAAAAACAATAATAATGTGTTTTCTTGTTCTTGAGTAGTTCAGTTTACTTTTTACTAAAACATTTGTCAATTTTAAATAAAAAGACACACTTGGAGCCATATCGGGAACATTACATATCATATTGAGGTTTAGTTGATTCCTACACATCAAAAATGACTTATGGATCGTTTTTCCAAAGTAAAATAATAATAATAATAATAATAAATTTTTTCTTTTTTTGATTAGTTCATTTGTACTTTTAACAAAAAAAATGATGTTAATTTTAAATAAAATGATGCACATGGAGTCATACTGATCACACTATGTGTTTTTTGAGGTGCAACAAATTTATACTCATCTAAAATGATATATGGATTGTTTTCCTTAATTATAGAAACAATATGAATAATTTTTCTTGATTTTTAGTATGTTAGTTTTATACATACTAAATATTCATTTTAAACTCGAAACATGCACTTTGAATTATACCGATAACATCAGGTATCAGATTGACGTGAGACCAATTCCTACACATCAAAAATGATATATGAATTTATTTCTAATATTATCTAGAAAATATTAGTGTATTTTTTATGTTTTCATTCAGTCATGCTTTTTTAACTAAAATGTCGATTTTAAACTAATAACAGACACTTTGAGTGATACTAGGGACATCATGTTTCAGATTGACGTGTGGTTGAATCCCACAAATCATAAATGAATTATGGATCATTTTATAAAAGTATCAAAAAAATTATAATATTTTTCTCTCTGTTTTGAGTGTATCATTTTTCTATTTTACTAAAATTAATGTCATTTTATAAAAAAAATATGCACTTTGAGTCATTCTGGTCACACCATGTGACAGATTGAGGTACAGTGAATTCTTACACATCCCAGAGCCTTAAAAAACTCTAACTATCAATTTTACGATCATTTCAATATTATTTATTTATTTAACTACCAATACATCATATAGAAATGATATTATTAGCCAAAAACCATTATCAATATTGAAATCCAAGAGAGGAGAGGAAGCTCATTTTCCCATTATATCATGAGAAGTCACTACAATGGGAATTTGAGCTTCATATATTCATTTGAAATTCAAGAAAAATAAATGTTTTTTGGATTATAACAAAATATCAATATGTAGTGTTTTCAGTCCAAGAAATAAAGGAAATGAAAAAAAAATCTTGCTAACATTGGAATAAAGAAACATTTTACCAGTGATTTTCCTTATTGAAAATAGATTAATGTAAAATATAACATCCAAAAATATTTATGAAGAAAACTAAATATGTATTAGATAAAAATGATAAGGAAATTAAATTACAAATAAGAGATAATGTTATGAAAAAATTAATTAAATAAATATCAGTAATTCACCTTTTTCATGATGTTTTTATGCAATCTTGATTAATTTTTTTCATTATCATAGTTGAAGAATATAATTATAATCTCTCATGATTATGAGAAACAAGAAACAAACCACCACAACCTAAACAGAAGAATCCACCAATATTAGAAAAACATATATTATATTATTAATACTAAAAATAAATTAAATAAACATAAATATGAAACAATACATTTTAGCATAAAATAAAACCGTAAAAGTTCTAAAATATATCTAATATGACTTTCTATATTTATAATTTTAAGATGATTTGTCTTTATTGGTATACATGAAATTATTATTTTTTAATTTATTTTCTTTTTTTATTATGGAAACAGGTTCTTACCTACATAAATTATGTTTTACTACACATGTAAAATAACACTTCTACCAAAAAAAATTCATGTTCATACTTTATTTTTATGAATTTAATGTTATTCAATTTATAATCATGATAAAATAGACATTAAAGATACATCATTTTATATATTGGAAAATTATTTTTTCTCGAAAAATTATATATTTACTATAATTATTTATTAACATTATTATGAATTTATTACTAATAAAATTTCAATTAATACAATAATATAGGTTTGTAAACATTAGTAAAGTTTTATTATTTAAAATAAATCAATCTAATTTATTAGTTAAATTTAATAAAAAATTAATAGAACAATTTGTTGACTATAATATTTCTATCATTATCATGGTCATAAACATTAATCATATTAATTATACATTTATTCTCAAAAAATGAATATAGAATAATTAAATAATATGATAATATTGATTTAAAATAAAATATACATTTATGGATATAATTTCAATATGTGAAGAAAACTAAATTATTAATTAAATCGACTAAATCATTATTTTCATTAAAGTATTACATATGTTTGAATAATTATAGACAAGTGCTCTATTAATTCAAAAAATTATATTTTTTAATTTATTATATGTATATTTATATTAGAAAAATCCTAAAAATTTTAAATACATTATTTAATTATAATAGCTACTATTTCCCCCATGCAATAGTAGAAGATTAGATTTTTTTATTTTTTTAACGAATTTGTTTAGTATGAATTAAAAAATTTAAAATGTTAAATAGTAAACATGGTATGAAAAAATAATATTAAATGAATAAATAGTAAACATGGAATGAATCTATTACATTAAAATAATATATATTAAGCATGGAATGAATCTATGATATGAGTGAGTAAAAAAGCTATAGTGTGTATATCAATGCATTCCTGGAGTTTGGAAAATCATTAAACGATATAGTAGAATGTATGTACGGATATTAAAATTGACTACTTAAATGAATCATATCAAGAATGAATGATGTTCATGTATTTAAAAAGAATATACCAAATATATTATTTTCATTTACTATAAATACTTCAACTAAAATTTCATTTGAATGTGAAAAAACCTATAGCTGGATTGGAAGATCATTGTGATGTAATAAAAACCCGAAAAGGCCTCCTAAAACATGCATTTTTTTAGTTTTAATTAAACAAGAAATTATAGAATATGAAATCTAATTGAATGTGTCTTTTGAGACCCTGTCTCTATAGTTACGACATCCAATGTCTCAATCAAAAAAATTAATATGAAAAAAAACCAATTGTTACACAAAAAAGAATTTTTTATATCAACTAAAAATTGCACATGTAAAGATGAAATGAATTATGATTGAGATATAGAGTTTCTGAAATTCAAATATTTATTTGTTAATGGTTCAAATAAAAATGACAAGAATGTTTTTTATTATTAAATAACAATATAATTTTGGTATTTTAAATATTTATATTGCTTCACAGTATTGTTAACCCTATGTAAAGTGATGAAAATGTCAAATTATAAGTATATGTAATTGTTGACATAACATGGTTAAAGGAAGAAAGAAATAAAACTCAAGTTGTAAAATAATTAATCCACAACATGCTAAGGGAGTAATTTTTATGTTATAATATGTAATTTCAAATAACATTACAATATCTAATGGAAGTATAAAGTGTTTATGAAGTAGTTAAACTTGTTACATTGTGATATTTCATGTATAATTGATTCTCAATTGTGGAAATACATGCTTATTCTAAACTATAAAATTTGGTATTGACATGTTGAAATAATTATAACTATGCAACACACATCACAAACCACCTTTTTGGACCACAAATATTATCTAAGGGGCTTGTGAAGGATAAAAATGGTAATTGTTTTTAATTTGAGAGTTGATAATAATATACAAAACATAAAATGGTGTTCCAAAAATGATAAATTTTTTTATTTGAAGAATATGTGACTTATTTAACATATTTTTCATCAGACAGGAATGATAATAATTTACATAACTTCATGAGTTTCAAATATGGAGGATTTTCATCTTGTATTATTATATAAATGATATGAATCCCAGTTATATTGTTTCCCAATCTCATCTATTTTTCATAAGAATCATTTTCCTTTTCAACATATTGGTTTCATAATTTCTTGTGGAAGAGATTCATAATCGAAAAATGAACATTAGAGAGATTATAAAAAAATAATAATAATTATAAATTTCATAATAAATAATTAAAATATTGTGTGATTAAAAAATAAATAAATTATATTGGACAACCACATAACTTCAATAAAAATCCATCAAATAAAATCATATTAACTTCATTACATTTGTAATAAAAATACAGACTGATTATGAAATAACTGTAACGGGATAAAACTATAATAAATATATCATAAATCATTGATTATAAAATTAAAATTAGAAAATGCATAATGTGATGTATGATATAGAGTTATTACAAAATAATATTAATTAATATATATGGTTAAAACCATTAAGGGGTATGTGCTTCTACTAAGGAGGGGATCCGAGATAGGGAGAGGGGGTAAGAGGGGGGTTTGTGTCATCATCAAGGAGGGGAAATAACTTGGGGAGAGGCAGGTTGGAATGGGAGGGTCCCAAGGGTTGAGTTCGAAAGGCGGTGTCACAGGGGTTAGGGTATCCACTAAGAAGGTGGGAGGTAGGTCAGAGGGGTCAGGGGAATGAGATTCTCTTGGTTAGGGTCACCACTGGGGAATAGAGATTAGGGGGTCAGGGATAAAGGGGTTGAAATGGGTTGTATTCATGTAGAGGGAGCAGAGGAGGGGGAATTAGGGTTTCTAAAAAAATTTAGTTGTAGTTTAATAAAAAAATTCTAATTGTTATAATAATAAAAATATAGAGGCTGTTTTAAAAAAATTATATTATATTATATTTCATAAAATGTATATAATTCTTGGTGGTTACAAGAACCACTTCTGATAAACCGCCACTAAGTTGAGATTTATTTTAGTGAGGATTTATGTGACCTTGGAATTACCTATTATAGTCAGAGGTTGAGCTTATTATTATCAAGTATGTAGAGAGTGTGAGCTAGTGTTGGGGTAAAAATTCTCTTTTAGAGACTTACTATGTTTACAAATACTTCCATGTGACATCGCCCTCATCATGGACTGGTTGTATTTGATAAATGTTGTTGTTGATTTATTTAGGAGATAAACTACATTATATGATGATGACATAGATTCATCCATGTGGGATAATTAGATAGAACTTTAGATGTATCAGAGGTGTTTTCTATCATCATATTCCATAACTATAGTGATGATGCTGGGTTTATTACAGATTCAGCCGATGGAGTTTCCCAAGGTTGTGGAAGAGTACCCAAATTTCATTCAGAACTATGTTGTGGAATCACCCCCACGATGAGTGTTCATGTTTGGTATATAGATACATATAGACAATTATTCGATCCTAATGTCTCTATATAGGGTAACTCCTTCTATGTTGTGGGAGTTGTGGAAACACATTGATCAAATTTTGAAGTATGGTTTTGTTCATTTGAGCACTTCATCTTAGGGTGTACCATATCTGTTATAAAATAAGTTTGATGGTAGTCTACATCACTTTATCGATTTCCATCACTTTAATTAGGTGATAGTGAAAAAACATTACCCTTGTATTTCAATTTATGATATATTTAATCAGCTTAAGGGATCTAGTTTTTCCTTAAAGATCGATCCGCGATTCTTATATCCACTTCTATAAAAATTGTCTTTTGCGCCTGAAGGTACGAGCGACCGCCATTGGCGGTCGCTATTGAAAGTTTTAGAGACCGCCAAAGGCGGTCGCTAATACTGAAATAAATGGGCGGGATTCTTCCTGCCCCATCATTGTTGTCTTTCTCAAAATCTATGTTGCCGCCGGTGATGCCTGATGTTGCGCCCCGCCGTCACGCTACCTCCCTCAGTCACTGCCATCACCATCTCTCTTCGGCTCCGGTCACCCCTCCCTCACACGCCATCGCCCTACCACCCTCCAGCCACCCCTCCTTCACATGCCATCACACCCTCCCCTCCCCCCGCTTCCGTAGATCTGCCATGGATGACAACTCGAGTTCTGGTTCCTCCTTGCGCCCCCGCGTGTCCGGTGTCACACCCACCTACTATCCTGCGCACATGAAACCTGATTTTTTTAAAAGGACCTTTAGCGACTTCCATTGGCGGTCGCTATTGGTTTTTACCAATGAAGCGATTACGACCGCCAAAAGTGGTCGCAAGGCGGTCTCTATTGGGGTTTATTATAGTAGTGATCATTATATAAAGGTTAAGGATCAAGATATATCAATTACTCATTTCCAATGTTTTTTGTGAATTACAAGTTCATTGTGATGTCATATGTTGTGAAAAATGTTCTAACTGTGTTCATGAGTTTGATAAAAAAGTGTTTAAAGAGTTCCTGGATCGGATCATTGTAGGTTTCATTGATGAAATCCTTATGTAACCCATATCATAGGAAGAACAGATACAAAAATTATGTTTCGTTTTGGTAGTTATTCATCATCAATAGCTATTCAGAAGGTTTTCTATGTTTGAGTTGTTATCTTTTAAAGTTCATTTATTAGGGAATGTCTTACCCATCTTGTATAGATATGGGTCCTTTGAAGATATATGTATTCGATTCGTTGGAATACCCCAACACAAATGAAGAGGTGGGGAGTTTTCATGGATTACAATCTATGAAAGGAGGTTCAAAGTTGATTTCCCACATATTTTGGATATTTTGAAAGCCTTAAATAAAAGGGTCATGCATTATTGTTGACTGATTAGTTCTAGGTATATTTTGAGTACATTAAAGAGAAGTTTGTAAATTCTCTATTTTTTTTTCTTACAGAAGGGTGTGTTTAGTTCATGCATTTTTTATTCTTTTCAAAATGGTTTGGGTTGTATTATATTACAATAGATATAAGTTTCATATTATGGGTCTTTATAGTTATATCCTCAAGAGAATAAAAATTCAACCCATGATATAGACTTGACAATAGTGTTGTTTCTTTGATGTTGTGGTGACATTACCTCATTGGAGATCATTTTGTTGTTTTAATCAGTCACAGGATCATGAGGTATGTTTTCTCCCATTATTAACTTCTCTTCCAATATCAATGGGGGATGGAATTATTATAGGATTATTAATTTCATATATCATATACACTAGGTAAGTGTAATGTTGTAGATGATCACTAATCATGCAGTTATGAAATGATGTTGTTTGGGAATATGGTTATTCCTAGAGAGTGAAGGGATATCTCTCATGAAATCATATTTATATGGGAGGTTGGTGGAAGAAGAAAACAATTTCATATTATGAATTATCCATATTTGGGGAAAAGGAAGAGAATTATTAACCTGGGATCTTTAAAGTGGAGGTATAAAGAGACAAAGTTATCTATGGTGACAGACCTTATAGTTAGTTTGGGGATAAACATTAATGGGTGTTATTCGAGGGTCCATTCCTTTGGTGATGCATGAGGTGGTTCTACATGTGTTCTATAACTCAACCTTGGAGGTGTATCTTTTCTTGAAAAAATATGCACCATGCTCTAAGAGGCCAGTATTGGTGGTCTGGGTCAAAGAGTTCAGTTGTAAAGCATGTTTCTCAATGTTTGTTCTTAAAGTATATAATAGTTGGACACCATATTCCTACTGGTTTTCTCTAGCCACTGAAAATTCCATAGTGAAAGTTAGAAAAAATGTCTATTGACTTAATCACTGATTTACATTGATCTTATGAAGGTTTTGATTCTATATGGGTAATAATTGAATGTTTTACTAAATCATCCCACTTTATAGAAATCAAGGAGTTGTTCATAGTGATGTTTTGTTATGGTAGTACATGGGGGTGAGGATCCATAGAGTCTTGAGGTTGACCATCTCTGATCATGATCCTCATTTTACCTCTAAGGTGTAGAGTGGTCTTCATCATTATTTTGGTTATTAGAAATTTCTGAGAATTTCCTTTAATCCATATATGGATGGTCAGGTAGAGTGGACTATCTGGACTCATGAATACCTTTTTTGTTTTTGCGTCCTAGATTTTGAAGGTTCATCGATAAGGGTCCTACCTTTAGTAGAATTTAATTATAATAATTTTTTTTACAAGAAAATTATTATGGAACCATTTGAAGCATTTATAGTTGACCTTTACATTCATAATTGTGTTGGATTGTGGTATAAGAGTCAGTATTTCTTGATTTGGAAATATTTTAGAGCACAATGGAGTTTTTTGAGTTTTTCTTGAATGGATAAAAGGAGTTCATAATCATCATATGTATTATTCCAATTTTAGGATGAGACCTATAGAGTTCAATGTTGGAGACTATTCTTTTTTTAGGTGTCTCCTCATCATGGGTAGTGATGTTTTGGTCGAGGGATTAAGATTTCTCCCCAATTTATTGGCCTTTTATATGTGTACCCTCATGTTGGAGTCATTTAATATCAAATAACACTTCCCTAATGGATGAGATGAATACATGATGTATTCTTTGTGTTTTAGCCTCACTGTTATCTTTATGAAGACATTCACATCATCAATTGGTGTGAGATCCATGTTGAAAATGACGTGGGAGCTTTATGGAGTGTCTTTTGGATATGTAATACAATATCCAAAGAAGGTACCCCACTACCACACAACCATTAGTTTGGTTCTCCTCCCTAATAGAATCAAAATAAAGTATCTCAAATCAATATCTATCTATACTCAATGAAACCCAACTATGACAGAAACCCCACAGTACCACCCCAACCTAAAAGAACTAAGTGAATAAACATCAATGAGACAACTAGAGAACCCTATCCCAGAAACTACTGAGTCTCACCATATTTTAACAATATAAAGAACCTAAAATTGAACACCACATAATATTCAAAATCTAAGTCAGTCATGAAATGCACATCCCCCACCTGATCCACACACCACACCCCCTCGGGAGAATTTTAAAACAAAACCTCAAAGTAACCCTCCTATTAAACATGAAAAAACCACAGAATCTTCAAAACTTCTCACCATATACTACACTCTACCCAAGGTTGTTACCATCACATTATAATTAGAAATGAAATCTAAAAAGGACACCCAATTAGTCAAAATCTAACTCTAGGGATATAAATCATGTAAAACACAACATAGGTTTCAGTATATGATGTGTACCTTTTGTAAACAACTTTTTCCCCAAAATCCTTCTATGTTCATGAAACACTTCTAACATGGTGTTTACTTCCTATATACATGGTGTGAACTTGACCTACGTGTTGTGTGATTCACACAATCTACCTGGATTTTTCCCCACAAGGTCTCTGACCATATACCCCACATGGCCTCAAGCCATGAACTGCACATGGGGCATGGAAGTGTACCCTAAATGACCATGTTTCCCAACATTAGTTGTTAGCGTAAGTACTTCAACTACACCCTGAGTCACTATCATGAGTAATCCTAGAAAACTAATACATCTAGGCTCTAAACAGGACCTTGATAATAAACAATGGG
This sequence comes from Viscum album, assembly GCA_963277665.1. NCBI lineage: Eukaryota > Viridiplantae > Streptophyta > Magnoliopsida > Santalales > Viscaceae > Viscum > Viscum album. Next base: position 2,126,787,215 of record OY728161.1, on the reverse strand, counting down.
TGTTCCCAATCCCCATGGCATGGAGAATTACACCCGAGCATCCAACAATAATAAGATGGAACAATTTTAGTAACATGAAATAAGACATATAGAATATATATAGAAATAATCACATAAATTAAATATACCATAAATAATATAGTTACAATAGTATAAATACAACCAAAGGTAACATGATAAAATATAGGGTACATGATCTGAAAAATAACTAAAAGAATGGACACCCAAACTATCCACTACTACTGTATATGATATGTGTAGAACATCCCACCATCTCACCATTTGCTACTGATTCCCCGCTATCCAAACTCATCCCCACCACACTGTGGCACCTTGAACTTTCTTGTATTAGATAACATAAGGTCTACATGCCCCTAGTAGAGTATACAGGGTGTGATCTAAATAGGATTAGTAGGATACCACCATGGTGTTCCATAACAGGTACCATTTCAATAATTCTAATATTCTCAATTTAAGGAAAACATGTCATGATAAGTAGTTACATAGTTTTATATAAAAATAATGGTAAACAGTTCCACTTTTTCATAATTGTAAAATGAAATATAGGTTATACAATTTCAGATAATAATTTTTTTAGCCATTTACATTTATCAAATCATGTATCATATAATATCAAATAAAAAATAATACAAAGCAAATCACAATTGTAGGAACCCCTAATATAATATTTTTTGGGATAAATATATCACATTTACCCAAAATAAAAACAAATATGAGTGCACAATCAAGTACCTAAACATAATGTATCTATGAAATATGGATGGAGGAATTACCCAAAAAGTGAACCGATTATAATATCAAGATCAAGTTCCTTGACCCAATGTATATAGGATATGGGAACAAAAGAACACTCTTGAAAGTGAATCCTCATAAAATATCAATGTAAAAGGATAAATACTAAACCCTCCACCTATTTACCCAAGGAACTCTTGTTTAGAATATAAAAAATAAATTTTAATGGAAAAATAAAATTTCAAAAAAATTCCAAACAACCCTTTTTCATAAAAAACATTATTTGAAAACCAATTTCACTCTCTATTTAACAACTATTTGAAAAACCTATAATTTAACCAAAAATAAAGGAAAAATATTTTCTCAATAACCTTTGTTACAAATGAATATGGAAAATTCATGGTTCTTGAAAAATAATTTAGAAAACCATTTTTAAAAAAATATATGAATAGTTCATTGAAAATAGGCTAGAGATAGAACCATCTACTACACGTTTGGGTCAGACACTACCCAAAATAAGATCAACTTAGAAAAAATAAATGTAATTAAATATAAACTGTGGGGATTCCCTAAATAATGATTCCAAAATTTTAGAAATGTGTTTATAGAAGAATAAGGGTCAGTAATGATATTTGATAAACACATAAATCAAGATCACATGTTTCATTAGAATCAATGAGTGAACTAGAAACTTGCTGAAAAACATTTGAAGCATCTATAATAGATGTAAGATAGATCAAAACATGATCAATAGATCCAAAAAATGAAACCTAGATCTACTACCAAACAAAGAGATCAAGAGAAACATGTGATATTTGATCAAACATACCGAACCAATGACAACTAATCAATCTAGGATCAAAAGACCTTGTGAATGAGTTCAGATGGAGATAGATCACCAAAAAACCTAGGGAAGTCTTATGGTTTGAGGAAATTTAAAAGTAGGTTAATGAGAAAGTATATGGGTGACCAAAACATTTAATATAATATAAAATATATTATTCATGATTTGAATCATTAGTTCATGACGTGAACATTTAGAATGGAAGTTATGTTGAAGAACATGTCACCATAGCTTAAAATTATGAAAGGTAAAATCATAATATGAATAATTTCTCATTTCAAGAATTGTTTTAACATTAAGAATAAAAAATCAACGAATTTTTTCAGAACCCATTTGTGTCTTGAATATATATTAATGTTCTGAACTAACTTCTGTAGATAGTTCTCTATGTTTTAAGTCATATACTCCTTGAAAAACACTTAACATACCTCAAAACGTTTTATTAAACCATTAAGGATATGTTAAAACATAAAATGAGGCATACCTAAAATTAAAGGATTTTATAATTCTCACAATCACTGGACTTTTTGTCCATAGAAATTCATACAGAAGAATGATGTTCTAGAAAGAGGTGAGGCCACTACTCCCTTACCAATGATTCGTGTTCCCAATTATCTGGAAAATATGATCCATTCCACCATAATGCATTGATAAATAGAAAATGATTCCCTTACAAACATTTCATATGAGAATAAATGATATATTTTGTATCCTCTAATAGAAAAAATTCTAGCTCCAACTCAATCTTCTCCCAATTTAGATCATGGGAAGGATTATAATGGTATTTCATGAGCTGTGATATGTGGAAATTATCTTGAATACATGTCAATTGATCCAATAACTCACACCTATAATAAACCTTTCCTTGATTCTCGTTGATCACAAATGGTCCAAAAAATATGCAATCCAAAATCCATTATTTCCCAATCCGACAGTGACCAAACTTTGGAGAAGCTTTAAATAAGACCTTTTAAGTAAATATAAACTCCAATGAATGATTATAATAATCCAAATATGATTTATACTAACATAAGGCTATAATAAAGCATTGATATATATCTCGCATCCTCATTGATGCATCCTAAAAGAGACTCTATCACATAAGAGAGGGATCATCCACCTTTTACCAATAAATAGGTGACCTTCATGAATGTACATACAAATTATTGAAGGGATATATTATGATCACTGAATTTTAACAAGTATTATAGGAAAATTGGAATAGTCCTAGATGGTTGTCCCATGATCCCCAGAAATCCATTACACTTGTACAAATCATATCATATAGAAAATATATAGATCTCTCTATCTAACCATCCATATATGGATGGTAAGTTGTACCCAACCCTAATTGAGTCCTCATATCCTCTTGGAAACTCTTCCATAACCAATAGTTAAATAGGGTATCCCTATTAGAAATAACGGAAATGTGAACCCCATGAAACCTTATAATATTTTTTATATACAGATTACCCAAATCATCAACCCTAGTTCATTCCTTGATAAGAAAAATATATTCCAATTTCTTTAATTTATCAATCACTACCCATATTGAATTATTTCTTTAGGGTGTCTATCATAATTTAATGATGAAGTCTGTAGGAACCTCATACCATTTCAAAACCATCATAGGAAGAGGAAGGATTTAGGTGATTTGCCTTTAGCTACTGTCAGGTGTTACAATGGGACATATAATTAGTGATGTCACAATTTATACTCAACATCCATAATCATTATATGATGTTAGAATATATATTTTTAGTACTACGATAAATGGACCATGAAGAGATATAAACATCATGAAACACTAAGTTACAAACAAATAATGGGATGAAAAACAAATTCCCAATTTAAATAATTACATTAGAAGGGAGAAACCGACTAGAAATTATCTCCCCACTCTATAGAGATTCTCTAACTCCTTTGAAATCAAAATCCTCTTATTGGTACTATAAAATAGACTCAAGGAGGGATGATAAAAATTGAACATTAGTAAGATCCGTACCTAAATCGTCCTCCGACATTTCAGGATGTAAACAAGTGAATAATCCCAAAAGGTTCTACTTATCCTTCAATTCCATGAAAACTTAGGATGGGTAAATCCTACTAAGAGAATCTAGGATGAAATTAAACTTCCTCGGTTTATGGGTGATTTCAATATCAAATTTCTGGAGTTATTCCAACCATCCTATCCATCTGAGTTTTAGATACTATTGATAAAAGATATAACATGGGATTTCGTGATTAAAAACTTGAACCTCTTTCCATAGAGATAATGTCTCCAAAACTTATATGAATGAATAATAAAGGAAAGCATCGAGTAATGAGTTGGTTAATTCTTCTAATGTGGTCAAAGATGATGAGACCCATATAACACCAAATGATCATACTATATAATCAAACACCCCTAAATAGAACCAAAAGCAATAAAATATACCACATACCACTTAATAGGTATTGGAGATATCATGATAGGAGTTGATGTTATATAATATTTTATCTCATCAAAGTAAGTCCATCACCTAGGATCCCAAGTGAATTTCACGCCTTTATTGGTAATAGTAGTAAAATGTGATTCAAGATTTGATAAATCTTTGAAGAACTACAAATAAAATCCATACATAACATGGAAGATTCATATCTCAAAAATGATCCATGTTTATTCCCATGATAAGACATCCTTCACTGTTTCGATGTTAATAGATAAAACAAGATCTGAAACCATGTGTTTCATGAAATTCTCTTCATGGATCTAGAAATTTTATTTTGAAATATTATCATAATGGTGTTGACTCATTAGTATTTCTAGAACTAAATTTTTGGTTCTCATGTTCATTCATATATCATCAATAAAATATGATATCAAACATGAATACCATAAAAAAGGTATCATGATGAACATGAAATATTTAGTTCATAAAATACATAGCTACTTTAGGAGTGTCAGTAAGTCTTAAATGCATTAAAATATTTTCATAATGTTAATAATAGTTATACTATATGTATTCAATACATATAACTCTTGGACTTTGATATAGTGACACTATGACTGAAGATCGATTTTGAAAAACCAATTTTCTCTATTTAACCATTCAAATAGGTCATCCCCATGAGGAAAATGGTACTTATTATTAAATGGTACATAAATAAACTTTTTATAGTCTATGAAAATATGTACAGAATATTCAGGCATCCAAGAAAAGACCACAGGTTCTTACCTAATTCAACTTTTGATAGTCTATGAAAATACGAACAAAATATTCAGTTGTGTACATAGAATCTGATCGACCGATAACTCCACCTACCTTTCTAGAGTAATACTGGAGAATGTATCTAGAAAATTCTCAAAGAAATTCCAAAAAAACAAGGGAATATCAAAAAAGAGATAAAACATCATTGGACTCAAATAAAATGGCAGTCCCACACTACAAATCCTATGGTGGAAAGCTCTGGAACAGCTAGACCTTGGATCGTAGTCTTTATGGAACATCTCAGAGATGGAATTGATAGTAAAGAGTGTGACACAATAATGACAACAATAAATATCCTCTAAATAAGAAACCAACCAATCTATACTATTGATCAAATTGAAAATATTTAGAACATGAACCCGGAATTCTATGTCTACATCCACTTCAACAACTGAATGAAAAATAGATGGACAATGAAACCACTACTCTATACTCTCTCAAAAGGCATATCCAGCTCCGTAAAAAGGTAAATGAAATAAATTGAGAATTTCAAAAAATAAAAAAAAGAAGATATAAATGGGTGTGAGAAACATGTCTGAAATAAAGTCATTTGTATAGAAGATGCAACAAATTTTGTACATTTCACTGTAGTAAGGCTCACATCAAACATCTCCAAAAGCTCATTCACTTTCAGGAGGTGATTCACTTCAAAGTCCTATTACTAGATCCCAAAATACATTAATGATTATAAATATTCCACTATTTCCTTTGTAGATTAAGTCCCCTTGCCATATTTGGGTGTAGACTAAGCCAAGAAAAAAATTTACAGGTGGCCTCTTTAAAGACCCGGAAATTTCAAGGAAAATTGTTTCATAATTTTCATTGAAATTTTACAAGAACGCAGATTCTGACGGCACCTGAATCCGAGGTCCGATGTACCCGGAATCAATTTCTGATGTTTAGATTGAGTACGCTCAGTCAACGAATGAGCGAGAATTTCTAAATTTTGAACTGGATCTCGGAATCAAATTCTAAGGGCACCGATGGAACCGTAGCGCTGATAATTTCTTAAGAACTCCTCTTCCTGAGTTGGGTTTACATGAGGGATGTTGATAAAAATTGTGGAAGTTAAAAATAAAAATTTAGCAACAATTTTTATTTTACTCTATGTTTTTTTATCCTTTGGGAGAAAGTTGGGTAACTACCCAACTTCCCTTTGTAGGTTATGAAGGAGGTGGGGCCCACACGAACCCCACCCCTTCATATTCATCAACACATCAACTACCCATTAACTCCCCTTCATTTAATTTGACAACTTGTGTAATTTAATGAGGTGAGTTAATTCAAACTCTTGAATTTCAAAGGTTTTGTGGTGTTAATAAATTAAGATGAGGCTTAATTTATTTATGGGTTAGTTTCTTAGTTTCTTGAGAGCCTTTGGAGAAGAAAAGCTAAGGAAATCTAGAGTTCTTCATCCACTTCGACGAAGAACACGAGGAATGCGAAGAACGCATCGAACTCCTTCGAAGAACGTTGAGTCCTCGAAGACCAACACCAGGACACCAATCTGTGACGTGACGTCTCTTTCCGCAACAGTTCTTCCGCAACGTCCCTCTTTCCGCGACGCCGTTCCCGCGATGCGACTTCCTCCTTCCAAGTCTCCTATTTCCGCGACGGTTATACTGCGACGTTTTCTCTTCGATGAACTTCCGAACAAGCTCCGATCATGAAACCATGGTAGGGGTTTTAATTTTATTTACTTATTTTGTTCGTGAATACCAACTTGATGACCTTCGTGGATTAAAACCAAAAGTTATCGAATAACGCGAGGGGGCTGGACCGCAAAAACACGGCGGACCCTCCTCCTTTTTTCATGATGGTTCCTTTGTGGTTTGGTACGAGAAGGCGTGGTGACATCGCACCATGCGGAATCATGCGACAAGGAAATGTGCGGCGCCGTCGCGTCGCGCCGTGAAAAGAAGAACAAGGACGCGACACCGTCGCGCCGCCTCGGAGAAACCCAAAGACATCCACGGACGGAGTCGGGCCACGAAGAAGGGGCGTGGAATCAACACGCCACGCCGGAGAGCCACGAAGATGGCACGTTTTGTTAATTGACGTGTGGATTGACGGGCAAAGACAAAATGGGGCCACAAAGTATTTTTTGAATCTTGCGCAGTAAAGTTTGAGACCCGAGATGAACACCCGCTCAGACGGTTTTGAAAACGGACCACCGGAGCAACTCCATTGGCCCGCGGAAACACCCGGAGGCACAGGTCGCCGGCGCAGCGCCGCCGGCAACCGGAGGCAGCGGCCGGAGCCGTCCGGCCGCCAGGAGGCGCCGGCGCCCGAGCGCGCCGCCGGAAGATGGGCAGCGGTGGTTCGCCGCCGGCCCCAATTAGCGGCGAGGGCGGCCGCGCACCGCCCCCCCACTCTGTGACTTTGGCTCGGCCACGCCGAGCCGCGGCTGGTCGGTCGGGCTGGACTGGGTCCAGCTGGGTCGGACCTGGGTTAGGTCGACCCGGTTCGGGCAGACCCAGGGTGGGTCGGGCCGGGTCGGCCCCGGCCGAGACCCCCCGTTTTCGGACCACTTTCGGTCAAATGCCCATATCATGGGCTACGGACCTCCGATCGATGTACCGTCAGATGCGTAGAGATCCTTGGAACGAGATGGTCGTTTCAGTATATTACACTCAAGGTTTCGGAGAAATTTGGGTTTGGGCGGGTTGGTTCGTACACGAAACCAATCGGGCCCTTGGAGTAGAAACACTTATATCTTTAGCACCGGACATCCGATTGACGTGCTGTCGACTTTGATGGATTCCTCTAAGTGAGATGGATATTTTGTCTTACTCTGCTTGATGTTTGGATGTCGTTGGAGTGCGTTCGGGTTGTTTCACTCACGAAACCAACCGGGCCCCTAGAATTAAAAAGCCAATAACTCACAGACCGGGTGTCCGATTGACGCGCCGTCTATTTCGTTGAATTCCTCTTAATGAGACGGAAATGTTGGCGTACTTCGATCGAGATTTGGATACAATTGGATAGTGTCCAGGTTGGATTGCACCTGAAATCCAACCGAGCCCCTAGAACGGAAAAGCTGATATCTTTCAGACAGGACGTCCGTTTGACGAACCGTCAGCGGCGTTGATGATCTCTTTGAGAAACAATCCCTATGAGTATACCCTATGAGAGTTCGGGGTACAGTTGAGATACGGCCGGGATTGGTTCGCTCACGAAACTAACAGGGCCCCTGGGATGAAAAGGCTAGTAACTCACAGACCGGGCGCACGATTGACGCGCCGTCTGTTGCGTTGAGACCCCTATGACGACGCGGTCCTTTGAGATACTTCTTCATGGGACTTTGAGATACTTGGAGTATCGACCAGTAGCTCATGGAGAAGACCCTCCAAGAGACGAGCGTATAGAGTACGGAGACCGTGTAACTTGCTGGGACCTGAAGACTGCTTGTCTGATTCGAGTCGGAGAGACTTGTATAGCCCAGTGGGGAGCACTACTGTGTTTGGGTGGCAGACCCACAGCAGGGAGCACTACTGTGTTTGGGTGGCAGACCCATGGTATTTGATAGGAGGAGTACGTCTATAGGCTATGAGGGGGGAGCACTACTGTGTTTGGGTGGAAGACCCCGGCGGGAAGCACTACTGTGTTTGGGTGGAAGACCCCGGCGGGAAGCACTACTATGTGAGGTGGCAGGCCCGTGGTACTCGATAGGAGGAGTACCTCAGCAGTCTTAGGTTAGTGAGCAGTACCTTGGAGTCGTGACTGGACCACTGTACACTCTAGAGACGGGGCTCTTCAGCAGTTATGGTTTCGATAATGAAAATCCTGGTTTGAGATGAGTCTTTGACCTTTGTGTTTCCTCATGATTGAGATGGGTTACTTGATAACTTCGATATGTCTAGGGGCATATACCTGGGTTGTGGTTATCCGTTGATTTCTTAATCCTTGTGTTTCCTCATGGTTGAGATGGGTTACTTGATAACTTAGGTATATGTATGGGAATATACCTAAGTAGAGGTTATCTATTGAGATCTTCTTTGAGGTTATCCTTGTTGGTTTTAGTGAGACCTTGAGGGTCTCGGGGTCCCTAATGAGTATCGTTATACTCACCCCTGCACGGGCTATGCCCGCACCTTGTTGTATTGGTTGCAGATGTCGAGCAGTGCTGATAGAGGCTGAGTGTTCGGGGACTGGACGGTACCCGGAGGTGGACTACATGACGAGTCAGTATCTAGAGGTGGACTTCACGGCGAGACGACACACGGAAGAGGTTGACGGGCAAGAGCGTTGTGGAGGCTATCTGTACCTACCCTTCAGGTAGGATCTGTGGTTGATGATCCAGGAGCTGAGCCATCTGTACCTACCCTTCAGGTAGGATTCGAGGAGGATGACCCAGGAGCTGCTTATGTCCTTCCAGCTATTGTCTTTTTCTATTGTACTTTGTTCAGTTGTAGTTGTACTTTCACTTGGGTTTGTATTCTGGCCCATTTATCTTTCATCACTTCTCTTTGTACTTAGTTTTTTAATTCCTCTTGTACTCTGTGGTGTGTTGTTTACTTTTATAAAGGAAATGCCTTCCCAGTTATCAGGATTTACGCCATTAGTGCTAGTCTCCAGCCCCTTGCCTATGGAAGGAGGGCTTGGGGTAGTCACGACACGGTCCCCGAGGATGGGTCGTGACAGCCTCAATGGCCACAAATGCTACAATTTATCCTAGTTATGGGACAAGACCATCACATTTGCCTCAAATTTTAATAAATATAGAAATTCAAGGGGAATCTAATTGATTCTTCTTATGGTTCCATGGATTCCTAATAATATTCACCATGTACACCACCCTTATGATATTTATTCCACTTCCCCTTCTTCCGATGTACACCACTAAACCAACTACTGGGTTAAGGAGAAGATCCAGAAAATCCAACCTTTCTTGCCATATCCATTTCAATCATCATCTCCTTATTGAACATCTCAGTATAGATGGTGAGTTTAATCATATCAACCTATGATTCAGTGTTATTTTTCAATCCTTTTAGGTATTTATCATCTCATAACCAATCATGCTTCACCACCTCTATAAAAAATTGAACTAGCTTTGTAAATTCCTATGTGTACTATGTCACTGAATAAAATCTATACTAAAAAGATAGAAAATCTAAATACATTACAAACATCAGGGATTGTAGTTATAAATACTAAAATAAATTTGTTTTGAATCCCTTCCACTGTAATCCCTCTTATCGATTTTCTCGATCTATAGAATCCCACTACTACTTTCTGGGAACCTAATTCTTAAAAAACGCACAATTCACATTAACGAACTTAAGTGTATCCAAGAATTCAAGTACATTATTGATCTTATCCCACTAGTACTATACATCATGGGGTTAATTTATACCATAAATTATAGGGGATTCTTGTTCCTGAACTTATGCACTCGATCTGTATCTCCTCCAACTCTTGGTTGTGCCCAAACAACATGATCTTAACACACTATATATTCTACTCCATGACATGAACAACATTAAAAATAGCCTCTAAGAGAATCTAATCTATAGGAGTATTCCCTTGATGATAATATATTACTACACCCACCCATGTAACCCTTGTTAGATGTCTCTAAGGTATGTTACGACACACCAAAAATGGAAATCAATAACCATCTAATGATAAATAGTCAGTTTAAACCAACAAAACAAAAAAATAAACTAGGGTCAATGTCAAAACGTAACCTAAACGTCATACATCCCAACATCCCATGGTGAATTTAGTATATTAATTATTAGTGTACGCCATAAAGACACCACAAACTATCCCTAAAGACTCGATAATCTTACCCCCACTCTTATAACTTCCCAAGGAAAAGCATAAACTCACATTGATACTAAATTTTCATGACCCATCCCAGAAAACTCATCTATCAAGGCTTCGAATTACACCACAAGAAGACTCAAAGAGCATTCCCAATCCCCAAGTGATGGATCCTAGCATGCCAGAATCTGATAAAAATAGAGGGAAAATTTTCACCAACCTAAAAAAAGGAAAAAATTTAATTTTTGTATATAGAAAACTATAAAATAAATATAACATAATCTAAAGAGTTAAAAAGATAAAGATTCAACAAAAATTAGAAAAATAAAAACCAGGTTCATAACAAAAATAATAAAATAATGGAAAACCAAAAATTCCACTATTAGTCCATTTGTTATGTGGGAAACATCTAACCATGTCACCCCCATCTACCTATGCCCACTAGACCAAAGACCTCACCGCCTAACTATGGCACCATTCCCATTCTAGTATTACATAAAATAATGTCTACACACCCATGAGGGCGTTTAAAGGGTGTGATTTAAATAGTATTAGTAGGATCCCATCCAGGTGTTCCAAAAAAAATCCCATTAAATATTCCCAAAATTATTAATTTAAATAATACATGGTAAGATAAAAAGTTGCAGAGTTTTATATCAAAATCATTGTAAATAGTTCCATTTTTCATAGTTCTAAAATAATATCTAGGTGATAAAATTTCAAAGAGTAATTCAATAAAATATTTATATTTATCAAATTTGTATCATATATTATCAATTAAAAATGTGTAAAAATTCAAAGCATAATGGTAAACACCCTTAAGATTACAAAGGATGGGCTATCTTGATCACCAGAACCCAAAATAAAAAAAATAATAGTGTTCAGTCAAGTCCCTAGAGATCATGCATACCTAAAATAGGGATAGAGGAACACCCCATAAGTAATCCCCTTATAATTTCAATATAAATTTTCTATATACAATGTATCTATGATATAGGAATAGAAGACAACATAGAAAACTGAACCACCATGAAATTTCAATTATAAAAGACAAATACTATACCCTCCACCTAAGTACCCAAGGCTGCCATGTGTAGAATACATCAAAACAATTTCAAAGTACATATCACGTTTAACAAGAATTCTAAAATACATTTTTATTAAAAACATTATTTGGAAACCAATTTTAAAAACAATTTTATAATTACACTAAAAAAAATTATTTCACCAAAACAAGGGGAAACCCATCTTTTCTCAACAAGTCTTTCTAAACATGCGAAAAACAATTCAAGGATCATGCAATTATTTTTAAAAATCAATTTATAATACAAATAAAATTAATGAATCATATAAAATATGATAGATAAAGAACAAATTATCTCAATTTTGGTTTGCACACTACCCACAATAGGATTAACACACCACAATGTAATTGAATTCATGCAAAAGTTGTAGGAGGTTATAAAAATAGATTCTAGAAACTTAGAATCATGTTTCTAGACATAAGGGCTGTGATAGAAGTTTGATCATCACATTCCACTAGAATAAAATTCAGAAAGATAATGAATGAGATAATCAACCTCTAAAATTCAACCACATGATGTTTCTAGAAGTAATAGAATAAGGATAAAAACATGATCAATAGATCCAAAAAAATGCATCATATGTCTAATTTCAAACCATGAAATAAATAATAAATATGATAAATTCAATAAAACATTCATATATGATATCATCCAATCCATCTAGGATTGAAACACCAAACAAAGGAGTTTACATGGAGTTGTATCACTCAAAATCATCCTGAGAAGACCAAGTGTTTTGGGAAAGTTGAATGGAGGTTATTGAAAAAGGATATAGGTGATGAAATGATTTAATATACTAGAATATAAATGATCTTGACATGAATCATTGGTTTAAAATGTGAATCATTGGTTCATAATGTGAACTTTTAGAATGACTGATACAATGAAAAACAGATTGCATTGGTTTAAAATATGGAAATTTCCCTTCATGACATGAGTAATATCTCACATAATGAATAGTTTTCATTGTATTAAACACAAAATCATTTCTTCTTCCCAGAACCCATTCATGATAACACAATGGGGAAGAAAGAATAGTAAAAGGAAAATGAAAAGTCAAAAAAAGGAAAGAGAAAAGGATAATTGGGACTGGTCCTAGGCCTGATTCCCCAGACAAGTTTACACCTCTCCTAAGAAAAACCCCTCATTCAATACTCAATTGTAATTTTATAATTTTAATTGGATAATATATTCAAAATATATAACCACTCATATTCATATAAATAATAAACATTTACATAACTAAATATTAATTATTTTTTTTAAAAAGAATGAATCATAATTCCACCAAACATCCTACCTATGGTAAACATCCTATTCTAGGAGTAATATAGTGTTCATAAAAATTATCTGAGAACATAACCATTAAAAAACCATTCTTTCCCCCCCTTAAAATCATTCGAGAATAAAATGATCAAGTTTACCTCGATTTTATAGACACATAATGATGCGGCTTTTTAAAAACTTCCAACCATAACTCTTCTCACCCCCAAGAAGATTCAGTGGTTAAATCGCCACTATGATTTCACCTCGAGCATTAGTGTTTCCAAAACTACCATGATCATCCACTGACTGATCTGAAAGCACCCATGAATCTACCAATGTAAGGATTCTTCATCAAACCCTGATATGATTACTCCCAAAATATGAGTATCTGTATCATCACCCCATGACTAGGAACAAACCTCCATGTCCCATGTTTCATCCATGACTAAATGCAATGTTGGGATTCATCCAACTCTCTCATATAGGGTGATATATTGAAACAACAAACACTACCCTTTCTTAAATCACTAGTAATTAATACATTAATTCTAAAAAACACACTTAAAATTGGATAAAACCCCACATAGGAAATATTTTACTTCCCATTATATGGTTTCCCTTATATCACTCCTCAAGTGCCAACCTAATCAAAATTTCCCAAACACAATAGTTGTAAGTTCTCACGAAAGTCGAATGAAAAAATATACTCACTAACACACAATAAAATCTCTAATTAAGCTAGGATATTGTGATTAAACCATATACATTTCCCATATTTCATGTTAGTTTAAAAAACATAGATCACCTACAGTGCTCATCTTCAATAATGAGGCCTCTTTATCATACCACAACTAACTGCATAACCACTTTCCATATGAGCATCATTACAAATCCAATTGAATCTATCTGCACCCCATCATTCCATGAGAAGTGAAAAAAGAACCATCGAAGATAATCATCCATATAAACCTTCACTCTCAACCCATCCACAAAACTAAAAGCACACCTAGTGCTCCACTTCTAAAGACCAAGGAAATATCATTCCTAAATAAAACCAATTCAGGGAATTAAAAATATCAAGGAAACTCAAGATTGATACAAAAATATCTCTTGAATAATACCCTTATAAATCACACACTGGGTAATCAAAATCATAAAACAACCCTCTTGGGTCTACACATATCCCTTGATGATGGTAATACATTTCCATCACAAGAGAACATCTCACCATAAGATCCACATGACCTGCCATCAGAAGAAAAATATCCATGGATTAGTTGAGTAAAATTACACTAAAAATACATATGGGACAATGAAATATAGGTTGTTATTGATAATTTAAAATTTTTAACAACCATTGTCATTTAAATAAAACACAAACACATACATATCATGTGAACCTATGTTTTTAGAATGATTCATGTACAAAATAATCTTTCTAATAAACCAATATCCAAAATACAACACATAATAAATCCATAAACCCATTTTAATCACCAAAGGTGATATAATAAATGTTTATTATCAAAAATCATTAATAGAAATCCCATACCATGGTACCCTGAACATTCTATCAGAAAAGGTGTTTTATATGTAGTAGTTTGATATCCATCAAAACTTTGGAACAATCTTAATCCACTTTTTTGAAATCCTCCAAATAATTATACATGAATTAGAGATGGATAAAATACCATTTTATCATGAACCACCCTATTTCAACCTCACATGTCACATGATATGGCTCACAATATGGTCACAATCATGACTACTTATACATCAAAGGATTAAAAATTGTGTTAAGGGCCTAGAAAGATATAGTGGGAAGACTATTACCTTAAATAATGGTTTAATAATAGTATAACTAAACCATAAACATTCACATTGATGAGAATCAGAGTATGAATAATAAATAAACCAAACACAATAATGCTATAAAAATGATATAATCATTACAAAATCATGTTCAAGCTATACACATAAACTGATTTCCCATTTATCTGAAAAAATATACAAAATAAATCAAAGAAACAAAAATATACAGGGATCTACTAATATCCATGATCCATACCTCAAACTTAGTCTCCAGGGTTACCAATTTGGTCCATATTGATCCACATAATCTACAAAACAAGTCCTCCTTAATCATTCAATTTGAGACCTACGTCCAATCCATTGTGAATATTATGATAAACCTAAAATCCAACATAAGAATTTGTGCATGGACCAAAGTTCATGTATAAGGGGTGAGAAAAAAATCATAGTAGGTTACCCCTAATTGTATACCTATAATATATTATCTTATGCAAGTGTGTACATACATTTTATGACCATACTATTTAGATAAAAGGGATCATAAACATAATGTAGTAAATAAATAATAAAATGAATAAAATGAATGATAAATAAAACCAAACACCCACTATCAACCCTTAGGTTCCAATATTCCACTTAATAATGACCAAACTACCTCTGGATGAAGCTATAAGCCTTAAAATAGATTACTCACCAATATAAAAAAATATCTAGCATGTCCTAAATATTACAAGGAGTTCCTAGACAACTAACATGGATAAAACAATGAATTATAAACCCTAGGATCTCAAACTTGGTCTCCAGAACAAAAAGAACCTCTGACATTAGCTAGTAATAAAATACTAAAATCTAAACTACTAATATGAACTTATATGATGAAACTACTGGAGAATATATCAGTGCCTCATGATTCTTGAAAAACTAGTCAGGATATAAAACAAATTGACCACATGAATTTCTTAATTGAACCCAAACTTAGTCTATGAGCATGTCCATATATATCATATATCTCAAGAGAGTAATATAATCTAGTGGGCCCAAACCTATTCATATTTTAATAATAAATGAGGGGAATGTTTACACTCATCCAAATCATCCATTATCTCTGTGGATGATCCAATCACCCTAAATTTAAAAAAAGTGTGAATCTAATGAATTTCAGTTCCAACACCCAATCCATAATATCCCAATGTTTTCCTCACACATTCAAAACCTAAATATGAACTACCTTAACATCCTTGACACAACACATAAACAATGGTTGAACAATTCCCAAACCCCTCATCCACACATATTGAAACCATCACTAACCACCTTTGGGTCAATTGATTATGAGGAACCCATAGGGGTCCCTTGAACCATAATAAAAACATGATACCCTAGAAGGGGTTCCTTCACAATAAGTAGAATCTCAATCTATTCCCTTCATATGAAATCCAAACCACCCTTTCCAGTACATGATTTAACACTTAGAGACACTATTGTAATATGGGAATCCTCAATCAACACCACACCCATTAGAGAATCCTCATTATGTCCCTTATGCCTACCTCAATATCTAATCAATGACCCCTATATATGCTTAGTACCCATGGTGCCACCCCATTCTAAAGGCTCTAAGTGAAATAAACCTCATGGAACTGACTAGAGAAATAATACCGAGAAAATAATTGGTTCTTCCTTCTGGGAACCATATAAAGAACCTCAAACCAAACCCCACATGACACTCTAAATCAATGTTAACTAAAAAATGTACAACCCTCACTTGATCCTCATATCACACTTTCATCCCTTAAAAGTATTAAAAAAACCTCATAGTAATATTCTTACTAAAATTATGACCATCCCAAACTATCTATAAAACATATCACTTTGTCCTATACTCACCCCATTGGTCCTTATTATCCTATCCTACACACAATTCATTAATGAAATCAAACCCTATGCATCAAATTTTAACTCTGGGTGTGAGAAACCTAGAGGAGAATAACTAAGTGGACAATACTCTGTGTGTTTCTCATGTACAAGACATGTTTTCCAAATGGCTCTTCTAGTTATGCACCTCGCCCCAAATCAATATGTACTTCCTATGTACATGGTGTGACTTCCCTACATAGTATGTGTGTCACCTGGGGTACCTAGTTATTCACTCTACATGGGATCTTAAAAAAATATCCCCCCTTCCCAAAGGCTATGAACATCTCATGGGGTCGAGTTGTGTACACTGCATAGCCATGTGCCCCCAAACATGATGTATGTTCATGTTACATGGACATACCCCAAGTCTTACAATATGCTATATCCTGAACACATATGTTATGTATCCACCTTAATCAACACCACACCAAAAATAAAAATAATATGGAGTGTATTCATGAATCTCATACCGTGTGATCTGGTTTCATCGAAAAAAAACCCATGTGAACCCTCAAAACCCTATATTTCCCCCAAAACACATTAAATTATTCCCAAAGGGGTCCCCAAAACTAAAAAACAATAATAAAGTATAAAAGCCTAAATTATTGTGTTATATGGTTTAAAACTAAACCAAATTATACATTGGGGGTGTAAAACACCAAATCATTGATCCTAGATCTCTGCTCTTTAGCTGTTGAATGTCAGTCTAGGCTTCGGTAGAACACCTACTAGAACCTCCACCCTCTCCACCTCCATATTCTTTCCTTGTCACATGAAACCCACATGGGGACCATATTTATAGTAATCCAACTAGGAAGGAGGATAATATAATGAAAAAAATAAATGAAAATAAAAATGAAATAGGAAATAAGTGACCCATGATCGACCTCAACCCTCTGGATGAATATACACCTCATCTTGGAAAAACCCCATCATTTTAAAATCAACCATGGTGTTGGGATTTCAATATAAGGCTCCATTAAAAATATTTCATCATTCATGCATGGACATATAGTTTCTAATTAATTAATTATTTTATATTATATGAAAATTTGAATGGCCCATAATTCCACTAAAATCCTACCTTAGATAAACACACTATTCTAGAGCCAATAGAGTGGTCAAAACAAGTATTTGAGATCACATCCTAGGATAAATTAACATTTTTAATTTTAAAACTAACCATAAATTAATGGTTTACATTTTCCATAATTTTTTCAACCAATAACAATGTTGTTTTATTACATGCATGAATAGAGATCAATATTTATATCATTATAATGATATACTATAGAATAATTTTTTTTACATGGTGGAAATGAGTTATTCTTCATTTCCCATCTTATTTTGTTAGTTAAATTCATAAATTATAGGAATTATCTTTTACCCTTTTGTACCACTAGTTTTTATTAGCTTAACCATATAGATGATATTGTAGGAACCTTCACTTGAGGTTATATTTACCTTTATTTGTATATCTACTTATGTAGTTTTAACCTTATGTGAGGTCACTAAGGACCCTTTTATAGAAAATATGCTCAGTTATTTAACATTACATGGCACTAGATTTACCCTAATATAGAATGTATATTGAGGGAATTACCCTGACATAGTGGTTCTAGTGTATCCTCGTGTAGTTATGGTCAGAACCTTACACAATGTCTGAATTACCTTGATGTGGGTACTACTAGTGATCCTGATATAGTGGGTTTTTTATTCCTCCACGTAGTCACATATGAATTATCTTTATATAGGAATTTATTTTTTATTTCAATAATTGTTTAAGCTATTAAGGCCCACTCATTTTTGACCTCCCATTTCTCTTATTCCTTTAATCCATTATAGTAGATTCGACTCATAGGAGTGTATTTACCCTACCCATATCTAAATTGAAGTAGATTTTATTGAATCACATGATTACTTATGGAAGAGGGGGTGAAGATTTTTCTTGATGAGAGAGAGGGGAAGGTTGGGTCCATTATTCCTGAGGTGGTGTTAGGGAAATTATTCAACTAAGGGAATATTAGTTGCAGTGTTGATTAGCGCTCGATGGAATGGGAAAACCAGTCCTTCGATATGGTTTGAATCTGGTTCATGTGAGCCCAATCCTAATGAATTTAAGGTGAATAGAGAGGATCTGGTTTGTCACAGAGCAAGAAAACCTATTCATTAAAAGATTTTAGATTTAACTACACATTATCTTTGTGACATGAGTCATTGATATTTTTTTTTGAGGTGCATTCAAATTCTTGATAAAATGTCTTGGCACTATGACTTCATCATCTATTTTTCTTTAATATTTGTGGACTTATTTATAGATTGAATTATGGATGCTACATGGTTTTTTTATTTTATTTTAGATTTAACTATAATATATTTTTTTTCATCTATAGTGAAACGCTGACCAACTTTCCCCATGTATTTAGGCCAATTAAATGAAGAACATATAATTGTTCTATTTTTTAACACTTTATATTACTATTTTTCTTTACATATTTTCTGAACTACATCTTGTATATATATTTTGGTTATTGTTCTACTTTTCTATTATACTTACATTTTTTCTAGATTGTATTGTGTTTCTCTTTAGGATACCCATGATACTGTTTTTGAATATGTTGAAGTGTTATTTATTTTTTATCAAATTCATGAATCTTTTCATGTTTTTTGATTTCTTGATTTCAGTTCAATAAATTTTCCTATCCCATTGTTTAAATTATTATTTAATTTTATCATGTTATTGGTCTTAAATAATTTCACCATTTAAACCTTTTTGATTTTTTTATTTTTCTCTAAATCAATATTCCCTTGACGTCAATGAATATGGACTGCCTCACAATATAGCATATAATAATTGGTATTAGAGCCTAATTGATATTAATTATGTAATACTCAAAATTTAAAATAAAAAAAATTAAATTGTGAAAATGATTTTAGTTTACAAAGAATCAAAATATGTTCTTTGTTAATCCAACATGGTTTACATGACATCTATGTGGTCCTAATAAAAAGGTAGAAATTCTATCCACTAGTGGAAAACCTAGTATTTCCTATGAATATGTTCCATTTGATGTGTTAGTTAAATTCCATAGTTTTATTTTTTTAGGTGAAATTTACTACATTAGGTGGAATATAAAACCACTAAAACTGTTATAAGGATTAGTCTTGAAAACCATTACATGTCCAAATGTCTTGTTTGTAGGATATATAAAATGAGTGACTGTATTTTAAATGAAACCTAGGACTTCCATATCGTTTCACATAGTTTAATTCAATAATGGTATCTAATTATTATCCAAAATAAATTTTAATTTTGTATACAAGGATGATTCATCATCATTTTGAATTCATTAGATAGTTCTTGGAAAAATATGTGTGACTTCATGATGTATGGTAATGGGTATTTAAAAATAAAATGCATGGCAATGAGTATTTGAAAATAGAAGAAGTGAATCTCAATCATATTTCAAAAGAATTATAGACCATAGATGGTTTAAGATCATTGGGATATGGTCATAGTGTCATGTGTAGAATATCATTTAGGCATCACGGGAGGAACAATGGTAATGATGATAAGAGAGGTAAGAGTAATTATTAAACTCTAAAGTGATATCAGTGGGGTATGCCATTTCATTTTAAAAAATATCCACCAAATAAAAATGGATCAAAGGAAAATGGGTCTCAATTCAATTTATTTGGACTTGGTTGTGATTATGTTGATGTTATGTAGTCTGTCTAGTGTGTTTCATGAGGAATAACTATGGGTTCAACAGTGGGCGTTTTCCTTTTTTTCATAAGAGGGTTAGTATTCTTAGGATCTAACTAGGTGTAAAAATATTTATGTATTGGGTAGTAGTTTGAGAAGTAATTTCATGGGTAGATTGTCTTTTGGACACCTAGACTCATGGTGATTCTTATGCGATATTTTTTACTCTATTTAATGGGTACTATGAGTTAGGAACCTAATATGATTAATCAGATATATTTAAGGGGTTTCTATTTAGTTTTTTAGAGGGATTTTATTTATTAATTGGTTTGTTATATCATGGTTTTGAGAGAGAATATAAGATTGTGTATGTATGGGTTTATTGTGCTAATGGTTAGGAATATAGATCCTCTTATTTCCTAGTTCAAAGAAGTTTCCGCTTCTTAGGTAAAGAGTTTATTTTGTCTATTTAGATTCAGTTGAATTGAGTGATTTCCTTACTATAATCCTTATAGAATAAGTTATTTATATTTTCATCATTGTATTTTTTTAATGTTGTTTTTATTTTATATTGCTAATTTATAATGTAATATTTTGCCTTGAGTTAATTTTCATATCATTGTATTAATGTTAACCATGGGTTAGTTTGAGGATAGATACTACTCTATTTGTTAGTGTTCTATAGGAACTAGATCTATCTCAGGAACTTCTGGTTGGCATTTTATCAATTGAGAGTTGAGGTATGGGATGCAGAACTCTTGGGTATGTGAAGGTGAGTTTATTTTATATAGTTATGTTTATAGGTTCTAATTATATTCATGTTTAGTAGTAGCTTATATGTAATTGAAATTGGAATGTGTAAATCACATTGATACAGACTTTGGACATAACCAGTTCATAGTTTGACTATTAGTATTTGATGTCATTTTTCTACATGGTTAGGTTGTTTAGAATAATTTATCATATTAATTATTAAGTTAGCAAGTATAGGGATGTTATGTATTTATGATTATGTATTCAATTTATAAGGTGTTATTTTTTCCCCTATTATATTGTTAATGAAATGATTTTATATGGAAATTTTGTTTTACACTTATGTGCCACTATTTTGTTTGGTTTACCCTTATACGTGTTGTAATGGTAACCATTTTTAGAGTTGGTTCCCTATACAAACTACTTTGTACTATATATTTAATGTATATTCATGGATTTGAATATTACTACCTTATCACATATTGAATATTATTCTACATAACATTAATTTGATAATTTTATATTATATTTTTTATAATGAAAAGGTCATTGTAGTTCTCTGATAAAAGAAAATCCTTATGTTCTATGAAAATAATCTTAAATATTATCCTATAGACGAATAAAATTCCATGATGAGACACATCGTATGTTGACAGTCCGGTGTGAGTACTCATATGAAGATGAGGATTTATCTCATGAAGTTTTCACTTAGTACTCTCCCACATGAAAGATGATGAGAATAAAAATACCTATATGAATTCCACATGTTTTTATCGCATAAAATATTCTTATATGTGGGAATGTGTGATGGTAGTTACATATCATTTTATTATTAATGTATGTCATGAATTTTTCATATTGTTGTATTTTTATAAAATATGATAAGATTTTTCATAGAGAAGTTGTGTATATTGGGTGTGTCATGAATGATGTGTTATTAATGAATATGTTGAGGAAGGATTTATCCCTTCCATGTTTATGAATGATGATATCTAGACACTTTGATTGAAATGGAACTGTCACATTAAATTCCATGGCCATGGTGTAGTTATGAGTTTATTTTACTTAGTAAAGTAAATACATACCAAGCATATAGGTTGATAACATGATTGTGAAACCTGATTGATGAGATATCATGGAAAAGGGATTGTATTACATAATGAGTTTCCATATGTTGTTTTTTTCATTGAGATATATCATCATCCTTTATGGGTTCCATGACACATTGCTGGACAATACAATTGGATGTTTAGAAAGTTCACCTAATACAACCCAGGAAGAAGCCTGGAAGGTTACACACAATTTGTTTCTTTTGATTTCAGTTAAATATGATATTCAACAGTTGGAATAAATATTATTCTACAAAATAAGAATTAATATTTATTCAGTATTTATTAAATGATCACAAATATTAAATAAATTTTTATTTTCATGGTAATTTCTTAATTATGTGAATATATAATATTTATTTATCTCTTTTTATTTACAAGTTAATAAATAAATATTTATTAATTAATGAATAATTTATTACATGTATATCAAAATTAATATTTTATTTTCCATAATTTGATTATAATGATTATTTTTTTATTGGATGTATAATATTTATCTCTTACAATTCACAAGGGAATAAGCAACTATTTTTTGATAAATAATTTATTTATTTACATTAATTTTATAATTAATATATTATTTTATATTCTATTCATATAATATATATTTATTAAATTTATTCAAAAATTCAAAAAATGTCAATGGGGAAGTGTGGTCCTAGTTATTAGGCTGGTGATAAATATTTATTTTCCAGATTATAAATAATTTTTATCACTACATGGGTCAAAGAACTCTATTAAATAAAATAAAAATAATACTATTTTACATGCCTTGGGGTTCCATTTGGGTTTACCATGTCATCAAGGAATTTTATGTAATTATTTAATATGAAACCCCAAACCTAAGTCTATAAAAAATTGTGAGAATTTCTAGTTACTGGTGATCATGCACAAAATTCTATTACAAGTAAAATTATCTCTTAATAAAGGACATCTATTCTGTTTTCTCTTCAGATCATGATATTTTCTATTCCTACATTTCCTTAAACTTGATAGACTATGATACTATTATTTATAGGATAATGCGATAATGGTTTAAATCAATTTAGTAATAAAGAAAGATCAATACCAACACATTAGCAACTTCAGTACCCCCGACAACATTTTGAAATCCAAGCCTCATTAGTGGATCACTACTAGAGGGGATCTACATTGGGTCCTATTTATTTCAATGAAATAATACTGAACTATTCTTAGATGACAAACATATGTATTGAAGAATGAAAATATTATTGAGTTATTTATTCATGTTGATAAATTGATTATAAATTAACTTGATTAATATCCTCTCTTAGATCTGGTGAAAATATTTTCGAATAGTCTTTGAAAAATTCATCAGTAATGGTGTTCATTTCATGGTCATTGCAGATGATCCATTAAATTTGACAAAATATGTGTTGTCCATAGATCCAAAAAGAGTGTCCATTGCACATAGAACCCTCAACCATTACTTGAGGTTCTATTTACCTTTACGAGATCCTCTCCTATATTGGTTTAACCATTACAAGAGCTCCATGTGGACGCTTACCTACCCCATATACTCAGTGATTTTCCCTTATATAGCTATGGATATACCCTCACATATTCTGCATATTGAGGAAATTTACTTAACACAATATTTATTGTGTAAAATCATGTTGTGATGGTCTAACCCTCAGGAAATAGTCAGATTACCTTGATATGGGTGTTACTAGTGACACTTACATAATATATTTTGGTTTCCTTCTTGTGGTCGCATTTTTCATTACCTATATATAAGAATATATATATATATATATATTTTTGGGAATTTAGGGTTAAGTCATTTTCAAGCTTCCAATTCCCTTAGTTTTTTGATCCATTGTAACATATTCAATTATAATAGGTATTTATACCCTATTAATGATCAGATATAAAGATATTTTTGTTATTCAAGTGATGAGTTTTGTAATATGGGATGTGGATTCAATTCGATAAGAGAGGGGGTGGATTTTGGTTTAGTTATTTGAGAGGAAGTGCTAGGGTTCTTCTTATACTGAGGGAAAATATGTGGTAGTGTTGGTTTTTGTTTGATGTAAAGGGAGAGATAGAGATTTGGGATGGTGTAGTGTTGGATCATGCGATCCTAATCCCAGAGAATTGAATGTGTGAAGGGAGTATCCAGTTTGAATTACGACTAGAGAACATAGACATTGGTAGAGGTCAACTGCATCCACCTGAGATCATGGAAGCCTGGATATTCAACATATATTCTTGAGAAATATCAATGTTCTTAGTATAATAAATCAGAATTGTTAGTGGTTTTTTATTTTTCATTCCTTTTGATATCCTCTTATATAGATTATTTTAGTGGGTTTTCTCATTTTGTTGGTCTAATTTTGTTTTTACCTATAGTTTGTTTTTATTTTCATGAATACTAAAACCTTACATCCATTCCCCGTGCACATAGGCCAATTGGCAAAAGTATGTAAAATAATTTAGAATTATTACCATGTTTATTTATTTATTTTTATAACTACATATTTTATATCAATTACATTTATATTGTTGGTTCACTATTTTAATTTTTTTTTGTATAGACTGAATTATGTGGATTCTTGAGGTTTCCACTAATACTGAGTGTTAATTTTTTAATCATACTCATTAAACTTTTTTAATTTTTTATTACAGTAATTTATATTTGAATATTTTCCTTTTCCCATTTTGGGACTGATTATTGAATTCTTCCTAGTTACTGGACTTCAATAAAAGTACCATTTGAACTTTTTCAAAACATTA
Source organism: Viscum album (assembly GCA_963277665.1). Classification (NCBI taxonomy): domain Eukaryota; kingdom Viridiplantae; phylum Streptophyta; class Magnoliopsida; order Santalales; family Viscaceae; genus Viscum; species Viscum album. Next base: position 2,126,762,187 of record OY728161.1, on the reverse strand, counting down.
ACCTTCTTTTGAACCATTTCAAAAACAAATACACCCATATGGCTATTGAATGAAAACATCCTCCCAATTCATCCCTCAATATCATGTAGTCCCACAAATAAATGAAGAGGATAATATGTTATTGGCATAGTAATATTTTAAATAGATAAAACCTCTTTCCAATATACCATACCTTAACCCTTGGTGTTTACTTCGGCTTCTGATGATTAACAAGCACTCACGCTATTTTGTGGTGATTCATGTTCTACACTTAGGATTCAAATTGAATTGTTATAGATGTGAGGAGTGAAAAAAATAAAAAATACACCACTCCTCTCCACCCCAAGGTACTATTCCCAACCTAGTAATGAGATAAGGGAGAAAATGATTCTTGTGTCCACATCCATTATGACATAGGTTAGAGATAACCCTTAAGGGTATAAAGTACACAAAGATGGGACAAATTACTCTATATTATATGAGAAATGATAGAAATAAGGTAGAAACCACTATAAAAATCATACTCATGATAGAATTAAAATATCCCAATTATGTTAATTTAATGTCATACAATTGGAAATAACTAAAAAAGAGAATTAAAAGTATCAAAAGATATCCTTGGTAGTAACCCTGAAGCCCGAACAACTCCTAAACAACAACTATGATCTAGTAATTTCTAGCCAAATCAACAATCTAATGAAGACCAAAAATTATATAAATATATATATATATATATATATATATATATATATATAGGGTGAGAATATCATGTATACTAGGTAGGATACTCCCTAAAGAATCCCATGAAAAATATAAAGAAAGAATTCTAAATCTTAGTGAACAATAAGTGAAGCTGACTAATCACCTAAAAAGGTATGATATGTTTTCAAAATCCCCATGGTTATCTCTCACTAGGAATTACATACAAGTTAACATGTAATATAATATCAAAATAAGGTACCTTGATACTACTTACACAATAGTTTACCACTATTCCCAAATACTGAATGTATCGAGCTATCTATCTCCAAAATTATGCAATCCCAATGAAACATGGGTTAATGCATCATAACATGTATCTCATATATCATATCATATCAGTATTACATACCATGCGCCTATTGCATCACATTATATCATCATCCAATACCACATCTCCACATAGAAACTGTGTCATGTTTAGGATCCACCACACACCATATGTCATGTACTATACCACAATACATCACTTCCCATACACAATATACCTTTAATAATCCATGGGATACTATATCTAGATATACATGTGTGTAAAATAGCAAATAAATCATTAGATCCCTCTACACAAAAATATGGGGAAAGATAACAACTATTCATACAAGTAAATAATTATAACTAGAGAAGAGAGTGGGGACTGGGGATAGTCATCCATTTATTCCCCACTAACAGAGGTATAAAAAAACACTCTACCATAGTACACTATGATTCAACCTCACTAATGACATAGTTGGTGTAGCATATTAAATCATAAAACATAAAGGAAATAATATAGGTTACAACATAATATGGGAATCAAGGTTGTCTTTGGATCAACTTTATTAATCATCACTCATACACCCAGATTCCACTACTATGAACTAGATATACTATAATAACAATATCATTAAAAATAAATTTTATTCAATAAATTATTTACGTTTGAAATTTAAATTTATTCAAATTATTTAATTATCCATTAATTAACATTATTATATTCACTATTCATTAACAACTATGTGAAATTTATTCCCTTCATGAATAATCCAATTAATTACATGGTTACTCATGATTATCAATATAATAAATCTATTCATTCACAATCCCCATAGGTTACAACAATTATTAATCATTATTATTCCATAATTATAAGTACTCTGTGAGACATACTAAGATACTATAAAAGATATCCAAAATCTAAGAACAACCAGCTACATCATGTGGTGGGTTACGGAATTTGGTAAATAGGAAACCCAACCATAGGACCTTTAAATAGTAACATTAACAACCAATAATCCTCTATTTTATCAAGATAATGGGAAATATCAGCTTCATCCCATTCCATCAATCTCAATACCATCTCTGACACAACCATGCATCTATCTATCCATCACCAACATCAACTATTACCATAAACATGGTCCTCCCCACCCATATCTTGTCATCCATTAGCCATCCTAGGCTCAAATCATGTTGTATAGAAAGGTTCACATCTAGAGTAGCACAGAAGGCGTAAAACAACAAACCAAGTCAACAAAAAATCTAGGCCCTAAAAATAAGGCCTCCATCTTTCACATGAAAAAAAATCATACATGGTCGCGATCATTTATCTTTATCAACAATCTATTCTTTATCACGTCTAATTAACCAATTTATTTAACAGAAGTTGTAACTATAGGTATCATAATAAATTAGTTAATAAAAGCTATAATTTATTTAAACATGTTCTAAATCATAACTTCTTATTTCAACAACTTTGAGGGAGAATAATTCCATTAACATGCTGCATTATTATTATCAAAAGTAATCATTTCTTTTGTCATGTTATTTATCCTACTCCATTAACTTAAGGAAAAACAATTTCAATTAAAAATGAATAATGCATCATTTAATTTACATAAAATTAATAGAATCAACATATTTGAAAAATGCCTCTTTAATTCTTTATCCAGCCTACATTTCTTGATTTACATTACACAAAAAATTTCATTAATTTAAACCTCCTTAATAATAACATAAATAGATTTTTCAATAAATCATATAGCACATGAGCCTCATCTCGGTTGGTGATGACTTGGAAAGTGCGTCTAAGAGACCCAAGATCAATTCCTAGTGGAGAAATATTTACGGGTAATAAATTAGGAACTGTAGTAGGTATTGTAGCATGCACTGTAGTAGGTACTATAGTAGATGCAACTTTTCATCCATGTGAGACTTTGGGCCACCGGTTGGGTCCTTCGGTCCTGCAAGGATTTTGGGCCACCCAAGGCCTTCGAGCAAGTTTTTTCTCAAGGACTTTGGGACACCTTAAGGCCTTAGGGCCAAACCTAGGCCATCATTCCAGATGATGCAGATGTACTAGTAAGACTATAAAAAAACAATGTTTCAGATGAGGATCAGGGCAGGTGCATTCACTAGAGTAGAGCTAACCGGAATTGGAAGAACGATAGGGTATGACATTGACATCGGTACTGGGCCAGTGAAACATTGTATGGGACAACTAGAAGACCAACCCTACGAAGGTGGAGTGCTGATATCATGTTGGGGAGGATCAGTTCCAAGTTTTATTGTATAGGTGATTCCCTCTAAGACCAATGGATCCTATAATTATCTTTAAGCCTTCGGGCCTTATAAGGGTTCCACCACAACCCTTGAAAGGCGGATTTTCAAAAATAATAAAAAAATGAAGGTCTTCATGCCATTAAAACATATACATATATATAGAACACTATATATTAAATCGAGATGAAAACTATTTTCATAGTTGAAAAAAATACGATCACTACAACCCCCCAAATATTTCATTTAATTAATATGGTTTAATATTTGTTAAGGTTAATTCCATAATCACCCAAATAGAAAATTCATTATTAACTTAGGATTTAACATAAAATAATAGGATATGAAAAAAATCATCAACCTTAATTATTTCAAATTTTTTTAATGAACAATGTGATAAAAACTACTAACTCTGGTCAAATATCCCATAAGGAAACTACAACCCTCTAAGAAAACCACAACACAATCATACAAAAATCATCAAAATAACTACATAGTAATAAAAGAGATCATCTGTCATTGCATGGAAAGAATGAATGAGAGGAAGAAATATTGATCAAAGAATAATCCACAAGATAAAGAGGTAAAAAACACCTTAATTAAACATAGATCTACCATGGGAATCTAATGATCAAAACCATTATAATGTTCTTCAAAAAAACCCTAATGAAGAACCTCTAGCTTCATAGGATTTGGATAGAATCATATTTTTCTAGGAAATTTGATGGTGTAAAAGGTTTTATAATAATTCTTGTAGATATTATTTCATGATGTAAATAGGTCATTCATGATGTGAATGTCTTGATATTAAGACCAGTTGAAAAAATAAAATGTCAGAACTCATAAACTATGGATTAATTCATTTAATGAAATAAAAATTCACATCATCAGTTTTGGGATAGATTCCCCAAATATATCCCATCATCCCTTCATGTATTGATCTAACATTACACATCATGAATCATACCCTAATAAAATCTCTCCTCCTACTAAAAATTATTATTTTTCTTATGAACTAAACTTTCATTTCATGAACTACAGTTCACATCATGAAATTTTACTTGTTCCAAATTCAATCTTCCAAACATCACTGATCTTTATCTATGATTCCTCTGAAGAACCATTGACCTAGAAATCATGAAAAATAATTGTCTAAAGCGATCTAAGGCCTTACATTAGATACCTATCAAAAAACTATCATCCTTGAGAATATAATACCAAACCTAAAGAGATAGAAAATATAATGGGATATTTGAATAGACAACCCATTATATACCACTCAATAATCTATCCATTGCATGAGCACAACCACCTAACTCATATGAATAAGAAAAATATAATAAAAACCCATAAACCATCTTCTAAAGACACACTTATGATAGATATATATCAAATAAGAGAATGGACACAAACAAATCATTAAAGAAGAGAAAAGCATCTCATAATCCTTATAAATATAAACAACCAAAAAAGGATAATTTCAACGAGAGAAGATATAAATATCAAACAACTCAAGATAATGAGCATGAATATGTGAATCACATTCACAGGTGCTCTCTTCCACACAATTGTGCCACAAAAGTACATGAACTAGAAGAATAGAATTATCATGAAACACCTAATCCTTGTAGTCGGGGATCTATAAAGGCCACTCTTCTAAGTTATTATCATCATAAATATTGATCTCACCCTAATCAATGATGTCAAAGATTTTATGAAGATAAAGGTAAATCTATGACACATGGAAGACATCATTTATCCGGATCATCTTTAGGGGTAGTGTTATCTGATATGCAATGAATCCAACATGATCTAACACATTGAAGGGACCAAAATGGGGATAAATATTACTCCCTTTAACAAAACCGTCTCTTTCCATGATAATGAGATACCTTTATGAAAACACGGTATCCAAATTCAAACTCTATAATTATCATCATCTAATCTTCTTGGAAATCTATTGATTCTACACTTCCTTTGTCCTCATATGAATAACCTAAACCAAATCTATTATTCTCTATACTAGTTCTAGTCTAATAATTGTTGACTCTCTAAACCCAGTCCAATATGATATAGAATGTAAAATGTCTATCATAAAAAATATTAAAATAGTACCATACCAATGTTGGATTGAAAACTATTATTGTAATAAAACTCAACCAATGTTAGATTCCTCATCCATTAACCTATAAAATCTTGGATACAATTGCACAACATGTCTTTATGTGTTTGGATATTTTGCTCTGTATGATGATTCATATGTGGATGAAATGCAATGTTATGTCATAAAAAAGAGTCAAAAGCATGCTGGAGGAAACTCCACAACCTAGAGGTAAAAAAAGGATCGTGATCTGACATTATTGTCCTCAACACTTCGTTTAATGACCCTGATTTTTTGAATAATATTTTTTTATTGATAAAATGATTGTTATATTATATTATACACAAAATAATAATATATCATTAAAAATGATGCGAATATAAAGGGAAATGTGACCTAATGGATTTTATCATTATATGATAATTGGTCAATATGGCCACTGGGAAATATACTATTGATAATAAATATAATTCTATAATTATTATTTGTAAATAGAATATTATCAATGGTAATTGATACATAATGATGTGTTGATGGCCAAAACAAGTGGAGTCATTCTGTTTGAATCCCATCAGTCACTACTTTGGGGGGGGAGGTCTCATCATCTATGTTCTACCAATACTAAGCCCAATTTTATTATCAACATGTGAATCTTGGATGGAATTTATTATTGGGTAAGTTGGAGTTAGGGGAGAATACCACTCAATCAATGTTAGATAAGGCACCCCACAAAACTACCACCATTACACACCATACACTTAGGGAATATGTGGGTCTAACAAGGGTAATGTGATGAGGCCCTAATTGATTATGTTTAATTCAATTTCATAATTAAATTTTTTTATTCCATCATGTCAATTTTAAGAATAGTCCTTCTAGACAAAATTTTGATAGAATTTGATAAATTGATTTTTCATATAGAGATTGTAATTTTTAGAAAAGGTATAATTATTATTATAAAATAATTTATTAATAATAATTTTTATTTTCATAAAATATTATGATTGAAACTCTCTTAATTAAAAATAAATGATAATATAATTTTTTTAAGTGTCATAAATTTTATTATGCATTGTCAATGCATTGTAATTTTTAATAAATAAGGATTTTTATATTTTAAAGTTACATTAATCTTATTTGTAAAATTAATATGATGAAATAAATATAATTTTTGAAATAAGAACATTGAAATTAGGATAGGGTGAATTTATAATAATTTTCTAAAATACTTAATTTTTTGGTGAATTGGAAAAATAAGGTTTGATTTTTTTGGTATGTTAATGGAAAAATAATTATTTAATAATGATGTAATATTTAATTAACCAAAATTGATGAACTAAATTATTATATTTTATTATTATCAACTATTTTAATATATTTTAATCGATTTATAAATATATAATTTATATTCCAAATTCTAAAATGGAAGCATTAAATTTAAAAAATTTATTTTGTGAAAACGTAAATTTCCCTTAAAAAATTACTAATATAAAATTATGGTAGACTATTTTGGATTAAAATAACATAAACGTTTTCTCCAGTATCCATTACCAAGGGAATATACTATAAAAAGTGCATGTTTTTTCATTTTCCACTACCTATGTTTCCATAGACAATATTTGGAAATTAATAAACAAATCGTCCGAATTTTCTATAAATACCCACCCATTTATCCACTTCATTTCTCTCCCAATTAAACCTCTACAAATATATGATATTTTTACCTCTCAAGGAATCATCCCAAGTTGTCCCCAATCCCTTAATGACTTAATCCTCATGTTTTAGGAATTACTCTTCAAGGTAAGGTAAATATCCTTATTTACTCTTCGTTTCAAGAGCCACTTTTCATAAATGTTTTATAAATGTTATCATAACTCTAAATTATTTCATATTTATTCATTTAAATACATTAAAATTATGTTTTATAAATGGGAGACTTGTATCCCCTCTCATTTTTACCATTTTCTAAAACCAAATTTTATACAAGTTATGCTGGTGATTTTACGTCACAATGTTTTTCTCTTCTCCTCAAGAAATTCCTATTAAGTTTATTTTTTTGAATATCCAAACATATTTATTTTATAGTTTTATTCACCAAGATGTAAAAATTATTTATAATATTTTGGTGTTAAAGTATATAAAACCCTCATTCTATTTCTGTAGGTTATACAGGACATGAAGATATTGTCTTTAATCACTTTTTAAAACGACATGATTTTAATGTGAAACTTGTTTCTTCTATTATCCATGGTTTATTATTTAAATGTTTTATTATGATATATTTTTATCAAATTAAATAAAAAAATTTAAGGTTATTCAATGATAATACTCCAATTAATGGTTCAAATAAGTTTATCTTTAGAGATGACATGTCTTTCGATACCCTGGTGATTATCCTTGGTAAATTTATATGAACCCTTAGTGGAAATCCTTGGTGATATTCTTAATAATGTCTTATTTAAATGTCATAGCCACATTTACATGTTATAAATCGAGTTTTTTAATTATGATATTCCCCTTTTCCCTTTGATCATGGCATTAAATTGTATTCCTTGAATTCTTTTTGATATTTCTTAAGATCTCATGTAAATTATTTCCCTTGATTTCCCTTACTTGGAATTTTGTGCACTCATTCCTTTGATATATTTTCCAAGGTTATGATATGAATTAAATGTTCATAGGATTAACAAATGAATAAAACTTTCCTGCCTTTTAAAATAACTCTCTATGTTTTCCTGTATTTTGTAACTTGTATCCAAGAAACAAGAAATTAATAGATCCACGATTTTATACTATTTAATTAATAGTTATGTATTTAAAAGATTTTATTTTATAGCTGGTATCAAATTATGGTTTAGTTATTTGTTGAAATAGTGATTTTAAAACTTTTGGAAGAACCTTAGGGACATGTTAAAAAATAAGAAAACAACCTCGTATATTTGTGATGTATTAAGTAAGTGGTTTCGAAGAAAATAAATCCCTGTCTGGATATAAAAAAGTGTATGTTCCTATGGAATAGATGTATCTATGTGTAAAACCAAAAAACAATTCTTTGAGATAGACACAAATTGGAATTGTTGAATTACAAAAGACTAATATGTACACCTGGTTTAACACTCTCAAAGGATATGTTTGGTTAATCACTATATTTTTATGAAATTTTATGGAGGATTTATAGAAAATGTAAATGTTGTTAAATAGTATCATATTTAAGAATGATTTTTTGTGAAATAAAAATCCATTACAATTATAATATTCTTAAAATAAAAAAATTTCTAATAATTCTTTCATCTTTATGAAAATGTTAAGAAACATGAGGAACTACGTAAACAATGAGAACAATAGACCCTACACCGATGACCCTCTAATGAAATCCAGAATGGAAAACATCATGAGAATGATGAATCAGCTGACTCAAGTTTTGAGAAATAACATGAGTCAAGATGAGAGACCAGATTCACCTAAATGGGAACAACTTTTTGATAACTACATTATGAGTCAATGACCATCTTCTTTCAGTGGATCTAATGAATCATTGATTTAGAAACAAAGGATAAAATCTATAGAAAATAACTTTTTTGTACTTCATTGTTTAGAGAAAGAGAAAGTCACCTAATATGTGTACCAATTAGAGGGAGAAACTGATTAGTGGTGTATACTCGATAAAAATATGAAGCCATGAAGGGAGATTGATTTTATTGAGTGTGAAGTGTTTAGGGTTAACTTTTTCAAAAAAATATTCCCCCCATTCAATGAGAGTGAAAATAGAGAATTAATTATTATAGTTAAAGTATATGGAAAATGAATATATGGGAATCTATGAGATGGAATTTACAAGGATTTCACGTGACACCTCTATCTTTTTCATGGATCCTAATAGAAAGTTTGATAGATTCTTTAAAATAATAATACCCCTTCCACAGAAGAATCTATTCAACCAAGACTATGATAGTTATGAGGAGATTCATTAAAGTGCTATGAAAGATTAACTAGATTTCAGAGAGATGCAGTGGTCCCATTGATTGAATGAAAATATGATATCTTTATATCTATACTTGGGGAGGATATTTGATCAATGAATAAGAGAATATAAAGTGAAACATTGCACATACAAAAAATGTGGGAATAACCATTTGAGGAACTTATTACTAGGGAGTGGGAAATGTAACAAGTGTGGAAGAGTTGTCCATATTACTTAGAACTATCATAGTAAAGATAAGCCTCAACATATCAACACCAATGATATAATGATGATTGTTCAGGGCCAGCCTAGTGTCCATTACTTTATGTGTGTGAAAATTTGGAACTTTTCTAATCACTATACAAATGAAATGATAATGGGTAAAAATCACAATTAACCCTAACATAAGCCAATGGAGAAAGGTCATATTTTTTTTATCAAAATGGATGAAGCTGATGCTCTAAATGATATGGTGGTAGGTACTCTCATTGTTCCCTAAAATCAAGTATGTACTTTTTTTATTTGTGTTATATGAATTTCCTTATATCACCAAGGTTTTCAAAAAATATAAAGTCAATACCTAAACTTATAGAAGTAGAGTTATCAATCAATACTCATGGAGGGAATATCAATGCATCACTTGGGTATATAAACTCCAGTATTTTATTTAGTGAGCACAATTTAATCACAAATATAGTAGTCATTCTCTTGATGGAATTCATCATTATACAAGTGATGGACTGGCTCTCAATTTATAATGGTAAGATCAACTATAGAAGTAATGAAATCCCAGTAGTTTTGAATCGAATACCGATAGTTGTTTTCAATGGAGAGATATATCGATCATATATTTCTCTAGAAGAACCACTCATAGCCTTATTTATGGAAATGATCGGTGAATATGAATAAAAAATCAAAATTATATCTATAGAAAATGTCCCCATAATTCATGAATATATTGAAATATTTCATGAGGAGTTGTATAGACCTCCCCCAGAAAGAGTGGTAGAGTTATCCACTGAACTCATGCCTATATCCAAGCTAATATCAAAGACCTATCATATAATAAAAAATGTGGAGATAGAGGAATTAAAGAAAAAACTTCAAGATATTTTGTATAAGGGGTTTAACTAACTAACAATGTCACTATGGAAATAATATTTTCTCTTTTTGAATAATTAGAATTGACCAATGTAGCTATGAACTGGTTATATAGAATATAATGGGACCATAGTGAAGAACATATACCATCTTCCAAGGATGGATTATTTATTTAACCAGCTTCTTGGGGCTCAATTATTCTCCAATACTGATCTTTGATATTCTTATCATCAATTGAGGGTGAAGAAATAAGATATTCTAAAGATATCCTTCTGATCTATATATGGTCATTATGATTTCTTTTGTTATTACCTTCGGATTGACTAATGATACTTAAATATTTATGTAGTAGAGGAATAATGTCCTTATCAACTACCTTGATTACTGTTGGTCAGAGTAGAGTACTCAAGAGGGGGGTGAATTGATTATCTATTAATAATTCTATTAAAATGTATAATTTGAAATTCTTGAAATTTAAAATTTAATTGGCCAGTTAGCTAGTAGTGAATTTATAAGATCTTGACTATTCGATTAATTTCTCAAAAGAGTGATTGGTTCTTAGTTATATCAATTTGATAATTAATACAACTTTTTCAAGTAACCTAATAAATCAATACTATTATTAACACTTGATAAGACTAACTATCAGAGTTTAATTTAGTGTTATGAAATAAATGGAAGAATAAAGTAAAACTAAAATTAAAATCACATTAAAAATAAAACAAGAGGTTCAATATCAATAAAAAAACATAATCTTCTCCACTTGGTGATCATCAGCCACCAAGTAGTTTACATAAATAAATAGTTTGATCCACACCCTAGATCGGGGTTCAAAACAGCACACAGGCTGTCTAGGTGACAAGACCTCTACCACAGTTCTTCGTGGGTAAAAACTACTACGTCACACAAGGACCTCTTCCACACATATATGTGGGAATAAAAAATTAGTAAGAATGTATGAGTGGAAGGATATAATGTACCCTTATGTTTCATATAGGAGAAAATGTGTGATTTAGAAACAAACCATGCTTAAAAGTATGTAAAAATTCACACAAAAGAGAAAATAAATTTGATAAAGGATTTAGAAGGCTCTAGGCTTCTTGGGATGCAGCTCTGGACTTTTCAGATGTAGGTGATATGAGGTTGGAGTCATCTTCTAGAAGTTGACACTAGAATAGAGTGTTATATTCTGGCTTCCATGTACAAGTATGTTTCTACAGGTATTCTCTTCACCTTCTTTGATATGCTGAATTTTTTGTCAATTCAATGCATATATTTATTGATATTTACTTGTGGGTTCTTCCATTTGTTCTTGAGTTCACATTGGGTGCATGAGAGTCACGAATTTTCCTCTATTTGTCTCTCACACGGGCAAACCCCACCCCTTACTAATTCTATCTTTAAAATGATTTTATTCTTCAGGGCTGATAGAATGAATGATCAGTCCATGTTCATTGGATTATCGTACCTCATACTATCTTATAAATGTTCTACAAAGGATTATTAAATATATCAGTATCATTAAATGAATCAAATATTACCATTAGAAGTAATTTGAATAAATGAAAATTTAAAAAGTCAGTCGGTGACTCCTCTATTAGTGTGTCTGTCTATCAGTGAGTCATCATGTCGGTGGTACATCTTATTGGTGATTTCTCCTATTGGTAATTCATAATGTAGGTGAGTCATCTTTTCAGTGAGACAGTAGTCGGTGACCCACCTACCTATCAGTATCTCAGTTCTTTTATAAATTCCAGTGACTCATACAAAGATAATTTCAGATATTCTATCTATATTATAGTATAAAGAATTAAAAATGTGTTAATAACCATAGTTACACATACATAATTTGTTACAAATTCATTTAGACTTAAAAAAATATAATTATTTAAATTATTGAAATGATTTGTTGTACTAGATATGCATTGAAAAGATTTACAATCTGTTATGAGGTAAGATATGTGAGTTGTGATTATGAAGTGATTTTTGATAATGAGGTAATATATATGTTATTATATATGCAATGATTTCTTATAATTAAAACCATTATAGTGAGAGATAGTGGAAAAAAATCTCTTATGGGACAACAATCTCCCCCTTTTTGATGATCACAAATCATGGCATTATTATGTACCATTATAGAATGATTAAAATAAACAATATGATTATTATGGGAAGTAAAATATATCAGTGTAAAATAAAAAATGAATAATAATTCATCACTTTATCGCTTTTTTCTATAAACAAGAATGCATTAATAATTTTAAATAATGTCTCTCCTTTTTTGGATTAAAAAAAATTATATTGTAAAAAATTTAAAACATAAAAGTAAAGACAGTGAATTGTCAGTCTTAATCAAATTACACTAAAATAAAAAATGTAAAATAACTCATCCCTAAAAAAATTATAAATCCATGCAATTTATTAGGTTTATGGGGTTCCTTCCCCATATTAGATTAAGAAATGGTAGGTTTAGTAGGTGGTGGCTGAGGAATAGGAGCATATAAATGAATCATTAGGGGAGGTAAATGGATTCTTGCTAGAACAGATGGCGCCCATTTTGTTCTATGCTGGGATAGAACCCGTGATTGAGTTTGTTCAATGATAACATGCCAGATCTAGGTCAAGGCTTGAGCAACCGACATTGGAGAGGAAGTATTTGTCTTAGAAGAGTGAATAGGAGTTGTAGCTGGAACAACTATGTCTTTACTCAGAACATGGACGTATGGTTTTAGAAAACTGATAATGTACTCAGATATTTCTTCTCCATAATTAATTTAGTTTTCAAATTTATTTTTATTTTCCCTAATTTTATCAAGGAGATGAGTGAAATCATTCATTTTCTGAACATGGATCTAAAATTCAACAGTCATAGGAGGTAATATGAGATCATAAACTAATTATTTGAAGTGACTTGTGAGATTATTCTTGGTGTATATCTAATGAAAATACTGACTGACATTCATAGTAAGATCTTCCTAAGTCATAGAGCCTCCCTTGGTATTAATCTTGACTATTTCTTGTAAATGGTCAATAGACTTGTCATGTTTTTCAAGGGTTTTTAAATTTCTGACACTAGGCATTAATTTCAGTTCTTCCCTAACAGTAGATTTGACAACTTCCAAATCTATGGATTGTGCAGTAGTAGTTGAGGTTGATGTATATTTCATAATTTCCTTTACATCCATTCTTATTTTGGAAAAATAAAGATCATTAATATTAGATACAATATCTGCAAGTCCTTTCATGACACTTTACATTATAGTCCTATACTTAGTGGTTAAATCATTGATACCAGTAGTTAACATCTTCATCTCATTCTCAAGCATGGTGTTGTTTGCTACAATGTTTTTTGAAATTGCAATCACATTTGGATGAATTTCCTTTATCACTATCTATGAGATTGATACAGAATCATGTTGATATTCACTTGATGAGGCAAGAGTAGAACTATAAGTCCATGGTTTCCTTACACCTTCATCCATAGACCGAATAGCTATCATGCAACCATTTATCTTGGAGTTTTCTCTGCTATATTCATAAATCTCATATATCATCTGAGATTGTACTAAATTTCATTCTGATGAACATTTATCTTCCTTGAGTTTTTTAAAATCATCCTTAGTGACATAGTCATTAAAAAGGGTCTCAACCTCTAATTCCCTTGAAAAATGTAAAAAAATATCATCATAATCTAATACTATTGCCACATACCCATGGTCCCTCAACCATTCATCCATGAAATCATCATCAAGAGGAGTGAGAGAATCAGGCCTTACACTTCCATGTTGATTATATTCACTAGATTGATATTATAATTCATGACAGTCCCCCTCAATGTTAGTCTTCTTGGAAGCTTTCTTCTCCTCAGTATCAGACATCTTGGTCTCTTATTCCCCCTCATCTTGATGTTTATTCATTACATACACAGCTCTAGGTGAAGGTAAAAACTCATATTTTGTTGATGTTTTACAGGAGCTTCCACAACAACTCATTCATCTTTTCCATCTTCATTACCATAATCACCACCATTATTGGAATGATCAAGTCTTTCATCACCTCCATCAATATTTTCTTCATATCCTTTCTCTTCTTCCTCTTATTCTTCTTATTCTTCCTCTTCTTCCTCTTCTTACTCATTTTCCTCATTTCTAGAACCATCTAACATTCCTTTTCCATTTGATCCCCTACTTCTTCTTCTTTTGAGTCAATAGATTCATACTCCCATCTACCACTCACCTATCTTTCCTCTTCAACATTATCATCCCTTAAAACTATTTCTTTTGAATTTAAGGAATGTGGTGGACTAGGTTGTCTATTATCCATCATTGGAAAACATAAAGGAACATCAGGATCACTCATATAATCAACAGGATATCCTTCCCTATCAACTCCAACTTCCTCACCTTATTTTCTCATCTGAGTAAGTTTATTCTTCATTTTGACCAAAAATTGGGTCCCTTATATCTCCTGGTCTGTTAGAATGATCGACATGATTAAAATATTAAAAAAGTTTCTCTTCATCACGACTGACACTCTCTTCTTTGTATTCCAATTAATCATCATTCATCCAAAGAAAGCCTAATTCAAACAAAAGGAACTGCATTGTGATATAGTTTCATCACTATCATCCACTCATCCCTTTTCTTTCAACATAAAAAATATCATCCTATGATAAAATAAAGAATTTGTCTTATATTAGGGTTTTATCATATCACTTATGTGATCCATTAAATATTTTAAATGATTCAACTTAACTCTATTCTTCCCCAAAAAACTAGGTAGACATCCTGGTACTTCGAAGAAAAAAAATTCTTTTTTCCTGGGGTAAATTTGGTGTTGGGTGAACATAAAAATGATTCTGCACTATTCAAGCAGCTCAATAGAAATTGGTCTTTGAGTCTCTTGATTTTCATTATGTTCTTTCAAATATGTCCCAATGCGAAAAATATCACTTTTAGGTGAAGGAGTACCTTGATAGTCATAAAAAATTTGTTCATGTGGATATTTGAGATATTCAGCCCGCTACATTGAAGAGAATGAAATCATCTTTCCTTTTACTGTTGATTTTATCTAAAAGGCATCACTTCCTTCCAATATGAATTTATCATTCATGTAGAACTCAAGAACCCACATAAGATAATATTCTATTCCACTCTTATAAAACCATGGAATCCAACCCTAAACCTATAGAACTTTCAGCAGTAGTGACTTTCTCTTCAATAACCATTCTGCAGACACCTCCTTTTTTGGAGTTATTATATGATTGTCTAGTACTTGATTTACTAGACCCAAAGATCTAATAGACTCTATTTTTTACTTCTTATCATGCATCGACTTATCAAAGTATCTTTCAGCATGGTGCTTCACTTTTACCATTTCAAGATCTTGGTTGAAGGCTATAAGGTGAAAGGTTGAGGGTAGAGTGAGAAATTATTGTCTCAATGTCATTTGTATTGTAGAAAAATCTATGTTTATATCATTTAGGGATTAAATAGAGTGAAAATAATCAAATCACAAACTAGATTCCATAAATACTCAAAAGAGTTTTGTTTTGGTTTAATAAATAAAATAGTTAAAATAATGACTCATTGGGGTAATTGTGCCAATCATGTCGGCATGACAGAATTATCGGCATGACAGAGTCAGCATGACGAAGTCCACATGAGAGAGTTTGCAAGGGAGTGTCAGCATGAGAGATTCGGCATGACAAAGTGGGCATGACAGTTTTGACATGAGAGAGTTGGCATGAAAGAGTCATCATGATAGAGTTGGCATGATAGTGTCAGCATGAAAGAGTCGGCGTGACATATTTTCTTAGTTTTTAAAAAGGATAAAGACTATTAGACACTTCTAGATTAATCATTCCTATCACTTATCTAATGTATTGTATTCTATCAGAGTTAAATGGATTAGTAAATATATCAGTAGGCTGATATAATGTGCTAATAAATTCTAAAGCGATATCACTCTTTTGATACAAATATCTAAAAAAGTCATGTCTTACTTACAAATATTTTCTTCTAGAATGAAAACTAGGTTCTTATAAATGTTAATAGAACTTTTATTTTCACAATTTATAGGTACATGTCAAAATTCGTATCCATAGTCTTGTAAATTGTGTTTCATCCAAAAAATCTAAGCACAAAAACTATTAGAAACTATGTATTGAACTTTGTCATTAGATAATGAAACAAATTGTTTTCCCTTACTGCACCATGAAATCATAAAATTTCCACAAAAGTGAAATCTTCTAGAGGTTATCTTTCTATCTAACATTCATTCACCAAAATCAGCATCAGAATAACTCACTATATCAAATGATTTTCCTTTAGAGTAAAACAAACCTAAATTGGTATTAAGAATGATGTATTTAAAAATTATTTTAATAGTATTTAAGTGAGATTATTTGGGGTTATATTGAAAACAGGAACACATACACACACTAATCATTATATCTATCCTACTAGTAGTCATGTTGAGAAAACTTTCAATCATTCATTTGTAAGTGGTTTTATCAAAAGTTTTATTGTCTTCATCAAGATCCAACTTACAATTAGTACTCATTTTAGTGTCACTACTTTTAATTCTATCAAATCCAAATATTTTTAAATAGTATTTTCTGTATTTAATTTGATTCAAAATGATACCTTTTTTATTTTGAAAAATATGAAATACAAGAAAAAATATGATTTGACCCATCAACCTCATTTCAAATTCACTTTTCATCATTTTAGAAAAATAAATACATAAATAATTTCATAAATATCCAAAAATAATATCATCTGTTTAGATTTGAACCACTAAAACATATTTAGAGAGTTGTTTTATAAAGGGATTAGGATCAAAAATTCCTTTGGTAATTTTTTTTAAATGATAAAATTATTTAGTCTATCGTACCAAGCTCATGGAGCTTTTTTTAACCCATATAAATCTTTTTTTAATTTAAAAACTTGATTTTGGAAATAGGGGTTTGTAAAACTAGGGGTTTGTTAGAAAAATTCTTCAACTATATACCCATTTAGGAATGCACTTTTAACATCCATTTGATAAAGAATTAAATTAAGATGGGAAACATAATAAAACTATATTTTGATGGACTTATGATTAGAAATAGGTGAAAAACTTTTTTATATTCGCTACCTTATTTATTACTATAACCTTGTGCAACCAATCTTGTTTTATTTCTAGCAATATTTCCAAATTCGTCTACTTTGTTTCTAAACACCCACTTAGTGCCTAGGGTTAAGGTGTGTTTTGGTATATCCACATGATTCCAAAATTTATTTCTTTTAAATTGATTATGTTTTTCATATATATCCATCACCAAAAATTAATCTTTAATTGCATCATTGATGTTTTTCTGTTCAATATGTGACAAAAAACAATTGTTGTTCAACATGGTTTTAATGAGAAGCTCTAGTTTGTGTCCCATTATCTATATCTCCAACAACAACATCTATTTGATAGTTCGTTAGTGTTCTTGTGGGTTTAGAAAAAGAAGGGATAGTAATTTCAGGTTCATCTGTAGGTTTGCGTTCATCCAGTCCAAATTATGAATAATTTCCAGAACTATTTTATTTAACAAATTTCATGACAAACAGATTACATGCTTTTTCATTTACATCCAGATTCGACAAATCATCTTCAAGGGTGTCTAGAGAGTTCATAGGTTTATGTGGATCTTTTTTATCAAATTTTATATGCACATTTTTCCACATAATTGGTTCATTTATTAAAGACTCTATAGGCCTTACTAGAGGTTGAGTAACCTAGGAATATTCCTTCATCACTCTTGGGTGAAATTTTTTCAAGATTTCCCTTTGTATTAAGGATATATACTTTGAAACCAAAAACATTGAGGTACTAACATTGTGTTTTATATTTTTCCAAAACACATAAGGATTATTCTTAATTATAGGTCTAATTAAGACTCTATTTATTATGTATCAATCTGTATACATAGCCTCAGCCCAAAATTAAACAGGTAAATCATATTCATTAAGCATTTTTTGGGGTATCTCTTGTAATGTTCTATTTCTTATTTTCCACAACTAAATTTTTTTGAGGTGTGCTAGGGCTAGATAATTATGACTATAGTCATTGTGTGATAAAAATGATTGAAATTATTATTTTTCAAACTCACGAACATGATCACATCTTATAGATTTTATTCTAATTCAACTTATATTTTCCACTATTTTAGCATACATGGTGAAGTGAGTACATGCTTTACTTTTGAGTGATAAGAAATATGCCTAAGTACATATAGAAAATTATTCTTAAAGAACATACATATAGTTCGTACCATTTAAACTATAAACTCTAGATCGTCCAAATAAGTCCTTGTGAACCAACACTAAAGGTTGAGAAGTTGAAATCTATTTCTTTGATTTGAATGATATGTTGAGTTTTTTACCCTTTTGAAAAGGATTACAGATTTTTTTCATTTGAAAACTACACTTTGGGTAGATCCTTAGATCCATGACTACTCCTTTCCTATTTAGATTTCTAGGAGAGAGTATACTATAGTTTTTCAATCTCTATTTCCAAACCCAAGGCTCTTTATGAAAGGCACTTAATCAAGAAATATTTTGAGAAAATAAAGAATATATGTTAACAACATATACATTTTCATATCTAAAATCCTAAAATAATAATTCATTTCTACAGTTAAAATGATTTTAGGTATCATTTTCAAATATAACATGAAATCCATCATCACATAATTTTAAAATAGTAGACAAATTATATTTCAATACACCAAAAAAGGAAATTGAGAAATTAAAACTGGGATAGAGTTACGAATCTGGACTAATCCAATTATTTTTCATTTCTCATTGTCACCAAAAGTGACATATCCACCATCAATATTGTTTAGGTTCTTGATGATAGAATAGTTCCATGTCATATGTCTTGAAAATTCATAGTAAAATTACCCCTGACTCTTTCAGGAGCACTTTAAGCATGATTCCAAAAAAATAATTAGGCAAAAATGGATTTTTCTACACAGATTTGTTTGGGTCCAATAACATTAGTAATCAGTGCTTTAGGTACCCACATTTTCTTCATGGGTTTACTATAAGTATTATATAACAAATTTAAAAAATAGACTCTATTTAGTCTAGAAAAACTTGAGGTAGTAAAATATTTTCTATAATTGGAATTAGCAACAGAATTTTCTTATTTACGTAGAAGAATAGATTTTCCAGATTTGGTACAAAATGTGTTTTTGGATAGGTTTCCTTATCTTGGATGATATATAATACTAGAAGTGTATATAGGAGCTATCTGTTTTCCAGGAATTTGAGTAAGAGTATTTTTACCAATGGTAAACTTTTCTAGTTCTTTCTCAAATTTCTCATTATACATTTTTAGTTCACTATTTTCTTTGATCAGTTGAGAATTATTTTCATTTTTATTAGTAAGTTATGATTTAATATCTATAGTGAGATAATGTTGTTTATTTATTGATTTATATTTATGTTTCATTTCAGATCATGTCTCTTCTATCATGTTACAATATTCAAATAGTTCACCACATTTAATATTTTAATAATCACTTTCACCTACAGAAAAGTAATAATTATTTATAGGAGAATATAAGGTTACCTCAAAAGTGTTTGTCATTAAACAAATATTTGACATGTCATCTCTCACATCATGAGATGATGCAGATTCACTGGAACTATCCTTAGTGGCACTATAAGTGGCCTTCAAAACTTTTTATAATTATTTTCTTTGTTTTCATTATTATTTTTCTATATTAATTTTGAATAGTCATATTTGACATGTCCTCTCCTCTTACAATCATAACTGACAATATCCTATGACATTTCATCTATTTTCCAATCCTTTTTCCAGTTTCCCTTGCTATCATATCTTCTTTTATAATTGGGTTTGCTGATGAACTTCTTCTTCCTATAGAATTTCATAAATCTTCTGTACATCTGAGCCATCTTTTCATCACTATTGGAAGTCGATTCATCATTTTTGGAGATTTAAAAAGAGGCTAGAGCCTTATTATTTTTTTATTGTTAAAGGTATTAGTCTAGTAGGCTATATATGTTCTCTTAGGTTCAACATTTTCTTCCTGGTTTACTTTCACCTCTTCTTCATACTTCCTAAACTTTCCAATGAGTTCCTTGACATTTAGTTTTCTAATGTTACATGATTCTCTAATGGAGATTGAATTTCCTCTCCATCTATCAGGTAAGATTATGATAATCCTTATAATTTTTTCTTTGGTAGTAATCACCTTTCCCAGAGATCACATGGTGTTCACGATCTCATTGAAAATCAGATACATATCAGAAATAGGTTCATCGGGCTTTTTCTTAATGTTATCATATTTAATAGTATATTTATTAAGCCTCATTTCTTTGACAGCAGTTCTTTCTTTATGTAAAACAACTATGGTGTCCCAAATTTCAATGGAAGTTTTTCATGGAGAAATTTTGTTGAATTCCTCATATCCTAGTGCACAATATAAATCATTCATGGATTTACAATTATTACTATTGGCAGCTTTCGCAGTATCATCCCAGGTATTTCTTGTGGTATCAGGGATCAACTTTTTAATCCATGTAGTAGAACAAATCTAAAATCATATACACTCTAAATGTATCTTCATCTTAATTTACCATTGAGAATTTTCTGTTCGATTGAAAAATAGAGGTTTGTTGGTAGCTTCACTTTCCAGCCTATTTTCTCTAATAAAATTTTAGAAAATGTTTTTAATGAGATAAATGTTTAGTATCAAAATATTTTTAAGATCTTTGAAATCCTAATAAAATCAATGTTGAAAGAGTTTGAAAAATATTTGAAAACAGAAAATTTCAATGCCTCTGAAACCAAATTTTGGTCGGAGTACAGTAATCAAGAGGGGGGGGGGGTTGAGCATCTATAAAAATTTCTGTTAAAATGAGTTATTTGAAATTCCCAAAATTTAAAATTCAATTTACTAGTTAGACATTAGTGAATTTATAAGGGCTTGACTATTTGATTAATTTCTCAAGAGAGTGGTTGGTTCTCATTTATATCGATTTGATAATTAATAAAACTTTTGAAACTAACTAATAACTAAATATTGTTATAAACACTTGCTAAGACTAACTGTCATCGTTTAATTTTGTGATATGAAATAAGAGTTAAAACAAAGTAAATGTAAAATTAAAATCACAACATAAATGAAATAATAGGTTTAATCTCAAGTAGAGACCTAATCCTCTCAACTTGGAGATCACTTTCCAAAAATCAATTTAAATTAATAAACAACGTTATCCACATCCTATATTGGGGTTTAGAACAACACGCAGTTTTTCCAGGTCATAAGACATCTTCTAGAGTTTTTAGTGGGTACAAAATACCATGTCACACAAGGACCTCTTCCACACTTATCCATGGGAATAAAAAGGTGAAGTAAGGAATGAGTGTAAGGATATATTGTATCCTTCAGTTTGATATAGAATATGTGTGTGTTTTAGATACCCATATTTCATAAAAGTATATCAAAATTGACACCACATAGAAAATAAATATGAGAAAGGATTTAGAAGGCTTTGTGTGTCTTGGAAAGTTTCTCTAGACTCTTTAGATGTATCTGAGATGAGGTTTGATTCCTCTTTTGGAGAATTAAACCAAGACAGAGTGTCATATTTAGGTTAATATGTACAAGTATGGTTCTACATGTGTATTATTCTCGTTATTTTATATGATAAATTAGTTTTCCAATTCGATGCACAGATTGAATGAGATTGCCTCATGTTTTCTTCCTTTTTTACTTGAGTTTGCAGTGGTTGAATGACAATTGCGAATGTTTTTCTGTATATATCTCACACTGGCACACCACACCCCTTACTGCTTCTATCATAAAAATGATTTTATTCTTTTGGGATGATAGAAAGCATGATATTTCCAAATGAATAAGTTAATAATACCTCATACTATCTGCTAAAATTACAAAAAAAAAGATTATTAATTATGTCAGTATCATTAAATGACTCAAGTATGACCGTCAGAAGTAATTTTAATAAATTAAAATTTAAACAGTCTTTCAGTGACTCCTTTGTTTGTGAGTAATTCTATCAGTGAGTCATCCTATCAGTGAGAAATCAGTTGGTGAAGCATCTACTAGTGAGACATTGGTTGATGAGACATCCTGTCAATTAGACATCATGTCGGTGAGTCATCCTATTAGGTATTCATCCATTCAATGATTCATCATGTTAGTGAGACATTAGTCAGTGACTCGTCTTCTTGTTGGTATCTCAGTTCTTCTGTTAGTGTCAATGACTCATACATTGATAATTTTAGATGTTATGTATGTCTTACATAATAGAAAAGACAAAATGTGCTATTAACCATAGTTACACATTGATAATTAGTTACAATCTCGTTTAGACTAAAAATATATAATTATTTATATAATTTAAATGATCTAATATACTAGATATGCTTTGACATGATTTAGGTTCTGTCATGAGGTAAGATATGTGACTTGTGATTATAACATGATTTTTGATAATGAGGTAAGATATATGTTATTATATATGACATTATTAGTGATAATTAAAACCATTATAGTGGGAGATAGTGTCCAACAATCTCTAATGGGCCAATATTAACTTTTTGGTAGTTTTTTATGATATTATGATATATTCTAAAAGTAGTGAGGAGCATGAGGATATTCTAGGGGCTATAATACAATCTAAATGGGAGGAGAGTATATTTGTAAAGTTCATAAAATGTGATTTTTGGTTACAAAAAGTTTCTTTTTTTGGGAACATTATAACCAGTGAAAGAATATTAGTGGACCCTGTGATGATAATGGTTTTGGAGAAGTGGCATCATCCTACAATAGTAACTGATATTCATAGTTTCCATGGTTTAGCAGGATATTGTAATAGGTTATTGAAAAAATTTCTTATGTTTCTAATCCATTAATAAAGTAAACTTGTAATGGGATAAAGTTCATCTTGAAAAAAGAGTGTGGAGAATGTTTCCAAGAGCTGAAGAAGATATTGGTTACATTACCTGTGTCAACTATACATTCAATGAAAGTACGATTCATTATTTTTATAAATGAATCTCATAAAGGAATTGGGTTCTTCCCTATGAATAATGATCATGTGATTTATTATGCATATTGACAATTCAAACCTTATGGGAAGAATTATCCTACGCATGACATGGATATGAATGTTGTTGTTTTTCTTCTAAAGATATGGAGGCACAATCTATAGCACCAAAAATATTTTATGAGATAGTTTCTTTTTAAATTATTTGTTGTGTTGTGTTGTATGGTACATCAAGATTATCTTACGCTATACGTAACACTGTATTATCATACAGTATATGAAACACTATACATGGATTAAGTTACACAAAATTTCATGTTCTTTTGATAGAATTCATTTCACACAACACTGAATATATATTTTTTAAATTTATAAAAGAACTATTTTTGGATTATGTTATATGAAACAACATAGGACGTTTTCACTAAACACAACACCGGCATGGTTTGCATTACACGCAAGATAGACCTTCTTCGATAGCTTGCGTTTTACGCAATATCGAGTTTCACCCAACAATGATATATTTTTAAAATATTATTTAATAATATATAAAATATATGTTATGATTAGTATAAACCAAATTTTAAATTTTATATAACATTAAAATTAATCTAACTTACTTTTTATAACATGATATAAACACAAATTCAATTTTTTTAGATAAAAGATGTTTTTTTTAAACGGCAGTTTTTTCACCTTTTGATGGAACACCAGTTTTAAATCAAGTTTTTATCAATTATATATATTTCATATGAAAAATAAACTTCTTGTTTGGATTTGGGACACAATAATTTAATTTGGATGAATTTCTAATATTTTTCTAATAACATTCACATTTTGATGAATGGCAATAATACATAATACTTTACGTGGAAAAAAACTTTTTTCAATGAAATAATTTATATGGTTAAATTCAAATATTTAAAGGTTTTAAAGTATAAATATAATATATTATTAATCATTCAATATAAAATAATTCATTATAATTAATTTTAAATGGAATTAATATGTAAAAACATTTCAATATTTTTCAGTGTTTTAACTTTTAAAAAGACATTCACTCATTCCAAAAATGGGATGATTTTAAATTTATTTCTAAAAATTATATGTTTTAAATTTTGAAGAATGGATTCCATATTTGGAATCAGAAGGTCAAAATTTTCTAAATCGGTACATTTTATATTTGGATATTATGAATAGTAACATCAGTAATTATTTTATTTACCGTGGTTAAAGGGTAAATCTGGTAAATAAGGGTAAAAAACCAAGATTATAAAAATGTAAAAATATTATAAAAAATGTCTTAATACCATTTTATAAGATATATCCTATCATGATAATCATCTAGTCAGTCATAAAACCCCATGGATCCACTTGGGAGTAAGATTAAACTTTTAGAATTTTTAATTTAAAGTAATGAGAAATATAACAGAAACATGTATCTTTTAATAAAACATTTTAAATATAGGGATATATAAATGATTTCATTGAATATTATTAGTCCTTATAAATTTAAATTTATTTTCTAAATAATTTTATTTTATTTATAATTTTTATACATTAATTTTTTTTAAACACAATGATGATGCAGTGATTACCTAATTAATGAAATATTCAAATAAATGATATTATAAATATTAAAATGAATATAATTTATCATATTGATGATATAAAAGAATTTTATGGATTCATATTAAATGTTAAATTTTATTTAATGTAGCTTTTTAGAATTAATGAATTTGTTACGACTTTATGAAAAATCAATTACTAAGTAGTGTCAAAATTGACATAAATGAGTTTTTAAAACAAATACTATTTTATTAAATGATATAATAGTTCTAAAAATCTTGGATTCTTTCAAATAATATATATAATGTTTCAAATGTAATTAATGATTCCCTTTTGGTTCTCATGGAATTTTATAGTAACTATAGAATCCATATATTATAAAAATACAAGATTACATGGTAAGAGTTAATATTTTAACTAAGGGTTAAAGCTAAATACTAAGGTTTATTTTACAACATAAACATGTATAAAACCTTTTAATTGAGTGGATTAAGACCCATAATCATCGTATAATATAAATTTATCTCTTTTGAGTTATTATAATTAGATAATAATTTTATAATAAAATAATATTTCAAAACATTCATAAAGTGTCCCTCCTCTTTCTTTTAAAACGTCACCAACTCTACCCACATACTCACACCTTTCAAGCCCCATTGTTAATCTAAATTCTACTCAATTAAGCTCCCAACATCCATCCCTTCCTTAGGGAGGCCTCAATTTAGGCATTAATCTATCTTAATGAGACCTTTTGTTTATATCAAAAGGAGATAGTTTAAAAAGAGGTAATTTTTTTATAACCACTTTAACAATTCCTTTCTTTCTTATACTTCCTATTCTTATGTTCTTTCCATAATAAAGTAATAAAAAAATTATCTTGAACATTCTGAGATATTATTATTATGGGAAAACCTTATACCTCCTTTATCAATCAAATTAGTAACAATATCACCATGTGTACGTATGTACAACATACTATCTCCATGTCATTTTTGTAATTTTTTATTAAAAAATACATAATTGGAATTGGTATATTGATACTTATATAGGGTGTAATTAATAAATACAACATGATAATTATTTTATATAATTCATACACCATCCAATTCCATTCCATTTAACCATTAAGTGAATTATATCGTCGCTCGTGCATACGTACGGCTTACCGTCTCCACGAAGTGATGAGATTCATTATCAATGTTAACCATTCAAGAACTATTAAAAATTATATTTAATAAATAGTCATGAAATACATGAAATAATAATTATACTAGATTTATGTAAATATATATATATATATATATAAATATGTGTGTCTTTGTCATTTAATAGCTTCCTTTCAACAAAATTCGGAAATGGAAACATCGTTCATGTGTACGTACAGCCTACCGTCTTCATGAACGGTGTATTCTATTTTTTTATCAATCTATTATATGTATTTATATAATAAATATTTTTGATATATAAATCGTTTTTTACATTCTTGAAGTAATTAAAACACCATCAATGTAATAATATCAATAATAAAAGGTCAAAACAGATATGATAAATAAAACGATTATTACCCAAAATGTTGCTTTAACATGGAATTGATAACTATACAAGTATTATAAAGTCATAAGTGAATCATATTTTAAATAATAGAGATTATTACGGTTCTGTTACAAGTTGTTAATTTGTTTAAACCCACTATACATGAGATTTGAACACATATCTGAGAAGTTGGACCTAAGGTAAAGGACAATTTTGCAATCTCATTTTTATCTGAGATTATTTATACGTAAGTATTTACTAAGTATATATTTATCATCCATATCGATTTTTTCTAGAAATTTTTTCATAAAATGTTTATTATTCATCTATGTATTTTTTAATTCATTTATACACATTTTTTTACTTTTACTACATGGTATGGGATGAATCTTTCTTTTGATTACCATATGAGGTACTTTTTGACTTTTCTGGAAAATGTACGAGAAGAATGTTATTTTAACTTATACAGAATTAATAGATTTTTACATATTAATAATGCATTAATTCTACAAAGATTAATCTACATTATTTCAATTTTATTTTCTACTAAATTATATTCTTTTATAATTTTGTGGCATTTTGAGAAAAAGAAAACATTTTTGAAGAAGAAAAGATATTTTCCTCAGGAATTATGTTCGATTGTTATATCAAAATTATTTTCCATCTATGATGATGCTATTTAAATAGATTTATGTATATATCCCTATTAATAGTATGATTTTATTGTGTTACTGATGGAAATATATTTTATATGTATTATTTTATTATAGAATAATGATTAATAAACCCATTTTATATCTTGGGTTATGCTATGATGAATGATTTATGTTTTTTGTGGCATATGTAAGAATGATTTCATTATGAGATGGTTGGGACATATATCTCCCTCCAATGAATTGGGTAAACATTTATACCTCACGCGATAGACATGATTGGAATGTCAAGTAAATCTGATTTAGTAATATTGATCTTGAATAATAAGTAAATTAAGTTCAGTAATACACGGCTGGAACAACAAGAAAACCCAGTTTAGTAATGGACATTGTCAACTATGATGGTCTTGGAAGAAATGAGTTGGATAATATGGAAATAATATTAGGTTATTAATTATTTTCCACAATTATATATTTTATTAAAATGCTATTTTATCATGGTTAATGTTCCAATATGATCTATTCCATATGTAAAACCATGATTTATTTCATGGACCATGATAATGATATTTAAACTTTATATTAATGTTTTTACATTCATATGTTTTATGGTGTTTTTATGTTGTCAATGTTTACCATTACTGAGCATTTGAGCTCACCCTTTTATGTTTTCTTTTACCCAGGATTTAATGAAAGGTTTTAGGTAGGGAAAAAGGGAGAAGATCTTAATGGGTGATGTTGAAGATCTTTCACTAAGATAAAAGATTATCTTCCAAATTTTTAAATACGCTCAAAAAATATGATATTTGGGAATATATTTGTGTAATTTATTATGTATTCTACAAGAGAAATGCAATTTCCATGTACATTAAGCTTGGGTTGTTAGAGATAGTATTAGCGCAAAGGTTTAGATAACCATTGGAAACTAGGTTTTGAAATCTTTATTCAGATCCCAAGAGATATTTCTATGGTATTTGTAGGGATGTTCCTAAGGGTAAGTCTACCTATATGTTACAGTCCTATAATTATGCTGAAAATCATGAATAACCTAGTATCAAAACTAATCTATTAGAGATTGAATGTACCCCTACCCTAATTGGTATTTTCCTTCTCCTATTATGAATTATTCCTCTAACACTATTGTTTTTTGGTTTTAGACAATGGATGGAACCCGGAAGAATCGTTTTAATCACCAATGCACTGGGAAATGCAATGATTTTCCTTCTGATCAACCAAATGTTTAGGGAGATGGAATGAATAATCTTATTTCTATACTTACATAAGCTACGAATCACTCTTGACATCCAAATGAGCATAGAAGGGAACATTGTTCTGTTGAATCTTTAATGAGGCAATGACCACATTCTTTCAATGGGTCATCTTATCAAATTGTTTCTGAAAAATGGATCAGTACCATTGAGAAGTTATTTTTCAGACATCATTCTTCAAGAAATTCAAAATAAATTTTTGATGTTTATTGTTTAGAAGGTGAAGCAGACCAATGGTTGACACAAATAAATAATAAAATAAAGTAAGATGAAATTGAATCCATGGACTAGGACGAGTTCAAGAACTTGTTTTTCATAAGTACATACCTTTTATTCATTGAAAAATTATGTAAAAGGATTTATTTGAGCTTATGAAAAAAGTATGATGAATCCATTGGTAAATACGAGGAAACTTTTACATGAATTTCAGGGTATTATTTTAGCCTTATCATCCAACCTGATAGTAAAGTTGATTGACACTTTAGTGGCTTAAAAACAAGTCATTGAAGGGAATTATCTATAAGATAAATTATTAGGTATGAAGAGGTTGTGCATTTTTCTATCATTGTAGAAATGGAATTTGGTATTACATATCAATCTCATGGTTTTGACAAGAAACTAAAGATGGATTTCAAGGGAAAATCTCAAAAAAATGATGAAAATAAGATGAATGTTTCCTTAGGCCCAGATTGTGGAATGAAGCGTGGTGTAGATTGTCTTAAAGATACTAGAAAATGTTTTAATTGTAGAAAATAAATTCATCGAGAAGTTGAGTGTTGATGTAATAGAAAAATGGTTTCAAATGATGTGAATAGATAAATGAATATAGATAATTCACAACCCACACTTCAATGATAGAAGTTAAAAGAAATGGGTATTTGTGCTAACCAATGCCCAAATCCAAGGGTTAATGATGATTATCGATGTCAACAACCTCTTAAGGCTAAAGGAAAAGGCAAATCACATCCATTAACTATTGGTGATTTTGAGTATGAAAATACAGTGGTGAAATGATTAAGTGTATATGTAATGGGATTCCAATGTAGTGTTGTTGAATCTCTTTTATAGTATTATGGAATATTGTAATATCTATGTATTGGTCCTTGTGGATTTCCAAAATTATATGGTACTAGTAACCATGAAATGTGATTGAAATATTTTTTGAAAGCATGTGAAATGATCATAATCAAGGGATAAGGAGATAATGATTTCTTTGAGAGTATTCATGACCTCATGACTGATATAAGGATGAAGTGATATCATGGTTTGAGTATATATAATTTTTGGTATTTTTGGTGTGTGGAAAGAGTTAATTTTGAAAGAATGCATGTTTTCTCTATGGTTCTACGGTAATTTATGTTATTACCATGTTTCAAGATATTAGATGATTATTTAATTCACATGATTGTAAGTTGAAAACAAAAAACTACCTTATGACATATTGGACATAAATTATATGTCGATTTAATTCACCAATATCTAACGATTTATGTTTTTTGTTTCTGGAAGGATTGTAATTTTATCTATTTATGGATTGTATAAGTTATATTCCATTTTATGTTTCTTAGATTAATGTATTATCTCACTATAGGTGGGATTATTTATATTTTATTACCTATGATAACCTTTTTGTTGAGACAAATGGAATGAAAAATGATTCTATTACATGATTTTCTAATAATGACAAATTTAAATTCATTTAATTAAATAAGATATGAAGTGGAAGTTTTTAAGTCACAAACAACGGTGAGATTGTACAAAAATCAAGTATGTATTTATTCTCAGGCAAAATTATTCAACATTATGGAAGGGATCTTGAAGACCAAAAAATTTATCATATTTATTTCTTATCTGATAAATGAGATAGTCCTATACATCATCACAGATTTATAGATTTTTGGTTGTTAACTTTCCCCAAACATTTTTGTCTATCCCTATCCATCAGAACTTGATGGGTTGATATTTCTTCCATATCCATGTTCTCACTTCCCACCTATGTTCTCCTATGTGAAACGCAATGATGAGTAAAATTGGGTAACCATTATGTTTATAACTTTCCTTTTTAAAATGTTGTTTTACTATTCCTTTTTATGATATGGGTTTCTATGAAAGAAATATTCAAATAGAAATCATTTTATAACCCCGATTAATTTTGAGGGGAAAATCATTTTAAGGGGGTATAATGTAACTCCTTGAGATTTTATGAGATAGTTTATTTTTTATTACTTTAATGCCTTGTTTTGTATGATACACCAAGATTATATTGCTCTATACACTACATCGAATTATCTTCTAGTATATGCAACACTACACATGGCTTATGTTACACACAATTTCAATTTCATTTGATAGAATTAATTTCATGAAACACTGAGTATAGATTATTTTTAATGTATAAAACAAATATTTTTGGATTATTTTATATTAAACACCAAAGGAATATTTTACTAGGAATATAATTAACTTGTCTTGCATTACACACAAGAGGAACCTTCCTCGATATCTTACATTGTACACAATATCAAGTTTCACTATACAAATATATATTATTAATATATTATTTAATGGGTTATAAAAATAACTTTATGAATATTATTAACCAAATTTTTAATTTTATATAAAATTTAAATTTATCTTATGTATTTCTTAGAACATGATATAAGAAAAAAAATCAATTTTCAGATAAAAGAAGATTTATTTCAAAAACTACAATTTTGCCGTATTTTGATGGAACACCAATTTTAAATCTATTTTTTAAAAATTTATATATTCTATTGGAAAAATATAAATATTATTTGGAATTGGGATATAAAAATTACTTTGGATGAAATATAGATATTTTTCTAATAACATTATTGTTTTGATGAATTGTAATAATACATTGAAATTTAATTGAAATTTGTTTTCATGGAATTAATGTATATAGTTAAATTATAATATTTATTGGTTTTAAAGTATAAATAAAATGAATTTTATCATTTAATATAATTTATTCCATTATCATTAATTTTACATTTAATTAATATGTAAAAACATTTCAATCTTTTGCAATGTTATAACTTTTAAAAACATGTTCTCTGATTCCAACAACGAGATTGAATTTAAAGTAATTTCATCCAATTATGTATTTTGAATTTAGATAAATGGATTCCAAATTTCAATTCATAAGGTCCAAATTTTGTACATAAGTACCATTTATATTTTGAAATTATGAATAGTTACTTCAGTAATTATTTTTATTTACCATGGTTAAAGAGTAAATCTGGTAAATAAGGGTAACACAATAATATTATAATAATATAAAACTACAATAAAACAGGTCCTAATACCATTTAATGATATATATCCTACCATGATCATCCATGGGTTGATTTTAAGACCCCATAGAGCCACTTGGGAGTGAGAATGACCTTTTAGAATATTTAATTTAATCTATTGAGAAATATAACAATAACATGTATCTTTTACTACAAAATTTTTAATATTGTGTAATATAACTGATTTATTTGACTATAAATACAAATTATATATCTAAAAATATTTCCTACAACATGTTATTTTATTTTTTAATTTTTATACATTAAAAAAATTTATTTATTTATGACCTAATGATGATGTACTGATTACCTTATTAATAAATGATTCAAATAAATGATATTATAAATATTAAAATAAATATAATTTGACATTATGATTCCATCCAAGATTTTTTCTAATGAATATAATATTTTATATTTCAGTTAATGTAGTTTTTTATAATGAATTTAGTTTTTATGACATTATCGAAAATCTGTTACTAAATAGTGTGAAAATTTACATAAATGAGTTTAAAAAAAATAATATTTTATTAAATGATATAATAGACCTAAAATCTAAAATTATGCAAAATAAATTATATAATGTTAAAATTTTCATTAATTTTCTTATTTTGGTTCGCTTGTAATTTTATAGTAACAATAGTAACCATATATTATAAAAATACAAGAAGACATTTCAAGAGTTAATGTTTTTAACTAAGGGTTAAAGCTAAATTATGAGGTTATTTTTGTGACATAAACTTTTCTAAAACCTATTAGTTGAGAGTATTTATACCCATACTAATATTAGAAAATAATTTTATTACTTTTTAACTATTATAATATGATAAAATTTTTATAATAAATTAATATTTCAAAACATTCCTAAAGTGACCCTCCTCCCTCTTATAAAAGGATGACATCTATACTAAATTATGCACACCTTTCAAGCCCCTTGGCTCATAAAAATTCTACTCAAGAAATCTCCCGACATCCCACTCATCCTCTTAGATTCCACAATTTGGTAATAAAATTCATCATATGGAGACCTTTTGGGAAAATCAAAAGGCGATACATGAAAAATCTATAATTTTTTTATCACCTCTTTCAAAATTTGTTTCTTCTTCTACTTCCTATTATTATGTTGTTTCCATAATAAAGTTATAAAAAATGTATCTTACACATTCTGATATATTATTATCATTATGGAACAACCTTATACCTCATTTTATCCATCCTATGAATAACTATATCACCATGTGTGAGTACTTACGGCTTACCATCTCCACGTTATAGTGTAATTTATTATTCCACAATACTTAATTTGGGTTCGTATAATGATGATTATAATGGATTTAATTAGTTAATATAACATGATAATTATTCTTCATAATTAATATACCATAAATTTCTATACCATTTAACCGTTAAGTGAATGATATTGACGCACATGCATATGTACGACATACCTTCTCCATGACGCAATGGGATTCATTATCCAGGTTTACCATTAAATTATGATTATAAAGTATATATATAAATAATCATGAAATATATCACATAATAATTCTATATGACTTATGTATATATATATATATATGTCATTTACTTTCTATCATTCAATTCAATATGATAATAGAAATAGTGTTCATGCATACGTACGGTCTACCATCTCCAGAACGGTGTATTCCATTTTATTTATCTATCTATTATATCAATTTATATACTGAATATTTTTTATATATATATCATTATTTAAATTATTTAAGTAATTAAATCCCAATATAGTTAATAATATCATTCATAACAAGTCAAAACTCATTCTTTAAATAAAACAATTTTTACCCAAAATGTTTCTTTAACATTGAATTGATAAATAAACAGGTAATATAAAATCATAAGCAAATCATATATGACATCATAGGAATTATTAGGGTTCTGTTACAAATTACTAGTATGTTTATATCCACTATACAAGTTTTTTTGAAACATTTAGTAGAAATCATATCTAAGGTAAGGGAAAATTTTGCAATCTCATTTTTATTCATGATTGATTATATGTAAGTATTTACTGGGGATATATTTATAATCCATGTCCATGTTTTCTAAAAATGTTCTCAAAAAATATTTACAATTATTCAATGTATTTTTATATTTCTTTTCACCCATTTTGACTTTTACTACATGGTATGAAATGAATCTTTCTTTTGTTTACGATATGGAGTACTTTTTGATTTTTTCAGAAAACGTACGAGGAGATTGTTTTTTAACTTATATGGAATGAACATATTTTCACATCTCCATAAATTTTTATTTCTATGAGGCATACTCTACATAAAGTGAAGTTAATTTTCTACTAAATTCAATTATTTTAAAATTTCATTGAATTTTGAGAAATGAAAATGTTTTTGAAGAAGAATTGATATTTTCTTCAGGAATTATGTTCGAGTGTTTTATCAATGTCATTTTCCATGAGAGATGTTTCTATTTATAAAGGGTTATTTTTGTATCCCTAATTCTTCTATTATTTGACTATATTAATGATGTAATGATATTTTATATATATTATGTTATGATAGAATGATGTTTAAGAAAGCCATTTTATTTCTTAGGTTATGCTATGATGAATGATTTATGTTTTTGTGGCACATGTAAGAGTGATTTCATTATGAGATGGGTGAGACCTATTTCTCATTTCAATGAATTGGGTAAAGATTTATACCTAATGAGATAGACATGAACGGAATGGAAAGTAAATCAGTTTCAGTAATACCAGTTTGAGAAGACATATAAATCTGATTTAGTAATACATGGCTGGAACGACATGTAAACCCTGTTCAGTAATGGAATTTTCCATAATGATCGTATTGGAAGAAATTACATGGATACTATGAAAATAATATTATTTTCTTAATTTTTTCCACAATTCAATGTTTTATTCCAATGCTATTTCATCCTGGTTAACCTTCATTTATGATCTTTGCCTTATGTAGTGCCAAGATTTATTTGATAACTCATGATATTGATATTTAAACATTTTATTCATGTTTTTAAACTCTTATATTTATGGAATATTTTATGTTCTCAATGTTTACCCTTATAGATCATTTCATCTCACCCTTTTATGTTTTCATTTCCAAGGATATACAGAAAAGTTTTAGGTACGTAAAAAAGGGGAACTCTTTATTTGTGATGTTAAAGATCATTTTCCAATATAGAATATTATGATCCATGCTTCAAAAGAAACTAAACAAATATGTTCATTGGGAATATATTTATTTAATGTATTATGTATTATTAAAAATAAATTTATTGTCCATGTACTTCAAGATTTTGTTTTTAGACTTCCTTTATGAAGAAAAATATGATATATACACATACCACAAATATTTGAAGTATATTTTCAAACAAAAGGAATTGACAATGAGGAAGAGGATATGTGTAACATCCCAGGCAAATAAAATACATGAAAATTTTCATATTTATTAATATTTATATTAAAATATTAATTCTACTTTAAAGGGGATGCTATGTTTTATGGCGTACCTGATACGCAACAACGGGTTTCTTTGAAATCTTACGTTGCACACTAATAATATAATATTATTTTTTTAAATGATAGTTAATGTCATGATAGTATATTGATGGGAATTAATATAAATAACTAAAATATAATTATACATGTTTTTTAATATTTTTACATTTATCCAAAAAAATTTAGAGGCTTAAAATGTGAATGAATGTAAGTGTAAATACTCTAATATTCTTTTAAAGGCCGATTTACCGCATTTTGATGGTGAACCATCATTAAATCTAGTTTTGGCTATTTTTATATGCACAATTTGACAAAATAAAATAATTATTTTGAATAGAACCATCAAAATATACATTGGATGAAATTTTTGTATTTTTCTAATAATGTACATTTTTTAAGGAATAGTGAAAAATACTTTATTTTAATTCAAATGTGCCTATTAATCTAATTTATTTATATGGTTATATTTTTGTTATATTAGCTTTAAAGAATAATTAGAATATATTTTTACCATTTAATCTAATTTTTGTAATTGGATGTAATTTTATTTTGAAATTGGACATAAATAAGTGTCAATCATTTAATAGTTATTATTTCTTAAAAACGCGCTATTTTTTTTAACAATGGTAATTAATTTTAAATTAATTTCAGACAATTTTGTCTTTTGAATTGGAAAAATGGATTCCATATTTGGAATAAGTAGGTCCAAATTTTTAAAATAGGTAACTTTTAGTTTTAGAGACTTTAAATATTTACTTCAGTAAATATTTTATTTACTATTATTAAAGGATAAATATAGTAAATAAGGGTAAAATATAATTTATAAAAATATTAAATTATCATAACAAGAGTCCTAATCCTATTTCATGATATATAGACGATCATGGGCATCATTGGGATGAATTTGGGACTTCATGGAGCCACATGGGAGTAATAATGACACTTTATATTAATTAATTTAAAATAAAGACATAAATTACATAAAGAAATATCTTTTAGTAAATAAATTTTTACATGGGGTTATGTAAGTTATCTTTTCAACTATAAATATGTTTTGGAATTATAAAAATATTTCATACATCATTTTAATTTTATTATAATTTTGGGACATCAAATAAATTAAATTATTTATAACATAATAATGATACAATATTTACCTCATTAATAAATGATTAAAATAAATAAGATTATAAATATTAAAACAGTATCAAAAAATAGTCCAATTCTTATTGGATTATTTTATTTAGACCATGAGTCATCTTAAATTTTATTGTAACGAATATTTGACCTTTTGAAACTAAAGATGAGGTTATAATAAAATAATTCATTGAAACCTTCTTAAGGAGCCCCTCCTTTCCCTTATAAAAATCCCTCACTTCTATCCCATTTCTCATACATATCAAGCCTTTGGATCATGAATCCTATACTCCAATAATCTCCCATTATCCCTATTTTCTTCTTATAAGCCTTACCTTAGTCATAAGTTACTTCATGAAACACTTTTACATCAAACTAAATGGAGTTACCCGATTTAAAGGCAACGTCTTCTCTTATGTTTTTTGTTTTATTTTACTTCTTCAACCCATAACCACTTTTTATTCGTTTATTTTATAACAACACCAGTATCTTCAATATATTAGGATGTTTTTAAGAGATGTATTATAACTAAACTTACACACACCTCCATCTAATGGGTAAAGAACATAATTTTTTTAGGGATGGAAAACTAACGCCTCACGAAATGATGATTGTACAACTAACTCCTACCGCCTATAATGATGGCCATTATGATGGAACTATATTTATATATGATATATATTATGTTTTTTTTTCTTTTTGCTTATTTATTTTTCATTTATAGCATACCATTATGGTTTCCATAATGGGTAAACTTGATAATTTCATTTTAGGAAGTGCGGAGCACCGCCCCCTAAAAGTGATACGACACATTAATTCCTTAAGTGGGATGTATAAAATATGGATTTAATGATATTATATATCATATTATACATTAATTATAATATACCTATCTATAATTATGTTTTAATTCCATTACAACATGAAATAGAAATGAAAGTAGCGTTCATGGTTACATACAGCTTACCGTCTCCATGAACGGTGCATTTCATTTCTTATCTCAAAATGTTATATACTAATATACAGAAATGTATACACTGGATATATACTATATATATGATATCTAAATCATTAATATCATTCTAGAGATAATGGAGTATTGACCACATGGAAAAATTGTAATTATAACAAGTTAATTTTTAACTCAAATTCCAAACATCGACAAAATGTCTGATATGAACTCAAATAATTAAATAACTGTTATTGAAAGGTAATAAGTGATATAAAAGTAATAAAAAAATTAAAAAGGTTATTAATCAAGTATAAATTAACTTATTTTTATTATTCTGGAATAACAAGGAAAATACTAGTCAAGTTGGACACGAGTTAAGGGATTTCTTATCTAACTTTTAATTCCGTGAGATTTCCATTATTCACCACTTATTTATTGCATGTGGAGTATCGTGTACCTCCATTTGATATATATCATCATTATTATATTTATATTCATGTTATTCTCTGATTAATTTTGTGGTTATTAACTTTTCTCATACGAATTGAATGATTACAACGTGGTAAGTGTTCTTCCTCTCACTTTTTATTCCTGTGAAATTCATGTTATATTAGCCACTATTTCCTTTTGTTTGGTGGTTGTACTTTCCATTATTGTATTTTTTTGTAATATAATTTAATTTATCGGTATTTAAAAGTTCATTGCGTGGCCATTATTTCATGGGGTGCATGTTTTGTATGTTACCAATTCGGTTAGGGAACCATTCACCTTCCTCTTTTTAAAAGACTTCTTTTTGTTATGTCTTTTAATTTACATCTTATTATGCAGTGATATATTATTCTATATCCTTATTTATGTAAATTTTATGTCCATGGGAAGAGATATACTTTTCTATAACATTAAGTTATTTTTTGAATTTTTATATGACATCGTTATGCTGTCGAATTTTTGTAAGAAAACCTCTTAACCCAATTTAAATTTTTTGGTTAAACATCTACTTCATGATTATGTTCAGCCATAAATATGTGTGAATAACCTCTAAATTTTTACACTTAAATACACTTATATTGGGTGTATTTATATTTTTCACATATAATTTTGTAATTTATTTATCCTTATTCTAAGGATACCGTCTTTATAATTGATTTCATCTCAATTTTACATTTCTATTGAGACTGCATTGTTGATATTCACTTATTCACTCTTATATAGTGTATATACAGTCCTTGTGGCATATTATATCATGAATACCTTTATTCTCATTATATTATTATTTTCTAATTAAATTTTATTCCTCAATTATTTTTATTCTAGGGTCTCTCATTTTGTTAAAAACTCTTTAACTAAAATATTTTTTTAAATATTCTAATGGTTTATTCTTCTAACTCTTTCACATTAATGTACATGTATTAAAAATGGTTTTAATGATTTATTCATATGTACTTGAATGTTTTTAAAATGAAATTTCTATCAAAATATTCCAAGTTTAATGGGACACTTTGACTCCAAAATCTATTTATTTAGTATTTTAAATGGTTTTGAAATGGTTTGATAAAAGCTTTGATTTTGTCAATATTTTGAAATGATATATTGTGATTGGAATGTGGAAATTTTATCTTTCCATCATGTTTTTTATAGGTTATGAATATGTTATGGCTCTTGGGCATTGTTAACATATACGAGAGGTTCCATGATAAACCTAGGGCTGATGAGCCTACGATAGCTCTACAATGCATTTGGTAACATGATAGAGGTAATATTTAATTGATCTTCTAAGAGATTTAGGGAATATAATATGATGTGTATTACAAATGCGACTCCCTCTGTTGCTATGATAGCTATAATGTTAGTATGATATTTATGCCTTAATTTTCCTTTGTGATTTATGATATCTATGTGTTGTTCATAAATCTTTGGATTTCATGATTTATGTTATGATTGAAAAGTATTGTTTCATTATTTTATATTTATTGATGGGAAAATGTTTTCGTTCTATATTTTATATCCCTTACTAATCTTTTTATTCTCATCCCATGTTTTTGAAATGTTTTCCATAGGACTTAAAGATAAATAATGGTCAAGGATGGGATCAAGGAAAAGTCATGTTGTATAAAACATAGAAAAAGGCATGAATTTTTTTAAATATTTTTTTTAAGATAAAATGGATACTTAGTAGAATTGTCTACTTGTAATATTAATGTTGTTATGAAAATTTTATGACCTAATTCTTTAAAAGTAAAAACCTAAAAAGATCCTCTATGTAAAATATCCATTTAATTCAACATTATGTAGTATTTAAGGATGGGTCTTTACAGTTGGTATCAGAGGTTGGTTTAGATAAATTTATAGGTTATGGTGTTCTTTATGCACATGTGACATACCCATAATGGCTAGGATTTTATAAAGAGTCATAGTTATTTTAGATAAAGTGAATGAGTTTAAGATAACATGAATAAGTATATATTTTTATCTACCCTCCTCATAATATATTATATGATGATTTTACTAATATACTCACACTTACCTTTTTTGTTTTAGTAAATGGATGGATCTATCAAGCACCAAAGTAATAAGGGAATTGAAGAAAAGTGTGATGGTTTTCTGAATGAGCAACTGACTGAAATGGGAGCTACAATGAGAACTATTGTGGTTATTCTCAACCAACTATCTAGAGTCATGATTAACCAACTGAACCATGGTGTTTTTTATAAGGCATCATATATGCAAGAAACAAATCCCCAAGGAAGTTAAGATAATAATCATAAAGGTATGTATATTCAAAAAACTATGTGTCAAGGACATGGACAGAAATACATAGGAAAATGTTTCAAAGGGATAGGAAGATGCTATAGATGTGGATGTTAAGGTAATAAAGAAAGAACCTTCCCTGGAAAAAGGAAGCATCCAGTTGACTCTAGTAAAGGGAAAGAAGTTATTTTTGAGGGATTAATTGAATGTTTTAAATGTGGTGTGCATGGTCATTATGCAAACAATTTTCCAACGAAAAAGTTTTGGGTATAGGATCAGTAAGATTGTACAAATATATGTTTAAAAATACCTAATTCCATTCCAATTGAGGATGAAGAAACTGACAATGACCAATGAAAGGTATGGATTATTTCATAACATATGTTTTTACATTATTTAATCTTAGAATATGATTCATGATTTGGTTTGTAGGAAAGTAGTTTTTCAGAATAAGTTGGTAAAGAATGGTTAATGGATCCTGAAGAATGCTGAATGAGTAAGAATTTAAAATATATGGGATTCAAGAGTTATGGTAGATTTTAGGATGGTGAAATTATTAAATTCATTAAGTCACTTTTGTTGATGGGATTACATTGGAAGAATTTTGATAGTATGTGTAACCCTAAAGTTTGATATACAAAAATGTTATTCAAGGAATAATTATCTTTTCTTCTTATGAGTAATGAGGGAATTCTATTTTGGTAGAATCTATATTTTTATTATGGGAATATGTTGATTTGGATTTTTTTTGGATATGATTAACCTATCATAGAGAATATGTCATGTGGTTAATTACACTTCAGTATGAGACATTAAGAGTAGTCAATTTTGTTTGGAGATAGATTTTAAGATTTACTGTAGAAGCCTATGTGATAAAATCCTTCAGATTTTTGGGTTTCAATTTTATTTTGAATTATTTTATATAATTTTAAGGAAAATTGTATATTGAGTGGTCTTTCTTGAACATTCGATACTTTTGTATGAATTTTGGAGAATAAGATTAGTACATACTTTTATAAAAGAATATCCTTTTGGGGATTATCTGATCTCGTACTAACCAATTTTGGTTTTTTTTGTTGCATACAGATATTAAAAATATGTGGTTCATATTTTTGGGATCATGTTATTCTCTAGAAGTTGATTATAATGATTTTAATGTGAACAAGTCATCTTGAATACTTTCCATTTGGAGAAAAGATAATTTTTTGGTAGAATTTCATTAGAGGATGGCACTCTTCATGATGAGTATGTATATTTCCTTGCGATATTAGTATTGTTATTAATAAAATTATATAACTCTATGAAAATGATCTTGAAGAAAAAATGTTATAATCCCTCTTTTATCATCAGACTTTAACAAATCCACAAATTTTTGTAATTGTGGTTGTTAACTTTCTATGATCAAGTTCCCTATCACTCACTATTAATCTATGAGAGTTAGTTTCTCATTCATATCCATGTTCTCATGGAATCTTAGTATTTTTAGTCTCGAGTAACCATTGTACTTCTGTAACATTAATTTAAGGGGATAGTGTATTTTTACTCTTTTTGCGATGTGGGGCTTTCAGTGATGTTTCTAAGCCTAATTTTAAAATTTCGAGGAAGCAATTCCCAAAAGGGGGGAAGGATGTAACATACTAGGTAAATAAAGAACATGAAATATTTCATATTTATAAATATTGGGGAATTAAAAATTAATTCTACTTTAAAGGGGACGCTATGTTCGATGGCGTACCCAATACGCAACGACGAGTTTCTTTGAAATCTTACGTTGTACACTAATAATAAAAAATTATTATTTTAAATGGTAGTTAACGCCTATCCATTGTATTGATGTGAATTAATAGATCTAACTAAAATATAATTAAAGATGTTTGTTGATTTTTTTAACATTTATCCAATAAAAGTTAGATGCATAGAATGTGAATGAATCTAAGTATAAATACTCTAATATTCTTTTAAAGTTCGATTTTCCACCATTTGATGGAGAACCATATTTAAATATAGTTTTTGACATTTTTATATGTTAATTTTGACAAAATATAATTCTTATTTATAATAGGGAGATAAAAATTTACATTGAATAAAATTTTTGTACTTTTCTAATAACGCTAATTTCTTTTAAGGAATAGTAAAAAATAATGTATTTTAATTCAAAAGTTCCTATTAGTATAATTTATTTATATGGATATATTTTCTTTTTAATTGATTTTAATTATAATTAGAATATATATTTACCATTTAATATAATTTTTTCATTGCATGTAATTTGATTTTGAAATTTGACATAAACAAGTGTCAATATTTTGATAGTTATTATTTCTTAAAAACACGCTATTTGTATTAATAGCGGGAATAAATTTTAAATTAATTTTTTCCACTTCTGTGTTTTGAATTTAGAAAAAATGTATTCCATATTTCGAATAAATAGGTCCAAATTGTATAAATAAAAAACATTTATTTTTAGACATTTTAATCATTTATATTAGTAAATATTTTATTTACCATTATTAAAGAATAAATATAGTAAATAAAGGTAAAATATAATTTTATAATAATGTTAAATTACCCTAACTAGTTTCCTAATCTTATTTTTTGATACATATCCTACCATGAGAATCATTTGGATAAATTTAGGACCCCATGGAGCCAAATGGGAGT
The DNA here is from genome assembly GCA_963277665.1 of Viscum album. NCBI lineage: Eukaryota > Viridiplantae > Streptophyta > Magnoliopsida > Santalales > Viscaceae > Viscum > Viscum album. The sequence goes on along the minus strand of OY728161.1, from coordinate 2,126,719,320 downwards.
AATAATGACACTTTATAATAATTAATTTAAAGTAAATACAAAAATGAAAAAAATATCTTTTAGTAAATAAATTTTTTACATGGGGTTATGTAAGTTATTTTTCAACTATAAATAATTTTTTGAAAGAAAAAAATATTTCCTACATCATGTTATTTTGTTTATAAATTTTTGACATCAAATATATTAAATTATTTATGACACAATAATGATGCAATGTTTACCTCATTAATAAATGATTTAAATAAATAAGATTATAAATATTAAAACAATATCCAAAACCTATCCAATTCTTATGAAATTATTATTTTTATACCATGATTCATCTTAAATTTGATTTTAAATAATAGGTGTCCTTTTGAAACTGATGATGAGGATATAATAAAATAATTGTTTCAAACTTTCCTAAAGAGCCCCTCCTCTTCCTTATAAAAAGCCCTCACTTCTATCCCATTTCTCACACTTCTCAAGCCTTTGTATCATGAAAACTCTATTCCAATATTCTCCCAATATTTATCAATTCATCCTAGAAGACTTACCTTAGTCACAAGTTACTTCAAGGATCCCATTTGATTCAAACTAAAGGGAGTTACCCAATTTAAAGGTAACGTCTTCTCTTAAGTTCTTTGGTTTTATTTTACTTCTCCAACCCCCAAAACACATTCTATTCCTTCATTTTATAACAAAAATAGTATACTAAATATACAAGGATTTTGTTATGAAACGTATTATAACTTCACTTACAGCCACCTCCATCTAATGGGTAAAAAACATAATGTTTTGGGGGATGGTAAACTAAGGCCCCACAAAATGATGATTGTTCAATTAACTCCTACCGCCTCTCATGGTGGCCATTATCATGGCACTGTGTTTATATATGATATATATTATGTTTTTTTGTGCTTATGTATTTTTATTTTATATCATTCCTTTATGGTTTCCATAATGGGTAAACGTGATAATTTCATTTTAGGAAGTGTGTACTACCACCCCCTCAAAATGATATGACTTGTTAATGCCTTATGTGGGATTTATAAAGGATTGAGTTAATTATATTATATATAATATTATACTATAATTATAATATACCTATGTATAAATATGTTTTAATTCCATTAAAATACGAAATAGAAATTAAAGTAGCGTTCATGCGTACGTACGACTTACCGTCTCCATGAACGGTGCATTTCATTTCTTATCTCAAAATGTTATGTACTAATATAAATACTTATATACACTTCATATATATGATATATTTGATATCTAAAACCTTAATATCATTCTATAGACTATGGATTTTTGAAAAAATTGAAAAATTGTAATTATAACAAGGTCATTTTTAACTCAAATTCTGACCATCGACAAAATGTCTGATATGAACTCAAATAATTAAATAACTGTTATTTAAAGGAAATAAGTGATATAAATGTAATAATAAAAATTAAAAATGTTATGAATCATGTATAAATTAACTTAATTTTATTATTCAGGTGGAACAAGGAACATATGAGTCATGTTGGACATGAGATAATGGATTTCTTATCTCACTTTTAATTTCATGAGATTTCCACTGTTCACCACCTATTTATTTCATGTGGTGTATTTTGTACTTAAATTTGATATATATTATCAACATTATATTTATATTAATGGTATTATGTGATTCATTTTATGTTTATTATCTTTTCTCATATGACTCGATTGATTAAAACGTGTTAATAGTATTTCATCTCACTTTTTATTTCCGTGAGATTCATGCTATATTAGGCAATATTTCCATTTATGTGGTAGATGTACTTCATATGATTTTATTTTTTGTGTAATATAATTTTATTTATGGGTATTTATATATTCATTGTGTGATCATTTTTTTGATGGGGTTCATGTTTCGTATGTTACCAAATCGGTAAGGGAACCTTTCACCCTCTTTTTAAAAGACTTATTTTTGTTATGTACTTTAATTTACATCTTACTATGTTGGAATATGTTCTTATATATCCTTATTGATTTAAATATTATGTCCAAGTGATGATATATCCTTTTCTCTCTCATCAACATATTTTCTCAATTTTAAAGTGAGGAAGTTAGGCTGTCAAATTTCTGTAAGAAAACTTCTTAACCCAATTTCAATTTTTGGGTTAAACATATAATTATTGATTATTTTGTGCTATAAATATATGTGAATAACCTTTGATTGTTTTACACTTAAATCCACTTATATTTGGTGTATTTATATTTTTAACACATAATTATGTAATTGATTTATCCTTAATCTAAGGATACCATCTTTATAAGGGATTTCTTCACAATTTTACATTTCCATTGAGACTGCATTGTTGATATGCACCAATTCAATCTTATATGGTCTATATAATGTCCTTTCGGAATATTATATCATGAATACCTTTATTCTCATGATATTATTATGTTCTGATTAAATTTTATTCCTCAATTATTTGTATTCTACGGTCTCTCATTTTTTTAAAAACTCTTTAACTAAAATAGAGTTTTAAATGTTTTAAAGGTTGATTCTTATCACCCTTTCACATTAATGTCCATTTATTAAAAATGGTATTAAGTATTTATTCATATAGACATGAATGTTTGGAAAATGAAATTTATTTCAAAATCTTAAAAGTGGTATGGGACACTTTGATTCCAAAATATATTTATATATGATATTAAAGGGTTTTAAAAATTGTTTGATAAAAGCATTGATTATGTCAATATTTTGAAATGATATATTGTGATTTCAATGTGGAAATTTTATCCTTACATTATGTTTTTTTTATTAGTTATAAATATGTTATGTCTGTTGGGCATTGTTTACGTATACCAGTGGTTCCGTGATAAACCTAGGCTGGGTGAGCCTAAGATAGCTCTCTAATGCATTGGGTAACGTGATGGAGGTAAACATTAATGTTTCTCCTAAGAGATTTAGAGAATATATTGTGATGAGTATTCCAAATGTGACACCTCCTATAGTTGTGATAACTATAATTTAAGTATGTTATTTAGGTCGTAAGTTACCTTTATGATTTATAATATCTATGTGATGTTCCTAAATCTTATGATTTCATGAGGTATGTTATGATTGAAATGTATGGTTTCATTGTTTTGTATTTATTTATGGGATAATGTTTTTGTTTTTTATTTCATATCCCTTACTGATATTTTTATGCTCATCACATTTTTTTGAAATGTTTTCCACATGACTTTAAGATGAATAATGGTCAAGGAGAGGATCAAGGAAAAGTCATGTTGTCTAAAACATGGAACTAGACACGACTTTTTTTCAAGATATTTTATTTTATGAAAAAAATAAATACTGAGTAGAATTGCCTTCTTGTAATATTCATGTTGTTATGTAAATTTTACGACCTAATTCTCTAATACTCTAAACATGAGAAGTTCCTTAATGTGAATTATCCATTTAATTTAAGATTATGTAATGTTTAAGGATGGGTCCTTCCAGTAGGTATCAAAGGTCGTTTTAGATAACTTTAGAGGTTAGGGTTTTATTTAATCATAAGTGACCTAACCATAATGTATTGGATTTTAGAAAGAGTCATAGTTATTTTAGATATAGTGAATGAGTTTAAAATAACGTTAAGAAGTATATCTTTTAATCTAACCTCGCCATAAGATATTATATGATGATTTTATTGATATACTCACACTTTGTAACACACATCCCCTACCTCATTGGCTTGAGGAGGCGGTGAGGGTTACTTGGCCTTAAGAGACGTCCCCATGGTTCCAAAGGCTGGTAATAAATGCCGATGGGTTTCAAAACAAGTGGGGGACGATTTACCCTTTTAGAACATACCACCGAGCCAATAACCATAACCAAACAAATCAACTAAATGATGCATGATAAAAGCTAAGAAAACTCAACCATTTGTTTTATCATAAACCAACCAAAATTACCACAGCAGAAACCAACACTAAATTAGAGTAAACAGTGGAAAGAAAAACTAAAATTCCACAAGATGACATCCCAACTCAATGATCCACAAGCTCCCACCTACAACATAACGAACCAGTCCAAGCATCATGAAGTAGTGCTATAAACATGTGAGACTTTAACTTTTCCAACATCCCTATATATGACAACTACAAAAGCACCAACGTGCTAAGATAAGGGGTGAGTAATGAAACACAATATTTTTTCCCCAATGACATCCCAACCCATGCCTCTAAGATAAAACATTTTAGCAAATTTATATAAAACAATTTATTTAAAACAATTACAAAACAGTTCACAATATAACAAGTTCCATGTCAAAACCATTTTCCAACAAAAACCATATTTATCAAGAAAATAAACCAAGAAAAGTTTCCAATGAAATTATCATTTCCATTTTGGAAAAATCATTCCATTTCACAAATCCTCACAACCAACCATGCATGCAACCCAGACCTCCCTATACTCATGAGTGGTGTGTTATCCTTCCAATAAGCTGTCACATAGTGGACTACATTGAAGGGGTTACTTCACACCCTTATCCTTCCCTTTTTATGGGGGTTCTTCGCACCCTTATCCATCCCAACCTTTTGATGGGGTTACTTCTCGTCCTTATCCATCCCAATTCATATGAACATACACCACAACCCATGAAAATCCATGCCAAAACCAAGTGTGTTCAAAACCATTCAATAAATCATCAAACCCTTTTTATAGAAAAACATATCTTTCTAGCAAAAGAACCATATGTAGTTTAAAATCACCATTTTAAATTCACTCCAACAAACACTTTCCAAAAACACACAATTTCCATCACCCGTTACTAAAAATGTGTTTAAACCATTCTTTCACAGCAGATAAACAAACCATTTCAATCAAGGAAAACAATTTGAAACTAACCCTTCAAGTTATAATCAAGAGGAATCAAGAGTAAAGCCACCTACCTCAACAAAATAGACCAAACCGACCAAGAACTGGGTCGAAACACCATGAAACCTCCTTATATTCATTCCCCTATCCCCAACAAGACCAAAAACTGACTTAAAAGTCATCCACTCACTTAGATCTGCACACCTAGAGTGTCGATCTAAGGATCCAACAAGAGGGAAGAAGGAGATATAAGAAAACTAATGGAGACGAGACTTACCACGATCAACCGGCTTCTAAACGCCAAGGAAAACCTTCAGATCACTTCCAAACTGCCTGGTAAGTGTTCTCCCACCTTCACCAAAGAGATATCCCGAGTTAGGGATGTCTATGAACAAAAACGAGTGGGTTTAAAGATAAAATGGATTTGATCCTTAAAAATAGGATCTATGTTTACTCCGTGCATGGTTAGTCCACACGGTAAGTCAAATCATGCGCTAACCGTGCGGTAGTCACTTCTAGGAATGGGCGCTCCACATGGCCTCCTTGCATGGTTTTCCCAAACCATGAACACAACGTGCGGTCTCCTATGTCCAAAGTGACACCACCGGCATGGCATCCACACGGTTTGGAAAACCCGTGTGAAGCCTGTGCGTCACCAACATTTCCCTTTGACACTTTAAAAGTCTCCAAACTTTCCCCGACCATTTCTCATATTATTCATGTACTTAAAAAGAATAAAACTAGGGTTACCTACCAGAAAACATGGGTAATACATTCTCCCCACAATTAGCCTTTCTGTCCTCAGAAAGTAGAAAACCATCGCTTGCCCGAAAGAGTTCTGGCCACTACTCTTTCATTTCTTTCTCATGTTCCCAAGTCACTTCCTGAATCTGACCATGCTTCCATAAAACCCACACTAGATCGATGCTTTTCCCATGTAAGACTTTCTCTTGCCTATCCAAAATCTTTACCAGGATATGTATCAAGGAAGCATCAAGCTCTAGGTCAACGTGATCCCATCTGATCACATAGTCAGGATCTAACTGATACTTTTTCAACTGAGATACATGGAACACATAATGCAATGCACTGAACTGTGGTGGTAATGTCAACTGGTACACTACCTCGCCAACCCATTCCAGTATCACAAAAGGGCTTATATATCAAGGAGATAATTTTCCCTACTTCCCAAAATGATGATGTCCAAGCCTTTGAGAGATTCTCAAAAATTCATGATCACTCACCTCAAACGACAATGGTCTTCGGCGATTATCCGTATAAGATTTATGACAACTATGTTCCATCTCCATCCTATTTTTTATTAACTGAATTTTCTCCATTGTTTCTGGGACAAGGCTCAGCCCAACTAGTGAAGTCTCACCTTTATCCACCCAACAAATTGGAGAATGATAAGGAATCCCATACAATGCTTCAAATGGAGCCATGCGTATCAAGGCTAGATAGATTTTATTGTATGAGACCTTCACTAAGGGTATATGCTTCTCCCATGAGCCCCCAAAATCCATTAAATAAGCCTGAAACATGTCTTCCAATTTCTTTATCTTCCTTTTGGATTGTCCAGCCATCTATGGATGATATGCCGTACTCATATTCAACTGAGTTCCCATGGATTTCTGTGAGGATATCCATAAATGAGATGTGAACCTCGGATCTCAATCTAAGTTGATAGACACTGGTACACCATGCCTCTTTACCACTTCTTGGATATAGATTCTTGAGAGATATTCCACCGTATTAGATTCACGAATAGGGATGAAATGGGCTGACATGGTAAGCCAATCCACTATCACCCAAATGACATCATGTTTCCAGACCATTCTTGGAAGAGTTGTAACAAAATCCATTGCTATCTGATCCCATTTTCAAATTGGAATAGGTAAATATTGTAACATACCAGTTGGTCTATGATGCTCTACTTTAACCTGCTGACAAGTTAAACACCGTGAAATGAACTCGGCCACCTTCCTTTTCATGCCGCTCCACCAAAACTGCACCTTCAACGCCTTATACATCTTATATATACCTGGGTGTACATACCATCTTGAATGGTGGTAATCATGAATGAGTTGTTCCTTAGCAGTTAATGGTACAACCATCCGATCATGAAACCGCAAAACTGAACTTCCATCCAACTTCCATCCCTCAATGGTCTCCCCACCATTATTTTTTGAACTCATTGCATCACAATATACATCGGATACCTGGGCCACCTTTATAAGTTCAACCAAATCAGGAACAAGTGAAACTATAAAGAAAACCATAACATCAGCTCAGTCTTCACATTCCATATACATGTCGGCTAAGAACGACATCAACTGCCACACATTTGAAGCTTCTTTCACCAACTGAGCATATGAATATCTGCTTAAATCATCGGCAACCGAATTTACTTTTCTGGGTGTGTACATCAAGTCAAAGTCAAGCATTTGATGATACTCCATCCATATCATTTTCCTAAGATTTAAATATTACTGTGAGAAAATGTGTTTCATGCTTTCGTGATCCGTAAACATAGTAAATTTCTCACCAAAGAGATAATGACTCCATGTTTTCAAAGCATAGACGACTGCATCCAACTCCAAATCATGTTTTGGGTAAATTTTCTCATGCAATATCAACTGTCTTGAGCCATAAGAAACAACATGGTCTCCTTGAATGAGAACACATCCCAACCCAGATCCTAAAGAGTCATAATACACCACGTACCACTGTCCTGATTCCAGAAAATCAACATGGGTGCTTATGTAAGGCGAACTTTCAACTCTTGAGAATATCTCTGATATTCCCCAATCCATTGAAATTCATTGTTCTTCTTTTTCGATGTTTTCATAGGAGAGGCTAGTCATGAGAAGTCACGCACAAAGTGTCGGTAATAACTAGCTAGACCAAGAAAACATTGTATTTAAATGACATTCCTAGGTGATTTCCATGAAAGAACAACTTCTATCTTTTTTGGATCCACTAAAACCCCTTTACAAGAAACAACATGGCTCAGAAAGCGTACCTCGTGTATCCAAAAATCGTACTTTGATAATTTGGCATACAACTGATGGTTTCTCAAGATTTCCAACACTATTTCCAAGTGTTTCTCATGCTCAGCCCTTGTTCTTGAATACACCAACACGTCGTCCACAAACTCCACAACAAAAGAATTCAGATATCACTAAAATATCAAAATCATCAATGCCATAAAGACTGATGGTGCATTCCTAAGACCAAAAGTCATGACTATATATTCATAGTGTCCATATCTGCTTCTGAAGGTTGTCTTCGGAATATCCCCCTTCCGAACTCGCAACTAGTGATATACTGACCACAAGTCAATCTTTGAGAACCATAGAGCTCCCATAAAATGATCAAACAGGTCATAGATGTGTGGAACTGGATATCTATTCATTATCGTAACATGGTTAAGTTTATGATAATCTACATATAGCCTCAAAGTTCCATCTGCATTCATTACAAAAAAAATGGTGCTACCCATGGAGACACACTTGGCCAAATAAAAACTTTGTTTTCAGTTCATCCAACTTCACTTTAAATTCCTATGACTCTGTTGGTGCCATCCAATATGATGGAAGTCAGATAGGACTGGTCTCAGAAGGAGATCAATCATAAACTCCACTTCTATTACAGGTGGTAACCCATAGAATTTTTCAGGAAAAACATCAGGAAATTGATCCACGACTACTAGAAAACTATTATTTGGGATATCATCCATCAATTCCAAGTTTAACACAGCCAAATGGTAAGAGATCCTTTCTACTAATGGTGCCAACAAGCCCGTTTCACATGCTTTTACCACTATATTTTTTTCAAAAGAGATGCATGATGCCATACTCAGTCGCAAAACTAATTGTTCTGCTATAACAGTCGATGTGAGCCCTGAACTCTGTCAACTAATCCATACCCAAGATTATATCATAGACATCCATATCAATCATAGAGAAATCACATTTCAGCTCAACTCCATTAATAGTTATAGAACATGCTCTACACACGAAGGCTCAACATTCTCTTTCACCGAGAGAAGTTTGAAGTTTTATCACAGAAGACATAATTTCATGTTTTAATTTTATAAAACCAGAAATTATAAAATCTTGAAAAGAATGAGATTCACAATTATAAAACAACACTTTCATGAGGGTATAATTCAAAGTAATTGTACCTCTCACTATAGTCGGTCCAGACTGGTCATCCATAATCACATGTTCTGCTCCATACAATTACTTTGTTGCTACTCTTTGCTCTTTATTCCCTTGTTTAGATTGTCCTACCAAAAAAGTCATGGTATTATTTGAATCAGCATTGATAGATGTGTTCTACTGGAGAGACTGATTTTTTTGTACTCGCCCTGTCGAAGAATAAGATGTTTGCGACACCTGAGAAGTGTCACGAACACCTGAGAATGGAGAACTACAACAATATCGCTGAAGACGCCCCATATTATTACAATTATGGAATGATCTCAGTGGTTATATACATTCTTGTTTCAAGTGGTCAATCGAGCCACATTGAAAACACTCGGATTTCATCATGTTTCATGGAGGAAGATTCACTAATCCAGCTGTTTAATTCTAATTCTCACTCCCAATATGGAAGTATGAGTCCCTTTTACGCTTGTTCCCAGCATTAGAGTTCCCACCCGTTATCATGGGTATCACCATACTTCCTCATCCCATGACTCCTAAGATGTCTCTTTCAGCTACTGTTTCTCTGTTTAGCATCTTCTTATAATCTGTAATACAGAGCACAGCTATCTTCATGCAAATCTCCTGTCGCAGCCCTGATTCAAAGATGTGTTCCTTCAACGACGCACATACAACAAATTCTGGTACGAAGCACACAAATTTTTTTAATTTATCCACATACTCCATGATAGAGAGATTCTCTTGCTTTAGGATGAAAAAATCCATCATCCTCTGGATCTTGAACGTGTGAGGACAGAATTTCTTATTGAAAAATTCCACAAATTCCTCCCATCCCAATCCTTGATCCACCTTAGACTTCCCCACTAGCTCCCATCATTGTCATACAAGATCCTCCAACATATATGTCACCAACATTACTTTGATTTCTGGTGGTGTGGCAATGAAATCGATGATACGATTCATCCTACTCAGCCACACCTCTGTCCTTTTTGGTTCAGAATCACCCCGAGAGATTGGTGGATTCTGTTTCTGGAACTGGACGGAATGGCCTACATGCCTTTACTCATCCCTCGGATTCCCAATGTCCATAGCCTAAAATGCTTGAACTAAACTTTGGACAAGTTGTTGGTTCACTTGTGTCTTAGGTGTGACCACATTCTCTGCAGCCTCTTCTATTTGGTTTCTATGACGCCTAACGTGTACCATTTTTTATATAAACAACGCACAACGTTAGTCTCACTTCCTCGCAACTGAAGGCTTATCATTTCAATTTCTATCATATCATTATCACATCATTGATTTCCAACCATCCTGATATTCCACATTTACCCATTTCTAAAAACAAATATTTTCGTTCTTTTGAAAATCAATCTATTTTCAAATTACATCAACATTTCTCTTTTCAAAATCATGAATTTGAAAAAACAAGTTTACAATTTTTAGAAATCACACATTTTCATCAAACCATAGTCCATTTCGTAAAATGATATATGCACTCCTAGTGGGAATTCATTCCTCTAATGCATGTCATGCTCATCTCATTGGATAAACCCATGAAAATGAGATATGTTATCCTATACGTGTCTTCAAAAAACATATGTACCCAACTCCTTGGTAACTTGATGTTCTACAAAAAAAGTTTAGCTACGTCTTTTTATGCTCTACATTCCAAGTTCATACAGTCCTACTCCTTCGTGAGATGACGACCCAAGGAATAGATACCTAAGAATTCAATGCCAAGACCAACAAAAACTGATGACTACTTGTTCCAACAATAATGGAACAAGCTGATTGCATTTATACACCAAGGACCGAACAAACTGATACCATTTCTAAAACGCCTCCCCTACCTCATTTTCATGAGGAGTCGGTGACAGTTACTTGGCCTTAAGAGACATCCCAAAGGTGCTAAAGGCTTGCAATAAATGCCTAATGGTTTCAAAACAAGTGGGGGAAATTTACCATTTTATAACATACCACATAGCTAACAAACATAACCAAAAAAATCAACTAAATGATGCATGATAAAAGCTAAGAAAACTCAACCATTTGTTTCATCATAAACCAAAAAAAGTACCACAGTGGAAACCAACATTAAATCATAGTAAATAGCAGAAAGACAAACTGAAAGTCCACAATACGACAACCCAACTCCATGATCCATAAGCTCCCAGCTCCAATATCATGAACTAGCCCAAGAATCACTAAGTAGTGCTATAAAAATGTGACACTTTACCATTTCCAACTTCCCGGTATATGAAATCTGACAAAGCACCAACGTGCCAAAGCAGGCATTGAGTAATGAAACTCAAAAGGTTTTCCCTGATGACTTCCAAACCCATACCTCTAAGATAAAACATGTTAGCACATTTATATAAAATAATTTATTTAAAACAATTCCAAAATATTTCACAATATAACAAGTTCCATTTCAAGTCCATTTTCCTAAAAAACCATCTTTCTCAAAAAAAGAAACAAAGAAATGTTTCCAATAAAATTCCCATTTCCATTTTGGCACAATCATTCCATTTCACCAATCCACACAAACAACAATGCATACAACCTGTACCTCCCTATAATTGCAAGTGGTGAGTTATCCTTCCACTAAGTCGTCACATAGTGGACTACCTTGACGGGGGTACTTCACGCCCTTATCTGTCCCTTTTGATTGGGGTACTTCTCGCCCTTATCCATCCCAACATTTTGATGGAGGTATTACCCACCCTTATCCATCCCAATGCAAATGAAAACACACCACAACCCATGAAAATCCATGCCAAAACCAAGTTTATTCAAAACCTTTCAATAAAGAATCAATCCCTTTTTATTGAAAACCATTTCTTTCATGCAGAAAAATAATAACCAGTTTAAATCACCATTTTGAATTCATTCCAAACAACACTTTCCAAAAACACACAATTTCCATCATGCGTTTCTAAAAAGGGCTTCAATCCATTCATTCACAGTAGATAAACAAACCATTTCAATCAAGGAAAACAATTTGAAACGAATCCTTCAAGTTCTAAGCAAGTGGAATCAAGAGTGAAGCCACCTATCTTGAAAAAATAGGCGAAACCGACTAAGAACCTAGTCAAAACACCACAAAACCTCCTTATATTCCTTCCCCAATCACCAAAAAGGCCAAAACCCAACTTAAAAGTCATCCACTACCTTAGATCTACCCACCTATGGTTTAGATCTAAGGATCCAACAAGAGGAAAGAAGGAGTTCTAAGAAAACTAAAGGAGGTGAGACTTACCATGATCAAATGGCTTTTAAACACCAAGTAAATCCTCCAGATCACTTCCAAAATGCCTGGTAAGTGTTCTCCCACCTTCACCAGAGAGAAATCTCGAGTTAGGGCTGTCTAGGAGCAAAAACGAGTGGGTTTAAAGATAAAATGGATTAGTTACTTAAAAATAGGATCTAATTTGACTCCACGCATTGTCAGTCTGCACGGTTAGTCAAATCGTGTGCTATCCATACAGTAGTCACTGCTTATAAGAGGTTCTCTGCATGGCCTCTTCGCACGGCTTTCCCCAACCGTGTGCACACCTTGCGGTATCCTCTATCCAAAGTGACACCACCAGCACGTCTTCCGCACAGTTTTGTCAACCTGTGTGAAGCTCGTGCGTCACCACCTTTTGCCCTTTGACAATTTAAAAGTCTACAAACTTTCCATAACCATTTCTTATATGCTTCATGTACTTAAAAAGCATAAAACAAGGGATACTTACTAGAAACCGGGGGCACTAAACACATACAATTTTGTTTTTAGTAAATGGATGGATCTAGTAGGCACCAATGTAACAGTGGACGCGTAGAAAAGTGTGATGGTTTTCGGAATGAGAAACTGAATGAAATGGGAGCTACAATGAAGAATCATGTGGTTATTATCAACCAACTATCTGGAGTCATGATTACCAACCTGAACCTTGGTGATTTTTATAAGACATATTATATGCGAGAAATAAATCCCCATGGATTTTTAGACAATAATCTTAAAGGTAAGTATATTAAAAAACCTATGTGTCAAGTATGTGGAAAAAACACATAGGAAAATGTTTTAAAGGTATGGGAAGATTCTATAGATGTGGAAGTGAAGGTATTAAGACAAGAACCTTCCATGGAAAACGGAATCATCCAGTTGACTCAAGGAAAGGGAAATATGTTCTTTCTAAGGGATCAATTAAATGTTTTAAATGTGGTTTGCAAGGTCATTATGCAAACAGTTGTCCTATAAAGAAGTTTCGGGTATGGGATCACTAGGATTTTACAAAAATATGTTTGACGATACCAAACCCATTTCAATTGAGGATGTAGAAACTAAGAATTACCAATGAAAGGTATGTATTATTTCATAATATATGTTTTGACATTATTGAATCTTAGAATATGATTCATGATTTGGTTTATAGGAAAGAAGTTTTTCAGAATAAGTTGGTAAAGAATGGTTAATGGATCCTGAATAATGCTGAATGAGTAAGAATTTAACATATAACTGTTTCAAGAGTTATGGTACATTTTAGGATGGTGAAATGCCTAAAATTATTAAAGCACTTTTGTGGATGGGATTACATTGGAAGACTTTTTATAAAATGTGTAACCCTAAAGTTTGAAATATGAAAATGTTTTTCATAGAATAATTATCTTTTCTTTCAATGATTAATGATTGAATTTTATTTTGGGAGAATATGTTTTTTTATTATGGACATATGTTGATTTGGGTTTTTTATGGAAATGATAAACCTATCATAGAGAATATGTGATTTGGTTAATTACACATTAGTATAAGACATTAAGAGTAGTCGATTTTATTTGGAGATAAATGTAAAGATTTACTATAGAAGTCTATGTGATAAAATCCTTCTAATTTTTGGGTTTTAATATTATCGTGGATTATTTTTGAATAATTTTAAGGACAATTGTATATTGATTGGTATTTCTTGAACATTGTTTCTTTTGGTTGAATTTTGGAGATTAAGAGTAGTACTTATTTTTATAAAAGATTATACTTTTCGAGATTATCTGATCACATACTAATCCATTTTGGTTTTGGATAAGTTATAAAGAAATGAAAAATATATGGTTTAAATTTTTTGGATCATGTTATTATCTATAAGTTGATTATAGTGCTTTCAATGTGAACAAGTCATCTGGAATACTTCTCGTTTAGAGAAAAAGAAGAGTTTGCGGTAGAATTTTATCAGAGGATTGCACTCTAAATGACGAGTTATTATATTTCATTATGATATTATTCTTTTTATTAATATAATTCTTCAATAGTATGAAAAGAATGTTGTTGAAAAAAATTTATAAGCCCTCTTTTATCATCAGACATTTAGAAAACCACAAATTTATGGTATTGTGGTGGTAAACGTTCCGTGGTCAAGTTCTCTATCACTCTCTAATAATATATGAGATATAGTTTCTCTTCCATATCCATTTTTTCATGGAATCATAGAATATTTTGTCTCAGGTAATGTTTTTACTTATCTAACATGATTTTAATGGGATAGTTTTATTGACTCTTTTTACGATGTGGGACTTTGAATGATGTTTTGGAGCCCAATATTATAATTGTAAGGACACAATTCCCAAAAGGGGGGAAAGATGTAACACCCCAGGTAAATAAAGAACATGAAAATTTTCAAATTTTTTAAATTTTTTGAATTAAATATTAAATCTACTTTAAAGGGGACGCTATGTTCTATGGCGTACCCGATACACAAAAACGAGTTTTTTTGAAATCATACGTTGCACACTAATAATATAATATTATTATTTTAAATGGTAGTTAACACCTAGCCATTGTATTTATAAGAATGAATATAACTAACAAAAATACAGTTATACATGTTTTTTGAATATTTGTACATTTATCCAATAAATGGTAGAGGCTTAAAATGTGATTGAATCCATGCATATATACTCTAATATTGATTAAAATGTCGATTTACAACCTTTTGATGGTGAAAAATCTTAAAATATAGTTGTGGACATTTTTATATGTTCAATTTTACAAAATAAAATTCTTTTTTAGAACCGGGACATCAAAATTTACTTTGTATGATATTTTGGTATTTTTCTGAAAATGTTCATTTTTTAAGGAATAGTGAAAAATACTGTATTTTAATTCAAAAGTGCCTATTAATCTAATTTATTTATATGGTTATATTTATTTTTAATTATTTTAAAGTGTAATTAGAATATATGTTTACTATTTAATCTAATTTTTGACATTGGATGTAATTTTATTTTGAAATTGGACATAAACAAATGTCAATCATTTTTTAGTTATTATTTTTCAAAAACATGCTATTTTTTTAACAGTAGGAAATAATTTTAAATTTATTTTATCCACTTATGTGTTTCAAATATAGAAAAATGAATTCTATATTTGGAATTTGTAGGTGAAA
Organism: Viscum album; assembly: GCA_963277665.1. Lineage (NCBI taxonomy): Eukaryota > Viridiplantae > Streptophyta > Magnoliopsida > Santalales > Viscaceae > Viscum > Viscum album. The sequence goes on along the minus strand of OY728161.1, from coordinate 2,126,703,895 downwards.
TTATTTTAAAAAGGTAACTTTTATTTTTAAACTTTTTTTATATTTACTTCAGTAAATATTTTATTTACCATTATTAAAAGATAAATATAGTAAATAAGGGTAAAATATAATATTATAATAATATTAATTTACAATAAAAAGTGTAATAATCCTATTTTCTGATACATATCTGACCATGGGCATCCTTGGGGTGAATTTGGGACCCCATGGAGCCACATGGGATTAATAATGACACTTTATAATAATTAATTTAAAGTAAAGACGAAAATGACATAAACAAATATCTTTTAGTAAATAAATTTTTACATGGGGTTTTGTAAGTTATCATTTAGAATATATTTTTTTTTGGAAATATAAAAATATTTCCTACATCATGGTACATTTTTTTTAATTTTTTGACATCATATAAATTCACTACCGGAAAACGGAATATTTGCAACGAGCCTCTGTTGAAAATCACCCATTGCTGAAAATGGCATCGCAAATAGGTGTTTTGCAGTGGTCCCATCGCAAAAAGAGTATTTGCGATGGTATTTTCCCCCCATCACAAATGGGTTTTATTTATATATAAAAAAGTTATTTGTGATGGGTCGTCGCAGATATATTAGTTGCGACTTGTTTCTGACCCGTCGAAAATGGGAAATCTAAAAAATATTTGTGACGAAGGTATTTTCGATGGACTGTCGCAGAAGTTTTTTTTATGACGGGTATTCTTCCCATCACAAATGTTACAGAAAAAAATTACGACGGGATATCCCGTCGCAAATATTCTCGTCGCAAATAATAAAAAAATAAAATAAAATAAAATAATTAATACAAATCGTAAAATATTATATAAAAATAAAAATAATATTAATAATATAAAAAAATTCAATTGTTATAAAATAAATAAAAATATATATAAAATATAATTATGAAATATTAATATAAAATAATAATAATATGAATATAAATAATATAATATAATATAATAATACTAATATTAATAATATAAAAATTTAATATAATATTATTATTATTAAATTATGTATATAATAATAATATTAAAATTAATAATATAATGAAATTTTATTATTATAATATTAATAATAAAAAAAATATAATATAATTATGAAATATTAATATCAAAAACTAATAATAATATGAATATAAATAATATAATATTATATATTATGAAATATTAATATCAAAAAATAATAATATTAGTACTAATATAAATAATATAAAAAATTAATATATTATTATTCTTATTAAAATAAACATACATATTTATGGAAAAATTATATTAATATTAATAATATTAATAAAATTATAAAATTATAAACTTCTCAATATTAACAATAAATATAAAATATTTAAAGTAATATTACTAATATAAGCAGACATTAAAAATAATACTAATAAGTATTTAAATATTAAAAAAAATATAAACAAATTAAATCATGAAATATTCGTACTAATATGAAAGAGGAATTGTAAATAGTTAATATGACAATAAACTACAAACTCTAATGTTTATTACATGTAAAAAAATAACTAGGGCTGGATAATCTGGAGGACCTGGAGGAGGTGGAGGAGGAAACTCCATCCCTAAACTATGAGTCAGACGATGCATATAATCCATCTACTCCTGATGCTTCTCCTCATATCGATGCCTCTCCTCATCCTGCTGCTGACGCATCTGCTCCTGCCATCGACCCATCTCCTCATTGTGTTGCTGACGCATCTGCTTCTACCCCTGACGCAAATCCTCTATAAGCTGACTCTGAGAACGCAGCTGCTCCTGGTACTATGAGGCAGAAGATGAGGTCTCTCCACGATCTCCTCTCGAGCTGGACGCCGACATCGCATCAGTACCATAATAAGCTGCAGGAGTCAAATAAGAGCTGATACCAAAAACTCGTCCCTTTTTGAAGCCATACTGGGTCGCCTACATCCATGTCGTCTCCTCAAAATGGTGGGTACTAGTCTGATCACCCATCTCGTCTTGACTCTCAGCCTGTGTCTGAGAGGTCGCGGCCTCATATGACTCCTTAAGTTTCAATTAAAATTAAAATAATGAAATGATTATATGCATTTAATTTTCAAACTTAAAAGAAGATAATACTGACCACAATCTGATGCTGGCGGTCACCTCTAATCTCTCCAGTAGCCAGATTAGTATACATCCTCCGATAAAAACCCTATGTCTTAATACCGGGATACTCAGATTCCTATATGAATATAAAATAAATTTTTATATTTAATGTTCTATAAAATATTATAAAAAAGTACTTACGAGACGCTCTCTATGCGCACTGAATGTACGACTACCGACTCGATGTGCCACCTCTTGTCTCCCTCGATTATGTCAACCCAATTCAGATCTCCTCTGAAACCCTCCACCCAACCAGTGTGTACATAATCCATCCCAAACGTGAGATAAAATGTACTCTGGTTAATGGGCACTATAGGACTCATCAAATTCTTCACTCTGTCTTTTTCTCACAGCTGCCTTTCTTAAATTATGCAAAAACTGATGGAAATGGTCACGCATAGACACCACCCAAGATGCGTGGATAGTGGCACGCATGCCTTCATCCATGGGATACCATAAACCCTAATATAAAGTTATTAATGAATTAAATTTCAAAATAAATAATATTTAATTACGTACCAGCCAATGATCGAACATGGCAGCCTTCACATCAGCGGGAATCTGATCCCATATGAGACAGGGCTGAGAAAAATAATTGCGCAAGATAGCGCTCCCCTGTCCAAAAGCTATATGCCTAAAATTGTGAAAAAAATCAAACAATTTGAATATAAATAAATTATAATGAAAGATAACTAAAATAAACATGTTATCATACCACCGCGTATGCACATCGAATCCAAGAGGTGGACTTCACTCCGGGATAGATCTAGAATCATCAGTCTGGCAAGACCATGCCCCCTCCGAGTGCTCCCTGTTGTGCCAATTTCTTGAGGGTCAGATGACTCAAGAACCTCATCTTCCATATGTAGATCAGCCTCGAGAAACTAACGAAACATTTCTGAGTCCATCTGAAACATGATATGATTGTTATTAGCAATCACTTGAAAATAACTCTTATGTATAAATATATATTTTTTATGATTCTAACTAGAATTTTACTGTGTCAATGTTCATATTCATCATCATCTTCATATTTTTCAATGTCAATGTCTTAATCTTCCTCATCAACATCATCAATTTCCATATTAGTTTCACTTTCATCATCTCTTGTCATTTCAAATTCTGTTGTAACATCATTGACAACATCGTCACCATCGACCCTTAACTGTGCGGTGTCATCGTCGATATTCATGTCTCTTTGTGAAAAAGTTGTGTTTTGAGGAGTGTCCTGAAAAAATTCATTTCCTTTTACTTCAGTGGAACCACATTCAGTTTGATTAAACTGATTTTCTCAAGATTTAACTTTTATTATAATCCACCAATCATCCTGCTCTTTTGTAGTAGCACAATATTTTGTATAATAAATTTGATGTTCTTGCTGAGCCAACAAAAATGGTTCATTTACTGCAAGAAAACTTTTATGTTTAATATCAAAAATTCCATGAGTCGGATGAATACACAAGCCTCTCTCAGTATCTAGCCATCGACATTTAAACATTGTTACATAATTCTTTCCCAAATAACACAGTTCAATAATTTCTTCAAGCATGCCATAAATGTCAACTTCAATATCTCTATGATGTGATCACTTTAAAAAAACACCCCAATTCATTATTTTCTTTGATTCCCCATATCCACGTGTATGAAAGAGATAACCATTCACCACATATGAATTATAAGATTTAACCATTTTGGATGGTGGGCTACTCAATATACGTAATCGACTATCAATCTTATCAGCATGTATAGATACCTAAAAATTTAAAAGACATTTATCTCTATTATAAGTAATAAACTGATTTTATATGTAAAACCAAAAAAATGTATTTTACCAGTTTTTGAAACCAGTAGGCAAAATTGTTTTTGCTGACGTTCTTCTAAGCCAGCTGCTGTAATTTGTGAAAATTGTTTCTTGATATGATCATCATATAAACGACAAATACAATATGATTAATTTACAGTAACAGAATCTATAGAATAAGGGATATGAGAACTCACTGTATAATTGGTTACATTTCTTCACAGTTGAGTAGAACATATGTATGAGGCCTATGATGTTCGTCATCTAAAATCCATCAATCATAAACTCCACCAAAGCCAAGTTCAGGCTGATTTACAACTGACAATTGATTATTCATATCATCATCAACATTCCCCTTGTTCCGACCCATGTGGTTAAATTTTGGGGATATTTAGATTCTAAATAATGAGAGCAGAATAAAGCAACTTCATCTTGCAAATAAGTTTCAGCAATAGAGCCTTCAACTGATGCTTTGTTACGTACTTTTTTCTTCAATTTCTGTATGCATCTCCCAAATGGGTACATCCATCAAAACTGAACCGAACCTCCACATTTTTCTTCATGTGGAAAATGTAATATTAAATGTTCCATTGAGTCAAATAAATCCAGCAGAAAGATTTTTTCCAGTTTTTATATAATTACAACCACAGCTTCTTCCAGTTTTCATATTGTATCGTAGTTTGTTGTCGCCACACACATGTCTCGGAGAAAATATGATATATCTGTTATCGAATCCCAAATATTACAATTGAACAGACTTTTTAATCTAATAGGAATAAGTCTTTGCATTATAATATGACAGTCATGACTTTTTAATCCGGTAATATGACCATTTTTAACACATCTGTTCAAGTTGGAAGCAAAGCCATCTGGAAGTCTCAAATCTGCAATCCACTGAAAAAATAATAAGCGACTCTCTTTGGTCAGGGTATAAGATTCTTTTGGCCTCATTAATCTCTATGATCTGACATTTTCAAACAATTCAAGTTCTGGTCTCCTATAAATTTGGGCAATATCTAATTGTGCCTTTAAAATATCTTTGGTTTTACCCGGTGTATCCAAAACTGTATGAAATAAATTATCAAAACAGTTTTTCTCAATATGCATGACATCCAAAATTTGTCGAACCAATAAATTAGACCGATATGGAATATTCCAAAAAATGCTCTGTTTTTTCCAATTGTGTTCTTTCCCAAATCCATGAATTTTATGTTGGTTTATTATCAGTCCAAAAGTGATAAAAGGTAATGAAAATACAACTGATTGTAACTCTATACCTGAGATCATTTTTGGTGGTTCATCTCTTTCAATTCTGCATTTTTTGAAATGAGATTTATTCCTCCGAAAAGGATGATCGATTGGATGAAATATGCGATGAAAGCCAAAATATTAAGGTTTTTTTCCATTGATTAGCATGAATGCATTGTTATCTCCCATAAAGTAAGGACATGATTTTGGACCATGTGTACTCCAGCCAGATAACAAGCCATATGCTGGGAAGTCACTAATTGTCCACATCAAAGTATCATTCATTACAAAATTCTGTTTCGCAGCAGCATCATATGTACCAACACCATTACTCCATAATAAATTTAACTCATCAATCAATGGTTTCAAATAAAAATCAATATTCTTTTTCAGATGTCCTGGGATTAATAATTTCATAACGATATAAGGCTCTTACATCAACATCCATGGAGGAAAATTGTACAGAGTTATAAAGACAGGCCAACAGGAATACTGACTACCAGAAGATCCAAATGTACAAAAACTGTCAGTAGAAAGACCAAATCGCACATTTCGGGATTCTAAAGAAAAAGACGGATCCACTTGATCAAAATGTTTCCATGAATCACCATCAGATGGATGAATCATGCTTTTACCATTTGAAATATTGGTTTTGTGCCATGACATCATTGTTGCTGTGTTCTGATAAATAAATAAACCCTGTAACATGGGTGTAAGTGGGAAATATCTCAACTATTTTACAAGAATCAATCCAGACATCCCTGATTGATCTTCTTTATACCTCATTTTTCTACATGTGGGACGACTATCCAACGACTCATTTTCACCAGAATATAAGATTCAATCATTTGAACATGCATGGATCTTCTAATAACTAAGGGCTAGATTACAAACCAGTCTCTTGATCTCATAATAATTAGCAGCCACTGCATTTCCCTCAGGTAATAGTGCTTTAACCACAGAAAATATCTGATCAAAATAGTTATTTGACATTCCATTATCTGATTTAATATCCATAAAATTGGTAACTACTTCTAATTTTCTTATCTTACAACCAGGATATAATGCATCCTCAGCAGCCCTGAACAACTCAGCAAATTCAGATGGTGCCATCTCGGGAGGTAAATCAACATCATCCTTGATTTCAGTTTGTTGAATGGATGAACCTGCAAAATCATGTACTAAATTCTAAAACTGTGATGGATCTGGAATCAAATTATTATTATATTCTGGGGAACTGTGTTCACCGTGTTGATACCAAAAAATATAATCTGATTGAAAACCATAATGCAAGAGATGTTTCCCAATGATGTCAAATATATCAAACATTCTCAAGGCACATTTTTTACAAGGACACTTAATTGTCCCTTCTGAAATAAATTCTGGGTTTAATGATGTAAATGATAAGAAAGCTTCAACACCATCAAAATATACAGGACTTAAACTAGAACCATTTGGATTTCTTCATTGATTTATCCAAGCACGATCATCTAATAATGATTGATGTTGATTTCCTTGTTCCATATTCATATATATGTTTCTAAAAAATTTAAAACCATTAATGTTGTTAAAAAAAATTATATAAGAAGAAATATATTCTAAAAAACAGAATATACATAATTACAGTTATTTGTTAGTAATTTCCAGTGGATTAGTGGAAAATCTTTTTCTTGACGACTCATCTCCTTACAAGGAGATGAGTCTTCAGGGAAAAGAGCCTATTTTGTCTGATGACTCATCTCTTTTTAACTTTCTCCCGACTAAAATCAGTATGAAAAACTTGCTCTGACATACGTTAGAGCACATTTTTCATACTGATTTTAGTGGGAGAAAGTAGCAAACATATGGGACGTTGAACAAAATGTAGTCATCAATCGGCTGGAAATTGTGTCAATTTATAACCATGTACTCGAATTTATTTGAATTTTGATTAATTATTACTAATTATTACAATTTATTAAAAAACTCAATATTTCTAATAGATTTTTCTTTATTCATAACATGTTCAAATCTTAAAGGGTTGTCAATTTTCAGGTCATACCCAATAAAAAGTTTTCATCAGACATGTCCAATTTAAACTCTATAATTTTCCTTACATGGTTGATCACCTCGTATGTAGTGTTACAATAGGACAACACAAGTAATGTCGTTCTCTTCTTTAAGAATCAATTCGCATGACCCTTTACATAGATCATTCTTCCTTGAAAAATTAAGAGAAATTCAGTATCTTTCCCTTAATTTTTCCGGAAAGAAAGATCTATATAAAAATTCATGTGATATGATTCTTATAGATGAGAAATACAAGACTTGGATTGTCCTATTTCAGTGCTACTTGCGAGGGGATCAACCAAGAAAGAGAAATTATAGAGTTTATAAAATACACAGTCGACACTATCTTTTTATTGGGCATGACCTGAAAATTGGTGACCCTTTAAGATTTGAACATGTTAAGAATAGAACAAAACTTGTTGAAAATATTAATAATTTTAATATTTTATAAATTTTTTATATTTTTAATTATATTAATAATTTTTTTTAAATGTTAAACTTATAATAATAAAATAATTATATTATTAGTATTATTTAATTATTAATATTAGAGTAATATAATATTTTATACTATGTTACTATTTGTATTACTAATTATATTACTAATTATCTTACTAATTATTAATGCAAAGATATGCATATAGGTAGGGTGGTTAATCAATCATTGAAAAGAAAAACAAACATGATTAACCGCTCATATACCTCAATTTTCTTTTCATTTGTGTGTTGAGGTTGACATGAAACTTCTACCTCCACATGTAATATTTGCATTTACTATCAAAATTATAAACCTCATCACCTCTATGCTGGCAAGGAGGTTGATAATTTTAACAGTAAAAGAAAATATTACATGTGGAGGCAGAAGTTTCCTGTCAAGCCTCAACACACAAATGAAAAGAAAATTGAGGTAGATGGTTGGTCAATCACGCTTTCTAATTTTTCTAGTTATTTTATTTTTAATTGTTTCTTAATTAATTTTAATTTTTTCTTAATTATTATTAATTATTACTTAATTATTATTAATTGTTTCCTAATTATTTTTAATTGTTTTATAATTATTTTTAATTGTTTCATAATTATTTTTAATTATTTCCTAATTATTTTTAATTGTTTCATAATTATTTTTAATTTTTTCCTAATTATTTTTAATTTTTTCCTAATTGTTTTTAATTGTTTCCTAATTATTTTTAATTCTTTCCTAATTATTTTTAATTTTTTTCTAATTATATTTTATTTTTTCTTAATTATTTTTAATTGTTTCTTACCTAATTATTGTTAATTGTTTCCTAATTATTTTTAATTTTTACCTAATTATTTTTAATTTTTTCCTAATTATTTTTAATTATATCCTACCTAATTATTCCAAATTGTTTTTAATTGTTTCCTAATTGTTTCTAACTATTTCTTAATTGTTTTTAATTGTTTCCTAATTGTTTTTAATTGTTTCCGAATTGTTTTTAATTGTTTCTAATTGATTCTAATTGTTTCCTACTTGTTTTTAATTATTTCCTAATTGTTTTTAATTTTTTCGTAATTGTTTTTAATTGTTTACTAATTATTTTTAATTGTTTTCTAATTATTTTTAATTGTTTCTTAATTTTTTTAATTGTTTCTTAATTATTTTTAATTTCTTCCTAATTATTTATAATTGTTTCGTAATTATATTTAATTGTTAACTAATTATTTTTAATTGTTTTTTAATTATTTTTAATTGTTTCCTAATTATTTTTAATTTTTGTCCTAATTATTTTTAATTGTTTCTTAATTATTTTTAATTTTTTCTTAATTATTCTTCATTATTTTTAATTATTTTAATTTTTCTAATTATTTCTAATCAATTAAATATAATTATTTCCTAATTATTTGATGATTGTTTTAATTAAATATAATTATTTCTTATTTATTTAACAATTATATAATTATTCCTAATTAAATATAACTATTTCTAATTATTTCTAATTAAATATATTTATTTCTAATTATTACCAAAACATCCTCAGGGAGTGTCAACCCAAGAGTGCAACAAGGCCCGTTGTCATGTACCAGGTTACCCCGAGTAAAGCTCGAAACACCTTGTCAGAGTTTTCACTCCTAGGTACATCTGTGCTAGAGCCACCTCTACTTGTTCATATCCAGACAAGGATTATTTGGTACAACCACTTAATCTAATTATACTATAAATCTACTAAACATTCTATTAAAAAATTTAAAATTAACAATTATAAATTAAAATAACAATTGAAAATAATTTAACAATTAAGAAAACAATAAATTCCTTTGATATTTTGAAGCATTTTGCGCCTCCTAACTCCTTCTCTACTCTTCTCGAAATGAAAAATTAAAATAAAAAATTTTTACTACATAGAACAGGAAGTTAAAGAGAGAGAGGAAGAAAGAGGAAGATAGATCTGAATGATTTGAAAAAAATGGATTGGGGGTATATATAGGTTAGAATATTTGTGGAGGACTTATTAGGGACGGGATCCAGTCCCTAATACAAGTATTTTCGATGGTATACCGTCACAAATACCTTCACCCGCATTAATTACGGGCGGCGGTTAAAAGGATTTTTGCGATTGGCCTATCACAAAAAGCTGCCTGCCGACATACCATTAGGGATGGGTGGATATCTCCATCACAAATTTCTATTTACCACCGCCGGTATTGGTGATGGGCCCCATCTCAAATACCTTCTCCCAAATTCAATATGGGCGGCAGTTAAAAGGGTTGTTGCAATGGGCCCGTCGCAAATAAATATATGTCGATATACCATTAGCGACTGGTGGATATCCCCATCACTAAATCCTATTTACCGCCGCCGGTATTGGCGACGGGACCCGTCGCAAATAACACCTGCTGAATATTTTTTTGTGACGAGACAATTACCCGTCGCAAATAGTTTTTACCACTGCAAGGTACTTGCGACGGGAAGAAGGCCACAGTCAAAAATAGGCTTCCCGCATTTTGGCATGCAAACCGTGCAATATCTATTGTGATGGGTCTTGTATTCTCATCGTAAATAACTGACCATTTGCGATGGGCATATATTCTCGTCACAAAAACGCTTTTCATCGGTTTCATTGGAATGGGATTTATTCTCGTAGCAAATAACCCGTCGCAATAATCATATTTTCCAGTAGTGATTTAATTATTTATGACACAATAATGATGCAATATTTATCTCTTTTATAAATGATTTAAATAAGTTAGATTATAAATATTAAAACAATATAAAAAACCTGTCCAATTCTTATTGGATTATTTTATTTATACCATGAGTCATCATAACATAAATTTTAAAAAAAAATTTACCTTTTGAAAATGAATATGAGGTTATAATAAAATAATTGATTCAAGCTTTCCTAAAGAGCCCCTCCTCACCCTTATAAAAATCCCTCACTTATATCCCATTTCTCACACTTATTAAGCCTTTGTATAATGGAACCTCTACTCTAATAAGCTCCCAGGATCCTTTTCTTAATCTTATAAGCTTTACCTTAGTCAGAAGGTACTTCTAGAAACCCTTGTGGTTCAATGTAAAGGGAGTTACCCGATTTAAAGGTAACGTCTTCTCTTAAGTTATTTTGTTTTATTTTACATCTCCAATCCCCTAATAAATTTTTAGTCCTTTATTTTTTAACAAAACCAGTATCCTAAATATAATATGATGTTTTAATGAGAAGTATTATAACTAAACTTACACACACCTTCATATGATGGGTAAATAACATAATGTTTTTAGGGATGGCAGACTAACGCCTCACGAAACGATGATTGTTCAATTAACTCTTACCGCCTATCATGGTGGCCATTATGATGGAACTGTATTTATATATGATATATGTTATGTTTATGTTTTCTTTATTCCTATGTATTTTTCATTTATAGCATACCTTTATGGTTTCCATAATGGGTTAATGTGATAATTTCATTTTAGGAAGTGCGGACTATCGCCCCCTCAAAGTTATATGACTCATTAATGCCTTATGTGGGATGTATAAAGGATAGATTTAATGATATTATATATCATATTATACTATAATTATATTATACCAATGTATCATTGTGTTTTAATTCAATTAAAATATGAAATAGAAATGAAAGTATCATTCAAGCGTACAAACGACTTACCATCTCCATGAACGGTGCATTTCATTTCTTATCTCAAAATGTTATGTACTAATATTAATACTTGTATAAACTGGATATATATGATATATATTATATCTAAATCATAAATATCATTATGGATATAATGGAGTTTTGACCATGAGGAAAAATTGTAATTATAACAAGTTCATTTTTTACTCAAATTCCGAACATCAACAAAATGTCTAATATGAACTCAAATAATTAACTAATTGTAATTGAAAGTTAATAATTGATATAAAATTAATAATAAAAATTTAAAAATTTATTAATAAAGTATAAATTAACATTTTTTTATTATTCAGGAAGAACAAGTAACATACGAGTCAAGTTGGACACGAGGTAAGGTATTTCTTATCTCACTTTTGATTCCATGAGATTTCCATTGTTCACCACTTATTTATTGAATGTGGTGTATTTTGTACTTACATTTGATATATAATATCATGATTATATTCATATTCATGGTATTCTGTGATTAATTTTTTGGATATCAAATTTTCTCATACAACTCGATTGATTACAACGTGGTAAGGGTTTTTTAAATCACTTTTTATTCCCTCGAGATTCATGATATATTTTCCACTATTTCCTTTTGTGTGGTGGATTTACTTCCCATTATTGTATTGTTTTTGTAATATTATTCAATTTATTGGTATTTACATATTAATTGTGTTATCCTTCTTTCATGGGGTTCATGTTTCGTGCGTTACCAAATTGGTAAAGGGACCTTTCACCCTCCTCTTTTTAAAAGACTTCTTTTTGTTATGTCTATTAATTTACATCATATTATTTTGGGATATGTTCTTATATAACCTTATTGATGTAAATTTTATGTCCATGTAATGATATATCCTTTTCTCTCTCATCAAATAATTTTCTGAATTTTAATGTGATGTCGTTAGGCTGTCGAATTTCTGTAAGAAAACTTCTTAACCCAATTTCAATTTTGGGGTTAAACATCTACTTCGTGATTATGTTGTGCTATAAATATGTGTGAATAACCTCTGATTGTTTTACACTTAAATCCACTTATATTGGGTGTATTTATATTTTTCACACATAATTATGTAATTGATTTATCCTTAATCTATGGATACTGTCTCTATAAGGGTTTTCATCTCCATTTTACATTTCCATTGAGACAACATTGTTGATATGCACCAATTCACTCTTATATGGTGTATATATTGTCCTTGTGGAATATTATATCGTGAATACCTTTATTCTCAAGATATTATTATGTTCTGATTAAATTTTATTCCTCTATTATTTTTATTCTAGGGTCTCTCATTTTGTTAAAAACTCATTAACTAAAATATCTTGTTAAATGATTTAAAATATTATTCTTATAACTCTTCCACATTAATGTACATGTATTAAAAATGTTTTTAAGGATTTATTAATATGGACATGAATGTTTTGAAAATAAAATTTATTTTAAAATCATCAAAATGGTATGGGACACATTGATTCCAAAATGTCTTTATTTAATATATTAAATGGTTTTTAAAATGGTTTGATAAATGCATTGATTTCGTAAATATTTTGAAATTATTATGTTGTGATTTCAATGTGGAAATTTTATCCTTCCATTATGTTTGTTTTATAGGTTATAAATATGTTATGTCTGTTGGGAATTGATTACATATACTGGTGGTTCCATGATAAACCTAGGGCGGGTGAGCCTAAGATAGCTCTCCAATGCATTGGGTAACGTGATAGAGGTAAACATTAACGTTTCTCCCAAGAGAATTAGGGAATATACTATGATGGGTATTCGAAATGTGACTCCCTCTATAGCTGTGATAGCTACAATGTAAGTATTTTATTTATACCGTAAATTGCCTTTATGATTTAAAATATCTATGTGTTGTTCATAAATCTTATGATTTCATGAGGTATATTATGATTGAAACATATAGTTTCATTGTTTTGTATTTATTGATGGGATAATGTTTTCATTTCTTATTTTAAATCCCTTACTGAGGTTTTTATGCTCATCCAATGTTTTTGAAATGTTTTCCAAAGGACTTAATGATGAATAATGGTCAAGGATGGGATCAAGGAAATTCATGATGTCTAAAACATGGAACTAGACATGAATTTTTTTTCAAGAGTTTTTATTTAATGAAGAATATTGATACTGAGTAGAATTGTCTACTTGTAATTTTCAAGTTGTTATGTAAATATTATTACCTATTTCACTAAAACTCTAAACTTGAAAAGATCCTCAATGTGAATTATCCATTTAATTCAAGATTATGTAATGTTTAAGGATGGGTCCATATAGTTGGTATCAGAGGTCAGTTTAGATAACATAAGAGGTTAGGGTGTTCTTTATGCATAAGTGGCATAACCATAATGGTTAGAATTTTAGAAAGAGTCATAGTTATTTTAGATAAAGTGAATGAGTTTAAGATAACATGAATAAGTATATCTTTTTATCTACCTACCTCATAAGATATTATATGATGATTTTACTAATATAATCACTCATACCTTTTTGGTTTTAGTAAATGGATGGATCAAGGAGGCACCAAAGTAATAGTGGATGTGAAGAAAACTGTGACAGTTTTCTGAATGGCCAACTGAATGAAATGGGAGCTGCAATGAGAACTCTTGTGGTTATTCTCAAACAAAAATCTGGATCCATGATTAACAACCTAAAATTTTATGATTTTAATAAGGAATCGTATATGTGAGAAACAAATCCCCCGGGAATTTCATATAATAAGCATAAAGGTAAGTATATTAAAAAACATGTGTGTCAAGTATGTGGAAAGAAACACATAGGAAAAAGTTTCAAAGGGACGGGAAGATGCTATAGATTTGGAAGTGAAGGAAATAAAGGAAAGAACCTACCATGGAAGAAGGAATCATCTATTTGACTCTAGGAATGAGAAATAATTTCTTTCTAAGGGATCAATTGAATGTTTGAAATGCGGTCTTCATGTTCATTTTGAAAATAGTTGTCCTACGAAGAAGTCTCACATATGGGATCACCAGGATTTTACAAATATATGTTTAACAATACCTAATTCCATTCGAATTAAGGATGAAGAAACTGAAAAAGGCCAATGAAAGGTATGGATAATTTCTTAACATTTGTTTTTATATTATTGAATCTTAGAATATGAATCATGATTTGGTTTGTAGGAAAGATGTTTTTCAGAATAAGTTGGTAAAGGACGGTTAATGGATCTTGAAAAACACTGAATGAGTAAGTAGTTAACATATAAGGGATTTAAGAGTTATAGTAGATTTTAGGATGGTGAAATGTTTAAAAGTATTAAGGCTCTTTTTTATGGGATTACATTGGAAGACTTTATATAGTATGTGTAACCCTGAAGTTTGATATAAGAAAATGTTATTCAAAGAATAATTATCATTTCTTATGATGAGTAATGATTGAATTTTATTTTGGTAGAATCTATGTTTTTATTATGGACATATGTTGATTTGGGTTTTTAATGGAAATGATTATCCTTTCATAGTGAATATGTGATTTCATTAATTACACTTCAGTATGAGACATTAAGAGTATTCGATTTTTTTGGAGATAAATGTTAAGATTTACTATAGAAGACAATGTGATAAAATATTTCTGATTTTTGGGTTTCAATATTATTTTCTTTTATATTTGAATAATTTTAAGGACAATTATATATAGATTTTTCTTTCTTGAACATTGGGTACTTTTGGTTGAATTCTGGAGATTAAGAGTAGTATTTATTTTTATAAAAGATTATCCTTTTGGAGATTATCTAATAACTTATTAGCCAATTTTTGTTTTGGTTAATGTATAAAGATAAGGAAAATATATAGTTCATATTTTGTTGATCAAGTAATTCTATATAAGTTGATTATAGTGATTTCAATGTGAACAAGTCATCTGGAATACTTATTGTTTGGAGAAAAGATGAGTTTGTGGTAGAATTTTATTAGAGGATGGCACTCTACATGATGAGTAAATATATTTCCATATGATATTAGTCCTCTTATTAATAAAATTATTCTACTTTAGGAAATGGATCTTACATAAAAATGTTATAATCCCTCTTTTATCATCATACTTTTACCAGACCACAAATTTATGGTATTGTGGTGGTCAACTATCCATGACCAAGTTCTCTATTACTCTCTATTAATCTATGAGAGTTAGTTTCTCTTCCATATCCATGTTTTCATGGAATCCTTATTTCTATTGACTTGGGTAACATTTTTACTTCCCTAACTTTATTTTAAAGGGATAGTTTTATTAACACTTTTTGTGATGTGGTACATTCAATGATGTTTCCGAGCCCAATTTTAAAATTGTGAGGATGTAATTCCCAAAAGGGGGGAAGGATCTAACATACCAGATATATAAAAAACATGAAATTTTAAAATTTATTAATATTTTTTAATTAAATATTAATTCTACTTTAAATGGGATGCTATGTTCGATGGCATACCCAATACGAAACTACATGTTTCTTTGAAATCTTACGTTGCACACTAAATACTCTAATATTCTTTAAAAGCCCAATTTACAACCATTTGATGGAGTCCCATCATTAAATATATTTTTGGACATTTTTATATGTTCAATTTGACAAGATAAATTTTTTTTAATATCTGGACGTCAAAATTTACCTTAAATTAAATTTTGTTATTTTTCTGATAATATTCATTTTTTAAGGAACAGTGAAAATTACTGTATTTTAATTCAAAAGTGCCTATTAATATAATTTATATATATGGTTATATTTTATTTTTAATTGATTTTAAAGTTTAAATAGAATATATTTTTACCATTTAATATAATTTTGGTCATTGGATGTGATTTCATTTTGAAATTGGAAATAAAAAAGTGTCAATCTTTTGATAGTTATTATTTCTTAAAAACACGGTATTTGTTTTAACAATGGGAATTAAATTTAAACTAATTTTGGCCACTTTTTTGTTTTGAATTTGGAAAAATGGATTGCATATTTGGAATCATTAGGTAAAAATTGGGTAAATAGGTAACTTTTATTTTTAGACATTTTAAATATTTACTTTAGTAAATATTTTATTTAAAGTTATTAAAAGATAAATATAGTAAATAAGGGTAAAATATAATATTATAATAACATTAAATTACCCTAACAAGTGTCTTAATCCTATTTTATGATACATAGATGACCATGGGAATACATGGGATTAATTTGGGACCCCATGGAGCCACATGAGAGTAATAATGACACTTTATATTAATTAATTTAAAGTAATGAAAAAATGACATAGAAAAACATCTTTTAGTAAATAAAATTTTACATGTTATTTTGTAAGTTATTTTTTAGACTATAAATAATTTTTGGAAAGATAAATATATTTACCAAATCCTTGTATTTTTTCAAAATTTTGGGATATCAAATAAATTAAATTATTTATGACACAACAATGATGCGATATTTACCTCATTAATAAATGATTTAAATAAATAAGATTATAAATATTAAAACAATATCCAGAACCTATCCAATTATTATAAGATTATTTTATTTAGACCATGAGTCATCTTAATATTTATTTTAACAAATATTTGACCTTTTAAAACCGAAGATGAGGTTATAATAAAATAATTGTTTCAAACATTCCTAAAGAGCCCCTCATCTCCATTATAAAAGCCTTCACTTATATCCCATTTCTCACACTTCTCAATCCTTTGGATCCTAAAAACTCTGGTCCAATAAACTCCCAATATCCCTCTATTAATCTTATAAGCCTTAACTTAGGCAAAAAGTACTTCAAGAAACCTTTTTGGTTCAAACTAAAGGGAGTTACACGATTTAAAGGCAACATCTTCTCTTAAGTTATTTTGTTTTATTTTACTTCTCCCCCCTATAAACTTTTTATTCCTTTATTTTATAAAAAATGTAGTATATTTAATATACTAGGATGTTTTTATGAAAATAATTTGAACTACACTTACACAAACCTCCATCTAATGGGTAAAAAACATATTGTTTCTAGGGATGGCACAGTAACACCTCACGAAACGATGATTGTTTAAATAACTCTTACCGCCTCTCATGGTGGCCATTATTATGGAACTGTATTTATATATGAAATATTTTTTTTTATGTTTTCTATATGCATATGTATTTTTCATTTATATCATACATTTATGGTTTCCATAATGGGTAAACATGATAATTTCATTTTATGAAGTGCAGACTACCACCCCCTCAAAGTGATATGACTCATTAATGACTTATGTGGGATGTATAAAGGATGGATTTAATTATATTATATTTTAATTATAATATACCAATGTATAATTATGTTTTAATTCCATTAAATTATGAAATAGAAATGAAAATAGTGTTCATGAGTAGGCACGGCTTACCGTCTCCATGAATAGTGCATTTCATATCCTATCTCAAAATGTTATATACTAATATAAATACATGTATACACTGGATATATATGATATATATGATATATATATCATTAATATCATTCTGGAGATAATAGTGTTTTTAACACATGGAAAAATTGTAATTATAACATGTTCATTTTTAACTCAAATTCCGAACATCGACAAAATGTATGATATGAACTCAAATAATTAACTAACTATTATTTCAAGGTAATAAGTGATATAAATGTAATAATACAAATTAAAAAGTTTATTAATGTATTATAAATTAACATAAGTTTATTATTCAGTAAGAATAAGGAACATACGAGTCAAGTTGGACACGAGGTAAGGGATTTCTTATCTCACTTTTAATTCCCTGAGATTTCCTTTGTTCACCACTTATTTATTGCATGTGGTGTATTGTGTACTTCCATTTGTTATAAATTAATATTATTTTATTTATATTCATGGTATTTTGTGATTAATTTTTTGGTTATTAACTTTTATCATACGACTCAATTGATTACAACGTGGTAAGGGTTTTTCATCTCACTTTTTATTCCCGTGAGATTCATGCTATATTAGCCACTATTTTATTTTGTGTACAGGATATACTGCCCATGATTGTATTGTTTTTGTAATATAATTTAATTTATGGGTATTTACATATTCATTGTGTGATAATTATTTTATGGGCTGCATGTTTCGTAAGTTTCCAAATCAGTAAGGGAACCTTTCACCCTCCTTTTTTTAAAAGACTTCTTTTTGTTATGTATTTTAATTTAAATATTATTATGTTAGGATTTTTTCTTATATATCCTTATTGATGCAAATTTTATGTCCATGTGATGAGATATCCTTTTCTCCCTCATCAAATTATTTTCTGAATTTTAAAGTGACTCCATTAGGCTATCAAATTTCTGTAAGAAAACATCTTAACCCAATTACAATTTTTGGGTTAAACATCTACTTCTTGACTATGTTGTGCTATAAATATGTGTGAATAAAAACTTATTATTTTACACTTAAATCCAATTATATTGGGTGTATTTATATTTTTCACACATAATTATGTAATTGATTTGTCCGTAATCTAAGGATGTCATCTTTATAAGGGAGTTCGTCTCAATTTTACATTTCTATTGAGACAAAATTTTTGATATGCACCAATTCAATCTTATATAGTGTATATACTATCCTTGTGGAATATTATATCATGAATAACTTTATTCTGATGATATTATTAAGTTATTATTAAATTTTATTCATCAATTATTTGTATTCTAGGGTCTCTTATTTTGTTAAAAACTCTTTAACTAAAATATCATTTTAAATGTTTTAACATTTTATTCTTCTAACTCTTTCACATTAATGTCCATGTATTAAAAATGGTTTTAAGGATTTATTCATATGAACATGAATGTTTTGAAATTGAAATTTCGTTCAAAATCTTCAAAGTGGTATGGGACACTTTGATTCCAAAATCTCTATATTTAATATTTTGAATGGTTTTGAAAATGGTTTGATAAAAGCTTTCATTTTTTCAATATTTAGAAATGATATATTGTAATTGCAATGTGGAAATGTTATCTTTCCATTATGTTTTTTATGGGTTATGAATTTTTTTTGTCTATTGGGAATTTTTTTGTATACGGGTGGTTCTGTGATAAACCTAGGGCGGGTGAGCCTGAGATTGCTCTCCAATGCATTGGGTAATGTGACAAAGGTAAACATTATTGTTTCTCTAAAAATATCTAGGGAATATACTTTGATGGGTATTCCAAATGTGACTCCCTCTGTGGCTGGGATATATACAATGTAAGTATGTTATTTATTTCGTAAGTTACCTTTATGATTTATGATATCTATGTGTTGTTCAAAAATCTTATGATTTCATGATTAATGTTAGGATTGAAAAGTATGGTTTCATTGTTTTGTATTTTTGATGGGCTAATGTTCATGTTCCTTATTTTATATCCCTTACTGAGCTTCTTTTTATCATCCCACAATTTTGAAATGTTTTCCACATGACATAAAGATGAATAATGGTCAAGGTTGTGATCATGTAAAAGTCATGTTGCCTAAAACATGGAACTTGACATGACATTTTTTCAAGAGATTTTATTTTATGAAAAAAATGGATACTGAATAGCATTATCTACTTGTAATATTCATCTTTATATGTAAATGTTATGTCCTAATTCTCTAAAACTCTAAACCTAAAAAGATCCTTAATGTGAATTATCCATTTAATTGAAGATTATGTAATGTTTAAGGATAGGTCCTTAAAATATGGTTGGAGCTACATAATGACTGTTATTATTTATTTCATTATCATTCCAGAAGAGAAAACAAAGTTATTAATGCATTAAGTAGTAAAGACACTATAGTGATGAAAATGATGTGGATTCTTGGAGGTCTTTTGATCAAAGAAAACTAGACATGGGAATCGTAAGGGGATGGACATCATCAACCCTGTCACAAATTATTTCTCAACCATCATTACTATAGAATATAAAGAAATCTAAAATAGAAGACCTTTTTAATATAATAAGATAAAGGATGTGAAGAATGGGAAGTTTCCTGAGAACAATATTGATCCATAAGGTGTACTAAAATTTCATACAGGGCTATGTGTTCCTTATATTCCAGAAATAAATAAGGAGTTGATGGATGAATCTCAATGATATAAATTATCTCCACATCCTAGAAGCACTAAAATGAACAGGTACCATTTTGATAATTATTGGAATGATAACATGAAATGGGAGATCACTAAAAACACTATAAGTTGATTGGTGTGTCAAAAAGTTAAGGAAGAGAGGCAAATTACTAAAGAGGTATTATAAAATCTACGCAAACTATCATGAATTAATATGGGATTCCATCCAAGCCAACATCTGGCCTGGTCTGAGACAATACCTGAATGGCATTTTTGATCCTTATAGGTTGGAAACTACTATCATGTATCAAAGTAATTACTATGTAAACACTTTTTATCTATGAAACATGATCAAATAAAATTAACTAAACAAGGGGAAGAACCAACAATAAATAAATATCCATAAATATTCACACTAATAGAGGTAAAACAATTTAAGAATGAAACATAAACCGAGAAAAAGTTGAGACTGAACATGCTAACACAATCTCCACGTGACCACCTGGTCACCACCAAAGACAAGATGAACAGACACTATGAGAAACTCAATCATAAAAATGTGCCTACAAAATATCTCAGGTATACAAATGCTGAGTAGAATAAGTAGTGTGTGATCTTAAACATATAAAAAATAAACCCCCATAAAATCTATAAATTTACTTTTACAAAACATTCGATAAAAATTAGTTTGGAATACATATATATAAATAGGTTTTTCTCATTTTAATAAAATAATACGGCTTTCCCTTTTTCAAAACAACACACACAACATCTCCATTTTCAAAATGGATTACCATTTTAAAACCAAATCCCAAAACAAAATACAAAAAATGAAATACTAAGATATAATGAAGATATGAAACCATGTGAAATATAATATAAACAAGAAAACACAGAGAGAAACCACAGGAATTTACAATAAAAATCCCTTCATAGATCTCTATATATACTCAAATCAGACTCACCCTGTTGGCATATGGTGATTCTCTATATTCAATTACCAACTAACCATTATAATTTCCAATCTATTGGAATGTCCCAATAATCCATATAAAGCAAGGGGGTACCATCCTATCTAATCAGGTTCAAAAATAAACCATCATTGGACCCTTTAAAAAGAGTATATTAAACCCATGCTAATAGTACAAGGAAAAAGGAGGAGGCCCTCGCATGAGTGACTCAACTTACCATCCACCACCACACATGCCTAGACTAAACACTGACACCACCCACAAATAACCAAGATTGGGGAAATCCTTCATAAGGGTTCCGATCACGTAATAATATTTTCTCAAGTGCCAATCAGGCCACCATATTACGTAACATTTCAAGTCATCTCTCAAAATAGGCTAGGGTACCAACTGGGAATTGGCACCTCTTAAATCACAATTAATTTTCAAAAAACATTATAAAGTAGAAACCATACCTTCAACATTATTAATTCAAAAACATTAATAAGATGATTCCTATCCATTTTCATTACAACATAAAATAAACCTTTCCGGTTAACAACTCTAAATAGGGCTTTATATTTCAAATATGATTCCATTTCCAACAACACTTCAAGAAAATGTGAAAAAAATAACATTATTAAATATTCCAAATGTTCTTTCATATCATTTAGAAATGAATGATCTTTTCCAATTTACCAAACATGCCATCATTTTGAACCTAACATTTAAAAATATATTATATCCCCTTTGTGACCATGAACCAATTATAAAACATGTAGGCTTAAAGGAAATTCAAAAGGAGGGTGTTGAAATAGTGGGTTTCCTAGACCCAACTATGTAGTACTATTGATTACCATATCATCTATTCAGTTATCTTTACATGATGTTATCTTACCATTATAATGCAGACTTTTCTATGTCCACTATAATAATGGTAATGTCCAAAGGTTGATTATCATGTCGAGAGGTTATAGCAGATCTCCGGCTCTAATGAGAACCTCTGGATATAATGAAATTGATTTTAATTATATGTTTTATAGTCTAGATACATCTTACGGACTGGACACAGTATATGTCTATCTATTAGGATTCTGGGGGATCATATGCATTGAGACTTCTTCTAATGAAATTCACACATGGTGATCTCTTGTAGTGAGATCATGAGGATAGACACGTCAACAGGAACACCACATATTTTGGGTGTCATTGGTTATTCCTATCTACGTACATGTGTATTGGTCTCCTAACATGAGACCAATACCAATGTATATCATTTGATTATGTACTTTGATGCAATATAAAAACCATGGAACTAATGTCTTGGTGAGGTAGTTTGTGTTGGTTGCGTCGTTGGTGGTATGACATTGACTGAATAGTCAAGATAGGATTTTTCACTTCCAAGTTCAGGATGTTGTATATCTCAGGCCTGGTTGATCGGGATGGTTCCGCCTTCATAAGACTTTGGACAAAGAAGTAGAAATCCAAATCCATCCAGATATATCAACAAATAATAAAGAAAGATAAGGATGATGACACAAGAGTGCGTCCTACTTTATGAGAAATTTAATGACAAAGAAATAATAGTACAAATTCAGTGTTCGTAGGATGGTAGTCGTTGTTATGACTATCCTTATCTCTGTATGGGACATGATTGGTTTCTAGACTCTGCTCTTGGTCTATGGATTTAATTCACTACTATCGAGGTAAGGACCTAGAGGGTCACACACAATAGCGTATTCAAGAATCCATCCTATTCAATTGAATATGTATATATACATAGTGGGCCCCACCCCGGGGTTCGAGCATTGTCCATGTTTTCAATCACCAAAAAAATTAAATAAATTAATTAATATTTAAGTAATGAATATTTGAGATTGAATTTAATTAATGTATTTACGAGTTTAGTAAATACGAGAAAAATATTAATCGAACGAATATTATTTTAGTATTCAAGGTTCGTTTATTATTCAGCGGGACAGTGAGTCGAGTTAAATTTCATGGATTTAATCGCATAATATATTTCATATTTATTACAAGTATGTGATAAAAATAATAAATAATATTGGCATAGTTTAGTCCATCAAAATAATTTATTTAGTGAACGTTGATATAAACGGGGGCCAGGGAACCCTACTAGGTATTTATCAATGTCACTATAAATATAGGTTGAGGAACTATCTTATAGTGTGCAAATCACTATTCATTCATTTATGGAATTAAAATTGGGAGCCTCTCTCTCCTCCTGCTTCTTTGAGAGAGAAGATAATGATCTAATTGTTCGGATCAAGTTATTCCTCAAGCATTGAAGAGATCTCGATGTGGTGATTGTTAGGACATCGAAAGATTCATCAGATCACCGCGCTATCACCGGGAATTCGAAGATGGACATTCCATTGGATTTTTGGTGTGCATGTGGGTGATCTAAAGGGATCCTTCTTTGGATATTTCAAGTGATGATCACTATCAACAAGTTGCAGTCGACCGTGGATTCATATTAGAAATGAGTACGTTTTGATTTTAGTTTTGTGATCTTAATATTTTATGTGAGATCCTCATACCTCTCAAAGTCTCAGTTCATTGGCGACGACAAGTTCTGTCATCCCACCGATGAGAAATTTAAAATCCCCGGCCAATCGGCTTCTGTTGCGGGCCCCGGAACCTAAAATTGGTATTAGAGGGATCACATATATTTTTTAAGCCTAGAAAATTAAAATTGAATTAACATTAAATAAAAGGTTCAAAACTAGTCTCATCGGTTCAAACCACACGTCGATCCAATCTCGAACAGTCATGTTACGGATATTTTATATTTTTGAATTCGATCGAATTTTTTTTATAACCACTGGTATTGAGTTTCATTTATTCTGAAGAATTGATCAAGTAAAGATCGGTTCACCAGATATAATTAAAATTGTAAAAATTATAATTTGCACAGTTCTAATTAATTTTCTTAATATTTTATTATTATAATAAAATTATAATAATAAATTTTTATTTTAATATAACAAATATATTTGTATTAATTTAAAATCCTAAGTAGGATTTTAAATATTTGAGAAGACATGACTCAAATTTTTAAAAAAAATGAGGAGACCTAGACTCATTTAAAATTAAAGGTGGTGTGGAATAAATTTTTTTAAAAAGGTATTTTAATTAAAAAAGAGAGGGGGAGCCATAGGTCAAGTATGAAAAACAACAAAAAAAGGGGGCGTGGCACCCAGCCCAGGGCTGTCGCGGCCGGACCCCGCATCCCTGTTGTCTCCCTCTGAAGCTGAGTGGCAAGCGGGATGCCACTGGATCCTCTTTCCAGCAGGACACATGCACGCCGCACATGCAGCTTGGACCACCACCTCCCCCTCTCCCGGCAGACCCGTGTCTCCCCCACACAGCGCACTGCAGTGCCGCATGGGACGCCGCAGCGCCGGAGACGCTCCCAGCACCCATGCGGCAGCCCGCTTCAGTGACTCACGACCTGCGCTGGTATGCTCCCTCCTCACCTGCAAGCATGCCTCTACCGCACCCCTCTTTAGTCCAGATGCAACCTCTTCCCGTCCCCCGCGAGCGGCACCCGCTGCACATCCAAAACACATAACCTCCTGCAACGCTGCTGCGGCCCCGACCTCCGCTCATACAAGCACCCTCCGTGCACGATCCTAACTCCTAGCGTCGTCCTCTAGCCCCTCACTTAGCATCCTACATCTGCATCCGGTCTGCTGCCTGGTCGCCCGAACCCATTGCCCTCCGCCGGTGTTTCGAGCACCCCTTCTGCGCGTCTCCAGAGGTGCACCATGCACCTGTCCGGAGACACCGTCCGACCTTTCGGGCCTCGCACTATGCTTCTCAGACTTCCCTATGTTGTCAGTGAAACCCCACTCCGGACAAGTCGCAGCGCTAGCCACCCGGTTCTAGCGACTCCCTACTGTTGCACACCCGCTACAAGCACGGGTCTCCCCGAAGATGCCCTTGGAAGTTCCGATGCATACCCATACCCCTCGACTACCAGGTACCCATAAATTGATCGACCAGTTTTAGCCTGTAAAAGTCTTGGATGGTTTGGACAAATTAAGAATGAATTTGAGCAGACTTGCATCACACCCTTAAATTCCAAGCGTCGGGATTACATGGCCCAAAATGGGTTTGCATGGGTTTAGCATGATCCGCTTTGGGCCTGCTTGGTGTTGGGGTGATTGGTTTTTCTATAATTAATTTAATTCAGTTAATTAATTAAAATATTAATTTGTGTTTTAACCAATAATATTTTTAATACCCAAATAAAATTGATTCAATTTAAGTATTTAATTAAATTAAGTCAATTAATTTAATTTTGGAAATAAAATAAAATTAATTAATGGACCGATAATTAGTTAAATTATTTGAATTAATTAATTCTTTTAATTTAATTAAATAAACCATCATAATTAATTCATTCATTTTCAATTTTATTGTTCATTATTTTACCCACTAACTGGTCTTGAGCATCGACCCTTGTATGTCTGCATTTAATTATTAATTTAATTAATTATTTAAATGCTTGTGATGATTGTAATTAAATAAACGGATGGTCTATGCATTATCTTTATTTTTCGGTTAAAATGTATAATGGCCTGCATGCCCAATATTTATATGATGTACATTTATACTCGAGTCCCCCTCACCTGTGTGCAAGTATCTTTGTATTTCGGACAAAGACAACGAGTGACGTGGACCCCACCAAGATGAGGCGGTGCATGACAGTGCAAAATGACATGTGGATTCCACCAAGATGAGGTGGTACTCCAAAGATGTGACATCGACCCTGGCAAGTTGTGGTGATAATCTAGAAGAACAATGGACATACAAAACAAAGTAAGCTGCATAAAGAGTCAAGCATTCGACTCAGGTAAGATTCCCTTAGGTCATTTAGATGCTTAAATACAATTGGGTGGTAGTTTAACATTATGAATTTATTTATTATTTTATTCATTTTAGAATAGTGGGAAAAAATACATAACATAATAGATAATAAAATAAATAAATAATCGGTGAATGTTTTTTTATTAGAGTATAATTGTGAGCACGACAACATAGATGAACTAGTTTAATAGAAATGAATCACATTTGTCATGAAAAACCAATAAAACCCTCAATGAAAATATTTAGTCACCAACAGCCTCCCATCATTCATGTTTGAACAAAACTGGGTGTTCGAGGTGTCGTTCATGCCTTACCTGAGGGTGCCTCTTACTATCGGGGAGTTCTTATTCATTTGGTGGGTCGACTTAACTAAAATTTCCCCAAAGAAATAACCTTATCTAGCATGTTGTGATTTTAGAGGCAAGCATTGAGTAAATTAGTAAATGATTTTTGAATATGGGGCATCGCTAAATAGATCAAGTAAAAACGTGTTAATGCAGTTGGCCAGCCAAAATCCTACCTTTGACCCTCTGAGTAGTGTTATAGCCATATCTTGTAGACTATGAGGGAGGATCAGGGATTCTTGCCACTAGAATACTCAAGAGTATTCCGATTCTAGTATATAGGGTTCTTAGAATTTGAAAAATTATTGGGAGACAATTAATGATTAAATAATTATTAATTTCACATTAGTTAATCACATAAAAGTACAATCTGATAAAGTATATTTGTAGATAATGTAAATCAATACCACAATACGACTATGATAATTATTAGACAAAGTTAATTCTTAAAAAATAACGAAATTTCAAGTGTAGTATAGGCGCTTTCACACATTACTAATATATTTGAAATTCAAGGAGCTTGTGTCCCACCCTATTAAGTTACCTCAAGATGTAAGGGTGTAAAAATGCTTACAGGATACTCATGAATCAAGCATATGATGGATCTGTCATAATGCTCTCATTAACATCTGATTTTAGTTGTGGTCGCTATATCAAGACTTGGATTATGATCACATGTAGTATCATCTCCTAGATCCTTTCGAGGAGAAAGTGAAGCATGATTTGAATGTGGTGATTGCACTCGGTTTGTGTAAAGTAAAATATAGTTCATAATATTTCAATTCATCCCATTATTATACCCTTTACACCCAATTACACTTGTTTCGTTTAAGAATACAAGCGAACGATATAGAGTTAGTTCTTCATTACCGTTAAGGTGACATTCTCCATGTAATACGAATATTAGAGATAACACCATCTTTAATTCTTATAGAGAATAAATTGAATGACAAGGTGAAAAGTCCTATGGAAAGTTATGCCAAAGGCTGCTTCTTCGTGCCCTTTAAAAAAAGTGGATGGTTACTTAAGGGGAGGTTATATTCATCACAAATTGAAATAAATTCATGGAAGTTTAAAAAATGAAATACAAGAAGCAAGTACCCACTTCTTGTTCCATTTATATTCATCAAATAAAAGTATTGTTATCTCACATACTTCTTGGGTATTAAAATTCAGTATGATTTTCACATATATGTATTGAAATAAAATAACCATGTAAGTATAGAAACATTACAAGAAGTTATGTGTCTTCTCCAAGAAGTTGAGAAAGATTGATTCTTATATAAGTGGTGCGAAACACATAACTTCTAATTACTAAGTGATTGCGTCAAACTGTACAAGTTGTTGAGTATAACCAAAAAAATTTATCTCATGTGCCCATTTGGGCATGATGAGACATTATTCCTTGTTTTGGAATGAATGTTTTTTGTGGTAACATACTAAACAAATAGTTCACTTCTACATGAATGAATGGAAATACATAATGAAAATAAAATGTAAGACCTACCCTGTTGTGGAAATATGATTATTTTTAAAGTAATACTAGAAGTGGGAATCATCTATATACCCAGTATGGTATTTAGTCTTTGCACAACTAAACACCTTTGATATTATTGACATCATTAGTTTGGATGAAGAAACCATTAAAAATAATGGTATTCCACAATGATTTCTAAGGTTAGTTCAAGGGGACTGTGTGAACTATTCCAAAGAAAGAAAGGGGTAAAAATACTTCATAAGTTTCATTTAATTCATTAAGAAATGTACCAATGAAGTATATGTTTTGTGAGAATATATGAGTTGCTTTAGATCAGCATGCCTGAGAATATCTTGACCAAACAATCATCTATCATGATAATGTAGCGTGGATTATATCCTAAATTCATGTTACCTTATCTACATCACCATATTGATGTTCATAATAAGGATCTATGATGAGTCCTACATATTAACATTGATCCAAAAAATTTAGCGTGGAGAAATTCCTAAACACACATTTTATACATCAATGTTATGATGTAAGATGTATCAATGTTACAAACTACAGAAACTTCCATTATATTTCAAGATGTGCTTTGCAAATAACAACATAAACCCAGAACCAATAATCCAATTAATATGAAAAATAGATATTCTATGAGTCATATTATGATAAAAATCCATTATGCAATAGATCATGTTTTAGGATGGAAATAGTTTGTTAAAAACAAACATGCATCAATCCAAACACATTGTGCATCTAAGTTAATTATCCTTACAGTTTCATAGGATATTACATAAATCCCAAAGATAGAAAATATGTAGTCAAGTATTAGACTAAATTTCTATATAACGGTTCACATATCTGTTATAGATAGTTGGTGGAGAATTGACTTGGACTTAGTCAATTATCGAGATGCACAAATGGTTGGAATAAGGAACAAGTTCCACAAGTACATGGTGAATAGGCATGTTCTAGTGACACATACTATATAGCAAGAATGAAACCATAGTGATGGTTTTATATTCACCATGGTAAGTGATATATTATTCATTGAGAATAATAAATACTACACGTAATTATTTTAAGGCAATGATCTAATATTGACAATATCAACTAAAATTAAATAATGGATTCCATGTATAAAATTTAAAAGGGGCTTATAAATTGAATGTTGTGGTGGGTATTCAAATGATAAGATACATGGATGGTACATTCTTGGTACCAATAAGGCTCGATTGGTTATACCAAGTCGGTACGCCTAAATCTATTAGAATTTTACTTGTCATAACTAACTTCTATTATCATTCTATTGGTCATTGGATGTCAAGATCATCTTTCATGGAAGGTGTCTATACGACGCAACTAGAAAGAGATTATGAAATTATATGATTCCAATGAAGGTTGTAGGTTACTGAAATCCAATTCTGGATTAAAGTAAGAAACAAGATCTTAGAGAATTCATTTCAAATGAAGCATTTCCTTGTGTCTACCAAAGGTTAGTGGGAGTGCCAATGTTTTCCATGTGAAATATGTTTGAAAACATATGAAAAACAGATCTTGATCATAGAGTTAGATAAGATCAGGTTAAAAGAAATTCTCCAGTGATTGACTTAAAGTAGAAACCTATGTTCTAAGGAATATGATCAATTGAGGTAGATATAATGGTTGCTTGGACTTACTCAATCATACATTAAGTGACATTGTATTGAAAAATACAAGATGGAACAATTCAATTTGAAAATTGTTGCCAATGTCACATGGCTTAATCTCTCCAGGTTAACATGTCCGGATCGTGGGTAGAGATTAATGTTGTGAATTGATATCATACGATTTAGCAATGGATCAATCACATATGCCAAAATATTTACAATAATTGATACTTCCATGATATAATTATTATAGGAAAATATCAATTATATCTTGGAGCACTGCAAGATATACAGTTAGAACTATCAACTTGTACTTTGGAATGTACAAATGATATGTACCTAGAATATGTAGAGGAAGGTATACTAGTTTTTTTAGGATAGAAACTAGTAATCCTTAGATCAATTTGATCTAGTATTTTGGTTAGGAAAAGGCGATGAGTGTTTCAAGCACATAAAAGCTAGTGGTATCCATACCTACAAATACCAAGTATGTTGCTGCTTCTAAGTCAGCTAAAAAGCTATTATAAATCACAATGATTTGTTCCAGTTCTTGGATTTGCACCTAGTGAGAAAATTATTATAACAATAAGAATTATGAAATTCTTAATAGAAAATTTTTCAAGTTATGACAATAGAAAAAAGTAATATTCTCAGAGATACCTTTTCTTGAGAAGTTTTACTCATGCCAATGAGGTCTCGTATAGCAGATATGCCACAAGGAAAAAAATGGTAGGCCCAACAGTTAAATACATTACTCAGCAGTAACATGGTATTTATCAAGTGAGTAGCTAACAAGTTTAGTTAGAAAGTTGGATCCAGTGCAAGTGCGAGTGTTGAAAGAGTGGGTACCCTAGACCCAACTATGTAGTACTTTTGATTACCATATAATCTGTACATTTATCTATGCCTGATGTTATCTTACCATTATAGTGCATAATTTTCCACATCCACTATAATAATGGTAATGTCCAAGGTTTTATTATAATGTTGATAGGTTATAGTAGATCCAAGGATATAATGAGAACCTCAATATACAATGAAATTGATATAAAATATATTTTCAATAGTCTAGACACATCATAATGACTGGACATAGTAGTTCTATGACTATCAGATGATGGTGGCTCATAGGCATTGAGAATTATTCTCATGAAGTTCGCACTTGGTGATCTCTAGTAGTGAGATCATGAGGATAGACCTGTTAATAGGAACACTACATGTTTTGGGTGTCATTGGATATTCCTATCTATGGACATGTGTATTGGTCTCCTGACATGAGACCATTACCAATGTATATCATTTGATTACATACTTTGATACAAGATGAAAACCATGGTAGTGATGTCATGGCGAGGTAGTTTGAGTTGGGTGCGTCGTTGGTGGTATGACATTGGATGAATGGTCAAGAAAGGATTTTTCGCTTCCATGTTCATGAAGTTGTATATATAGGGCCTAGATGATAAGGATGGTGCCACCTTTATAATTATTTGGCCAAAGTAGTAGAAAGGAAAATCCATCCGGATAGATCAAAAAATAATAATGCAAGATAAGGATGATGACACAAGAGTGCGTCCTGCATTATGAGATATTTAATGACAAAGTGATTATAGTACACAGTCCGTGTTTGTAGGATGGTAGTCGTTGCTATGACTATCCTTATCTCGTTAGGGGCCATGATGGGTTTCTAGACTCCGCTCTTGGTCTGGGGATGTTTTTCACTACTATCGAGGTAAGGGCCTGGAGGGTCACACACAATAGCGTATTCAAGAATCTGCCCTATTCAATTGAATAGTTATATGGACATAGGGGGCCTCGCCATAGGTTCTGAGCATTGCCCAAGTTTATAATCATCTAATGAATTAAATAAAGTCGTTAATTTTAATGTTATGAATATTTGGTATTGAAATTATTTAATTTATTTACGAGTTTAGTAAAAATGAGAAAAATATTAATCAAACGAATATTATTTTAATATTAAAGGTTCGTTTAATATTAAGCGGAATAGAAAGTCGAGTTAAATGGCTCAAATTTTATCAGGTAATATTTTTCATATATATTACAAGTATGTGATAAAAATAATAAATAATATTGGCACAGTTTAGTCTGTCAAAATTATTTATTTACTGAACGTTGATATAAATGGGGGTCGGGGAACCCTACTGGGTATTTATCAACATCTCTATAAATATAGGTGGAGTCTCTCTCTTATGGTGTGTAAATCACTATTCATTCATTTATGGAATGAAAATAGAGACCCTCTCTCTCCTCCAGCTTCCTAGTGAGAGAAGCTGATGATCCAAGAGTTTGGATCAAGTTCTTCCTCAAGCATCAAAGAGATCTCGATGCGGTGATTGTTGGGACATCGAAATTTTTTTTGAATCTCCGCGCTAGCACCCGAAATTTGACGATCGATGTTCCAGTGGATTTTTAGAGAATATATGGATGATCTAGAGGGATCCTGATTTAGATCCTTCAAGTGATGATCTCCATTGACTAGTTGCAGTCGACCACGAAATCATATTAGAAATGGGTAGGTATTTTTTTAGTTTTGTGCTCTTAATAATTTACACGGGATCCTCAGACCTCTCTGGGTCTCGGTTCGTCAGTGACGACAAGTTCTGTCATCCTGATGAATTTTTTTTTTAAAATCCCCAGCCCACCGGCTTTCGCTGTGGGCCCTAGAACCTAACATATGGGATGTGTAAAGGTTTAGTTTTTTGAAAACCACGTCTCTATGTTAAACAAGGACATTACCATCTCTTAGTAAATCCAAACGTGCACATAAAGCACATATAGATATTCATACATCAAATAGAACACCCATACAATCCCAAGTGAGCATGAAAAACCTTTTCAAAGAACTATATCTTCCACACAAGGTTCATATCACCATTAAACCAGACTATCATAATGTAACTTAGTCCAAAAATATTCTTAAATAATAGAATTTCATAAAAAGGGACCAAGTATAATTTTATCAAACACCTTTCACACATTAACACATAATTATATTTAAGAAAAAATATTAACAAAATTCATACAAATTTTCCATCATAAAAACACCATATGAATTTATACTAACACGTCACAGGAAATACTATATTACTTTGGAAGAAAATAGAAAATCTAACTCTTCAAATGGAATGTTATGGAATGGAAAATAATGTATATACCTACCTCAACAGTGTGAAAATGTGATGAGACTCCTAGGAAATAATATCCAAGACCTTGAAACGATTTTCCATCCCTAACATCCATGAAATTGAATAAAAATAATCCTTCCCTAACTGTAGGGTTATCTCAAGAGAGAAAACCTCCAATAAATAATCATGAACCATGTCATAAAATAGGGAGGGGCTCAATTCAGGGAGGGGAACAATTTTGGGACCCCATCATGTGACAAAAACAACCAATAGGGAGGGGCTAAATTTAGGGTAAAAGAGAGGATGGTACAATACGAATTTCATGATATGAAATTTCTAGGCAACTGGAATGGTTTAGCTACATAGTGTTCCAAAAAATGTAGAATAATTTTGGTCACCACCAACCAAATGGACAGGACCACGCACATGGTTTCTTCATTATTTCCCAAACCATGCCCAACCCATGAAACTAACCATTGTACACCAAAAAATCTACATGATTACATGGGATAAGCCACATGGTTTCATATAACCATATGCTACCCATGCACCACTTACTTCCTAGGACAAAACATCGATTTTTCAAAAAAAACTCTAAAAATAAAACTAGGAATCAACCCAATCCTCAATAAAAATATTAAAATACTAGAGAAGAATAAAATGAAAGGATTTATGAGGTTGTAATTTGACAACTATATCCACCAATAACACTTTATTCCCCTGGAAAGTTACCCAATAGAAAGTAAAACAAAACTCAGTCCCAAATATGGAAATAGCCAAACAAGATCATAAATCTCAATGTGAACTTTAAATTCAAAAGTCACACCCAACTGATTACAGAGAAACCATATCATCAAGAACAGTGGAATAACCTGAGAGGGTTCTCCCCACCAAAGAACTCGACTAACACCACCGACATTGAGATCCAGACACAAAGGACTCCGACATAGAATGTAACGCCCCGACCCCAATTACCCAGATTCGGTGCATTATTACATAAAATTCGAATGATCACAAAATATCATGTCTGGAAGGACCGAGTAGTTTAGTAGCCTTGGAAACACTAGATATATTCATATTGTTTACATTACATCAATAAGTGAAAAACTACAACAACATATTGTCTTCATATACCCTCATACTATCCCTACAGGTCATTCATAAAATATTTATTCACATCCTGGGAAAAATAAAACATTGAATGGGGTGAGATCGATGCTTAGTATGGATAACAATATAGCGGAAACTTTTATAAATAAACACAAAAATTTAAGGCAATGTATAACTAAAACAAAATCCTTTTAAACATGAACATCAGCATACTATGGAAAGAATAAAATTAAATAATGACATTTACTTATTCACATGGATATTCTACAAGTCAAATAATCACAAGAAAATATTAATTACCACTTTCATAATGACGGAATGTATAATTCCAAATTATCATAACCACGTAGCCAAGGCCACATGCCAAGACTACAAATAAGATTTTGTCAAGGCCTCGTGCCAAGACAATAGTTTGTTTCATGAGACCTACCGATGCATCGAGGAGCTATAGCGGGCTCCACCCATCACTTACTATGTCCAATGCATTCCTCATATGAAAATTTTTAAACATAACATAAACATTCGTATTAAAACTAGCATATAGAATGTCAATACTTTTAACCACAAACCATGAATGGTATAAAAATAGCACATCCACAGTCAAACATAACTCATTCGATACAATATGTAAGATTGTATTGTATAAGATTATCCTCAATTGACAATAATGAAGGATATTGACATAGATTAAAATAATCATCAACCATTGAGAGAAATATCCCCCTTTTTCATGAAAACATTTAAAATTCACACTATTTGTCAAGAAACCATTTAAAATAGAATTTTTTGAATAAAAGTGTCTCATACCACTTTGATACATTTAAAAGGACTTTTAATTTTAAAAAATTAATGTCCATATATATATAAATCCTTAAAAACATTTTTAAAACATGGACATTAATGAGAAATATTTAGAATAATAAATCATTAAATCATTTAAAATGATATTTTAGTTAGATATCCTAACCAAAATAAAGACACTTGAATACAAATAATTTAGGTAATCAAAAATTTATAATATCTTTAGAATAATGGGATTCATGATATACTATGTCAAAGTACATTATATACACCATATAAAAGTGATTTGGTATATAACAACAAAATTCTCAATGGAATATAAATTTAGATGAATTCTCTTATAAAGACTATATCCTTAGGTTAAGGATAATTCAACGACATAATTATCTGTGAAAAATATAAATACACTCAATATGATTGGATATTTAGTGTAAATCAATCAGATGACATTCACACTTATTCTTGTAAAAGAAACACCAATGAATTGGATATTTAACTAAACAAATGAAGATTGAGTTAAAATTTCTCTTATCCAGTTCAAATCGATGACATGGGAATTTATCAATGGTGTGATTATGTGTATAAAAACTATATCCACAGAAAGGGGAGTTGAAATTATGACATAATCAAATGAAAAGTGATTCCACACATAATCTTGGAGTAAAATAATCAATGAAGTATGCCTAAAGCCGAATGAGTGGAAATTGAAATTTAAAATTCCCTTATTGATTAGGTAAAATACGAAAAATAAACCCATGAAATAAGGATCATACAATGATGATTTAAATACTAATAAATTAAAGTATATTACACAATTAATACAATCATGGGAAGTACACATACACCACATGCAATAAATAAGTGGTGAACAATGTAATTGTCACGAAATTAAGAGTGAGATAAGAAACCCCTTACTTGGTACTTTTACCATGGTCGATGGTAAGATAACCTCCTATATAATGGTGAAATAATTTTTATTTAATTACACAAGAATAATTTACATTAATATGATATCATATATGAACTTTTAACATTTCTTTGTTAATAATATCTTAGTATTATCGTCATTTCGGGTGTTAACTTACTTGTTTTCCTTTATATTATTTGTTACGTAAGTCTTGTTTGTTATGGATAGGTTGAAAATTATTCATATACAGAATGATATCAATTCCTTAAACATTATTTTTAATCATTAAATGAGAATTATACTCAATTTTATATGATGGGGAATGAATTTCATCGCGTTCGTGGAGACGGTAGTCCGTACGTACGCACGAGCGGGAATATCATTTTTTTGATATTAAAATAATATATAATTGGATGGTATATCATATAGACAGAATAATTATCGTGTTATATTTATTATTTACATGAATTATGCATCAATATTATACCCATCTAAATAATAATATATTGAATAACAATTACACCACAACGTAGAGACGGTAGGCCGTACGTACTCACGTATGGTGATATATCATTCGAAGGATGGATAGAATAATGAATCTGTTTTTTCCATATTTATAATAACATCAAATTATAGAGAAGATACTGGAGTTATTATTTTATAATAGAAATAACAAATAAATAAGAAGTTGAAGAAGAAAGGAACTTGAAAGAGAGTGGTGAAAACATTACCTCTTCTTCGGGTTCTTCCTTTTGATTTGATCAAAAGGGCACCATAGAATGGATTTCTGATCAAAATAAGGCCTCTAGGTTGAATTTATGGAAGTTGGGAGGATATTTGGGAAGATTGTTTCCGAGCCAAATGGCTTTGAAGGTGTTAATTAATGAGAAGGGTGAGTGCCCTTTTAAAAGAGGGGTGAGGGGCTCCTTTGGAAAAGCTAGAAATATTATTTTATAATAAATAAATATTCGGTTTATAATGGCTAAAAATTATATTAATTAAATTTTAAGGTGGGGATAGGTCTAAAACAACTCATACAATAGATTTTAGACAATTTTGGGTCACATTATTAACCTTATCTTTTAGTTTTAACTCCTAGTTAATTAGTTTGA
This sequence comes from Viscum album, assembly GCA_963277665.1. NCBI lineage: Eukaryota > Viridiplantae > Streptophyta > Magnoliopsida > Santalales > Viscaceae > Viscum > Viscum album. The sequence continues at coordinate 2,126,667,063 of OY728161.1, read as the reverse complement.
CATTTACCATTTCTCTTTGTATTTTTATATTATATGGTTATCAAACATACTATAAACATCCAAGCGACCCCAAAGTGGTCCATTAGTGATAAACCTATCATGATACAAGTTCTTTTAGTGAACTTTAGATTTTTAGGAATAGAATATGAATTAATAATATAATATTTGTTTTAAAAACTCTTTTATGTCAATTTTGACTCTATTTGGAATATGATTATTGTGAAACTCACAACAGCATGATTACTTCTAAAAATGTTAATTAAATCAATCCTAACATATCATATTATCCTATAAAATTAGTTTAATTCATAAAAGTCTCAAATTACATTTATTTGGATATTTCAAATATCAATTATTTTAATATTTCATTAATTTGGTAATTACTCCATCACCATTGTTTCATACACAAATTAAATTATTTAATGTCTAAAAATTATTAATTAAATACCATTACGTAGGAAATTGTTTTATATTTCTAATTAATATTTAAAATATAATTTATCTTATGTATAACCCTATATTAGAAATGTTTTAGTAATTAAACTATGATTTTAACTCTTTTAACTATTCTTTGAATTAAATAATAATAAATATCCTAATCTAATCCAAGTGGACCTAAATGATAATATTTTATTCAGAAGGTTGTTTTTGGTCGAGATACAATTGTACAATAGAATTAGGACATGTGTTTGGGTTATATTAATATCATTTTTACCCTTAATTACCCTATTTACTTTTAACCATCGTAAATAAAAGTAAAATGTTACTATTCACCAAAAATTATTTTTATCTTATTGAACCACATTTTACCCCTTGATATTAACCATGTATCTCGGATTTTTGAAATTCCACTCACATAAGCGGTAAAATTATTTTTTATGTAAATTTCCAAATTCTCCTAGGGGGTGGGTAAAAGACAGTGAAAAGTTCAGTAAAATTTTTATATATCTAAAATTATTCTAAAATAACATAAATGAATTAAATTTATACTATATAGGTATTATGTATCTATTTTGACCTTAATTAAATTTAAAGAAAATAAATAATTATTTAAATAAAAATTTGGTTTAAAACTATAACTCAGTATTTTTCATTATTTATCAAAAATTGAATGTTTCCAGAAAAATACCAAAAATTAAGGCTAATATATATTTGATATTATGAATTCAAAAATGATTTTTATTTTACAAAATTCATAACATATAAGTTTCATTAATTAATTTAAAAATTAATTCCCATTGTCAAAACAAATAGCATGTTTTTAGAAGATAATAACTATCAGAAGATTGACACTTGTTTATGTCTGGTTTAAATGTGAAATTTCATCCAATGACCAAAATTGTATTAAATGTTAAAAATATATTCTAAATATACATTAAAACCACTCAAATTCAAAATTTATCACTATTAATTATTTCTATTAAAAAGTTTTTTTTAATAAAAACATTAGTAATTTTCACTATTCATCAAAATATGAAAGTTACCTGAAAAGTACCAAAATTTCACCCTATTCTAAATTCGATATTAAGAATCCAAAAATTATGTCCATTTTGAAAGATATAATTTATAAAATTTCGAAAAGTATGTATTACTATTCATAACGGCTAGTTTGATCGATTATGGTGTGTTAGAATCTCGAAGTTGCGTACAACGCAAGACATTTCATTATTCAAAGGGAAACTTACCATGGATGCTTGGGGTGTATCATTCTACCCTCCTTCAATAAAATGTGTCCTCAAAATTTTTTAAATTGGGATTGAGAATATAATGGAAAGTCCCACATCGGAAAAAGAGTCAATAAAACTATAACTTTAAAAGAATGAAAGAGAGGTATAAAGGTCAACCAAGATAATCTATTCTAGGATTCTATGTAGGAAAACATGGATATGGATGATAAACTAGGTGTCATGTTCTGATGGAGAGGGATAGAAAACAAGATCACGAGAAAGATAACAACAAGAAAACCACAAAGTTGTGTTGGGACAAACGGTCATTAGTCTCCCAGTAGGAAAAGTAAATGGACAACATTTTTTGTTTCAAGTTACATTACATAAGGAAAAGGAATTAATATATGATATTTACTAAGAACATTAAGTGATATACTTACTTTTTAAGTAGAGTTTCATTCTTTAATAAATTTTTACCACTAACTAGTTTTTCGTGAACAATGAGTATTCAAGAAGACTTGGTCACACTAAAATATCTAGAATAATCATCTATAGAATAACATGATCCACGTAGGCTAAACTATATATTTACCTTGTCTTTAGAGATTAATCAAAACCAAAATGGTTAGTATAATATATGATGATCCCTCAAATGGATATTCCATTAGAGAGAAAAAACACTAATCTTAATTTCAAAAATTAAACCAACAATACCCCAATGTTAAATAAATACCATTAAATAATCAATTGTCCTTAAAATCCTTCAATATAATCCAAACTAATATTGAAATCGAAAACAAATAAGAATGTATTCTTCCACGTTAAATTGTATCTCCAAATGACATCAACTACTCTTAATGTCACATACTAAAAATTAATTAACCTAATCACATATTATTTATTATAGGTTAATCATTTACATAAATAACCCAAATCAATATAAATACACAATAAAAAACATAGATAAAAATCCACCATTACTCCTCAAATGAAATCACATAGCATTCTATTTTCCTTGGGCATATAGTGTTCCCAACAAAGCAAACATCTTCTGAAATAACATTTATCACTTAATCACAAAATCATTTTCCTATACTAAGGGTATTCATTTGATAAGACATAAGATCCCAAATAAACTAATTATTGATCAATAAAATCATTAAACTAAAATAATAGTCACACTAACTTGGGACTTCATGTAGTCTAGTGGTAGGCGATAAATCCGAATAACACTTTGGATGTGGGCTCGATTCCCATAGATTTGTCCAACGCGACGGGTTGTCACAAGGTCTGCATGTTGTCCTTTTTCGAAAACTATATTTTATAACATTACCAAAATGAGATAAATTCCTCTAAATAACCATAACACAATTTAACCACAGATTTTATCTCATACCTTTCATTTTCATCCCAAATTATAATAACTTATAATTTCCTCAAACCCAATGATCATATAAAACCAAATGGTTATTTATAACTATATCCAAAACAGAAAAGATAATTATTCCTCAAATATCATTCTCACTTGGAAAACTGCAGGGTTATAAATACAAGAGAAAATTATTCCAATGTAAACCCATGAACAAGGAGCTCTAATACTTTTTAATCATTTCTCTAACCATTTATTTCTACATAGCTTCTTCTTTGACCAAGAAAATATCATATAGAATAGGGTATTCACTCGAGTAATGGCCAGGTCCCCTACATTTATAGAAAATGACTTTAAATGGATTCTTGGGACCATTTTTATCTTCTTACATAGTACTCTTCATTTTTTTGGGAATTCTTCACTTTATGTCCTTCCTTCCTGCACATAAAGAATTTCTTTTTCCCATTGAGACACTTTCCTGGTTGTCTCCTTCCACATTTCCTGCATGATGGAAATTGAGGATTCCTTTCTCCATGGTATCCACTGCTAAAGATCATATCATTCATCACCTTTCTCTTATTTGTTGAGTCCGGGAATTGGTTAATATATATATTATTGATCATATTTTTGGAAAATTGATTTGGCATGACGACGATGTCTTCTACACCTATCAACATTCCATTTTGATGTTCATTTCCATCACAGTTCCCACCTTGTACATCATTCTCAAAGTCACTCTGACTTCCTTGGAATCCATCCATTGACTAAAATCAGAAAGCATTGTGTGAGTAAGAGTAGTCATAAAATCATTTAGAGATTAACTTGTCTCCATATTCTCAATTTGAATCGCATTAGGATTAACCAAGGTCATTTACTATCATCTTATATATAATACTTCAAATATTTTTGTAAAAAAATGTAAATTATCCTAAGCATATCCCCTAGGAGTGTCGTAACCAAGAGTGCAGCAAGGCCCGTTGTCGGCACCAGTTCCCGTTCGAGTCTAGCTCAGAGAGGTGTTTTCGAGTCTTATCCCTAGGTACATCTATTCCAGAGCAGCCTCTACATGCTCGTATCCATACATGGATGTATTTCTTAAAAAAACTCAAAAAATATCTACAATACCAAAATTCTAGGAAGTTCATCTATACTAATCCTCAAATTCTATCTTCGGGATATGTACTCTTATCATAGTTTATATAAATATATCTCCCATGGTTTGTACTAAACTTTCACTGATACCAACTGTAATGCCCCGACCACAGTTACCTAGAGTGGGTGCATTATTATATAACATTGGCATGATCACAAAAGATCAAGTCTCAAAAGACCAATTAGTTTAGTATCCTTGTAAACACTAGATATATTCATAAAGTTTACATTACATCAATAAGTGAAAAACTAAAACAACATATTGTCTTCATATACCCGCATACTATCCCTGTAGGTCATTCATAAAATATTTCTTCACATCATAGGAAAAATAAAACATTGAAAGGGGTGAGCTCAGATGCTCAGTAAGGATATCAATATAGCAGAAACTTTCATAAATAAACAAAAACATTTAAGGCAATGTATTACTAAAACAAAATCCTTTCAAACATAAACATAAGCATAATATGGAAATGATAAAATTAAATAATGCCATTTACATATTCACATGGATATTATACTTTTCTAATAATAACATGAAAATATTAATAACCACTTTCATAATGAAAGAATGTATAATGCCAGACTATCATAACCACATATCCAAGGCCTCGTGCCATGACTACAAATAAGATTTTGTCAAGGCCTCATGCCAAGAAACTAGTTTGTCTCCTGAGACCTACCGATGCATTGAAGGGATATAGAGGGCTCCACCCATCACTTTCTGCGTCCAATTCATTCTTCATATGAAATGTATGAAATATAACATAAATATTTATATTAAAACTAGCTTACAGAATGCCAATACTTTTAACCACAAACCATGAATGGTATAAAAATAGCACATCCACAGTCAAACAAAACTCATTTGATACAATATAAATATTTTATTGTATCAGATTAACCTCAATTGAGAATAATGAAGGATATTGACATAGATTAAAATAATCATCAATTATTGAGAGAAATATCCCCCCTTTTCTTGAAAACAATTAAAATTCACAGTATTTGTCAAGAATTCATTTAAATTAGATTTTTTGGAATTAAAGTGTCCCATACCACTTTTGAAACTTTTAAATTGAATTTTAATTTTAAAACATTAATATCCATATGTATATAAATCCTTAAAAACATTTTTAAAACCTGGACATTAATGAGAAAGATTTAAAATAATAAATCTTTAAAACATTTAAAATGATCTTTTAGTTAGAGTTCCTAACCAAAATAAAGACACTTGAATACAAATAATTGAGGTAGTAAAAACTATATAATATCATGAGAATAAAGGGATTCATGATATAATATGTAAAAGCACATTATATACACCATATAAAAGTGATTTGGTGTATAACAAAAAATTTGTCTCAATGGAATGTAAATTGAGATGATTTCTCTTATAAAGACCATATCGTTAGGTTAATGATAAATCAATGACATAATTATGTCTGAAAAATATAAATACACTCAATATGATTGGATATTTAGCATAAATCAATCAGATTACATTCACACATATTCTTGTAAAAACAACACCAATGAATTGGATATTTAATTCAAAAAATGAAGATTGAGTTAAAATTACTCTTATCATGTTCAAATCGAGGAATTTGGAATTTATCAATGGTGTGATTATGTGTATAAAAAGTATATCCACAGAAAGGGGCGTGGAAATTATGACATAATCAAATTAATAGTGATTCCACACATAATCTTGGAGTAAAATAATCAATGAAGTATGCCTAAAGTTGAATGAGTGAAAATTGAAATTTCAAATTCCCTTATTGATTAGGTAACTTAGGAAACATACACCCATGAAAGAAGGATCATACAATGATGATGTAAATACCCGTAAATTAATGTACATTACACAATTAATACAATCATGGGAATTACACATACACCACATGCAATAAATAAGTGGTGAACAATGGAATTCTCACAAAATTAAGAGTGAGATAAGAAACCCCTTAATTGGTACTTTTTCCTTGGTCGAAGGTAGGTTAACCTCCTTTATAATGGTGAAATAATTGTTATTGAATTATACAAGAATCATTTACAATAATATGATATCATATATGATCTTTTAACATTGACTTGTTAATAATATCTTAGTATTTTCATCATTTCGGGTGTTAACTTACTCGTTTTCCTTTATATTCTTTGTTACGTAAGCCGTGTTTTTTTGGATAGGTTGTATATTATTCATATAAAGAATGATATCAATTCCATAAACATTATTTTAATTTATTAAATGATAGTTATACTCAAATGGATATGTTGGAGAATGAATTTCATCGCGTATGTGGAGACCGTAGTTCGTACGTACGCACGAGCGACAATATCATTCTTTTGATATTAAAATAACATATAATTGGTTGGTATATAATATAGAAATAATCATTATCATGGTATATTTATTATTTAGATGAATTATACATCATTATTATATCCATCTAAATAATAATATATTGAATAACAATTACACTACAACGTGGAGATGGTAGGCCGTACGTATGCATGTATGGTGACCTGTCATTCAAGGGTTGGATAGAATAATTAATTTGTTTGTTCCATATTTATAATAACATAGCAGTATATAGAAGATACTTGAGTTATTATTTTAGAATAGAAATAACATAGAAAGAAGAAGTTGAAGAAGAAAGGAACTTGAAAGAGGGTGGTGAAAACATTACCTCTTCTTCGGGTTCTTCATTTTGATTTGATAAAAAGGGCTCCTTAGGTTGGCTTTATGTTCAAAATAAGGCCTCTAGGTTGAATTGATGGAAGTTTGGAGGATATTTATGAAGAGGATGTTCAAGACAAATGGCTTTGAATGTGTGAATTAATGAGAAGGGGGAGTGCCCTTTTATAAGAGTGGTGAGGGGCTCATTTGGAAAAGCTAGAAATATTAATTTATAATAAATCCATATTCGGTTTATAATGGCACTAAAGAAGACAATTTAAATGTTATGGTGGGGATATTTAGAAAAAACTCAACCAATATATTTTAGACAGGTTTGGGTCACATTATTACCTTTATCTTTTAGTTTTAACTCTTAGTTAATAAGTTTGACACTTCCAATGTCTCTTTGTATTTTTATATTATATGGTTAATAAACACACTATAAACTTCCAAGAGAACCCAACGTTGTCCATTAATAATAAACCTATCACGATACAAGTTATTTGGCCGAACTGTAGATTTTTAGGAATAGAATATGAATTAATAATATAATATTTGTTTTGAAAACTCTTTTTTGACAATTTTGACACTATTTGGAATTTGATTTTTATGAAAATCATAACATCATGATTACTCTGAAAGAAGTTAATTATATCAATCCTAACATATCATATTATCCTATAAAATTAGTTTAATTCATAAAAGTCTCAAATTACATTTATTTGGATATTTAAAATATCAATTATTTTAATATTTCATTAATTTTTTAATTAATCCATCACCATTGTTTCATACATAAATTAAATTATTTAATTTAAAAAAATATAAATACAAAATATTATGTAGGAAATATATTTATCTATCTAATGAATATTTAAAATCAAATTTATCTTATGTATAAACCTATATTAAAAATGATTTAGTAATTAAACTTTGATTTTACCTCTTTTAATTCTTTTTTGAATTAAATAATAATAAATTTCCTAATCAAATCCAAGTGGACAAAAATGATAATATTTTATTCCTAAGGTTGTTTATGGTCGAAATACACTCGTCTAATAGAATTATGACATGTTTTAGAGTAATATTAATATCATTTTTACCTTTAATTACCCTATTTACTTTTAACCGTGGTAAATAAAAGTATACAGTTACTATTCACCAAAAATTATTTTAATCATAATGAACCACACTTTACTCTTTGATATTAATCGTGTCTCTCGGATTTTCAAAATTCCACTCACAGAAGTAGTAAAATTATGATTTATTTAAATTTTCAAATTCTCCTAAGGGGTGGGTAAAATACGGCGAAGAGTTCAATAAAATTTTTATATATCTAAAATTATTCTAAAGTAATTTAAATGAATTAAATTTAACCTATATAGGTATTATGTATCAATTTTTACCTTAATTAAATTTAAATAAAATAAATAATTATTTAAATAAAAATTTGGTTTTAAACTATAACTCTGTATTTTTCACTATTAATCAAAAATTGAAAGTTTACTGAAAAATACCAAAAATTAGGCCTAAGATATATTTTATATTATGAATTAATAAATGATGTATATTTTACCAAATTCAAAACATATAAGTTTCATTAATTAATTTAAAAATTAATACCTGTTGTCAAAACAAATTGTGTGTTTTTAAGAGATAGTAACTATCAAAAGATTGACACTTGTTTATGTCTGGTTTAAATGTGAAATTACGTCCAATGACCAACATTGTATTAAATGGTAAAAATATATTCTAAATATACGTTAAAAATACTCAAATTCATAATATATCACTATTAATTATTTCGATTAAAAAGTTGTTTTTAATTAAAATTTAGTAATTTTCACTATTCATCAAAATATGAAATTAATCTAAAAAGTACCAAAATTTCACCCTAAGATAATTTCGATATTACGAATCCAAAAATGAAGTCCATTTTGAAAGATAAAATTTATAAAATTTCAAAAATTAGGTATTTCTATTTATAATGGCTAGTTTGATTGGTTGTGGTGTGTTAGAATCTCGAAGTTGCGTACAATGCAAGCCATTGCATTATTCAAAGGGAAACGTACTGTGGAAGTTTGGGGTATTACACAGAAATCCTACCATAAGGAAAATTAGGAACTCACAACATGATGTACTAAAACTTCTCTACTCTGACTTAAAAAAAATCCCAACTTGATATAGAAATCATAAATGATTCAACAAACCTCCATCACAAGGGGGGAGAATGTTGAAATAAACCCGAACTGAACAACAAACCTGAACACAAACTACAATAAATGGTTTCCGTGAGCACAAATATATCCAAACAAGAACAATACAAAATGAGAACCGGTTCACAAAAAGGCTTACCATTAAAATTTCCATATATAAGGCACAAAATAATATTACAAAAATATAAAACCACTGAGTCTCTTACACATATAAAAGAAACTTGAAATGAGAAGGAAATTATACTTTTAAAATTAATTTACCTCTATTCTAACATTGGAGATATAAACTGGGCCAAGTTTCTCCTCTCCCTCGGTGATTTTTAACTATGCAGATGCTTCACTATGAGGCCTATGGAGGGATCCCTGACTTTTATGGAATCTATTGTCTCATAGTTAGAATTTTTCATCCTCCGATCAAGACTTCTTCAATGTAAAACACTTCCAACAAAACATCTACAGATGGACCAAACAGTTGTAATGATGCCACACCCTCACATGATGGAAACAAGATAGATCTGAATGCCCAAACAGACCACAATGATAGCATAGAAGTGAATTTTAAAATGAATAAAAGTCCATCACAATTAAAGTAAACTCTTCAACAACAAGTTCCTCTAGAACACACCACTCACTAGATGGGTAACCTTCATAAGTGACAAGAGATATCAGATTTCTAACTTCCTGCGATCTAGTAACCAACTCAACTGAGAACTCTTTGTCTACTTACTTTTTAAAATGAAGATCTGTGGAGGGGGGTTATCTTTCCTTATAAGGATGAATACCCTCAATGAAAAGATAATCTTTCGAAGAATCATATGACGTTACATCTGATGAAAAGGAAAGTTGCTCCTTAAGGTTGTCAATATAGGCCTTCACTATCCATTGTCCTTGCTGAATACACTTGAGATCTTCCACTTTATTCTTCTTCACCTCTTATGGTATAAAAAATTAAACAAAAAATAACATGAATACTTCCCATGTAATGAAAACTTGAATCTATGAAAGAGAAATAACCTTACACTGGTCTAAATCTAGACACTCTAATAAACCCAGAACAACATACACTCTCACAAACATGGGATTTACCAATGATATGAAGACACTATCTAAGTTTTTAATCCATCCAACTGTATTTAATGTACCTCAATAACCATGATAGATGTGAAATAATTAAAAAAAACTAGGAACTGAGAATGACTCTCTAGAAATTTTGGGGACCCTTCTGGGTGTCATATTCAAAATTAAATAGAAACACGTAACCAAAATCAACCTCAACCTATCTCAAGACAAAACAAGATCACAACACAAATAGATGAGCACAATCAAATATTCTCTTTTAAAAAATCTCTATAATATTTAAATTTCCAAACCTCCTTCTTTCATGGCTATATTTTAATAACAAAATCCACTTTTCACAAACAAACCCCAATTCTCAAAGATAACCCCATTTTTGAAATCAATTTTCACTCAAAAAATATTTTGGAACATCAAATCAAACATTTAGTTTCAATCAGTAACCCATGGAATCCTATGAAAAATAACATATGTTTCCATACACTTCTATTTACATCATCAATAAACACATTCCTTCACAAACATTCCATACTAACCAACACATATAGAAATGTTCATAAGAAATACCAATGGCCACACTTACCTCTTCATCCCTGACCCCAAACATTTACCAAACTCTCGATTCATATTGTATTATATTTTAAAACCAATTTTATCAATACAAAAACATTTAATGGAATAATTTTCATTCCAAAAATCAATTTCATTTTAAAATATGACTTAAACCAATGGAAACCAAAACAAAACCCAACCGACGTTACACTATCATAATGCAGAACTAGTGTAAATACCTATCTTAGAGACATGGTTAGTAGGCCATGCCCCAAGTAGGCATTAAGAAATAATAAGAAATTGAATAGTGAATTTGGAATCCACATGGGCCCCTACTCCATCTGAGATCATAACATAACTCTATTTCACCTCTATTTTCATTCTTTTATCAAAAAAATACAATAAACTCAAATACTCAGCTACCCCTGGCTACTCAAGGATAAAAAATAGAAATGGTTCATTGAATCCTTCTTGTACCAACCTCTTGAGTCTTTAAAATACTAATCTCTAACTACTAGACACTAATATAACCAGGGCCTCCTCTGATACCATTTTGTCATGATCCAAGTTGGGATTCCATCCAACTCGACATCCAACTCGGTCCGAGACATCGCCTGAAGAGCATTCCCAATCCCCAAGGGTTGAAAAATAGTGTTTGGAATCAAATTAATCCTAATGGGAATGGTTTTTCCCAATGAAATAGGATCAAATAAAAATGACTAAACCATCGGAAGCACCAAAAATAACAAAATATCATAAAATGTACAAACTAATTTAGATACAATAGTTGAAAAATGAAACAGAAACCAAAAACATGATGAGACTGAACATGCTAACATAATCTCTACATAACCACCAGGTCACCATGTCACGACCCGCCCTCGGGTACAACTGAAAGTGCGGAAAAGTAAATGGGCCAGAATACAAACCCAAACTAAAAGTAAAGTACAACTCGAAAGGGAAAACAGCAACTGAAAAGTAAAAGCCGCTACACCGAGCTGTCAACTGGAAATCCCACCTGAAGGGTGGGTACAGATAGCTCCTCTGCTCCACGGGTCTCGCCGTCCGCTCCGTGCACGTCCCGCCCAGTGGTCCACCTCCGGGTACCGTCCCGCTCTGCAAGCCTCAGCTAAGGTCAACGCTGTCCGTCGTCTGCAACCAACACAACGTAGTGCGGGCAAAGCCCGTGCATGGGTGAGTATAAGCTACTCAGTAGGGACCCCGAGACCCCTGAAGGTCTCTCAAATCCACAAAGAATAAACCACGAAGAAAAGTAACAATCACGAAGTAATAACCGACTCTGCCTAGGTATATGCCCATACATATACCTAAGTCATCAATTCAAATACGCTCTAACCTCCGAGCCCAAGTACAACTCAGTCCACACAGGAAAGTAAACGTATTCCACACAGGAAAGCAATAGGATTCAGCTCACACAGGTATACTTTTTCAAAGACGATAAAGATGATCACTGATCCATCTAAGTCATCGGACCCACGAAGGATCGATAGGTAACTAACCCCCGCTATGACCCACACAGGATCGGGCCCACACAGGACCTGTAGGCGCTGGCTCACACAGAACCGCTGAGCGCAAGGACCCACACTGGATCAGGCCCACACAGGACCTGTAGTACTGATCCACGTAGGATCGCTGAGTGCTGAAGTCGTCGTCGTCGAATCCACACAGGATCTCTGTACTGTCATCGTCGCAGTCACAGTAGCAGTAGCAGCAGTAGTAGCAGTAGAACAGTCGCAGCCAGCACTAGGGTTCCCGCACATAGCAAGCTCGTTCGGAGGGTCCGCTCCACGAGCCGAGAGGCTGATACATCAACTGTCACGAAGACCAGAGTTGATGTATCCAAAAGTTCTGTATCGTCAATAGGAACTCAACGCAACAGACGGCGCGTCGATCGGACGCCCGGTCTGAGAGTTATTGGCATTTTCGTCTCCGGGGCCCGGTTGGTTTTTAAGGCAAAACCAACCCGACCGTACTCCACCTGCGTCTAAACCTCGGGCGGAGTATGCCAAAAGATTCGTCTCACTAAGAGGGACAAAACACAGCTGACGGCACGTCAATCGGACGTCCGTAGCTCAAGATATGAGCGTTTCCGCTCCGAAGGCCCGGTTGGTTTCGTGAACGAACCAACCCGGCCGAACTCAAAGAAAACCGAAACCTTGAGTGCGATATACCGAAACGACCGTATCGATCCATGGATCGCGTTTCCGCAGACGGTTCGTCATTCGGAGGTCCGAGGCTCAAGATATGGCCAAAAGACCGGAACTGGTTCGAAACGGGGGGGGGGGGGGGGGTCCGGGTCCGGGCCGACCCGGCCCGAACCCCCCCCCCCCCCCCCCCCCTGGGGCGGTCCGGCGGCGCGACGGCGGCGCGGAGGCACGGCGGAGCGGAGGCCGCGGGGGCCGTGGCAGACTGTCGCCGCGAGGTGGCGGCACGCGGGGGCTAAGCCCCCCGCTGATTGAAGGCGGCGCGGCCTTTGTGCCGCGCCTTTGCAACAAAACGGCCCCCACGTGGGGGCCGGTTTTGGAGAAATAAACCGGGGGGCTGCTGCCCCCCCCCCCCCTTCATGGAACCGCCCCCCTCTTAAATAGGGGGGTTTTATACGCTGGCCGGTGGATTAATTCCCCCGGTTTAACGTCATCCGGCCGGCCAGCTGGCTGGCCGGTTTTCTCCAACGGGACCGGAAATTCCGGTCCCCTCTTCGGCTTCCGACACCGGCGGCCCGGCCGCCGGTCTTCTCTTTCCGCCGTGGCCCGTAACCGGCCGCGGTCTCCTCGTCCCACCGCGGCCCGGAACCGGCCGTGGTGTTCATCGTCCGGCGCGGTGCGACGGCACTGCGCCCTTTCGCCGTGCCTTGATTCCTTTCAACGCGGCGCGACGGCGTCGCGTTCTTGAAGATTCTTCCTCGGCGTGGCGCGACGGCGCCGCGCAAAAATATTTGCACGATTATCCGCGTGGTGCGACGGCACCACGCCACTTGCTTCCACCCGCAAGAATAAACAACAACGATGGAGGGGGTTCGGCCGTGTTCGTACGGTCCGGCCCCCTCACGTTAAAAATAATAACGCAACTTTAAAAATTCAAGCCACACGTTAGACTTGTTAAAATCACGATCAAGAATAAAATAATTAATCCAAAAAGAAATCAACAACCCCTACCTTGGTATAATGTTCTAAGATTTGTCTACGTTCCGCGGAAGACGACGTCGCGGAGGTCGGGCGTCGCGGTCGTCGTTCGTCAAATCCGTTGACGAAGGGATTCGTCCGATGCAATACGTCGTTGGCGAAACTTCTCAAGTCGACGAAGGAAAACCGAGGAGGAAGCGGTGTCTCCCTTTCTTTGACGTGGAGAGAAGATGGAACGGCGTGTCGGTGTTCTTCGCGTTCTTCAAGGAGGAAGATGAAGTTCTTCAAAGTGTAGAACTCTTCTTCTCTCAAAACTCCACACAACACAGCAACTCCCAAAATAAAATAACCTACACCTTATTTTATTTTCACTTTTCCAACCTTTCAAAATTCAAAAGTTGAATTCATTACATTCATTAAATCTAGAGTTGTCAAAATTTAAATGAAGAGATAAGTTGGCAAGAATTAATGTAGGGGAGAGTCACATAATTAAGAGGGGGTTTAGAGGGGTTAGGGAATTTGAAAAGGTGGGGGCTTGTGTGGGCCCCACCTCCCTCATAACCACACATGGGAAGTTGGGTGGTTGTGGGCCCCACCAACAACTTCCCATGAGAGAGTCTAACCACCACGAATAAAATAAAATTCACACACAATTTTATTTTACTAATCTTTTAATCCCCAAAACTAACTTTCAACCAGCAACAAATGCAACTTCCGAAAAGGTCTCTTTAAGCGAATATCGGTGCTGTGAGTTCATCGGTGCCCTCGGATTTCAATTCCGAGCACCGGATCAAAATTTAGGAATTCCCGCTCGTTCGTTCACTGAACATACCCAAGCCAAACTTCGGAAATTGTTTCCGGGCACTCCGGGCCTCGGAATCAGGTGTCGTCTGAAACCGCGCTCTTGTAAAATTCTAAAGAAAATTAAGAAAAAATTTCCCTTGAATTTCACGGGTCTTTACATTACTCCCACCTCAGGGCTTTACGTCCCCGTAAAGATACATCAAAAACTAGGGAAACAAATGAGGGTACTGAGCACGCATCTGAGTCTCCCGCTCCCATGTGCTCTCCTGGAGATTCCCATGCTTCCATCTGATGCGCACAAGAGGAATCGATCGCCCACGCAGGACCCGCTCCTGTCGATCCTCTATCTCCACCGGGACCTCCGCAAAAGTTTCCCCATCGTCAATGTCAAGCTCCCCATGATCAATGATGTGCATCGGGTCGTGCACGTATCTCCTCAACTGGGATACGTGGAAGACGTCGTGCACCCGGTGCAACTGAGGTGGTAGAGCTAGGCGATAAGCCACCTCACCAATCCTGCTGAGAATCTGGAAGGGTCCGATGAAGTGCGGAGATAACTTGCCGCCTCGGCCAAATCTCCGAATACCACGTCGAGGTGAGACCCGCAAGAAGACGTGGTCGCCATCCTCGAACTCCAGTGGCCTCCGCCTCCTGTCAGCATATGACTTCTGCTGGCTCTGAGCTGTCCTCATCCACTCCTGGATGACCTGGACCTTCTCTGTCATGGCCTGGACCATCTCCGGTCCCACCAGTGCTGACTCCCCAGGGTCTGTCCAGCACAAAGGAGATCTACATGGTCGGCCGTACAACGCCTCGTACGGTGCCATCCCGATGGTGGAGTGGTAGTTGTTGTTGTACGCGAACTCCACCAAGGGTAGGTGGTCCTCCCAGCTACGACCAAAGTCTAGGAAAAATGCGCGGAGCATGTCCTCGAGAGTCTGAATGGTCCTCTCCGTCTGACCATCCGTCTGAGGGTGAAAGGTTGTGCTCAGACGTAGCTGTGTCCCGAACGCTTCCTGTAACCCCTTCCAAAGTCGGGAAGTAAATCGGGCATCTCGATCGGAGACGATAGAAGATGGTACGCCATGGAGCCGCACAATCTCCTGAACGTAGAGACATCCCAAGCTCTCTACTGAGCCCTTCTCTCTGATGGGTAAGAAGTGTGCCGACTTGGTGAGTCGGTCAACAATCACCCAGATGGAGTCGTGACCTCTGGATGTGCGTGGAAGTCCAGTCACGAAGTCCATAGATATGTCGTCCCACTTCCACTCTGGAACCTCCAAGGGCTGTACCAAGCCTGCTGGTACCTAATGCTCTGCCTTCACCTGCTGGCAGGTGAGGCATCGAGAAACGAACTCTGCTACAGCCTTGTTCATGCCCGGCCACCAGTGCTGTCGTCTGATGTCCTGGTACATCTTCGCCACTCCAGGATGTACCGCCAAAGGAGAAGTGTGAAACTCCCTCAGCACTTCCTCTCGCAAAGAAACTGGTACCATGGTACGTCCTCTGAAAAGGATGTCGTGCTCTGCTCCAAGGGAGAAACCATCAGGTGCCTGTCCCGAGGATATCTGTGCACGCCGTGTCTCACAGTCAGCGTCCCCATGCTGTGCCTCCCTGACTCGCTGCAGTAGTGGAGGGGTGACTGTGAGAGACTGGAGGAAGGCTGATCCATCTCTATCCACGAAGGATATCTGCAAAGAGGCTAGCTGCTCCGTCGCCTCCTCAAGTAGCTGAATGCCCGTCCTCCTGCTGAGGGCATCGGCTACTACGTTCCCCTTCCCAGGAGTATAGACTATCTCAAAGTCATAGTCCTGGAGGAACTCGAGCCATCGTCGCTATCTCAGGTTCAGGTCCTTCTGTGAGAAGATATACCTGAGACTCTGATGATCGGAAAAGACTGTAAAGCGCTCGCCCATTAGATAGTGTCGCCATTTCTTCAGAGCGAAGACCACTGCTGCTAACTCCAGGTCATGGGTAGCGTAGTTCTGCTCATGCGGCCTCAACTGACGTGATCCATAGGCGATCAAGGCCCTCTCCTGCATCAGAACACATCCGAGTCCGGTCCCTGATGCATCGCAGTAGACTACGTACCCTACTCCCTCCTCAGGCAACCTCAAGATAGGTGCGCATGTCAATCTCTGTCTCAGCTCCTAGAAGCTCTGCTGACATCTGTCTGTCCATACGAAGGGTTTCCCCTTCTTCGTCAAAGCTTTGAGTGATGCCGCAACTCTAGAGAAGTCTGGCACGAATCTCCGATAGTATCCAGCTAGTCCCAAGAAACTCTGAACCTCAGTCACGCTCCTGGGTGGCTCCCATGCTAACACAGCCTCAATCTTCGCGGGATCCACTGCAACCCCCGCCTCAGAGATAACGTGTCCCAAAAAGTGGACCTCACGTATCCAGAACTGGCACTTCGAGAGCTTACCATAAAGCTCGTGCTCTCGGAGTGTGTCAAGAACAACTCGCAAGTGATAGGCGTGCTCCTCCTCTGTCGTAGAGTAAATCAGAATGTCGTCGATGAAGACTACGACAAACCGATCGAGGTATGGCTGAAAGATCCTGTTCATGAGAGCCATGAACATTGCTGGGGCATTGGTTACACCGAAAGGCATAACCAAGAACTCATAGTGGCCATACCGACATCTGAAGGCTGTCTTCTGCACATCCTCGTCTCTGACTCTAAGCTGATGATAGCCCGACCTGAGGTCTATCTTCGAGAACCACCGTGCTCCCGGGAGCTGATCAAAGAGGTCATAAATCCTCGGTAGCGGATACTTGTTCCTAACTGTCACCTGGTTCAGGCGATGATAGTCAACACAAAGTCGCAAGCTCCCGTCCGCCTTCTTGGCAAACAATATCGGGGAAGCCCAGGGTGAAACACTGGGTCGGATGAACCCCTTGTCCTGCAAGTCCTCCAACTGTACCCGTAGCTCTCGAAGCTCGGCGGGGGCCATCCGATATGCTGGAGTGGATATCGGGGTTGTCCCGGGGTACAAGTCAATATAAAAGTCTACCTCTCTGCGAGGAGGTAGCCCTGGAACGTCGTCGGGAAAAACGTCCGCAAACTGATCCACCACTGCAGGAAAACCAGGACTCCGCACGTCAACTGTTCCAAGGATGAGGCTAGCCAACTGATGAGTGATGGGCTGTCCTCTCCTCCGCGGAAGTCCATCCTGTGCTGCTAAGGCTCCCTTCTCGCCGGTGAAGGTGAACCTGCTCCCGTCGGTGCATATACATCGCACCTTGCACCTAAAACAGTCAATCTGTGCATGGACCGTAGATAGCCAATCCATGCCCAAGATGACGTCGTAAGGCCTCGACGCTGCTACAAGAAGATCCCAGCCGAAGCTCTCGCCTCCTAGAGTAATCTCACACTGCCGGCACCAGTGCGTAATCGTCGAGTCTGCTCCCGTAGGAGTCTCTAGCCGTAAGGATCGAGCCAACGGCTCTGTCGGAATCTCCGAGCTCCGAACAAGGGCAGCGGCTATGAAAGAGTGACTCGCTCATGTGTCTATAAGAACTGCAGCACGGGTGGAATAGACACAGATAGTACCTCGAATCATCTCGGGTGCGCCGTGGTCGTAGGCCTCTGCTGCCTGGAGCTGTGCCTGTCGCTGCCCGCCAGCTCCCTGTGGTCGGGGTGGACCTCCTGGTGGTGGTGGTGGCAGAGCCTCAAAGCGTCGCCCTCCACCGGCTACTCGTCCAGCTCCTCTGCCTCGTCCGCCTCCTCCCTGCGGACCGCCACGGTCGACCCTCTGCCTCTGCCTCGGTGGTCCATCAACTGACTGCTGCTCCTCGGCACGACGGGTCGGGCAGTCGCGAGCCATGTGGCCCTGCCCGCCGCACGAGTAGCATTGTCTGCCTCTCGTAAGACTGGCTCCGCTCTGTGTTCCCCGCACTGCTGAGCCAGTGCCCTGAGATCGTCTGCCTGAAGGTCTGGGCTGTCTGGACCCCTGAGTCATCCGTCGACTGCCTGCTGCAGACGACTCTGCCACGTGCCGCCCCGCGGTGGGTCTCTGTGCTGGTGTAGACTCAGCAAGGAAGCTCTCGATCAGAAGGGCCCGCTCCAGTACTCCTGTCTGAGTTGGTATGCTGAGGGAGATCAGTGATGCCCTGATCTCGTGTCTCAAACCCTGCTCAAAGGTTCGGGCCCGGAAGAATGGGTCCCGTACCATGTCGGTCGAGTAGCGCGAGAGATCGGTAAATCTCGCCGAGTACTGAGCGACCGTCATGCTGCCCTGCCGCAACTGAAGAAGCTCCTGGATACGAACCGCACGAAGGGCGGCTGGGACGAACTCCGAGCGGAAGAGGCTCTCAAAGTCCGTCCAAAGTAGAGATGCCTCATCGTGCACCTGGAGCATCAGGCTCCACCATCGTCCCGCTGCTGCGTGTAGTAGGCTCGCAGCGAGGATCACCATGAGGTCTGCTGGTGTCCTCACTAGTCTAAACACTCGAACCACTGCCTCCAGCCAGTCCTCTACTGCCTAAGGATCCGTCTCCCCGCGAAACCTGGGCGGTCGCTGGCGCTGAAACTCATGCAGTGCGCTGAGGCGACGTGCATCGTCAGCGGCTGCTGCTGGAAGCATCGGGGGCTCGGCGGGTAAAGCTACCACCGGTGCCACTACTGGCAAAGGGCCCTGTACCGAGGCCTCGTCGCTCGGTGGGCTGTCATCTCGCTCGAATCTCGGAACCCTAGCTGGCTGCCGTCGTGGGGCCATCCTGAAAAGGAAACAGGTGCGCCATGGTCAGAACAGTATACCTGGTGAGCTGATATAAGTAATCACAAAGAAAACTTTGAAACACACACGCAATCAATGTTTTCGTGCATTAAGTCGGAAATCAGAAGTCAGGGTCCTGGTGTACGGATACGTCGGCCGCCGCACCAACACTGGACTCCCTGGACTGATAACCACACTCAATACGCTAAACATTATTGCTTCTCATAGAAAAGATCATAGTTCGCGGTAGAACCGAACTCCTCTGATACCAATTTGTCACGACCCGCCCTCGGGGTCCGTGCCGTGACTACCCCAAGCCCGTCTTCCATAGGCCAGGGGCTGGCGACTAGCACCAAGGCGTAAATCCCGGTAAAAAGGGAAGGCATTGCCTTTGAAAAGTAACAAACACCACAGAGTAAGCAAGCGGAAAGTAAACACTAAAAAAAGCAGAGTACAACTGAAATTGCGGAAAAGTAAATGGGCCAGAATACAAACCCAAACTAAAAGTAAAGTACAAATCGAAAGGGAAAACAGCAACTGAAAAGTAAAAGCCGCTACACCGAGCTGTCCACTGGAAATCCCACCTGAAGGGTGGGTACAGATAGCTCCTCTGCTCCACGGGTCCCGCCGTCCGCTCCGTGCACGTCCCGCCTAGTGGTCCACCTCCGGGTACCGTCCCGCTTTGCAAGCCTCAGCTAAGGTCAACGATGTCCGTCGTCTGCAACCAACACAACGTAGTGCGGGAAAAGCCCGTGCAGGGGTGAGTATAAGCTACTCAGTAGGGACCCCAAGACCCCTGAAGGTCTCTCAAATCCACAAAGGATAAACCACGAAGAAAAGTAACAATCACGAATTAATAACCGACTCTGCTTAGATATATGCCCATACATATACCTAAGTCATCAATTCAAATACGCTCTAACCTCCGAGCCCAAGTACAACTCAGTCCACACAGGAAAGTAAACGTATTCCACACAGGAAAGCAATAGGATTCAGCTCACACAGGTATACTTCTTCAAGGACGATAAAGATGATCACTGATCCATCTATGTCGTCGGACCCACGAAGGATCGATAGGTAACTAACCCCCGCTATGACCCACACAGGATCGGGCCCACACTGGACCTGTAGGCGCTGGCTCACACAGAACTGCTGAGCGCAAGGACCCACACAGGATCGGGCCCACACCGGACCTGTAGCACTGATCCACGTAGGATCGCTGAGTGCTGAAGTCGTCATCGTCGAATCCACACAGGATCTCTGTACTGTCGTCGTCGCAGTCACAATAGCAGTAGCAGCAGTAGTAGCAGTAGAACAGTCGCAGCCAGCACTAGGGTTCCCGCACATAGCAAGCTCGTTCAGAGGGTCCGCTCCACGAGCCGAGAGGCTGATACATCAACTGTCACGAAGACCAGAGTTGATGTATCCAAAAGTTCCGTATCGTCAACTGGAACTCAACGCAACAGACGGCGCGTCGATCGGACGCCCGGTCTGAGAGTTATTGGCATTTTCGTCTCCGGGGCCCGGTTGGTTTTTAAGTCAAAACCAACCCGACCTTACTCCACCTGCGTCTAAACCTCGGGCGGAGTATGCCAAAAGATTCGTCTCATTAAGAGGGACACAACACAGCTGACGACACGTCAATCGGACGTCCGTAGCTCATGATATGAGCCTTTCCGCTCCGAAGGCCCGGTTGGTTTCGTGAACGAACCAACCCGGCCGAACTCAAAGAAAACCGAAACCTTGAGTGCGATATACCGAAACGACCGTCTCGATCCAAGGATCGCGTTTCCGCAGACGGTTCGTCATTCGGAGGTCCGAGGCTCAAGATATGGCCAAAAGACCAGAACTGGTTCGAAACGGGGGGGTCCGGGTCCGGGCCGACCCGGCCCGACCCCCCCCCCCCCCCCCTGGGGCGGTCCGGCGGCGCGGCGGCGCGGAGGCGCGGTGGCGCGGAGGCCGCGGGGGCCGCGGCGGCCTGTCGCCGCGAGGTGGCGGCACGCGGGGGCTAAGCCCCCGCTGATTGAAGGCAGCGCGGCCTTTCTGCCGCGCCTTTGCAACAAAACGGCCCCCACGTGGGGGCCGGTTTTGGAGAAATAAACCGGGGGGCTGCTGCCCCCCCCCCCCCTTCATGGAACCGCCCCCCTCTTAAAGAGGGGGGTTTTATACGCTGGCCGGGGGATTAATTCCCCCGGTTTAATGTCATCCGGCCGGCCAGCTGGCCGGCCGGTTTTCTCCAACGGGACCAGAAATTCCGGTTCCCTCTTCGGCTTCCGACGCCGGCGGCCCGGCCGCCGGTCTTCTCTTTCCGCCGCGGCCCGGAACCGGCCGCGGTCTCCTCGTCCCGCCGCGGCCCGGAACCGGCCGTGGTGTTCGTCTTCCGGCGCGGTGCGACGGCACCGCGCCCTTTCGTCGTGCCTTGATTCCTTTCAACGCGGCGCGACGGCGTCGCGTTCTTGAAGATTCTTCCTCGGCGTGGCGCGACGGCGCCGCGCAAAAATATTTGCACGATTATCCGCATGGTGAGATGGCACCACGCCACTTGCTTCCACCCGCAAGAATAAACAAGAACGATGGAGGGGGTTCGGCCGTGTTCGTACGGTCCGGCCCCCTCACGTTAAAAATAATAACGCAACATTAAAAGTTCAAGCCACACGTTAGACTTGTTAAAATCACGATCAAGAATAAAATAATTAAACCAAAAAGAAATCAACAACCCCTACCTTGGTATAAGGTTCGAAGATTTGTCTACGTTCCGCGGAAGACGACGTCGCGGAGGTCGGGCGTCGCGGTCGTCGTTCGTCAAATCCGTTGACGAAGGGATGCGTCTGATGCGATACGTCGTTGGCGAAACTTCTCAAGTCGACGAAGGAAAACCGAGGAGGAAGCGGTGTCTCCCTTTCTTTGACGTGGAGAGAAGATAGAACGGCGTGTCGGTGTTCTTCGCGTTCTTCAAGGAGGAAGATGAAGTTCTTCAAAGTGTAGAACTCTTCTTCTCTCAAAACTCCACACAACACAGCAACTCCCAAAATAAAATAAGCTACACCTTATTTTATTTTCACTTTGCCAACCTTTCAAAATTCAAAAGTTGAATTCATTACATTCATTAAATCTAGAGTTGTCAAAATTTAAATGAAGAGATAAGTTGGCAAGAATTAATGTAGGGGAGAGTCACATAATTAAGAGGGGGTTTAGAGGGGTTAGGGAATTTGAAAAGGTGGGGGCTCGTGTGGGCCCCACCTCCCTCATAACCACACATGGGAAGTTGGGTGGTTGTGGGCCCCACCAACAACTTCCCATGAGAGAGTCTAACCACCACGAATAAAATAATATTCACACACAATTTTATTTTACTAATCTTTTAATCCCCAAAACTAACTTTCAACCCGCAACAAACGCAACTTCCGAAAAGGTCTCTTTAAGCGAATATCGGTGCTGCGAGTTCATCGGTGCCCTCAGATTTCAATTCCGAGCACCGGATCAAAAGTTAGGAATTCCCGCTCGTTCGTTCACTGAACGTACCCGAGCCAAACTTCGGAAATTGTTTCCGGGAACTCCGGGCCTCGGAATCAGGTGCCGTCTGAAACCGCGCTCTTGTAAAATTCTAAAGAAAATTAAGAAAAAATTTCCCTTGAATTTTACGGGTCTTTACACACCACCATCCACAAGACGAACAATATCATAGTGAAATTATACTAAAAACCTACCCCTGAAAAACAGTTCGGGTCTTCCAACACGTATTGGCACCAGAAGGGTGTGATCTTAAACAACGTAGTAGGCATCCACCACAAAATCCATAAATTTCCTTTCTCAAAATAGTCCACAAACACTAATTTGGAATAAATATATAAAAATAGGTTTTCCAATTATAATAAAAAAATCACGGCTTTCCATTTTTAAAAACAACACACAACACATCTCTACTTTCAAAGAGGATTACCATTTTAAAATAAAATCCCAAACCAAAATAAAAATAAATAAATACAAAGCTACGATAAAGATAAATAAACTCTATAAAAAGGAAACGAAGTGAATAGTAAATGGTGGATGGAGTAGGCCCTCACATTCATTACTCACCTTATCTTACTCCACCGCACTTGTCTACCCCAAACACCAACACTACCCATACGATAACCACAATCAGAGAAATCCTCCACAAGGGATCCCATCATGAAACAATCCATTCGCCAGTGACAACTAGGCCTTTATATCACATACTCGTTCAAAATATTTCTCAAAATATTCTAGGGTACTAACTGGGCATTTACACCAACAAAATAACTATTCATTTCACAAATAATTATAATTCTCCGACCGGAATTTCAACATTATCAATTCCAATACATTAATAAGATGATTCCTAACCATTTACAATACAATATAATCCAACAATTTATTATTTATAATTCCAAATAGGCCCTTAAATATCAAATAAAATTCTATTTCTAACATCACTTCAATCCAAAGTGAAAACACACAACATACAAAAATATGCCAAATGTTCCTTCATATCATATAGAAACCAACCATATTTTCCAAGGTACCAAATGGACCATAATTTTGAACATAACATCTATAACCTTATTCAAACCACTTTTATACTATGAAAAATTAAGGAAACATGATGTCTTAATGTAAATTGAGAAGAAGTGGAGGAGGAATGGTTTATTGTTTTGAAAACATGGTATCTACGTTAAACAAGGCCATTATCAATTATTGGTACCCCCATGTAATCCCAAGAGAGAATCCAAAAACTTTTCCAAGAACTAAATCTTTCACAGAAGGTTTATATCACTATAGGATTGAACTATCATAATGTATCCAATGTCAAAAATTCTCTTAAACCAATAAATTTCCGAAAAATGGACTAAGAAATTTTTTATCAAACACTATACACACATGATCACATATGGATATTTAAGAAATTATTTGAAAAATAAATTCATTCCAATTTTAAATCATAAAAACAAAAAAGGAATTTATACTAACACATCACAAGAAATATTATATTTCTTTGGAAAAAACTAAGAAAGATCAATAATTAAATGGAATATGTCTGAATGTGAAATAATGGAGACACATACCTCAACGGTGTGAAAATGTAATGAGACTTTATGAGAAGAAATATCCAAGCCCAAGACACCGTTTTTAAATTCTAACATACAAGAAATTGAAGCAAAATGATATAAACTTAACACTAAGGTTAATCTAAGTTATACACCTACCAATAAATAAACAAGAACCAAGTGATAAGGGAAAGGGGAAGAGGATCTCAACCCAAAACACAAATAATTATAACTTGAATGCTCAGAGGAGCTTCAAAGGAAAGAGGATAACCAAGGTGGATGGGTTTTGTGAATCCTTCATGCTCTAAAAATAACAAAGAGGGAGGGTTATTGATTTAGGGTAAAAAGGAAGGTTGGTAGAATTTGTATTTAAACATTAAAAATTTCTGGGAACCTCCTATTGTTTGGGTGAATGGTTGTCGCATTGTTTCCCAAACCATGCACAACCTGTATGACACACCCCTAGACCACAAAACAAGACACATGGTTACCTAATCTAGGACACATGATTTCCTTTAACCATGCACTTCTCGTGCTCCACTTTCTTCCAAGGCTAAAAATTCCATTTTTCAATAGAAACTAAAAAATTAAAACTGGGACTCAACCCAAAACCCAAAGAAAGAATTTAAATATAAGAGAATAATAAAATAAAAGGATTTACAAGGTCGGGGTGTAACACATACTATCATGGAAATGGGAAAATATCACTATGTACCTTTTCAATAGTCTCCCAAAACCATCCAATAGAAACAATACGATTTGGGTTATAGTGGATTGTCTCTCCAAGACTACACAATTATTTCCTATTTATGAAGATTTCACTCTTGACCAACATTCCACGATATACATGAAATCTTTGGTAAGGTTGTATGTGGTATAACTCTCTATTGTATATAATATTTATCCATGGTTCACATTAATATTTTTGATAATTAATTAACTTACTGTGAGTACCTAATTGAATTTCAATACAGCCTGTCACCCACAAAATGATATCTAATATGAAAGGACACTGTAGACACTTGAGAACATGCTAATAAAATCTTCAATGGAATTTAATGGTCGATGGGATCAGGATCTCCAATCAGTTGAGTTCTCTTACAAGAATAGTGACCATTCGAGTATTCAAATGGAACCCTGTGAAACACTATATGGAAGATATGTAGAACTCCTATTTACTTGGATGAAGATGATGATAAAAATATTTTTGGCCCTGATCCTATGCAGGAGATGATAGAAAAGGTTCAATCCATCCAATAACTCATTAATGCCAAACAGAGTCAGAATAAGAGTTATGTTGACAACCTTTGAAGGGACTTGGAGTTTGGTGTTGGTGAAAAAGTGTTCTTTTGAATAACACCATGGAAGAGAGTCATAAAGTTTGGAAATAAAGGGAATCTTATCCCTAGGTACATTTTCCCCTATGAAATCATTGATCGCATAAGAGTGGTGTCCTATTATCTTACACTTTCACCAAATCTTGCTCAAGATCATGATGTATTCCATGTATCTATCTCGAGAAACTCTATACCTAAACCTTATCAGGTTCCGAATCCTGAGGTTGTACAACTGGAATATGAACTCTCTTATGAGGAGAACCCGATGGAGATCTTTCACCATAGAGACACTATTATATGAAATAATAATACCCACCTCATTAAAGTGTTTTGGAGTAACCATAAATATGAAGAAACAATGTAGGAACCAAAGGGGACAATAAGGAAAAAGTACCCACACTTTTTTGCAATTGATAGAACACGGTGAAATGCCGGAGTTGAAATTTTTTAAGGTGGGGTGAACGTAAGCACACAATTTTTTTAATAATATTTTTTTTCCTGAGAAAATGTGTGTTATATTATATTATTCACAACAAAAAACATATCTCTTTAATAATAATATAAATATAAAGGGAAATGTGACCCTCTAGATTCGACCATTATATGATTATTAGTCAAAATGACCATTCATAACTATACACTTGAAAATAATTTTAATGTTATAATTATTGGTTTCAAGTAAAATTTTACAAATGGTAATTGATGCATAAAGAAGATTGGAGGGCCTAAAATAGTAGATTCATTTCATTTAAACCTAACCTGTTAGAACTTGAGAGGGTGGTATCATCACTGTAGTTTTCCCATGACCAATCCCAAGTCGATATTTAACAATTGAAGCTTGAATTCAATCACATATGTGATAATTTCATGTTTGTGGAGATTATCAGTCTGTCGATGTTAGATGAAGCACCCCCAAAAAACCACCATTTCACACCTTACACTTATGGTGTATGTCGGTGTAATAATTGGTTATGTGTCAAGAACCTATTTACTTAAAGTGTAATTCCATAGTGTAAATAATATTTTTATGACATAATTTCTATTTTAATAAAAGTTTTTCTTAATAAAATTGATATATAATTTGATAAATGGATTTTTTTTATAGAGATTATACATTTTAGAAAAGATATAATTATTATCATAAACTAAGGTATTGTTAATAATATTTATTTTAATGAAATAGTATGATTAAAAAACTCTTACTTAAAATATGATAAAATAATTTTATTTTTTCCATGTGTTTTAAATTTTACTATGCATTTTCAACATGGTATTATTTATAACAAATAAATATTTTATTTTTAAAAGTTAAAATTATTGTATTTATAATATTATTATGAAAAAAATATAATTTCTGAAACCCGAATATTAAATTGGGTTATGGTGAATTTATAATAGTTTTTTAAAATATATTATTTTTTCATGATTTGAAAAAATATAGTTTGAGTTTTTTTCTATGTTAATGATATCATAATTATGTCATAATAATGTAATAAATAATTAACCACAATAAAATACTCAATATATGTTATTTTATTAAAATCAAGTATTTTAATATAATTTAATCAATTTAAAAATATATAATTTACTTTACAAATTCTAAAATGTAAACATAAACATTAAAAAATATTTTTTGTGAAAATTTTAATTTTCTATTCCAAAATAAGTTTTATAAAATTATGGTAGACTCTTGTGTATTTAAATAAAATAATGTTTTTACAAACTATCCAATACCATGGTAAAATACAATTTGAAAACCAATGGTTTTACATTTACAACTACCTAGGTTTCAAAGGCCTCTATTTGGAAATTAATAAAAAAAAACCTCCCTTTTTATATAAATACCCATCCATTTATACATTTCCATTCATGTAAAATTAATACTCCATTAATCTATGATATTTTTACCTCAAAAAGGATTAATCCCAAGGTGTATTAAATCCCCCAATTTCCCAATCTTCATATTTTAGGTGTCACCCTTCAAGGTGAGGGAAATATCCATATTTTATCTTCATTTCAAGAACATTTTTTTATATGTATTCGTAATGTTATGGTAAATGTATCTCATTTAAATTTTATTAATTACCTTACTTCCAAATTATGTTTTATTTATGGGTTACCCCTATCCCCTCCATTTTTACCTTTGTCCATAACATTGTTTTATACCCGTTATGTTGTTGGTTTTACTTTATAAAATTTATCACTTCTCCTCAAGAAATTCCATTTTATTTTCTTTTTTTGAATAAATAGACCTTTTTCTTTTCTATGTTTAATCCAAAATATATAAAAATTATTTACTTTATTTTATTACTTCCATATATAAAACCACAATTCCCTTTCAATGGGTTATAAATGAAAACAAATATCGTCTTTATGAACTTTTTAAAACATTTTTTTTATATGAAGCTTGTCACTTATATTATATACATATTATTTATGAAATGTTTTATTATGATATTTGTAGCTCACATTAATTACTACATATGAAGGGAGTTCCTTGATCATTCTCCAATTCATTGGATAGTGAATTTAATCTTGGGGGATAAAAATTATTATGATACGTTGGTGATTATCCATGGTAAATTTTTACGAAACCTCATCCATAAACCTTGGTGATATGATTAAGAATGTTTCATTTAAATTTGGTATCCACCATTCCATGTTATGATTCCTGTTTTTTTATTATGATATGACCCTCATTCCTTTTCTTATTCTTTTATTATATTCCTCAATTTCATATTGATATTTATCAGGATCACTTGTTAATTGATTCCCTTGCATTCCATTATTGGGCCTTATTCTCACCCTTTACATTGATATATTTCCCCAGGTTATGGGATGAAGTAAAATTATTAAGTTGAACCAATGAAGAATTCATTCATTTTATATAGAATATTTTTTATGTATTCTTTTATTATGTACCTTGTTTCCAATAAACCAAACATTAATTGATCATCTGTTTGTTACAATGTAATTAAATTTTTATGTGTTAAAAATGATGGAATATATAATATGGAGTCTCACTAATTATTTCAGGAACCTTGTCAATAAAACCTCCATTGATCTTGACTCCTTGATCTATATAAGGTGGGATTATTTCTTCAAACAACCCACTATGAACTATATAACATTACAGCTTCCCTGATCCAGATGTAAACTAGTGAATTAGTACATCGAGATATGCTCCAACTTATATTGAGGATCATCTAATAGGTGGAGGAAACAACTAGGAACATAGTTCTGTACCTTTACCTTTTGGTATCCCAAACATCAAGATATGAACTATGCAATTAAACACATTAATCTAGGAAAAAAAATTATGGTCTCAAATATCGTAACATATTCTTCACATTGGGATGTGCTGCCAAGGTTGAGTTATGGAACTCATAGATTACCACCTCAAGAATCACCAAAGATTTAAAATACTACCATAGAAGAATACTTGATTTTTTTCTTCCTCATACAAATCATCAGGGGAATCACCAAAGACAAATCAGTCTCTCTATACCTCGACCTTGGAGTTCCATTACTAAGAATCCACCAACTCGTACTCCAGAAGAAACTAAAACATCATCTAAAAAATAATTCTTTACTAGGAACCCATCCCATATCAAGATTCATAATTGATATCTGTTAAATCACTCTCCAGGAATCCCTAGATTCACACATGGTATCACATCCTAACTTCTTAGTCGGCGCATTAGCTACAAATTTACCAATTATCAGTGTATATGAAATATTGATGTCATAATACTATAATAATTATATCCACAATTGTTATCACAAGATTAGGACATGTTGGGAGAAGAAATACATCAAAATTATATGATCAATGAAAACCACAAAACACTCCCTAACGAGGGAATGTCATCAAAACATCCTAGAATCATGATTTTTGATGAATCAAGATCATGGATGGCATAGCTATGCTCCTGAGGACATAACCACCAATACCCATACAAAACAACTATACCTTTTTTCATTAAATCTGGACCAAACCAAGACCCTATGCATCATAGAAATCCTCATTCAGGACTCCCTTTTGGGAAAATAAATACTTGGAGAACTAACAAACTTCAACTTCAGGTACTACAAAGATAACTAACAGTGATCAGTCTTTAAGAAAACGTAATCCTCTCTATTATAGTCTATTATATTAATCATAACCTAATGGAAGTCATCTAGGAATCCACTATAATATTGTGAAATACAATGGAACTATATACCCCTAAAGTTGTCTTGTATAATTCCCAAGAAATGACTTCTTCAATCTATGAAGGATCCATAGCTACACCATGATACGAAAAGATATTACCTAGTAAAAAACATTATAAACCAAAAAGAAACACTTATATAGTTTCATGAATAACTTATGATGATGAGGAAATCCAAAAATGGTACTTGGATTCTCTATGTGCTCTTCCTGGGATATGAAGTACAGAAGGATGTCATCTATAAAAACCACTATGAATCGATCTAGGAACTCTATAAACACAATGTCCATCAATCCCATGAACAAGTATATAGAATTTCATACACTTAATGCCATCAAAATTAAATCATAATTCCCATAAAAACATTATAATGAAGAATTTGGTATATTCTCACCCTTCCCCCGTATATGATGATATATCGACGAAAGATCAATCTTCAAGAGTTGAATATGTCCTTCTAACTGATTGAATAAATCATAAATCCATAATAATGGATAATGATTCTTCATTTTGACCTAATTCAATTAACAGTAATCAATACAGATATATTGAATGTCATCGGCCTTCTTTACAAATAGATATGGTGCACCCCAAGGTGACACACTCAATGGAACAAAACCTCACTACAAAATATCATCAATTTTTACCCAAAACCCCTAAAACTCAAAAAGATAAATATTATATTGATATATAGAGATCAAAGAAGTTCCTATATATAGCTCTATCTCAAACATCATCTCCCAATAGAGGGGTAACACTAAAACCTCCTCATAAAATACATCAAGGTGATCTTCCACAACCCTGGGAAACAAATTCTGCTGAAAATCCATGGAACTCAATATTAGATCTATCATCAAAAAAGATAAATATAGAACACACATCTCACCCATATGAGATTCTCACTAACCAATGAACATGAAAAACTATCCATTAAAATCATAAAATAAAATTTATCATTAAAATCAATTCACAATATCTTATACTAAATACTAACTGTCCACACCAAGAATGATGTTGAACGTTTAATTCCATAAACATAGGAGGTATCCATAAGAGAGTTTATTCCCCAAAAGTATATTTCAATTTCTATATATTTCATACATATAATCTTAACCTTCAACCATTGTAGTCAACACAAGGGCATTAGAATCCTCTCTAACTTAATTATTAAATCATGAACTGGGGTATGTGATATGAAGTTGTTATTCACTCATGAATAAAACAAATCATGAAACCACGTAAAAAATGAAAACGATACCTTATCCAAGGGATGTATGTCCCAGTGTTGGAAACACTAAATTATATAGCTGAACATGACCAACTCTATGATCTCCCTATCTCTGATGAAGACCACCACCATGATGGCACTATGTTCTCAGAGGGTGAGTGCATCTCAGGGCTACCATATGATTTCCCCATCTCCTATATAATGATCAAAAGATGAATAACCCTACAACAAATTCCTTAGCAAAATCTTACCTAATAGTGGAACCTGATGAAAAAAACCTTTTCTATGATTCCAAAAAAAATTATTACACACACTCACCATTAGTGACCTAGACCTCTAGAATAAAAACATATATATGATCCCTTGGAAGGATATTGAGAGCTTAGAACCCTAGAAAAATGAGATAATGAGGGATATGACATGTCTTAGACTCTCTAAAAAGTATTCTTTCTAGGAAAATAGAAACCATAGAAAACAACTCTTATACATTAGGAATCCTAATTAATCCACTCTCATGATGCTTCAGTCAAAGCCAACGTCCCCTCAATGAAATTTGTGAAGGTGTCAGGATGCAATGAAAGCTAAAAGGCAGGGGTTTTTAAATTTTTTCACCATAGTGATAATGAGACTTGTCATCTATAATGATCTGATCCTCATTAAGGTTTGAGGATCTCATTTGAATTAAATGGAGTACAAAAAATACAAATTATCATTTAGCTCATTTAAATTGAAGTGCACTAATTCATCGCTCATTGTCAGTAACAATTTCATAAAGGATCCAAATAAAAATCCATTAAGACTATCCACACTCACATAATTTAAATTCATTGTTATTATTCATAGAAATTTGGGTTCTATAATGGAGCTCTAATAAATCATTCGGTGTCACATCAATCACCTCAATCTTGTCCCTTCGATCTGTCAAAGGCACCTCAGATCGATCGCTCAAAGAGAGACTATTTCTCTCTAGAAAGTGAGAACAGATAGAATATCATCCATTGTAATGCATAGTCCCCAACTAATCTTCTCCTCTCTTTCTTATTTAGTGGTTTGAGAAAATACCTAGAAAGGGTTCCCCAACCTCTTGAAATAAAACAATAACTAAATAAGAAATAAATAATTATGAAGAAATAAAATACCTCATAAATGTTATTACTATTTTATCACATACCAGTAATAAATATTAAATATATTAAGTGATAAAACCTTGCAATTTATCTCAACTTGTAATAACTGCTAATATTAAATTAACATGGAATATTAAATTAGTATTTGTTTGTATAATATTAATATTTTTATTCACTAAATACATTTTGAATACTTTTCCTAAATAAATTGAACCCAGTTGTTCTTTAATATAATAACAATTTATTTATTTATTTCTCTATGATCGATAATATGGACAACACTCATACCCCATGTTGTGGCCCAGCATGTAAAATATTCCTATTAACCATAAAAGTGAAAATTATTGAATGTGGTTTTTAAGGTGACAATTTAGGTCCTTGTCTCGATAACAGTTAATTGTAATCATAGACAAAGAGAAAAGTCTATCAACCTATGAATTCCAGTAAAAAGATAAATATAATTAATATGAATGAAAAACAACCAATGAACATGCACTGTGTAGTATAATATATTTTTATTTCAATATTCTATAAAGTAGGACACACACTAGTTTCATTATCCATTTTTTCTTTATTGATTGTTGATATAACATTACAAATTTTCCTCTGACATTATTGTCTATGGATTTATGAATGTACTACTATCCTAATCAACCGAGACTAATATATATTTCTTACATAACTCAAAATTGAAAAATCATATCTTGGACATTCAACCAATGTCACACCACCAATTATTCACCAAACATAAGCTACCTTTCAATGATTTCATTATTATCGGTTTTTCTTTTCATAAAATTATGTAATAAAATGACACACATTGATAATGATATCAATTCAAGAGACTAATACATTTTTTCATAGATAGAAATAACCAATGACCCCTAGAAAAAGTGATGTTCCAATTGTTTGGTTTGTTACCATGATATCATTTTCTAGATATCACCATGTGTGAAATTGATGATAAGATGTCTCAATTCTTATTATCCCCCAGAATATAATAGTCAAAAATAAACCATATCCAGTCGGTATGATGTATCAAAACCAATTGAAATTTTTTTAATATTAATTCCTTAATATATTGAGGTTCTCATTATACCATGAGATCTTCTATAAAATTTTCATATGAAAATTAATCTATGGAAGTTACAATTTATACAGTGGATGTTTAAATGTATACACTATAATGGTAAGAGTATATCATGTATGTATAATTGTATACATGAAATGGTAATTAAAAATTATTGTATAGTTTGGTATAGGGAAACCAAAATTAAAACACTCTCACTTGAATTAGAGACAACATTCTAACAATTATTTTTAGCTATAACATGATTAAGATCATGTTTCTACTAAGTCACTACTTTAGTTTAAGGGTCCACCACATCTATGCTATGTGAAAATCCTGCTAAGTGCGGCCTCACCTCCTTGAGTAAAACTTCTCAAGAGATGGAACCCCTGAGTATATCACTTTTTTCCACTATCAAAACCTACCATGTTCTCTAGTAGTAGTGATACAATTATCATAATGATTAAAAATTACGTACTATGTGTGATTCCAAGAACTGGAACAAATAATTTCATTTAATAATAGCTTCTTAGCTGCCTCAAAAGATGCAACATACTCTGTAATTATAGGTATATCTACCACAATCTAGTATCATCTTTTCTCACTCATTCGATTAGACTGACTATGATATAATATCAAATTGAAATTATAGGAAGAGTTGTTTGTATCCCCTTAAAACTACTATCACTTTTTCTCCATATACTAGGTACATATCCTTTGAACATACTCTATTACTATTGGAGAGTTCTGGATACTTCCATTGTAGTTCTCCTAGATATAATTTATATTTTCCTACAATAATGTATATTCTAGTGATATCATTTAATATACATATCATGCCACGCATGATTGATCCATCACATAAGAATATGAAATTTCAACTCACCATTTTAATACCCTCCCATGTCTTGTACATTTCATCTTAAATGGATTTATTAGTGTGACATCAATTAAAATTATCTTTCAAATTATTCCATATTTTATTTTTCAATACCATGTTAGTATATGTACAATTGACTAGGTCTAAGAAAACACTAGATCTACCTTAGTAGAGCATGTACCCTAAAACTTTGGTTTCTACTTTAAGTCAATCATTAGAGCGATACTTCCATTCTGAACATAACTAACTATAAGACCAATAGTTGTTTTATCTATGTTACCAAAAATATTTTACTTGGAAAACAATGGAACTTCCACTAACCTCCGGTAAACCCATTTGAAAGATTCATCGAAAATTAATATTCATGGATATTGTTGGTTACATCAATCCTAAACAGAATTTCAATAACATTAAACCATTATTTACATTTTGTGATGTCATGCTTCCTTTATAGTTGTATCATATAGATAACTTCTATGATTAGTGGTCTAAAAATAAAATACCATGTAAAATGATCATATAAATAAGATATGATAAGTAAAATTATAATATATTTAGGCATAATAAATTGGTATTACCAATTGATACATATTGGTACCATGCATGTACCATACACGTATCATCTCACTTCAATACCCACCATGGTATTCAAAATAATATTCCCTTATTTATTGATAAATGGATTCCATTATTGAATTTTGATTGATTGTTCATGTATTAGCTATTTTCCATATATTTCGTACTTGTAAGAATTATTATTCTCAATAAATAATGTTTCACTAGCCACGATGAATATAAAATCATCACCATGGTTTTATCCTTACTACATAGTATGTGACTCTAGAACATTCTTTTTCAACATCCTCTGGTGGAACTTGTTCCTATTCCTTCTATTTATGAATCTTTGGAAGTGACTAAATTCAAGTCAACCTTTCTCTCACTATATCAAATACATGTGTGCACAATTTTTTTGAAAATTAGTCAATAAAATGACAATATATTTTCTATCATTGTGATTTCTATAATATAAATAGAAAACATTAGTATGATTTCTATATATTCTCATTGTGTTTCTATAAATGGAATATTTTTTATGTCCTAAAAAAACCTTTGTATCTAAACACATTTTCTTATGAAATTATGGATATCCATCATACTAAAACTTATATGAAATCCATTTTCATGATATTTTTCAAATAGTTTTGGTATATCATTATTATTTTAGATTAACCTCATGAAATATAATGGATGTTTATGAAATGCATATATATTTCAACATTGATTCTATTTATACGTACATCATGTCTCTGATGTGTAAAAGGAAATGTGTGTTAAGGAATTACACCATTCGATATTTTATTTATCATTTTTATCATATAATACTCATAATTGATCCTTCATATTAACATCATAGCCATGATGTGGATAAGGTAATTTTTGTTTAAGAATTACTCCACACTACATTTTATTGATCAATGAATGCATGGTCATGATATTATTAGACATGTTATCCCCAAAGAATCTCATATCTTCTGACCATGTAGATACAATAATTCACATTTTAATTCCATAATAAACACTTAAATAAATATAATGAGTTATATTCACAACTAAATTACCCTTGTAATGTTTCACACTCTTTTTCGGAACTAATTCTGAATGATTTTTGGTCTACCTTAATTTCTAAAGGATTATTTTTCCAAACTAAATAAGTATATAGATAATTTATAACTATGCTATTTATCTTCAATGAGACTAAATACCATACTGGTAATATCCTTGATGTCTACTTATGGTTTCACTTGTCAAAGAATTATCTTTCCACAACTGGGTATATAAGTGTTACATTTTATATTAATCACATTTTCCTAATGATTCAAGAATTACTAAACTATTTTTTAAGTATTAGACACCATAAATGAAATTCATTATTGAACAGGAATAATTTATCCTTATTTCCAAAGGACTCATGAGATAATTTTTTTGGTCATAATCAATATGTGTTCAACTAAAATCATTCACAAGAAAATATAGAAGTCTTCCACTTCTCACCACTGAATTAGCAACCATCCTTTCTCTACTTCTTGGAGAATATAACTTACTTCTATAATTTTTCTATACTTACGTGGTTATTGTATTTCGATACTCTTATGCGGTAAACATATTATATTTAAAACCATTGAATTCTGTTCGATACAAAACTTATAATTGATGAATATACATGAAGAAGAATATATTACTTGCTTCATTAATTTACTTAATTGCGATTAAACATTCAATGTTTAATATCATGATATACGATGAAAATAACGTCATGTTTAATAACAATCCATTTTTATTTGATGGACAATATGAAGGAGACTTTTGTGTTCCTCTTTCAATTTTACTTTTCTCTTTTTCTTTCATCTTATTCATCATAATAAATATACATTATACTTTTTTATGTTCTTATTTACTTGGAAAGACTTATCTAAAAGGTAATGAATAATTTACTTCATATTGTTCATTTTTCTATCTTAAACAAAACATGAGTATATCGGTGAAAAAATATTATAATGGATGTTTTGAAAGACCATGATCTATCTTTCAATTTACTCATATCTAGTGCAATCATCCATTTATATCTCTCTTCATCATCTCCTCACATGCTTCTCAAAGATGACACTACTTGTGAAATCATATGTATCCCAATGTGTGTAACCATTACTAATATATGAATTTATTGAAAACATTATTACATTATCCTAATATGTGTCAGACATGAGTATCCTATAATAATGTTTACACCCTCACTTCCTAAGCTGTCTTAATAGGTATTGGGATACCAACACCCTAAATTTACTATATTGTAGTAATGTGCACAAGTTCCTGTACTAATCACTGAAATTTTGTGCCAGTTTTGAAATTTAATTTTTCCATTATTAAAAAAATGTATCTTATGGTTTTACATTCCATTTTATAAAAAAAATAAAATCTTTCTTGTTGTACATTTATCTTTATTATGGATTTAGAAATTGTTAATTAATTAATTAATTAAACCATTAAATGTATCAAACTATTTTAATGAATTATATGAATCCTATATAATAGAATTGGAATAATTTGTTCCATGACTGTTATAGTGGAAGGGATCCTTGAACTTCCACTCAGATTTTACAATCTATGGCTTTTCCACTACTCTGAGAGTTCATGGTAGGTGTTTTATGGGAAAACCAAATTAACTCGTGACTCTTCGTTTTGTTGAGTGAAGTCTCAGCTTCTAAAATCATAAAAATAATTTAATAAAAACTTTATTATAAAGTTACAGAATGCTAGTAATGACTACTCCTTTACTAAAAACATTCGTTAAGTTAACCCATCGATCTCATAAGGAACTCCCCTGTAGTAGGAGGCACCCACAACTATGGATAACCGAGCACCTAGAACACTTGGTTGTGTTTAAAGTCAAACGACTGAAGGCGTTTCTAGAATTAATATTACTTTATGGGTTTTTATATTTTTATCAATGAATATAATACTTTACTACTAATATGTGAATTCTATGTTGTCATGATCAGAACTAAAAATTATTAGAAATACATCAATTACTTCTTTATTAATTTTGTTGTTTACTATTTTATTTGTTATCCCTATATCATTAAAATTCAAAAAACAATAATCAACTGCATAAAGGAAATAAACTACTCATCTGATATTAAACATATAAAAATAATTTATCCATTTAAAATATATTGACCAACCCTGACCTATGGGCATCATACTTGAGTTATATCTTTACTCTAATTCTCCTCAACTACAAAACTAGCATGTCCACTTCTCGTTTGGATTTGTCATTGAATTTTAAATATTCAAGACCTACATCATCCTCATAATAGTACAAAAATACTCATTCACAGGAAAGGGGCTCTGGGGTGTACAAAATAAAGATTGATAAAATTGGATGTGTATCCCCTTATACATATTGATTGAAAATAAGACAACGTGAAGACTGTTAATAACAAAATTAATTAGTTACAATCATCACACACAGATAGATAAATAATTATATAAATAAACACATGAATACACATATTTGGTCATTTATCAAGATCAATCAATGGGTAAAGTAAATGAACAATGGTAATTAAATTTCCATAATTTAAGAACGAGTTCATTAATTAAGTTAAATGAATTATTTAATTCAAATAATTTAATTCTATTCTATCCACTTTTAAATTAATTTTAATTAAAAAAATTAAATTAATTGATTAATTAAACACCCCAAGACATTTGAATGTTTTTATTTTTTAATAAAATTAATGTTTTACTATCTTCCTTTATATGTAACACCACATTATTCTTATTCTATATAAAACATGAGATTAGATTATATGTAAGACCCAATTTAATAACTTTTTAATTCATACCATATTTTAAAACTATATTTTGAAAATTATATGAATTTTATTTCCAAAAATAACCATTATTTGTTTATTCAAAATATAGAAATTAGCATAGGGACAATTTTTGGGATTTTTTTGAGAAACTTCATTTTCTAATGAATAGTAAAAATTAATGAAATTTAGTTTAAAACAGCCTTTATATTTAAATAATGATTAATGTTAAATTACTTTAAATAGATTTTTAAAGTAAAAATAGATAAATTCTGAATATTTTAATCCAACTTAGGTAATTGGATTAATTTTTTATTTAAATTAGAAATAAAAACTTATTGAACATTTGAAAATATTTTCATTAAAAACCCACATTCTTGCCATGTCAGTGGGATTAGTATTAATCTTAATTCTCCCACTTATGTGATTTCAATTTTTAAAAACCGACCTACACGAATGTAATATTTATAATATTTTCTCTCTAATAAGATCAAATTAATGTTTTCCAAAAATATTAGTGAAAGTCATTAAAATTAATTATAGTGATTAAGGTAAAATTAATCTTAATAAGGGACTGATCCATAATCTTAAGGACTTAAATGTCATGGAAACATGTCCAAAATCCATTCATTTCCAATGATTCAATCATATTACCCATTGGATAAAATTTTATGGGTTATTAGGATATTATTAAATGGAAGATACCAAGGTAAAAGGTAAATTAAAAAAAGACAAAAAGATAACTTTCATTACCTTTAAGATTTAAAAAAATTGAGATATAAAAAAATATATTTTCGGTTATTAATATCCTTTAGAAAAATATATCAGTTAATAATATCATAATAATTTATCATTAATTTTTTCATCTGATTTAGTTTCTTAAAATTTCTATAGAACACCAACGTAGGGATTATTTAATTAATAATTAACTAAAAAAATTATACTGTAAATATTAAAATTGGTGGGAATTGATTGAGAAATTGTCCTTATTTTTTAAAATGAATATATTATTTTAAACATCTAAAAACCTAATATATTTTAATTCAAATATTATATTTATATGTTGAAATTAAAATTAATTAAATAATTTTAAAATTTATATTACTGTTATTTTACAATAATGGAAATTTTGTTAAATGGTTTAAAATTAATAAAAAATCTACATTCTACCAATTAATTTTTAAATTTTGATAAATATTAAATATAGTTTATTAATTTAACAATTAATCTTTTATAATTAACATATTCACCCATATAATTAAAAACATTATTTACATGGTCCGGGTTTAAGTCATGTTTAAGCGTGTCACATGCGCTTGTTTTAAAATTAATTTCCATAAAAATTGAGATTTTTATTTTGTATATTATATATTATATTAATAATTCAGTGGATATATATTTTATATTAAGTAAAAATTTATTTTTTTCTTAATTTTTAAATTAATTATGGAAGAAAATATGATTCTTTAATAAAAACCAAAATAATAAAATTGGATAATCATAGATGTTAAGGAACCAAATTATTAAAATGAATTTATATTTTAGTGGTTTAGGTTTCAATTGACCATTCATCTAATTTAATAAATTATATTTACTTTTTTTGTGGAACTTTAGGTAATGCATACCTATGATTAATTAATTCCTTTTTTCATATAAAAGACTGTCACTCCCCCTCCACTATAAAAAGGAAAGCATTCTACCCATTACTCACACCTCTAAAACCACTTAAGTTTAGAAAATATCCTACCAATTCACATCCCAAAATACATCCCGAAGACCATGAAACCCAAATTTTTGTATTAAACCTTTCATGTATGCCCTTTGGTGTGAACCTAAAGGAGTTGACTGATTTTTATTGTAACACTTTCCAATGATGTCTTTTCTTTCATTTACTTTTCCTCCAACACAAATATTATTATCCCATGTCAATATAATAACACCATCATTATAAATATACTGAGATATATTTATATTAAATGTTATACCTACACTCACACACACTTCCATATAATGGGTAACAAATATATTGTTTCTTTGAACGGTGAAGTACCCCCTCCCGAAACGATGATTATTCGTTCTTCCATTACCGCCTATCATGATAGTCATTATGATAGAAAATATAATAATATATGATATTTATGATATTTATAATATATTTATGTTTATTTAATTATTTTATGACACATACATCTATAAATTCCATTTAGTATAAATATGATAACATCGCTTGTGGATGTGTGGACTACCACCCTCCCAATGTTATGTGATTCATTCATGTTATGCATGGAACATATTAAGGATGATATTAATATAAATATGTGAAATATATGACATATACATTATAATATAAATATAATTTACATATGTATAAATTACTTTTAGTTATTTTTATATGAAAAGAAAATTAATGTATCTTTCATGCGTATGTACAACCTACCATCCCCATGAACAGTACATTTCATTTCTTGGCTACAAACATTATAATTTTTTTTAAATACTTATATACTGAATATGTTTGATAATTAAATCATGGATTAAATTATTTAGATGATGGAATCTTTATCTAATTAACAGGATCCATAATGGACAAGTCAAAAACATACTTGAGAATACTAGGCAATTAACACCCAAAATAGTGAAAATAATGAAAGATTGCAAACAAACAGGTAATAAAATGTTATAATAATATTATATATGATATTATAAACATGAATATGATTATGGTATTATTTATTAGAACATTATTTACTACTATATAGGAGGATAAATACCACATGAAAAAAGGAAGGTTGGGGTAAGGTAATTTTTCCCCAAATTACATTCTATAGAGACTTATTCGATATTATGGACCAATCCAATTTTATATGGTATATATAATACCTTTTTACATGTTATATCATGAATCTATGTATTCCCATAGTATTATAATTTTCATTTAATATCATTCCTTCATTTTTCCTATGATTACAATGTTTTACAGTTGTTTGGGATGCCTTCGAATGTTTACTGACTATTATTCTAAAGAATGTTCTTAATGATTATCATTGATATATCACTTCATTTTGTGATTGTTAACATTATCTTGAAAAAAAATTATTTTAATCATTTTTCATTTTAAATTTAATTGAAGATACATATTATCCTACAATTTATATTACTATTTCCTAAAGCATATACAATTTTTACAGATAGTGTTCATTTAAATGTTATTTTATTAATTGGGGAATTATTGGTAAATTTTTATCTTTTATTCAATATAGATATATGATAAGGAAATTTATTTATTGATTAAATATATTATTAGATATTAGGAATTATTTGGATAGGAATTACATGTGTGGTTCCCGATTATAGATATCCACTCGATGCATTGGTAGTATCACCCAATAAAATAGTTGTCCAAAATAGATGGATTTTTCCTGATAGATAAACTATCTTGTAAAAGGTTTTGATGAAAATGGTTATATGTACCTAGAAAACAATGCATCCAATAATTTAACATTTCCCTATATTAGTTTTAGTTATTCTTCATCTGTGATAATTTTCACTGACATATCTATGGATACATTTATTTTTCATTTCATTTTTTTAATGGATTGTGTTTTAGTTTCTTACATATATATATTGAAATTGCCTTATTTAGTTACTTGAATTGAATGTATTATAATTTATTTACCTTATTATATTTACATATTCTCATTGATTCTATATGTCTTCTAGTTTACTTAACCTTATTGAGCATTTGAGCTCACTATTATTTTATTTAATTTCCCCATGTTTTGGAGAATAAATCATTGAATAAGCATTCAAGGATGCAGTTTATTTCATTTTATTATATATATTATTTGTAATTTAAATTTCCCAATGTATTATGGGTACCATGTTTATAATCTAGCTTTCCAAGACTTCTAAACTAATTGGTCCTTTTTGATTTGATTGCTTATAATCACAATAATATAATAAATTAATGAACTGACTACCGGCTTCTGGGGTTAGGGAGTTATAGTTGGTATCAGATTTTGTTTAATAGAAACCTTGGAAACTAGATTTAAAAACATATTATAGAACAAATCACTAAGATATTAATTGAGGATAAGTATAAAATAACAACCTATAATTTTGGTAAGGTAGTGATTATGTATTTATATCTAGAAATACATAGCTTTCTGGATACTACAATTAGATGTTGTTATAGAATAGATGATCCTAGGGGTAAAATCTACAATAATGTGTCATGGGACCGATTTGTGGTAACCTGGTTCAAGACAAAGGCCCTTACGTCACACCTAGTTTAACACTCTTGGGGGATACACATAAGATATTTTACATTTTCTATACCCTCCATTATGAAGGATTTAAAAATAAATATTTCCCTAATGTTACAAATGTTTATGATTCTCGGATTCACGATAATTAAATTTATGTTATGTGATATAACATATTTGGGATCAAAATTTAGTCTATTATTTAATCCAGTATAATCCATTATTCGAAATGGTTCCTAGTATAAGGAATGAGTACTCCACCAATGTACGTGTTCCAAATAGTAATAAGGATCATATCATTGATGGTATTAAGCCAACATTTCAAACGGAAGTAGTGTCCCTAGTATTCTCATAATATGAGGAAAAAGTATCATATATTAATTAGATTAGTAAAAAATTATCAAAGTATTATGTTTTTATGGGAATCAAGAGAAG
Organism: Viscum album; assembly: GCA_963277665.1. Lineage (NCBI taxonomy): Eukaryota > Viridiplantae > Streptophyta > Magnoliopsida > Santalales > Viscaceae > Viscum > Viscum album. The sequence goes on along the minus strand of OY728161.1, from coordinate 2,126,623,691 downwards.
AAGAGAATGACAGGGAAAAAGATAGATAAAGGGAAGATGGGAAAGAAAGTTTTTTTCCAACATGTGATAAATGTTGAATGAATCACCCTGGAAAATTCATGAATAGAATTTGAGTTTGAAAAAACTGTTGAAAGGAAGGCCACACAAATTTTGATTTAAAGTATATGAAAAATGTTTTTCATGTACCATGCTTCAACTACAATGATATAGGACACAATGCAAATCAATGTCCGTGACATCAAAAGAATATATCCCAAATAAAACTATTGGATAATTTTAAAGTTATGATACTGATGTAGATGAAGATGTGTGACTAATATTCATATTCAATATTTATTTATTTTGAATATTTTATCAATTATGTACTAGTTATAATGATTATAGAACATGCAAGGATTGTACTATAGTATTTTTTATTAAGAATTTGAGATCTTATGTTGAGTGGTACCAAAAATTTTATTTAGTATAAAGTTATCATTTTTTAAATACACATTAATGAAGGAATGGTGATTATTAATATGTTATTGATGTTGAGATAATGATGACAAAATGTTTTACTTGGAAAACTGTTAACTACCTTGGAACAGAATAATGACTTTTTGAAAAGTGGTATAAGCTATCATTTATGGAGTATACAACATTTTTGGATTTAAAAAATACATCAAATAACATGTGTCTTTCTTATGGAATAAGGAAGAATGCATGTTTATAATATGTTTTTATGGTAATTTCAGATATTACCTTATTTTAAAACGATACATGTTGAAGTTATTCACAAGTTTGGAATGTGAGAATTTAAATCTGCTTCATGTTGATTAAAGGATTATGATAAGTTTATTTTTGTAAATTCAGTGACCTTATTTCTAGAGTGCTGAATCATAATGTATTGTAAATATTAAATGTTTAGTAAATCGTTGGTCATTGGATATGATTTTAGAGGTTATGTATTACTTAACCATTTGATGCATCTTGTGCTATTATATGATGTAGAAATAGTCTAGGTCATAATAAATGGAAAAGATTATGTTATAGAAATGTATATTTTCTTATAGAGTTAATGGATTCCTTAACTATAGAAAAAAAGATTTTGAAAACCAGAATGTTTCCCTAATACCAAAATTTCTAATAAATAAAATGGCCACTTAGATCATCGTGTATTTTTGGCCTTGTGATTGTTAACTTTATCATAATCGTGTTCTATAGCACTCTCCATCAGAACATGATTGTTATATTTTTCCTCTGTATCCATGTTTCCATTTTTCATCTATGTTATCATACATGGGAATTTACTTATGTGACTATTGTACTTACCTTGAAATATTATTAATAAGATATGTTATTCACCCAATTTATGATTTGGGGTTTTCAGCAACAGTCTATTATCAAATAGCAATCCATTGATTAGTTAGATTACATTTAAATTGTGGTGATGCAATTTAAACAAGGTGGGAAGATTGTAACACCCCCAGACATTTAAATGTTTTAATTTTAGAGTAAAAATAATATTTTTGTATATTTCTTTATATGTAACACCATGTTATGCTTATGCTATATAGAACGTGAGATTAACTTTTATACAATACCTTGTATTACCTCCTTTTAACAGTGAATCGATTTTAAAACTAAATATTGATAATTTTATGAATTTTATTTCAAAAAATAAATATCCTTTTTGAATTCATAGTGTCTAAAGTATCTTAGGGTGAATTTTTTGGATTTTTTTGAGAAACACAATTTTTTTAATGAATAGTAAAAGTCACTACAATTTAGTTAAAAAAAACTTTTTTGTTTAAATAATAATTAGTGGTAAATTATATTTTAAATTTGTTTTTTATGTCACAATAGATAAATTATGAATATATTAATCAAATTTAGTATGTTGGAATAATTTATATATTTAAATTAGATATAATATTTTATTGAACTTTTGAATGTTTTTATGTTAAAAACTCGCATTAACATAATGTATCTAGGATTAGCGTTACTCTTAAAATTTACACATTTATGATTTGAATTATAAAAAATGGAGATATATGGTTGTAATAATTATATTATTTTTTATTCTAATAAGATCCACATAATTTTTCATCATAAATATTAGTGAAAGTGATTAAAATTAATTACATTGATTAAGGTAAAATTGAGTTTAATAAGGGAATAAACATCAATCATATGGACCAAAATGACATGTAAACTTGTCAAAAATAATTTTTTTTCAAATAATTAGACAATATCCCCTATCGGTTGAAATTTTATGGGTTATTGGGATATTAGTAAATGGATGTTCCCTATATAAATGGTTCTTGTAATGAAAAAGATAGAAATGGAACTTTCTTTAACATTAACATTTAATAAACATTGAGATATATAGAAAACATTATATTTTCGGATATACATATAATTTATAATTATATCTAGTATATTTCTATCATGATAATTTATCTAATATTTTTAAAGATGATTTATTTTCTTAAAATACTTAATCAATACCTAGGTAGTGATTATTTAGTTAATAAAGGAATTGATTGAATTATTGTCCTTATTTTTTATGAATGTATCATTTTAAATATCAATAAAACTAGTATATTTTAATAGAAAATTTAAATTGATATTTTGAAAGTAAAATTTAATAAATAATGTCCAAATTTATATTATTGTAATTTTGCAATAAGTGATATTTTATTAAATGATTTATAATTAATAAAAAAATATATTATCATAATTTATTTTTATGTGTTAATAAATATTATGTATCTTCTATTATTGGACCAATTGATATTTTATAATAAACATGTTGAATCATATATTGTAAAAATGTTGTTAATACGATCCGGGTTTAAGCTGTATTTTAGCATGTCACATGCGTTTTTTTAAATTAATTTCCAAAAAATATGAGATTTTTTTTATAAATTATATATAATATTAATATTTAAGTGGATATATATTTTCTAATAAATATCACATTAGTTTCTTATTAATGGTGAAATTACTTAGATTGGTAAACTATATGCTTTAATAAAAACCTAAATGATCAAATTGGGGAATCGTAGAAGTTAAGGAACACAATTCTAAAAATGAACATATTTTTTGGGAGGTGGAGGTTTTCATGTAACATAAATATCATTTAATCTATTTTTACCCTTTTTAAGTCACTTTATGTATTCTGGTCTTCCCATTAATGAATACCTTTTGGTATTTACAATAGTGTCACCCCCCTCCTCTATAAAAAGACAAGCACTCTACCCCTTACTCAAACCTATCAAACCACATAGATTTGGCCATGATATTCCCAATTAAATTACCAATATCCCTAAACTAGAACATTAATCCAATCATTGGTTAGTAATCCTTCCAAGGAAGTCATTTGGTATAACCCAAAAGGAGTAACCTGGTTTTTAAGGTAATACTTTCCAACAATCCCATTCCTATCATATACTTTTCTACAGCCTAAAATATTATTAATCCATGTTCATATAAAAACAAAAGTATTCTCAATATACAGAGAATTTTTTATATTAATGTTTAAACCTAAAATCACACATGCATTCATCTAATGGGTAATGAAGAAATTGTTTATGTGAACGACATTCTATCGTCTCACAAAACAATGATTGTTCGTTCTTCCTCTATCACATATCATGGTGGTAATTATGATGGAAACTATAATTATATATTATATCTATGATATTTATAATATATTTATGCCTATTTTATTCTTTAATAACATATAAATATATACATTCTATTTTGCATAAATATGATAACATCTCTTGTGGAAGTGTGGACTATTCCCACTCAATGCGATGTGATTCATGTACGTTATACATGGAACATATTAGGGATGATATTAATATACATATATGACACTTATTAAAGTGATATGATAATTTAATCATAATACACATTTTTATCAATTACTTTTCATTCTTTTTATATGACAAAGAAATGAAAGTAACTTTCATGTGTAGATATGGTCTACCGTCTCCATAAACGGTATATTTCATTTCTTATCTCCAAAACATTCAGATTATTATAAATACATATATAAAAAATATATATGGAAATTGATTCATGGTTTAAATTCTAGATATTATGAAATAAAGATCTAATTAATTGTAAAAACATTCGAAAATTCAAAAACAGAATTGAGAAAAGTAGGAAATTAACACTCAAAATAGTGAAAGTAATGAATGATTGTTAACAAATGGGTAATAAGATATTATAATGAGATGATATATGAAATTATAAACATTATTATGGTTATAGTAAAAGTTATCAACATATTTTAAACCACTATACATTACTATAATGACCACACGACAAAAAGGAAGATTAAAGTAAGGGAATTTGGTCTCAAATTACATTTTATTGAGAATTATCTGTTATTATGCACCAAATAGCTTTTATTTGGTGCATATAATTCCTTTTAAAATATTAATCATGAATATCCTTACTATCATGATATTATAATTTCCATTTAATATTATTCCCTTATAGGGATTATGGACACTTTGGAATGTTAAAAGATTAACCTCCAAAAGAATATTCTTAATGATTATCTTTCCAATATCACTTCCTTTTATGATTTTTAACATTATCATGAAATAATAACTTTAATTTAATCATTTTTCATTAGAAATTTACATGAATATACATATTATCTTATAATGGATATTAGTATTTCCTAAACCATATATCATTTTTACATACAAATTTCATTTGAGAGTTATTTTATTATTTCGGGAATTATTGATATATATATATATATATATATGTAAATATTAATATTTTATAAGGAATATTTTTTATTAATTAAATCAATTATAAGATTTGAAGATTGATTTGTATATGTACGACATGGTTGGTCCCAGTTATAGACAGTCCCTCAATGCATAAATAGTCTCACGAGACGAAATAGTTGGCCAAAATTAATGGGGTTTTACCTGATAGTTGAACCATCTTGTGAAAGGTATTGATGTTAATGGTTCCATATACCTAGGTAACATGGCACCCAATAATTAAGCATTTCCCTCATTTATTTCCAATTATTCTTCATCCATGAGATTTTGTGTCGACACATCTATGGATGCATTTATTTTTTTGTTCATCGATTAAATATATTGTGTTTTAGTTTCTTACATTTTCATATTTAATTTTCCTTTTCTAGTTATTTAATGGAATATTTTATTTGTTATTTACCTTTAGATGTTGATTTATTCTCATTGATTCATTATTTATTCCACATTACTTTCACTTACAAGGCATTAGATCTCACCCTAATTTTGTTTTCTTTCCCAGGTTATTAAGAAAAAATATTTGAATAGGCACTCAATGATGTTGTCTATATCATTTTATTATGTATCATGTTTGTAATTTCTATATTTTAATGTATTATGGGTATCATTTATGTAATCTAGATTTTCAAAACTACTAAACTGATCGGTCCTTCTGGATTTGATTCCTTGTAATAATGATAGTGTAATAGATTAATGCACCGACTCTGGTACTATTGGGTTGGGGTGTTAAAATTAATTTAATTTAATACAAAAAATAAATTTATTTTATGGGTGTATTGAAAAAATTATTATTTTAAACCAAAATCATTTTTTAATTAATTTAATTTAATACTCGAATGAAATTAATTTTGATTTTTTAAATAACTATCTGAGTCCCAAAATCCCCAAAAGGCTAAAGCGAGTCGGGATGAACCTGTGAAATCCCATTTAGGGTTATGAGGACCCCGTACAGAGGCATACTTGGACAAGTAGACCTAATTTATCCTGTTTTGGGTCAGAAAGATCCGCCTAGGCAAGTTTCGGGAGGATCTAGTCAAACGAATCACATGAGGCAATGGTGGAGGGCTTACCTCACTACTGGGAAGACCACATGGTGGCGGGCATGAGGATACAGTGGGTCAGTTGGGAGGTGGTGGCTTGGTAATTTTGATTTTGGGTTTCTAGAGGATTCTACAACAAGTGTCCATGTGGTTGACAGTTCGTAGTCACAAGGTGGAGGAGGATCATGCCCGACCATAGATTTAGAGGACGCGGATGGTCTGCAATGTCTATGCAGCAGCAACCTAGTTAGGTTCGGCTGACACTGGTAACCTCCAAGGAGGAGGATAAAGGAGAAAGATCTTTTGGGAAGGGATGGTCCGTAGTGGATGACATTCATGGTAGATAAGTCCAACCAATGGCAGTGCTTGATCAGGAACGGGTGATGGCCAGATGGTAGTCCGATTATGGTGTAGAGGGTGGTGCAGCCAAAACAATGCGTCAGTGCATTTCGTGTGGGACAATGACCTAAAAACCAAAGGAAGATAGTTATGGGGGCCCATTTTGGTGGAGACGTATCAGAGGAGGAAACTCCTAGAGAAAACCAAAAAAAAATCATAATTATTTATTTCACTTTTCTGATAAACCAGTCTTGTGTAAATTTCCACACCTCGTATTAAAATTTATGCTGACCAAAAAACACAAAAAATTCTAGATTCCCATGTGACTTTAATTTTGTCTAATGTCTATTATAATGAAATAATTTTTACAATTAAAATATTATAATTATTATAATTACTATAAATATATAAATTCAACAAAACCGTGGAATGAACTCTGGTTGAAAAATATTGTTATGACAACTTGAGTTCCTACAAGATAATGTATTTTATCATAAACTGTTACAACCCATAAATACATCCATGTATAAGAAATATGATTTAGACATTAATAAAAAAAATTAGAAATAAAATGATCCATATTTTTTTCAAAGGGCCATAACTTGGTCATATGAGCTCTGATTGAAGAGTGGTCAGATCCGTTGACGCCTTTTTAATACCCTCTAATTAATTTTAATGCAACTTAATTTTTCTTCACTCAAAATAATTATGAGGTCTCTTTGATACCATTGGAAGGTAATAGGGCAGTAGTGAAATCTGTTGTCCTAGGTTTATAAAACTTTTCATCTCCAGGATGATGATACTTACCGTCTCCAATGATATAATCCCCAGTACAATCTGCAGATCTCACATGAACTAAATAGTGCACAAAAAATAAAACCGAATTTGAACCTCATTAAAATCAATGTGTTCTCATTCATTGGTCATCGTCACCAATTTTTTCTCAACGGATTGGAAGAAGACTCTCTTTAGATCATCTTCGCATGCGTTAGCAATCCTTGAACACATCAATTGTCTAAATCAGTGTGCTAGCATGAAGCTATGATGAATCCTTCGACATTGCGTCCATCACCTCAATTATGTCCCTTCAAACTGTCGAAGGCACCTTAGATCAATCACTCAGATATATAATTTCTATCTCTAGAAAGTGGGAATAGATATAAGACCGCATCTGTTTGAATGAATAGTGAAAAACTGAGCTTCTCCTCTCCTTCTTATATAGCTGGTTTAGAAAATACAAGGAAATGATTCTCAGAAACCTAGAAATAAAAATTCCACTAAATTAGCAATAAATAATTATGATGAACTAAACTATGTCATAAATATAATTTATATTTTATCAAATAGCTAACATATATATTTTATATATTATGTGATACACCCATTTAATTTTTCTTGTCTGGTAATTACTACTAATAACAAACAAACATGAAATATTAAAATAAAATTCGTTCATATAGTATTCTTTTGACATTCAAAAAATACTTTGAATTTTTTTAATAAATAAATTCAAAAAAATTATTATTTACTTGAATTATATTAAATTTTTGTTTTTATCGGTGATCGGTAACTTGGACAACTTTTAGACCCTAGGGTAGTGTCCAAAATGTCCAATATTCCAATTCACTAGAAGGGGGAATATTATTGGATGCATTATTGTGTGTGACTCTCGAGGTCCTTATCTCGATAGTAGTGAATTGTATTCATAGAACAAGAGCAAAATCTAGAAACCAATCAAGAACCCTAAATATATAAGGAGTTTTCATAAAAATGAAAATCAACCGACGAACATGCACTGTATAATATAATCTATTTTTATTTCGATATCTCATAAAGTATGATATACACTTGTGTCATCGTCCTTTGTTACATTATTGTTTGTTGATCTAACTAGAAAGACATACATCTGACTACCTTGGACAATGATTTATAAAGGTACTAACATCCTGATTAGCTTGGTCTGAGATATATTACTTATTTAACATGGATATGAAAATCCTTTCTCAACCCTTCAACTAATTGCATACCACCAATGATGCACCCAACACAAGCTACCATTCCACAATTTCATTATCAATATTTTTTCCTGGAATCAATGTATATATTCAAAGGGAACACATTGATAATGATCTAATGTAAGGAGACCAATACACATATTTATAGATATGAGCAACCAATAACACCGAAAACAAGTGGTGTTCCTATTAGGGGGGTCTGTCCTCACGATCTCAACTACTGGTGATCACTAAGTGAGAATTCCATGAAAATAAGTCTCAATGATTATGATCCCCCAAAAACATATATTCATAGATCTACTTTTTCCAATCAGTATGATGTATCTAGACCATATGAAATTTGTTTAGGAATAATGTCATAGTGTATCGAGGTTCTCATTATAACATGGGATTTTCTATAACAATTTTATGTGATAATTAATCTATGGACATTACCACTTTAATAGTAGATTCAGAAATTTATACATAATAATGGAAAGACTAAATCATACATATATAATTGTTTACATGAAATGGTAATAAAAAGAGTACTATATAGATGGGTCTAGGGAACCCATTATTAAAACACTCTGCTCTTTTTAGCCCATTGAGATATATAGGTATCATAAAAGGGGTGAACTTGAGAAAGATTTGTGGATGAAAGGCCACCACAAAATGCCTCACCTTGGACTCCTCAACTAGAAAATGGTCCTAATAATAACAAAAGAGGTTTTGGAAATGAATATCAAAATATCACATTTTTACTCCCCTATAGAAGGGTAAAAATGTCATGATGGTTAGCCACCTTCATAGTCAAAGAAAGAAACTTATCTTGAAATTGGTTTCAGAACACCTCCTTTGTGACATCTATCTTTTAAAAATAACTAGGGAACAAGAAAGGCCAATGTCTTGCTACTCCATGCATCATCGTTACCAATAATGAAACCCATTTCCCCTCTTAAGAACAGATCAAACTGAAGGCCATCTCAAACTAATTTCAGCATTCCTCTATCACTAAGTTTTAGAATATCCCTCATACTTCTAATGTCTCTTGTACTAAAAATCATAGAGTTTCTTCCCCCATATCTATTCTTCATCGACCTCTAATCTATGATGATCTACTAGATTATTCTGCTGAAAATCATTAGTGTGAGCCTAATGATGACATTGACCTAGAGTCATTCATACAAACGAATAATTGGATAGAGACTTTTAAACATTAAATATATAATATTAAATTTTTATTAATATTTATTTTTTTGTGGTTCAAAATAATCTTAATGTCTACCCATTTCAACCATAGTTGAAAATAATAATGATGCATGATCCTTTCCTAGTTCCCTACCCCACAACCTATATCACATTGCTTAAAAGGATGAGTAAACATAAAGGGTTATGAAAATAATCATAAGGGGGCCTAAATACCTATTTTCAATGTGATATCCCTTGTTTACAATGATTACTAAGTTCATATAACACTATTTCCTTAACCAACTATGTAGTTATTACCCATTCCTACTTCTAAACATCATCCAATCTGTAAACATAAACATTTGATACCACTCGGTCATGACCTCCTCCTCTCAAGGAACCCCTCCGAGGTCATAAATTAGAGAAGAGATATAATTATGTCCAAATACCACCTCTAGTAGGCGATGATTTAGTTACAAGTAACGATGGTATAACATAAACACATTTGAGAGGAATATCCCTTTAAAATATGAGAAATGATATAGATATGATAGAAAAAACCCCAAAGAAACTACTAATAATAAATGTAAAATAGTTTAGTACATCAATTTAATGAATTTCAAAAGAAAAAAAAGAAAACTATATGTTCTAAACAAAATCTTTGATAGTGACCACAAAGCCTATACAACTCATGAATAACTTATAAAATTTAGTAATTTTAATACCGATCAAATAGATCTTATGAACCTAAAAAAATAGTTAGTATAAATGTAGGGTGAGCATAAAATGTGTATTATATAGAATTTTCCTTAGAGTTTCTATTGGAAATGATACCTAATGAATTATAAAGTCAACTGAACAACAAGTAAAGTTATCTTGTCACATAAATATGTATTTCAAGTTCACACCCTCACCATGGCTATCTCTCACATATTAACATATTCATGTGAATAAATAATCAAATATCAAACGAAGGTACCCTACTACAACATCCCCACTGGTTTTCCACTCAACACTAATGTCACATATCCTAATCCATCTCTCTCTAAAAGTAAGACAACCCAAGGACACCTATGTCATTGTATCATAACATTAATCCCATGCATCACATTATCCCATCATTAAATACCATCACCTTCTGAATTACATTAACTTTTCATCCATTTCCAAATCTCCAAAAGTAACTAAGTAGTTTTTGGGTGACACCACAAATTGTATGTCATGTACTATACCATAATCCATCACAAACCATACATGTCTTACCTATAATAATATATAGGATACTATATCCAAAGACCCATATGAGTTATACAATCACAATATATTATATCCCAATACACACATATATGGGGAAAGATAACCACCATGCATACCAACACGTAATACGATCAGGATAAAATAGTGGGGCCTGAGGGGATAGTCAGCCATTTATTCCTTGTTGTCCAAGATATTAGGGAAAACACCTTCCTAGAGTCCATTGGGTGTTAGTATCTATACCAAAATGGATGGGGTGGTGTATGAAATTACAAAACATACATAAGATAATATACTTCACAACCACACTAGGGACATTGAACTTATCATAAGATCAACTATAGTAATTTTCACTCAGACACCCGACATACACCACTACAAACTAAATATCCTATAAACACATAATAATTTTTGAAAAATTTAATTTGACTAATTATTTCCTTTTTACATTTAACATTAAATTAATTAATTTATTATCTATTAATTAAAATTATTCCATTCATATTTCATTAACCACAATGTGAAGTCCATTCCACCCAGTTATAATCCTACTGATTCTATGGTTCGATAATATTATCAACTTTGTAATTCCATTTAAGAACCAACACCACATTATTTATTAATCATAATCATTATATTATTCTTTGTACTATAGGAAACATCCTAATAAACCATAAAATATATGTATAAAAAATAAAAAAACATCTTCCTCACTTAGTAGGGAAAAGAATGTAGGTAAATAAGTGACACGACTATCCAAACATTAGAAAAAATTAACACGAAAGATTCCCATATTTTATCACAAAAATAGGTAAGGCCATATTCATATTTTTCCATCAAATTTGGATTCATCCCCAATGCCACCATGAATATTACCATGAATCCACCCATCCACCACCTACATCATCTACTATCCCAAACTAGGTCATCCCCACCAATATTTCATTAAATAATAGCCATTCTATACTGACATCATGCCATATAAGAAAGATCACATCCATAGAAACACAGAAGGAGTCATACAAAAAATTCAATAGGGAACTTAGTCCCTAAAAAATGTATCCAGTCTTCACATGAAAACTAGATCACTTGATCCCAAACATTCATATTTATCAAACAAACGATTCTTTTCCATGTGGAATTAATCTACTCATATAACATTTTTTACAACCATTATAATCCTAATCCATCATCTATTAAAATCTATAAATCATTTAAACAAGATCAAAAGCTTATAATAATGTTTAGAAAAAATTAAAGAAGAACTATTCCATTAACATGGATTTTTATTATTATTTAAACGAATCATTTTCAACATAATTTTTTTACACACTTCCATTAACATTTGGAAGAACAATTTCAATTAATTTATCATTGAGAATATTTTTTTTCATTCAAATTATAATAATCAATATATACAATAAACATTAATCTTTAATTATTTAGCCAAACAAATTTACTTGATTTACATTTTGTAACCATTTTCATCATATTAAACATGATAAAACATTTCCTAAAAAACATTATAATAAAATAATAAACATATATATAATGATTTATACAAAAATAAATTAGGCAAACCATTATCACGGTGGAAAACGAATGGGTTCGTTTGGACCATAAATCATTTCGTTTCATTAATCCAATTTTTCATTTATTAATGCTAATTCCTCCATCAAACAAATACATAATGTTTTATTTGTCTCTGATTTCACTAACAATAATAGGATAAGTAACAAATCCCCTTCTTAAAGGCTTCCAACATTCATTAATTATGAATAGAACAACAACGTAGAACTCTGATCACCTATATCGTAAGGAAACTATTTCCATCCAAGAACATCAAGACACAAACATGAAAAAAATTTAAATAAATCAATAAGAAAAAAGGAAATCATATTACATAGCTTGACAATAATGAACATGGGTATACAAGAATGATAGAACAAAAAACAGTAATAGAAAGTGGGGAAATCACATTGGATCACCACAGATTGAACACAAGCATCCATGGATAAATCCACTGTTAAAGGGATTCAATAAACCCCAATGAAAATACTATGGCCACATTGGGTGAGGATATAATCAGAGGTTTTTGAGAAAAACCAAGTATGTAATAGGATTTGTATGTATTCCTGCAGACATACTTTTATGGTGTGAATGATTCATTCATACCATGACAGTACTGAGTTTAAAACCCATTAATAAATGTGTCTCCCATATCTAAAAACCCTTGAATTAATTCACATTGTGAAACAAATGTTCAAATTATGTTATTTTGGATATTTATTAACCAAATATGACCCCTCATCTTTAGAAATTGTTAACTTATAGTTCCCATCATCAATCACACCATACAAACTTCTCTTCATAGGAAGTGAATCTCTATTTGGTCCTTGAACTGAACAGTAGTGTCATGAACTATTGTTCACATAATATAAATCTCCTAATTACATATTTCATCTCCCAAACTCAAATTATCATAATTTATGATTCATTATATGACCAAAATCCTTAAAAACATGAACATTAATGATTAAAAATGATATATGTCCTTACATTATATACCTATAAAATAATTCTCGTCATGGATAATTTAATACAATGACTAGATAGAAGGAAAATAAAAGTGTTCATCTGAACAGCCACCCCATGAGATACCTCGCAAGAATCATGCCATCACACATTCTCAACCACTTCACTCATGGGAAAAATGTATAAAACCACACAACACTAAAAAAGTCTCTTAAATACTCTCATGGGGTAGATACCTCTAAAATAATATGAAAAGTTATAAATAAATCATTAAAGAAGAGAAAAAATCTCATAAACTAGATAATGTTAAATAACTACAAAATGATAATCATTATAAGGGAATAGATAAACATCAAACCACTTAGGTAATTGAGCATGAATATGTGAATAATGTTTTCCAATTGATCTATTATGTGACACCATGTCTCAAAAGGATACAAACAAAAGGGATAGCACACCATCACAACACCTTCTTATTGTTGTCTTGGATCTCCATAGGATGCTTCTTAAAGGTCATATCATTGTCAAAATTGATCTTTCCCTCAATCAATCATGTGAGAGACATCATGAATAAAATGGTGAAGCTACAACATATAGAATACATAATGTATCTAGCTAATCCACGAGGGAAGTTTTATCTAATTCAAAATGGATCCAATATGATCCAACACCTTCAAAGTACCAACAAACCGAGGAGAAAACAAACTCATGTGACCAAAACATTAATATCCATGATGAGGATACACCTTTATTAAAACATAATCTCCAACATAAAACTTTATAGGTCTCCTCCTATGATCATTGAAAAAGTAATGATGGTCATTTTTTTCTTCATCCTCTCATGAATCACTTAAACTAACTCTGTTGTTCTCTACACTAGTTTCAACCAATTAATTACTAACTCTCTAACCCTATTCCAGCACAATGATGAATGGGAATTCTATCCATACAAGGATTTAAATTGTTCCATAACAATACTGGAGTGAAAAAATTTTATTATAAGAAAATTCGACCAAAGGTTGGTGACTCATCCACAAACATCAAAAATATTGGGCACGATCTTGAAACATGTCTTCATGCGTCCGGATAGCCTGGTCAGTATGACCTACTTTCTGTGGATGAAAATTTGTGAGAAGGAATAAACCCACTAGTGATGGATATAGTATGTGATCTGTTCACCAACCAATATTAGTATTCATCGATATAATATATGATCAGTTCACCAAACCACTAGTGTTGTACATGGATGAGTATTCATTGAGGTTCACCATCCTCTTTCAGTACAAAATGTATATGGTATGTGATCCATTCTTTCCGGATTAGACCATTGAGAAAGGTTTATGAATAGAAATTATATCCAACATGATAACTATATGTATTACTTCATATTTTGGATTTCTAGAGCATGTTTTTTAGTAAATAGTATCTTGATTTAGCAGATGTAGATATTTGATTATGCCAATGGGATCACGGGAGAAAAAACTTTGATGGTGGATAGCCAACAATAGATTTTGGGACCTAGACATGTGATATATTTTAAGAGGTGATACTAGGATAGAGGATTTATAGTTCAAGGGTCATAATTTGTATTTAGTTAGCTTAGGTATAGTTGGTGATACTCTTGTGATGGTTTGGTAAATCTTGCATGAGATTTATCAATCTGAAATGTGGCTAATAGAGATAAAATGGATAGGACTCATAGGAAGAGTAAGTGGTAAGATACGGTCAGTACATAAGGTTAAGGACATGTAAGACGAACATAGAAGGTATCTAGAGGTGGTATACGTTACGACTTGTGACATCCACCACCCCCAAGTAATCCACACTAGGCTCATGGAGCTGGGGGATAGGGGTGAGGGAAACTACATGCCATCAAGACTAATGAACCAGAGTCTCTAGGGATGATATAAGGTATGTTCTATGTCTTATCTACTTTATCTATGGTATTTATAGATATACATGTGAACCACTCCTTTCTTTACATTACTCTGGTTAGCAAAAAAGATATTTTTTTGAATCCCTTGGATCGACCCTTGTGCTTTGAGAAACTTTACAATAGGTGGATAAGAGGTCACACACTTATACCATTAGTTTGACCTGACTCTTGAAGATGATATTTTCTTCTGGGATCTCTTTGTAGAATGTATGAGGACATATGAAATCATCTTAGGCATGAACTGGGTATCTATAGTTTTACCAATATAGATATTTTTGGTGGAGGACGTAGTGTTTCAATGGTGATGGGATGAGGTTTCACTTTTTAGGTGAAAAAGAAAATCATGTCGTGTAGGATGAACTCATACATAGGACGACGCAGTCGGTTACCTACCACTTGACTAGCATGACCATTGGCGAAGTGGATTCTACGAGTTATCAATTTCCTATCGTTATAGAGGACTATGAGGATTTATTTCCTAAAGAAATTGTAGGCTTACATATATGATGATAGATATAATTATTCATTGATCAAAACCCTATAAAACATCAATATCTACATCATCATATAAGATGGATCCAGTATAGCATCACAATATGAGGGTGTATTTGGAGAACATGTAGAGGAAGGGATTTCTCAGGACCAATGTTTCTCCGTAGTTAACCCTCAATGTTGTTCTCCCATAAGGTGGATGAGATATTTATGTTATGTGTGGAATAACATCTCTTAAGCCAGGTGACTGTAAAGAAGAAGTATCCCCTACTGAGTATCAATGACCTTTTCGATTAGTTGATATGGGCATGCTGGTTTTCAAATATTAACCTCATATCAGGATATCACCAACTGCATGTACATGGATAGGATATACCAAAGATTTTATTAAGATGTCACTATGGCCATTATAAGTACTTTGTGATTCCCTTCGGCATGACGAACATTGTAGTAGTGTTCATGGGACTCATGAATCAGATCCTTCGACATTTCACAGACCGGTTTGTGGTGGTCTTCATTAATGAAATCAAAGTATACTCATCATTTGAGGAGGAGCATGTGAGACACTTGAGTATGGTCTTAGAAATACTCCAAGAGCACCCACAAAATGGTAATCTCTTGAAGTGACATTTCTAGATTCAGGCAGTCTACTTTTTGGGATATGTTATCTTAGTAGATGGTGTAGTAGTGGACCCAATGAAGGTCAAGGTAGTGTTATCTTGGGATCCACCCAAGACCATGATGGAGGTGCAAAGATTATATATGTTGGATGGATACTATTAGAGACTTATAACTGATTTATCTAAGATATTAGATCACTTGATAGCGTTGAATTGAAATTTGTATCCTTTTTTCTGAATAGATATGTTATAATAGGATTTATAGTAGTTGAGATGGAAATTGAAGAGCACACCCATCATGGGATTTATGGAGGAGGGTGCCAAATACATTGTTTTCTATGATTTATTAGGGATCAGGATTGGTTGTGTTCTAATATAGATGAAGGTGATGATTGAAAATGGGTAACATCATGTGAGACCACATGATTAGAACTACATGACTCAAGATCTTGAACTTGAAATGGTAGTATTTAAACTAAATATGTGGCGACACTGCCTTACGGGTGAGATATTTATTATCTATTCGGAACAGAATATTCTCAAGTATATCTTCTCTCAAAAGGATATTAACATAATACAGAAGAGATGGATAGGGTTTCTCCAAGATTTTGACCTCAACATTGTCTATACACCTAGGAAGGAGAACAATGTAACTGATTCTCTTAGTAAGAGATCTTATTCACAACTATAGGTCAAGGAATCAATGTAGATCTACTCACTTCATTTATCCTTATTGGATGGGGATGGACGAAATTAACTCCAATCGATGGTGGATAACAACCTATTATACATTGATTCTGGGAGGAACATCATGGGTAAACCAACTATGAGACTCTGTATAAGAAGGTATCCATTTCCTAGGATTATGGTGGATTTTATAAAGGTGTGGGAATTTTCATCATTTTTAGAGGACGCATGATGGTATCAGTGATGTCGTGGGAGTAGGTTACAAGGTAGTTTCATAAATCTCTATTGGTGGTACATCTAGGCAATAAGAAGATGTACCAAGACCTTCAATGCCAAAATTGGTGTCTAGGGATGAAAAGGGGAGTTTTGGATTTTGTCTCATGATGCCTTATTGGTTAGTAGGTGAATGATATGCACTAGGTTCCAATTAGATTACCCCAAAACCTAAAGATTACATGGTGCAAGTGTGAAGGGATATGCATGGACATCTTGGATGAGTTACCACATACTTCCAATGGACACATTTTCATCTAGGTGAACATAGAAAGGCACACCATGGCGGACCACATCCTAGCTCTTCGAGAGTAGAGTGTATTGGAGATCATATGATTCCTCTACATGTAATAGATAGTCTAGATCCATGGATTTCCCTCAAAAATCATTATCAACCATAATAAGCACTTCACATATTAGTTTTAAAAGGTATTGAGGGAAGCCTTTCAGACTAAATTATGTATGAGCACAACACATCAGCCCCCCTACTAACATCCATATTGAGTGGACATTTTTTGTCTTGGAGGAAATGTTGTGGGATTTCATGGTGGAATTTAGTCATATCTAGAACGATCATCTACGATTGGTATAGTGTGCATAAAAAATAGCTACAATTACACCATTGGTATGGAACCATGAAAGGACTTTTTGGGAGATCCTATAGGTCACCTCTATGATGGTTAGAACCAATAGATTCAACACTTATGGTCCTGGAGTTGGTGAGAGCCATCACAACGAATGTGCAGATTATCCAAGAACATATGAAGACTTCACAGAGCAATCAGAAGTTCAATGTGGATTGATGAAAGAGGCCTTTTGAGTTTGAGGAGGGAGTCCACATGTTCCTAATGTTCATAAGTCGCTGTGGATTGAAAATATTTGGCAAGGGTGGAATTTTCTCTATGAGATTCAATTTCCCCTTCCATATACTACATATATTTGGTAACATTTCTTATCTCTTAGCTCTACATCCAATGTTATACTAGGTATACTGTGTATTCCACATGTCATGACTAAGGAGGTACATGCATGACCAATCAAATTTTATCAATTGGGGCGAGGTAGACATCAAGGATGGATTTTTTTTTTGAAAAGTACTTGGTATAGATTAAGGATCAGTGGTAGAGGACCCTTAATGGGTGTTTGATTCCTTTAGTGAGTGTCCAGTGGAATCATGGGAATATTTAAGAGGTACCTTGGTGTGTGAGACCCATATGTGTTCTCAGTACCCACATCTATTTGTGTAGTATTTTTCTATACATTTCAGGAAGTAATCTTCCAAGGTGGAGAGGATGTAATGAATTTTATTTTTCCATTAATTTCTTTAAAATATTTTGTAGATCATGTTTAGATATAGGAACTAAGATGGTGTGATATTCTATGGCCTGTTGAGCCCAAAATTAATTATTTAAATATATTAAATATCATTCATGTGACGTTTTCCTAAAAATTTGGAAAAAATTATAAATAGACGATCATATTAGAAATATGATTATACTTTTGATCTCAACACATGGGCTTTAACCTAGATGTGAAATAATCTTTATCTATGTCAGAT
This sequence comes from Viscum album, assembly GCA_963277665.1. NCBI lineage: Eukaryota > Viridiplantae > Streptophyta > Magnoliopsida > Santalales > Viscaceae > Viscum > Viscum album. The sequence continues at coordinate 2,126,604,976 of OY728161.1, read as the reverse complement.
GTATGATTAAAAGTTATCATGTGTGTGAATTTTTTTTTTTTTATTTATTTACATACTTATTTTATTAATGTAGTGACCTATTTTTTCTTCAATAAATACATGGTTATGATGAAATCATAGGGTTATTTACTAAACCTTGGAGAGCAAGAGGACCATTAGAGGAAAGTGTTCTTGGTAGAGAACATCAGATCATATCAAGGATTGAGGATCGTTGAAGAATAGGGGTTTGATTATCTCTCCAACAAAAATGGTGTGGATTATTTATTTTTCATTGATGAATACATAATGATGTTGGATGTTGTTTTTTATTGGATTTAACCCCATTTTATTTTTCTATGATTGACAAAAATCAAACACTTATCGAATTGGTTCACGGGTCGAGCGTATTATTGGTATGGAATAAACATTATCTGGGATTAGGGATTTCATTATTTATTATATTGTATCACTTCAATAAAAAATATAACAACAATGAATTGAGGAAAAAACAAACATTGGTTGAGGTCAAATTCTCATGTTTTTGTTTTATACATTTCTCCCATATTCTCCATTAAATAATCATCGATGTTCTTTTTAGTTTGTGGTTTGAAAAACAGCCAATAAAAAATAATTTTTCTCCTGTTTCATGGAGAAATAGATTAATACCATAGATATTGGTTCATATAATCTATGTGATCAATCAACGACGATATATCGAGATTTCATGATGGTGGTCTTGGTTTGTGACACTCACATGGCATGATGGTTGGGGTATTTTTTAGAAGTAGATTTGGTCTAAATAGCTGGAATCAGGCCAATGATGGTGAGAGGGTTTAGTCAACCCTAGATATGTGATGCAAGCTATGATTTCTAGTGTGATTAATGATTGGATTGGAGGCCATAAAGATGGATGAAGATGCATGAAGAAGGTCTGGGATTCAGAAAAAGCTCAGGTTACATGACATATATTTGCGTGTTAGACACCATGTGTGACCCTCATAATGGTAGTTGGGGTTTCCATGTAGAGATAAGGATCACATATCATGTAGTCTTTACCACATGACATATAGTCCCTAGCCATCTAGCTCATCATGTATAGAGTTTACACACCCAAACAAGTGGGTGGAATTACATACTGTGTGGACTATGCCACATGTCGTGTAAACCTAAGAAGTAAACTAACTGTGTACAGGGGGCATGCTCCAAGAATATCAGATGGATCTATATTCCATATGTGGGGGGACACATACAATTTACCGTGACACAAACATGAACAAGGGTTGTGATATATGGGTAGAACCCGGTGATGAGGAGACATGGCATGTACTCATAATACAAGCCACGTACCTACTCAAAGAAGGATTGAATCCCTTTTGTGTTCATCTTGGATATGTTTTGTTAGATTATGTTTTGCTGATAATTTATCTATGGGTTTTTATTGAATTGTGTCATGTTAATTAGGGTTTGGTCCCATCGAAGGAACTTTAGTCCTGAATAGAGTTGTTGGCATCCTTTCATGGGGCTCAGAATTCGAGCATCTATCATCATCATCATTTATCTTGGTAGGGTTCGTGGAATCATTGTAACCAAAAAATTGGGGGAGTCGATCACTTGCATAGAGGGTTAATCTAGGTTCCATTTTTGGTATACCCCATAGCCTTGGGTGTGATCCCATTCTTTATATTGATCTTATCAGACTTCTATTGTGTACTTCGTATGGTGGGACTCAATGAGTATGAAATCTCATATCGATGTCACCAGTGCTATCTGACCCATGGAGTGTGTTCTCTCAAATGATTCTTATATGGATCCTTCAAGCAAGAATCATAGGTTAGAAAATACAATTGGGATCATACTTGATATTGTGTTCATATGATTCATATATCTATATTTTCTTATTATATAATTTGATTAAATATACCAATGATGAGTATACTATTATTCATGATGCTATATTCTTAGTGATTTCGAGGTGTCCTTCAAGGTATTATTATACTCACCATTGCATGGGATTTTACCACACCTTTTGTGTTTTATGTTGATGGGAGACCATTTGACAGAGTCCATGAGGGACCATGATCAGGTGGAGTTTACTGATCCAGATAGGCTATGGTGTGTCCCTATTGTTTCATTTAAAGTAGTCGACTCATACTTCACATGTTAGACTTGCTTCAGTTTCTTTTGCTGGGATTGTATTTGTCACTTGATATCGGATACTTTTTTTTCATTATCAAGTAGTGGTATTATATTTTTATGCATGCATGGGTATAATTTGTTTTACATTTTATATTTTTATGGGATTGGGGATGTGTGGGTGTACAGGTACATTAAAATAAGGCCTCCGATGTGGGTGCCATGCCTAATCAGTGCCAGTCACTAGCCCCAATTTAATTGGAGCCATAAATGGGGTAGTTGTGGTCTAGGCTCTGTTTGGATATGTCATTACATATATAATGTTTTCATTTGATAGATTTTTCGCCTCTTTAATTTGACTTAAAAAAGTGTCATCATTAGATGGATATGATAAATTCAATTCAAAGACAGCCTCGTGATCTTATTAAGGTATTAAAATTTTATTCATTCATGTATCAAGATAATGGAATGGAGTTAATATATCTGTAGATGAAAATTTATGTTTTTGAAGTTGGCCCCACTTGAAGGCGGAGAATTACAGGTTGAACCCGGTAGCCCGTGCATGGCACCGGCCAACCAGTGCCATGGTGGTGGGCCTCTAACTATGTAGATGAACCATCGGCCATGCGATGGAAAACACAGTTGTAGAATGAATATATAAAACTCCACAAACTACCCGATGGATGTTCACGAACTGTCCCATGAATGATTTCTAGCAGCAGATACCTGTATGTGGTCCACAAGCAACCCAGTCGAAGCTACCAGGTTTCTGTTGTTGTTTGGACCAGTAGTCATAGATGACATTTAATATGATAAAAATGCTATAATTTTGGTATTATTCAGATTCAATTACCATATTTAATTCCAAAAAATTCACATTAATCTTAAAGACTATAAAAGAAAGTCCATGAAATCTTGAAGGAATACACAAGTTCCCAAAAATTATCTCTAATTGAATTAATGTTGAATCACTAGTATTATTAATAACCACTCATTGCACCATTTTAATTTCTAAATATCTCAAATATCTCATTATACTAATATCAATCCATACAATTTTTTTTGAGGATATTTGTACTTGTTTTCTAAAATCAAATCTCTCCCATTTCACCACCCTTATTCAACGATTTTTCAATAGTGAAAAATGAGGGATATGTTCTTTGGATTCATGTGAAGCTCAAGAGGGTTCGTACAAACCAAAATTTTGGTTAGAAATTTTCTTGATCATCTCCAAGATAAAATTATTATGAAAACTTACCTCTCCATTCAAGGGGTATAGATGTTTGGGCTCATATTGGGCCATTTCTGAACTCCTAATCAATTTTCCTCTCTCATTTACTTTATGCATTACATCATTCTAAATCGATTCTCATAACAACAAAAACATGATACCATAATTTTTGTTATGATCACTCACTTAATTATCATTGATAATAATTTTATAACTTATATTGAATTTATAATTTATCACTCAATTGACATGATCAGTTTAATATCACGATTATTTCAAACTTTATTTAAATTTTAGTTTACCTTTTCCATCCTATTTAAAATTTTAGAAAGGAAATTCACCCCCATCATCTACTATAACCAAAATAACACCTATTGATATCATTACATGAATTATTATATTGATTATTTAAGTATCATAAATGTAAATTTGACTATTAATCATGTTTATTTTTTAAATGATGAGTGAAAAAAAATTCATAAAATTATAGGAATTTTTTATATTAAAAAAATAAATAATAAATTAATTGAAATGATACTATTAAAATATTTTGTTCCATTTCATCAAGCTTTTATGGGAGATTTTTTTAAATGATCACTATGTATGTGGAGACCCGAGTTATGTAGGATTTTAAAATTGTGAAGAAATTCAAATTTTTGTTTTACGGAGCTTGTGAGGGGTTAAATGGTCATTTAACCATAAAAGATGATCGACAATAACCTTGTTAACATCTTATATAGTCCCAAAATATTTTTTTTATCCTAAGACATTATTTTGGTGGAATTTTTTTCCCTTTGAGTTTTGGAAGAATATTTAATATTTGATTAATTAAATATTAAATTTTTCATATGTGTTTGGGTGTTGATAAATTTTGAATGGAGAATCAAAATGAAATTCTTATGTCTCATCTGAGTCCTAAATGGAGATTTTTTCCTAAGAGAGTTATATAACCATTTTGGGTTTTGGGTTTCAATACGGGTGTTAAATGGTCATTTAATCAAATAATCAATTAATTAATTAAATTTGGTATAACACACCCCCACCCATTTGGGGATTTCTATGCATGATAGAAGGGGGGGGTTACTTCTATATGTTAATGAAGGAAATACTGAGATGAGAAGTAGGGGATATGATTTTGGACTTCATTTGTGGTGTAGATCAAGACATGATCGAGGTATAATGGCTTTTGGGAGTGGATTTGGACCTGAAACTTCGGCATTTACACATCAATGTTGGATGATTTTTTTTCTATTTATTCTCCAATACACATAGATTCGTTCTTTTCATGTTTTATATCCCCATATTGACTTCTAGGGACCACATGGGGGATGATTTGTGCTTGATCTGTGAAATTGGTGGTTTCAGAATGTTCGCAGGGGTTTCTGATTTGAAAAACCAAACAACATGGCATGTGGTTTTAAGAACACACATGACATGTTATTCTAATTCAGGGAATAAGATAGGATGAAGATTAAACATTGTGTAGTCCATAGTACATGTCATGTAGTTTCACACAGCATGTGGTCGATTACATGGCCAGACAAGTGTCAAGAGAACTATTGGAGGGAGAAGTATGAGTTCATTGGAGGCATCATTTGGTGTTGGGTATGAGATTGTCATTGGTTAGTGGGGCCATGTTTTGAAACAAGGTGATGTACATGTTTGGTGGTCAAACCAACTTTGGGATGCTTGGAAAATGGATGGGTATGAGTCTATTTTCTCATGTGAGGTTTATTTTAATTGAGGCCTGTGAGGTTGTGAGTTTCTAGAGATTATGTTTTTGGATGTATTAACCCCCTGACTAAGGATAATTTACCTAAGAGTTTGGTTTGACCAAAGGTCAAGATTGGGATGTCCCTTAATAAGTTCTGACCTAGAGGATTACAAGAGTAATGCCTCCAATTAAGTGTTATTTTGGAGGATACATAGAAGTATTCCTCTATTTATGTGTATTTTTAGATATCCATGTGGGTTCTTGATTGTTAGGGATACCTTAAGATTGTGTGAGTTTTTGTATAGTGATGGTTTTTGGTGTTCTCTTATGACCCAAAGTGATGTGCGAGCGGATGGGGTAGAGATGTTAGTGATGGGTATGGTAATTTGGCCAGCCCTTATTATATTTCTCTATTAGTTGACGTTGCAGCTTGGTTTATATCAAAGGATTGTTGTGATATGGATGAGTATCCTTGGATTGAACATGGGTTACTGAGATGGGTGGTTTGGGAAGATAGTGTAGACATGAGGTCATATAGATATAGTTCTAGATGTCTAATGTGATGCTCCACATCTGAGGTTTGGTAGGATGACATGACCCACCATTCCCGTATGACATGATATTAGGGTGGACGTTTCATATTAGTATCAATAATTTTTGTTTCATGAGAAATGGACTGAGGTTCTGATCACATTTCCTGATATTTTTGAGTGTGGTGGGATTGTAATTCCATATACGTGTTTGAGATGCTAGAATGAGGCTCTATGAATGGGTAGTATACTGTCATGAACCAACCTGGGTCGACCCTGAACTGGTCACCTGAGCCAGTCCGTGACATGGGCCACTTCATAATTAACACGAAAGAATGCAGGTAAATAACTGACCCGACTGTCCAAACATTAGAAAAAATTAACACGAAAGAATACCATATTTTATCAAAAAAATATGTAAGGCCATATTCATATTTTTCCATCAAATTTGAATTCATCCCAAATACCACCATGAATATTACCATGAATCCACCCATCCACCACCTGCATCATCTACTATCCCAAACTAGGTCCTCCCTACCAATATTTCATTAAACAATAGCCATTCTATACTGAAATCATGCCATATAAGAAAGATCACATCCATAGAAACACAGAAGGGGTAAAAAAATAAAATTCAACAGGGAATTTAGTCCCTAAAAAAGGTATCCAGTCTTCCCATGAAAACTAGATTACTAGATCCCAAACATTCATATTTATCAAACAAATGATTCTTTTCCATGTGGAATTAATCTATTCATATAAAATTCGTTACAACCATTATAATCCTAATCCATCATCTATTAAAATCTATAATTCATTTAAACAAGATCAAAAGCATAACTTAATGTTTTGAAAAAATTAAAGAAGAACTATTCCATTGACAAGGATTTTTATTATTATTTAAACGAATCATTTTCAACTTAATTTTTTTAGACACTTCCATTAACATATGGAAGAACAATTTCAATTAATGTTTCATTAAGAATAAGTTTATTTCATTCAAATTATAAGAATCAATATATACAATAAACATTCCTCTTTAATTATTTAGCCAAACAAATTTACTTGATTTACATTTTGTAACCATTTTCATCATATTAAACATGATAAAACATTTCCTAAAAAACATTATAATAAAATAATAAACATATATATAATGTTTTATACAAAAATAAATGAGGCAAACCATTATCACGGTGGAAAACGAATGGGTTTGTTTGGACCATAAATCATTTCATTTCATTAATCCAATTTTTCATTTATTAATGCTAATTCCACCATCAAACAAATACATAATGTTTTATTTGTCGATGATTTCACAAACAATAATAGGATAAGTAACAAATCCCCTTCTTAAAGGCTTCTATCATTCATTAATTAGGAATAGAACAACAACGTAGAACTCTGATCACCTATATCATAAGGAAACTATTTCCATCCAAGAACTTCAAGACACAAACATGAAAAAAATATAAATAAATCCATAAGAAAAAAGGAAATCATATTACATAGCATGACAATAATGAACATGGGTGTACAATAATGATCGAACAAAAAACAATAATAGAAAGTGGGGAAATCAGATTGGATCACCACAGATTGAACACAAGCAACCATGGATAAATCCATTGTGAAAGGGATTCAATAAACCCCGATGAAAATCATATGGCCACATTGGGTGAGGATATAATAAGAGGTTTTTGAGAAAAACCAAGGATGCAATAGGATTTGTAGGTATTCTTGTAGACATACTTTCATGGTGTGAATGGGTCATTCATTTCATGACAGTACTGAGTTTAAAACCCACTAATAAATGTGTCTCCCATATCTAAAAACCCTTGAATTAATTCACATTGTGAAGCAAATGTTCAAATTATGTGATTTTGGATATGTATTTACCAAATCTAACCCCTCATCTCTAGAAATTGTTAACTTATAGTTCCCATCATCAATCACACCCTACAAACTTCTCTTCATAGGACGTGAATTTATATTTGGTCTATGAACTGAACACTCGTGTCATGAACAATAGTTCACATAATAAAAATCTCCTAATTACATATTTCATCTCCCAAAACCAACTGATCATAATTTATGATTCATTATATGACCACAATCCTTAAAAACATGAAAAATAATGATTGAAAATGATATATGTCCTTACATTAGATACATATAAAATAGTTCTCGTCATGGATAATTTAATACAATGACTAGAGAGAAGGAAAATAAAAGTGTTCATCTAAACAGCCATCCCATGAGATACCTCGCAAGAATCATGCCATCACACATGCTCAACCACTTCACTCATGGGAAAAATGTATAAAACCACACAACACTAAATAAGTATCTCAAATACTCTCATGGGGTAGATACCTCTAAAAAATTGAAAAGTTATAAATAAATCATTAAAGAAGATAAAAAATCTCATAAACTAGATAATGTTAAATAACCACAAAATGATAATCATTATAAGGGAATAGATAAACATCAAACCACTTAGGTAATTGAGCATGAATATGTGAATAATTTTTTCCAATTGATCTATTATGTGACATCATGTCTCAAAAGGATACAAACCAAAGGGATAGAACACCATCACAACACCTTCTTATTGTTGTCTTGGATCTCCATAGGATGCTTATTAAAGGTCATATCATTGTCAAAATTGATCTTTCCCCCAATCAATCACGTGAGAGACATCATGAATAAAATGGTTAAGCTACAACACATGGAATATATAATGTATCTAGCTAATCCATGAGGGAAGTTTTATCTGATTCAAAATGGATCCAATATGATCCAACACCATGAAAGTACCAACAAACTGGGGAGAAAACAAATTCATGTGACCAAACCATTACTATCCATGATGAGGATACACCTTTATTAAAACATAATCTCCAACATAAAACTTTATAGTTCTCCTCCTATGATCATTGAATGACTAATGATGGCTATTTTTTTCTTCATCCTCTCATGAATCACTTAAACTAACTCTTTTGTTCTCTACACTAGTTTCAACCAATTAATTACTAACTCTCTAACCCTATTCCTGCACAATGAAGAATTGTAATTATATCCATCAAAGGATTTAAATTTTTCCATAACAATAGTGGAGTGAAAAAATGTTATTATAAGAAAACTCGACCAATGGTTGGTGACTCATCCACGAACATAAAAAATATTGGGCATGATCTTGAAACATGTCTTCATGCGTCCGGATAGCCTGGTCAGTATGACCTACTTTCTGTGGTTCAAAATTTGTGAGAAGGAATAAAAGCACTAGTGATGGATATAGTATGTGATCTGTTCACCAACCAATCTTATTATTCATTGTTATAATATATGATCAGTTCACCAAACCACTAGTGTTGGACATGGATGAGTATTCATTGAGGTTCACCATTCTCTTTCAGTACTCAATGTATATGGTATGTGATCCCTTCTTTCCGGATTAGACCATTGAGAATGGATTATGTATAGAAATTATATCCAATGTGATACCTATATGTATTACTTCATATTTTGGAGTTCTAGAGAATGTTTTTTAGTAAATAGTTTCTTCGATTAGCAGATGTAGATATTTGATTATGAAAATGGGCTCAAGGGAGAAAATACTTCGATGGTGGGTAGCCAACAATATATTTTGGGACCTTGGCATGTGATATATTTTAAGAGGTGGTACTAGGATAGAGGATTTATAGTTCACGGGTCATAATTTGAATCTAGTTATCTTAGGTATAGTTGGTGCTACTCTTGTGAGGGTTAGGTAAATCTTGCATGAGATTTATCAATCTGAAATGTGGCTAATAGAGATAAAAGGGATAGGACTCATAGGAAGAGTAAGTGGTAAGATACGGTCTATCCATAAAGTTAAGGACATGTAAGAGGAGCTGAGAAGGCATCTAGAGGTGGTATACGTTATGACTTGTGACATCCACCACCCCCAAGTAATCCACACTAGGCTCATGGAGTTGGGGGATAGGGGTGAGGGAAACTACATGTCGTCAATACTAAAGAACCAGAGTCTCTAGGGATGATAAAAGGTATGTTCTATGTCTTATTTACTTTATCTATGGTATTTATAGATATACATGTGAATCACTCCTTTCTTTACATTACTCTGGTTAGTGACAAAGATATTTTATTTAATCCCTTGGATCGACCCTTGTGCTTTGAGAAACTTTACTATAGGTGGATAAGAGGTCACACACTTTTACTATTAGTTTGACCCGACTCTTGAAGATGATATTTTCTTCTGGGATCTCTTTGTAGAATGTATGAGGACTTATGAAATCATCTTAGGCATGGACTGGCTATCTATAGTTTAATAGATATAGATATTTTTGGTGGATTACTTAGTGTTTCAGTGGTGATGGGATGAGGTTTTACTTTTTAGGTGAAAAGGGAACTCATGTAGTGTTGGATGAACTCATACATAGGACGACGTAGTTGGTTACCTACCACTTGACTAGCATGACCATTGGCGAAGTGGATTCTACGAGTTATCAGTTTCCTATCGTTATAGAGGACTATGAGGATGTATATCCTAAGGACATTTTAGGCTTAAATATATGATGATAGATATAATTATTCATTGATCTAAAACCATATAGAACATCAATATCTATATCATCATATCGGATGGATCCAGTAGAGAATCACAATATGAGGGTGTATTTGGAGAACATGTAGAGGAAGGGATTTCTCAGGACCAATGTTTCTCCATAGTTAACCCTCAATGTTGTTCTCCCATATTGTGGATGAGATATTGATGTTGTGTGTGGAATAACATCTCTTAAACCAGGTGACTGTAAAGAAGAAGTATCCCTTACTGAGTATCAACGACCTTTTCGATTAGTTGATATGGGCATGATGGTTCTCAAATATTAACCTCATATTAGGATATCAACAACTGCATATACATGGATAGGATATACCAAATATTTCATTAAGATGTCACTATGTCCATTATAAGTACTTTGTGATTCCCTTCGGCATGACGAACATTGTAGTAGTGTTCATGGGACTCCTGAATCAGATCCTTCGGCATTTCACAGACCGGTTTGTGGTGGTCTTCATAAATGAAATCAAAGTATACTCATCATTTGAGGAGGAGCATGTGAGACACATGAGTATGGTCTTAGAAATACTCTAAGAGAACCCACTTTATGGTAATCTCTCGAAGTGACATTTCTAGATTCAGTCAGTCTACTTTTTGGGATATGTTATCTTAGTAGATGGTGTAGTAGTGGACCCAATGAAGGTCAAGGTAGTGTTATTTTGGGATCCACCCAAGACCATGAAGGAGGAGCAACGATTATATATGTTGGATGGATACTATTAGAGACTTATAACTGATTTATCTAAGATATCAGATCTCTTGATAGCTTTGAATCAAAATGTGTAGCCTTTTTTGTGAACAGATATGATATGATTTATAGTAGTTGAGATGGAAATTGAAGAGCACACCCATCCTGGGTTTGGTGGAGGAGGGTGCCAAATACATTGTGTTCTATGATTTATCAGGGATCAGGATTGTTAGTGTTCTAATATAGATGATGGTGATGATTGACAATGGTTCACATCATGTGAGACCACATGATTAGAACTACACAACTCAAGATCTTTAACTTGCAATGGTAGTATTTAAACTAAACATGTGGCGACACTGCCTTATGGGTGAGATATTTATTATCTATTATGAAAATAATATTCTCAAGTATATCTTCTCTCAAAAGGATATTATCATAATACAGAAGGGATGGATAGGGTTTCTCCAAGATTTTGACTTCAACATTGTCTATACACCTAGGAAGGCGAACAATGTAACTGATTCTCTTTGTAATAGATCTCATTCAACACTATAGATCAACGAATCAATGTAGCTCTACTCACTTCATTTATCCTTATTGGATGGGGAATGACAAAATTAACTCCTATTGATGGTGTTTAACCACCTATTATACATTGATTCTGGGAGGAATATCATGGGTAAACCGACTATGAGACTCTACCTAAGAATGTATCCATTTCCAAGGCTCATGGTGGATTTTATAAAGGTGTGGGATTTTCATCAATTTTAGAGGATTCATGATGGTATCAGTGATGTCGTGGGAGAAGGTTACAAGGTAGTTTCATACATCTCTATTGGTGGTACATCTAGGCAATGAGAATATGTACCAAGACCATCAACGCCAATATTGGTGTTTAGGGATGAAAAGGGGAGTTTCAGATTTTTTCTCGTGATGCCTTACTTGTTAGTAGGTGAATGATATGCACTAGGTTCCAATGAGATTACCCCCAACACCTTAACATTACATGGTACAAGTGTAAAGGGATACACATGGACATCTTGGATGGGTTACCACATACGTCCAAGGGACACATTTTCATCTAGGTGATCATAGAAAGGCACGCCATGGCGGACCACATCCTAGATCTTAGAGAGTAGAGTCTATTGGAGATCTTATGATTCCTCTACATGTAATAGATAGTATAGATCCATGGAGTTCCCTCAAAAATCATTATCAACCATAATAATCACTTCACATATTAGTTTTACAAGGGATTAAGGGAAGCCTTTCAGACTAAATTATGTCTGAGCACAACACATCATCCCCCATACTAACATCCATATTGAGTGGACATTTTTTGTCTTGGAGGACATGTTGTGGGATTTCATGGTGGAATTTAGTCATAGCTAGAAGGATCATATACGATTGGTATAGTGTGCATAAAAAATAGCTATAATTACACCATTGGTATGGAACCGTGAAAGGACTTTTCTGGGAGATCCTATAGGTCACCTCTATGATCGTTAGAACCAATAGATTAAACACTTATGGTCCTGGAGGTGGTGCGAGCCATCACAGAGAAGGTGAAGATTATCCAAGAACATATGAAGACTTCACAGAGCCATCATAAGTTCTGTGTGGATTGATGAAAGAGTCCTTTTGAGTTTGAGGAGGGAGTCCACATGTTCCTAATGTTCATAAGTCGATGTGAATTGAAAATATTTGGTGAGGGTGGAACGTTCTCTATGAGATTCAATTAGCCCTTCCATATACTACAAATATTTGGTAACATTTCTTATCTCTTAGATCTACTTCCAATGTTATACTAGGTATACGATGTATTCCACATGTCATGACTAAGGAGGTACATGCATGACCCATCACATTTTATCAATTGGGGTGAGATAGACATAAAGGATGGATTTTTTTTAAAAGTACTTGGTATATATTGATGATCAGTGGAAGAGGACCCTTAATGGGTGTTTGATTCCTTTAGTGAGTGTCCAGTGGAATCATGGGAATATTTAAGAGGTACCTTGGAGTGTGAGACCCATATGTGTGCTCAGTACCCACATCTATTTGTGTAGTACTTTTCTATACATTTCAAGAAGTAATTTTCCAAGGTGGATAGGACATAATGAATCTTATTTTTCCATTAATTTCTTTAAAATATTATATAGATCATTTTTAGATATAGGAACTAAGATGGTGTGATATTCTATGGTCTGTTGAGCCCAAAATTAATTATTTAAATATATTAAATATCATTCATGTGATGTTTTCCTAAAAATGTGGAATAAATTATAAATAGAGGATCATATTCGAAATATTATGATACTTTTGAGCTCAACACATGGGCTTTAACCTAGATATGGAATAATAATTATCTATGTCAGATGTATGATTAAAAGTAATCATGTGCATGAAAAAAAAATTATTTTTTTATTTACATACTTATTTTATTAATGTAGTGACCTATTTTTTCTTCTATAAATACATGGTTATGATGAAATCTTAGGGTTATTCACTCAACCTTGGAGAGCAAGAGGACCATTAGAGGAATGTGTTCTTGGTAGAGAACATCAGATCATATCAAGGATCGAGGATCGTTGCACAATAGGGGTTTGAGTATCTCTCCAACGAAAATGATGTGGATTATTTATTTCTCATTGATCAATACATAATGGTTTTGGATGTTGTTTTTTTTAATTTATCCATATTTGATTTTTCTATGATTGACACAAATCAATCACTTAACGAATTGGTTCACGGGTCGAGCGTATTATTGGTATGGAATAAACATTATCTGGGATTGGGGATTTCATTATTTATTATATTATGTATCTTCTTTAAAAAAATAACAAAAATGAATTGAGGACAAAACAAACATTGGTTGAGTTCAATTTCTCATGTTTTTGTTTTATACATTTCTCCCATTTTCTCCATTAATTAATCGTTGATGTTCTTTTTGGTTTGTGGTTTGAAAAATAGCCAATAAAAAATCATTTTTCTCATGTTTCATGGAGAAATAGATTAATACCATAGATATGGGTTCATATAATCTATGTGATAAATCTACGACGATATATCGAGAGTTCATGATGGTGGTCTTGGTTTGTGACACTAACATGGCATGATGGTTGGGCTATTTTTTAGAAGTAGATTTGGTCTAAATAGCTGGAATCAAGAAAATGATGGTGAGAGGGTTTAGTCAACCCTAGATATGTGATGAAAGCTAAGATTTCTAGTGTGATTAATGATTGGATTGGAGGCCATAAGGATGGATGAAGATGCATGAAGAATATCTGGGATTCTGAAAAAACTCAGGTTACATGACATATATTTTGGTGTTAGACACCATGTGTGACCCTCATAATGGTAGTTGGGGTTTCCATGTAGAGATAAGGATCACATATCATGTGGTCTTTACCACATGACATATAGTTCCTAGCCATCTAGCTCCTCGTGTATAGAGTGTACACACCCAAACAAGTGGGTGGAATTACATACCGTGTGGACTATGCCACATGTCGTGTAAACCTAAGAAGTCAGCTAAGTGTGTACAGCGGGCATGCTCCAAGAATATCAGATGGCTCTATATTCCATATGTGGTGAGCCACATTAAATTTACCCAGACACAAACATGAACATGGGTTGTGATATATGGGTAGAACCCGGTGATGAGGAGACATGGCATGTACTCATAATACAAGCCATGTACCTACTCAAAGAAGGATTGAATCCCTTTTTGTGTTCATCTTGGATATGTTTTTTTAGATTATGTTCTGTTGATAATTTATCAAAGGGTCTTTATTGAATTGTGTAATGTTCTTTGGGGGTTGGTCCCATCGAAGGAACTTTTGTCCTGAATAGAGTTGTTGGTATCCTTTCATGGGGCTCAGAATTTGAGCCTCTATCATCATCATCATTTGTCTTGGTAGGGTTCTTGGAATCATTGTAACCAAAAAATGGGGGCGTCGATCACATGCATAGAGGGTTAATCCATGTTCCATTTTTGGTATACCCCATAGCCTTGGGTGTGATCCCCTTCTATGTATTGATCTCATGAGACTTCCATTGTGTACTTCTTATGGTGGGATTCAATGAGTACGAAATCTCATATCGATGTCACCAGTGCTATCTGACACATGGAGTGTGTTCTATCAAATGATTCTTATATGGATCCTTCAATCAAGAATCATAGGTTTGAAAATACAATTGGGATCATACTTGAAATTGTGTTCATATGATTCATATATCTAGATTTTCTTATTATATATGTTGTTTAAATATACCAATGATGAGTATACTATTATTCATGATGCTATATTCTTAGTGATTTCGAGGTGTCCTTCTAGGTATTATTATACTCACCATTGCCTGGGATTTTACCACGCCTTTTGTGTTTTATGTTGATGGGAGACCATTTGACAGAGTCCATGAGGGACCACGATCAGGTGGAGTTTAGTGATCCATATAGGCTATGGTGTGTCCCTATTGTTTCATTTAAAGTAGTCGACTCATACTTCACATGTTAGACTTTCTTCAGTTTCTTTTGCTGGGATTGTATTTGTCACTTGATATCTGATAATTTTTTTCATTATCTATCAGTGGGATTATATTTTTATGCATGCATGGGTATAATTTGTTTTACATTTTATATTTTTATGGGATTGGGGATGTGTGCATGTACAGGTAAATTAAAATAAGGCCTCCGATGTGGGTGACATGCCTACTCAGTGCCAGTCACTAGCCCCAATCCAATTGGAGCCCTACATGGGGTAGTTGTGGTCTAGGCTCTATTGGTATATGTCATTACATATATAATGTTTTCATTTGATTGATTTTTCGTCTCTTCAATTTGACTTAAAATGGTGTCAACATTAGATGGATATCATAAATTAAATTCAAAGGCAGCCTCTTGATCTTATTAAGGTATTAAAATTTTATTCATTCATGTATCAAGATAATGGAATAGAGTTAATATATCTACAGATGCAAATTTATGTTTTTGTAGGTGGCCCCACTTGAAGGCGGAGAATTACAGGTTGAACCCGGTAGCTCGTGCATGGCACCGGCCAACTAGTGCCATGGTGGTGGGCCTCTAACTGTGTAGATGATCCATCGTCCATGCGATGGAAAACACAATTGTAGAATGAATATATAAAACTCCACAGACTACCCGATGGATGTTCAGTGACTATCCCATGAATGATTTATAGCAGCAGATACCTATAGGAGGTCCACCAACAACCCAGTCGAAGCTAACAGGTTTCTGTTGGTGTTTGGACCAGTAGTCATAGATGACATTTACTATGGTCAAAATGGTATAATTGTGGTATTATTCAGATTCAATTACCATATCTAATTCCAAAATATTCACATGACTCTTAAAGACTATAAAAGATAGTCCATGAAATCTTGAAGGAATACACAAGTTCCCAAAAATTCTCTCTAATTGAATTAATGTTGAATCACTAGTAGTATAAAAAACCACTCATTGAACCATTTTAATTTCTAAATATCTCAAATATCTCATTCTACTAATATCAATCCAAACAAATTTTTTTGAGGATATTTGTATCTTTTTTTCTAAAATCAAATCTCTCCCATATCACCACCCTTCTTCACCGATTTTTCAATAGTGAAAAATGAGGGATATGTTATTTGGATTCATGTAAAGCTCAAGAGGGTTCACACAAACCAATATTTTGGTTAGAAATGTTTCTTGATCATCTCCAAGATAAAATTATTATGAAAATTTACCTCTCCATTCAAGTGGTGCAGATGTTGGGGCTCACATTGGGCCATTTCTGAACTCCTTATCAATTTTCTCTCTCATTTACTTTATGCATTACATCATTCTACATCGATTCTCATAACATCAAAAACATGATACCATAATTTTTGTTATGATCACTCACTTAATTATCATTGATATTAACTTTATAACTTATATTGAATTTATAATTTATCACTCAATTGACATGATCAGTTTAATATCACATTTAGTTCAAACTTTATTTAAATTTTAGTTTACCTTTTCCATCCTATTTAAAAAATTTGAAAGGAAATTCACCCCCATCATCTACTATAACCAAAATAACACCTATTGATATCATTATATGAATTATTATTATGATTATTTAAGTAACATAAATGTAAATTTGATTAGTAATCATGTTTATGTCGTAAACGATGAGTGAAAAAAAAATCATAAAATTATAGGAATTTATTTTATTAAAAAGAAATATAATAAATTAATTGAAATAATACTATTAAAATATTTTTTTTCCATTTCATCAAGCTTTTATGGGAGATTTTTTAAATGATCACTATGTATGTGGAGACCTGAGTTATGTAGGATTTTAAAATTGTGAAGAAATTTGAATTTTTGTTTTACGGAGCTTGTGAGGGGTTAAATGGTCATTTAACCATAGAAGATGATCGCCAATAACCTTGTTAACATCTTCTATAGTCCCAAAATAATTTTTTTACCCTAAGATATTATTTTGGTGGAATTTTTTGCCATTTGAGTTTTGGAAGAATATTTAATATTTGATTAATTAAATATTAAATTATTCATATGTGTTTGGGTGTTGATAACTTTTGAATGGAGAATCAAAATGAGATTCTTATGTCTCATCTGAGTCCTACATGGAGATTTTTTCCTAAGAGAGTTATAAAACCATTTTGG
This sequence comes from Viscum album, assembly GCA_963277665.1. Taxonomy (NCBI): domain Eukaryota; kingdom Viridiplantae; phylum Streptophyta; class Magnoliopsida; order Santalales; family Viscaceae; genus Viscum; species Viscum album. The sequence goes on along the minus strand of OY728161.1, from coordinate 2,126,587,389 downwards.
TTTTTGGGTTTCAATACGGGTGTTAAATGGTCATTTAATCGAATAATCAATCAATTAATTAAATTTGGTATAACACACGCCCACCCATTTGGGGATTTCTATGCCTGATAGAAGGGGGGGTTACTTCTATATGTTAATGAAGGAAATACTAAGATGAGAAGATGGGGATATGATTTTGGACTTCATCTGTGGTGGAGATCAAGACATGATCGAGGTATAATGGCTTTTGTGAGTGGATTTAGACCCGAAGCTTCGGCATTTACACATCAATGTTGGATGATTTTTTTCTTTTTATTCCCATATACACATAGATTCGTTTTTCTCATGTTTTATATCCCCATATTTACTTCTAAAGACCACATGGGGGATGATTTGTGCTTGATCTGGGAAATTGGGGGTTTCAAAAAGTTCGCAGGGTTTTCTGATTCGAAAAACCTAACAACATGGCATGTGGTTATAAGAACACACATCACATGTTATTCCAATTCAGGGAATAAGATGGGATGAATAGTAAACATTGTGTAATCCATAGGACATGTCCTGTAGTTTCACAGAGCATGTGGTCGATTACATGGCCAGACGAGGGTCATGAGAACTATTGGAGGGAGAAGATTGAGTTCATTGGAGGCATAATTTGGTGTTGGGTATGAGAATGTCATTGGTTAGTGGGGAAATGTTTTGAAACAAGGTGATTTACATGTTTGGTGTTCAAATCAACTTTGGGATTCTTGGAAAATGGATGGGTATGAGTCTATTTTCTCAGGTGAGGTTTATTTTAATAGAGGCCGGTAAGGTTGTGAGTTTCTAGAGATTATGTTTTTGGATGTATTACCCCCCTGACTGAAGAGAATTTACCTAAGAGTTTGGTTTGACCAAAGGTCAAGATTGGGATGTCCCTTAATATGTTCTGACCTAGAGGATTACAAGAGTAATGCCTCCAATTAAGTGTTATTTTGGAGGATACATAGAATTATTCCTCTATTTATGTGTATTTTTAGATATCCATGTGGGTTCTTTATTGTTAGGGATACCTTAAGATTGTGTGAGTTTTTATATAGTGATGGTTTTCGGTGTTCTCTTATGACCCAAAGTGATGTGTGAGCGAATTGGGTAGAGATGTTAGTGATGGGTATGGTAATTTGGCCGGCCCTTATTATATTTCTCTATTAGATGAGGTTACAGCTTGGTTTATATCAAAGGGTTGTTGTGATATGGATGAGTATCCCTGGATTGAACATGGGCTACTGAGATGGGTGGTTTGGGCAGATAGTGTAGACATGAGGTCCTATAGATATAGTTCTAGATGTCTAACATGGTGATCCACATCTGAGATTTGGTAGGATGACATGACCCACCATGCCCGTATGACATGATATTAGGATGGACGTTTCATATTAGTATCAATAATTTTTGTTTCATGAGAAATGGACTGAGGTTCTAATCACATTTCCTGATATTTTTGAGTGTGGTGGGATTGTAATTCCACATACATGTTTGAGATGCTGGAATGAGGCTTCGTGAATGGGTAGTATACTATCATAAACCAACCTGGGTCGACCCTGAACTGGTCACCTTAGCCAGTCCGTGACATGGGCCAAAGGGCATTCCTTATCCCAACGGGCTGGCAACTAGTGTCGGGCATCAAAATTTTAATTGTTGGTAATGATTTGGCCCATGAAAAAAAACAAATAAACAAGTGAACATGTAAATATAAACAATCGATAAACATAATGTTGGAAGTAGAAAGAAAATAAAACTAAACATACGTCCACGTGACCTTTTAGGTCACCTCCCGACCGAAGGCTGACTTTTCCCCAATAATGAGAAACTCTACCAAGAAAATCTGAACAAGGAAGCTTTCAACTGAAATGATAAAGATATGTGTGTGCATTAAATATTCTTAGTAGGGTTTCCAAGATAAACCACAGAATCCAACATCTCCTTTCCCGAAACAATCCATTAACGCAAGTTTGAAAAACAATTATAAAGGTAGGGTTTTCACATTTTTAAAATAAGCAACATGTTTTTTTCAATTAAAACCCAACACATGCTACATACCATTTCCAAAATCCTTTGTCATTTTATAAATAAAACCCAAAATAGAATTTACCAAATCAAGGCTAAAGTAAAACCGGTAAACAGTGCAAACTAATAATAGACTAGTGCAATGAAAAGTAAAAAAATCAATCTAAATAATCTAGTAACCATGGGTGATCCTAAACATCCCAAGAAAACCCCTCGACATACTCAGTTTCAGAACCACCTTCCGGCGTATGGTGTAGTTCCTAAGCCTATAACCAACTGGCCACCCTAACTGACTAATCCTGTGGAAAAGCCCGCCTGGCCTAACAATAAATCTAGGGGGTACCAACCCATATTATCAGAGTTGTTTAGAAACTATTACTCAATCTCTAAAAGATACCCAAGCACCCATGGTGGTTACAATAATATTTTGTAAGTATTAGGCCCTTTCACGTGTGACTCATCTCACCGCACTTGCCTACCCCAAACATGAAAACTCCACTCGATAACCCATAAGGGATATCCTCCCAATATTGGTGCCCTAGTATATATATACACACACACACACATATATATATATATATATAACATATCATCAAAGGTGCCAACCTGGTCTTCAATCAATGAAATCATTAAAACCATCTGATACCTTTTTCAATATACTAATGTTGTTATATGGGCGTATAGTAACTAAAATGTAGTCATTTCAAAGAGGCAACACAAACATTACAGTAATGATGAAAGTTACAAATAGGATATCACAACACACCCATGTCAAAATAATTATTCTAATTACATTTAAAGTTCCAACCTGCCACAAACAATTTCCCAACACAAACAATTCAAAAAGTTAACACAACTCCACCCATGAAGAAGAAGATTCAAACGGTACTTTAAGTTGTCTTGTCCAAAAACATTACCCAAAAAATTACACGAATACAAATTTTATATTTTTAAATCCAAACTAGAACACCCTGGAGATCACACTTCAAACGTTTCTCAAAATCCACACAACGGACTGAATCTTACTTAGGAAACAGAAACCATTTTGAAAACAATGGTTTTAAGGAAACACTAGTTTAAAGGTGTCATTTTCACTTGAAGGCATGTCCATGGGTGCACCATGTGCACCCATGGATGTTCCAACATCCTATGTCACACTTGTATTCCAAGAAAACAACTAACACAATGCCTAAAAACTACCACATTGAAACTAAAACTAACCGCTCACTTTATTTGAAAAGATCTCACACCACCACATAAAAAACCAAAGAGATCCCTTTTTTATTTTAACAACTTAATGCAATTATCATGTTATAACAATACCAAATTTATAAACCAACCCAATTTTACAAATAACCAGTGCTGATACACAACATAATCAAGGAAAAACATTTCATTAAAACCCTCAATTCCATTTTGAAAACTATAGTATTTTAACAAATGTTCCAAGTCCACATAAACATTATCATCATAAAATATTCACCTTAAAATTATTAATATCTTTTATCAAGTTGTATAAAAATATTATGAAATGGCCTAAAAATAGCTATTAACAATATCAAAAAAGGATATGTCACATAATCAAATAACTGCAGACTCGAACCAGGAATTGTATCAAAACATACTTTTGACTAATTATAAAAATTTAAAAACACTATAGAAGAAATATTATGGGAATATAATAGCTGAGAATCACATAAAATTAACTTATTGAAACACCCAAGTGTCAATTAGACTGCAGAAATGAAAACCAAGGAATTACCTACCTCAAACCAAGAGCGGACGTGATAGAACCTCAGTGGAAGGTAGAACGATGCCCCGCAAACCAAACATACAACCTAAAACACGATAAAAACGTGTGAACATGACCCCAATGAATTATGTTTTTTCCAAAAACGATAAAAAAAAGAAAATATGAATAAAAATATACCTCAAGGGAGGTTGGAGTTGGCTGGTTGGACTGCGGGAGTCACTAGCGAGGCTGGCTGGCAGTTGCAGGAGATCAGCGTGGGAAAAAAAGAAGGGGCTCGAGTGCAGATCACCGTGGAGCAGCAAACAGTAGGGGACTCGACTACCACGGATGAGGCGAGGCGGTAGGGCTGGGGTGTCAGGAATTGTGGGAAGGGGACAAAGCTTGATGAGGCGGCCTGGTCGGGTAAAGGGAGGTCAGGGCGGCGGTTGGCCGGAGATTGCAGAGGGGAGGCGCTACTGGGATAGGAGGCCGGCTGGGCGAGCTGGTGGGGGTGAGGCCAAGGTCAGGGGTGCGGAAGTCGGGTGAGGTAGGGGGCTAGGGAGTGGGGTCGTTAAGAAGTGGTAAACTGGGAGGGCTGCTGCAGAGGAGAAGGCGGCCTGACGAGGGTGTCAGCCAGACTGGGGAGGCAGAGAGAATGAGAGAAGGAAGGAGTGGGATGGTTGTGGCGGGGCAAGGCGAGGAGGCGGGAGCTGGGCGGAGGCTTGTCGGGGCGAGGATGCTGGCCGAGGCACAGAGGGGAAGGTGGCATGAGGTTGGGTCATTTGTGAGGCCTTCGAGGAAGGGTAGAGGGGATATCGGGAGTAAGCGGCTCGCACAGGGGGGAAAGACCCAGTCGCGGCCTGGGTGAGGTGCGTTGTGGGAATGGGGGGCTTGGTTTTCCTTTATTTTCTAATTCTTACTATAATAATAAAAATAATAATAACACCATAATAATAATAACAATAATAAAACCAAATACAATAATAATAAAATTAACAATAATAAAGGAAATTTTACAAAAATTTATTAACAATGAAACTGATAATCATAAATAATAATAATAATAATTACAATAATAATAATATTATTAAGGATAACAATTATAATTAGGATAATATAAACAACAACAACAATAATAATTCAATAAAAATAACACAATAATAATATAAATAAATAAATATATAATAATGATAAATAAAATAAAAATAACAATTATGATATTAAAATAATAATAATAATAATAATAATAATTATAATAATAATAAATTTCACGACACAAGGGCCGGTTGTGCGGCTACCGCCAAAGGTGGGGCTTTGCGCACGGGTCTGAAACCCAGTAAAAACATTAAAGGTCATCAATTTTGTTCTGGGACCCAGTTTAGAACTTGGCGAGAGAACCAAAGGCCAACATTTAATAAAATAATCCTTAATTTAAAAAGGCAGGTGTGAAAAATCTCCCACCACAAACACTTTCTTCCCCCAAAATGTCACTTAGCTTAACAATGAACAAAGCAGGAATCCATGCCTAACTGAAACTGAAAGGAACCACACCACAAGAGGAAGGGAGCACCTAAGAGGGTTCTCCTCATCACAAGAATTCAACTAGCACAGAAATTTAACACCTAAACATACCACCCCGGGAAGGGGGGCTGACACGAGAACTCCCAAATGATCCAAAATATATTCAATAGCAAGAGCGAAACAATACCTCCACCGAAACTCGAAACTCTCGACCAATACAAATAACCCTGAACACTAGAGAAAAACCTCTGGGAAGAACATGATCCATAAGTCAACCCATGTATAAATACAAGACTTAACTCCTTCACAGACACTTACATCTCCTAACGAACACCTCTAAACCAAGGTCAACTCATACAGGGGCCAGATAACTTTTATGAAAAACACATGATTCCGAAAACCATAATCTGATGAACAAAACTGTTCGATTACAACATAACATGTCTACGATAACTCCATGATGAAACAATGGTCCTAAAACAATGTCAAAACATTAACAGTACAAAAATGAAAATGAAAAGACTTTAAATTTTCTACTTCCAACATAGAACACAAGACCTGGACCAAGGCTTCACACCCCTTAGAAACTCCTGACTGAGCACGAGCTTCACCCCAAGGCCTATGGATGGGGATCTGATGGTTGAAGCAACTCTTTCCTCATAGTCGAGCATTGAAATTCCTCTGGTCACAATGTCTTCTTCAGGCTATACTTCCTGCCAAACTTCTCTAGATGACCCAGGCACTCGCAATGATGACACATCATTAGAGGGATGCAACATGAAGTCTTGACGTGCCCAAAATGGCCACACTGGTGGCACACAACTTAACGGTCCGGCGAACTAGAAGCCAGAACCACATCAGACAACTCTTTAAAAATAAGTCCCTCTTGCACACCCTGCTCGCCAGATAGAGAACCACCATGAGTAACTGGATTCACAGGATTTCCAAGCACCTGCGCTCTAGAGACCAACTCAGCTAGGAACGCCTCATCCACCACCTTCTCGAAATGATGGCCTTTAGAAAGGATGGACCTCTCATTAATCTCTGGATGAAGACCCCCGATAAACAGAGAATTCTTCATCAAATCCTGCGATGCTAACTCCAGAGAAAAGAACACAAGACCCTTGAAATAGTCAAAATATTCTTTCACTATTTGTAGGACATGTTGAATATTCAAGATCTCTTCTCTTTTATTTGTCTTCACCTCTTCCGGTATAAACCACCAGACTAAGATAGATTTAAAGACATCCCACATCATCTCAATATGCATTGATGGTGGGGAAACCAACTCCCATTCATCTAGAGCTAGACCTTCAATCATACCCAAAACAACACAAACTCTGACAGCTTCGGGAGTTCCCAAAACCCTGAAGACACACTCAACCCCTTCAAGCCATTCTACTACTCCTAATGGATCTCGATCACTATGAAGGATTGCCAATGTCTGAGAAGGACCAAAAACTGGGCATGACTTGTTAAAAACCTTGAGGACTTTTTTTGGGCGGCATTTTCTGAACAACATGTGAAACACAGAACCAATACCAATATCATGCCAAAGCAAGATCATTAAAAGAACCATCATCAGAAAACAACAAACTTAAAGAGAACAAACAAATAAAAACACAACCCAAAAATCATTTTCAAAACCCCCTTTTTTATATATTTCAAAGCCACCTTCTTTCAAGGACAATTTCCAAATACCAAACCCACTTTTCAAAAAAATTTCAATTTTCAAAAATCATTTTCCCATTTTATCATTTAATCCCTTCAGGAAAACAGGGTCACACATTTAATTCCAAGTGCACACCACAACAATCCCATGAACCATTTCAGATTTCTTCACCCACTATAATCCATACACACCAACACCCACTTCCCATGAATTCCCTCACATGTGAAAACATTCATAAAGAGTTCTCGAGGTTGCACCCAAACCATATCTCTACCAGTCCCAAGCAGAAACTTGATTTTTAGACCAAGAGCTTTCATCCTTAAAAAAATCCCATTCAAAAATTTAAAGCCATTTAAAAGAAATCATTCTCATTTAAAAAACACTTTTTCACTATTAAGAATGCATTTAATCCAATTAGAACCAAGACAACACCTAACTTGCATCAAATCACTGAAGGGAGGGACTAGTAGTAATGCTTAACCCAGCGACATGGTAGTGGGCCATGCCCCAAGCAAGCATCGACCACTAGGAGGAACATAAACCCTGTACGCTGACTCCAAATGGGTCACTACTCCATGTAAAATCATAATGTGACATCATTTTTCCTCCATTTTTATCCTTCAATCATAAACAAAATCAGAACGAGACAATAACTCAATTCCCAGACTACCCCTGGTGACTCGAGGTTCGGAACGTGTGAGGGTTCAAGACGTCCTTCCCATACCTACCTGTCGAGTCCGGACAGTCCTAATCTACATCTACCATACACCCCAAATAACAAGGTCATCCTTTGATACCATTTTTTCATGAACCAATCCATGTCGACCCTGAACACGTCACATGAGCTGGTCCGCGACATGGCCCGAAGGGCGTTTTTAATCTACACGGGCTGAAATCCAGTGCCAGACATCAAAATTTTAGTCGTTGGGAATGATTTGTCCCATGACAAAAAAACAAATAAAAAATTGAATAGATAAATATAAATATTCGATAAACATAATGCTAGCTGCTGAATGAATATAAAACCAAACATACCACCACGTGACCTTTTAGGTCACCTCCCGACCAAAGGCCGACTTTTCCCTAATAATGACCAACTCAGCCAAGAAAACCTGAGCAAGGAAACTTGCAAGTTAAGTGATAAACATAGTAGTGGTCATTAATGTTGCTCTGTATGGTTTCCAAGATAAACCATAGAATCCAACATCTCCTTTCCTGAAACAATCCATTAATGCAAGTTTGAAAAACAATTATAAAAGTAGGGTTTCACATTTTTAAATTAAGAAACATGTTTTTTTCCATTTAAAACCCAACACACGCTACATAACATTTCCAAAATCCTTTGTCATTTTATAAATAAATCCAAAAACATAATATACCAAAGCAAGGTTAATGTAAAACAAGTAAACAATGCAAACAGATAATAGACTAGTGCAATGAAAAGTAAATAGGAAATGTAAATAATACAGCAACCATGGGTGATCCTAAAAATCTCTAGACGACCCCTAGACGTACTCAGTTTCGAAACCACGTATAGGTTTATGGTGAAGCTCGTAAGTCTATATCAAATTGGCTGCCCAACTAACCATTCAAGTGGAAAAGACCTCTTGACCTAACAACAAATCCAGAGGGTACCAACTCGTCTAATCGGGGTTGGTCAAAAACCGTCACTCGATCTCTAAAAGGCACCCAAGAAACCATATTATTTACAATAATATTGTGTAAGTAGGAGGCCCTCGCAAGTGTGACTCATCTCACTGCACTTTCCTACCCCAAACACGGACACTCCACCCGATAATCCATAAGGGATATCCCCCCTATAGAGGTTCCCCAGTATATATATACGTATATATATATATATATATATATAACATATCATCAATTGTTCTAACTGGGCCTTCATGCCATGAAATAATTTAAACCATTTGATACCTTTTTCAAAATAATAAGTTTTTATATGTTAATATAGTTACCAAAACGTCGTCATTTCAAAGAGTCAACACAAACATTACATTAATGTTGAAAGTTCCAAATGGGCCGTCGCGACACAACCATGTCGAAATAAATATTCTAAAAACATTTAAACCTCTAACCAGGCACACACAATTTCCAAACAAAAACCATTCAAAAAGTTAACACAACTCCACCCATGAACTAGAAGATCAAAACGAGCTTTTAAGATGTCATGTCCAAAAAATTCCCCAAAAACATTACCCAAAACATTACATAAAGAAAACTTTTATATTTTCAAAGCCAAACTGGATCACCCATGACACATCAAACTTTTTACAAAATCCACACAACGGATCAAATCTTACTTAAGAAACAAAAACCATTTTGAAAGCCAAGGATTGAAGGAAACACTTTTTTAAAGGTGTCATTGTCCCTTGAAGGCGTGTCCATGGGTGAACCGAGGCCACCCATTGATGTTCCAACATTCAATGAAACACCTAGATTCCTAGAAAACAACCAAAACTATGCCCACAAAACTACCACTTTGAAACTAAAACCAACCACACACTTTCTTTGAAAAGAACTCGCACCGCCACATAAAAAACCAAAGTTCCCCCATTTTATTTTAACACTTTAACAAAATTATCATGTTATTGAAATACCAAAATTATAAACAAATACATGTCTATAAATAACCAATACCAACACACAACATAATCAAGGATAAATATTTCATAAAAATCCTCAATTCCACTTTGAAAACTATAGTATTTTATCAAATGTGCCAAGTCCACATAAGCATTATCATTATAAAATATCCACCTTCATCGTATTATTTTATTTAACAATATTTATCAACATATAAAAAAATGTACCAAAAAAATAGCTATAAACAATATCAAAACAAGATGTGGCACATAATCAAATAACTACATACATGAACTAGGAATCGACTCAAAACCTACTTTTGAATAATTATAAATATTTAAAAACACTATAGTAGGAAAATTATGGGTATATAATAGCTATGAAACACATAAAATAAATTTATCAAAACACACAAGAATCAATTGGATTGAGGAATGGAAAACTAGGGAATTAACTACCTCAAACCAAGAGCGGACGCGACAAAACCTCAACGGAGGGTGGAACAACGCCCCAAAAACCAAATTCACAACCTAAACCCCGAGGAAAACACGCAAACATGACCCCAACGAGTTGGTTGTTTTCCAAAATAGATAAAAAACCAAAGATTAATGAAAATATAGGCGAGGTCATTGTAGGTCGGTCGCACTATGAGAGTCACCGACTAGGCTGGCCAGCTATTGTAGGAGACTAGAGAGGGGAAAAAAGAAGGGGCCCAGTTGTGAATCACCAGGGAGCAGAAAACCAGAGGGGCCACAACTGCCGTAGATGAGGCGAGGTGGCAGGGCCAGGGAGATGGGGTGCCTGGATATGCGGGTGGGGGCCATAGCACGATGAGGTGGCACAGTCGGGTAAAGGTAGGTCATGGCAGTGGTTGGCTAGAGACGACAAGGAGGAGGCACTTCCAGGATAGGAGGCCGGCTGGGTGAGGCCGAGGGGGAGAGGCCAAGGGGAGGGGGTGTGGAAGCCAGGTGAGGTAGGAGGCCTGGTCATGGGGTCAACAGGTGGAAAGAAAACTGGGAGGGCCGCTGCACAGGAGAAGGCGGTTGTATGGGGGTGGTGGCCAGACTATGGAGGAGGTGCATAAGAGAGAAGGAAAGATGGGGATGGGCACGGCGGGGCGAGGTGAGGAGGCGGGGGTTGGGAAGAGGTCGGTAGGGGCGAGGTGGTTGGATGGGGCATAGGAGGGGAAAGGCGTCATGAGGCTGGGAAGCTGGTGAGGCCAGAGAGGAAGGATAGAGGGGAGTTTGAGAGTAGGCGTCTCGTACAGGGGGGAAAGACCCAGCCACGACCTAGGTGAGGCGTGCAACGGGAATGGGGGGGGGGATAGAGTTTGCTCTACTTTTTTCATTATTATATTAATAATAATAGAAGAATAATATTAAAAACAATAATAAAACCAAATACAATAATAATTAAATAATCAATAATAAAGGAAATTTTAAAAAAAATTATTAAAAATAAAAATTATAATCATTAATCATAATAATAAAGAGAATAAAATTAATAATATTAAGGATAAAAATTATAATTAGGATAATATAAACAACAAAAATAATAATAAAATAACAATAACATAATAATAATAGAAATAATTATATAAAGAATAATGATAATAAAAATAACAATTATGAAAATAAAATAATAATAATAATAATAAGAAATTGCACAAAATTAGGGCCAGTTGTGCGGCTATCGCCAAACGTGTGGCTTCATTCATGGTTCCAAAACCCAGTGAAAACATTAAACATCATCAGTTTTAATCTGGGACCCATTTCAGACCTTGGTGAGATAAACCAGGGCCAAGAATTAATAAAATAAAAATTAATTTAAGAAGGAAGGTGTGACATATACAATATGGGTTAGATATTAGACTTAGGCTATAGACACAAATATATAACATTGTTTTAGGTGTTGGACTGATATTATAGACACCACTAATGTTATGTATATTTGGTTTAGTTGTTTGAATGATACTTGTATTACTTGTTTTGGCTGGTCCATATTAATGCTCGAAGCACCCTGGTGCACAGTAGTTTTGGAGGTTGGACTTACACTCCTGAATCCAAGGGTATGGATATAGAATTTCATATACTGTTTTGGATGGTCAAACAAGGTGTTTTGAATCCCTATTGGATACATTTTATGATTCACCTTGTATTTCAACCTGTGACCTCTATAAATTAAGGTTGGGATAGTTGGACATGGAATTCTGAATCCTGATTATATACTCGGACTGATGCTTCTTGTATGTCGACCTATGACCCCTATGATAATTTTTAAATGGATGTCATGTTATGAATCCGGTATGATCGATCGAGGTCCTAGAACATATTATCTATAGTGGTTTTATAACTTTTTTTATTTAAACTATGTTTCCACTAGGATGAGATTATTTCATGAGCATGCACTTGTGGTATAAGTTTATAGATTCACTATTGGGGTAGCCTACTAAGATTTATTTCCCACCCCATATATGATAACCTTGGAGTGTATAAAAACCATATGTTTTATTTCAGGTTGAGAAATGATGCAGAATTGGTAACATTGAGGGATAGGGTTTCATGGTTTTATGGGATGCTCGAATGAAGTTTGATAATTTGGCTAGAGAATCTCGATATGGTACTAGAGATTGGGTATGTGATATGGGACGAAGTTAGTATTAGGGCTTGATGTATTTATTTTTTAGTTGTTTATTTTCTATATGCGATCTTATTAGTGTAAGATATATATTGTATATATGGAATGGTTTTTTGGGCCAATAATATATTTCATTCTATTACAACATGTTTCAGTTTTAGTTTATTTATCATTCTATATTATCTAATGTGTACAATTTTATGTTATATACTTCTGGTTGAGCACTCAAATATGTAGTTACAGTGTCCTCATAGATCTGTTTTAGACCCTTGTTGCTGGTCAGTAGCCTCTAGAATATAAGGAGGCATTCTACAGGTCTTATAGAGAATCAGCTCCTGGAACTAGTTTTAGTTGCACCTAATAAGGGATGTTATAAAGTGGTATCAATGGATTTTATTTTCATTTTTAATTTACTACTTAGGACATGGTAGACTAGATATGATGAAATGTGTTAGATCTTGAGATGGATATTGGCTAGTGTGTCGCGAACATATATTTTGATAAGAAGTCCAAGTTACAAAGGCATGAGATTGGTGTTATTAGTATTTGATTTTATATTTGTATATGATTTTTTCCTTGGTAGATGCACATTTGGTTTGTATTGGAGGATTTATGATGGATTTTTGTCACATGGCCTATTGTAAAGAGGCATGTGATTTGGTTTTGGATATTGTCCCATAGAGGCAAGGGGTATCTCTGTATCATGGTATGTACATAGGATCTACATGATATAGGCTTGTTGGTGTTTGATTTTATATATTTTCCTATGATGATAGGATCTATGGATCTATAATGACTTTCTTGATGATGAAGATGTTGATATAGCCCTTGTGTGTAGTTGGTGTAGTGACCTCTTCGGGTCAGCATGGTATGGGTGTATAACAATTCAAACCATGTGGGTTGTTTTTTATTAAAGAAGGTTTTGTGGTTTGGTCCCCCACGTAGTAATCTGATGTGCATATTCTCATATATTATAGGTTCCCTTGTTTGGTCATTTTACATGTGACATTCTATAGATATGAGAATATAGAGATGGGTATTTTGACCTGTTGTTGTTTTGTGACATTGGGATGAGAACATGATGATACCCTGTGATATGTGGCCCTTTTTATGTTGGAATATACCTAGGTGGTTAGACCTAGTGACTAGATGTGTGAATTGATCAGTAGGGATAGGTGAGAGAGTATACTAACCTTTTTATCTTGACAGTAGATTAAAGAGTTAGAGCTATTTTAACTTTTTTGAGTGACCCGTGAGGGGTTCGACTGAGTTACGAGTTCTTTTGGATGCATGAGGCACAGATGGATGCATTGGACATTTGACAGTTGTGCACAAAAGGTTCATCCTAGTGTGATGGTTAGTCATGTTAGATGCCATTTTTTAAGAAGGAGATATTTTATTCTTGTGCTCCAGGATTGTGGTTTGTTTCAAAAGGGGGTGGTTCATTTGGGTTCCTTGCCTAAGTAATGGTTGTGTCCAGATATTCTGAGATAGATCGATACAAAGGAAGTAATAGAGGTTGTGTTTATTGGGCTTGTGATATGAGCCTTCATGATATGTGCCACATTGGATTCCGAATCAGGTTCTATGGTAGGGTTACACAAGTGCAAGTAGTGGTTAAGTATTAATGGGATCTTGGAGACAAAAGTGATTGTGATACACTATGTTTCATGGATTGGGGATCGATTGTTATGAAAGAATACATCCATGAATCACAAGTTGAGAAGGAATCTATGAGTGGGATAAGAACTAAATTGGATGTGATAAGGGTATATAGGGAATGGTAACATAATTTACTTACGATATAACTATGATGTACTAAATAGATGAGTTTTTGGTGGTATTTTTCCCTGAAATATTATCGTACTCTTTGTCTATTCATGTTCATGGCGAATTTATTAACATAATTATGAGTATAATGAGAGATAAATTACTATGTTCCATGATATCTAAATTTTATTTTTGGGTTGAAAAAAGAAATTTCTAGAGTTGGGCACGTGGAGTGGTGTATGTGAAGTCGTACGGTGGGAAGTGCACCATCGACTGTCTGATAAAGAGATCCTTGTGATGGATGGGACATTGGTGAATACCATGTTTGTTGATCTCAAATGATAAGATTAGGAGAATTTTTATGTTTTGTTTTTTCACTCTATTAGGAGAGAGAGATGACCATGTCCTATTCAAATGTTTGGCTGTGATTGGGGCATGGGACATGGAAATAGTGTTATGTTTTGAGCCAATAGTAAGGATACACATATGGTTGGAAGTATTATATCAGACATGGTGGTATGACCCTTTTGTGGTTAGGGTCGATATTGTAGTGGAAACCACAGCAAGTAAGTCAGTAGACTACTATATATGTGACTTGATGGGAATCTATGATGGTGAGAAGCACCATGAATCGAAATTGGTAGTTGTGGGTTGAGTTTCATGGTAGGGATCACCATGTGTTTTTTTATGAGTTTTAAATGATTTTGTGACATATCATGATGGAACGGTGTAGTTAGACAACGTCTTGGTAGATTTATAATGGTAGAAAGTAGCATCTTAACATTTGATGGCTTATACACCTTATCTTATGAAGTTATTCATATAAACTCAATTATCATCTTCGAGTGGAACACAATATGTTGAGTGTGAGTTGATGACCAAGGTGGTTCAGGATGTTTGGCTAGAAGACCAAAATGTCTTCTTGAGGATGAAAAGGCATATAGTGGGGAGGTTTTAGAGTCCCAGGATTTTTAAATTTTGATATTGTACAAGAATTTTAATTTTTGTTTTTGGGTGATTTTGAGGCATAAAATGGTCATTTACCTATAACAGATGATCTTAGATAAATTTTTTTACCACTTTTTTACTTGTAGAATAGATTTTTTTACCCAAGTATATGAGTTTTGTGGAATTATGAGTTGTTCAAGATTTTGTAGAATGTTCAATATTTAATTAATTAAATAATAAGTTATTTGTGCAGGTTAAGGTGTTGATATCTTTTGAATGGAATTTTCAACTGAGATTCTAACTATGTAGTTGAGTTTGGAATGAATAGTTTACTATTCCGTATCTAAACCCACATTGGGTTTTGGGAATTAGTACAAGTGTTAAATGTGCATTTAATTGATTGATTAATTAAATTTTGTAAAACAACCTTACCACCATTTGGGGATTTCAATACACAATATAAGGGTGGGTTCCTCCCTTATGTGCATAATGGTTTAACTGAGATAAGGGGAGTATATTCCTCCATACATTTTCCCTGGAAGGGATTGAGACCAGATTGAGGTATAGTGGAATCCGGGGATGAATTTAGACAATAATATTCAACATTTTTTCCATTTCTTTGGATATTTTTTTAGTGTTATACCATGATCCATGAAGTTTTCTTGTTTTCAGGTTTTATTGAACTATGTTGACTATTGAGGATCCCATGGGGGTTTATATTTAATTAATTGTAGAAAAAAGGGTTTTCGGGTGGTTCAGATGGGTTTTTAGTTAAAAAACCTGATTTTGCAGCATGTGGTTTTAAGAACACACATCGTGTTTTCTTTTTATTCATTAAAGAAGAGAAGAATATGACAAAATTTCCTATATGTTTTAGTAAAATCCATGTATTATCAATTGGTGTGTGGCTAAGTAGTTCTCCAAACAACCCGTGTATGGGGGACATGGCCATGTAGGGTACACAATTAGATCCTGAGTGGGTTATATGCCATTTAAAACTACACCTACAGAATAAGACACATGGTCAAGCTATGTAGGGTACATGATAAGGCGCATCATTAAGGGTACACACTATGTACTTGGATTTTACATGCCATGTCTAGTTTGAGTACATTCCTATGTGGTGATATGGGAGTACACATCATGTAATCCAGCATAAACATCATGTAATTCTCCCTTTTTTACCCTTTTGATGGTTTTGGATGTTTTTTCACCTAAGAGTCAGAATTGGATAGAATAGGATTCCAATTTAAGAGATTTTTCATGTAGGATGCGATTGTCGGGGCCTTGGGGAATTTTTGGGACTTTTAAGAGCTGGTTTAGTGTGAGTATGTTTTGAAATAATTTTTTTCCTCGAGAAAGTGAGTTCAATTATCTTCTGAGAGTGATACATGATATGAGACCCAAGAGATGGTCATGAGAATGATTACAGGATGTAGTATGAGTTTTTTGGCGACCTATTTTGGTGTTGGGTATGTTATTGGAGTTGGTTAGAAGGACAGAGTTGTAAAACTAGGTGATGGATAGGTTGGGTGTTCAGACCTACATATGGTTCCCTAGAAAGGGGATGGTCATGAGGCTATTATATCCCATGAGGTTTACTGATGCTGAGACCATTGAGGTCATCATTTTCTAGAGATTGGGTTTCAGGATGTGTAATGCCCCCTAGTGATGAGCATTGGCCAGAGGGTTCGGTTGTGACCATAGATTTGGAGAGGGATGTCTTTGCATATGTTATGACCTAGAGGATTAAAAGAGGAATGAAACTATATAGTTTTTGTTCCAAGGATCTATAGAGGTATACCCATGTTTATGTGTAGATAAATAGAGCCAGGTGAGTGCTCGATTATTAGGGAGAACCTGAGTGGGTGTAAGTGTTTTGATAGTGATGGTTGTGGGTGCTCCCTTTGGACCCAAAGTGATGTGCGAGTTGATGGGATAGAGATGACGATGATGGGTATTGGAATTCGACCACCCCTTAATATGTTTCTATTTCTCTTGGGGTTGAAACATTTTTTACATAGAATTGTTTTTGTGATATGCTTCAATTTCCTTGGTTGGATCTTGGGTTACTATATGGAATGTTTGGGATGAGAGTGAGGAAATAGGTCCCAAAGATATGGATCTAGATGTCTGACATGATGACCCACATCCGAAGATGGGTTTGTTGAATATGACTCTTCTTTCCCTTATGATATGAGGTTGGGAATGATTTTCCATATCAGTATCAATGATAGTTATTGAATGAGTGTTTTATTGAGGTTCTGGATATGTTGTTTGATATTTTTGATTATGGTGTACTTGACATTCCACATATGTGTTTGAGCTGTTGGATAGAGACTTCAGGAATGTTTAATATACTCTATGGATTAGGTATCAAAATGATTCTATAGAAACAGATAGAATACCATGTTTTTTTTGGTTTGGACTGAGGTTCTAGGAACCATTGAAATCATGTATAGTTGGTTGGGATATTGGACGGATGCTCCTCTCCTTGGTTTGGGGAAAGCCAGAAAGACTCTCCTCTCCCTAGTTTTGGGTGGGTCAGACTAATGCTATAGGTGCCTCAGTGCACCATAGTTTCATATGATGGACTGATGCCCCTAACTCCTAGGTTATTTACCCATAATAGATTTATTTATTGTTCCGATGTTTGTTTTGTATATGTGATCCACCCAGTGGGTGATTTATGTTGTATATATGGAATAATTATTCAGGCCTTTATTGTATTCCATTTTATTATATCATGTTTTAGTTTCAGTTTATTTATTCATCATCTTTATCTGATGTGTATGATGTTTGGTTATTTACTTATTGGTTATGTATTATGATATGGGGTTATAGTCTCCTCATAGTTCCAACATATAACTCCACTACTAGTCAATAGACTCTTGTTTATTTGGAGGTGCTATTGAGGTCTTTTGGCAAACGAAATTGGGGATCTTGTTTTATTGGCACCCACGATGGGATGTTAAAGTGTCCCACCACATCAAGTGTTCCAGGATACTTTAATGATTGTGATTATATAATAGAGGTATGAATTTAAAAAGATGCTAACCATTTTTACAATTTCACTACCAAGATGAAGATCTATAAATTTTCATAGAGAATATTACATGTAGGATGATGTCATTGCAAAAATATAAACCTTATTCAGATCATGTCTTTTTAAAAATCCAACTTATTATTATGTGATAAATTATTTTAAGATGTTATAAAACCAATAATCATAACCATGTTATTACATTCATGAGATCGAATATAAAAACTATTTATTGAGTTTAAAAAATATGTTAACCTTACTAAACAAAATTCTTCTTAGAAAATTGATAAAAATATTTTTTATTTTTGATTTTCTATATCATAAATTTCAAATTTGGATGTATTGGATTGAGAGATGGAGAGATTCCAGAATCATATTCATAGGGATAATATATTAAAACATTTCTTTATAAAAAATTCAAAATTAACTAACTTCTCATCAGTGTTACACATAATGTAAAAGTAGTTTTGCAGAATAATTAGTACACCTTGTGGATTTCTTATTATGGTATGGAAGATCGTCCAACATTTTCAACACCACCCTCATTGAAGGTATCAAATTTGGAAACCTCAGCATAAAATGGATCAAAATCATGATAAACATAAAAGATATCTCTATTGAAGCTTCTAATTGTATGATTGAGTCCAAAATACACTCCAACATCTCTTCCATCTCCATCTCATTCACCCAATGTACAATGTCATTATACTTTTTTAATTCTACTCAATGTGAATTCTTCCCAGTAACTAATTCCATAAACACCACCCCAAAGCTTTACACATCATATTTCATTGTTATTTTATAATAAAAACCATAATCTAGAAATTAATGGTCAAAATACATTATAAATATTTATTAGGGTTGGTTTTTATGGATATGTACAAAAATATTAACTTTAACAGAAATTTACATATTGTAAAATCCTAGACCCTATTTACACAATGTGGAGATGAATAGAATGAAATGAAACTATTCTAGTTTCCATATTTGGAATTTTGAGTTTATAGAATATTAGGGGTACTAATATTTTATTAGAAAGACTAAAAATACTTTTCACGTGTGAATATGACTGTAAAAACCCATATTTTTCTTAATTATTGTTCAATAATTTATTTATAATAATATTTAGTTTTTTTGTTTTTTTTATTTATTTACATTAATTATTTATTTTAATCATACTATCATCGTTTTTTTCAATTCTCTTATCAATGTTATGTGTATCATGTTTTTTACAATTTTTTGTTTAATAAGTTTTTCATTTGATCAAAAACAATTCTGTGAACCCCTAGATATTGTATACATGATAATAATATAAATAAATAAATATGAATTTGGTTCATTGATATATACTAATTCCTCAACAAATTAACTTGGATTTGAAAATATTATGTTAATAAAAAAATAGAAACAACAATGGAGAGTATGATTATAATAATTATAATGGTGATGTTGGTAAAAAACATACTTAGTGGGAGGTACCCAGGTATGCCAATGATAATATTCATTATGGTCATTAAGATTCCGATGATTAGAGAACATTACATCTTGGATTCCTAGGATTTTGATGGACATCACGGTATGTTGCTAGTGTTATGGATGCACAAGAGTTCATTCCTGATGAAGTTATCATTTTATGCATTTAAATACACTAAATCTGGTGCATTGATTGTTAAATCATTATTAGATAGATCAATTAGGCTCAGATGCAAAGATGACATAGCTGAATTAATTTCCCTAGAATGTAAATTTTCTGAACGTTTTAGGGAATTCCTATTCGGTAGGGAGCCTAGAATGTAAGGAATCTCTCCATAGAGTGAATTGTTGGGGATTTTAATGATGGTATGAAAACTTCATGATCCTAGTGATTTATGTAACAATACACTAAACCCATTTTTTTTTCAAGTCCATATTTCTAACCCTATTTAGCACCCTAATATTGGTCGGTATCTCACTGTGTAATCATTTCTTTCTCAAATTTATCACTCTCATAGAATAATATTTGTATAATTTAGTGGGAAATTATACATCCAACTAATTTTCTATGACATATAGATTACCTATAGATTTTTCCTTAGTGATATCTGGTGAAATGGATCAATCTAATCAGTTGAGTTCAACATCAATAAATAACATGCTCAGTAATCCCCAAATTATGTTGGGCATCATGTCAGAATGAAAGTTTTCACTCACTTAAAATCATCCCATCATAGAGTAGTTTCCATAATTCTAAATAATAGTGCTAGTGAATTTGTTCAGAATCATCAATTTATCTATCATTGTTCCCTTCTGTCACATAACCCATTCGATCAAACCCGTTATGAAATTTTCTAATACGTCAATGGTGTTGAACCTTTCCCACAAACCAAGCACTAAAGATTGTTCATTGCGACATCAATGAACTGAAGATTTTTCAATTTACTCAATCCAATCAGAAATTTCCCATTAAATCTATTATTGTAGATCTATATCTTCAATAGATTCGAGAGACTACTAATTTTCGATAGGATTTGACTGGATAAATTATTGTTAGAATGGTCTGGATTTCATAGCAGCATTAGACTTCCTATTATGGTTAGAGTCTTGATAATTATCTTCCTCATGTAGGTGTTTTTAGCATGAGGGTGACTTCCTTCATTCCATATGGTGGTTTTGGTAAAGTCTATTGTTATTATTTTTTTGTATCTCTTTTGGTTTTTGTCTATAGTTTTAAAACCATGAACCTGAAAATTGTTATGCCTCATTTGGATTAGGTTATTTATAATCATGTTTTATTTCTATCTATTATTTGGTCTTATGTGAATGGATGAAACCATTATAAAAGAATATTATATTACCCAAACAAAAGATTTCTGCCTATGGGGTTCGAGAATGCCCTTTAGGCCATGCCCCTGATTAGGTCGGGTGTCAGGTTGGATGACACTCCAATTTGGTTCGTGAAAGTGCTGATCAATAACGTACCCACTAACCCTATGTTACTAGAGTTAGGGTATTTATAATTGGTATTCGAGGATATTTATTAGAATTATTTAGAAATAGATTTTAGAAATCATATAGCAAAAAACATAACCCTATGGCTGAATTTTACGATAAGTCTAGGTATACAAAAACATCCTAAAGTTTTGGTAAGGTGGATATTATTTGGATTTCCTAGAAATGTATATCTGTTAAGATACTACAAGTTTATGTGGCTCTAGAACATTTACAACTAGGGGTAATACCACTAAAAAGGTGTTTTGGGGTTTGATCGATCGTCACCTGGTGCATGAAAATTGGTATTACATCACACAGGGTTTGATAATTATGATAGAATTTCCCATATGTGATTATATTTAAAAAAATAAACTTGTTATTGGTGACATATTTTTTTAATTTTTCTGTGGTGGTGATATTTTATGTTAAAAAATTCATCCATTATAATTAAAGATATGTGTTTATAAAATTATCATACATTGTTTTTGAATTGGTTTTGATGTTGATTCCATGGTTCATCATTTCTAATTTCAAATTATTATTTTTCTCTACAGGTTGATCATGATATCTTAATATTGTTCTTATGAAATATTTTATAGGTTTAATATAATCGATAAATTTAATTTTCACATGGTGTTTTTTTCTAATATTCTATGGGTTTGTTTAAAAAATTGTGTTGGTTTATATTGACTTTAGTCACTTTGCATTTTATTTTCACAATTAGTGATTGGTATGACCCAATTAGGATCCTTATGTTAAAACCAAAATCTGTAAAAAACCTCAGTTGCACTCCTTGATCACCAACGGTCAACTTAAACACCACGGGTTATGGTATGGTATAGTGGAAAGTAGTTGTCTAGATTTTAAATCTTACTAGGCCAATAATATAACAAATTCTCTATTCATATGTGTCTCTCTCTCTAAAAACATTTCTTCAAATGGAAATAACATGTATACGAGAGGATACATTTCATACCTATATAATAAATTAAACACTAATCTATATGCATGAAGACCCAACACAACCACACACAAAATCAAATATAAAACCCATTAAACAGAAAAAAAACATAATTTATATATATATGGTACCCAAAATAGAAATAAAAACTTATAGGAATATGATCTAAGAACATGGATATTATATAATTAGATAAGTCATGTCATATAGTATAAAATGCATATGGAAAAAGGCATATCCCCTAGAAAGTGGATATATCTTATTTAGCGATATAATGGTGTCTTAAACAATGTATTGAGCAATCATATTTTATGATTGGATGACATAATATAGTGGAATATGAAGAATATCATATTGTACAATATAGTTAGGTCATAGCTCATATAGTGGAATATGAAGAATATCATATTGTACAATATAGTTAGGTCATAGCTCCAAGTATCAAATGATTTGATGTTTTTGGAACTGAAACAACTCACTCGGTCATCTGAACATTAAGAAGTTGACATTCAAAACTCCCCAACACATAAACTATCATTAAATGTATGAGAGAGTTAATTGCCTAAGGTTGCATAAGATGTTACTATAATCATTAATCGTATGATTGTAAACATATGAGTAAATGCAAGGCTCAAATTCATGGCTTGAAGAGCATCCTTATAGCGTATATAAAGGAGTCATAATCATGGGAACTAGTTGTGTGATCCTCAAACCACAATTGGCCAAAATTATCCCACACCAAATATATGCACCTTCAAACTACTTTACTAATATGATAAAAGAATATTGTGGATGTTAAATAATCCCACCCAAAAAATGTGAGTGATTTAATAAAATGTTTGGATAAACATTAGAGGGAATAAAATTTAATATTTTCATGGTATTCATCACCAAACGCTGATTGGAGGGGATGAGAGAAGAAATTATATACGGTAAATGTGCATGTTTTCATTTCTAGTATCATATGATTTTAGATTCAAACTCATGAAGTTTTTGTTTGTAATGGTTTGTTATTCACTTTAATTATTTTGGTTAATGGTTAATCTATATTAAGAATCCTTACATTGGTATAAGATCCTTTACAATTATTTCGATTTGTGAGATCATTAGAGAAATGAAAATTTTCAAAATCTAAAATCTAGTTGTATTTCATGTCGATAGAGATAATATTTTCATCATTTCTCATGGGTATTTTAAATATTTAACCCCTTAAAATTTAAAATTTTGATCTGATTTTTATCATTTTAGTATTTTTTATTTTTGATATAAAATTTTAAAATGCATTTTTTCTGAATTTTAATAGTTTTTTTACTTTGGTATTTCAAAAATAACCTTTATAATATTTTTTCTCAAATTTTAGTGATTAATGTTATTTAGGATTCATTTATCCATGGGATTAAACTTTTTCTTCTAGACTGAAGTCTACTTCAAACTTCATATGACCCAAAAAATCAAATAATTCGACAAATTTTCTTGGGTTATAGAATGAATCCCACCTCATTAAATAAGACATAACTATAGAAAAAACACAAAATAATGTGATTATATATGTATAAAAAAGAGGACATGAGGTATTATGTGAAAAAAAATTTCATTGATAAATTTTCTGATTATGTTTTCTATTGAATGAGACAATATAGAGAAAGATGAAGGGTCCCTTTGGCCAAAATAAGTGTTACTGTGTAATTCAAGATTAATATTTTTTAAACGTGACTAAATTCATTAAATTTTTAGTTTTGTTAGTAAAATACATTAGAACAACATTTAAAAAAAGAACATAGGGAGTTTCAGGATTATGGTGTGATGAACATGAGAAAACACATGGAGAATGGATTTTAGGGGAGAAATTTTTTGTTCTTCCTTTTCACTATTTTTTTATTTTTTATATTTTTGTAATTCCTTATTCTTACCCCTTCTTCATGGATACCCATCACATGGTGTGGTAAGATTTTTCATAATTGAGTAAAGGGGAGTTTTTCTTTTTGTAAGAATTTTGTTAATGAACTTAATGTTATAAAATGTTTTATCAATTATGTGGAGTTGGTTTTAAATTAAAATAGCATTTTTTATCATGTATGATCATATTTAGGTTCAGATTCTATTGTTGATATTTATTTCATTGATGATAATATTTTCAATTTGATAGATTTTAGTTTATATACGATTGAATAGATCAGGGATTAATGGTGACGTACTCAGTGATCACCATGAAGTATGGGATAGTTAGTGGATATTATTTATTATTTGGGATATACATGACTAGATCAGGTGTTTCCCATGTGAATTGAGGGTATTTTTTATAACTCAATCACACATAGAAATGATAGTAGAATTATCTAAGATCTTGGAAAGGTTTACTCTCACTATCAAAATTTTGACAAGGGAGTGACAGATCATGATTATGGAATCTCACATTAATCAAATTAGTAGAAGAGGATTAGATAAATTAGAACTAGTATAAAATTACTTTTTTAAAAACAACCCAAACCTGATCACCCATATCATATCATTTTTTTCACACACTTTTATTTTCAATATTTTTTAAACAGTTTATTTTTCAATTTTTTTCAATATTTTTCTTAATTTTATTCTTATTATTATTAGTTTTTTAATAAAACAATTAAAAAACACCACTTATTTTTAAAATTTAAAGTAAAAAATGAGATTTTTCACACTCCTCTCTAGAGAAAACATATGTTGTCCACTTTACAACATTATTAACATAAGAAATAAAGTTTTTACCACACCCCCTGAAAGACACCTGTTAAAACATGGCACCTTTTCTAGGGAGGTTGTTCCAAAATTTTAATTTTCAAGTTTCATAAATAATTTTCTACACATTAATTTATAAAAAACTATAAAAATTCATGATATAATCCAAAGTAAATTATTCCTCTTGGATAGATTACTCATTGGTGCAAGGAAAAATGGTTAAAAATTATCCATAATACATTTTAAAAATTATTGATGAACTCACTATTTTGTTCACAAAAATGTTGAATGATCATATAATAAGTCTCTAAATTTAGGAACTGATAGACATCATTAATCAATTCAAAACTGATTATCTAATATTCAAGTCCAAGGAGGAAGTACCACCAGATAAGGGACCTTAACCTAACACAAAATTAGAAGAAGTGGTGGAAGAGAAATCTACACTCATCTTTCAAATAGTTGATCCTAACTTCCTTTATCCATCTATTACTATCCTACACCATGAGGAAATTTCCATAGAAGAAGCAATAGATATTGATCCACTTAATGGAGATAATATTTTTCTAAATACTTTTGATTCTGGGTTTATTGAAGCTGAATTGAGTATTACCTCACGTTATTTTGACTTTTTAGATTTGGAAAAATCATGTATTTCCTTGAGGGATGAAGAAGAATAATGGAAAAAAACCTATTTAGGAACAGTTGGATCTCCCAGAACATGTTGAACATTTACTGGAGGCAGTTGAATAGAAGATCAATGTTGATATTACCAAGGAAACCAAGACACAAGCTTCTTATTTTAAGGGGATTCATTTGATATTTATTCTTCATGATTTAACATTTTTCAAGTATAATTACACTACGACCTACAATTTTATTTTTCTATTAATAAAACATATTAAAAAATAGAATTGGAGAATGAATAAGAGGTTGTGGAAGTAAAAACCAAGAATGCGGGTGACATATTCTTTGTCCTACCCCAGCACGAAAGTTTTATCTCATTACCATAGTGGTAAATTTTGCGCACACTATTAATGCATTGATGAACAAAAATAAATAATAAATGAAATATAGAAAAAGTTTCTTATGATAGTTCATATCTGAGAATCTCCTCACACCATCAGATTGGGGATAACCAGTTGACACTGCCCATCTGATGTTAGTCAAAACCTAGGACCCACTTTGGTGATTAGACCAACATATATCCTTATTTTCTCATTATAATTACATTTCATTTTTTATGAATTTATTTTGTTTTATTTTTTTCATTATCTTGTAGTGTTTATTTGAGAACCAATTAGGAGCTTAACTCAATGTTACAATTCCAATAAGTCAAGTTTTACATCTCTGTAACACATTATTTCTGAGTTTTAATTAGAATTATAATTATCTATTATTATCAACATGAATTAGTTAAGGAAAGATAACCATTTAATTTTGAGGGAGTTAGCCATTATTGTTTAGGAATTTTAATTTTTCAATTTTCTATTTTTCAAAAAAAGTATGTTTTTAAAAAAAAATTAATTTTCCATTTTCAATTTTTTGTGTTTTTGAATATTGTGAGAGAAAATGATTATCTTTTCCATTTTTGAAACCTATTTAAATGAGTGAAACAATTTATTCCATGAAATCAAGCATAAATGAATTTTGAAAATAACTTTTTTCAAGTTAAAATATTTGGGAATTAAATGAAAATTCCTATGATTTTTGGAATAATATGACACATCTCACTATCATTATATATAAAATCACTATCCTATAAGGACTCTAAACACTTTTTTCATATTTTTCACATTCACATCATTTTTTGAGAGAACCAAACCATTATTTCTTTAACCAAAATTTAATTTATTCCTATAAAAACATGTGGGATTGAGGTGGTTATGTTTTAAATGGTTAAAGAACTTATTTGGTTTTAAATCATCCTTTTGAAGAGAATTTTTTTTATTATGGACTTCCTTATACATTTAATACTTATATCCCTTAGAATCCATAAACATCATTTTAGGTGTTCCAAATTAGATGATAGTTTTCTCTACCAAACCCAATCTTGACGTGAAAATGAATGATATAGTTGAACATATGTTTGGGGGGGAATATATCTTATGTTTTTCTACCGCATTTTCAAATAATTTTGGTGGAAAATAAAATATTTTTGAGATTATATTACTGCTAAATAATTCATTATTTCAAAAATTTTACTTATCTATAGATTTATAGAAAAAAAGGAGAAAAGAAATGTTTTTCTTATACATAAATTATGATGGTCTGGGCTGTATATTAAAAAAATTGATATTTTTTTGGAGATGATTTGATGATAAGTGGAATGAGGAGGAGACCATTCATGGGTGAAAATTAGAATCATATACCTATTATTCAAAAAGATCCAAACTATCCTCATTCAGCCTCATAATGATTAACAACTAAATCCTACTTAAAAAAAGACACTAAACAACCCTAAAAATCTTCATTATAAACACATGTCCTTAAGTCACATTAAGTGGAGATTTAATAATTTATCAAACATATGGTGACTTTTTATTGGTTTGGTTGAGAAAATATTTCTAGAAAGTTGATATTTTTTAGATGAGAGATAATTAAGGTGAGGTATGAGTCCTATGTTCATGGGAGTAGAAATTAAGTTGAATTATAATAAATGATATTAATGTAGAACTTGTTATAATGGTTTTTGAGGAGACATGATATCTTTTGTTCCTTGTATTCAAATTGGAGGATTTTGTGGTAATGTGTATTGACAAAAATTTGATTTTATTTTGATTCTTACATGTCTATGAGTAAAAGTTATATGTGTGGGGATATAGATATAGATAATATTTTCATTATTTTATATGTGTATATAAATGATTTAATCCCATCTAATTTGAAAATATAAGATGATTTGAATCATTTTTGGATATTTAGGGAATTTTGGACTAAAATGTGAAAATTTATTAATTATGGAATTATAATTTTTTTCATTTTGGTATTTCAATGATAAATTTTGAAATATTGATCCAACTGGAGTGATTATCCTTTTCAAGATTCTATTATCCATGGGATTCAACTTCTACTTCTGGACTCAGAGCTAATTAGAACTTCAGAAGAACCAAATAAATCAAACAATTTGAAAAATGTATTTTTCTGATAGAATGGACTCTACCTCAGTAAAAAAGACATAACGCAGGATGAAGACCTCTAAA
The DNA here is from genome assembly GCA_963277665.1 of Viscum album. Taxonomy (NCBI): domain Eukaryota; kingdom Viridiplantae; phylum Streptophyta; class Magnoliopsida; order Santalales; family Viscaceae; genus Viscum; species Viscum album. Next base: position 2,126,559,594 of record OY728161.1, on the reverse strand, counting down.
TAAGGCTTTCTGTCTTTTTAATGCTTGAGTACATGCACTCAATGGTATAAAATCCTTTACCGCTTTTGATAAGTTGGTTTTAATTTCCAATATGGCATCTTATTATAATGTATTATCATATTTGGTTTAAGATTTCTTTGGTCAATGAAATTTTTTGTCCCTCTACTTATTCTTAATTATATATAATTGAATAGACTTGGGATTAGTGGTTATATAATCAAGGATCATCATTATGTTTAAGAGGGATAGTGAATATTCTTTATTTTTTTGGATGAACAAGAACATATCTAGTATTTCCCATGTTAATTTAGGGTATTCACTATAACTATCTCTCACATAGGAAGGAGAGTAGACTGAGATTGGATCATGGAATGGTTTACTCTCACCATCACCATTTGATAAAGGGAGTTAGTGGAATAGATTTTAGAATCTCAATTTAGTCAACTTAGTAGAAGATGACTCATTAAATTGGATGTAGGATAACAATTTATTTGGAGAACTGACCACTACCAGATCACCCAACTAATATCACTACTTTTAATCACCTTCATTTTCAAATTTTTCAATATTTTTCACAATTTAATTATCTTCTTTAATTTAATTACCTTTTTTTAAATAAAATAATTTTAAAAAAACTCCACTTATTTATCAAATGTAATGTTAAAAATATGATTTTTGTATCCTCATATCTGCGGACAACCTATGTTGACCACTTTATTACATTTTGAAACTTGGAAATAATTATTTTTTTCACACCCCATGACAGGTACGTGTAATATACCATAAATTATAATTTTGAATTATTGTTCTATAATAAATCAATGATTATAATATCAGGATATCATATCCATAAATTCAATACAAAACCCTTGGTTTTGTACACTCCATATTATATGACATTGTCTAATTGTATTTGACGGTAGTGATTCGAATGGTTTCAAGTACATATCATCATATGAAATTTACCATATCCTTGTGAATAATAAAATATTACTACTCATCATGTTTAAGAATTGGATTATTATTCATATAGTGTGGATGATCGGAAATTAAGAGTTTATGTACAACATGTATTCAATTGATGAACCCGATTATGTATTTTATTAAGGATTGTTTTACTAAGTAAAGAGTCAGTTAATACTGGATATATAGATTTTGGTGATTCAAATACATCATTTTGGTGTTTCAGCTACATTTCAGGTTTTTATGGTTGAATTCATGATTTGGATATGTTTTGGAAAAAAGATACACAATTATATGATGTGTAATTAAGAAACACACTTTTTGTACTTTTTAAGACACACAACTCAACTTACTGAAGTACACACCCATGTTCTTGATCAAGAAAGACACATCATGTGACATATTATACATTTTATTTATGTCCATTATAGAAGTGGTTCATGGATAAAATTATACTTCAATCTATATAATTCAATGCTACAAACTATGTAATCTCACCAACAACCAATCATCTCATTTAATTCAATGTATTACATGAGAAACTCGCCTACCGATGAAGAAAACAAATAAGGTGTGGTTTATTAGAGTACATGACATGTACCATAGTACATGTTGTGTGATTATATTTTCCTATAAAATGCAGGCTTGACCTCTAATTAGAAAAATTTTCTCAATGGGGGAAGGTTATGCCATTCTTCTGACTTGGCCCATTATCCCTCTATGTGATTTTGATAATTTTTCACTTTTTTTATTCCCCTTTGTAATCTTCTTCCCTAAATACCCTTGTTATTGATAGGTAGGATTTATTTTTTACACAACTCTTTCATAATTCCCATAGTCATGAGAGGATAAAGGACATGTGTTGGATTTTTAATTGGATTATAGGTTCTTTTTAAGACATAATTCTATTATGAATCTTTTAATTTGGGGTTTTTACATTATAATATATTGTAAAAAATAAAATTCCAAATTAACTAGTTAGATAATATCAGATCAAGAACAACAGAATTGGGGAAAACCAAAGGAATTACAATGATTATTCCTCAAAGCATTGAGTATGCTCATTGCTATTATTTTGGGTTTTTTTGGTAAAAATATGTTTTTAAGTAATTAATCGTTGAAATAAGGGGTTAATTTATAAAATACATATTTATTTTTCATTAGAGTAAAAAATAATAACAAAATTGAATAAAATTGTAACATAACTTCTTAAATATAATCAATTACTACAGATAATTTTTTATATTAAGCCCAAATCAGAATTGCAAACCCAACAAATTATTTTAATGAATTTTATTTTTTTTGTTTTTGTTTATGTATCTTTTTTCTTTTTTTACCACATCATTATTTTAATTAGATTTACATTACCATTTTTTACTAAATAATCAAAAAAAAATCCAATGACTTATGCCTATAATATTAATTCCTCATGGGATCGACCCTAATACCTCACTTTTACAGTAGAGTGAGGGAAATCAATTTTTGCTCCTTCCGATGTGTGCATCATTAATTATATTCTAAGATTGATCTATATATCATTAAATACAATTTTTTGAGGATTTTTATTTTTATTTTCAACTATGAATTGATTTCTATAATTTATAAATTATAATAAAAGGTATTTTTTGGTTATTTATTAATTTATAAAAATGTACATATTAATTAATTATAAAGATTTTATAATTAATTAATTAACTGTTTATGAAATATTTATTAATAAATCATCCATAATATTATGTGTAAATGTTAGAAATGCTTTTTAAAATTATATGGCATGAATTATAATTTAGATATAGATAAATTTTGAGTTTAATGTTTAAGGGGTTTATAAATTACAACCTAATAAACTATATAAAGCCAATATATTTAAAAATTATGAATTTATGATAATGTTTAACTTTAGTTTTTCAAATTTAATAGACCGTATCTTGAAATTATTTAAAACTTATGAAAATTGTTTTTTATAAATGATAGGATCGAAGGATTAAATAATATTAATCTGTTATATTTTGAATATTTAAAATGTTTACATAAATGAAATTGAAATATAAAATTTTAATATTTAATAAATAGATATCATATAATTAATATATTTTTATATAATTATTAATATTATGGAGTTCATATTAGGAGTAAATATTATGTTTTTATATTTTTCTAATTACAGAGTTTATAAAATTAATTATAATGTTTTTATAATTTTTAATTAATTTACTTTTCATAAATTGATATCTAATGTTTGAAAATAAATAATTTTTTTATTTATTTAAATATTTTTGAATAATCATATTGATAAATAGTTTATTTAATAATGATATATTATATTCGTTAATTTATGAGATAAATTTATTCTTTTATAATTATCATTTCATGATATGTACAACACCATATGATTTATTTTTTCCTCTATATTGACCATAATATTTAATTAAATTTATTAAATTGGTTTTTTTACTACAGTATATTTATAGTAGGTATTAGAGTTATTATGAGTTTAATTCTTCATTTAGAAAAGTATCCCTAGGTAGAAGGACTTTGGGTTAGATTTCCCTCTTTCCTTGAGGTTCATTCACTATTATAGAAAGGTGGGGGTGGCTATTTATTAATCGAAAATTAATAATGTGAACATTTTTAGTTTCATAAAATTTTAAAACTATACCTGTAAATTTCATATACATTATCAAAAATTTGAATTTGGATATATATTAATATGTTTTGATTCTATTTTGGTAATGTAACACAAATTGTGTGTTGTGTAAAGGGTTACACATTAATATAGTTTAAACATATTAATTTGGGGGATGGAATATGGATTCCAAAACCAAATCATTATAATAATTCATACATAAAGGAATAAAACATGAGATAATAAAGATTTCATGCAATTTAATAACTAATTAATATGAATATGCTCTATATGAAATTAGTGAGACTCTAAAAAAACTCAAAATACTAAGTGTGATATTCATTCCCAAGTGGATCCTGTAAAGACCTAAATCATCTTACCAAATAGTTCATGCCATAAAGGTGTACCAATTTATTTTCTTGGTCAAGGAATGAAAGTGATGGGTGACCCTTATAGGATTAGGTGTCTGTTCATGTTTTTTTCCTATGGTTACACATAGTTGGGAGACCCTAGCATGATTTTGTTATAAGAGGAATAGACTTGGGTTTATCTATGTGATAAATTAGGATAAGAGTTATCCACTAAAAATATCCAAGAATCATATATGAAATGATTGGAATTTATACCTAACTAATTGTCTGAGTTGTGAGATAAACACTATATTAGACTCATTGCAGAGTGAAATATGTATCTTGGGTTAATAATGCATATAATTAAATTTAAATGGGTCAACATTTTAGTGGGATACCATTTATTAAAAGAAATTATTAAATAAATAGATAACATGGTACTCATATGAAAAATTATTTGTTTTACATAATGGTATCATCATCATCAATCATGAACTTGAGATCAATATTGGATAAATAAAAATTAAACAGTAGTAACATCCTCAATTGGTACTAGAACATGAGAATATTTATCAAGAAGGAAAGAAAATTATTCATGGTATAATAACTCATTACTAAGAAAATTACTGGTGAGACTATTCAAAAAATGAATTTATGTGCCTATAATAAGCATTAATATATTCCCTAGAAGTTTATATTATCATTTTTGTAACCATGGAATCCATGTTGTAAAAGGAAACAACAAAACATGGATACTTAAAAGATGATTGGAAACCTTAAAACTCTATATCAACAATAAGACATGCATGAGATTTGTGATGTATCAATGGCTCTCTTTCAGTGTAAAATAGTGAATGGAACCCCTATCTTGACTAATTTTCTCAATATTATTGGTTACATAAATAACTTGAGAGACTACGATTCCCTATTAGACTAAATATAGCCACAAACATCTTTATGAAATAAATATTCTAAATTTCTTGATTGTTTATTGTGAATTATAATATGAATGATTTCAAAAATATGTTTATTCGATCTCTTCAATATTCTAAGGATAACTAATCAGAACATGGGATGTAAAATCACAAGTAGAAACATGATGGTTTAAAAAGATAAGGGTAAATGTTTTGGCCAAATAAAGAAGAAAATAGTTTGAGGAGAGTCCACATTTTCTACTAAACCAAAAAAATGAAGGGCAATGCTTTCATTATCGAAAAACTAGACATTATAAAAAAAATTATAAGAGATAGATAAAGGATTTCATTAAACATCATGGAGAGTCGACCATATTTATTGTTGATATAGAGTTTAATTTTTATATTGTAAAGTGAATATGATACCAATAGTATGTTTTACAACTATTGTAAATAAGAAGATGTTCATAAGTAAATGAAGAGTAGAAGAAATATCATTATGTTTTATTTGATGTAATAGAGTAAGGTATTTCTATATTGAGAACCCGGATGCTTAGAGAACAAAAATATTGGATTATTTTTTTAAAAAGATGTGCATTTTTTATCTAATTTTTCTCTTGATAAGATTTTGTAATCAATTATTTGTCAAATGAATGAGAAAAGGTTTTTGAAATGTGACAACCGGGTCCCAGTGACAGCACAAACACCCCGCCTTAACATGGTCATCGGGTCCTGACCCACAAGGTACCCCCAGTTGCCCCGCAGACATGTGGGGCCCACCCCAGGGTCCACCCACATGCCTGAACGGGTCATCTGACTAATGACAGTCCCCACAGGCCAACACTTGTCCTTTCTAATGTGCTTTGTCCTCACTCACACACCCTGAGAAACTTACCAGAAGGTCACCCATCCTGATCACTACTCTAGGACAAACACGCATAACTGTGGAGTTCTAACCAGGTAGGCTCCTGAAAAGGAAGGTGCACCTTGTTGACATGAATCATATCATTTAGTAATTTAACCCATTATCATTTGGGGTTGTTACAATCACCCCCCCCCCCTTTAGAGCAAAATGCCCTCGTTGTGGGCCCTACATCTCAGCCCAGGCAGTGCACCACGCACTTAAGGTTGGGTTTATCCTCTGATACCAAATGTGACAACTGGGTCCTAGTGACATCACATACACCCCGCCTTAACATGGATGTTAGGTCCTGGCCCACCAGGTACCCCCAGTTGCCCCGTAGACATGTGGGGCCTACCCCAGGGTCCACCCACATGCCAGAACTGGTCATCTGACTAATGATAGTCCCCACAGGCCAACACTTGTCATTTCTAGTGTGATTTGTCCTCACTCACACAACCAGAGAAACTTCCCAGAAGGTTACCCATCCTGATCACTACTTCAAGCCAAGCATGTTTAACTGTGGAGTTCTAACCCAGTAGGCTCCTGAAAAGAAAGGTTCACCTTGTTGACATGATTCATATCATTTAGTCATTTAACCCATTATCATTTGGGGATGTTACATGAAAAACATGGTTTAATATTTTTTCAAATTCTAAAACATGTTTGAAATAGAGATAAGGATAAAGGGTGTTTCATCCAAGATAAAAAATTTATCTAAGAAAATGAAAGAATATTATTCCACCACCAACTGTGGAATATTTGAAAAAGTATTATTTTCAATAAATTTCTAAATACATAGAACACCATATATAATATAGAACTAATTCTTTATTTATTAAGTATTCCCATAGAAATGAGATTATACTTGTTTCCTAAATAAATTATTTTTTTGTATCTTATCAAGATATACTAGAAAATATATTATTTCTAACATGATAGATAGATTATATTCATACTTATAGAAGTTCATTGGTAACATGAAAAATATTTTCCTAATTGATGGCCAAAATTAAATTACACATTCCATCATAAATGGTTTTGGATATTATAGAAGATAAAAATGTAAAATTATCATTATTTACCATAATATAGTTAATTTAAGTTTATATCCTAATTTGTTGAGGCTATATTAGTAATGAAATAAGGTCATAGTTACATTAATTACTAGTATACTTCATGAAAAATGATTTATTGAAACTGTTCCAGGAATGATAATGATGTACATAGAAAATTTCTAAATAAGAAATATATTTAAATGAAATTTTGAAACATGAAATTGTCGAGTTAAGTAGTTTAAATATGTTTAAGGAGATGAAAATTAGGAATTAATGTTCCCTTACATTTCATTTAATACGTGCAAGAATTGATCTGATTAATTTACTATTTCCCAAACTACACTAACTTACTATAGAATAATAAGTGGTAGTCTGGGGTCAAACCCAAAGAGACAATTTTCTAGATACGTAACCCATGAGTCAAATCCATTTGATTGTGATTCCTCATTATCATTCTTCCTGGTTTGATTTTACTTGAACTATGTATTTTAGAGTTTAACAAAGACTAAATGAAGGGATTAGGGTCAATTTGATGGTATAGGAAAAGGGTAATCCTAAATATAACTTGGGATATACAAATGTAATAGGCTTGAAATTGGTGAAAAATACACCAATTAACCTTGGTCTAACAGTAGAATCAACCAAAGGTTAAAATGACTCTTTGGTCCATAGAAATTGAAAAAATAAACAATGTAATATTGGATTCTTTGATAAAATAATTAAAGCCTATTAGTTTGACCTCGATCATCTCTAACTAAGTCATGGTTATTCAATTTCTACCTCTGATGGCCAAGGATAATGAAAAATAATGATATTGAAAATTAATCTAAACCTGGTAACTAGCTACAGGGTTACACAGTTTTGATATTAGATGTTCAATAGGTTCAAACCACCCTTAGTCTCATAACATAACGCCAAGAAAGGTAGTCACACATGATGGTAATGATCAAAAGAAAATAAATTCTAAAAATTCTACACATAATCATGAATCAAATGATAAATAAGCAATCTATGTTTCATAATAAGAAAGAATCCAAATTAATTAAACATAAGAAATGTAAATCCAATAAAAAAACTTATTCAAAATGAATAAAAAATGAATAAACAACAGTTTTGATGAAGAACATCAATTGGTATTTAAAGAGATCATTGAAACAAACGAAATTCTGAAACAGGTGAATAATTGAATTAAATTCCAAAGTATTTAATAAAATATGGAACAGAATTAATTAAAACTAGTTTGGAAAGTTAAATAGATGAAAATAATAGAATAAAATGATATAAGGAAACATTTTTCTCTCATAATTTTTTCACTATTGCACTACAAAATTGTATAAATAGGCCAAGATATACATGATGTGTAACGAATCCTATGGCCTCTGGGAGGCACATCCAGCATGGTATAATGGTGACGATACTGTTTGAACGACGACGATGGTTCTCAAATGATGATGATGGTTCATGAATGACGATGATGGCGATTTGTTATTTAAATTTTAGGATGGATTGATGTTGATGATGGTGGAATTGGTGTTGAGATGATTGTGTCGGTGATGTGGACAAGCTATGACCCTCATGTTAGTGTTTAGGTGTTTCTGGAATTGAAGAGATGCGGTGTAGTTCTCAATGCACAAAAATTTAGTTTAGGTGATATTAATTTCAATGAAAAATTACTTTGGCACCTGGTGATGGTTTTGTTGGTTTTTTGGTTTTTTAGTTCTATCTAAGAATTTTCTAAAGTTTCACACATTACCGTAAAATTGTTTTCAGAAAATTAAAAGGTTGATTTGGATGTACACAATGTGAAAATCTAGTTTTTTTTAAATTTATATAATTTATTCTTTTATGCCTATAATTATTAATTCCCATGAAAAAAATTATAACCCAGTTCATTATCAAATAATAATTGAATAATAATTACTCAAATTTATCCAATATGTATATATAAATTCATTTTATGATATTCCACCACACATAAACAATTCCTTGTCCTTGAGTAAAAAGCATCTCAACAGGGATTCCAAAATAAATAGCTTTCAAAATTAGCAAAATTCTTTACTACTGCAAAAATAATGCTACATGTAAACAGAAAAGGTTAGCCCAATATAATCAATTTATAGAGAAAAATAGTTATTACTTATATTTCAGTTCCTTATCCATATTCTTTATTCATTTAATAACAATTTCATAACTGTTCCTTAAATACTATAACCATTTTACAATTTTCCACCTAATATGTTTCCTCTCATAGATCAATGTAAAATGTTACTGATGTTATGATCATACTTATAATACATGTTCCTAACCATAAAATCACATCGGTTCTAACATCTACACTTTAAAAAGACAAATAAAAAATAAATCATGGAAAGTTAAACATTAGGGATCAAATTACTCTAACGGTTCGGGTTTGTGGTAAAGTGATAAAAATCAAGCTCAAAATGTGGGTAATATCATTAATATAATGCATGATAAAAGTAAATTTCTTAATTAAGTAACTCCTCCTTGAAAATATGTGACCATACTCCACAAACATTAATGTGGGTCCTTGAGCATATCAAGTATGTATAAAAAATAAACCCTGTTCATTTTTCTATTTTTATTTATTTATCAAAAATCATGTATAGGGTAGGTTTTACATCTATCCCTACCCACCTATGATCCATCATAGGAATCTTCGTTCAGCGAATTGTAATGTTTTACCTTCCTAATACACAAACCAATTTATTTTTCATTTTCTTTCTTTATATTTTATTCAATGGAATAGGTAATGTGAAAAAAATTACAAAATCTATAATGGACCACATCTTATCAGTCTGGTGAATGTTTGATGGTAAATATCCTTATTTCTAACATCATATGACCACCATTGGTGAAAATTCCTCCATAATTACTAAAGGATAATCATACATAATAGAAAGAATAGGGTAAAAAGGGATAACTTTATAGAAGAATATCCATCCTCACAACATTATTTATGGAAAATATGGGATAAATAAGAAAAAATGTACAGGTTGGTGTTAAGAACTACTAGATCGACAATGTTTTTCATAATAATTTTAACATTGTATTTTTTCATTTATAAATTTAATAATATCTCAAGGAATGTTCAGATAGATTCATATGTCCCAAGTATCACTCTAAAAATATGTTTATAAATGAATATGAAAATGTATGTATAGAATCCTATCATGTATGAGATTATAAAGTAACATTCAATTAATCATGGAATAGTATCCATTAATGATTCAATCAAATTCATTATCAATAGTTTTGAATTATAATTAAACAAATCAACAGAGAAATCATGTGAATAATCTAAACAAGAATAAAACATGTATTTTAATAATCCAAAATCTAACTTAGTCTTTAATTAAAATGGTGTAATGATTTTTATGTTAAAATCTTGGTTTTGATGAAACATTTCTCATATATAGGTGAATATAAGAAATAATCCAACTGTATTGAGAATACATCTCAATAAATATTACCCCACACATAAAATGATATAGTATCCTCACTATTATAGAAAGCGTCGTGAGATATATATCAATGGAATCATAAATAATAAATGAAATGGAAATTTGTAAATGATATTAGGGAATCTAGAGATACCTTTAATAAATATCATGCCATGGAGAAACATGTTTTATGTTGATTTGAAATTGCGTGACATGAAAAATTTTATTGAAAGAAAAACCTTCACAAGATAAAATATTCTTCCATAGTGTTAAAACAAGATGGTTGCTTAAAATAGGTTGGGGAACATAAATAATGATAAGAGAATATAGCTCAAATAAATGATATCAAGCATGTAAAGTGATGTTTGAGACACCATATGAACAAAAATAATAGAAAAATGTAAAATAAAAACCTGAAGCACATGACTGATAATAAAGAAAACAAAAATATTGGATACCTCCTAAAAATATCTGACCATGCCATCATCATCCATATAGATAGACAAGGTAATTGTAACAGCCCAAGATTTTATAAAAAAATATTCTTTTTAATTTTATTAATGTCTTGTGTTGTACGCTACACCAAAAGGAGCTTTCACAACACACATCCTTGACTTGACTTGCATTACACGCAATCGCGACCTTCCTCGATAGCGTGTGTAGTACGCAATACCGAGTTTCACTAAACAACGATATGCTATAAAAATATTATTAAAACTAGCCGTTATGAATAGTAATAACCACTTTTTGAAATCCAGTAAATCTTATTTTTCAAAATGAACTTTATTTTTGGATTCGGAGTATCGAATTTAGCCTAAGGTGAAATTTTGGTACTTTTCGGATAACTTTCATATTCTGATGAATAGTGAAAATTACTAAATTATAATTAAAAACAACTTTTTTAATCGAAATAATTAATAGTGATAAATCATTAATTTGAGTGGTTTTAAAGAATATTTAGAATATATTTTTACAATTTAATACAATGTTGGTCATTGGATGTAGTTTCACATTTAAACTAGACATAAACAAGTGTCAATCTTTTGATAGATATTGTTTCTTAAAAACACGCCATTTGTTTTAACAGTGGGATTTAATTATAAAATTAATTAATGCAACTTTTATGTTATGAATTTGGTAAAATAGACTTCATTTTTGAATTCGGAATATGAAATATAGCTTGGGATGAAATTTTGGCATTGTTCTGAAAAACATCAATTTTTGATGAATAGTGAAACTACTAAGTGGTAGGTTAAAAACTGAATTTTGCATAAAACTTAATTTTACCGCTTCTGTGAATGGAACTTCGAAAATCCGAGAGACACGGTTAATATCAAGGACTAAAATGTGGTTCAATGAGATGAAAATAATTTTTTGGTGAATAGTAACTTTTTACTTTTTTTACCACGGTTAATAGTAAATAAGGTAACTAAGGGTACATATGATATTAATATTACCCTAACACATGTCCTAATTCTATTGGACAAGTGTAATTCGACCAAAAACAAACTTAGGAATAAAATATGACCATTTAGGCCCACTTGGATTAGATTAGGACAATTATTATTAATTTATTTAAAGAAGGGTTAAAATAGTTAAAATCCAAGTTTAATAAGTAAATCATTTTTAATATGGGGTTATACATAAGATAAATTCGACTATAAATATTCATTAGAAATCTAAAAAGATTTCCTACATGATGGTATTTTATTTGTAATTTTTAGACATCAAATAATATAACTTATTTATGACACAAAAATGATGCAGTAATTATCTTATTAATGAAATATTGACATAATTGATAATATAAATACCAAAATAAATGTAATTTAAGACTTTTTATGAATTCCACTAATTTTCTAGGTTACTATGATATATTAGTGTTGATTTAATCAACTTGGTTCGAACATATAATTCTGTTATGACTTTCACAAAAATCATATATCAAATAGTGTCAAAATTGACACAAAATAGTTTTTAAATCAAATATTATATTATTAATTGTTATTTTATTCCTAAAAATCTAATGTTCGGCCAAATGACTTAGATAAGGATATATGTATTAATAATATACAATTTGGGGTTCGTTTGGCATGTTATAGTAAGTTTATTAACCATATAGTGAAAGAAAACAAAAAGACACGGTAAAAGTTAAATTATTTAACTTAGAGTTAAATCTAATTGATAAGGTTACAATAATACCCTAAACTTGTCTAAATCCTATTGGTTGATAGGCTTTCGACCCATCCCCACTTTATCTTCGAAATAAGACCCTTTGGAACCATTATAAACCGATTTTGACTTTAATATAAAATAATATTTTGAGATATTCCTAAGGTGCCCCTCTCCTCCCCTATAAAAGGACACCTCCTCCCCCTCCTCCTCACACCAATTTGAGCACTCAAGCTCGGCCAACCCCTGCCAATTTATCATCTCCACTTCCCTAGAAACATCCTTGAGGTTCTGGTCTTCCTCAAACACCAATTTTAGTGCCCTAAGAGGAGGTCTCAAAGAGGCACTTCAAAGAAGAGGTAATTACCGTTACCAATTCTTTCATCTTTATTTCTTCTTCCACTTATTCTTCTTAGGTTGTTTCATTATGAAGTAATAACATCAGTATCAATCATATACTGATATGTTATTATAAGTATGAAACAACCCTATTTCACCATCTATCCATCCTACGGAAAAAGAAATCACTGCGCGTGCGTACGTACGGAATACCGTCTCCACGCCGTGGTGTAATCTATTTTCCACCACCACCCTACATGGATGGGTATAATGGTGTAAAGAATAACTATACATAGTTATTACAACATCATATTGATTCTGATATATTGTATAATACACTCCAATTCAATTCAATATTTATAGAAATGATATCATCACTCGTGCGTACGTACGGAATACCGTCTCCACGACGCGATGAGATTCATTCTCCATGTTAACCATTTAAGAATGATTATAATGTATATATAAGAAATAATAATGAAATATATGACATTATAAAGCTACTGGATTTATGTATATATATACATATGTATGTCATCTACTTACTTCCATTTCAAGACAATAAGGAAAGGAAAACAGCGTTCATGCGTACGTACGGACTACCGTCTCCATGAACGGTGTTTTTCATTTTATTTATCTACCTATTATATATATATATATATATACTGAATATATATGATATATAAATCATATTTTATATTCTGGAAGTAATTAAATCATGATATAAGTAATAATGATGTCAAGAACAACAAGTCAAAACACCTACGATAAATGAAACGATTTTATCCAAAACACTTCTTTAACATGGAATTTACAAAAGAACGGGTAATATAATGTCATAAGTGAACCATATATGATGTCATAACAATGAATATGATTCTGTAATAAGTCAATAACATGATTTAAATCATTATACAGGAGGTTCGGACACTTACAAAGCAAGTCGGACCTAAGGTAAGGGAAAATATCACAATCTCATTTTTATTCGAGATTGTTTATTCGTAAGTATTTACTGGGGTGTATTTTATCATCCGCATCCATGTTCCCTCAATATGTAATATTGTTTCCATCCACTTGCAATAGTTTAAATCCAATTTTACCCTTAGGTGAGTTTTTAGTAAAGAATATGAAAGGAATCTTTTGTCGTTTTTCCGTACGAAGTACTTTTTGACTTTTCCGACAAAAGTACGAAGAATGTTTTTTTAACTTATACGGCACGAACGGATTTTTACTGTTTTATAAAGCCTTATTTTCATGAACCTTCCTCCAAAATATTTCATGACTATTTTTAATAAAATCTCTTTCTTTTAAAATTGTATGATGTTTTGTGAAAAGAAATTGATTTTGAAGAAGAAAGGATATTTTCCTCAAGAATTCATTTCAAGTGTTTTATCAAAATTATTTTCCATCTAAGATAATAAAGGGTTCTATTTCTATCCATATTTTTACATTGATTTGACTATGTTGTGATGGAATTATGTTTATGAATTCCTTTATCTTATATGAATGGTTTTATGATGTCATGTTGTTTAAGAATCCCATTTTTATTACATGGGTTATGCAATGATGTATGATTTATGATTTTGTGGCACACATAAGACACTACTGGAAATCGGATCTTTCCCAACACTTATATACCCCCTTTCCCAACGGTTCTCTCAAACCGTTGGGAAAGGGGGGGTCTTTCCCAATGGGTTGGGAGAACCGTTGGGAAAGGGGCCTCAAAACCCCCCTTTTCCAACGGTTCTCCCAAACCGTTGGGAAAGACCCCCCCTTTCCCAACGGTTCTCCCAAACCGTTGGGAAAAATCACCCCAAAACCAACATTCGCCCCCCTGGAAATTTCCACCTATCCCAACAGTTTTAAGAACCGTTGGGATAGGTCTATCCCAACAGTTTTGAGAACCGTTGGGATAGCTTCTTTCATTTCTTCCAGGTCTGCTACCCGAGAACATTATATAAATCTAAATTTTAAATAATTATGATAATACATATATATATTTATGAAATTATGTTTACAAAAGTGATGTTAGCTTAGTGGTTAAGTCGTTCGATTATAAACAAGGGGTCGTGGGATCAAATCCCATCACATGTTTTTTTTTGAAATACAATTACCAACGGTTTTATATCCGTTGGAATAGATTTTCATATTACTTATACCAACGGTTTTGTAAACCGTTGGGATAGGTCTATACCAACGGTTTTGGGAATACCGTTGGTATAGACCTATCCCAACGGCTTACTTCGCAACGGTTCTCCAAACCGTTGGTATAGGCTATACCAACGGTTTGGAGGCCTATACCAACGGTTCCAAACCGTTGGTATAGGTTAGTATTCTACTAGTGAGAATGGTATCATTATGAGATGGGTGGGACCTATATCTCCCTCCAATGCAATGGGTAAAGATTTCATATCTCATGAGATAGACATGGCTGGAATGGTAGGTTATACCGGTTCAGTAAAACAGGACTGAAACGAGGATTACTCGATTCAGAAAGGGACTTTGTCCACTAAGATAGTCTTGGCAATGAGTATTGACTAACAAAAAATTATTCTCTATGATTATGTGTGTATGCCACAATGAGTAATGTTTTAAGTAAGGGTTTCATTTTCACTACTATGATTTATCCCATGTTATGAAATTATGCTCTCTTTTGCAGGATAAGATTTCCAAAAATGTTATGTTCTTATGAAAATTATGTGATTGATATTTCTTTTGTTTACCCTTACTGAGCATTTGATCTCACCCTTTTATGTTTTCTTTTCCCCAGGATATAAAGAAAGGTTTTAGGTAAAAAAAAGGAATATCTTCGTGGGAGATTTTGAAGATCTTTCACCAGGATTAGAAGATTACGTTCCGAGTTTCCAAAGACACTAAACTATTACGATCCTTGTGTGTGTATTTTTGTTATGTATTAAGTATTCCGCAAAAGTAATGTAATGTTCATGTACGTTAGGCTTCGGGTCTCTACAGTTGGTATCAGAGGAAAGGTTTAGTCAACCTTTGGAAACTAGGATGCGAAAACGTTAGTGAGATCCCTAGAGATATTTCTAAGGTATGTCTAGGGATGTCCCTAGGGATAAGTATACGTATAGGTTATAGTAATAGAATTACGCTAACGATCATAGAATTAAACCTAAGATGTTGGATATTGAAGGTACTCCCCCTTTATTATGTTGTTTTCCCTAGCATGATTTTTGCCTCTCACACTATTCTTTTTGGGTTTTAGATGATGGCTGGAACCCGAAGGAACCGTGTTGATCAATGCAATGGACAATGCAATGATTGCCCTCCTGAACAAACAAATGTTATGGGAGATGGAGTGCAAAATCTTATTGCTATACTTACACAAGCTATGAATCATTCTGGACTTCCAAATGAGCAGAGAAGGGAACAGTATTCTATTGAGTCCTTCATGAGGCAACGTCCACCTTCTTTCAGTGGGTCTTCTGATCCACTTGTGGCTGAACAATGGATCAGTACTACTGAAAAGATATTTTCAGTTCTTCAATGTTCTGAACATGATAAAGTCATCTTAGCAGTATATCGTTTGGAAGGTGAAGCTGATCAATGGTGGAATCTTATCAAGAATACGAGTCCAAGAGATGAAATTGAGTCCATGGAATGGGACGAGTTCAAGAACTTGTTTTTCAGTAAGTACTTCCCTCGTATTCTTCGAACAAAGATGGAGAAAGAATTTCTTGAACTGAAGCAAAGGGACGATGAATCTGTTGGTACCTATGAAGCAAATTTTACAAGACATGCAAGGTATGCTTCTGGAATAATCATCCAACCTGAAAGTAAAGTTGATCGATTTTTGTGTGGCTTAAAACCAAGTCTTCGAAGGGCATTAGCTATAAGAGACTTCAGTAGCTATGAAGAAATTGTGCGTTGTGCTATCAAGGTAGAAATGGAAGTTGGTGTTACATATTCATCTCATGGTTTTGACAAGAAACGAAAGATGGAGTTCAAGGAGAAATCTCAGAATAATGGTGAGAAGAAGATGAATGTTTCCTTATGCACAAAGTGTGGAAAGAAGCATGGTGGAGATTGTCTAAAAGGGACTAGAAAATGTTTTAAGTGTGGAAAAGAAGGTCATCGAGCAGCTGAGTGTCGAAGTAATGGAAAAAGGGTTTCTAATGATGTGAAGAAAGCAAACACTGCAGAGAATGCACCGCCAACACTTCAATGCTTCAAGTGCAAGGAAATGGGGCATTATGCTAATAATTGCCCTAATCCAAGGGTTAGTGATGATCAACATGAGCAACCACTGAAGGCAAAGGACAAAGAGAAATCACATGCGATCACTATTGGCAATGTTGAATATGACAACGATGTGGTGGAATGATTAAGTGTTTATGTAATGGGATTCCAAAATAATGTTGTATCATTGAGTATTGCAATATTTATTGATGTGGTATTCAAAGTGATTGAGATATTTTTTGGAAATAAGATGATATGCGCATAATGAAGACGAGAAAATGAAATGTTTAATAGTATTCATGAGCTCATGATTGATAAAAGGACTAAGTGATATCATGGTTTGAGTATATAGAATTTTGAGGATTTTGGTATGTGGAAAGTGTTAACTTTTAACTGCACTCATGTTTTCACTAAGGTATTCAAGAGAATACACGATTAAGGACTTTAAATGTTTGGAATGTGACCAACAAGACATATCTTATGATATGTGGGGATCAACGACAGTATTAAATCTCTGGTAATCGTTGTCACTATATTATGAGAGTGGACTGCAGTATTATAAGCCTAAAGATTAGACTGGATTATGTTGGACATAAGTTGGTATTGTTTAAGGATAGAAGATTTTCGATATTATTGATGGGATGTTATAGTAACGTAGTTTTAGAAAAAGGGACAACCTGCAGGACGGGCGACAGCCCATCGCTTCGGACAAGGCTGTAGGAATCGAACCCACAACCAAAGTGCGACTGGCCTTTATCGCCTACCACTGGCCTACAGGAAGTCCCTGTTTAGTAGAAACTAGTTTTATTATATTAAGCAGTATGATATATGATGTATAAGTCCATTTTAGGAACTATATATGATTAATCTCACTATAGAATGACTTATGTATATTTAATAACTTTTGCTTACCTTTTGTTTGAGACAGATGGAATGACCCGTCATTCTATCACATGATCTGCTAACACTTCACGAATAACAAATTCAACTTCATTTATTTAAGAGATGAAGTGGAAATTGTTCAAGGCACGAACAACAGTGATATTGTATCAAAATAAAGTAAGTATTTATTCTAATTCAAATTTTCAACTTTAGGGAAATGATCTTGAAAACCAAAAATGTTGTCCTAGTGATCTTATACCTGATGAATCAGATGGTACCTTAGATCGTCACAAATTTATGGATTTGTGATTACTGTATTTTCCATAGCCATGTTCTCTACCACTCTCCATCAGAACAAGAGGGTTAGATTTCTCTTCCATATCCATATTTTCACCTTTGTGGAAACCCTGTGATTAGTTTATTTGGGTAATCGTTACATTTCATACTTTAGTTTATAAAGCCAAGTTTTGGTATTCCCTTTTACGATGTGGGTTTCTATTAAAGAAACTTTCAAATAGTAAACCATTTATAACCCCGACGAATTTCGAGGGCGAAATTCATTTTAAGGGGGGTAGAATGTAACAGCCCAAGATTTTATAAAAAAATATTCTTTTTAATTTTATTAGTGTCTTGTGTTGTACGCTACACCAAAAGGAGCTTGCACAACACACATCCTTGACTTGACTTGCATTACACGCAATCGCGACCTTCCTCGATAGCGTGTGTAGTACGCAATACCGAGTTTCACTAAACAACGATATGCTATAAAAATATTATTAAAACTAGCCGTTATGAATAGTAATAACCACTTTTTGAAATCCAGTAAATCTTATTTTTCAAAATGAACTTTATTTTTGGATTCGGAGTATCGAATTTAGCCTAAGGTGAAATTTTGGTACTTTTCGGATAACTTTCATATTCTGATGAATAGTGAAAATTACTAAATTATAATTAAAAACAACTTTTTTAATCGAAATAATTAATAGTGATAAATCATTAATTTGAGTGGTTTTAAAGTATATTTAGAATATATTTTTACAATTTAATACAATGTTGGTCATTGGATGTAGTTTCACATTTAAACTAGACATAAACAAGTGTCAATCTTTTGATAGATATTGTTTCTTAAAAACACGCTATTTGTTTTAACAGCGGGATTTAATTATAAAATTAATTAATGCAACTTTTATGTTATGAATTTGGTAAAATAGACTTCATTTTTGAATTCGGAATATGAAATATAGCTTGGGATGAAATTTTGGCATTGTTCTGAAAAACATCAATTTTTGATGAATAGTGAAAGTACTAAGTGGTAGGTTAAAAACTGAATTTTGCATAAAACTTAATTTTACCGCTTCTGTGAATGGAATTTCGAAAATCCGAGAGACACGGTTAATATCAAGGACTAAAATGTGGTTCAATGAGATGAAAATAATTTTTTGGTGAATAGTAACTTTTTACTTTTTTTACCACCGTTAATAGTAAATAAGGTAACTAAGGGTAAATATGATATTAATATTACCCTAAAACATGTCCTAATTCTATTGGACAAGTGTCATTCGACCAAAAACAAACTTAGGAATAAAATATGACCATTTAGGCCCACTTGGATTAGATTAGGACATTTATTATTAATTTATTTAAAGAAGGGTTAAAATAGTTAAAATCAAAGTTTAATAAGTAAATCATTTTTAATATGGGGTTATACATAAGATAAATTCGACTATAAATATTCATTAGAAATCTAAAAAGATTTCCTACATGATGGTATTTTATTTGTAATTTTTAGACATCAAATAATATAATTTATTTATGACACAAAAATGATGCAGTAATTATCTTATTAATGAAATATTGACATAATTGATAATATAAATACCAAAATAAATGTAATTTAAGACTTTTTATGAATTCCACTAATTTTCTAGGTTACTATGATCTATTATTGTTGATTTAATCAATTTGGTTCGAACATATAATTCTGTTATGACTTTCACAAAAATCATATATCAAATAGTGTCAAAATTGAGACAAAATAGTTGTTAAATCAAATATTATATTATTAATTGTTATTTTATTTCTAAAAATCTAAGGTTCGGCAAAATGACTTAGATAAGGATATATGTATTAATAATATACAATATGGGGTTCGTTTGGCATGTTATAGTAAGTTTATTAACCATATAGTGAAAGAAAACAAAAAGACACGGTAAAAGTTAAATTATTTAACTTAGAGTTAAATCTAATTGATAAGGTTAAAATAATACCCTAAACTTGTCTAAATCCTATTGGTTGATAGGATTTCGACCCATCCCCACTTTATCTTCGAAATAAGACCCTTTGGAACCATTATAAACCGATTTTGACTTTAATATAAAATAATATTTTGAGATATTCCTAAGGTGCCCCTCTCCTCCCATATAAAAGGACACCTCCTCCCCCTCCTCCTCACACCAATTTGAGCACTCAAGCTCGGCCAACCCCTGAAAATTTATCCTCTCCACTTCCCTAGCAACATCCTAGAGGTTCTGGTCTTCCTCAAAGACCAATTGTAGTGCCCTAAGAGGAGGTCTCAAAGAGGCACTTCAAAGAAGAGGTAATTACCGTTATCAATTCTTTCATCTTTATTTCTTCTTCCACTTCTTCTTCTTAGGTTGTTTCATTATGAAGTAATAACATCAGTATCACTCATATTCTGATATGTTATTATAAGTATGAAACAACCCTATTTCACCATCTATCCATCCTACGGAAAAAGAAATCACCGCGCGTGCGTACGTACGGAATACCGTCTCCACGCCGTGGTGTAATCTATTTTCCACCACCACCCTACATGGATGGGTATAATGGTGTAAAGAATAACTATACATAGTTATTACAACATCATATTGATTCTGATATATTGTATAATACACTCCAATTCAATTCAATATTTATAGAAATGATATCATCGCTCGTGCGTACGTACGGAATACCGTCTCCACGACGCGATGAGATTCATTCTCCATGTTAACCATTTAAGAATGATTATAATGTATATATAAGAAATAATAATGAAATATATGACATTATAAAGCTACTGGATTTATGTATATATATACATATGTATGTCATCTACTTACTTCCATTTCAAGACAATAAGGAAAGGAAAACAACGTTCATGCGTACGTACGGACTACCGTCTCCATGAACGGTGTTTTTCATTTTATTTATCTACCTATTATATATATATATATACTGAATATATATGATATATAAATCATATATTATATTCTGGAAGTAAGTAAATCATGATATAAGTAATAATGATGTCAAGAACAACAAGTCAAAACACCTACGATAAATGAAACGATTTTACCCAAAACGCTTCTTTAACATGGAATTTACAAAAGAACGGGTAATATAATGTCATAAGTGAACCATATATGATATCATAACAATGAATATGATTCTTTAATAAGTCAATAACATGATTTAAATCATTATAAAGGAGGTTCGGACACTTACAAAGCAAGTCGGACCTAAGGTAAGGGAAAATATCACAATCTCATTTTTATTCGAGATTGTTTATTCGTAAGTATTTACTGGGGTGTATTTTATCATCCACATCCATGTTCCCTCAATATGTAATATTTTTTCCATCCACTTGCAATAGTTTAAATCCAATTTTACCCTTAGGTGAGTTTTTAGTAAAGAATATGAAAGGAATCTTTTGTCGTTTTTCCGTACGAAGTACTTTTTGACTTTTCCGACAAAAGTACGAAGAATGTTTTTTTTAACTTATACGGCACGAACGGATTTTTACGGTTTTATAAAGCCTTATTTTCATGAACCTTCCTCCAAAATATTTCATGACTATTTTTAATAAAATCTCTTTCTTTTAAAATTGTATGATGTTTTGTGAAAAGAAATTGATTTTGAAGAAGAAAGGATATTTTCCTCAAGAATTCATTTCAAGTGTTTTATCAAAATTATTTTCCATCTAAGATAATAAAGGGTTCTGTTTCTATCCATATTTTTACATTGATTTGACTATGTTGTGATGGAATTATGTTTATGAATTCCTTTATCTTATATGAATGGTTTTATGATGTCATGTTGTTTAAGAATCCCATTTTTATTACATGGGTTATGCAATGATGTATGATTTATGATTTTGTGGAACACATAAGAATGGTATCATTATGAGATGGGTGGGACCTATATCTCCCTCCAATGCATTGGGTAAAGATTTCATATCTCATGAGATACACATGGCTGGAATGGTAGGTTATACCGGTTCAGTAAAACAGGACTGAAACGAGGATTACTCGATTCAGAAAGGGACTTTGTCCACTAAGATAGTCTTGGCAATGAGTCTTGACTAACAAGAAATGATTCTCTATGATTATGTGTGTATGCCACAATGAGTAATGTTTTAAGTAAGGGTTTCATTTTCACTACTATGATTTATCCCATGTTATGAAATTATGCTCTCTTTTGCAGGTTAAGATTTCCAAAAATGTTATGTTCTTATGAAAATTATGTGATTGATATTTCTTTTGTTTACCCTTACTGAGCATTTGAGCTCACCCTTTTATGTTTTCTTTTCCCCAGGATATAAAGAAAGGTTTTAGGTAAAAAAAAGGAAGATCTTTGTGGGAGATTTTGAAGATCTTTCACCAGGATTAGAAGATTACGTTCCGAGTTTCCAAAGACACTAAACTATTACGATCCTTGTGTGTGTATTTTTGTTATGTATTAAGTATTCCGAAAAAGTAATGTAATGTTCATGTACGTTAGGCTTCGGGTCTCTACAGTAATCGGTCGGTGTCGCCAAATTCTTATATGTTCTCTACCTACTGGAGAAATTAGTGGCAGTATCATCAATGTTACATGGATGATTAGTGGGATTAACCACCTTTGAAGAGTAATGATAATGAATCTCATATGGTGGGAAGATAATATGGGAACATCATGTAAGAGTTCCCTACTATGAACGAATCATAAGTGAGATATCCTCATGGAAACACTCAACAATAACTATATGATAAGACATCCAAATTAGAAGGTAAAACGACGGTAGGACAGGCACACCACAAACCATAGAACAGGAACAATATCTAGTCATGGTTAAAGTAATATAGTAGTGAAAATAATATAATCCATAATTCAGTGAATGAAAAAATTGTATCCCATTTATATATATAAGAAGTTATTCAATAATGAAAAATGAGTAAAAGTAGTAAAAAAATGTGACACAAATAGAGTAAAAAAGGGGGAGGAGACTAGGGAAGAACTAGGTTGTAAATTAAAATTTTTCAAGATCCACATCAGACGTCTCATATAGTGGGTTCCTAGAGGTGAACCTCCCTATTGATGTCATCAATAGTGGACGGGGATGGGGTTTGACTGCCAAGGTTGGTGTCATTATGCAGACAGGTGGACCAGTCAATGAAAGAGGATGTGAGGTGTTGATCAATATATTTTCCATGTGTTTGGAAACTAGATCTAGAAACATCACCTTTGATGGGGATGTAATGGTGTGGCACTTTCCTTGGTGATCATTCTCCACTGAAAATGCTTGTTGAGAATCATTATTTTTCAGCTTTAAGGAAAGGACTTCTAGGGTAGGAAGTGGGGTGTGGTTGGATAATGTTGTGACACCTATAGAATGTGGTGGGTTGGTATACGAATAGGTTTATGGTAGAGTGGGGATGATTTATTAAGATGGTTATCTAATGGGAATTATTAATGAAAGTAGACCTAACACTAGGTCTCTAGAAGAAATAAGATATCAGTCCATAGGTCAGATAGACAAGGTGGAGGGGTTGGTGAAAATATAGAAGGGATATTGATGATGGTAACATGGGTATAAATGGTAGAGGTGGTAGTAGGGATGATGGTGGTGGTAGCTGGAATATGGTCTGGTGAGCCTAGGTCCGCTGCGTGCTAGGTTGGGGCCTCATAATCATCCACGATATGTCCCTACACCCACCAGTATATGTCTCTTTCCGTCCTCAGACCCATCATCTTGAAGAGCAGAAGGAAGATGATTCTCTCTAAATTGTTGAAAAAGGTTTGCTGCAATATGGCATCAAATTCCCTAAGATTGTTAGGCATATGGTTAATAAACGATCCTCCCGTCAATGTACCTTGATCCCTCCACACCTAGGTGTATTAAAAATCACAAAGATTCCTTAACATGTTGATGGATGGGCCACCCATGGCTGTTGCGAGGATGTGAAACTAGATTTACCTAATTCCCTCATGAGAATATCCTTTGGTTAACCAAGAGTTATACAATGCATGGTATAGAATCCAAAGAGCAGCACCATGGAGTTGTGTTCTCTTCATCATTCAGGGATCATAGGGACTCTGTAGATCTTTCGAGATCCTCACCTAATGTAATGTAAAATAGGCCTTACTAGTCTTGATCTATAATGTTGAAAAGACCGAGGATGCAATGAAATAGATGGAGTGGATGCTGATTCCAACATCGATCTCACTAGGGTGAGCTCCTATGACCTTCATCTATGTTGAATCAGACAGAATTGATGGAAAGATCATAGGTGGCAGGGAACTCAAGGAAGATCTACCTGAAATTTTCATATAACACCTTGGTAATCTAGGAGAGGTGTAGTTTTAAGATGAGGTAATGTACCACATGATGAATGTGGGTGTGATTAAGCACAGTGTGGTCCATCATTTTTTTTGTTCTGAATTAGCTTGGCCTAGGGATGGACTAATCGAACCTAGTACTCTAGCACTATGAAATGAAGGCAGTGATGAAGGTGAGGGGAGGTAGGGACATGTGACCTACCAGAGTATGACTATGAGTACCTATATGTATAAGAAAATGCATAGGTCAAATCAAAAAGTGAGGTGGAGGGCTCAACAGGTGGTGGAACAGGGTCATCATTCCATCACTTAGGTGGCAGAGGCCTATCATCACGCTCGAGCATGTGTTCGGTGGGAAGGGTGAGGACAATCCTTGTGCATACAGTATCAGAATATAATGAATGAGTATGGGAGGAAAACAAAGATGTGTAGTGAGTTTATGAGTATGTGAGAGGAGGACGGGGAACGATTGGGGGAGGAGAGGCATGTGGAGTGGAGAGGTCATGCACAGGGAGGATGAGGGGAGTAGGATATGGTCGTGAACCAAGTGTTGACATCATTTTATATATGCAAGAAATTTATACATCATGTATTCAATATATGGTGTGTATATAATTTTTTTCCTTTGACATCTACACACTGTGTAAGGTTTACA
This sequence comes from Viscum album, assembly GCA_963277665.1. Classification (NCBI taxonomy): domain Eukaryota; kingdom Viridiplantae; phylum Streptophyta; class Magnoliopsida; order Santalales; family Viscaceae; genus Viscum; species Viscum album. Next base: position 2,126,534,470 of record OY728161.1, on the reverse strand, counting down.
CAATGTATATTTGGCATTTGTGCCCCTTTTTGAACCAATTCTTTTGTACTATCATCTATCAATGGTTAATCTTCCTAAATAATATACTAACATAACCTAGAAAATCCATCCTACCCTAGGATCCCTCCCAATCAGTGATTTTTTTTCTACATCTAGAGAGGTTTTAAGGTAGAATACTTCAATATTGAGTTAATACCCCTTGTAGAATTATTTCTAAAAATATATTGGAAGAAATGTAGTACAAACTTACTCATTGTAGTTTGATTGTAAATTTTATTCATCTGATAACAAAATCCATTTTCAAAAGGATGAAGTTTCTTATTTATTTCCTTACTGGTCATATGATCATTTTTTGGGTATTATATTTTTGAGGTAGATTCCCTTGAAATTTTTTGGAGCATTATTAATTTTAGAAAAAAAATATTTTGTACTCTATTTTATTTTTTATGGAGATAAATTTTGTAAATTATATTACCTATGTGGGTACATGAGAAACCACCTATAAAAAGATAATGTTGATATGAAATTGTTTAAATATTTACAAAAAAGTATAAGTTCCTTCTTTCTTAGAATGATTTATCCTTTTTGGAAAGGGGAGTGGGGGATTATATGATCATGGTTCTATGTAGAAACCATCCCTTTCAATATATTCATGAACTAATGCTTTCTAATATGGTTCTAACATTCATGTTTTCTCATGACCAGATTAATCATATTCTTTTAGCTTATTGTTCTGAAATTTGTATGTTTACTTAAAATATAGCACATTTACACTTGTAAAAACTATAGATTTATCATCCAACCATCCCTTATACAAGTCTTGGTGTTACTTTGTACCAAATTTGGTAATCGATCTGATAGATTCTTTGAAATTTTCTCCACATCATGGTCAATGTTTTTAAGGGATTACCTTTGATTCTGCATGTTAGTCTCTTGGGTTTTCATCTTTTGATATAATTTTTTAATTAAGGTTGTGAGAAGGTTTTCTATATTGGATTAATGTTTATCAGGTATGTTGTGGTGGGATAAGAAGATATTATGGAAACCTATTTTATTCTGTAGGTAGTAACTATTGATATTTAGGAAAAGGTTGTTGAAATCACTACTATTGTTGAGGAACAAATCCTTGTGGTGGGTACCCAGGTGGTGCCTAATTCATTGGTTGAACATGACAACTCCTCTATGGAAACAAACCTTGGTTTTTTTGCTGTGGTTGTAGAGATGAACTATGGATATAGTTTTTCTATTCATATTTATCAAGATTATTTTAGTTTTTATTTTATTGATATTTTTAGGTAATAACAATATATGAATTGGGGTTCAATTGTGCCCACCATGTAGTATTAGTATGGGTGAAGAAATATGCACATTTCACAGGATTGAATTCATCACTAAGTAGGAGGGGGAAAAGTGGAGCATCAAGTAGTTTAAAAAATTAAATATTTTTGGTAAGAGACTATACATGGGATACTAGAAGGGTAGTCTCTTCCACAAGATGGATTTCATGCCAGTTCGGTCCTCTATTAGTTTTCAATAGAATAAAACTATGAGAAACATCATCTAGAATATCCCTACCAACTTCAGGTGTCTTAAACAAGAGAATACCATCAAAATTGACATCTATAATAGTATGGGTAACCAACTAGAGTCCCTAGTATAATGTTTGAAGTTTTTAGCAATAATATATTCCATGATGTGGGAATTTTCATGTTAGCTACATGAATTATCTCATGCTTCCCAAGTTGATTCTCGGTCTCCTTGATTAAAGTTTTGAATTTCATTACATAGTTTCCATGTTCATACTATTGGGAAGTATTTATCTATAAATTTAATTTTTAATTCATCTCCAAGTCATCATTGAATCATGATCTTTAATCATTAACCAATCCTTGCAAATATCATATAATTAGAACCATAAAAATGTCAATCAAATAGAATTTGATAATATGACTTGGTTGTGAAAGTAATCAAAACCTCAAAAAAATTTGAAATATATTCATAGGGTTATTCACTTAGTAATCCCAAGAATGACCACATGTTATGTATAATATAAATAATTCTACGATTAATTTAAAATGTGTTGACTAGAAATGGTGGGAGGTCAATGTTGGTTGAATCACCTCTAATGGATGGAAAGTCATAGAACATTATGGAATGCTCCTGCTGTAACGACTTAGACTTTTATTAATGAAAATTCTTCTTGATATAATTAAATTTCTTATTATGAAAAATGGTTATAGAAAACATATACTCTTTGTTGGTTTTATGTTTTTTGATTTTAAAATACCATTAATAATTTTTAACATTACTAATATATTCTTTGAACAATGATCACATGATTAATATAAATAAAGGGCCTTAAAAAATTCAATTTACTCAGAAAAAGGAAGTGATGAACTCATCTAGTAGAATTGCTCCATATGAAGCCCATTTTTCAGAGACCTTAAAGAAGGTAGATTCACTATGATTTTCTCCTTACCATGCCCAAGATGAGCTTCAATGCATTAAGCTTTCACAGAACCGCCTATGGGAGAAGTGGAAGTTAAAAGATATTACCACCTAAGAGATGTTATTCAAGCTACCCAAGAGTCTGTCACCATCAATCACCATACCCTTTGGTCTAATGTGGGTGTTATAATGGGTTATTTGAAAATATCCAAGCACTATGATTATGTGCATTATTTCTTTATAAAGAATATACATTCATTTTATTATTGTTACTTTGTAAATAAGTTTTAATGAAAAAAATAATTTTCTGAGTTAATATTTAAATTAAATTAAAAAATCTATTTTTAAGAATTATGGATTTATGAATTAAAAATATATTTATAAAATATTATATCTAAATTAATTTTTGTTAACTTTAAATGATAGTATAATTATTATGAATAAAATTGAAATTTTTATTCATGTTTGAAATCTATTTTCGTCAAAACCAATGAATTTTCAATAAATATTAGTTTTTATATTAATATTGAAAATTCACATATATAAAAAATTATTCAGATAAAATTTATATTATTTTTGGAATCATGATGTAAAAATTAGACAATGGTGAGTTTTTCATAATTTTACGAGACAATCTAATTATTGGGTAAAAATTAAATATTGTTTAAATATATAATGTGTTTTATGACATCATAATGACCCAATAGTGATATAATAAAATAATTTAAAATTAATATTTTTACAATATATGATTTAACATTAAAATAATGTGATTTTATATTTGTTTTATTAATTTTTTGATTCCTTAATGACCCTCCAAGACTTATAAAATATTTTAACATTTTGAAATTATTTCCTTGAGAGTGAGATTCACCTCCACATAATCACGCCTAATATATTAATATAATAGGCCATTGGACATATAAAATAATAATTTCCACTAAACATTGGAAAAAACCATGGTCAAAAACCATGGGTTGATATTTGGTTTTAAATATTTGATTTTAAAGATTCCAAAACCTATGTTTGTGAAATATTAAAGAAATACCCTCTCTTTTTTTATATAAACCCACCCATGCTCCCACTTCTCTTCACTAAAAACCCTATGAGCACATAATTACTCTTACCGAACTTATCTAGAATCCTCCCTAGTTTCCCCAAGCTCCCAATAATCCCCTCTCAAGCATACCCCAAGCCTTTGGGATCACACTTCAACGTAATGGATTTCTTCTTTTCTCTTTTTTGTCCAATCTTCTTTATATTGTTATACACTTTTATTTTGAATTAAAAAGGTTGGAGTATGATTTCTCACCTCTCATATACTTCCATACTTATTTTTTAATGATTAGAGACCTTTTTATCTCTTATTAATACCTCCCATGTATACCTGTTACAATGCTGAAATTCCGTAAGGAATTTTCTCATCTCATTTACATTCAAGAAATTATTTTATATTATCAATCTAAATTTCATTAAAAATATTGGGATATTATGTTCCATGACCCCATTACTGTCTATTTCGTGTATAAATTATGATATACCACTTTCTCTCTCATCAACCCATTTTACGATTTCTATGTGGCGTCTTTATGCTGCCAAAATTTCCAATGCCAAAATCATTATGTAAGTGAATACCATACCCATTTCGCTATCAAGGGTATTCAGCTTTATGCACATATAAATACTGATTATAGATTTTCATATATGTATTCCAAATTCCTTTATCATGTAATAAATGATGATTTTTAATGATTCCATGTTATATGATTCATGTGGCACACTTATGCATGAAATGAAATGTTTATAAAGGTTGTTCCCTGATAGCGCTCAATGCAATGGGTAAAGAATAGTATCATGATATTCCATGTGAAATAAGGATTTCCTCATACTAATTCGTGTTTATTGAGAGTTTAATCATTCCAATTCATTGAAAATGAGGGTTTACTCATGCTCCATGTGCAATGAGACTTGGCTAATGCTAAAATCATGTTAAATGTTGTTCCCACATCTCCACATTATGATAATCATGCTATATCATGACATTATGTTCGGGTATATCTTGTAATCCATTGATATTCAAATTTCTTAACATGTATTTTATTCTTTATATAATTTCTTCTTTACTCCCTTACCAGGATTTATATCTCACCATTTTTTTATGTATGTCCTCAGGTTATTCCATGCAATGTAAAGTATTAATGAATATTGTGGTCATGTAAAAGAAGTTTCCAATAAAGATTTTGTATTTTATGTCTTATGTTGTCATGTAATGTTCCTAATTTACCAAGACAATATACTTATCAATCCTCATAGTTTTCTTAAGAAAAAGTTTCTGTAATAAATCATGTTGAAGTGTGTAATTAAGAGTAGAGCTATTATAGTTGTTATCATAGGATATGATTAGTTGTTTTTGGGATTAGGATTATAATACACTAGTGAAAGACTTAGGGATAAGACTATTTATAATAAAAATTCTTAAAATAATGTTAAGTATATATTAAGTGGTTTATCAAGTGAGTACATACCTATCATGATATGAACAAGTAGAGGTGGCTCTGGCACAGATGTATCTAGGGTTAAAACATGAAAACACCGCATTGAGCTAGAATCAAATGGGAACGGGTTCACGACAACGAGCCTTGGTTAACCCTTTGTTCGACACTCTTAGGGGATATGATTTAGTAAATTAATGACATTATTATGTATCATTATTAAGTGAAAAGAAATCTCCTATGAATATATGTTGGGATGTAGATCATGGATAAAATAGATTGAAGCCTATAAATTCATAAGTTAAGGAAATAAATTTAATTTATAATTTTTCACTTATTTTTCATGGATTCCCCATCATGTGTTATCCCTAAAATTCATTTTATTCAAGCCAATGAACGTTAATATGAGGACTTGAGATTACAACTGATGTGAAGATCAATGTGATGACTATTCTAATGAGATTCACAATTCAATGGGAGTGGGAATAAATTTTTTTCATGATTCTCTCTAAGTTAAATAGTGTTTATAATAGAAAAAATGGACAAGAATAAGGTCAACCCCCCCCCCCTCCAATAAAGAACATGTCATATCATAGTGATTCATGAAACAAAGGCCTCATACTTTTAATTTATTTTATGATCCCTCAATCACCAAACAATGGATCAACTCCATTGAGAAGATGTTATCCATCCTTCAATGTTTTGAACAAGAAAAAGGCTCTTATGGATGATTATCATATGGAGGGTGAAGGTGATCAATGGTGGAAATTGATCTATAATACAAATTCTGAGGAAGATATGGAGGTTTCATAATATATGGATTTTCATAATATGTTTTTCGATAAATATTTTCCTCGCACCATCCAACATAAGATATAAAGGGGCTTCAATTCCATAAATAAAGTAGGAGATGAATCAATTAGAGCATATGAGGAAAACTTCATAAGGATTGCATGATATGCCTCTGGCTTTGTTGTTACCCCTAATGCCCAATTGAACACTTCTTTAGTGGGATAAAACGTAGCCTATGGAAATCACTAGATATCCTCAACTTCGATATCTATGATGAAATTATTATATGTTCCCTCAAAGTCAAAATAGAGATTATATTATCTTAGGGGTATCATGGGGATAAGAAGTGGAATGTGTACTTTAATTACGGTGGTCTGATGGGTAAATCCAATGGTCCTAAGAAATTACATCATCCCACTTTCCAAAGGTGTAGAAAGAAGCACCCAGGAAATTGCATAAAGGGGATAAGGAAATGCTTTAGGTGTGGAAGATAAGGGAACCTAGCCATTAACTGATGACAAGAAAATCCCACTGTAGCGATAGAGGAGAATAATTCTCTATTAAACCCTCAATTAATTATTCATTGTTTCAATTGCAATTAACCAGGGAACTTATCAAACAGGTTCCCTAAGCTTAGGGTTTTTGGAAGCAACAAAAAACCTCCATGGAATAAAGGGATAGATATTTCCATCACTACCACCGAAAAGAATCCCAACAAAAAACTAGTGAATGGTAATCCAGTTATTCATTCATTAATAGAAAAAATAATTTTTTATTCTAGTTCTATGTATTATTTTATATCGTGAAAGTTGAGTATAAAAATCAAGACACTACCACAAATCACGGAAGTAGAGATATCAGTGAGAATGAAAAATGGTGAAATCATTGCATCCCATGGATATAACTCCAACCCTATCACAATTTGTGTATAATACTTCCTAGATAACCTCATCATACTCCCTTAAGTGGAATTTGATTCAATTCTTGGCATGGATTGGATTTTCTTATATAGAGCCAACATAAATTTCTGAGAGTGGGAAATCACTCTCTATATGGAGAATCAACCCCTGATTCCATACAAGTGAAAGGAGGAGGATTAACCTTCTTTAGAACCATCATCTCAACTGTGGATATTAATTCCCTATTATAATTTGTATCTTTCATAGATAATTGAGTCTAAGGAAACAACCATCCTTGAATACATGCATATTGTGAGGGAATTCGTAGAAGTGTTTCCCGCAAAATTGTCTGGTCTTCCTCCTATAAGAGATGTTGAATTCTTGATTGATCTCATACCTAGGGAATTGCCAATATCCAAGAATCCATATAGAATTTATTTTATAGAGATTGAGGAGAAAAATAAAAAACTACATGAGAATCTAGATAAAGGGTTTATACTCCCAAGTGCTTCACCATGGTGTGCACCAGTTCTCTTCGTCAAGAAGAATGATGGGTCAATGTTCCTTTGAATTGATTATCATGTGCTCAAAAAATCTCAATAAAGAAAAATTATCCTCTACCAAGAATCGATGACTTGTTCAATCAGCTACATGGAGAAAAACACTTATCCATGGTGGATCTATGGTTAGGATATTTCCAAGTAAGGGTGAAGAAGGTGGATATCCCCAAAACTGCTTTTCAATCAAGGTACATACACTATGAATTCATAGTAATGCCTTTTGGTCTCATTAATGCTCCCAAAATCTTCATGGACATGACAAATAGGGTCTTTAGAGATTACCCTGACAAATATATGGTAGTCTTTATAGATAATATTCTAATATATTCCAAAACCAAGGAGTTGAATGAGGATTATCTAAGAACTGTATTAGAGACCATTCAAAAGGACAAGCTCTTTGAAAAGTAGTGCAAGTGTGGTTATGTTTGAAGGAGTTATCATTTATGGGACATATCATAATAAGAAATGGAATATTTTTGGATCCCCTTAAGACAAATGAAAGTGAGGGATGGACAAGACAAACATTTGTGATGGATATCTGTAGCTTCCTTGGGTTAGATGGATATTATCACCGATTTGTGAGAAATTTCTCACAATTGTCAAACCCTCTTACCACGCTAACTTAGAAGTGATTCAAGTTTTATTATAGTGATTAATGTGAATATATATTCAACGAGTTGAAAAGGAGGTTTATCACTACTCTTGTACTCACACTACATACAAGTAGAGAACTATTTGAGGTATTCAGTGATGCTTTGAAGAAGGATCAGAGATATGTGTTGATGAAAAATAAAAAATTCATTGCCTATGCTTCAAGGAAATTTAATGTTCATGAGAGAAACTATCCAACATATGATATGTAGTTGCCTATAATAATCTTCAGTTTAAAAATTTGTTGACATTACCTCTTTGGGTAAAAGTGTAAAATATATATCGACTAAAAAATCCTCAAGTATATATGCACACAGAAAGAGCTAAATATGAACCAATGAAGATGGTTAGAGTTTATCAAAGACAATGACTTCCCTATTCACTACCATTTGGTGAAAGAGAACAAGGTGGCACATGCTCTAAGTAAAAAGTATCCAGTAACTCTTTCATTGATGAAAATTGAAAAAGATCCAATCTAATTATATTTGGAGAATATGGACATGGGAATTATAAATAAGGGAACATCATCAACCATTTCACAAATTACTTCTCATCCATCTCTTTTGGAAATGTAATTTGGTGCTCAAAATAATGATGTGGGAATTCAGAATAAATTTGAAACTATCAAAAAAGGGAAATCCACAGAGTTAAATGTTAATGATGATGAAATTTTAAGATTTGGGTAAAGACTATGTGTTCCATAAAATTTGGAGTTAATGAATGAACTTTTGGATGATGCACCTAGTTCGAATTTCTCTATTCACCCAGGAAACACAACGATGTATCAAGATCTCTGGGATAATTATTGGTGGGATAACATAAAGAATTAGATCTCTGAGTATACATCAATTTTTCTGCTATGCCAGAAAGTAATGGCTAAGAGGCAAGAAGTCTAAGGGGATGATGCAACCATTACTCATAACAATATGGATATAGGAAAACATCACCCTAGACTTTGTCACCAGACATCCAAAAACATCTTAAGGAAACAATGATATTTGGATTATTGTGGATCATCCTAACAAAGACTACACACTTCATTGCAATGCAGGATGATTTCTCATTGGATCAAATGGCACAAATATACATTAGAGAAGTGGTAAGGCTTCATAGAGTTCCACTATCTATTGTATCTGATCGAGATCCATGATTCACTTATATGTTTTGAAAGAGTCTCCAACACACTCTGAATACTGAGCTAAACATCAGTACAACATATTATCCTAATTCTGAGGAGAAATTTGAGCAGACTATCTAAACACTTTAGAATAGGTTGAGATCATGATTAATGGACTTAAAAGAATGATGGGATCAAAATCTTCATCTGGTTGAGTTCTCTTACGAAAATAGTTTTCCCTCAAGCATCCAAATGGATCCTTATGAATCCCTTTATGGGAAGAGGTATAGAACATCAGCATGTAGGGATGATGTTGTGGAGAAAAAACTCTCAGGTATATAAATGGTCGATGAAATGGTGGAGAAGGTTAAGACCATCCAACAATACATTATAGTTACTTAGAGTCAAAAAAATTATTTATGATGATAATCATCCATGAGACCTAGATATTGAGTTCAATAACATGGTATTCCTCCACATATCACCATGGAAGAGATTTTTGAGACTTGAGAAGATGGTAAAGCTTAGTCCAAGGTGCATCAGCCCTTTTGGGATCCTTAATCACATTGGAGCAGTGGTATATCAACTAGAACTCCCACCGAACCAATCACAAGTACACGATGTATTTCATGTATGACTCATGATGAAGTACATAACTGACCCAATACATGTACTCAAACTAGAGGTGGTACCATTGAAGAGTGACCTCTTCTTTGAGGAGAAGCCGGTGAAGATCATATATCATAGGGAAAAAGTTATATGAAATAAGATAATTCCCCTCATCAATTTGCCGTGGAGATACCATAAGCTAGAAGAAGTAATGTGGGAAATGGAGGAAGTGATGAGGAAAAGTTACCCTCATCTATTTTAGAATGGGAAAAAAATTTCATGGAAAAATTTCTTACGGGGGAAAGATTATAAAGTCCCAAACATTTATTAATGAAAATTCCACTTAATATAATTAAATTTATTATTATGTAAAATGGTTATATAAATACTAAGAACTTAATTGGTTTTAAGTTTTTGGATTTTAAAATACAATTAATAATTGTTACCATATTTATTATAGTCGTTGAATAATAAACACATGATTAGTATAAATATAAGGCCTTATCAAATCCAATTTACTCAGACAAAGGAAGCGATGACCTCATCAATTACAATTGCTTCATACTAATCCCAATTTTCGGACCTCGGAAAGGAGGTACAATCACTTTTCCTTGCCCTAGAACAATTTCAAGCTTAACATCAATACATTAATCTTGAACAGAACAACCTATGGGAGAAGTGGAAGTTAATAGAGATTTCCACCCGAGGGATGCTATCCGAGCCACCCCAAATGTCTTTCTCCATCGCATACCTTACCCTTAGGTTATATGACAGTGTTATACGAGGTTATCTAACAAGTCCTTAGCAATATGATTATGTGTAATATATTTTTTTATAAAGAATATACATTCATTTTATTATTGTTACTTTGTAAATAGGATTTAAATCATAAATAGTATTTTTAATTGATATTTAATTTCAATTAAGAAATCTATTTTAGTGAATTGATGGATTTTTGAATTAAAAAATATTTTAATAAAATATTAAATATAAATTACCTTTTATTAAAGATAAATTACCATACAATTTTTATGAATACAATTGTAATTTTTATTAAGGATTGAAAACTGTTTTTGTCAAAACCAATGAATTTTCAATAAATGATGGTTTTTATATTAAAATTGAAAATTCACATATTTAGTAAATTATTAATACAAAATAAATATTATTTTTTGAATCAGATGCCAAAATTATCCAATGGGGAAATTTTCAGATTTTTTAGAGATAGTCGAATTTTTGGGTAAAAATTAAGAAGAATTTAAATAGAAAATGTGTTTTATGACATCATAATTACACAATAGAGGTGTAATAAAAAAATATAAATCTTTCATCATAAAATATATGATTTACCTTTAAAATAATTTTATTTTATATTTGTTTGATTAATTTTATGATGCCTTAATAAACCCTCAACACTTATAAAATATTTTCACATTTTAAAATGATTTCCTTGAGAGTGTGACTCACCTCCACAAAATCAAGACTAATAATTTCATAAGATCATAAATTGTCCTTATAAAATAATTCATTCCACTCATTTTTGGTTGAAACCAATGGAAAAACCATGCGATGGTTTGTTGATTTAGATATTTAATTATATAGATTCCATAACCTAAGTGTGTGAAATATTAAGGAATTCCCCTCTCTTTTCCTAAATATAATCCCCCCAAGCTACCAATTATCTTCACTAAATCCCTCAGAGCACGTACCTAATATTTCCTCCATTATCACTAAATAGTTTTTGGTGCCTCAATATCCCAATAAGCCTCTATCAAACCTCTAACAAGCCTTTGGGATCACACATCCAAGTAAGGGATTTCTTCCTTTCTCATTTTTGTCCACGTTTTTTTATGTTTCTATACCCTTTATTTTAAATTATAAATATTATACTATGATTTATCACCTCCTGCATTCTTCCCTCAATATGTTTTAATGATGAGAGACATATTTCTATACCCCTTATATTATGTATCTAAATTACATTACATATGTTGGGTTATTATGTTCCATGGCCCCCTTAATTTACATTTCATGTATAAATGATGATATAACCCTTTTATCCCTCATCAATACATTTAATGGATTCTATTTGATGTATTTATGCTTCAAAAATTTCTCATGACAAAATCATCGTGTAAGTGAATACAATACCCATCTCTCTATCAGGGGTATTCACCTTTATGCACATATACTTACTAATTATGGAGTTTAATATATGTATTGTACATTACTTTATCATGTAATAAATGATTTTGATGAATGATTTGATGTTTTATGATCCATGTGGAACATTTATGCATGAAATGAAATGTTTATAAAGGGTGTTTCCTAATAGTGCTCCAATGCATTGGGTAAAGAATTGTATCATGATACGCCATTTTCAATGAGGATTTAATAATTCTTATTAAAGTGTAATGACGGTTTTATCATGCTAATTCAAGTGCAATGAGGGATTAATCATGTCCCATGTGTAATGATTCCTTTCTCATGCTAATATAATGTTTAATGTTTCTCCCACATCTCTATGTTATAATAATCATTCTATATCATGCCTTTAATTTCATGTTTTTCTTTTGCTCCATTGATATTCCCATTTCCTAACATGTATTTTATTTTTCATGTTAGGACCTTTTTAATCCCTTGAATGGGATTTATATCTCACCCCTTTCTTATGTATGTCCCCAGGTTATCTCTTTCAATGCTAAGTACAAATGAATGTTGTGGTAATGTAAAAGTAGTTTTCAATAAAGATGTTTTATTTTATGTATTAATTGTTCATGTAATGTTCCTAATTTTCCAAGACACTATACCTCTCAATCCTCAGAGTTGTCTTATGTGAATGTTTATGTAATAAATTGTGTTTAACTTTGTAATAATAAGCATGGTTATTATACCTCTAGCACTAGTCTCTCACCCTGGAGTTTAGGTATCACATATTGTGCATTATGCGAGTGGGGAGACCCAAGAATGCTGCGCTTTGACATTGAGAAATTTTAGAATATTGAAATTTATTTATCTATCTAAGGATCAAAAACAACATTTTGTATGGTTCAAGGATTCTTGAACAAGTCATAGAACATTGATGCATGCACCATCCAATACATGGAGAGAGAGATTATGCAAGTATGCCAAAAAGAGAAAAAAATGTAAAATTTAAAGGGATGTGAGAAGGAAGAAAGGGAAATGGGTGAGGTAATCCAATGTTTTTTTCATTAGATATTGTGCCTAAGATCAACATGTTCCCAAAAATGGATCCAAAAATTGATATGCTAACATGATTAATTGAATATGAATAATATTTTATCAGATTATATTATTATTTTCCAAACTACACTCATCATCTAAGGCATAGTATGCCGTGGTACAAGGTTGAATCCATAGATACAACTTCATAGGTAGGTAACCCGGTGGTGTAAATCTTTTGATTAGGATTCTATGTTGATAGTCTTCTAGGTTTGGTTTTACTAGAACCGAATAGTTTGGAGTTAAAAAATGATTAAAAGAGGGGTTCAAGGACAATTTCATGGTATTGAAAAAGGGTAATGGTTAATATAACTTGGGATAGACCTATGGAATAGGCTAAAAGTGGTGAATTACACACCAATTGACCTTGTTTCATCCAATTGGATCAACCTAATCTGGGAAGGACTCCTTAGACCAAATTAATTGAAAACCATGGCCTGAGAATTATGGATTCTAGGTAAATATAATTATAGGCTATTTTTCCTACCCAGAATCTCGAATCAAGTCCTGATCATTCAATTTTCACTACCGTTTGCTATGGATAAATAATATATAATGAGATTGAAAATTTCTATAAACCTAGTTTCTAGCCAAAGGGTTACTTAATTGTGATATTAGATGTTCAATTGGTTCAAAACACCCCAACTCTTGACCCCTAACCCTAAGAATATTTCCCACATATGGCGGTAATGATCCAATGTATAGAAATAATAAACATGCTATGCATAGTCATGAAACAAATGAGAAATAGGGAATTAAGGACTAAGAACAAGAAAGATTCAAGATTAAACAATTATAAAAAAGATATTTTTAATTAGAATCTTACTCTCAATTTGGAAACAATGAAGAAATAAAAACTATTGATTAAGAGGGAAAATCAGTATTGAAAGAGAGGGTTAAACCAAAATTGATGGAAAAATGGATGAATAATAGATAAAGAATGACAAGAAATGAAAAATGGAATTAATAAGACATGTAATGGAATGAATTAGAACTCGTTTGGAAAGGAAAACATAATAAAATTATAAAATAAAATGAGAGAATGAAACTTAGATATCATGGCTGTTATGCACTGTAGTGCTACAAAAATTTATAAATAAGGTGAGATATACACTATGTCTAAAGAATTCACGTTTTTTAATTTCTTTATGTAGACTTTTCCTAACATCTTCACAACATGTAATCATTTTCATATCACATATTTGAAATCCCCAATTACCTTCATAAAATTTGTTAGTATCTTTGACTTATTTGTTTCTAAATCATTTCACGTCATGTAAACATTTCACACTATTAATTTGAAACATTTTCATCATGATTATGATTTTGAAATTCCTACATTTTTTTATTGTACACTTCATATTATATCTTCAGGTCATGTAACGTATTCATGGGGTTGTCTATGGATCTATTGGCATGCTTTGAATAAGGACTACACAATGTGTATGATGTACACAACGTGTAAATCCTTTTATTACAATTTTTTTTAATTTATTCTTTTAAGTTCAGACGTCCTAATTCATATAAAGAAATAAAAAACCCAATGCATTATCAAATAAAACATGAATAATCCTTAATTAAATTTATAGAATATGTATTTATAAATTTATCTTATCAGAAATATGGTTCTTGAGTCTCACCTTTATTCAAACTGGATTAATTCACAAATTTTATCAAATAAAGAGTTTAGTGTATGTGTTTTATCTAATAGTAACATAAGGATGTGATAAGAATTATACATTTATGTAAATAGTTAACAAATACCGAAAAATTATTGAAAATATATGTCCATTTTGAAAGTCTATCATATATGATTAGATAGAGAGGAACTTATGTAGGGTTTTGTTAAGTATTCATAAAGTATTTTAACATTATAAAATGTATCATACAATTGGAAATCTCCACTTAATCATTCCTTCACATTGGATATATATATATATACAATTCATGATGTATAATGATAATTATTCCCTCATTGTGTGACATTGAGTTATCCCTAACTAAAGTTCATAATAGATTATTATGGTTATAATAATATTTTAGGGTTAGTGTGAGTATGTTTCTTGTAATCAGATATGAAAAATGTTCACGAGGCACAAAAATATTTTGTGCACTAGATAACCCATGGAACATATTTTATAGAGTGTTGTACAGTATTATTTTGGTATAATGGGGTTGAAATATTTATATTTAGTGTCCCCATAACAGGGTTTAGTGAGATTACTAGCATGAGAACCATTATAATTTGATATTTTCATATACAAAACCTGAGTTATAGATAATCTGGGGGTGTTTGGGTATGTTTATTATCATCCTTCCAATTGGATCATAACTTAGATGTGATTTATCCTCTCCTATGATGAGTTTGAAATTTGGTCACTCGATTGAGAAAAACTAAGAAAACATATGGCTATAGTTTCAAGGTATATATGTTATTATTATTTACCTAAATGATGGGAATGTGATTTTATCATCCTTGAGATGAATTACATGTGTTTTTTTCATAAGCCTATTTAGTTTAAACCCAATGAGTTAATAAATGTTAAGGATACTATATAGGATTGACATGTTATGTGTCCCATGATAACATTATGTCTTTGATAAAGAGAATGTATGAAAATTTATACTATCTTGTGATGTTTTTTGGGGATAATTGTTATACACCAATATTTTAAAAGAGAAACATTATGTTTTGTAGCGTATATGACATACAACACTGAGCATAAATGACCCAAAAAATATATTATTTAAATATATCCATGATAACCTTGCTGTTAAAATAGTGGGTTAGAATTGGACTAATTAAATTATGAAATTCATATGGTCTAAAAATTTATAAATAAGTTTATTGGTTATCAATTTATTATATATAAAAATAAGAATCATTTGATGGAAATAAAATGTTTTTATGAAATCAAATATTTTTTTAAAAAGCTGTTTCATTTCTTTTTTTCACTTATGTTAACATAATATAATTCAATTTTAGAAAATGTATTTGAAAAAATGAACTTTATTTTTTAAATAATAATTTCAAAATTATCTTATAGTTATTTTTTTACAATTTTTTTGAATGATTATTTTATTTGATGAATAGTTAAAAAAGAACTGATTTTTGTTAAAAACATCCTTTTTGTTTAAAGAATTTACAAAGTTAAATTTTGTTTAAAAGTGTTTTAAAATTAAAATTAGTTCAATATTATTATAATTTATAAAATTTAGGTCATTGTAATAAATTATATGTTTAATTATTTTTAAAAAACCTTTTATACTTATAAAAAGTTTTCTTTTGGAAAACCATTTTTCCATCGCGTGTATAGGTTTACCATTTAATTAAATTCTATAAATTTTTTTGAATAGAATTTGAAGAAATTGATTCCATATTTAGAATAAAAATAATAATTATGCAATATGTTGTACTTAATTTTTTGTCACAATTAATAGTGAAAATTAATTACTGAGGTTAAGTTAAAACTGGTTTACCGGTTGTTTAAACTAAGAAGATAAGGGTTAAAATGACCTATAAACTTATATAATTACTATTTATGGACATATTTATACCTTATTTAACAAAAGTTGAATTAATGGTTAGTTTTTTATCCTTGTGGAATGTGAAAAATGTTAGTACAATTTAATCTTTTCAAAAATTTGAAATGTGTCATTGCCTCCACTTATAAAAGGGAACCTACTATCCTATCCTATTTAAACATAAAAATACCTATGATTCAAAAAATACATACCCAAATTTATTAAATAAATCCCTAAATATATATATATCACCATGTTGATCAAAAAAACCATTTTAAGAAGGTTTTAGGCATAAGTGTAAAGTGGTTCTCTGAAGAAGAGGTGTAGTTCTTACCCTTGTGTTTTCTTTTTATTTAATCATTTAAATCCTTAAAATATACATTAAATATGAAAAAAATAACAGATTTATATATAATATAATGATATGTTTTTATTTTAATATGATAACCTATATCCATCTCCCCTTCTATCAAATTGGAAATAAAACGATCAATCGTGTGTATGGTGGACTACCGCCTCGAGAACAAATACAATTCATTCATTGTCACCACATATCACAAAGGGAAATAATGAAGAATTTAATGTATATATATTATATTTATGAAATGAAAATTTTTCTTTATTTTAATATCACATCTATATTCTTATCTTTAAATATGTTGGAAAACAATAACGCCACTCATGCATATGTGTGGACTTCCACTTATATGAGGCGATGTGAATTTTTTTTAATTTTATTTTGAAATGTATGATAATAAGTATATATTAAAATAATATATATTATATATATGATATAATAATTATTATGAAAATTTGAGATATTATTTACCTTTAATTATTTCCATTCATTGAAAAAATGGAAACAAATTTCATGTGTACATATGACCTATTATATCCATGAATTTTGTAACTCATAATATGTCAATAAACTTTATGAATTATTATAAATACATATAAAATTAATATATATGATTTTTATATACTGATTAAAATTCAATAAATATTTTTTCCATAATCAATTTATATAAAACAAAACTACCAAACACAAACATACATGAAAAATGAAGCAGATATCACTCAGAATAGACATCATAATAAAGAACGGTTAATAAAAAAGTGATAAATCTTTTTAAATTAATATATAGTTTGATATATATTATTATAATTATTAATAGAATTATAAAAATCTAAAATTTATTATATGTGAGGTTTTGACATGTATGAATGAAATTTGACAAGTGGTAAGGGATTCTCGTCTCACATTTACCCTTGTGAGACAAATGTCATATTCACCACTTATTTCCTTTATGTGGTTTATATAATGAACCTTTGATATGTTTTATCATGAAAATATTTATATTCATGGTATTTAATCTTTTATTTGTTATTTATTTGATGGGGATTATGATTCATAAGTTACTAAGCATTAAGGATTTACTTCACAATCTCATTATTATTTTGGATTTTTTAAGATTAATTATTCGATATATAAATTAATTGATATTTCTATAATAAACACAATATATTTTATTCTAATATAGTAATTCATAAAAACGTCTATAAATGGTACCATTTTCCTCAATATTTTACATAAAATTATTGATATAATCATATTAATAAAAGATATTTTTATTTTTTATTTTGATTGAAAATCATTTCTCTTCCATGTTCATATTTTCAAAAATGTTTTTACCATCCTCATATGATTTATTAATGTAATTGTTTCCCAATATTGGATTTTGACAAAATGTTTTAAAGTGAATCTTCATTTAATTTTTTGATTTAGGTATTTTGCATCTTATTACTAAAAACATGAAATTAATTTTTTTAAAAATAATCAGAATGAATGGAATTTCCTGCCATCATGAATGTTAAATGAATTAAATATTAATTTATAATATCCTATGAATAATTTTGAAGAAATTTTTTCCCTAACATTATTGAATTTTTTTTCTTTTAAAAGGTATTTTCAATGTGAAAAGTGGATTTTACTGAAGAATGTTTTTGATGACATTTTTATAGAATTTTTATTCAAGAAAACAAAAACAAACATTATTCTACTTATTCTCCATTGAGTATATTTTGTAATGATACCATAGATATTATTTCCCCATATGATTAATGATCAGTTTTATTTGAGATGTACTATTTTGATACCATTATCTATATTTGTCTAGATTGTTTATAATAATGTTTATTGGTTGAGAAAATTATTAGCATTTCATATGATATTCATTAAATATTAATGTTTATTTTTATTATGATTCTCCCCATTAATATGAGGAATGTGTTGGGAATATTAAGTGTTGGGAGGGGCCCACTATAGCCCCTCGATGTATCGGTAAGTGTCATGAGAAAAACTAGCTTAGGTATTTTTCCATGGTCTTGTACATTTATATAATATGTCTTGGAATGACACCCTGATGATATGGTTATGATTTCTAAAAATTATGCATTCCCTCCTTATGTGATTGGTTCGTAATGCTCAGGTGGTTATTAAATTAGTTATAATATCCATGGAAAAGATTCAATCACATGTAATTATTTATATTTATTATTTTAATAATCTTTTATTTTTTCTATATTGTTCTTCATGTTAACATTATTAAATAAACAGTATGTGTTTTAGTTATTTATCTTTCCAAATTAATTAATACTTATTTTTTCATTATAGAATTTTTTATATCTATACCCTTACTGAGAATTAGAGCCCACCCCTTTATTAAGTTTTTTTCCCCAAAATTCCATGACGTGTATTTTGATGGATATGTAGGGGTTCTATAATGGGAATAATGGATCTATAAATGAAAATACTATGTTGTATTTTATGTTTCTAGTTTTAATGAGATATTCAAGTATGCATGTAGTTTATAAAGACTACTAATATATTCATTCCTTTGGGATGTGCTTCCTTGTATTTAGTTCTTATGTAGTAAAGTAACTACTGACTCTAGGATAATAGTTTTATGGGTTTTATAGATGGTATCAGAGGAAGTTTAGTATAAACATTGGGAACATGATTTAAAGAAACATTTATTAGAGAACATAACCCTATGACTGATTTTTATAAATATTATATGTATATGAAAAAATATTAATGTTTTTTATGGTATATATTATGTGGATTTCATATAAAGACATCATTTTTATGAGATATTATAAGTGCATATAACATTGGAATAGTTATACCTAGGGGTAATAACTCTGAAAATAGTGCATTGGGATTTGACTCGATCATCACCTAGGTCACAACAGCAGGCCTTGATGAACATCTGTTATGACACTCTCATGGGATATTCTTGGGCTAATTCAATCATTATTTCCAACTATTATGAAAGATTATAAATATTTCTATGATTAGAAATATTTTTCAAGGAAAAACATTTTATAATTATATGATTAGTTGTGCATAAGTTTTTCAATTTATGTTATGCGTGTCATCAAATTTGAAATAATAAATCATTAACCATAATGTTTTGATATAATCTACCATATTCAATTATTTATAAATAGAGACAAGAAAAATTAATGGAATCCTCATTAATGAACATAATCCATTTAAGGCTTTCCATCCTAGGAAAAATAATAAATCTAGAGTTGGAGCTAAAACTAGAGCTAAAGAAATTATAACTTTATTTGGGTAGATAACATAGGTTATGTCAAATAACCATGCTCGTATAGAGAATCCTATGGATCCACAATGTAGTGTAACATTGTTAGACTGTTTCATGAAAACAAAAACTCTATCATTTAATGAGACTACACATCTTTTTGTAGCTGGGCAATGAATAAGTTTCTTATAGAAGATTTTTCATACTAAAGGATTTAATTAAAGGGGGATGGATTTCATATATGTTTATCATCTCTTAGGGGATGGTGATCAATAGTTGTCATTTATTCAAAACACTAATGATTATTATTAAATATTAAACATGGAGTGGATATATTTTAAGTTACCATTATTGGAAAAATATTTCCCTTGTGAGCAACCATCAGATATGGATATATAATTCTTGAGTCTATGACAAGAGGAAGAGTAAAATGTTACTATGTATGAAGATAAAATTATAATGTTATCATGTAATTATTTGGAATAGATACATTATTCAATGAGTAATATTAACCATTTCTTTGAGGGGTTAAATCTGATAGCATTAAAAAAATTAACCTCCAAAACATTATCATCATGCGAAGATATAATATCATGTGATATAAAGATAAAGAAAAAATTGTACATGTCTTATGAACATTAAGGAATGATAGATAAGAGAAGATGACAGATAAGAAGAAAAAGGGGGATAATTAAATAAGTATTTCTCACATGTGATAATTTTTGAAAGAAACACCCTGGTAAATGAATAAAGGGAATTAGAATTTTATAAAAATGTAAATAGAAATTCTCTTAGCACACAAATGAATGAGAAAGAAAGAAAACTTTAATGTTTAGTGTTTAAAGTATAAGGATGTGAAGAACTATACAAATAAATTCCCCAAGTGTAAAGGTAATATACCTCAAAATAAGATAAGGGATCAAGGTCAAGCATATTTTATTACTACATTTTATGTGTAATGATTATTTTTATTATGTATTTGTATTCAATAATATTGTTTTAGATGTTTTTTATGAATGATATTCATGTTATAGGAATCATAAAATGTAATAGGATTGAATTATAGTAGTTTTTATATGAGGATCTGAAAAAAAAAATTGAATGCTACTAATGACCAAGAAAAGTGACTCATTAGCAAGTTGATCTTTCTGGGAAACACATGATTGTGCTAATATAAACCATAATACGTATACGATATTGAGATAGAAATGATAAATTGATTTTTATAGGATAATATTGGTGACCTCAATATTGATTTTTGATTTTATGGATTATTGTAGAGTTTAATATATTTCTGGTATTATATAATATACTCAATAATATAGTGTTTATATATAGAAGAATGAGAGAAATAAATTTTCTAATCATGCATGTTTTCATTATGTTTTTATAGTGATTAAGGTATTAAATAATTTAGTATGTTTGTTAATAGATAATTTATAATGTTTGGGGAATGCAATTTTAATTTTATTTTTTAAATTTAGTGGTCTTCCTTCTAAATTTTTGGAAATTATATTTTAGATGATTCTTAGGGTTAACTATTTATTAAATGAATTAGGTTCAACATTGTGGTTATTATTGAGGATTTAAAAAATAATTTATTTTTTGATAACATGTGTTATCCATTTTGGATTTAGAAAATATATAGAGATAAGAGAAATGAATATTAATTCTTTTTTGGATCTTTTAATATATTAAATGTAAATTTTAATTTATTAGGAATGAAATATTAATAATTAATACTCATCACTCGGAGAGAAATATGATATTTTGGGGAAAATTAATTAAAATATGGAATTATATGTTTCAAGTATATTTCTTAGTGTTCATAGTCTATATGGTAAATGAATTCATAAAATTTAGGAAAATGATCATGAAATAAAATAATTATTCTAGTGACTTAATTTTTGATTAATCAATGATCTATTCACTAATCACAGATTTATGGAATTGTGGTCGTTATCTTTTTTATGATCAGTAAATTTCTTATGATCAATGATATATATCACTCTCTATAATTATTTACAATTTTTTCTATGTCCATATTTTGACATCCCACAAGTTATTTTCTACTTGTAAACATGGTTGTGTTTTATTCTATATGACCTTTATACATCCCTTTCTATCATATCATAAAGAAGTTGTATTAACCCTTTATAAGATGTGGGTTTTCAGCAACTATATTTTCAAATGTCTAGCCCTTAATTTCTAAATGAAATATTAAATTTCAAGGAATTAATTTATTTATGGTGAGAATAATGTAACACCCTAAGATTTTAGATTATAATAATTGTGTTTAATAGCATATACAACATGGAACATTGATCTTAAGTGACCTGACAAATAGTTTTTTTAAATATTACATTTATATGATAGATGTTAAAATGATAACTATAAGTAGAAAAATATAAATTATTAAAATAATATTTTTTACACATGAATAAATAAATTTATTTGTTATCAGTTGATTAAAAATATAAATAATAATAATTTAAGGGAAAAAGAATTTTTTTTCTTGAAAAGTCATATTTTTTATAAAAATTGATTTCCTTGTGTCCTTCACACTCATGTTAAAATTTGTTTTTTTCAAATTTTATTAACATTATTTGAAAGAAAAAACTTAGTTTTTTAAATCACCATATATAAATTATCCTATAAATTTATTTTATAATTATCTGAAAATATTATTTTTTATGAAAAGTAAAAAATACTGACATTTTTTGAAATATGTCTTCTTATTTAAAGAATTTAAAATGTAAAATTCTGTATAAAATTATTATAAAATTAATATTATTTCAATTTTGTTATAATTAATTTAATTTATATAATTATAATTTATATATGATGAATTTTAATGTAAAAACTTTTTATACTTATTAAAACATTTCCTTTGGAAAACTATTTTTTCGTCGCACCGATGGGTTTAAATTTAAAATAAATTTTGTAAATTCAATGTATTTAATATTTAATAATGGATTATATTTTTTTATCATTATAATTAATACTATATATTATTTTTATATTAATTTTTTTTCATAATGAATCGTAAAAACATTAAAAATTAGTTAATGTATTTAATGGTAAAATATGTTTCCTATGGGTTAAACTATGAAGATATGGGTTTTAGTGATCTATAAACTTATATAATTACTATTGGATTTTGATATTTCAAACATATCTCATTTATTTTTCTATAATGATAAATTCTTTATCCTTTTTTCATGTGAAAAACATGGATACAATTTATTCTTTTGAAAAAATTCATTTGGGTCATTCCACCATCTTATAAAAGGGTTCCCCTTGCCTATCATACTAACACTTTTAAAGACCATTGGTTTTGAAAAAACTTAATGAAATACCTTTATTAAATCCTTCCCCATGACTTATATAGACATTAATGATTATAAAACCATTTTAGGAAGGCATTAGGTATAAAGAAAAAGAGTTTCTCTAAAAAAGAGGTATTCCTGATAACCTAGCATTTTAATATTATTTATTCCTTTAAATCATTTTAATATACATAAAATATGATAAATTAATAAACACAGTATCTCCAAAAATTCTAAATATTATTATTTCAATGGAATTACATATATTTTTCTCCTCTTCCATCAAATGGGAAATAAAAACGTTGATCGTTTGTACGGTGGAAAACCACCTCGCGAACTTATGTAATTTGTTTTCCATTACCACCTCTCACAACAATATATAATGATATTTTTAATGTATATATTTTATATTTATGATATAATCAATCTTTTTAATTAAATTATCACATCTACCTTCTTTCATTCAAATCTATTGGGAAATGATAATCTCGCTCGTGTGTACACGTAGACTACCGCCTCGACAAAATGATGTGAAATGTATTTTTTTTACCTGGATTGTAATAATGATATAATTAATTAATATTATATTATATATATGATATAATAATGTTTATCTAAAGGTTAAATATTATTTAAATTTCTTTCGTTCCATCCATCAAAAAAATGGAACCAACATTCTAGTGTGTGTATGGCCAACCCTCTCCATGAATATTGTAACTCATTTTCTAACACTAAATCCCACGGATTAGTATAAATACATATATATTGAATATGTATAATATTTTTATCTTAATTATAATTTTTGATATAATTTAAACATGATCAAATTTGAAGTATCAAAACTACCAAACTAAAACATTCATGAAAAACTAAGTAGTTATCACTCGAAATAGTGTTTTTAATAAAGAATTTTTAATAAATGGGTGATAAAAACTTATAAGAAAATAATATATGGTAAAATATATAAGATTAATTTTCTTTGATTTTTGTATAATAAATATATATTTTTTATATAGGAGGTTTAAACACGTATAAAAGAAATCAAACATGAGGTAAGGCTTCCTAATCTCACTTTTACTTCCATGAAACATATGTCATATTGTCCATTTATATCTTCTGTGTGGTGAATATATTTTCTCTTAAATATTTTATATCATGAATCAATTTTTATTAATTTTATTTAATGTTTCATTTGAATTAATTTTTTTAATGGTGTGCATGATTGAAATGTTACCAAAGAGGTAAGTGAATATTTCACAATATCATCAATATTCCAAATTATTTATTTTTGTAACTTTTGGGGGAATTATCTTATCAATACATATTAAAACCAATATATTAAATTATATTTTTTTTATTAATTAAATTTTCATGTAATGGTTCCATTTTCTAAATTTTTTAGTTAAAATGATTGAGAAAATGATTTTTAGAAAACTTGACAATATTTATCTCTTGTTTCAAAAATACAATCAATTATATGTCCACATTTTCTAAATAAATTAAAAAAAATCACTATAATATTGTTATTTATTAAATAAATATTGACATGATTCTATTTCTACAAAATGTTTTAAAATTAATATTCCTGTTGTTTTCTGAATGAGGAACTTTTTTTACTTTTTTTAAAAAAAATGGAGTGAATATTTATTTAACATACATGGAATGAACAAAATTTCCTACCGTCATGGACACTAAATTCATTGAGTATTACTTCACAATTTTCCATGATTATTTTCATTGAATTTATTTCATAAAATTCCAGATTGTTTTAGTTTTTAAAAGTTATTTTCAACGTGAAAAGGGTATTTTACACAAGAATGATTTCCATTAGTATTTCTATTCACCAGTGATAATAAATCTTGTTTTACATATTTTCCACTAAGGATATGTTGTACAAATACCATCCTAATTATTTATTGGGATTATTTTGGATCATTTTTACTGGGGATGTTCTATTTTGGAACTATTCTCCATATTACTTTGGATGGATTGTGATTATGTTTATTTATTGGGTAAATTATTAACATTTTATATTCTAGTTATTCAATATGAATGTTTATTTTTATTATATTTCTCCCCATTCATATGAGGAATTCATTAGACTTAGTAAGTGATGGGAGTGTCTGGATATGGATCAATATGTATCATGAGACAAACTATCTTGGTATTTAGCCAGGGCCATACCCATTTACATATGATTTCCTGAAATGTGGCCTTGACAACATGATTATGATCTCTAAAATTATTCCCTCCCTCATTATGAGATTAATTATTTATTTCCATGTGATTATTTGATTATTTATAATATCCATTCATAAGTTTCAATCTCGTGTGATTATTTATATATAATTATTTTGATAATAATTTATTCTTATCATATTATTCATTATATAAAATTTTATTTATTAAATAGAATGTGTTTCAGTTATTTACCATGCTATATTGATTATACCTTATTTTTTCATGATAGATTCTACTACATGCATACCCTTACCGAGCATTAAGGCTCACCACTTATTTTTCTCTTCATTAGGATTTCAAGAAGTGTATTTTGATAGAAATTTAGGGATATAATAAAGGGAATAATAGTTCTTCTAAAAAAATATTATGTCGTATTTTATGTTTTCAATTTTAATGTGAGATTCAAGTATCTATCTAGTTTACCAAGTATAAAAAACTATTTGGTCCTTCAGGACGTGATTCCTTTCATCTTGTGCCAATGTAATAATGTAACCACCGATTATGGGATACTAGGGTCAGGGTATTTACATTATAGATATAAAGATACAAATTTTAGATGGATATCATGTCATATCCCTTTATAGATTGAGTTTCATTGATGCTTCTATAGAGGCCTATCATTTCCTATATTTATATATATGGGGATTCATATTTGTTTTCATGTCAATAACATCTCATGGGGTTAAAAATTATGGATGATTGAATAGGTATTGTGTTTGATTTAGATAGGTTCTCTAAAAGTGTTTTAGAGTTTTTTCCAAAATATTTTTTGATGGTATTTATAAGAAGTATTAAATATGACTTAAAACAAGGATAAGACTATTATAACTTTCCTAAAGTGTTTTTAAATATATTCTAAAGTTGTTTTGGATAGGATTTAAAAAGTTATCATATATGATATGATAGAATGTGAAGTCACATAAATGTTTATTAAGATTTATTGAAATATTTATATTGATAGAAATATTCCCTAAATACATGCACATCATATAATATTATAAGTCTAGTCATATTGTATGATAATAATATGGAAATGGTATTATAACATAGCCTATGGTTATAACATTTTTAATGATATAAAGGTGTCTTAATGAATATCTGGGGCAGTTACATTTTATAAAAGGGGGAAATCAACGGGTGTAATTTTCATCATATCATATTTTATGATTTTTTAATCCATTGAGGAAATTATTAAATGGTTGAATTATTATAGAACATCAATGAATCCATTCATCTAAATGTTAAAGATTTAATATTTAAAAATCCTTAACTCATCATCTATCATTAAAAGTATGGGAGAGTTAATTTTTGAAGGCTACATAAGATGTAATTGTTATAATTTCTCATACATTTCTGAAACATATAAGTAAAACTACGACTCAGATAAATGGATAGCAGAGAATCTGTGTATCCTATATAAAATAGTATTAACAATGACAAATGGGTGTAAAATCCTTAAACAATCACTATCCAAAACACTCTCTTTATGATGTTATCCTCATTCCAACTTTACTTTTGAGAAACAATAATATTATTAAGCTTGAATAATCCAACATAAATGTTTCAGTGATTCAGTGTAATTATAGGATACCAAAAACTATAATCAAAGTGGATTGATCAAGATTTATTATGTAGTAAGGTTATGGATTGGGGTTCACAATTTACAATGAAGAAGAAATTTTATATATCCATGGGAAGTTACCATCCCTCATCATCACATTTTTCAAGGGGTGGAATCTTTTAGTCCCCTTCCAAAGGATCAAACATATGTTTTTATTATGGTGGTCAAGATCATCAATGGAGATAGATCCATAACTTTATGGGAAGAGATCGTGAAAGAGGTGTTCTGCTTCATATTTATCAATTGAGGTAGTTTCAGCCGAGGAAGTATTATAAAGGTTCCCTTTCATTGGAAAATTTGATAGGAGACATATAAGGAATTTGATAGACCAAAGATGATCCTCCACCTTATAGTAAAAAGTGTGACAACAATAGTAGAGTCTATCAGGGGATGAAGGGCTATGGTTTATGTCTTGGTCAGTTGTATTCTTTGGATTTTTTAGCACTATGAGATCTATATATTGTTTGAGGTACCCATTTCATGTTTTATACTTGTGTTCATGATTTTTTTGATTGAGAAGATAAATAATCTATCATATCACTTTCCATAGTCTATGATTTAGGACTTATGCTAGAGGGGATTCCAATGAACATGGAAATACCTATTCTTGTTTGAGTTCGAGCATATATTTATGATGTATGTAGAGACTATGAGTTAGTGTTGGGGTAACACTTCTCTTAATGATACATACTATGTTTAAAAATACTTTTATCTCAAATCACCATAATCATGGAATGGATGTATAAGGTATAGGACATTGAAAAATAATTTAGGATATATATTGTGTTCTATGATGCTGGAATAGAGTCTCCCATGTTCATTGGTGAAAGAGTCCCTTATATAGATCATATTTGTGTTCTGTATTTGTCTTTTATAATGAAATAGATGATTCTAATTTCGCTAGAAATTAATCTGATGGTGTTTCCGAAGGTTGTGGAAGATTACCCTAATGTATTCCTTAAAGAGGTTATGGAATTACCCCCTCAATGAGAATTCATGTTTGGTATAGAGATATAGTTAAACACTTATTTGATCATGATGTCTCCATAGAGGATAATAACTTCTATGTTATAGGATTTATAGGTACAAATTGATCATCTTTTGAATCATAGTTTGTTTCATCTGAGTCATTCTTTTTGGTGTGTACCATTTCTATTCCTAAAGAAGATTGATGGTAGTCTTCATCTATTTGTCTATTTCCATCACATGAACTAGGTGATAGTGAAGAATTGTGATCCTATTTTATTCATTGATGATTTATTAAATCAGATGAAAAAATTTAGTTAGTCATTAATGATAGAGATATGATCGGGATATCATCATAGAAAGGTGAAGGATGAAGATATATCAAATACTGGTTTATAATGTTTTTATGGGTATTAAGAGTTCATTGTGATGCCATATTTTGTGAGGAATATTCTATGGATTTTCTTGAGTTTGTTAAAGAAAATTATTATAGAGTTCTTAGATCTTCTCATGGTTGTCTTCATCGATGAAATTCTTATGTAATATATATTTTATAATGAACACATAGAGGATCTATGTTTTGTTTTGTCAGTTATTCAACATCCACAACTAGTTAGGATGTTTTTGAACCATGCATTATGATCATGTGAAGTTATTTTCCTTGAGAATTATTTTCCCCATCATGGCATATCTTTGGACCCCTTGAATATATAGGTAGCAATTTCTTGGGCATACCCCATAACAAATGTAGATGTGTGGAGTTTCCTTGGTTATATAGTCTATTAAAGGTGGTTTGTAGATGATTTACAACATGTTTTTAATCCTCTAACAATGTTGACTAGAAAGGGTCATTCATTATTGTGGATTTAATATTTATAGTCATATTTTGATTACATTAATGATATGTTGTTCGATGATCAAGTTCATTTTTTCATATGTGGGTGATCAGTTCAATTTTTTTGGGATTCATTACATTATGGTTTGGGTTATGTTTGTAACACCTGAGACTTTTATGTTATATAAATCATCAAAGGAATCTTTTTCTACACACAACACTTGCTTGGCATGCTTTACACGAAATTGCAACCTTCCTTGATAGCTTGCGTCGTACGCAATACTGAGTTTCACTAAACAATGATATGCTATTAAAATATTATTAAAAATAGCCGTTATGAATAGTAATAACCACTTTTTGAAATTTTATAAATTTTATTTTTCAAAATGGACTTCATTTTTGGATTCGGAATATCGAAATTATCCTAGGGTAAAATTTTGGTATTTTTCGGAAAACTTTCAATTTTTGATGAATAGTGATACCACTAAGTGGTAGTTAAAAAACTGAATTTTTCATAAAACATAATTTTACCGCTTCTTTGAGTGGAATTTCTAAAATCCTAGAGACACGGTTGATGTCAGTAAGTAAAATGTGGTTCAATAAGATGAAAATAATTTTTTGTTGAATAGTAACTTTTTACTTTTTTTACCACGGTTTAAAGTAAATAGGGTAATTAAGGGTAAAAATGATAATATTATTACCCTAAAACATGTCTTAATTCTATTGGACAAGTGTAATTCGACCGAAAACAACCTTAGGAATAAAATATTATCATTTAGGGCCACTTCGATTAGATTAGGACATTTATTATTAATTTATTTAAAGAAGGGTTAAAATAGTAAAAAACAAAGTGTAATAAGTAAATCATTTTTAATATGGGGTTATACATAAGATAAATTAGACTATAAATATTCATTAGAAATATAAAAAGATTTCATACATAATGGTATTTTATTTGTAATTTTTATACATTAAATAATTTAATTTATTTATGACACAAAGATGATGCAGTAATTATCGTATTAATGAAATATTGATATAATTGATGTTATAAACACAAAAATAAATGTAATTTGAGACTTTTTATGAATTCCACTAATTTTCTAGATTAATTTGACATGTTATTATTGATTTAATTTACTTTTTTCGAACTAATCATTCTGTTATGACTTTCAAAAAAATTAATTCCTAAATAGTGTCAAAATTGACATAAAATAGTTTTTAAAACAAATATTATATTAGTAATTGTTAAATTATTCTTAAAAATCTACGGTTCGTCCAAATGACTTATATAAGGTTATATATATTAATAATAAACAACTTGGGGTTCGTTTGGCTTCTTATAGTAAGTTTATTAACCATATAGTGTAAGAAAACAAGAAGACACGGTAAAAGTTAAATTATCTAACTTAAAGTTAAATCTAAATGATAAGGTTAAAATTGATACCTAAACTTATCTAAATTCTATTGGATGAGAGGATATAGACCCCTACCCACCTTATCTTATAAATATATCAATTTGTAGCTATTAAAAACCGAATTTGACTTTATAATAAAATAATATTTTTAGTTATTCCAAAGGTGCCCCTCTCCTCCCTTATAAAAGGGCACCTCCTCCCCCTCTTCCTCACACCACTTTGAGCCTTCACTCTCGTCCAACCCCTGAGAATTTATCCTCTCCACTTCCTTAGAGACATCCTAGAGGTTCTGGTGTTATTAAATGACCTATTTTAGTGCCCTAAAAGGAGGTCTCAAAGAAGCACTTCAAAGAAGAGGTAATGTCCGTTACCGATTCTTTCATCTTTATTTCTTCCACCACTTATTCTTATTTAGTTGTTTAATTATAAAGTTATAACATCAGAATCACTCATATAATGATATGTTATTATAAGTATGGAACAACCCTATTTCACCATCTATCCATCCTACGGAAAAATAAATTACTGCGCGTGCGTACGTACGGAATACCGTCTCCACGCCGTGGTGTAATCTATTTTCCACCACCACCTTACATGGATGGGTATAATGGTGTAAATAATGACTATATATGACTATTATAAAGTGATACTGATTCTTAAATAGTATACATACACTCCAATACAATTCCACGATCATAGGAATGATATCATCACTCGTGCGTACGTACAGAATACCGTCTCCACGAAGTGACGCGACTCGTTCTACATGATCTTCATTTCATAATGATTATATAAATTAATTGAATTAATTAATATGTTATATATTACAATAATAACATTCTGGAAATGAGGTTTCTATAACCTAAAGAGAAGAATAATAATTTATTCGACAAAACACGCATAAGAACAAAAAGTTATAAACACCCGAATAACAAGTAGAAATGAAATATTACTAATAAGAAGCTTAGAATATGACCATATATGATATCATAACAATAAGTATGATTCTGGAATAAGTAAATAACATTATTTAAATCATTATACAGGAGGTCCGGACACTTACAATGCAAAACAGACCTAAGGTAAGGAAAATATCACAATCTCTTTTTTATCCGAGATTGTTTATACTTTGGTATTTACTGGGGTGTATTTTATCATCCACATCCTTTTTTCCTCAATATTTAAAATTATTTCCATCCACATACAATTGTTTAAATCAATTTTTACCTTTTGGTGAGTTTATAGTAAAAGATATGAAAGGAATCTTTTGTCGTTTTTCGTATGAGGTACTTTTTGACTTTTCCAACAAAAGTACAAGAAGAATGTCTTTTTAACTTATACGGCATGAATGGATTTTTAAAAAATTATTTCCTAGAAGCTTCCTTTACATGTTTTCATGTTTATTTATAATCAACTTCTTTAAGTTTAGAATTGTATGACATGTTAAGAATGGAAAAGTGTTTTTGAAGTAGAAAGGATATTTTCCTCAAGAATGGAGTTCAAGTGTTTTATCAAAATTATTTTCCATCTAAGATAATAAAGGGTTCTTTTTCTATCCATATTATTACATTGATTTGATTATGTTGTGAGGGAATTATTTTTATGAATTCCTTTATCTTATATGAATTGTTTTATGATGTCACGATGTTTAAGATTCCCATTTTTATTAAATGGGTTATGTTATGGTTTATTATTTTGTGGCACACATAAGAATGGTATCATTATGAGATTTGTGGGACCTATATCTCCCTCCAATGCATTGGGTAAAGATTTTATATCTCATGAGATAGACATGGCTGGAACGGTATGTTATATAGGTTCAGTGATACAGGACTGAAACGTGGAATTAACTCGGTTCAGAAATGGACTTTGTCCACTAAGATAGTCTTGGAAATGAGTGTTGACTAACAAGAAATGATTCTCTATGATTATGTGTGTATGCCACAAAGTTTCATGTTTTATATTATGCTTATTGGGATTCCATTTCACTACTATGATTTATCCCTTGTTATGAAATTATGCTCTCTTTTGCAGGTTAAGATTTCCAAAAGTTATGTTTTTTTGAATATGATGTGATTGATATATCTTTTGTTTACCTTTACTGAGCATTTGAGATCACCCTTTTGTATGTTTTCTTTCCCCAGGTCAGGAAGAAGGTTATTAAGTAATATATGCCAAAAGGGACTATAGATATGATGAAATAAATGGGAGACATTGTAGACGATTTATGAACGAGTTGTTTTTGTTTCCCTGTTTCTAAAGACACTATACCTATACGGTCCTTTCGTGGTTTTATTATATGTTGTAATAAGTATGCTTCAATTTTTAAGTATTAATAATGTATGTAAAGTATGGGTTGTTATAGTTGGTATCATAGGAAAGGTATAGTCAAACTTTAGAAACTAGGATGTGAAAGCCTTTGTGAGAACCCTAAGGATAAGTCTAAGCATAGAACACAATCTTAGTGTTTTAGAAACGGCCATGAATAAACTAGGATAAGACCTTAAGTGTGAAATTTTATTCTTGATTATGTGGTTTTCCAATTATAACTAGTGTTGCTCACACTATTCTTCTTGGTTTTAGTCAATGGCTCGACCCGAAGGAACCGTGTTAATGTGGAATACAACGGGCAATGCAATGATTGTCCTCCTGAGCAACCATACGTTATGGGAGTTGGAATGAAAAATCTTGTAGCCATGATCACACAAATTTCTCAATCTATGTATCATGCAGGGCTTCCAAATGAGCAAAGGAAGGAGCAACATTCTGTTTAATCCTTCATGAGACAACGTCCACCTTCTTTCAGCGGTTTTACTGATCCATTAGTTTCTGAACAATGGATTAGTACTACTGAAAATATATTTTCAGTTCTTCAATGTTCTGAGCATGATAATGTCATCTTAGTAGTGTTTCGTTTGGAAGGTGATGCTGATCAATGGTGGAATCTTATTAAGAATATGAGGCAAGGGGATGAAATTTAGTCCATGGAATGGGATGAGTTCAAGAACTTATTTTTCAATAATTACTTCCCTCTAATTCTCCGAACAATGATAGAGAAAGTGTTTCTTGAACTAAAGAAAAACGATGATGAATCTGTTGGTACCTATGAAGAAAATTTTACAAGACTTGCAAGGTACGCTTCTGGAATTATTATCCAACCTGAGAGTAAGATCGATCGATTCTTTAGTGGCTTAAAACCAAGTCTTCGAAGGGCCTTAGCCATAAGGGATTTCAATAGCTACGAGGAAATCGTTCGATGTTCTCTCAAAGTTGAGATGGATATTGGAGTAACCCATCCGTCATATGGGTTTGATAAGAAGAGGAAAATGGAATTCAAAGGATATTCTAAAGAGCACACTGAAAAGAAGATGAGCTTTTCCTTATGCTCAAAGTGTGGAAAGAAACATGGAGGGAGTTTTCTTAAATGGACAAGTAAATGTTTCAAATGTGGAAAGGAAGGTCATCATGCATTTTAATGCCGCGATGATTTGAAGAAGATGTCTAATGATGCAAACAAAGGAAGGGATACACAGAATGAACCTACTACACTTCAATGTTTCAAGTGCAAGGAGATGGGAAATTTTTCCAATAAATGCCCTAATCCAAGGGTTGATGATGATGGTCGACGTCAACAAACTCTTAAGGCTAAATACAAAGGAATGTCACATGCAATTTCTATCAGCGATGTGGAGTACGATAACGATGTGGTGAAAGGTACAATTACCATCCACTCTAAAGTAGAAAATGTTTTATTTGATTCTGGATCCACCCACTCCTTTATTTCTGAAGAATTTTCTATGGGTATCACCGTATTACCTCAACAATTAGATGTTGAGTTAGCTGTGACAACACCTAATGGCACAACAGTCGCATCAATAGTTTATAATTCTTCTCCGATTGAAGTTTGTGGGAAAGTGCTTCCTACAAATCTTGGGATCCTTCCTATAGTGGAATTTGATGTGATTCTTAGCATGGATTGGCTTTCTATACATGGACCTCATATCAATTGCCAAAGAATTGATGTTACATTTCATATTCCAGATTAATCTATGATCGTCTATCGAGGCAAGGATGAACATAACCTTCCAGTGGAAATTTCTTCCATTTTATGGGTATTGATTCCACTAAATGAAGGTTATTTATCTCAAATGGTTGGTGGGAAACTCACGATTAAGAATATTCCCATTGTACGGGAGTTTGATGATGTCTTTCCGGAGGAATTACTAGGTCTTCAACCAAATCGTGAAGTTGAGTTTTGAATAGAACTCGTACCAGGTGCTTTGCCTATTTCAATGACACCTTATAGAATGGACCCAATTGAGTTGCAGGAATTGAAGAATCAACTCCAAGAGAATCTTTATTAGGGGTTCATACACCCTAGCGCATCACCTTGGGGAGCACCTGTTCCGTTTGTTAAGAAGAAAGATGGATCAATGTGACTCTTCATTGATTATTGAGAACATAACAAGATCACTATCAAGAACAAATATCCTCTCCCGCGCATTGATGACCTATTTGACCAACTACGAGGAGATCAATACATATCCAAGATTGATCTTCATTCAGGGTATCATCAATTAAGTGTCAAAAGGGAGGATATACCAAAGACGGCTTTCGGTACAAGGTATAGACACAATGAATTTATATTGATGTCATTTGGTCTTACTAATTCCCCTGCTATCTTCATAGATCTAATGAATAGAGTCTTTAGAGACTATCTTGATCAGTTTGTGGTAGTCTTTATAGACGATATTCTTTTCTATTCAAAGAGAATGGAAGAACATGAAGATCACTTGAGAATTATTTTGAAGACCCTGAGAAAGGAGAAGCTTTATGCCAAATTTACCAAGTGTTAATTTTGGCTTCAAGAAGTTTCATTTTTGGGTCACATAATCCCAAAAGAGGGGATATCTGTGGATCCAGCAAAAATAGAGGTTATCGAAAGTTGGTCGAGACCAACAACAGTAACCGAGATCCGATGTTTTCTTGGTTTGGCTGGATATTATCGACGTTTAGTGAAATATTTTTCACGATTTTCAAATCCACTCACCAAGTTGACTCGGAAAGGAGTTAAGTTTGTTTGGGCGGAGGAATGTGAAGAGAATTTCAAGGAGTTGAAAAGAAGGTTATCCAGTGCACTTGTGCTCACACTGCCTTGTAGTGGATAAAGGTTTTTGATTTACTGTGATGCATCCAAGAAGGGATTGTGGTGTGTTCTTTTGCAAAATGATATGGTTATAGCTTATGCCTCACAACAGTTGAAAATACATGAGAAAAATTACCCAACTCCTGATTTGGAGTTAGCTGCGGTAATCTTTGCATTAATGATTTGGAGGAATTACCTTTATGGTGAAAGGTGTGATATTTATACTTATCATAAAAGTTTAAAGTATATTTTCACACAAAAGGAGATGAATATGCGCCAAAGAAGATGGTTGGATCTGATTAAGGATTACGACTGCTCAATCCATTACCACCCTGGGAAAGCAAACAAGGTGGTAGATGTGTTAAGTCGACAAGACCATGCTAGTTTATCCATGATGAGTATCACAAAAGATCCAATATTTATGGATTTACCAAGGATGGATCTTGGAATTATAATGAAAGGGGAAAAATCGTATCTTTCTTAAATGAATGTTCAACCATCTATACATGTGAAGATTAAAGTGGCATAGAAAGAAGATGTCAAGTTACAAAAGAAGGTGAGAAATGTTCTTGAATTCAACCTTGATTGTGATGGGATAATAATGTTCAGGAATCGGGTTTGTGTTCCTCCCATCCCCGAATTAAAGAAGGAGATGCTGGATGAGGCTCATAGTTCTTCATTCTTATTCATCCTGGAAGCACGAAGAAGTATAGGGACCTGAAAGAGTACTTCTGGTGGGATGTCATGAAAAGAGATGTTGCTGAATATGTCTCTCGATGCTTGGTTTGTCAACAAGTTAAAGCTGAGAGACAGAAGTCTAAGGGGATGTTACAAAAATT
The DNA here is from genome assembly GCA_963277665.1 of Viscum album. Taxonomy (NCBI): domain Eukaryota; kingdom Viridiplantae; phylum Streptophyta; class Magnoliopsida; order Santalales; family Viscaceae; genus Viscum; species Viscum album. The sequence continues at coordinate 2,126,498,128 of OY728161.1, read as the reverse complement.
ACCCATACCCGAATGGAAATGGGAAAACATCACTATGGACTTTGTCACAGGACTTCCTAAAACATCCAAAGTGAATAATGCTATCTGGGTCATAGTTGATCGTCTTACAAAGTCTGCACACTTCATTGCTATTAGAGAGGATTTCTCTCTAGATCAGCTTGCCAGGATATATGTAAAGGAAGTGGTAAGATTGCATAGAGTACCACTTTCTATTATATCTGACCGGGATCTAAGATTTACCTCAAAGTTCTGGCGAAGTCTTCAGCATACTCTAGATACAAAGTTGAGTTTCAGCACTGCTTATCATCCTCAGACAGACGGTCAGTCTGAGAGAACAATTCAAACTCTAGAAGAAATGTTGAGAGCTTGCTCTATGGATTTCAAAGGTGGTTGGGATCAACACCTACCTTTGGTGGGATTTTCTTATAATAATAGCTTTCACTCCAGTATTCAGATGGCTCCTTATGAAGCTCTCTATGGAACGAAATGCAGGACTCCAACTTGCTGGGATGAGGTTGCAGAAAGAAAGCTATTAGGACCTGATATCGTTGATGAAATGGATGAAAAGGTCAGATCTATTCAACAACACGTAAGAGCAGCTCAGAGTCGACCGAAAAGTTATGCTGACAACCGAAGAAAAGACCTAGAGTTGGAAGTGGGTGATAAAGTGTTCTTACAAATATCTCCCTGGAAGAGGGTTATGAGAATTGGAAAGAAGGGGAAGTTGGGCCCTAGATATATCAGTCCTTTCGAAATACTGGATCGTGTTGGGAAGGTAGCTTACCGATTGGCGCTTCCACCGAATCTCTCTCAAGTTCATGATGTGTTCCATGTATCTCTCCTGAGAAAGTACATACATGATCCTTCACATGTACTCAGCTCAGAAGTTGTACCGCTGGAGCAAGATCTTTCTTATGAAGAACAACAGATAGAGATTATGGATCATAGCGAAAAAGTCCTATGAAACAAGTCCACTTGATTGGTGAAAGTTTTATGGAGAAACCACAAATTAGAAGAAGCTAAATGGGAGCATGAGGATATGATGAGGGAGTGGTATCCTCATCTGTTTGTTACAAAGTGACGAATTTCGAGGGCGAAATTCATTTTAAGGGGGGTATAATGTAACACCCGAGGCTTTATGTTATATAAATCATCAAAGGAATCTTTTTCTACACACAACACTTGTTTTCCTTGCTTTACACGAAATCGCAACCTTCATTGATAGCTTGCGTCGTACGCAATACTGAGTTTCACTAAACAATGATATGCTATTAAAAGATTACTAAAACTAGCCGTTATGAATAGTAATAACCACTTTTTGAAATTTTATAAATTTTATTTTCAAAATGGACTTCATTTTTGGATTCGGAACATCGAAATTAGCATAGGGTGAAATTTTGGTATTTTTCTGAAAACTTTCAATTTTTAATGAATAGTGAAACTACTAAGTGGTAGTTAAAAAACTGAATTTTTCATAAAACATAATTTTTCCGCTTCTGTGAGTGGAATTTAGAAAATCCGAGAGACACGGTTGATGTCAGTATGTAAAATGTGGTTCAATGAGATGAAAATAATTTTTTGGTGAATAGTAACCTTTTACTTTTTTTTACCACGGTTAAAAGTAAATAGGGTAATTAAGGGTAAAAATGATATTATTATTACCCTAACACATGTCCTAATTCTATTGGAAAAGTTTAATTCGATCAAAAACAACCTTAGGAATAATGTATGACCATTTAGGCCCACTTGGATTAGATTAGGACATTTATTATTAATTTATTTAAATAAGGGTTAAAATAGTTAATATCAAAGTTTAATAATTAAATCATTTTTAATATGGGGTTATAAATAAGATAAATTATACTATAAATATTCATTAGATTTCTAAAAAGATTTCCTACATAATTGTATTTTATTTGTAATTTTTAGACATTAAATAATTTAATTTATTTATGACAGAAAGATGATGCAGTAATTATGTTATTAATGAAATATTGACATAATTGAGGTTATAAACACGAAAATAAATGTAATTTGAGACTTTTTATAAATTACACTAATTTTCTAGATTAATATGACATGTTATAATTTATTTAATTAAATTTTTTCGAACTAATCATTCTGTTATGACTTTCACAAAAATTAGTTACTAAATAGTGTCAAAATTGACATAAAATACTTTTTAAAACAAATATTATATTAGTAATTGTTATTTTATTCTTAAAAATCTAAGTATCGGCCAAATTACTTAGATAAGGTTATATATATTAATAATAAACAACTTGGGGTTCGTTTGGCTGCTTATAGTATGTTTATTAACCTTATATTGTAAGAAAACAAGAAGACACGGTAAAAGTTAAATTATCTAACTTAAAGTTAAATCTAAATGATAAGGTTAAAATTGATACCTAAACTTGTCTAAATTCTATTGTATGAGAGGATTGCGACCCCTACCCACCTTATCTTCGAAATATATCAATTTGGAGCTATTAAAAACCGAATTTGACTTTATAATAAAATAATATTTTTAGTTATTCCAAAGGTGCCCCTCTCCTCCCTTATAAAAGGGAACCTCCTCCCCATCTTCCTCACACCACTTTGTGCCTTCATGCTCGGCCAAACCCTGCCAATTTCTCCTATCCACTTCACTAGAGACATCCTAGAGGTTCTGGTATTCTTCAAAGACCTATTTTAGTGCCCTAAAAGGAGGTCTCAAAGAAGCACTTCAAAGAATAGGTAATGTCCGTTACCGATTATTTCATCTTTATTTCTTCTTCCACTTCTTATTATTTAGTTGTTTCATTATAAATTAATAACATCAGTATAACTCATATACTGATATGTTATTATAAGTATTAAACAACCCTATTTCACCATCTATCCATCCTACGGAAAAATAAATCACCGCGCGTGCGTACTTACGGAATACCATCTCCACGCCATGGTGTTATCTATTTTCCACCACCACCTTACATGGATGGGTATAATGGTGTAAATAATGACTATATATGACTATTATAAAGTGATACTGATTCTGAAATAGTATACATACACTCCAATACCATTCCACGATCATAGGAATGATATCATCACTTGTGCGTACGTACGGAATACCGTCTCCACGATGTGATGCGACTCGTTCTACATGATCTTCATTTCATAATGATTATATAAATGAATTGAATGAATGAATATGATATATATTTCACTAATACCATTCTGGAAATGAGTTATCTATAACCTAAAGAGAATAATAAGAATTTATTCGACAAAACACGCATAAGAACAAAAAGTTATAAACACCCGAATAACAATTAGCAATGAAATAATACTAATAAGAAGCTAAGAATATGACCATATATGATATCATAACAATAAGTATGATTATGTAATAAGTCAATAACATTATTTAAATCATTATATAGGAGGTTCCGACACTTACATAGCAAAACAGACCTAAGGTAAGGAAAATATCACAATCTTCTTTTTATCCGAGATTGTTTATACTTTGGTATTTAATGGGGTGTATTTTATCATCCACATCCTTTTTTCCTCAATATTTAATATTATTTCCATCCACCTAAAATTGTTTAAATCCATTTTTACCCTTTGGTGAGTTTATAGAAAAAGATATTAAAGGAATCTTTTGTCGTTTTTCGTAAGAGGTACTTTTTGACGTTTTCTGACAAAAGTACAAGAAGAATGTTTTTTAACTTATACGACATGAATGGATTGTTAAAACATTATTTCCAAGAAGCTTCCTTTACATGTTTTCAATTTTATTTTTAATCAAATTCTTTATGTTTAGAATTGTATGACATGTTATGAAAGGAAAATTGTTTTTGAAGTAGTAAGGATATTTTCCTCAAGAATGGAGTTCAAGTGTTTTATCAAAATTATTTTCCATCTAAGATAATAAAGGGTTCTGTTTCTATCCCTATTATTATATTTATTTGATTATGTTGTGATTGAATTATTTTTATGAATTCCTTTATCTTATATGAATTGTTTTACGATGTCACGATGTTTAATATTCCCATTTTTATTACATGGGTTATGTGATGTTTATGATTTTGTGGCACCCATAAGAATGGTATCATTATGAGATTGGTGGGACCTATATCTCCCTCCAATGCATTGGGTAATGATTTTATATCTCATGAGATAGACATGGATGGAACGGTAGGTTATACCAGTTCAGTGAAATAGGACTGAAACGAGTAATGAACTTGGTTCAGAAATGGACTTTGTCTACTAAGATAGTCTTGGTAATGAGTATTGACTAACAAGAAATGATTCTCTATGATTATGTGTGTATGCAACAAAGTTTCTTGTTTTATGTTATGATTATTGGGATTCCATTTCACTACTATTATTTATCCCATGTTATGAAATTATTCTCCCTTTTGCAGGTTAATATTTCCAAAAGTTATGTTCTTATGAATATGATGTGATTGATATTTCGTTTGTTTACCCTTACTGAGCATTTGAGCTCACCCTTTTGTTTGTCTTCTTTCCCCAGGTCCGGAAGAAGGTTATTAAGTAAGATATGACAAAAGGGACTATAGATATGATGAAATAAATGGGAGACAATGTAGACGCTTTATGAACCAGTTGTTTATGTTTCCCATTTTCTAAAGACACTATACCTATACGGTCCTTTCGTGGTTTTGTTATATGTTGTAATAAGTATGCTTCAATTTTGAAGTATTAATAACGTATGTAAAGTATGGGTTGTTATAGTGTTATATTGTAGTAGATATCATTTTCTTCTTCTGTGTCACTTAAGCTACATACTCATGATCTTAACTATTCTACCTATGATATTGAGTTTTAATCAGTCATGTTTCATTGAATTTGTGGTGATAATACCTCCTTAGTGAGCATTTGTTGGTTTTGACCAATCACAGGATCTCGAGGTATGTTTTCTCCCAGAATGACCAAAACTTTAAACAAAAATAGTTTATGGAATTATTATAGGATGACAACAATGATATTAAATATACACTGCATAAGGGAAATGTTATAGTTGATTCACTGAGCATGAATTCATGAAATTATCTTGTTTGGAAATCTATATATTCATAGAGAGTGAAGGAAAACTCTTATAGAATAATCTTAATATGGGAGGTTTGTGGTAGAGGAAACCTTTTTAAAATGATGTTTTCTCCATATTTACTGCACCAGTAGTAGGAGACCCAGTTAGTAGACTTTGAGGTGGAGGTCTAGAAAGATTGAGTTATATGTGGGGATGAACCTTATTGTTTGTTTGGAGATGAAAATCATTGGGTGTTGCTCTAAGGGAATTTTTCATTCTATTAGTGATGCATGAGGTGGTTCTAAATGAGTTTCATAACTCAACCTTAGTGGTAAATCCTAGATTTAAAAAGAACCACTAAGCCCTGAGAGGATAGTTTTAGTGACCTTGGTTAAAGTGTTCAGTTGTAATGATTGTTTCTCGATGTTTGTTCTCCCAAAATATAAAGTCTAGGTACCATATTCCTTATGGTTTTCTCTAGTCATTGGATATTCATTAGTGGAAGTAGGAGGATATATTGATTGAATTCATCATTGGTTTACATCTATATCAGTAAGGATTTGATGATATATAGGGTAAATTTGAATGTTTCACTAAATCATCCCATCTTATACTAATCAAGGGGTTGATCTGAGTGGAGTTTTTTTCAAGGTAGTACATGGAGAAGGTGGTTAGACTCCATGGAGTCTTGAGGATTACCATCTCTGATCATGATTCCATTTTTACCTCAAAGGTATAGGGAATTATCCATCATTATTTTTTCTCTTAGTTATTCCTTAAAACTTATTTTCATCCATATATGGATGGTCAGATAGAGTGGACTATCTAAACTCTTGAGGACATGTTTCATTCTTGTGTCCAAGATTTTAGAGGTTCATGGATGAGGGTTTTTTCATTTGACAAGTTGTATTATAAGAATATTTTTATCTCCACCATTAGTATGGCCCCATTTGATGATTTTTATTTCCAAGATTTATATTATCCATTCTGTTGGACTAAGATCATAATGTCATTAATTCTCAATATGGAAGTAGTGTAGAGCACGATAGAGTTTTTTCAGGTGATTATCTGTTGGATAAAAGGAGTGAATGATCTTCATAAGTTTTATACTGACCACAAGAAGATACATATAGAGTTCAATTTTGATTACCATATTTTCTTAATGTGTTTCATCATCATGGGTAGTGATGTTTTGGTTTAGGGAGAGATCAAACTCCTCGATTTTATGGTCCATTAATGGTGTCAGCTCATGTTGGAGTAATTAAATATTAGATAACAATTCGCCCACAGATGAGATGAATACAAAATTTCTTCTATGTTTAGAATCATCACCATTATCTTCATGATGACTCCCACATTATTCATTGGGGTGAGATCAAGGTTGACGATGATCTGAGTGCTTTGAGGAGTGTCTTGGAGACATATAATATAATATCCGAAGAAGGTACCTTGCTACCACTTTCCCACTAGTTTGGCTCTCATCCCTAATGGAATTATAAATAGGTTTATCATATCAATATCATGATCTACTAAATGACACCCAACTTTGACTTGAACCCCACAAAAGCGCCACAACCTAAATGCTCTATGTGAATTATACATCAAGGACCCAACTAGAAAAACCCAAACAAGAAACTAATTATTTTCCCCTATTGGGAACCATTTGAAGAACCACAATCCAAACCCCACATAAGGATACAAATTCAATTCATACATGAAATGTACAACCCTCACCTAGGCCTAACCCCACAATCCCCTCTAGAGGATCTGAAAACAAAACCTCAAAGGAATCATCCCAGTAAACCTCGATCAAACCTAAAAAATCTTAAAAAATCTACCCAAAGCCCCTAATCAACCCGAGGTTCTTACCATAACATCCTAAATGAAAATACACATAGAAAGGACACCTCATGAGTCAAAATATTACTATAGGGAGTGAAATAATGTAAAACAAAACTAAATTGAGTGTATAGGATCTGTACCATTTGTACAAAACATGTTCCCCCAATTTTCATCTACGGTCCTAAATGTTAACCTAACCTGGTGTGTACTTCCAAATTACATGGGTTGGACTACCGCTAATGTTGTTATATTAAAACAAGGTATATAGATGTTCACCCCACAAGGTATCTAACTAAATACCTTACACAAAATTAGGCCATGCACTACACATGGGGTCTGGAAGTGTACCCAAATAGACATGTTCACCCACACTAGGTGTCCGGATATGTACCTCAACTACTCCATGAGTCACTGTCATGATTATTACCTAGAAAATCATCCATCTATGCTTTGAATTGGGCCATGGAAAACCCAAAGGGTGTTCCCAATCCCCACAGCCTATAGACTAATACCTAAGAATCAAACATCAACAAGAGGGAAATATTTTCTCAATCGAAAATAAGTCACATGGAATATATATAGAAAGAAACCCATAATGAAAATATAAAATAAATAAAAGAGTGAAAATAGTATAAATACAACCCTTGGATACAAGATAAAATCCATGGTACATGTTCTAAAAAATAACCAAAAGAAATTACTATTAAAATATCCCCAGTTACTCCATATGATATGTTGGAAACATCCCACAATCTCACCACTTGCTTCCCATTCCAGGATAACCAAATTCCTCTTTTCCACACTGTAGAACCTTGACCATTACTCTATCAAAAAAAATAAAGGTATACAAACTCCCAAGAGAGTGTAAAGGGTGTGATCTAAATAGGATCTGTATGATACCACCTAGTTGGTTATAACATGTCTCTGTACAATAATCCCAACATGCTCAATTTTAGGAGAACAAGTCATGATAAGTAGTTACATAGTTTTATATCAAAATCATTGTAAATTGTCCTACATTTTCAATGTTCCAAAATGAAATATAGTCTATTAAATTTCAAATAATAATTTTATTAACCGTTTTCATTTATCAAATCATGTATCATATCATATGAAATCCAAAAAAGTAAAATGCTAATGCACAACGGTAGAAACCCATAAGATAATTTTTTTTAGTGTAGCTAGATCACTTGTACCCAAAATAAATACAAATATTAGTGCACACTAAACTCCCTAAAGGAAATGCATTCATAATCTAGGGATAGAGGGATAACCTAGAATGTGAACCCTTTAAAATCTCAATATAATGTTCTTAAAGATAATGTATCTTTGATCTAAGAACCAAATAACACGCCAAAAAGTGAATACCTACACAATTTCAATGGAAAAGGATCAATACAAAACCCTTAACCTATGTACCCGAGGTTCCCATGTGAGGAACATACCAAATCAATTTTAAAGGAATTAAAAATTTTCAAAAAAATTCAAACAAACGTTTCTCATAAAAATACAAGACTTGAAAACCAATTTCATTATCCACATGAATATTCTATGAAAAAATATGAATTTTACCAAAAATAGGGGAAAAAATCTTTTCTCAACAGCCAGTTTAACACATGAATAAAAAAAATTTGGGATCATGCCAATTAATTTATAAAAACATTTATAAAAAAATATCACTAACTATTCACTGAACTTTGGATAAATTCAAAACCTACTACCTCGTGTTTTGGTCACACACTACCCTAAATTGTATCGAAAAAACAAAAAGAAATGGAATTCAATATCAAGTGTGATGTGGCCCTAAATAATAATTCCTAAAACATAGTATTGCATTTCTATAAGAAAAAGGTTCAACAAAGAAATTTGATCAACACATATATTAAGAATCATACACCGCACTGGAATTGATGAGAGAAAAATAATATGGATTAAAACAATTTGAAAGATCTAGAAGAGATTGGAGAAGGATTAAAAATGATTATTAGATCCCAAAAATGTATCCTAGATCAACTTCCAGAAGAATAGATATAGATTAATCATGAGATATTTGATTAAACATACTTATCCAATGACAACTGATCAATCTGGGATCGAAACACAAAGTGGTGGAGTTAATATAGAGTAGGATCAAAAAAATCACGTAGAGAAGACCTATGGTTTAAGTAAATATTAAAAGAGTTAAATGAGAAATTATATGGGTGACTAAAACATTTAATCTACTGCTACACACAAAATTCATGATGTGAATCATTGGTTCTTGACCCAAACCTTTTGAATTGATGACATGTGGAAGAACACAACACCTTGCCTTAAAATCCTAACATATCAGTTCATAATAATAATTATAAATCATGTAATGAATATTTTATACATCATGAACCCAAAATCATGGCTTTTTCCTAGTACCCACTCATTTTGTTAATAAACATTCATGGTGTGAATTAATTCCAACACACAGTTCTCCATGTTTTGGGTCTTTTCCACCTACAGTCACTCCTAAGAAACCTTTGCACATTTTATTACACTATTTATGATATATTAAAACATACAATTATGTCTACCTTAAAATCATGGATGTTATAATTCTCCCTATTAGAGGACACAATGTCCCCATATATTCATGTAGCAGAAGAATTCTCTAAAGTGGTAAGTCCACTATTCCCTTTCCAATGATTCATGTTTCCAATTATCATGAGAATAAAATCCATTCCACCATAAAACATTAATCGATAGAATGTAGTTCCCATACATAAATTTCATATTATTATCAACAATATCCACTGGTTCCTATAAAAACAAAAATTTCATACTCCAATTCAATCTTCTCCCAATTCACAACATGGAATGAATTAGGATGGTACTTATTGTTATATTATATGTGGGAAATTTAATGAATACTTATAAATTGATATAGTAACTCCCAACTATAAGCAACCATTCCATGATTATCCGTGAATGTAAATGGTCCAACATATATTGAAGACAACTTCCATTATTTAATCAACCTACAGTGACCCAAACATGGTTAAACTTTCAAGAATAAAAGGTCACCAATGAAAACCTCAAATGGATGATGCTAATAATATGCATATTATTTCTACCAAGTTAGATATGTAACCATTAATTGATATATAACTTGAATCCTTATCAATGTCTCCTAGATGATACTCAGTCCCCCAAGAGAGGGATCACCCACCTTTGAAAAAACAATGAGGTGACCTTCATGAATGACCAATCAAATCCTTGAAGCAAACCATTCTGTTCAAAGACTTGTAAATGATATTATAAGAAAACTAAATTTGTCCTATATGGTTGTACCATTATCCAAAAACATCCATTACACATGAAATAATAATATTATATAGGAAATGTATTTAATACTCGATCTATCCTTTTGTCTATGGATGGTATATTATAACCAACCTTACATGAGAACCCATCTCCTCTTGGATATTCTTCTAGAACCAATAGTTAAATCGAGGATCCCTATTATAAATAAAGGAAATGGAGACACTATGGATCCTCACAATATTTTACATATACAGATTACCCCAATCATCAACCTTCATGGTTTCTATGATTTGAATAAAATGATCTAATTTCATCAATTGATCAATTACCACCAGTATAGATTTATTTCTTCATGGAGTCTATTGTAATATAGTGATGATGTCCATAGGCACCTCCTCCCATTTCAAAAACAACACAGGAAGAGGATAAAGAATACTAGAAGGCTTTAGGTGCTATGACTTTATTTACTATCAGGTGTCACAAAATGACATATAATCAGTGTTTTCATGCTTCATACCTAGAAACCAAAAACACCACCTCATGTCATAATACAAATTTCTATTACCATGATGAATTTACCATGAAAAACTATAAATATCTTGAAACACTAATTTCCTAACCAATAATGAGAAAAAAAAACCAATTCCCAATTTGAAGTATCCAATCGTAAGGGAGAGAACGACTAAAAATTATCACCCCGCCATGTAGAGATTATATAAATCATTTTAAATCATCATCCTCATGCCTGACCTATAAAATAGACTCAAGGAGTGATGATAATAAGTAAATACTAGTCAAAACCATACCTGAATCACACTTTTAAATGTCTAGTTGTAAATAATGGAAAATTACCATAATTTTCTACTCCTCCTTTGAATCCAAATAAATTATGGGTAAATTCTACTAAGATCCTCCATTATTAAATTCACATTCCCCATGTTTTAAGTGATGTCAATATCAAATGTTTGGAGGTATTCCAACCATCATATTTGTCCAAGGATTAGGTACTTATGATAAAATATATAACATAGGATGTTGTGATAAAAAATGTGAACCTATCACCAAAGAGATATTATAACTAGTACTTATGTGAATTCATAATAGTGGCGATTTTCAAGTCATGATTAAGATAATTATTTTCATGTGGTTGTATTTGATGAAGAGAATATGACACCAAATGATCATCTTAAATAATCACACTCTCCAAAAAAAACAACAAAATAATTACAATATACCATATAGAACATACTATTTTTTAAAAGGATAAATATACGAGATGATGTTATACAAAGTTTTAACTCATCAAAATAAGATTGGAACCTAGGAGACCCAGTGAAATCCACCCCTTTCAAAAAAATTTCATTCAATGGTGATTATAGATTTAAGAAATCCTTGATAAAAAATATAATATATAGACATTCATTGGAAGCTCTATACTCCAAAAAGGATCCATTTTATTACCATGTTAAGAAATCCCTTTCCTTTAAGCGTTAAAATAGAGAACATGTTTTGATTCCATGTGAAAAAACATGTTTTGATGGTGCTCATTCACATTCTCATATCATGAAAAAACATGATTTTATCCATGAATACCAAAATTAATGTATTAATATGCTCATGGAATATCCAATTCAACAAATCCATAACCATTATATGATTGTCAGTTAATCCAAATGGAATTACAATATTTTCATAGTGGTCATAACTACTTCTAAAAGAAGTCTTCGAGACATATAACACTCAAAATATGAGATAGGGACACGCTAGATGAAGATCGATTTAAAAAACCAATTTCCTCATAATAACTATTAAAATATGCCATCTGCATGATGGAAATATTACTTATACTTAATTGGTACCCAATTCATCATCTCATAGTCTATGAAAATATGAAAAAATAGGCATATTGGAAAAGGGCATAGGGTCAACCCAATACAAAACACCAAGAAAGATAAATCTCTTACCAAGGTGGTCTTCCAACTAAAACTTAATATCTTTTAGATCTAAAGGTTCCATAATATAATTGGGTATAAAAATCAACTATGTACCTAGAACTAGATAGATCGAGAACCTCACCTCCCTCTATAGATAAATACTAATTAATGTCTCTAGAAATACCTTAGGGAAATCATGAAAAACCAAGGGAAGAACAAAAAGAGATATAAAATCATTGGAATCAATTAACTATAATTCATCAGACACCTAAACCCTTTTTTTGAAGCTCCCACATGGCTGGACTTCAGATCCTAGTCTCTATGGAACACCTAAGAGATCCCATCGACAATAATGATTGTGACACAGTAATGATAAAAATAAATCTCAGTTTGATGAGAAACCAACTAATCCATACCATTGATGAAATAGAAAATGTCTACACCAAGAACCCAGAATTCCTAGAATACATCCACATCTACTATCAAAAGAAAACAAGATAAAAATGATACCACTACTCTTTCCTCTTCCCAAAAAGGCATCTCAAGCTCTATAAAAAAAGTATATGAGATTCATTGGGTGTTTAAAAACATCCATAAATATGAAGATATAAATGAGTGTGATACACCTATATCGAATAAAGTTGTTGGTATAGCAGATGCTACAAAAATGAAACCTCCCACTATATCCAATCCCACGTTAACCTTCAATATAAAATCATCTAGCACATGAAGGTTATTCACTTATGAGGCCTATGACTAGAGTCCTATAGACATTAATGATTTAAACTATTCCACATTATCCATTAGAGCTAGAGACACCTGAACATATCGGGGCATAAAAAAATCCTGGAAGAATCATTGCAAATGTCCTCGATGGACACAAATGTTATAATTATTCATGTTGAGGGGACAAGACCATTATATGTGCCTTACCTTTCAATAATGAATGAAATTAAAGGGAAAACTAAGGGATGCTGTTTATGGTTCCATGTATTCCTGCTAATAACCAGCTCCATTGCCCTTATGATTATCATTCTACTTCCCCTTTTGTCCATGTGTGAAACTAAAACCACCAGTTGGTTAATGATAAAAGATATAAATTCAATAATTCTTGACATATCCATTTATTCCATAATCTCTCTATAAAAAATCTCAATATAATAGATGAGTTTCGGAATCTATACCAATGATTGAATGTCATTTTTCAATCCTTTTAGGTATTTACCACCCCTAAACCAATCATTCATCACCACCTCTGGAGAAAAATTAACTTGCATCACAAAATGGTTTTTGTACTATGAAATCGAACAATATCTCTACAAAAAAGATAGTAAATACAAATACTTCACTATTATTAGAGATTATAGGTGGAACTAATAAATGAATATTGTCTTCAATACATTCCACTCCAAGCCCACATGTCGGTTTTCTTAAACCACAGAATCCCACCCCAACTTGAATGTCTCACTTTACACATTAATGAAATTAAGTGTCTATATAAATTCAAATAATGGATTGATATTTTCTAGCCAGTCCTCTACTTAATGGGGTTCATTCATACCATTAAATTATGGGGGCTTATTGCATATGAACTCTTGCACTTAGTACTTATTTCCTCCAACTCCTATTTGTTACTCATCATCTAGATCTAAACATGTAGTAAATTCTAGTCCATGACTTGAATTACATGAACATTATCTTGTAAGAGATTCTAATCCATTGGAGGATTTCTTTAAAGAGAACCTCCTACTACACCTTCCTATAGAACCCATAGATGATGCCTCTAAGGCCCGTTACTACAAACAAAAAATATAATGAAATAACTATCTAATAATACATAGTATGTTTAAACCAAATGAAAATAGGTAGAAAATAAGGTCATGGAAAAACCTATCCAAATAGACATACTTCCCAATATCCTATGGTAAATTATGGCTTCTCATGATAGGTGTTGGAAATATACTCACCAAAAACTACCCCTAAAGACTCAATAGTCTTATATCCTCTCTTCCAAATTCTCAATACTAATAGAAAATACCATTGATACTAAATCTTCATGTCCCAACATATAAAATTCATCTATCAAGGCTTATAATTATACCATAATAAAACTCGAAGACCATTCCCTATCCCCATGGGCAGGAGGATAGAATTCAGTAATCCAATAAAATATAGAGGGAAAAATATCCCAAACATAAAATAAGAGAAATGGAACACACACACAGATATATATATATATATTTATAGAAAACCATAAAATAAATATTCCATAAACCAATGAGTTCCAAAAATAGCGATTCAACCAAATCTAGAAAAATAAAACCCATGGTACATGTCCTAAAAAATAAAATAAAGGACCCCCAGACTATCCACTATTACTCTATGTGATATTTGGGAAACATCTAACCATGTTCCCACCAGCTACCCATGCCCAGCTGACTAAAGACCCCATTGCCTCATTGTGTAATCTTTCCCTTTCCTGTATTAGATAAAATATTTCCTACACACCCCTGAGATAGTGTGACTTGTGTGTTCTAAACATTATCTATAGGATCCCACCTATTTGTTCCAAAAAAATCATCATAAATTAATCCCAATATGACCAATTTAAATAAAACATGGCGTGATAAGCAGTTATGTAGTTTTTTATGAAAATAATTATAAATACTTCCCTTTTTCATAGTTTTAAAATGAAATCCATGTAATACAATTTCAAATCATAAATTAAAAAACCATAAAATTTATCAAATCAAGTATCATATAATATGAAAGACAAACTTGTAAAAATATAAATTACAATGGTAACTACCCATAAGAAAACAGTGGTTGGGATTTCAAGATCACATGAACCCAAAATAAAAACAAAGACTAGTGTTCACTCACGTCCCCAGAGTCAATGCATCCATAAACTATATATACAAGAACACCCAATAAAGTGAACCCTTTATAATGCTAATATCATGTTCCTAGAGCCAATGTATATATGATCTAAAAATATAATTCCACCCAATAATGTGATCTACCTTATAATTTCAATGAAAAATTCCAAATATTAAACCCTCAACCTATGGAACCATGGATTCTATATAAAAATACATCATATCAATTTCAAAGGACTTATCACATTTCACAAAAAATTCCAAACAACCCTTTTTCATTATAAACATGCTTTGAAAAACAATTTTATATACCATTTCACAATAATTTTAAAAACACATTTATTCTTTCCAAAAATGGAAAACCCATCTTCTCTCAAAAACTATTTTTATATACACATAAAAAACAATTCAAGGATCAAGATAGTACATTTAGAAAACAATTTATAAAACAAATAAAATTTATGATTCATAGAATATAGGATAGATACAAAACCACATACCTAAATTTTTTTCCACACCCCACCCAAAATGTGATCCACAAACCACAAAGTCAGGGAGTTTAAGTGAATGTTAGAGGACACTATAAAATAGATTCTAACAATGTTTAATGATGTTTATAGAAGAACAAGTTTTGTTAAAGAATTTTGATCAACACATGCCTTGAAAATCAAATGCCACAAAAAAATGAATCAGAGAATAGACTTCCAAAATTATAACACATGAAGGTTATAGAAGAGATTGAATAAGTATCAAAACATGATCAAAAGATACAAAAAAAAACTTGATCTTCTTCCAAACAATTATATCAAGAATAAATAGGATATATTTGATTAAACATTATGGTAAGATGCCAACCAATAAATCTAGAACTAGAATACCATGTAGTTGTGGTTGGAGGGAGCTAGATCACTCAAAATAACCCAGAGAAGACCTAGGGTTTGGGGAAGGAGAAGGGAGGAGAATGGGAAAGGATAATAGTGACAGAAAAAAAACATAATCTACCAGAATATCCATGATCCATGCCCTGAATCATTGGTTCACAATGTGAATCATTGGTTTATAATGTGAACATTCAGAATGTCTAATAAACTAAAAAACATGTTTCCTTGGATTAAAATATCGAAATCCCCCTTCATGACATGATTAATATCTCACATTGTGAACAGTATTTACATATTATACTCAAAATAATTTATTCATCCCAGAACCCATTCAAATCATTAAAGTAAATTCTAGGTGTGAATAAACTCATGTAGCCAATTTTAGATTTTTGATTCATATCCTCCCCATACAACTCCTAACATACCTAAACTAATTTTTTTAACCCTTTAATATGTTTCAAATCATTAAAGTAGTCATACCATAAAATCAATGATGTTAAATTCTCGTTATAGGGAAAATCCTTATCACCCACACCATGAATCCCCATCATCATCCTCATGAAAAAAATGTAGAATACATAGTTGTGTTATTGAATCAAAAATTGTGTGATCATGTTTTCTAAAAAAACCCCCCATGGATCCCCTAGACTACCTGATATCACCCAAAACACTTTACATTGGTCCAAAAGTGTATCCTCCCAACCCAGGTGCAACATACTATTTCCCCAAACCAGTGGGTCACATGACCTCAAGCCTCTCCACATATGCTAGAGGCTACCGACTAGCAACGAGGGTATATTATCGGTCATGGTGAGAATATAACCACTCTTTTTTCACATGAAAGTAATATAACATCATGAATAAATGAAAAATAACCAGTAACATAATCATAACTAGAATAATATTTGTATCACAAGATGACTCGAAACAGGAAAGACAATATCAAAAATGAATAGTACATATGTCAAGCTAAAGTATGTGCCACATATCAATATGAAAAACCCAAAATAAATAAAGACACTAACTACTCCTCCATGCTGGTCCAAAACCACATTTTGTTACCCCATTCATGCTCGATCCCAACTCATCCATCTAACATAGGGCCTTCACCCTTAACTTGTTCAGAATAAACGAAGTCCATTAGGTTACGGATTAGGCCACCTGAGTAGGGTGTGAGTAGAGCTAAGTATGACACCACCAAGGGAATATAAAACAATGTCCAGTCAATAGGAATTGTTTGCAGTTGTATAAATAATTAATGCAAATTTATAAGTAAATAGTTATCATATAATCAATAAATACTTATTTATCCACATAAATCCTTGTGTACCCGATGACACATAAACAACAATACATAGTTTGTCCCATACCAGAGTTCAATCTATCCTCAAGGGATATCACATATTAATTTCCATGTTTTAATTCTTAATAGTTGGTTGAATTTACATGTTTCTTTTCACTTTTTAATAACACATATTGAATGAGCATGTAATTATTCATAATACTTGGTTGAATTTCCTTGTAAACATTATCCATTTCACAAAGAGAGACCATGTTACCATTCATCAATAAATAATTATGTCAATAATTAATTATTCATACCAATTCCATTAATAATTCACAATTAGTTAATCTCAATAATTCTACTAGTTAACTGAAAAATTAACTAATCACATCAATAATATTAATTAATTTAACAATTAATTAATCATATAAATTTCCTCTAGTTAATTTTACAAGAAAATATTAACACCAATAAAAATAATTAAATAAATAATTAATTAATCACATCAATCTCATCAATTTAATTACACAATTAACTAATCACATCAATGAAATAAATTAATTTTAAAATTATTTAATCACATTAATTCTACAAGTCAGTTAAAAAATTAAAAAATTACACTAATTTATTTACTAGGTCAACAATTAGTTTATCACATAAGTCCCCTATATGAATTCCCCAATTAATTAAGTATTTCAATCCCATTCATTAATTCATTAATTAATTAATCAATATCTACAAATTCAAAATCACATAATTAATCCCCCAATTTATTATCTCATTGAAAAATATTTATATTTCATAATCAATTACACAATTAATTATCTCAAATTTAAAATTTCAATATCTCATAATTAATTCATCAAATAATTATTTCAATTCACAAATCTCATTATCCTATAATTAATTATCCAATCCTATCAATTCAATATCCCAAAAATCCAAATTAATTATTTCAACAATTAATTAATCCAATCTACTCAATTTCATTTACACAACAATACAAATTAATTAATTCACCAATAAATTAATCCAACCCATTCAATTAAATAAACAACACAATATCCTTGAAAAAAATTTCCCATTAATTATTATACTTAATTTCTATGAAATAATTACCCAATAAAAAATCAAATTTGAATCCTTCAATTTATTCACCAATTAATTGTTCACTTTAATTTCATTAAATAATTAAAAATTAATTAATCACATTAATTAGATAATTCATTAATCAATCAATTAATCCAATCAATTAATTAATTCAATCAATTCCATTATTTAATTCAAATATTAAATAATCAAATTAACCACATTAATTAATTCAGCAATTAATTAATCCCTTGAATCCCATTATTTAATTCAAAAATTATGCAATCTCATTAATCACATTAATTAATTCATAAATTAATCAATAAAATTATATTATTCAAAAATTAAATAATCACATTACTCATATGAATTAATTCATCAATTAATTAATCCCATCGAACCCGTTATTTTATTTAAAAATTAAATAATCACATTACTTATATTAAATAATTCATCAATTAATTACTCCAAATTTTTAATTGAGTAGTTAAATAATGAAATTTCTTCCATTAATTAATTCATAAATAAATTAATCTAATTTACAGTCATAAAAGACCCCACAAAATTAATTCGTCAATTAATAATTATAACTCAATCAATTCAATGACCTTGTAATTAATTCCTCAATTAAGTTTTCAGAATTACTCAATTTAATAACCCCTTAATTAATTCATCAATTAATTATTCTATCATAAACAGTTCAATAACACAAATTAATTAGGAAATTAATTTTTCCATCTCAATCAATTAAATATCCCCAATTAATTACGGAATTAACAGTTATATCTTAATCAATTCAATATTCAAATAATTAATCTCAATAATTAATTATCCCCAATTAACAATCTCAATTCCCTGAT
Organism: Viscum album; assembly: GCA_963277665.1. Classification (NCBI taxonomy): domain Eukaryota; kingdom Viridiplantae; phylum Streptophyta; class Magnoliopsida; order Santalales; family Viscaceae; genus Viscum; species Viscum album. Next base: position 2,126,479,026 of record OY728161.1, on the reverse strand, counting down.
AATTAATTCATCAATTAATTTTTCGTAATCTATATTCCTAATATCCTTAATTTAAACGTTCCCCTGAATTAATTATTTCACCAAAATAATTAATTCTATCAAGAATGCATTTTCTAAAAATCAGATATAAATTCTATAATTACATAAACATAACTGAAATTAAGACTTTGAGATTTGAATTATAGACCACCTACCTCAATTTATCGATGAACAATCTCATGATGGAAATCCCCAAAAATTACAACGATGTAATGTCACAGAACGAGATCCAAATATTAAAACCCTAAATAATGATTAAAGACATCAATATCTCACAAAGTAGATTTATATCTAATGAAATAGGGGATTAATTCTCTTAAAAAAGTAAGAAGTACATGATTTGAACAAGAAAATATTTAGGATAGGATTCACTTACCAGGAGTGGTGCAAATCATTGATCCAGGCTTCGAATTGTGAAGAAATGTGGTTGGGATTTGGTGAGACAAAAAATCATGAATGACCTATTAGGGTCAAATGAAGGTCAAAATCGGTGACTTTCATGGGTTTAAAGTGTTTCAAAAATTAAAAATATTGTGTATTTTGAAACTGCACATGGTTTTTTGGGAATGGGCATAGGGTTTTCCATAACCATGGACCCTAACTATGCTCTAGTTATTATAGGGGTGCACAGTTACTCTTAAGAGGGTGCACAATTTTGGAAAACCATGTGGAAACCATGAAAAAACGCTTCTTGTTTAATTTTTTTAGTTTTCACCCAATAAAAAACCAACATAAAACCTAAATGAAAAGCAAACAATTCATGTAAAAGTGTACCAGAAAATGAGCCTGAGGATACTACAGAAAAGTTAGCGATCATAAAAAATATTCACCTTACAATAGATTACCCTAGAGCTTTACTCCCTAGGTTCCCTATGATATCATGTTAAAAAATAAGTCCACTTTCCCCACTCATCATCTTCTCTCCCCCACATTTCCACCAGAATCCTTCCATGTTTCCATAAATAATGATCTATCGACACAAAATTTCTCTTCCACACTTTCTCATTATGATCCAACACATGTGTCTGATGCTCCTCAAATGATGTATCCATGTAAAGCTCAAAATCATCAACATACCCAACACGTTTCCCAAATATACATTCACAACAACCACAAGAACATGATCTACTGATTCCACATATTCTTGATATCAAAAACCTCTGGAAAAAGATGTAAATCCACCGCCTACAAGGCTCACCCAACTATCCATCAAGAAATTTAAACATTCACCATACTAGTTTCTCATTTCCATTCTAATTCCAATATTTCTGACCCATGTATTTCTCTATTCACCTACTTCCAGAACATCTCTCCCCACATTTGGAGCTTTTTTATCACTACTTTTCAAGAGACATAGCCACCACGATATCTAACAACCTCTTGTCCATCCATAGAACCTCGTCTAAAACATGTTGAAGGTGTGCCTCGCAACATCAAATGCTAAATGTATACTTCCACTCAAGAAAAACTTCCAAGGGATCCCATATCCATCCAAAAAACTTTTATGTAGCTAGACATAAAGCCATACCTTTCTCAATGTACCTAAGACGATGTCAAGGTAGGGGAAATGATCATCACTAATTAAAATTAAACTAATAATTCATTGGTGAATACCAAAATAATTTCACCATCACCAATGTTACCTCCCATTATAGAAACTCATTAAATTGTAAAAACTCTCAACCTTACCTACCCACCAACATATCATCACACCAATCAAAAACCAGAAGGTTCCTCACACAACCTATAACCATGATCTCATACTAGGGAATTCTCACTACACAACCCACCCACATCATGGAAAAAATAAACAAAAAAAGGATTATAAATTCACAACATTGACACAGTTAATAATAGGGATTTACACATAACCATAACAATTATTTCCCCTTTTTTATCTCCACACAATCAAAACCGAGGCACCTTCTATACCCTTAACCAGTATACATCTAGGTAGTTGTTAATAAAGATAAACACATACTCATTATTCTTAATTATCATTTATAAACCCATTTATTATCTTCTTGGATAATTTTAAAATCAATCTCAATTTCATTTTAGTAACCATTTTCATTTCAATTTCACAAGTAAAGAAAACAGATCAAGTCCAAAAACATTCCCATAACCAATTTTACCATTTGTGCATAAAACGATGCATGTCACAATAACTCCGAGTGCCTGAAATGATTATTGTAAACTCAAAAATCATGCCATATGAGGCCTTGAGTCAAATATCAAAAAATATAAACATTAATAATCACTACACATATGAAGTGAGTCACCCAAGGTGAAATAATATTGAACTGTAATAGAAAAACAAAATATAAAACAATCTCACCCTGGGTACTTGTGTTCCTCCCGTACATGGGGTAGATACTCCCACACATTAGATCAAAACAGAGTCCTGAATCTTCCCAATATCAGGTATAACTTTCCCAAATAGAAAGACAATATAAAAAGAAATGAAAGTATCTATTTTATACTGATTTTTAACATCCCTTCTTGGTTTCCCCACATGATATTCCCTGAACCAGATAGTTACATGACCTCTGATGTGACTTCTCATATGCTAGAAGATTCCACCGAGTAGTGAGGGTCTATTATTGATCAAGGAAGACTATTAATTTTTTTAATAATAGTAATACATTAGAGGAAATAAATTAACAATAAATAATAATATAATCACAACAATAATAATTTCTTTATCACAAGATGACCCAAAACTGGAAAGATGATATCAAAACTGAATAGTAGATATTTCATGCTAAAGTATGTGCTAGGTGTCGATATTCAAAACCCAAAATAAAAAAAATACGTTGACAACTTCTCTATGAGGGTCTCAAACCACATATGGTTCCCTCATCCCTGATACATCCCAACTCACCAATCTAATAGAAGGCCTTCACTCTTAACCTATCCAGAACACGGGAAGTCATTTCAAGTACCAATCTAGGAGACTGAGTAGGGTGTGAGTACAACTCAGTAGACCACCACCAATGGTGTGGAAAATAGTATCCATTAAATATAAAGTGTTTGTAGTTTTATAAATTAATAATTAAAATGCATTAGTAAATAGTTGTCAAATTATCAATAAATAATTATTTAACCTCATAAACCTATGGGTTACTATGGACACCTGAACCTCAATACCTTCTTCATCCCGTTTCAGATTCTGATCTATCCCCCAACAGATATCACATTTTAATTTCCATGTTACCATTCTTAATACGAGTCCAAATTTCCATGTTACCATTCACCATTTTATAATAAATAATTGAATTATCATGTTACCATCCATAATGCATGGCCAAATATCCATGTCACCATTCACCATTTCATAACTGAGTGACCATGTTACCACTCATAACATGATAATCGAAAGACCATGTTACAATTCGTCAACAGATAATTAATTCAATAATTAATTATTTACACAAATAACATTACTATATTGATAATTAGCTAAACACAAAAATTTCAGTAGTCAACACAAAATATTACTAATAAAATGAATACCATTAATTAATTCAACAATTAATTAATAAAATCAATTTCTATTAGTTATTTGAGATATTAAATAATCACAAAAATAACATTAATTAATTCAATAGTTAATTAATCACATTGATCTCCTTTAGTTAATTAAAAAATTAACTAATCACATCAATAACATTAATTAATTTTACAATTAATTAATCACATAAATTCTATTAGTCAATTCTACAATTAACAAATCACCCCAATTTCAATATAAATTCTATAATAGTTTTTCACATTATTCCCCTTAATTAATTAGCCAATTAATTAAGTACGTCAATTCAGTTAAATAATACATCAATTAATTATTCAATATCTATGAACTCAAAATCCCATAATTAATCCCACAATTAATTATATCATTCAAAAATCAAAATATTTCAGAATTTATTCCACAATTAAGTATCTTAATTATCAAATGTCAATTTCTCATAATTAATTCATAAATTAATTATCTCAATCCCCAAATATTATTATCCCATAATTATTCTAACAATTAATTATCCAATTAGATCAATTAAATATCTCAACAATACAAATTAATCAATTCACATATTAATTAATCTAAAACATTCAGTTTCATTAACATAACAACCCCCCATGAATTAATTCACCAAATATTTTATCTAACTCATTCAATTGCATTAACATAACAATAACCATTGATTCTTATTCCAATTAATTAATATAACTTATTCAATTTAATTAAAAATGTAATCCCTAGTAATTGATTAAAATAATAATTAATCAAACTCATTCAATTGTATTAACACAATAATCCCCAATAATTAATTCACCAATTAGTTAATCTAAGTCATTCAATTTCATTAACACAATAATTTCCTTTAATTATTTCACAGATTAATAACTCATTTTCATTAATAAATTCCACAATTGACCAATAACATTCAATCCCTTCAATTAATTTTCCAATTAATTATTAACTTCAATTTCATTAATTAATTAAAAATTAATTAATCATAAAACTTTTATAAATTATTCGCAATTCAATAATCCCACCAATCCCATTATCAAATTTAGCAATTAAATAATAACATTATTCACATTAATTCATTCATTTATTAATTACTCCCTTCAATCCCGTTATTTAATTCAATAATTAAATAATCACATTACACACATTTGTTAATTCATAAATTAATTAATCCCTATATTTTAAACATAAAAAAATCACATTACACACATTAATTATTTTACCAATTAATTATTTTTATTAATGTAATGACTTAATTAAACAATTAAATAATTACATTAATCCCATTAATTAATTAACCAATTATTTAATCCAATTATTTAATTCTATAATTAAATTATATCATTGCATCCATTAATTAAGTCATCAATTAATTTATCAAATCTACAATCATAAATATTAATATAATTAATTCATCAATTAATTATTCCAACACACTTAATTAAATAAACAATAATTAATTCCTCAATTAATTATTCCAAATTACTCAATTTAATAGATCCATAATTAATTAATCAAATAATTATTCCAACTTAAAAATTCAATAACCCCAATTAGATTAGAAATTAATTATTCTATCTCCATAAAATCAATATCCCCAATTAATTTCTTAGTTAATTTTTCTATCTTAATGAATTCATTATTCTGATAATTAATATCAAAAACTAATTATCCCTAATTAAAAATATCAAATCCCTCACAATTAAAAAAATAATTTATTTTTCATAATTTTTTACCTCAATATCCCCAATTTGAACATTTCCCATAATTAATTAATTTAAAAAATTATTTTTACGATAAAGAATGTAAATTCTTAAAATATAAAAGAAATTCTATAGTTACAAACACGTAATTTCAATTAAGTATTTTTAATTATAATTATACACCGCCTACCTATATATTTTGATGAACAATCTAACAATTGAAATCCCAAAAAATTTGAGTGGCACAACAACATATATCGAGATCCAAATCTTAATAGCCCTAAATTAACAGTAAATAAATTGAGATATAATAAATCTAGATCAATATCTAGAATCATAGATCTTCATCTCACCAAATATATTGAGATCTAACCAAATATAGTTTTACATCACTTAAATATTGTTATGAGAATTAGTTAAGAACAAGAAAATAACAATGATATGATTCACATACCAAGAGAGGTACGGATCATTGATCTGAGATTTGAATGATGAAGAACAAATGATATGAAGGCTTTGAATTTTTTGGAGAGCTCCAAAATCATGAAATATCTACTAGGGTTGAACAAAGGTTGAAATAGGTTGGTTTTTGAGGTTTTAGAGATTTTAAAATCGAAAAATGTGACTATTAAAACCACGCACAATTTGCTAGGTAGGGGTTCATGTTTTTCACAAACAGTGCACCCTAAACAAGAAAGAGTTATTATGAGGGTGCACGGTTTGGAAAAACTATGTGCAACCATACACAACCAATTCTTATTCAATTTTTTTCAATTTTCACCAAATCACACCCCAAATTAAAAGTAATAAACCAAATTAAAAATAGTTCCTATAAATGATCCTGAGAAAACTCCAAAATTGTTTGGGATCCTATATAAAGGGGCCCGTGGAAACATGAAAACCAGATTAAAACAAAAAAAAGCTAAAATATGGGGCTATATGGCTTAAAATAAAATAATTTTTCTCCTTAGGGAAAAAAATTTGGTTTCTTTGATCTAATATAAACTCTTGGTATCAACCACAGTCAAATCTGAGCCTCTGAAGAACCCCCAATGGTGCCTTATTCCTCCCACTATCCCTCTTATATCTCTGTAACATGACACCCACAAGGGGGTGGGGGAGACTGCATATGTGATTAGTCAACTGGGAAGGATAAAAAAAAGAACTCAAAGTAAAAGGAAAAAGGGGACTAGGCTTGGGAATGATGCCAAAGATGAATTTACTTCTCACCTAAGAAAAACCTATCATTCCTAACTCAACTTCCGAGTCAAAATTTAAAACTGAGAATAAATTCATAATATATCACCACTCAAACACATGTGAATAATTATTATTTATTTAATTAAGTATCAATTAATTATTTACAAGTATAATAACACAAAATTCCTCCAAACTTCCTCTCTAGGGTAAACACCCTATTTTGGGACCAATATAGTGGTCATAAAAATTATCAAAGATCATATCTTATGATACATTGTACTTTCACCCTTAAAACATTCAGGAATAAGTGGTTCAAACATTACTTGATTTTATAATCTTATAATGAAGTGTTTTTTTTACAAACTCTACACTATAAATCTTCTCACCAATAAGAATCTATAGTGGTTAACCCACCATGATGATCTAGCCCCGAACCCTGGAATATCCAAATCTACCATAATTATCCAATGACTGATCTCATAGAACCCATGAATATCTCAACATGAGTATTGTTCATCCTAAACCAATAATATACTCCCCACAATATGATTATCCTCATTATCATCCCATGACTAAGTACTAACCTCCACGTCCCATGTTTCATCCACTACAGAACACAATGATGGGATGTGTCCAACTCTCTCACACGGAGTGCTATGTTGAAACTCCAACCACCACCCATTTTTAGACCACTAGTAATGAAAAATTTCATGCTAAAAATCCCACATAAAAAAAAGGACCACCCCCCGCCCCACAACCAATAGTTAACTCCCAACAATATGGTTTCCATTAGATAACCCATTGGGTTCCAACCTACTCAAACTCACACAAACAACATAGCCGAATGTTATTGTACCACTAGATTGAAAAACAACACTCACTCTTATATAAGAAAATACCTAATAAACCTATTATTATCTAATTAAACCCTATACCATGATCATATTTCATGTTTTTTTACCAGAATAAGAACCTATTATTCTCATCTTTAACATTGAGGCCTCTCCCTCATGCCACAACTAACCACATGATCACTTTCCACATGAGAATAATTTCCAAACCATGATCATGTAACCTTACCCCCTCCATTACACTAGAAGTGAATAATGAAAAAAACACTATATGAATCCATCCATACCATTACTCTCAACCAAACGAGTAATCCAAAATCACTCTCACTTATCAACTTCTCAAGAACAATGGAATCTCATTCCTAGCCACAAAAACCACTTCAGGGAAACCTAAATCTTAGGTAAACTCAATCCCATTAAAAATATCGCTCAAGAATCATACACTTATCAACCCACCACTGGGGAATCTCAATCATACACTAACCCACTAGGTTCTTCACATATCCCTGGATAAGGTGACTAAATTTCCATCACAAAAGAAAATATCATTACATGACCCACATGGCCTATCATCAACAGAAAAATATCCGTAGTTTAGTTGAGTAAAATTCCACAAAAATAATATATAGGAAAACTCTTAATAGTTTTTTATATATACATTAATAAATTGAAACACCATTGTCATTAAAATCATATGAAATCATTTACATGTCTTGCGAACCTATGTTTTTAGAATGATTCATGTACCTAGAAATTTTTCCAATAAGGCAATAGACAAAATCGATCCAATAAAACAATAAAAATACAATTTTTATCAACCAAGGTAAACTCAATAATCGTTAATATAGAACACCATGAATATAAATACCATACCCCGGTAACATGGAATTACTATCAGAAAAGGTGTTTTTGATGTTACAGTCTGATATCCATCATATGATCTAACACATTATTAAAAAAATTTCTACCATCCCAAAAATAATAAGACACGAAAAGAGATAGATCTAATACCATCTTGTCATGAACCATCCTATTTCACCCTCACCTCTCACCCAATATGGGTCATTATAAGGTTTCAATCATTCCTCCTTATACATCAGAGGATTCAAAATAGTGTAAAGGGACTAGGAAGATATAGTCGGGAGACAATAACCTTGAATAAGATTGAAATAATATTATATCTAACCAAAACACACACTTTGATGAAAATAAATGTATGAATATTAAATAAACCAAACATAATCATTCTATATCAAAAGAAATAAATTATACAACCTCACTGTCAATCTATACACATCAACTGGTTTCCCATTAGGATGAATAAATATAAAAAATAAATAAAATTAATAAAAATACAAAAGGATATATTGAAATCCTTGAGCCATACCTCAATAACAGTCTCTACAACTACTGAGTTGGTCCAACATGATCCTCAGACTTCCCAAAAGCAATCCTCTATAATCATGCAATGTTTGGCCTCAGCCTAATCCAAGGTGAATCCTGTAAAAAACAATAAATTAAACATAAGGGTCTACATGTGAACCATTTTGATCACATAAGGGGTGATAAATAAATCATACTAGGACACCAACAATGGGGTACCTGTAATCTACTATCATATTCAAGCTATTACACACATGTTATTCCCAACATAGTAAGAAAAAAAGTATTTTAAAAATAAAGAAGCAAAGAAATAATATAACTATAATATAAATGATAAATAAAACCAAAGACCCACTATCAACCCTCATGTTTTAATATACCACTTGATATTTACCAAAACATCTCTAGATGAAGTGTGAGGCCATAGAACACACTACTCAGCAATCCAAGAAATATTTGTCATGTCCAAAAGATTACCAGGAGTTCGTAGAATTAAAACATGGAACAATCATGGATTAAAAACCGTAGGAAATCAACATAGGTTTCCAATAAAACAACAAACTCTAATAATCTATAATAATCCAATATTTCAATTTTATGTGGAACATTTAACATATAGAAAGACATAACATGAGAACATATCAAAGCATAAGGATTCTTGCAAAAATATTCAGTATATAAACAAATAACCAACATGCATTGCCAAATTGAGACCAAACTCATTCAATATCTATGGCCATATATATCATCTATCCTGGGAGTTTAATAGAATCTAGTAGGCCCAAACGTAGTCACAATGTAACTCTAAATTTTGGGTGTAAGTGTACACTTATCCAAATAATCTGTTCACTTTATAGACATTCCTATCACTAGAAAACCAATAAAGGAGTGAATCCAATAAATTTAAGTTCCAAAACCCAACCCAAAATATAATATCTTTTTACCACATCCAAAACCTACTGAGGAAATACCTAAATATCCTTGTCACAATCCATAAAGAACATTGGTCAAAAAATTTCCCTAACACCACAAAAACACCTTCTGAAACTAACACAGACCACCTCAGTTTCAACTGCTCATGAGGAACCCTCATGGGTTATTTGAACCACAATAATAACATGATACCCTATGATGGGATCCATCAGAATAAGTAGAACATTAGTCCATGCCCTTCGTTAGAAATCCCAACCACCCTCTCTAGTACACGATCTAATGCTCAACAACACTCATCTGACAAGGGTAGCCACAAATAACACTATCCTCATAAGAGAATTCTTGGAAGGTCCCTTGTACCAACCTCACTATCTAATCAACAACACCCAACTATGCTTAGAAACCATAATTCGACCCCATACCAAATTATCTAAGTAAACTAAAACTCATGGAATTGAATAGTTAAATACAACCAAGAAATTGCCTGGTTTTTCCTTCTGGGAACCATACAAATAACTTCAAACCAAACCCCTCATCATGATCTAAATCCATGTCAACCAAAAAAATGTATAACCCTCAAATGAACCCCACACCACACTTAGTTCCCATATTAGTATTCAAAAATAAATCCTTAATGGAATATTCATACTAAACCTATAATAATCCCAAAACATCCTTAAAACAAATCAATACAACCTATACTCACCCCCAAGATGTTTACCATAAAATAATATACTGGAAAGAAACATTATTTTAATCCTTATGTGTCCAATTTTAACTCTAGGTGGGATAAATCTAGAGATTCACAACAATGTGGATAATACATGGTGTGTTTCCTATGTACAATACATGTTCCCAAAGATGCCACCATCAGTTGTACACCTCACCCAAAATATACATTTACATTCCGTGTAAATGGTATTAACAATACCTACACATCATGTGGGACCCATGTGGAACCCAGTCATTCACTACACAAGGGCGCTCTCCAAATACCCCATATGGCTTAAGGCCACGTACTTTACAGGAGGTCTGGTTTTGTACACTACATAGCCATGTTCTCCCAAACATGGTGTCTAGCCAAGTACCATGGCCATAACCCAAGTATCCCTATATGGTATGTACCAAAAACATATGTTATGTATCCCCAATCATCAACAAAACACCCAAAGTAGGTATCACAAGGTTCGGGTTCTTGAATCACATGTCGTGTGATCCAGTTTTATTGAACAAAAAAACCCCTACAGAGCCCTAAACACCTCCAATGTTTCCACAAAACATATTAAAATAGCCAACAAGGGGTCCCCCAAAATATAAAAACAAGAATAAATCATAAGAAAATAAAATATTGGGTTATGTGGTATAAAAATAAACAAAATTCTACATTGGGGTGTAAAACACCGAATCATCGATCCCAAATTTGTGCTCTGTAGCCACCCAAATTCAATCATGGACTTGGAAGAAACCCTAGTGGAATCTCATACATTTCCAACTGTATCATATATCTTCGTCACATGACCCACCTTTGTGGGATTAAATTAATAATAATCCAAGGTTTAATGAGGAAAATAAGAGGAAAAAAAGAAGGAAATGAATAAAAAAAGGAAAAGGAAAAAAGGGACCCATTGTTGGCTTCATCCCTCAAGACAAGTTTGAGAATCTTCTTTGAAAAACACATCACTTTGAAATCAATCATAGTGTTGGTATTTCAATATAATACTCCATTAAAAATTTATCATCATTAATGTATGATTTTTTTTATAATTATTGAATTATTAAATATTTTATGAAAATTTAAACAAATAATAATTCCACTAAATTATTTCCTATGGAAAATAATTTATTATAGAACCAACATAGCGGAAAAAAAATTTCAATATCATATCCTAATAGAAAGTAACATTTTATATTTTAAAACAACCTAGAAATAAAGGGCTTAAATAAAAACTAATTTTCTCAACTTATAATGATGTATTTTGTTACATGCATACATATAAGTCGGTGTTTAAATAATTTTAATGTAATTAAATTTATACTATATAGTACATGTTATTTTACTTGGAGGATGAGTATTAGTTTTCATTTACCTTATTATGTTTATAATTAAATTCATAATTTCTGAGCATTATGTTTTAACCTTATGTGCCTCTGGTTTTTACTAGTTTAATATTATGGATTCAATTACATGCACCTCTACATAAGATTATATTTACCATTTCATGGATCTCTACTTCATTCATTCTACCCTTTTGAGAGGTACCTAGGGACCCTCGTATAAGAAATATTCTTAGTTATTACCCTTCCAAAGATTTATTTTCACTCTAATAGATAATGTATATTTACGGAATTACCTTGATACATTGGTTCTAGTGTATCCTCATGTAGTGATGGTATAAACCACACAACGTGGCCAAATTAATTTTATGTGGTTGCTACTAGTGATACATATGTTGAATGTTTCGGTTATGCTTATTTAGTAACTTATTGAATAATATTTACACAAGAAATTATTTTTCAATTCAATATTTTTTAAGGTATTAGGGCCCACTCATTTTTAACATTTTATTTCTCTTATTACATTAATAAATTTCAGTATATTTGAATCTCATTGGTATTTTTACCCTAGCCACCTCTAAACTAAAAAAGATTTTATTGAATTATCGGATTCATTCTGAAAGAGGGGGTGATGATTTTTCTTGATGAGATAATGAGGAGGGTTGGGTCATTGATTCGAGAGGAGGTATTAAGGTGTGTCTTCAACTAAGAGAATATTAGAGGAAATGATGATTTGTGTTCAATGGAAAGGTAAAACGAATGCTTAAAATATGGTTTGAATTTGGTTCAATTGAGCCCAATATTAGTGCATTTAAGGAGAAAATAGAAAATATTATTTGGCATGTATCTTGAAAACCTATAAATTAGTAGCTTTTATCTTTCACTACACAGGATCCTGGAAGTATAGATCTTTGATTTATTTTTTCAAGGTTCATTTGAGTTACTGATAAAGGATCATGACACTTTGAATGCCACTTATATTTTTCTTTCATTTTGGTAACCTCTTGTATATATTGATTTAGGGCTACTAATTGGTTTTTTTATCTTGTTTCATTTTAACATTGAATCTATCTTTTTTTATTGCATACTATAGACCCAATATAATTTCTCTTTGCATTTAGTCCAATTAGATAAACAATATAAAATGTTTCTGATTTTTTAACATTTTTCAAAACTTCTTTGAACTACATCTCGACTGACTCCTTTGGTTATTTTTATAGTTGTATATTGTAATGATTTTTAATTGGATTCTATTGATCATGATACTACCTGTGAAACAATTTATGAATATGTTAAAGTTTAGTTTATTTTTATCACTTTCAAGAATCTGTTTACATTTTTTATCATCATTTATGTTCAATAATTTTCCCATTCCCATTATTAACATTATTATTGAATTATTCTATTTTATTGGACATAAATAATTTCACCGTTTAAATTTTTTTATTTTTCTAAAAAAATTTCGTGAAATCAATACACCCTTGAGGTAGAAAAATGAAGACCACGTCACAATATAGCCTATAATAATTAGTATTAGACTCTAATTGATATTAGTGATGGAATCATAAAAATTTTGAATCAAGAAATTCAAAGGTGGAAATGATTTCAGTTTATGAAGAATTAAATCATGTACATTTTTAGTTTGAAATGTTTTTCCTGACACATATGTGGTCCTATGAAGATGGTATCCATTCTCTCCATAAGTGGAAAACATTATGTTTCCTATGAATATGTTTTCAATAATATGTTAGTTAAATCCCATAGTTTTATTTTTTATATTTATGGGTGATAATGTTCATCTTGAGGTGACATACAAAACCACTAAAACTGATATAAGTATTAAACATGAAAACCTTAAGATGACCAAATATCTTGTTTGAAGGCTCTATAAAAAGTGAGACTTTATACATTTAGATGAAACCTAGGTCTTCCATATGATTTCACATAGTTGAATTTATAAGGATTATCATAGTATTATCCAATATAAATATTAATTTTTTAAATAAGGACCGGTTTATCATCTTTTTGACATCATTAGATAGTTCTTACTCAAATCTATGTGATTCCATGATGTATGGTAATGAGTATTTGACAATATAATGTATTGTAAAGAGTATTTTATATTATATGATGTAATGTTAGATCTTATTTCAATGTAATTATAAAACATAATTGAGTTGATATTAAAGGGATATGGGATTAGTTTCATGTGTATAATATAACATAAGGGTCAAGGGAGGAACAATGATAATGATCATAAGAGGGGTATGAGTAAGTCTAAGACTGTGAAGTTCTATCAAGATTGTATTATAATACCCAATACATTACCAACAATGATATTAATTAAAAAATTTAGAATATTAATTTCAAAATATTAAAATTCTATGAAAGGACTATATAGTTATAGATTCATTAGAAACTTGGAATTTTAAACAACTGGTTCATAAAACATCTTCATTGTCTCCCACTTATTTCTTAACAACTGGACACATTTTTGACAAATCATACTTAGTACCCATATTCACGACCTAGAGAAATGAAACATTTTAATGGGTGAGATCATATTCTCAGAAAGGGTAAACAATGTAATATATCAATCATATCATAATCATAATACAAAAGAACATAACTTTGAAAATATTATCCTGAATGTGAAAGATAGTGTTATCATTTTGTGGGATAAATCATTAAAGTTCATAAGATTCAATGAATATAATCTAAAAAGTCATAAAGTAAGACATGGTGTTTTTTGTCATAGACATAAGCATATAAAATCATTTCATATTAGTCAAGTATTATTTCCAAGACCATTGTAGTGGACAATGTCCATTACTGAATCGATTTCACTCCTCGTTCGAGCCCTATATTACTGAAACAGGATCATTTCCCATTCCATCCATGTTTGTCTCATGATATATAAATCTTTTCTCAATGAATTGGAGGGATATATAGGTGAAACCCATCTCATAATGAAATCATTGTTATGTGTTCCACAATAACATAAATCATTCAACGTAACCCAAGGAATAAAATGGGTTTCTTTAAACATCATTTGACCATAAAAAAACATTGTAAAACAAATGGATTTCATAAATTACATTACATAATAAAAAAAATAAAATCACAGGAATAATAAGGATATTAAACATTAAACATAACCTTATTATGTAATTCCTTATTATATAGAAAATAAGTTTTATATAACTCTTGGAATTTATTTTGTGGAAAATATCCTTTTACATCAAAATTATTTTATTTTCTCAAAATTTCGCAAAATTTTAAAATAAAATTTCTTATTTTGAAAATAAACATGAAATAATTTATAGGAAATCTCATGTAAATATTGAATTATAAATATGTAAAAATCTATTCATTCTCTATAAGTTAAAAAAACATTCTCCTCATAGTTATTTAATAAAAGTCAAAAATACCTCGTATAGAATAATGACAAAAGATTACTTCAACCAATTTAATAAAAATTCACTAATGGGTAATATTGACTTTAAAATATTATATAATAATTGATATAATATTAAATATCTATCAAACATGCATTTGGATGATAAATATATCCTAGTAAATACTTATAGATAAACAATCTCGGATAATAATGAGATTGTGAAATTATCCCTTACCTTTTAAATCTGATTTACTTTTTATTTATTTGAGCCTCCTATATAATGATGTAAATAATGTAATTTTATTATTTTAGAATCATATTAATTTTTATGATATTACATATTATCATATTATATTCTGTTTGTGAATAAAATTTCATTATTATTTGTTATTCAGGTAGTAACGGCTTCATTTTCTTTTGCGTGTTTTGTCAAATAATTTCCAGTTATCCTTCCAAAATCATAGTTATAACATTAAAAAATTTTATTATCAATATATATATCATATTTTTTAATTACATACATATATATATAGTCATTATATAAGAAGGTCATGTAGAATGAATCACATCGCATCGTGGAGGTGGTAGGTCGTACGTACGCACGAGTGATGATATCAATCGCATAATTATTGGATGGTATTGTAGTGAATGGCGTATGAAACATAATAATCAATATAATGTCATAATAATAATAAATTTTTATTATTTATATCATGATACCCATCCAAGTATGGTGGTGGTGGAAAACAGATTACACTGTGGCATGGAGACGGTAAGCCATATGTACGCATGTGTGGTGATTTTGTTTTTCATTGGATGGATAGAAACTGGAATATTATTATTCCATAATAACAACATCTCATTATATATATGAATATGATTTTATTAAATTATAATGAAACAAATCATGAATATGAAGTAGAACAAGAAATAAGTTTGAATGAATCGGTAGGGGAGATAAACTCTTCTTCGACGTGCTTCCTCAAAATATCGTCTTAGAGCACTAGAGTTGGACTTTGAAGAAGACCATAACATCTAGAATGTTACTAGAGAAGTTTATAGGGGTTAAGGGTATGGTATGGATGATATTTAATGCAAAAATTAATGTGAGGAGGTGAGGGTGGGGGTTCTCTTTTATAATTGAGGTGAGGGGTACTTTTGGGATCTCAAAAAAATATTAATTTATAATAAAATAAAGCCCCATCCAAAATGACCCAATTTCATTGATGAGATGAGATAAGATTTTTACCTCATAAAAATAGATATTAGGCATGTTTTTTATCAATTTAAACCTTATCATTTTAATTAACACTTACTTATTCTATTTCATTTTTAACTAGGGTAACAAATATTTCAATATTAAAATGGTGAAATATTTACCTATTTGAATTCAATTAGACCAAATATTAATAATTATCAACATTTAAACCATATAATAATAATTATATATTTTAAAAAAATGTTTTTTATTTTTAAATAATTTTATAAAACGTTGTTTGGATAAACAGTCAATGGTGTCAATTTTGACATTATTTAAGTAATTGAATTCTAGAAAATTTAAGATACCAAGTAAACATTGAAAAAACAATTTCATTATATTATTAAGAAGTAAAGTTCATCAAAAATATTCATTATATATTTTAATTATCCCAAATAATATTTATTTAAATATTTTTAGTAACATTTATTTGTTATCTCTATTAATAAAATAATTACTACATCAATTTTTCGTAATTATTTAATAAAAATAATTTTGAATATAAATTAAAAATAAAATACTAAGATGAATATAAATCTACGATATTTAATAAGACTATATTTATTTTAATTAATCATCTATAAAATTCAAAATTTTAAAAATTATATTTATTAAATTATGAATGTGAAAACTTTAACATCACTTTAAATAAAATAATATAAGTGTCACATTCTCTTATAAAAGGCTCCAAATGGTCACTAAATTGACCCTTTGCTGGATAAGGTAAAGATATACTAGAGCAATATGATTAGGCAATTTTTTTGGGACCTTTTATGGTTATTTTTATTTTAATAAAAAAACTATCGATTTGTCATCAATTAATTTATTTTAACATCATCAATGTATTAGTTTTTAAGGTAATTGTTTATTTTTTAAAAATTAAAACTAAATTTTCATGATAATAAAAACATATTTTCTTTCATGTGAGTATTTATAATTGAATCTATCTTCTATAATACCTTATAAAAAATGTTATATTTATTAAAAGATGAGTAAGACATGTATAATTTTTCTTCATATAAAATAAATTAAAATGTCCTGATCTCATATAAGTGGCTTTAAAAAGACACCATTTTGAACCATTGATGTTTAGGCCAAATCACACTAATCGAGTGATATTAATACAAATGTTAGGTTAATTTTATATTAGGATTCTTACACTTAATTACACTATTTACCCTTTTAGCCTATTAAAAAAAATTTCTGAAGTTCCTATTCATAATACACAAAATGAAAATAATGTCATTTACATAATTTGGATCTACAAAATCAAAATATGGAACCCATTTATCAAAATTCAAAACATTAATGTTCAATTTATTAATTAAAAACTAATCTTATTGTCATAAAGAGAGAACTAGTTTTAAAAGTAGAAACATTACAAAAGATTAAAACGTTTTTACATCTGAAATAAATATAAAATTAATGCTTCTGAAATACATTATGTTGAATGATAAAAAATATATTTTATTTATACTTTTAAAGCATTCAATGTTATAATGTAACCCTAAAAATGATTTTGATCAAAAAAGTTGATTTGAATTTGAACACTACGGGAAAAATCAATATTTTTGACGGGTTATTTGTGACGGGATTTATTCCCGTTGCAAATAACCAGTCCAGGAAGATATTTGTGATGGGGAAATTTCCCCGTCGCAAATAACCAATTATTTGAGATTTGTTCCCGTATCCCGTCGTAAATAGTTTTTCGCGACTTGAGGACCAAAACTGTGTGAATAGTTTTTGCGACGGGGAGATGTCTCCAGTCGCAAATAATTTGGTGTGACTTGGGAGCCAAACTGCATGACAAGCGTGTGAAACCGCGCCAGAGTATTTGCGCTGGTAAGCACCGCAGATACCCATCAGCGGTTAATAGTTTTTTGCGACGGGATGTCATCCCGTCGCAAAAAGGGTGTCAGTAGAATCTATTTGCGACGGGGCCCGTCGCAAATACCCTTTTAACTGCCATCTGTAATTAATGCGTGCAAGGGTATTTGCGACGGGCCACGTCGCAAATGTCATACCATCGTAAAAGGAGTGCCGGTAAGAACAATTTGCGAAGGCCCCCGTCACAAATACGTTTTTAACCGCCGACTGTAATTAATGTGCGTGTGGGTATTTGCGATGGGCCCCATCGCAAATACCTCCATTTGCGACGAGTTTACCGTCACAAATAACCATGTCGCAAATAATCTAACCTATATATACCCTCATCCATTTTTCTCCCAAATCACTCAGATCTTCCTCTCTCTTTTCTTTCTTCAGTATCAAGGAAAAAATTTCTTTGAGTTAAATTTTTTTATACGAGAGCAATTGGAGGGCGCCAATATCTTCAGAATATCAAATTTAAGGTATTAATATTTTATTTTTTTATATTTATTTTAATTTTTATGTTAATTTTAATTGTTTGTTTATTAGTTGTAGTTAAATTAGTTTTCAATTGATTTTTATTTATATTCATTTTTGGTAAGAAATTAATACTATTCGTAATACTTATAAATAATTAGTGTTAATTTGCAATAATTAGATATAATTAGATTTAATTAGATATAATTAGTAATTATTAGTTATAATTAGAAATAATTAGATATAATTTTTAATAAATAGATATAATTAGTAATAAATATATATAATTAGTAATAAATAGATATAATCAGGAATAAATAGATACAATCAGTAGTAATTAGATATAATTAGTAATAATTATATATAATTAGTAACAATTAGATATAATTAGTAATAATTAGATATAATTAGTAATAAATAGATATAATTAGTAATAATTATATATAATTAGTAACAATTAGATATAATTTGTAATAGTTAGATGTAATTAGTAATAATTAGATTTAATTTGTAATATTTATATATAATTAGTAATAAATAGATATAATTAGTAATAATTAGATATAATAAGTAATAAATAGATATAATTAGTATTAAATAGATATAACTAGTAATAATTAGATATAATTAGTAATAATTACTAATAATTTGTAATAATTGGTAATAATTAGATATAATTGGTAATAATTAGATACAATTAGCAATAATTAGTAGTAATTCGCAATAATTAGGAATATAATTTGCAATAATTAGGAATATAATTAGCAATAATTAGCAACAATGAGAAATAATTACGAATAAATAGCTACAATTACATATAATTAGCAATAATTAGCGATAATTAATAATATTAATTACAAATAATTAGATATAATTTAGTAATAATTAGATATAATTTAGTAAAAATTATTTATAATTTAGTAATAATTCGTAAGAATTAGTAAGAATTAGATATAATTAGATATAATTAGCAATAATTAGTAATAATTAGTAGTTATTAATAATAATTAGTAATAATTAGTAATAATTAGAAATAATTAGTAATAATTAGTAATAATTTGAAATTATTTGAAATAATTAGTAATAATTAGTAATAATTTGTAATAATCAGTAATAATTATTAATAATTAGTAATAATTAGTAAAAAATAGTAAAAAATAGTAATAATTAGTAATAATAAGACATAATTAGTAATAATTAGATATAATTAGTAATAATTAGATATAATTAGTAATAATTAGTAATAATTAGATATAATTAGTAATAATTAGTAATAATTAGACATAATTAGAAATAATTAGAAATAATTAGATATAATTAGTAACAATTAGATATAATTAGTAATAATTAGACATAATTAGTAATATTTAGATATAGTTAGTAATAATTAGTAATAATTAGAAATAATTATTAATAATTAGTAATAATTAGTAATAATTATTAATAATTAGTAATAATTAGTAATAATTATTATTAATTAGTAATAATTAGTAATAAAAAAAATTATATTATCAATATTTATGAAAAAAAATACTAATATTGTTAAAATAATTAAAAATTTATAAAGTATTAAAATTATCAATATTTGCAACAGGCTTTCATATATTCTTAATATGTTCAAATCTCAAAGGGTCGCCAATTGTCAGGTCATGTGAAATAAAAAGTTTGTGTCAGTTGTGTCCTATGTAAACTCTATAATTGTCCTTGCATGGTTGATCACCTCACAAGTAGTGTTGCAATAGGACAACCCAAGTCATGCCCTTCTCATCTATAAGAATTATCTCACATGACCCTTTAAATAGACCATTCTTCCTTGAAAATTTAAGGGAAAGATACAGATATCCCATCAATTTTTTAAGGAGAATGATCTATGTAAAGGGAGTGAGATGGTTCTTAGAGACGAGAACGACATTACTTTAGTCGTCCTATTACAACACTACTTTCAAGGTGATCAACAATGCAAGTATAATTATAGAGTTTACATTGGACATGGCTAACACACAATTTTTATTGTGCATGACCTGACAATTGGCGTTCTTTTGAGATTTGAACATGTTAATAATAGAGGAAAGTCTGTTACGAATATTGATAATATTAATATTTTATAAATTTTTTATTATATTAATAATATTTATATTGTTTTTTCATAAATATTAATAATATTCTTTTTATTATTATTAATAATTAGTAAACGAAAACTGCTTGGATAATAAAGGAAAAATTTGTAATCATCTCCACAACGATGATTACCATATTTCCGTTCATTATTCAAGTAGTTTTCATTTTTCTAAGTATTACTAAGTATTGCTAAATTAGTAATAAATTGTAATAAATTCAAATAAATCGTAATAATTAGTAATAATTTGTAATAATTAGTAATAAATTGAAATAATTAGTAATAATTAGAAATAATTAGTAATAATTGTTAATAATTATTAGTAATTTGTAATAATTTGTAATAATTAGGAATAATTAGGAATAATTATGAATAATTAGGAATAATTAGGAATAATTAGGAATAATTAAGAATAATTAGAAATAATTAGCGATAATTAGTAATAATTAGATACAATTAGTAATAATTAGTAATAATTAGGAATAAATAGAAATAATTTTCAATAATTAACAATAATTAGCAATAATTAGTGTGAGAAAGATGCAATTAAATGACCCGTCAGACAAAAGAGTAGCCTTCAATCCACTGGAAATTGTGTCACCCTTAATTATTGGTAATTATTAAGTAGTTGTAATTATTATTTTTAGATATTGTTTTTATAATTTCAAATTATTCAAAAATAGTGATGATTTTATATTTTATGTAGAAAAATATTGAACAAAGAAGTCGACATCAATCATTATTAGATGATCGCGTTTGGATAATTCAGAGTAGATATCTAATTGGTTTTGGTTTAAATCCTGTATATATTGAGGGTGTTGAAGCTTTCTTTGAATTTGCTTCATCCAGACTAGAATATGTTTTAGAAGGAGAAATTTACTTTACTTGTAAAAAATGTGCTATTAGAACATTTGATACATCTGACAAGGTTGGGGGACATCTCTTGTAGTTTGGTTTTCAACCAGATTATGTTTTTTGGTATCAACACAGTGAACACAGTTCCATAGAAGATCCTAATAATTTGATTCTGAATCCATCACAGTTTCAAAATTTAGTACATGATGTTGTAGGTCCATCTGTAAAACAAACTGAAACTCTTAATGATATTGATTTAACTTTTGATTTGGCACCATCCGAATTTTATGAGTTTTTGAGGTCTACTGAGGATGCATTATATCCTGGTTTCAAGATAAGAAAATTAGAACTGATTACAAAATTTATGGCTATAAAATCAGATAATGAAATGTCAAACAACTGTTTTGATCAGATATTTTCTTTGGTTAAAACACTATTACCTGAAGGAAATGTGTTACCTGCAAATTACTATGATAGAAAGAGGCTGATTCGTAATCTAGGCCTTTGTTATTGGAAGATTCATGCATGTTCAAATGATTGTATCATATATTCTGGAGAAAATAGTCATTGGATAGTTGTCCCACATGTGGAAAAATGAGGTATAAAGAAGCTCAAATAAAGATGTCTAGATCGATTCCAGTAAAACAGTTGAGATATTTCCCCCTTACACCCAGGTTGCAGTGTTTATTTATGTCTCAGAACACAACGTCAATGATGTCATGGCACAAAACAGAGATTTCAACTGATAAAACATTGAATTATCCATTAGATGGTGACTCATGGAAACATTTTGACCATCTGCATTCGTCTGTTGCTATAGAATCCCATTACGTGTGATTGGGTCTTTCTATTGACGGTTTCTTTCCGTTTGGTTCTTATGGTTGTCAGTATTCATGTTGACCTGTCTTTATAAGTCTGTATAATTTTCCTCCATGGATGTTAATGAATGAGCCTTATATATTTTTGACTCTATAAATCCTAGGACATCAGAAAAAGAATATTTATGTTTATTTGAAACCTTTGATTGATGAGTTAAATGCATTATGGAGTGATGGTGTTAATACATATGATGTTGCTGCGAAACAAAATTTTATATTAAAAGCTACATTGATGTGGACGATTAGTGACTCTTCGTCATATGGAATGTAACTTGGTTGGAGTACACATGGTCCGAAATCATGTCCTTACTGTATGAAAGAAAACAAAGCCTTATTGATCATCAATGGAAAAAAACCTTTCTATTTTGATTGTCACCATAGAATTCTTCCAACTGATCATCCCTTTCAGAGGAACATATCTCATTTTTGAAAAGGTAAAATTGAAAGGGATGAACCTCCAGAGATGATCTCAGGTACAAAGTTAAAATCAATTGTATTTTCATTACCCCATCACATTTAGACCAACAGTTAACCAACAGAAAATTCATGGCTTTGGGAAATAACATAATTGGATAAAGCATACCATTTTTTGAGATCTTCCGTATTGGTCTGATTTGTTGGTCCGCCACATGTTAGATGTTATGAATATTGAGATGATCTATTTTGATAATTTATTTCATACATTTTTGGATACACAAGGTATGGCCAAAGATACTGTGAAGGCACGATTTGATCTTGCCCAAATTTGTTGGTGACCAGAACTTGAACTATTTGAAAATGTCAGATCACATAGGTAAATGAATCCAAAAGTAGATTATACACTGTCCAAAGAGAGTCTCTTGTTATTTTGTCAGTGGATTGAAAATTTGAGACTTCCATATGTCTATGCATCCAATTTAGGAAGATGTGTTAAGAATTGTTATATTACTGAATAAAAATGTCATGATTGTCTTGTTATAATGGAAAGACATATGCTAATTGGATTCATATGTTTTTTGAATTATATGATTTGGGATTCTATAACAAACATATCATATTTTTTCGAGACATTTGTGCAGAGACAATATACTATGATGCACAAGGAAAACTGGAAGAATACATTGCTGTAATTATATGTAAACTGGAAAAAATTATTCCACTGACTTTCATTGAATCAATGGAACATCTGATATTACATTTTCCACATGAAGCTAAATATAGAGGTCCAATACTGTTTTGATGGACGTACCCATTCGAGAGATGCATGCAGAAATTGAAGAAAAAATTACATAACAAAGCCTCAATTGAAGGCTCAATTGTTGAAGCTTATTTGCAAGAGGAAATTGTTTTTTTTGCTCTCAGTATTTTGAATCTCAACATCCCTCAAAAAACAATCACATTGGATGAAATGAGGGGAATGTTATTGAAGAAATGGACAATCAATTAACAGTTTTTAATCATCCAAATCTTAGTTTTGGTAGAGTTCATGAATGATGGCTTTCAGATGATGAACATCACATAGCTCATACATACGTTCTGCTCAACGGTGATGAAATGAAATCATTTGTCATGTGAGTGCTTCTATCACTTATTATATAATTAATGTTACAGTATTTAAACTTATTTTATTTATAGGTTATATGATAATCATATCAAGAAACAACTTCCAAAAATTACAGCATCTACTCTTGAGGAACGCAGACAAAATAAATCTCAATGGTTTCAAAAACACGTAATATAAATAATTGATGGTTTAATAACAATTTTTTTTATTTATTATATTGATAATTGTTTTACAAATTTTTAGGTGTCTCAATATGCTGATAAAATTGATAAGAGACTATTTATTTTGAGTAACACACCATCCAAAATGGTTAAATATTATAATGCATATATAGTGAAAGATTTTCGATTTCATACACATGCATACGGGGAATCAAAAAAAACAATGAACCGTGGAGTTTTCTTGAGAGGATCACATCACATAGAAACTGAAGTTGACTTTTATGGCATTTTGAATGAAATTATTGAGCTTCGTTATGTTCATCCAACTCATCGAATCATCGATATTAAATATAAAAGTCTTCTTGAAGTAAATGAACCATTTTTACTAGTTCAACAGGCACATAAAAATTATTATGGAAAGTAATGTGCAACTTCAAGAGACTTGAGCGATTGGTGGAGCATAATTAAAATGAAATATTGGTAAAATTAGTTTACTCAAACTGAATGTGGTTCTGCTGGAGTGGAAGGAATTAAACTTTTTCAAGAGACTTCTCAAAATCCATATGATTCACAAAGAGATGTGAATATCGATGATGACACCCCATAATTAAGGATCGATGGTGATTAAAATGTTAATGATGTTACAAATGGATTTGAAATGAAAATAGATGCTGAAACTGAAACTCATATGGATATTGATGATGTTGAGGAGGAAGATGAAGAAATTGACATTGACAGCTATGGAGAAGAGGATGAAGAAGAGCATTGACACAATTAAATGTTGGTTATAATCATAACTAATATATATCTATATATAATAGTTATTTTCAGCGATCTGCTAACAACTATCATTTTGTGTTTCAGATGGACTATGATCTATTGCGTGAGTTAGAGGAGGCTGAGCTACCTTTAGATGACGTGGATGTGGGATTATCTTACCCTCAGCCTACTGGTGGTTCAGGAGGTATGCGGTGGGGGCGCGGTCTTGCGCGACTGATTATTCCTGACCCTATCCCCGAGCGACATCCACATCTTGATTTTGATTCATGCACACAGAGGTATGGTAACCAATATATTTTAGTTATATTTTATTAATTTATTTATATATATACTAAATGTTTGATTACTTTTTCCTTTTTCACAGTTTTTCGCATGTAGATATTGGACAGGGGAGCACTATATTGTGCAATTATTTTTCTCAGCCATTGATCACATGGGAACAGAGTCCAATTGATGTACGATGCGAGATGTTCCATCATTGGATGGTACGTAAATAAATAATATTTATTTTGAAATTTATTTTATAAACAACATGATATTATAAATTATTTGTAAGGTTTATGGTATCCTATCACTGATATCATGCACGACGCTATTCAAACGGCATGGTAGGTTTCTATGTGTTACTGTTTTCATCAGTTTTTGCACAATTTGAGAAGGACAACCATTAATAAAGCATGAGTGAGAGAATTTGATGAGTCGGGTTGAGCCCACCGACCATAGTAAATTTCATATCATGTTTGGGATGGATTATGTTTACACTGGTTGGGTGGTCGATTTCAGAGGAGATCATTAATGGGACTATAGAACCAAGGAAGACAGGAGGTGATGCATCGAGTTGGTAGCCGTACATTCAGTTCGTATAGAGATCATGTGGTAAGTATATTTTTTTATATATTTTATATAACATTAAATATAAACAGTTTATTTTATATTTCTATAGGCAGTCGAGCATCCTAATATTACGGAGTTCGACATTTATCGGAGCATGTACAGTAATCCAGCCACAGGAGATATTAGAGGTGATTTCCAGTGTCAGATTGTGGTTAGTATTATTTATTCAGTTTGACAATTAACTGCATATAATATTTTCACAATTTTAATTTTAAATTTGAATTTAAAGTGTCATATGAGGCTGAAACCTATCAGACAATGGCTGAGGGTCAGGACAAAATTACTGAGCAGACCAGTGCACACCATTTCGATGAGGTAGCATGGATGCATGAGACTTAGTAGGGATTTGAGAAGGGCAGAGTAGTTGGTATCAGCTCTCATATGACTCCTGGTCTTATTATGGTACATCTATTTTGTCGACGACCAGCTCGAGAGTAGCTTGTGGAGAGGCATCATCTTCTGGCTCACAGTATCTGGAGCAGTTGCATGCTCAAGCTGAGTTTATAGAGACTTTGTAGAAGCAGCCAGAAGATATGTGTTGACGGTAGAATCAGTAGAAGAAGCATCATGAGGGACAGATGTGTCGATGACAGCAACAACAACTTCATCAGCAGGAGGAGTAGATGAATCGATGGCAACAACAACATCACGAGCAGATAGAGTACATGCACCGTCTAACTCGTAGTTTAGGGATGGAGTTTACTCCACCAGCTCCTTCAGCTCCTCCACCTCCTCCAGAAGATGACCCCCAGTGACTTTGTTTACGTTAAAAACATTTGATTTTAACACTGTAATATGAATTATTTACATTTTCTATCTTTTATATCGGTGCAAATGTTAGAAAATTTAATTTTTATTATATTTTTTATTTTATTATATTTTTTTTCAATATTGAGAATTTTAATATTATTTATTTTTTATTATTTTAGTAATTATAATATTATTTTATTAAATATAAGTTTTTAGTATTATATTTTTTAATGTTTTTTTATTTAGTAATAATAATAATATTTTATGATTTTTTGTATTTTTTTGAGTATATTAAGAATTGTAATATATTTTTTTAACAATAGTAATATTATTTATTCAATAATAGAAATTTTATTAAATTTATTTTTTAAACATTAATTTATTATTTACGATAGGACATTTTGCAACGGGTCACCGTCGAAAATAGTTTAACTAAATATTTTTAAAAAACATATTTGCGACGGGACTACTTACTTGTCGCAATTACGTTGTTGTGACAGGCCTGTCGCAGAACTTTATATATATATATATATATATATATATATATATATATATATTTGTGATGGGACGGCGAGCTCGTCGCAAAAATTATTTGCGAAGAGCCCATCGTGAAAACTTTTATGTATATATAATACATATAATCGGAGGCTTATTTGCGACAGTGATGTTTCCCGTCGCAAATACCATTATTTGCGATGGGCCCATTATAAATAATGGTATTTTCGATAATGTTTTCTACTATGGGCTATCAGTGACGGTGCCCCGTCGCAAATAAGCCTTTACAAATACCAAGAATCCCAATAGTGGAATTTAATTTATTTTGACTATTCATCAAAATTTGAAAGTTATCAAAAAATATTAAAAATTCATCCAAAGTAAATTTTTATAGCTTATTTATAAATAATTTTTTTTGTTGAAATATAAAAATTATAAATGGTTAAAAATCACAATTTAAAAGGGGTTCTCCATTAAAAAGTAAAAAAATACCCTTTTGAAAAATATAGGTTTTATATATCGAATATAGTTTATTCATACCCTAAGACAAATATATCTATTCGATAAATATAAAAAATATTTTATTATGTGTATTAAATAAATATTTCACTAATTTCATTTACTAATAGTAATTAAATTGATTTATTAATACAAAAATACATATATATAATTGATTTATATTTTTTATAAATAATTCATAGCAAATGAATTCACCATAAATTTTCATAAATTAGTTGTATTTATTCGCACTATCCAAATAGCTAGTTTAAAATGTTCATTTTATAATAAGGTAGTATTTCGGTTCGTTTAAACTCGCGACTGCATGAAACAAAAGCTATTAAAGAATTAGCATTATTTAAAGAAAATATTTCAAAAAATACATCCAGGTGTTACATTCTACCTGCTTTAAAATGAATTTCATGACTTAAATTTGTCACATGGAAAAATGATATAAGGATATATATCCTTTTTCATATCCTCACGTTCCCACACAACTTCCTCAAATTGTTGGTTCCAACACAAAACATTAAACAAGAGAGTGGTCTTGTTTCACCTAACATTTTTTCTATGATCAAAAATATTTATTGATTGTTCTTTATAAGAAAGATCCTGCACCCAAGGTACAAAATATATGTTTATTACATGGGAAGAATCAAGTATGTACATTCTTAGGATATATACATTTAATAAATCATGAACTTGATAGAAATTCGGTGGAAGTTCCAATTGGTAAGCTACCTTCCCAACAGAATCTAGAATTTCAAATGAACCGATATACCTAGGGATCAACTTTCCATTATTTTAAAATATCATTACTCATTTCTAGGGCGATATTTATAGAAAAACATTTTCACCCATTTAAAACTCTATTACTTTTTTTTGGTTTTAGCATAACATTTTTGAGGACTATGAGCTTCTCTTATGTGGTGTTGAACAGATCTGACCTTTTCATCAATTTCATCAAAAAAATCATATTCTAATAGATTTCATTCCCCAACATCATCCAATAAAGTTTTAGTTATTCAATTATTTCTATAGAGGGAACCATATGAAGCCATATGAACAGTGTAGTGAAATATATTGTTGTATAAAAATTCCTCCAAAGGTAGGTGTTGATCTCAAAAGCTTCGAAATACATAGAGAATGCTCTCAAAAAGACTTCTAGAGTTTTAATTTTCCTCTCAAACTGACCATCTGTCTAAGGATGGTAGGAAATTATGAAACATAACAATGTATCAAGATCCTACTCAAGACTATTCCATGACAAAGAGTTTAAACTCGTATCTTTATCAAATATAATGAAAAGTGGTACTCCATGGAATATTACCACTTCGTTTACATATATCATGGAAATATAATCATGATGTAAATCCACACTAATAGTAATGATGTGTCCCAACATTTTAATTTGATCAATTGTAACCCATAAATCATTATAGACTTTAGTTGTTTTGAGAATTCTGATGACAAGGTCCATAGTTATGTTTTCCCATTTACAATATAGTATTGGTAAAGGTTGTAACATCCCTTTAGAATTATATCTATCATCTTTAACTTTATAACAAACCAAGCATCAAAAGAGATATTCAAAAACATCTCTTTTCATTCTATTCCACCAGAAATACTCATTCATGTCCTCATACATGTTTGTGCTACAAGGGTGAATAGAGAATGAATAACTATGATCATCATCCAATATCTCCTTATTTAATTATGGTATGATAGGAATAAAATCCCAATTCTTGAACCCTTTTATTCCATCACAATCATGTTTTAATTTAGGAACATTTATCACCTTCTTTTTTAGCTCTGCATCTTGCCTCTATTCCTCCTTAATCTCCACTTGTATAGATGGATGAACATTCATTTGAGAAAGATAATATTTCTCCCCTTCCATTAAATTTTCAAGATCTATGCATTTGAAATCTACAAATATTAGATATTTTGTAATCCTCATCATGGATATGCAAGCATGTTCCTTTTGAATCAAATCATTTTCCACCTTGTTCGTGCTCTTAGGGTGGTATTGTGTTGAGAATTAATAATCATTAATCAACTCCAACCATCTTCATTGGTGCATATTCAACTCCTTTTGTGTGAAAATATAATTTTATCTTTTAGGATTAGTATAATTATCACACATTTCACCATAAATATAATTCCTCTATATCTTTAATGAAAAGATTACCATGGGAAACTTCAAATCCTATGATTGGTAATTTTTCTCATGGATTTTAAATTTTGTGAGGAATAAGCTATCACCATATCATTTTTCATGAGAATAAAACCCAACCCCATTTTGGATTCATTATTGTAGATAAAAAATGTTCTCCACTACAAGGTAGTGTGAGCACATATACACTAGCTAATCTTCTTTTGATCTCTTTTGAAATTCTCTTCACATTCCTCCATCCACACAAAATTAACTTCTTTTTGTGTCTACATGGTGAGTGTATTAGAGAATCGTGAACAACCATTCATAAAACATAAATAATATCGAGCAAAACCCTTGAAACATTAGATCTCAATTATTATTGTTGGTCTTAGACAACTTTCAATAACATCTATTTTTACTAGATCCAAAGATATCCACACTTTTTAGATTATGTGACACAAAAATAAAGTATTCTAGAGACTAAATTCAAACTTCGTAGATTTTTTATAAAGATTATTCTTTCATTGGGTCTTCGGTATAATTCTCAAGTGATCTTAATATCCATCCTTTCCCTTTGAATAGACAAGAATATCATCTATAAAGACTACTAGAAAATGATCAAGATAGTATCTAATGGATCTATTCATTATATCCACGGATATAGCAGGGGAAATAGTAAGACCCAAAGGAATTGCTAAAAATTCATAGTGTCCATACATTGTATGGATTGTCTTCTTTTTTATATCTTTCTTCTTGACCCGTAATTGTTGATATCGTCCTGACTATAAATCTTTCAAAAGTATTGATGTAGTACCCCAAAAATTTTATGTTATGCGTCTTTATTCATCACTGAGTGAAATTATATCCATCATTGTGTTACTTTTAAACAACACTAGGTTATTTAATATATAGTCAAAACCTAGACATTAAATATAAATTTTCCACTTCTATGTTTTGAATTTCGAAAAATGGTCATCTAGAGTTGTGATCAGTAAGTCATTCAAAGTCTGATAGAAAAAACTTTATTTTTTGGTGAATATTAAAATACCCTTATGAATAGTAATATGAATAGTAACATGACCCTTATGAATAGTAAATAATATTATTATTTTTTTAGGTAATATAAAAATGGGATCTTAATTAATTTTTCAATGTCACATAAAACTAACTGCACTTCAAGATTGTTATTTTTTCGAATTAACTATGGACTATTTAAAAATTAAATTAATAATATTTAGAAAATTATTTCTGAAAAATTGATTTCACTTTTGAATTCAACACATAAAGAAATGGTAGGGGTAAATTTTTGGAATTTTTCTGATAATCTGGAATTTTGGATGAATAGTGAAATACAGTAAAATACTGTATATTCAATTTATCAGTTAAATACACTATTCATGACATCACAAGCGATGAAAGGACACTTGGTTAGAACTCAAATGAACTTATTACTATTAGGGGTCACATGAAACCACACTATTTGGTTGTCTTGAAATAAATAATAAAATGATGACTTTAATATTCAAATTATACCCCTCTCCTCCACTATAAAAACCCCCCACCACTACCTCTTCACTTCACTCTTCTAAGGCATGAAGCTCCTAAAATTTCTTCCCAAATACTCTTATCAAGTCTCTTCCCCGCGTCCTAGAGCTACTGTTCTCACCAATAGACCAAAAACAAATCCCTTAAGAAGGATCTCAAGGAGAAGAGATCATGATGTAAACAACCTCTTTTATTTTCATTATTTTCTACCATTTTATGTTAGTTTCTTCCATTACCATTGGATTGTGTTGGGATATTTCATTAAATATTCTCCCTTATGGTCCATAATATGTATTAATTATGAGATATTCCATTCCTCTCATCAAACTATTTTTATAAAATTCTAAGAGATGCCGTTAGGTTGCCGAATATTCGTGACAAATTTATCAAGTTTTATTTCATTTTAATATTCTTTTCTTTTATTCTTCTTTCCTAAACTCATATTAACTAAGAGGCATGTATGCTCGAGAGTATTTTTTATTCCAGATGTTCTAATGTTTATGGAAAATTATTCATTATTCTTCTCCTCTCATACTTATTTAAGGAATAAAGACATTGTCCGTGATGTGTCCAATTACCGACATCGTGGACGATGAAATTTCAATTTCCATTAATTACTTCTAGTATGGTCATTAAAACAAATATATGGTTGAACCAGATCATAATACATGTATTTTATCTTGATTAATGTTCTGGAATCTTTACACATTCCTAATAGGGAATTAAAATACAAAACAATTTTATTTAGCACAAAAACTGCCAAGACAAATTCAAATGCTTATCTTTAAAATCATCGAATAACTCATCATCATAGTATATAACCAGAATAATTATAAGATCATTTATTTTCACTAATAATGTATATTAACAATTATGTGTGTTTAACCATATTTCAAACCAACTTCCATTCATGAATACAAGTAAACAAATCATGAAACTAAGTAAGAAAATGCTTCCAAAACAATAAAATTGAATCTCTTAAATCCATGAGAAAGGTCATTAATGAACTAAATAAGGTTATATAATTTCAATTAAATATAAAATATGTTATGGAATTATGAACTAATAATCTTAATTTTTTTTTCAGGTATTTAAAAACAAGACAAGAACACTTTCAAGCATAAGGTAAGAGATTCTCTCTCTCACTTTTGTTCAAGAATATCCCATTTTCTGTGACTAACATTGTATTGTGAACCTAATAATACTTATGTAGTGTACCTACTGCCCATTTGAGTTCAATTTCCACTTTAAATTATATTTCTATTAAATATCCATAATCTCATGTCATGGATAAGTTTGTTGTCTAAACCGTATACCATTTCACATACGGTGTATATTTGGGAAGTTATTGATGAATCCGTATTCTATACTCTATAATGATATTGAAAAGACATATTTCTCCTGTAAGGAATAATTTTATAAATAATGATTTGGATGTAGAGGTGGGTGGGGCCCAGTAAAGTCCCTCGATGCATCAATAGGCCTCATGAGACAAAACAATTTGGTGACAAACCCTTTGAGTTTGTTTCCAAATAAATCAGACGGGTTTCTACACAGAACAGTAACCATTTTTACGGTATTATGGTTTCATGTGCCAGATACATGATGTCTAATTCATAAGCATTCAATTTATTCTTTATGATTTATTAATATTATCCATGAGGTTTTCGCTATGACAAAATCTATGGATGTAGTTTCATTATCAGTTTATTATTGGGATTAGTTATTCATTTATTCACTATTCCATATTGATTATGTCAGATTGATTGTGATTCACTTATTATTGTACTCATGCTTCCGCTATAGGTAACCCTTAATAAGTGTTTGAGCTCACCCCTTTCATTGTCTACCTTCGATAGGTGATGAAGATAAGGTCTTGTTTTTAGTTCCTATTGATGCAGTTTTGAGTTTTTTTATGTATTGTATTTTGTAACCTTTTACAGTGTAATTTGAGTTACATTTATGTATCTAGTTTCTTCAAGTCTACTAAAATGATCATTCCTTTGGGATTTTCATTCCTTATAACCATGCCAATATCACAAGTAATGCACCGGCTCCTGTCTAGAGGGGTCGGGGTGTTACAGACGAAATTTTCTGAAGGAGGGAATAATGTTGTACCACAAAAATTTTATGTTATGTTTCTCTATTCATCACTGAGTGAAATTATATTCATCATTGTGTTCCTTTGAAAAAACATTAGGTTATTTAGGATATAGTCAAAACCTATCCATTAAATATAAGTTTTCCACTTCTATGTTTTGAATTTCGAAAAATGGTCATCTAGAGTTGTGATCAGTAAGTCATTTGGAGTCTGATAGAACAAACATTATTTTTTTGTGAATAGTAACATAACCTTATGAATAGTAACATGACCCTTATGAATAGTAAATAATAATTTTATTTTATTTTCTTAAGGAAATATGATAACAGTATCTTAATTAATATTTCAATGTCACATAAAACTAACAGCACATCAAGATTGTTATTTTTCGAATTAATTATGTCCTTATTTAAATATTAAATTAATAATATTTAAAAAATTATTTTTGAAAATTGTATTTTAATTTTGAATTCTACATGTTGAGAAATGGTAGTGGTGAATTTTTGGGATTTTTCTGAAAAACTATAATTTTTTATGAATAGTGAAATATGGTAAAATACCGTATATTCAATTTATTAGGTAAATACACTATTAATGACATCACAAGTGATGCAAGGCCACTTTTTTCGAACCCACATGAACTTATTACTATTAGGGGTCACATGAAACCACACTATTTGGTTGTCTTGAGAGAAATAATAAAATAATGAATTTAATATTCAAATTATACCCCACTCCTCCACTATAAAAACCCCCACCACTACATATTCTCTTAACTCCTCTAATCCTTGAAGATCCTCAATGTTATGCCAAATTAAACATCCCAAGTCTCATATCCACGTCCTAGAGATGCTGGTCTCACCAAAAGATCAACACCAAAGCCCTTAAAAAGGATCTTAGGGAGAAGAGATCAAGAGGTAAACAAACTCTTTTATTTTCTTTCTTTTCTTTCATTTTATGTTTGTCTCTTCCATTCCCTTTGGCTTGTGTTGGTATATTTCATTAAATATTCTTCATTACTATCCATAATATTTATGAATGATGACATATTCCATTCCTCTCATCAAACTATTTTTATGACATTTTAAGAGACGCCGTTAGGCTGTCGAATTTTCGTGAGAAATTTATCAAGTTTTCCTTAATTTTAAGATTCCTTTATTTTCTTCTTCTTTCCCTACCTCATCTTAACCAAGAGGAATGTATTATCTAGTGTCTTTTTTATTCTATATGTTCTAATGTTTATGGAAAATTCATCATTATTCTTCTTCTCTCCCACTTATTTAAGGAAGAAATACACTGTCTGTGATGTGTCCAATTACCGACATCGTGGACGATGTTATTTCAATATCCATTAATTCTTTCAAGTATGGTTATGAAACAAAATATATGGTTGAACTAGATCATAATATATCTATTTATCTTGATTAATGTTCTTGAATCTTTACACATTCCTAATATGATATAAAAATACAAAATAATTTTATTTAGCACAAAAACTACCAAGCCAAATTCAAGAATTTATCTTTAAACTCATCAAATGAGTCATTATCATTGTATATAACCAGAATCATAATAAGATAATTTATTTTCACTAATAATTTATATTAACAATTTTGTATGTTTAACCATATTTAAAACCAACTTTCATTCATGAATACAAGTAAACAAATCATGAAACCAAGTAAGAAAATGCATTCAAAACAATAAAATTGAATCTCCTAAATCCATGAAAAAGGCCATTAATAAACTAGATAAGGTTATACCATATAATCTCTTGACATGGATATGTTTATTGTCTAAACCCTATACCATTTCACATACGGTGTATATTTTGGATGTTATTGATGAATCTGTATTCTGTACTCTATATAGATATTGAAAAGGCATTTTGATCGTGTATGGCATCATTGTATAAAGAATGATTTTGATGTATATGTGGGTGGGGCCCACTATAGCCCATCGATGCATCGATAGGTCTCATGAGACAGAACTGTTTGGTGACAAACCCTTCGAGTTCATTTCCAAAAAATCAGACGGGTTTCTACCCACAACAGTAAACCATTTTTATGGTATTATGGTTTCATGTGCCAGATACATGACATCCAATTAATAATAATTCTCTTTATTATTTATCCGTTATTATTATTATCCAAGAGGTTTTCACTATGAAAAAATATATGGATGTAGTTTCATTCTCTATTTATTATTGGAATTTGTTATTCATTTATTGACTATGACATTTTTATTATGTCAGATTGATTGTGATTCACTTATTATTGTACTCATGCTTCCACTATTTGTAACCCTTACTGAGAATTTGAGCACACCCCTTTCATTGTCTACCTTTGACAGGTGATGAAGAGAAGGTCTTTTTTGAGTTCCTGTGGATGCAGTTTTGAGTTTTTTTGTTATGTATTGTATATTGTAACTTTTTCCAACGTAATTTGAGTTACATCTATGTATCTAGTTTCTTCAAGACTACTAAACTGATCGTTCCTTCAGGATTTTCATTACTTATAACCTTGCCAATATCACAAGTAATTCCCCAGCTCCTGTCTAGAGGGGTCTGGGTGTTACAATTGAGCTCCGTGTATCTGGTCGAATAAGTCATCTGTGTAGGTAAGATGATTATTTTATAGTGATCATGTTATGTTCTTGATATTCAATGTTTTGTCTAATTGATCCATCATTCTTATTAACAAATAGAATAGGTTCACCCAATGTTGATACACCAAGTAATATGAATCCCTTGTCAAGATTCTCTTGGAGTTGCTTATTTAATTCCTGAAACTCAATAAAGGACATTTAATAAGGTTTCTTTGAAATAGGCATAACACCAGCTATGAGTTCTATTGAAAATATAGCATTGTTATTCTGTAGAAGACCTGGAAATTATTCGAAAAAAAATCATCAAAATCTCATACAAAGGGTTTATTCTTAAGTTTGATTTTATCCCCAACCATTTGAGATATATAACTTTCATTTATAGGGATCATGACCCATAAGATGGAAGATATTTAAACTACAAGGTCATACTCATACTTGCATCGATGGATGATCATAGAATGATATGGAAATTTAAATGTAACTTCCCTTCCTTTGAAATTGATATGATATTCATATACAAAAATCCAATAAATCCCAATAATCAAAAAAACTTCCATTATAGTAAGGATGATAGGATTTGTAGGAAGCACATTCCCACAAACATAAAGTGGAATAATAAACTTCTAATGTGAACATTGTACCTTTACGAGTTTTCACAACTAAATTAACATCTTATTGTTGAGGTTATATAATGATTCCCTTAGAAAATTATTTAGAGATAAAAGAGTTGGTGGATCCGGAATAAAAAAAAAATACATTTACTACTTTAGAGTGGATGGTAAGTGTACCTTTCACCACATCTTTATCATATTCTACATTTCTGATAGTGATTGCATGTGACCTGCCTTTTACATTGGACTTAATAGTTTGATAATGTCGATAATCATCACTAAACCCTATATTAGGGCATCAATTGGTATAATTCCCCATTTTCATGAACTTGTAACATTGAAGAGTAGAAGGTGAATTCTATGTAGCCATTACACTATTTTCATCATTAGAAATATTTTCCTATAACTTCGATATTTAACTACCCGATGAACTTCATTTCAATACATAAAATATTTAATAGTCATAATAATACAATTTCCTCTATATTTCATTCCATACTATGAGAATAAGGAAAAAATCATCTCCTTTTCAGTTTGGCCTTTTTATTTTCCCTTCTTATTAAACCCGTAGAATTGATGGGGTACTGTAATATCCATCTCAACCATGAGATCACGTCAAATGATTTTTTCATAGCTAATGAACTCCCTTATGGAAAATTCCCTATAGTGACTTGGTTTTAAGAAACTAACAAATCAAACCATTTTACTATCATGTTGGTTAATGATTATAGAAGCCTAAATTTTATGCCTTGTAAAATTTTCTTCGTAGGTACCAACAAATTTATCATCCTTTCGATTAAGATCAAGTAACCCCTTCTTCATCATTTTTTGAAGAATATGTGGAATGTACATTTTGGATAATATGTTACTGAACTAATCCATTTCCATGGATTAAATTTCATATCTTTTCCTTTTATTGTTGATAAGGTTCCACCATTGGTCAGCTTCACCTACCACATGTTAGAATTCTAAGATGAATTTATAATGTTTTGATCATTTGATAACTGAAAATATCTTTTTAGTGGAACATATCCATTGTTCAAACACTAATGGATCAGAAGACCTACTGAAATAAGGTGGAAACTATATCATGAAGGACTCAATATAATTTCATTTTCCACTTTTCTCAATCGGAAGTCCCGCAAGAATCATTTCTTGAGAATTTTGTGTGAGAAAAGATACAAGATTTTTCATTCCAACTCCATACCTTTGGGTTTTTTAGGATCATAATCATTTCATTTCCCATTACATTTATTATTAATACGGTTCCTCCGGGATCTAACCATTGACTAAAACCAAGAAACATAATGTGAGAAACACTAATCATATTCGGAAAACCAAATAATCAAGAATAAAATTACAATTTAGGATACTTTATGTTTTATACTATGTTATTTATGATCATTTCAAAAACCCCAGTACTGTAAGTTATAATTCTACATATCTTTTAGGTTCTTACTATTGTTTACTCTTTCTGGTTTTCAAAGGATAACTATACATATCCTGTGATGCCTACTATAACACCCCATATTTTACATATATTGACATTACTTCAACGTTGAAGAATATTCATTATGAAATATAAAAAATCCATGACAATACCATATAGGAATAGTGTGTTTAGAAAATGTGAATCATAAACCACTTTTTCATAATACATCTTCATTTTCTCCCATTTATTTCATCATAACTAGACCCCATTTTGAAATATCTTACTTGATAACCTTCATCATGACCTGGAGAAAATAAACATATGAAAGTGTGAGATCATATTCTTTTTATAGCTAAAAAATGGATATATCAATCACAGCATAATCATAATACATTAGAACATAATATTTGAAAATATTATCCTACATATGAAAGAGTGTAATATCATGCCATGGGATAAATCATGAAAGTTCATAAGATTCAATTAACGTAATAAAAAAATTCAGAACATAAGACATGATGTTTTTTGGAATGCACAAGAACATAGAAAATCATTTCATATTAGTCAAGGATCATTTTCAATATAATCAAAGTGGTAAAAGTCCATTATTTAATGGAGTTCACTCCTCATTCCAGCCTTATATTACAGAACCAAGATCAGTTCCCATTCCTTCCACGTCTGTCTCGTGAGATATAAATCATTAACCAATGAATTGAAGAGATATATAGGTCATAATAATCTTATAATGAAATAATTATTACATGTTCCACAATAACAAAAATCATTCATCATAACCCTAGGAATAAAATGCCTTTTTTTAAACACCATTCCATTATAACATATTCAATATTAGATCAATGGATTTAATAAATAGTATTCCATCATAAATACAATGAAATAAAAGGAATAATTAGGATATAATACATGAAACATAATCCTATTAAATAATTCCATCTTAGATAGAAAATAATTTTGATATAAAACATGAAATTAATTCTTGAGGAAAATATCCTTTCTTTTCAAAAACGTTTCCTTTTATTAAAATGCCATGAAATTTTTAAAGAAAATAATTTATTTGAAAATAAACTTGAAATAGTGTAGAGTAAGATTCATGTAATTAAGGAATTATAACGATGTTAAAATCCATTCATTTCATATAAGTCAAAACATCATTATTCTCATACTTTTTCCAGAAAATTCAAAAAGTACCTCATATTGAATAACAAGAAAAGATTCTATTTATAGTATTTAAAAAAATAAACCAATGGGTAAACATGCATTTAATAAATTTTAAAATAATGTAAAGAATATCACATATTTAGGAAACATGGAAGTGGATGATAAATATACCCCAGTAAATACTTATGTATAAGCAATCTATGATAGTAACGAGATTGTGAAATTATACCTTACCATTTAGGTATGATTTCTTGTGAATGTATCTGAAATACTTGTATAATGATTTAAGTAATTTAAATGACTTATTTCAGAATCATATACATTTTATGATATCATATATGATCATACTATCAATTTTTTGTTAATAACATATCATTATTACTAGTTATTCAGGTATTAACTTCATTCATTTTCTTGTGCATGTTTTCTCGAATAAGTTATGGTTATACTTAATAATTCATATTTATATCATTAAAAATTATATAAACATTATATATATCATATTAATTTATTATATACATTTACATAATCATTCATTAATGAATATCATGTAGAATGAATCACATTACATTGTGGAGACAATAGGCTGTACGTATGCATGATTGATGATATCATTCCCATAATTGTTGAATGGTATTGAAGTGAATGGTGTAAAAATTTAGGAGTAAATATAATCTTATAATAATAATATATATTTATTATTCCCATCATTATACCCATCCATGTAAGGTTTTGGTGAAAAAAAGATTACACCACGGCATGGATACGATATTCCATTCATCCGCATGCGTGCTAATTTGGTTTTTCATATAATAGATAAAAAATGTAAAATTGTTGTTCCATACTAAGAAAATCATCCTATATAAGTTATAATGATGTTATTACATAATATGAAAAAAATCATGAAGAGTATGAAGATGATGAATGGTGTTTGAAAGAATTGATGGAGGGGGTTAACTCTTCTTCGATGTGCTTCCTCTAAATCACCTCATATAGAACTAGAGTTGGACTTTGAAGAAGACCAAAACCTATAAAATGTTTCTAGGGAATTTTATAAGGGAAAATATCATGTAATTTTTTAGATTGAAGGCTCAAGGTGATATAAAGAGGTGAGGGATGAGGTATCATTTTATTATCGAGGTGAGGGGCACTTTTGGGATCTTCAGAAAAATTATTTATAATAAAATAAAACCCCATCCAAAACCTCCAAAACGTCATATTTTAGAATACTAGATAATATAGGGTTGTAATCTCATCTACCAAAATATTTTCGAAAAGTTATTATGTCAATTTAAACCTTTTTATTTTAATTAACACTCAGTTATTCTATTTCATTTTTAACTATGGTAACAAATATTTCTACATTAAAGGGTGCAATATTTACTTATTGTATATCAATTACACCATAAATAAATACCTTAAAAAAATTTCAACTATAGAATAATTTTTATATATTTTTAATAATATGTTTTATAATTTTTAAATGACTTAATAAAACATTATTTAGATAAATAATCAATGGTGTAAATTTTGAGACTATTCAATTCATTGATAAAAATAATATTTAGATAACAATTTAACATAGAAACAAATATTTTATTATATTCTTAAGAGGTCAAGGTCATCAAAACAATTAAATAGTTATATTAATTATCCCAAATTATATTTATTTTTATACTTTAATGACATTTATTTTTATCTCCTTAAATAAAATAAATTCTACATCAATTTTGTGTAATTATTTAATAAAATTATTTGATGAATAAAAATTTAAAATAAATATTATTATTAATAGAAATCTACTATATTTCATAAGAACATAAGTATTCAAATTTAATGTTTTTAAAATTAAACATTTAAAATGTTATACTTATTAAATTATGATTGTGACAACTTTAACATCACTTTAAATAAAATAATATAACTCTCTCAATCAATTATATAAGGATCTAAATGGTATCTAGATAGACCCTTGGATTGTTATGGTTGATATATAATCATAAGATAAGATTTGGTCAAGGGTTTGTGTATTTTAATGGTTATTAGTATTTTAATAAAAATATTTATTGATTTCTCATCAATTTATTAATTTTTTACATCATAAAAGTATTAGCATTTAAGGATATTATTTATTTCTTAAAAATTGAAAATAAATTACCATGATATATAATAAAATTTTAAATTTAAAATGAGTATTTATTATTGATATTTGTTGCTTGTATAACTTATAAAAAATGATATGGTTATTAAAATTTGATTAAGACATACTTAATATTTCTTTAAATCAAATAAAAAATGTGATAATATCATCCAATTTTCTTCAAAAGGACTCCATTTCATTCCAAGGATGACATAGATAGAAACACACTCATCCAATGATATTATGATTAGTGTTAGGGTAATTTTATAATATTATTCATTCCCTCAATTACCTGATTTACCCTTTTACGGTATTAAAAAAAATTACCCATATTACTATTCATAATGCCCAAAAATAAAATAAATATATTTACATAATTTGGACATAATAATTTCAAAAATGGAATATATTTTTAAAAATTAAAAAATAAATTTTTTTCCATAAATAATATTATATTAATTCTATTGTCTAAAAGAGGGAATATTTTTTAAATGTTTAAATATTGCAAAAGATTAAAATGTTTTTTACATTAGAATTAAATGTAAAATTAATGCCAAGGAAAAATAGAATATTTAATTATAATTTAATATTTTCTTTTTACTATAATACTATTTGAAAATATAATTTATCCATGACAATTATTTTGATAAAAAAAAATTTTTTCAATTGAAATTTAGTGTATTTTTACTATTCATTAAAATTTAAAAGATATCAAAAAAATATTAAAAATTCATCAAAATTAATTTTTTAGATTTCACTTTCTAATAAAATTTTTATTTTTTCATCTAAAATTTATTAATGTCTCGAATTCTTAATTTGAAATGGGTTCTCCAATAAAAGGATGAAAATTACCCTTATGAAAAATATATGTTTTTCTACATCAAATAGGGTTTATTCATACCCTATGACAAAAATATATTTTGGATAAATATAAAAAATATTTTTTTAAGTATATAACATATATATTTCATTAATTTCATTTACTAGTAGTAATTTTCGCAGTTTAATAATGGAAATTTACAAATATATAATTAATTAATAATTTTTCATAAATAATTGGTAGTGAATGACTTCGCCATACATTTTCATATGTTAGTTATCATTATTCCTGATATCTTAATATCTAGGTTAAAATTTACATTTTATACTAAGTGCATCTCATAGTTCATTTAAACACATGATTGCATGAAATAAAATATATTGAGGAATTAAAATATTTTAAGGAAAATATTTCATAAAACATGCAGGAGTTATAGGTAGAACATTAAATTTTTCGAAATATCATCCAAATAAAAATCATTTAATGGTAAATGGGTCTCTATCCAATTTATTTGGGCATGGTTATGATTTTTTGATGTTTTTTTATTTTATCTAGTGTTCTACTAGGGGACGAGTTATTGGTTCATCTCTGTGTGTTTTCCTTTTGTGTCGTATGAGGGTTATTATTATCAAATGGTTCTTTTAGAATAGTTACGTATTAGGTAATAGTTATAAAAGTAGTTTCTTAGGTTGATGATTTGTTGGAAACCTTGATTCATTGTGATTTTTTGGGATCTTTTTAACTGTATTGGATAGGTATTAGTAAATTAGGAACCCAATATCATTGTTCATCTATATTTAAGGTGATTTATTAAGGTAAATATAGGTATTTGATTATTATTAGGTTTTTTAAATTATTTTTATGAGATCACCTTTAGGACTAGGGACATATGGGTTTATAGTTCTACGAGATAGGAATATAGTACCTCTGATTCCAAAGCTCTAGGAAGTTTCCGCTCATTAGGTAAAGAGTTGTCTAGGCCCATTTAGAATCAGGCAGACTAAGTGATTTTATCACTCTAATATATATAGATTAATTTGGGTATATTTTCAACTTTTTATTATTTTAATTTTTTTATCTTTTCTTCTTCTATTTTTATATGAACTATTTCACTTTGAGGTTATTTTTATATCATTTAATTAATTTTTTCCATATGTTTTTTTGATGATGCGTAATAATCTATTTTTTAGTGTTCTATATGCATTGGTGCTATGCCAGGAAGTTGTAGTTGACAGGTTATCAGTAGGGATTTAAGGTATGTGAA
This sequence comes from Viscum album, assembly GCA_963277665.1. NCBI lineage: Eukaryota > Viridiplantae > Streptophyta > Magnoliopsida > Santalales > Viscaceae > Viscum > Viscum album. Next base: position 2,126,435,499 of record OY728161.1, on the reverse strand, counting down.
TTATGAGGCTCGGGTATGTGAATGCGAATTTGAATTTATTATATATAGTTATGTAATTGAAAAGGATAGGTGTGAATCACATTCATAAACACTTTAGAAATGAACAATTCATAGTTTTATAAAAACTATTTGATTCCATATTTTGACATGGTTGGGTTGTTTATGAATGATTTATCAAATCTATTTATAGGTTAGGAGGTGTAGGGATGCTAGGTATTTATGATTCTTCAATTAAATTTTAAGGTGTATATATTTTGGTTTTTTTTCTCCTATTATGTTGTCAATTAAATTCTTACATTGTAGGAATTAGGTTTTACACCTACATACCACTAGTTTTTATTAGTTTAACCTTATTTGTGTTGTTATGGGATCCTTTGTTTCAGTTGGTTCCCTATAACCAACTACTTTGTACTATTTATTTCCTATATGTTCTTGGATTTCATTATTAATAACTTATCACATATTGAATATTCTTATTCATAATATTAATGTGATAATGTCCTAGAATATCTATCACATTAAAAAGGCCAATGTAGTTGTCTGCTATGACGAGAACCTTAAGTTCAATGAAAATATTCTAAAATTTTATTCTATAGCCGAATGACATTCAATGATAGACACATAGTATGTTAACTATAAGGTATGAATACCCATATGTACATTAAGATTTATTACATGATATTCTCTCTTAGTAATCCTTATGATGAGAAATTTTGAGAACAGACATGCCTATCAGAATTCGGCTTATTTTTATGGAATCAGATTTTCTAATAGGACAGCATGTGTAATGGTACTTAGAATTCGAGATTATTATTAATATATTTTATGACTGATAAATATATTTTTATTATTATATACCATGATGAGATAGTTTAGGGTGAAGTTGTATACATTCGGTGCATCAAGAATGATGTGTTATTAATGAATAAGATGAGGAAGTATGTATCCCCTCTATCATTTAGAATGTTGATATCACAACACTTTGATTGAAATGGAACCATCACATTAAATTCTATGTCTATAGTTTAATAATGATTTTTTTACAATTAGTAAAAGAAAGAAATATCAACCATATAGGTTGATAACATGAGTGTCCAACCTAATTGGTGAGATATCATGGAAAATGTATTATATTAAACAACGAGTACTCATATGTGTTTATTATAATTATGACATATCTTCTACCTTTATGGGTGCATTGAACCATTTGTAGATAGTAATAATTCTTTAGTCATGTCCACCTAATTCTGGTATGTAAGAATCCTATAAGGTAACACACAATGTGTTTCTTTTGATCTTAGTTAAATAATATATGTAATGGTTGGAATAAAAATTATTATACAAAATGATAAGTAATATTTCTTTAGTATATACTAAATGATCACAAATATTAAATAAATATTTATTTTCAAGGATTCTTTTATTTATGCCAATATATACTATTTATTTATCTATTTTTATTTACAACATAGTAAATATTTATTTATTCATTAATAAATAATTCATTATATTAATGTCAAAATAAATATTTTATTAACCAGACTATGTATATAATTTTTATCTCTTTCAATTCATTAAGGAATAAGTAACTAGTTGTTAATAAATAACTTATTTATTTACGTGAATATTATAATAAATATTTTACATTCCAGACCATGAAAATAATATTTTTATGAAGTTTATTAAAAAAAAATCCATAAATGTAAAAGTGGATGAGTGGACCCAGTTATTAGTCCAATAGTTATATTTATTTTACAGACTACAAATAATGTTAATCACAACACAGGTTTGTAAACTCCATGGAATAAAAAGAATATTATTTTACATGTCATGGGGTTCCTTTTAGGTTTAATAAGTTATTGATGTATTTTATGTAATTAATTAATAGGAAACCCAAACTATAATCCTATAAATAGACATTTATGAGAATTGTGAGTTTTGGGTCGTCATGCACATCATTCTATTCCCAAGAAAATTCTCTCTCAATAAAGGGAACCTCTAGGGATTTCTCTTAAACTGATGAAATTTCTCTTTCTCTATTTCTCTCAAGATAGATAGATTAGAATATGATCCATTATAAGATTAAAGGATGATGGTTCTAATAATGGTACTGATAAAATATGATCAATATCAACACATTATCACATAGAGTACCATCAATGACATTCTAAGATCTGAGGATCATGAATGGATAACCAGTAGAGGGGCTTCACATTGGATCCTCATCAATGAAACAATATAAAATCGAGCATTATTTGGATGGTCAAAATCTGTATCAATTAATGAAATCATGATTGATGTATTTATTAATGTTATTAAATTAATTAAAAATTATCATGAAAGATATCCTTTTAGTGAAAATATATTTCAATATTCAATGAAAAAATTTAATTGGTCATGGTTCTCAAGTCATGTACATTGCCGATGATCCAATGGATTTAAAAAATATATGAGTTTTCCATTGACCCGACAAGTGATTCCACTACACAGAATAATATCAACCTTTACTTGAGGTTCTATTTTCCTTTACACGGGCCTATGCTTCATTGGTTTTATACTTACATGAGTCTCTTGAGGACCCTTAAGTACCCCATTTACTCAATGATTTTCCCTTCAATATCATTGGATTTACCCTCAAATAGTTTTTATATTGGGGTAATTACTTTGATGATATAGTTCTAGTGTACCCTTAGAAAATGATGGTCTCACCCTCGTGCAATGGTCAGATTACATTAAAATGGGTGTTGCTAGTGAACCTTGCATAGCCAATTTCAGTTACCTTGATGTTTTTACATTTTTTATTGCCTATTCATAAGAATTTCTATTTATTTTTTCAATTATTTTTGGGAATTTGGATGGTAAATAGTTTTCTAATATCCATTTGTCTTTTTTTGAGCCATTGTATCATATTCGATTCTACATGCATTTTTTCCCTGGTCATCTTTGGATTGAAATAAATGTTTTATTTGATTGATTCATTTTGAAAGAGGGGATGTGGAATATGTTTGATGAGAGGGAGGGGTTGGTTGGTTTAGTGACTTGAGATGATTCTTTTGGGGGCCTCATAGAATAGTGGAAAATCAATGGTAATATTATTTTGTGATAAATTGAAAGGGAAAACTAGAGATTCATGCTAGTGTAGAGCTGGTTCATGTGAGGCTGATCATAAAGCTTTGAAGGTGTGAAGGGAGGATATGATTTTGATTATATCAAGATAACCTATAAATTGGAATATTTTATCTTCATCTCCCTATGATATTGGTAAAAGAACTTATCACTATCAGGGATTATTTTTTTTTCATTTTGGTATCCTATTAAAAAGATTATTTTAGTGGCATTGCTCAGTTTTGTAGGTCTAATTTATTCACCTATAATCATTTCTTTTTTTCATTCATAGTGTAACCTTAGTATCCCTGGCCCAGGCACATAAGAAAATTGTCCAAAGTACATAAAATTGTTGAGAAAATTTACATCTTTTCTTTACTACTTTTGATAAATGAATCTTGTATATCATTTCAATTTATTTTTCTGGTTCACTATTTTAATTACCTTTTTCCTGGACTATATTGTGTTGATTCTTGAGGTTTTCTATGATACAAAGTTATGATAAATTTTATTATCATATTTAGGAATCTATTCACATTGTTTGTTACTGCTATTTATATTTAGACATTTTATTATTCCCATATTTGGACTGGTTTTTGAATTCCTCCCAGTTGTTTGACATAAATAATAGTAAAATTTTAACCTCTTCAAAATTTTTGTCTTTTCTCAGACCATCATAAAAACAATACTACCTTGTGGATGTTGAATGTGGACTGCCTTATAATGCATCCCTCAATAACATAGAGTCCCATATATAAATAAATAATATACTATGATATTGTTATAGGAATATTTCAAAGAGGGAAAACCACTTTCCAATATACCATACATTTACCCTTGGTGATTACTTCAGCTTATAGTGGTCGAGGAGTGCACATGAGGTTTTGTGTTGATTCATGTTTGACCCATAAAATTTGAATTGGGTTATCATAGACAAGAAGCGTGAAAGCAATACAAAATTTTCATGACCCTATCCACCCCATGGTACTAGTATTGACCTAGTAATGAGATAAAAGAGATAATAATGCCCATATCCACCCCTAGAATGCCATGGATTGGAGGCAAGCGGTGAGGGTATAAAATACATAGAGATGGGAGAAATTACCCTATATGATATTAGAAATGAGAGAGATAAGATATCTAACACCAAAAAAATAATACTAATAATATAACTAAAATATCCCAATTACATGTTTTCAGTGTCATACAGTTGAAAAGAACTAAAAAATAGAATTAAAATTATTATAAGATATCATTAGTAGTAACCATGAAGCCTAACAAACTCTGCAACAACTTCCATGATCTAGTAATGTACAGCTCAATCAACTAGATTCTATAGATATATATATATATATAGGATGAGAATAACATGTATACTCAATAGGATACTCCCTAAATACTCTCATCAAATACATTATGAAATCATTCTCTATATAAGTGAACAACAAGTGAAGCTAACTCGTCACCTAAATAAGTATGATAAGTTTGCAACCTCACCATAGCTATCTAACACCAAGAATCCCATACAAGTTAACATGAAATATAATATCCAATGAAGGTACCTTGATACAACTTAGACAATAGTTTATCACTCTTCCCCAGCACCGCATGTCCCGAGCTATTTATCATTAAAAGTAAGCAAGCCCAAAGACACTTGGGTTAATGTATCATAATTTTTTTCTCATGTATCATATCATCTCATTATCACATACCATGCACCTAGTGCATCACATCATCTCATCATCATGTACCACATATTCATATAGAAAAAAATAGTTTTTTAGGAGCCACCAGAATCCATATTTCATGTACTATACCTCAAGCCAACACTGACCGTACACATCATACCTATAATAATCCATGGGATACTATATCTGGATATACATGTGTGTAAAATAACAAAAAAAACAATCATATCCTTCTACATGAATATATGGAGAAATATAATAACAATGCATACAAGTATATAATTATAATAGGAGAGGAGAGTAGGGATAGGGGTTTTCCACAATCTATTCCCCTGATAAATTTGATATTGGAGAAAACACACTCCCAGAGTCCCCTAGGTTTCATCTTCCCTACTGACACGGTTGGTGTAGCATATGAAATCATAAAACATACAGGATATAATATAGCTCCTAGAACACTATGTAAATCAAGTTATTCTTAACATAAACTATTGTTATCATCACTCAGACACCCGGATTCAACTTCTAATGACTATGTATCCTATAAGAACGAAATCAATCAAGAGGACATTTATTTAATTAATTATTTCTTTTTGAAATTTTAATTTATTCTAATTAATTCTGTATCCATTAATTCACATTATTCTATTCACATTTCATTAACCACAAAGTGATGTCCATGCCCTCTAGGAATAATCCAATTAATTCCATAGTTCCACATAATTATTAACGTTGTACTTCCATTTAATCACAAACCCCATGGGTTAAAAAAAATTAATCATTATTATTCCATAATTATATGTACACTAGGAAACATCCTATGATACCATAAAATATATGAATAATTCAAGAACAACTAGCTACCTCAATTGGCACGGAAAGGAATGTTGGTAAACAATTAACCCAACCATATGACCTTTAAAGGTGAACATTAAAAACCCTTAATCCTATATTTTATCACAATAATAGGAAACCTTAGCATAACCCTATTCCATCCATCTTGTTACCATATCCATCACAACTATGAACTATCCTTCCATCAAAAATATTAACTGCTACCATAAACATGACCCTCCCCCCGTATCTTTTCAACCATCATCCATCCTTGGATCAAATCTTGTCGTATAGTAAGTTTCACATCTAGGGAAATGGATAAGGCTTAAAAAATAGTAAACAAGGCATCAAGTCCCTAAAACTAGGCATTCGACTTTCACATGAATACAATATTCTTTGTCCATAAACATTTATATTTATTAAAAAATACGTTATTTATCATTTTGAATTAACCAATTCATTTAATACAAGTTACAATGACAAGTTAGCTAAGGAATTAGTTATTAAAATTTATTAATTATGTAAACTTTTTCTAAATTATAACTTTCCATTTCAATAACTTTAAGGATGAATACTTCCATTAACATACCTACTTATTATTATCAACAACAAGAATAACCATCTTCATGATATTTATCCAAATCCATTAATATATTTAAGAATAATTTCAATTAATCATTCATCATGCATCATTTAATTTTCTATCAAATTAAATGAATAAACATATTCAATAAACCTGATTCTTTAATTATTTATCCAACCTACAAACTTGATTTACATTCTTTAAACATTTTAATTAAATTATACATGCTAAAAAACAATATAATCATCCTTTTAAATAAATAAAAAACATATATAGCACAATATCTAGTAAAAGAAAAGAAACACCATTATCATGGTGGAGAACACATGTGATCATGACATACACAAAAAAATTCTTTTCATTAATCAGTTTTATTATTTATTAATGTAATTGCTACCATAACCCAAACATACATAGCATTATTACTTTAGGATTTCAAATAAAGTAATAGTGTAATGAAAAATTCCACTACCTTAAGGCTTACAACTTTTATTCATCCGGAATGTAATAAAAACATATAACTCTGATAACCACTCCCATAAGAAAACTATAACCCTCAATGAAAGCCACACTAAAATCATAATAACAAACAAAAAAAATTAACTTCATAGTAACAAAGGAGATCATCCTCCATATATTTTAAAGAAATAATCAGAGGAAACAATACTGATTAAAGAATAAACCTTAATAGAGAGACGTAAACCACACCTTGGATCACCAATGATCTAACATGGGTAGTCAATGATCAATACTTTTAAAAAGGTATTCAAAACACCCGAAAGAAACACCTCTATCTACCTTGGTTTAGGATAGAACTAGAGGTTTTGAAAAAATTCAAGGATGTAAGTGGATTTATAATAATTCTTCAAGATATAATTTCATGATTTGAATGGTCCATTAGTGTTGTTATTGTCTTATATTTAAGAACCATTGAATAATTATTCAACAAAAAATAATGAAAAAGAGATTAATTCATGTCATGAAAAAATATTCAAATAATGAGTTTTAAAATATATATTTTCAAAATATATACCCTCATCCCTTAATGTAATGAACTAATGGTTAACATCATTAATCATACCGTAAGAAACTCTCTTATCAAGCCATGATTTCTTATCTTTCCTCTGAATTAAACTCTCATGTCGTGAACCACAGTTCATTTCATTAAATTATAGTACTTCCTGATTCCATCTTCAAAACTCCAAAGATATTTTCTAGGATTCCACCATGAATTTTAGAACTTAAAAATATTCAATGTAATGGGATAAAGAGATCAGGGTCCTTACATTAGATACCACTCAAATAGTTCTCAACCTTGACTTTTAAAACCAAATCTAGTGAGAAGGAAAAGAAAAGGGGTCATTTGAATTGCCACCCATGAGATACAACTCAATAATATCACCATCACGGGATATTAACCACCTCACATAGAGTAATAAAGAACAATACCATGTAAAACCCATATACATATCCTAAAAACTATCTCTGGGGAGATACCACTCAAACAAGAGCAAGGCCAAAAACAAATAATCGAAGAAGAGAAAACCATCTCATAAAATTGATAATGGTCAAAACTACAAAACGAAAATTTCAATAAGATAAGTGATAAATGTAAAAAAATGAGGATACTATTCATGAATCTATGAATCAAATTCCGAGGTTTTATCCTCCACACCATCGTGCCACCAATGGACACAAACCAACAGAATGGAATGACCACCAAACACATACTCCAAGTGGTCCTAAATATCGATTGGCCACTCCTAAAAGTAAATATCATCATTAATATCTATATTAACCTAATTTATGATGTTATAGTTAAAATTAATAATTGTTTAATCTATAACACATGGAAGACATCATTTATCTGGCTCAATTATAGGGGAAGTGTTATCTAATATGCAATGAATCCAACACGATCCAACATTTTGAAGGGCCTAAAAAATGGGGATAAATCATACCCCCATGATCAAACATTTGTTTAACATGATGTGGAGATACCATTTGGAAAACATGTTTTCTGACCTCGAACTCTATAAGTGTCCTCCTCTAATCTTCTAAAACTTAAGACGATCCTAAAATGCCTTTATCCTCTCAGGAATAACCTGAACCAACTCTTTAATTATGTTCACTAGTTCTATCCTGAGAATTGCTAACTCCCTGACCACATTACAACATAATATAGAATAGATTTATCATGCATGAAAAGATTAAAATGTTGCCATAAAAATGGTGGAGTGAAAACTATTATTATAATAAAACTCAACCAATGGTAGATGCCTTATCCATAAACCTAAAAAATCCAGGACACAAGTGTGCAACATTTATTTTAATTTCTAGATAGTCTTCTCCAATTGACCATTAATATGTGGATGAAAATCTATTTTACATCATAACTATGAGTTAAAATCATACTTGAGGCCACTCCATACCCTGTAAGTAAAACAAGGATCACGATGAGAGATTATTGTCCTCAAGAATATGTGGAGTCTCAAAACCACTTTTAGTTAACTTCTTAATAAAACCTTCCCTAAGCATGACTCCATGATCTTTATAAAGTAGGATAATTTTTTCAAATAGTCCATTATCCCATATATATCATTAAATAATCCATCACTTTGAGTTAAATAGGTGACTAAGTATATTGGGATATAATCCCACTTATATTTAGGAACACATAATGGATGGAGAAAACCACTGGGAACAAGGTTCTCAACATTCACCTTTTTAGCCCAAACATCAATATAGAAACTCTACAACTAAACATATCAATACATGACACTAAAATTATACTCTTAGATCTTGATACATATTTTTCACACAATGTTGTGCTTCCACTGGTGAACAATGGAACTCATAGATAACCACCTTAGGAATCATCGATGGAATGAAAATCTTCTTCTAGAATAATTCTCAAGGTTGTTCATCCTCAAACAAACCATCGGGGGAATCACCATAAAAACATATTTCTCTCCATACCTCCACCTCAAAGATCCCAAGTTAGGAATCCTCTACCTGGTGATCTAAAAAAACTGAATCATCATCTAAAAAATTCATCCTCTACCACCGACCTCTCCCATATCAGGATTCATCATTGATAATTATTCAATCACTCTCTAGGAATCTCTAGATTCACATGTGGTATCACTTCCTGACTTCCTATACAACACATTAGCTTCAAAATTATCCTTTATCAGTGTTTATTAATAATTGAATTCATAATCCAAAAATAATTATATCCACCATCACTATCAAAAGTAAAATTCATGTTGGGAGAAGACATAACTCAAAATATTATGATCGATGAAAACTAAAAAAAAGTCTTCAATGAAAGAATTTCAAGAAAACATAAATAAAACATGATTTCTGATGACTCAATATCATGTATGGAATAATTGTGCTCAAAAGGACATAACTACAGACACCTAAAGGAAACAACTATTTTTTATGCATCAGAATTGTCCCAAACCAAGACACTAATAATCACATAAACCCTCAACCTAAACTTCCTTTTTTTGGAAAATAATGAATGAGAGCACTAACCAACTTCACCATCATCTACTAGAAATATAAATACCATTGATAAGTCTATAAGAATACCTAATCCTTTCTGTTCAAGGCTGTTAGATAAATAAAAACCTATGATAAATCATTCATGATATTCATATAATATTGTGAAAGTCCATAGAATCAATACAACTCTACAACTATCTTGGGTATTGCCTATGAAATGACTACCTCATATTTTGAAGGATATGCAACTCCACCATGTTGGGACATGATATTCCCCTATTAAAAACATCATAGGTCCAAAACACGCACTACTATAGTTTTATGAACAGCTATTGATGATGAAGAACCCCCAAAATGTTACAAAAAGTCTCTATGTGTTCCTCCTTAGATGTGTAGTGTACAAGGATGTTATCGATTAATACCACCATGATCCAATCTACGAACTCTCAAAAAACTACATTCATAAAATCCATGAACATGTATGTTGAATTCATTACATCTAACAACATCAAAATAATCATCTAATTCAAATAATGACATCAAAAATAAGACTTTGGTATATCGACACCCTCCCCCTACATCTGATGATATACTGACAATAGATCGATCTTCATCAAATAACAAGACCCTTTTAGCCTATTGAATAAATCATCAATCCATAAAATATTAATTTTTTCTTCATTTTAACTTGATTCAAGTAATGGTAATAAATAATGATATATATAATGTCATCAGCATTCTTTACAATTTTATACAATTCATTCCAGGGTGACACACCCAACTGAACAAAAAAAGACTAAAAAAGATCATAAATGTGTGCCTACAACTCCCATAACTCAAAAAAGAGCCATCATTTATTGAAATCTTGAGATCAGATAAGTTAATGGCTATCGATATTTCGTAAACATGATTTCCCATCAAATGGTTAACACCACAACCCACTCATGAAATACATCAGGGTTCTGTTTCACAACCCTAGGAAATACTTTCATCTAAACCTCCAAAAAACACAACATTATCTCTATCATTAGGGAAGATAAATAAAGATCAAATATATGACCCATTCGAGCATATCCCTCACCAACGACATTGGAATACTATCTATTAAAATCACTGAATACAATCTATCTCTGAATTCAATCCAATATTTCTTATACCAAATAATTTTTTTTCACCAATCATGATGTCATATGGTTTATTTGTAACATAGAATGTATCCCCATGATATGTTCTTTTGAAAATATAGATTAAATTATTACAATTTTTCATATCAACAATATTAAACTCCAAATGGTATAGTCAACACCAAGGGAACATGAAGCCTCTCCACCTTTATTCATAATGCAAGAAATAGGGTAGGTGATATGAAGGAATTATTATCTTCTAGATCAAACAAAGAATAAACCGTAGTAAAAACATGAAAACGGTACCTTAAATTATTACTGATTAACCTAGATATATAAACTCTATCATATATAGATGATTATGGCCTACTCTGTGAATCTCTAAAACTGGTGATGACTGCCACCATGATCTCAATCTACTCTTTAAGGATGAGGAGCTTCCCAAGGAAATAATATTCCCACCTTATATCTTTTATACTAATCCAAATATTAATATAGCAATATCATCTTCCTTAGATAAATCTACCATAATAGAAGAACTAATGATAAAAAATTCTATATGATTTCCACTAAGAAATGTCACAAAATATCACCACTAGTGACCTCTACCTCCATAAGAAAAAAAATTTCATGAATTCTTGTATTTGGATTGAGAGATTCCACCCATAAAGAAATAAGAAAATTAGGGAGGGGACCTACCCTTGACACTTTTAAAGGTCTTCTGTCCAAGAAAATGGAATCCCAGGACAAAGGCTCCTCTCTGTAGGGAATCCTAATGAATCCCCTATCATGATGCTTTACACTTAGAAAGAATCCTCTCAATGATTTCTGTGTAGGGATCAAGGAATTATTATCACCCATTGGACATGGTCTATAAAAAATTCATCCTCAGGATGATGAAACTTTTCATCTCTGAAGATATCATCCACGATATAGTTCAAATATCTCACTTGAATTAAATATAGCACATGAAATAAAACTGAACATGTACCTCCTTCAAATAAAATCATGTTCATTAATCCCTCATCACCGACAACCTATTATTGAAGGATCCAAAGTATAATCCATCACATAAAAAATATTCCCGATCATTGTTCATCAAAATTAGTGTACTAGCACGAAGCTCCGAAGAATCCTTTACCATCCTTTCAATCTCCTTGATCATGATTCTTCAATGTATCGAAGGGTACATGGATCAACCATTTAAATATAGATTATCTATATTTATAAATTGTTAAAAGAAACAATCTATCTTCCATTTGAATGAATAGTCCCAACTAAGATTCTCCTCTTCTGCTTATATAGTGGGATAAGAAAATACATAGAAAGGGTTCCCCAACCATCAAAAATAAAGTAACCACTAAATAAGAAATAAATAATATTGATGAACTAAATTGATTAAGAAATATTATTAATATTTTATCACATTACAGTATTATATATTAAATATATTACGTGATAAACCCAAGTAGTTTAGATTGACTCATAATTTATAAAAATACTAAATGAGCCTAGAATATTAAAATAGTATTCATTCATATATTTTTTTGTCTTCACTAAATACCAACAGAATACTTTAATAAATAAATTAAACCTAATTATTCTTTAATTTAATAATAATGAATTTATTTATTTATTGGTGATTGATAAATTGAAAAACCCTCGGACCCCATGGTGTGGCCCAACATGTCTAATATTCCAATTCAACAGAATATGGAAGAATATTAAATACACTATTTTGTGTGACCATATTGGAGCTTGTCTCAATAAAAATGAAATTTATTCATAAACCAATAGTGTATTATACCAACCCATTAAGTACCCAAAATAAATAATGAGCATTCATTGCAATAACGACCAAACAACAAGCATGAAATCTGTAATAAAGTCTCTTTGTGTTTCAATATCTTGTAAAGTTGGACACACACTTGTGTCATTATCCTTTATTGAATTATTGTTTTTTTTATATAAATAATAATATTTACCTATGACTACCTTTTCCAAGTATTTAAGAATTCATTACCATCCATATCAACCATGCCAAAGATATATTACTTCCTTAACTTGAAAGAGACAAATCATATTTTGACCATTCAACCAATGCAATATCACCAATAACTCCCCAGAAACAAGATGACTTACAACAATTTAATTATCATGGTTTTTTCTTGCATCAAAATGCATGATAAAATGAAACACAATGATAATAATATCATGTCAAGAGACTAAAACACAAGTCCATAGATAGAAAAAATTAATGACACCTAAAACATTTGGTGTTCTTATTAGAGAGTTTGTCCTCATGATATCAACTACTAGAGATAAAAATGTTAAAAATTATTGAGAATAAGTCTCAATTATTATGACCCCCAACCCCTAATAGTCAAACATAAACTATGTCCAGTTAGTATGATGTATCTAGACCATAGGACATTTGTTTAATATTAATGTCATAGTATCTTGAGGTTCTCATTATAGCATGTGATATAATATAAAATTTTTATATTAAAATTCTTATATGGACATTACCATTTATATAGTATACACATAAATGTATACACTAGAATGGGAGGGGTACATCATGCATATCAAACTGTATACATGAAATGGGAACAAAAAAGTACCGTATAGTAGGGTATAGGGAACCCACTATTACAATACTCCCACATGAACTATATGTAACTTAATAACCATTATTTTTAGCTCTTTAATTTTTAATATCATGTTTCTCCTAAGTAAAAAATTTCATTTTAGGGTCTTCCATGTCTTCTTTGTGTTGAAATACTCTTAAGTGGGACCTCACGTCCATGAGTAAAACTTCTCAAGAAATGGAATACCTAAGTATATACCTTTTATATCTATCAAAACATGACATGATGTTTATTATTAGTATTATAATTATCATAATGATGAAATATTACATAATATATATTATTAAAACAAATGGAAAAAATCTATGTGTTTAAAAATTGCTTCATAGTTGCCTTTGAAGCTACAACTACTCAGTAATTTTTGGTATAACTAACACTGGCTTGTATGACATTGTCTCACTCATTCCACTATCCTAATAGAAATATAATTTCATATTGACCATACAATAATACTTGTCTATATACCCAAAGTTGTAATATCACTTCTTCTACAAACACCAGATATATATACTTTGCACTTACTTTATTACTATTATATAGATTTGATTGTTTTCAATACTGTTCTCATAGATGAAATTGATATTTTTCACTGTAAAGTGTATGTTGGGGATATTATTTCATTTATATATAATGAATTACACAATTGATCCATCCCATATGTGTATTAAATATCAATTTGACACTTTAATCTCCTCCCATGTCATATACATTTCATCTTGATGTGGTTTATTCCATGTGATATTAGTAACAACTCTCCCTCAAATTATTCCATATTTTTTTTCAATACCATGTAACTATATATAAAATTTAATAGGTCTAATAAATCACTGTACCCACCTCAGTATATCATATACCCTATAAATTAGGTTTCTAATTTAATCCACTCTCTAGAAAGATACATTCATCCTTTTATTAAAATATTATAATTCAAATAGTTGTTCTCCATATGGTACCAAATAGATTTTTGATGAAAAAATAGTGATCCCTCTAACCTCTGATAGACACATGGGAATGATTCATCCAAAATGAACATTCTATGATACTTTTGACTACATAAATCCTAAACTGGATTTTAATAACATACACCCTTTACTTGAAATTTGTGATGTCACTATTCCTCTATGGTTGCATCATAAAGATACCTTCCATTATTTTTGTTCTTCAATTCCAATTCCCAAAAAAATGATCATATAAAATATCCATGAAAAATAAAATTATAATGGATATTGGGAGAAACGACTTTGTATTACTAATCGATCCTTATCAGTCTTAACAAATTTCTATATATTTCATACTTATAGGAATTATTATTCTCAATGAATAATGTATCACCATCCACTGTGAATATAAAACCATCACCATGGTTTTATTCTTATTACATCTTATGTTACTTTGGAGCATTGTCTTTCCAAATTCTATTGTATAACTTTTTCATATTCCTACTATTTGTGCGGATTTTGAATTGACTAAACCCAATTCAATCATTCTGTAACTATCTAAAAAAATTATATTCACTATTTTATAGAAAATTAGTATGTCACTTGACCAAATCATTTTTATCATTGGAATTTCTAGAATATAATTAAAAAACTTTAGTATGATTTATACACACACACATTGTGTTTCTCTTAATGAAAGCTAGTTTATGTCCTAACAAACTCTTTGTATCCAAACACATGTTCTTATGAAAGTATGGATTTCCATTATATTATAACTAATATGATATCCATTTCTCCTGATATTTGGAATATTTTTATGGGATATCTTCATATTTTGTGAGGAATATCACAAAATATATTGGAAGTTTATGGAATGCATATATATTTAAACACTCTTGATCTTTATGCTTACATCATGTCTCTGATGGGTATAAAGAAATGTAGGTTTAGTAATTACTCTATGATATATTTTATTGATCAATGTTAACATATAAGACTCATCATTGACACTCCATAATGACATCATATCCATGATGTGTATAAGGAATTGTGTGTTTATGAATTACTCTATGCTACATTATATTGATTGGTGAATTCATGGTCATGATATTCTCTCGCATGCTAGCCCGAAGTATCTCATATATTATGACCATGCATATACCATACTTAACTTTGATATTCCTAAATAAACACTTAAATAAATATAATGAAGTATATTTACCACCAGCTTACCCTTGGAATAGTTCATGCTCTCTTGCTAACTAATTCGTAAAGATTTGTTGTGTACCTTTGTTTTTAAAAGTTTATCTATCCAAACTAAATATGTATATACATTTACTATAATTATGATGTTTCTCTTAACTGAGCCTAAATACCATATTGGGTATGTTATTGATGTCTAATTTTAGTTTTACTTGAAAAAGAATTAATTTTACCAAACTAGGTATATAATTCTAAAATATATATTCATCTCATATTACCAATGATCCACATATTACTAACCATTTTTTGAGTTTTCGACAAGATAAATCACATTTATTACTATACTTTAATAATTTCACCTTCATTCCAAAGGAAACGTGAGATAATTGTTTTTGCAATACTTAATAAATTTTCAACTAGATTCATTTAGTTGGAAATATATAACGTGTGCATCTCATAACTGACTTAGAAACCACCCTTTATTAGCCACTTGGAGAATATAACTTACTTCCAGTAATGATTATATACTTACATGGTTACATTATTGTGATAATCATATGTGATAAAAATATTATATTAAAAACTAATTAAGTATGTTAGAAACAATACATATAATTGATTAATATACCAGAATAGGAAGTGATTACTTGCTCCTTTAATTTAGTGAATTGAGATTAAACTTCCATTGTCTTTTTAATGATATGTGATGAAAATAACCTCTTATTTAATAACCATAATTTTTCATTAAAGGGATTTGTGAAGGATAATTTGGAATATCTATTTCCATAGGCCTTTTCAGATTTCATTTCCACTTTCTCACCATAATAATTAAATATTATAATTTTTGTAAGTTCCTATTTACATTGAAAACCTTGCATAAAAGGTAATGAAGCACTTAATTGATCCTGTTTGTTTTTTAATCTTAAGAAAATAGATTATATGGGTTAAAATGATATTTGACGAAATGTGTTGAAAGATCATGATCCATATTTCAATTTATACCTAGCTAGTGTAATAATCCATTTATATCTCACATCTCATTCTACTCACCAACTTCTAAGAGATGTGTATACATGTGAAATAATATATCTCACAATGTTGTAACCACAACTAACATCAGATGTTGATGCGACAATTTTTAAATAACCATCATACGCATCATATATGAGTATCAAATAATCATTTTTTCAACCTATCAACCTATGGTGTCTTAATAGGTATTGGGATACAAATAGATTTAATTCACTATATCATAGTAATGTGTACAAGAAAATGTACTACTCATTGAAAATTTAATATAGTTTTTAAATTTACTTTTTCCATAACTATCATAGTGTGTCATGTGGTTTTAATTTCCATTTTATATAAAAATAAAATATTTCATATTTTAATTCTATCTTAATTACTAATTTATAAATTGTTGATTATGTAATTAAATCATTAATTGACTCCAAGAATTTCGAGGAATTCTAGGAAACCTCTATTATAGAATCGAAATATTTCTTCAATTGATAATTCAAGTGGAAAGAATCAGTGAAGCTCCTCTCATAGTCTACAGGGTATGGCTAAGCCACAACTCCGAGAGTTCAATGTATATTTTTTACTGGACAACCACATTAAATCATGGATCCATGATTTTTTGAGTGAAATACTTTCTTCTAAAATCATAAAAATGATTATTGGACTCCTAATATGTTAATCATGTCTTAATGACAACAAATCCTATACATTGTGTTATAATGGATTTCCTTGATAAATTATTGAGTCTAATCCATTCTATGAATATCACCGTTGAAGTCTGTATAAATATATTTGGCTAAGTCTGCGACACCGTGACTAGACACCGTGTCCCACGGTGTCTCAGACACCATGACACAGACACCGTGACCCCGACACCAGGACCCAAACACCATGACCCAGACACCGTGACCAAGACACTGTGACCCAGACACCGTGACCCAGACACTGTGACCCAAACACCATGACAAGACACAGACCAGACACCGTGACCTAGCAACTATGACCAGACACCGTGACTAGACACCAAAACCAAAATCAGATCTGTTGAAGTATGTGACACTGGTTCCATTCTAAGACACCATTTGAAGTTTGGAAAAGGACCTGCCATCGTGATCCAAACACAAAATATGTGCCACTAGTTTCTGATATCTACCAAAATACTCCATCATAACTATCTCACTGCTCAAAGGAGAACAAGGAGATATTGTTCCAAGGAGACACTGTTTCAAGTTGACACCATTTCCAGACAGACTGTGACCCATTTTCGTAATCTGTTTTTTCCGTTTTCAATTTAATATCTAATGGTAATATTTGAATCTTTTAAATATACTGACATAATTAATGTTTCTTTTTAGTCATCTCACCTGATAGTACGAGTTACGAGGTTTAGAATACATGAATCTTGTATGCTCCAACACATGCACTCCATGAATAAAAAGGACATCGTGGCCAAAAACAAAAGAAGATAAGATAGAGAAACAAGTGTTAGCAGTAACAAAAAAGTACTAGCATTTTTGACAAAAACCAACACATGAAAAATCAAGAAGAACACATGAAGCATTCACTATGATACCATATATTAGAGTTGAGAACATCTTCGCAATAAAACTCCATGAAGAATAGGAGTCAGATCTAAACCAGATCACCACACTTGTGATCTGTGTTTCTCGCAAGACGACTCGATTCTTGCATCTACTTCATCCTAAAAGTCCATAGTTGCATATATTAACACTCAGATCACTTATAACCTTATCTCATCATTTATGATCTATTGTGTGTTGTTTTTATCTTTTGAGCAGTGTGTGTGTCTATATAAAAACACACATTGTCACCTATATTATACTAAAGGATACAAGATATCCTCCTTCTCACAACTTTTTACTCCTTTTTACTCCCACAGATAAGTGTGCAAGATGTCCCTTTGTGACCTATTATTTCATACCCACAAAGAACTGTGGAAGTGGTTGTGTGACCTATAAAATCATGTGTACTTTTGAAGACCCCAATCCAGGGTGTAGATCATGTTTATTTATATAAACTACTTAGTGGAAGGTGATCACCAAGTGGAGTGGATTTGGTCTCAACTTGAGACCAAATCACTTTTTTTATATCTAATTGGTTATTTGATTTAGTTTTCTTTGTTTTACTATATAATTAATATATAACTAAACTTTCATTGATAGTTAATCTTGTAAAGAATTAATAATTTCTTTGCCATATTAGAATATCTTCAAAAGTAATATTGATAACCAATATTTAGATTACTGAGAACTAATCAATCTTCTAAGAAGTTATTTAAATAATCAAACATTCATAACCATATTACTTTGATTAACGTGGATATATTTATTTGGGGAACATTTAAGAATAATTTTCAAACAAATTTTTTTATAGATACTCAATTCACCCCCTCCAGAGTACTCTACTCTGACTAACATTTGGTATCTGAGGGTGTTTTTTATTCTTATTAAGACTCTGTTTTTGACCGTATTCAATAGTGATTTTAGTGGTACATTAACTTTATATAAATTTATATTAATTACAAATTTCTAGCTCTTTCAAAGTTATTATTTATCATGGATATTACATTGGAAGGTGATGCCACAAAAAAACCACCATTCTTTAATGGAACCAATTATTCCCAATGGAAAAGAAAAATGAAAATACATTTAGAAACTATGAGTTTTGAAATATGGTCTTCAATTATAGATGAATAATATATTCCTACTACTAATAGAATCACTTGGGATGACCCAACCATGAATTCATTCAATAAAAATTCCAACAACATGAATTCTTTATATTTCTCCTTCGGAGATGAGGAATTTAATAGAATTTCTGCATGTAATGTTGCCCATGAAATTTGGGATAGTTTGTCTGTTTCACATGAATGAACTTCTAGTGTGAAAGAAATGAGAATTAATACTTATAAAATTAAATATAATAAATTTAAAATGAATCCTAATGATCATATTTCAAACATCTATCTTAGGTTCAATGAATTTGTCAACACAATGATTTCTCTTGGAAGAGAATCACGACTAAAGAACAGATTATGAGGATTCTCTGATGCCTACCTGACATATGGAGAGGAATGTCTATCTCTATTAGAGAGTAACGTAACATCAGAAAATTACCTATAAAATAACTCATTGGAAAACTGATAATGTGTGAAGAGGATTTGAAAGTCATCAAGGAACATGAGGATGAACCGAAAAAAAAATCTGTTGCATTCAAAACCACCACTTCTAATCACAAAGAGAAAGGGTTGTTGGAAGCCTCTATAGAAAGTTACAAAAGTGAAAAATCATCCCATAAAAGTGACGAGGAGATGGATTAATTAGCCTTATGTTTTAAGAGATTTTATAAGAAGACAATTTTTTTGAAATCCTAACTTCAAATAAATTAATGATAAAAAATAATTTGGAAGAAAGATAGAAAAAACGTGAAAAGTATGGTGAGATAGACTACTATGAATGTAAGTGAAAGGGACATATAAAGGCTTACTTTCCCAAGATTAAGTACAAAAATAGGTATGACGACAAAGATTGAAAGTATAAAAAGTCATTGAAAGCAACATGGAGTGCTTCTGAGGAAAGATCATGTGACTCAAAGTATTCAAATGATGAACATGATAACAAATATAATATGTATTTTATGAAAAACATATCTAATGTGACACTAGAGTCTCCTATACACAATTCCCATTATTTTGGAGATGGGAGTGACTCTGAAAATATTTATAATGAAGAAATGTTTGAGTACTATAATATGCTTGAAGAGACATGAAATGAACTAAAAGATAAATACAAGTCTTTAATGAAACAACATGCTCTTACCTTAACTGTTAAAACTGAACTTAATAAATAAAGTAAAATGATCAATTACTCAAGGAAAATAATGAACTAATCCTATCTAATGTGAAATTGAAAACTTAGCTTGAAAGGTTTACTAATGGTAAGGATAACTTGGTACAAAATCTAGGTAAACATATTTCTCATAAATATACTATTGGAATTGGCTATCAACCTGGTTATTTTTTTTGGAAGAACTAATTTTGTTTCTAAATCTATGACGTATAGCTTTACTCCTAGTTCTGGATAACATTAATCTAGTTCAAATAATGATACACTCTCTACTATTTCATGTTTTTCTGGATCATATAGAGTTTATTTTTCATGTACTTTACATAATTCTTATTGGAAACCTATGATCCAAATATAGGTTTCTAAATCACTATTCACTAATATTACTAGACCCAAACAAGAATGGTTACCAAAATATAATTTCATTTGACCATTTTGTGGGAAAGTTTTTTAAAGAGTTCCTAAAAAATATTATAGTACATGGACAGGGGGTGTTCAAGACACATGATAAGAGATTATTCATGCTTCAATAATTTAACAAATATTGATGGCGGACATGTCACCTTTAGTGACAATTCCAAAGGTGTGATTATTGGCCTTGGACAAATTAGTAACTCTAACTCAGTTATAATTTCCAATGTAAATTTTTTTGATGGATTGAAATATAATCTTCTTTGTATTTCACAATTGTGTGATGATGGGTTTCATGTTAAATTTAAAAATGATGCTTTTAATTTTTTCAATTATAAAAAAGAATTTGTATTTTCGACATTAAGATATGAAAATATATACTCTTTTAACTTAGATTCTTTAGTCTCTAAAAATGATTCATGTTTATGTGTATTTTACAAAGAGTCTTGAATTTGGAATAGGAGACTAAGACACTATAATATTCACTACCTTATAAAGTTAACTAGAAAAAGTGTATCCAAAGACCTAACCAAACATGAGTTTCCAAATGATAAAGGGTGCAATACTTTTCAATAGGGAAAGAAACAAAAAATTTCCTTCAATAAAAAGAAAGAATTATCAACTTATAAACCAATCGTATTGGTTCACATGGATTTTTTTAGACCATCTAGAGCATCTAGATAAAATGTGAAGCACTTTGTTTATATTTTTGTAGATGACTTTTCTAGATATACTTGGACTTTATTTTTGGATCAAAAAAGTGAATCCTGCTCTCATTTTACCAAATATGCCAAAATTGTAAAAACTCTTAGTGGACTTAGAATTAAATACATATAAAGTGATCATGGCCACGAGTTTGAAAATAAAGAGTGTGAATATTTTCACTCAAAAAATGGATACTATCATAATTTCTCTGCACCAAGAACACCTTAACGGAATGGACTTGTATAAAGAAGAAATATAACATTGCAAGAGATTTCTAGAACCAAGCTTAGTGGATATGACTTACCTATTTATTTTTGGGATGAAGCTACAAATACAACATTCTATATTATCAATAGAGTGTTGATTAGACATATTTTTAAAAGAACTGCATATGAGTTATGGAACAATAGAAAACCAAAAGTTAGATACTTAAAAGTATTTGGATGAAAAGTCTATATCCTTAATACTATGGAAAATATTGACAAATTCTCATCCAAGAGTGATGAAGGAATATTTCTAGGATATTCCACCCCTTGTAAAGCCCATAGAGTGTTTAATAAAAGAACTAAATGTGTGGAATAATCTGTCTATGGTATATTTTTTAAAACAGATCCACAAGTGCTCAAGACCACTTAAGATATCCGATAGGATTAAGTATCAAATCTGAACAATAACTCAAAATCCTGTAATCATCTTGTGATGGAATCTATAAAAACATCCAGTTCTAGAAATTATTTAGATTCAAGTCACAATGATCCTGAACATATTTATTAACCTAAAATTAATAGTCTTTCTTTTTCTAGAGCTGTTATAACTCTTAAGAACCATTGTTTAGATGCTGTTGTAGGAGACTTAAATAAAGGAATTCAAAATAAATCTACCCTTAGGAATCAGGTTGATCATCAAGTCTTCTTGTCACAACTTGAACCTAAAAACATTAATTATGATATCAATGATGGATTTTGGGTGATGGATATGCAAGAAGAAAATAATCAGTTTTAAAGGAACAACGTTTGGAAACTTATTGACATACCCAAAGACACATTCAGTATAGGCACTAAAAGGGTGTTTAGAAATAAGGTATATGAATCATGAAATTTAGTTAGAAATAAGGCTATATTAGTTTGACAAGGCTATAGTCAAAAAGAAAGAATTGACTCTAAAGATACCTTTGCACTGGTACCTAGACTTGAAGCCATCATAATTATGCTTGCATATACTACATATCATAATTTAAAACTCTACTAAATGGATGTTAAAATTTCATTCCTAAATTGGTATATAGCTAAGGATTTCTTTGGTGAGAAACCCCCTAATTTTACAAATCCTAATTTTCCAAATCAAAATATTAAATTATCAAAAAAATTTATAGTTTAAAACAAGATCTAAGAGTTTGGTACGATATATTAAGTACTTATCTTATTTCTAATGGTTTTACAAAAGGAATAGATAATTATACCCTTTTTATAAAATAAGTTTCCAATGATTTTTTAGTAGTTCAAATCTATGTAGAGGACATTATCTTTGGATATTCAAAAAATTCATTATATATTGAAATTTATGAAATGATGAAAAATGAATTTGAAATGAGGTAAATGGGTGAAATAAAATTCTTTCATGGATTTCAAATATTTCAAAATAATGATGGTATTATTATAAATCAAAGGAAATATACTAGATATCTTTAAATTTTTTTTGGATTGGATAGAACTAAATGTAATGAAACTACAATGAGTACTAATTGTAAGTTGGATCTTAATGAAGACGGAAAATATATTGATCAAACCACTTACAGAGGTATGATTGGAAGCTTACAATACTTAACTTCTAGCTGACCTGGAATTATATTTAGTGTGTGTATGTGTGCCCGTTATCATGAGAACCCTATGGAATACCATTTGAATGCTGCTAAGATAATTTTAAAATACCTCAAGCATACACCCAATCTGGTACTGTTCTATCCTAGAGGACAATCGTTTGAGTTAGTTAGTTATTCTGATGTTGACTTTGGTGGTTTTAAGTTATATTGAAAAAGAACCAATGGAACATGTCATTTTTAGGCAAGTCAATATTATCATGGTGTAGTAAAAACAAAATTATGTTTCATTATCTACTATAGAAGCTAAATACATAGATTCTGGTAGTTTTTGGGCACAAATATTGTAGATGAAACACACATTAATAGATTATTGATATAAATTCAGGCATGTACCTCTAAATTGTGACAATACAAGTTCTATTAACATCTCAAAAAAATATTGTTTCACAATCTATGACAAACATATTGATGTAAGACAACACATTTTGAGAGATCATTTTTAAAAAGGTGACATCACTTTAGAATTCATTAAAACTGAATATGATATCACTAATATATTCACCAAACCATTAAATTCTGAAAGAATAGATTACAACATACATGAATTAGGAATGATAAATTTTAAGTAGACAGTATAATGTTTCAGAACATACTATTTCACTGTTTATGGTTTCACAAGTCTCTATTTAATAGTTATGGAGTTTTACTATCTTGAGAATTGTTGTTTCTTGTTTACGGTCCCACCGTGAATGCCTGTTATGGTCTCACTATGAAAACCTATTATAGTCTCACTATGAAAGCCAGTTCTGCCCTCAATATGAAAATCAGTTACAGTTTCACTGTAAATATGCTTTATTGTTTTATATACATATTATAACCCATATCAAGGTAATTAATTATTTGTTATTTTACTTTCCCTCGATTTTTTTGTGATGATTGGTATCCCTAAATGAAAAAAACTAAAGAAGCTTCACTCTTTCTTCACTCGAGCTATATTCTCACAAACCGTAACACCTCTTCAACCTTTATCTCTCTATAACCTTTGTTGAATTCCCAGAATGAAATTCCCATATTCATCAACCCCTGAGAAGCACAATTCAAATAAGATGTTGAAAATAGCATCAATATTAGCACCCTAAGGTCCTTTGAATCTGAACCTGGTAAAAATAGTAGTTGTCTCTGAAAAGGAAATCTGCCCTGAGTGGCTGCTCTCAAGTAAGTCTCTAGTATTAAAAGTAGTTGTAGAGAAAGGATGGTTGGATTGGTTCACAAAGGAGGATTATCCATCTTACCTAAAATTACTAGCATAGTTATATCAGTATGTTCAATTCTCTTTTTATATAGTAGATGATTTGTTTATGAGAAGCTATATAAAAGGCCATAGATACATGTTTTCATCGAGGTTATGGTCTGCATGCCTTAGGATACATCATGAGGGTATTTTTTTGGACTAACAGAGAGGTCCTTAACCTCCAAGTGAGTTATTTGTTTTTGAAGAATCATTTGTAAGCTTAACTTTAAATGAAACAAAGTGAAGAGACATAACGGCTAAGCTTGATGGTGAAACCGGACTTTTGATTAAATTTGATCAGAATCTGATTATACCTAAAAGGTTGATTTCGGTACAATCAAGTATCAGGATGTATTTTTAATACATCTTATGAAAATTGGACATAAGATAATCCTATGCAAATATTTTATACTCCATATGTGTGAGTTGATCAAAACAACCTCCAAGTCAACCTCTCTATTCTATTCAATGCTTATCTCAGCTATGCTTCATGAAGAAGGGTAGGTTGGACCAGATGAAGAAGCTATTAAGGACTATGAATTACTTCTATCAAAAGTTATAGTAAATAGAATGAAAATCAATTGGAATCCATGGAGAAATAAGGGGTGGAAAATAATGACAGGGTTTATGAAAAGTTAAATATAGTGGAACACTCTTCATGACCTAAGGATATTTCTGATCCTGGTTTGAAACTAGATGAAATTGTTGAGTATTCCAATGAGGAAGAATAAGAAGAGTCTATTGTACCTATGGGAGAAACTTTTCTGGATGATAAAGACAGTGAAACTGTTCCCCAAGACTTCACTAAGAAGGATATGCATGTTCCTAAAGAAGTTGCTAATCTGGAAGAACAACCTGCATCAAAATAATAATCTATGGCTAGGATAAGTAAAACAGATGTTTTGGAAGAGCATATAGAAGATGATATTTCCTTTATGTATGAAGCTTCTCTTGAGGAACACCCAAAGGAACACGATATTCTTGAAATCATCCCATCCACTAATGAGATAATGGAGAAATTATTTTAGTTAGCTAAAAAGGAAATGGGTGAGGCTATTGGGGTTGAAATCAGGGTAATAGATCAGGGATCTACATCTCTTAGTCCTGAGAGGGATGCACCTGTTGAGAGGGAAAAGCCCCCCCAGTTTGGAATGTGTTGAAGTGCCAAATCATGTTGATCCAAGATTAGTGGATACCTAGTATAAATTCCCTAGTTATTTTGATGTAAATGAATCCTCGGAAGCCTTAGTGAATGGTATTGATCTATCTATTGTGATTCAATTGAAACTAGTATTTTCTCATGAGGTTATAGCTGTAAAAAAACCTCAGCCTGTCTCAACTCCTATTTTTGAACCTTCAAACATTGCGAGTAATGATGATTTGAGAGAATTTGAATCTATCATATTGGATGGGGATGAAAATCTCATGAATACCCATCCGGATCCTATATCAAATTTATATGAAAGAGACGCCACCATATTGTTGGAAATGATCATATGTCTGATTCAGCCCAAGATGCTTCATAAGATTCAAGAAGTCAGAGTTGAGAACAAAAAGTTAAGTGAATAAGTAAAGTCTCTCAGAGGTATGATTGAAGAAATGAAGAGATTAATGAACTCAAGAATAGAACTTATTTCTAATCCTTATGAGGATATTGGTAGTCAGATTCCACAGTAAGTATCATCCCTAATAAAACCTAATATAACCTCCTAGGATGACAGGGTAACTGAAAGAAACAAGAACATTTTTAAAGAGATGTGTGAGTTTTATATTGGTATTAACAAGTTCAATGATGAGTATAAGGGTTGTATCCAGAATGTTCTAAATCAACTGAAGTCCCTTACATCGGTTGTTACTGCTTCTCATGCCTTTGGACAGTCCTATCAACCCTCTTTGGAGAGTGATCTGCTCAGAACAGTTGACAAAGAAGAACTTCAAGCTGTGCTCAGTGGTTTCGAGAAAGAGTCTCTATCTGAAGTTTTCATGAATAGTGAAAAAATTCATGATTTGGTGAGAATTCATTCCAAAATTTCCAATGAAGATCAACAATAGATTACTAAGAAGGTGTAATTATACTTTAATAGGATCTTATCAAAGCATGGCATGAACAACCATTTTACGTACCTTGTAGAAAATATGAGAATCCTTCCTGTCACTCAAGATTTCAAAACACTAGTGTTGAAGCTCAAAGATTTCAATCCTCTGTTGGAATAGTTAATTGAGAACAAATATAACTTTGAGAAAGCCATGCAGTATGGGGGAGAGATTATTTCATAATTCATCAAGATTTTGAGGACTTATCTTCTTGTACAATGTAATATTATTGTGGATCCTACATCTTCACCCCTGAGATCTCGTTTTCCTACCTTCTCATCCTCTTCCCTTGCCTCTACATCTATGTCTATCTCTCAGGCTTTGAGTCAGATCGTACCCATTATCCTTGATCAATAGTTAGATCGGTCTTCAACTACACCAACCTTGGCCCCATCTATTTTTGAAGGACTCCCTTTACATTCTTTGTCAACTGGTCCACTTCCCTCTTACACTTCTACCTCTGCCTCTATGGCTTCTTCTGATGCTACTGCCAAGGGCAAAAAGAAGACAATCTAGAGCTGATGAAAAGTGACTACTCTATTTTGATAGGGATGATTTCTGTATTTCTTATCTTACTGTTTGTAGTGAATATTTTTATCCATCTAATGAATTGTGCAATATTTTTATCTATTATTTTATTTACTTTTATACATTTTTTTATAATCTCAAAAGGGGGAGAACTATGAACTCTAGATTCACACTAGAGAAGAGACACAAATACCTAAGAATATATCTCACACTCACATGATTTGTGATCATAAAATGGGGGAGATTGTTTGGATCCTCATATTTTAATGATTTTTTAAGGATAAAAGATTCTATACATTATGTTATAATAGATTTCCTTGATAAATGATTGAGTCTAAGGCACCGTGACCCAGACACCGTGACCTCGACACCGTTACCTAGACACTGTGACCCAGACACTATGACCAGACACCGTGACTGGACATCGTGACCTAGACACCGTAACCAGACATTATGAATAGAAACCAAAACCAACTTTAGATCTATTGAATTCTGTGAAACCGGTTACATGCTGAGACACCATTTGATGTTTGGAAAAGAACCAAACACCATGATCCTCACACAATATTTGTGCTACTGGTTCATTATCCCTATACAACTATGCCCTCATAAATATCTCACTACTCAAAGGAAAACAAGGAGACACCATTTCAAGGAGACACCATTTCAAGGAGACACTGTTTCTAGACAGACTGTGACATCATTTCTTAATATGTGTTGCCTTTTACAATTTAATCTATAATAGTGATATTTGAAGATTTTAAATGCATTGACATAATTAATGGTTCTTTGTGGAAATTTCACCTGACAGTACGAGGTATGAATAGAAGAATACATGAATCTTGTTAGCTCCAACACATGCAGTCCATGAATGAAAAGGACAGTGTGGCCAAAAATAAAAAAGAGATGATAAAGAAACAAGTGTCCATGATAACGTAGAAGCACGGGAATTCTAGAGAAAAACGGACTCATGAAACTTCATAAAGTACTCACGAAGCATTCACTACGATACCATAAATCATAGTTTAAAACATATTCCTAATACATACTCCATGAAAAACATGAGAAAAATCTGAACAAGATCACCAAACTTAGGACACTCTGTTTCTCACAATAAGACTCGATTACTAAATCTACTTCATCCTAGAAGTCTAGAGATGCATAGAATAACACTCAGAGCACTTATAACCTTATCACATCGTTTCTGCTCTATTGTGTGTTGTTTTTAGATTTTGAGTAGTGTGTGTTTGTGTCTGTATAAAAAAACATGTTGTTTCTTATATTAAATTGGAGTATACAATATATCTTCCATGTCATATCTTTTTACACCTTTTAAATCCCACAGATAATTGTGGAAGAGGTCCTTGTGTGACCTGTTAGTTCATACCCACAAAGATCTGTGAAAGAGGATGTGTGACATGGAAAGTCATGTGTACTAATTTTTACCATGATCCAGGGTGTGGATAAAGTTTATTTATATAAACTGGTTGGTGGATGGTTATCATCATGTGGAGTGGATTAGGTCTCAGCTTTAGACTGAACCAATTTTTTTTATATTTGTTGTGTTCTTTGATTTAGTCTTCTCTATTTTACTGTATAATACAGATAT
This sequence comes from Viscum album, assembly GCA_963277665.1. Lineage (NCBI taxonomy): Eukaryota > Viridiplantae > Streptophyta > Magnoliopsida > Santalales > Viscaceae > Viscum > Viscum album. The sequence continues at coordinate 2,126,406,517 of OY728161.1, read as the reverse complement.
CACTAAACTTGCTTCGATAGTTAATCTTAGAAAGAAGTTATAATTTCTTTTCCCTATTATAATAACTTCAAAATTAATATTAATAACTGATATTAAGATTACTGAGAATTACTTGATCTTCTGAGATGTTATTTAAATTTTCAAGATTTCATAACCATATTACACTGATTAACAATGCTGTATTTATTTGGGGTACTTTTTAAGTATAATTTTAAAACAGAAATTTTTATAGATACCCAATTCAGCCCCCTCCTGAGTACTCTACTCTAAACAACAATGATATACTCAATGCTTCCGTGTAATGTTTTTACAAGCCAACTATGACTACTCCTTTTCTACCAACTTCAGTTAAGTCAACCCATCATTCCAATAAGAACCCCACTGTCGTAGGAAGCACCATCAACTATGGTTGAATTAAAACCCCACCAACCTGGTTGTGTTCAGATTCAAATTATTGAAGGTGTTTTGTGACATATTATTTCTTTTAGATTTTTTTTATATTTTTCTTCATGTGTGTAATCCTTTTTTATTATTATATTCATACTATTTTTTCATTCTCACAACTAAACATTAGTAGAAAAACATAAATCTCTTATTTGTGGATTTTATGATTTATTATTTTATGTATTTTCCCTATGTCAATAAAATTCATAAAATAATAATAAAATGAATAAAGGAAATAAAGTACATGACTAGTCCTGGTCATCTAAAACTAGCTGATCCATTTAAACTTAATGGACCAACCACGACCTATGGCTATCATGATTGAGTCATAGCTTGACTCATGATGCAACTCGTCCCCAAGTCTAGTGTGTTCATCTCTCATTTGGAGTTCACCTGGACTTGTAATTTTCTATGACTTAGTCCATCCTCATCACATCATAAATAATACTCGCTCATAGGTGAGGGGGTCAAGGGAGGACAAAATACAGATTGATAAAATTGAATGCACAAAACCTTATACATATTAACTAAAAATAAGACTATGTGAAGTCCATAAATAAAACCATTTAGTTATTTATAGTCATCACATTTAGATAAATTATTAATTAATTAAATAAAATAATCATACACATATTTGGTCGGTCCTCAAGTCTAGTGAACGAGTAAAGTAAATGCATGATTAAATTGAAATAATTTAAGTATGAGGGAATTAATTAAATTAAATTAATTATTTAATTCAGTTGATTTAATTCTATTTGGTCTACTTTTAATTAAACTATAATTACAAAATTTCAATTAATGAATTAATTAATTTAATACAAAACATAAAATAATTTTTGCAGTGTATTAAAAAATTATTATTTTAAACCAAGTTTATTTTAAAATTAATTTAATTTAATAATATCATTAAAATAATTAACATAATGAATTTTGATTATTTAAATAACTCTTTCGGGTCCAAAACACATATCGGGGCCAATACGGGGTCAGGAAAAACAAATACAAGCCCATTCCTGGCCATGCAAACCCATTACATGGGTTTTCTAGGATAGGTAGATCTACCGCAACAAGTTTAAGGATGAAAGGATCCACGTAGACCCATTTTAGGATAGATTTTATCTAACAAAACTATATTAGTGTGTGGTATATGGCATACATTACTGATAGGAGGATCACATGGTGGCCAACGTGAGGCTGTAGCAAGTATCTAGTGGATCGGTAGGCCCGGTGTGGAGTGCCTGGAAGAAAATATGATAGGTGTTTGTGAGGTTAGTGGTTTAGTGTCACATGGTGTTGGAGGATAAGGCACAACCTCAGATCTGGTAGTGGGGCTGGTCCATAGTGGGTGGTATTCATGGTAGATGGCTCCATACAATGGTGGCACTAGATCTGGCATGGGTGACGGTCAGAGGGAAGTCATACCGGGGAGTAGAGGGAAGCGCTTCCAAATCAAGGTGGGGGTACTTTTCGTATGAGTGTGATAACCTGAATACTGGGGAATGATAGGCGGGTCAGCCCTGGGGCAAGCCCCAAGAGCCCCTGGGCTAGGGAAACTCTCACTTATGGAAACACATTACAAATAAAATGCATCAATTTGAACATTTTTACTATAAGTCTCAATAAATTTAGCGAAAATTTTATGATATTGGAATTGGGAAACTGAATTTTCCAGTTCATTCGAGAATGACAGTTGTGGGGGATTTTCAGGGAGGAGACAGAGTGTAGGATGTGGTTCCTATATTGGGTCATGATATAGGGGTGTAGGATCATTAATATACCTATGGAGAATAATGGTAGTCGACTACATGAGAGATCCGGGTGAACATTGAAGTTTAACCAACTAGTGTGGTCGACTCATCCACACATGCATCAAGAATCCATGTTCTTTTCATTCATCAAAATCTAGGTTCTAGTGCGAAGATCTAATGAATCTTTCAACATTGTGTTGATCACATTGATCATGACCCTTCGATCTATTGGAGGAGCATCAAATCGATCTCTCAGAGAGATAATTCATTTTTATAGAAAGAGGGATGATAGATAATCTCTCATCCATTAGAATAAAAAGTTCCCAAATGAGCTTATCGTCTCCTTTTTATAGAGTGGGAAGAAAAAATACCAAGAAAGGGTTCTCGGGTGCCCGGAAATAAGGAACCCACAAAATTAAGAATAAAATATTATGATTAACTAAACCACATCATAAATATAATTATAATTTATTATATACCTATAATATATATTAATTATATTACATTATTATCCCAAGTCATTTAGCATGAATCATAATTCCCACTAATATTAAATTAACATGGAAAATTAATATAATATTCTTTCATATAATATATTTATTCGTATTCACTAAATACCTTATAAAAAAATTTAATAAATAAATTCAACCCAATAATTCATTACATGAAGAATAATGAATTTATTTATTTATCAATAATCGATAACTTGGACAACTCTCGGACCCAATGGTGAGGTCAACTGTGTCCAATATTCTTATTTATAGGAATATGGATGATTCCTGATTTAACTATTCGGTGTGACCCTCTAGGGCCCAATCTCGATAATAGTGAATTTTGTATTCACAATCCAAACCTAGTGTCTGGAAAAAAATTAAAGCCCCTAAATAGATAATGAGTTGTCATAACAAATACAACCAACCTACGAGAACACACTATATATTATAATCTCTTTGTATTTTGGTATCTCATAAGGAAGAACAAACAATTGTTTCTTCATCATTTCTTACATTATTATTTTTGATCTAACTAGATAGATTTACCTTCAACTACCTTGTCTAATGATTTATAAAGGTACTACTATTCTGATCAACCAGGCCTGAAATATACTACATCCTTAACATGGAATAGAATAATCCTATCTTGACCATTCAACTAATTCCATACCACCAATGGGGCACCCAGCATAAGATTCCTCACCATGATTTAATTTTCATGGTTTTTCCTTGGATCAAAGTACATGATCAAACAACACACATTGATAATGATCTCAAGTAAAGATTCCAGTACACATATATAGAAACTGGAATAACCAATGAAACCAGAACATGTGGTGTGCCTATTGGTGGGTCGTTCCTCAATATTTCAACTAATATAGATCACCAAGTATGAACATCATGGGAAGAAGTCTCAATACTAATGATGTCCCAAAACCTGATATTCAAACATCAACTTTATCCAATCAGTATGATGCATCATGACTATAGGAAATTTTATTATGATTAATGTGAAAACATTGATAGGTTTTCATTATAGTCTGGGATATGCTATAACCTTTTAATATGACAATTAATCTATTGACATTGCAATTTAAATAGTGGATACAAAAATGTCTAATCTATAATGGTAAGAGTACATAATTCATATATAAATATATTCGTGAAAAAGAAAATAGAGAAGTACTATATAATTTGGTCTATGTAACCCAGTATTACAAAATTCTTCCCTCACTAGCACATCGAGATACATCAAATTCATAAATGGGAAAAATTGGTGCCAGATCAATGGATGAAAGGCCACCTCAAAATTACTCACCCCAGCCTCTTAATCTGGGAAAAATTTCAAAGTATAATAAAGAATGGTCTCGAAAAGGATATTGAAATGTCGCATGTTGTAACCCCATATCAAAGGGTAATAATCTCTTGATGGTTTTCTATCTTCATAGTAGAATAAATAATATTATCTTGAAATTGATCTTTGAAAATATCCCATGATTCATCTGACTCCTCAAAATCACCATTGAAAAAGAACCACCACTATCTATCTTCTCCACATATCACCATCATAAAAAATGAAACACAGTTCTCCTTCCGAGCATGGATCAAACTGAAGTCTATCTCTCCATCATTTGACCAGTCCTTTATCACTAAGTCGGAGAGTGATCCCTCATACTTCTAATGTTTCTAGAACTAAAAATATTATATTTCCTCCTATATGTGTATTCTCTATTGACCTCTACTCGATTATGATCTACTTAAGTATTAGGAAAACATCATCAGTTAGAACCTAAGGAGGATGTTGACCTGGAGTCATCACTACAAAAGAAAAGATTTTTCAGGACTTCTAAACCAAGAATATATAATATTCAAGATTATTTATTTATTTATTTATTCAAGGTTGATAATAGTCCTAAGGTCTATCCATTTCATACATAGGTGCAAGGAATAATGATGCATGATCCTTTTCCAAGCACTCTACCCCAAAACTAGTATCACGCTTCATAGAATGCTCAACAAACATAAGGGTCTATGTAATGAATCATAGGGTGGAATAAATACTTATTTCCTAGTTGACATGTCTTGTTTACATTCATTTTTATGTCCATATAACAATGTTTCCCTACCAACCCATGTTGTTCTCACCCATGACTACCTATGAAATTCATCATATCACTTAACCTGAACCTTTGATACCAGTCTTCCATACCCCCCCCCCCACAAGGTACCCCTACCTGGTTGATAATGAGAAAATAGACAAAATGAATCCCAAATACTGCCTCTATTAGGACACGAGTTAGTGACAAGTGTCAATGGCATAACATATTCAAAGATGATGGAAATAACCCTCTAATTTATGAGAAATAAGATATATAAGATATAAACCACCACAAATATTGTCTTGACCCGACCCTACCCGGGCTCGAGCCGCAACTACCCCAAGCCCGCCTCCATAGGCTAGGGGCTGGCGACAAGCGCTGAAGGCTAAACAACTAGGGGAGGCCTTTTCCTGAGTACCTGTAAACACAAACGCAGCACACTCAGTGCTAAAGTGCAGAGTAAAAGAATGAACAAGCAGATTAAGAAGAGAAACTGTTATATAAGTACCACAAATCTGCATCGACCTCAAAACATTACAAGTAAAGCTGAAAAGGAAAAAGGAAAAAACACGCACCCAACCAGAAAAGTGCCACAACCCGGCAACAGGTAAACAAAACAAATAGCTGACGGGTCTCCCCACCTGGATCCCAGCTACGACCACCGCACGTGTTCCAAGCTCCCAAGCTCCCACGCTCCACTAAAGACACGCTCCATATGTCCGTCGTCTTCAAGGGCACACCAAGTGCGGGAAAAGCCCATGTAGGGGAGGGAATAAAAATACTCAGTAGGATACCTCGAATGCTCGAGGGAGCAACGAAAGGAGGTACCGAAGGGTGAGCAGTAGAGTGAACAGAAAAGTAGAGGAGTACAACTGAAAGTGTAGTAAGAGTATAGTAAAGAGTCCAGATCAACCCAACAATGGGAAAAAAGGTAGACTCGTCGAGGCACAAGGAGCTAGAAATGGCGAGAAGATGAACTTCATGTTGAGTCTTCGCTACCTATAGTAGGAGAGTAAACTCGTACAACCACGAGAAACTAGAAACGGAAAGCACATGGCATACCCCGCGCATCTTCTCCTCTACTGGAAAGAGAGTATCCAAACCCAAGAAGCGGGTACTAGAACAAGGTATATACAAGATCATTTTCTCAACAAGATTCCCGAACAAGGTCATAAGGGGATCTCCGTCCTGTAGCTCAGCCCAAGAAAATGAGTCGCCAACAGTCCCATAGGTAACACCATCAATGCCCAGCATCCCGCATGCCAGCCCCAAACAGCAAGCCAAGGGGCTCAATCACCACACCTCGACACTATCCGCTTTGGGTGGCACTGACTCGCCCGCACGATTTTAGATCGCGTCACAAGGATGCGTCTCGGTGGGGTAAAGAGCTCCTCGTACTTGAGAGTTCTAGGGGAACGTCAAACCACACCACGTCACTGCCCCGCAGTCGAGAGGTCTGCTCAAAGTCGACAGGCGACCCCCTGCCCAGCCCCGCTGAAGGATCCATGGAAGTCAACGGGTTCCCACTACAGGGAGACCCAGAAAGTCGACGGGTGCCACACTTCCCAGTACCATAACAGGGTAATCCACTGGAGGGCCAACCAGCTAAAGTCGGCGATGGGACCACTGCCCAGCCTAGCTGGAGGTAACCCGGCATCGGGGACCACTGCCCAGCCCAGCTAGTGGTAAGCCCGGCATCGGGGACCACTGCCCAACCCTGTTGGAGGTAAGCCCAGCATCGAGGACCACTTCCCAGCCCAGCTGGAGGTAATCCCATCATCGCTCTGGCCATCCCTGCTGGATGGTAACTGCTTGGTGAACACCGCTGTACTTGCCATCCCTGCTGGATGGTAACCCACTGGTGAGCCCTGCTCGAAACAACCTCAGCCCTGCTGGAAACAACCTCAACCCTGCTGGAACAACCTCAGCCCTACTGGAACAACCTCATCCCTGCTGGAAACAATATCATCCCTGCTGGAAACAACCTCAGCCCTACTGGAATCAACCACACCCCTGCTGGAAACAATAGCAGCCCTACTGGAAGCAACCTCAGCCCTGCTGGAATCAACCACAGCCCTCCTGGAAACAACCTCCTGGGTAGAGGATCAGTGCCCGCGTTAAGTGTTGGTCACACCGAAACCACAAGCTCTACCAGGGAATATGGAGCAACAGGAGAAACTCCCCAGGCAACACAAGGCGATCATTCTCCAATCCGCAGATTCACTATCAAAGTGGACCGATACATCTCATCCCAGAAAGTGGAGAAAACACCCACGATGTACAAACACCCGTAGTCGTAGAAGGTGTCACATTCTGGTGAGAGGGGAATGGTACTGAAACCCCTCACAACTGAAGAAGCAGAGGAACCAAACCATCTCTATCGGCCAAACCATCACAAACAGGACCAGGGGGAGACCACTCAACCCTGCTGGTCAGACAAAAGAGCACTAGGCTAGGAGAAACTCTTCCCTACTGGTCCAACAAACGATCACAAATCTAGGGGAAAAATCCACCCTACAGGTCAAACAAATGAGCACAAAGGGACCCTCTACGTCACGAGAGGTCAAAGTACGTAAAGAAGATCACGGCACGCAGGTGGGCCCCGCACGATGTGTGGCCCCAAGTCAACCCAAACTGAGCGTACAAACATCCTATGGTACAAACAACCACACGTACCTCCAAGCACTCCTGTATACTCCCGGAGTATACCTCATTCCAGCCCAAAGGCTAACGTGCACACGGAACCCAGTGTCAACGCGAAGGCGTGATGTAACAACTCCACCTCAAAGGCCCAGGAACAGCCAACCACATCTCGTGAACCATTTACATCACTCTCCCAAGAGTGCGCGATCACACGCCAAGGGTCCGCTACAAACAAGGTAGTTCCAACCACCACTAGAGCACCTTCCATGCTTCCACATTTAACAAGATCGCGCAAGAGGCTCTGCATAACCAAACAGATAGCAACTTTGTAATCCTCATGGAAAAACATGCGAGATCGACTACTTACTCACCTATAATGGATATCCGACGGAAAAGTCACCAACACCACCTCATGCCCGAACGGCGTCCCGTGATCCTAAGCCTCAGCCCCGAAAACAGTCGGGTGCATCGCACCATTGCGATCCCCTCAGGATAACACGTCAAAAGAACTACTCAGTTGAGTGAAACAAATATCTGGAGAAAAAGGGTACATCCCGGTGCACCACACCCGAGCGGTGCCACGTGGGACCCGCATCCCGGTCCCGAAACTTAACGAACAGATCGCACCGTTGCGATCCTCTTGAAAAAGTACATGAAATGGACTATTCACTTGTCCAAAACGGTCGCCTGGTGATAAAGCTGGAAATCAACGTCAACTCCCGAAACGGCCCTCGCGGGGCCCGCACCATCGTGCAGAATTACAGTGGGCAGACTGCGCCAATGCGATGCACTAAAAAAAAACCCAACATCGACTGCTCGCACGCCCCGAACGGACGTCCGAGAAAAAAGTCGCTAAAAGCTACACGCAGCACAAAAGATGGGTCGTGGGACCCATGCCTAATCTTCGGCCTCAATGCCTCAAACCACCTTGCAAACCTCCTCTTCGATGTCAGGGTCCCAACGCCACTGACAGTGCTCAAAACGGACGTTGTATGCGTCCGCACCGCAAAAAACAAGATTCCTGGAAAAACGACATTCCACATAAAGACGCATCATGCCTCCGAGGCCCATCGTTTCAGGAATTAAAAATTCCCAAAACCATCTCAAAAGGTCCACCTCGGCGATATGTTTACACTGCCGTAGACGGTACTCAAAACGGACACCCGTAATGGAAAATACGGGTGCCCGAACACCGAGGGGGCATGGCCCTTAGGGCTGGACCGGCCGCGAATTCGCGGTCCTTGCGCAGACCGGCCACGAGGGCCAGTCGCGGCCTCCACGTGAAGACCCTCACGGCGTGGGTCTTTGTAACCGCATGGGGGTCGCGTGCCGTGACCCCGCGATCGCCGCTCCCTGGCGACCGCCGCCTCGCCGGGTGCTACGCTTGACACCCCCGCCGACGCCCGAGCGCCCCGCTGCCGCGCCCAGCGCCTCCACCGGACACCCACGCCGACGCCCACAGACACCCCGCTGTCGCACCCAGCGCCTCCACCGGACACCCGCACCGACGCCCGTGGACACCCCGTGACCTGCTGCAGCCGCCGCCTCGGAGCTCCCCGGACCACCTCACTGCCGCCGCAAAATCTCAAAACCCGCAAACTTCGGCGGGTGTTTACGACCATGTCCAAACTTGGATTTTCGATCCGAAAGAGGCGATGGGAAGAACATAAAACGTACTACGCATTAATGGTCTTTGATCGAAATTTTGACAAGGAATAGATAGTTCAAAACAAGCTCAATGTAGTTACGGGAATTGAAAATGCAAACGCAACATCCTACCTCGTGGGGCTTCTCCCGAAGCATCGCGACGATCCGCCGGCACCACCGCACGTCACCTGAGTCACCTCGCCGGACTGTCTCACTAGAGATGGAGGAGGAGAGGTAGAGGAGGGGCTTACAGGGGGAAGGGGAAGGAGAGGGGTGGGGTTTAAATAAATTAATTATAGATTTAATTAATTTAAAACCCCCGAAAAGACCTGCATCCGAAACTCCCGACGGGGTCAAGGTTAAGCCTTCCCTATGGAAAACACCACCTCTCGAGCACAACAGCGGTCTAAAAATTTTAATCTGAGACCCCGTTCAAAAGTTATAAAGCTGAATGCCCAAAGCCACCAAATTATGAAAACGCCCCTTAGGCCATTTTTCACAGACGGCCCGCGCCCGCAAAACTTACACCCCTCCTAGCGTAAACATCATGCTCCGAACTCAACGGTTCCCTCGGCTTCAAAATCCGATCCACCAATTAATAGATAATCGAGTTTAAGCATTAAACGAATAAATTAATTAATTAATTTATCCATTTAACTTTCTGGGAGCGGGGGAGGGATCTAAACATCCCGCGCCGACATGTTTTATGTCGTTCCTATGGTAAACAAACCATTCCAGACCCATCCGTAAACTCGGATCTCTGATCCGGAACTATGATTATGAGTTATCCCATTTATTTGGAGTTTCTAGTGTGAACGCACTGAAAATTTAATTCCGGCCACTCTGGGGCTCGGAATCGCTCGCCGTCTAAAGGCGCTGCTCTAGAATATCATCAAGAATATTCCAATGTCATTCCTAGCAAACCCGGGTTCTTACATCATTCCCTCCTTCAATATTTTTGTCCCCGAAAATCAAAAATAGGGAGCAACACAGGGTATTAAGTCCACACCTAGCTTTCCCATACCCAGAATAACCCACGCACAACTCTGAGTCACCGCACACAGACTAATGGATTGATCCGTTCACGCGAGGTCTGCCCTTGCCGATGTCATGCACCCACTCCAGACATTGGTGTTAGGGAAAGGCGGTAGGGTACCTCGTCATCCCATTTCACGGTCTCAAATGGCCTGAAGTCCCTCAAGGGTAGATCACCTCCCTGATCAAACCTCTACGTCGCACGCCGCGACTGGAATCATCGATCACACCTGAAACAAGGCCCGGTGATTCCCTCCTTCAGAATATTCATATTGTGGAACACCCAAGGATATATGGTCACACAATTTTCAACAGTCGATGCTATATTACATGCTCACAATGTGAAGGATTCAACACTATCGATGAAAGGAAAAGGTCTCACGCCTTTTCCTTACCAACACAGGGTTACTCCAGACGCCCTGCGTCACCCCAATAACACCTCAAACAAGAAGCAGGGATAAAATACTTTCACACGAAGAGCCTAACAATTCTACTGCAAAAAGTAGAAGAGCTGTAGAGCATACCTCTTATCACCTCATGATCTGTAGGATCGTAGAAATCAAAATCTCATGGCTGTCTGCGGTCCCAACTGTCAGCTCCCGGAGCCTGACGTGGACTTCCTAGTGGTGATGGGGAGATCTCTTAACGCCATCCCCCACTAACAACTCCTCCCGCTCCTCTGCTAGCACCACCTCTCTGTCCACTACTCCGATCACGGCGCTGCATCTGCCATGGTGGTGTGCCTACTGCCTGCCCAAAGCTCTCAGCAACTCAGGTCGGGCAGTCTCGTGCCAGGTGACCTCACCCATCACAAGCATAACATCGACTCTCTCTAGGCTGCAATGGTTCCCTCCATCTCCACTGTAGTGTACGACCACGCCCCTGAGTCCGGTTGTCAGAAAGCCACCTGCGTCGAGGTCCTACATGTCGACCCCACTAGTCGCAGAAGACATCTTAGCACCAACGTGCCTGCTGCTACCACCAACACTAGAACGTGACAGGAAGCCCTCTGTCACCAGCGCCTGCTCTAGCACCCGGACATATGTGGAAATTCCCAAAGGTACTATGACAGCACAAATCTCTTGGCGTAGATCCTGCTCAAACATCCACGCTGGGAGGTTGTTATCATGGACCAAGTCTGGGTAAAAGCGTGCAAGGTCTGCAAAACTAGTCGCGTACTCGGCCACCGTCATCCCTCCCTGCTGAAACTGCAGGAGCTCCTAAATCTGAATGGAGCGCAAGAAGGAGGGGGAAAACAACTCACGAAACAACAACTGAAAGTCTTCCCATGAAAGCAAGGACTCGCCACAAAGCTGAGTCACCCAACTCCACCAACGCCAAGCTGCTCCACGAAAAAGGGTGGCCACCAAAGTCACTCCCTGATCTGTCGGCGTCTGCACAAGCCTGAAAAGGCGAACCACTGCCTCGAGCCAAGTGACGCACGCCTGTCGTAGGGCATGGAAAAACAATTTTTTCCTAAGTTAAAATGCAGTAATGTGGTTTACCTAGGATGTCTCCTGAAGAGGAGTGCACTCAAAATGGGTTGTCACTTTAAAACGGGGGTAAAAATGTTATGAACGGAAATTTGAAATTCAAATGATTGAAAAACAATGAAATTAAAAGGGTGATTAGGTCGGGGTCGGTTTCCTAATTATAATTCTATCCTTATTAAATTTAATTCAAACCTCTTCTTCTTAGTTGATTAAAGTGAGTTTCCACAATCGTTTCCTCTCACTTCCTTGGTGAAATTGTTATTGTGAGAGAAAACCTTATCAAGATCTCGGTTTGGTCAACTCTCCTTCCATGTGTAAAATAGTTGTATTGAATATCCTTAATTGAAATGGGCAATACCCGATCGAGTTTTGTTTTCCCCAAACAATCAAGAACATTCACTACACCTTTTACACGTACTGACGATCGTCGAGTACTTCACCACTAATTCCTGGTTTATTCCATCATATATAAACCAGAAATTAGTGGAGGGAGATATTGATTATTTGACCAAGGAAAAAATAAATAACGGAATTAATATTCAAGAATTATTGCACTTGATTATAAAATCCGTTATAATAAATTGAAAACAACTTTGAAGAAGAAAGAAATTTATTCAATTGTGTCCAAGAACTCAAGCATTACAATGTAGAAAACCAACCCTTCCCCAATCACTCCAAAAGTTTACCCCACCATGGTAAGGGTAATCGAGTTGAATGGGGAATAAGAAGGCATTAAAAAACTATGAAAAATAAAATAAATAAAAGATAAAGCTGAAAAGTTCTCCTTTTTGGTGTTCCAGAAGGAATGGGGTGGAGAATGGATGCTTTGAGAGGGTGGAGCTCTCCTCCTTTTATAGCTAGAATTCTTCCCCCGAATGTAGACGCATTGTATCCCCATTAAATGACATCTTAACGCATTGAGCCCTTCTTGAATGTTGTTCATAATTCCCTTGTCCGTGTTACCTCAAAATTTCATCGGATTTTGACATGTATTCCGAGAGTTATGACCGTTTTACTATGAGAATTTATTCTGTCTAGTCAGACTCTCCAAAACGAACTCCTCCGGATTAGGGTGCTTTAATGGCCCCATAAACGGCCAATTCACTCGGTTCTTCCTTCATAAAAGATGCTCCAAAACTCCTTGCGCATCCACCCACCTAATTTCACAAGCTTTGGGCCCACAGTGGATGAGTTATGGATCCCACATCAAAAATAGGCAGAACTGAAAACAGTTTTCTTGAGCCAACTTGTGAGCTTCTTTTGAGCTTCCATATGGCCGATTCAGATTTTAGTCCAAATATATTAAATGAATAACTCGCTGTTTAGAATCTGAAAAAGAAAAAAAATTTCAATTTGGATCAGTGTAGATATTGTTATGGCCAAACTACCGAAATAATTTAAAACTGTTAAAAATCCAAAATGGCCAATTTTTACTATTCAGCTCAAAATAACACCATTATCAAAAAAATGAAACAATTCATCTTAGAGGAACAATTTTGAGGGTTTAAAACAATGATATTTAATATAAATTAATTGAAAATATTTTCTCTATCAATTCCCCCACACTTAGCACTTGGACTCCTGGACAAATAAAAATCAAATCAAATCAAATCCAAAACACATATCAATGAGATCAATCAAATCAATTTCAAGAAACAAAAAGATATCATGCCTCATAAAAAACTGTTATTTCAATTTCTAAATTTAAGATTTTATTATATTTCTATTCATTTTTTATCCCATGCACACAAAACACCTACCTCACATGAATTTTCTCTCATCTCACAAATGTAAAGGGTGAACAAGGATTTTCTCATCCAAACTCACACAAGAGTCACCATAGGTTTGGTAAATTCATACTTCTCCACCCGATGTGAGTCAAGAACATGTGTTTCTCATGAGGACTTTTCAGGGGTGTTCTGTGGCTTCCGGTTGGTAGGATTTAGATGTTAAAATTTCTGAGGCCGAAAAAGGAAGGCTTGGCTCTTATTGAAACAAAATTGCAAGATTCTAGTTTTCACTCAAATATGGTCTTCTTCACTTCCCCTTTGTTGAAACTAGGCTCCATCATCATTCAATCAGCTCAGCAGAAAACATTTCAATCTTTTCAAACATGATTTTTTTAATGCTTCAAATAGGCACACCTTTCTTTTTACATTGGAAGCTCTAGAAAGGCACAACTTCTCTTGTCATAAAAGCTCCAGAAAAGGCACAGCTTTCAAGAGAATAATTTTTCAACATCACACACATCTCTTCCACAATTTATTTTCCACCCAAAGTATAACCAAATGAGGTAGTACACCACATGACATCTTCCCCCACACTTCAGTTCAACTAGATCATGCAATTTTACTTCAAGAGCAGGTATGATAGGGAAAATTGGCTTGTTATGTGGCTAACCTAACAGGCAATTCATAGCTACTAGGGGCTACAATGAAGGATAAATGTAAAGGTGGGCCATAATGAAAAGGATTATTTTGAAAAGGGGGCTTCAAACAAAATAAATGCCTCAATCATTTAAAACACACGTACCCCAACCCTCAAGTTTTGAAAGGAATAAATCAAATTCTGGTTAAAGCAAGCATGGTCTGGTTCTCTCAAGAAATGAGGTGAATGAAAAGAATATGAAAAAAATGGTTCATAAGCCTCACAGGAAAGTTATTTCAAAGATATAGACAGTGAGATATGGCATGAGATTCAAAAATCAGTGTACTTTTCATGAATTTACAAAAGATTTGAACTTGAAACAAAGTTATTTTAGCATTCATTTAAGATCAGTTTCATGAAATAGACTGGTTCACTCATTGACATGGGTTTCAAAAATGGTATTGATTATCATTTCAGCTCAAAAGTTACACCAAAACATGAAAAATAAACACACAAAAATTTGAAAACACACATTTTTTGTATTTTTTTTAATTTTTGAAAACAAATATTTTTATTTTTGAAAACAAACATCAAATAAAAATCATATACTACAAAGGTTCCCTCCCCCACACTTAAATGATGCAGTGTCCTCGATGCATTCAAGTGGATTTAACATGTAAGCCAATTTTCAAATTAATCACAATATCAAGAAAGTGTGAAAGAGAGGTACAACCTGATTTATTCATAGTGCAACATTGAGTTAAGCTTCCAAGTGTTGCACTCTGAAAACCTACAAATAAAAGAACAAAAGAAAACATAAGATATTTATTGAAATAAATAAAAATAGAAATAGGATGAGAATAGTAGGATAAAACTTGGTTTAATCCCCCAAGTGGGCCCTGGGTTTTGACTGCCTCCAGTGGGGCAGTTCTAATCGGTTATCCCCAATCTGATGGTGGATGAGGTTTCTTTGATTTGAACCACCACATGTGGATCTTCCCAACTTTCATTTCAATGTTCTTGTTGAGGAGGAATCCATAGATAGAGTACACCAGATCCACCACCTTATCAATATGGTACACCGTGCATGGTGGGGGTAAGATGAAGTACATAGCCTCCTCCTTCTTGGGTTCCGCATGAACATCATCATCTTTATTCTCTAGTGGTTGATGAAGGTATGATACATCTGGGGAAAAATTAAAGGGAATGTCAGAGTTTAATTCTATTTGAAAAAAATTAAAGCATTAAGAATCAATATCAAATTCTTCCCTTTCAAAGTAAGTATCTTGTGTCTCATTTTCCTCCAGAAAATCCACTTTGATCTTCTCTTGTACTCCCTCCATTAAATGTTCAACAGGTTTGGGGAGCTCTAGATGTTCCTCCATGGATGAATATCCTTTTTCATCATCTTCCTCCAAGGAAATACATGGGTTGGATGAATCTGAAAAATTAAAAGAAGGGGATTTAATACTAAATTTTGATTCACCAAAATCAAAAGATAATGAGTTTATGAAAATATTGACTCCCTGATCTTGTTTGTCTTCAATTTCTTCTTCAATGGGAGGTACTTCTTGGATTTGAATTTCCCTAGGTAGAGGTAGGTAGTCAGACTCCTCTATCTTCTCTTCAAATTCCACTGCTTGGTTGGTTTCTTCCTTCAATGTTGCTGAATCATCTACATTACGAGGAATAGTTGGATCAAGAAGTTCCTCACACTCATTCCAGAAGTTATCTAGATCTTTTTGATCTCCAATATGCATTTCAACAGTTAAACATTCTTCATCACTCTCCTCTAACATTGATTGAGTTCGGCTCAATGCATGTTCTTTTAATTTCATCAAGGACTCCATGGGTTCTTCAACTTGAAGGATTTGTCGGGATACTTCTTCCATCAATTTTTTCTGGTTCTGATTCTTGTCCGAGCTCCATTTGTTGATCCTGAGATGCATGTACTTGTTCCGCAATCCACTGTATTGAGGTCTCTAGGTTTTGAACTGTTTGACTAATTCTTTCAAATTGGGATTCAATATCCTTGTGAACTTCTTCTTCTTGGTTTTGTGATTTTATCATTTCTTGATGAAATTCTGGAAAATACTCTTGAAGTTCAATTAATTATCTTGCCAAACCCTCCAACACAGGGTATTAGAGGTTCTCTTTAAGGTTTTCAATGAGTTCCTTGAATTCATTCTCTATGATGATTTGGATTCGAGCTCCTCGAATTTGTTTAGACAAGAAAGAAACTTTATACTATATGGACCAAGGTGATTCAATAATTGGTTCTTGAACTGGTGGGTAATTATTCCATGAATTAAAGAAATAATCATTTAAAAACAACATGGAAAAAGATTTTTTTTAATTTTTTTTTAAATTTAAAAAGTCAAATATTTACAATTAGTTTGTGGCACTTACCTCCCCGGCAACGGCTCCAAGTTTGACGCACGCCTGTCGTAGGGCGTGGGAAAACAATTTTTTCCTAAGTTAAAATGTAGTAATGTGGTTTACCTAGGATGTCTCTCGAAGAGGAGTGCACACAAAATGGGTTGTCACTTTAAAACGGGGGTAAAAATGTTGTGAATGGAAATTTGAAATTCAAATGATTGAAAAACAATGAAATTAAAAGGGTGATTAGGTCAGGGTCGGTTTCCTAATTATAATGCTATCCTTGTTCAATTTAATTCAAACCTATTCTTCTTAGTTGATTAAAGTGAGTTTCCACAATCGTTTCCTCTCACTTCCTTGGTGAAATTTTTATTGTGAGAGAAAACCTTACCAAGATCTCGGTTTGGTCAACTCTCCTTCCATGTGTAAAATAGTTGTATTGAATATCTTTAATTGAAATGGGCAATACCCGATCGGGTTTTGTTTTTCCCAAACAATCAAGAACATTCACTACACCTTTTACACGTACTGACGATCGTCGAGTACTTCACCACTAATTCCTGGTTTATTCCATCGTATATAAACCAGAAATTAGTGGAGGGAGATATTTATTATTTGACCAAGGCAAAAATAAATAACGGAATTAATATTCAAGAACTATTTCAATTGATTATAAAATCATCTATAATAAATTGAAAACAACTTTGAAGAAGAAAGAAATTTATTCAATTGCGTACAAGAACTCAAGCATTACAATGTAGAAAACCAACCCTTCCCCAATCACTCCAAAAGTTTACCCCACCATGGTAAGGGTAATCGAGTTGAATGGGGAAGAAGAAGGCATTAACAAACTATGAAAAATAAAATAAATAAAAGATAAAGCTGAAAAGTTCTCCTTTTTGGTGTCCCGGAAGGAATGGGGTGGAGAATGGATGCTTTGAGAGGGTGGAGCTCAACTCCCTTTATAGCCAGAATTCTTCCCCCGAATGTCGACGCGTTGTATCCCCATTAAATGAAATATTAAAGTGTTGATACCTTCATGAATGTTGTTCATAATTCTCTTGGCCGTGTTACCTCAAAATTGCAGCGGATTTTGACATGCATTACGAGAGTTATGACCGTTTTACTACGAGCATTTATTCTGTCCAGTCAGACTCTCCAAAACGAAATCCTCCGGCTTAGGGTGCTTTAATGGCCCCATAAACGGGCAATTCACTCGGTTCTACCTTCATAAAAGATAATCCAAAACTCCTTTCACGTCCACCCACCGAATTGCACAAACTTTGGGCCCACAGTGGATGAGTTATGGATCCCACATCAAAAATAGGCAGAACTGAAAACAGTTTTCTTGAGCCAACTTGTGAGCTTATTTGGAGCTTCCATATGGCCGATCCAGATTTTAGTCCAAATATATTAAATGAAGAAATGGATGTGTAGAATATGAAAAAATAGAATTTTGCAATTTGGATCTGTGTAGATAATGTTATGGACAAACTACCGAAATAATTTAAAACTGTTAAAAATCCAAAATGGCCAATTTTTACTATTCAGCTCAAAATAACACCATTATCAAAAAAAATGAAACAATTCATCTTAGAGGAAAAATTTTGTGGCTTTAAAACAATGATATTTAATATAAATTAATTGAAAATATTTGCTCTATCACCAAACCTCTGCTGCCTGAGGGTCTGGCTCACCACTGAACCTCAGCGGTCTCTACCGCTGGAACTCATAGAGTGCGCTCAACTTGCGCTCAAGCTCAGCCTACTCTGCTGAAACTGCCTTTTGCTCAATAGGTGGGGGTGCAGCTACTGGCCCACCTGGAGAAAGGGGCTCGCATGATTGGTCCTGGACTGTAGCCTCGTAGCTCACATGGTCATCATCACGAACCAAAGCTAGTATCCTAGCTGGCTGTCCTTGCGGAGACATCCTGAAAATTATCAAGGAGTGCCGCAGTCAGATGAGAATATATGTATATACCAACAACAACAACGATGGGGAGCTGACTCAAGAAGGACAGTCAAGACTCAGTCATATGTGATGCACAAACAAATTTCCCTGCAACAAGTGTCTCAGCATGCCGAGTCGACAAGCAGGTTATCAAGGTCCTGGTGAATGGATATGTCAGCCGTCGCACCACCACTGGACTCCCTGGCCTGAGAGCCACTCTCGAGACACATTAACACTATTTCCCTAAATCCCAACCAATTCCTTTTATTTTAGGGACGTCCGAACAAAGTCACAAGGAACGAACCACCTCTGATACCACTTTTTCATGACCTGACCCTACCCAAGCTCGAGCTGCAACTACCCCAAGCCCACCTCCATATGCTAGGGGCTGGCAACTCGGGGAGGCCTTTTCTTGAGTACCTGTACACACACACGCAACACACTCAATGCTAAAGTGCAGAGTATAAGAATGAACAAGCAGAGTAAGAAGAGAAACTTCTATATAAATACCATAAATATGCATCGACCTCTAAACAATAC
The DNA here is from genome assembly GCA_963277665.1 of Viscum album. Taxonomy (NCBI): domain Eukaryota; kingdom Viridiplantae; phylum Streptophyta; class Magnoliopsida; order Santalales; family Viscaceae; genus Viscum; species Viscum album. Next base: position 2,126,387,678 of record OY728161.1, on the reverse strand, counting down.
GAGTAATCTTGAAAAGGAAAAAGGGAAAAACACGAGCCCAACCAGAAAAGTGCCACAACCCGGCAACTGGTAAACAAAACAAAGAGCTGACAGGTCTCCCACCTGGAACTCTGCTATGACCACCACACGCGGTCCAAGCTCACAAGCTCTTACGCACCACTGAAGTCACTCTCCACCTATCCGTCATCTACAAGGGCACACCAAGTGCGGGCAAAGCCCAAGAAGGGGTGAGTATAAAAATACTCAGCAGGATACCCCAAATTCTTGAGGGAGCAATGAAAAGAGGTACCGAAGGGTGAGCAGTAGAGGGAACAAAAAATTAGAGGAGTACAAATGAAAGTGCCGTAAGAGTACAGTAAAGATTCCAGCTCAACCCAACAAGAAGAAAATAAGGTAGACTCGTCCAGGCACAAGGAGCTGGAAATGGTGAGAAGATGAACTTACCGTCGAGTCATTGCTACCTATAGTAGGAGAGTAAACTTTTCCAACCACGAGAATCTTGACACGGAATGCACGTGGCATACCCCCCGCATCTTCTTCTCTCTTTGAAGAAGAGTAACCAAACCCAAGAAGTGGGTACTAGAACAAGGTATATACAAGATCATATGCTCAACAAGAAGCCTGAACAAGGTCATAAGGGGATCTCCATCCCGTAGCTCAGCCAAAGAAAATGAGTTTCCAATAGTCCCAGATGTAACACCATCAATGCTCAGCATCCTGCACGTCAGCCCCGAACCGCAGCCCAAGGGGCTCAATCACCACACCTCGACACTATCCGCTTTGGGCGGCACTGTCTCACCCGCACGGTTTTAGGTCGTGTCACAGGGACGCGTCTCGGTGGGGGAAATCGCTCCTCGTACTTGAGAGTTCTAGGGGAACGTCAAACCACACCACGTCACTGCCCCGCAGTCGAGAGGTCTACTCAAAGTCGACAGGCGACCCCCTGCCCAGCCCCGCTGGAGGATCCCTGGAAGTCAACGGGTTCCCACTACAGGGAGATCCAGAAAGTCGATGGGTGCCACACTGCCCAGTCCCGTAACAGGGTAATCCACTAGAGGGATACCCTGCTAAAGTCGGTGACGGGACCACTGCCCAGCCCTACTAGAGGTAACCCGGCATCGGGGACTACTTCCCAGCCCAAATGGAGGTATGACTGGCATCGGGGACCACTGCCTAGCCCAGCTGGATGTAAGCCCGGCATCAGGGACCACTGGCTATCCGAGATGGAGGTAAGCCCGACATTAGGGACCACTGCCCAGCCCAGCTGGCGGTAAGCCCGGCATCGGTCTGTCCATCCCTGCTGGATAGTAACTGCTCGGTGAACACCGTTGTACTGGCCATCCCTGCTGGATGGTAATCCACTAGCGAGCCCTGCTCGAAACAATCTCAGCCCTGCTGGAAACAACCTCAACCCTGCTAGAACAACCTCAGCCCTGCTGGAACAACCTCAGCCCTGCTGGAAAAAACATTAGCCAAGCTAGAAACAACCTCAGCCCTGCAGGAATCAACCACAACCCTACTGGAAACAACATTAGCCCTGCTGGAAACAACCTTAGCCCTGCTGGAATCAACCACAGCCTGCTGGAAACAACCTCCTTGGTAGAGGATCGGTGCCTGCGTAAAGTGTTGGTCACACCGAAACCACAAGCACTACTAGGGAACACGGAGCAACGAGAGAAACTCCCCAGGCCTCACAAGGTGATCACGCTCCAATCTGGTGAGTCACTGTCGAAGCGGACCGAGACATCTCATCCTAGAAAGTGGGGAAAACACCCACGCTGTACGAACACCCATAGTTGTAGACGGTGTCACAGTCCAGTGAGAGGGGCACGGTACTGAAACCCCTCACAGCTGAAGAAGCAGATGAACAAAACCATATATGCCGGCCAACCCATCGCGAACAAGACCAGGGGGAGACCACTCAACCCTGCTGGTCAGACAAAAGAGCACCAGGCCCGGGGAAACACCGCCCTGCTGGTCCGACAAATGAGCATAATTCCAGGGGAAAACTCCACCCTGCTGGTCAAACAAACGAGCACAATGGGACCCTCTACGTCACGAGAGGTCAAAGTACGTAAAGAAGATCATGGAACGCACGTGGGGCCCGCAAGACGTGTGGCCCCAAGTCAACACCAACTGAGTGCACAAACATCCTCACGTAAAAACAACCACACGTACCTCCTAGCGCTCCCGTATACTCTCGGAGTATACCTCATTCCAGCCCAAAGGCTAACGTGCACATGACACCCAGTGTCAACGCGAAGGCATGATGTAACAACTCCACCTCAAAGGCCCAGGCATGGCCAAACACATTTCGTGAAACATTTACATCAATCTCCCAAGAGTGCGCGATCACACGCCAAGGGTCCGCTACACACAAGGTAGGGAGAACCACCACAGGATCACCTTCCATGCATCCACATTTAACAAGATCACGCAAGAGGCTTCACACAACCAAATGGATCGCACCGTTGTAATACTCACGGAAAAACATGCGAGATCGACTACTTACTCACCTCCAATGGATATCCGACGGAAAAGTCACCAACACCGCCTCACGCCCGAACGACGTCCCGTGATCCTGAGCCTCAGCCCCGAAAATAGTTGGGCGCATCGCACCATCGTGATCCCCTCGGGATAACACTTCAAAAGCACTTCTAACTTGAGTGCAATGGATATCCGGAGAAAAAGGGTGCATCCTGGCACACCGCACCCGAGCGCTGCCACGTGGGACCCATATTTCGGTCCCAAAACTCAACTAACGGATCACACCGTTGCGATCCTCTCGAAGAAGTAAACGAAATAGACTATTCACTTGTCCAAAAAGGCCGCCCAGTGATAAAGCTGGAAATCACCGTCAACTAACGAAACGAACCTCAAGGGGCCCGCACCATCGTGCGGAATTATAGCGGGTAGACTGCGCCAACGCGATGCCCTCAGAAAAACACCAAACATTGACTACTCGCACGCCCCAAACGGACGTCCGAAGAAAAATTCACTAAAAGCTGCACGCAGCTCAAAAGATGGGTCGTGGGCCCACGCCTCATCTTCAGCCTCAACGCCTGAGACCACCCTGGAATCCTCTGCCTTGATGCTAGGGTCCCAACGCCACTGACGACGCTCAAAACGGACGTCGGATGCATCTGCGCCGCTCAAAACAAGATTTCCGGAATAACGACATTCCACTTAAAGACGCGTCGTGCCTCCAAGGCCCATTGTTTCGGGAATAAAAAATTCCTGAAACAATCTCAAAAGGTCCACCTTGGTGATACGGTTCCACTGCCGCAGACGGTACTCAAAACGGACACCCGTAATAGAAAATAAGGGTGTCCGAACACCGAGGGGGCAAGGCCCTAGGGCGGGACCGGCCTGGACCGACCGGTCCGCCTGGCCTGGGCCGGCCCGCGGATTAGCCATGCAGACCGGCCACGAGGGCCAGTCATGGTCGCTGTGTGAATACCCACGCGGTGCGGGTCTTTGTCGCCGCACGGGGGTCGGGCGCTGCGACCCTGTGGTTGCCGCTTCCTGGCGACCGCCGCCTCGCCGGGTGCTCCGCCAGACACCCCCGCCGACACCCGAGCGCCCCGCTGCCGCACCCAGCGCCTCCACCAGACACCCGCGCCGACGCCCGCGGACACCTCGCTGTTGCGCCCGACGCCAATACCAGACAACCATGCCGACACCCGCGGACACCCCGCGACCTGCTGTTGCCGCCGCCTCGGAGCTCCCCGGACCAGTTCGCTACCGCCGCAAAATCCCAAAACCCGCAAACTTCAGTGGGTGTTTGAGACCATGTCTGAACTCGGATTTTCGATCCGAATGAGGCAACGGGAAGAACAGAAAACGTAAAACACATTTATGGGCTTTGATAGAAATTTTGACAAGGAATCGACAGTGCAAAACGAGCTCAAAGTAGGTACGGGAATAGAAAATGAAAACGCAACATCCTACTTCGTGGGGCTTCGCCCGAAGCTTCGCGACGATCCGCCGGCACCACCGCACCTCGCCAGAGTCACCTCTCCGGACTGTATTGCCAGAGATGGAGGAGGAGAGGGAGAGGAGGTGCTTCCAGGGGGAAGGGGAAGGAGAGGGGTGGGGTTTAAATTAATTAATTAAAGATTCAATTAATTTAAAACCCCCGAAAAGACCTGCATCCGAAACTCCCGACAGGGTCGAGGTTAAGCCTCCCCTAGGGTAAACACCACCTCCCAAGCACAACAGCGATCTCAAAATTTTAATATGAGACCCCGTTCAAAAGTTATAAAGCTGAATGCCCAAAGCCGCCAAATTACGAAAACACCCCTGGGGTCATTTTTCATAGACGGCCCACGCCTGCAAAACTTACACCCCTCCTTGGGTAAACGGCACGCTACGAACTCAACGGTGCCCTCGTCTTCCCAATCCGAGCCACTGTTTAAGAGATACTCGAGTATAACCATTAAACAAATTAATTAATTAATTAATTTATCCGTTTAACGTTCCGAGAGCGGGCGAGGGGTCCAAACATCCCACACCGACATGTTTTATGTCGTTCCTAGGGTAAACACCCAATTCCGGACCCATCCATACACTCGGATCTCTTATCCAGAACTCCGTTTAGGAGTTATCCCATTTAGTTTTCGTTTCTAGTGTGAACGCACTGAAAATTTAATTCTGGGCACTTCGGGGCTCGAAATCGCACGCCGTCTGATGGCGCTGCTCTGGAATATCATCAAGAATATTCCAATGTCTATCATAACAAAACCTGGTTCTTAAAAATATCATACACATAATTAATGTAAAATATCCAATGTTCATGCATGTAATTTCATAAAATAGAGTAAAAAAATAAAAAAAATGAATTATAAGTACTAAAATATATCTCATATTTTGACCACGAATATCGTACAACTCAAAAATAACAACCACAAGCTAGTAATTTTCAGCTCGATCAGCTAGCTCTTACAGACCTGAAAAACATTTTATATAAACATAGTGTGAGAATAACATGTATATTATGTAGGATTTTCTATTTATCCTATAATTAAAATGATTACTAAAGCACACTAAATCTGAGTGAACAACAAGTAAATCTATATTGTAACCTTATGATGTATGCTAATGTCACTGCCTAACCATGGATATCTCTCCCCAAATATAACATACAATGGAAGATATAATATAATATAAAAATAAGGTACCCCACTACAACTTCCACACTAGTTTTTCACTTAGCCCCAATGTCACATATTCTAATCCATCTCTCTCTTAATGTACGACAGGCTGAAGACACCTAGTTCAATGTGACATTACATGCATCCCACACATCACATTATATCATCATCAAATACCATGAACCTTATGCATCACATCATCTCATCATCCAATGAAACATCTCCAAATACTAAATGAGTAGATTCTAAGAGACACTGCAATATTAATTTCATGTATTATACCTCAATCAATCACAACCCATACACATCATAACTATAATAATCAATAAGATACTATATCTGTAGATATATATGTATGAAATAACTAGAATCCATTATTTCCCACTACACACATATGTGGGGAAAGATAACCACCGTGCATACCAACACATAATACTATCGGAAGAAGAGAGTGGTGCCAGAGGGGGTAGTCAACAATTCATTCCTTTCCAATCTAGATAATAGGGAAAACACCTTCCCGATGTGAACTGGATGTCAGTCTCTCTGTAAATATGGGTTGGTTAGTTTATGAAATCATTAATCATACAAAAGATATTATAGTTCACAACCAAATTATAGGAATCAAACTTATCTTAGCCTCAATAATAGTTATTGACACTCTGACACCTGACTTCCACTACTAAGTGAAAAATATCCTATAATCACATAAGAATTTATGAATAATTTCATTAAGTTAATTATTTCACAATTTTCGTTTCACTTTAAATAAATTAATTCATTAGCCATTAATTAAATTTATTCCATTCACATTTCATTAACCCTCAATGTGAAGTCCATTCCCTCCAGGAATAATCCAATTGATTCTATGGTTCCACAAGATTATCAATACAAATATTTCCTTCAAGAACCAACACCATGTAATTTATTAAAAATTATCATTCAATAATTATTGGTTCTATATGAAACATACTAATCTACCATAAATGAGATGCGTAAACTATGAAAAATTAACTGCCTCAAGTACTGTTGAATGGAATGTAAGTAAATAAGTAACCCAACAATCTGAACATTAAAAAATAAAATTAACAAGAATGTATCCCTTCTTTTAGCACAATAATATATAAGATTTTCTTAAGCTTATTTCACCAATATGGGTGTCATCTTTGACACCACCCTATTTATTACCATGAATCCATATGTCCAACAACTGTGTTAGCTACAATAAAAAAATCGGGCCTCCCCACCCATATCTCATCAACCATTATCCATCCCAAGATAAAATCCAATCATATAAAAAGGATCACATCTGAAGATACACAGAAGACAACAAACAACAAATAGATTCCACAGGGCACCTCATCCATAAAAAGGTATCCAAACTTCAAATAGAAACAAGCTCGCATGACCCCAAACATATATATATATATATATATATCAAACAACTAATTATTTTCCATATTGAATTTGTCAATTAATTTAACAATGGTTATAACCACAATAAATCTAATAAATCTTCTATTTAATGGTATAAACTATTTAAACATGCTCTAAAACATAACTTATGGTTTCAAGAAATTCAAGGAAGAATTATTCCATTAACATGACACATTATAATTATTTACACAAATCATTCTTAACATAAATTTCTTTAGATAACAACATCAAATTATGGAATAATTTCTTTGATTAATGTTGCATTAGGAATCATTCGGTTTCATATAAATCATAAGAATAAATTGATACAATAAACATGCCTATTAAATTATTTATCCAACCAAAATTACCATATTTACATTATTTAACCATTTTCAACAATGTAAACATCATAAACCATATCATAACAAACATTATAAAAAATAAGAAACCAACATAACATGAAATCTTGTAAAACAAGAGGTAAACCATAATCACGGTGGAAAACAAATGTGATCTCTTTGGCCATAAACCATTTCTTTTCATTAATCCACATTTTTTAATTAACATTAATTCCACGATAATACAAATAAATAATTATTAGTATATTATTTCCCATAAAATAATTGGATTTGTAAACAATCACCTACCTCAAGGCTTCCGAAATTATTTTATCATGTGTGGAACAACATTATATAACTCTGATCACCTCTCCTATAAGGAAACTATAGCCCTCTTAGAACATTATGCTCAAACCACACCAAAGAAAACTACATAAGAACAAAGGATGTCATATTACACAGAATGAAAATAAATAACAGGGGTGATAAAAGACTTATAGAAGAAGAAATGACAACATAAAAAGGGAAAAACACATTGGATCACCACAAATCGAACACGGGTAGTAATGGATAAATATCTTGTAGAAGGGATTCAAGAACAACCTAAAAAAGAACCTATGGCTATATGGGGTTAGGACTGAATCATATGTTTTGAGAAAATTAAATGGTGTAGAGGATTTATAGTCATTCCAGCATACACACATTCATGTAGTGAATGAGTCATTCATATTGTTAATGTACTATGTTTAAGACCTATTGAAAATTTTGTTTCTCATATATAGAAAACTCAGAACTAAATCACGTATTGAAACAAAAGTTCACTTCATTTGTTTTTAGAGATATATTCACCAAATAAAACACCTCATGCATTCACATAATCAAATAAAAATAACCTTTTTCAATCACACCATAAAACTTATCTTCTTGGTTCGTGAATTTAATTTTGGGCCATGAACCAAACACTCATTTCATGAACTAATGTTCAGATAATTAACTTCTACTACTTCAATATTTTTGATCCCAAACTCCACTAATACATCTATAGGATTCTTCCATGAACCATTATAATTATAAACATGAATGAGAATGATTGAAAAGTATTTTTGATCTTACATTAGATACCACGAAAATAATTCTCATCCTCCATGATTTAAAACAAATACTAGAGTGAAGGAAAGGAAAAGGGTACATCTGAATAGAAACCCCAAGAGATACCTCTCAAGAATATCGCCATCAAAGGTGCTCAACCACTTGACTTAGAGAACAAGGTGTAAAACAACACACACTAACAAAAATTTCCTAAAAACTACCCTAGGTGGGATACCTCTCATATAAGAGAAAATACATAAATAAATAATGTATGAAGAGAATAAAATGTCATAATGTAGATAATGTTCAATAACCACATAATGATAATTGATACAATAGATCATATAAAAATCAAAAAACATAGAATACTAAGAATGAATTTGCGAATCATGTTCCAAAGTGATCTAATCCATACTCCATACCTCCATAAGAAATGAAGAAAATTAATAACACTCCATCACAACAACTTTTTATAGAATTCCTAGATCTCCATAGGTCTCTCCTTGAAGGTTGTATGATCATTAACATTGATGATTAACCAATAGATTATGTGAGAGTCATCATGAATATAATAGTTCAGAAATGAAACATGGAATATATAATGTATTTGGATCATCCATAATGGAAGTTCTATTTGATACACAATGGAAAAAATATGATCCAACACCTTGAAAGGACCAACTAACTAGGGAGAAAGCTTACTCCCATAATGAAACATTCACTACCCTATACGAGGATACACCTTCAAGAAAACATGTTCTATAATAACAAACTTCATAGTCATCCTCCGGTGATCAATGTAATATATATAATAATCATGTGTTTCCTTCATCCTCTAATGAATCACCTAATCTAACTCCATTGTGCTCCACACTAGTTTCAACCAAATCAATTCCGCCTCTCTAACTGCATTCCAGATCAATGGAGAACAGAAAGGGAAACCAGTCAAATATTAACGAAGTTCTATACCAATTGTGATGTGAAATATATTATTTTAATAATAATTGAAAAAAGGAAGTTTCCACATCCACAAAACTCAAAAATCTTGGACACAGGCTTGAAACAAGTCTTCATGAGTCTTGATAGTTATCTTAGCCTGACCTTCTATATATGGTTGAAAATTAGTGCCATTGAATGAACCCACTAGTGATGGATATGGTTTGAGATCAGTTCACTAAAATCTCTTATTATTCATCAATATGATACGTGACCAGTTCACCGACCCGCTAGTGATGGACATGGCCATGTATTCAACGTGGTTTGAATCCTGCCTCATTACATAATGGATAGGGTGTGTAATTAGTTCTTTCAGGATTAGACCATTCCGAGTGGTTTACACTGAGACAATAGAAAAATCATTATACCTCTATTAATTCCTACCTATTATATAGTGATAGAGAGTGCTTTGGTAGTTGATATTTTCCTAAACATGAATAAGCAGATAGTTAGTGATGGAAGTGGGCACACGGGAGAAGAAACTTCAGTAGTGGGTAGATGATGGTAGTTGCAGCAACCTGGATGTGTGATTTATTTTAGGAGGTGATCCTAAGATATATGATCTATAATTCAGGTGTCATAATGTTGATTTAGTCATCCTAGGTAGAGGTGGTGCTACTCATTTTACTGTTAGGTACATCTCACATGATATTTCCGGACACGACATGTGGATAATAGAGAGATAGTGGATTGGTCACATTGGAAGAGGTAGCAATAGAAGTAGGCATTTTCGAAGGATGAACAACATGGAAGAAGATCTTGGAAAGCATCTGGAGGTGGATGAAATTATGACTTATTACCACCCCCCCCCTAGGAAGTCTTCCCTAGGCTTATGAAGCAAGGGAATAGGGGCGAGGGAAGTTGCAGGAAGTCTTGGATTTTGACCAGGAGGCTCCAGGGAAGATATGTGGTATGATCTATATCATATATATCATTGTTATAATATTGATAAATACTGGTGTGACCCACTTCTTTCTTTCCAGTACTTCGGTTAGAGACAGATAGATTCTGGATAATCCCTTGGATCGACCCTTTCACTTTTAGACTCTTACTGGAGGAAACATAATTTTTACACTCTTCATCCAATGGTTTTACCCAACTATTGAAGGTCATATATTCTTATAGGATCTCTTTCTCTTCTGGGATCTCATTGATGCACTGATGTGGCCTTAAAATTCTATCTTAGGAATGATCTATGTATATATAGTTAACTCCCATATAAAATATTTTAGGGGGAGGATATGGTGTTTCTATGGTGATAGAAAAATGTTTTGATTTGAAAGTGAAAAGGAAACCTAGGTAGTCTAATATGTACTAATGAAAAGTAGGGTGCATCTTGTTACAAAATAGTTGGATAACATGACCCTTGGTATAGTGGATGATATGATTTTTCAGTTTTCTGTAGTGGCAGAGGAGTTTGAAGATGTCTTTCATGAGGACATTAAATGCCTACCTCCCCAATGATATATAGGAATCTTAATTAATATTAACTACTGGGAAAATTCTATATCCACATTATCATATAAAATAGCTCCCATATAATCTTCTAATCGTGGTGAAAGATCTTCAACATATCCCATAATGATGTTCTTTTTTTTAAACCTAAATCCTTTATTTATGTCCTGGGGAAAAGAAAACATAAATTGGTGAGCTCAAATGCTCAGTAAGGGTAAACAGAAGAAATATCAATCACGTCATATTCATAAGAACATATCTTTTGGAAATCTTAACCTGCAAAAGAGATCATAATTTCATAACATGGGATAAATCATAGTAGTGAAATGTAATCCCAATAATCATAAATTAAAACATGAAACTTTGTGGCATACACACATAATCATAGAGAATCATTTCTTATTAGTCAAGACTCATTCCCAAGACTATCTTAATGGACACAGTCCCTTTATGAACCGAGTTCACTCCTCGTTTCAATCATGTTTCTCTGAACTGGTATAACCTACCGTTCCAGCCATGTCTATCTCATGAGATATAAAATATTTATTCAATGAATTGGAGGGAGATATAGGTCCCACCCATCTCATAATTATACCATTCTTATGTGTGCCACAAAATCATAAATCATACATCATTGCATAAAACATGTAATAAAAATGGGAATCTTAAACATCATGACATCATAAAACAATTCATATAAGATAAAGGAATTCATAAAATATTTCCATCATTAAATAATCAAGTAAATGTAATAATAGGGATAGAAACAGAACCCTATATTATCTTAAATGGAATATAATTTTGATAAAACACTTGAACTCCATTCTTGAGGAAAATATCCTTTCTACTTCAAAAACATTTTCCTTTCATAACATGTCATACGATTTTAAACTAAAAGAAGTTGATTAAAAATAAACATGAAATCTTGTAAAGGAAGCTTCTTGTAAATAATGTTTTAAAAATCCATTCATGCCGTATAAGTTAAAAAACATTCTTCTCATACTTTTGTCGAAAAAGTCAAAAAGTACCTCGTATGAAAAACGACAAAAGATTCCTTTCATATCTTTTACTAAAAACTAAAATAAGGGTAAATTTGGATATAAACTATTGTATAAGGATATAAATATTACATATTGAGGAAACATGGATGTGGATGATAAAATACACCCTAGTAAATACCAAAGTATAAACAATCTCGGATAAAAATGATATTGTGATATTTCCCTTACCTTAGGTCCAATTTGCGTCGTAAGTGTCCGAAACTCCTGTATAATGATTTAAATAATGTCATTGACTTATTAAATAATCATATTAATTGTTATGATATCATATAAGGTTCACTTATGACTTTATATTACCCGTTCTTTTGTAAATTCCATGTTAAAGAGCGTTTTGGGTAAAATTGTTTCATTTGTCATCTGTGTTTTGACTTGTAATTATTCATATGATTACTTGAATCATGATTACTTAATTCCAAAAAATAAAACATGGTTTATATATAATATATATTCAGAATATACAAATATATAATAAATCAGTAAATGGAAAGAAATACACAGTTCATGGAGACGGTAGGCCGTATGTATGAATGAACGTTGTTTTCGTGTCCTTATTGAGTTGAATGGAATTAAGTAGATGACATACATATATATACACACAAATACAGTATCATTATTATGTCTTATATTTCATGATTACTTATTATATATACTTTATAATCATTCATGAATGGTTAATGTGGAGAATGAATCTCATCGCGTCGTGGAGACGGTAGTCCGTACGTACGCACGAGTGATGATATCGTTCTCATGCACGTGGGACTGTATTGGAGTGTATGTATACTATTTAAGAATAAATATCACTTGAAAATAATCATAAATAGTTATTATTTACACCATTATACCCATCCAAGTAAGGTGGTGGTGAAAAATAGATTTCACCACGGCGTGGAGACGGTATTCCGTACGTACGCACGTGCGGTGATTTCGTTTTTTGTAGGATGGATAGATAGTGAAATAGGGTTGTATCATACTTATAATAACATATCAGTATATTATAGATACTTATTTTATTACTTCTTAATGAAACAACCTAAGAAGATGAAGTGGAAGAAGAAATAAAGTTGAAAGAATCGGTAACGGACATTACCTCTTCTTTGAAGTGCTTCTTTGAGACCTCCATTTAGGGTACTAAAATAGGTCTTTGAAGAAGACCAGAACCTCTAGGATGTTTCTAGGGAAGTGTAGAGGAGAAATATTCAGGTTTTGTCCGATATTGAAGGCTCAAAGTGGTGTGAGGAAGAGGGAGGAGGAGGTGCCCTTTTATAAGGGAGGAGAGGGGTACCTTTGGAATAACTAAAACTATTATTTTATTATAAAGTCAAATTCGCTTTTAAATAGCTCCAAATTGATTTATTTAGAAGCTAAGGTGGGGATGGGTCGAAAGTCTCTCAACCAATATAATTTAGACAATTTTAGGTTCCTATTATAACCTTATCATTTAGATTTAACATTAAGTTAAATAATTTTACTTTTACCGTGTCTTCTTGTGTTCTTATACTATAAGGTTAATAAATTTACTATAAGAAGCAAAAAGAATCCCAAGTTGTTTATTATTAATATATATAACCTTATATAATTCATTTGGTCGAACCTTTGATTTTTAGGAATAAAATAACAATTAATAATATAATATTTGTTTTAAAAACTATTTTATGTCAATTTTGACACTATTTAGTAATTGATTTTTGTGAAAATCATACCAGAATGATTAGTTCTAAAAAAGTTCATTAACTCAATACTAACATGTCATATTAACCAATAAAATTAGTTAAATTCATAAAAAGTCTTAAATTACATTTATTTGAGTATTTATAACATCAATTATGTCAATATTTCATTAATAAGACAATTACTGCATCATCTTTGTGTCATAATAATTGATATTTATTTAAACCCTAAAAATTCTAAATAAATTCCTATGATATAATATATTTGTATTATATTTCTGGAGACTATTAATGTTCAAAGTTTCATGAAGTGTATCACTAAATTAAAATTATTATACTTATATGTTTTAAGAAAGTGACATGTTGTCACATTCTTTGGTTTTGATAATAATTAAATTATTTTCATGGAACAAAGTCCATTAAATGAATCTAATCCGACCCTTAGGTGATATGGGTCTACTTTTAGTCATCCAATAGGATTTTTACATGTGTTAGAGAAATTTTATAATATTATATTTACCCTTAATTACCCGATTTATCTTTAACTATGGTAAATAAAATTTACCGTAGTTACTATTCATAATTCCCAAAAATAAAAAGTAGCTTATTAACATAATTTGGATCCACTGATTCCAAATATGGAATCCATTTTTCCAAATTAAATACACAAAAGTTTCAGAAATTAAATTAAAATTAATCCAGTTGTCAAAAGAAAATAGGTATTTCTTTAAAACATTGCAAAAGATTGAATTTATTTATCCTACGAATTCAAGGTAGAATCAATGCTAATGAGATAAATTATATTAAATGGTTAAAATATATTCTATTTATACTTTAAAACCATTCATTATTATAAATTAACCATATAAATTATTGAGATGAAAAAAGTTGTTTTTAATTAAAATATAGCGTGTTTTTACTATTTATCAAAATATGAAAGTTACCAGAATGATATGAAAATTTATCCTAAGTAAATTTTTATTTCATGATTCCAAAGAAGAATTTTATTTTGTAAAATTGAAATTATAAATATATCAAAAACTATATTTAAAGTGGGTGCGCCATCAAAAGGCGGCAAAACTGCATTTTTTTAAAAATACTTATTTTACCCGAAAAATTTATTTTGTTCTTATACCATGTTTTTGAAAATGTGTAAGACTAATAATAATGTTATAATATTCATAATTTAGTTAATACTATTGATAACGTCTAGTTCATAATAATATTATAATAATATATCGTTGTTTAGTAAAATCTGGTATTGCGTACAACACACGCTATCGAGGAAGGTCGTGATGGCGTGTAATGCAAGACAAGTCAGGGTTGCGTGCTGTGCAAGAATCCTTCATTGTTTCGTATAACATAATCCAACCATAATTCATTTATACATTGAATATATATATATATATATATATACTCAATGTTGCGTAGAATAACTATTATCAAAATTGTTTGTAACACGATTCATGAATAGTGTTGCGTATACTGCAAGTTAATACGGTGTTGCGTATAGCGCAAGGTAATCTTGGTGTAGCATACAACACAAGACATTAATGAAATTAAATGAATATTTTTCATAAAATCTAGGGGTGTTACATTCTACCCCCCCTTCAAATGAATTTCGCCCTCGAAATTCGTCGGGGTTATAAATGGTTTACTATTCGAATGTTTCTTTAATAGAAACCCACATCATAAAAAGGAATACCAAAACCAATATTTAAAAACAAAAGTATGAAACATAACGGTTACCCAAATAAACTAATCACTGGGTTTCCACATAGGTGAGAATATGGATATGGAAGAGAAATCTAACCATCATGTTCTGATGAAGAGTGGTAGAGAACATGGCTATGAAAAATCCAATAATCACAAAGCTATTTATTTGTGATGATCTAAGGTACCAACTGATTAATCGGATATAAGGGAACTGGGACAACATTTTTGGTTTTCAAGATCATTTCCCTAAAGTTGATGAATTAAAAGAAATACTTGCATGATTTTGGTAAAATCTCACTGTTGTTCGTGAATTGAACAATTTCCACTTCACCCCTTAAAGAAATGAAGTTGAATTTGTAATTCGTGATGTGTTAGAAGATCATGTGATAGAATGATGGGTCATTCCATATCTTTTAAACAAAAGGTTAACAACAGTTATATGTCCATCTTATGGTTAGATTAATCGTTTATGGTTCCAAAAATTAACTTATACTTCATATATCATACCGCTTAATAAAATAAAAATATTTTATACTAACCAGGGACTTCCTGTAGGCCAGTGCTAGGTGATAAAGGCCAGTCGCACTTCGGTTGTGGGTTTGATTCCCACAGCATTGTCCGATGCGATGGGCTATCACCCGTCCTGCAGGTTGTCCTTTTTCTAAAGCTATATTACTATAACATCCCATCAACAATATCAAAAAAAGGTTTTATCCTTAATCAATACTAACTTATGTCCAACATAATCCATTCCAATATTTAGGCTTATCCATAATACTGTAGTCCACTCTTATAATATAGTGAAAACAATTACCAGAGAATTAATACCATTGTTGATCCCCATATATCATAAGATATGTCTTGTTGGTAACATTCTAAACATTCGAAGGCCTTAATCATGTATTCAATTGAAAAATGAATACCCATTGAACCATAGTGAAAACATGAATGCAGTTAAAAGTTAACACTTTCCACATACCAAAATCCTAAAAATTCTATATACTCAAACCATGATATAATTTAGTCCTTATATCAATCATGAGCTCATGAATATTATCAAACATATTAGATTATCTTTATCCCTTCATTAGGTGCAAATCATCTGTTTTCCAAAAATATTTCAATCACTTTTCATGGTTACCGATGCCATAAAATTATTGAAAACCACAATAGACCAAAACATAAATATTCCAGTATTCCACGATACTATATACAACATTATTCTGTAATAAACACTTAATCATTCCTCCACATCATTGTAATATTCCACATCCCCAAAGGTGATCGTATGTGACTTCCCTCTGTCCTTTTCCTTAAGTGGGTTCTCATGTCGATCATCACTAACCCTTGGATTAGGGCATTTATTAGCATAATGCCCCATTTCCTTGAACTTGAAGCATTGAAGTGTAGTAGGTTCATTCTGTGTATCCCTTCCTTAGTTTGCATCATTAGGCATCTTCTTACCATCATTGCAGCATTCAAATTCCCGATGACCTTCCTTTCCACATTTGATACATTTACTTGTCCCTTTAAGACAATCTCCACCATTCTTCTTTCCACACTTCGAGCATAAAGAAAAAACTCATCTTCTTTTCACCTTTATTCTATGATTTCTCCTTGAACTTCATATTTCGTTTCTTGTCAAAACTATGAGATGGATAAGTATCACCAACTTAAATTTCTACCTTGATAGCACAACGCACAATTTCTTCATAGCTATTGAAGTCTCTTATAGCTAATGCCATTGATGATTTCGTTTTAAGCCACTGATGAATCGATCAACTTTACTTTCAGGTTGGATGATAAATCGAGATGCATACCATACAAGCCTTGTAAAATTCGCTTCATATATACAAACAGATTCATCATACTTTTTCTTTAGTTCAAGAAACTCCTTCTCCATCTTTGTTCGAAGAATACAAGGGGAGTACTTATTGAAAAATAAGTTCATGAACTCGTCCCATTCCATAGACTCAATTTCATCTATTTGCCTCATATTTTTGATAAGATTCCACCATTGATCAGCTTCACCTTCCAAACGATATACTGCTAAGATGACTTTATCATGTTAAGAACATTGAAGAACTAAAAATATTTTTTCAGTGGTACTGATCCATTGTTCAGCAACAAGTGGATCAGAAGACCCACTGAAAGAAGGTGGACGTTGCCTCATGAAGGACTCAATAGAATGTTGTTCCCTTCTCTGCTCATTTGTAAGTCTATAATGATTCATAGCTTGTGTAAGTATAGCAATAATATTTTGCACTCCATCTCCCATAACATTTTTTTGTTCCGGAGGACAATCATTGCATTGTCCATTACATTGATCAACATGGTTCCTTCGGGTTCCAGCCATCGTCTAAAACCCAAAAAGAATAGTGTGAGAGAGAAAAATCATTCTAGGGAAAACAACATAATAAAGGGGGAGTATCCTCAATATCTAAAATCTTAGGTTAAATTATATGATCGTTACGGAAATTCTAGGACTATAACCTATACGTATACTTAACCCTAGATACATCCCTAGACATACCTTAGAAATATCTCTAGGGATCTCACTGAAGTTCTCGCTTCCTAGTTTCCAAAGGTTGACTAAACCTTTCCTCTGATACCAACTGTAGAGACCCAAAGATTAACGAACATATACATTACATTACTTTTGCATAATACTTAGTACATAACAAAAACACACACACAAGGACCGTAATAGTTTAGTGTCTTCGGAAACTCAGAATATAATCTTCTAATCGTGGTGAAAGATCTTCAACATCTCCCATAAAGATCTTATTTTTTTAAAACCTAAATCCTTTCCTTATGTCCTGGGGAAAATAAAACATAAAAGGGTGAGCTAAA
Organism: Viscum album; assembly: GCA_963277665.1. Classification (NCBI taxonomy): domain Eukaryota; kingdom Viridiplantae; phylum Streptophyta; class Magnoliopsida; order Santalales; family Viscaceae; genus Viscum; species Viscum album. The sequence goes on along the minus strand of OY728161.1, from coordinate 2,126,369,934 downwards.
ATGCTTATTAAGGGTAAACAAAAGTAATATCAATCACGTCATATTCATAAGAACATATCTTTTGGAAATCTTAACCTGCAAAAGAGATCATAATTTCATAACAGGGGATAAATCATAGTAGTGAAATGTAATCCCAATAATCATAACTTAAAACATGAAACTTTGTGGCATACACACATAATCATAGAGAATCATTTCTTATTAGTCAAGACTCATTGCCAAGACTGTCTTAGTGGACATAGTCCCTTTCTGAACCGAGTTCACTCCTCGTTTCAGTCCTGTTTCTCTAAACCGGTATAACCTACCATTCCAACCATGTCTATCTCATGAGATATAAAATCATTACCCAATTCATTGGAGGGAGATATAGTTCCCACCAATCTCATAATGATACCATTCTTATGTGTGCCACAAAATCATAAATCATACATCATTGCATAACCCATGTAATAAAAATGGGAATCTTAAACATCATGACATCATAAAACAATTCATATAAGATAAAAGAATTCATAAAATATTTCCATCACAAAATAATCTAGTAAATGTAATTATATGGATATAAATAGAACCCTATATTATCTTTGATGGAAAATAATTTTGATAAAACACTTGAACTCCATTGTTGAGGAAAATATCCTTTCTACTTCAAAAACATTTTCTTTCATAACATGTCATACAATTTTAAACTAAAAGAAGTTGATTAAATATAAACTTGAAAACTTGTAAAGGAAGATTCTTGGAAATAATGTTTTAAAAATCCATTCATTCCGTATAAGTTAAAAAAAACATTCTTCTCATACTTTTGTCGGAAAAGACAAAAAGTTCCTCGTATGAAAAACGACAAAAGATTCCTTTCATATCTATTACTAAAAACTCAACGAAGGGTAAAATTGGATATAAAATATTGTATAAGGATATAAATATTACATATTGAGGAAACATGGATGTGGATGATAAAATACACCCCAGTAAATACCAAAGTATAAACAATCTCCGATAAAAATGAGATTGTGATATTTCCCTTACCTTAGGTACGATGTGCTTCGTAAGTGTCCGAACCTCCAGTATAATGATTCAAATAATGTCATTTACTTATTAAAGAATCATATTAATTGTTATGATATCATATATGGTTCACTTATGACCTTATATTACCCATTCTTTTGTAAATTCAATGTTAAAGAGCGTTTTGGGTAAAATTGTTTCATTTGTCTTCCGTGTTTTGACTTGTAATTATTCATATGATTACTTAGATCATGATTACTTAATTACAGAATATAAAACATGTTTTATATATAATATATATTCATAATATACATATATATAATAAATCATTAAATGGAAATAAATACACCGTTCATGGAGACGGTAGGCCGTACGTACACATGAACGCTGTTTTCGTTTCCTTATTGAGTTGAATGGAATTAAGTAGATGACATAAATATATATACACCTAAATCCAGTATCATTATTATGTCATATATTTCATGATTAATTATTATATATACTTTATAATCATTCATGAATGGTTAAAGTGGAGAATGAATCCCATCGCGTCGTGGAGACAGTAGTCCTTACGTACGCATGAGCGATGATATCTTTCTCATGATCATGGGACTGTATTGGTGTGTATTTATACTATTTCAGAATCAATATAACATTAATATAATCATATATAGTTATTATTTACACCATTACACCAATCCATTTAAGGTGGTGGTGGAAAATAAATTTCACCACGGCGTGGAGACGGTATTCCGTACGTACGCACGTGCGGTGATTTCGTTTTTCGTAGGATGGATAGATGGTGAAATAGGGTTGTTTAATACATATAATAACATATCATTATATGAGTGATACTGATGTTATTACTTAATAATGAAACAACCTTAGAAGAAGAAGTGAAAGAAGAAATAAAGTTGAAAGAATCGGTAACAGACATTACCTCTTCTTGGAAGTGCTTCTTTGAGACCTCCTTTTAGGGTACTAAAATAGGTCTTTGAAGAATAACAGAACCTCTAGGATGTTTATAGGGAAGTGGAGAGGAGAAATTGGCAGGTTTTGGCCGATCTTGAAGGCTCAATGTGGTGTGAGGAAGCGGGAGGAGGAGGTGCCCTTCTATAAGGGAGGAGATGGGTACCTTTGGAATAACTAAAACTATTATTTTATTATAAAGTAAAATTAGGTTTTAAATAGCTCCAAATTGATTTATTTCGCAGATAAGATGGGGATGGGTCTAAATTCTCTCATCCAATAGAATTTATACAATTTTAGGTTCCTATTTTAACCATATCATTTAGATTTAACATTAAGTTAAATAATTTTACTTTTACCATGTTTTCTTTTGTTCTTATACTATACGGTTAATAAACTTACTATAAGAAGACAAACGATCCCCAAGTTGTTTATTATTAATATATATAACCTTATCTAAGTCATTTCGCCGAACCATATATTTTTAGGAATAAAATAACAATTAATAATATAATATTTGTTTTAAAAACGATTTTATGTCAATTTTGACAATATTTAGAAATTCATTTTTGTGAAAACAATTAAAAAAATTATTAGTTAAAAAAAGTTCATTAAATCAATAATAACAATTAATATTAACCTATAAAATTATTTTAATTCATAAAAAGTCTTAAATTACATTTATTTGGGTATTTATAACATTAATTATGTCAATATTTCATTAATAAGACAATTACTGCATCATCTTTGTCTCAGAATAAATGATAATTATTTAATCCCTAAAAATTATAAATAAATTCCTATGATGTAGATAATTGTATTATATTTCAGGAGATTATTAATTTTCTAAGTTTCATGAAGTGTATCACTAAATTAAAATTATTATACTTATTAGATTTAAGAAAGTGACATTTTGTCAAATTCTTTGGTTTTAATAATAATTAAATTATTTTCATGGAAAAAGTCCATTAAATGAATCTAATCCGACCCTTAGGTGATATGGGTCGACTTTTAGTTATCCAATAGGACTTTTACATGTGTTAGAGTAATTTTATAATATTATATTTACCCTTAATTACCTGATTTACCTTTAACTATGGTAAATAAAATTTACCGTAGTTACTATTCATAATTCACAAAAATAAAAATTAGCTTATTAACATAATTTGTATCCACTGATTCCAAATATGGAATCCATTTTTCCAAATTCAATACACAAAATTTGCAGAAATTAAATTAAAATCAATCTTGTTGTCAAAAGAAAACGGGTTTTTCTTTAAAACATTGCAAAAGATTGAATTGATTTATCCTATAAATTCAAGGTAGAATCAATGCTAATGACATAAATTATATTAAATGGTAAAAAAAATTCTATTTATACTTTAAAACAATTCAATATTATAATTTAACCATATAAATTATTGTGATGAAAAAAGTTGTTTTTAATTAAAACATAGCGTTTTTTTACTATTCATCAAAATATGAAAGTTACCAGAATGATATGAAAATTTATCCAAAGTAAATTTTTATTTCATGATTTCAAATAAGAATTTTATTTTGTCAAATTGAAATTATAAACATGTCAAAAACTAGATTTCAAGTGGGTGGGCCATCAAAAGGCGGCAAAACTGCATTCTTTGAAAAATACTTATTTTACCCAAAAAATTATTTTGTTCTTATACCATGTTTTAGAAAATGTGTAAGACGAATAATAATGTTATAATATTCATAATTTAGTTAATACTATTAATAACGTCTAGATCATAATAATATTATAATAATATATCATTGTTTAGTAAAATCTGGTATTGCGTACAATACACGCTATCGACGAAGGTCGCGATTGCGTGTAATGCAAGCCAAGTCAGGGTTGCGTGCTGTGAAAGAATCCTTCATTGTTTTGTATAACATAATCCAACCATATTTTATTTATTCATTGAATATATATATATATATATACTCAATGTTGCGTAGAATAACTATTATCAAAATTGTGTGTAACACGATCCAAGAATAGTGTTGTGTATAATACAAGCTAATACGGTGTTGCGTATAGCGCAAGGTAATATTGGTGTAGCATACAACACAAGACAATAATGAAATTAAAAGAATATTTTTCATAAAATCTCGGGGTGTTAAAGAGATGATGGTGTATTTGGAGGTCTTATAGAGGAGGGGATTTTTTAAGCCCAATCATTCACCCTGGGAAGCCCTAGTGGAGTTCACATAAAACTTGGATGGGAACATGAGGTTGGGTATGGATTACCAACTCATAATATGGTGACTTTAAAGAATAAAAATCCCCTATTAAGGATCGATGTCCTCTTCGATTATTTGATTGGGGCCTGATGGTTTTCAAAGATTGAACTCTGATCAGGCTATCACTATCTGCAAGTATGGTATGGGAAAATACCGAATATGACATTAAAATGTCTTTATTATCACTATGAGTACTTTATGTTTACATTTGGAATTAATAACACCCTAGTAGTGTTAATTAGACTCATGAAATGTATCTTTCATCCTTTCTTAGTCCGGTTTTTGGTTGTCTTCATCGATGATATCCTAGTACAATCAACATTTGAGGAGGAGCATCTGAGACACTTGAGGATCTTCCTGAAAAAACTCGGAGAGCACTATATTTATAGGAATATCTCGAAGATCCAATTCTATATTAATGATGAAGTCTTTCTAGCACATGTTATCTCATAATATGGTGTAGTAGTGGACCTGATGAAGGTCGAGGTAGTGTTAGCTTGGGATCCACCCAGGAGCGCAACAGAGGTGAAGAGATTCCGTGTGTTGGAAGTATACTGTCAAAGATTTGTAACTAATTTCTCCAAGAAATCATCTCCCATGAAAACATTGACTTGAAAGGGTCATCCTTCCATGTGAATGGAGAGGTTCCATATAACAACCCTTTATTTTTTTACATTACTATTACATCATTTTAAAGATAAAAAACATAATAGTTTTACATATCTAAGATAAAATGGTTTAGTATATTTGGAAAATTAGCCGTATATATAAATTTTTAAAAATAAAACATAAAAATTATTTAATTCATTATTATCTATATTTTTAGTGTCCCTCATGTACTCCTTATTTTATGTAATCACCGAAGGATATAAATCAAGGAAAGGGGTGATATAAAATCTTAATAAAATGATATATACGAACATGAATTAATGTAACACGGGTGAGAATAATCATTTTCATCATTACATAAGAATAGTATCATCATCATAATCATGAGATGAATCATTAGGTAAACTCATGGAATGTGGTAATGAATTAAAATGAATCATCATGTCATAATGGTGAACTACAACACATAGTTGTGAACAAATATAGAATCCTGTTCACACATAAAATAAGGACATAACAATAACACCATCACTATGAAAAAATATTGCTTTATGTTCACACATATTTCAAATTATATCATGAGATAAACAATGTTACCTAATGCATTGGAGTGCTATATAAGTATGGGCACACCCGTCACATCATAAAATTTATATAATCTTACATGCCACATTGAACTTATTACAATATTTTCCATAAAATAACCCATGTAAAGGAAATGGGATTCATGAGGATTTTAAAAGTTATTAATTCTTGAATAAACATAGGGCTTCCCAAAATATAAAATTCAACAACATACTTGGTATAAGAATAATCAATATTGAGTGTAGAAGAAACAATCTCATGAGAAGTAAAATATGTATTTTTAGAATGGATAGTTATTTTTGAAAAATCATTTTATTTTTCATAAGATCATATTGGAAACTTGTATATCCTAAAGAAGGTAAATTACATTCAAGTAATAGAATATTAACATTAATACTATGGAAGAAAAAAAAACCATAAAAATGAATTGGGTTTGAGAATCCCCTTCCCATATAGTTGAATGCTTTCTTCACTTTAAGATCATAAAAAATAAAATAAAATAAATTAATTAATATATTTAAAACAACTTATATATGTATTTTATTAATTATAATTTTATTAAGTTCATATATGTTCATTACAATGAGTTATAGAGTTCAATTCTATTGTTTGATAGTGTTCATTTTCTTGGGTTTTTCAGGATTGGTTCACTTGTATACATGCATGGAGGATCATGTAAAATGAAGATAATTTTTCAGAAATTATATTATTTATTATTCATGAAATTAAAAAAGATTAATTGTTATTGTAATTTTTTTTCTATATATGAGGATTATTTTTTAGATAAAATGTAAATGATAATCGTTAAGATTAATTTGGTGGTTTTCAATCACAAAAACATGATTGGTTTTATTATTTAATATTATGTATATAAGTTTGTTACAGAACATAATGATGGATATAAAATAAATTTTAAAATCTATTTCAATCATTATAATTGTTTTATGACCAACTTTGATGGATATATTGTTAAATTAAATCTTTTTGTCCTTGATGTTGATAAAACAACACCCCACGAGCGACATTTCCATTTTTAGAATAAAATAGTGAGAATAAGAGGTTTAATGAGACATTATTGCACTAAAATAATAAAATTATAATATATATATTATACTAGATTTATCTTCCACTTTTATTATAGGAGGTCAGTAGACAATATGATGATAAAAGAACTTCAAAAGAAATTAGAAGAAAAGAAAGAGGATTTTACCTCTTGAATTCTTCTTCTTGAGAACCCCCTCAAGGAGATTGGTTTTGGCATTTTGTTGAGACAAAAGGATTATAGAAATGGGTAAGTGGATTGGGAAGAGTATTGTGAATAAATTGGACAATATTCAAGGCTTTGGAGGTGTAAGGAGAAGGGGTCGTATTTATAGTCAAAGGGAGATGTGCTTTTTTATTATTATATTCATTTGTTTATTATTTTGTATAAAAACTTTTTATTAGATTGATCCTTATCACTAAATATATTTATCTAATGAAGGAATTTTTGATATTATGGGATTAAATTATCCTTACATCATCTATGACTCAATAATTCATGTATTTGTTGAATACTGTAAATAAACATATTTCACTATTCAGCAAAAAATCTACTATTTTAGAAAAAACCCAAAATTTCACCATAACCTTTTTTCGATGTGTATAATTAAAAAATTGACTCAATTTTATGAAAATAATTTTCTAAATATGTGAAATTATATTTCTATTTAAAATCATTATTTATTCAGAAAATACAGATTTTAAAATTATAACTCATTTTATGACACTTCAAAAATTTACTTAAGGTCCCATAATTTTTTTTATAATAATAAAAACAATAGTAATTTATAAATAAATTTTTTGAAAATAAAAACCCTTTTAAATCATTATATTAATAATAAAATTAAAATTAAATTTTTATAAGTTACACAAATGCCAACAATTAATTTATCATTTCTAAAAATTTTATTTACTCATACCATGAATTAAATATACTATCTATCCATTTCTAAGATACAAATATTTTATTGATACATTAATAGGTCAATTTAAATTTCAATTGGACAGATTAAAATTTCTAATGGTAACATTACTATTTGAAAGGTCAAGTTACTATTCTGATGGTATAGGTTTCTTAAATATAAGAAATACATCTTATTCCATTAATTCATCATTTATAAAGTTTGTATTCTATCCTCAATGTGTCTTTTTTTGTGATTTATTCTATATGGAATAAATTTAAGAAGGGTGTTTCTCTTGATAAAATTATGGGTTGTTATATTCCTCTCCCCTTATTAGTTTCCCATGAAATTATATTTTACATTCAATGGTGAAACAAGGACTGGGTAACTCTCCTTCCTCACTTTCTCTAGTTCCCATGTTTCCTCTTCGTAATTATGGTTCTAACATAGTAATTTGACAAGGGGGTTTAGTCATGTTGCATATAACATTATATTTATGGTCCAATATCTTCATTGTCGACTCCCCATAAAAGTGATCATTTTTCAGTTGTACCAACTTTGGATTTAGTACATGTGATGGACCTGGTATGTAATTCCTCAAAAGTTTTACATGGAATAAATTTTGTACATTAGACATTGTTGGTGGAAGGCCTAGTCGATAGGCCACAAAACTGACACAATCATCAATATTGAATGGGTTGAGGTACCTTGGAGTTAGATTTCCCTTCTACCGAAGTATCATTATGCTCTTCTATGGAGATAATTAGAGGAATACCATGTCTAAAACCTCAAACTATAGGTCCCTTTGATGATTTTATGCATATCTATTTTTCAAATTTAGGATTCCTTAATTTACTAATGAATTTTTTTCAGCTTCACCACCATTTCATCAAACATTTCATGGATTATAACCTTACACTCTTATACTTCAGCTCAACATGTCAGTGTTCTGCATCTTTTCTTATAAAGGTCTTCATATGGATCCATTTGGATGCTCGAGTGGGAACTGCTATTGTAAAAGAACTTTAGCAGAGGTAGAAGTTGGTCTCATCCTCCATTAAAGTCCATAGAACATGATCTGAACATGTATTCCAGTGTTTGAAATGTCTACTTAAATTGGCCATAAATTTGAGGATTATATGCCGTACTAATGTTCAGATCAGTTCATAGATTATGATAGAGACTTTTCCAGATTATGGAAGTGAATATCAGATCATGATCAGATAAAATTGATCATGGTACTAAAAAAACATACCCCTTATCTAATTTATATCCTTGCAAGTTTATCATGTTATAAGACCTCTTGAATTGAGATAATATGAGCTGTTTTTGTATAATGACCCCCAATTACCCATATATCATTGTTACCTCTAGATATATTTGTTTGTTTGGAGGCAAATTCCACAGTTATTTTTCCCATTTACATTTTGGTATAGTTAATGGTTTCATCATACCCATATAAATTTGTCTTTTATTGTTCACTTGATGACATACCAAGAACTTTGATGTATATTCACTAATCGTCTTCTTCATATTGTCCCACCAATTGTTCTCTCAGAGATCTCAATACATCTTTGTTCTTCCTCGGTGAATATAGAATGTTGATATATGTGAATAATTCAAAAATTGTTAAATTATATTTGGATCAAATGATATAAATAGTCATGATCCACATCTTACAACTCTATTCTCATTAATTTTGAACTCTATGGATTTCTCCTTTATCATGGCTTCTACCTTTTTCTAAATTTCCACATCATTTCTTTGAGAATCCTTTATTTTCTCCATGATGGATGGTTAAGTAATCATTTGATAAAGGATTGATGATATTCCTTCATTAATTATTCTCATATCTATCCATTAAAATTCTAAGAAGATTGGATCCTTCTCAATTCTTATCACTGATAATGTTGCAGGATCCTTTCTACTTAGAGCATCTTCCACTTTATTCACTTTTCCAAGATGACGGTGGATTATGTTTTCATAATTCTTGATGAGATCTAACCATCTTCAGTAGTGCATATTATGTTCTTTCTATTTAAATATAAATATGAAGCTCTTATGCACAGTATATATTTCATACTTCTCACCATAGATATAATTCTTCACTAGTGAAAAAAACGTTTTTTATGGAGGTTATTTTTTTACATCTGTTTTTGGCCAAATTTATTATAGAAGATGTTATAAGTATTCTTATTTACATCAGTTATATTAAAACCTATGTAAAAAACATAAATTCGAAGAATTTTTCACGCCAGTTCCTAAAAAACTGGAGTGAAAAACTCTTCAGAGTCAATATTTATTACGTTAGTTAAAAAAACTAATGTGTTATATCTTTTATTATGTCAGCTATGTAATAACCAATGACATAAACTGCACCTCCAAAGCATTTTTCATGTTAGTTATCAAATAACTGACATGAAAAACAAGTTTATCACATCGTTTATTTTCATAACAGACATGATAAACCAGTCTGCAAAGTGGTTTTTCACGTCGATTATTGTTTAACTGATATAAAAACATATATACAACATTAATTATTATATAAATGACATAAAAAACATTCCCATGCATTTATTACACTGGTTATAAAATAACCGACGTAAAAACCTATTAGAAAAGTGTTATTCACATCAGTAAGTGTTTTACCAACATGAAAATATATAAAATATTTCAGTTATTAAATAACTGATGTGATAAACCAGGTTGAGAAGTGATTTTTCACATCGGTTATTGTTTAACTAATGTGAAAACATATAAACTACATCAGTTATTAAATAACTGACATAACCATTCACATGAATTTGTTACATCAATTATAATGTAACGGATATAAAAACATGTTTGCAAAGCGTTATCCACATTGGTTATTGTTTAACCGATGTGAAAATATATATACTATGTTAGTTATTAAATAACCCACAAAAAAACAATTCCCATGCATTTATTATATAAGGTATAAAATAACCGAAGTAAAAAAATTGTTTTTTTAATAAAATCATTCAACCATTACTATGCTCTGCCAAAGAAGACCTGAAACAAGCAGAAAACAGACCAAAACTAAACCAAAACAAAACTAGAATACATACCAGAAATACATCAGAACTTGACCAAAACATGAAGAACCAAAGAAAAATTAAAAATTTACATACATAAAATTCAAAACATACAATGTCAACTAAAAAACAAAAAACCCATTGGAAAAACCCTAATCACATGAATAGACCCCCCAATGGATAGCCCCCCACCCCCATGACATCCTCCCTCCCCCCAAGACATCCCCCCTGGTCAGCTCCCCACCCCCTAGACACCCCCGACCACCTGGACAGCCTTCCACCCCCTGGATAACCCCCACCCCCTGGACACCCTCCCACTCACTGGAAACCACCCCATCCCACTAGAAAACCCTATGGACACCTGGCCACCCCTAGAGACCCCCCCCAATATATCCCCCACCCCCAGAACACCATCCCACCCCCCTTGGACAGCCCCCACCCCCGGACCACAACCCACCCCTAGGACAGCCCCCACCCCTGGATACACCCACCCCTAGATACCCCCACCCCCCGGATAGCCCCCATCTCCATGGACACCCTCCCACCCCCCTCGATACCCCCACCACCCTGGTCACTTTCCTGCCCCCTATATAACCCCCTCCCCTAGACCTCCCTACCACCCCCTGGACAACCCCCACCCACTAGACACCACCTCACCCCACTGAACAGCTCCCACCCCTGAACACCCTCCCACCCCCTGGACACCCCCACCCCCTGGACACCCTCCCACCCCCCCTGAACAGCCCCCACCCCAAGACAAGCTCCCACCCCCTTGGGAATCCTCCCACCCCATAGACAGCCCCACCCCCTAGACAACCCCATCCCCCCTGAACAACCCCCCCCCGGACAACCCCCACCCCTAGACCTCCATCCCCCCCCAGATTACCCCCCACCCCCTAGACAACACTCCACACCACTTTATATCTCCCACTCCCTGGACACCCTCCAACCCCCTCGACACCACCCCACCCCACTGGACACCCCCACCCCCTGGATAGACCTCAAGCCCTGGATAACCCCCACCCCACTTGACAACCTCACACCCCTAGAAACCCTCACCCCCTAGACACCCTCCCACCCCCTGGACACCCTCCAGCCCCCTAGACACCACCCCACCCCACTGGACACCCCCACCCCCTGGATAGACCTCACGCCCTGGATAACCCCCACCCCACTTGACAACCTCCCACCCCTAGAAACCCTCACCCCCTAGACACCCTCCCACCCCCTAGAAAACCCCAACCCCTCGACATTGCCACACCCCCTTGGATATCCTCCCACCCTCTGAACCCCCACCCCTTGGACCCCCCACCCTTGGACACCCCCACCCCCTTGGACACCTGCCCACCCACTGGACACCCCCACCCCCTGGTCACCCTACCACCCCCTATACCACCCTCCAAACCCATGGAGATCCACCCCCAACCCCAACCCAAACACCACCCCGCCCCACTGTACAACCCCTTGGACACCCTCTCACCCCCTACACCCTTGGACACCCTCCCACACCCTAGACACTCCCACCTGCCATGGACAGCTCTCCCACCCCTAGACACCCCCACCCCCTAGACACCCTTACCCCTTGGATAGGCTCCCACCCCTGGACAACCCCCACCCCCTAGACACCCCTACACTTTGGAAATCCCCCACCCCCCATGAAACCATTTCTATGCTCTGCCAAAGTATGAAATAATCAGAAACCAGGAAAAAAGTAGACCAAAACCAGACAATAATCCATACCAGAAAAACATCAAAACTAGTCCAAAACAAGAAGAACCAAAGAATAAATATAGATTCACATATATATCATTCAAAATTTACAATTTCAACTAAAATAACCAAAATCCAAATAAAAAAACTACAAAATACTCAATTATAATTACAATATTCAAAATTACATTTTACACTATAAAAAAATAAAATACGAACAAACTTGTAAAATAATTTTAAAATTCTACTTGTAAGTGTTTTAACTCTTGATAACTATATGGTTTATGGTCATAAAATAACTACACATTAAAATGATAGTATTTAACATTTATAATGAATAAATAAAATGAAATATTATGCCAATGTTATTAAGGAAAATTACCAGGCCAAACATCACCAGTGTTCGTGTTTAATTATTTCATACATAAATCATATTATATAATATCAGAATTTGATGATTCCTTGTTGATCATGAAAATTATATTTAAATGTGTGTAAATTCAATATATCATTTTTATGTAATACATCCAAAAGTAAAAATTAAAAATGGATATTTACCGTTACTTTTACATATTTTATCTTAACACTCATTATCATTGTGTTTTTTCGAAAGTAGACCCATACCCTATTAGAAAATAATCAGAATAGGATAAATTTAAAATTCATTATTATATAAAAAACTATTATGAAATTGTAACATTATTTTACAACATATCCTTAAAACTTCCCCGCACATCACCTCAGACAGAGCATATCGAATAAAGTGTTTTCTCCCATGGACAAAAGACACCTAACATCCAATAATCACTAATATAAAATAAAATTTAAGGGTACAGGTTTTTATATTGAAATATAATGAATACTTTTCCAGATATATGATTCACACCTCTCAAAAAAAGTCATCATCCAACACTGTGTGATTATATTCTGTTCAAATCGATCACCAATATAATGTGTTCTTTTTCCTCATCCAATGCTTGTTTTTAATGGGAAATCAAATACAGGTCCATGAACCCATATAATTATGTCTACTCATTCTTCTCACACATGTTATAATGATACCTAAAAAAACTGATATAAGTATATATTTTTAATAAATATAATTCAGGGAAAGGTGTTAAGACTTACATAGAAAAAATATGCACCAGATTGATGCCGAACTTATCTCAAGTAACAAGATCCATGATATCATTTTTCACAATCCCCACATTTATTACACATCCACAAACATGATCTTCCATTAGAAACAAATAATGATCTACCAACAAATTATAATATCATGACAATCTATCATAACTACTGGAATCTGTATCTAATGTCATAACCATTTGCCTTTGATGTTGTCTATAAAGTACTTATTTACAATTTAATTATTCTTGTAAAAATAAATATAAAAATATATTATTTTTCAAATGTTAAAAAATCTTAAATAAAATATAAAATAAAATATATAACATACATACCTTTATGGTAATGATTCACAGAAGTCTGAATGTCCAAACTAAAAAGTGACTGATACTATGTCCAACTATCATCACCTCATCTATAGGTAATGATACTCGAGCTGATCTTTCTATAATATCTTATACAACAACCCTATGATGCTCTACCTCCTACTATTGATGATGAACCATATATCCTATACAATATACCGTCCCATATGAAACTATATGATGGTGAGGATCATCATCATACAACCCAAAATAAGTAGAAAGCTATGGCGAAGGAGTTGGATAAAAAACAGGGTCTGCAGGCTGAGGTGGGGGAGTGGGAGATACTAGCAGAGGTGGGGGTTAAATAATGAGGTCTGCAGGGGTAGTTGAAGTAGTGGGAGATTTTTTCTGAAATTGTCTTTGCATGTCTGCCTACATATACTATACAGATATGCTAATATTTTCCTCCATTGTTGCATTAATATTATCAACATAATCCTTCAAGCATTCTATTTTTTTTGATAAACTACCTCTATGGAATAAGTTCAAGAATGTGGCAACACCTTTCTTACTAATACACCCGTCAAATATCCTTATACATGACCGAGGTGTTCAAGCTTTCCCAATGCTGCAGATAAATTATCTTACCCCTCAGTAGCTTTAAATAACCATGAAAGATTTGATCCTCAAGAGAATCATTTATTAATTAATTAAACATTTATGTAATGATTCAAATTATATAAAAAATATAATTAACTTAAATAAATAAATTAAATATCTTACTATCCTCTCAGCTATGATTCTTGATTCTTTCGAAATATATTTACCCTTCTTTATTATCCGAGCTCTCTTCCATTTTTCATGTCTTGATGGAGGGGATCGACAGAAAAACATTCCAGAGCTTAAATACTCATCTCTCAGTTTTTTTTAAATTTTCATCCATCATTTGTTCTTCAAATAGTGTATACCCTCCCTGATATAAACTATGAGGGAATAGATTTTAAATTGCATCATTAATAGATATGTCCTTTTTGTTGTAAATTAAGAATAAGAAATCGTTAAATAAAATTAATTTGAACATTTATATAAGAAATCTTATAAAAGATTACATCACCCTTACTAAAAATGAATGTTTTCTTCTACTTTCAACAAATTGTATCCATGTGTATTCATCTGTTAAAGGATGTATATGACATGGATTTTCATGATTTATATAATCAAAAATAAAATCAAATTTGAGGGTTGATTTGAAATCCCTCCTTCTACTTACAGCAATTGATAAACATTTCCTCATGAATCATCTATTGTCACGAGTATCAAATTTCATCTGATAAAAAATAGGTAAATAATATTATACTAGAAATATTTATATCTTAGATAAACAATAGCAATATATCTTACCAAAATCTTCTCCCACTAATGGGATATTATAACTTTGTCCACAATTCTCCAATCATCAAACAAAATTCTTACGTTGATATTACCTTGATTTTATATAAAACTCATAAAATATTTTTCATTTGGACCTCTAGGAATATCCTCGTCAACAAACTCAATGTGTATCCTCTCGCCCTGGCTAAAAGAAAGTACTAATTTTTGTAAATTTCTACAGTCATGTTTACTAACTCTTGAACTCTTCTTTGTTGTTATGGGAGCACATGAGGAAGATTGGGGAACATCAAGAGGAGGATGTGAATGTTCCTCCCCAAAGGTATGATCACAATCCACAACTCCAGAATCATGTGGTTGATCAACTGATTGATATGTAATTATCCTTCAAATCAAAAAAGAAAACATTCATTCAAAAATATAAAAATTCAAATATTACAATACTACTATAAAAAAAATATAAAACTAATCTAAGTTATGTAATAGTAATCATGGTAAATATGGTAATAATGTTAAACAATGGTAAAGATGGTAAAAATGGAAAACATGGTAGTGTAATTTTCATTCAACAAAATTAATAAATATATAAGTAACAAAAAATTACACTAGGGTAAACATGGTAATCATGGTAAACAAGTTCAAAAAACATTAAAGATGGCAATCATGGTAGACATGGTAGTGTAATTTTCATTCAAAATAATCAATCAATATATAAGTCACATAAAGGTAAACTATGGTAAACTATGGTAAACTATGGTAAACATGGTAAACATGTTAAAAATTGTAAACATGGTAAAGTAATTGTCATTCAACAAAATCTATAGATATATAACACACGTAATGGTAAAAACGACAAACTAAAATAAACTAAATTAAAAAAAATTATAACATTTTATGAAAATAATAAATTTAAACAAGAAATAAAAATATGTTACCTGTAATATTATGAATGTACAAATAGATTGTTTTCCAAAATTCCTTCATCATGATCGTTCCTTATGGGATAAATCATGTCTTCAACATTCCAATCATTTTTTTTCTAATAATCTTTCCATGGATGTAGTGATCTCACATAAATCAGCATCTTTATAAATTTGATCCTCACCAAAATATTGTTTTTTCCATTATAAATCAATAGACCTATACATATCTAATTGATCAACTACATAAAAATTTTGTTTTCATTGTTATTCCATTATAAAATAATCTATTGTGTCTTCCAATCTATTCATATTAACAACTTTCAATACAAATTAATAATGTATGACATTTTTATTACCAATAAAACATTTGCAGTTAAATGTAGGAACATTAATTTTATGGTAATCAACATCCCATATTTCTTCAATGACTTCATAATATGCACTAGATAACGAAATTGTTTTTTTGTATTTAGAACTTGAAAAATTCATTGCTTCTATAAACACCAATACACCACTATTCTAAATTGAACTTCTGTTTTCATGAGAATTTGTATGAAATGTGTAGACATAAATATCATACCCAGACCATGTTATCACATTTAAACATGGACCAACCACTAACCATATTAATGTCTTTGATACATATGATCTACCAAGGAATGTCTTTTTAAACCATGGAAAAAATGTTTTGTTGTGTTCGTTGAAAATCCACAATTATTTCTTATTTGGATGACATTGTTTAAACTCATTAATATGCAATGTTATATACGATTGAGGATCGTCTATGTTATTCATTATTAATAATTATACCATTATCATCTGTTCAGATGACAATGTTTTTACTTTCAATCCACAAATCCCCTTTCCCTCATTATTAACTCGTTCATGGTGAGTTGGAGGCAAACCTATATGCTCCGCCACAGCTAAGTAGCATGTACAAAACTCTACAACCTCCTTAGAAATATACTTTTCAATAATGGAGGATTTAGGTAAATATGGATTCTTAACATACCCCTTCAATATTTTTATATACCATTCAAAAGGATACATCAAATGAAGATATACATATCCACAAGGCTTTACTTCTCAAACCAGATGAACCACTAAATGAACAATTATATCAAAAAAATATGGAGGAAAATACATTTCCAATTTAAAAAGTATAAAAATTGCATCCTTTTCCAAAATTTTAAAATCAGTCACATCAATCACCTTATTAAAAATTGAATTGAAAAATAGCACAACTTCATTATAGTCTTTCTATCACGGATGGGCAATATTCCATGAAATACAACTGGTATAAGTTGCTTCATCATGATGCAAAAATCATGTGATTTAATACCAATAAACATCTAATACTTCAAAGAGACAAAATTTTGTACATTTTAATAATAACCTTGAGGCACTTTGATATCATTAAGACACTGAAAAAATATTTTTTTCTCCCTCTTGGATAATGTATGACAAGCCGGGGGGAAGAAATGTCCATCATCCATTAAGAGTGGGAGATAACTCCAAATGAATTCCCATTTCTAGTAAGTCTAATTTTTCATTCAACCCATCTTTAATCTTTCCTTTAATATCTAACAATGTTCCAATCAAACTATCACATATATTCTTCTCCACATGCATGACATCAATATTGTGTTTCACTTCATGATATCTCCAATATGGTAGCTCAAAAAATATTTACCTTTTCTTCCAAATATGTCTATCATTACAAGATTTATTTGTCTTTCCCAATTCAACATCATGGTTTTGTACACTATCAAAATACACATCAAGGGATAACTGTTTTGTGGAAATATCAAATTTTTGTGATCCATTGAATGCCTTTTTTAGTCTTCTATAAGAGTGATCCATAGGAAAAAACATTCTATGACCCATGTATACTATTTTCCTCCCATGATACAATTGACAATATGAAGTCTCACAACTAGAAAATTTACCTACAGTCATCATTTGGAACCGTGTTCATAAGCCCAAAAACCATGGCGATAGAATATGGCCACGATTCGGAAAATCGTGGCCGCTATCTCCGTGGTAGTAGGTCATACCTACTACCACAATTTAACCGTGGAATTAGGGTAGTTAAGGACATAGTTAAAACCATGTAAATAGTATCTAATTCTAGTGTTAAAAATGTGGAAATATACCCCCAAATTCCATGGTTTAACCGTGGCACTAGGGCCCTACTACCACGGTTAAATCCGTGGCGGTATAATTCATGTGTTATAAAAAATCTAATTTAGTCCCCCAGCCGGAAAACCACTTGCACCCCCTGGGAATCCCCCATGCACCCTTTTAACACCCCCTACACCCCCAGAACACCCCCTAGACAGCTCATTTGAACCCCCTTGATCACGCCCTTTCATTCCCTCTAGACCCCCTGGTCCAGCCCCCATGCACTCCCTTGAACACCCCTCCCTACACCCCTAGAACAACCCCTACACCCCTTAGATAGCCCCTTTGCACCCCCAGAACAACCCCACACCCCCAGAACACCCCCATCACACCCCTCAGATAGCCCCTTTGCACCCCCATGAACACCCCCTGTACCCCCATGCCCCCCTGGACAACCCCTTCCACCCCCATGCCCCATAGACAAACCGCTGGCACCCTCTTGAACACCCCATGGATAGACCCTATCCACCCCCTGGAAAACCCCCTTACACCCTCTTGAACACCCTATGCACTCCCTACCCCATCCCTCTCAATAGAACCCATGCACCCCTGGACCCCCATTCCCCCTACAAAAATAGATTGTATAATAATTGAATAAAATTTCATTTGTATTGATATAAACTTCACTTTCAGTATATGAAAACAACATTCTATTCACCCAACAAGATCAAAATAACACATGAAAGTAGTGACAACTAAACATAGCATGGATTATGAATTTAAGTGGAAAGAAGAGAGTAAAAAAGTAAATGAGGCAGAATACTCCCCTGACTGATAGCTACCAATCCCAAGACTCTCTCCTCTATCTTTGTTGAAACAATCTGGTATAAATAATGAATCACATGTAAACCAAGAAATATTAGCCTATTAGAATCTTATTCCCATATATAAAATAGTTGAAACCAGTATAAAACTAAGGATTTAAAAATTATAATTAATCTTGATAGTGCAGATGAATATAACTAATTAAAATCCCAATCTAATTTCAACAAACCAATCATGTAATGTGTCCATCACAACATGCAAATGATATCAACATGGCATTAACCATGCACATTCCCAGAATACCATAACCTTAATTTCAAACAAATATAATATCTACAAGTTAATCACGGAGAGAAGTAACCATTATTAGGGAGTTACAAATACCAAAAATAATCTACAATTTGATGATAATTCAATATTCCACTTCTCATATTCTAGTCCCCCTGCCCTTGGCCCACCCCCTTTCCCTCCCCCTTGCACCCCCTGGATAGTCCCATTGCACCCCCTAGATACCCATGACCCCTTGGACACCCCCCTGCAGCCCCTGGACACCCCCTTCCCCCTCCTTTCCCCTACACACTGCCCCTGGATATCCCCCTTGCACCCCCTGAACCCCCATTCCCCTCTATACAACCCTCTTGCACCCCCTTCACCCCCTCCCTACCCCATGCACACTGCCCCTGTCCCCCTGGATATCCCCCTTGAACACCCCTTGACACACCCCTATGCCCCCCCTGGACAGCCCCCTCGACACCCCCCTTCAGCCCCACAAGACACCCATGTCCCCGGTGGACAACCCCCTGGACACCCTCATGCACCCCCGGGACGCCCACCTGCCCCCCCTGAACACACCCCATGCCCACACTGGACACCACCCTGGACACCCCCCTGCACCCCCACCCCCACCCGTACCTTCCTTTATAAGAATTATCATTTGGATTATTTTGATTTCTTAACATGATGTTGAATGTGGCATCACATGATCAAAAGAGTGATCATGTGAAGAAGTAGTCATCACACAGATTGTGCCATCATTCCAGCAATTATGGAGATGCTGAGAATATTGACATTCATAAGATCCCAAGATCCTCGGGCATTTGAAGAGGTCCTAAGAACACCTTAAAAAAAGAAGCAATACCACCTATATAAACCAAGAAATTTCAAGATTTTGGTTGTTGTTAGTTTTCTGATAACTCAATAGTGACTCTCAAAACTAATGAGATCGCATGATTCAATCACGTGATGAAGATCTCACAAAACCATCTTGGTTACGCGATGGTAAGAAGGAACCCGCTGACAAACCATAGTTCCACGAATGTGATCCCGTAGACATATCTACTGTCTCACAAAGAAGAATCCTAAAAGACACCAGGTCTTGGGAAGAGGTGATCAGAACTCACAGACACACCATATGTCATGCAAAGAATTTATGAAAGATAACTTTTGAACATACAGTGTTCCTGGGATCCTGTGAGGCATCTGTTTGTTTATGCAAGGAAATTTGGTGATCCGCACCTGGGTTCGCACGAAGGTAGTCAACAAATCACATAACATTGCTTAGATCATGCACTTTTCATGATACAATGAAGAAGAAGGGAAGATAACGGGTTCAATCAACCCATTATACTCATGAGATCCATGAAAGCATAATTTATATACCTGAAACAAGACATTAAATGACACATAAAGTAATAGAATGCATAAAAAAGTGTGTAATTGTTTCAGATTCCATGAAACTCATTCCCCCTTCACCTTGTACTACCCCCTTCTCACTCTCCCACCAGACACTCCCATGCCACCCCTGGACAACCTCTTGCACCCCCACCCACCCTGCAATAGTGCACCCCCCTCCCATTGCACACCCACACCCCATTCCCCCCTCTCTGCCCCCTGCCCCCCAACACACTACCCACCACCCTGCCCCTGTCACCCCATGCCCCCTTACCCCCCCCCCCACACACCCCATTCCCCCTCCCTACCTCCTGCACACTACCCCTACCCCCACACTACCCCCACCCACCCCCCTTCCTGCCCACTGCACACTACCCACAACCTACCCCCATGCACACTACCCCCCAACCTTCACCCCCTGCCCTCATTCCCTTGACCCCCTTGAGAGAAAATTTTGATTTATATCAGATAAAAAATATAAACATGCATCTTCATCCACTACTGTACCATATGAATTAAGAAAAAAATAGGGTTAAAAATCCCATTATCATCAAAAATCCATTAAACCAAATATATTCAAACTCAGTTGCAATATGTTATAAACATAAAACCTATAGAAAAATAATATGCAAAAAATTAATCAAAATAACACATGAAATCAGTGAAAAATAAACTCAACATGCATTATGAATTTAAGAGGAAATAAGAGAGAAGAAATGTAAATGAGGTAGAATACTTCCTTGTGTGACAACTTCCAATCCCAACACTCTTTACTCTTTAACTTTTTTAACAAATCACGTATAAAAATTGAATCACCTGTAAACTAGGAAATAGTAACCTATTAGAATCTTATTCCCATATATAAAATAGTTGAAACCATCACCAAACTTAGAATTTAGAAAATATAATTCATCTTGATAGTGAACATGAATATACCTAATTTAAATTCAAAACGAATTCCAACAAACAAAACACGTAATGTATCCATCACAAATTGTAAATTATATCAACATGGCATAAAGCATGCACATTCCCAAAATAATAGTCCCCCCATTAGTTCCCCACCCCCACTGCCAGTGCCTCCCTCCCCTTCACCCCCACCCCTATGAGTTCCCCACACCCCTTGAACCCCCTGCCAGTCCCCCTGGCCCCTACTAGTCCCCCCCTTTCCCTCCCCCTTGCACCCCTCCCCCTACCTGTCCCCCACCCCCAACCCCTACCTGCCCCCCAGCCAGTTCCCCTCCCCCTGCCATTCCCCCTACCCACCCCCTTGCACCCCTCCCCCTGCCAGTTTCCCACCCCGTGCCCCTGCCTGTCCCCCATGCCCCTGCCCCACCCCCTTGCACCCCAACCACTTATACCCCCTCCTTGCCAGTCCCCCTGCCAGTCCCCCTCCCCCATGCCAGTTCCCCCTTCTCCTGCCATTCCCCCTGCCCTCCCCCTTGGAGCCCCTCCTCCCCACCCTCCACCTTACACCCCCTGCCCCTGCCAGTCCCACACCCCTACCCCCTTGCACCAGGAACTACAAAGAGAAGAATTTTTATTTCATCGTAACTAGCATGGAATCATTAAAATTGGATAAAATATTTTCCTTTGATTCTTGGATATTAGCAAGGTGCACATTATTCCTTGATTAGGAAGCTACTGGCCCATATCTACCATCAAATTAGAGAGTCTCTTGCGCAGCTCTATAAAAAATCAAATTCAGGTGAAGTTCCATCAAACTGCATGGAAAACAGCAACATAAGTACCGAAAAGTCATCATTGAAAAGTGAAAAACAGGATTTGAGGGTGACCATACTTTTCCTTTGTGTACCGGCAATGATCGTCTCCCTGTGGTAAATTTCAGCCTGCAGAAACAGATAATATAATAAGGTAAGATGCATACAACCGTATTAATCACCTATCAAAGTCAATTCCGAACCTTAAACTGCCGAAGCCAATTCGTTCTAACTTCCATATTTTTCTTAATGAATTCAAACTCAATTGTATTTCCATCTACATCATTGACCCACAAAAATTCTTTTTGTTATTTTGGAGCTCACTGAAGTATTCTTTTCCTTCTTTAGATGTGCTTGTGCCCAACCCCTAGTACACAAATTTCAAAAAAAAACAATTCGGAAATGATGCTTGATTATGTAATTATTGAAATGAATATAGATTATATTAAATTTATGTGAATTGAATCTAAATCCCCCCTTACACCCTCACCCCCTTCCCCTTCTAGTCCCCCCTGCCCCTGCCATCCCCCCTGCTCACCCCCCCACCCCATGCTCAACCCCACCCCCTGCTAGTCCCCCTACCCCATGCACAAACCTACAGTATACAAATACACCATACACATACACCTGCAATGAGTTACAGAAACCATTGTAGCATCTCATTTACACATTAATAAAAAAACAACTAATACATATACTATTGAAATTTTATAAGCAATGGAAACAAAATGATAGATACAAAAACTGTCAACAATGTCGCTTGAAAATTTCATCTGAATCCTCCTCATCATTAGCACCGATATCAATAGAATCAACGTGTGTACCACCATCTGCGACATCATCATCACCATCAACATCTTCTACCTCTCCACCATCAGCAGCATC
Organism: Viscum album; assembly: GCA_963277665.1. NCBI lineage: Eukaryota > Viridiplantae > Streptophyta > Magnoliopsida > Santalales > Viscaceae > Viscum > Viscum album. The sequence continues at coordinate 2,126,346,824 of OY728161.1, read as the reverse complement.
TTCAGCCTTTCCACCATCATCAGCATCTTTATCCACTCCACCAGCATCTTCAGCTACATAATCATTGTCATTCCTTATACATCGAGTGCAAACTCGATAAACATCCATCCACTGTTTCTGAACCCTCTGGAGGAAGGGAAAAGCATATAGCTGATATCAACTTGAACAATTATTCCTTTTTTTCGCATCTTTTCAGGCTCTTTTCTAACTTTTTTCTTTTCTGTCTCAATGGTAACATGTAATTGTTCTTCGGTAACTATTCCTGTAATGTTTCTAGAAGATTCAAGACCTGATGACCAATATTTAGATGACATGATTTTCATTCCAGTTTTACAACGAACTCTACCACTATGCTCATTTCCAGGAACCTAATTTAAATAACTGTTTGGTCCAAATGTATGTGGTCCCTTTTCCATTAGAGATTGAATAGCATCCTATAAAAGGGAATTACCATTTTAATAGATATTGAAAAAAATGTCCATTGAAAGGCTCAAACGTTTTATGAGTAAAATGTATACAACCTCCTTTTTTATGAGATCTAGACCAAAACATAATCAGCGTATGTCCTTTAATATTATTTATACTACTTTCAAGAGTTGGTATAACATATATAAGTATCTTGGGATGTTTTTTGGATTTACAGATATATATTACTAGTGGTTATAGACCTATTTGAGAGTCTAAACTTTATCAATAATTGAATGGATTTTAGTTTTCCTTTTTAAACCTTATCATGAATTGATCTTATTAAATTTTAATTAGTAATACTAAAGGGAGGGGAAGATAATGTATAGTCTAATATAATACCATAGGAACAAGTGAAATAATTGAATCAAGCATTCTCATTCCCTATGAGGAAAACACAACTCATATAATTTTCAATGAATGAAACTACATACTAAAAGATAAAAATTTTGAAAACATTCTTACAATTTTTTCATGTGTTTCATGATTCACAGTAGTTCCATCTTTCTTTTTCCTGCTGCAACAAAACAATAATGACCAGGGAACATGTCCTTATAAATTTAATTCATGTTTATACATGAAAATTAAACATAAATCAATGAAAAAATAAATGTATATTCAATGTTAAATCACATATTACCTATGACAGTTCGTGATCTTGCAGTGTAGTTCACCCCAGAGGATGATTATACATCTTGGGGCCCTTATTTTTTATGTTTCATTTAGATGAATCCTATTAGTAAAAAAAATAAAATATTCATTCAAAAAGTCCAAAGGGATAAAAAATCATCACTTAACGTTGTCAATTTATCAAGTTCAAGACCTAACTGAAATAACCAAGTTTGAAAAATAAAACTGAACACAATCACATCTAATAAAATCATCCACTACACAAAAAATGATTACTGATAAAAATAAATATATTAAAAACCTTAAGATTGAAAATTACCTTGAAAGAGGAACAACTCTAATATGCAATTAATTATTTGTATTATAAAATTGTGCAGTCGTTGAAGATTTGTTCATTTTCAAGAGGAGTACCTTTTCTTTTTTTTCCAGCCAACATGCAGTTCATGCTTGTAGGCCCCCCCACATCCCCCCTAGTTCCATTAACCTAGCTCTCTTAGCATGGAGACCATCCGAGAATTTATAGAGAAGCTGATTATTCATACAAATTTATCAATAATACTTTATAAAGAAATTGAAAAATAATTTAAAAAAATATATTACACAAATTTCCGCCCAAGCCTTGTCTTTTATTTCATGTCCACCTTTTCACCACTCGATTGGTTGAGCCGAAACAATATTTCTATGTTTTCTGAGTGTCCCCATGAAACTCCACAATTCTTTACCATTTTATTTAATAATCCTACACCCAAGGTAGATTCTAACAATTATGACCTTTTGAATAAAATTGTTCTTATTCAACAGAATGATCTGAAGAATCAAGGTTCAGAGCAGAGAGAG